>JARDYH010000003.1:136143881-138643881 GCA_029215795.1 Anniella stebbinsi | reverse complement strand
CTGCTGTTGTCCATCTATGACTCTGTGAACACCAGAATTAACAGCCTTTCTAAGGCCCTTTCTACACCAGAGGGCTGTAGAGGGCCGGAGGGGTGGCAAACCTGGAAGTAGCCACTTCTGGGTTCGTCGCCCCAATGCACATGAAAAATGCGACAACCCGGGCTGCTCCTGACCGTTGTGCCATTGCGGTGGCCATTTTTGGGGGGCCCTACCCAGGAAGAGCGCAGGAGCACACTTCCGCAAAAAGTAAGTTAAAAACAAACAAACAAACAATGCATGCGATCAGCTCCCCAACCCTCTCCCTGCCCTCCCGGGGGTGGCAAAACTGGTGCCACCCCCTCCCCTAGGGTAGGGTGTCCAGATGGCCTGGGGTTTCCCGGTCCTAACCGGGAAACCTAGACCGATCCGGGCCAACCGGGGGGCGCGGGGGGAAACCGGGGTGGCAGGGGTCACGCGGTGTTGGCAGCAAGCGGCGACGAGCGGCGGTAGACCCGGCAGCGGTGGTGGCGGAGGAGCCCGGGAAGCAGCTGCCCCAGCAGGTAAGTGCCCCCCCTCGCGCCTCGCGCTCCTTACCTGCAGGGGCGTCCGCTTCCCTCCAGAGCATAAGATGCGAGGGGGGGCACTTACCTGCTGGGGCGGCCGCTTCCCAGGCTCGTCCTCCGCCACCGCCGCCGGGTCCGCCGCTGCCGGGTCCTCCATCACCGCCAGGTCCTTCGCCGCCACTGCCGGGCTCGTGAGGCCAGAGGCCATGTGGAAGAGGCGGGAGAGGGCCAATTACATCACTTCCGGATCCGGCCCTCCCCCGCCTCTTCCACGTGGGCGTCCGGGCTCCTCGGGGCTCGTCGCCATCGCGCCGAGCCCCAAGGAGGCCGGAGGCCGCGCGGAAGAGACGGGAGAAGGCCGGATCTGGAAGTGATGTAATCGGCCCTCTCCAGCCTCTTCCACATGGCCTCTGGCCTCACGAGCCCGGCAGTGGCGGCGAAGGACCTGGCGGTGGTGGAGGAAGACCCAGTGGCAGCGGGGGACCTGGGTGCGGCGGCTGACCCGGCAGGGGCGGCAGCGGAGGACTCGGCGCGGGTGGTGGAGGAAGAGAACCCAGTAGGTCCAGGCTGGTGTTTTTGGGGGGCGGGGGGCTTGGTGGGGGGGTTGTTTTGGGTAGGGGGGGTGGCGGGTGGGGGGGGGACCGGGATTTTGGTTTCCAAAATCTGGTCAGCCTACCTTAGGGTGACCAGATAAATCCAGGTCAGGGCTTGTGTAAGGGGCCCTGCCTTCTTTTGTATATGGTCACTCTAGTATAGTGCTTGCAACTTTAACTGTTGTGATGAAGAGGGAATTTCACCAGGAACTAATTGCATACAAATGACACTGGCTGAAATTCTCTTTTCTCTACAACTGTTAAAGTTACATGAGCCCTGACCTGGATTTTATCTGGTCACCCTACCCTACCCTGATGGCCATGGAGCCACGCGGTGTGGCTCCGAGTCCATTTTGCAGCTACGTTTACTCACAAGTAAGCATGGCTGCACCTGGGATGGGCGGGCACATCTTCCATTGTCCTGGGAAGTTCCCGATACCATGGAAGATTTGGGATTTTTCTGGTTTCTATCAACCAAGAAAAATCCCACGCCTGCCTAACATGATCATGTAGTCTAGAAGAAAACTAGTAGCATTTACTCTTGTTCCTTTAAGAACAGCTTGATATACAGGAATTAACAGGCGAAGCTTTTCATGGATATGACCGTGAGAGTATTGTTTTATATGCTGGAATTGTGGATTAGTTTTTTCACTTTCTGTCTTGTAAATTGCCCTAAACATATATATTTTTTAAAAAAAGACAAGGCCGGTATTTCTATAATATATCAATAAACAAATAAGTAATTTACTATCGGATGTCTGCAGATCAAGCTGGTGTTAAAGGCATGTTTTGGCAATCTTAGGCACTAGAAGGAGAAAAAATCTGGCACCCGTATTCATGTATCTGACAACTGGATCTCAGAGGTAAACAACTGAATTAACGGATGCATCCTCTTCATTTCAATGCCTTAATTGCTCCTGTTTTTATTTAGCCATTAAATCCTAGACTATAAAGGAATCTACAGTTCCTGTGGCTTCTTGCACCTGAAAGAGATAAAAGCTGATCTCACCTTTTCTTCTCTAGAGGTGCATCACAGATTCACAACACCTTCACCTAATCCTGCAGAGTGCACAGGCTTCCATCCTTATCCTAAAAGCAATATTACAATGATGTGCAAGTCATTAATACATCTGTTAGTTTTTTCTGCTAGTGTTGCTTTCGTTGGATAAAATTAAGAAACAGCATAAAGCTATTTATTTATTTATTTATTTATTTATTTATTACATTTGTATACCGCCCCATAGCCGAAGCTCTCTGGGCAGTTTACATAGGATCTGTTGATCTTCTGTAATCTAGGGCTAAATTGCATATTACACTGGTTTGAAATACACCTTGGGAGGAAACGCTTTGCAACAGAGAAGGAGCAAGGAAGAAAGCAGGTGCTCAACCATGTTCCAGTCTGTTCCTTTCCTGATGACCTCCTAGCTGCAACCCATTTCCATCCCCTCTCTACTACCACCACTATTCTGGATCCATGCTTACCTTGCAGATATCGGTCTTGAATCACACAGGAGATGGAGGAACAGCTGGAGGGAGTCTCAAGAAGAAAATAGCTGGTAGAGGAAGGATTAAACATTCCTTCCTTCTATACTGCAAATTATAACATCTCATGGATCCTTTGCACTGAAGTAGGAGCTGTTGGGCTAATATTACACACTACAGCAATATGGTGTATTGTTTGGCCTTCAGTAACTCTTTGATGAAAGGCACAGATAAGATTAGATAAAGTAGTCATCAACATAACCTTCCCCACCACCACCTAATTTTCCTGATTCCATGTGAAAGATTAGATCACAGAGTGGGCCGGTTTGCACGTCACAATAAGCCATGTTGAAAATGAGCCATGGTGGATTGGTTGTTTGCTCACTTACCCACAGAGACAGCTGTTTATTTGGGGCAAATGGAGCAGTGACCCTCTGCTTGTCCCCCACCCACTTGCAGCAGAAATTTCACCCCACAATCAAGTGCTTCCACTTCTTCCAAGTGCCACATGTGGTCTTCTCTTCTCCACTGACAAACTCAGTAGAATGGTGAGCATCTGTCCGGGCCTCAGCCCCACTAGGCATCAACTGCCACTGCTAACCCACATCACTCCCAACAGACCATCAGGTGCAGTGTGGCTCACCATGGTTTGTTTTCCCCATAGTCCTCCCACCTGTTTGCAGCATGTATTCCAGGGGCACTTGCGGCTTTACTATGACACCCTGCTGGGATTGGATGTCTCAACAAGCCACCCTGAACAACCCAACAACAAGTAATGGGTTCTCAGGGTGGCTTGTGCATGGCTAATAAACCATACTGAAGCCATCCTGGTGGGTTCTGACAACACAACAAGCCACTCTGAAACAAATATAGCTGACAACCTTCCATGGGTTATTGTGTTGTGCAGACCCAGTTTCTGCATGTGTTGGGCTAATTATTCTGCTCCTCCCACACTGCCACAACAAAAAGGAGAGTGTATTGATAGGCTGAGTCATAGCTTTGAAAAGGAGATGGACAACAACAACAAAACCAACATATCCACCCTCTGCTTTCACTAAAGTGAATTTTCTGAGCTTGCGACAGATGCTAGATTTACAGCGCTGGAGACCAAAAGAGCCTGTCTGTGCAGCAGGTATGGCAACAGTGCAATTTTCCCCATCTGTCATCCTGCCATGACCCAGTGGGAGCACCAGCAGTTGTAAAATGAGGAGGACATTACTACTTAATCCTTTCTGCTGTCTGGGTGTGCGGGAAGATATTGAATGAGAACCAGCAATGTTTTCTTATAGGCCAACTAACAATTGACTCTCCGAGTCTTGGCATATTCTCTAAAAATCAGTATGGAAACAATGCTGGTGATTCCAAGCCTTCATTGGCCCATGGAAACATGTTTTCAAGCTGGGCAGAAATTGAACCACTGCTGTGCAGAAAAGAGCTTTCATGCTCTTTTGTGGCATTTCTCCATGAACCAAATTTAAGAATAAATGTAAAATCGATATCTTTTTTCTTCTTCTGAGTATATTTTATACACTGTATTCTTTCATGGATCATGCTAGCCTATGTGTGAATTCAGGTGCTCGTTCAGACGATACTGAGGGCTCTGTGGTTTGCTTAACCGTGGTTCTCTGTTGTTAGCACTAACCACAAGTGGAACAGTCATACATGACACTGTTAACCCTGTCCAGTTCCTGGTTTCCTTAACCACACGCTAACCACAAACCAGTTATATGAGCACCTGAGTCCTCCAAATTCTCCACCCTGTATCCCAGCAGTCCTTGTGCTAAGAGAGCCGGCAGTTGCACCTGCCATTTTAGTTCCATCTCTATAGTCAGGAGCCATTACTTGTATAATGCGGCCCTTGAAGGTAGAGATTCCAGTGTTCTGTGGCTCAAATGCCATTCAGGATTATTGATCCCACATCTTTTCAGCAGCCAGGAGTTATGCCAGCAGATTTAATTACATGGAAGGGCCACTGCTGCCATCCTGCTCTCGTTGCCATTTTGGAAGGGTTGGCCGTTCTGATATATGTGGTTGGCCATTTTGAGGTACCAGCACTGCAGCAATCAGGAGCAGCGAGCTAGCCTGCAGGCTAGAACAGCCCGGGCAATTAGGGCTGCTCTATACTGCTAACTCCATGATTTCGGCCCCATAACCACAGGTGCATCGTACACAATACCTTAAGCCAAAGTTAGTGTCGCTAACCTGGCTGCATAACAGGGTTAGTGAAGCCAACCATAATGTGGTTAGCAGGGGCACCTGGTTAAGGAAAACAAATTGCACATGACACTGTAAACCCTGCTGCTTAACCCAAAACCCCAGGGTTAACGGTGTCATCTGAATGGGCCATAGGGGTTGCTCCCATCTGTTTCCTCCTGAGTCTTGTCATTCACCCTCTTTTGCCTGCAATGTAGCATACCTGGATGGAGCAGGTGACAAAGTGGGAAATCTAGAGTACTACAGAGCATGTAACTGGAGGACCATAGCCAGAGACTTCAGTTCAGAGCTATCATCATCATCATCATCATCATCATCATCATCATCATCATCATCTTGCCGTGCCTTTAAAAACCAACATACAAAAATTAAAGTAGTGATATTTTTCTGCATTTATTTATTTATTACTTATTATTACATTTGTATTACATTGGGGTTACTCTCGCAAGGAACCCAAGGCATCTTACATGGTCCTTCTCCTCTCTATTTTATATACACAACAACCCTGTGAAGTAGATTAGGCTAAGAGGCAGTGACTGGCCCAAAGTCACCCAATGAGCTTCATGCCCAAGTGGGGACTAGAACTCAGATCTCCTGAGTCCCAGTCCAACACTCTACCTACTACACCATACTTTTATCTCCATAAAGTGGATTGTAGCTCATGATAACTAATGCCAAAATAAATTGGTTAGCCATCAAGATGCTGTTCTTTCTCCATATCAGTAAAAGTCCCATTCTTGCCAGCTATAAGTTGTGTATGCAGGGAGCCCTTACTCCTGCCATCTCTTTTTTCTTTTCTTTTTCTTTTCTGGCAGATACTTAACAGGTGAAAGCATACCAGAATAAAAATGTATTTACCAACCAACAAAAAACTTCCAGTGAGAGGGCCATCCACATGCCACGGGGCAAGTTTTCCACAATATTGGTACAGCCACTGAAAAGCCACCTAAGGCTGTCAACTGTGGCCGGATCTACACCAAGCAGAATATAGCACTATGAAAGCGGTATGAAAGCGGTATATAAAAGGCAGGAGCCACACTACTGCTTTACAGCGGTATTGGAAGTGCACTGACAACTGTTGGGGCCCATTGACACACTCCATATACCACTTTCATACTGTTTTCATAGGGTTATATCCTGCTTGGTGTAGATGTGTCATGAGCCCCAACAGTTGCCAGTGCACTTCAATACCACTATAAAGCAGTAGTGTAGATCCTGCCTGTGACTCCACTCTAGATGGATCCTCCTCCTGATCTTAGGGAGTGAATGGCGTGGAAGGAAGCAATCCCTCAGATAACCTGGACCCAAGCTAGTGAGGGCTTTAAAGGTAATAATCACCAACACTTTGAAAGGTGCCCAGAAGCAAATTGGCAAGCTGCTGCATTCTGGACCAATTTTCTCTATTATTCTATGCTCCTCCCGCTAAATTGCTGAGTGTAACATGTCATCCCCACCCCAGTTTATGAACAGGCCCCCTTTCAAATGTACTTGATGAGTGACTATTGCACTTTAAGAACATTTTCAGCTGGCACACATCTATTTGCCTTTGACACATCTATTTGCCTTTGCCGTTCAGACAACACACTGCCATGCTTATGTCCTTAACCCTTTTGCAGCAAATGATTAGTGAGCGGGTTTAAACTGAGGTTATGTAGGCACCATGGTTAGGAATGGTTCTCACAACACGCTAACTCATGGTTTCACATGACACACTAAGCCATAATATTTAGCTCAAAATGCTTAACTGCCATGGCTGAGTGTGTTGTCTGAACAGGGTCAATGGGTGTATCTTGCCTTCCGTTTCTTCTAACATCTATGGCATTTTAATGGCTTTTGAATTTATATGGAGTAATTAGTGTGGCACCATTACCATTTGTGTATTTATTCACAAGGGCGAGGATTCAAAGAGCTGTGCAACTAGTTCTATGCTCTTAAGAGGGCTTGTTCTTGTCCTTCTTGAACAGCATCTCCACATGGCAAATCACTTTTGAAACTAGGGTTACCAATGGATTAGAACAAACCAACAAACCAGGACTGCTCTGCTCTTGTGCCTTTCACAGCAGCTTGATGAATGGAAATTTGCAGGTGGAAGTGAGTCCTCTTTTCCCTCTCTCCCAGAGATGGTGGCTTAAAGATCTGTGTTGGCATCTAAGTTTTACAAAAACAAAACCTCTGGACCTGTATGGTTTGCTTTTAAGCCTAAAGCATTTCTTCGTTCGTGAAAAGTACCCAGTACTATTTGCTATTTTTATGAGCTTAATGAGCCCACTGCTGTAAGGTCAACCCTTCTAAAATGAACAACACTGCCTTTTAAACCATGCAGTATCTGAGTCTTTTGTTGTGATAGCATCTTTCAAAATGGAACGGCTTGCTAAACAAGCCATGTGCCTCATAAAACACAAGATGTGAAAATGTAACAATCCAGTGAGCAAGGACCTGTTCCCGCCCCCCTGCCCCCCCACCTGCCCCACACTGCCATCTTACAATCAGATGAATATGCATTTTGAAAACCTACGTGTAATGAAAATAGCATGCGATATAGCCAAAGCAAACCCATCTGGGAGAATTGGGAGTCATGGAGTATATTCAAGTGCACGCCAGATATACACAATATTGGCAACAATATTGGCAAAGGCCCTCATGTCAGAACAGTTTTGTCATCTGACATGGAGAAGAATCCCCTTTGCATGAGGGCCTTTGCATCAAAGTACACATAATTGCTCCTGAGCTTTCTCCTGAGCGATCAACATTGGGGAAAGTCTGGGCATGATAGTAGCACTCCAAGCACAGAGGCCCCACTGTAAGGGGGGGGGGGAACTACGGTAGCTTCTCATAAGAAGCTCCCTTTCCACCAAGAAAGTTATAGAATTCCAGAACAATGTATGATGGAGGAGGTAGGAAAATAAGCACATGGAAATGAAGGCAGTGTTGTGACTTTGGAGGGAGTGACTCAGTGGGAGAACACATGTTTTGCATGCAGAAGGTCCCAGTTTCAGTCCCAAATGAGGCTTCCGACATGCTTTGTTTCCTTGCAAAATCACTGGGGGGGGGGGTTTGGGGGGGGAAGAGAGCGCAGCAACCAGTTAGCAGCAATTTCGACCCTGGAAATGTCAGTGGTCGCAGAGCTATGGCATAAACCTCAGTAGGTTCTGGGAGGGGAAATGCAGCCCCCGCAACCCCCCAGCAGTTGCACAACTCTGATATATAGAATGCTAACAGCAATAGGGTTGAAAACGGGTAGGCAGCAGCTGGTGAAATGCCCTCTTCATCACAACAGTTAAAGCTGCAGGAGTCCTGCCTAGCTTTAACTGTTGTGATGAAGAGAGAATTTCCCCAAGTGCTGCATGCATACCAACAACACCTGCTGAAATTTCCCTTTTCAATACAACTGTTAAACATACAGGAGCCCTGTCTTCCTTTTCATATAGTCGCCCTATAAAACAATAAATATACACAGCTAAAAACAAATTAAACCATTAATCAAGCCAAAGCCAGTATAGAATTTAAAAGCAGTAAAAAAAAACCCTATTAAAACAATTAAAACTATGTGTAAGCTTGGTGAATTTAGCCATCAAAGGCTTTGTTAAGGAGCCATGTCTTAACTTGGCACCGAAATGAAGCCAGTACTGGCGGCAGTTGGGCCTGCAAGGGAAGGGCATTCCACAGCTGGGGTGCCACAACAGAGAAAGCCCTCTTCCATGTTCCACCATAGCGTATGTCTCGTGTATGTCTGGCTCCTCCAACAGATCTCAAGTCTCGGGCAGGTATATATAGGGAGAGGCGTTCTCTCAAGTATTGATGTTTAAGATACAGGAGCCTTGTTCTCCTTTGCATATAGTCACCCTAGGTCTGCAGGCCCAGCTAAATTATCTTCCCCTGTTACAATGTTTGAAAATCTGGCCTCCTAAGCTGAGCAAGTTTTTCACCCAACATTTGTCCCTCCCAGACAAACTACCAGTAGTTTATGTCATAGTCAATATGCCATAGTCAATAAAGAACCTAGATGCTTTGTCCTTTGTTTAACCCAGATTGGTGTTTTTAACCATATAAGTGATTACAGTAACCCTGCATTTGAGTTTTAAAGGAAAATTTTAGTCTATTAATCGGTTTCTTGGCCTTACAGCTGAACCACAAAATATTATTTGGTTCAATTTTTATCTTGTTGCGGAAAATCTGCCAGTGAGCAGTTGGCCAACTTTGCAGCTACATTCTGTGCATCTCACCCGATCCCTCTATTAGGGATGTCAGAGAAATCCACAATGGAGACAAACGACTTTAACTTTTTCTGAATCCGACCCACAGGTTCCAAACTGGACTAGCTCCTACCCGTTGGGCAGATTCCACAGACTTGCAGAACATTTTTTTAAAAAACCTTTGGGAATTTTGAGCAAATTTCCTTGTAGAGAAATATGCAAAAAAACAACAATAACAACAAAAGACCAACATGAGCATTTCCCCTATGGGATAAAGCATCAAAATGTGTGTTTGGGGGCATTGGGGGGGGTGAATTTATGCATTTTCACAAATGCAAGTTTGCGCAAATTCTAGGGAAATCTGATTTGTCAATGGACGGACGACAGAATGAAAAGTGCCTGACAAACCATGAAAAACAGATGGAACAGATTTTACACAATCTTTACATTCCTACTGTCTACGACAAATAGTTTGTTTTTCAGTGTCTCTGTGCTGCCTCGAACATCAGCTAGACTAATGGATGGCTGTTTCCTGAAGGAAAACCATTTAATTCAATAGAGGTGATTATAAAGGCATTTCCTAAATCAAAGCTATTTCGTTCAATAGTGGTTGTTGTAAAGGCATCTTCCAGATGCAGGTGTCTATAGCAGCACTGCATTTTACATTTAGTTCAGTGTTTCACTTTATCCTTAACCAGGTTTCCTCTTCAAACTTCCCAGCTGCAAGTTTATTATTAGGAAAGTGTTTTGCAAATGATGATTTATGAATGAATTACACTGTCTGAGAATATGTATTGATTCAGAATGCAGTTGCAGACCCTGCAACGATAGTACGCTTGGGAGAAATGAGAAAGATCACTCTTCCATTAGCGAAAGTCATCAAGATGGCCAACCCAACATGGTTTTTCGGTTTTTCGGTTCTTGGTTTTCCTTAGATTTCACATCAAGGGAAGTGGCTGCATTAGCTTTCTGCACCGGAGGCTTGTGATCTGCATTCTTCAGCATCACAATTAGTGTGATGATTCTTTGTTGACTTCTTTTATCCATTCAAAGTGGAATGACATTTACTCTAGTAGCATTTTAAATGAACTAATCAATAGCTAGATATTTGCTATTAAGACTGATGAAGAAAGGTCAAGTAGGAGACAAATGAGGATGGCTAATATCTGCTTTTCATGTATTGCTAAACTCTTTCCTATGCAGTAGAGAAAGTGTGCTTTTTAAAAAAAGAGTACATAACTCCAGTATACATGCTTGAAAACATTCCTTTCTTCTCCTTTCTTCTCTTCTCTTTTTTGGTTTCTTCATTAGTTTCTTTTTCACTGTGTACTCACAGGAGCTGAAATGGTACCGTGCTACTCATTTTTAAAGAAATAGTTGTTGGGTTCCCTGTACACACTAGTGACTGATGCCATAGGGTGATCAAAAGGTGTGCTGAGGATGCATTGTATTGATCCTGACAGTTTGGCCAGATCCAGAAAGATACAATCTGGGAGGGGTTTATTGATAGGACTAACCCTGTTGGATAATATCCCCTCCCTTTTCTACACTTTTAGAAGAACCCTTGCCTATTTGTGTGATACAGTTTAATAACACAGGGTAAAGCTTGCATCCACAAATGGGTGGGATTATAGCATTAGATCTAGCCCAACTGATGCCTCAGTCATGTTGTGTGATGTGATTGTATCATATGCCAAATTGATGTTAAGCTACTTAGGGGGAATCCACACAGTCCTTTGGAACGTTTTAAAAAGTATTTTAAAACGTTCCAAATAGGTGCGTTCTAAAACGTCTTAGGCCACATTACTGAGTACTCACGTTACAGGAGAACAGTCTTCAGTCTTTAAAGCGATGTGTACAGTCACATGCTGTTCTGCCCTGTCTTTTTCTCTTTCGTTTTTCAATGAATTTAGGGCAAAGCATTGTGGGGGTTGTAGTTCAGTTACACACTTCCTTCTTAGTTCCTCTGTCATTCCCTAGCGAATATAGGGCTAAGAATTGTGGGTGTTGTAGTTCACTGGTCCACTTCCTTTTTCTTTCCCACCAATCAACTGCTAAGCATTTGGGCACCAGTAAAGGAAGCACTGCCCCCAGGAATTACAAACGGTAAGGAAGGACACATTATTTTACTTAAAACGATTTATTAAAAGTGAAACTGTTGTATATAACTGAAGTGAGTTTTAAAAAACCTCAGATATACAACGTTATAGGGAGTGCGTCATGAGGCCCACAGAGTTTTCATAACCCTTATAAAACGTCAAAAAACTCATGTGTAGATACCCCCTTAGTATGCCATAGAAAAATCTTACCTTTATTTCCATGTGGAGTTGATTTTGGTTAATAAATAATGTTTGTAACGTTACACATGTGTTTACATGGTACCCCATTGCCATGCTTTCTATGGCCTTTCTTTCTTTCTTTCTTTCTTTCTTTCTTTCTTTCTTTCTTTGATTACGTTTCTGTGCCTCCCAATAGTTAAAGCTCTCTCATGGAAGTGCATACAGGATGATTGCATCCAAAGATGGCAATCCTCAGATTTGCCACCCTACAATTAATTTTGGAGTCTCCTCCCCATCTTGGAGATGAACATCTCTGATCCCATGTATCCCGAGATTAGAGGCCAATACAGATTCAGCAAATCTAATTTATAAAGTTTGCACAACTCATGATAGCTCATGATCTCCACACATTTTGGATTCTTTCCAGATCTATTATTGGGATGGGGAAAACAAAAAACAAATCTCACAGTAGCAAACACACACACACACATACACACATGCAGGTGTGTGGATCCAAACTATCAGTGATCAGAACATACAACTTGGGTTGCAATCCTCTGCATGCCTAGTTGGGAGTAGGCTGTATTTAACAATCTGCACCTCCTCCTGAGAAACCATGCAGCCATCCCTATTACCATTAAGTTCTAGTCAAGCCCATTATTACCTTTTGCTTGTCATATGAAGATTATTATCTGTATTAGCTTATTATAGGCCTATGCTGCTGCTGCAGAATTTGTAGATGTTTCATTTGTTCTCCAGTACCAACTGAGTTTTTCCTCCCAAATGCATTTGTGATCAAAAAGTAATGCTAAATAACTTGACATGTATAGACACAGCCCAAGAGCTTTACGCAGATTTAGCAGTCCAATCCTATGCATGTTTCATTGGAAGTAAGTGTGCATGGGACTGCAGCTTAAACCTACTGTTTATAGTTTTCAGCAGCATGCTTTTAAGCCCAGCAATGAATGGGTTAAGAACATTCCATCAATCTGCTCCGTGACAATCATATATTGCCAAGAGGATAGAGATGTTGATATTCAGGTGAGTCACTCAACACATTTTTTAGCTTTCATTATCAAGGTCATAAATGTCAGCAAGAATGAACACATAGAAACAGCCACACACACATACTATATATATATATATATATATATGAATGAGTTTTGTAAGTTGATGCAATTATTTTCCAGCAACTTTGTTCAGCTTGCAGTGTGAGCTTTTCTGCATTTTATTGTAAGACAATATCAGTACTTCTGTCTTTACAATATACAGCACAATAGCAAGAAAATTAAATCAAGACTGAACCCAACCAGATGGTGGGATTAATTCATAGCAGTTTTTGCCTGCAGTTTACAAAGGAGTGAATAGGACAGCATCATATTCGTTGCCTTTGATCTTCCCAGTACAGTGTATCAAATGCCCATGCACAGATGGATTGCCCATCAGCCTAAAAAAATAATAATAAAAACCTTTGAGTTTGTGGGGATTATTTCCCTTCCCCCCAACAGTGACAGCAGAGGACTTGACAAAGTAGGGATACATTTTCCATGGGTTGCAGAAGTCGAGCCTCGAAGTTACCAGCATGTGCACTACCGTTTTTAGGTCTTCCAACTCTGGGAAGGGGCACTGCTGCCATATCAGCCAAAGCTGGTAGTAGGCACCAGTTATTGAAAAACCCAACAACAAAATTCTGCTCATTATACAATGACTTCCCCATTCCTAAGTGAGTTGAATTTGGCTCCTAATGATATCAAAGAGAGAAGACTTGACTTAACTCCCATTGATTGCAATGGGAACTAAGCTCAACTAACTTAGGCCCTTTCCGCTCCATACGGGCAGAGAGGGCGAGAAGTGGGGAAACCCGGAAGCAGCCACTTCTGCATTCAGCGCAATGAGGCCGCACCACAATGTAGCAGCCTGGGCTTCTCCTGGTCTGCTGCAAGTCGCGCCAGCCATTTCTTTTTTAAAAAAAGATCTGCGGAGGTGCGCATGAGCGCTTGTGCACAAAAGGTTAGTTTATTTTTTTAAAAAAAAACCACACGCAATCACCCCCCCCTCCTCCCTGCTATCCTGGGGATGGCGATTTCGCTGTCTCACCCTGATGGCCTCAGAGCCACACGATGCAGCTCCATCGCCATCAGTGCAGCTGCACTTACTCAAGGGTAAGCGTGGCTGCACCTGGAATGGGTGGCCACACCAGCTGCCCATCTTGCTTCCCTCCTCGGAGTAGGGAATGAACCGGGATAATAGTGTTCCCTGAACTCCCGGGAAAATGGAGACCTGGCCCCGGCCTGCTTGTGGGATGCTCTGTGCGTCATGTGGACTCTCTGCTAGCAGGCAGGGGCAGCCCCTCGAAAAATGGCTGGTGCGGAAAGGGCCTTACTCTGGATCCCAACCATTGGCTAAAGAATATAAACACAGGCAAAATAGATACACTGTAATAATATATTAGTCATTTGGACAGCATTTAAATATACCTGCTTTTTCTTTTTTTAAAAAAATAGGAAGAATATTGAATAATAATAATAATAATAATAATAACTTGTAAGTGATTAGTTTCTTACTACAGAATGTATAATCCAATAGAATCTGTGTCTGAGGTAAAGGAAGCTGTTAAAGGGCCAAATATTTAATAAGGCCCTTGGGCTTGATGGCCACTTAATTAATTCCTAAAAGGTCACATAACTGGAAGTTGCTCCCTGCTGACCAGCCTGTTTTTAAACATTCTGGATCCTCAGAGCCTACCAGCTATTAGGTAAAAGGCCATTATTTCAGATTTGTTAATGGAAACCAGCTCATGAATGTATCTCCTCGGGAGGCAAAGGTGACTCATACAGTGCAATTTTACCTCATGAAGTGCCCAAATGCTAGACACAGGCATTTCCTTCCTTCACAGCCATAACAGACACAGTGAAGGATGGTGTGCTTCTGAGAGTGCAAAGTACTAAGAGACAGCTTATGTGTAGCTTTAGATTTGTTTGTGACGCAATTTTGACATTATGCTGCACACGTGATTTCACACATGCTTATTTATGTAGGAATATTGATTTATTATGTTTCAATATCCGAATATGCATTCATGAATCTTTAGCCCTATATCACAATTTGCTTTACGCATATATGAGTTGAAAATAGTATTTATGAATGTGCGTCTTCCCTTTGTTTTCGTTGGATTTCTCCTTGGTGCTGTTTCATTAATACTTTCTCTTCAACCTGAACATGGAATTAGCCATTTGAGGGATGGAGAAAAAACTTAGTACGGTGGGAAAATTTGTTAGCTGGAACCAACTATAGTCATACTGTTGATCAGGCCACCATCAAAAAATACACATCAGAGAAATAGAACACACACACACACACAGTCACATCACCCAAAAGTCTGCTTTTAAAAACATGTCCTGGGACCCAATCTAGAAGGATCAGGATGATACTACAAGAGATGTGGGTGCAATAGTTGAACTGAAGAAGCACCCCTTCCTACATATTCCTACCTGAGCCCTGGAACCTTTATTGGAGGCTCTGCTCCGAATGCCCTCGCATGCTGAGCTATGGGGAATGGCTACTTGTGACTGGGCCTTTTCAATAGCAGCTTCTCCTTTCCCCCAATTATGGGATATCCTCCCCAATGGTGTCCACCTGGTGCCTACTTCATTATCTTTTTGGAGTCAACCACCCTTTTATAATCACAGGCATTTTAATCCTCTGTATTTCTGTGTAGGGTTTGTCTTTATATTTCTTCTTCTTCTTCTTCTTCTTCTTCTTCTTCTTCTTCTTCTTCTTCAGATTCTTCTTTCAATTGATCGTTTTATTGAGCTGATTTTGATGTGGATTCTGGATTTTATTTATGTTTATTGTATGTTACATAGAGCGGTTTTATCTGTAAGGTGACTAATAAATCTTAGAAATAATACATCTTAGAAATAAATAATAAACTTCAAAACAATACTCCCCTCCCACTAATGAACATGGGAGCTCCCCTTCATTTTAGCAGGATCTTGTAGGAAAACTGTTTACCCAGATCTGTCTGCCCCATCACTCTGCCGTCTTCAGTGACACCCAAAATCTACTGCCTTAAGCGCTTCCCTCACAGGAGGGCAGGGAAAAAGAGGAGATGCATCACCAAAAAAAGAAGACAAAAGAGGGCACCAACTTGTATAATATTTGCATATGCTAATGTATATGAATAGATGCTAATTTGGACATTGTTGTTATAATTTAAATAGAAACACAGTCCATGGAAGACTGTGCCCAGGTGACCTGTGTGCCTTGCTCAATCTGCTGTCCAGGTACTGCTTATGGACATCTTCAAGGCCCAACTTTCTCTTCTGATGGTCCTTTAACTGTGGGCAGTATCCAACTGTGTCATTCTGCTAGCACAATGCTGTTGTGCTAGCAGAAAGTAGGTTCTGAACTATGTGCAAGAGGAGAATCCAACTAAAGCTATGTTTGTGCTGGTGCAGTTGCACACACATTTGCAAAACTGGTTGCGTAAGCTTAATGTGCAAGTGGCTTCACAAGAGAAAGATTCGATGGAGCAGCGCTAGCATTGTTTAAGTTTGCAGAATGACATTGTCGGATACTACCCTCAGACTTTGACAGGACACCCCTTCAAACAGAAGACAGCTGGACACTCTGTGAAGCCCACCTCTCAGAATGATGGAAACTGAGAATTCCTCTTCTTTACATTACTTTATCAGCTATATCTTTCTTTCATGTTTACTCTCCCCCTTCCAGGACCCATGTACCTACTTCAAAGTAAAAATGAAAGATGTAGCTGATTGCTTCATCTTAAAAGCAATGTCTGTTTTGGGCCTAAAATCCCCTTAATGCTCTTCTGTTATCCCAGTGTAGAACCAATAAGTTGATGGAAAACTATAGATGTTCCGGGGGGGAAAACACCTCATGTCTGTGCTGTGGTGGTGGTGGTGGTGGCATCCACCCCAAACCAATACTCCTCCTAGCTGCATACTGCAAAGATGTGCAGTAAAGAGAAATTGGGTTGGTAAGCTAGCTCAGAAACTTAATTGTTAATGTCTTAAAATAATGTAATGTTTTAAATATGTCAAAGATATTTTTATTTTTTCTCTGTCTCTATCCCTGACCTATTTTATCCGTCAAAGAAATAGGTAGTAGCTGGTACAGTTCCCTGATGGTAATGGGTGCTGCTGAGCCACAACTGGGGATGAGGATGGGAAGTATATCCTTGTAGACATTTTCACTCTCCTTCCCCTTTCAGTGATTGTTGCTCTCCTTTGCAAAAGGGTGTGAAAGTATTCTCAAGGTGGCAGGGAGTAGAAGGAACCAGTCTCTAAGCCTATCTACACTACTGCTTTAAAACGGTTTATAACAGTTTAAAACCGGTTAATAACTGTTATTAACCAGGTTAAAACTGTTATAAACCATTTTAAAGCAGTAGTGTAGGTAGGTTCTCAGTTGCCAAGGCCACCAGATCCCTCCCTGATCCTTTCCAGCATAGTTAACTAGCTGAAGCAAGATGTGGATGGGAATTCACATTCAAATGCATGTCCCATTGAAATGTGGATGGATGACTTCTACTTCTCGGCATAAACCTTGACCATTCACATTGTGTGGATTTCAGTGAAATGCATATTCATGGATTTTTCTCAATGGCATAAATATTCAGCTGAGCATCTAAATACACCTTCTTATTCTCATTCATCTACAAGTATTACAATACGGTAAATAACTGGTAGGCAATGGGTTTCAGCATGGCACAAGAAGAAAGAGTCACCCAGTTGCCTGAGCAATAGGAATGTGTTTGGTTTTCTCCTCATTCAGAGGGCAATAGAAGGACTTCATTTGCTATCAGTACTGTCATTACATAGACCAATTCTGATTGGCTACATGGCACTGTAATGTCATCATGTTCACTTGTGATCCCTAATTGGCTAGGCCGTACACTGAAGAAGAAACAAGCCCCCAAATGGTACTAAAATAGCAGCATATCAGGGCTGTGGATAGGTATGTAAAAGGCTGGCAGGGGGGATTCTTGAGGGACTTTGTGCCCCCTCAAATGCCCCCTTTTGGTGTCAAAACCTGAACCTCACGAAGATCAGTCAGCATGAATTTTCGTTAGAGTTTCTGGTTACCTCAGCTGCTCCTCATTCCTTCTGCCTCCCTCCCCTCCCCTCCCCCAGTCTCTCCTAAGAATCATGATTGCACCAATCGCATTCTAATGCAAGACTAGAAATGTATTCATAAATCCAAGGCTAATGCGTTGCCTTTGATTTCACGTCTAACACCTACAATGAATTCAATACATACCATTTATCCCATGGTAACTATTCTTTCCAGACCATCCTCATTTACGAACAAATGAACCACCACATATAATAGACTGTGACATGCAGGTGACCCACCACTTAACATGCCTCAGTTAGGTATGGAATTAAACATGAGCTGCGTTTCCAATTTGCTACATGTCAGATAATATACAAAGTAAGATGAGAAGAATGGTTTCATAATTCCCCTCCCCTTTCTGTGCTTCTTCTTTGCTTATGCATTTTGTCCTGCTCTCTCGCTCAGCCACTCACTCAGATGAATAAAACAACACTGTGAAGAGATTTAAGCTCATTCGTCTGCTTGAAGCATGTTATAAAATATATCTTAAATGGAGCAAGTGAGTTTAAAGTGCATTTTAGAAATTCCTTGACAGCTTTCAGGAAACTCAGCTAAACTCAAGGGACCAAATATTGACGCAAAGCATAAAATGACTTTAGTCAGGCCTCTCTTTGTGACAAAAGACATTGGTGTCAGATGGGGCTGTGAAGGAGAGGGCCAGGGTATTTGGGATACTGGGATATGTGAAGTCCTACGATGGAATGATGTTCAGCAAATGAGTCCACAGAATGCATGTGTGTGTTTAATTTCTGAAATAAAGAACCTATACCACTATGTATTTGACATGCATACAATTCACAAGAGGATCTGTCAGCCAAGACTGCCAGAACTGCCGAAGAAACAAGGCAGTATCTTTACTTTGGAAAAGAGAGCAGTGAAAACCCAACATGCAAGTTTTGTAATCATACGGGATTCTTTCTCAGTAAAAAGCAGGGAAATGGAAGCTTCTGTGTTGGGGCACGATGTCCTTCCAAGTGCCCGGTTAATACATATTTGGACAGGTGACGGACATTTACATGGTGGCAGGACAGTGTGGGTGCCTGTCCTTGCGATCACACAGAAAACATGACTTGTGAACAGTCTGCTCCAACCAATTTGCACAACTTGGCCCCATCCTCAAAACATGGTGGGAATAAAATCATGCCTTTGTGGGTCTCCCATCTCATGGTATCTGTGTTGCGGTGGTGAAGGGGCGGGAATGAAAAGAAAGGTGAAAGTTGTTGTAGCTGACATTTAAGTTGCAGTTCTAAGCAATTCAAAGCTCATCTGCTTAGAATTGCGATCCACAGAAATGATACTTCAATGCCTTTCACACACCCCTTGGGGGTGTCATGAGAATTCTAGCCAATTTGTGCTAGAGATTCATCCAAGAAGAAATACCCCCTGCCTTGACTCTGCCTGCACACCCATGTCTCTCTGCTTCCTGCTATATTATCCCATTCCCAAGGATGGGGGAGCAGACTCTGTTGGGTCCTTGAAAGATGGGAAAAGTCTGCCAGGGCTCTTCCCACTCTTCACTCGGTTATTACAACTTCAGCATGTGAACAAACACAAAGACATATTCACTTACGGGGCAAAGCAGTATATTAAGACCATACACTTCCTTTAGTAATCAGTGGTAAGGGATGCCTTATCTGTTGCACTGTTCAGACCTCGTACTGATGTGGGTCAAGTTGCAAGTGATGAACAACCAGTTGTTCCTTGTCATCTATGGCTGTAGCTGTAGGAAAGAGAGGACCAGAACTGCTCACTGGAACACTCTCCAATGCAACTCTGTGTCTGACTTGGAATCTTTCCCATCTCTTCCATTATGGTGCAAATGGCCCTTCAATGGAATAGCTGCAGCACAATGGGAAAGCTGCCTGTGCAGCAACACAAATGGTATCTGTTGCTTTTGCAGAGAGGGGAGATGTATTTATTTTATTTGTACCTTGCCTTTCGACCAAAAAATGGCACTCAATGGCATCCCGGTGCAAAGACATGCAAGCGGTGCAGCTGCTCACACAAAAGAAAATGTGGGTGTTCCATCTTGTGTGATTTGATCAGGATGGGGGGGGGGGGTGGAGAGCTTCTGGTGTATGGCCTTGAGATGGTCTTTCAGTTCTATATTAGGGTGACCAGATAAAATCCAGGTCAGGGCTCATGTGACTTTAACAGTTGTAGAGAAAAGGGAATTTCAGCCAGTGTCATTTGTATGCAATTAGTTTCTGGTGAAATTCCCTCTTCATCACAACAGTTAAAGGTGCAGGCACTATACTACAGTGACCATATATAAAAATAGGTAGGGCCCCTGCAGCTTTAAGTGTTGTGATGAAGAGGGAATTTCACCAGGAACTAATTGCATTCAAATGACACTGGCTGAAATTCCCTTTTCTCTACAACTGTTAAAGTTACATGAGCCCTGACCTGGATTTTATCTGGTCACCCTATTCTATATTTTCTTGAATTCTTTAAGCTCTGTTGGGGTAGCCTGCCTGAAGAGCAACCATGATCACCATCAGTGTCAACAAGGACTGTGAATGAAGGGCAGCTTCACACATGGGCTTCTGATTCCCAATATGCATTGCAGAGAGGTGAATGTGTGAAGAAGAATGCTCTAGTTTTAGCAACAGGCTTCTGGGTGGTACCCAGCAAAGAGTGGCCCCTGGAGCTGTGTTTTGCAGAGCCACAGTGGAACCGAGGAAGCATGTTGGTAAGAATAGGCCTGGCATCCTACTTGGAGAGAGGGCGAGGCAAAGGACAAAGTTACAGTGCAAAACCACCCCAAACCTTGATCTCGATAACGTTGCCCTCTGGCTTTCTATGAAGGCTATTTACAGGGATACATTGTACATTACCTAATTTATGGCAGTGCAATGAGAGTGGGGGGCCAAGTACATCAGAGTTGTGAGTTTAGCAACTTGTATTGCACGAGATGGGGATACATAAGGCAATATTAATCCCAGCTAAATGTGATCAACAGCAAGCACACCATAGATCATTTTAACAAAACAAACCGATGCTATTCACTTGGGGGGGGGGGGAAAGGGGGGGACTCTCTTAGCTAGTCTGGCACCAGTATCACATCTGGATACTGAGGAACAGAAGAGTGAGGATTGCTATTTGTTACCTCTGGCCTCACTGTCATTGTATGTGATTTTACAGCTCTAACAAAGGGCTAAGCTGTAATTATATGCCCTGCCTTGAAGACGGGCTTGGTATGTAGCTGCATCATTGGGAAGGGGGGGAGGGGGCTGACATCAGATAATCACTTGTTATTTGACACCTTCTGGAGTTTACTTTCTATTTATTCCTGGGGTGGAAAGTTAGAAGTTAAATCAAAATGCTTCCCATTTTGCTGATTAGCCAACTGCACTGGCTGGCAAGTGAAGAGGCAAGAGCCAAGTCAAACTGGTAGGGTCAACTAACAGGGATATGGAAATGATCCCACCCTTTCCTTTGGCAGTTGACAAAATGGAAGCAGTGGGGCATCACTGGCTCTCTTGTCAATGTGCCATTCAGTTGCCTGCCATTCTTTATGGGTTCACTCCTGAGTTCTCTGAGAATTTGCTCGAACTCCATTCACTGGTCTGTCTTAGCCATAACTAGTGCTTTCTTTTCATTTAAGAAAAGAAAGGTAGAGAAGAGAGCCTGGCAGGGGAAGAGTTACATGGTACTCATTCATACCTTTCCAGAAGCCACACACCCTCTGCCTAAAGAGAATTGCATGTTTTTGCAGAACTCCCATAATGTTACAGTAGCACTCCCAAGTTAGTGATGAACTTGGTTGAGATGTTGTGCTAGAGTGCCCTATGATGCCTTTTCTAGTACTGCATCTCTTTCCATCCTTGTCCACTCACGCTGCTCAATCTTGCTTCTGAAGCCAGTACTAATGGAAGAGTGCACTGCAAAGTTTCAAACCTAGGGGCTGTCTTCACAGTGCCAAGTTGGCACTGCCTTCCCCCCAAACCCCATGGTTTTACTTACCCAGGGTGGCATCGGGAGTGCAGGGTTTCTGGCAGTCATCCAGGTACTGGAGCCGCCCCCGACCTCTTCCTGGTTTCCTGTGTCCAATTGCTGGTTGTTTTCCACCAGGACTTCCGGATTGGCCACGGGACGAGGTCAGACGGCAGAAGAGCCATACTGACCTTGCTCCCTCAGAAAAAGTCAGGGTAAGTCCCTGACTTTTTTTTCTGTGCATCTACATGGGAACGCCCCATGGTGGCTGCAAATCTGCAGCTGCATCATATAACAGATGCCGTGCAAATTCTCAGTCACTGCCGGGCTTTGGCCACATGTAGACAGTCCCCTAGTATCTTCTTCATCCAAATTGCATTAATTTCAATAACTGCCTGTAACTGATGTGTCACAGCATCTGTTCCGGAGTGGAGGCCCTGACATTTAAAAGAGATTTGGGTGGGCTGGATCTTGACTCAGATGAATCCCTGTTTGTAACTAGTTCTATGCTAAGCTGTTGCAGGCTGGATTAATCATTGTTCTAAGCATGTTATAGTAGCCCTGCTAGTTACTCACCTCAGCGTAACTATTCCTTCTGTGCGCATAACTCACTAGACTAAATGTTCAACTTACTCTTTGACATTCCCAGAAGTCTTTTATTTTATTTTATTTATTACATTTCTACACCTGTCAATAACTGAAGCTGGGCAGTTCACAACACTTAAAACCGTAAAATACAACATGATAAAATACAACATAATGGTGTAAAAGTTTGAAACTACAATATCAAATAAAAATAAACCCATTATAAACATAGCAGCAGTGCAAAGATTTAAAATACAGTAACAGATTTAAAATAACAGAAGGTGAAAGACTAAAATGCCTAGGAAAAATAAGAGCGCAACATTGGCACCAGGTGGGCCTCTCTGGAAGCTCATTTCCACAACAGGTGAAAAATAACAGCAGCAGCAGCAGCAGCAGCAGCAGCAACAACAGAAAAAGCCTTCTTCTTAGTAGCTACTTCCTTTGGCAAGGGCTCCTGGAGAAGGACCACTGAAGATGATCTTAGGATCTGGGCAGGTATATATGGGAGGAGACAATCTTGCAGGTAACCTGTCCCCAAGCTGTTTAGGGCTTTGAAGGTTAATACCAGCACTGTGAATCAGGCCTGGAAATGGACTGGCAGCCAGTGCAGCTGGAAAAGTACTGGCAGAATATAATCATGTTGGCCAGTCCCCACTAACAATCTCGCTGCCTTATTTTGGCCAGCTGAATTTTTCGGTCTGTTTTCTGAGGCAGCCCCACGTATAACGCATTCCAGTAATCAGATGAGAGCTTACAAGAGCATGGATAATTGCAGCTAGGCTATCTCTGTCCAGATAAGGGTGTAGCTGGTATGTCAGCCTAAGCTAATGAAAGGTGTTCCATGCCATTGAGTCCACCTGTGCCTGTAATGACAATGCTGGATCCAAGAGCCCCCCCCCCCCCAACTATGAACCTGAGCCTTTAGGGAGGTTGAACATCACTTAGCCAGGTAGATGAACTACCACTAACAGTGCCTCCACCTTGTACATGTTTAGAAAGGCCGCCATGGCCTTTCTAAACATGTACATCAGCTCTGAATACACAGATCCATTTTTTTAGACTGGTTTAACAATCCTTCCATGGTGGTTGTTTGTCTTTGCATGACTAGGGGCATGTCCCTGCCTATATGAAGACTGAAAATAGTGCTAAGATACACAAGAGATACACAAGATACACAAGAGAAAATAGTGCTAAGATACACAAGGGTTTGTCATGCTGTCTCTTCTGGACAGATTTTGGAGATGGGATTAGCAGAGCAGAAGGAGTGTCTGAGTGATGTGGCTTATTAATCAAAGAGAAGAGACCTCCACTCTATGGTGCATTCCAAGACCCTCACGTACTTTCACTAAATGCCTGTTTCCACTTAGACTTACCATCTTCCGCGCAACTTTGAAGGCTTCCATTACCTCTCCGGAAAGCCTGGCAACATAGGCTATATGCAGTGACTGACATTTTAAAGGTTAACAACTGAAGACTGAAGATGCTGCAGCTCTACCGGAAATGCTTATGTAGCTAATGCCACTGACAGTGATGAGAGGCAGATAATGTCACTTGAAGAGGAAAGGCTACAGAGTCAGAAAGAGCCCACGCTGTATGCGAATCCCTGGGCACCACTTAACAATCTCGTTGTTTCTGACTGAAAGATGACTAAATAAAAAGGCCAAATGCTGCATACATTGACAAATTGTTTCTTTTTCTCCCCAAGAGGCCTGTGTGTTTTGACTCAGCCTCTGCCAATTAGCTGCCATTTTCTTTCCCTAGGAAAAGAAATCATAATTATGACATTGCTAGAAGCCGAGACAATTAAAATATTATATATAAACAGCCTTTAGAGGAAAGCGAACAGGGATTTCAGTGAAGATGGTACTCATGCCAATAATGTCTATGAATCTCTCTCTCTTTTTCTCTCTCTCCCTCTCTTTTTGTCTCTCCCTCTTTCTCTCTCTGAGCTTTTCTACATGAGGCATTTATCTTGCATTTGTCATTCCCTACTCATGGTTGTTTATGTATTCATTAGATGACATTGTGATCCTCCAGATTCGCTTCTATGTTTAAAGATTATTTTTGGCAAGTTTTTTAGAGCAGGAAGAATGTGGCATTTAATTGAAAAAGCGAAAGAAAATGCTTTTTTCACTTGTGTCTTTGCGATACTCCACTATAGTACAGTACCACCTAGAGGTTATGTAGTGGAAAATCAGGAAAGGAAGCAGTCTTCACATAGTGCTTGGACCACAATTCTGCGACAAAATGGAAAGTAGATACAGTGGATTGACAGCCTTGTGTAGAAAAGCTCTTTGTGTGTATGTGTTTTATATTTTGTGACCAAGTGGAAGTTAATCTAGTTTCTTCAATTCTTTAACAAGTTTCTTCTAGACTGCCTCATGGTTGTAGTGATTTCTTCTTTGGAAGATTCCCATTCGTTCACACCAGTGTCAGATAAAATCACAGACATATGGCTTTCTTCATGACGTTGGGTATTGCATTCAATATTATCTTAATCCTTACGTTGTGCCACTAACAAAGAGCTGGCAGGACTATGAAAATGCAGGGCCTTAGGGTGACCATATTTTGGAAACCAAAAAGGAGGATGACATGGCCGCCTCCAGGGGGCATGCCCACCATCATGTCTGGGCCCCAGGGGGCGTATCCAGCCCCAAGGGGGAGTGCCCACCTGAACATAGGCTTGGTCACATGTCTGATTTACAGCACACAATTAAGACAAACCTGTTCTACATAACAACTTAATATTAAAATCACTGAATTAAAGAACAAGTGAAACATTCAATATATATGAAATTCACTCACTTCTACTTTTGTAGCTTTTGCTGTACTTTGAAGCTTTTGCTATACTATGTGTGATACAGTCTCCCCCTCCTTCAAATATCTTTTCTTACCGTAAATCCTTCACCTTTCCTAACATTTAACTCTCTTTTCCCATCACCTTTCTAGTATCAATACTCACAGATTCAGTATACTGCTACCACTGAACAAATGAAGCACTTGACAAATGCAGAAAAATCTAGTACAACAACTAGCAATCTAACATTCATAAAAAGTATAAAATATATTATCTTGCAAACATTAGCCATGGAAAAAAATGGACTAAAGGCTTGTGGCAGACTAATAATAATAATAATATATTTATTTATTTATTTCTTACCCTCCTTTTCCTCTGGATTGAGGTGGGGAACAACATCAAATATAAAATACATAAAACTGATTAAAAGCACATAAAACTAATACATTATTAAAATACCAATAAAACACCAATAAAACTCTTAAAATTCAACTGGGTAGGCCTGCCGGAAGAGATCGGTCTTGATGGCTTTCTTCAAGTCAAAGAGACTGTTAAGTTGACGAATCTCCCTGGCAGGCCATTCCACAGTCTGGGAGTGGCAGAAGAGAAGGTCCTCTGGGTAACAGTTGTCAGCCTAGTCTTGGCTGACTATAACAAATTCTTCCTAGAGGACCTGAATGTGCAGGGCGGATTGTATGGGAGAAGGTGATCCCGCATTTCTCACTAGCACCTCCTAGCTTGATTCAACTTCTGGTTTATCAATGAGAAACTAATTTTTTAAAAAAAATCATTATACCTTTTGTTCATTAGCCATGTAAACAAGACCGTAGCAATACAAAGAAAGGCCAGAACAGATGCCCATTATCACAATGTTAGACAAGGATCTTTCCCTCCTTTTATCCAAATATCTCCTGAATTTACACTGCCTCAGGGTGCAGAGAACAGAAATCCCAATCAGGGACCCAAAGAAAACTGCCCCCAAACCCCCCAGAAATAAGTCCCATTGATTTCAATAAAGCTTACTCCCAGTGAAATGAATATAGGATTGCAGCCTCTTCACATCTGTTCACCATACTCTGGCAACTGCAAGCCCCACCTGTCAAGGACAACTATGCACTCACAGAATCTGGCCTCGTGGATCATGCAAACAGCAGGTGCTCTCCAGAAAGATGCTTTCAGAACCTAGGAGATTCAGACACACTCAAACAAGCCAAGCCACTCTATGCACTCATATATTGCCTTGCTGGGACAGAACAATTCTGGGACAAGTCAATACTTTGCAATCAACCAGACATGACAGTCAAAAACAACAAAGAAAAACACATCTCATTGACATAGCAATACCTAATGACAAAAATGTTGCAGAAAAGGAAGAGGAAAAGAGAGAAAAATATACACCACTGGCTATGTAAGTTAAAGAACTATGGTAACAGGAAAAAGTTACAATTATTCCATTAGTTAGAGTGATTATATGGAAAGGAGGACAGAGCTCCTGTATCTTTAAGAGCTGTATTGAAAAGGGAATTTCAGCAAGTGTCATTTGTATGCATGCAGCACCTGGTGAAATTCCCTCTCCATCACAACAGTTAAAGCTGCAGGAGTCCTGCCTAGCATGAGCAGATACAAAAGAGGGCAGACACCCCCCCCCCCAGGTAAAATCATCATCATCGAATCATCGAATAGTAGAGTTGGAAGGGGTCTATAAGGCCATCAAGTCTAACCCCCTGCTCAATGCAAGAATCCACCTTAAAGCATGGCTGTCCAGCTGCCTCTTGAATGCCTCTAGTATGGGAGAGCCCAAGGCCTCCCTAGGTAATTGGTTCCATTGTCGTACTGCTATAACAGTCAGGAAGTTTTTCCTGATGTCCAGCCGGAATCTGGGTTCCTGTAACTTGAGACCATTATTCTGTGTCCTGCATTCTGGGTTGATCGAGAAGAGATCCTGTCCCTCTTCTGTGTGACAACTTTTCAAGTATTTGAAGAGTACTATCCTGTTTCCCCTCAGTCTTCTCTTCTCTAGGTTCAACATGCCCAGTTCTTTCAGTCTCTCCTCATGGGGCTTTGCTTTCAGACCCCTGATCATCCTCAGTGCCCTCCTCTGAACAAGCTCCAGATTGTCTGCATCCTTCTTGAAGTGTGGCGCCCAGAACTGGATGCAATATTCAAGATGAGGCCTAACCCGTGCCGAATAGAAGGGAACCAGTACCTCACACGATTTGGAAGCTATACTTCTATTAATGCAGCCCAAAATAGCATTTGCTTTTTTTGCAGCAACATCACACTGTCGGCTCATATTCAGCTTGCAACCTACAACAATTCCAAAATTCTTCTCGCTTGTCGTATTGCTGAGCCAAGTATCCTTCATCGTGTAACTGTGCATTTGGTTTCTTTTTCCTACGTGTAGACCTTGGCATTTATCCCTATTAAATTTCATTCTGCTGTTTTCAGCCCAGCGCTCCAGTCTATCAAGATCACTTTGGAGTTTGTTTCTGTCTTCCAGGGTATTAGTGATCCCATCCAATTTTGTGTCATCATCATCATCCACACACATCTCATAGTCAGGCAATAAAAATGAAAATCTACACACCCCTGCACACTCACTCAAAGTGTATGTGGGGGGGAACCCCCACACCTTCCCCAAGGCAATTTTAAACAAACAGCCTCCTCACATATACTTAACAGGGGAGGGGGAATAAAAATCCACCCCCACACTCACCAAAGGCATCATCATCAGCCACCCACACGAGGCAAAATAACATTAATCGACATAATAATTCTACACACAAACATGCACATATCCAAGGCAATAAAATGACATTAAAAATACAACATTCACCCACATACTAACAAAGGAAAAATAATAAAAATCCACACATGCACCAAGGCAAAAACCAACCAACCTCACACACTTAACCAAGACTAAAATTAAAATAAATATCCACATACCCGAACATACTCACCCATGGCAAATCTAATAATAGTTTTAAAACACACCCACATACCCTCCCAATTAATTCATCAAAATCAGTACTCAAAGAATATCTGGAAAATAAGTGAAAACTAATTTCATCAATGCTGCCAGAGATGAAATCCAATCTACCCCCATCCCACTGGATTTAAATTGAAACTAAAGACAGTTCATTTGGCCTTCTATTGATTTAATAACCCACAAATACATGCATACATACAAGAGCAGAAAATTGTTTAAACAAAAGCTCATAAACAGTAGCAGCAGTACTCAACAATAACAGAAGAAACAATAAGAAAAATAACATAACATCCAGCCCCAGCTCTGCGCGCCAGGCCGGGCTAAGATGCCCGCGTGCCAGGCTGGGACAGGCCACCCTGCACACCATATGCATGCCAGGCCGGGATGCTCCATGGCCAGCCAGGCCACCCCACACCCAGCCAGGCCACGCCGGGCCAGGCCTCCCCACACTCCATAATGCCCCGCTTACCAGGCCTTGCCGCGCATCCTACCAGACCAGGCCACACTGCCTGCAGTGCTGGGCCAGGCCAGGCCATGCTGCCCACCATGCCGGGCCAGGCCACACCAGGCCAGGCCAGGCTGCACCACATGCCGCCCTGGGCCAGGCCAGGCTAGGCCTCCTGCCACGCTGGGCTGGGCCAGGCCACGCCACCACGGACCAGGCCAGGCTGCAACACATGCCACCCTGCCAGGCCTGGAGGTCCCACACAACCCCTCCAGGCCATGCCCTGATCCCCCACGCGCCACACCAGCCCCAGCCATGATGCTCCATGCCACCTCCGCCTCCTCACCTTCCTTTTTGTCGCCTTTTCTTTCTTTCTTGGCGGAGGCAGCTGCTGTTTTCTGTCACATCCCTGGAAAGGTGCGGGGGGGGGGAGCAGGTCGCGTGTTCTCCAGGGCTCCGGAAAGCGTGGAGATCGCCTACCGCCATTAGCATTGTTGCTGGGATCCTCCCATCCATGCTAATGGCGGTAGGCGATCTCCACACTTCCCGGAGCCCTGGAGAACATGCTGCCTGCTCCGTCCCCATCCCTTTCCCAGGATGAAAGGGCCTCTTAATTCAATTGTTATGAGATGCGCGTTCTTCAGGGCTCTGAAAAGTGTGCAGTTGGAATGTTGTGCCTGGGAGGATATCTGCGCTAATAGCATAAGCCATCTGCGCACTTTCTGGAGCTCTGGAGAATGTGTGCTCTGCTCCCCGTCATTCTCCACTGCCGCTCCTTTCCCGGACTTTTAAAAAAAAAAAATTAAAAATCTGTCTGGACCGCCCTGAAGTGGGAAAAAGGAGGACATGTCCGGGCAAAACCGGACGGATGGTCACCAAATATAGACAAATATAATCAGAGAAAAATCATGACATCTATAGAGAAAGGTGTCAATAGCAGTGTAACATGGCATTTGGGACTTTGATTCAGATTTTTTTTCTTTTTAGTTTTTATGGACAGATGGGGAATCCATGTATCAATCACAAAGGAGAATAGGAGAATAGGAGACTGTGTGATTTACACATCACACAGAAGGAAACCTGGATTTGCCAGGTTTGTGTATAGAACAGATTTTCTCCCATTTGCAGGACCAAACACTTCAAAATATAGTTCTTCCTAAAGTTCATTCACTTTGCCTAGATTTTGACATGCATGTTTCCCCTTGGCAGGAGGATATAATTAAAGGCCTAATCTCGTTGTGTGGCCATCCTTGCTTGCCTATCTTGTTTCCTGACTGGGCCTACTCTATTTACTTTATCATGTTATAGGATGCTCCTTTCTTGATAGTTTTACTCTTTGCTATTCTCAAATTCAATCAGCTGTACTGGATTTTCTAAGATGATTTTAAAAATGGGATCTCATTACTGTTTTGACTGAATGCCTTGTTTGTAGCATTGTGTGTAATGCACAATCCTGTGAGGTAGAAGAATAGTAGAGATGTGGTTACTAGGTGAAGAATTCAGATTCCTAAGTATCTCAGCTTACATTTTAAAAATGAACACGTTACTAGCCTCCGACAATCTTATGGGCCCTGTCTTCATGGCGCCGAGTTGATGCCGCCTTCCCCCCAAATCCTGCAGTTTTTCTTACCCAGGGTGGCGTCCAGATTGCCAGATGGAGTGCGGCGTTTCTGGCAGTCATCCGGGTACCAGTGCTGCCCACTGGCCTCTTCCTGGTGGAAGGCGACCAATTGCCAATCACCTTCCACCAGGACTGCTCCCTCCCTGGATTGGCCCCGGAGTGAGGTCAGATGGCGGAATACAGTCTTATTCCAGAAAGCATTCCTTGACTGACAGCCACGGTTTGTATTGGCATTCTGTTTTTTTTAGTATAATAACGGTGTTTAAATTTTTGTATCTTTTACTGTTTTAATTCTCCAAAATCTGTTTCACATATGGAGTGGTATACAAATTTTGTGAGTAAGTAAACAAATAAGATAAGGGAACTCATCTAGAAGGGCAGACAATTATCCCTGAAAGGGTATGTTAAAAGTTTTGGGGATGAGACCCCCCTCCCTGCCAATTAGCATTGGTAGTTCTTATTTAGACTTATTCTTGGGCCAGATCTATGCCAAGCAGGATATGACACGTTGAAAATGGTTTGAAAACTGTATATGAGGTGTGTCCTAGGCCCGAACAGTTGTCACTAGTGTTATAAACCGTTTTAAACCAGTAATTTAGATCCTGCCTAAGCCTGCCCTGAATCAATATAGAAGGCAACTTTTCATGCCCACATGCACTCACACATACTTGTCAATACTGAGATTTAACCCATGTAGCTCATATTCTTAGTTGGTGTAAATGGCTTCTTATTTTAGCTCAATCAATCTGGCCCTGCGCTTAACAAACAACCCAAATGCAGCAGCAAGTCAAGCAGTAACACACGACACCCAAAACGCGAATAGGTGCCCATTGTTGCTATTATGAAGTGCTGGGACTGAATTTCCATTTGCGAGGGAATATGTCTCCCTAAATGGCTTGATTGTATCTCAGCTCAGATTTTCTTCTCTCCCCGTCAGCGTTTGTCTTGCTCAAGAACACAGAAAGTATTGATACTGACATAATGAGACGCAGTTGACTGAGAACTAGCAGGCACTCCCTTCTAATGTATATATCCCCTTTGCATGACCACCAGCAAGACATACAAGATGGGGGACGGGGTGGGTGGAGGGACAAGGAGGAGACATCAACATCTCAGCCCTTGGAATTTGTGGCCACTGCATGCTTTCGTCTTTTATATCCCCTCCATAAGCTGTTTCACTTGGTTGCACCAGTGAAATGCATGGATTGTGGCTTCCAAGTTCTTTGTCATGCTTTCTTTTGTAACTACATCTGGTGGTACAAATTGCAAAACTTTTGATGTTGCCGTTGTTCCAGAAAATGTATTATCCCATCCACCCCCCACCCCCTGAAGTTGGCACCTTGCAGCAAGGTTATGTGTACGATTTCTCCTTACGTTCTTCGGATGAAGCATTTTTGTACGATAACTTATTAGGCCACAGATTGCTTCAGGAAAAAGAAAACCCAGTAGTGGTGCAATTATTTGCTGTTTGTGCATTAGGGTTGAGCTAACTGTCTGAAGGAGGCAACAAACCTGAAATGGCTTTGAGTGTCTTGAAGTGAGTAAGCATCTGGTGAAAAGAGCTGAAGGGATTTTTAAAAATGTAACTGCATTTCTTATATTGTTTGGTATAAGAATAAACCATATATTAGGTCACTGCATTTGCACCCACATTTGGATAGTGTGTGTGTGTGTGTGTATGTGTGTATGTGTGTATGTGTGTATGTGTGTTGTTGTTATTCCAGAGAGAAAAAGATTATGCATTTTTTACACTGTTGGCTTTCAGTCTATGCTTTCAGGGACTGTGTGTGGTCTTAAGCTGTGACATGTGTGGTGTAGCCTCTTTAACAACCTCTGTGCAAGGAATACCAGGAACAAGTAAGCACGCTTGTTAAACAGTATTCCTAACCATGTGTACTTGACAATGCACACATGATAAACACAGGAGATAAATGAAGCAGCCAACAGGCAGAAGGAAAAGGAGGTGTCCTAGGTGGACTTTCCTGCAAATATTTTGTTGCTGTTTTTCTAGGAAAACACACATTCCTTTCCAGGGTGCGAACATTTGTGGCTAAACTCTAATGATTTTCAGCTACAGAGTAGGCATGGCAGGAAAAGTGGAGTAATCAGGAAATAATCACCCTGAACCAATAAGCAGCATCCATATGTGAGGAAACAGCTACCTATATGCATAGCTGATGTGACTGCAGATGCACATCTGGATGTGTATCCATATCCAGATTCCAATGGGCATCTAGACCTCATTAAACTATCTAGATACATCTGTTGATGGGGATGCACACCACATCTGGAGCCTTCTGTTGCTATGCACAGTAAAAGCTGGGTTGGGGAAATATGTTTCATTTTTTGAATATTAGCGCGGACATGTTGATGCAATTGTTATGAGTACCAGTGTTATTCAGAAATTAATGGGCAGCTCGTGAGTACTGCTAGCAGGAAAGAGAAGTCAGCTGATGGTACTTCAAGGTGGTGGCAGAAGTAGAATACGTGGTGACTGGAGGCTGGGCTAAGGGATGAGACTGGGGCAGAGGGGGAAAGAGCTGGTGGCCATAGCAGAGTGTACAGGCAGAACCCAGCCCTATTTCTTTATTTAAGTTAATTAATATCGTATTGTTTTACCTTCATAGAATTCAAGATGGCCTGCATGGGGTGTCCAGGTGGTCTTCTGCTGTGTTGATATTTCCAATATGGCTGCAAGATGATAGAAAGTAACATTCCATACTTATGTAATATATCAGTTGGCAAAATGATGAGGCCTTGGGACTCATTCTCCTTAATGTTATGACCTTCTGCCAAGCAAGCATTACCTTTTCATTTGCTGAGGCCCTTCATTTCCTCTGATATGTATTAATGTCATTCACAGCATCTCTCTCTTACAGGCTAATTACATGGTTCAAATGGTAAAGGAACAACAGCAACGAAAGCTTTAATAGGTGTTAACTAAATAAAGAAAGAACAGGATTCTGAGGCTGCTCTTATTTTCAGGTTTTGCAATTTAAGAACAATGACTCCCAACATATCCTAAGTTTCATAGGCCTGCTTGATAAATCCATCCATCCAAGAAAAACATAATATCAAAGGTTGCCGAGGTAAAAAGTAATGGATCCCTCCTTCAAAATGAAAAGGAAAAAACAACAACCCTAGGCAAATACTAGGGCAGGATCTACACGTCGTCCTTCATGTGCCCTCCCTGTGCCACAAGCCGCTTTGGAGTGCTTCACTCCGCCTAGTGTGGCTCAAGCCTCGGAGGCTCTGCCCATGCCTGCGCCGCGGCAGCAGCCGCCCTTTCATCCAGGCCGGTCCCGGGGAGGGAGGAGGGAGGGGGGAGGGTTGTAAACAAAAGCCAGCGATTGAGAGAGGGATTTCCATTGCTAGTTTTTGTTTACAACCCTCCCAATTCCCTCCCTGGGACCGGCAGGGATGAAAGGGTGGCGGCGGCGGCGGCGAGAGCGCGAGCAGAGCCTCCGAGGCTTGAGCCACACTTGACGAAGTGCAGCGCTCCAAAGCGGCTTGTGGCGCAGGGAGGGCGCATCGAGGATGACGTGTAGATCCGGCCTAGGCCTACACAGGTCATTCTGATTCTTCGCCAAAGAGGTTGCACCTATGATAAATCCAAGCAAGAAAATGTAGTTTAAAAAAAAAAAAAAGGTAGCAAATTTACAAATTCCATCACTTTGGTTCCCATAAAATAAAACACACAAACCAAAGCAACAAACTAGAAACCTTACCTACTGACAAAATATTCCCTACCAATCTGCACCCCAGCTCATTATGCCACTTGCTTCAAGTGCTTGTAAATGGAATATAAGATTACAATTGGCAAAAGCAACTGCAAATACTCCATGTGGGGATGGTTTCACCAATGGTTCCTGCTTTGAGTGGCAAACCTAATAAGTGGCTTATGTTGCCAGGTTACTTTTACAGTAAGATCATGTTAAGCGTCCCTGCTTGATAATGAGAGGGGCACACTATTGTCTGCTCTTAAGAGTCTGCTGCAGAAACTGGTGGGTGGAGAGTCCGTCAAAAGGAAGGCTGGCTTTCCTGGGTAACAGTCCCACGCTGGAGAAGCAGGAGTATTCCTTCCCACCCCATCCTGCACATATTTGTTTTTAGGTTTATTATTATTATTATTATTATTATTTAATTAATTAATTTAGAGCCCGCCTCTCTGCCAAAAAAGAAAAGAAAAGAAAAACTGGTGCTCAAGGAGACCAACAATAAAATACAGATAAAAATGGCATCTGAATTAAAACATAACAAATAAAAGAAATCAACAACAACTACCAATTTTTTTTTAAAAAAACCTTTAGCAACAGAGCAGTTTATATGCCAAAGAGCGGCTTACATGCCTGATCAAAAACATTCTTGCCTGACAGCCGAAGGACAACGAAGGATGGGAATTCTGTAATTTCTTTATTTTATTTATTTAAAGTACTTATATACTGCATCATATCATAGGATCTCTATTAAATTTACATAAAAGAATTCTCAGCACATTGGATGTTTTTGTCTGCAAATTGACTTTGCAAAAATCAAACAGACAACCCTCCCCCGCAACAAACACACATAGAATCATCAAATCATAGAATAGTAGAGTTGGAAGGGGCCTATAAGGGCCATCAGGTTCCCCCCACAAGTTTGTGTTTGCGGTTTCCCCCTGCGTTTCCTTAGCAAGTCGAAAGCTGGGAACTTTCACGTCTGTGCATTGTTGCGCTCGTGTATCTTTTCACCTGTATTGCTACTTTGTCAGAGAAATCTCCCACTCCGCCCCCTACATTCTCCTTCCCCCTGCAGTTAATTTTTTTAAATTATTTTTTAAAATAGTTTGTTATTTCTGCACAAATACAATAGTTTGGTACAACAACACACTATGTTTTCCCCTAAGATCATATTAAACAATATAAGTGAAGAGAAAGTATTACAATTAGTATTTGGAGAAGTTTGTGGTCGATGTTGGCATGGCAAGGGGAAGCTGACCTTGTTCTGGTCAGGGAACCTAGACAGGCCTACTTGGGAGTAAGAAGCATAGAGTTGAAGGGGACTGAGTCCCAGGCATGGGCAGCGGTGGCCTCGCTCGCCTTCTCCATGGGGTATTTGGGCTCCCTCTCTCCCTCCCCCTTCACGGTTGAGCAGTTGAGCTCAGAACTGCCCCACCCTCCTCTTTTGTCAGTGAGAGCGCCCTTTGACACACGTGCCCCCAACAAAAAATGGGATGGTCTGATATAGTGCAAGAACAGCAATACACAAGAGGGAGGAGCGGCTTTATTGCACACAGAGGGGGAAAACCAGACTTTCCCTGCTCCAAAATAAGATGGAAGGGAAGAGGCGAGATGAGCACAGGACAGGGATGACATCATGTGAGTACCACGCTGCAAAAACACATACCAGGCATGGCAAGAGTGCAATGTGATGGAGACTGCTGGTGTGATGGAGCTCATGGAGTCCACCCCCCTGCTCAATGCAGGAATTCACCTTAAAGCATACCTGACAGATGGCTGTTCAGCTGCATCTTGAATGCCTCTAGTGTGGCATTCAAGTAATAGAACCAATTACTCCCTAGGTAATTGGTTCTATTGTCATACTGCTATAACAGTCAGGAAGTTTTCCTGATGTCCAGCTGGAATCTGGCTTCCTGTAACTTGAGCCCAGTATTCCGTGTCCTACACTCTGGGATGATCGAGAAGAGATCCTGCCCTCCTACATGTGACAACCTTTCAAGTACTTGAAGAGTGCTATCATGTCTCCCCTCAGTCTTCTCTTCTCAATGCTAAACATACCCTGTTCTTTCAGTCGCTCCTCATAGAGCTTTGTTTCTAGATCTCTGATCATCCTCGCTGCCCTCGTCTGAACCCCCTCCAGCTTGTCTGCATCCTTCTTGAAGTGTGGGGCCCAGAAGTGGACGCAATTCTCAAGATGAGGCCTAACCAGTACCTCATCTTGAGTATTGTATCCAGTTCTGGGCACCATATCTTAGTTCACCTCCTCCCATCACCCCAGGTAGTTTGCAGGTGCAGTTCAGTGTGTCAGGGAATTCCACTATTGCCCAGCCTGATGCTCCTGGTTGTGCCACTCTGTTGTGGTTTCATTGCATCCAAGCAAGGTAAATCAGGAAGCCTTGGCTTGGTGGCCTTGGCAACAGAGACTCAACTTCAAGCCCCTCCCCTTCCCCACTGCTGAAACGAAGGGTGGTGCTTTACAGCACAACAATGCTTGCAGTTTAGGGACTCTATTTAATCCCAACCCTAGTTGGCACCACAGTTGGTACCAAGCCTAAAATCCATACTTTCCAATCTTCCCCTTTATTCCGAATAGTTTAAGTTATGAACATAATGAAAAAGGGAAACGACATTTCTCACTTGCCTGTGGATCATCTCTTTATTATTAATCCACACACACTGAGACATTCCTAACACATATAGGAACTGAGTTCTGGTTCAAATTAAGTTGAGAGATTGGCACCTCTTTCTCAAAAAATTACATGCTGCCCCCCTCCCCAAAACAACAACAGCAACATCTTTCCAAGGTGCTTACTGAGCCCCTTCAGCCTCATACCCAAATAGTCATCCCACACTGTAGACCTAGGCTGGTTTAAATGTAATTCTCTATCCCTAGGGAACCTGGGAACTGGGAACTGTTCTGACGGTTCCACGAGGCTTTGTTGGCAGGACACCATAAATTTTGAAACAAAATAGTTCTGTAAGGGAAGGTTTAGGCTCAGAGATAGTAAATGGCCTATGGTCATCCGAAGAGAGCAGAACCTTGAATCCAGGTTCCTCTAGTGACTCCCCCACTTGAAACCCCTCCCTCACAGCATTAGGCTTGAAGAAAGTCTCCATTGTCAGAGAGGAAGGGGGCCAAGGGGTTGTTTTGGGGGCAGGAACGCTGCTGTGGAGAGCTAGGGGGACCTACACGTCATGCTTGAGGTGTCCCGAAGCCTCTCAATGCACATGACGTTCCTTTAAATCCACCCCGAAGAGGGCTCTTACAGTGCTACCAGTTAGAAAGCATGGCACAGTTATTCCATCCCCCACCTCCTTAACGGATTTTCTGGAAAAAGACAGAAGAAACAGTGGGGAAATGTGGGGGGAGGGGGTTTACAAGTGGAAGATGATGTCTGGATCTCCCATAAACTTCTGTTAATAAGGCAGGATGAGGGCACATGACATACCTATTCTGCTCTCTCTCTCTCTCTCTCTCTCTCTCAGTGGTAGGGGAGGGACCGTAGTTCAGTGGTAAACCACTTGTTTTACATATAGATTGTCCTGAGTTCCAATCTCAGCTTCTCCTTCCAACCTCAGACTGGGGTGTAGACGTCAGCAAAGACCTGCTGTGCCCAGAAACTTCTGAGAGTTGCTGCCAGTCAGAGCAGACAATACTGAGCAGAATGGACAAATATCCGAAGATAATATATAATGCATCTACCTATATGCCCAGCTACCTTCCATCCTTGGCCAGATCTATACCAAGCAGGATATAGCACTATCAAAGTGGTATGAAAGCAGTAGATGGAGGCAGAATCTACATTACTGCTTTATAACGTTATTGAAGTGCACTGACAACTGTTGGGGCTCATGGTCAGATCTACACCAAACAAGATATAGCAGTATAAAAGTGGTATGGAAGTGTTATATAAAAGGCAGGAGCCACACTACTGCTTTATAACGGTATTGAAGTGCACTGACAAGGGTTGGGGCCCATTGACACATACCATATGCCGCTATATCCTGCTGGGTGTGGCTCCTACCTTTTATATACCGCTTCCATACCTCTATATCCTGCTTGGTGTAGATCTGGCCTAAGACACATGCCATATACTGTTTTCATACCACTTTCATAGTGTTATATCCTGCTTGGCGTAGATCAATCATGGGCCCCAACAGTTGTCAGTGCACTTCACTACCACTATAAAGCAGTAGTGCAGATCCTGCCCTTAACTTTGGTTGTATGAATGGTACAAACTCCTATGGGTAGACTAAAATCCCAACCCTTGCATATTCTGCTCCCTCTGCTCATTCAGCATATTTGCTTCAGTTGGCTATATGTCACCTTTTCTATCCCACAACTAGGGAATAAGATATTTTTGTTTAATATATTGACAAGAAAAATGATGTGAGGAAAGGATTGGCAAGATACCAAAATAAGAGTGTGTTTCCACTTGATATACTATACTTACCAGTTCTATTTGTGTCGAAATAAAGACTTTGCACTGATGTGGTCTGCCTCAAAATAACTACTTTGATGTTCATTAGGAATCTAGTTTGGAGTAGGAAAAACAAATTTATGTTTGGAGACAGAGCATAAAAGCTACCAACCTAAAAAATGCAGGCAGCACGAAGCATCATGAGGCAGCCATGTTTGGTTTTAGCTAGTTGGATATTATCCAATGTTCTCTTGCCATGTTAGACTTTTGATTAAAAATGAATAAAACGTTTGATTAAAAAAATCAAAATCAAATGGAAAGAAGCTATCTAGATCATCATAGACAGAGATGTATGTATTTATTTACAAAATGCATATATTGTTCTACATCCAGCAGGATCCCTGACTAATGAATAATACAAGAGGTAAACAGAATCAAAGGTCAAAATTAAAATATTTTAAATCAGATAATAACAATAGGATTGTGACTGGTCAATTAGGGAAGGCTTGTTTAAATAAACATGACCTCAGCAGGCCCTGAAAATGAATCAGTGTTAGTGCCTGCCTGATATCAACAGGCAGGGAGTTTCACAGAGAAGGAGACAATACATTGAAGGCTCTGTTCTGAGTAGACCCCAAATGGACCATAGGTCTATGTGAAACCACCAGAAGCACCTCATCTGATGACCTCAGTGAAAGGGCAATCTGGTGAGGGAGAAGGCGCTCACTCAAATATTCAGTCCTGTAACCAGGCCAAAACCCAAGAGGGTCTACAGAGGGTCTGCAGTTGTTCCTCCACATCCCTCCTGGGTACCTTCCCCAAGAAAGGGGTACTCACAACTGGGTGGTAGTTGTCTTTTTCCTTTGGGTCCAGAGTGGTTTTTTTCAAGACTGATCTCTTCCGGCAGGCCTACCCAGACGAATTTTAAAGTGTTTTATTGGTATTGTATTGGTATTTTAATGATGTATTGGTTTTATGTGCTTTTAATCAGTTTTGTATTTTATGTTTAATGCTGTTCCCCACCTCGATCCGTTGGGAGAGGCGGGTAATAAATAAATATATTATTATTATTGTTATTGTTATTATTATCATTATTGTTGCTGCTCTACTCTCCTTAAGGGCAACAGGAACTACCCATTTGTGTAAAGATGCATTTACCACTTCCTGGACCCACCCAGTCGTTTCCTCCCCTCCCCGCACCCACAGGTAGCTCTTGTTTGCCAGGAAGGGAAAGGAGCGATAGGACACGTGGTTGGTCGCATTGCAGCAAGTACTTTGTCCACATTACCAGGCTGTGGCAACTGAAATTGATCCTACAGAATCGAGCAGATGGTGGCATAAGACACCTTGACTGCAGCTGCGCTAATAATAGCCTCACGTTTGCTGTGGGCCCAACCAAATGGTCATAGCAGGTCCTTGAGAGAACCATTAATTGGAGAGACTGCTAACAACACCAGAATCACCCAAAAGAGCCTCACTGGACAACTTCTCAAGGACACAATGGAAGCAGCAAAATAAGCCTTCTTTGTTGCCTGCACGGCCATGCAGTAGGCACAATTATGTGAGCTAGAGCATGGTCAGTTGTCTTCACTTTGAGATTTACGCCATTTGCGCTCTAGCCGATGTCCAGCCTGTTTCATTGCTTACAGCTCCTCAGTATATCAAGGAGCAGAGCAGTCTCTATAGCCCAGGAGAGGGCACTTTGGTGCAATCGAGTCGATGACCCACCAAGTCTAGGGTCTCAGCTGGATCACAGTTCTTTCCACTGGAAAATCCCCAAGACTGCTCAGAAATCCATTGGATTCCATCCATCTCCTGGGGCGGACCTTCCCAATAGTTCCTCCACCCCTGCAGGAGGGAAGTAATGCCTCGAGTTTCAGATTCACCAGAAAATACTGTAGCCCCTGAAGTTGCTTTCCAGCCAATGCCCTAGCTTTAATAGTATTTAGCACATGCAAATTTAGTATCTCCTGAGTTAAATGTGTTTCAATAATCTTCACAAAAGCCCTGAAACGTTGTAGGCAAGTATTATTCTCCCCATGTTGGCAGGACTGAGACCGAGATAACAGTAGCTTACCTAAGGCTATCTAGCAAGTTCAAGATTTGAGTAAGATTTAAATTAGAAATTTCCCAGTCACGCTCATTGACAATATATTACTCCAGCTGTCAGGTACGTAAGCTTAGCATTGCACCTTTAGAATATTAGAGGAGAGCATATCAGGGCAGAACATACCCAAGTATATTTGCAGTACATTTTACCCCTGTACAGATGATTACCAGCTCCTCTTTGGGAGCTTATGTTTTGCCATTAGCCGACAACTAACTTTACCTCTGAGGTCTGACAATGAGGAGGGGGAGGGAACATTTCTTTCAAGTGCGCTCTTCTTGTGTCAGCCATCTTCCTAGTGCTTAAAAACCTGATTGCAATCATGAGGTTTATGGAGGCAGCCATTATGTGCCTCATCCAGTCGCTGCTCACTGCCTACAGGCTTCTAAAGCATTCCAGGAAAACTTGTGCTGGACATATTTTTCCCCTCACCAATCATTTTTCTTCTTTCTTTCACTGGTCTGTGGAAACACACTCACCCACCCACATTTTTTTTTTAAAGCCCCTCTAATGGTGGTGCAATTGAAAAATTCTGATTGTGCCATTCAGTTGCCAAGGAAACAGACTTGTGGGTATCCAGGTTTATTCCTTCATTACTGGAAATGCCATTTACTGTTGATATTCCCCCTATGCTTTTCTTGATGTGAGTGTGCCACTAAAAGGACAGAATAAAGCAGCTTAAAAAAATTCATCCACTAATAAGATTCTGTATATCTAAAGCACAGCCAGAGAACCGAGAGGCTTTGTTAATAATGCGCGGTAGAACATTAAAACTATTGGCAGTCTTCATCATTTGAGAGAACCATATAAGTAATATATACCTTTTAAGTGAAATGAGCCTATTGTAGAGATGATGTTTAAAGCAATTTAAATAAGATCCTCGGGAACAGAGCTGACTTTAGGTAACTCCCATCACAGAGAGAATTGCGTTCTTTGGAACTGTGGTCAATAGAACAGAGACCCTTCTAAGGAATTTTGATTCTTCAAACACAGGCAGTGACCTGGTGTGAATACAGACAGCCATCAGGTCGTGTAATACTTGCCAAGGGATTTTTTTATTATTTTCAAGCTTACACTTCCCCATTTGCCTCTTTCTTTCCCCACTCTGAGTGTGTTTGCTTTCTAAAATTACACAAAGTTGCATTCTAAAAATGACCACCAAGTTGAAAGGGTTTAAAGAAGGTTTAGACAAACTGGTGGAGGATAAGGCTGTTAATGGCTACTTGTAATGATGGCTGTGTGTGACCTCTAGAAAGCCTCTGAATACCAGTTGCTGGAGGACATGAGTGGGAAGGCAGTGCCATTATATTCACTTGTGGGCTTCTCACAGAAATCCAGTTGGCCACTATGGGAAGATAATGCTGGTCTAGATGGGCCTTTGTCCTGATACAGCAGGACACTTGTTATGTTCCTATCTTACAGAAAGGGAGGGGTGGAATCAATCAGTGAAAGTTGGTGGCTCCTATTTAAGTGGAACTGTGAATCCGCTCTGGGTTTCAGTCAGAACTCTAAAGGAACTATTGAAAGTGCTGAATATTACCATCAAAATGGGTTCAGCATCTTGGATAGTTCCTTTAGAGTTCTGACTGGTTCTGACTGAAGCCCAGAACAGATTCACAGATACACTGAGAAAAGAGGCCCTAGCCTCCATGGGAAACAAATCAGAATCTGCATTGCCAAGAAGAAGATCCAAGATTTTATCAGACCCATCAGATTGTGCTTTGCCATGTGACTGCTATCAAGACCAGACAACTGAGGACCAACAATTTATCTGGTTGGCAATGCATTTCTCACGGGGAACATATTTTGCACTGAGCAAGACAGACAGGGTCCATGGCACTGGCTCCCCTGATTTGTTTAACATGAGCAGAGCAAATGGCTCTTTAACACACACCTCTCTCTTATGAACAGCAGCAGGGAATCTGTCAGAACCCTCCCATATGTCAGTAAGCAATCATTCTGCATGAACAAACACCTTGGCAGTTGAAGTTCACCTGGCCAAAAGCCTCTGCTGCTTTGTTGATTGAGCAGGTGGACTAAAGAACCTTTTGCCTATGCCTTAGCTCAGATTTAGTATGGAAGTCCTTGGGATTTGAAGACTACATTGGGGGCCAAATATGAAATCTCTTGGGGTTGATTGGACCCCTTGGTCATTGCGTGTATATGCCTAATGTATATGCTTAAAGGGCTTCTTGCTCTTTGAGTTGACAAAGGGCTAACTCAGAGTCGATCTACACGCTAGGTTTTTAACATTTTATAAGGGTTACAAAAACTCTTTGGGTCACATGACGCACTCCCTTGAACGATGTATACCCGAGGTTTTAAAAAACTCACTTCAGTTATATACAACGGTTTTACTTTTAATAAATCATTTTAAGTAAAATAATGTGTCCTTCCTTACCATTTGTGATTCATGGGGGCAGTGCTTCGTTTACCAGTGCCCAAATGCTTAGCAGTTGATTGGTGGGGAAGAAAGAGGGGCTAAAGAAGAAGTGAGCAAGTGAACTACAACACCCACAATGCTTAGCCCTATATTCATTGAAAGCTAGGGATTGAAAGAGGAACTAAGGAGGAAGTGGGCGACTAAACTACAACACCCAATGCTTTGCCCTAAACTCATTGTAAAAACGAAACAGAAAGAGACAGGGCAGAAGAGTGTGTGACCGCGCACACCGCTTTGAAAACTGAAAAAAGTTTTCTTCTGTAACGTGAGTACTCCTTAATGTGGCCTAAGACATTTTAGAAGACACCTATTTGGAACGTTTTAAAATATTATTTAAAATGTTCCAAGGGACTGTGTAGATAGGCTCCTAGTTTTGTCGCAGCAGGAAATGGCACGCTTTAAAAGTTATGTAGGACTTTTCTTAGTGCTAGTGCTAGCATTTGAAATTGGGAACTCATAAGGATGAACTTAAGAGTGTCCCAGGGCCAGCCCTCTCATGAAGCAGGGTAAGGCACCCGCATCAGGTGGCAGAATGGGAGCAATGGCAAATTGTGCTGCTCTCCACCCCAACAGGAGGGTCTGCAACCACCAGTGGGTGCTCTAGAGAGCCCCACAGCCACCTTCACATCGTGGCACATGCTGCAACAAGAGAGCCATTAGTGGGACTCTCTGGAACAGCTGCCCAACCTTTCTTTCTCTCATTGTGTGCCCCTCTTACTTTTGCCACTGCCACGTTGGCTCTATGGAGAGCCATGTAGCTAGAAGAAGTCACAATGGGGGTTCTCACAAGGGCCCCCACAACAGTTTCTTCTGGGTGTGCGATGCCCCATAGAGCCAACACAGTGGTGGCAAAAATAAGCAGGGCATGTGACAGAGGAAGGATGTGTAATTTGGCACTGGCAGAAATGGGTGTGATGTGGTGGCAGCACATGTTCCTTCTCACCTCAGGCTTGCACTAGGGCTGAGTGCCCCTTTCCCAAGCTAATTACAAACTGAGCACAAAGTCTATTGAGATTCATGACCAGTTTATAACAATTTTTTTTGCTGGCACCATCATGCCCTGTAACCACAGCTGCCCCTTCCTCTTCCACAGAGGTTATGGAGCCTGTGGTGACAGAGGAGGCCTTTCTATGGAGCCTCAGAAACGACAGAATCTCAGCTGTCTGGGATCCTGGTAAATGTCATTTTCAGAGGCATTTGAGCGCATGACTCAGGACGCTTTGGGTCTGGAATGATGTTGCACATGCTCAGAATAGCAATGAGGATACCTGGGACATGTAGTTTGCCCATCATTATTTTTCAGTGGTACAACTGGAAAACAGATTAAATCGGGATCTGTAATTTTGCTTCCCTTTCATTCTGCCTGATGAGAAGCTTTCTGAGCTGCTGCTGCTTCTTCTTCTTTGGTGGACCTTTCATCCAACACATAATTTTGTGGCTATCCCTGCTAGTCTTTGCTTTAACAGTCAATTGCCAGGAAGTCTGTAAAGCTTGTTCAGGTATGACCCAGTACCTGGGTGTCCTCAGTTTTTTTACCATTTTAAAAATTTACTTATTTAAACTATTTCTAGACTGCTTTTCAGAGCAGGAGCGCTCCCAAGATGGCTTACGACAATAAAATTCATAATAATAAAAATGAACACAGTAATGAAACAGCAAACATTCATAAAAGGAACAAACACCAGTATGAAACACATACAGCTAAAACCCGGATCAGTCCGGTAAAACAAAACCAGGAAAAGGCTAGGGTAACCAACTAAATCCAGAACATGAGCTACATGGTCCCCTGCCCCTGAACTACGGATATCTTATCCCACTCATGCAACACATCACAAAACTCCTTTGAAAATTCCAGCAGTTTCAAAATGGTTTGCCATACGGCAAGGGAGGTTGTTGCTCGAGAAACATTAAGCCCAAAGCCCCTGGGGCTGCAGAACATACTTGCATGGTTCTTTGGATCCCTATCTCCATTTGATTAAAGTATTTGTTTAGAAGGTGAGGGGGAAGTAAAAGAGGAAAGCAACAGAAGCAGATTAGGACCCCCTCTACAAGAATTCGGTTTGACGCCTGGTTCTCCGATTATGCGCATCTTCTCGGAAGCGCTTTATGGTAAATGACTGTACGCAGGAGGTAATTGAGTGCACAACTGGTGGCTTTACCAGTTGTTTGAAATGCGCTTTAGAAGTAGTTAATGTGGAGAATCGCTTGTTCACATAGTCAAAATGTGGCTTAACAGCCGCAGCAAAATAAAACTCGCTATTTAACGCATATTCGATAATGCGCATAATCGGATAGCTAATGCACCTCAACTCCCGATTTGCGCTCCGCTCATGTAGAGGTAAAATTTTTAGTGAGACTTGAAAGAGCTTTAAACCTTTCGTGTGGAAGCAGCCAAAGCCCCAAAAGATCAAACTTACATTTATTACTAAATCACTAAGGCATTAAATGGAGCATTTTAATGCAGTAAAGAAAAATGTGGGAAAAAATAGCTTGTTACCAGGCTGTCTTCCTAACAGCTCCTGCTTAGCAAGGGTGCCCACAACAAACAGTAGTCACAAAACATCTGGGCCCACTTGAAAGGAGCCTGAAGGAATGAGGTTTCTTAAAAAGATTACTGTTTCCTTGAGACAAATCAAAACACAGTGGAGTCTTTGGAATGGGAGCTGAGTGAAAAAAAATCTGTATCACTGTTATTATTCGCACAGGACTGAACATGAGGAGGAATTGTCCTAACAGCTCCTACTAAACCAAATATACCAAATGCTGGGACTGAGATCTAATAAAAAGTTCAAAAATCTAAAGCCAAGAAAGAGGGTCTGTCTAAGACAATAGTCTATAAAGAAAGAGGGCAGCTGCACAGTTATGAGAGTCTCATTTCATAAGAACCTATATAGTCACATGTTTTCAAATGGTATAATGTAGAGAACTGTCTGTTTATACTGTTGGAGAGATAGGCAGTTGTGCATAATTTCTCCGGAGATTCCAGCTGAGGGTCTTGGTCCCCTTTTGCATATCCTTTGGGAGAATCTTAGGAGATCCATGTTCCAATGCAATGTGTTGTTTGTGGGAATGTATATTTTAGTGCCACTTCACGTTCAAAGTGCTGCTGTTTACATTTAAAGCCCCAAATGGTTTGGGTCCAGGATAATTAAATGACCCCTTCCTCTCATACCAGCCTGCCAAGTTCCTTAAGATCTGCTGGGAAGGCTCTTCTTTGCATCCCAAAGGTGGCTGAGAAATGACTGTTTGGCATGTGGCTATGCCTAGATTATGGAGTTCTGGAGCCTGACTCACCACTATCTTTGTCCTTGGTGGAAAACCCAAACAGAAGGCACCATTAAAAGGCAGAGCTTTTGCTTGCCGGCACACATGAATCCTTGTAAGGATAAGATCCAGCTCTAAGTGTTTCCAGAATCAGAATCTTCATAGAGGTACCAGGAAGGGTAGAGTAGTAAGGCCTACCATAAGAACCCTCATCCTGGTCCAAGTGTGGCTGTTTTGGAATGTCCATTAGGGGGAGCTGAGTTCTCCTGGTCCCACCATGTACATTCCTCCTCCTCCTCCTCTTCTTCCTCTTCTTCTTCCCCCTACTGACAAAGTCGGGTGCCCAGGAATCCTGCTTTACAGAGGACAGTTCCCTATTTGAAAGGCTGCCAGAGCACTGTCCTCTATATGAAGGTGTGCTCTATTTGAAGGGCTGTTTTATCCAATTCCTGTTGAAAGAGAAAGAACCATAAGAACTATTGTTCCATCCACAGTTAGCATCTGGAAAGCAGACTGAACAGGCAGGCACATAAGTCATTTGGTCACAGTCTTCCACATTATGGTGAGGTGGACTGCATTTCTATTTCATAATGATTTCTAAATTTTCATCTCTACATAAAAATCAGCTTATGCAGATTTTATGCAAATCACCCCCTCTTTTGTCCTCCTTTTGAAAATGAGGTATTTGTTTCTTTATTTCTTTTATTTCTTTTTTTTTCTTTTTTGCAGTTTTTAACTGTCTACCCTAGACCCAGGCTGAGGGTGCTGGCAGATTATGACAAGAGGATCTTGTGCTACATTTCTCATTTCTTGGGCAGCAGATTACCTTGGATTGGCTTTGAACATCTCATGAGTCCCATATCCTCTAATACTTGGTCCATCGAAGCCAGTATTGTTGATACTGATGGGCAGCGGCTCTTGTGGGTTTCATGCAGGATTCTTTCCTTGGCCTACCTGGAAGAAGCCTGGGATCGAACCTGGGGCCTGGTGCATGAAGGCACATGCTCTACTGCCGAGCTATGGCCCCTCCCCAAATCTGTATCATTTTTTTCTGAGAACCCCTTTGCCTATTTTTAAGAGATGAGTGGGACAAATATACTGGAAGTGATCCTTTATTTTTATTATTTGCATTCCATCTCAATTTAGAGAAGCTAAGCATGTGATCATTTAGAGCATACAGTATATAAACATGATTGTTGAAATACACAAAAACTCAGTGCTACTGATGGTCACAAATGAGTTGCTCTTAAGAGACTGGGAGGGAGGGAGGAGCAGATGACATACCAAAAAGGTTGAATAAGTCCAAGCCAATGGTGAAAATGGAGAATAATTACACTGGTTTGAAAATTTGTGAGCAGAGGAAAGCCATAAAATAGTTAGCACTTACTGACGAAATACGTTTCTAATGGAATTAGGCACATTAGGGTCAGTTCTTAGGAGTTTTGTTGTTTTTTTTTACTTGGGGTTGAATAACTGAGTAGAAAATACATAAACTAATATTGAAACAGAAGAGCGTATGCTGGTACATTTTAGCTCCCTTCCATTTCACAATATATGCAAGTGAGACTCTGGTCATGTAAGAACCAGCCCTTAAAAGAAGGAGAGTGTTTGCATCTTACACAAGGTACATTGGCTAAAAGAGACATTGGAGATTCTGTCCCCATGCCATTACTCCGCGCCTTGGGTAAGTTTATGGATTGTGTCCATTTCCTACATGACAAACTGGGAATGAGGACTAGATGTCCAGGCACACTGATTCATGTAATAGACTGTGAAACTGTATTTGCATTTTTTTATTATTTTAAAAATAGGCATCTTATAAATAAATTGGGAACATGATGGAGAATCATTCACACTAGATAGCTTTTTGACAGCTATGTATTGTATGCTCCCTGTTTACTATAATAACCTCTGTTGCTGTTGGAAGGTTCATAAAACACATTCCGCGGACTCGTATGAATTTCTCAGAACAACATTTTTATTTTATTTTTAACCAGAAAAACATGATAATTTAATAACATGGTATAGCTTTAGAAAATGGATTGGAGTAATTTTGTTTCTGAAGAACTGTGACAAGTTACTTGAAGATTTATGGATGTGTTGGGCATGTTTCTGACAAAACACAAAAAAGGTCAGAAGAAACAATTTCTGATAAATTCTGATTTCATATGAAGGTAAATTCACTGTTTTCTTTCATGAGTGTAGTCTCACAAAAGGAACATTATTTTATATTGTTTGTATTTATAAAAAGATAACGACTCTTTTTCCATGCCGCATCTTAGTTTTTTGTATTGTTTATTTCTAAATTGAATTAAAGAACTAATTAAAATGGGTGATTATAAATAGCATTATTGTAAGTGTGCCTTTAAATGGCTGTGATAAAATGATTTTGTGATAAAATGGTTGGAATGGAAACCCTACCTTGATAACCCAGAGTCATGTGGGAAGACCAGTGGTATAGTGGAGTCCAGGCTCACAGGGTCAGAGCACTGGGACTTTTCACTAGCAGGGATGATGATTTCATCTGCCATTCTCAGTAACGTGATCTTTCCCTGGACTTGGGGTGGTGCCCACCTGGAATGGAACTTTCACTGTCACCAAAGAGACATGGAAGGACATACTCTGCATAATGCTGGAAAGGGACTGCTGCAGGTTGCTTCTTCTTCTTCTTCTTCTTCTTCTTCTTCTTCTTCTTCTTCTTCTTCTTCTTCTTCAGATCGGAACATATGAAAAGGAAGGAGCATAGGTACCATGTCAGATCATTGGCCCATCCAGTTCAATATTGTTAGCTCTGACTGGCAATGGTTCTCCAGGGTTTCAGGGAGAAATGTTTCCCAAACTTACCTGCCAGAGATTGGACCCGGAACTTTTTGCATGCAAAACATAAGCTGCACCATTAAGCTACTACCATTCTGCTGAAGAACCTCTCTGTTTTGGACAGGGTTATAATTATACATGCCTGTACTCTGGACATACAGACTTACAGTTCTACAACGCAACCACCCCTCCATTTTATTTCATTTTATTACTAAAATGACAATTGCAACTGTACAATTTTGACTCTGCCTTGCATATATAGTTTGAACATACTGTTTGTGTCAAAAAAAGATGGAGAGGGGAAGACAAGCAGGCAGTGCCTAATCCCTGCCAAGCAGTAAACAGGGCAGGGACAATTTCCCTCACAGCAAGTCAAAAGCACAAAGCATCTTTTCATTCTCAGCCCATGCTGGGTCCTGGGCTGTCCAGCTGCACCTGTTGCTCTGCTTTGCTTCTTGAAGCCAAACACCGTTTTGTGTGTAGATCTCCACAGCCAGATCTCCTGCAACCACTTACTTGTGAATTGTACTAATAAGGCCCATGGGAAAACACGCTTCCAACTGCTTTCAGGATAGCAACCATCATTTTGAGTAAATAGCTGCTTAAAATAGGACATTGCCTGTTCCTCTCAGCCAACTTGATATTAAATACGGCCCATTGAGTAAGAGTAGCTGAAATTAAGGCTCTGGTCTCTAAGGTATCTTAAGCACTTGTGAAAACTTTTACACCGCTTCCTGATGAAATGAAACATTTAGGGCACATTCTTCATTGTCACTACCAACAGTGACTCCTCTGAAGTCAATGGGGCTGTTAATTGTGCGTCCAATTCTCTCCCTTTTATTAATTGGGCCATACAGGTGATTTAAATATAAAATACAGAAATCAATACCATTTGAGTAGTCTGTGACTGCAGCAGCTTTCCCACAACGGTTTTTGGGTGCGCAGTGCTGGGGGCAGGGGATAAATGAAAAAATCTTGTATTTGTTTTGAAAATATGATGCTAAGGGGGCATCATAATTTCACTGTCATGAGTGAAATTAATTTTGTTTGTGCCTATGGCTATGTGTGGATTGATGGATTAGGCCTGATATTCAAGCAATAGTTCATCAAAGACTGATATCCATGGCACATAGGGTTGCCAAGCTTTTGATGACCCTACTTTCCTGTGCTTACAAGAGCGGCTTGATGTGCAAAAATTAATTAGGTGATGCATTTCCTTTCACTTATTGCCATGCCAAGGAATACATCACCTGCTATTTGTTTTTTTTTATTATTTATTTTTTTGCATTAGGCGTGCTGTTGTTGCAGGCATAGTAGCAGGGCAGACTGTAGCAGTAGCTGTTGTCAGCTCTGTTACTAGGTGCCAGAAAACACCCTGGTCCCAGCCCTTAGAGAATACCCTAATACTCAATTTGGATCTTGGGGAGGAGGATGGATGCACTGGGAAATATTTCATCCTATAAGCAAGGTGAAGAGGCAGAAACATTTGTGGCATTAAGGCCACATCTACACTAAGCAGGATACAGTGGTATGAAAGCAGTATGAAAGCAGTATATATAAGGCAGGAGCCACACCAAGCAGGACATAGCGATATATGGTATGTGTCAATGGGTCCCAACAGTTGTCAGTGCACTTCAATACCACTATAAAGCAGTAGTGTGGCTCCTGCCTTTTATATACCGCTTTCATACCGCTATATCCTGCTTGGTGTAGATCTGGCCTAAGAATGGCTGCTTTTTCCTTGGCTTGGCCTGTTGCTATTTCCCCTGCCTTTCAGGATGCTGGTGTGAGGCAGCTGGTGTCTGCCTCACACCAGTCCATGAAAAAGAAGCAATGAATTGAAGTGCTGGTTGTTGTTGTTGTTTTTTGCCCCTCTTAGGCTTCCAGACTGGGCAGTGAAGGCTTAATAATCTTTAGAAACTAGCGGCTTGTTGGGGGCTGTAATTCTGGCAGTGCAACAGGTGCTGTTCTTGGAGGTGGTGGCGGTGGAGAGAGTGCCTCAGGGATGGAGGAAAGCAAGTTCTGTATGCTTTTGATTGACGGTGAGAACTGGCCACGGTCCATTTAGTGCATGGCAGGGCCCATAAACCGTTGTTGTTATCATTCCTATCACGGTACATATCACATTACAAGCGTTGCCTTCCCACCTCTGCCTTGGGGGGGGGGGGGCTTCACAGTGGAAGCTTTTAGCCTGGAATCACCCCACCTCAAATATGGAATTTTACAGGGCCTCCAGATGACAGTGATGAATTTCACTCGTAACCGTCCTGTTTCCCCCCCCCCCCGTCTTTTTTTCTGACCTGGAAAACAACAACATCAATAACGACAACAACGCCAACCGGTTCAGAAGGAAAAGGATTGGATTGGTTGTGCTAGGAAACCCCCATCCGGAAGCACCTTTACTTAACACGGCAAGATTTTCAAAAAGCCTCAATGTTCGGGGCAGTATTGTGGAACTGTAATGGTTGCATTTGCAAAAGAAATAAATCAGTGGGGAAGGTGATGCAGACTTTTCAAAGCTGCCCAGAGTGCAGAAATATCTGGTTGCTCCCATGCTTAGTACCTACCACCTGGAAAATGCATGGTTAAGCACTACACAGACCTGGGCCATGCAGAGGAGGTGAGACAAGGGACTGCATATCATTCATAACTGTCGCAGTAGTCAAAGAAGAGGCAAGCAAGCATCATCTGTTCATGAAGCTTCTCCTCAGTGTACTACCAATGTGGCATTCTAGTGCTCAGGAAGGAATTCCCTGTCCTTCACCTTTTCTCCCCTTGTTTAGCCTAACAGCAAGAAAGCTCCTCTTGCCAAAGAAATATTAAATGTTACACGGCTGGGCTGACTAGCTCAAGTGAGGAGTGAGAGAAGCTGAGCTCAGATATCCATCCATGTTTCTTCCTCCTCCTGCCCACTCATCTTCACTGTAGAATGTGCTCATTGTCTCTGTGTGAACCAACCTCTCCCTGAAAAATTCATGCAAAACCAAAAATGGTTTCTCTAGTAGTGCAATCATAGGGCTTTTTGATCAGTCAATGAATGGTTAATGGGTTTGTTTCCTGGTTTATGAGCCTTGAAATGGGTTCCAATTAGCTTAGCTGTGCAGGAGGGGGAAAAAGAAACTTGTTATGTTAAGCTTTGTTTTCTTTTATTTGTACAGGAGAATTCTTTCCTGAAATTGTTTTTTTACAGTGTGATTCTATACACGCCAGCTGAGAAGCAAGCATGATTGTATTCAACGGGACTTACTCCCAGGTATGTGTGCATAGCGGAGATGGGGAACCTCACTCCATGAGCAAAATCTATCAGGCCCATGGAGGCTTTGCATCCCTCTGTGGATCGGTCTTCCCGTAACCTCCAGGAGCAAGGGAATCCTGTTGTTATCTCTGATCATTGAGCGGCATGCTAAGTAAGGGGAATCAATCTCCCAATTGTTGATTCTGCCCCTGCCCCCACAACCCAGAAAAAATCCTCAACCCAGGCAGGGTCTACACTACTGCTTTATAATGGTTTATAATGGTTTTGACAACTGTTTTGGCCCAGGACACATTCCATATACCGTTTTTAAAACATTTTCAAAGTGTTATATCCTGCTTGGTGTATCCTGCCCCACTGTATAGGATTGCAGCCTTAGGTGTTTTGTTTTAAATGTGATTCAAACCACCAAAAAGGAAATTGGACTACATAAGATTGCCAAATACTTCTGCTGTGTCCCAAGTGTGTGTGTGTTTCATTACTAACATATCACCAAATTTGGTTTGGAAACCCAACATTATTTCTATGGGGGTAATTGTTACAGTTTAATAAGCTTTGTGTTACATACAACCCTTTTTTAAAATGATTGTTTTCAAGCAGCAGAAGAGAAGAGAATAAGATAGTAAGCTCACAAATCCCTTTATTTATGTATGAGATTTCTTCATGGACATCCTGTAAAATAAGGACATGGCCCTGTGCAACTTTTTCTTTCTTTCTTCTGAAGTCGCAGGAGCACTGCGGTTTCAATAATGGCCCAACAGCTCCATCCTTGCAGTCACTCTTCATTATAATTAGAAGCCGCTTGCACCCTATTAACACAATACTTTGTAATTTGAACATGCTTGTCTTTGACAATTACGGCTGTGTGCGCCCTTCCTTCATTCCCCGTTTCCTAGGAGATTATTAAAACATGAATAGTAATAATAATAACAGTAATATGCTGTGTATTCCTGACATCTAAAGATACATACCAGATCCACCAAGGGAAATAAATCACATTTTTGCAGGCATTTTTTCCAGCAGCCTACTGTTCTCTCGCTGTCGATATCTCTGTCACGGCCACAGCCCTCGGTTAGAATTTTGTTGGGCTGGGAAACTCCAGCTGACACCTTCAGAAATACAGCTGACACTCTGCATATGCTAATCATCTCTGGGAATGGAAAAACAAAGCCATTGTACTTGAGACAGAGACAGTTACAAGAGCTTTGCTAGACAGCTGACTGCCCTGGCCAGCCTTGAACCTTAGAAACTTGCAGGGAATTCTCCTGGATCCATTCCATAAGATCATGGAAGCTTTGGCATACTTTTTGCTTGAGGCCATTGAGAAGGATTGCTGAGCCACCTCCGCCATATGGGTTGACTATACTGTTAGATCATTCCACCCCCTCTCTCTCTCTCATAGAAAAGCTGTAGGGGGGATTTTAATAAGGAAAACACCCTGCTGAGACAGGGTTAAGCATCCCCTGTCCCTTCAAATTTAGACACATCTTCCCCCTGCAGTACTGTAAAAGTGAAAACAATGGTTGAAATTTCAGGTCATGCCTAGTTTGGCACTGAGAGGGATGCAAACTCTCAGAGGCTTTCAGGTTTCCTATGCCCTGCTGGGCTGGAACCAGAAGGGCAGAAGGAGCAGTGGAGATGATTGTCACCTTCCTATCCTCCAATCTCCTGTAGTTTTGCTAGATGGGCTTTTTTAGCCTGTCTAGCAAGTGCACTTCGGACAGGGAGGGGAGGAGAGGCTGCATGAAGCTCAGGATATCCTGTCCTCTCTGATCTCCTCCCCGCTGGCCAGAGCAACTACTTTCCTGAGGCTCTGAGGTGACTTTTCCATCCTCAGAAAGGGAACTAGCACTGAGAAGCATAGGGTCGGTTATCTGATGCAGAATGATATGCGACCACCTTCAATGTGGATCCATTTTATCAGCTTGGATAAATGTTGCAATAGCTCCAATATTATCAAAAATAAAAATTCTTAAAAGTGATGCTCCTTTTGAATCAAAAGGTTATGATGTTCCTTAATTAGAAATGGTCCTTAAAATCAATCATATGCAATTTATTATTATTATTATTATTATTATTATTTATTACACTTATAAACCGCCCCATAGCAGAAGCTCTCTGGGCGGTTTACAAAAATTAAAAAAGATTGAGTATTAAAATGACAATATACAAAATTTAAAACCATAAAACAGCTGTCATTAAAACACTTTAAAACATTTTAACTGTTAAGCTTGGCCACAGTGTCAATCAAAGCCTCAACTTGAGCTATTAAAATGACACTTCTCTTTATATCAGGTTTCAGCATTTAGAAGTGCTATATTCCCCTCCCTTCTCCACACTTGTTTACTACATTTTGCAGGTTGCCTCTCTAACTACAAATGAAGCTCCAGACCTGAATCACCAAAACCTGGGAAATCTGAGGTGAAATATCTGAATCCTGGTCTGAACTCCATGAGTCATGAAGTGTTAAGTCTGAATCATTAAGTTCATTTCAGGATAAAAATAAAGCCTAAAATTACCTCAAGGACTCAAAATTCTGGAGTTGGAATTTACACAGATTTGGTACAAGAAGATAAAATCTGTTGTTGTTGTTGTTGTTTAAAAACACACACCCTGAGGTGGTTCAGAGGTGGATAATAAAAATATTTACTTAACAGACTGATACCGTAGTTCCTTCTTAAGGTATACAATGTATGCCTAAAAACATGCACTTAACATTTCACAAATACAACTCTATTCTTCTGGTGTATGGGTTGAATCTAACAGCATCCTTCTGCTGGCAGAACTGCTTCTGTCAGCAGAACCGAAAGGGGTATGATTCCCCCTCCAATTGCACCCCCCCCCGAGTGCCCTCAAAATCTGCTGGGGGGGGGGGCTGGGAGGAGATATTTGGGTCACATGGAGGGCTTCAGCGGAGAGAAGATACTATGTTGTTACTTTGTATTTACTTTTTTTATCTTTTTATTGTGTCTGTGTAGGCCGCTGAGGAAGACAAAAATTGTCGAAAAGCGTTTGGCCTCTTGGTGATTTGTTTTATAAAGTCTTTTAATGTAATAAACATTTTATACATATATCTGCTCAGATAGCAACTCAATTGTTGCTACTGGTGCCATTGTAGTTGTTTTCCTTAACTTTGTTGTATCATATCATGTCATATCATGTCAATGATAAGTAGCCACAAAAGCAAAGAGGAGATTCCATGTTCAGAAGCAATAAACTGCTGATCACCAAATTCACAGGATAATCAGGGAATGGATGTCTTAATCCTATTATTTGCTTGCTTGTTTGTTTGTTTGTTTGTTTCATTTCATTTCATTTGTATTCTGCACAATAGCCAAAGCTGCCTGGGCAGTTCACAAAAAACAAAACACCCCCCTCCAATAAACAACAGCTTACAGTATAAAATATTGGCAACCTAAACCACAGTATAAAAGTACAACCAGAATACAACCAAGCAGTAATGCAGAGATTTAAAACACTGATTTAAAATACAGATTTAAAACAGCTGAGTTAAAAAATCAGGATAGTAAAATGCTAAAATACTGGGAAAATAAAAAGGAATTCACCTAGTGTCAGAAATAATACAATGTAGGTGCCAGGTGAACCTTTCCAGGGAGCTCATTCCACAGCTGGGGTGCCACAGCAGAAAAGGCTCTCCTCTTCCTGTCCTTCCATAGGCATCTATCTAGCCTCTGTTGGAGACAGAGGGGCTGTTTTTACAGTGGCAGGTTGCTGCCACGATAACTGAAACCTTGTGCTTTCGCTGCTGCGGGGGACCCCACGCAGTAGCAAAAATTTGCATTTTTAGATTGGCAAGCCTGTCCCCCTCCCCTCCCAACCAGGGGTCACCATCTGCCCGGCCACGCCTCCGCCATGACTGCAGAGTGGCGGCAGATGGAGGATACTCCATCCTTGCTGTGCTCCAGACAAAAAAGTCTGGGTAAGTTTCCAACTTTTTTGCTTTGGAGCCTTGGGGGGGAAGCCCCGGGATGGCTGTGCGGTGGCTGCTGCATTGTATAATCGATGCTGTGCCACCGCCCACCCACCCTGGGGCTTTTGTCACATATAGACAGCCCCAGACTTATAGATTAGATCAGAGGTGTGGAACCTCAGTCCTGGGGACCAAATCTGGCCCTCCAGGGACCCTCAGATGGCCATACCCCAGCCACCCATGGTTTGGTAGTCTCTCAGCTTTTGTGCGGTATTTTCCCCTTGTCTAAAAGGTTGAAATGCCTCTCCTCAGGTTTAGTTACTGGCAATGAGAGCTTTAAGCTACAACATGCTGGCCCCATCCCTGTTGTCTTTGGGAGCCCTCCCTTTTCCTTCAGCCCTACCTACTGGTGAAATGTGGTGCTCAAGAGGTTCTCTAAAATTAAATCTGGCCCTGAGGCTGAAAGAGCTTCCCCACCCCTGGCTTAGATGGAGCTTTAGTATGCTTCAGTAAGGCAATCCTTATGTCCATAATAACTAGGGGTGTGTACGCCAAAAAATATTGTTTATCATTATCGTCAGTTCGGACCAAAAAAATTATCATCTTCATTCATATGGTAGGTGAACCGTATTGTCTTCACAATAATTATTGTGAAAAAACGATACTTTTTGCAGCCCTATTTTTAAAGAAAAAATGCCTATAACTTCTGTATTTTAAAAGTTAGAGGCTTGAAACTTGGTCACAATGCTTATGGGGTATGCTTAAGTATGTGTCTGGAATTTGAGATCGATCCCTCCAACCCTCGATTTTATATGAATTTATTAAAGATCGTTTCAGTTCTGACAGTTCAGAATGACAGCTCGCCATGTGCATTCATTCAGACCTGTCAGAATGGAAATGATCTTTAAAAAATTCATATAAAATCGAGGGTTGGAGGGATCGATCTCAAATTCCATACACATACTTAGGCATACCCCATATGCACTGTGACCAAGTTTCAAGCCTCTAACTTTTAAAATACAGAAGTTATAGGTATATTTATATGGCAGTCCGATAAAATGATAAAATCGCTCGAAAATTATCATCTCCGATGATTATTGTAGGTTTTTCTATCGTGAAAGTCCGTGAAAAAGCTGCGGCTTGGCCCGCAAATGAAAGCCAAGCTGGGCACCCCACGGAACTCTATTGAGCTAAAAGTGAGATGGAGTTCAAAGCAACAGGAATCTCTAGAGCTCATATGTAAAGACAATCCATGATTCAACAACCCATAATATGAGTTGCCATTACATGTGAACCACACTGAAGTCTAGACACACACACCCTTGTAAAATCAGGTGAATGAGACATTGCAATTGTGCACACATAAAAACCTTTGCCTAGAAGCACCCCAAATACACATTTCATACTTCAGATAGTGTTTCAGGGTTGATCCACGGGAAGTAAGTAATGAGTAGAAACTTCTCAAACATCATGGTATTTGGGTGCATGAAACACTTTCTTGAAGCACTTTCACAATATCAAATATCAATAGTAAGCAATAAAAAGGGGTATGAAGGACTACAAAACCATTAAACTCTATTGAAAATGTTTGACTTAACCAGGCATAAAAGAGTTCTTTTATCAACACTAAGGATAATATTTAACTATAGTTGTGAATATTATGATTGATTAAGTTGCAACTACGTTTTTTTCAATGTAATTTACATTGAATTTTTAGGAGACTGTTTTGTTGTTTGTTGTTGTTTTTACTCATTTTGACATGTTTATCCTGCTTTTCGATAGAAATATATAAGGCAGCAGACAAGTATGCACACATTTAAACAATAAACCAAAATGTTCCAAGTCAAATTCCATTATTAGCGTATTAAAAATGACATTTAAAATTCAAACTGCAGTAATTGGAATCCTGTTCTGTGTGTGTCTGTGTTTAAAAACAAATCCCTTAAAATGTCTTATAGCAGAATCGAAGTGCACTGATAACAGTTGGGGCCCATTGACACATACCATATGCTGCTATATCCTGCTTGGTGTGGCTCCTGCCTTTTATATACCACTTTCAGACTGGTATATCCTGCTTGGTGTTGATCTGGCCACAGAGAAAGAAAGAGAGAGAGAGAGAGAGAGAGAGGTAGGATAGCAGTTGAATGACAGGAAAAAATAACAACAAAGTTATGTTAATCTACCAATTCTGGTGAAGGAGAACATCTAGAAGCAAACTTAAATCACTCATGAAGGAGTATCTAGCCAGTCCTGTAAGTGGTTAAGGAAAGCCTTCATTTAGTCAACATCTTCTTCCAGAACAGAGGGATCTTAAAGCTGGACTGTCTTTTTGCCAACAAGAAAGCATCTGAGCTGGAGTGTAATTTGAACTCTTTGATGGCACAGCAGAAGTATCTGCTCTTCCCTTGTTTTATGAGTCTCTCTCAGTACACTTTGAGGCATGACATAACATGTCACATAGCTACAACTCTTAGTGCACGGTTGCTGCTGCTGTGGAGTCAAAGCTGGCATGCAGATGAATATCTCAGTTTAACACTTGCTAAAAGTGAGGTGTTCATAGTTAAAAGGGGCTCTCCACAGAACCATATGATAAGCAGTCATGGAATAGCTAATGGCTTATTAATTCCTTTACAAGAAGAAGTAAGGAAACCCTAGTATGAGCCCTGGGGGAGCGGCTTTAAAAGGGTGGCTCTTTTTGAAATATATTTGTCTTCCATTGTACTTGCAATCATGTCCTAACAAAATATGATTTTTTTAAAAAAAGGATTTGGGATGTGTGCGCATGTGTGTAGTAATATTTCTTTCTCTACTTTTCGGACAATTGCCCTTTCAGCAAGTAGTAATTTGAACAGGATATGGAGAAAGTAATATATTGTAAAACAATATGAACCCTTTTATGCTCTGGCTCTGCACTTCCCCAAGTGGTAGGGCGTTCTAAGGGCAGACTTTTACAGGGTCGTTTTCCTTGTGACCAGAGAAAATATGAGACTTAAGCATTTGTGGCCAATTCAGTTACAAATTTAAGGCAGGACATAAATGGGCAAAAAAGTGAGTGGACATTTCAGTTCAGTTCTAGGGTACAGATGTTAGGCTTGAGAGAGGGAAATTAGGGCTGCAGTAGTGATGGAATCAGGGCGGTTTGGTTAAGAACAGGGCTAGTTCCAGATCTGAGGTTACCCTTGAGAAAGAGTGCTCTATTGGACCCTCACAGCGATAAACTTATAACTGGTGCCAGGAGTGCGTGGCCACAAGCCCCCATTTTACATTTCCCACAATGCTCGGGAACAATCCTTCCTCAAAGATGTGGGAAAATTTAAATGGCAGCTAGCAGACCCAAGGGAGGTGGGACATTCTAAAGCGCTGGGGGGCCCATTACCTGCCCCAGGGTACTGGGTGCTAATGCCAGGCCCGGTTAGGAAGACCCATAAGGAAGGAGAAAATAAAGGGTTGAACCAGACGTGGGCATTTGTCAGTGAAGCAGGGTTAGGCAAGCATTGCTTGGTTGATATTATTTTTAAAAACTGTTTACAATATAGCTGAAGGTTTAGGTAAGGCGAGGGTTGGGATAGGGGAGTATTTGAATTATTCAGTGTGTGTTTGATGGTGATGTGATATGGGAAAGCCTGTGTATCGGGGGGAAATATGCAGTGTAAATTAGGCCTGCCCAATTATGTACAGGAGAACAGGGCTGCTGTACCTTTACTAATGATTTTGAAGTGGGGATTTCAGCAGGGGCAACTTTTCCTATTGTTCATGACAAGCTGCACCTGCTGACGTTTCCTCTTCCATCTCACCCTTAGGTCCCCTCTACAAGGATTCGCTTTTGCGCCCGGTTAGGCGATTATGCGCATAATCGCTAAAGCGCATTTACACCTAATACCTCTGCACCAGAGGCGGCGAGAGGTGGCGAAGCGCATTAACGGATGACCAAAATGCGCTTTACAAGTAGTTAATGCGCATAATCGCTTGTTCACATAGTCAAAAATGCGCTTTAACGGCCGGAGCAAAATAAAACTCGCGGTTTAATACGCATTCAATAATGCGCATAATCGGAGAGATAACACGCCTCTACGCCCGATTTGCGCTCCGTTCTTGTACAGGTAAAAAAATTTAAGCACCTTGAAAGAGCTTTAAACCTCTCTTGTAGAGGCAGCCTTAGAAGGACTGAGAGCCCAGTTGCCTCTCCCCCCCCACATTCACATGTGGACACATTGCCTTCCCTAGAAGCCTTGCTCGTATCTGTCCCATCCCTGCAGCCATTTGCAAAAATGCTCAGTGCGTCTGGAAGCTGTAAGACAATGCACCCGTTCTAAATAAAGAGGCGCTGCTGGGACACAGCTGACATGGCATGTCCTGACACTTACTTCCAAGAGGAATGAGGTGGGGAGGGAACGGAAGGCAACTGCATTCCTAGATGATAACCAGAGGGCAGCAAATAGTTCCTGGAGGAGGAGGAGGAGGAGGAAGAAGAAGGAGAAGGAGAAGGAGAAGGAGAAGGAAAAGGAGAAGGAGAACAACTGTTGGGGAGCATAAGTCAATATTGCTCATCTGCCTCTGGGTTGTATCAAAAGAAGGAGAAGAAATATTATTATTATCATCAATAACAATAACAACAACATATTGTAAATGTTTTATCTGTTTAAATTGTTTACATTTTGCATGTTAGAGATTTTATATTATGTTTTTATGATCTTGTATTGTGTTGTGTATTTTTAAATGAACTGCCCAGAGAACTTCAGCTATTGAGCTGTATGGAAATTTAATAATAATAATAATAATAATAATAATAATAATAGACGATGATGATTTTCAGAGTGAAATGATCCTTTCTTGCAAAGGACTGGCCTATCCTGCTAATTGTGTGGTGTCATTCATCATCAGGCTTCATGGTTTATATTTTGGGAGAGGCGCAGCAGCTGACTGCTTCAGCGGCAGCAAATGGAACCACTCTGCCGCACGGGAGCAAAGCGCACACATGCTTTCCCCACCTCCACTTCTGGCTGGCAGACAAAGGTCGGGGGAGGGGGATGGGGAGTGGGGAGTCGGGCAGGCCAGTGCCGAGGCAGCTAGGCTATCAGAGGTGCGCTGCTCCAAAAAAGACCAGAGATTAACAGGAGGGAATGCTGCTTCTTTTACTGCTGGGAATTTAAGGACACGGGTTATGTCTCCTTATGCAGGGAATGGGGAAGGCTGCTTTGAGGCAGCTTTGAGTCAAAGATGGCATTTTTCCCAACAAGGGAAGAGATGGGGACGGGGGAAGGAGAGACAGACAGGGATCCTCAGCAAAGGGAAGGCTGGCCGTTTATCCTGGGCAACCTGCGATCTTGAATTTAATGGGACTTATTCCCTAGTATGGTTTCCCCCAACCAGATACCCTCCAGACGTGTTGGGACAGCAGCTCCCATAATTCCCAGCCAGCATGGGCAAGGTAAATGGCAGTAGTGTGACCGAATATAGAACAGAAACATACATTTAGGGATTTTAATATTCTATCTAAAATGAATACATAGTGGCCTCAATCCAGACCAGGACCCTGTGTGTATGCATGTGCATATACTGCAATTCTGCAAAAGAATAAGCCCTCTTCACATGACTGAATAGAGTAGTGGTCCATATGCTTTGGTCGCATCAACAGGGATATTGAAAAGCCACATAGAATGCAGGTTCTTAAGAATCATAGCCTGCAATGTTAAAAACAAATGATAGAGAGAAATCAAGTTGTTAGTCCTTGTAGCTGTGAAGAGAGGCTTGGATACACATGAACTTGGGCTAATGAATTATGAGACACCACAGGACTTGCTAGGTGGTTTATCGATAGGGCTAAAAGCCCTGTGTAACTATTTGCAGCTCCCTTTGATTAGCAAAAGGAGAATATGCAAAACAAGGAAACGGTCATGAAAATTTGCTTCATTAATACAAGTCACAGAATTTTGCTTTTTCTTGCCACAGAATGTGGGGTACCTGTTTGACACAGTATTGCCAGCTCTGATTCAGAGGACAGTATATGTAGACAAACAAGACATGATTTGGATCTATATTGTACTTAGGTACTCAAAGCAATTTTCCAACATTATCTTTGTGATCCATACAACAACCCTGTAAGGTAGGCCAGGTTTGCAGTTTAGGATTGCTTGGCTTATTTTCCTAACAACTATGCTACACTTCTATTCTTGCACCCTTGTCCCAACAGTGTCCTGTGCCCAAATGGATTCAGCTCAGATGCTAACATATATACAGCATTCTTTTTTTAATTTGAAAAGCACTCCACCAGCTTTATTTCTTGTTATCCACAACTATTATTCCCATTTTAGAGATGGAAAAAAGAGTCTGGGTAGTAGTGCTTTATCAAGGCCAGGTAATAAAGTCTAGGACTGTGCACGCCCCCCTTCGCCTCAGATGCCGTTTTGGAGCCCCCGAAACACCCCTGATTTGACTTGGGGTACTTTAGGGGTTGCCCACCTCGCCTCGGTGCTGAAACAGGTGAGATTCGGGGGCCTCCGAGGCGACTCGGCCTTGCAAGTCCCTGGGTGCTGGCTGTACAGCCAGCACCCAAGAAAGCCGGTAGCAAGTCTGGCGGTGAGTCCATTAGACTCAACTCCCTCTCCCCGCTCTCCCCACTCACCTGCTGCCGCATCGCCAGCCACCAGATTGCCGGTGCCTGCTGCATCGCCTGCCATGACCAGGAAACAGTGCACTTCAATGAGAACCAGGCCGTGATTTCAAGATATCGTGGGAGTTCTGTTTAGTAAATCTATGGTCATAAACACTTTTCCACTACATAACCTCTAGGTGGCATTTGAAGAATAGTGCAAATGCACTAGAGAAAAATAGCATTTTCTTTCGCTTTCACAAATAAATGCCTCATTTTCCCTACTCTGAAAAATTGCCCAAAGTGCTTGTTAGACAATAAAGCAAAACTGGATGGTCACGGTATGGTCTAAAGAACCCATAAACAACCATGAGTAGGGAATGACAAATGCATGATAAATGTCTCATGTAGAAAAGCTCTAAGGCTGCTGTTGTATACACACTTTCTTAAGAGTCACTTCTTTGTAAACATGCATAGGATTGCACTATAAAAGGCCTTGACTGTACCTGGATTGTGTCTGGTGTGCTTTCCTTCATATCATTCTCTGATTTTAGAAAAGTTAGTGTTTAATGCCTTGATCTCTATGTGTGTATGTGTTCACATATTAAAGACATTTGTGAGAATGTGACACCAGTCACGTTTCTTTGTCCTATTTTACAAGTATTTGAGATATTTCCCCCATTTCAGTTTATTTCCCCAAAATCAAAGGTACAAAAACAATTATCTGTCTAAAAGCACAGTCAGTCACGCGTGGTCATCCAAATACTCAATACACACATAGGATTGAGTGTGCCTATATGGCTTTGAAGATTACCTTTGGAACAGATGCTGTTGCCAAGAAAAGCCAGTGGAGTGAAAATGAGTTCAGAGGCTATTATTACACTTGTGTAGTTTTAGCATAAACAGCATCAAAATGGGTCCTGAAAATGAAACAATTATTCCGGGCTGCTTGATTGGCTATGAAATGTTAATTCTTCTTAAGCCATGGAGCAAAAATGACTTATGAGGATAAATCTGTCAATCCCTCAGTTTGTAGTTTGTGCATTGGTGGAGCCTTGGCAGGGAAAGTAAATTATGGTTCACTAAGGATTAGAGTTTATGTTTTTCTTTTAGATTTTTTTTAGTGCCTTGTGGTTTTTCAAATGCAGTGAAACAGAAGGCTATTTTCAAGCACTCTGTTCATTACAAATTGGGTCCGTGTAACGAAAGTACAGTTTGACATTCTCTGTGGATTCCCATGCCAGTATTTTTATGAAGAGGTTTATCATGGAGGAAAATTTGATGGATTCAAGATGCATTCTAATCCGCCTTGAGTGGAACTATGATTCAGCTGCATACTGCATATAATAATTTATTTTATTTGTTACATTTATATCCCACTTTTCCTTACCTACACACACACACACACACACACACAGGATTCCAAATAAAATCAAAAGGTCAGTCTAACTTATCTAGTAACATCTTACCTACTTGAGTTGACTATTACATTTCAGAGCATATTCAGAGTTCATTGCAGAGAGAGAGAGAGAGAGAGAGAGAGAGAGAGAGCATCTTGGCTTCTAGTTAGATGATACATGGAAGGCTCTTAAGGAGTGAGCAAGGTTTTACTTTTATGAGAATCTGAATTCAGGAAAAGCCAGCCCCTAACAAGAGACTGACTGTCGTTTTGTCCAATAATGTCATAGTCTCCATTTCTGATGTCAGTGGTCTAGCCAGCAAATCAGGAAATTACTTAGTGTTTAGACCCACCTTCCTAACACCTCTAAATTTGCATCTCAAGCTCAGCCACTTTGAACAAGTTAGCCCATTGTTTAAAAAAGCTTAAGTTTGGGGTGCCTATTAGGAAAGAAAGAGATGATCTATTCATCTATTTAGGGTTCTTGGCAGGGTGCTAACATAACAGACACTCTAGGGGCACTGATGAGCCACATCAGAATATAGGAGTTTGTCATCGCCTCCCAATTTTGTCACAGGCCAGACAAGGAAGAGGACCCCTTGCACCCTTCCTCCATTAGCCCATATTCTTTGGTTCACTTTCTATTGTGTTCTGAGCAATATCCAATAGGACTACTGCACAAGTGGTCCCTCTCACTGATCCCACTGCATAAGTGGGACCCTCCTCTTGCACAATGGAGACTTAACACTTCCTATAGGAAGCCCCGAAACAAGCAGGATTGCTTGTTTCTGGATTGGGACAGGCCAGCAGAGCTCCCTCATGCCCTGTTCCAGAAACAAGTGTTTGTGTGCATTTCCGGTTGCTCCCAGAGGTGCTAAATCTCCATTGTGCAAGCAGTACGTCTTGCTTGAGGAACAGAATCGGTGGGGTCATAAAGGCATTGGCAGGGGTACAGCACCCTGCTGAATTCTTCCCTCTGTTGTGGTTTTTTTTGTAAACAACAACAAGGTCTTCAATAAAATGATCCATTTAAACATGCAAACACACCCACTTATCATTGCTACCAACTGAAATAATTCAATTCCCCTTTAAATTCATGTATGACAAATCCAAGTATGACAGCAGCTCTTTGGCATTTAACGTCTCCCATCGCCTGACTCTGCTCTCTCAATCATTTCCCACACATTTGCCCAACTTCTCAAACAAGCATCTTGTTCACTCACTTCCACACTCCTTCTGCCATCATGAAATGGCTTCTTTCAGACCTCTTGGAACTAATTGACTTTAGGACTCTCTTTAAATTACATCTCATATTTAAGCTTGGTCAATCAAGGCAAAATGCAGCACCCACTTAATCTCCAATCAAATCTTCAGTGTGCAATGCTTCACGTCTAATAGACTATGAGTCATCCCAAAGGATACCTGCTAAGAATACTCACAACCATATGTGAGACAAATATGATCTTCCTGTCAGACTGAAGCAGCTAAAAAACCGCAAAAAAAACACCCTTCATGGTTGGGCTGACAGGAACTTCCATATTTTCTTTTACAAGTAATTTGATTATATTTTATGAGCTGACAGGCTGAATCTCTAAGTGCGCAGTAGCTGGGGGATGCGTTATTGCTAATAAAGGTGCTTGATTGTTTGTTTTTTAAGCCTACTTTGTGCAAAGATTGTTTGCTCAGAAACACTGAATTAAATTTGAACTCATTTCACACATTACACAGAGGATGAACCCAGATTTGCTGTAACATTTATTTATTTTTGTCAACAGGAAGCTGTCATCAGTCAGGGCTTTGTGATTAGTGTACCTGTATGGAACACATGTTTGACTTAGCCATACTTTACATAGATTCACACTTAATTCTACTTTTTATTGGGGAAGGACTCTCGCTGAGCAGGCAGAACATGTACAAAACATCCCAAATTTAATCCCTGACCTCTCAAGTTAGAACTGGTTTCAGTCAGGAAACTCTGCAGAGTGTCTGCCAATCAGTGTGTACAATACTGAGTGTGATGAACCAATGTTGGGGGAGTCTACACCAGCCGTTTATTACAGGATTGTATCGCAGTCATTGCTAACAGGGCACATGACGTTCACCTGCTCCTGCGGTGATCTCAGCTCCACCTCTCAGTTGTATCGGAATATCCCTGACTGCTTTTGTCATGGTTGTTCCAGCTCCCTCGCTTCTATTCCGAAGAACGTGTGTGGTGTCCCCCCCCCCCTTGCAAGGTCATTGCTGTGTGCCCCGAGTTCCGGGCTGTGAAGGGCATATGCATGGGTATTGGCGTGTTTTACCGCCAAGTGTGTTTAGTTGTGTTTTTTTAATACAAACATATCCCTGTGCAAGAGTGCATATTTGACGGAGTTCCTATCCCCCCCATGTATTGCTGCTGGTCTGCGCTCATGCACATCCCTCATGAGTCATTGAAAAAATCTCTTCCCCCATAGTCATCTGCCTAGCCCCACCCACTTCTAGTGATACACATGCAGAAGCACTGTAACAGGGCACATGTGAGTGGTGTTTGCGGAAGTGGGGAGCGTTCAGAAGCATCCCTCTCCCATAACGAAAGGGTTGCAAGTGTAGATTAGCACTCTGTATAAGGCAGCTTCCCGTGGCCCTATTGGCTCACAATCCAAACAAAAGCTGCAATCTTCAGAAATCTCACATCACAGTAATTGCACTAGCATAGGTGGTTTCAATGAGGCAATCAATATTTATTTATTACAACACTGCTTAAAGTTATGGCTTTACAACCTGAGAGATAAATTTCAGCGGGTTAAATGTTTATCATTCTCTAGGCAATCTTTACAAAGTGGAAGTAACGCAGGGTACAATTTGCAGGAGAAAATGTGTATAAACCCTAATATGAACTGAAGCCGGGCTGAACTAACAAAACATATGTGAGTGGCAGTAATTGTGGAGAATGGTCATTGTCTCATGGGGCTGTGGTTTTGCTTTAGAGAGGGTTCCTTTAAATATGAAAAAGGCCACCTCTGCATCTGTAAGGCGATGAAAAGCAAGTCTGATTTTATCAGTGCATTCATTTGCTTAACAACTCCAGGTATCCTGGGCTCTTGCTGTTGGCAATGAATACTCTTAGCACCATTTGAAGAAGCATTTCCTGCCAATTAGAGCTTTACAGAAATGGTTTAGCTGCTTTGGAGAACACCCTTAGAGGAATCTATATTTACGGTTGCCTTCCATCTGTGTTCAGGGGCAGCGATGCACACATCCATTTCTTTCTCTTACCGTTTTCACATTCTTCCTCTTGAGAAACATTGGTGAGTTGGGAATTAAATAACAGCATTTATATAGGATTTCTGAATTGCTCTAAATGCTTTCATATACATTATGTTAGTCATCCTTACAACATCTCTGTAAGGTAGACTAGTATTATTATCCTCACATTGCAGCGATTGGGGTGGGGGTGGGGGTGGGGTAAGAAGGAGGGCTGAAGCAGTTTACTTAACGTCTCCTGGTGAGATTTATGGTTGAGCTCTGAATCAAGGAACAGCATCCAATACTGCCGCTGCACCTCTGCTGGTTCCATTCCACTTACGGGACCCTCCGTGGCTGCCAAAGGAACAAGCGCTACCTAAAGGAACATTGTAAATGAGCAGAGACGCTTGTTTCTGGAATGGACAAGTCAGCTCCCTTTTGCGAGCTGTCCTGTCCTGCACCATTCCAGAAATGCATGTTTCTGTTTATTTCCAATCATTTCAGGAACCGCTAGTTCCCATTGTGATTAACGGTAGGTCCTGGTACTGCCCGAGGAGTCTAGCTAATAGTTTGTATGGTCAAGTCACTACTTCACTTAGTCACAGTACAGGACGTAAAGAATCTGACTTCAGTTCTAGAATTTGGCTGCTATGGTTTATTTTTTATGGCAGTTGTAAGTTTCAAAGGGTTTTACCCAATGTTAGTCCTACTTAGATTAGACACATTGTCATGAATGGGACTTAAGTTAGACTCACAATGGATACAACCTAATGTACTGTACATCATCAACCGTTAGGACAAGCCTACCTCTATCCCTTTCATTTCTCATATGGGAACTGAAACTGAAACTGAAGCACAGAGCAGAGAAGACCAATATTGTTGATAGGGACTGGCAACAGCTCTCCAGGGTTTCAAGCAGAGGGATTTCCCAATCTTGCCTGGGAATGGCCGGGAAATCTATGTGTATGTATAGGATGTACAGGAAATCAGCGGGAGGGGCCATAGCTTAGTGTGTTAGAACACATGCTTTGCATGCAGAAGGTCTCCAGTTCGATCCCCAGCTTCTCCAGGTAGGGCAAGGAAAGAATCCTGCCTGCAACCCTGAAGAGCCGCTGCCGCTCAGTGGCCCTTTCCACACCAGGCATTTTGCCTGGGATAGCCCCTGGGTGCTCCCTGTGAGTCCAAATGATGCACAGGGAGTCCCGGGGGTGGGGAGTGGAAACGGGATTTTTCTGGGAAAACAGAAATCAGAAAAATCCCGATTCTTCCGCGGTCCTGGGAAGTTCCTGGGACCCCAGAAGATGTGCCTGCCCGCCCCAGGTGCTGCCACACTTACGCACGAGTAAACAAGGCTGCAAACTGGGCACAGTGCCGCACCATGTGGTTCTGTGCCTAGCAGGGGAGGGGTGGTACCAGTATCGCCACCCCCTGGAGGGCAGGGAGGGGGGCTCTCATGCACTTTTTTTTAAAATTACCCTTCCTTTTGTGCAAGAGCGCTCTTTCCTATGTTACAAACAAACAAAAAATGGCGGGCGCAACTTGTGACGGCCCGGGAGCAAACCGGGCCGTCACACAATTGGTGTGCATTAGGGCGACGAACCCGGAAGCAGGCATTTCTGGGTTCACCGCCCTTCCAGCCCTCTACACCGCTCTGGTGTAGAAAGGGCCAGTGTCGACAGTATTGGGCTAGATGGACCCATGTTCCGACTCAGTATATGGCAGCTTCCTATGTTCCTATGTTTCTAAGGTTGTCAAATCTAAGTGTGTTCAGGTTTATGTGTGTAAACCAAAGAAAGACAAAATTTTGGGACCTCGGTGGGACTCCAGGGCGAAGACCGGCAGAGAAAAGGCACAATTCTCTGGAGGGTCAAGAGGCAAAGTTTAGCGTGGTCAAGAGTCAGTGGTCAAGAGTCAGAACTCACCAGTAAAGGGGTGGAGTGCATGAGCCCAAGACAGAGCCCAGCATTAAAGGGTCGGAGCCTGTGCACCCTGGTGCAGAGCACAAAGTATAAGGGCAGAGCCCACTGAGATCTGCTAGTGAGTTGAAAATGGATCAACACAGCTGCTTGAAGTTTTGGAGTTTCCTTGGGGGCGTGGCTTTGGGGGCTATCATAATGAGTAGCAGTGGTTCCAAATTTACCCCTACACTACTGTAGCAGACCAACATGGGCCCTCTTTACACAATCCATACTAGTGTTATCACTAAGCTTTATAACCCCCTTGTTCAGATATGAAACTTGATGACTTGTAATTCTCACCTTCAATCTGAAGTGAACATGACAGACCTGAAAGTCCTTCTCTTGCTTGGCTTGTCATCCAAGGCAGAGAACTTCACCCACCTTTCCCTCTTGCCTCCCCACTTACCTGGCCAGGTGACAGGGGCAGCAACAGCAGTGATCTTCCTGAAAAAGTCCTTTCTTTCCCTGGCATATACTGGAACACTGCTCAGCCAGCAACACAAGCATCAGGAGGTCTTTGAAACAGAGTTCCCTGGGATGCTCAAGTCATCTGGATGGATGTCAGATGCCCTGGAAATTTGGGGACCTGGGATGTGAGGGTCCCAGGAGATAATGTTTCCAGAGTCCTACTTGTATACAAGTATACAGATCCAAAAGTGTAAATGGAAACTATTTTTATGTTGATTAATTTCCATAAGGAAATAATGACTCATTAAATCCGTTCTCATGTTTTCATGAGGGGCGGGGCAGGAGGGGGCGATAACAGTGAATTCAAGCCAATAAAGGATCCCTATATTTTTAGTTTCAGTTCAAGGAAGGGGTTCGGCGACATTCTCAAGCACATTTTATGTTCAGTATTCCCACGTGCATTTTATTCTGGCATTATTCAGAAAGGAAGCCATAGCACTGTGTAACAGGACATCATAGTTCATGTTCATTGGAGGAGGATCAAAGTGCCTGGTGGAGTTCCATTTGAAATTCTATCAGCAAAAGCTCTGGACATCTGTAAGATAATTTCTGATAAACAGTCAAATGTTGACTTGTGTTGGACAATAGCAGCATCTGAGCTGCAGAGGCATCTTGTTCATTTCATCGATGTGAGCATAACAGCCCAGGCATAGGCTTGACTACGGACCAGAGGAGGTGACTCATTAAGCATAGCAAAAGTCAGGCTGCTTCTGGTATGTTTCTTCTCCTTGGTCAAGTGTCCCCCACGAAGTGACGCACTTTGCAAATTTTAAGAATTAGCCTGTCTTCTCCTTTCAATTTTGCACTGCTCCATCAGATGAGGCCTCTGTCCCTCAGTTTGTAAACTGCAATCCTATACTGAGACCAGCAGCATGCATGGTTTCCATGGGGGATTGTCAACAACACCATCAGCTGGGAAACAGGGGATCAAGACAGCGCTATCTAGACTGGTGCTCATGAGAACCGATGTGCCCACGGCCACCTTCCTTGGTGCCCACCAGGCTCTCTCTCCTTCCTCATTGTTATATTATTTCTTAAGGTTTTTTTGTAATTTTAAAAAAATCAACTGGAGCTCCATCTCCATCTTTATTTTGGTTCAAAAGAGTGGTTTTGTGTTTTGGAATTCAGACCCCACCTATGCCTTGTACTTCTGTTTGTGGGCAAGTTATTTGGCTAAGACCTAAGTTCAAGCTCCAGTATCAGAGGCAGTGAGCCTGTATACACTAGTTGTTGGGGAACATGGGTGGGAGGTGCTGTTGCCCTCGTGCCCTGCTTGTGGTTCCCTGGTCGAAGGCTGGTTGGCCATTGTGTGAACAGAGTGCTGGACTACATGGACCCTTGGTCTGATCCAGCAGGGCTCTTCTTATGTGCCATGTTCTCAGCTGTGTCATTGATGGATGCGGTGGGTATTTCAGTCGACAGAATCTCTCAAACTATCCCAGAATGCATTATTCTTATTTATTTTAAATTCAACTGTTTGCTTCCCAGGCAATGAGTGTTTCATCACTGGGCTTGTCTACCACGCCAGCCATTTCATGAATGAGCAAGCCTTCCCATATGGAATAGCCATTTTGTGAGAGTGCCCAGAACACTCTTTCAACATTCCAAGCGTGTTCACCAACCCCACAAGTTTGGGGACCTATGATCTAGAGAATATATGGCCATGCATAGTTGCTGCTAGGACTGCATATAATTTACAGATGGCAGTGTTGAAAAGCATGCCAGATCTTCACTACAAACTGGAGTTTAAGGTTGCAATTCTATTGATACATTCCTGGGAATAAACCCAATTGAAAACAATGGGATTTACATCTGACTAGAGATGTATAAGATTGCATTTAAGACACAGTGACAGTATCAATCACCCTAAAGTATGTACATGGCAGGCATCCATTCAGTAATGGGTAGGGATGTGCACGGCCAGCAATTTCAGAATCAGAATTGGATCGGAATTTCTGATATTAAAAATATTGTATCCGATCATATTGGGGGGTGTCTGGATTTGATCGGATCCGATATCCGATAAATATCGGAAGTTCCAATCTGATTACGGACCACCATTTCAGGTGTTTTACCCATAGGTTCCATTGGGGGAAAGAAAGGTTTTCTCCAATGCAAGTCTATGGGGAAAAACACTGGGCTGGCACTCCCTCCCTCTCCCTGCTCGTGCTCCCTCCCCCCACTTGCACTCCTTACCTGCTGCCGCTGCTGAAACAGGCTTTCTGGCCTGTTCCTCAGTACAGAGACGTGCCAAGTGATGACGTCATCACTCATCATGTCTCTGTACTGAGGAACAGGCCAGAAAGCCTATTTAGCAGTACTACGGGCTGGTGGCAGCAGTGGGGAAGGGCGCAGGTAAGGGGGGACCCCTCCCTTCCTCCCTTCCCCCCACTCACGCTCCTCACCTGCAGCCTTCCCCGCCACTGCTGCCAGTCTGTAGTACTGCTAAACAGGCTTTCCGCCCTGTTCCTCAGTACAGAGATGCACCGAGTCACGTCTCTGTACCGAGGAACAGGCCGGAAAGCCTGTTTAATAGTACTACGGACCGGCAGCAGAGGCAGCAGGTAAGGAGCGTGAGTGGGGAGAGGGAGCACGAGTGGGGGGAGGGAGGGAGTGCCGGCCCAGTGTTTTTGCCCATATACTTGCATTGGGGAAAACCTTTCTTTCCCCCAATGGAACCTATGGGGAAAACACCTGAAATGGAGGTCCGAAAATCTGATAGTTATCGGAAATATGGATATTGGATCCAATCAGATAGGGCCTCCTTTGGGAATAATCGTTAGCGGTCATTGGATGTCCGATAATGTCCTTATCGGTTTGTTATCGGACAGCGGACCCGATACGATACACATCCCTAGTAATGGGTTTCATCATATCTTCCACTCTCTGGCTACAATACAGCCTTGTCAGCCTGAACACAAAGAGCATAAGAAGAGGTGGGCTGGATCAGACCAAGGGTCCATCTAGTCCAGCATTCTGTTCACCCAGTGGCCAACCAGCTGCCCGCAGGAAACCTGCACACTAGGGTGACCAGATTTTGGAACCCAAAATCCCGGTCCAAAATGGCCACCCAAAGGGGACGTGACCCCCCAAAAAAACATAAAATATATATTTTTAAAAGGCCCATGCAGGTAAGTGGGGGGGCCCTCCTGCCTCCCGCCTCGCGCTCCTTACCTTCAGGGGCAGCCGCTTCCCTCCGGTGCTCGAATGTACTGAGAAACAGGCTTCGTGGCCTGTCCCTCTGTAGAGCGCTGGGTGATGACGTCATCACCCGGTGCGCTACTGAGGGACAGGCCGCGAAGCCTGTCTCTCAGTAGATTTGAGCACCGGAGGGAAGCGGCTGCCCATGCAGGTAAGTGGGGGGGGGCCTCCTCCTCCCGTCTTGTGCTCCTTACCTGCAAGAGGTGTCCGCTTCCCTCCGGTGCTCGAATGTACTGAGAAACAGGCTTCGCGGCCTGTCCCTCAGTAAAGCGCCGGGTGATGATGTCATCACCTGGCGCGCTACTGAGGGACAGGCCGCGAAGCCTGTTTCTCAGTACATTCGAGCACCGGAGGGAAGTGGACGCCCTGGCAGGTGGTGGCGGGGGTTTCCCCCACCCGAAACCCCACCACCAAGCCACCCTCCCCAAAAACCCAGCCCGGACCTACTGGGTCTGCCACTGCTCTCCGCCACCGCCGCGTGACCCCCCACAGCCCCAGTTTGCCCCCGCCACCCCCCGGTTGGCCCTGATCGCCCCCAGTTTCCCGGTTAGGACTGGGAAACCCCGGGTGACCTGGTCACCCTACTGCACACAGGACCTGAATGCAAGAGCACCCTCCTGCTCATGTTCTACAGTGACTGGTGTACATAGGCCGCATACTGTCTCTGATGCGGGAGGTAGTGCAGAAACATCAGCACTAATAGCCATTGATGGCCTCTTCTTCTCCATGGATTTGCTCAACCCCCTTTTAAGCCCATCCAGTTTGGTGGCCATCACTACATCCTATGGAAGCGAATTCCCTAGATTAACTATGTGGTGTGTGAAGAAGAACTTTCTTTGACTGCGCATGTGCAGATGTCAAGCTGGAAAACCTCTGAGAGGGAAAATTATGTTCAATTCATAATGCACATGAGCATCCCAAACTGGACATATTTGTCATGCAACCCAGGTAATAACCATATTCAGTGGCATTGCTAGCTGTCAAATGACACCTTCTTTATGAAAATTGGTTGAACAATTTCTGAGTGTTCAGAAGAAACAGACAGAGCAATAGACTTGATGCTTTTAGTATACGATAATTATCTCACTATTTCAATAAAGTGGCAGCTTCAATATGATATGTGGGATATAGCTCACTATCAATAAAGACATGAGGGAGTTTCAACAAATGCTGCAGGATATATTCTTTCCTAAAAGGGGGTTCCTGCTCAGGGTTCCAGTCCATGATTCCCTCCAAACATGGCATACCACATATTCCCATCTTCCATTTTTCTTTTCAAACTGTTACACTACCCTCTGTGGCTAATGAATAGACTTAATTATCATTGGGTTGGGGGTTTGAAATTGTTCTCTTTTATTAAAAAGAAAACCTTTGGGGTTGGTATTTATGAAATTCAGGGCTCCCCTGAGCATGGGCCATAGTCACCTTGAGTGCCATTTTTCTTGGCAGAAAGGCAGGATACAAATAAATAAATAAATAAATAACCTCCCTCTCAGCTTCATTTTGTCTACAATCCTGTCGGCACTCATTGCCTGAGTTTGCAATTAGACTGATTTACTAGTGCTTTGTAGATATTTTGGCAGAAGTGGATTGCCTTCTGTTTTCTTCTCCCAGGATTAGGCTGACCATATGAAAAGGAGGACAGGGCTCATGTAACTTTAACAGTTGTAGAGAAAAGGGAATTTCAGCCGGTGTCATTTGTATGCAATTCGTACCTGCTGAAATTCCCTCTTCATTACAACAGTTAAAGCTGCAGGGGCCCTGCCCTCTTTTGTATCTAGTCACTCTAGTATAGCGCCTGCAACTTTAATTGTTGTGATGAAGAGGGGATTTCACCAGGTATGAATTGCATACAAATGACACTGGCTGAAATTCCCTTTTCTCTGCAACTGTTAAAGTTACATGAGCCCTATCCTCCTTTTCATATGGTCAGCCTACCCAGGATGGCCTTTCTTATAAAGATCTGTGCTGCAGTCATTTCACTTTGGTACAAGTTGACTGCCACATACACCGTTATCTCTTGCTGCTGCTTCGCATGACATGCGGCAAAGTCTTCATATGATGACTTTATCAACTGTACTATGCATATAAGGAAGTCCTGTTGAATTCAATAGAACTTACTCTCAAAGGTCTTGTGAACTGAATGTACATAGGACTTGTGAATTGAATGCATGGTAGGGCTCAAACCTACCTCCACATGACTGCAGAAGCACATACACCTGATGGTGTAGAGTGGCCATATGGAAAAGAGGACAGGGCTCCTGTATCTTTAACAGTTGTCTAGAAAAGGGAATTTCAGCAGGTGTCATTTGTATGCATGCAGCACCTGGTGAAATTCCCTTCTTCATCAAAAACAGTTAAATCGGCAGGAGGCCTGCCCTCTTGACTAGATACAAAACAGGGCAGCTTTAACTATTGTGATGAAAAGGGAGTTTCACCAGGTGCTGCATGCATACAAATGATACCTGCTGAAATTCCCTTTTCTATAAACTGTTAAAGATACAGGAGCCCTGTCCTCCTTTCCATATGGTCACCCTATGATGATTAACTGCTTGAGAATTGTGTGTGTGTGTGGGGGGGGAGCAGCTTGTGGCCTGAAGTTTTGGACTGCAACTCCCAACAGCCCTAGCCAGCATAGCCAGTGGTGAGAGATGCTGGGAGTTGTAGGTCAAAACATCTGGAGGGCCACAAGTGGGCAACTCCTGGTGGAGTTTATATCTAATGCATGGAGAAAGTGCAGGTGCAGACCCAATACCACACACTTCTGTGCTTAAGTGCATTTACTTTACACAATTTGCCAAAGGTGTGAATAGATTTCTTGTAACTCTTACATGGAACAGTTTTTGTGTTAAAGAGAGCCCCCACATGAAAAATACAATTAAATGGAAAGCTACCACATCAAGAGGAGACCCATGAAAGCCATCTGCAGTCACAACATTCTCTTAATTCAATTGCAAAGGTAGCCTTTACCACTTCCTTTCATCCTCCTGGAGAGCACATTAATCTTTCCCCTTTATGCCTTTGCATTTACTGCATGTAATCTTAGCCCAACTTTGCGCATTCAAGATCATAGTCAGATTTCTATTGGGCTCTCTTTTATTGTAATACTAGAGAATAAGGGGACCCAGTTACTCATGCACAGAGCTGGGTTCTAAATTAACTGTAGCAACACAGGAGGGAGAAAAGACTTTCATGTCACTGTAGACAGCTTAATGAAAACCTCCTGTCTCTGTGCAGCAAAAGAAAGCAAATGGAATGATAGGATGCAGAGGGAAATAAATAGAAAAATTGCTAGGAATATTCTAATGTCATGTAAATCAACAATGCACGCACATTTCAAATGCTGTATATTTTACTTTGAACCCTGCATGTGGAAGGGCAATTTATAGAAGATCTTGAAAATAGGTGATGAAACAGAAAAAAGTAAAATAATGCAAAGGGGGGGAATTAAAAGGTTAAGATTGTTTAGAAAGAAAACAAACAACAGCCGACTTGCCAAGAGAGAAACCAGGCAGCAGTATTGAGAGGAGGTAAATTGTGGCATACTAGTATGAACACAATCTGTCCTAAGTGAAGCGTTATTTAAAGTCTTATTAAGTTCAGTGAGATATATTTAAGCATGTTGTTAAAAAAATCTCTTCCATGGAAAGAATTGAAAGGTAAAATTGCTCAACTTGGGTTAGGTTGTGCTCTAAGATTGCAATGCTCCATACATATGCTCAAGACTGAGTCAGCCCTCTTGTGATACTCCTAAAACCATTTTACACAGGTGTTTATTTATCACACTTGTCTCTGTCCAAGCAGCTGAGGTCAGCAGCCGGTGAAGCAATCCCATTTCATTCTCCAAGTCACTCCAAGAGTCTGATAGCATAGGGTGGCCATTTGGAAAGGAGGCCAGGGCTTCTGTGTCTTTAACAGTTGTATATAAAGGGGAATTTCAGCAGGTGTCCTTTGTATGTATGCAGCACCTGGTGAAATTCCCTCTTCATCACAACAGTTAAAGCTGCAGGAGGCGTCCCTCTTGACTAGATACAAAACAGGGCAGGGCTCAGGTGCTGCATGCATACAAAGGATGCCAGCTGAAATTCCCTTTTCTATGCAACTGTTAAAGATACAGGAGCCTTGTTCTCCTTTTCATATGGTCACCCTAGTGGCTGGCTTGAAGTCACGCATGGAGCTTCCAGTCCAAGCTGGGATTTGACCCCAGGTTTCAATGGTCCAGATCCATCATAGTCACCTGTTGTTTGTTTCCTTTTGATGTGCTACAGTTTCACTTCAATGCACTGATGTCCGCTGTACCACCCTAGCTATGTAACAGACTGCAAGAGAGCAGGTCTGCTAAATTCAAATGGTTTTGTGAAGTAAGTGAAGCTCTGGATTTGCCTAGGTGACAAAAAATCCATCCTTTTACTCTTACGCACAGCCACACACACATAGTCACATCTCATCAACCTCCCAGCTGCTTAATCAGGCCTGTTTCTGCACAATCAAGGTTTAGTTTGCCCAATAAAATGACAATTTGATCTCATGTGTTGTGGATCTTCTACACAACTTCTTCCCTTCTGTCGCAGGAATCAAGACACAAAAGCTGGGAAGGGAAGAACCTGAAACCTGCCAGATTGATTGAACTACAATTCCCAGTATCCCAGCATCTGATAATCCAACACATTTGGAGGGCACCAAGTTGAGGAAGGTCGGTATAGACTACAGAATATTATCTGTGATGCAATCAGTGATGACTGATGCTCTCCTCTCCCCAGTGCCTATACTCTTACACAGAAACTTGTAATCCCACTCAGAAAACTGTCTGGGTAGACTTTTGAACTACACCCTCCACCCCTACAGAAGTTACAAGAAATTTGAAGGTCAAACCTGATCATGTAACAATCTGTCCATGACCATGGGGCCATTGCTGGTTCCCCTACCCACGGATCACCATCCTCTAGTCCTGAGCAGAATACCAGATCCAAATTGAGAACCATCCATGTGTTAAGCCTGGTATAACTTGAAATAGGCCTAGTGTTGTCTAAAATTAAGGAAGTCAAGCAGCCTAATCATTCAATCAAATTCCATAATATCCACCTCTCAATTTAGGGAAATATCATTCCCACAATAAGCAGACTATTCTTCTTCCTGTTCCATTGGGCTTTTTGCCTCAAAGACCTTGCCCTTGGGCACTTTGCTCTCCCCTAAAGTAACACCCACAAATGGATAACTCCCTTGGCTGTTGTGTTGCCTCTTTTGGTGGCAACCATCTTGGCAGTAACCTACGCACACACTGGCTCTTGAAATTAACGCCCTGCACCAGGAAGTTCCAGCACTCCAGTTAGGTGCCACTGCTCTAGGAGACTTATTTATTTATTTACAATATTTATATACCACTCAATTATCTAACACAGATTCCAGAGTGGTGAAGATAGGTATAAACAGTAAAAGAAGGAAGATTAAAAAAACAAATTAAAATTGTTCAATTTAAATACAAAGGAAAATACTGGCTTGTCAGTTGAGGAAGGCTTCTTGAAACAGTTGTTTTCAAGAGGCACCAGAAGCTGCCTAGTGTTGGCACCTGCCTGACCACTACACTAAATGCTCTTCTCCTGATGGATTCCAGTCAGGCCATAGATCCATGTGGAAACACCAGGAGCATACCCAATGTGGAAACACACGGAGCATGTTCGGGCAGGTTGGTAAGGGAGAAGGCGCTCTCTCAGGTATCCTGGTCCCAAGTTGTTTAGGGCTTTGTACACTAGTACCAAAATTGTAAACCTGACCCGGTAGTGAATAGGCAGCCAGTGCAGTTTCCTCAGCAAAGAAGTTATACGCTGAAAAGAAGCAACTCCCGACAACAGCCGAGCTGTTGCGTACTGCACTAGCTCCAGCTTCTGGAGCAACCTTACAAGAAGGTCCACATAGAGCGCATTGCAGCAATCCAGTCTTGAGGTTACTAATGCCCATACCACTGTGGCCAACTATCCCTGTCCAGAAGAGGACCTGGAGGACTTTTGCCCTGGTTGCCCTGGTACTGGTTGTTAGGCCTTCTCTGCAAACGTTATTTGGAAGCCCAGGAGGGATGTAGATTAAACACAATTCTTTCCTGGGCTTTCCTAATGATCCGCCTGCCACCATGGTTGGCTGAAGTAACCACCATCAATGAAAAATCATGTGTGGTGGCAATATTATACAATGGCAAGAACATGCATGAAATGACCTATTTTTCAAAAACTGGACACACTCCAGCAATGCTATGTGTATTTATAGTTCATTGATTTCAACAGTAGATGTTGCTCAGATCTCCAGCTAAAATGGAAAGGATGGCCCTGTTCAGAAGACACCTGAAACCACTGCTTTAACCATGGTGAATAAGGCTTTTTGCCTTATTCACCATGGTTAAAGTCATGGTTTAAGGTATCTTCTGAACAAGGCCAATTTAAAAGTGCTTAACTTTTGCCAGGTTGTGCTTACTGTTGGAACCTAGACTGCAATCCTATACACACTTGGGAATAAGTCCCATTAAACTCAATGAGACTTGTGTCTGAAGAGACATGCATAGGATTGCACTTTCATTGCTTGCTTTGACCGTGTATATATTTGGTGTTGCTAAACTGTTGGAGTTTATTTCTATTTTATTATCACCTTCCAGGATGAAAACATCTGGTCAGGTATTAATGTGCATACATTAATATTCTTTGACCCTGCATGATGAAAATCAATTCCTTTATAGTTTCTTAAACCTGACATTTCATACAGTGCTGCCTTTCAGTGAAGGCTGTGATCCTATACACCTTTGTGTGGAAGATCTATTGATCTCTATGAGCCTGTGTACGTGTACTGTGTTTAGAATCAGGATGTAATGTGGGTTGTATGTAATTTACTCCTTACTACTAAAACGTTGCCCTGCAACTTAACTCTTTAGCCAAAGGTAAACCGATTGCCTTGAGTCTTTCCTTCCACACAAACATCTGTTTCTACTTAAGTGCATTCACATTTGCAACTTACAGTTAACATTTTTTGGCACCAGGAGCAGTGTCTTGCAATTATGCTAAGTCTAGAAAGGAGAAGATTTGCTTTTACAGCAGAATTCATAATTTTTTTAAAAAAAACATTTTAGCCCAATTTATTAGCTGCAACAAGACTTCCAGAATGCAGCCGTCTGGTCTGGTGGAACTTAACAGTTTTCTGTTCATAGCTCACACACTTCTGTGCATGCACAAACGGCCACTTTGTGAAAGCGGATGAAAGCATTAAAATGCAAAATAGTTTTATATTCCAAAGCAATTCATCACCTACCGAGATAATTATACATATACAAAGATGTGGTTGATAATGTTTTCCTCACTTTTGTCTTAGCTAATTCAGGGAAATCTCTTGTTAATGCACATATTACTTTTTAGGAACACAGCTAGGGTATTTATTAACTTTCGCTAAACTGAAGGATTTTGCTAAGATTAAGAGTGCAATCCTGTACATGTCTACTTAGAAGTAAGTCCCAGTATGTTCAATGGGACTTACACCCAGGTAAGTGGATGTAGGATGGCAGCTTAATTCACACAAATAATAGATGTGGTGATGGAACTATTTGATCACTCTGTGTGTGTGTGTGTGTGTGAGAGAGAGAGAGAGAGAGAGAAAGAGAGAGAGAGAGAGAGAGAGAGAGAGAGAGAGAATTAGGCCTTCCTTGTAGCAGTTTTGTTGAATGCTCCAGCCAACAAATCTTGAAATAGGCAGAATAAACTCTCAGAGAGAGAAGCATGTTTCAAACGGAAACAGTGGCTTATCAGCTCTCTGAAAGGCACATTCTTAATTGCCAAGTGTTAGAATGAAGCCTTATGGGAAAGAAAAAGTAAACATGTTCTGAACAGCCATTGTGCTCAAGAATCTGTGTGCCTTGCTGATTCCGTGGAATATGTCTGTCTATCTTTTTCACTCCAGTATAAAACCTGGAAATAAAAAAGAAAGAAAATGGCCCAGAGCACAGATCTTTACTGCAACTACTGATGGTACCATTTTAAATCCAAATGGTTCAAGACCCTGAACGCTTTCATTAAACATTGCAAACTAAATCTTAATCTAGCAGGATGCAGGACTGGACAGCTAGGCTGACCAAGCACCATGCTGTTTATCTAGCTATGGATAAGAACAAGGCTGGTAATGGATCCTACAGTAGAGAGGACAGTCATTTATTTTAAGGGCTTTCAAGGGGCAGTCCTCTCTTTGAAAGGCTGTCCAGCCCAAGTCCAGTTAAAAGATAAAGAACCATAAGAAGCTTTGAAGTGGCTCATCACCCGTGAGCGCCTGGCGAGCAGACAGAGCGGGGAGGCTCACAGGGCACCTGGTCACTATGAGATATACTGTATTTCTCTTTAGAGTATAGCCATTATCTATAAATATGCATCCATACATGCACATTTCATGCAAATCTGTATACTCATTTGTCTTTTGGTGTGTGTGTGTGATTTATTTCTTCTTTTCTGGCGATGCATCAGTAGCTACCCTAAAATTGACCCAACGTCAGCTTGACAAATCTCCTGCCCTTTCTGCTTGACTGAGCCTGCAAAATTGGGGAAGGGGGCCTTTGGGGGACACCAGTGCATTTACCTATTGAGCTGTGGGAGAGGACTTTGCCTACCCTATGCCTTTAATGGTACTTTGATAATATAGAAAAAAAAGGTGAAGATTTTCACTGCATGGACTTAAACATTAGTGCATCATCTGTTCAAACCTCCTTTACTGAATCAGACTCCACAGAACTGTAGGAGATGTATACAAGCCCTTTGACAAGTCCCTGGCAGGGGTCTAAACACAGGCCTCTGGATATGTTTTTCCTAGTCCAATTGGGGTGGGTGGGAAGGAAGTCTGAAGGCTCAAGTGTACAGAAGGGATGATGCAATTCTTTTGTTTACATACGTATGTACTTACTACATTTCTATCATGCCCAATAGCCAAAGCTCTCTGAGTGCTTCACAAAACAGAAATTAAATAATACAACATTAAAAAATAATATCATAAAACCAAAACTGGGTTAAAACAGCTAGCGAATAAAGCCAGAGTAAAACAAAGAACAGAGGATAACAGCTCACTACAAGGATCTAACTTGTATGTTTAAAACAAAACAAAACAAAAAACACAAAAAAACTCGAAGGACTAAAAAGTCTGGTAGAATAAAAAGATTGGCACCTGGTGCCTAAAAGACCACAGTGCAGGAGCCAGCAGGCCTCTCTGAGGTAGGCATTCCACAACTTGGGTACCACCACTGTAAAGGCCTCTCCTTCATAGCCACCTGTCACACTTCAGTTGGCGGGGGCACCCAGAAAAAAAAAAAAGATCCAAAGATGATCTTGGGATCCAGGCAGGTATATGGGAGGAGGCAATTCTTCAGGTAGTCTAGGGGATTAAAAGTTAAGAATAGGAATAGGCTTCACATTTGCCAATCTGAATCAGGCTGATTTGGAGAGATTCAGGAGAAGTCCAAATCAAAGCAGGACTCTGAAGGTGACTAAGAGTTTCTCTACATGAGCAATTTATTGCACACTCATGATTTGCCACTCACAGAAGTTGGCGGTCCTTTGCATGACGTCAACCTCAAGGACATCTCCTGTGCTTTCCCCCTGTAATCTCATTTTTAAAAAGATAGGAGATAATGCGGGAATTAAAATTATTGTGGGATATATGCAGTATGTAAAGCCTCTAGATGGTGCTGTTTCATTGAACATAATAAAGCACTGCTGAGAGGAGAAGTTTTCAATTCCAAATCACATGGTCACCATCTAAAGGAGCCCGTCGTAAACCTGGAAAGAGTCCAGAAGAAGAAAGCCCAGTAAGAGTGCAGGGTTTTTCTTTAATGTAGAGACACCCTAAATCTGAACCTTCCCAAAGCATTAGTAATTCATGTTTGGAGTATGGATGAGTGAATCAGCAAAATTCGAGCTTGGTGAAGTTCTCTGAATTCCATCTCAAAACTTGCTCCGACTCAAGTCCGTATCAGATCGCGAGCTTTGTTTTTTTGGGTTTCTCCCCACATAAAAATCCATGTGTATTTCCATACATATTTTTCCAAATGTACACATCAATTGTACTCATCATTGTACTAAACACATTCTTCTCCTATTGATTAAAGCATATTTGTGCGCATTTTTCAAAAGTATACTTTTTTCATGCACAGTTTTGAAATGCATGCATGGTGTGGAATGCAGTTTTTGAGATCTGCAAATCATATTGCAAGCTCAGAAGTGTATGGACTTCAACTGCAGGTTGTGTCCAAGTTCATCTTCAGCCCGGAAGGTAGAACTGGGTAAATCCTGATTAAAAAATGTATTGAAATGAATTTTCCATTTCTAATTTGGCTGGGCCCAGACAGGGCATCACATTTTCCTTAAGCCCTTCATATAAGGAAAGCTCTGGGTGTGGGAGGGAGAAGAGGGATTGTACCTTTGTGACCGACAGCACTAGCTTATGGGACTGTTTTCAAGGGCAGCCCCACATATAACATACTAGGCTACTTGAGATACAGTCATAGTTGGTATATCAACCTATGCTGATGAAAGGCATTCCATGCCACCAAGGCTACCTTTGCTTCCAGTGACAATGCTGGATCTAAAAGTACCCCCAACTATGAACTTAATCCTTTGGTGGGGGGCGTGCAACCCCCTCCAGAACAGACAGAATGCCACTCAACCAGGCAGACAAATCTCTCACTACTGACTTACAGTACATTGGTTTGTCTGCATTGGGTCTAAATGTATTGGCCCTCTTCCAGTCCACTACCACCACGACCCCAGCACTGCCTCACCTGGATTTCACGAAAAGGAGAGATAGTGCTGAAAACACCTCCATCAACTCAGGCAGGGATACTGTTGGACAGCAGGGTGGGTGGTACTCCAGCAGAATCTCTCATCTGTCCTGGGCACTGATGACAATATATAAACACTCAGGACTGGCACTTGGGATAGGAAGCCTAGGCAGGGAAATATCTAGGCGTTGAAGCAGTCAGGCCAGCTGCCTCAGGGTCACTGGGGGAGGAGGAGGCTTTGGTGTCCTCTTCATTCCAGTGACTAAGACAGGCATGGTGTCCACACTACAGATGTCTGGGGGCACATCAGATGTCTGGGCCTGCTCTCCAGACATCCGTCCAGCCTCAGGCATCAGTTGGATGGTAATGAGTAGTTAATGCCTGATGGGTACCACATGATTATCCCAAGCTGATAGCATGACACCAAGCTCTGCTATAAAAAGAGGCTGCCTTCACCAGCCCCACTATCTGAAATGGGAAATCGGGTCCTTAGAAGCCTTCCTGTATTACCCCAGGACATTCTTCCCCCTCAAGCTTACATGCAGGGCTAAGGATCCTGTTATTAGTTATGCAGCCCAGGCGCTCTTTTATGTAAAAGACACCGTAGACATCAAATCTTTTTAACCCATGGGAACCCAAGTTTCCACTTAAAATAGTGCTACAGAGTTTGTGTCTGGTCAGTTACACCCACTCTCATTAGTACATATTTCAAGGGATGGCAGACATGTGGTGCTTTTGCAGCTACAGGCAGAAATCAAACAGATGCAACAGCCCCCTCATTGTATGTCCATGCTATGGAAAGCTCCACCTGTTGACTTTTTGGCTGGCAGGCAGCTGTTAAAAATCACAGAGAATTGGGGACTAAAGTGAGGTAGCCTTCGCTGAAATCACCATAACCTCTCCTCTCTCTCTCTCTCTCTCTCTCTCTGTGTGTGTGTATGTGTGTGTACAAGTAAAAAGATGAACAACTTGGATATATACTGGGCATCGCCCTAGTGAACCAACCCTCTCCATTTAGAAAGGAGAGCAACATTAGCCTGGCACACCACTAAAGACAAACTGAGTAAATCTTTTAAAAGGCAAATGAATGGACAGACAAAGAATTAGGGGACAATTAATAAGATTTGAAATTTACAAGCATCTTCCTCCTACAATCAGATGAGATTTTAATGGCTGTCTAGACTAAGGAAATCTCCAAGTACATTAAATTAGTATCCTGTGAACCCTGAATAAATATAGAGGAATACCTGAATTAGCTGCATTCTATCTAATTACTTCCAGGTTAAGTATTAATAGTAAAAGACATCTTTATACTAGTAGAGCTATAAAAAGAGTGAGAATAGGGCTGGATGCAAGCAGCATTAATGCTCCCCTCCCCCAGTAATGTTCCTGTACCTTTCAACCAGGGGTGCCAGGGGTGGGCAACTTCTGGGTGTCTGGCATTCAATTTCCTCCCCAAATCCATCAGGGGATGCGCCCTGGCACCCTGCCAGTGAATTTGCCATCAAATTTCCTCGGCACAGGAGTGGGGGGGGGGGGATGCCAACTTCCCTTTTTAAAACGTGCAAATGCCTTGTTTTGAAGGGAAATCTGTGTTGTTATTGTTCTTCCTGCTGCCACACACCACCAAATCTTGGTGGCAAATTTGGTAGCACAGTGGAAGGCGGGGCAAGGCAGTAGGGGGCTGCAAAATCAGTTGGGCCCAATGCATGTGGACCACCTCTGCTTTAAACAAAGTCAGGAAATAGCTTCTAAGACGGAGGCGATGGCTAAAACATCACCTGCTAAAGGCACAGAAGCCAAGGCTGTGTGTGTGTGTGTGTGTGTGTGTGTGTGTGTAATAGATCTCTCTCTCTGATCCCCTCTACAAGAATTCGCTTTTGCGCCTGGTTAGGCGATTATGCGCAGAATCGCTGAAGCGCATTTACGCCTAATACCTCTGCACGAGAGGTGGCAAGAGGCAGCGAAGCGCATTAAGGGATGACCAAAATGCGCTTTACAAGTAGTTAATGCGCATAAGTGCTTGTTCACATAGGCAAAATGCGCTTTAACGGCCGGAGCAAAATAAAACTCACTGTTTAACACGCATTCGATAATGCGCATAATCGGACAGATAACGCGCCTCTACACCCGATTTGCGCTCCATTCTTGTAGAGGTAAATTTTTTAAAGCGCCTTGAAAGAGCTTTAAACCTCTCTTGTAGAGGCAGCCTCTCTCTCTCTCTCCTTGTCTCTCTCTCTCTCTCAACCAGATCTGTGTCTATGTGTGTGTGTATTGCACACTTGTGTGTGTGTGTGTGTGTGCAACCCTAAATATAAGAAAAACAGCTGAGCTATTCCCTCTTTTTTGTATTCTTTTTTCAAAGAAATGTGCAATACTACAATGTTAGGCAACGCATACACACACACACAAGCCACACACACAAGCAACAGGGCTAAAATTAGTCATGAAAATGGTTCAATAGAAAACCTCCCCAGCTTCCATTTCAAATAAAAGCATTTTCAAGAATGTGACCCCTCTTCAATAGTCCCTCTTAACATCAGCAAAGATTACCTATTCTTTCTCCCTTTTAATTAATAAAATGCAGTTTGGTCAGGAAAGCACCTTTGATAGGGTGACCAGGTGAAAAGCTATCAAGGCTCTTCTCCCTTTATGTAGAAAAGGGAATTTCAGCAGGTGTAGCTCTAAGGATGTGGCTGAGGTCCCTGGAAATTGTCCTCATCTCACCTGCATTCTCATAGTCTAAGCTCTGCTTCCAGACTTCTGGAAATAATATTTCAGATAACATTCTGTGTCCAGTGGCCCAGTCTTCCTTTTTCCAGCCTGAGATGTTGGGGGTAGGGATTATTTTCATATAGGGGAGAGTAAGATACTCCTCACCCTCACTCACTTCCCATAATGATTCCCCCAAATCACTGCAATTTGGGCAGTGTGGGGAAAGAGAGAGAAAAGAAACAGATATAAAGGCAATGCTATTTAGAAAGGGAAGGGTTAAAGTGATTGAGTGGATTCCTAGACAGATGATTGCCCCAAATCCACACTTCACCAATTCCTTTATTAGGACCCACCAAAATTGCAAAAGAGCATGCAAGCTTTTGAGTTCTCCAGAACTCTTCATTAGGCTAGATCAAGGGTTGGCATGGTGGTGCCCTACAGATGTTCTGAACTACAACTCCCATAACCCCCTGCTAGGATGGCCAGTGGTAAGGGATTAGGGGAGTTGTAGTCCAAACTATCTGGAGGGTGGTAAGTTGCGTACCTCTGGACTAGATGCTACAAAACGTGTGTGTGGGGGGGGTACAATAAAGTACAAAGATTAGGCCAAATGTAATATTATACCTAGGCTGACCATATGAAAAGGAGGACAGGGCTCATGTAACTTTAACAGTTGTAGAGAAAAGGGAATTTCAGCCAGTGTCATTTGTATGCAATTAGTTCCTGGTGAAATTCCCTCTTCATCACAACAGTTAAAGGTGCATGCACTATACTAGAGTGACCATATACAAAAGAAGGCAGGGCCCCTGCAACTTTAACAGTTGTGATGAAGAGGGAATTTCACCAGGAACTTATTCCATACAAATGACACTGGTTGAAATTCCCTTTTCTCTACAACTGTTAAAGTTACATGAGCCCTGTCCTCCTTTTCATATGGTCAGCCTAATTATACCTTTTTGTCTCTCCCCACACCCCCAGCTTGCTTTCTGTATCACCTAGCCTACTAAAAGAGTGTTGGAGAACTCAGCAGCATGTACAACCTTTTGTGGCATTTTGGTCAGCCCTTATAAAGTTATTGTCCACCTGTGGGTTTTGGTTCTCCCCCTCCTGGAACAGTAGAGTTATCTGAGTTTTTTCTGAACATGATTAAGAGTGTCATCACACAGGGAAAAATCGTGTTTGTTTACCATCACTTCTCCACCTGCATGATTGTCCCTCTTTTGAAAGAAGAAGTAAACAACATGTGTTTTGATCACGCTGCTTCTCCTGCACACAGCAGGAGATAGTGGCAACTTCCATCTTTAACAGTAAATTGGACTTACTGGAGTGTTTGTTTTTATTTTGTGGCGCAAAAAAGACTAGAAGGGGTGGGAGGTGCGCAGGAGGCAGATAGAGACCATGAAAATCTGTGAGTGCCCAGTAATGAGTGTGCAATAAAACACTCGTCTGATGGAGCTCTGAGAGTAATGACAGCAGTACAGGAATTAGAAAAGCACTTTCTGTAACTCAAAGTAACATTTTGAAATCACTGCATGATAGGATTATGTATAGAAGGTAAGCCCATTTTAGTTGAGTGGGAAATTGTGTCATAGAGAGCTAGCACACCACAAAAGCAGAAGGCCTAGGACCCTTTCCACATGCAGGGACTTTCTAATAGGACTACAGAACCCCCTCCTTGAAATGGCAGTGTCCTGTGAGGGAGATAATATTAAAGGCTTTTTTCTGAATATTTCAATCAGCTTTCAAAAATGGCATGGACAAAGCTAAGGATGCATTGTATTGCCTTGGACTCCTTAAAATAAATTAAGAAAGACCTCAAATAATAATAATAATAATAATAATAATAATAATAATAATAATAATTCTATAAAGAAAACCTTCAGAAACTGGGCCTACCAAAATACATCCACACCAACATCCAGAAAGCAATCATAATTAAAACATGCTAAATCGTCAGGAAATTCCTGAATCTGTAAAAGACAGCATGACTTGGCAAAGATTGTCGTGTCCGTTTAGAATAATCGCCAAGAGCGAGAAACAGATATCATAACCACGCAAATAAATAGGCACAAAGATGCCATGAACTTTGATGCAGGCATGCTTTGAGTAGACTTCTGTTAGTACTTCTCAGTAATTAATGATCACACTTGCGGCAGTGAAGCCTCTGACACTGATTGGCCGAGCTATTGTGATGGCTTGGAATGTTCAGGGAACGTAAATCAATTTGCAGTCCAACTTCTGTGAGGGAAAGGAGGAAGTTGATAGGCAAGGGATGGCATGAATTAAAGGGTTGTTAGGTCCAGACAGTGGAAATCTGCTGGTTGTGGCTTCTGTTTCACTGAGCCTATCTACACTACTGCTTTAAAACGGTTCATAACAGTTTTAAACTGTTATTAACTGGTTTAAAGCAGTAGTGTAGATAGGCTCACTGTGTGACCTAGCAACCCAAGGGGGCAAAAAGTGGCAGGGCTGAATTATTGTTTTTTGAGCTAACAAGCCAATCCCCTGCTGCTGGCTTTAGGGCACTAATGAGTGTGCTGTTCTCTTAACATTCCAACAAGACCAGAAAATATTCTTGACTTTTGAGCAGACACAGAATAAGTGGTCCTTGATATCTAGTGATGTCAGAGAAATGCACCGTGGAATCAAACGAGTTCAGATTTCTATGAACCTGATCCACAGATTCTGCAACGGACTGGCTTTTTCCAAGTAGCACGGATTCTGCGGATTTGCAGAGCAGTGGTTGTTTTTATTGTTACTTTCCAGAATTTTATGCCAACAATAGTCATAGACAATTACATAAAATAATAATAATTAAAAAACCACTGGCTGAAAATGTGCATTTTCCCATAGGCTAAAGCATGAAAATTTGCATTTTGGGGGGAATTGTGCATGGGGGGAGGGTTGCACATTTCCACAAGTGTGAATTTATGCAAATGCAAATTTGTGCAAATTTGGGAAATTGAAAAAAAAAACCCACCCCGATTCTGCCAATGAGCAGACGATAGAACAAAAAGCACCCAACAATCTGCGAAACACAGAAGGAACAGATTTTACAATCTCCGTACATCCCTGTTGATATCCCAGGGAGCCTATAGTCAAAGTTGTCATATAAACTCATATCCTGTGTCATAATGCAGCATTCGGGCCACAAGGGTGCTCTGCAGCTTATAGAGATGTCTTGGTAGCAAGCCCACATTTTTCAAATTCATTCCTGTCAGAAGAGCAATTAAGCTTCCTCTTGGTTATCTCTGAGAAGTGTTGCCAAACATACCTCTTCATCCGGATCAAATCGTGATTTGTTTATGGGTTAACACTGTCAAATAGTTTCTAACTTTTTTTCCTTGTAGGACTCCTGTGCCTCACGGTAGGCAGAAATCCAACAGGTGAAGCTTTTGGAATTATTGTACCTTGATCCTGGGGAAAGCTGTCCTGGGGAATTTCTGCCATTCTGCAGCACTAGAGCCTTGCCAGCTTTTTAAAATAATTTTTATTTTTATGCAATACAGAGCTGCTGGCAATAGGGTGTTCAGCCTTTAAAACTGCAGTCATGTGTCATTTGTTCCTTGTATTGTTGCCAGCTAGCAATAGTGTCAAGAAAAGGAACTGTGAACTTAAAATGTTTCTATTTACCATTCCTGCATTTGTGAAAGTCTTGAAGGCAAATAACTTTCTCCTCCTAAAATAGGGTTGGGTTGCTCTTTTTCCACAAGAAGGCAAATTCCAGTCACTGCTCATTTATATCTGTTAGCTCATTTAAACGCATTCCAATTTTGAACTGTCCATTACTTAGCACTGAGTATGTGTGTGTGTGTGTAGAATCTCCTTCCAGTTGAGCGGAAGAAGAATGGCTGGAGGGGGAAATAAAGCTTATAACTGTTCATGTGGCCGAAGGGTTTGGTGTGTTCAAAGCAATCCTGTTCTTTTAAGTCAAAATGTTGAAGAGCTACATAGAAAGCACAGTTTCATCCGTTGCAGCTTTCCTCATCACAATGGGGAACGTTACAATACTTTACACGTGTCAATGACCCATACCTGAAGACACAGGGCTGTTGCCATCATGTCACGTGTAGCTTGGGATGTACAGATTGTGTAAAATCTGTCCCATGTGTGTTTTGTGGATTGTGCAGTGTCATCTGTTCCGGCATCCGTTCACAGACAGATTTGATTTTTTTCCCCGTTATGAGGAAAAATACGCAAATAATTCTGTAAGAAAGTTTGCAACAATTCACATAATTTATGTCAGTAGATCACATTTAGCGTATTGTCCCCCATTCCATTCGAATTTCCCCCGTGTGTATTTTTCAGCATGGCATATGTCTCAGCGGAAACTTGTGTATTTTCCTGCGAAAGAATTTTTTGGAAAGTAATTTTTTTTGGAAAGTAAACTGCGCATTTTCTAAGTGTCAATTTACCATGACTTTTCCCATTCCTCCAATGTCACCGCTGTTGTTTCTTTGTCTGTCCATGGGGGCTTCAGTTCGGGTTTAGAAAGTGGGGGTACTAGGGGCGGATCCCAGCACAGGGTAGGTGCAGAAATGCAGGGCAGGGGAGCGAGCTTGACAAGCCTAGAGGGATGGCCACCCTGGCGATGTGAAGCTCCAGGGAAAGTAAGAGCAGTTATGAGATATAATAAAGAAATTAAATGTACTGTAGCAGCGCATGTGTGCTATTACAGGCTTGTGCGGAGTTGCCTCCCCTAAAAAAAAGAGGTATTCGCGGTTTTCCGTTCCTTCCATTTCCTCCCCATTCCTGCCATCTGACAATAGTGCTGCAGTTTTTCTTGGCCAGATAGCCCGCACTCCCACCTGCTATATAAGTGTATTGATATTGCCTCGCAGCAGCGATGCTGCGGCGTCTGGGGGAAATCAGTGAGCAAAGCAGCGTCACATAGATGCACCCCTGGACTCAGAATTCTTTCATTCTAAGTGTATGACTTTTGCACCACGTTCCGATTGGTGGATCTCATCGGTCAGATCTACACCAAGCAGGATATGGCACTATGAAAGCAGTATGAAAGCGGTATATGGTGTGTGCCATGGGCCCCAACAGTTGTCAGTGCACTTCAATACCACTTAGGCTAACCATATGAAAAGGAGGACAGGGCTCATGTAACTTTAACAGTTGTAGAGAAAAAGGAATTTCAGCCAGTGTCATTTGTATGCGATTAGTTCCTGGTGAAATTCCCTCTTCATCACAACAGTTAAAGGTGCAGGCACTATACTAGTGTGACCACATACAAAAGAAGGCAGGGCCCCTGCAACTTTAACTGTTGTGATGAAGAGGGAATTTCACCAGGAACTAATTGCATACAAATGACACTGGCTGAAATTCTCTTTTCTCTACAACTGTTAAAGTTGCATGAGCCCTGTCCTCCTTTTCATATGGTCAGCCTAATACCACTATAAAGCAGTGGTGTGGCTCCTGCCTCTTATAGACTGCTTTCATACAGCTTTCATAGTGTTATATCTTGCTTGATGTGGATTAAGCCATTGTTTTGGTAAAAACCAAAGTAAATCCTGCAAGCCTGAAGTCTGCCCAGTCCTGCTGTTAGAGCCCCTTCCCTGCACAGCCCTTTTCTCAGTATAAGCTGGTCAATTTTCATACGCTATATAAATAGCAAAATGGCCCTGTTTATGGAGTGCCTTTTGTTTCTAAATGAAGGCATACGTGATACGTTCTTCATGAAACATACTGGGGCGGGAGGAGGGATAGTTGGAAGTGGCTATTGGCATCCTTATGCAAATAGGATGCCCTAATTATGAAACCTAACACAGGCACTGTTCAAGCATTGCTTTTCAAAGTGTACAGTCCTACCAATCAGAAAACATTACCATGCTGATCTGAGTTGCTTTGCTTCTAATTAGCCAGATGTTTTCTTCATATATATATATATATATTTAAATAACACAATTTTCACTAACCTAAACTCAGCATGTTTAGTTTTCAGATTATCTCCTTAAAGCAAAAAAGAACGCTAGGAGACGGACAGATCTTCTGATCCTTGCCCCCAAGTGCTCTTCCTTCGCAGCCTCCTCCTGAAACAGGGCCAAGGATAATTTGTTGCTATGAATGGGTTATTATGGGAATGGCAGGACGCATGTTGTTTACTAGCCTGCAAGTGCCACCTCCCCTTGCATGGATGGGCAGCCTTAATGCAGGAGCAGGAAGGGCCCAGTGAAGGATGGGCCACACACAGACGAAGGCAATTTACAGTGCAATCTACTATGCTGTTTTGCTCAGAAGTAAGTCCCACTGTGTTAAATGGAGCCTACTGCCAATAAGTGTGCATAGCATTGCAGCTTCAGCCAGGTCTGTGACATGGCCCAGAGCTTATGTTTCTCTTTCGCTCTGTCTGTCTCCCAAGCCTGACTGAAAACCAAACCTTTGGCTTCCAAGAATTTGCTCCTTTTCCCAGCTTTGCTGGGGACTGTCTGCAGTGTCTTGCTAAAGTGTAAGGTGCATTCTGCACATGCCCAGAAACTCTTTTGACTTCTTTGTGTTTCATTATGCCTTCCCTTTGCATTTACCTCCTACTAGGAAAAGGCATGGTTAAGTCAGAGCAACTGGCAAGGACTCCACCACTCTGAAAGCTTATTCACATACATATATCCATCACATTGCTAGGTAATTAGGAGTACTTTCAAATCCCCTCCTTTCTCTCTTACACACACACACATACACACACACAGAGGGGTTTTTTTTTTTTGGTTTGGGCTTTTGTTTTCTTTTTGCTAATGCTATGCAAGTGCTAGCCTGATTCAGTGATAATTACCAGTTTGGCCTCTGTACACAATGGATGGCTGTCTTCAGAAAGGATAGCTAAGCCCGGAAAACTTCACAGCTTCCCTCTCCCCCCCCCCCCCCCCCGCTGCTTCCCTCCATGCCTTTCCCTGTAAAAAAACACCCTGTACCTCCACTGCAACTGCTTCAAAGGTGTGGGTGTGTGGGGAGGGGGAAGCCACTCTCCCCTTAGCTAGAGTTCTTAGCAGCTGCTGCTGGATGTGGGACTTCTCCTCACCCTTTTCCCAGGAAGATGTAACATGAGGTGCACATTATACAGGGCTTGTCAATTTCACCTCATTTAAAAAAAAACAAAACTTGAAACTGTAGTGGGACTGAGGCTGCCTCTACAAGAGAGGTTTAAAGCTCTTTCAAGGCACTTAAAAAAATTTACCTCTACAAGAACGGAGCGCAAATCGGGCGTAGAGGCGCATTATCTCTCCGATTATGCGCATTATCGAATGCGCGTTAAATCGCGAGTTTTATTTTGCTCCGGCCGTTAAAGCGCATTTTGACTATGTGAACAAGCGTTTATGTGCATTAACTACTTGGAAAGTGCATTTTGGTCATCCGTTAATGCACTTCGCCGCCTCTCGCTGCCTCTCATGCAGAGGTATTAGGTGTAAATGCGCTTCAGCGATTATGCGCATAATCGCCTAACCGGGCGCAAAAGCGAATCCTTGTAGAGGGGACCTGAGTTTAGAGGTGAAGGGGGGAGTGCTTTGTTAATGCCATCCTTTCCCCTCAAAAGCAGTATGAGTGCCCCAGTCCTTGAACTGCAATATGTATGTATGTATTTGTCAGGCTTCTCCCCCTTTCAGTTATGCAGTTCCTCTAGAGGTGTAATTTATCATCTTCTTGTTAATTTCACCTCTTTTCTTTTCATTGAAACTGTAGTGGGATTTGTTTCCGTTTCAAATTCAAAGAACAGGTAGCGGTGGCAGGTTGGACAAGTAATGGACAGAGGTTGGATTACATACGTCATCACCAAGCCAGTCATAACCCACACCTCCAAACCGGGTGAGAACACAAAGCTATATTAATGTGAGCTTGCCAGTTCACAACAGAAAGCATTGTGCTACAACTGGAACAGAAGGTCAACCAATGGTGGTGGTGGTGCGGTACGGGAATGGGAGAAATATTGACCTGGTTCCCATGATCACTGCAACCCATGGATTGGGAAATCTGTGGGTGCCAGGTTCTCTCTTCAAATGCCCCACTGTGGCTTCCAGCATCATCTGCACCCGGAGAGGGAGACTTGTTGGGATAGTTAGCAAATCAAGCTACAACAGACCATGGGTTTTGGGTGGTTTGTTAACCATCTGAACAAGCCACCCTCACTGGGTTCAGATGAAGCGAGAAGCCATGCCCAGCGAGAGTAATTATGTAAATTGGGCTGGCAAGTGACCAGTATGTGCAGGGTGGTTAGAGTGGCTTATTAACCCCTCTCATGTCATGTAAACTGGCCCAATGTCTAGAAATACACCAGTGAATCAAAAGTCTGCCAATGCCATATTAAAAAAGCTAGTGCAGAAGCAATTTAAGATTAGATGCTATAAACAGCATAGAACAAAAGGTTGTAACCTAGTTGTCCAGCCTTCAGCATAGGGCCATCTCAACATTATATTGTGATGTTAAGCTCTCTAGGGCTTTTTCATTCTTTGTGCATCTCACCATGCTTTATCCACAGAGTGGGAATGGCATAGCAGTGTGGGCAGTGTTGTCCCTCCCACTCTTTTCCCACTCCTCTTTGGTTGCCATGCACCCCTTTCCCAACATTTTGAAAGGGGTGCTTCTCAGTGCCACATTAGCCCCGTTTTCTGTGTGTGGGTGTAAGCGGGTGTTTTTCTAGTTTTGAAGCAGCACAAATGCCAACTGGTGTTCATGTTTTGTTTTGTTTTTAGAAAGTGTGCACTGGGCTAGAGGATTGCATCTAAGGTTACTTCTGAGTAAATACAGTTATGAACAGGCTTCCAGTCTCATGGATTTCACCAAAGAATATCCAATCTCTAGTCTAGTCAAATTCAGATCTAATCCCACAACGTGATCTAGTTGGTTTCACAACCCAGACAGAGTGTGTGTGTGTGGGGGGGGGGGGTGGATGGGTGGGGGGCACTTGCTGGCTTGACTTTCCCTGTTTGTTAGTTGGCTCCAAAAGCGGAAATGCACAACCAAGCAGCACTAGAGAAAGAGGAGAATTCCCAACATTTTCTGGTCCACCCCTGCAAAGAAATTGCTCTGTATCCTTTATTTTCTGTGTAATAAAAAAAAGAAAACACATGAGGGTTCCACCTGGATAATGACGAGATCAGGAACCTCTGAAAACCTGCTTGAAGGAGGCATGGCGGTTGCACATTAAAAGCCTCTCCTGGAAGCACCTTGAGGTAGCAGAATTCTCAGAGAATTGAATGAGCTATACCGCTCCAGACTATTGTGGGGATATATATTTTTTTAAAATGCTCCATGACACACAAGACATACATTGCAAGAAGAAGTCTAGCATTTAAGGAAAAAAAAGGTTCTAGCACAGTGCTTTCCATGCTGTGCTAATTTTCTACTTGCAAGGAGTTTGGTTCCATCGAAGAGCAATCAACAAATGCAATTCCCCACTTGCAGCCTAAAGATGCTCGGTCCATTCTACCTCCATAGGATTTCAGAGGGGACATTGGAAACGGCCTAAGACCAGGTCAGACCATTGGTCCATATAACTGAATAGTGTCCAGTCTGGCTGGCAAAGACTTTCCAGGGTCTCAGGGAGAGGTCTTTCCTATCCCCTTCCACCTTATTCATTAAAAAACAAAAGTGGAAACGCTGGGGACCGAGCCAAGCATCTGCTGCATGCACCTCATTCTGTGAACTGATTTACGCCTCATTCTGCTGCATGTGTAGATTCGAGCCACGGCATGTAAGTACATTTACACATCACATCCTGAAAGCTGAGTTCTCTTTCTGCAAAGAGAACAAACCTTAGAAAAGGCCTCCTAAACCTCCCAGTGCCGAGAGGTGGGGGAGGAGAGTTACATTGACTGCAAGGAAGGCAAGTGTATACATGCATAATGCATTCCATTTGTAATCCAAGAAGCACACATTCATTCACACAAACACACACACACACACACACACACACACACACACACACCATCTTTGCAATGCACCTGCATTCTCAAAAAAGAAAGAAGAGGCATTGTGGACCCCCAAATCCCGCATACATAATATTTATTGTTCCTTTGTACAGAAATATAATTAATGTTTCCATTTGATAAAAATTAAAGAAAGAAAGGGGGAGGAAGGCGCTCTGAGGAAAGATCACGTGTCTGCCTGGTTGAAACAATTAGTTTTGCTTTGCCCGAGATCTGAAACATAAAGGACGTGGGCCTGTTGTGGACTGGCTGTGTCAATCCATAAAGTTGCTTTGATCCCTTTCAGCACAGAAAATGACTAACAGAGACTGGAAAAGTGACCTCACAGCACTGGAGAGCAGCTCTCCCCACACAAGTGAACACAGTCATAAAGCATTATTGATCTGAGGCAGCCTAATAAAGATCATGAGATAGCAGGGCCTTCGCATAGAGGCCTGATTCAGCAGGCCTCCTTCGCCTACCAGACACTAGGCCTATGGGAGCCAATGCCTCGTCTTTGACCCTTTTGTCACAGCAAGCCTTCATGTGGCAAAAGAAATGCTCTCTCTCTCTCTCTCTCTCTCTCTCTCTCTTTCACACACACACATACACGCGAACGTCTCTTGAATATTGCTGGTAGGTCATGGTGGTGTAATTATGGCTAGCATGCACATGCTAGGAAGAATTGAACCACCACAAACTACCATAACATTATCCACTCTTTGAGAATTGGCTTGAGATTTTAATAACATCAGGGGAGTTGAACTGATGGAGCTATTCGTTTTAAAATTGTATTCCTTGTGGAAATCTACAGGCTCTGGCTAGACCTACGCAGATGCTTTATAGCGGTATTGAAGTGCACTGATAACTGTTGGGGCCCAGGACACATACCATCTACCGCTCTCCATATCCTGCTTTTTATTCTACATTTGTAATGATTTGACACAGTGTAGATCTGGCCTCTATTTCAAGGGCAACATCCATTTAAGGCAGAGGTGTTGAACCTCAGCCTGGGGGCAACATCCTGCCTCCTCGGGTCCCAGTCTGTCCCTCCAGGGTTCCCCTGGCCTCACCCTCTTTCCCCGACCACCGATCGTTTCATGGTTTTCCAGCTTTTGTGCAGTTTCCCCACCCCATACTAAACGACTGAAATTCTGCTCCTACGGCTTAATTGCTGGCAGCAAAAGCTTTAAGCTAAAATATACTGTACTTTCAGTATTTGGGGCCTTGCTTTGTGTGTGTGTGTGTATTTGGCTCTGCCCACCACTGGAATATAGCCCCCCAAAGCCTTACCAAAATGGATTTCAGCCCCAGGCCTGTAAGAGGTTTTACAGTCCTGATTCAAGCAGTGCAAACTGGCAGGGTTTGTTTGTATTTTAGCCCAGTCTACTAGTGAAATATCATGTGGAGGGCTGGTGCAGTCCACGCCATATCCATTTGCCATCCACTTCCTGCTTGAGCTTGATCACACAAAAGCTGGTACCCCACCAGGGTGTGTGGAGGAGAATTCCTGGCCATTATCACAATCCTTTCTCCACTCTCTGAGTTTCCTTTTCTCTTTCTTTCGTTTCTTCTGGGAAAGCCATAGGCAGAGCCGTGGGGGTGGGCATGAGAGAGGCAATCTCCCTTCCACAAAGAGCTGAACCCCTGTGGTTATTCAAAGGAAAGGCACTCTTCACATATAAATTATAACTGAATAATAAACAGGAAATTAAAATAAGGCTGCACGCCGGAGTGCGCTTACTTGACAATTAACTCCGTCAAAATGAAAGAGATTTATTTCAGAGAAAATATGTTTAGGATGAGAGCGTTAAAGTGAAATATACCGTTATTCCTCATTTAAAAATCTAGGCAGTGGGGCACAGATCACCATCCCCACAAATGCACTTTGCCTCTTCTGTGCCACTCTGATCCCTGCTCCCCCAGGAGAAGCCAGTCCCAGCAGCAAATCTATTGCCCAGTTCTCTATTATCCTTACAACTACCCTGTAAGGTAGACCAGTATTATTTATTATCATCTCTATATTGCAGATGTGGGGGGCTGGGATTGAAAGAGTGGCTTGTCTAAGGTTACCCCATGACAGATGTGAAATTTTAGTCAGGGAGCTCCTGGTTTACACTCTACTACACTCGAACTGAACTGTCTCCTAATTGAAGCACTTTATGACACTGTATGCCTCATCCATTGAAACCAACAATAATACTCCTGTCTTGCATCTGACATATGAAAGATGGAAGTTATTCAGCAGCAAAGAAATATTTTCTCTTGAATTCATTTGATATTATATTCAGAAGGTTTGCTATTGATTGCAAAAGCCATTTCTTTTGCAGCGAGGAATGGTCATTTCGGTATTAGGTTCATTTTGCTTATGTTTGTGATTGCACATTACACCTCAAAATGGATCTGCTTGTTTTCATTCTGGTGCCATCAAATCAATGTACGCCTAATGTATTACCAAATAAACAGGTTAAAAGGTGTTTGCGAAGAGGAAAAGGTAGTAAGTTTAACCTGCAACAGCCAATCCTGGGGAGTGACTGCAAATGGTTACTGATGCAAAAAGCGGTTGTATTGATAAAAGCTAGTCTACAGTCTTATGTGAAGCAAGTGGGGCTAGACAGAGTTGTTTCTCTTTTCTTAGGCCTTTTACACTCAATCAACAACTAAATGTGATTCATCCTTACACTAGGTAGTTGCCCAATGTAAATGTTAATCTGGTTTATGCAGTTATTTCCAAATTAAACCATGCTGTGCAAATATTACACAACATTTTTATTGAGAAGGCTCTTATAAAATCAGAGTTCCCAACAGAAATACAAATAGCCAAATGGTGGTGGTTGGAGAAGATGGGGGTGGGGTGGGGGGAAGCATGCATTTTAGTGAAATTGATAAGTTACTTTTGGGTGCCCGGATTCAGGCAAGCTAAAACTGAATTTAATTTGTTTTCAAATGGATGCCTCATTCAAGTAATAGGCTGCAGAAATGAAACGGATCAATGTTTCAGTCCAACTAAGTAGCAGTCTTACGGCATCTTCATCTGGCTCCGAATTCAAGGATCAGGTATGCTGATTTAGCACTTCCATCCCCCATGCTCCAGATGTGAAGAAATGGGATGTGCTTCAGCCCTTCCTGATTTCCTGCCAGACCACATGGCAGGGGAGGCTGGTGGCTGAAATTTTGGTGGGGTGAAAATGCCATTCTGGGTTTTAGAACCTATGCCCAAAATGGGTCCAGCACCTTGGATAGCTCCTTTGAGCATCTGGCTGGTTGTAACTAAAACCCAGGATGGAATCTGTGCCCCAGCCACCAGCCCTGCAGCCACATTGTCGTCACAGACTGGTGCAGGATGACCAGTACTGGCCATACAGCGGATTGCATCCCACAGATGCTCTGATCCAGCGAAAGTGACGTGTGCATAGAAGCATGCTTCCATAGGTGCATCATCTCCTGGGGTGTGTATGCCAATCAGCATTGTGCACGCAATTCCTGGTATGAGATCTATGAATCCTACAATCGATTGGCACTGAATCTCTGCTGAATGCCACTGCCAATGGAGGCTGGTGGCTCCGATATCAGTGGAGGTGGTGAATCCGCTCCAGGTTTCAATCAGAACCAGTCAGAACTGGTGAGGCACTTTGGATGGCTCCTTTAGAGTTCTGATTGGTTTTGCCTGAAACCCAGGGTAGATCCACGGCCTCACTGACATTGGTGCCACCAGCCTCCACTGGGTCCTGCTTTCAGAATGCCAAACAGATTCCCCATTGGTCAGTCACATTTGGGGAGGGAGTCAACCCTCAACTCACAACATCCCCAACTGGAGGGATTACCTTGGGGATGAAGCTTTTATTGTGCAGTTGTTTTATGGGGAGGGAGAAGGGTGTCCAGATGATGATGTTTTCAATTTGTGGTCCTTGTGTATTTTCCCACTCTGACTTCCGGCGTTTTTCTTACAAAAAGACATCCATGAAGGCAGAAGAGACAGGACAGCTGCACCATGCCTTGGGAATATTCGCATCAGGAGCCCTCCATCTGGAAGTACCCTTGCATTCAGGACACCCAGTGCTCCCAAACTGACAACTGGTTGAGAATCAGGGGAGTTCCAGTCCAACATATTTGGAGGACACCAGGTTGGGGAAGGCGGGTCGACTTGAAAAAAAAATCTAAGTTTTAAGGTGGTGAGGACTGTGTGACCAAGAAAGGCTCAAGGCTTTGCTCAACATCGACACCAAGCAGGAGTGAAATAGTTAAAAACATGGGTGTAAACATGATCCCAAAGCCAAATGTGCTACGCTTTTAACTGTGCCGGGTCAGCATTTGGGGCTAGAAGCTAAAACAGGCACACCTACTGAACCAGACACTGTTTTTAATGAAAAGTAATGCTATTTTTTAGGCCATCAGGACAGCTCAAAAGTATGCTTCTTCCTACCAACAGGCAATTTCCTATCTAGCTAGCTACATTCAACTTTATATTAGAAAACCAATATAGTGCACTTCGCTTAAACTCAACACATTTCATTCACTTTAATTGTATAGCCCCCCTTGCCCCCCCCCCCAATATACACACTGCTGACTATAGCCTATCAGTAAAACACAGTGGTCCACCAGGGGATCAATGAACCTCCTTCCTTGGCTATACGCCTAGAACTGCAAAAACAAGGGGGTTGTCAGGTGGCTGACAAGCCACCTGACCAGTGGACACTGCACTGGAATTGTTGGGGAACAAGTTATCCATGCCTGCTTTAAGCACAGAGGCAGAGCCTTACTGCCAAGAACAACACTTAGGGTTGGCCCTACAATTAGGCAGGGCGAGGCAGTTGCCTCAGGCGACAGACACTGGGAGGCAGCAGCAAGGTGTTCAAGGAGAGAGCTGTGTGCCTTGCAGCCTGCTTTGCGCCCCTTAAGTTAGCCTGCTGGCTTCGGGTCTGGTACAGGACATTGTCTCATCATGAGTGTTGAAGGCAGATTCGTCTGCCCGTCCAGACAGATTTCATACATGGAATGGGAGAGGGTGCCATCTTGTCCTGCATGTGAATGAGAGGTTCACAGGCCATGGCTGCAATCATCTCCAGATGTTCTGACTTGTAGATCATAGAAGGTTCCTCAGCACTCTAGGGAGCCAAAATGGGCATAACTTGAAATTGATTTCTAGCAGATACATCTTCTTTCTCTTCTTTTTCATTTTTATTCTAGAATAGGCAGAGGGATCCAATCTGGTTCAGGATCCTTGTGTCAGGGCCCTTGTTCTTAGTCTGGGGTAAGCATGGTGGTGGGGAGACTTAGCTGCTAGATAAGAATTCAAAGCAATGTCTGTTTTGGTCCTTAGGAACTCCTGTTTCAGAAATGGCATTGTTTACATGAACAGGAATTCCAGGAGGATTCATACTAGTGCCAAAAGCGTCCCAGGGAAATATCCAGAATTGCCACGCTAGACAATGGAATGTGGCGTAACTTCAGGAAAATGTGACATCTTCTGATCGAGGCCTTTATTAAAAAAACGGGAAAGGCAATTCCAGAGCTGTGCAGGGGATGAGTAAGGAATGTTTCATGCAGAGTTAATTACAAAAAGGGAATTTGGTTTCCCCCAGATATTGCACATTAAAATTACGAACAAACAAGAAGGGAAGAATAAAATAAAATCACGTTTTGAAATGGAAAATTATGCCACGGTAAAAAAAAAAAAAGACTTTGTTTCACGGGAGTGAATGGTTACCTGTTCTTCATAGGACATGGAGGAAGATGGACGGAATATCAAAGGCAGTGCTTCAAACCTGACTTCCATTTTTCTGAGCTGTTTTTTGCTTACTTAAACAGAGATCAAGCTAAGCACAGCAGAAGCCCACCTTGGTGATACATATATGTCAGCCTAACATTGATTACTTATATCTGCTGATATGCAGCCCTGCACCAGGAATGTAATATTTAAGGTGTAACATTATTGAGCAGGTATTCTGCAGTTTGTGCCGATATGCATCTTTCTTGAGCCAAATTAATAATACCAAATCAATGTACTTTACTTGGAATGCCCCCTCAGATATGAAAAACAGTGAATGTCTAGGAAGTGGGAGCCAAAAAACACACATTAACATCGCCCTTCTGTCGACTTCTCAGGGATCATATACCAGAGGTCCCCAATGTTTTTGGGTCAGAGGGGACATTTGGAATTTGTAGTGTTGTGGGTGCTCTCACAAAATGTTTACCATGGGGGTAGGGGGGGCTTGCCCATTCATAAAATGGCTGCCATGGTGGCCAAGGCGGGTTACAAAGCCATTTTTCATTTCCCAGGAAGCAAAGTGGTGAGATAGCAGTGGAGGCTGGTGGATCCAATTTTGGTGGGGCAGGAAATCCATCCTAGGGAGCTATCTTCATGGTGCCAGGTTGGTGCCACTCCACCACCAAACCCTGCACTCTTGCTAGTGCACGGCAGCAGCAACTTGTCCTAACAAGGGGCGGCAGCGTGGGCTTTCCTGCAGCTATTAGGCTCGCCCCTCCCATGGCTTCTGGTGACCAATAGGAGGTCACCTTCCACCTGGAAATGCTCCCCCAAGTGACTTCAAGTGAGGGCAGAGCAGCGGATAAGCTGGTTTGACCTTGCTCCAGCTGGAAAAGTCGGGATAAGTCCCCAAATTTTCAGCCCCGCATCTTCACCTTTTTGCCCTGGGGCGGCCTCCAATCTGGAGCTGTGTCATCTAACTCATGCAGCGTGAATTTGCAGCCACCCTGGGGCAAAAACAATGTCAAGACAGACCCCAGGTTTCAGTCAGAACCAGACAGAACTCTAAAGGAGCAATCCAAGGTGCTGAACCTTATCCCCAAAATAGGGTGGGGACCTTAATATCTCCTTTAGCGTCCTGAAATGGATTCAGTGCCCTACTGAAATTTGAGCCTTCAGCCTTGACTGGTAGATAGAGGCCCTTTCTATGCCAGAGGGGTGTAGAGGACTCAGGGCGGTGGATCCTGGAAGTAGCTACTTCCAGGATCGGCGCACCCAATATACATGCAAACTGCGACGGCCCAGGCTGCTCCCAGGCCATTGCAAGTTGCAGCTGACATTTTTTTTTTTTAAAGCAAGAAGAGCGCACGAGCACTCCAACAAAAGAGGTGAGTCCTTTTTTTAAAAAAAGCATGCGTGTGAGCCCCCAACCCCCTCCCTGCCCTCCTGGGGGTGGCAAAACTGGTGACACCCCCTACCCTGCTGGGTACGGTGCCCCGCCGTGCAGCTCCGTGCCCAGTTCGCAGCCGCACTGATACTGTAAGTGTGGCTGCGCTTGGGATGGGTGGGCACATCCTTCCGCGTTCCCAGGGAACTTCCCAGGACTGTGGAAGAATCAGGATTTTTGAGGTTTTGGTAAACCTGGAAAAATCCCATGCCCGCCCCCCACCCACCCACCCAGGCCCCCCACCCACCCACCCAGGATTCCCTGTGCATCATTTGGACTCACAGGGAGCACTTAGGGTCCATCCCAGGCACTTTGCCTGGGGGGGAAAGGGCTAGATAGATTAGATAGATAGATAGATAGATAGATAGATAGATAGATAGATACAATCTTTCCAAGGCTCAGGGCCGTTTATAAATACTATACGATTGAACCATTTGGGACAAGTGTCAGATATGGCTGCTTCCTCTGCCAGACATCTAATTCAGATATTTCCTGCCCCCGCCCAGGAATGCTCGCCCACAAGATAGTGTGAGGTCACCAGAGAGCTTGCAGCCTGGCTGAGACCTGTTTGGGAAGGACGGCTGTATGATGAGCTCATTCTTCCATGTGGTGGGAGGCGCATGATCCAAATGCACAGCAACTTGAAAAAAGGGTTGTTGCAATGGCACAAATTTCCACTCGCTCCTTGGCGCTATTCGTACAACCAGCACCTGTGTATCCCAACTGGGCGGTGAGCCCAACAGCAGCCCGGTGCGCTCCCACACCAGAGGCTGGGAAGAAGCTGATGTGACCAACGGAACCTGGCTATTTCTGGCACAGGAAGAAGCTGCTTCCTTGCCTGATGGATGCTCTTCCTCCTAAAGGACTGTATCAGAGTGACGTCGGATCCATCCGTGTGGAAGAGGCTCCTGTGGCAATATATTGGCCAGCACTGTGACAGCCTGGCACTTTGAAAAGGAGGCAAACAGCTTGTGTTCCACAAAAAGCTGTTTTGTGGTTCCCAAAGGAGGGGGGACTTTATTGCTGCTTTTACTGTGTGGCTACCTTGAAACTCAGGAGAAAAAAAGGGGAGTTGGAAATGAAATCTCAAGGGTGCACAAAAATAAAGCTTGGGTTACAGCACACAGTAAAGAACAGCTTTGCCTTTGGCTCTCCCCACCTGTCAGCTAGCTAGCGAGCAGATATTCCATCTGGACAACTGAACTGTTTCCATCTCCACTGGTTGTTATCAGAACTGTAACTTTTAAAATGGGTGCCTGATCTTTCTTTTTTCCTCCTCCCTGCCCGTGTCCTTTTCCTTTTGTGCCATGTCATTTAGATCATAAGCTTGAGGGCAGGGGCTGCCTTCCTACTGATATTTATAAGCTGCTCTGTGAGCCTTTTGGGCTAAAGAGCGGGCTAGAAATGCTTTAAAATTGGAGTGGGCATCTTCAGGGGGTCCAAGGGCCAACACCCTCCCCCCCCCCCAAGAGGCACACCCCTACCCACTGCTGCACACCAAATTTGCTGTTGAAATTTGGTGGCACTGGGGTGGCAAAAAAAGGAGTGAGTCAGGCCGCATGTTGCCGAACTCTGCTTTCAACAAACCCACAACAGGGGTGTGATTCTTAAGTGCCCCTGAAGAAAGATTATATTTCAAAATGCATTTGGGCTAGCATGCTGGCTTACTGTTGAGATTTCATGCTCCTCCCTCCCCTCCACCCTTTCCTAATATTGGTGCTTTCCCTCCTTGGGTTTTCCTGCCTTGAAGCCCGGCAAGATTGAACTGCTCATAGTTCAGCAATGGCATCATGCGTAGCAGAAGTGGATGGAGCATGCCAGTTATCCCAGCCCTGGTCGCGCAGCCTCTTCAACGCATTGGAATGTGTGGTGAAGGGGCTTGGCCTGGCATGAGGCCTGCCTCTCCCGGTGGATGACATGAGTGGGGCTTTTTGCCGAAAGCAAGCAGAGCCTAGCTCAGGATGCTAATAATAAGACAACTTGGCCTCAAGAGCTGAAAATAGCACCCCACTTTCCAAAGACCCCACCTTCCTCCATGTGTATGGAAATGCCTCTCACACAGGGACATTTGAAAGAAAATGATCTTTGCTCTTGACAAGGTCCAATGTGATCTAGATCAGGGGTGGGGAACCTCCACCCCCTGGGCCTAATCCGTCCTGAGGAGGTTCCCCACCTGGCCACAAAGTCCCCTGTTATCTACAATCCCTCCTGTTATCTACAATCTCAGATCGGAGATAACAGCAGGGATGTGGCTGGCAGAAGAACAGGGCAGATGCTGGGAGGTCGGTTGCTCCTAGCACCAGCTGAGTCAGTGGGGAGGATGTGGTGTGGGTGGGTGAAGTGGCCCCACCCCCATGTCATCTGATCTAGGAAAGGCCATGTAGGGGATCGTTTGGCCCCCTACTCCAAAAGCGTTTCCCACCCCTGATCTAGATTATATCCTCCCCCCTTTAAACTAATTTGGATGTTTTGCATCTATTATTGGCTGGGTTATAGTCTGCAGTGCATTTCTGTGTCAGTCTTGTGTGAAGAAGGATTTGTGTTTTTCCAAAAACTAGGGTATGTTGTAGATAGGCAGGGTATAAATTGAAACAGCAACAACTACATACTGCTGGTACATTGGAACCCTTTTGGATTGATTTGTCAGGTCATGTTGGGAAAAGATCAAAGTAATATATCCCCATGGGTCAGAATAGACATTACTTTAAACCTGTATCTAGCAGCTATGTCTTTCTTGTTTTCATTTTTACTCTAGAGTAGGTGCAGCTCCCCTCACCCAGCTGGTTCAAGGCCTTAGCATGGGGGCTGGGGGGAGGCAGGAGGGCTTTTAAGATCCAGGTCGGGCCCTACTTGAATAAAATGTAAAACAGAAGTAGCTGCCAGACACAGATTTAAAGCACTGCCTATTTTGACCCTTCATTGCACTGGGAAAAGAATATGAAAGATGCTTCCATTCCATGATGGCTTACACTCCAATAGACACAACGTGGCAGGAAGGAGAAGTTTCGAAGCACTACAAAGCCATTGCCATTACATAATGACGAAGTTAGAGAAGAAGCATGTAGAATGGCCACAACACAAGACAATTCTGGGCAGAGAAAAACTAGACTGTTTTGATGTGTCCAGGTGCCTGCCTTGACGAGGGGTTTGATGTGTCCAGGTGCCTGCCTTGACGAGGGGTTTGCCCTGGGGTGGATCCGCAGTGGCAGCAGGTCATTTATATGATGCAGCCGCCATCGCGGAGCTGTCCCGAGGCATTCCCCCAAAGCTCCGCTTTAAAAAAATAGGCTACTTACCGGAACTTATTCCTGTCAGCAAGACACAGACGCGCATTTGCCATCCATTGCCTTGCTCCGATGTTGTGCCGGAAGTGTGTCTCAGCCAATAGCGACCCGTGATTGGTCACCATGGCTGGACAGGAGGAGGGGGAAGGTGGACCAGCAAGCCAAATGGTTGCTGGAACACCTCAGCACTTCTCCTGCTTGGGCAGAAGGACACCCACACTGGAGAAGCGTGTAAAAGTAAAACAACGTTAAAAGAAAGATTAAAAAAAAATGTGGAGGACACCCATGCAATGATGCACAGTTGTGCGTCTGCAAACAGATGTGGTGCCAGAAAGGGTCTTTTTAAAAAAAAAAGTGGGGGGGACACCCTGTGGCATTTGTTCGCTCACAGAACCTGCCCGGGGAGAAGGGGGAACCGGCAGGGAGAGGAATGGGGTGCATGGGGTGCTCCTCCTCCTCCCGGTGAGTTTTGAAAACCCACATTTGCACTCCTTGCCATGGGTATAACGTGAAGGAGCGCAAATGCGGGGGTTCGAGGGCTCATGGAGCAAATGCGCCGCCATCATGATGCAGCCCAGGTAGAAGGACCAACAATGAAACTATGCCTGACCTTGAGCCAATTGACATTGCTTTCCCCCACCCCCACCGCCCCAAATATTGGAATGACTCGTTCTCTGTTGTCTATCCATTTCCTCCCTGGTACATCTTGTGCTTTATTCCATGTTTACCCAGACCTCACTTACAACTTTTGTGTATATGGTGTGCTTGTGTTTTTCTTTTTTAGGCAAGTGTGCTTCAAATGTTCAGTTTGGCACCTTGTCAGGGGCATTGCTTTGTGTTCAGCTCCAGCCCCCTTTTCCTGCCGTCGTTCCAGGTGTATATGTGGGCGATAGCGTACCTTCACCTTTGTCCTTGGGGTGTCAAGTGATTTGTCACTGGTGGGTCAATATTGGGGGGGGTTGGTCCATTGGCATGCGCACCAACACATGATCATTTATTTCTCCACCGTTGCATCTGCAACATGGATCTCCCCCCCCCTTTTTTTTTCCTTTGGCAGACAAAAGCAGAATGTTGGGAGGCACCAGCCAGTGACCATGGTGGTGAAAAAGCTTACTGACTAAGGGAGGGGCATCATTAAGAAGAGCCCCTCAAACCTGGGGCTGGCACTGATGATGCTTTTGAACGAAGGTAAGGATATAGACCAAGATGGCCAGACAGGTCTACCATCCCTTTGAATTCTAGGCACTTTTAGAGTGCCGTTTGTTCCTATTTGCTATTTGTTCCTATTTGAGTTCAGGTTCTTATTCCAACTGTTTGATCGGGAGTGAAGGAGTTAAAAATGTGACACTCAAGCAATTGCATGCTCAGCCTATGTTGCTTCCAATACCTTCGATTCGCCTTTGCTTAGACTCAGCAGCTGGAACCCGTGTCGTGCGGTGAGGTCGACTTCAGCTTTCATCCCTTTCCTCTTTGGAGCTAAATGTTGAAAACATGTGAGGAAGGACAGGCAGAGAATGCAGGGGACCCTGCTGTTCGGTCAGCAGCAGAAAATCCCTGCTGCAGCTGCAGGGGAAGAACAATTTGTCCAATCATCACCAGCTCGAGTGGGAGGTCACCGCTGATTGGGGCTGCACCTCTGATTGTTTACTTAAGAGGCTTCTGCAGCTATAAAGAGTGGTGCAGGAGGACACGCCAGCCTGGCTCGCATGTGTTAATTTATGCACAGGGGCTGTTCTGTCATGCTGGGTGCCTGCAGGTTCCACTTTTGAATGGCACCCGCGGACACCTGGCTTGCCATGGCTTGTCACATTGGCAGGGGTTGTTTGAGGGTTAGAAGTATTGTGCCATCCCAGACATCAGGGGTTCCTTGGGTTAGATTACCCTCAAATTACCCTAAAACAAGCCATGAGTAATTAGAGGGCTGTCTAACCCTCAAACTACCCCTGCCACCTGGATTTGCATGATATGACAAGCTATGGAAAGATGGGTGCCTATGGGTACTATGCATAAATGGCACCCATGAGCACCTGACATGACACAATGGCAACTGGTAGGTAAATTAATCCTCACTGGGAGGTCATGGGATATGAACTAGGTCAGAAATAGGAGGCAGGAAAGACAATTGCTGTCCTCACCTTCAGCCACTGGGTGGATTCCCATTGGTTAAATTTACTCTTCACACCTTCCCTCCTGAAATTGTTAGGCCAACCATCATCAATAAGAGCCGCCATTTTGTGGGTGATGTACACAAAATGCACCTTCTGCAAAATGCACCACAGGAGAATGTCTATGTCAGCCTTCCCTGACCTGATGCCCTCCAGGTCTGTTGGCCTACAATTCCCATAATTCCCAGACAGTATGACTATTCATAGTCCAACACATCTGGGCTCTTCTAACCATCCAGATAAACTTAATTAAAAAAAATGATGATGCTTCCAGAGCCCTGAATCCAAAGAGTCTTTCTTTCAGAGTGGACTCTTTAGGAACAAGTGAGAATAATAGTTTAGCAATTCAACAATGAATTTGTGAAGTGTTTCTGTTTATTCTGGAAAGCAGTAGAGGCAGCTGGAATTGTTCCAGCTGGAATGAAGTTTCTGTAGCAGATAATAGCTGGGCATTCTGTGAATGGAAGGAGTGCATGCCAATGAGACCGCAGCACTTGTTGGGAAATTGAGTCTCGTTCCTTATTTTGACAAGTTTGCTTCAAAAGCACAATTGCACATATTCCAATAGCCATAGCTTTGCCATAATTTCAGCAGTTTGGATACCTGTTCCAGAAGGAATTCTATGAGGTGTAGCCAATGGTGGTTTTGCCTTAGCACAGAGGTGGGCAGCCTGTGGCCCTCCAGATGTTCTGGCCTACAATTCCCAGGATCCATCGCCACTGGCTATGCTGACCAGTGCTGATGGGAACTTTAGGGCCACAAGTTGCCCACCCCTGCCTTGGCAGAAAGTGCTTCTGCTTGAGCCCACCCACTTTATCCTCTTGTCCCCCATCACAAAAGTGTATGGGGACCCTCTGGAACAGAATCAAGTATGGCAAAGATGGCTGCAGTGAAAATTGGGTGCCCCAATTTGTGGGAGCAGATGCACGTTGCATTAAGCACAGGTGGGCCCTCCAGATATTTTTCCCTACAACTCCCCATCCCCCAACATTGGCTATGCTAGCTAGGGGTGATGGGAGTTGTAGGCCAAAATATCTGGAACACCACAAGTTGCTCACCCCTGCACTAAGGCAACACCACCCCCTTTTTTGGGGGGGGCAGCTACTTTCCATTGCCAAAGAGCAGGGATGAAGATTCCTTTATGAAACCACATGCAGAGGAGTTCCTATGTAGATTCCTCCAAGAGTTCAGCAAAGTGTTGTTTTTCACATGTAGAGGAATCCTGTATGCTTACATGCCCAGAAGAGGGAATCCAGTTGTGCAACATTCATATTGCTCACCTGGATGCTAGATTGGACGGATTGACTCATTTCCTTGGAGAGGCTTACTTTTGTTCCAAATAACTCTGTCGCCTCAACAGCAGGTGTACATAATACAGATGCACACACACATTATTATTATTATTATTATTATTATTATTATTATTCAAAAGGCAGCTCATTTAATTTCTCATCAGTCGTCTTTCTTTAAAAGAAAAAAAGTACACAAACTCTGCTGTGGCTACTTAAGCATTGCCAAAAAAAAAAAAAAAAAAGGAGGAAGAAATGCATCACCAAAAAGAGAACAAAAGAGGACTCTGATTTGCATAGAATTTGCAGATGCAAATTTGTATAGATACTAATTTAGAAATAATGACTATAATCATTTCCATACAAATAGTCTTCCATACACCATAATGGGGAAGACTGTGAGCCAGTGTGGTGTAGTGGCTAGAGTGTCGGACTGCGAATCGGGAGATCCGGGTTCTAGTCCCTACTCAGCCATGAAGCACATTAGGTGACTTTGGGCTGGTCACTGACTCTCAACCCAACCTACCTCACAGGGTTATTGTAAGGAGAGGAGGAGGATCATGTATGCCACCTTGGGCTCCTTAGGGGAGGCAGTATATAAATGTATCAAAGAAAGAAAGAAAGCCCCACCAGCCATTTTTCCCGGGGCTGCCCCTATCTGCTCCCAGAAAGTCCACAAGATGCACAAAGCATCCCGCAAGTAGGAAGGGTCCAGTCCTCCATTTTCCCGGGAGTTCAGGGAACGCTATTATCACGGTTTGTTCCCTGTTCCTGGGAGGACAATGAGATGGGCAGCTGGTGTTGCTGCCCATCCCGGGCGTAGCTGCGCTTACTCATGAGTAAGCACGGCTGCACCAATGGCCATGGAGCCACACCGCGCGGCTCCAAGGCCATCAGGAGGGGACCAGATTTCGCCATCCCCAGGATGGTGGGGGGGAGAGGGGCACGATCATGTGTTTTTTGTTTTTTGTTTTTTTAAAAGAAGTAATCTGTTGCGCAGGAGCGCTCTTGCGCTCTTCTTCATTACAAAAAAAAAAAAAAATGGCAGGTGCCCAGGCCTTCGCATTGTGGTGCAGCTTCATCACCCTCCTGGCCCTCCACACCCCTATGGTGTGGAAAGGGCCAAAGAAGACTGTTGCCAGATGACCTCTGTGCCTGACCGCTCAGTCTGCTCTGAAGGTGCTAAGTGTGGATGAATTCGAACTCTCCCTTCTTATGGTTCCTTATCTTTAAAACAGCCATGGAGGACAGCCCTTGAAGTAGAGGACTGCTCTCTCTATAAATGGCCACCCTATGCGGATGTCTTCCAGGAATTCATTTCAGCCTTGAACATTTCTTGGGCCTGAAATGCAACCAGTGCCCAAAAGAGATATATTGGGGGGAGTGCCAGTCACTGAGCTCCTTCAGACGGGGAAATCGTGCTCACTTATCATGGCTCTGCTTCCTGCATCTCTTCCGCTTCTGCAACGAGCTGTAATTGCATAGGAAGAGAGCAGGAAGAGAGCAGCGATCACATAACTTGTACAGCCTCAATGCAGTTGAATGGGACAATGCCCTCTAGTGGGCATTTTATAGTGCAACTTTACCTGTACACAGCAGGAAAACCCGCCAAATATTGATTTATCCCAGAAGAGTCGGGTTTTCTCAGGTTTTATTTTTAGCTCTAGAACAGGAAAATGAAGTGGGAAATGCACAGGAGGCTGACGGTGTAGTCAGAATGACCTGCGAACATCTGTCAGTGGCCAGTAACAAGCATGCTATAAAACACTCGTTTAAAGAAGCTCTCTGATATTAATATGTGGTATCTTTCCAAACATCAATAAGGAAACCCAACTTCACTCCACAAAGTTTTATTTCCTCACCAAGAATTTGGAGAAGCTTTATTGTTCTGTGCAATAAATGCCTCTTCTTTCCATATATTTTATAACTTAATTTGGAAACTGGGAGCCCCAATTCTCCTGAATGGGAAAGGCTGTGTTCTAATTGACAATAGGCTGTAACAAAAGAAGTGCTTAGCATGTAAGCTTTTGTTTAAGGGGGGCTTTAAGAATACTATAAAAAGAGACTTAACAAATCTTTAATCCTTTTCAGGTCACACAGTTGGCGGAATGAATAACAGCAAGGGAGGCTTTTTCACCTTTTAGTTCTGCTAAACCAGTAACATAACTTGAAATGAGCTAAATACAAAGGCCAAGAAAGGGGGTGGAACTTCCCCTCCCCCCTCCTCCTGTTTTAAGTTAACTTGTGAATTTCTCACATGTTTGCTCTGCAGTTCTATATAATCCTATTTGTCTAATTCCAACAAGCCACCGGAGGGGTGGGGGTGGGGGTGGGGGTAAAGGGAAAGATTCTGTATTTTCAAATTTTGCAAATTGCGTGTAGAAATGATACTATTTAGCCTGTTTTTGGTTCTTCCTGAGGTAAGAGTAGAATCTCTCCCTCTCTTCTCCCCTCCCCTTTATCCCATCACCTAATGGCTCCCATTCCTTTGTGGGAAGCAGTGTGAAAATCTTCCTATCATACTACAGGCTCTTTTCTCTCTGGCCCCCACCCCCATTCAACACTAGACTGCACACGATAATTAAACCTGGGGGGGGGGGTGCTTGAAGATTTTGGAGAAAGCCTAAAGAAATGCAGCATGCAGGCCTCTTCCCTCCAACTCCCGGGTCTTGCTGTGGGGGGCAGGGCGGGAGGGTTTCTCTTTGTTACACACATGGCTTCACAGGTAAACACGCTCTTAACCCAAAAAAGGGAATTGTATTAGCACCTTAGACATTGCTTTTAATGGGTCAGCCTGCCTAGTGAGAGGATCATAGAAGCATAGAATAGTAGAGTTGGAAGGGGCTTATAAGGCCATCGAGTCCAACCTCCTGCTCAATGCATTGTTCCATTTCAAGAGCGCTGCAAAAACAGCCCCTGCTAGCCTTTCTCAGTCCACAGAGTTCAGCTGGCAGATCTGCTCTAACAGGGATAAGAAGCCAGCACAGGGCTAAAAGGGGGGCTGGACATGGGAGGAGATCTCATCCAAACTCCTTTCATTTCATTCCACATTGAAGGCTCAAAGTTCCACTAGGTCACATCCTTGGTCTGATCCAGCATGGCTCTTCTTACGTTCTTATGTCAAAGGCTGGTGAAATCTCCACTGCCAATTAGGCAACCTGGTACTCTCTAGAGGTTTTGGACTACAACTCCATCAGCCCGACAGCATGGCCAACAGGTAGGTATTGTGAAAGTTGTAGTTCAAAGCAGGTTGTGGAGTACATAATATCATCATCTTATATATGAATACAGTAAGGCAAGGTTTATTACTCAACATCTACCAGACTGATTTTCCTGATTTTTGTCTTACATGTTCAAAGCTCGAGCTTCAATAGCCAAACAGTATGTTTCCGTGCCCTGGCCAGGAGCCTGAGATGTTCGGTAACTCCAGCTGTTTTGTAGCTCCACACTGCTTAGCAGCAGGGGTGGTGGTGGAGGCAGCGGCAAATGCTCTGAGGTGTCAGCAGAGGAGGAAATGAAGTGGCCCTAGGAACAGCCAGGTTTTAAAATGGGGGGGGGGGAGAGAGAACAGGAGGTGGGCTTGAGGCCTGAGGGGAAGAAGCGAATGTTGTTCAGTGGCAACAGGTGTGAGGAAGTGAGGGCCAAAAGTCCTCAGCTGCGTTGAAGGCAAGTAGCCTCCATACAGCTTCTGGAGGACTGACGTAGCGGGAGTCAAGGAACAGTATGTTTTGCCTTCAGGCTACTAGCACCCACGGCAACATGGGCTGTATATTACTTGAACTAAAAGGGCCAATGTTCTGGGTTGCTATTTGGCAGGAGTGGGCAGAGAGTAGATGTTTTGGGCTTCGGCTCCCAGCATTCCTGGCCATTGGCCATGCTGGAAGGAGGCTTCTGGGAGTTGAATTCCAAAATATCAGGAGATTTACTTTGCGTCCACCCCTGCTTTAAGGCTGCTTGGTATTTTCCTTTTCCCAGCATTGAGTTGGGATGCTTAAGCCCACTGAAATCAATATGTTTAAGCACGCTTAGATCTGTGTTAGACCGAAGCCACAGATGTCCGCAACAACACAGGATAATTTATTTCTTTGTGTGCCTCCAGTTCCAGAGAGGTTCCACAACTGCCTTAAGGGAGCTACCGCAATCTAACCTCTCCCATGCTTCTAGGGAGTTCCTGTCACAGGTATGACATTCCAAGGGAATTGCTGCTCTCTTTCCTGCCACAAAAAGAAAAGTCTTCCATACAAAAGGGATGTTGCTTGTGCATAAAATGCCCATCTGTTGCCTGACTGTCTTCTTTGCATGTTTGAGTCAGTCTAAATGCTACATTTTACACAGTCATTATATATGTTCAGTCCCTGTGGCCAACTTCCCACCAAACTACCACCCTCCCCAACCATATCATGAAGCAGAACCAACCTCGGACCTTCTCCTAGTGAGTTTCCCCAGCTCCATTAGTGAACATAATGGCTATGGAAGAGAGATTTGGAGATTCCACTCCATCATGATCCCGACTCAGTTGAACAGCTGCTGCGGGGATTGGACTCATCAGGTGGATGCTGATCCTTTTGGCAAGGGTACCATGTAGAGCAGAGGTGGGCAACTTATTAGACTTCAACTGCCATCAGTCCTATCAAGCACAGCCAATAACATCTGGAGAGCCACAAGTTTCCTACCCCTGATATAGACCAACTCTAACTTCCCCTTCCACAGGGTGGAGAGGATTAAGAATGCGGCTGAAAGAGAGGAAGGCCACAACAGAACTTTTCGTGTCTACATCGTGGCAGTGAGAGCACATTCACATATGCATGCCCTCCATTCAGTGAAAGCAATAGCATGCAACCACGTTTGTGTGAAATAGCCATAGAACAGCACAGATAGAGCATTCTTATCGCATCTAACAGCAGTCCATGGGAGAGAGGAGACATGGCGTCTGCAGTGTGCCAGCTACTTCCACTTTTAATCCGCAACTTACAATCGGCCTATTTGTAGGTTGTGCAGCAAACCCAGAGTACTGGGTTATTTAGGGGATAAACAACCTAGCAGTTAACCCATGATTTGTTGTACTGCTACCATATCTTTTGTATCTGGCTCTGGTTGCTGGATCATGGTTTTTTTATTCAAAAACAACAACACTCAATCCTATGCACACTTGCTTAGTTCTGACTAAATATGCATAGGATTAGGTTGTAAATCTCCCACAGGCTCCTGGAAAGCATTTCACAGGCCTTTGGATCCTGGCCTTTATGAGGGGGAAGCAGGGATGGAATGTATAGTCTAGGGCCCTTGCTTATCTCTCAAGAGGTTTGTATTTAGTACAGGCTGTTGACTGAAGTCTATTGTTGCGTTGAGGAATCCCAGAACACCAAATGGTTGCATCAAGTGGGTGTCAACGCTGGTTGCTGATTGGGCCACCGGCAGTCAGTTTAAGCAGGGGAGGGGAAGAGGCGGTGCAATTGCTTTGCAGGGTTTTCTTTTAAGGCGTTTTATCTCCGAGCCTGCAGCTAATTTACCTCTCACCACCTTCTCTTCCACCCCAAGTACCTTCTTATCTTGGGTAATCAGGATGCAGGAATTCCCCACCCCATTCCCCAATCAGCCTTTACAGCCTTCTTTCAGTAGTGTTACTATTTGCAACACACACCGCTAGATAAAAGGCCTCCCATCCCAGCTTCAGGAAGGAGCTTTAAGTACGAAGCAAATGTTCCAGTTAACTTAACAGCCCGTGTATGAACTCAATTACATCCTTCATCTCTCAAGATATGAATTAAAGAAGGTCGGGCTTTGATCTGGAATTAAGCAAACCTTACTTTAAATCGACCTACCATGGGATTTTATTAGGAGCAGTAATTAGTGGTTAACATAGCCAGGAATATGGTGCTGGGAAGAGCTTTAAACTGCTGTGCTGGGTTGGGACACATATTTCTCACATACTTGACATTGAATTAAAGAGCAGTTTCTGATCCACAAGGTACAGGAAGGAGATACAGAAAGTATTTCACTTAAAAGGCTTTATGGGGGGGGGGGGTTGTCACCCACCTTCATTGAATTGACTATGTATCCTCTTTAGTTTAGTGGCTCCTAAAGACAAATGAGAATAAAAGTGGAGTTGCCGTGTACCCCAAAATCTTCAAACAGATGTGTGGTTTAAAAAGGGAAAGAAAAATCCAAGAAATCCAAGCAGGCATCTGAAGACCCTTTCCCCCCACTCCCTTTTTTTTTTTTTTTTTTTAAGTATAAGCACTCTTCATATATTGCCATGCAGAATGTAACGTCTGTATAACAACTTCTCAAATGTCCAGATTCCGCCTTACTTTCGTACTGTGGAACAGATGTTGTCCTGCTTTTTATTACTTTAATTTATGAACCTTGCATATGCTGAGGTTTGAAACTAAAGCTATAGAGAGTTCTACTTCTACTTGGAGTGCTTTTATATATATATATATAACCTTACAGTGTGTGTATGTGTGTGTGTGTTCTCTCTGATTTTTGTTGGATAGATTATTTTGGGTTACTTTTTCCCCTCCCTTCCCACCACAGCTATAAATATCATATTTCTTATTAATAAGTTAAAGTACAGCTGATCCAAAACAGTTGGGAAAAGCCAACCTCGACCCAAAAATAGCATAGTTGCAGGAATATACAAAATCCATGTTAGGAAGGGTGTTCTTGTTCAAAATGCTGCAATGAAACAAAATGCAATTTAAACTAACAAGGCAACAAAGCAGCATCCCCTCTTGGGGTTCATAAACAGGCCTGTGGGAACTCTGAATTAAGGATAAGAGACCAATGTGTCTCTAATTGTGTCTTGTTTAACCTGAAAAAGCCAATGCCCCCCTCCCTCGCAGAACAAATTAGTTCAGGGACCAACAACCCCTATTTAACTTGCATACAAACAGACACTGCTTCTGTCACAGGGAGGTTCCCCAAAATAAGGCAAGATGTGTGGCTCCATCAGCAGATTTACAGCATTTTGAACGTATGCTTTCAAAATTACAAGCTAAATTCTTTTGCACTTATGTTGAAAATATCTTACGCATAGCCTCAGGCAGTCTGACTGAAATCAACAGCTTTAAATGAAAAGCAAGGGCCACTTTATATGGTATGCTGGAACCTATTTCTGACTTCAACATACACTCTTTCTGTTTCTAGACTTCAACATGTCTTTCAGGAATGGGACATATGGGTATATGGCCCTCCCCATGTGCTTCCAGATGCAAGGCTCCTAGCTCTACCAGTTAGAAGGCACTGTGAAGTTCTTCCATCATTTCCTTCTTAACAGATTTTCTGCAGAAGGGGTGGACAGTGGGGCATACAATCCTGCCAGGGTCCACCCACCGGTGTAAATGACGGGTAGCATTATGCAGTTAAACAAACCAGCTGTGTAAAGAGCCCATTTAAGGCCATGTCTACATGATGGATTTTTCCTGGGTCATCCCTGTGCATCCGAATGATGCACAGGGGATCCCAGGAGCAGGCAGGAATGACACCTCCATTTTTCCGGGATAACTGGTTCCCCAGTTATCCCAATTTTCCCCACGGTCTTGGGACCATCCTGAGGACTGTGGGTGGTGTGGGCACCCATCCAAGCTTCTTCCCCCCTCTCTGCAAGTAGCAGGGGTCAGCAAAGAGAGAAGGAGATGGTCTGGGGGGAGCCCAGGGACTTCGGATGCAGTTAAAGAAAAAACAGCTATGTAAAGAGCCCATTTTAAGTCTCGAAAACAATCCGGAAGAAGAAGGTGCGGTAAATCGCGGGATGTAAACCTCAGTGTGAAGGAGTCCTCTCTCTCAGCCTGTGCTCCTCCATCTGTAAAACAGGAACAACAGACGTACCTCACATGCTCCCCACCACCAATAATGGCGATCACACTAAAGACTGTGAAGCACTTTGCAATGGCTAACAAAGCATCTATGAATGCAAACATGTGAACTGCTGTCATTACTGCTTGCATCAGTATCTACAGCAAAGCAAACTGAAAACATTGCAACCCAGATGATGATGCATTAGGACCATCAAATTGCATAGCTATTTAAAATACGTTCTCTTACTCCTTTTAAAAGCTGGTGCTGCCTGTGTGGACCCTTGGAGAGTCTCCTTTCAGTGCATAAGAACATAGGATTTATACTGAGTCAGACCTCCAGGTCCATCTAGACCAGTATTGTCAACACTGACTGGCAGCGGCTCTCCAGGATTTCAGGTTGGAGTTTTCCAGCTCTTCCTGGAGATGCCAAGGACTGAAGCTGGGACCTACTGCAGGCAAAGCATGTGCTCTACCACTGATCCACAGTCCCTCAGAGGACCTATCAATGTAAGAGGGAAAGAAACTTATCCTGAAGAGGATGAGCCAGGGAATGGCTCAAAGGCTGAAGAGGATGCATTGATCCAGTACATCTCCTCAATAGCCCCCTGCCACCAATCAGGGTTATACTGGAATACTAGCTGGAATTAGAGCTGAGTTCTTCTGCCAAGAGCCATCATAGAATCATAGAATAGTAGAGTTGGAAGGGGCCTATAAGGCCATCGAGTCCAACCCCCTGCTCAATGCAGGAATCTACCTTAAAGCATACCTGACAAATGGCTGTCCAGCTGCATCTTGAATGCCTCTAGTGAGGGAGAACCCACTACCTCTCTAGGTAATTGTTTCCACTGTTGTACTGCTCTAACAGTCAGGAAGTTTTTCCTGATGTCCAGCTGGAATCTGGCTTCCTATAACTTGACCATTATTCCATGTCCTGCACTCTGGGATGATCGAGTAGAGATTCTGGCCCTCCTCTGTGTGACAACCTTTCAAGTATTTGAAGAGCGCTATCATGTCTCCCCTCAATCTTCTCTTCTCAAGGCTAAACATGCCCAGTTCTTTCAGTCTCTCCTCATAGGGCTTTGTTTCCAGACCCCTGATCCTCGTTGCCCTCCTCTGAACCCTCCAGCTTGTCTGCATCCTTCTTGAAGTGTGGTGCCCAGAATTGGACACAATACTCCAAATGAAGCCTAACCAGTGCTGAATAGAAGGGAACCAGTATTTTGCGTGATTTGGAAGCTATACTTCTATTAATGCAGCCCCAAATAGCATTTGCTTTTTTTGTAGCCACATCACACTGTTGGCTCATATTCAGGTTGTGATTCACAACAATTCTAAGATCCTCCTCACTTGAAGTATTGCTGAGCCAAATATTCCCTATCTTTTAACTGTGTATTTGGTTTACTTTTTTTAGGTGTAGAACTTAACATTTATTTCTATTAAATTTCATTCTGTTGTTTTCAGCCCAGTGCTCCAGCCTATCAAGATCACTTTGAAGTTTATTTCTGTCCTCCAGGGTATTAGCTATTCCACCCAATTTTGTATCATCTGCAAATTTGATAGGTATTCCCTGCACCTCCTCATCCAAGTCATTAATAAAAAAGTTGAAAAGCCCTGAGCCCTGCGGTACCCACTCATTACCTCCCCTCCCAGTTTGAGAAGGTACCATTGATAAGCATTCTTTGAGTCCGATTCTGTAGCCAACTGTGGATCCACCTAATAATTGTTCCATCTAACCCACTTTTAGCTAGCTTGCTGATCAGAATATCATGTGGTACTTTGTCAAAGGCTTTGCTCAAGTAAAGATATATTATGTCCACAGCGTTCCCACAGTCCACAAGGGAGGTTTACCCGATCAAAGAATGAGATCAAATTAGTCTGGCATCTCCATCTCCAGAAATGGAAGGAAGTTTAATTACAACTGACCGTTTCTCAACAAATATCCCCGTGAATGAAATGACATGTTGCCAAGTTGGGGAATCAGGTGTCCCATCAGTTCTTTAGTAGGTTAGGGTCTGTCTCCCCAGTGTTGAGTTGGTGCTGCTCCGCCACCAAACCATCTGGTATCGCTGCTGTGGGGTAGCAGCAAGTTATTTACATGAAGGGAAGCTGCGTAGGCTTTCCAGTGGGCATTAGGCTCACTGGGCCCACCCCTCCCACAGCTTCTGGCGACCAATGAGAGGTCACCTTCTGCCTGGGAATGCCCCCCCCCCAGCGCAGCACCCGAGTGAGGACAGACGGGGAAGAGCCACGCTGGCATTGCTTGGCCAGGAAAAGTCAGGATAAGTCCCCGCTTTTCTGCTGCACATCTTCAGCAGACGTGACTCCGAATCGGTGGTTGCGTCATATAAGCGACGCAGCATAGATTTGGAGCAATCCCACGGCAAAGACAACTTTAAGATTGCCCCCTGATCACATATATCATTCCAACAATTTAGTCACCACTGCTCAATATTTACTTTATCATAAAGGCAAGGATATCATAATATCACTGATAAGCACACATATGATACACATGTTTTTAGTAACTACAGCCATTCCTAGCTTTCTGCTATGCGAGCTTTTGCGGCTGTAGAAAACCCAGGCTCAGAGTCTCACTCAAGACTTAAACAGACGTTATGGTGGCAGGAACTATGTGTTACAATGCGAGCTGTGCCAATTTCCTATCAAGCATGACTGTAAGTCTGGAGGCCATTGAAAGCAGCACATGGGTAGACGGGTTGGGTGGGTGGCAAATGCTACTCTCACCTGTGCCTTTCTCCCCAAGAGAAAAATCACTATAGAGAGTCCATTTTGGGGTGAGGAATGAGGGAACGATTCAACATCATCCCCTCCTGCATACCCATGTTATACCTTAAAGGATTCCACCCAGTGCTTTATAGGAAATCAGAAGAGACCCAATTGTGATATAAGGATCCGCTACCATCACGTCTGATTTGCTTTGGACACATTATAGATTTGTTAAAATCTTTATATAGTACTTTTCTGGTTGCTCAAAATGATTTACCGACCAATAGTTTTTTTTAAAAAAAAATCAAATAAAAATAGCATCAACAAAATCCAATCATCAACTAAACAGCCAGAGAAAGACTTGATCAAAAGAACGTATTGCTGTCTTCCAACCTTCCTGACCTGGTTGTTGTGAGGATAAGGAAATGTAAGGCACTTACATGCCAAAACATATTCTAGGAGCATCATCAGACAGGTGTGTGTGGAATCGCAGTTCCCTAACATTGCTTCTCTGACCCCACTCCTGTCCCACGATACTTCTTTCTTCCTGGGGAAGAAAAAGGAAGTAAACAAAGATCACCTGGCCCATTCAGGGTTTGTTTTTATCGCACCGCTTTTCCTGCACACAGCAGGAAATGGCGGCACAGTCCATTTCCTAAAAAAAGTCAGATGAAAGGGGTCCATTTTGTGATGGAAAAAAGGCAAGAAGGAGCGGGAGGCATGCAGGAGGTGGACGGCGCCATCTAAAGGACACACGAAAAACCATGAGTGGGCAGTAGCAAGCGTGCGATAAAACGCTCGTCTGATGAAGCCCTAGAAATTATGAACAGCCAATTTTATACCTAAAAATCTTAACAAAAAAAGAGATCTTCCAAAAATTGTATTAATGTTATGCATTGTTTCCTGCAGTTTTTCCTTTCTCATAATCCTAATTCTTTTACTTGTGAAGGAGTCACATGCAGCAGCATATAAGCCATTGCAGAGGAGGGCAGTGACTGAAGTTCTAGCTTAAAGCGGAGAATATTATATAGCTTCTCATTTTCTCTGTGGCGATTTGAAGGGAAGGAGGGAAAAAATTGGGACTATCCTACTTTCATCAAAGAAAAGCATATCATGTTTTATAGGACCTTCCAGTCTAATGAAAAAAAAGTATTTAGTTGACTATCTCATCTTCAAATAATTAAAAATTGGTAACAGGACATCTTGACAGAAAAACAGAGAGGCATATACAAAGCACAGCAACTAACGATGAGCCTGCATCCAGTAACCACTACCTCTTAGAGCTTCATCAGACAGGAGGAAATTGTGTTTTCCTATCATCGCTATGGCCTCCTGCTTCTGTCCCAGAATAGTGACGATTTCTTTACATGGGGAAAGAAAGAGGAAGCAGCAACAACCACGTGGCCCATTCAGTGAGCTTTATTGTGCTGCTTTTTCTGCACACAGCAGCAAATGGTAGCAAATTTCACTTTAAAAAGTAAGTCGGATTTACTGGGGTCTATTTTGTAGTGGAAAAAAGACCAGAAGAGGTGGGAGATGCGTGGGAGGCAGACAGCGTCATCAAAAGGATGCTTGAAAAACCGTGAGTGGACAGTAACGAGCGGGTGATAAAACACTCATCTGATGATGCCCTTAATTTGCTAGCCAATATTTTTCCATCCCGCAGCCATTTCTCTTATCCCATACCTGTGGCCCATCATGATCAGTGAGCCCCCTTAAAATCAATGGTGTTCAGGACTAGAGAATTATTACATTGCAAGCTCCACTGAGCAATTCAGTGTTTCCCCACAACCCTGCCCATGTTTTCTGCTATTTCGTTGTTCTTGTTGTTGTCAGATTCCCACTGAGGAGACACTATTCCTCATAGGTCCTGAGTAGTTCCTTATCATTCTGCAGCTTGCTTTCTGTTTGCAGAGAATCCTTACCCCTGGGCCTTTTCCTCTGCCTGACATTCGTTGTTCTGAAACACAATAATTTGTTTGGTGTCACTCACTCATCTGCTGCAGGACTTTGAAATATTCTTTCTGGAAAACTTTTGGTAGCATTTATTCAGAAGCATCCTGCTTGTCTTTTCTTCTCTCTCTCGCTTTTAAAATTTTGACTGCATGTCGTATAGCTCTTGTGAAGCCCCTGTCACTAAGGGATGTTGTGTGAAGTTTGTTTGAAGGTTGTTTTCTCCTGCTGATCTCTCCAAGGGAACCTAGTTTCCTACCAGCTGGCATACAGAGAGGAACTTCACTTTGTTTTGGTAAGAGTTCTGTTGTTTAAAAGGTCTTGATTGGCATTTTAAAAGTTCCCATGCTTGGCTAGACTCTCCATGAATGGCGTATTGTTTCTGAAGTGGACCTGTTACAATAAATAATTCAGCACGGCATGAGGAAGTTGGGCCATTTCATCATCACCACTATCATCCTTCTCCTCGTCATCCCAGGGGCTGCTGCCGTGATAAGCAAACCCCCAAGCTTTTGCTGTTTCAGGGTAACGGTGGCTAAACTCAATGCTGTAGCAAAAGTGTGGGGTTTCCAGTGGCCAGGCCTGCCCCCTCCCTCTGCTTGAGCAGACGGTGACCAATCAGGGGTCTCCATCTGCCCAGCCATGCCTCCGCCATGACTCTGGAGCAAGGATAGATGGCGGATGAGCCGTACTCACCTCGCTTCGGAGAAAAGAGTTGGGGTAAGTGCCCAATTTTTTTCTTTGCAGTTTTACAGGAAAGCCCCACGATGGCTGTGAGGTGGCTTCTGCGTAGTATAATTGATGCAGTGCTACCATGCACTCATCCCGGGGCTTTCCTGTCTGTTCATCTTATTATCACCATCAGCACAGGCAGGAGACATATTGATAGAAACCTACAAGGAGCAGCCTATAATCTGTTGAGGTTGTAGGTTCTGTGACCTTTTGCTTATTGCCACATCAAATAAGAAACATGCTGTCCATGTGTTGAATGGCAGTTGTGACATCATCAAGAAGCAGGACCAATCATTCCAGGGCTAGTCTTACCGTTAAGCAGAGTGAAGCAGCACTCTCAAGAAGCAGATGTGAGTGTGAGGGAGGGGAGCCTCCATGCCACCCATTTCTATTGAGCCCACCCCCAAGCCAAGAAATCACCTGCTATCTGGAAAAAGTGAATGCTCAGCTATATATTATGGAGAGGTAGATGTGAGTGAAGAGTGAGGAAGGTGTGCCAGGCAGTGGGTGTTGGGTGTTGGTGTTGTCAGTAGCCCCCTTGGTTATCCCCCCTAAATTCCCTAGCCCAGCTGGCCGGGCCAGTACAGCAACTGACAAGCGCCACTGGGAAAGGCTTCAGACCAAGCAAGAAGACAGAATGGAACCCAGTGTAGATTCCATCATGCGGAGTGGGGAGGGGGAGGACTCTCAAGCCTCAAATTGAAAGATGCATTTAAAGTAGCCTTCCTTAATGTGGGACCCTCCGGATGGTGTTGGACTAAAATTCCCATCTGCCCATCCCATCTGATGGGAATTGTAGCCCAAAACATCTGGAGGGCACCACATGGGATAAGGCTGATAAACGTGTATTCTAACCCCTTACATTAGGTGATGAGCTGGCTTAGTACAGTATTTTTTCAAATGAACTGTCCCTGGCTTTTAAAAGCTAGCTAGCTATATAGAGATAGATATATCTTGTTTTTACATCACCTTCCCTTTCTGCTCTACCACCCATTTGCCTTTGCCAACCCTGCCTCCCCTTCTGTCCCTTCCACGCCCCACTTCTAAGAGCTCCTTTCTCCATTTGCCATGTTCATTTTCATTGTAAATAGTGTGGAGGGAGCGGAGGGGGGGAGCTTAAGCTAGCCCTAAAGAAAAGTTAAAGCTGAGTTCAAAGAAATCCAGCTGCTTCCTGAAGCTGGTGAACAGAGAGGTTGGACAGGGAGGAGAAGCAGCGGTTTCCCTTTGAAGTTGTGCTGTTGAAGTCTTGCTGCAAGATGGATGCTGATTGTTTCATATTACTGTGTCATTAAACTTAAAAGGAACCTACACACACACACACACACACTGCATATATAGAGAAGATTGTAAAATTAAGGCTGGTTAGAATATTCCAAGCATCTCTCCCCCCATCCTCAAATGGAAATACTTCCTATTTGTAAAAGGTTTTGGGATGGGTGGAAATGAAACTTCTCATGAAGGAAAATACAAATATAGATGTGACCAATAGGGTGTCCACTTATGAATTGCCAAGAAAGAGGAAATCCATCAGCAAGAGCACACCAATTTGCATATTTGCTAATTTATATGGAAAGATGCAAATTTAGAAATAATGATTATAGTTTAAATACAGATGCAGCACATCTTACCATTGTGTGGAAGATTGTGTCCAGTCTGCTGTCCTGGTGCTGTGGCTGGGCAACTTTAAGGTCCAGCTCTTCCTTCTGATGGTTCTTTATCTATAATTCAGATTTCGACAGGACAGTCCTTCAAATAGAGGGCACCTTCAAATAGAAGACAGTCCTCTAGCAGCCCTTCAAATGTAGGACTGTTCTCTGGAAAAGAGGATATATGGGCCAGATCTACACTTCGTGTCATATTGATGCCACCATGGTGTTGCTATATCCCTCTTGCACACTTATACCTTGTAGCACACCCACAAAGACATCTGTTGTGGTATTTTGGATAATACGGGGGGGAAAAGCTGGAAATAATGCTAGAAAAGTGGTATATGGAATGCCTAATGTGCCCCAACAGTAATCAGTGCACTTTAATACCGATAAAAGGCACTAATGTAGATCCAGAGCATCATCAGACCAGGGGGTGGGGGGTGGAATCACGTTTCCCTACTGTCACTTCCCCCCACTTCTGTCCCACAATGCTTTCTCTTTCTTTACACGGGAAAGAAAGAGGAGGTAAACAATGGCCATGTGCCCATTTTATCCTGCTGCTTCTCCTGCACATAGCAGAAAATGGCAGCATGTTCCGCTACAGGTGAAAAGATTAGATTTTCCAGGTCTTTTGTTGTGATGGGAAAGCGAGCAGAATGGGTGGGAGGCGGATGGTATCTTCAAAAGGACCCACGAAAAACTGTGAGTGGCCAAGAATGAGCTTGCGATAAAACACTTGTCTGATGACGTGCCTAGCCAAGACCACCCCATGAAGCAAACCATGTAAACACTTATGAGCGGTGGTTGAAAAATGCTCCACCAGTATTGAATGGAGACTCCACTTAGAGCTCCATCAGATAAGCATTTTATTGCACTCTCGTTAGTGGGCACTCATGGATTTTCCCTCTCATGACGTCATCTGCCTCCCACGCGCCTCCCACCCCTTCTAGACTTCTTTGCATGACAAAAAACAACAACACCCCAGTAAGTCCAACTTATTTTTAAAGACGGAAGTTGCCGCTATCTCCGGCTGTGTGCAGGAGAAGCAGGGGGATCAAAACGGCCCACTGAAGTTGTTTACTTCCTCTTTCAAAAGAGGAAGTAATGAGGGACAAATGCACTGGTGGAGAAGCGACAGTAAGCAAATGTGATCTTCCTTTTTGTGATGACGCTCCCTATTATTTCCCCTGTGTTGAATTTTAGATTGTAAGTGCCTGGGAGCAGGGACTTGCACCCTTGTACCCTATAAAGCACTGATTGGGCCATGTAAATAAAAAAGAAAATAATATTCAAGATGACCCCACTCCTTGAAATGATGTCTTCCCATTTCATGTGCCTGTTCCTTTTATTTTATTTAGCCCTTTGATTAGGGCAAACAAAAGTGCTGTGGAGCAAGGCTATCTTCCAAATTCGTATATGTATTGCACTGGCTATGCTGCACAAAACCATATTTCTGACTCTACCTTCCTCCTGTCTCTCCCTGAGGCCTAGCTGGGATGCAGATACCCTGCAGAATGTAGGCCGTGATGGCAGCCCTGTTTGAGATTAACTGTTCTCCAGTCAAACCCATACAAGAGTGCTGACAGGCTGTGTCGGTGGTGGTAGTTGTATGACCTGTGGGGTCCCATGGTATGATCAACCTCCCCAGTCAGATTGCCTGTGGTTTGCCAGGGTTTGACCTCCTGCATTGGCATAGGGAAAAGTAGGGGAATGTCAGTGTGGGAAGCTTTTGTAGACAGAGCTTACTGTTGCTTTTGGCTCAGGACAGGGCTGGCCCTAATATTAGGCAGAGTAAAGTGGTCACCTCAGGTAGCAGATACTGGGAGGTGGCAGCAGTTTTGGAGGAGAGAGCTTTATGTACCAACCAAGTGGCTTGCCCTGTGCACCCTAAGCTAGCCTACTGACTTCAGGTGTAGTGGAGGTAGGGTGACCAGATTGCCCTGGGTTTCCCGGTCCTAACTGGGAAAACTGGGGCGATCCGGGCCGACAGGGAGGCGGCAGGGGCAAACCGGGGAAAGGATCAGCTCTCCTTCCGCCCTAAAATGCCCGCGCTGCTCCCCATTTACCGACCTTGGTAGGAAACAAGTGCTCACCATTAGGGAGCGTCAACAAATTCCTTGTCGGGTGGCTAACTGCTTTAGCCACCAGACAAGGAATTTGTTGACGCTCCCTAACGCTGAGCACTTGTTTCCTGCCGAGGCCGGGGAGCAGCGCGGGCATTTTAAAGTAGGCTCTTCCTCCTCCTCTTGCTGCTGCTGCTGTTGCTGTTCCTCAGGCACCTCCAGGGAGCCCAGGAGCAGGGCAAGAAGGGTGAGGGGGCTGCAGGGGGTCACACGGCGGTGGAGGAGATCAGCGGTGGCGGCGGAGGACCCAGTAGGTCCGGGCTGGGATTTTTGGGGGGGTGGCTTGGTGGGGGGGTTGTTTCGGGTGGGGGTGTGGTGGGGGTGTCTGCTTGTTGGCCGCATGGCGGGCGGCATTTTTAATTTTTTTATTTTATGTTGGGGGGGGGGGCTGCTTTGGTGGGGTGGCCATTTTGGACCGGGATTTTGCTTTCCAAAATCTGGTCACCCTAAATGGAGGATGCTGTCCCATCACCAGTGTTGATGAAAGGTTCAACTGCCAGTTGAGTCAGGCCTGCAGCTGGATTGGTAGGTGGCACCATTTTATTCTTCACTGTAAGCAGCAAAATGTCCTGGGCCGGCAATGCTTGAAATGCTGCTTGGACATGCTTATTGATAGTCTGAAAATATAAAACAGGTAATGTGTGAACAGAATTCCCACCACTTCCTCCATGGAAGTAACTCTTTTGTAGGAATTCTGTAATGTGTGAAGCAGCTCCAATCATTTATTGCTAAAGTTGTATCCAGAAAAGGAGCGTTCTGCATTGCCGGTTTTGTGACTGATAATTAAATCAAAAGTGTGAAGAGCAGGAGAGGGAGCAGCCATGAAAACACCTAACAACCCTATTTGCAACCCTATTTGCTTCCTCTTTGACATCCTACTAGCTCTCCAGCAGGTTATTTAGACTGGCGGAGAGGGAATCTGCACAGAGGACACCTTTGAGCTTCTCTTGTGCTATTTAGGTGAAAGGCTGATTGTTGATCACATGGCATAGAGAAAGTGAAGGAGAGGCATTTGTTATGGGAATGAGCATTCTGGACCGTATAGGTTTTATATGTGCATCACAACCTGACTCAGGGCTGGCCCTATTAAGACTGCCACCTCAGGCAGCAGGTTTGGACTAGCTTTTATCAGCTTAGGCTGATACACCAGTTATGACCGAACCTGAACAAGATTGCCTTGCGACAGTTATTCATGCTCTGGTAACCTCCAGTTTTGATTTTTTTGCAACGTGTGATATGTGGGGATGCCTTTGAAAACAGTACGGAAACTTCAGTTGGCTAAACTTCTAACAACGACTGACTGATGGGGTTGTATTATGCCAGTACTTTTCCATCTGCACTGGCTGTCAGTCTGTTTCTGGGCCCAGTTCAAAGTAAAGGTTAAAACCAGCACCTAAATGACTAGGGGACAAATTACCTGATGTCTCCTCCCATATTTACTACCTAGATCATGGTCTGAAGCCGTCTTCTAGGTGCCCCCACCAAAAAAAGTGAGGAGGTGGCTACAAGAGAGCGAGCCTTTTCAGTGGTGGCACCCCTTTTGTGGAGAGGCTCGCCTGGGGCTTATGCTATGGACTTTTCCGTGCCAAGTGAAGACCTTATTATTCTCTCAGGCATTTTAAGAATGGCTTTTAGCGCTTTTGGTGCTCTATTCTGCTGGTGGTTTTAATCAGGTTTGATATTGTAATTGTTTTATTCTTTCCTGCTGGGGTTTTCTTAGTTTTATTCTGTGCAGTTTTTATTTTATTTTTTTTTTGTTTTGTTTTAATATTTGTGCTATGTTTTTAATGTGTTGTACATCGAGAGAACTTTGGTTATTGGCCGGTTGAAAAATACAGTGAATATTTTTTTAAAAAAAATGAAAGGGGAGCGAATTGTCAGTTATTTAATTTATTATTCTTGTATTATTACTGCCAGGGAGGGGGCAAGGCACTTTTGGGGTTGTCTGTCTAGGACAGCCTAAGTGACTGTGCACCATGACTGGGGTTGGGGGAGTAGTGGGGAGTCACCATTTGCTGTTCTGCCTCAGGCAGAATGTCTTAGGCAGGCCCTGACCTGACTGAATCAAGAATAGAGCTGTTTGAAGCCTTGAACATGCCCCATGAGGAAGGCAAATGGCTAGATAATTACAATATAAATGGCTGACCAGTGAACAGTATTCTGTGTCCTAATGGTGGGTGTGAATCCACTAAAATTAAGGAACTTTAAGACCCACTGGATTAATGGAAGCATTAATCTTTTGCTTAGCTTCCTAAGCAATGTAAAAGACCTTCTTTTTTCCATTAGCGCCCCCTTCCCCTTCCAAGCACCCCTCCTCTGTACTCCCCATGTTTTGTAAGAAGATCAGCCTGGTGCATTGATGTCCCTTTGATGCAGGGACTTCAGTGCACACACACACAGATCCCACATGCTATTGGATTCATTTCACTGTAATAAGTATATGCATGTATGCATTCCCTTTGAATGCATGGATCTGTTTTCTTCTTTTGAATGGAAAGCACAAAGCATCCATGCACAAGAGTTGTGTATATGCTGTGGGGAGCAAGTGCCGTGGCTAGGTGGGTGTAGACTGGGATGTATGTCTTTAGGGCTGGTTAAATACAGTGGGCCATTTTATCAGAGTCTCAAAGTATGTGATCCAGTTGGGAAGGCATCTTAGAAATAGAGAATCTTTTTCATAAGGTAGCTAATAAATCTAAATCATAAATTAATACATAAAGTTACTATCTGCAATAACATGTTGTCAGATACAGGGTAAGAGAGGGGTTTTGAAGGCAGCAGTCTGCATTATTTAAAGTTCTGCCACCTTCATTCACTCACTCATGGCCATGACTTGTTGGCTGCAGAAACTGCCTCTTTTCTTTCTATAAGGAAGCATTTAGAGTCAACCTGTATGGATTTTGTAGGCTACCGTTCTGATTCATAGAGATTATTTTCCATTAAAGGAAACTGATTTAGCCCCAAATTACTACATATCAGTATCTGGCTACAGAAGAAATTAGATTTATTGATTAAAGGATATATATATATATATATCTCAAACAAAATATATTATTAAACATATGGTAGTGTGAAGCTGTCTATTAGCTTGGCTGATTGCAATCATGGCCCATTAACAAAGGAATAAACTGGCTTAAGCATATGAGCACATTTACAAGATATATTGAGCAGTGTTAAAATAAAAGATGTCATAAATTGTGCTCTGCAGCGTTTTCCAAGCAGTCATTTGCCTCTCCTCTGAACCTTACAGTATTTTAATTGCTAAAGCTGTTCTGTTATCACAATCTCATTCTTGGAAAGCAAAGCCAAGTTCACCCGTAGGTTATGAGAAGAGCTGATAATTTCCCAACACAGCGCTGTTATTAGATTAAATAACCTACTACAGTATGACTACTCACTGAAATGGCAGTGGTGGCAAATTAAATTAGTGTATTCTTCTAGCCTAACATTTCTTTTTTTTTCAAATACATTTTTTTCATGCCAGACAGAAATTGATAGACGTGCAGTGATGGATAGGAAAGATGAATGACTTGTTATTTATTATTACAGAGCTCTTGGGGGGAACATAGAGTTATACAGAGTAGTGTATATAAGGAAGGCTTCTTCCTAGTCCAATGAGCTTAGAGTCCATGGTGTGGTGTGCAGTGGTTAGGGATTTGGGCTAAACCAGAGAGATTTGGGTTCAAATCCCCATTCAGCCATGAAGAGCGCTGGGTGACCTTAGGCCACTTCTCGGCTGGGTTTGCACGATCATTGGGAGAAACCACACAGTACAGGTTGTTTCCCCCACTCCACCCCCGTGCGAGCACACCATTTGCTTAATTACCTGCGCCACATTGCAGGTTGCTATGTCATCTGAACCCGAAGCATGGCAGGGGTGGCGCCTAACCCACCTCACAACCCATGGCTTGCAGTAGGGGTTGTGGGGTGGGTTAGAAGCCACCCCCACCACACCGCACCACTTTGGATGACACACAACCGCACCACTTCGGACAGCACTGGTAATAAAGCAAATGGCAGACGCACGAGTGGCATGCACAGAGGACAGGGGGAATTACTGATACTGTGTAGTTTCCCTTACTGATCATGTGAACCTGGCCATTACCTCTCAGCCTAACCTACCTCACAGGGTTGTTATTGTGACTGATACAATTGGGGCAAGGAAACTGTATTTGCCCACCCCATCTCCTGATCTCCTTGGAGGAAGGAAGGAGGGTGGCAACAGATTACAGGGCACATAAGAGCCTTGCTGGATCAGACCAAGGGTCCATCTAGTCCAGCATTCTGTTCACACAGTGGCCAACCAGCTGTCGACTAGTAACTCACAAGCAACAGCACCCTACTGCCTATGTTCCCCAGCAACTGATGTATATAGATTTACTGACTAGTAGCCATTGATAGCAATTCTTCTCCTCCAGGAATTTACCTAACTCCTTTTTAAAGCCATCCAAACTGGTGGCCATCACTATGACTTATGGTAGTGAATTCCACAGTTTAACTATATGCTGTGTGAAGAAGTTCTTCCTTTTTATATGTTCTGAATCTCCTACCAGTCAGCTTCATGGGATGACCCTGGGGTCTAGCATTATGAGAGAGGGAGCAGTTGATCCCTCCTTCTCCTCCACACCCAGGTTTTTTGTTTGTTTGTTAAATAGTTACATTAACTCAATTATGATGACTATGTAGCCAAACCAAGGCAACTGATGAACAAGAGGGAGGTTGCAGCATGCCTAGGGAAGCCCAAGAGTCACAGAATTAAGGAAAAAATATTGAGGGGAAAAAACCCTAAGGGAGCACTCTGACCCCAACCCCGTCAAAATGAGTCCAGTGAGAACTGAGCATGCTCAGTGGCCCAGAATACTGATTGTCTGTTGAGTGGGGGGAACAGAACACTGGGTGCGGGAATAGAATGGAGTATCCTCATAGAAGGCATGGCTGGAACACTGAGCAGGAATATATATTGCAACCTTTGGTTGCAGGTGCCACTTCCACACTATAATGGGGAGCTTTCTTTGTAATGTTGCTCTTCATCCTATCCATGGTGTTGTATCCAGTGGGCTGTCTACACGCTCCACAAGCTCTGCAGTGGGTGCACGGCGGCACTGTGTCGGTTATACGATGCAGCAGCCACCTCGAAGCCACCGTGGGGCTTTCCTGCGAAGCTCCGCATTTAAAAAGTCGGGGACTTACCCCAACTGTTTAGGCTGGAGCGAGGTGAGCACGGCTCTTCTGCCGTCTCACCTTGCTCCAGCGTCGATGCAGAGGCATTCCTGGGTGGAAGGCAACTCCTGATTGGTTGCACTCGCCCAGGCAGGGGGCAAGAGGCTGGCCAGTGAGCCACATGGCCACCAGAAACTCCATGCCCTCCCTCTATATTGAGATTAGCCACCACCACCCAGCAGCAGAGAAAGTGTGGAGTTTTAGCAAAAGCGACGACAACCTGGCGCCGTACAGGCAGCCCCCAGAACTAGGCAGAGCATTATTGAAGAGTTCTTCCTCTAGCTTTTTTTGTAGCAATAAAGCTGTCGTTCTGTTCAGCACCCATTTAGTCTTGGTCTCATCCCAAGAACAGCCTGACATATATTGCTTGCCTAATTACGCTGAGCAACTAGTACCTTTAGCTGACTGGAAAACATTTTGATTAATACATTATTTAGCCATAGGTCATAAGGGCCAGGTAAACATCATGCATTAATGGAGGCATCTGGTAAGAGCTGACTCTTTAGAAGATGGGCAGAGCCAAGTGCTTGATCACTGTTTAGGAGAATAGTCAATCCTGTGGATTGGGCTACCAAATATACAAACACCCTCCTTTTAACGAGTGACAGAAAATGAATAATTGTAGATGCCATGCCTCTCAACAGAGAAGAAAGTAGTTGATGGACAAATCCTGGAGAAGTTCTGCTAAAGCATCTGAAAGGAGGAAATGGAAAGTTATGGACCACAATCCATATCCTTGTTGTTCCCTGATATTGGAGAGAGCAAGGGTTGGTCAGTGCCTTTAAGATACTGAATGCATGGGAATACGCCACACATGCAATGGGACTTTGCATACAAAGCATCCCAAATGCTAAACAGAATGGAGTGTCCATGAAGGATTGTATAATACGTACTGAAACAGAGGTCACTGGATTTCTGATTGTGTAGGAATTCAGTCCATGCTCTTTCTCCACACTAGATGTGAGTCAGTGCATGCCGCCTTGTACACAGGGTGCCGGTGTAGTTATTGGACAGAGTGTTGGATTTGGACCACAGAGAACTGGATTCAAATGATTGCTCAACTTTGAAGCTCAGTATTGGGCTAATCACTCTTTCTGTCTCCCTCCCAATCATCTACCTCACAGAGTTCCTGTGCAAATAAAATGGAGGGGGAGAAAACTATACATGGCACTGCAAGCTCCCTGAAGAAAGGGCAGGATAAGAATGTTAATAAGTTAGTAAATCAATTAATAGTTGGGTTGCTATGTTTTGCCATTGGATGTGCAACCAATATACGTAGTCAGTGCTATAGATGTGATTAGTGGTCCAATTGGTCATCAATAGAAATACCCCTATGTAGTTCAACAGTGTGCCCTAGAGCATTTGGTAAGTTAGCACCCTGCTAGGAAACATGAATAGTCTTATCTAACATTTTCTCAGTTTTTTGTCCACAAAGGTGCCACCAAAACCATAAGCTCTTTCTTTGACTATGTAAACTGAGTAACAGCAATAAGGAAAGTGGGTCTAGCTATTAGCCCATTTTCTAATTTGCTGGCTAGACCACGGATATCAGAAATGTTGGGCTGTAGCATTATTGGACAAGACCACAATCAGTCTCTGCTAAAGGGGCTGATTTTGATTGAACTCAAATCCCCATAAAAATAAGGGTTAGTTCACTCCTTCTAGAGCCTTCCATATACCATCAAGCTGGAGCCAAAATGCACTCTCTCTGTCTGACCACCATCTCTGCAGTAAACACTGCATATGCTCTGGAACCGAAGACTTTACTCAAGTAGGCAATATAGATTAAACTAGATGAGTTAAAATGACTTCATTGATTTTATTTGGGGTGTGTGTGATTGTTACCTTCCCTTTGTTTGTTTTTGTTTGTTTGTTTTCCTTTTTCCTATATAAATTCCTTTTTATACTTGGACATTTGACTGTGTTGTTTTGGAAGAGAATTTTCACTAAACTCAAAGGCCTGCATGGTTACAAATCTACCACTTGTGCTTTTGAGATTTTCACAATGCTTTTGTTCAGTCCTGCGTTTCTAGGTGTAGGGGAAAGAAAATCCAAAGCACCTTCCTTTTCATTTCTTCCTAGAGCTAGGCTGAAGGGAGGGGACCTTGGTAATTGGAGGCCCAGAACCTCCCCCCACCCCCGAAGCAGCTGGACAGCCCAGGTCATCCTGACATGTCACACAGCCTTAGAGATGTAAAATTTCCAGAAATTTTGAAGCCATGGAAAAAAATGGGTTTTCCCCATTTCCCCTCCAGAAAAAAAATGGAAATTTCCAGAAAAATGGGGGGGGGGGGAAATGCAATATTAGCACTTTTTACAGATTGAAAGTCACTTTGTTATTTTAGGAACATAAAATGTAATTATGCACAAGCTGGTTTGGCATAAAATTATCACATTTGGTATATTAAAAGTACAGTGTATTCAAACAATTCTTACAAATTGAATTTACTTTGTAACAGATGGAGCTACAAGCTCCTGAACTGTAAGGAATGCCTGAACTGTAAGGAAAGCTCTTTGGTTTTGCCAGTTTATGAGGAGCAGGCAAAAAACAAAAACAAAAAAGGCACAGAAGAAACCATCAACATTAGTAACAAAGAAAATTATTTATGTCTCCGCTAGTCCTCCACAGTGTCAAGCAGACATAAAGTACCCATTCCCATGAAAAGTTTTTAGAAATCATTTGGAGAAGTAAATATATGAACACCTTATCTTAAACATTTTATTCATCATGCTAAAATAAAACATTCCATCATCCATTTTTTCTTCATTTTTTTTCAATTGGGGGGGGGGGAGAGGGAACAAAAAAGGCTTCGGGGAAAAACATTTCCTCCCGATTTTTCCCATTTTTTTCCCCCGGGCCTTCACATCTCTACGACAGCCTATCAGTTATTCTTTTTTTTGGGGGGGAAACCCTTGTAAAGAAGGGGTCCACCAGCAGGAAAAGCTATCCTTCCCTTCCAATCTCATAATACCATGCTACATCAAGCTACCTTGAAACTAGTTTTTTTTTTCTGGATGGAAGAATTTCTTCCCCAAATGCACCAATAATTCTGTGGTTGCAGTGTCAGCCCATGACCTCATATCCCATTGGTGTGTTACATGACTATAATGTTGAAACATGCCCCCCCCCCCCGTGTCTTTTACTGATGAATGCATGCCCTAGTATGGTAAGCGAAACAGACTCGTTTATTCCTGGAGGCATCCTCACACTCACTATGGCATGTACAGACTGATATGTCCCCGTATCAGTCTCTGGGGGTTTCCCAGCGTTTTTATACCTCGAATGTGCAGTTGTTGTGTTATTATGGCGATCCAGATGACATTTTAAAAGTTGCACTTCCATAGTGGCAAACTCCTTTTTTTTCCAAAACAAAATCCTGCACTATTGAGTTGCCCCCCCCCCCACCAAGTTTTCTCTCCCAGCTCAGTAATCCAGGTGTTATTGAATGCAAGTCTTCCAGCAATGTAAAGCTTTCAGCAATGCATGTGGCCCTGGGAGTGTCATGGGCACCCATTGGTTAGCACCAGCAACATCACTAGTGATGAGTTACGCAACACCCCCACCCTACCCCATGCCATTCCTGAAATGTCATAAAAGTTTTCTTTTAGTGAAAAAAAATTGCTATGTGCTGTCTCATTTCAGCACCGCAGCACACAAATGGTCTTTGTGGAAGATGGGAACACAACTTTGCACATTTTCCTTGCCGCTTCAAACCACCAGAGTGCCTTGCGCAGATGGCATTGTAAAGTGGATCCTGGACTGAAACAGCAGTAATTCTCACTTCTCAGGGCGAGTCTGTTCTACGCCACCCTGCATGTCACCTCTGCTACTGCCTAAGCTTACTTGTAGTCAGAGGTTCCCCCTTGCAGAAGACATCTATTACTTGCACCATCACTGCTGAATCTAGTGCCAATTTCATACTTACAAAATAAATAAATAAATAAAATAAACACACCATTTTTTATTCTTTGGAAACATCTGGATAATGGGGAGCAGAAGTGTTGAAACAGCATGTTAATTTCTGAAATTAAAGACTTTGGCAAGATGTACTCCCTAGGGATGTGCATGGATGGAAAAATCGGATTGGAATCAGAATCAGATTTTTTTTAAAAAAAATCGGATTGGAAAAAAAATCGGAGGTCCACTGTATTGGATTGGATCCAATTCCGATCTGAAAATCGGATGTCCGATTTTGTATCGGACGCCATTTTAAATGCATTTCTCCATAGCCTAGTATTGTGTTACAAAAACACCTATAACTTTTTCATTTTTAAAGATAGAAGGATGAAACTTGGGCACTTTGTAGATGGGTTAGGGATAATTATCTGTGAGAAATTTCAGAAAGATTGGTGCAGGCATTTTGTGGCAATTAATTTTTTAATTACGAACCAGGAATGCCTATAACTTTTTCATTTTTAAAGTTCCACACATGAAACTTTGCCATATTGCAGGTGGTACGTTGGGACCGGGCCTCAGCTTTCAGAACGAGCACAATCTTTTAAAAATTCATAGAAAAGCGAGGGTTTAAGCAATTGCTTAGATTTTATTTTCACAAATGACCAGCCAGATCCCATCTTCAATGTCCCACAAGTTTCAAGTTTTTATCTTTAAAAATGAAGAAGTTACAGCAGGGGGTGAGGCTTTTGGGGGACCCCCTATAACTTTTTAATTTGAAAAGATAGAGACATGAAACTTTTTGGACATTGCAGATTGGATCTTGCTAATCCTGGCTCCCCAAGTTTCATGTCATTATCATTTCAAATAAAAAAGTTTGCATGCATTTCCCCCAATGCAAGCCTATGGGAAAAAAGCAGACAACAAGATGACAGCATGGAGGCCCGGTCAACCAGCTGTGTCAATAAATTCATATAGAGGGTTGGAGGGATCATTCTCAAATTTCATACACATGTCTAGCACATGTTGCTACACATATGTTCCAAATTTCAGATCAGTCCCTCCACCCCTGTATTTTATATGAATTATTGAAAGATCCTGCAACTTTTTGACAGGTCTGAATGAACACACGTGGCGAGCTGTCATTCTGACCTGTCAGAATTTAAACGATCTTTAATAAATTCATATAAAATCGAGTGTTGGAGGGATCGATCTCAAATTTCATACACGTACTTAAGCATACCCCATAAGCATTGTGACCAAGTTTCAAGCCTGTAACTTTGAAAATACAGACGTTATAGGCATTTTTTTCCTAAAAATAAACCAGCCCTATAGGGCACAATGGGGCTGCAAATTAAATATTGGATTTCTGATAATTATCATGAAGACGATAAGATTAACCCACGATATTATCGGAGACGATAATTATTTTCGTCCGAAATTCCGATAATGATAAAATACGATATTTTCGGGCGTGCACATCCCTAATAAAGTTCCAGGTTTAATCTTTGGCATCTTCAGTTTACTTTAAAGGGATCTTAAATAGCAGGCTGGGAAGGGAAACATGCACCCAAGTCCTTGGTGAGCTGCAGCCAGTCAAGAGTAGTAAAGAACGACCATTAGTTTGGCTCAGGATATAAGACAGCTTCTTAGTGAATGAGCTATAGAGATGCACCATGGACTGGATCCCTGTGAGTGAGAGCCCACCAGGTTGCATCGTTTATCAGTTACCTCTGCAGAAATGAACAGTCCACGATCAATAAACCCAGAAGCTGTAAAGCAATATAAATAGTGACAGTGTGGATGGTTAAGAGGGAGTTCTGCTTTCTGCCTTGCCACCCTGGCTGTAGTGAAGGATAAGCCCCATGAAATCATTTGTCTTTCATCTGCATATCATTCACTAGAACATTTTTATATCTGTCCTTTCTCTTGTCTATAACATTAGTGTATTAAAAAAAACACATCTGGGATACCATAGAAGCCTTAGACAAAATGCTCTAGGCTTTATCTAGTAATCTTCAACCAGGATTGGGCTTCCTGCCAAGGAAACTGCAGGAAAGAGAAGGCAGAGTCTTCATCCATCAAAATCTATAGGTGTTTTGTTATTAAGAGTACCAGTTCATATTTCTGTATGGAAGGGGGGAAATTTCACCAGGGGACCAATTTAGTTCTTTGTAAGTTAGAAGATGAAAAGCAGATTAGCGCGACTATTTCTTTTGAGAAATGCTAAGAAATAACTGTACAGACTGTTTTGGAAGGATTGGGTGTGATTTTTTTTTTAAAAAAAATAAATCATATGAAATAACTACAGTGAAATGACCACTGCAGGACAAATAGGCTTTTGGGAACAAGGGGATTTACACATTTGGTCTACAGAATTGGCAAGATCTACACTAGTGCTTTTTATCGGTATTGAAGTGCAGTGATAACTGTTGGGGCATATTAGATATCCTGTATACCACTTTTCTAGCAATATTTCCCATTTTTAAAAATTTTGTATTATCCAAAATACTGCAACTGATGTCACTGTGTGTGCTACAAGGTATAAATGCTGAAGAGGGATCTAGTGTCACCATGATGGGATTATATTGATATGCCACAAGGTGTAGATCTGGCCTTAGTTACTAATAACTCAGACTAGAGAAGAGATTGTATACATGTAGACACACATATCAATTAATTTAGGATTATAAAGCAACAGCTCGGGCTGAAAAAAAAAACTTATTTATGCAAAAGCAAAAGACTGGTAGTGGTAGCAATGCAGTCATATAGTAAGATATACTGCAAATGTTTTAATTTAAAATTAGTTGTGGACAGAAATCAGCCACTGAAGCACTATATCTCATTGATTTCAGTAGGGAGCTAAGCATGTGCTCAAATTTCTCTCAGAAACCAGAGGAGCTTAAATGTTTTTAATATTAGTCTAATTTCACCAATTATTATTGGTTTTGAAATTGAGACTCTCAATTCTTCACTGCAGTATATTAAGTAGTTTATGACAAAATATGAGTATGACCCACTCAAAATTAAGCACTTTGAAGGCCCATTGTTTTTAATTGAAAAAGTTAAACACATGCTGAACAGCACAATCTTAAGCATGCTTACTCAAAAGTAAGACCCACTGAATTCAATGGGATTTATTCTCAGGCAAGTGTGCATAGGATTGTCGGCTAATTTTCTCTAATTGATGTCAGTGGGACCCCAAAATGCATAAAACTCTGGCTGGATCGTGTCCTAACACATTAACTATTACAGGTACTGAGCAACCTCGTTTGGTCAAATTGTCTGTTAATTCTCATTCCTCAGTTTATTAATTTTTGTACTCATACAAAATTATTCTTTCCCTTCTGGAAATATATTAGCATTGAATTGAATTTTTCTTTGTCTTTATAGGTCCCCTGATACTTTGCAGCTCTTAGTATACCAGAAACTCTTCTGTACCTACTTCTGATATAAAACCACACTTAAGCAGAGCAACAAAACTGTGTTGCATGCTTTGCAATTGAATGTGAAATGCTCCAATTTAACATGAAACATATTTCCCCTCATGTTGTGGTGCAATAAACAGTCATCTTAATCACTTAGCACGATAGAAAACAACTTTACATAAACAACAACAAAAATTCTGCTCCGTTAGCAAAATTGTCACTAGCAAAAGAGGAGAATATAATCTATGCTCGCAAATTGAATTACAATGGTTTTCTCGTTTATATAATCAGCTTGTGGAATTTTGAATCATTCATATGCTGAATGCTGAGATAATTTTATAGGGAAGTTAACGCTCACATTTTCCCCAAGGGAGAGGAATCATTGGATCCATTAAAATACACTAGTTATAGAAGATTGTGAGATTATGTGTGGATTGCCTAGAGAATGTTCTGATGGACATTATACTTTTATATTGTTAACTAGTGAACGGACCGAGCTTGGAAAATAGCCTTCAAGCAAAATTATGCAGCTATCAGAGTTGGGCACAATGGGCCTGCCCTGTGCCATGCCTGTTGGCACCCCAAGATGTAGTCCCCTGAGAGACGGATCTGTCCACTTGTTTATTCCTCTGAGAGGCGGGGGTTGACCCTCAGCATTGGGAGGGTGCAGGCATATAACTATCCCTCAGCCTACTAATTTCCACTGGCTTCAAACTGTATAGACTGCAAAGCTATGTGTTGCTTAAGGAAGTTTGCCCTTAGTGGCTGAAGGTGTTACTGCAGGCTTCAGCCACATGGATTCATTGAAATAGATTAAAATTAGTTAACACATTTTAAAAACAAAATAACCATGAGGTGCACATCACTAAGGTCCCCTTAGTATGCATGCTAAATTTCAGGTGTCTAGGTTTCCTAGTCCTGATGCTATGTCACTGATGGACTCTCTCTCTCTCTCTCTCTCTCACACACACACACACACACATATTATTATTATTATTATTATTATTATTATTATTATTATTGGAAAAGCTATGGTAAATATACAAGGTCTTTTCACACATTACTAAGACCTTTAACTGTACACCTCAAACTATACAGTGTGAGTGCGAGAGATGATTGAAAATATAATATTCATACAGATAACTCTCAGAAAGACCAGACTGGTTGCAACTTACTATTGAATGCACAGCCTCTTGACTAGCAAACCTGTTTCTTACTATGTGATGAGTGAAAGTTTGGTCAGTGTCTAAACAAGGGTTTGTCTGAGAGGTCCATGTAAGGCATTCTGAGTTCCTGGTCAGAAGAATAGGTCACAAGTGTAATACATAAAAAGAAATCAACAATATAAAACTTCAGAAATTCTATCATGCTGTTGAGGCAACTAATTAAAAATATAATAAAAGCAAACCATCATTTAGGGCAGGGGCTGTCCATCTCTGTTAATTGGGCATGTAAGTCTGTGTGAACGGATTGTGTGTGTGAGAGAGAAAGAGAATAGTGTGTGTGTGTCTATAAATGTTGGAGGGGGGGGGCTTTGGATAATAGCCCTGTCTACTATTGGCATGCTGCCCCTCTCTGCCCCACCAGCCACAGGGGGGAACCAGCTGCCACTGTGTGGTTTTATACTAGGTTTGCTTTCTGCAAAATGCCTTAGCGTTTCCTTATTTGTCTCCTTATTTTAGCACACATGCATGAAGAAATCTGGAAAACTTGCAAGATCACTACCTCATTCAGTATTTGCATCTCCAAGTTAAATCGTTGTTATGAATTTAAAAATTTATTTGCATTGTGCTCTGAACCCTGATGAACAATGGTGCTAAATAAAATTGATAGATGTATTGGCCCAGACACCTGTATTAGATGATGATGATTGTTCTCTTACTATTGTTTCAGTACTATCAACATAAAATTGTCTTGATTATTAAACAAAAAAACTTGTGGATAATTTGCAATTTTAGAAATTATCTCTATGACTCTAAGAAGGGGGAAAGGATTGCAATTTACAAGTTTGTTAATTAACAGTGCAACCACCCTATACGTGTGTATTCAAAAGTAAGACCCACTATGTTCAATGTGGCATATGCCCTAGTAAGTATGATACTATACACTTTATTGGGATTAAATCCCATTGAAATCACTGGGGCTTATTCTGAGTAAGCATGTATATGATGATCCTGTAATGTATTAAAATATTTATGTCCTGCCTTTCAACACACAATCTACAATAATAAAACACCATAAAACTGAAGTATAACAGAACTATATCAGTATAACTAGAACCAACAGAACCAGCACTAAAAAACCAACAGCACTCATGGAAACCCTGGGTGAACAGTGCCATTTTAAATTGATGTCTAAATGCCAGAAAAGAGGGCACAGCACAACTTTATTGGAGAAGGTGTTCCACAATTTGGGAGCCACCACAGAGAAGGTCCCTGGTCACTTTGTACCTAGCTTCCATAGGCAGAATATCTGAAGCAAAGCCTCTGAAAATAACCTTAATAAATGGCTATGCTTATATGGTGGCAGGTGGTCCTTCAGGTACATGTACATAATAGATATATCATTATGAATTCATCATTCTAAACCAGATCATTCTAAGGCTAGATCTACACTACTGCTTTATAGCAGTATTGAAGTGCACTGATAACTGTTGGGGCACAATCCACGTTACATATATTACTTTCATAGTGTTATATCCTGCTTTTTATTCCACATTCATAATGATTTGACACAAGGTGCAGGTGCTCAGTAAGTCAGTTCAACTGTAGGAAAATCCACCAAGTGCTAGAAGCAGGAATCAGTGTAGTTGTTGGGGTTGTGGGGGAGGCACAAAGCAGGAAAGGTAATACTTTTTAATGGAACAGTTTCAGTTGCTGAGAGTGTTCAGTCTTTTGAGCTATCACCTTTCCTACATGTCTCATTCTTTAGAAGCAGCACCATAATTGCATGCCAAATAGGCATGAACTTCCCCAAGAGAATTTCTCCTGAACTCTGGATTCTAGACAATGTGGCAGTGCCCTAGGAGTGTTTTCAAAAGAATTAACTTTGTAAAGTAAACAGGAGTTTTTCAGACTCTGTCATGGGAGGCCTCTGAGCCAAGCCACAAAACAAATAGTTTGATCCTTCACAGGTTTATTATTTAATGTAATCCATCTATCCATCTGTCCGTCTGTCTGTCTGTCTGTCTGTCCATCCAACTATCTATCCATCCATCCATCCATTTATCCATCCATCCATATCTATCTATCTATCTTTGCTAGGGTGAAGAGCCTAAGGCCCTGTGGCCAAATCTAGACCTCCAGGATTCCACAGAGGACATGTCCTTTCCTCTGGCCCCACCACATTCCCCTGACCACCAGCTATTTGGTGGTTTCCCAGCTTTTGTGTTCATTCTTTACCGGGCACTGAAAAGACCACAAAAGGCACCAGGTGATCGTCCCTGGGAAAAACATTCACCACCGAAAAGGCCCTAGTTCCAGTTACCAAGCCTCACCTCCAAAGGCTTGGAGAAAGGCCTCTGAGGAGGATTATTATAATACTTGAGCAGCTCTGTGTGGGAAAAGTCAGTCCTTCAGATGCTCTGGCTCCCAGCCATTTCTTCTTTTTCTTCTCCTCCTCCTTAAATTATGATTAATAAATATATAACCTACCTTTCATATATATATAAAAAACCAAGACAGGTTATACACGTTCGAGTCAAAATAACATTATAAAATACAATTCAGGGCTTCAACAGGAAGAACCAACACTCTAAATTATACTCAGAGATGGACTGGTAGACAGTGTAGTGGCTTCCAAGGCTGGCAAGATGTATATATGACTGGTCTCAGTCAGTAATGTAACCACTGTGTTTTGTGCCAAAGACAGCCACATATACAACATTAGGCTGACCATATGAAAAGGAGGACAGGACTCATGTAACTTTAACAGTTGCAGAGAAAAGGGAATTTCAGCCAGTGTCATTTGTATGCAATTAGTGAGCTCCATATATGGAAGAGTGCATTTTGTGACTGTTGAGTTGAACTTCTGTGACAAATCAATGCCAGCAGTTGCAGAAAGATCAGAAAGGAGGTGTTTAAGATGTTGCATGTAAGTTACTGAGTAGGCTGACCAGATAAAATCCAGGTCAGGGCTTATGTAACTTTAACAGTTGTAGAGAAAAGGGAATTTCAGCCAGTGTCATTTGTATGCAATTAGTTCCTGGTGATATTCCCTCTTCATCACAACAGTTAAAGTTGCAGGCACTATACTAGAGTGACCATATACAAAAGAAGGCAGGGCCCCTGCACCTTTAACTGTTGTGATGAAGAGGGAATTTCACCAGGAACTAATTGCATACAAATGACACTGGCTGAAATTCCCTTTTCTCTACAACTGTTAAAGTTACATGAGCCCTGACCTGGATTTTATCTGGTCACCCTATTACTGAGGTAAAGGGAAACATTATATAGGAGTTAAAATAAGCACAGTATGGATCATTTTAAGCTGGAGGGAGGGGAGAAAGGATTAAAAAAATGCCTTTCCTATGTTCGGGGTGAAGTATAGAGCTCCCATAGGATTTTGGTCTGGTGTGGTATTGGTTCATTTTATTAATGAACTGCCTGATTAGACAATAGGGTTCTGTGGCCAATTTGGCAGATTGAATAATGAGTTAGAAGATCAGTTGGAAGTCTATTAGAGATCTTTTCACAGTTGTCTTTGTAATGTTGATTAGAACTCTTCAAGTTCCATGTGGTTGTTCTCTGAGTTAACAGATTCCTCAGGTCTGTTCACTAACTGTATTTCTAGGATATAGAGCAGCAATCAAGTTACCCCAGTACACAAGAGGATACAGAATAATGGGGGAAAATACCTGAAATGCTGACCGTGGGCTCAAGCAGTAGATGCATTTCTTCTCTCAGGCAGCTGCACTTAGAACACATTATGGGCACGTAGACCCAAGCAGAAGATGCCTCCCCTCCCACTCTTTTTTAAATATTTCAGTCTGTTTTGCTTTTGCCTAGTAGCAACATGTCGCCTCTATTAATTCTGTTTTATATCGAGTGACTTGCCCAAGGACATAAGAAGTCCATAGAACAAGTGGAATTTCAGTCTCGATCTCTCAGATCCAAGTCAAGTTCTCTCACCCCTAAAACCAAACTGGTCCCGTATGATCAGACAGGTGGAGCTCACTCTTCCCTTGACACGGGGCTAAGCAGAAAAGGGGATGGGAGAAAATCTAGCTATCTTTCTTGCAATGATTTTGATAAGGGGGAGAGGTAGCAAGATGATTTCTCCACGATGTTCCTTAGTCCCACTGGGGGTATATCCTTAACAGGTATATCAGTATTATTGTTTGATATACAATAACATATCGATCAATATGTTACATGTAGGAAAAATTAAGTAAATGAACTTACGCTATGGAACAATGGCCTTCTTTTTGCTTTTTTTGGGTGAGGGAGGGGGCAACTGAACAGTTAAATTATATTCTATAATCCATCTCTTAAACACAGACACTCGAAAGTAAATCCAAAATTAGGGATAGAAGAATCAGTGAAACTCGACCTTGTTAAGGTCCACCAGTTTTGAGTTTGCCACATTTCTGTTCGTGGCCGTGAGCTTTTGCTGTTGATGTTTGAAGCACAGACTCAAATGCACACTTTCCTCCCATTGACTAAAGCATGAAAATGCACATTTTCCTCAAATGCACTTTTTAATAAAGTGTGCATTTTTATAATGTATGTATTTTTTGAACCCGGACATAAACTCAGGAATATACGAACATTTCCTGAAAATAGTAACAGCATTTAGGGGTGGAAATGGGGCAGATTCTGGTCCAAAACAATATTTGCATACATCCCTATCTAAAATAAGTGTGTTTAAAGCTACAGCTTGCAGTGTTTCCTAATCTGAAATGTCATTGTATTAAATAACCATATGTTCTGCACACAATCACTGATGACCTTCGCAGGGTATGGAGAAATGTAATGTGTATCATCCAACCTTTCTGGTCTTGGGAATTGTCAGTTTATACATTTGTTTTCCCATATGAATGCATGTGTCTGGTAAAGATCAGGACTGCTTGTGTGAAAAAAACCATGAATGGTATAAACCAGGCCTGACTAACAGAGTTTCAGGAAGCAACCCAATTACACATATTCAGTCTAAAAATAATGGCTTTATCTGAGCAATTTGCTCATGCCACTGCACCAGGTATGTGAATAACAAACAATTTCTAAAGGAGGAAAATGGTTTCAACCACAGTGTCTTTGGTAACATTCTCTTACAGTAAGAGCACTCCTTGTTAATGCCGCACTTCGATACTATTTACACCCATCTATGTACACAGAGGTAACTTCCATTGATTTCAGTAGAGCTGACTCAGAGCTCCCATCATATTATACTGGATTCTTCTTTGTTGCCCTTGTTTTAGCATAAACCACCGAACCAGCAGGGGACAGTCAATCAAGCAGTCTTGGAATGTTTCTTAGGTCCCTTGAACAGGTAGCAGTTTTCCTAGTCTAGCATTTCTAGAGGATGGCATTGGATGTCAGCCTCTCATCTTGGAACCTAGAGCTGGCTCCTGGTACTTCTTGACTACATTTTCCGATGTCACCGACATCTCATGTGTACATACTCATTGCGCTACGAAAACGGATCAGTCTCTCAGCCACACCTGCACATCTTGTAATCCACCGAGCTGAATGTTGGCAGGGGCTTGATATATCTCCCGTTTTTGCTGTCTGAGACTGTGCAAAAAAAAAAGTGGGGTGGGGTCAAGCACCTGACAAGCCATGCTATATAGCAGGTGGATCAGGTTTGGCTTCGTGGGTAACAAGTAGAAGAGCAACTGTCCACCACTTGTGCTCCTGATGGAGGGATAACTCATGTATCTGTCTACATGGAAGATGCATACATATCTTTCTTCTTTGTGCCAATACCCAGAAGCACAGAAAGAAGTTGAAGTATATTAAGGGGATGCTGCTCCAGGATAATTCATTGTTATCTTCCTTTTCCTGATACAGCTCTGGGAGGATTTGAATTGGGCAAACAGGATGAAAGTGGGTTAAACTGCCCCTCCAGTGCTATAGCCTCAATCTGAATTGCACCATTCCCATGGTTTCTGTTAACAGAACATTCTGTTGATGGATCTCCACATCATGGCTGCTTCTAGTTGATTCTTTTATTGCTCAATTGGCCGGCCTCATTTACAGGATTCCAGATGTCATCTTCCACTCGTAACTTTCCTGTGTTTTTCCCAGTGTTGTTTCTATCTTTTTCCTTACCAGAAAAAAAATTGTTAAAGAGAGAAAGAGCTTCTTTAAATGAGCAATTTATAGTATGCTCATAACTGGCCGCTCATGGAAATTTGTGGGATGACATGAGTCACTTGCATGTCTCCTGCTCCTTCCCCCGGTTATTCTGGGTTTAAAAAAAAACAAAACCCTTGGATAACCCGATTCTTCTGAAATATCTCAGGATATCCTGCCATGTATAGTCAAAGTTGCACTACAAAACACCCACTAGATGATGCTCTCCCATTCAAGTATATGAGCAGGAAAGTTTTCAATTACAGACCACGTGGTCGCCCTTCTCCTTCCATGTAATTTAGTTCATTACAATTGTGGAAGAGACACAGGAAGCAAGATGCAGGTAAGCAAACACAATTTCCATTTAATCTAAAGAAGCCCAAAGACAGAATAGCTGCACAATGCCTTTTGTTTGGTAGCACTAGGAGTCATCCATCTGGAAGCATCCCATGAGTACATATATCTTTAGCTATATGGAGTACCTGGAATGCAAATAAAATATAAATATTGAAAAATAAATCCTTTGATATTCACACTTCACTTACTTATCAGCACTCCATAAGTAGCAAAGTGGTAAATAATAGATGTCATCGTTGTTAATGGCAATTGTCTTTGGCAGAAATAATGCTTACCTTTTCTTGTTAAGAGTACTGGGGCAATATTTTTTTTAAAAAAACACAAGCAACCAGTGCTGTTACTCCAGTGAAATAATAGGATTGTGTGGATTTGATTTGCAAATAGTTCTTTCCAAGAAGATATAGCAAAAATGACTTGTAGTGTTAGGCAAGCCATGTTTACACAGAAGTAAATCTCACTGATTTCAGTTAGACTGACTCCTAAGCAACTGCCCTTAGGTTTTCAGCCTTTGTTCTATGTGCACCCAAACAATGTCCAAATTGAAATAGTGGACATAAGTTTAGGAACATTTCTTCTCTGAGGCAAAAGAGATAGCCTGAAGATAACTAACCCTTTTTATTTGTGGAATTAAACAAATGCAAATAACCATGCATTGTAAAACACAACTTTTATTTCTTTCTAAGGTTGCCTGTAGTAATTCCTAGGGGTGTGCGCTCCGCCCCAGAATTAGCTGATAACCGCGAACATCCACGGTGCATTCGGCCTTCCAGTGAGGGGATTGGCCACTTCTAAACCAATAGAATCATTTCAGGGTGGAGACATGTTCAATAGGAGCTACTAACATCTCTGAAATTAACCGCCTGTTTTTCAGGTGTCAATGTTGTGTGTGTGTGTGTGTGTGTGTGTGTGTGATGTCTCCATATTTGGAAGATGCTGACTGGAGTGAGGGTATATTGACATCTGTGGCTAACCAATAGCCATTAGCCACACTTGTCTTCCTGTCCCCCCTCCAATCACAGTGTTTTGTCCTCATTGCCTGTCCTCATTCTAGTAAGAGAGAAACGCATGCACACACGCACGTGAGATTTACAGCCAGCCAGGCAGCTTGGTCCGCTAATATTTCTAAGCTCTTTCTCCTTCTTAAAATCGTTAAAACTCCCAGTGTGCTGTGTTTCTGTAGTCTACTCCCTGCCCACTGAAAAATATTTTAAAAAAATCCAAGCCTGCTAGTGTGTGAGTGTTTGGCTGGCTGCTGGTGCTGGGCTTCCAGTCTGGGGGGGGGGGGGGGCGCTCCGCGTCTACCTCCTCCTCCTCCTCCTCCACTTCCTCCTCCTCCTCCCCCAAGCCTCGTAGCTTCGCATATAGCTGTTGTTGCCTTGACTTGCACCTCACCTCCTTAGCCTCATCCTGCTGCAAGCTTCTGCTCCTATCCAGTGTCCTCTCTGAAGATAGGCAAGCTGTGCTGCTGTGGCTGTGGCATTTATTAATTTATATATTATAGCACTAAGCACTTTTAGTGTTTTCCTGCTGCTTCATTTCCCTCTCTCCCTTGCCATACAGATCAAGGCACGAGAGGTGCTGCCCGAAAGGACATTTGAGGACATTTGAGTTTGGACTTAAAAAATTCCCTATGAATCACTGCATGCAGGGATCTGCTTCAAAAGCCCTCTTTAAAAGCTGTCATGGTGCCAATATCCATGTGTTTATCTTTAAAACTGAGGGTGCTGTGAGCATTTAATTCCCATTGACAAGAATGTAGCAGTCACCCGACAAAGGAGCGGTTTTCCGACCTGAATACTGACGGTGCAGGGAGAAAGACCACCTCCAAAAATCAGATAGGAGAATCACCTCATCGGAACGGTTCTCTGAATTTCGGGGCGGAGAAGACCCATTCTGTATACCTCTAATAATTCCTACAGCTAAGAGATTTTGACCAGGTACTTTGGTCAGCAGAAATCAACATTTTCTGACTATTAACTCAATTAAAATATTTGTGCATTACAAATACCAATTAGCAGCCTTTGGTCTCCAGCCCGTTAACAGAAAACAGTTTCTGCTGATCTGGGATAGGGAATCTCATGTTTGTCACCTTGTGCTTCACTGCTGTCTCCAGCTTCTATAGATAATAGAATTCCATCATGGTTGAGTTTGGTGCAGGCACTGACCCGGTTCGCACAATCACGGCAGCCCACTGTGGCTTATTTAAGTTGTGGCTTGCTGGGTCATAATAATAATAATAATAATAATAATAATAATAATTTTATTTCTTACCTGCCTCTCCATTTGGATCGAGTCGGGGAACAACAGCAAATATAAAACATGATAAAATACATAAAACTGATTAAAAACATGGCACACATGATTAAAACTGCATTAAAACATCATAAAAAACATCCTAAAAACATTCTAAAATTCCACTGGATATGCCTGCTGGAAGAGAACAGTCTTTATAGCTTAAATCCTAAAAGACTGTTAAGTTGACGAGTCTCCTCCAGCAGGTCATTCCACAGTCTGGGAGCGGCAGAAGAAAAGGTCCTCTGGGTAACAGTTGTCAGCCTAGTCTTGGCCGACTGTAGTAAGTTCTTCCCAGAGGACCTGAGCGTGTGGGGCGGATTGTATGGGAGAAGGCGATCCCGCAGGTAACCTGGACCCAAACCATGTAGGGCTGGAAAGGTAATGACCAACACTTTGTACTTCGCCCGAAAACTAATCAGCAGCCAGTGGAGCGATTTTAAAGCTGGCGTAATATGGTCACCCCTAGGTGTACCCGTGACCAACCTGGCTGCCATATTTTGAACTAGTTGAAGTTTCCAGACTAGGCACAGAGGTAGTCCTATGTACAGCGCATTGCTGAAGTCAAGCCTCAAAGTTACCAGCGCGTGTACTACTGTCTTTAGGTCTTCCAACTCTAGGAAGGGGCACAGCTGGCGTATCAGCCGAAGCTGGTAGGCACTCCTGGCTGTCGTATCTATCTGGGCTGTCATTTGGAGCGATGGATCCAGAAGCACCTCCAAGCTGCAAGCAGTCTTTCAGGGGGAGTGTAACCCCATCCAGAACTGGTTGACATACCTCCAAACCCAGGTTGTGGCCTTTGACAGCAAGCACCTCCGTCTTGTCTAGATTCAGCTTTAGTGTGTTTTTCCTCATCCAACCCATTACCGCCTCCACACATTCATTCAGAGGAGACACAGTATCCTTAGCTGACACCGTTATCGAAGGCATAGAGAAATACATTTGAGTGTCATCAACATACCGATAGCACCCCGCCCCATGCCTTTGGATTATCTCTCCCAGCAGTTTCATATAAATGTTAAACAGCATTGGGGAAAGGATGGCACCTTGTGGTATGCCACACAGCAGCTCCTTCTTTGTGGAGCAGCTATCCCCAAGCATCACCATCTGAAACCTGCCCGAGAGGTAGGACCGGAACCACTGAAGCACAGTGCCCCCGATTCCCAATCCCCTCAAGTGTTCCAGAAGGATACCATGGTCGATGGTATCGAAAGCCGCTGAGAGGTCCAGAAGTACCAACATAAGCTTCATGCAACTCCGAAAAGAATCTTGCAAAATGTAAACTGTTTTGTGTTTTTTTTAAAAAAAAAGACAATCCAAACAGATGATTTTGAATTAGTACTGAAAATATGAACAGCTGCATGGTTAGAAATATACTTCAGATGAAAGAAAGTTTGAGTGCTGTCAGAAGAAAAAATATTATTAAAATATGGAATAGTTCCAAAATTGTCAAGTTAATGTATTTGGCAATAGCCAGCATGGCAAGATGACTTGCATATAAAGTGTGGTCTCTTTGTTAACTATTTGAATCAATTCATTAGACATCAAGGTATTTCTTTGAGATGTTTTCCTGCACCTTAATTGGGTTTTTTTGGGGGGTCTTTTTGCTTATGTATAGCTACTTTTAAAAAAAGTAATATGTACAGTTTACTGTTGCAATGGCAGATTTGACTATTAAATAATTAATAGCATTTTACTGTTCTAAATACTAACACAACAGAATAGGTAAGTGATATCATTTTATATCTTGTGGTGTATATCTTAGAAGTTGGACTATTAGCTCACTCAATAATCTATATTTTGGCATTGTAAATACACCAGTATTTACACAACACTCCTGGGCACTTCAATTCCATATTATTCAGTCATAAGGTATGTTCCTCAGGCCATCAGGATAAATAAGATTATACAGCATGTTTTATTTATTTTGGGGGATTTCAACTCTGCCTTATTTGAACAGGTTCCAACATAACAGCTCATGCATTGCACATACAACTATTTACTGCACTCTCAACATATACATGTCGAGAAGCTATAACCAATCTCAGTTTCGCAGCACGTATATGCACAGTGAAATAGACACATGTTTAGTCATCACATGTGAAAATCTACACATGATGGATTTCACGCTCCCCCTGACCCCCACCCAGAAATGCACTGAATGGGAATGAGTAACATTTGAGGCATAGACTTTCAGTTAACTCACACTAGCTGAAGTCAATAGCAACACTTGTTTAAATGCACTAATTCCAAATTTACAACAGTGTTTCTCACTCCAGTATATAACTCTTGGATTTTTATGGGATTTACTTTATGCCCTGGGCAAATCGGCAGACTCAGACTCTCAGAGGCCTGAAACATACCCATTTATAATTCACTGTTGGCTCAGGCAATTTACATCCAAATTATTTTCCTGCTAATCTGCATTAGAGTACATGAACATAAAAGCAAAACACCAAGACAGATGTAATCATGGAAAAGATCTAGGGCCCTTTGGATTCACTTATGGCCATGGTATTTTATTATTATTATTATTTGCCAAGCGTCTCTATAAGGCTTCTATTGCAGATGCTGCCGTGAATGCAATTTGCCTGCTTAAAATAAAGGCATTACTTAAATTTGATCCTAGAAAGTATAAAAGGGGGATCTACTTGTTAAGTGGTTACTATCAGGCTAACTAAATATAAGAGTGGTGAAATAATCAACAGAATTGTAGCAAACAAAGGGATAGAACAGTCAGATTGTCAACTCATGATATAACAAAATTTTGGTATCTGGGCTGAAATGGGATCAGAGCCCACAGAAAACACCCTTGTTGATCTGAGATTTGCAGCTATTGCACAGGCTTCCAAATCCCCTTCCAGCATGCAATACTACCCACAGATGATGTCCAGTTCCCAGAGATCGCAACAGACTCCAAGCTACAGCTATTGAAAGGCATAACAAAGCAGCTTTATTGTTACTTGCAAATCACTTTAATACACAATGTAAGGTATCAAATGCTTATTTTCTTGCTTCAGAGACAGAAACAAAGTTATGCCTTTCTCTCTAACCCCTACATTAAACAGCCTCTTGCTAGGGAGGAGCGAAATGGCTGCCAACCTGATTTTCTAGGCCTAGTACACTACTTACATTTGGGGCTCCTTCCTTTTGGGATTGAGTTTGGGAATGTCCACACACACTAACTAGAAATGCCAACTTCTTTTGTATATGGTCACTCTAGTATAGTGCCTGCATCTTTAACTGTTGTGATGAGAGGGAATTTCACCAGGAACTAATTGCATACAAATGACACTGGCTGAAATTCCCTTTTCTCTACAATTGTTAAAGTTACATGAGCCCTGTCCTCCTTTTCATATGGTCAGCCTAAACTTGATAGAAATCCAGCAATTGCTGCCCCCTTGTTCAGCTCACATAGGAGCTTCACTCACAGTTTGTGTAGGTATGAAAATGAAAGAGTGCTATATGTTTCAATAGACATTTTCCTCCCTTAATGAAAGCCTGATAACAAAATGAGGAAAACCCAACTTTTTGACCACATCTTCCAGCACTTTGCTAGGAGATAAATCAGGATGTACATGCAGTATCCCTTGCTTGACATCCATGCTCAGGCTCCACAAAGTTTGTTCACCTTTGTGCCCTGCCATTCTGCTTGTGTCAAAAATTCACCACTGTTTGCCACCTCTCCATTTACAACACATGCCCTACGGGTCCCATGCACCTCCTTCCTCCCAGTTCCCCTATGGGGTAAGCCTATTAGGGTTCCATATCTGCTACGGTGCACTAAAAGGGTCAAATGTAGCTTGCAAATGAGCTATATTTGACTTTTTTTTGCCACTCAGTAGACCTTCTGATGCTATTTTTTTGGGGGGGGAATATTTTGGGTCTCTGGCAGGGGGAATGGCCCTCAGACTTTCCATAGTCACGCACCCCTGCTTTGCATAGATAGAAAGCCTTGTTAAGGCATAAGCTTACCAGTCTGAGGCAGGATCTACACTACTAGTTTAAAATGGTTTATAACAGTAGTGACAACTGTTGGGGCCCAGGACACAGTCCATAAACATTATTCAAAACATTTTTAAAGTGTTATATCTTGCTTTGTGTAGATCTGGCCTGAGATCTCAAATGTGTATTAAATTGAAAGAAGGAAAAGAATCTAGCTGTGTTTCAGATTAGGACATGTATTCACTCTTATAAATTCCCAGTTGGCTCATTGCCTTGAACAGTTGAATGTTCCATCCTCCATTTTGGAGCTTCCAAAGCAAAGGGGTGGAGGGGGGGTCAGCATCGAAGTAGAGAATGAAACTGACAAGTTCTTTGACAAGTACAGAATATGGCTTTGCTGGGCTAAAGGAAGAAGTGTGTGGAGAGAATGAAACTGACATGGATATTTACCATGGAAATATGCCTCTGCAGGGTGATTCAGTGCTTGGACAGATGGGCTGAGCAAAATTCCCAATATTTTCTTTTCAAAAATAAAAATAAAAATATGGCCCCACTCGTGCAAATGTAAAGACCCGAAGAAAAAGAAAAGACAAAGATCCCATTTGCACAAATCTCCTGAACCGAAAAATGGAAAACACACACAAAAAACCACGATATCATTTGCACGAATTGCTACCACCATTAAAAAAAACCCAAAAAACTGAAATCCACATATTGGAGAAACTCACTACAGATCGAGTTCACACCAGTGGAGGGAAATAGAAATAAATCTGCCAGGACTGAACCGGTATATCCATCAAGAATTCACCCCCAAATCAGAATTCTCATACATCCTTACTAAGGATTGGGATCCCATTCCCATCTTTTATCTGGATGTCTGCCTGTCTCTATTGGTAGATGAGCTCATCTGGCCCATCCTAACCCCCTCCAGCCTGCAGGTCTGTGGGTTAAGATTGTAAAACATTCCAAAAATTAAGAGTGCTATATAAATGAAATCAACAGTCACGGTAAAGCTGTGATGTCTATTTCTCTAGTTAAATATTATGCCATGTAAGCAGTTTGACATTTCCATAGCCATATAATCACCTATGTTCAACCTATGTTCAACTGAAAGGCTAGAATGCACCTTCCCTAATACAGACATTGTTATTTATTTATTTATTTATTTGCAAAATTTATAAGCTGCTCTATATCTAAAAATACTGAACTTGTAGGTGTGCTCACTTAAGAGACAAGCATATTTTCTCAAACCAGAATGTTTGAAACTGACAATTTATATAGCATCAATTTACATCTGCATTCATCTCTGCAATGTGTTCATTTTTGTATAGTTTTGCAAATAATGGTACTTGAATAGAGATTCAGTACAATTGTTCCACTCTGATTTGCTCCTAAGAAAACTGATTCTGCCACATTCCCTTGCATTTAGTTCAGGAAGTAAGAAGGTTGTTTTTTTTTTTTTTTTTTTAAAGGACATCCTACCAAATATTTTTGTCCAAAAGGAAAGAAGCAGTTAAACTTTCTTTACTGGTGTTTTGCCTGAAATGCTGAAATGCAGTGGAATTTTAACATAAAATCACGCCACGTAACCATGTAGTGAAAAGGGCATATCCAGGGGTACTTTCTGCAATTATTCAAATTGACTAAAGCCCCATTCAGAAATCATATAAAAGTGTGGAAGGGCCAAAAATGGGATCCACACATGCCCAACATCTATGTGTTCTTAAAGTCTGAAATGAAACCATGTGCATACAATTATACATGCATGGGTTTCTGTCTGTGCAGGACCCCCAAATTATGCTCCATGTAATTGTGACTCTTCCATGAACACAGCCTTGTGCATGAGCCTGCTGTATGCACATAGTTGCTTTTTCTACCTTTTTGGGCATGTGTGATCCATTCCTTGTGCTACCACACATTCATATAATTTCTGAAAAGGGCTTTAGTTCACTCAGTTCATTGCAGAAAGTTCCCCCATGATGTTTATTGTATGTCAGGACTCTTTTCAGAACTTATTATGAATGTTGGGAGGTCAGGTGGGATCTCACTCCCCTCCTCAAGTCTTCATATAACATCTGAAAGCAATACTGCTAGTAGTAAGACAGAACATGTGCATGATGATCGTTATTACTATTACCTAAACATCATTGTTGTTAACAGCTGGCCCTACTAGATTCTACCAGGACAGACTACATTATCCACTTTCACTATCTACACTATTTACAAAAGGCATCAGGACCTGATATAAAAGCAATATACATTCCCCATTAATGTCACCTATTAACAATGTGCTGTAAGGAATCAAATTCCTTTATTTCATTTGTGAATTCTTTGCACTTAACTCTAAAACATAAGTAAAAATCTTGTAAGATCTCCCCCCTCCCACATTACTTTTCTTAACAATATGGAGAAGAAGAAATGAGTACTATTTCCTACATTGTACCCTAAGTGGATAAAGTGGATTTTCTGTCTTGTCCCTCATTACCACTGTGAGGCAGAAAACAGTTACAAAAGCCATCTTCAAGAAAGGGGTGATACTGGTGCATATCCTTGAGTACAATTCATCCCAGCAGGTTTCAGGGGGGTAAAGGGTAGATGCCACAAGAATTTCTTTAGCTCTGGGACGGAAGAACAGACAACACTGCCTTTCAATTGCACCTACAGGCCAAAGAGCTCCAGTGCATTCCCTCCTCCAAGAGGATGCTCTTTACATTTGAGGTAGTGTGACTAGCTTAGTTAAGTGTGCTGATCCTGGCATGTGCTTGATTCAAGGAAATTTTCCTTTATGGCTGGTATATCCAGCCCAGAAGAATGAATGTAGCAGAAAGAGAGAGAGAGAGAGAGAGAGAGAGAGAGAGAGAGTTCTTCCCATTCTAGAAACACATCTGCCCGCTTTGCACATTTCAGCCTGCATCAGCCAGCACTGACATTTTATCATTTGATTTGTAATAACTCTTGCAGAAGTCTGAGAAACTGGGAATCTGTCTGAAATAATATGGATGAGCATAAAGCTTTAACTGTTTAACCCAGGACTATTCAAGTCTGCTCTTCATCTGTGCTTTCTAGGTAAAGCCTCGACCTTGCAGCCTCTTGCTCTGCAAAGACATTTCTATTTTGGTTCTTGTAGCCCAGAGGCAGGCAGTGAAGGGGTTAACAGCTGTAGCAGCAGCATTGCCTGCTGGATCAAATTCTTGCAAGAGGTCACTCTCCACCGTTTGTTTCTTTAGCATTAGGATGCTTCCGGCAATGGAAGACGAGAGCCTCCACTATTGTATGGTCTGTGATCATATTTTCCATGCCAAGATTTTCTTCTCTTGCTGTTTTAAGGGGGAGTGGGGCTCTGCTGTTTGTTTGAAAGAGACATGAACAATAATCTCCCTCATTCAATTCCCCCTCCCACATCTCTCCACCACATCACAACCTGAAGGCAGAAGCCTCTGCCCCTTTGTGGCCCCTCAGCTTATGGACAGCAGTAGCTTTTGTCTAGCTCTGGTGTGTGTGAGCACGCACGCACACACACACACACACAAATTGTGATATCACAAGGGGAAAGGCCAAAGCACAAATTCCAAGCAGATGTCACAGAGCAGGTTCAAAAAGGCTTCTACAGCCTCTTGTGATCTAGATAATCTTTTGCAAACTTGTTTGAGCACACACTCTCCTGGAATCAGAATCACACCTATAAAATGGAATGTCAGTGTGTGTGTGTGTGTGTGTGTGTGCGCGTGTGTGTGTGTGTGAGAGAGAATGAATGAATGAATGAATATATGATGCCTGGGCTGAAGGGGACAGGAGTGTATGGTATCTTTTATTTGGTTAAGAACCAAGAATTATTTTATTGGCATATCCTTTGGCAGGGAGGAAAGAGACAACAGATCACAGCTGGTTCACCCTGGGGAGTACATCACTTGATTTCTTTACAGTAGGTTACTGTCAGCTAAATGTATGAACATATTCCATCTTGGAGCAGTGGGCCTGAGGGATAGCATGTGGTCCTATATCTCTGCTGGTCCATTCACACATGCTAATTGTCACTTGAACTTGTAGCCACTGAGTGATGAATATGCACATGTAAAGTGAACCAACCAGCCCTTAAACATTCACACACAGTAGTATGCAAAGGTTCACCTCCTGTGCTTGACTTTACACATAAAGTCATGTCTGCACCTCCTCCCACTACTGCTGCTTCAGTGTGGCAGAACATAGTAGGAGAGCCACTCATGCATGTTAATACCTGTGGAGAGCCATTGAGAGTTGCCATACGATCCTGCCAGTGCCTCTGGTTGCCCAGCAACAGTAGCCAACCACAGTTGGGGCTAGTTAAACAGAAGGAAAGGGAATCAGTGTGTGTGTGGGGGGGTCTTTAAATGGCTCAAGGTCTCAGGGAGAAGGCAGGCCACAAAATAGAAGCTTTAATCCTGGAAGCTCATGGGGGGTAGGGGGAAGGAGGTGAGAAGAAAGACAGAGTTGGAGGAAAGAGGCTCAGGAGGAGTGGCTGGAAAGAGCAACTAAAAGGAACAAATAGAAGGTACCAAATGGGATAGGATGTTGGGTGGAAAGGGCAGGTGGCTCATTAGAAGAGCAAATAGTTGAAACACAGGAGTGGCTGCTAAGGAAGATAGGAGAGACTTTCCAGTGCAGTCAGGGCCTCCTCCACACGGGGCGTTTAATGAGCCTTGAAGGCTCATTATAAATTTTACCTACACACGAGCGGAGCGCAAAACGGGCGTAGAGGCGCGTTATCTCCCCGATAATGCGCATTTTCGAATGCGCGTTAAATAGCGACTTTTATTTTGCGGCGGGATGTAAAGCGCGTTATGACCATGTGTACAGTTTTTCAGTGAAGCGCATTTTCGGAGAGGTGTGAGCAGGTAGAGGGCGGGTTTTGACGAGATGGGCGGGGAGAGGGAAGGTATTTCCGGCGGGAGATTTGAAAAAAAGCCCTCAGGTTATGCGCAGCCGCGCGGGTGTGCTCACCCAACGGTTTGGCTGGAGGCGCAGGTGTGGTCGCGCGCCTATGCATATAAGCGCGTGCGCGCGATCCGACCGTTGACCTCATTTAACTTCGCGACGCCAGAGAGACTGCATCCTGATTTATTTCCTCTACACCTTTTCCACCTACCGAAATGGCTGCTCCAGGAAGGGGAGTTTCTTGGAAAAAGGCAGAGATTCTCGACCTTCTGGACATTTTTGGGGAGCAGAAAGTTCAAGCTCAACTGAATGCCAGCCATAGGAACCTCGATGCCTATGAATCCATTGCTCAGGAAATGCAAAGAAGGGGCCATATCCGTACAGCGAAGGAGTGCAGGACCAAGGCAAAGGCAATGAGGCAGGAATATCGCAGGGTCGTGAATCATAATTCACGATCAGGAAATGATGCTGCCACCTGCCCCTTTTTTGAGGAGCTTCATAGCATTTTTCGGGGGGATGCTACTATTCAACCAAATCGCGTGGGCAGGAGTCTGAACATCCATCGTGTCCAAGCACCTGCTGCTGCTCCCCCAGTAAGTTCCCCCCTGGCTTTCCCGCTCTCAGAAGGCTCAGAAGAACTGTTCAGCAGTGAACTTCAAACAATAGATGTGGAGGACTACCTTGGAACGCCCTACTCTCCCGGAGGTACATTGATTGTAATTGCCATTTTTTAAAAAATCTCGTTCTTCCTTCTATTTTATGCCTATAGCTCACATCTGATGTTTTCCCCTTTTAGAATTGGAGACACCAGAAGATATTGGAAACGAAGAACCTGAAGGTATAGACTGTTTCTTTTGTTGGGTTGGGAAGACTCTTAACTTTACAACTTAATATTGTGTTCCATGGAATAAAAAATTGTATTCTAAAATGGGGCAGGCAGATGCGGGTGAGCGGGTGGGGCAGGAGAGGGCAGGAGAGATCTCCTCTAGCTACCCAGCGTTTCTCTGGTCTCTCCAGGGCGGGGGGGAAAAAGGATAAGGGGCAGGCAGCCATTTTGAACAACCACCCCCATTTCAAAAGGAGGGAGGTTTGTGATTGTGCCTATTGATGAAACCTCCTAAAAGCTCTTCTTTTTCTGCCACGGCAGGAGCCTACAGAAGCAGCAGTACCACCAGTGCATCGGAATCCATTGAGCAAGCAGATTTGAGGGCCAGAAATCTCCAGCAGCATCCTGCAGCAGCAGCACCGAGTAAGTACAGGCCTAGCTAATTTCTGAGGTCAGACATCATGGAAGGAAGGGAGTTCCCAATGATCTAGGCTGGGTTTATGGGGGGGGGGAGGGGGAAAGGGGGGCATTGGACACAACATTGTGGTGCATGGGACCAGAAATTGTGGTCTATGGGAGGGATTCCCGCCTTTTTCTCTACAGCAGTTAAAGTTACATGAGCCCTGACCTCCTTTTCATGTGGTCAGCCTAGGCAGGCAGCCATTTTGAACACACAAACAACCCCCCCCCCCCTATTTAAAATGGAGGTTTGTGATTGTGCCTATTGGAATGAAACCTCCTAATAGCTCTTCTTTTTCTTCCACGGCAGCCTACAGAAGCAGCAGTACCACCAGTGTGTCAGAAACCAGTGAGCACGCAGATTTGAGGGCCAGAAATCTCCAGCAGCATCCTGCAGCAGCACCGAGTAAGTATAGGGCTATGTCAATGAAACCTCCTAAAAGCTCATCTTTTTCTGCCATGGCAGGAGCCTCCAGAAGCAGCGGTACCACCAGTGCGTCAGAAACCAGTGAGCATGCAGATTTGAGGGCCAGAAATCTCCAGCAGCATCCTGCACCAGCACCACCGTGTAAGTACTGGGCTAATTTCTGGGGTGCATGGGACCAGAAATTGTGGTCTATGGGAGGGATTTCAGCCTTTTTCTCTACAGCACTTAAAGTTACATGAGCCCTGACCTCCTTTTCATGTGGTCACTGTAGTATACTGCCTGCAACTTTAACTGTGGTGATGAAGAGGGAATTTCACCAGGTGCTGCATGCATACAAACGGCACCGGCTGAAATTCCTTTTTCTCTACAGCACTTAAAGTTACATGAGCCCTGACCTCCTTTTCATGTGGTCAGCCCTGACCTCCTTTTCATGTGGTCACTGTAGTATACTGCCTGCAACTTTAACTGTGGTGATGAAGAGGGAATTTCACCAGGAACTAATTCCATACAAATGACACTGGCTGAAATTCCCTTTTCTGTACAACTGTTAAAGTTACATGAGCCCTGACCTCCTTTTCATGTGGTCACTGTAGTATACTGCCTGCAACTTTAACTGTGGTGATGAAGAGGGAATTTCACCAGGTGCTGCATGCATACAAACGGCACCGGCTGAAATTCCTTTTTCTCTACAGCACTTAAAGTTACATGAGCCCTGACCTCCTTTTCATGTGGTCAGCCCTGACCTCCTTTTCATGTGGTCAGCCTAGGCAGGCAGCCATTTTGAACACACAAACAACCCCCCCCCCTATTTAAAATGGAGGTTTGTGATTGTGCCTATTGGAATGAAACCTCCTAATAGCTCTTCTTTTTCTTCCACGGCAGCCTACAGAAGCAGCGGTTCCACCAGTGCGTCGGAAACCAGTGACCACGCAGATTTGAGGGCCAGAAATCTCCAGCAGCATCCTGCACCAGCACCACCGTGTAAGTACTGGGCTAATTTCTGGGGTGCATGGGACCAGAAATTGTGGTCTATGGGAGGGATTTCAGCCTTTTTCTCTACAGCACTTAAAGTTACATGAGCCCTGACCTCCTTTTCATGTGGTCACTGTAGTATACTGCCTGCAACTTTAACTGTGGTGATGAAGAGGGAATTTCACCAGGTGCTGCATGCATACAAATGGCACCGGCTGAAATTCCCTTTTCTGTACAACTGTTAAAGTTACATGAGCCCTGACCTCCTTTTCATGTGGTCAGCCCTGACCTCCTTTTCATGTGGTCAGCCTAGGCAGGCAGCCATTTTGAACACACAAACAACCCCCCCCCCTATTTAAAATGGAGGTTTGTGATTGTGCCTATTGGAAGACTCTTAACTTTACAACTTAATATTGTGTTCCATGGAATAAAAAATTGTATTCTAAAATGGGGCAGGCAGATGCGGGTGAGCGGGTGGGGCAGGAGAGGGCAGGAGAGATCTCCTCTAGCTACCCAGCGTTTCTCTGGTCTCTCCAGGGCGGGGGGGAAAAAGGATAAGGGGCAGGCAGCCATTTTGAACAACCACCCCCATTTCAAAAGGAGGGAGGTTTGTGATTGTGCCTATTGATGAAACCTCCTAATAGCTCTTCTTTTTCTTCCACGGCAGCCTACAGAAGCAGCGGTTACACCAGTGCGTCGGAAACCAGTGACCACGCAGATTTGAGGGCCAGAAATCTCCACCATCCTGCAGCAGGAGCGAGTAAGTACAGCCGATGTTATTTGCTTGATAAAGTTTCAGTCCTGCAATTCTTATAAATGTGTGAAAGGACATTCTCATCTTCAGGATGAGGGTGCGAGAGAACCCATGGTACAGGCTGGACATGTAATAAATGATTTTTAAACACACTAAACTTTGCCCTTTCCCTTCAGGTACAGATGAAGGAAGGAGACATCCCATCCAAAAGTCAGCACTCTCGCCTGCAACGCGCCTGGAAATGGCCAGAAACAGAAGACCCCCACGCAGCAGGGACACAGACCGCATTCTGGAGCATGCCTCTGCACACAACGCAAACCTCTTGCAGATGCATGAGCAGATGTTGCAGAAAAATGACCAGATGTTGGACTATTTGAAAACAGAAGATGCAAGGGACCAAAGAAATCAAGATGCCCTTCTCAGAATTCTAGAAAGACAATGTGTCACGATGGAGAAGCTGGTGACGGTGGTGCAACAGGAAGAACCGGGAAGATCAACCCATACAGCCAACCCATCATCTACTAGCCATGGAAAACGCCAGCCAATAAAAAGACGGTTGGCTATTGACAGTATGGAGGGGACCAGCTCTAAGCCAAATGACTTAGGTGGGAACTCAGGAGAGGGTGAGGGGAGAAAATGCCTGGCTAAGAAGAAACGTAAAGTCAGGGTGCAACACCCCCAGTCTGCCCAGTTGCAAAATCCCCAGAATGACATTTTAACCAAAGACTTGGACGAATCACTGCTCCCGTGCTCCCATACAGTACCCCCACAGCGCTCATCATCACCACTTCAAGGTGGGCCAAGCATAAAGCGCACGGCACGGGAGGTAAAAAAACCCTTAAAGTTCTCCCCTTAGAATACATGATTTATGTTATTGTTAATAATTTGCTGTTAATTATGGGTTTTTTTGCTGTTATTTATGTAATTGTTATTTGATGTTATTTATGTAATTGTTATGTTATTTGCTGTTAATTATGGTATTTTTTGCTGTTATTTATGTAATTGTTATGTTATTTGCTGTTAATTATGGTATTTTTGCTGTTATTTATGTAATTGTTATGTTATTTGCTGTTAATTATGGTTTTTTTTGCTGTTATTTATGTAATTGTTATGTTATTTGCTGTTAATTATGGTATTTTTTGCTGTTATTTATGTTGTATTTAACCATTAAAATATAGTTTTCATATCTCACTGTGTGGTTGGGACTGTGCTTCCTATCTATTATTAAAACAGTTAGGCATCCCTCCTTAATACTGCACCAACCTGAAAATGCTAAGGAAAACCAAAACAATGTTTTAGTAACAAAAATAAAGATTTAGTTTTTTAAACAAATATTATTTTTTTCAACTATTTACAATTTATTGAGGATCTTGTCCAACTTTTCCTCCATTGAGGACATGCGATTCTGCATGCCTCCAACGGCTGCCTCAAGCCTCTCCAGCCGCTCCTGAGTGGGAACTGCATGGGATGGTAAGAAAAAAAAAGTGTTTAAAATCATATAATATAACCAACAGAAAAACAGTTCAAGATGTACCACTCAATGACATTGGCTATTCAATGCGATTCAATTTACAGGAATGTAAATATAGTTTTTCATTTTTTAATTAAAAATTTAAACCATTAGTCCTGTACTGTACAATAGGGTGACCACATAAAATCCAGGTCGGTTAAACTGTTGTGATGAAGAGGGGATTTCACCAGGAACTAATTGCATACAAATGACACTGGCTGAAATTCCCTTTTCTCTACAACTGTTACAGATACAGGAGCCCTGACCTGGATTTTATATGCTCAATGTACTCTACATTATACAAAGCAATGGAACTTCTATTACCTGCTGGAGACACAGCAGCAGGTGAGACAGGTGGGGGTGCATTCTCCTCTTCCTCCTCTTCCTGCACCTCCTCCTCCACCTCCTCCGCAGACGGCGATGGCGATGGACTGAGTATCCCTTCAAAATTGGAAAAAAAATGTTATTTTAAGTTTCTATCATGGTGTTCCCCGCCTCGATCCGTTGGGAGAGTCTATTAATTAATAAATAAATACATATATCATTACAATTATTAATATTAATAATATTATTAAAGTACGCTGGGCAAAAATAGTATTCCTAATTAATCTGGCTTGCATTTAACTTACGTGCCCTTCTGCGGAGGGTCATCCGAGGAGGAGAAGGAGGAGAAGGAGGAGGAGGAGAAGTCCCCCCAACCTCCTCCACTTCGGGAGACGGAGCCGCCTCTTCCGCCCTCCTGTTTTGGGCTAAGAAAAAGAGGGAAGGGAAAAAGGGAAATAACATTAAAATGTGGAAGGGTCCCTGAAGGGCATCTAGTCCCACCCCAAGATGAATGCTGGAATCCACCTTAAAGCCTCATTGTGTCAGGGGTCATAGTTTTTGGGGCTTCCCCCCCCCCAACCTGCACATCCACCAGAGAATACACAATGAGCAGTGGGCAGAATCACCAGCACACAGGGCTCCTGAAGGGCATCTAGTCCCACCCCACCCAAGATGTATGCTGGAATCCACCTTAAAGCCTCATTGTGTCAGGGGTCATAGTTTTTGGGGCTTCCCCCCCCCAACCTGCACATCCACCAGAGAATACACAATGAGCAGTGGGCAGAATGGTAATGCACTCACTCACCTGCGGTCAGCCTCTCCTCAGGGGTTGGTCTCCCCGCCTTCCGCCACAGCTCGCGGAATTCCACGAAGTAGGGTGGACGCTGTCGGAAGGGGGGATGCTCCCCATGGGCACTAATGGCCCGGAAAAAATGGGCCTTCATATATTTAAACTTCGTCCTGCACTGCAGGGCAGTGCGGACGAAGTTTTGCTGGCGCAGAGCAGCAGCCGCCCTCCTAAACAGCCTCATAGTCGGGAGGCTGCTGCTCCTGACAATCCTTCCAACGAGGGAGGATTGGAGGAGGAAGGCCAATAATATGCGGACCTCCGCATCCCCCCAATACCTCCCTCTAGGCATCTTGAAGGATTGTGAGGAAGTCTAGGCCTCACTTCCGGTTTGCGATGTTTCCGCGGACCGGTTTAGCGGTTGCGCGCATGCGCGCGGAACCGTCAAACCATCATTCCCGAACAGCGCGTAAGTGATTAAACACTGTCGCGTTTATTCGGAGCAGTGGGAAAGTTACCAGATGTGTTTTGGGTGTCCTGAACTGAAAACCTGAGAATGTTAGTGACTATATTGTACTATGTTATTCTCAAAAAAACAACCCTGTGAGGTAGGCATGGATGGGCTGTGGTCCTGTTACTTGCCCTTCTGCAATGTTCACTGTACTGCATATGTGTGTTGGGTTACCTGAAGTCTTATTGTCTAGGAATACTACTATCAACATTGTTTGAAAGTTGTAGGAACATATTTTATTTAGGATAAGCATTTTTAAAATAAGCACTTTTTAATATGGCAACAACAATATGGCAATATGGCAACAACAATTTCAGCATAGAAAATAAAATTAACAGCATTTACAACAGCATTTAATTTGACATTGAAAGAAACATAGTTGAAAGTCACATTATTATGAACATACATCTCATAACAATATCTAATTACTAACAGCAATGTAAAAGAAAAATCAGCAAAGAAAATAAAATTAACAGCATTTGCAACAGCATTGCATTACACATTGAAAGAAACATACGTTACTTTGAAGTCACTGAACATCTCAAAACAGCAATGTAAAAGCGAAATCAACATAGAAAATAAAATTCACATATTCTAAAGGGATTGTCTATAAGTAGTCTCATTTCCTAATGCAGCTTCTTCTTGATGAAAAAAGAATAAACACAGTCAGTGCTGCCTGGAGCGGGACTTGGCTTTTGCTTGAAGAATGGAATGAATGATCCAGAAAAAGGAAGCGGTTGCCTTCTGGTCTGGTCACATCACAGAGGTTCCACACGACACCGTCTTTGATCCCCTGCAGTTCTCTCTATGCTATGTTCTAAGGGAAATTTAGAGATGGATTGTTTTAGCATAGGATGTAATAACAATATCCCACCCTCTACACATTCATTCATTCATTCATTCTCAGGCCATGAAGCCTTTATGCGGAAACTTTCCTTATTTGTTTATGCACTTTCCTTATTGGTTTATGCTTCTAGCAGGTCTTGACACATGCTTCCTTCCTGTGACTTGCTGAAATAGAGCAAATAGAGTAAAGTTAGGGAAAACATGGCTTACACAAGTTTGGCACAGGGGTTTGGCACTGAACACTCACCTCCCTAGGGGTTCTGCCCACGCAGAGACCAAAGCATGCCTCTTAAGGCATCTCTGACCTTTTCCCCAGCAGCCTTTTCTTGAATTTCCTCATGCCCCATTGGCAGCGGGGCACCCAGGGTTGCCAGTTCAATTTGCCTTGCTTCGTGGAGATCCAATGCAACATCATGTCCTTGACTTTCACAAATGTTGTGTAGAATGACACAGGCAGATATCACAGAAATGACGTTTTCTTCAGCGAGTTCTATCCTGGACGACAGGCATCTCCACCGTGCTTTTAACCTTCCAAAGGCACATTCAACAACATTCCTCGCCCGTGACAGACAGTGGTTGAAATGTTGCTTTTGCTGGTCCAGGGCTCCGCCGTAAGGTTTCATCAGCCACTTCCGAATGGGGTAAGCGGAATCAGCCACCACCAGTGGAGGAATCTGCACGTCATTAACAGTAATGGTAGGGTTCCCTGGGATGAAGACACCAGCTTCCATGGCCTCAAAGAACGCAGAGTTCCTGAAGACATGGGCATCGTGATTTCTCCCACTCCAACCTATTTCCACATCCATGAATCGCCCACGGTGGTCCACTGTGCCTTGAAGGAGCATGGAAAAAAAGCGTTTCCGGTTTATGTAGTCAGGGCCTTGCCTAGGAGGACAGGCAATTTCAATGTGACATCCATCTGTGGCTGCAACACAATGAAAGAAGCCCAGTTTGGAAAATCCACTCATGATCTGAGAGAGAAAACATAAATAATGGAAAATAAATCATTACTGCTTCATCGGCTGGCATGCTTGAGATACAATGATCAAGTTCCATTTGGCCACCTATATAACAGCCTAGCCCATCTTTTCCTATCCCAAATAATAAAAAACAAGACTCACCTCTGGAACATTGCCAAGGCAAACTGTTTTTCTCAGAAGCGCATGCTCCATGGCTAGGCAGACCTCCACAACGATCATGGCTGCCGTTGTTCTACCGATCCCAAATTGCTGAGCCACCACCCGGTAACCACCAGGATTTGCTAGCCTCCATATACAGATGGCCACGCGCTTCACCATTGGAATGGCTTCCCTCATGTTCGTATTGCGACGTTCTAGAAATGGCCGAAGATGGTCTGCAATCTGGAAAAGGGTTGCTCTGGTCATCCTAAAGTTCTCTAGCCACTGCTCATCACCCCAGAGGGCTAGAACATCGTTTTCCCACCAGTCACGACTCCTGGGGAAGCACCACCATCTTCTTGGTCTCTGTTTTTTCATCAAAGGAACATATAATAAATTCTCTTGGAGTCTATCTTGTTGGAGTCTTAAAAGATAAGAGTTGTTCTCTTGGAGCCTTCTCATGATGATTCGTCTTCTTCTTCTTCTCCGTTGAATCGTTCTCCTTAGGCAAGTCAATGTAACGTGCATATTTGCGATCAGAAGTTGAATCGCATAAATGAGGGAACGAGAAATCGAGGTAGGAGCCATCTCGCCTTCTCTTCCCGTCCAGCTCAAAATGGCGTTTCAGAAAGAGAAAAGGGGAACCAAACTTGCTTCTCTGGTGTCGCCTAGGTAAATGAACTCAACGGTCGACGAAACTCAGATCACGTGCTTGTATGCATATGCTCGCGCGCGAAGGTGCGCGTAACCTGAAGGCATTTTTTTCCCCCCGCTCAGCTCTGCCCTCTCCCCCCCTCCCATCTCGTTGCCAGGTAACCCGAAATTACGTAGGCAGGCAGGTACATTCCTGTGGGTGGAGTACAGGAAGGGAGGGCTGGGAAAGGGGTTGGCTCTGATCACGTGCTTGTATGCATATGCACACGCGCGAAGGTGCGCGTAACCTGAAGGCATTTTTTTCCCCCCGCTCAGCTCTGCCCTCTCCCCCCCTCCCATCTCGTTGCCAGGCAACCCGAAATTACGTAGGCAGGCAGGTACATTCCTGTGGGTGGAGTACAGGAAGGGAGGGCTGGGAAAGGGGTTGGCTTTAGGCAAAAAGCGAATTAAAATTTCTGTTTCCTCCTCCCGAAGCCCCGCATGTGAACAATTAAAACGCGCGTCGGAGAAAAGCGATAATGCGCTTCAACGCCTCTCGCTGCCTCCCGTGCAGAGGGATGAGGCGTAAATGCGCCTCCGCGATAGTGCGCATAATACCACAAACGGGCGCAAAAGCGCATCCTTGTGGAGGGGGCCCAGGAAAATACAAGAGCAACTAGATAAAAACAAACAAACAAACAAATGAACTTGCTCACTTCCCCACTTACATTCAGTAACAGATTATCTCTATGGCAAACATCACTATATAGGCATTCTCTCTGCTCCTGCAGCTAGTTACCATTATCATTTTATGGTCATTCACCCTAATCTCACTGCTACTTTCTCACACTATGAACCTTCATCCTGATCCTGGAGATATTTACTCATATTGCCCTGTGACCTTTCACCCTGGTCCTGCAGCCACTTACCAATATTGCTCCAGGGACATTTCACTTTATCCTGCAGCTACTTATTACAATCCCCAAGAAATGAGTATGATCCTTCAGATACTAACTGGAACAATCCTGTGTTGTAACAAGGGTTAAAGTTTATAGTTGCTGCATTTACATGGTCATGTTGTTCATTTGGATGAGAACAGGAGAAAGGAACATGTTTCCCCTTGGCAAGGGAGGGACCACTTGTAACTGTGCCTCACAAACAAGTGATAAAGGGCACGGTGTCATCCCATTGTATGGTAGGGTGACCAATGGAAAGGAGGACAGGGCTCCTGTATCCTTAACAGTTGCATAGAAAAGGGAATTTCAGCAGGTGTCATTTGTATGCATGCAGCACCGGGTGAAATTCCCTCTTCATCACAACAGTTAAAGCTGCAGGAGCCCTGCCCTCTTTTGTATTTGATCAAGAAAATGTATGGTCCTCTGGCCAATATTCCTCTGTAGCTGCCATTGCTGCTGCTACTAACAATACTACTGTGATGTTCTACTGCTTATTGTTATAATTGTATTGCAAGGTTTGTTATTTATGATATGCATTTATATATATATATATATATATATATATCTTTAAAAAGGTTTAAAATGTTAACAATTAAGGTAAATTACTAGGCTAAAAAGTATTTACTGTTTGTGGTTATGGGTCTTGGTAAGTATAGAGTGATTGGCTGGTTGTGGGGGAGTGCCTGGATTAGCTGGCTGTGTGCCCAAATAGAAGGTGAGTGTTGATTGGCTGGTTGGAGTGCCTGGATTGGTTGGCTGTGTGAGAGTGGAAGGAGCTGGAAAACAGAGTGAAGGTATATATGATTCTGTCAGAGAGGAGCTGACAGGGATTTGGGGTTTTAGTATTAGATGAGAGAAGTGTTTGATTGAATATTGAGAGAGTGAGATAGAGTTTTAGAGACTAGATTAGATAAGAAACAGTTTGAAACCATTTAAGTGTACTGACAAAACCCACTAAGCTTTGTACTTGTAACCACTATTCATTAGAACTGAGGAAACTGTTAAGCTTATTTACCTGCAACTACTTATGTTAATACATTCTGGTTAATTACATCAACTGGTGTGGTCTTTAGGTGTACCTGGTGGCAGTGGAAAATGGGTAAATAGAGGGCTAGGTTGCTGGGCTGTGGTGCTGTAGGGCCTAAATAGTAAAGGTGAGACACAGGCAGCAGCAAGTGGTTGGAAAACCTCACAACTACCACATCTTGTATTAGGATTATATTCGTGAGAGGAAAGTTAAGCACCCAGTTGAAGTGCAATATTTTATCCAATGCACCATGCTGACTCTCCATGCTAAAACAAATTAAGAGTGTTTCCATATGGAGAGACTTGCAGGTGACCCACATACTGAGGCAATATGTTAGACATCTGTGATCCGCACAGGGATTGTGCTAGCCACACTGACTAGTGGCCAGGATTGGCATGAATGGCACAATGACTGTTGTGTGAAAATAGTGCTAATACCTCCAAATAACACTTCCTTCCCAGTGGTAGCCACCCCATCACTTCTGAGTTATTGCTAGAAGTACCAGCTGGAAGTTTCCATAGACATCAACAATTTATAGTCCCTGGGCCAAAGTTAGCCCCTTGAGTGATGCCATCTGCCTCCCAATTACTACCTCCTCCTCCCCCGGCCAGGGCAACAGAAGAATGTGGATGTGTACAAATCAGATCTTCAAGCACAACTTCATCTTCGAGTAGTAACACAGTGCACATGCCTTGATGCAGTTGCCCACTGCCCAGCTCTCAGAATTTATGTTAAGCATTTTTAATCTGCTTTTCAGCCAAAAAGAGTGCAAATGTGGTGTAGCGTCTACAGTGTTGGACTGGGAGTTGGGAGATCTGGGTTCTAGCCCCCACTTGGCCATGGAAGCTTACTGGGTGACTTTGAGCCAGTCACAGACTCTCAGCCCAATCTATCTCACAGGGTTGTTGTTGTGAGAATAAAATAGAGATGGGGAGGGTAACGTACACTGCTCTGGGTTCCTTGGAGGAAAAAAGGTGGGATATAAATTAATAATAATAATAATAATAATAATAATGGGTTCCTAGAGAAACATACATGAGATCAATAAAAACAAGGTAGTTCCTACCCACAGAAAGTGTAATCTAAAAGACACGACACAAGGGGAAAAGGATGAGGAGGGAAGAGGACAGCAATCAAACCCAGGCATTAATTGTTAGTTACATAGTAGTTCTTATAACGACCGGCTCAACGAGTAAAGGAGCTAGTCTGTCATCAGAGCAAATCAGGTGGCCCTACTTTCATCTCTCCCTCTGATGCAGCCTGATGGAATGGCTGCTGCCAGACAACACTTGAGGGAGAGAGGAAATAGTTGTTCACTGTACCCTCTTGTACCTTATGAAGTTTGTGGCAAGGAAGGGCTCCTGCGCTAAGCAGAAGCTCCATCTTGCTAACAAAGTAAGGAAGAAACAGCACGCTGCAATTGGAGAACCTTCAGTTTGGTTCTCCAATTGCAGCACTTCCGTTTGCCTGAGATAATTGTATATGGTACCTTGATGACAGGGCACCCAGCTGCAAATGAGATTTGTGACAGTTATGTTCCATACTAGGAAATACTAACTTCTGTAAATCCCACAGAAGTTAGCTGGAGTTACCTATGCATAACCAATGGTACAATTGCACACTTAGGATGCTGTTAAGTCAGCTGGAAATTATGAAAATGCAAATGTGTGCATGATTGCAGGTTTGTTTTTTGTTTGTTATTTAAATGCATTGCTTTTATTTATCATTTTCTATTTATTTCACATGAATAACATCAGAAGCAACACATGCAATATGAGAGCTTTTTAAGGAAAATTATATATATATATATATATATATATATATATATACACACACACACACACACACTCACACACACTGCAAATTTTGAATTCAGCAAGCCAAAGGATTTGCATTGGAAATATAGGTTCTCTAATCTTCTGGCCACCAAAAGGGGTTTTATACAAGACCAAACTTGTGTACAATCAAAGCAGCATGAATTTCAAATATTTTACAGTTGCAAACCAATGGCTTCAAAGATCACCAAGAAATATCTGCGGAATTATCTTCTGGCACATAACTTTATGGGAGGAATAAATCTACAAAGATCTTCTCCCACAGAGGCGGCATTTCTATTCAAATTTAAATTTTAATGCAACCCACATCTGAAAAAAGGGAGTTCTATTTATTCATATTTTTCTTTAACACTCCGCAGATTTAGACCTTTCTTAAGCACCAGCAGCTGAATGCATCTTGCAGCCTCACAGATGATCAATTACCCACTACAAAAGCATGTTCCAGAAGCTCCAAATCAATATGCACCATGCAATCCCTCAGCTTTGTTATATTCCCCTCCACCAACCCCCTCGTTGATCTGGCACTTGGTGTCTAGCATCCTGGCAGCATTTTCAACACCTTTTTCATCAGTGCCTCTTGATGAATTTAAGATTAGCTATCATACAGTCTACAGATTTAGAACAAATACCCCTTTCATTTACTTAATAACAGCAGCATGGCTATAAAGCTGTAATAGTTTACGACTTTCAGGACCTAACCTGCAACCACAGACAATATAAATTATATTACAATGTGCTTTATTGCTATTCAAGGCCCACTATGAGAGTCACACCAGGGAAGGATAGCAGCTTTTATTCTTCTACCTCATACTGGAAAATGCTTCAATTCAATGGCCCACATTATCAACCTCGGTACCCAAACTACAGCACATCCAGCCATCACACAGTGCAAAAGGGTACAAAATACACACGATTTACTGCCTCAGAAAATATGGGTTGTTAGTTTCCCCATTTTCAATGGTACCGTTCACTTCTAATTACCAAAACTGCTCAGTATTATTTAAGAGAAGACATATACTTCCTATAGAGGACTGCAGGTACATACAGAGGTCCGACTTTGCAGTGTTATTTCTATGATACTGCTTTGTATTAAAGGGATAGAACAGCTTCTCAGTCCTGCCCCCTCCCACTGCCTTTATTTTATTGTGGCTTAGGGTTAGGGAAAGGGACATAAAGGACAAGCCATGCTTTCTTGCATTGAAAGACTGAAATAATAATAATTTTAAAAATGAAGATAATAGAGCTTCAACAGCCATAAAGGACCAAGAAGGAAAGAGTGTTCAGGACCAATTCTGGTTTCAAATTGTGGGAAAGGGCCCACGCACTTTTATGCTGCACCTGCTGCCAGACCAGTGCTGCATTACGGAAAGAAGACTGCTACCGGCAATCTGCATATAAAATAGCTGATTTAGAGATGAGATCATCCATTTTGTGGTCATATGTTTGCTGTGGTGGGGATGGATGGTTGCCTAGCAGTAGGTCACAAAGTCCCAGCAGGTTTCTTGAGTCAGCACTCCATCTTTGGTTCCCACCCCCCAAATCCTTACATTTGAGATTCAAATCCAGTTATTGACATTAATTAAAAAAATAAAAATAACACCAGGCAAATAAGCTGCTTGGTAACATTCTACGCATCCCAAAGTTCAAAGCAAAAGTGACAGATCAAGAGTCACATTTCTTTTGAGGGTTCCTCTATAAGGTGCTATTTTTAAATAGCATTTTAAATACACAATGTGGGTGAATAAATTAATCAATCAATATCTTATTTTATTGCAAAAACATATCACAAACAGTTTTGTAGAAAGGGTCCCTGTTCTTAGGAAGGGCTTTCTACTAATTAATCAAAATCTCTTTACTGCTAATTTAGGAGGTTCAGTTTGACCCAATGCTAATAATAAATGTCAATGCTTAGCCAGGACGGGGGATATATTGCATGGGGTGGATCTGAATTTAGTCATATTTAGGGCTCTTCTACACCTGCAACCCTTTGGTTGTATTTGTATTTTTTCTCTTGTTTTTAATTTTTTTTAACTGTTGTAATTTTTATGTTTTATATTGTTGTTGTTCCCCGCCTCGATCCGGAGGGAGAGGCGGGCTACAAATAAATATTATCATTATTATTATTATTATTACTATTATTGGGGAGTGTGGAGGGACGATCACAGAGATTTCCACTTCCACGATCATCCTTCAGGGGCTATATGCCAGCGAGTTGTCCCAGAAGTAAAGAGGGACATTCCTGGGTGCCATTGTTTGGTTGGTTGTTTTTTAAAAGGAGACGTCTGCGCAATTGTGCAGGTGCAACCTTACACAAAGGAACATTTTTTTAAAAAAATCAAAAAATTCAGTGCTGGAAGATGCCAAGCGCCATCCCAAAGATGGCGAAAATGCTCAACCCCCCCCTCCCCCCGATGCCCACAAACTCTCCCTGCAAAGCTCCATTCCTGTTTCCTGAGCCCCGCTACTCATGGGGAAGAGGGAGGACCTCAGGAGGGAAAGCCACACTGCCTGCGGAGCTCAGGATGGTCCTGAGATAGCGGGAAAAACCTGGAAAAAAGCAGTCCCAGCTATCCCGGGAGAACTGAGTGCTCATCCCCAGTTCACCCCAGGATCAGCTGTACATCATTTGGACACGCAGGGATGACTTCGTGACCACCCCGGGATAAATGGCAGGTGTAGAAAAGCCCTTTGAGTCAATCCATTGAAATCAATGGAGCAAGTTAGTCATGACTAATTTCAGGCCCATTCATTTCAGTGGATCTACTCTTAAACTTGATTAAATTTGGATCCAATCTTATATATGCAAGAGGTAGCAAACATGATACGTTTCTAAAAGAGATGGAAATAGTCATCTCAACTGGTCATCTTAGTTAAAACATACTAAGCAAAGAAAATTTCAAGCAGCAATCCTGTAACAGTTTAAGTATGCCTCTTACTTATTTTAATGGGCTATTCCCACTCATAACTGCACAGGACCACAGCCTAAATTAATTAATTGGAAAAGGGACAAGTAGAAACCACAAAACAGTTCTTATAGGTTTGCATGTGCAGATCATGCCATCGATACATAACCTCTGTAATATTATCTGAATGTGGGGAGAAATCATACATTTGGCATTTCCATTTCAGAGGTACGTTCTAAAATAAAATTTTCCTAATCCAAACAAAATTATCTGTGCTTAAGTCCCACTGACATCAATATGGCTTATGTTCTTCATAACAAACTTGTCCCATTGATTCCAATAGATATTCAGGATGACTATCTGGATTTGGGCCAATATGTGATGCTTTTCTTGACTATTTCTGCTGCCCAGTTTGTAAAGTATTTTCCAGTAAGCAACAACGACATACCTTAACCCTCTACCTTCCTCTTCATTCCAATTCCACACAAAACAAGCTATTTCGATATATTGGAGCCTCCACCATAGCTCAAAGGGAAATAAAACAAATTGCAAACATCTATTAGAAGCAGGAAACATCTAATGGAAAGCTTGTGAACATCTGATATATGAAAGGGAAGGCACAAATCAGGAAAGCAAACAGAGGAATGTACAGCTAATTGAGCAGATTCTATGCAGCTTATGCTTAAACACAGCAGGGCTCACCAGTGAGTCCAGGGGCGTCTTAACCTGCAGTAATGTAAAACTGAAAGAACTTACAGTGGGTGATTTCTTTAAAAATAAAAATGAAAAGCATTAATGTTAACCTAAACCAGTGCAAGAAGTTTCTTCCTGTGACTAAGATAAGAGTTTTGGTAGTAGCCGCAGGCACACTGATGCAAGCCAGTCTCTATTATGCATATGCTCTGGCAGAATGGTTTAAGTATGTGTGCAAAATGCATTTAAAGCATTTAAATGACTTCCAGGTTTGAGGGTTGTTTTTTTTTTTAAAAAAAATCACCCACTGTAAAGATACCAATGCTGGCTGTGTTTTATTATTGAAAACTGCATTCACACCAGTTTTTGAAACCACTATGCCTGTAATTTCACATGTATAGGTGATGTTCTTCCTTTATAGACCATAGAACCAAACTTTTTGTCTTATCTATTTGTGCACACTCTGAATTGACCGTTTTATCCAGAATTGCAATCCCAATGCATCAATTGCTATCAATGGATGCTTTTTTCCTGGTGAAAGGCAGTTTTAAGGGGGTGATTTTCAGGCCGAGCCATAATAATAGAAAGGGTTAATCCCCTTCTCCATATACCATGGTCCTCACCCTGATCAACCCCTGCCCCCCAGCTCCTATTTATAGTTAAAAAACAGCATATATCCAGTGCCAAACTACGCATTTAATGTCATGAAGGTAGAGCTTGCTCTTGTTAGGCACCTGTTTCAGGGCAGACAGCAGTGCAAATAAGCTAGGGATAAGCCACAGTTCTAGGTTCATATAGCACAACAGGCCATGGTTCAAACAAGCCAGATTTCATAAGCCAACAATAAACAATGGCTTCTCCTTGTGGTTTATGGTTGATTAACAAACCATGGTTTACTTGCAGGGACACAAAAAAAAGCAAGATTTCAACAAACTACATTATGGCTTAGCATGTGCCCATTTTGTATAAAACAACAGCTCAGGGTTGTTTAGCATGATGTGTGAACCAGGAACTCTGGCTTGTTTGAAAAGAGACAAGTGGGTTCCAAATCTAGCTTCTCTCTCCCCCAACAAGCCAGAGTTCCTTGTTTACATGTTACACTAAAAACCCCAGGGATGGAGTTTGTAGCTGCTACATTGTTTTAACTGCTGGGTTGTTTAACCACTCCTGCTTGCAGTGGGAGACATGGGGCAGCTTTACAATGCAAGTTTTTTAAAAAAACAACTTGGGTTGTTGTGACTTCTGAATCAGGCCATTGACCTGGTTTGGACATAATGATGGCATTCAGTGAAAATGTGTGGGTTAATTAATTAACCCATGAATGGCTGTGTGCAAGCTGCTTCCGTTTTGTGGCAACAGTGTATGAATGCCACATTCATAGATTGCTACTGTGATGTCTGAACCTGGGCACTTGGGGTGTTTATGGGTTAAATAATCTCAAATTAACCCAATAACCATCCATGGCTTAATTAATCCATGGCTACTGTTATGTGTGCACATGGTCAGTGGTGTGCATTCCTACAATTTGTGTCTTAATTAATTAACTAATCCACAAATTAATTAATTAGCTCATGAATTCCCACTGATTACTGCTGTTATATCCAAACTTCCCTATTATGATTTGAACATATTTCCAAAGAAAACTGTGTAGATATCCATTGAGTCTCCCCATACTGGACCTTTACTTAGGTAACTATTTTTTAGGCAGTCATGGCACTTTTGACTATGTGAAAATAGTCACATATCTTACAATGTAAGATGCATGATTACATTGACCAGTTCACACATCATGGCTAATTCCTGGTTTGTTTAACCCAGGTATTGGTGAGGCTACAAAACAGTGAGTGAGCTGCCTCCTGCACCCTCATCGTTTCTACTTTGAATCAGCTTGCTGGAAAAAACAAGGAATGACCCGTTCCTGGGTTGTTATTGTGACATTTGAACCAGAACTTTTAACATTTTAACCCAATAACAAACCATGGGCAATTGTTGGATGAACTCTGGATGTTTAACCCCTAAACAACCCTGAGTTCCGGATTCCTAGGTTATTGCAAGCTGGTTCAAAGTGGACGTGATGAGCATGTGGGAGACATCATGCATGCTCACCGCTAAGCAACCCCCCAGGAATTGACTGTGACATACAAACCAGATCATAGACTGCAATTTGTGTTAAGTTCCATAGAAATAGACTTATGCCACAGTAAACATATTTTGCTTTGAGAACTGGTGTTAGCCTCAACCAAACGTAAACAAGACAATTCTAATCCAGTAATTCATGTATCGTGGAACAAAAATGGACTTTTGAATAGATGCAAATATTGAATTGTATCCAATTTAATGATAGCAGAAGAAGTACAAGAGGTAACATTGTTCTACCCATCATTGTGTGCTCAGCAGTTGCACAAGCAGTAGTGCAACAACTAGCATAATTATACCCATGCCTGGCTAGCCTGGGCATGGGGAGGCCATTGCCGGTGGGGTGGGAGAGACGAGGTGTGGAGGCTCGCTATTGGCAGCCTCTCAGTGGTGCCACTGAGGCTGGGAGGGGATTCAGTGAGTACTTAATTGCTCTCACCCCTCCCAGCCCACTCTTCAATGCGCAGCTCCCTCCCTCCCTCCCTGTAGACAGTGTGGGCTTGCTGGTCGTCCTTTTGGAGGTCCTTTTGGATTTTTTTCTCAGAATTGCTTTCTGGTGATGAGTTTTTTCTCCTACTTCACACTGCAAGGCAGGCTGGGAGTATTAAATAGGTTAATTGGCATTGTTTAAATATTCAGTCACATTTGCTGATAGGCAGGTATGTGCGGGCATAGGGAGCGAGTTTAGGGTTGGTGAGCACTCAGAGGCACTGTTGCGGTGATTGGTAATGCCTAAGACACCCAGCTGGGAGTCTTGTGGCACCAGCTGGTGAGATAAGGGTTACCTCTGAGGCCAACCTTCCTCACCCACTTGGAGTTTTGCAGCTGTAGGGGTATGTGACACTGGAATCCTACCTACTTCTATAGGGGGAAGCCTGAAAGTTGGCAGATCACATGCACCACCTCCCAGGCTATGAATGTCTCGCTTGATTCAAACTACGGCCATAATTTTGGTCAAGGGAAGATACCCGCTTAGGCCTTCACCCCTTGCAGATCTTAAATGAATGTGGCCCTATTTTAATTCCATATCTGTGTCTCGTCTCATTATTTCCAGCCTCCATTCATGCAAAGTATTCATGCAATTGCTTGCACATGCCCACCAGCAACTCTCATCAGCCCTAGCCAGCATAGCCAATGGTGGAAGATAATGGAAGTTGAAGTCCAGTAACATCTGGAGAGCCACAGGTTTCCTACTTCTGCACTAGTGGAATGACACAACTGGATACAGTCCAGTGGGCACCAGGCAGCCCTAAAATTTCGGGCTGGTAGCAAGTCCTTATCATTCCTCTTTCTTCCACTCTGCATACAAACAACTGATTTAGACCAGGGCTTCTCCAGCTTTCTACCCCCAGGGCTCACCAGTAAAATGCCCATCAGTAAAATGCTGGCATGGGGCAGAGCCAGGCACAAAATGGTAGCACAGGAACAGACCCAGGCAGTGACATACCACTGGTTCATCTGACCTAGTATTGTCTTCTCTGACTGGCATGGATCTCCAGGGTCTCAGGCACATGTCTTCCTCATTACCTGCTACCTGATCTTTTTAGCCGAAGGTGCCAGGGACCAGACCTGGATGCTTCTGCATGCAAAGCATGCATTCTACCACTGAGCTATGCTCCCTCTTCCCATCACCTGATCCTTTTATTAGGTGGAGATGTCAGGAACTGAATCTGGGATGTGAGGCTGCATCATGTCCAGTATAAAGAAAATACAGAAATAAATAAATAAATAATAGTAATAATCCAAGCTCACAATTTAAAAAAGGTTTTCCATCCATTAGCAGAGAGACAGACAGACAGACAGACAAGATGACAAAGAGCTATGACTGACAGGTACAGTAAATAGTTTAAACCAACTGAAACAACTATATTGTAATGCAACTCCAAACACCCCTGTAAGCCAAAGGGTGGGGGGTTAGAGGAAAAAGCCTTGCTGATGTCATTGGCAAAACTTTTCACTGTAGCCATGTTTTATTCGTGAAAGTGTAACCTATGAACATGTATCTTACACATGCAAAGTAACTGAAGGGTAATTTGAAACATGTGTTAAGAATATAAGAACCAGTCTGAAGTTTGGTCTGATGCCTTGCTAAAAATCTGATAGAAATGGTAAATTCTCTTGGATGAGAAGAATCCAAATAATGTTTATTATTTTTTGTATTTTTACACCCACCATATATTTACTCCGGAATACATACCATTAGATTTAATGGGATGTACTTCAAGTTAGAATTGGGGTGTGAATTATATTTAAAAAGATCAAGATATTAACAATTTTGAAGCTTGGCAACTTTGCTTTCTTCTTTCAGTGATCATTTGCAGGGGAAGCAAGCAGGGGGGGAAATCTCATTCTTCTCTGCACATTCCCCCCTCCAGTTCTAAGCTCTGCATTATTTAATAAAATATAATAGAAGATTCTTATATGAAATCGAGGTAGAAAGTTCAGGTGTATATCCAAAACTGACTGTTATTGTGCAATAAAAGTCCAATTATTGACTTAAAAAAAACAACACCCAGTAACAACAACTATGTATTTTCTAATTAAAGCTCAGAACACAGTGATCATTTCTTGAAAATAAAGGACTTGTTTCTTAAAACATGTTTGAACTATTTAATATTGCTCTATAGTCATTCAAACTGCTCTAGAGTAATTCAAACTGTTGAATTACAATTTTACTAATTTTATACTAACATTTTGTGTGTTAATTCCTGTGCACCTTTTGTTTTTCTGTGTTTGTGGTATAATGTTCCCCATCACCTTTACTTTATACCGTGTTAGGAAAGAAGAGCCAAATTTTAAAATTCTTTACTCTCATTCACAAATCAAAAAATAGCAGAACCTGATACCGAGCTGGAATTGCTAACTGCATCATTTTTATCTTTCACTTTAAACAACAACAACAGCACTATATGCTGTTTATTTTCCAATATATATACTTTTTAAAGGATGTGAAATACTTTTGAAAATCTCATTTCCTTCGCTGCCCAATCTTCCTTTCCTGTTCCAGAAATGATGTCCCTAAAAAAATGGCTAAAAGATGAAAAAAAAAATCTTTATGGGTGTTCAGAAATTCTGTCACAAGGAATATTATTGCATATAGCAAGGGATGCCTATTTAAGATATGCATAGCTGGCAGCTCTAGAGAAACACTAGGGCTGTGCATCATTGTGTCTTGTAAAAACCACCCATCTCCGTCTCCATGCGTTCACTAGCATATAAATGTCAGCCATTTTGAAGCACATACATATCAAGTGCAGGCTGGAGCTGTATGTTCACCATGACAGTCAGCATGATTTTTCCTCATTCTCTTCTCTAGTGATTTCACACCAGGTCTCTGGGTAGAGGGAATAAAATAAGAGCCAACATTTAAAAGGTGATTTATCTTTTAAAAACTGAAGAGAAACCATCACTTTTCACCAAGGAGATGGGGGTGCAGGATGGCGGGGGAGAGAGGGTTGTTCTCTATGCATCTCTTTAGAAAGCGTCTCTGCATTCAGGCGTGGGGGGGGGGGGATGATGCTGTTGTCACACAAAGGACCCGCGTTGAGCTGAATCTTTGATTGCAGGACAAGTGCCTACATTAGGCCCCCCTCAGAAGGCTTGCATTCTGCACATGCAATTTGTACAAAATTTCTGAGCGACTCTTTTGTGAGTATGGACCCTAGCTGAATCAAAGACAACCTTAAAAAAGAAAGAAAGAAAAAGAACCTTCTAGCAACCTTCCTTTTTCATCTTCCCTTGGTCTTTCCCCTCATACAATTTGAGATGAGGTAAACTACACAATGTGAATCTAAAAAAAAATAAAAATGAAAAATGAATGGAAACCCTTAGACAGAGAGAACACTTTGGATCTAATAATAATAATAATAATAATAATAATAATAATATACACTTTCACTCTTTATCCCACCTGAAATTCTGTGGTATTGCTTACACAAATGATATGTAGCCTTGTGCTTTTTTCTTAATTGGATTTATCCTTGTCAGCTTTCTAGATGGGCTGCCACATTAGATAAAAAGAGCCCTGAGTTCCTGTTGTAACCATGGCCACTCTCAAATCTCAATTGTTGGCAAATTTCTTGTGGTATAAAAGGCAGCGGATAAGAAGACACTCTGGTAGAAATGCACACATTATAGCTTTGCCTATCTTTAGCTAATATATAACTAATGTTGCCTCCCTCTTGCCACAGTCCAATGGAGTGTTTAGGTTACTGTGGGTGGTTTTATTTTTAAATGACAAACACCTTAAACTGAATATCAGTGTAAAGTATTGTTTGTTTGTTGTTCAAGAAAAACAAAACAATTTGCACCCAGATTTACAATCTGATCCCAGGCATGTTTACTCAGAAGTAAGTACCACTAAATTTAAGGGGGTTTACTCTCCAGTAACGATGCAATAGGATTTTGACCTTTATTTATTTATTTATTTTATTTATTGTTTTTAACACACACACAAACACACCTTCAATTAAATATCCCAGACCAAAGCTTCTCTGACTTGCCTCTGAACACAGAACTCTTTATGCATCTGCCCAAATTGAAAAGGTTATTTTTGCTGTCTTCAAAAGATGACTCTTGAGCTGATGGTAGAGCAAAGGGGTTTTGCTGTCCTGAAAGAAGCGGGGGCGGACGAGGGGGTGTGTGGAGAGAGTTGCTAGGAGATAAGTCCAAGATTTCAGAAAAGCATTGCTTGGAGTTATCTCTAATTGACAGCTGCTTACCCTAAGGGTCTAATTCTAACCTTGAGACCCAAACTATAATGAGAGGGCAGCTTTCCCTCACCCCTGTTTTCTGGCTAGGGCAAGGAGATTACTGCAGGCCTATTCCTCTCTCAGGTATCCCCACCCCCTTCAGTTGGGCAGCAGTGTTCTTGCTGAGGTGAAAGTTTGCTTCAGTGAGCCCTCTCTGATTCATACCACCTGAATAAACTTTCAGCTACAGTTAAGATGGTCTTGGTTTTTTCTTAAAAGAGGTGGCAGGGGGGCAGGAAAGCACAGAAAACTCTTTTAAACAAAAAAAAAATGATTAAAAGGTTTTTAAAAAAGAACAAAAATGCAGTATTATCTGGTTTTTTTCTGTTTGCCCTTTTTTCAGTGAGTCCTGCATAGTTTTAAATCAAGCCCATGTTGTTAGCAAGTTACAATCACTTAAGACTTTAAGGCAAATAAATAGCAATTTTTAAAAGAAAGAGATAACCAAAGCCTAGTAAATAAAGTATTTCAGTGTGTCCAGACTAACGACTTTGTTGATTTATGTAGAAAGTTGCTCAGAGAGGTTCAGCTTCTATTTTGAACAGAAGTTCACTATAAACATTTCAACAGGATAACATAAACTTAACCAGATGGAATTTGGTTAACACTAAGAAACAAATGGGTTTTTCTCAGAAAACTATTTGCATATAAAGAGAAATATACAAATGAAGCAGGAACAAAGAAAAGCATTAACATTAAGTTTGATTGTCTATAATGATAATCCTCCAAATTAGGACATTTTAAAAGCTCAGTCCTTTAAAAAAAGAAAGAAAGAAAGAAAGAAAGAAAGAAAGAAGTTCAATAATGGATTCTGTTATAAATAAAATGAGAAATATGCTTTTTTTAAGCTGTAGTTCTCACAAGATATAGGTATGTATAGGATCAGAGTCAAATGGAGCAAGGATTAATAGATAGATTAAAAAAAAGAATATTTGTGCATGGTATATGTATGGAGAGTTATTTATAGTTGACACAACTGGTAAATCTTTTCTAAAGATGGGAATATCAAAAGCTGATGACGATGCTATCTACATCTTATTTCAGACCAAATAAGGAGAAGGTTGCAATTCATTTAAAAAAAAATCTCAACATCCCTTGACATTAAAATTCTTTATATTGCAAACTGATACAGTGGATTTGAAAGATTTAAATATCTAAACAAGATGTTCATTCACTAGTGCATACAAGCACACTAGTAGGAGCAAAGATGATGTGAACTAAAGTTTTCTTCCGTTAACATAAAGCAATCTTGATACATACAGTGTTTTTTACAAAGTGCCATAGGGCATGTGCAAAGTGCATTTACATCACTAATAAATAATTGTAGTTAGCCCCTGCAGATCTGGAATGATGAATTGCAACAGCCTGGAAAGCATTCTTAGCCTGCTTTCAGCCTAACCCTGATCACATTTATGTGGAACTACATCTCATTGATTTCAGTGAGATCCACTTACAGTTATGTAAGCTTGGGACTAGGGTCATTGCTAGGCACTTTAAAGATTAGGGGCACAGGCCCATAGGTTTAATTGTCATGCAAGAGCTTTGTTTTCTAAGTTAAATTTTCACATGTGCGTGGATGGGTGGGATTTTTACAGTATGTGGGAAAGGGAGTGTTAACTCATCCTTTCCCAACTGCAATTCCACTTGAAAATCACGTCCTGCATGGCCCAAATGGACACTCAGGGCACCGGGGAAAAGATCAGGGGCTGAAAAATAGATTTGGGGTTGTAGGCTGAGGGCTTTATCACACCTACTGTCCCCCCCCCCCCCGGGTTGCTTCTGTGGCTTCCCCCTCCATTTCGTATTTGAGTCTAGTGTTTTGAATCACATGTGGTCGGTATAGCTGCGATACCTCAGCTTGGCCTATTGAACTTTGCCTGTTTCAGACTTTGCCCTTTGAGGGATAAATTGAAACAGAAACTAAAACCTGCAACCTCAAGGCAAGAGAGCAGCAGGAGGGGAACGACATCATGCGAACCCAGCGCTAAAGAAGTGGAGCAAAGCCGCTAAAGAAGTGGAGCAAAGCCGAGGTGGGTGTGCTTAAAACCGCCCATGTGATAATGACCTGAGTCCATGTGCTTTTTCCCGACAAACTATAGACACCCTGTTTGGATGTAATGGCAGCATCTGGCCATGGGTTAGCTGGGAATTGTTTAATCCAAGCACCCTTGGTTGGATATAATGGAAACAACCTCCGAATGCTGAATTTGTAGGTTCCAAGAAACCGGAAACGCCTTGCGTGTGGTATGTGTCCCTGCAATTTGTGGGTTAATTAATTAATTAAGTTATAACTAAATTAATGAAACCACGAGTTGACACCAGATATCGCTGTTATGTCCAAACAGACCCCAGAGACTGTAGAGATTCCCTTGTTGATTCCTGTTATCAGAATTGCTGAAGAGATTATAAAGACCTGCAGAATATTAGGTGGGGTGTTGGTCGCATGGGATTGGGGGGGAGTCTACACAGTCCCTTGGAACGTTTTAAATAGTATTTTAAAACGTTCCAAATAGGTGCGTTCTAAAACGTCTTAGGCCACATTACTGAGTACTCACGTTACAGGAGAAACAGTCTTCAGTCTTTAAAGCGGTGTGTGCGGTCATACACGCTTCTGCCCTGTCTCTTTCTCTTTTGTTTTTACAAAGAGTTTAGGGCAAGGCATTGTGGGCGTTGTAGTTCAGTCACCCACTTCCTCCTTAGTTCCCCTAGCTTTCAATGAGTATAGGGCTAGGCATTGTGGGTGTTGTAGTTCACTCACCCACTTCCTCTTTCTTCCCCACCAATCAACTGCTAAGCATTTGGGCACCAGTAAAGGAAGCACTGCCCCCATGAATTACAAACGGTAAGGAAGGACACATTATTTTACTTAAAACAATTTATTAAAAGTGAAACCATTGTATATAACTGAAGTGAGTTTTAAAAAACCTCAGATATACAACGTTATAGGGAGTGCGTCATGTCGCCCAAAGAGTTTTTGTGACCCTTATAAAATGTTAAAAATCTAGCATGTAGATTGGCCCTGGGAAAGCACCAGGAAGTGGCAAGGAGGACATGGGAGTGAGGCACAGATTTATATAGTGCATGTGGAGAGACTGGGAAGTGCTGTCAAGTCTCTTTTATACCTCTTCCATCCCACTCAGTTTGCTTGTAGCAAAGGTCCTGGGAGAGGTTCTCACTCGCTTAGCACTACCCCTGAAAGTAGTGCACAAGATTTTCATGTATTGCGTTCGGTCTACCATGCAAGAAACCTGAAGGACATTTGCCAGCCCTAAGAACTGAAAGCCTGTCTCCAGAGCTCCTGCATGGATTTAGAGGCCTCTTGGACATGTTCTCATGTCACACGCTTCCCCAGAAACTATTTCCAGGCTTCTTCCATCCTGAACCTTTATATTGTCCCCCCTCTCTCAGTAATTCTGCCTGCTAGATATAGCAAACATGTTAGGCATAGTTAGCATAGTCAAAGTGAATGCATTGCACATTGCATAAAATTGCATTATGTCTCTCCTCCTCCTTCCTTATTATATTAAGATTTTCATTTCTATACAGCCTAATAGCCGAAGCTATCTCTGGATAGCTCACAAAAATTACAAACAACAAATACATGATAATAAAACATAGTGTAACATTCTTAACATACAAAACATAAAAAAAAATTAAATAGCTAAAATGATTTCAATAAAACCTGACAAAGACAGCTGATGTTGATCGTAGTTTCTGGGTAAGTTCAGTCCTGAAGAGACGCTCCATCAGGTATTGCAGTCCTCAGCTCGGTAAGTCTTAGTAAGTTAAAAACAGCACCTTGAATCGGGCTCAGAAACATACAGGCAGCCAATGCAAGTGTGCCAGAATTGGTCTTATGTGCTCAGAACTTCTGGTCCCAGTTATTAAACTTGCTGCCACATTTTGCACAAGCTGCAGTTTTAAACAGTCTTCAAGGGCAGTCCCAGATGGAGTGCATTGCAATAATCTAATTTTGAGATTACCAGAGCATAGACTACCAAAGCCAGGTTATCCCTGTCCATATAGGGGCATAGCTGCTGGTAGAAGACATTCTGTGCCACTGATTCCCCTGAGCCTCAAGTGACAGAGATGGCTGCAGGAGAGCACACAACCTATGAACTTGCTCCTTCAGATGCAGCGTAGCCCCATCCAGAACAGGTTAAGTACCCTCAGTCTGTTCAGATGAATCATCTACTAGTAGCATCTCAGTCTTGCCTGGATTGAGCTTCAATTTATTAGCTGTCATACAATTTGTTGTTGCAGCCAGGCACCAATCTAGCACATCTGCAGCCTCACTTGATGAAGATGAAAAGGAGAAGTTGAGTTGCATGCATCAGCATACAGATAGCAATGCACTACAAAACTCTGGATGACCCCTCACAACAGTTTCATGTAGCTGGTAAATAGCATGAGGATCAATACTGACCCCTGAGGAACCCCATGCTGGTGAATCCAGGGGCCCAACCAATATTCCCCAAGCACCACCTTCTGGAGCTAGCCATCCAAGTAGGAGCAAAACCTCTGCAATGCAGTACACCCCACTCCCAGCTCAGATAGTCACCCCAGAAGGATACGATGGTCGATGGTATCAAAAGCTGCTGATAGATCCAGGGATATCAACAGAGTCACACTCCCCCCTCTTTCCCAACATAGGTCACTATACAGGGTGACCAAGGCTGTTTCCACACCAAAACCTGGCCTGAACCCTGACTGAAATGGATCCAGATAATCGGTGTCATTCAAGAGTGTCTAGAGCTGGTTGGGCAGTACCCTCTCAAGGACCTTTCCCAGTTAAGGAACATTTGCCACTGACCTAAAGTTGTTAAGCTCTCCTGCATTCACAGGGGATTTCTTCAGGAGTAGTCTTACCAGCATCTCTTTCAGGTGGCTCAGGATCACTCCCTCTTGCAAGAAGGCATTAATCACCTCCCTGGCCACATCCTTTCCTGCTGTTTTTTTAAGGATCCAGTACGGAAGTGATTGCATGAACCTGTCCAAGCACCTTGTCAACATCCTTAAACTGCACCAACTACAACTCATCCAAGAAAACTGGACAAAGCTGTGGTCTGTATACATCATCTGATTCACCTGCTGTTACACTGGAGTAAGTCCGGGTGGATGCAAGCATAGGCATGCACAGATGGTTTCATTAGTGTGTGCACCTTAAAGGCCCCGATTGGAGCAGTGGGGGGTGAGAAAGTGCACTTTCCAGAGCCTCTGGAAAGTGCGTAGTTCCCCCAGGAATGCTACTGGCGGTTTTCCGGAGGCTTTCCCATCCTCTTTAAAAGCTGTGATTCGAGTAGTGGGGGGCAGGAAAGTGGAGGTGGCCCTGGGAAATTAAAGTGTGCCTGGGCACACCCAGCACACCCTGTGCGCACACCTATGAATGCAAGAGATTTTATCCTGGAAGTGCCTAGCAAATATAGTACAGCAGGCCTCAGATGGATCCACAGTGTCTTTAGGGCCGGTATGTAAAAGGCCCTGAAAACCTCCACCAGGTGGCACATAGAGGATTCAATAGAGGCAATGAGCTCTTTTCTTTGCTGCCTTCATTGTCCTTGAATATATGTGACCACAGGCACACACCAATGTTCAACTGCATCCACTAAGAGATTGTTTCCATCTACACTCAAGACCTGGGCAGTTGACATGATTGTGCCTGAGTGCCCTCTCTGCAGTAGAGCTTGTACAATCATGTCAACTGCCCAGGTCATTCCTGCATTCCACAGATCGATCAGGGTTTTGACAGGCGCACCAATAATATCAGCCAGGAAACCTCCTGGAGCCCTCTGGAAACTATCTGGATACTCTAGCCTCCAGGGGAAGACCATCTTAATAGGTCTCCCACTCCTGCAGAAGGGAAAAGCCACCATCAGTCAAACCTTAACAGGGGGGTGATCTGACCATGACAAAGAGCCCAATGTAAAGTCTCTAATCTTCAGTTTTTCATCCCCAAGACTGGCTGGAAAAAAAAAACAAGTCGAGACTGTGCCCTGCTACATGTGTTGGGGCAATGACATGTTGGAACTGCTCCATAGTTGTCATGGAGGTCATGAAATCCTGAGCCATGTCAGATGGTGTTCTCAGCATAAATGTTGATGTCCCCCAGAACCAACAGTCTGGAGGACCTCAACAGCACACCCAAGACCACCTCTGTCAGCTCAGGTAGGGAGACAGTTGGGCAGCAAGATGAGCAGTACAGTCCCAATCTGACCCAACAGAAGGTGCAAATAGCCAGACTAGTAATCTGATGGACAGAGAGCCTCAAGAGAGACAGAGAGATGAAATTGCTATAGACCATAGCATCTGCACACCCCCCTCGGCCCTTAAGTCTACCCTGATGCTGAACCAAGTACCCTGGTGGGGACAACTGGGAGAGACTAACTCCTCCCTGCTCACCCACTCAGGTCTCAATTATGCATGCTAGATTGGTCGCCTCATCCACTATTCAATCATGGACAAGGGAGGTCATATTATGCACCAATCTGGCATTCAAAAGCAGCATCCAGACACCCAAGGGCAGCCACAAAATATGTGGGTGTGGGGAGGACTTGAAGATGGCGCAGCCATTCCATGTCTGGGACATGTTATTAGACATTTAAAGGAAAGGCAGGTATACATAAACAAAATAAAACACTTTATGTCTTACCTGCTGTGTAGCGCTACAGTGCTAAGCCAGGCATGGGTGAATCTGTCATTCAGACAAGCCCCAACGGAAGACCTCTTTACACTTTGAAAAGTTACAGTACTAAGCTCTGGAGGCAATTCCGTTTACTATACATTTCCAAGGCATGTTCTGAAACACTCACAAACCCTTACGGCTTATCCTCCAAAATTGCAAACATTCCCTAGCATGCATCATCTATCTGGATCTTATTGCAGTTGATTGTGGTTTTGCTATGTGAGGTTCAACTCTTCTGTTCAACAGTTTGAGAAAACATGCAGTCATTATCCCACAGTGCCAGGTTCTCTTAACTGGCCTCAAAAACATTTTAAAAAAATGCCAGAGAGGAAAAAATGCTGACTTTAGATCTTAGACTGTCTTAAAGCCTTAGTGGTGAATGAGGCTCCATTGAAATCTCTACTTTTCTTGCAATAGGAGACCTTCACAATTGGTAATGAGGACAGATTCTGAATTGTTTGTGAGCAGCTGCTTAGTAGGTAACAGCGTGTTTGAATTCAATTGAACAGTGTTTTTAGAAGCAGTTACTGACCCCTGACCCTTCCTACAGACTGGGTTGATGGGATTAAGGAAAGCTAAGGTTGGTTTACACTTGGCTATAATGAGCTGGCAAGAGATAACATATTTTTTAATTATCAAGCTGCATCTCTGCCAAAATTAGCTGGTGGCAAATTTGCCAAATGGTTCAATGAACTATAAGATATTTATATATGTGATGTGTGTGTGTGTGAGAGAGAGAGATCTCCAAGCACGCATGGCCACTGGATAATAGTTACATATTATGAGAAATATTGAACAATGTATGATGCTTATAATTATGTTTATTTAATCTTTTACATTTCATTCTTTACGTGGTGCATAATAAGTGGACAGAAATACGTCAGCTACCACAAATGCAAATTTGAACTAATCTCTGTATGTGAAATAATTTTATTTAATTATTTCATTTCATTTCTATACCACCCAATAGCTGAAGCTCTCTGGGCAGTATACAGAAGTTCACAAAAGTTCACAAGTACAGCATAAAATATAATATGAAATATTATATTTTATAATATAAAACCGCAATATAAAACTACAATACAAAAGTACAACCACAATAAACTTGGTAATGTACCACATCACTTCTAAGATTTGAAAGAAGGTAGTTAAGTTAGAAGTGAAAATTAAGTGTTCTACAAATATCAGGGCTGAATACTAGACCACTTGTTATAGCTTAGATCCAGCTCAAAAATAGGATAATTGGCTCATAAAGTGAACACAACAGTATAAATATTTATCAAAACTATTTAAGGATCAGTTGTGATCAATTCAGAAATAGTAGCAGTGAAAATGCTCTGCAGGGAGCCCAACTTTTGCATTATTCTGCTAGGAGTCTTTGAAGCAGTAGTGTGACATGTGGAAGTTTGTTGCAGTTATTCCAGATCAACTAATCCTAAAGTGCTGGAGGTTTGCAGGGGCGGGGAGGTTGTGAAGAAATTCCTCTTCCAATGGGCTCCTTCCCTCAAACAAAAACTTAATAGCACTGCAGTATCACATTAAGGCTGCAATTCTGAGCATGCTTAGAAAGAAAAATAGTTGGGGAATGCTGAGAATTGTATGACTTTTTCTGTCTAAGCACACATAAGATTGTGCCCTAAGTCTTCCTACCCTAAAAAGCATGCCCAGCATTCCAACAAATGGAAGGTCAGTGATTAATTCATGCTCAGTGCCCATTTCTGGTTCCCAACACTCAGCAATCCTCAAATTTGCTAACTACTGCGTCTTCAGGCAGCTCCTTTCCTCCCTTTATTGCATCTCCCATTTCGTTCCTGCAGTAAACACTGGCAATGCTTAACTGTTATTCTGCAAGCTCCCTCCTCTTCATAAGCTGGTCTGCTGTGATGTCAAAGCCTTGAGGAAGGATGGGGAGGTACAGAGTCACCTCTTCCATAACCTGTATATGTTAAAGCCAGTTTCCCAAGGTGCAGGCACACTTTGGAAGTAATACCAAGAAACAAAATCCAGTACAGATTCGGCCATGTCTACACTGTGGATTTTTCCTGGAGTCGTCCCTGGGTTGTCCCTGCACATCCAAATGACGCACAGGGGACCCTGGGGACAGGCAGGGACAGCTCCTCCATTTTCATGGGATAACTGGTTGCCTTCCAGGACGTCGCACTGGCATGTGTATGCTGGGGGATGATCCCGGAAGCAGGAAAGCCTGGGATCCCCCCCCCCTGCATCCCAGAAGGCCCTGCCATGTAGAAGTTGAGCTATGGCAACAGGAGTTGACTCAGTTCTCAGTGTATTCCATTAAGATATAAAAAGGCAAAGTGATTGAGCTTCAATCTAGAAAACAGTTGAGCTAAGGCAATACCTGACCAACCACCACACAGACGCTTTGCCTATCTACACTACTGCTTTAAAATGGTTTATAACAGTTTTAAACTGGTTAATAAGCATTTTAAAACTGTTATAAACCGTTTTAAAGCAGTAGTGTAGATAGGCTCACAGTTGTCAGCAGAACAGGGAGCAGTGTTAGTCACCGCCCTAGGGGTGCACCTATCTGCACCCACCTACTTTATTCCCTGTAAATAAATGGCTAACATTCATTCATAGCAGGGAATGGAACCACTGCATTTTGAGATAACCTACCCAACTGACTTCTCTGACAAGCAGCAACTGCCTCTGGAAGGTGGGCGGTGGGAATTGTAATGGATCTTGGTGTTCAGAATACATAGAGACAAAACACCACCCCTTGAGGTCTTTGTAATACACAACTTGGCCATATATATTCCAGTAAGATTAACTGATGGAAAAAATGTCCCTAATTTATTGGGCAGCAGTGGATTTTGAAAACGTTATTATTTGCTTTTTAAAAGCATTTATTTATTATTAATATTATTAAAATACTTATAAAACTGCAGGTGGCAAGCACCACCTTAAAAAGAGGAAGCCCCCTTTCTTTCTCACACAGAACTAAATGACTCTTAAAATTATGCCCACTTTGACACACATGAGAATCAATTAAAATAAAAGAAAATATGGTTTTTGCTTCAAAGCAGTTATTTTCTCATGTACAAATTCATTAACAGCTTAATCAACGGTGCAATTCTGTGCATGTCTACTCAGAAGTAGGTCCCATTTAATGAACTGAGATTTACTCCCAAGTAAGTATATAGGACTACATCCTTAAACTCATTTCATTAATCAACTAATATTTGCTTAAATGGATGATGATATAGATGCACCCACACATAGAGTACTCTAGCTTCGGTCTCTTGATAGTGTGATACTTCTGTCTGTGAATATGACCAAACTACTGGGTTTCACAAACTATTTTTTTTTCTGGATTTTTTTTCTGACAATAATAATAAAAAAGCAGATTTTTGAGCCCAGAATTTACAATTCTGGGTCTCACTAATTTCTTGGGATTTATAGTAATAGAGCAGAAATTAATGTGATCCGTTAATACTAACCACTTTAGCTATTTGTGTGCGCTTTCCTAAAATGCACAATATAAATAATGTTTACCTTTTAAAACCAATTTGTGGTATTCAGAGGACAAATGTTTCTTCCTATTCAACTTACATTAATCATATGACAGAAGAAAGCTTTTAGTCTTCTACCCGTGTAATATGGGGACTTTCCGGTGACAGATATTGTTTATGATAGTTGTTCTGAACACTCCACTTGTGAATGAACAATGGGCATAGGTGCAGTTGGATTTAATTGGACAAAGCAATAGTTAGACAATTTTTGTCCCCAATATCCAAAACATCTTGCACATTGAAAGCTAGCAAATCAGGGAGAAGGTTTTAATTTCATCTTTGTCCTGATATGCTAGATTTTTAAAAATGCATGGGGGTTGTTTTTTCACAGCTCTGATTATGCATCCAGCAGGATGATCAAAGTGTGATATGAAGTAACTAATCAACATTACATGATTCTGAGTATATATCCAAAGATAAAGATATGCGGTACATTTCTAGCACACTCCATGTCAATATTTACATGAATTGGTGGGAAGTGCTATTTATTTATTTATTTATTTTTACATATATAATCTGCCCAATAATTAATGTTCTCTGTGCAGTTTACAAACAGTTAAAAACTAAAATACCATAGAACAGTTAAACATATAAAATGTCCTACAAATATTTAAAAGAACAAAATACAATATTATGCAAAACAATAGCTAAAACAGACATAATAACCTAGAACTATTTCCACCTTCTTGTGAATAATTCTTACTGTCCTATCGTGTTCTTGAATTTCTAATTGTGCAATCCAAGGCTTGTTTAACCATTAAGTTCAAGAAGGCTTATTCCCAGGTAATTGTGTATCGGATTTTAGTTTCAGAAGTTGAGTATACTATGTTTTTGCATAGAAGCTAAAACAAATTGGAAGTAGCTAAAGTTAATAAATACATCACCCCAATGACACATATTTGCACAGTGTGTTTAGTTAGGATATTCTTGGGAAATCTTCAGAACTAGAGATATCTCAGTAAAATCCTTTAAGCTGTCAAATAAAGCTGCCTGCTGCTATCCTATGCACAAATTAGGCTGCTTAGATCTCACTAAAGCCATAAAGTGGGATTTAAACAGCCTAATTGTACACAGGATTGCAACCAAAGTAATAGACAAATACTATTTAATTTCATGTTTTGGGATGTTTAAATTCGTGTTCTAGGAGATCTGTTTATAATAGGCTTTAAATCTACATCAGCTGAGCAATCATAATACTTTAACTATTTCCATCCAAAGTCATACATTGTCACTTGAACAAAAGACCTACCATATCCCCCTCCCCCTGTTATATATTCAGTGACTCACAGAGTCAATGCATATATAGCATAGTTGAAGGAAAGCAGCAGTGCATCTGAGTTTAGTCTGTCATACCTGCACAAGCCTAGTGAGGGCAATGGAGTTTCACAACATAAAGCAGCAATTTCAGATAACTTGTAAACGGTGGAGAAATTGCCCCGTTGTCTGGTTTTGTAACAAGCCAGCCAATTATAGACTTTAACCTTCAAAGTCAGAAACTTGTATAATGGACATTGAAGATTTAACCATTTTGTAAGGAAAAAAACACTTGCCCACTCACCCTTGTCCCTCCCCACCATATTTCTATTGGCCAGTCAATTCAGATAATGTGAGTCTATTGTATCTTAGAGCTCTTGTAAATAGAGAGGTACCTGAGCCAGATATCTTCCCTCTAGCATTATGTTTCAATGCCAGCTTTAGTTATTCTCTGGAGAGGAAATAATTTTTCCTTATGCTCAGAGGCACCCTCAACCTCCACACAGAACATCAGCACAGAATGAAAATGCTTATAACTATAGACAGGACTCCTATGATACATTAATCAAATCTTAACAATTTTGAAGGACTTTCAAAACCCAACAGCAGAAGCTCTCATCTAAGTTGAAGTACTGGAAACGATTTATTTATTTATTTATTTATTTATTGCATTTTTATACCGCCCAATAGCCGAAGCTCTGTGGGCGGTACACAAAAATTAAACCCATCAAGTACAATTCAAGGTATAAAACAAACCACAATATAAAAACACAATAAAAAAGCACAACCAGGATAAAACCGAGCAGCAATGCAGAGATTTATACAGATTTAAAACAGCAAAATTAAAAGACTAAGATAGTAGTCTTCACCTGATGTCGAAAAGAGTATAACGTAGGTGCCAGGTGAACAAGCTGATAAATGCAGTAGTCTAGGGCAGGATCTACACTACTTCTTTAAAACGGTTTATAACGGTATTGGTAATTGCTGAGGCCCATGACACACCCTGTATACAGTTTTCTAACCATTTTCAAAGTGTTATATCCTGCTTAGGATGTTTTTAGGATGTTTTATTGCTATTTTAATAATGTGTACCATGTTTTTAATCAGTTTTATGTATTTTATCATATTTTATATTTACTACTGTTCCCTGCCTCGATCCAAATGGAGAGGCGTGTAAGTATTATTATTATTATTATTATTATTATTATTATTATTATTATTAGTGTAGATCTGGCCCTGGTTGCTCATGACTGATTTCCAGTTTTTTATGGTCTGCAGTCAGTTAGATAAACCGGGGGTGAATAGGAAGGACTGTCACTTGGGGGAGTAGGGCTAGGACCCCCTTGTTCCAGACATGTGATTGTGCTTCAGGAGCACTTGCATCTCTTTCTGCATCTAATCAATTAAGACTATTGTCTTCCCAGGATGTCTTTTCCTTTCTGACGTACTTGTTTATCCCTAATCTGGACATCACTTCTGCTTTCCATGTGGTCAACTCTCTGATTTACTTCTCGTTTCTTCCAAACACAGGGATTTTCTAAACCACAACTCTACCTATCGATAACTGTTGATCATTCATGTAAAATTACTTTATAAGGAATACATACTGCTGGAACAAGTGCAGGACATTTATGAGTAATACAGCAAATCATTTTCTCCTCCCCAAGTAACAACCTTCTATACCTGAAAGCTTCCCATATCACAAGCATCTAAAAACTCTGTATATTGGTTTCCTACATGCCACGTTGCTTCCCTAACCTTAAAGCATTACCCCCACTACTTGTATATCCCTTTGAACATTTTTATGCGCCAAAAGCTTTTTTGCTTATGCTATCTCAACAAGCCCTTATAGCCCTGCCCTTACATATATTCAGGAAAATTGCAAGACTGAAGAAAAACATTCCTTCAAAGGGTTTCTCACATCCTCTCACTACACTGGCACCTTTAGGCATATGAGGTGAGGTCTAGGAGACCTCAGGGAAGTCCACAGACCCTTACCTGGCATGCCTGGGAGCCATCACCACAGTGATCAGGGTGCTGATGTCACCATCAGCTTATAATGCTGGAGGCCAAGGAATATGTGTAGAGATGTCACAATTCTGTCTGGGTCCAGGAGGAGCGGAATTATGGAATTTAATCACACTAACAACAAGTAATGCTTAAATTGTGTGTGTGGCAGATCTTCACCCACATTATATCTCCAAGACACATAAAATGTAGCTGCACACTCACTTTTCTAAGATAGCAGCTTATTTATTGTTCGTTTTCAAAACTATCTGTCTGTGTACTTTTGAGTTTATGCAAAATTACCCTGAAGTAACAGATAACAGAATACTAGCTGAAATTGCTAAAAAAAACAAACCAAAAAACCAAAAAAACCAAGGAGGTATGGATTATGTTTTTAACACAAGTTACACATGAAAGCAATAGTCTCACACACATTTATCTGGTTGCATTGAACTAGTGGGACTTATTTCTGAGTAGACATGCATGGGATTGTGCAGTAAGTGTCACCACAACCTAAAGAAACATCCTAGGAACCAAATATGTGTAACTTGGTAAAAGGCAGAATCGTTTTTTGAGTATCTATTGTGGAGAGAGGGCAGTAAGAGGAAGGACAATGGGTTATATCTTCTGTGCCAGCGTGATGTGTGCCACTGCAGACATACATCTCAGCAGCAATGATGAATGGGGCCAAGTCTTCATCGTCTTCCCACCTTCACCTGTCCTGTTTTTAATAGATCTGGGATTCTTGACTCTCCATATAGATGACCAAATGCACCTTGTCCAAGCTCATAAATTTTGCATGCTAACAAGGGAGAAGGTATAAATATCTCTGGTTTTGCTTAGCTGACATTATTTTATGAGCCGAGCTCCTGTGTTATGCAAATAGCCAATGACTGTGCTTGGAAAATAGAGTTAAAGAGCACATTTATCATGTGGACACTACGGCTTATTGCTTACAAATTACTTGATGAAAAGTGATTTGAACTTTAGAGAACATTAACTGGAACTTAACAAGTATTGTCACATAAAACACTAAGGAAAGGAGATTGTGTCTTTGAGAATAAGTTATACTTTATATGACAGGCCAAAAAAGAGAGAAGGTCCACTATAGAGTTTGGCAGGGCCAGCAACAGGAGTAGGCATAGTCAGACACCTACAAGAACCCACACACCAGCAGGGGCCCACGGACAACAGCTCCCTCGACTTGCTTCTCATCACCATTTCAACCTGAGTGTACATCTGCCTCTTGATCTGACCTACACAATAGTGATGGTGAGATGGAGAAGCAGATGCTGCTGCCTACTTGCTCATCAGCTGTCTGACTGTCAAGCGAGCAAGTGGTAGCAATGATGAGAAAGGGGAGGAGGAGGAGCAAGAGCAGTTGGTGACAATGGCGGTGAGACGGTAGACTCATTGAGAGGGGACCCACTGAGGGTGTCTTGTCTAAGGGCCTTCAAAACCTGGAGTTGGCATTGGTGTCTGGGTAGTCCAATGACTACCATACTAAGTTTACAGCTGGGCCAAAATGTTAGGTCTGCGAGGGACTCAATGGGCTGGTTCACATGATGAAAATGAGCCACCATGGCTTTATTTTAGCCACCGTATCTTATTTAAATAGCAGAGAATGCACAGCACGTGTGGGGATCGATTTCCATAATCACCACCAGGGCACAGAATGTCATTTCATCCAAACCTGGGCGGCCTGGCTTGTTGGAAGGGAAACAACCCTGCAATAACCCATGGGATGCCATAGGAATACTGGAGGGTTGTTTACCCCCTCCAGCAAGCCATGCCACCCGGGTTCAGATGACACAAGTCATGCCTGGGGGGTAATTATGGAAATCGTTCCCCACATGTGCCCAGCACACACCATGATTTAAATAAGTCATCTCGGCTTATTTTGATCTTCTGAACTAGGTCAATGGGTAACATTGGATAACTCACTTTCTCTGAGGTCTCATCTACCCCAAGCAGGATATTGCACTATGAAAGCGGTATGAAACGGTATATAGTATGTGTCAATGGGCCCCAATAGTTGTCAGTGCACTTCAATACCACTATAAGTGTCTCCTGCCTTTTATATACTGTTTTCTTACCACTTTCATAGTGCAATATCCTGCTTGGGGTAGATGAGGCCTCAAACACAGTTCTCCTAGCTGTAAAATGGGGATAATAAAGAACCCCCTCAGAGAATAATTATCAGGATTGATGAGGTAAAAACTATTAACATCCCCCTGCCCCCAGGAGTTTCAGTCAGGAGATAATTAGATTGGAAGATTTCAGTCCTCTAGCTCTGAAGTGGATTTCTTCTCTTTATACCTATAATGGTGACAACTACTGCATTTCACATTTTATTTTGATGCTACTACCATGTAGAATTCTAAGCCCCCTCAATAAACTATAATTCCTCAGCTTTCTTTGGGGGAAGGCATCACCAGGACAAAACTGATGAAACTCCGTATGATTGATATATCCTTAGAAGATGAATTCAGATTACCATTTTGTCATACATTCTATCACACAGTTCACCTGTGTGAAAGCTTTCCCTATACAGCAAGATGGTACAAATAGCATATTCCAGAATGAGAATGCTCACCCCAAGGTGATTTGATCATCTGTATGGGTTCAAAGACTCATTCTGACACATCTTGCAGCATTCTCACATGTACTATGGTTAGAGGAAATCTGGGGAGAGAGAGAGAAAAAGAGTAAAGACAATGGGCAGAATATTTCCTGGATTACATATCCTGCAATGGATTCTTTTATACAGAGTGGATATCAAACCATATGCTCACATTGACTATTTGCTTAGGACAAAAACAAAGCACTGGAGATGAGTCTGCCTGTGGAGGTGTCATTTTATAATCAGTGTGATGAAAGTCACCATCTGTGTTTCTAAAAGTTGATAAAATGTCTTCACATGTTATTAGTATTGCTGAACCTGAGGGTAGTTGAATTTGTACCTTCCTCCCTTTAGCCAATTCTTTATCCAGTTGTTTCCCCGATATTCCACTAATCACACATCCTCTCATAATTTTAACTGAGCGAATGGGAATGTAAGCCTTAAAATGTCAGCCTCTCCATCTTATCTATTTCTGACAATGTTTGTCATTCAGAACATAACTTTTAATGGATGTCTCTAATATTTATGCTGATGGGTTTTAAAATTCCAAAATTGGGACTATTCCACAAATATTTCTTGTGCCTTTAGGCATTTTGTTATGCAGGGCCAATGCCAAGGCTAGGCATGGTTGGGCGACGGCCAAGGGCCCCTGCCCCAGCAGGGGCCCACTGACAAGAACCTCTTGGACTTGCTCCTCCTTGTCACCATGGCAACCTGCTTGTTTACCTGTCTCTTGCTCTGGTTCAGGCAATGGCGGTGGTGAGAAGGAAGAGCAGTGGATGCCACTGCCCACTTGCTGACTGGCGCTCTGCCTGTCGAGCAAGCAAGTAGAAGCAATGATGAGAATGAGGAGGAGGAGCAAGAGCAGTGACAATGGCAGTGAGGAGGTAGACTCATTGAAAGAGAGGGCCCTTGAAATACCTAAAATCAGCACTGTTGTGCATAACCGAGGCCATTTTGTTTTAAATGGTAAATAATCCACAGTGTCTGCTCTTGGAGCTAACTGTATACAGTCAGAGGAGGTCTTGCTGGCCATTCTGAGACAAACTGTGGGCCTTCTCTGTAGCGGCACCCACCCTCTGGAAAACCCTCCCTTGTGCAGTTTGGGAGGCGGAAAATGTAACATCCTTCAAATGCCTTCCGAAAACATACCTTTTTGAGCAGGCTTTCCCTGGACTGTAATTTATCTGATTTTTATTGCATTCCTAAACTTTGAACGTGTTAAATTTATTGTATACTTATTGTGTTTTATGGTTTTAATTGTGCTTTGGCCAGAGAGCCTCGGCTATTGGGTAGTATAAAAATGTAATAAATAAAATAAAATAACCCAAAATGACACATTTCAATCAGTCTGTACCTGTGCATACTGAATCCATGTGACAAGGAACCATGCTTCATGTCTGATTTATGTATGTTCATTTGAATGCCTGAAGAGAGGCACTCTCTGTACAGCTTTAATACAGTTCCTAATCGTGTGTAGTGAGCCCTCTGTGTTACAGGTGAACACTCAGGGGCGCTCCATAGACAAAGAAATGAATGCATGTATTTCTGGGGAAGAGTTTGCCACCCACTATACCACCATGTCGGTATCCAATGACTGAGCAGAGCTATTCACACAATTCAATGAAACAGAGCTAGAAAGACCGTTTAGCACCATTTCACATCTTACAAGGCAACCAACAAACCCAATTTTGCCACAGGTTGCGGACTCAGCAGAGAGCCACAGTCCATACCAGCTGTCTGACAAGTGTACCTCTATTTATGTATGTATTTATTTATTGCATTTTTATACTGCCCAATAGCCAAAGCTCACTGGGCAGTTTACAAAAATTAAAACCATAACAATTATTCAAAATATAAAACAACAGTATAAAAATGTAGCATAAAATACAATATAAGAATACAAGCAGGATAAAACCAACAGCAATACAGATTTAAAATTCAAATTTAAAACAGCAAAGTTAAAAATTAGACTAATAAACTGTTAATATACTGAGAAAATAAAAAGGTCTTCACCCGGTGTCTAAAAGAGTGTAATGTAGGTGCCAGGTGAACCTCTTTACAGAGCTCATTCCACAGCTGGGGTACCACAGCAGAGAAGGCTCTCCTCTTGGTAGCCACCTGCCTCACTTCCTTTGGCAGGGGCTCATGGAGAAGGACCCCTGAGGATGATCTTAGGTTCCGGGCAGGTACATATGGGAGGAGGTACATATGGCAGGTACATAGGATACAGGTGTTTTTAAACACCCATTTGTCACATTCACACTTTACATTTTTAGGTGCATCCCCCCCTTTTAAGCTATCCCCTTTATTTTGGTTCCTGCCCCTTTTACCTTTGGTCCTCCCACCACTGGAATGCAGCTCCTATGAGCTTCTGCAAAATGGAATTCAGCCACTAGGCTGAGAGCGTCGCTACATTAAGGGAAATTGCATTGTTTACCTGGGGCTTTTTTGCTTCCTGGTTCTTTGGCGCGATTGTTATGGGCTGCATTATACAGGAAGAGAGGGCCAACAATGTGTTTGAATTGAATACTTCCCCTCTGTTCAGTTCCATTGAGACAGCACCAGATCCTGCTGTTTCCAAGTTATTACAATTTTAAAAGTGGTTCTTTTCACCCCCGGGATTTCTGGTTGTTGACAAAGTCATGAAATTGACCCTGAAAATGTCTGTGAGTACCCAATCACAAGTGTGCAATAAAGCACTAGTTTAGAGGAGCCTTGAAAGAGGTCCTTCACCCTTGACATAAATAGTATAAACAGTATAAGAAGCCCTCAATCAGTTGCTCAAAGGGCAATTAAAAAGGCAACCAGAAAACAAAGCCTTCTCAATTACAGTTAAGGTCAACTTGACATATATGTTTCACAGAGAAAATGTAGGAATGCCTCTTGCTCTTCCTTGCTTTTAACACTTCCTTCGCTTCTATTATCATTTTTTTAAAAAAAGAAACATGTATGACTGTGGCTTTTTAAAGATGGCTATGAATTATTTAGTCATGGGATCATTTGTAGCAAACATTATATGGAAAACAGTTCTCCGACCAGGCAAAAGTGCAAGTCAACCTGCTCTCAGATACACAATCACCATTAATTTTAATGACACAGAAGGAGAGGAGAAGGCAGTTCAGCAGCGGCAGAGTATATCCACTTCTTCAAAACCTTGAGTGGTATAATCTGGAGGATTTGATTTGTGCACCTAATCAATGGGGTGGGTGGGAGACTGCAATCAATAAACATAGACCTCATAATCATCATTAATTGAAATTCTTTGCTCTACCTTTTGCATAACAAAATAGTCAGTTCCTTAGTGGGGAAAAAAAGAAAAGAAATTACAGCTTCTTGACCTCCCACAAATTTCTCATGAACTGAGGTTGCAGCACAAGCTGCATGTACTGAATGTACATATGCTGAATGTACTCCACCAACCATGTGTGGGGACTCACCAAATAGTAGATTCCTATCCTGTTCTTAATGCTTTGCTGGTGAGCTCCAAAATGGTGTGTCAAATAGCTTGTGGGCTCCATTCCAGCTTGGTGGGTTACAAGAAACTTCAAGACACAGGCTTATCTTAGACCAGCCTTCCCCAACGTGGTGCCCCTTAGATGTTTTGGGCTGTAACTCCCAACAATGCTGTTTGAAGAGCTCTCCTGTCCAATTCCAGTTTAAAGATAATGAACTCTAAGAATTGTTCCCCATCAACAGTTAGCTCCTGAATAGCTGACTGACCAGGCAGGCATGCAGGTCACCTGGGCCAGATCTACACAGAGCAGGATATAACATTTTGAAAACATTATGAAAATGGTATATGGAATGTGTCCTGGGCCCGAACAGTTGTCAAAACCGTTATAAACCATTATAAAGCTGTAGTGTAGATCCTGGCCTGGTTACAATCTTCTACATTAAAATTGAGATGCATTGCATTTTTATTTAAATTATGATAATAATTTCTAAATTTTCCTTTAGACATATAAATTAGCATATGAATTATGCAAATCACTGCCCTCTTTGCCTCATTTTTGGTGATGCATTTCCTCTTTGGGGGGTTAAGTGGCCACCCTACCATAGCTAGAACACAGTCTTGAAATAAAATTAAAAGAATCCATCTCTTCTCCTCAGGTGAGTCAATAGCAGTCAGAAGAGTGAGTGGACTGCTGCTGTTTTAGGATAAAGGTAATTTTCTGATAGAAGTGTGGGCACTGCCTAAAAGACAGACTGAACATGCTCTTTTCTTGCCAGCTCTGCAAGTATTTTGCACCAATGCAGATTTCCCTTAATAAACACAACTGCAGTCTTTTCCTCTTTGTATTTCAGACTTATTTAGATGCTAGACAACACATGGAACAGAATCCGATCCTCTTTTATGGAATTTTGATTTATCTTATCCATCATTTGAATAGAAGAATGAAATCTGATAAGAAGTTTGGACCTCAGAAGGGAACCGGGCTTCGTTTTGTAGTGTCAAGCATTCTCTATTGCACCTGAGCCTACTCAGTAACATTGGCAGATTTGGGACCCAGGCCCACAGGCCTAAAATTTCATTTGTTAATTTGCAATTCTATATATACTAGTGCTGTGCCAAAAATTTATCCTACAAAAATTTTGCCCATTCTCATTCAATCTGAAAGAAAAGAAATTGCTTTCGAAAAGAAATTCAAAGGAGAAATTTCAAAGAAATTCTCATGGGTTTGGTTCAGAGTTCTTGCGCTTGCCTTACTTATGTAATGACTGAGGAGTGTGGGTGTCTTCTCTTTCTTCATACATTCATCTCTCTGACAGCCTGTAGCCTCCTTGGCCTCCCGCACTTCCTGCCCAGGGGAAGACATCATGGAATTTTATTCCTCCCATAGGGTATTTTCATATCAGGAAGTTCAGGCAGCCTGGGAGACTATAGAACAATGGTGAGACGTGTAATAGAAAGAATAATATAGACAGTACCTTCAGCCACATCACAGGGATTAGCTGAGGTCAAAAACATCACCAGCACACATTCAAAATAAATTATGAACCGCCCTGAGAATAAGGAAAAATGGAAGCCCCTTTCATGGGGAAAGAAAACTTTCAGGAAATCTCTGAGATTTTTCTTTTCTTACCTTCTAGAAATAAAAGGACACTTTTCAGAATGTTATCCACATTTTCTTCTCCATTATTTTTGTGGAGGCAGCATTCCCTCTCCACCGTGCCCTGGAGTGATGCTAGGTATATGGGGTATTGTGGAGGATGCAAAATGGGGGCCAGGCTGCCAACACAGGCAGTTCAAAAAACAAAACAAAAAACCACCCAAAAATCCTTAGGGAAAAAAGAAAGAAAGAAGCTGTTCTGCCACCCTTGCCAATGGTGATGCCTACCTGTGAGAAATTGTTGGAGAATTTCTCTTCCCCCAGGAGAAATTTGGTGAAATTGTCCCCCCTGTCATATCTCTACCCACAAATAGGGCACTTGCGCACAGCTCTAATATATACTAATTTAGAAATAATTACTAGAAAGTATTTCAATTTCACAGGCGTCAAATCCAACCAATTAATTTCTCATACAAATAATCTCCAATTAACTTGCACCCTGGCCCAGATTATCTCAAACCAATGGACAAAGTTTTTCTCTCAGCTTAAAAGAAGATGGCGGTGGGGGGGATTGTAGCATACTGGAAGGGGAGAGTTTACCTTTTCCTCCCCATCTGCAATTCCCCTTGAAAATAACTCCCTGCATGTCAATTAAGTTGAGGAAAAACAACCTTCCATTGGCCCCAATGATTCTCGGGGCACTGTAGAATAGATCTAGGGCCTGGGAAATAATTTAGGGCAACATCTCTGGCCATATGCTAAAGAAGTCTGATGGGTCAAGGGAAAATGATGTTGAACTGGCACCACAGAGGGCTCGTCCCCACCTGTGGCATGCTGCATTAGTTCCTCTTGCAGTAACACTGGATTCTGAAGCCGTATTTGTATCGTTAGGATATTCTTTTTTTGCGTGTTTCCTCATTTTGAAACTTAGCCCTCCCATGGTTTGGGAATCTTAACTATCCCTGTATAGTTTTACTATTGTACTATAAGCAATCATCCTTAATAGAACTTCGTAAGTTACATTAAGTTAGAGTTTCTATCAAATAAACCCCTTATTTACGACAATGATTACTAAGCCGTGCCTTGTTTATTTCAATATCTGATTAGTTTACAAGTGCAAGAGATTAATCTTGCATTGGAACTGGTTGTACTTATTATAGAAGAGCTGCAACAATTATAGTCAGCAATATTTACTATTAAGAGAGATGGTTATGTCTGATTGAAGTGAAATGCTGGCATTTCACACCCATGTGGTTCATTTACAATTCTGCAAATTAGAATCAAGGTAGATCCGCCCTTTGCTCAGGTTTGATTTCTAGAAAGTGGAGAAGTGGTGAAACGTAAAGAATAGTTCCTCTGGCTGTTTACGCAAATGCATATTCGTATTTTCTCTCAAAATAGAGACCAAAAAGAATAGAAACCTCTTATAGACTATCTGAAGGGACAAGAAAAAAAATGAATTGTTTATCTGTGGATTCAACAACTGAGAAGGGTTAAAAGGAGGGGGGAAATTGGTTGTTTGTTTAATGACAAGAAGAAAGATGGTTACATATCTTTGCAGGGGGGAAATCCTGGAACCACCTTAGCTCTGTATACAGTCCTCTTTTAGTATGTAGTTGATGTGTTGATGTGTTGATGTTTTGTGTGTGTATAATAAACAAAAAATTTAAAATGAAAAAAAAAATAGAGACCAAAAAGAAACACTGTCCCAGTTCAGATGTAACCCTAAACCATAGTTTAGCACTACAGGCAGTGCCCTATTGTGCAGATGTGCCAGCAGGAGTGACCACCAGCACGATGGGGATTTTGCGGCTCTACAAGGAACCTGAAACAAGTGGAAATGCTCATTTCCAGAATGAGGCAGATCAGTGGAGTTTGCAGAAGGGAGCTCTGCTAATCCATCCTCATCGGAAAACAAGCATTTCTGGAAATGTGCATTACGTTTAGAACTGCAAAATCCCAATTGCTTAAGCGGCCATTCCTGCTGGCACAAAAGAAACAGTGGCAGTGTAATGGCAGCATAGGATACTGCCCTACGTGAGTGAACTGAGTGAGCTTTGCTCACAAGCATGAGGAGAAGATTGGAAGCATCCTCTTCCAAGCTTAAATTAACTACAATTTGTTGTTACGTCCAAACTAGGAATTCTGATTAGCTTGGTTTATGGAAGCAAGCCATGATCAGAAACCACAGTTTGATTTTGGTTTTTTCAATAAACTAGAATTAAATCCAACACAGGTCTGAGCTGGCTCAGACATAGCAACAAACAGCAGTTAGTTTACAGAAGAAAGCAGATATTTCTAGTCTCCTCACAGTCAAGGCAAAGGAAGAGAGGGGAGCAGGGATTGTTCATGCCCAAAGTGAAAATTCTCATAATGCTGCCCCTTAATGTTACATCTGAACCAGGCCATTTTTACTGTTGTTTATGGCAAATCATATTTAAATCCACCATTATGCAGGCAGTATCAATCAGGGCCCCTCTGCCTCTGATGGTTCCATTATGCTTGTGGAATCCACTGCTTGCCAAGCGTGTTTTGCGCTTCATAACCCCAGGTGTCATTTGTCCAGATACAAAAGAGGGCAGGGCTCCTGCAGCTTTTACTGTTGCAATGAAGAGGTAATTTCACCAGGTGTTGTATGCATACAAATGACACTTGCTGAAATTCCCTGTCCTCCTTTCCATATGGTCACTCTAAATAATGTATTTTAAACAGTGATTCTTAATATTTTATATGTAAACCACTTAGAGCTTTAATTATGTTAAGTGGTATATAAATGTAAACAAATACATAATAAATATTATACACTTTACAAAATAAATTACCATTATTACCAAATTATCCTTTAGAAAGTTCTTTTTTCATACGTTATGATTATGATAATCATTCCCAAAATGCATGAATCTACTTCAGTTTTTATAAAAAGCCTTAATAGTTGTCTGTGTCTCAGATTCAAATTAGATGTGTTGTCTTGAGTAAATACACTGTTTCTTAAATTCTCTGCTGGGTAGAGCAGGGGAAGAGAGTGAAGCAATTATTTGCTAGGGAACAGGTACCAGAAAAGAAGAGCTATCAGTCACTGGACCTGTTCAGATGACACCCTAAACCCTGCTAGTTAAGCCATTTTGGTGAAGCAGCAGGGTTTGGGGTGTCTTGTGTGATGCATTTTACTAAACCCTGTTCACTTTGTAACTACATCCAGACCATCTTCACTAACCCTGTCCTGCAGCATGGTTAGTGGCGCTAACCCTGGCTTAAAGTGTTTTATGCAATCCTGTCGGAGTTAACGGGCCAGAACCATAACAGCCCGCTGGCAAGAGCAGCCTAAATCACCTAGGCTGCTCTTGCCATAATGCTTGATCTCCCCTGCCGATTGCTGCAGTGCTGATGCAGCCGCTCAAAATGGCCACCTGCGTAAAGTATAGCGGGTGACCATCTCAAAATGGCAGTGTTAACAGGACAGTACTGCAGTGCCACCAATAGCTTTGAACCTGCCGGCAACCATCCTGGCCAGTGAGAGGGAGAGGAATGCATATTCCTAAACAGTGAGTATCCTCTTTGGCGATGGAAATGGCGATCATCAGCTTCAAAGCACTAGGCGTAAAATGAATGGCTGAGGAGGGAAGAAGCAGACCTAAGATAGTGGGTGCTAAAGGGCTCGTACCACAAGGGATGCTGGGGGTGGAGCATTCAGAAGACTCAGGAGCTCAGCAGAAAGGTTTGTGGTTAGTGTGTGGTTTAGGAAACTGGGAAATGGGCAGAGTTTACGGTGTCTTGTGTGACAGCACAACTTGTGGTTAGTGCTAACCCCAGAGAACCACAGTTTCGTTGACCACAGAGTCTGAAATGTCATCAGATCAGGCCTATAGGGAATATCATTTCGAGCATATCTTTGTGGGTATTGTGATGAAGAGTGCTGGCAACTTTCTTTGAGAGCTTTTCCAACATGAATAGTTCTTATTGAAATCTTAAATATTGAATAAGAACAGTAGGCTGACCATCTGAAAAGGAGGACAGGGCTCATGTAACTTTAACTAGGCTGACCATATGAAAAAGAGGACAGAGCTCATGTAACTTTAACAGTTGTAGAGAAAAGGGAATTTCAGCTAGTGTCATTTGTATGCAATTAGTTCCTGGTGAAATTCCCTCTTCATCACAACAGTTAAAGTTGCAGGCACTATACTAGAGTGATCATTTACAAAAGAAGGCAGGGCCCCTGCAACTTTAACTGTTGTGATGAAGAGGGAATTTCACCAGGAACTAATTGTGTACAAATGACACTGGCTGAAATTCCCTTTTCTCTACAAATGTTAAAGTTACATGAGCCCTGTCCTCCTTTTCAGATGATCAGCCTACTTTAACAGTTGTAGAGAAAAGGGAATTTCAGCCAGTGTCATTTGCATGCAATTAGTTCCTGGTGAAATTCCCTCTTCATCACAACAGTTAAAGTTGCAGGGGCCCTGCCTTCTTTTGTATATGGTCACTCTAGTATAGTGGCTGCAACTTTAACTGTTGTGATGAAGAGGGAATTTCACCAGGAACTAATTGCATACAAATGACACTAGCTGAAATTCCCTTTTCTCTACAACTGTTAAAGTTGAGCCCTGTCCTCCTTTTCAGATGGTCAGCCTAAAGAACAGAAAACCCTCAAACTGTGGTACAGTGGATATAGAATTAACATTTCATCTCTTCAGTAATAGTAATAAAAAAATTCCTAATGGGAACATTCAGTCAAACTGTGTGGCACAAATTGAAAACTAAAGGTGTTATAAAAGTTTAGAAGTTTCAGTTAAGTGTAGGCCACCCATTAAAGATAGAAACTTTAGAAGTTATGTTTCCCCCTCTTTTTAAGGCAAGTAAAAAGAAGTGTAATAAATGTGTCTGGATATTTGTGGGCTTAAAAGGAAAGATGATTGAAGCTCACAATTGTTCTGTCTTGCAAGATGATACCAAATCTGCAGGAAAAGATCTGATGAGGTCCATGAGATAACAATTTTGGGGCTGTAATGAGCAAAGCCACTAGGAAATTGCTGCAAAAATGGTGGGATTAAGGTCCATTTGTAGAAGAAAATTGCGAGGAAATGGCAGGCTGATATTTGGCAAGATATTTATTGTTTCTATAAATTAGCTTTTTTTAACTTTACAAAAGTACACTTGCTAGTTTTAAATAAAAAAAAGCAAACTCTTCCTTGTTCCCATGTTTTGCCCTTAAAACAGCTTTAATGAAACTTCTTAAGGACCTGCACTTTTAAATTTAAATCTGTAGTCTTAATTCTGCTGAAAACCTTAGGAAATTGGGACAATGAGTTTGCGAAATCAGGGTCATGCATGTATAAAATAAGGTTTCTGCAAGTGTGTCCTTAGCTGGATGAGGAACCATGCATGGAAACAGGTGCCGCTCAATCAGTATTTTCCCAACTCAGTCCCAGCTCCTAAGGCTACATGTACGCAGCCCTTTTTCAGAAAATTTGTGATAGTGACAATCAGCCATTTAGGAGCTGGATTTAGGCCCCCACTAAACAGCTGATCAGGGCAATTGCTAATTTTCTGAAAGGGCTCCATGCACAGAGAATCGCAGCTACTGAGTTGACAGAATTGATATCTTGTCCTCTTTATGGAATTGTAGATTCTTCTGAATAGATTAACTATTGGTCATCAGTGCCAAAAACCTTTGCATCCTATAAATACTATACCAGAGATGACAAGACCACAACCTTGAAAAGTTCAAGAGCCACAAGACATGCACAACCTTTACACATATACATTAAATCCCCCTTACCCCCAATTCCTAGGTAAGGGCTGCAATGCATGGTTCTGTGAGGGAAGGTCACCTAAGGAAAAGCTTAGGGAAGGTGAAAATTCCTGGGCTAATGCAGTGGAGGCTAGTGGCTCTGACTTCAGTGGGGCTGTGAATCCATTCTGATTTTCAGTCAGAAACAGCCAGAACTCTAGAGGAACTATCCAAGTTTCTGAACCATAGGCCAAAATAGGCTCAGCACTTTGGATAGCTTCTTCAGAGTTCTCTCTGGTTCTGACGGAAACCTAGACTGGATTCACAGCCCCACCAAAATCAGAGCCAACAGCTGCCACTGTTCTAATGCCCTGTGGACATAGAAAAGGTATTGGAGAGGGGGAGGATGAATCCCTCCTATAGTTGCTATCGAGAATGGCTGGAGGGGGGAAACAGCTGGTGTCAAGGGTCGACATAGTTGGGCACGTGCCAAAGGTAGGGCAGGGCAGAAGGGGAGCCAGTGGGGCCAGTTGGCCCGGGGCCCACGATTTTGAGGGGGCACTCTGATGAGGAGGTCCCCCCCAGCTTATTCTATTGCTTCCATTGCGTAAGTGGTCCATCGAGAAGCGAGGAGCCCGCCTTGTGGAAACAGCGCAGAAGCCGCCCGTCATGAAATTCTGAATGTGAAGAAGTGATGTCTTACATCTTGAATGAAAGTGCTTTCCATTACCTTTTTTTTATAAATCGTTCTAGTTCATATGTATTTAGCACTGAATCAGTGCCACTGATGAAAAAATACGTAATGAGCAGTTTTAAATGGGGGGGGGGCACACACTTCCCATCTGGCCTGGGCATATAACCAGCTCTGTACGGCCCTGGCCAAAGGCCCACACCCAACAGGGCCCCACAGACAAGAGCCCCACCCCGGATTTGCTCCTCTTCCCCACTGCAACCTGCTTGTTCACCTGCCTCTTGCTGTAACCCAGACAGTGGTGGTGGTGAGAAGGAGAAGCAGTAGATGCCACTACCTACCTGCTCACTGTCTCTTTACCTGTCAAGCAAGCAAGCAGCAGCAATGATGAGAAAGAGGATGAGGAGCCAGAGCAGCTGGTGACAATGGGACTGAGAAGGTGGGCTCACTCCTGGAGAGGGCCCATTAAGCGTATCTTGCCCAAATGCCCTCAGAAACCTAGACACCCTCTACAAGAATTCGGTTTGACACCTGGTTCTCCGATTATGCGCATCTTCTCGGAAGCGCTTTATGGTAAATGAATGTATGCGGGAGGTAATTGAGCGCACAACTGGTGGCCTTACCGGTTGTTTGAAATGTGCTTTAGAAGTAGTTAATGCGGAGAATCGCTTGTTCACATAGTCAAAATGCGCTTTAACTGCCACAGCAAAATAAAACTCGCTATTTAATGCACATTTGATAATGCACATAATCGGATAGATAACACGCCTCAACTTCCGATTTGCACTCCGCTCATGTAGAGGTAAAAATTTAAAGAGACTTGAAGGAGCTTTAAACCTCTCATGTAGAGGCAGCCCTAGAGCAGTGTGGGGAAGCCTCGATGAAAAACCCAGAATAGTTTTTCAATGGATATTTTATTTATAACCTGTTTTTATGCTCTTTATGGTTTAAAAATTTGTATATTGTTTTTTTTAAAAAAAATGTTCAATGTTTTTAATTTTTGTAAACCACCCACAGAGCTTCGGCTATGGGGCGGTATATAAATGCAAATAATAATAATAATAATAATAATAATAATAATGGTGCAAGATGAATCCCCTACCTGTTCTAATCAAATCTCGCTTTTTTTCTGTACAGTGCCATAGTAAACAAACCTACATGGCCATCCCTGAGCACTATGCACCTTGACTTGTGGGGGGGGGGACACCATATTCTGCTCTGTTTCAGACAGCTAGAGGAGAACAGCACTGGAGGAGAAATGGTAGTGCATCATCCGCTCCCCACCACCACCACCACCACCAAAGTATTCTTTAGATTAAACTCCCTGAAGGCTGCTTTTGGTCTAAAAAAAAAAAAGGAGAAAGATATGCACAACTGTGTGTCACATCTAATTTGGATGTTAAATGTCTGGGATATCCCTGGGGTTCCAAGCAGAAGTGTTCAATCTCCTGAATGTAATTCACATACATTTACATTTGCATAATATTGTTAGGTATAAATAATAGATCAGAGTTGTTTAGAATGTAATGCCATTGCTTCATAAGCTAACCAGCTTTTTATACTGAAGGGGCAAAATCTCTTTTTCTTAGCGTTCTCATAAATTAATCCTGTAAATATTTGGATCTTGTTGACAAGATTTCCACTGTCTTTGAACTGATTGGATGGCAACTCTATTGGGGACCACTCTATTTTCCAGACAATGCTCTGGGAGGTAAAAGTATGCTTTGTGACACTGTTACAAAGGAGTTTGAAATGTGCCGGCTTTCTGATCCATGTGCTACGTATTTAATTGTCATTACCCTGACACCTTGGCTCAAGAATCCATTTTGGTTCCGGAAGGCGCCGTCTGAAAAGCTGCCAGGAATGCCATTAAGGCTCTGAACCACCACACTTCCTTGCACTTCCTTTTTGAGTAGATAAAAGGGAAGCATTCCCTGTAACCACGGAAACGTACAAATGTCTGCCTGAGTGACATATACCACCCAGCTGACTAACCCATGAGTGTACCTTTGAATTGGCTAATCAAATGCTGTGGTAAGGGGGGAAAGCCAAATCCTGAAGAATCCCCACCTTTCAGCCAGGTCAACCACATCAAGTGCTACTTGAGTATCCTTGATGTCCATTAATGTGTCCATTTGAAAAATGCATGCAAAAATATGTGCAGAATGTTTTATGTTAACTCCCCCCTCATCCCAGCTTAGATGAAACTGGGACAGAATGAAGTTGGAGTTATAGGGGGGGGGGGCAGAAAGGAGGAAGTTCATGGAAATGAACTTGACAGATCTGCCTGAGAGTAGGGGCAGTAATCTTTCCCAGCGATACCCACCAGTTTTCTTATATAGCCCAAACTGTATAAGAGGGATAGGCTCCACTTGAACCAGAATGGAACCATACTGCTGGTGATTAACATAAAAAAGGTGGCAGAGCAGCTTTTAAACTGAATCCTAGGGGAAAGCTGACAGGAGCTGGGAAGCATCTGGTTCAGGTTAAATCATCCCTAGAGGATGAAGGTGAAAATGTTTCTGAGTGCTCAAATGAAGATGAGGGAACAGGCCACAAACATGTGGTAAAACATACTAGCCAGTCAAAGAACCATAGAAGAAGACACACATGTCAGAGACATCTGGGGCATGGCACTATGTACATGTGTTTCTATGCGGATGCATTCCAAGCCAGGTTGGGAGGGTTGGAGTGCCCAGTTATAAAGGAGAACCTAGATATAGTGGGCATAATGGAAACCTGGTAGAACAGAGAGAATGAATGGGATACAATCATCTCTGGATAGAAACTCTATAGGAAGGATAGGGAACACCGTGTTCAAGGAGGTATCACTTTGGATGTCAAAGAGGTCATAGTGTCACAAAAGTGCTATGAACGACCAGGCTCCAAAAGCAATTTCATATTAGGGACATGCTATCATTCCCTAAACCAGAATGCTCAGGGTGATCTTGAGATGGAAAATTAAATCAGGGAGGTGTCCAAATAAGGAAGTGTTGTAATAATGGGTGGCTTCATTTACCCCGACATTGACCGGATAAATATATATTGAAGTGGGAAATTGAAATATGACTCTATTGAAGTCCAATAGAGTCATATTTGACCTCTTGAGAGGAAACTTCTCTAAAATCAACTGAGAAAAATGAAGTTGAAAGGGGGAATCAAGAGGGTTAAATCCCTTCAAGTTACTCAAACCCACAATAATAGAAGCTTAGCTATAATGTATATCACAGATTAGGAAAGGCATCACCAAATCCAAGAGGTCACCAGTATGGTTAGCGATCAGTGTCAAGAAACCTATTACAGAAAAGAAAGTTTCCTTCAGAAAATGGCATTCTTGCCCAAATGAGGAGAACAAAAAGGAGCATGAACTTGCACAAAGGAAATGCAAGCAGACAATAAGAGCTGCAAAAAAGCATTTTGAGGAACGTATCACTAACAACATCAAAGGCAACAATAAAGATTTGTTTAAAACATTAGATGCAGAAAACCAGCTAGGAAGGCAGTTAGATTGTTGGATGACAATAGGGTTAAAGAAGTACTAAAGGAGATTGCAGGGAAGCTGGATGAATTATTTTAATCAGTTTTCACTGCAGAACATGTAGAGCAGATATCTGTACCTGAACTGATGTTTTTCAGGAAGAATGTCTAAGAAACTGAGGCAAATAGTGGTGACAAAATATGAAGTTCTCAACCTTATTGACAAATTGAAAGCTAATAAATCACCAGGTCCATATGAAATCCATTCTAGAATTCTTAAAGCACTCAGATTTGGAATTGCTGGTCTTCTAACAAATATATGCAATACGTCCCTAAGATCAGCCTCTGTACCAGAGAACTGGAGAATAGCCAGCATAACATTAATTTTTAAAAAGGGATCCAGGGGGATCTGGGAAATAACAGTCCGCTTAGCTTAACATCTGTTCTGGGTGAATTGGTTGAAAACATTATTAAAGACAAAATTAGTAAGCATATAGAAGAATAAACACGGCTTCTGTAAAGGTAATTCCTGTCCCACTAACTTTTTAGAGTTCAATAAGCATGTATACAGGTGTGATATAGTAGACATTGTTTATCTGGATTTCCAAAAGACTTTTGACAAAGTCCCTCAGCAGACTCCTGAGCAAACTTAGCAACCATGGAATAAGTGGAGAGGCCATCTTGTGGATCTGTAAATGGTTAAAGAGCAGAAAGTAGAAATAAATGGTACATTCTCCCAATAAAGGGAAGTAAATAGTGGGGTACCACTGGGATCAGTATTGGGACCAATGCTTTTTAACTTTCATAAATTATCTGAAATTAGGAGTAAGCAGTGAGGTGGCCATGTTTGCTGATGACACCAAATTATTTAGGGTGGTTAAAAAGGGGGATTGCACGGAGCTCTGAAAGGATTCCTCCAAACTGGGAGAATGGGCATCAAAATGGCAAATGCAGTTCAATGTAAGACAGTATAAACTGATGCACATTGGGACAAAAAAAACCCATCCAACTTTACATATAAGATGATGGGATTTGAGCTACCAGTGATGGCCCCAGACAGAGAGGTTGTGGTTGTGGTGGACAGCTGCATGAAAATGTTGAGGCAAATTCCATGTTAGGTATATTTAGGAAAGGAATAAAAAAATAAAATTGTCAATAACATACTGCCCTTAGACAAACCTATTGTGTGGCCACACTTGGAATACTGTATACTGTTCTAGTCACTGCACATAAAAAGGGCTATTGTAAAGTTGGAAATAGTTTAGAAAAGGGCAACTAAAATGATCAAGACGCTGGAACAACTACCCTATGAGGAACAGTTACAATTTTTGGGACTGTAGAGCTTAGAGAAAAGACGAGTGAGGGAAAAATGGTTGGAGGTGTTCAAAATTATGCATGATGTGGAGAGGTGGATAGGGGGGAAAAATTCTCCTCCTTACATAATATTAGAAGCCGGGGTCATCCCATGAAGCTGATTGGTGGGAGAGTCAAGAAAGGTAAAAGGAACCACTTCTTCACACCGTGTATAGCTAAACTATGGAATTCACTACCACAAGATGTGGTAATGGCCACCATTTTGGATGACTTCAAAAAGACTGTACAAATTCATGGAGGATAGGGCTATCAATGGTTACTAGCCCTGACAGATATATGTTGTCATTAGTATCCGAGGCAGTATACCTATGTACACCAGTTGCTGGGAAACACGAGCAGGAAGGTGCTGTTGCACACATGTCCTACTTGGGGGTTTCCCACAGACAGCTGGTGGCCAATGTGTAAATGGAATGCAACACTAGATAGACTTTTGGTCTGATCCAGCATGGTTATTCTTATGTTCTTATGCCCTGCTTATGGGCTTCCCAGAGGGATTTGGTTGAGTACTGTGGTTAACAAGATGCTGGACAAGCTAGGCCTTGGGTCTGATTCAGCACGGCTCCTCTTATATCCTGTATGTCTCAGATGGAGATGCTGAGGCTCTCAGGACTCACATGGAAATGAGTCCATATTTCAAATCTCTAAATTGTTCTTTTCCTTCTACGAGTGTCAACTGTTACAGAAGAAGTCAAACATGCCATTTAACAGGGACTCAATCTTTTGCCTGTCACTTATAATAGGGCATCAGCTATTCATATTTCTTGATGATTAAATTAGTTGGCTAACAAGTTGCAGCTGTCTAAATTAACTCACCAAGGCATCTGCAGGTGGCTTGATTGCATCCCTTTGCAGGCCTAGGGGTGACTGAGTGGGGTATGTTCCACCATAGCTAGTGGACAATAAAAGCAAAACAAGAAGGGCTAATGCAGTCTGTCTTTTTCAGCAACAAAAATCTAGTGGCTTCAAATGAGAGTTTTCTCTATTGAGAGTCTTTTCAAGAGAGTCTTTTACACTGTGACAGAATTCTAAACATTTCCACCAGTTACTGTGCCAGTTTCCAATAGTGTTCCCATTACTGCTCCTCATCTGTTTGAGATCACCTATTGTTTTTAAGAAGATATGAGATATGGTCTTAGGACCTGTGATGCAACTACATTTCTGAAGCTAAGCAGACTAGGAAAAAATCGTGGAAAAACCATGCACTATGAGGTTCATCAGAAGAGCATTTTATCACATGCTTGCTACTGCCCACTTACGGATGTGTGTGCGTCCTTTGGATGACAACGTCCGCTCCTTCTTCTTGTTTTTCCATAGCAAAATAGACCCCTTTTAATCCAACTTTTTTTAAAAATGGAATGTGCCATGATCTCTTGCTGTGTGCAGGAAAAGTGGTGCGATAAAAACAGCCCCTGAATGGTTCACGTGATCTTTCTTTACTTCTTCTTTCCCCTCCAGGAAGAAGAGGAAGTAATGAGAGACAAAAGCAGGGGTGGAGAAGCGACGGTAAGGAAACACAATTTTCCCCCATATGATGACGCTCCATGTCTTGAGTTTTATAATGGAAAAAATGTCTGGACAATCAATGTACTAAATACAATAAATAATTCAATAAAATCAGTTGCTGGGGTGATTACCTCATAATCATATAGTGTGGCTTGTGTTGTATTTCAGTGTTCCTTCATTCTGGCTTTTGCTCTAGGTTTTTTTTTTTTTTTTAAAGAGATTCATGTTGTTCTGTATCCACATATCTCTGCTTGTAACTGTGGTTCATTAATATTTATCCATTTATTACTCAAATCTCTATACCACTTTCCACAGAGCTATCAAAGTGGTGAACATAAAATGTAATACCGTCAAACCAACAATAATCTATAACAATAAAACAATACAATACTAAAAATGTTAATCAGCAATAAACCTGAACACTCTACTGTGCACTGCAGCGCATAGCTAACAGTTGACAAAGGTGCAAAAGTCCAACCAGAGCAACAAGAGACTCTAGAAAAAACATAATGGACTAGGAAATGTGGCACCAACAAACGAGGTGCCTCACTTGACACATTGGCCAGATCTACACCAAGCAGGATATAGCACTATGAAAGTGGTATGAAAGTGGTATACGGTATGTGTCAATGGGCCCCAACAGTTGTCAGAGCACTTCAATACCACTATAAAGCAGTAGTATGGCTCCTGCCTCTTATATACCACTTTCATAGTGCTATATCCTCCTTGGTGTAGATTGGGCCAATGTCAGACTATGCGTAGCGCCATACAATTCTAGTGTGATTTTATGAATGAGAACAGCAAAAGCGTCCTCTGCCTTCCAACAGAGAATCCAAGAACGCAGAGCTGTGTGTGCACATTTTGATACAATGGGGTAGTGGAATGGGGACTGGGGAGATTCCAGATTTTAAAAATGTAATCACTTATCAATTTGTCTATAGAAATTGGCAACTAATTATATATGTTCCATATATATAGTTTATCAGCATTATATGGTGGCCTGTTTTTGCAGTACTAAGCCGTGAGCAAACCAGGGAGATGGACTGGTATATATTACTGCTGGGGTGATTTGGCTTTGGTGGGAATGGAGATAGCAGGTTGAGCAGGTCTAATCTAACTATTTCTTTCAAGCTTTCATAAAGAATTGTTGCCAAAATTCATAATTTCCTGGCTTGGAATAACAATATTAACAACTCATAATGCTCACCTTCAATAAGATACTTCAATGAGAACATCACATACCCAGAGTTGTTCTATGGCCTCAATTGTAATCCAAGCTGGAAAAGATCTAACTCCCTCTCACCCAAGCTGAGCTGACACCCAGGCCAGATCTGCACCAAGCAGGATATAGCAGTATGGAAGCGGTATATAAAAGGCAGGAGCCACACTACTGCTTTATATCAGTATTGAAGTGCACTGACAACTGGTGGAGCCCATTGTCACATACCATATACAACTTTCATACCACTTTCATACCGCTATATCCTGCTTGGTGTAGATCTGGCCATAGTCTTTCATTTTCCTAGCTGCAGCAGCTGCAGTGGCAACAAAAAACTCCCCCCTTCCTTTCTTTCCTCCTTCCCTCAATTTCCGGGGGCATATTGTCTGCTCTTGCCACAGCCACTGCAGACAGGCATGGGAAGAAGGAGAAAAACCTGCTGTGGCTACAGCTACTGCAATTATAGCAGCCAGGTAAGGACATTTGCCTGCATCAGCCAGGTAAAGAGAATTCTCAGAGGAACCATTGTATAGGAATACTAGGTTCAGGATTCCCCGTTCACATCCAATAAAGCTACATATGGCTTTGCATCTGTCAGTTTCAGGTATTAAGATGTGTGTGTGTGTGTGTGTGTGTGTGTGTGTGTGTGTGTAATGACACACATTAAACCAGTAATTTGTTTTATTGACTTCATATTTTTTTTATATGCTTAACAAATTAGCATTTGACAGAAATTAGTTACTTGAAGATATTTGGAATTTTAAGTGTAGGAAACTGCAGTTCAAGAGGCTCATTTGGTTTTCCTCGCGTTCTAACACTAATAAAACCCTATGGACATTTATCCCATAAATGTGCATTGAATTACTCTCTTGCATTGCCCCTCTCCTAATGAAATCTTAGCACCACTGAGAGTTGACAAGCTTTAGCCACGATTATTTCGGCTATGGTAGTATGAGGAGAAGCTAACTGGAAGAAGCAGGAATGTGTTTTGATATTTATTTTAATCGTAGAATAACATGTCTGTTCTAATTAGAGATGCGCCTTGCAGGCAGATGTTCAAATCAAGTGGGAATTCATATGCCAACTACGAGATTAATGGGTTTACATGTTAATGAAGCACTTGTTCTGTGATGAGGCATAAGAGCACCCTCCAGTGATGGGTAAAGCATGCACTTTCCAAGTTGCACAGTTCTATACTTCAAGCTGTTGTGTTTCCAAGCTCATTTTCCCTCTTCACTTGTCCTTGTTCTAAGCAGTTTTCTTTGAGCTGAAGTGATCGCCATATCTTTGGAGGTCCTATAAGGTACAGTGCAAATTATGTACACCGAACATTGAAATGGCGTATGGTACTTCTGATAAAACTCAGGTGACAGGAAGCAGGAAATGGCTCTTTGGTCTCTCCAGTCTGTCTTCAGTGTTCTAACCACTATACCACACCAGCTCCGTCTATTGATGCCTATTAGAAGCAGTGCTTTTCAGAATTGGTATGGTTCAGTTGTACTCTCAACACAGCAGCAGAAGGTAGCGCTGGGCCGAAAATTTTGATCATTCCATTTTCGGCATTTTGTGGGGGATGGGGGGGAATGAAAACTCAGGCGAAGGAGACTGAGAGATGAGAGAATTTTGGATAATTTTCTCCTTGGGGAGGAGATAGGGTTTTACCATACTTTGTTAAATGTAGCCAATGGCTGAGGGGTCTTTCTTTCTTTCTTTCTTTCTTTCTTTCTTTCTTTCTTTCTTTCTTTCTTTCTTTCTTTCAAAACACCCCTGGCATTTTCAGGAGCCCAGGAGTTCTTCTTGACTGCTTATTGTAGAGGGTGAGGCCACATGGTCTCCAATAGGCATTCACTAAGAACTGCTGGGCTCCCAGCACAGCACCCCAGCCTTTCCTAAAATGTTAAAAGTCTGGATTATTTTCCCTAAGTGCATTTAATGTGCCCTAAGCCTCCGTGTAGTTTTTAAAGAACTGGGGGCTTGAATAGTTTGCATCAGGTCCTGGCAGGGAAAAGCAATCTCTCCTAGCAGCCAGCTCCAAGCCTCAATATAAAACCCAAACTTTGCATCCCAGGCTCCAAAGCGTTTTTTTTTAAAAAAAATCATACAATGCCTGAATCTCTGCAGAGACGGGATTGTACTCCCTCAATGCTCCCAAAGAGCCAGACTAAAGGGTCATTCCATTTTTGACATGCAGAAAAGCAGTCTGGTTGAAGTATTCATCTGACAAGACCTGACTGGAGGGAGAAAGAGAAGGGGAGAGATGGAGTGGAGTGGAGTGGAAGAGCAAAGGAGCGAAGGAGCAAAAGAGAAGCTATTCAGGTGAACGGGATCATAAGCTTGACACACTTCTGCCTCAGAGGTTAAAAAAATGTGGAAGCAAAATGGGGGGGAATTAGGTGTGATGCACAAGCATTCTCTCTCTCTCTCTCTCTCTATCCCCTCCCTCCTCTCTCCTCTCTCTCTCTTACACACATAAACGCACACATAAGACTAATCCACACCAAGCAGGATATTGCACTATGAAAGCGGTATGAAAGCGGTATATGGAGGCAGGATCTGCGCTACTGCTTTATAGTGGTATTGAAGTGCACTGACAACTGTTGGGGCCCATTGACACATGCCATATACCACTATATCCTGGTTGGTGCAGCTCCTGCCTTTTATATACCGCTTTTATACCACTTTCATAGTGCAATATCCTGCTTGGTGTAAATTAGGCCATAAACACTCATACAATCCCACAAGGTGACTTCTCACTTGTCATTTTGCACTCAAGTATTAATACCCATTGACACCTCATGACTGCAGTGGTGCAGCTATGTAATTTTAGACCCTGGGCCCTTTTAAAGGAGGCCCCTTTATGGTCTTACAGGTGTCCCCTTTACTGAGGCTATGAGTTGTGAAGCACACGCCTGACATTTTTCTCCCTCTTCTCACCATCGCCATTCCATGCTTCAAAACTGCTTCTACATTACAGATATATTAGAATAACAACAAAACGGTTTGCCTGCCCTGAAAATGTCTGAGCATGTGCAGTTTGTATGATAAACTTTCTGAAATCATGGCATCCCTCGTGAGTGCAGGAATGAATTAGAGTTTGCTTCTGCAGTTGCTGCTCTCTGAGGCCATGTCTACATGATCAGTTTTTCCCGGGGTCTTCCCTGGGTCGTCCCTGTGCATCCAAATGACACATAATGGATCCAGGGAGCAGGCAGGGACAACTTCTCCATTTTCCTGGGATAACTGGTTACCTAGTTCTCCTGATTTTCCCCACGGTCCCGAGACCATCCTGAGGACCGTGGGCAGTGTGAGCGCCCGTCCCAGCTTCTTCCCTCCTCCCTGGAAGTAGTAGGGGTCAGCAAAGAGGGAAGGAGCTGGTCTGGGGGGAGTCCAGGGACATCTTGAGGAATGGAGTAATTTGTTTGTTTGTTTGTTTGTTTGTTTTTTAAACCTTACTTTTCGGTGGAGCACAGTTGTACTCCTGGCTCCTGTTGTGGTTATTGTTGTTTAAAAAATGGCTCCCGCAACTTCCCTGTTTGTTTCCGGGACACTGTGCTGGTGTTTGTATGCTGGGGGATTATCACAGAAGCAGGCAAGTCTGGGATCATCCCCCCGCCCTCCCTCTACACCCTTAGGTGTAAAAAGGGCCTGAGTGTTCATTTTGTGACCCATTGGGCTTTGGGTATGTTAACCCTCAACGGGTGGGAGTTTATGGCCTCTGAGATCTTTTGCCCAATAACGACCCAGAGACTGGAGAATTCAACTTAACTATTTATTGACTCTGCTGCAGCAGGGAGACTCCGGCTTTCCGCAAATCAAGAGTCTCCAGAACAAAGGACTTCACACCTTTATATAAACTTTGGTTACAGAAGTAAAAAACACTTTCATTGGTCAAACGTCTCTACAGTTTAATAACACTGACCATTATAGGTTTGTGCTCAAGGGATTAGGTTTCAAGTGCAAAGATAAGATGTGCATATATGAGTGAGTTATAAAATATACTTCACCTGATTGGCTATAAGCAAGTCATACAGACTACATTCGACGTTCCATTGGCTTTAAAACTTTTCTCTTTGTCCTCTTCACACATGGCATTGCCATCAATTAATCCTGACAGGTGGTAGATTTAACCCTTTCCATTACACAGAGGCAAATGCAGACACACAACAGGGAGGGGACATTTCTTTCTCCAGGTTGAAATTCCTTCAGTGCCCATCAGGTAGGTTGACCATATGAAAAGGAGGACAGGGCTCATGTAACTTTAACAGTTGTAGAGAAAAGGGAATTTCAGCCAGTGTCATTTGTATGCAATTAGTCCCTGGTGAAATTCCCTCTTCATCACAACAGTTAAAACTGCAGGAGCTATACTAGAGTGACCATATACAAAAGAAGGCAGGGCCCCTGCAACTTTAACTGTTGTGATGAAGAGGGAATTTCACCAGGAACCAATTGCATACAAATGACACTGGCTGAAATTCCCTTTTCTCTACAACTGTTAATGTTACATGAGCCCTGTCCTCCTTTTCATATGGTCAGCCTAAAAGGCTTTGGGGCCCTGAATTTTGGCCCTAAGATCCAGCACTAGCTCCACCCCTCCATGTCTGTTGTGAAAGGCAGGTGAAAGGTGGGTTAGTATCCAAGAAAAGGAGAAACATCTCAGAATGCTGTAGGCAAATTTATTGTTAAAAAAAGCCCAATGCATTTCATCCTTTTGCTTTCTGTTAGGCCTTCTTCAGGGGGTTGTAAGAATGTCTGCAGAAATTATTTACAACAGGTTGTCTTGTGTCCATACACTGGCACATACATCACAACAAGGGATGCTGGAGAAATTTGAGATGAGCTAAAATAAATTTGGATTTCTAAGAATCTGAACTAGGGAATCTTCTGCAGACCAGCCTTTCCAGGCAGCACGGAGTCCGTGGACTTCCAGATTATATAATAAAAGTTACTTCCCCGAAATTTACACAAATTTATCTACAGGAAAATACACACATTTCTCCTGAGTAGGCTGACCCTATGAAAAGGAGCTCATGTAACTTTCTCAGCCAGTGTCATTTGTATGCAATTAGTTCCTGGTGAAATTCCCTCTTCATCACAACAGTTAAAGTTGCAGGGGTCCTGCCTTCTTTTGTATATGGCCACTCTAGTATAGTGCCTGCACCTTTAACTGTTGTGATGAAGAGGGAATTTCACCAGGAACTAATTGCATACAAACGACACCGGCTGAAATTCCCTTTTCTCTACAAATGTTAAAGTTACATGAGCCCTGTCCTCCTTTTCATATGGTCAGCCTACTTCTAAGACATATGCCATGCTGGAAAATATACATGGCGAAAAGTTGAATGAAATGGGGGGACAATATGCTAAATATTACATATTAAGATAAATTATATAAATTGTTGAGAATTTTCTTATGGAATTATTTATGTATTTTTCGCGTAAAAGGGGGAAAAGCTTAGAATCTGTCTGTGAACAGATGCCAGAATGAACCAAAACACACGAAGGATGGATTTTACAAAATCCGGACATCCTTAATTACAATGTTTGTTGGCAATGCCTAGGAGAGACGCCCTATTTCTTTGATTGCTATGTATGTGTATTTTGTAAGGACGTAAATAGTGATTTAAATATTTGCATGCATTTGTAGTGCATATATAAAAAGGTTACATTGTGGGCTACACACATTTCAGATTTCCATTGGTGCATTATTGACACCTGCCAAACATGTTGGCCTACATATCAATGGCTGATATGGCTGGATGTTGTCCTCATATATCTCATGGGATAAAGCTGCAAAAATTGTCCGTCAGTAGAGAAATGTTGATGGGAACCTTATTGAAATATCAACAAGACTGAACTATCACTTTGCCTTTGCTTACTAAAGGAATAATTTTGAAGTTATTTTCATCCTGTCTATATAGGAATAAATAAAGACGATTTAACGGACATAAATGGCATTTGGCACCAAGCTGAAACTGGATATAGATATTATTTAGTCAAAGCAAGACTGTTAGTGGCATAGCACACAAAGCAGCCATGCTGGCTACTTGATTCCTGAGCAGAATAACTGCTCCATTCTGAAAATCTTAGATCTCTCAAGCTCTTGGATAAAATAATTTTCTGCATTTTGATATCCTCCCATAATAATAAATAGCATGACCCAGTCAAAGTCAAGCACTCTAAATTCCATCAATTTCACTGGCAGGATTACGCACATGCTTTCTTTCTGGTTGAAATCATGTCAACTCAAAACCACTTATGGTTCACTGGATGGAGCTGAGTTTAAGAATTTTTTTAGCAGGAATGTGCATCAGATATTGCCAAAACCCAATTTGAACCCTTTCTGGTGCTTCCTATGGCAAAGTGAGCTTCCCTCCAAAGTGACCAGAACCAAAGCTGGACTCCGCATGAAAGTTCATTTGCAATTTAGCTTCAGAAAGCCAGACAGTGTATCTCCACAAATAGCATCTTTTGCTTTCTTTCTCCAAGTGCTGATGGCAGGGAGGTACTGGGGTTGAGTCCACCTTCATAGTGCACATTTTACTAGAGGTTCTCCAATCATGCTTTGAGGATGCCAAGGATGGGACCATGGGATGGCCATTTTTCCAACGTTACCAAACATCACTGTGAAAAAAGCCTTAAACTGGTTTTAAATACTCAAAACTCCCTTCTTGCCTGGGAACACCTCTATAATGTGTGCCATTTTCAATTTGTATCCATTATGGCTGTGCACTCTGCTCCGCAAATCCGAAGGTTCGACAGAACTCCGTCAGAGACCCTTCTTTCCGCTTCGAAGGTATCCAATGGGTTTTAAAGGTTTCTTCTAAGGCTCGTTTTTGACTCACCACACTTTTCTTGGCAAACCTCTCCCCCTCTGGCCCGGTGCGGCATGTGACTTCCAACTCTGGCCTTCCCAGGTGTTCTCAACTGGACACAAAATAACCCTTTTGCTGCCTTTGGCCTGGGCAGGTGTGGATCCATGGCGCTTGGCAATGCACATGATCTCCTCCTCCCTGCCCATGGCGCCGGTTCTGCAGTTCTCTTGGGGGTGTGAGGGAAGGAGGAAAAGGGGAAACAACACCACAGTATGCTGCTGAGTGAGCCGTGCCACAGTCTGGCCAGCCATGGTTAGAAGCAGACAAGCTTCTGTTGTATGCACCAGCCTGAGGCACGACGGGAACTGAAGTCCCATCATGCTCCATGGCTCCTTCAGCAGCTGGGCATGGGATGGTGAGCCAGTACTGTGGGAGATGTAGTTCAGCGGAAGGATGTCTTGATGCTTTGTTACTGAGGAAAGGACTACAAGCCCCAAGAAACCCCACTGGCATATTAGATTTTTCACAAAAGGAAACAGTGACGGAAATAGGAGCTGATAAATGGAGAAACTTTAGTGAATAATAATAATAATAATATATTTATTTATTTATTTATTTCCCGCCTCTCCCTCTGGATCAAGGCGGGGAACAACATCAAATATAAAATACATAAAACTGATTAAAAGCACATAAAACTAATACATTATTAAAATACCAAATGAAGAGAATGAAAGCAGAAAGGAAGTAAGTAGAGAGGAATTAACTGAAGAATGGGTGGGGAGGGGCAAGAAAATAGCCAGAGACAGTCAAGCTGAAAGAGGAGGGGGGAGACAGAAGATAACAAAAAGGAATAGAGAGAGTGGTTATCCGAAAACGGAGCGGAGCTCTGACCTGACAAAGCAGAGCAACCTAGTCACTTCAAAAATCAGAGTGGAGAAGCTGCTCAATGGAGCTCCACCTCAAATTTTGGAGCGGAGCAGCCCCAAACTGCACACCCTTAATGTCCATGTATACAAATGCATACAAATGGCCCCCAAAAACATAACAGAAGGGGAAGCAAATACCCCTCCCCAAATTAGAGGTGTCTTCTACCGCATGAACCACATTGCACCTAGCCATCTGTAACCTTGCAGTTTTCCGTTTTCTTACTTAGGGCCACCTCTATTCTCTCTGTCATTTTCAGAAGTATGGTTGTCAAGGAATATAGGGGGATAAGCACGTCCTTTTTGGGATACCCTCAAAGTGTAAATGCTACTTTTGCGCAAAGACCCCTACACCTATTCATCTGACAGCAGGCTTTCTCGCATTAGAAAGGGCAACCATTCCTGCAAATTTTATCCATTTCAGTCAAGGTTTTAAAGTTATTAGCAGTTATATATATATATATATATATATATATTCACAGCACAAAATCCATAGCACCTATTTTTCTGACAATTGGCAGGAATGATGCCCTCCCAGGGGGCTACTATGCATGCACATTTCATCCACCTATGAAAAACAGGAAAAAAGTGATCTCACTTTTGTGCTGTCCCATGGTGGTCAATGAGAGTTGCAAAGCCTTAGATTCCAAATCTTGATTCAGGCCTTGGATCTGAGTCAAAGCAGACAGCCTCCAAATCAGTCTGAGCACAACCCGGCCAATTTCTGAAGCACCACATTGGGCTCCAAGTCAAATCTTGAGGTCTGTGCATACCTCCAATTTTTAATGATGGTACCAAGATTTAGAATTGGGGCATGTGTGAGTTCAGTAATGATGGCTTGGCCCAGCAGCAGCACTTGCCTCTGACAGAAAGGCCAGCTGCTGGCCTTTCTCTCCTAAAAATTACCATGGTGAAGGCAAGGGTGACAGGGAGGAGCCATAGCTCAGTGGTAGAGCACCTGTTTTGCATGCAGAAGTTCCTACGTTCAATCCCCGGCATCTCCAGGTAGGGTTAGGAAAGAATCCTGCCTGAAACCCTGGAAAGCTGCTGCCTGTCACTCTCTCTCTCTGGCCATTTCTACAACAGGCTGTTTCCCTGGGATAGCCCCCGGCTGGTCCCTGTATGTCGATGGTGTGTATTAGGTACTTCCGGGATTGCCCTCCCTCCCTCTACACCCCTATGGTGTAGAAAGGGCCTCTGTATCAACAGTACTAAACTAGATGTACCAATAGTCTCACAGCTTCCTACGTTCCTAGAGGGCTTGTGTGAATGGCTCAGCACCTTTGAGGCCTGAATGTTTCTTCAGAGGCTCCATTGCTGCCAGGAAGCCTGGCAAATGGAGTTCTAATAACTCTCTCCTTAATGGTTTGACCCAAGCGGCACTAGGAACTCAATTTCCTAGGCTCCTTGGCAGCAGTGGAGGTTTCTCAACATACTGAGAAGTATCCATTAACTTCAGGGAGCCTGGGAAATGCCAATAGAGTGGAGCCAAACAGTCTTGCACTTCTGTTACTGATGAAGAACAACTCATTTCGTGCCGGCCAGTTTTCGACTCCCCCTCACAATTTCATCTTTTTTTCATCCAAGTCTGGGTCACTAATCACAGCTCCTTTATTGACTGTGCATATTGCAACATGAACATTCAGCTCAGATCCTGTTCCCAATACCCCCTGGCTCACGCCATTAAGAAGTGAGTTATTTCCCAGGCTCCTCAGCAGCCAGGGCTGCTCTGCAAGAGGTCTTACTGAAGCTCTCCTCACCCTTCTGCCTTCTCTCGGCTCCAAGGTATGTTTCCGGTAGACTGGCAGTGAAGGTTAGGGATGAGCTTTCCCCAGAACACGCAGAAAGTCCCTGACATCTTTTCTGAGAGTTCTCCAAGAAAGCTTGGGAAAACTGAGCTAATAATGAGGCAAGCAAGGATGGAGAGAAGTTGTCCATCCCTTGTTTTATTTCAAGAGCGGTCATTTCAGGTTGTTCCCTTTTAGTTACAGATGTCAATCTAACAACTGAACATTTCCCTATATTTCCATAAAATTATGACCAAAGCATGCACTTTCAGTATTTTCTCCTTGCTTGCATGCTCATTGTTTTAGCAGAACCCAAATTACCTTCATTTCCATTTAATCTTATGGAAAGGGAAATAAAGCACAATAAAATATTGCTCCCAGTAGGGTGGTTCTATGGTATAATCTGCATTTCTGTTCTATTTCAGGCTGCCTCAAGGGGACAGTGTGTTGCCAAGGTTATACTGCTGTAATCATCATGTATTTATGCAAAATAAGAGCGATGTAATGGTGCAACATTAACATGATGAGATTTATAGGGGTGGGGGAGATGAACAAAAGCCTCTTCCTCTCATGTTACCTTTTAAAGGCAGTTTCAACCAAAGGTACCTCCCTACACACACACACACACACACACACACACACCTGCAAGTGCCGATGTCCAATGCCTAAATTGCTCTCTGTAGATTAACATGATTCACATCTCTGTTAATGGATCAGATTTGTTGGCTCTCAGATCCTGAATGGGTTCTTCTAAGAAGTATTTCTTTAACTTAAGCAACAAAGCAGGGCTTTGTTCCCCAGGCTTCAGAGCCCATCTCTTGGTATTTTTGTGGCCTGTCAGCCAAGCATGCAGCAGATAATAATCCACCCATCATCCTTCTGCTATGAGGTTTGTTTGTCTAAATGGAGGTACCAGTTCAGTGACATGATGCGCTTTCCCATCAGAGGTGCTAGAATCTCACCGTTTCTGCTACAGGAGTTGAGATGCACACATTGTCATTCCAAAGATCATTTTACAAATTGTGAAAGCAGGCTCAAAATGATTGTGCATTTAGTGAGTAAAATCAGACAGTTTAGATTAATGTGGTGCTTGGTTAGTAACAGATAGGGATGTCAGCTACCGGGAAATCTGGCCCCTTTTGGGATCACTATATTTCTCCAGTGCCCCTGACTCGGGTTGCATTTGCTAGCTGAGCCACAGTTTTGTCCTGAAATCCAGGCACTTTTTCCGGTTTTTAATTTTATTTCCATAAACAGAAATTTGCACAAATTGCGGCTTCACACTTTAGATACTCCTTTAGAGGTCTGACTGCTTCTGACCGAAACCCAGAGCGGATTCCCCGCCCCACTGACATCAGAGCCTCCGCTGGGAGGGTATTCTCACCGGTTTTAAGAAAAATATGAGTAGAGTTGATGTGGTGCCACCATCAGGGCAGAAATTTGGGGCAGATATCCATGGCTGGCTTATCACATTTTCAAGGAGGTAAAGTAATACACATTATCATCTAAAGAGAGTTGGGCGGGGGTGATAGTCATGAGAACATTAAGTCCACAGTCTAAAATTACTTAACTGTATCACTGATTGGGTTCAAAGAGAGAACTTTGTTTTTAAAAACAAGCAAGCAAAACACAAATGGAGCACTATACACACACACATATATTTTCCCCAGTCTCAGAATTAATGTACCTAAATAATTTTTAATTAGTTTATGTCCCCGCTGCCGAGCCCTAAAGTTATTATCTGCCTTCAGTTTATGCCATTAACCCCTCAGATTCCCACACACCACCTAGCTCCGTAAAGAGTCATTATTATTATTATTATTATTATTAATAATAATAATAATAATAATAATAATAATAACACTTATATACTGCCCCATAGTCGAAGCTCTCTGGGCGGTTTACAGACCCTTCTTTTGTACAATTTCTTATCATGCTAGCATTGCAAGGACGGGGGGAAACACTGTTGGGGGGGAGACACTTCTTCAGTATATTGAATGGACTTTTCTGTCAAGTTACTGGAGCCACACCCAACAGGATATAGCGGTATGAAAGCGGTATATGGCATGTGTCAATGGGCCCCAACAGTTGTCAGTGCACTTCAATAGTGCTGTAAAGCAGTGGTGTGGCTCCTGCTTTTTATATACCGCTTTCATACCACTTTCATAGTGCTATATCCTGCTTGGTGTAGGTGAGGCTCAGGTCCTGTTCTGCAGACTAGCAAAGCTAGATCCAGGTCAGACTAGGAGTCTCACTAAACATTGACAAGTAGTTTTTAGATGATTTGAAAGACAAATAAAATGTTCATAATGTGATCACAACGGCTCATAGGGCTTATTATTTGTGTTTTTAATTAGTTTGATGTAAAATTAACATTATAGTGTTTCAATAGAGAGACTACGGCCCTTTCTACACCATAGGAGTGTAGAGGATGGGGAGCAGGCGATCCTGGAAGTTGCCACTTCTGGGTTCGTCGCTCCAGTGCACATGTGAAATGCAACAACCTGGACTTCTCCTGGGCAGTTGCACCATCGCTGCTGCCCTTGTTTTTTTTTGTTTTTTTTTTAAGGTCCAGAGAAGAGCGCTCCTGCACTCCAACGAAACGGAAGTAAAAAAAAATTCACAGCGAAATCGCCTACCCCCCGCCATCCTAGGGATGGTGGGGTTCCTTTCCCCCTCCCCTGATGGGCTCGGAGCCATGTGGTGCAGCTCCGAGCCCATTTCGCTGCCACGCTTACTCGCAAATAAGAGCGGCAGTGCCCAGGACAGCCGGGCACATCTTCCGTGATCCCAGGAAGTTACTGGGACCACGGAAGGTTCGGGATTTTTCAGGTTTCCCTTAAACCTGGAAAATCTCGTGGCCAACCCCCCCACCCCCCAGACTCCCTGTGCATCATTTGGACTCACAGGAACCCAGGGGCAATCCCAGGCAAAACTCCTGGTGTGGAAAGGGCCTAACTCAGCGCTGGTTTACAGCTGAGCCAAATTTTCAGTCACAAATATTTTCAGGGCAAAATGAATGCTTGTAGGCATGAAAGAGTTGCTCGAAAGCTTCATACATTCCATTCTTTGCTGCTGTTTTGATGCCAGTTTGGGGGCTTTCTTGTTCAAGACATGATCCCAGCAATCAGGGATCACATTGTGAACATGATGCCATCACAGCATCAGATTTGGTTTTATTTTACAGTGTCAGGGAGGGGAAATTAAGCTCCCACTCCGCTCATCCTGAATTGGTGGGAGAGGGCACGTGCCCCTGTTGCTGACGCAACTGGGCCAACTCTTCCTGCTTTGCCACTCCCGTATTGTCATGCTGTCAGTGAAGCATGGCAAAACAGTGCCAACCCTTCTGCCTCATCTATTTTATTCCTTTTTGACACCTCCCCCAAATCTTTGAAAGGATGTGTGCGACTTTTTTTAAGGGCACAGAAATACTTGCAAAAAGTTACTCCCCCACCCTTTACTTCATCTCTAGGCTAGTTCAGAAGATATAATTTTCTTTGGTTGTGTATAACAAGGGCTAATCATTGGTTTGGAAAACAGACTTAGATGGAAAACAGATGTAATGTTTTAAACACTGAGTTCTTCAGCTGTGGTTTAAGTAACCTTGACTTATACAGGTACATTTATGCAGGTGGAATCATGGAACAGCTGTCTCTCTTGCCCCTCTCATGATGCTTCAACTAGATCAGGGGTGGGAAATGCATGGGCCACGTGTGACCACACACTGCTGTGACCTCAGCCCCCTACCACCACCACTACAGAAATTTGCAGTGGTGGCAAAAACAAAAACACAATGTGCTACTGGAAATCAGCAGCAAACCACTACAGAATACCACAATGGCCAAAACTAGCTTCTATGCAAGCTAAATTTGGCCACTGAAAACCAGCAGCAAATCAGCACATTATTTGCCACTGCCATGACCCATGGAGTTCTGCTGGTGCCCCATGGAATACACCCCATGGGAGATCTGGGGTTTGCATGTGAAAGTGGTCCCTTGACCTCCTGAAGCTACTCACCCCTGAGGTAGAATGTTTACCTTTAAAAAGTATTTTAAAGTGGCAATGTGTGTGTGTGTATGTGTATTTATATGCATATGTTTATTTTCTTCTTCGTGGTCTCTGTGCATCACACACTATGGGCTCGCGCACCGGCGCCAAGCCTCTTCGGGAGGCTTCAGTAGCCTAGACTTTTGGCAGGAACCCCTCCCCCCACCGCCCTATTGCGTATGCTCGGGTTCCTGCCTACCTCAGTTCTTTTTTGACCGCCTCGCTGTACGCCTCGCGGAGACTCCTCTGGAACATTTTTCGTTCGTATACTCATTTTTACTCTAGTTATAGCTTAGACTTCTCACTCTCTTTCGCTTCTTTTTTTCTCCTCGTTTTCTCCGACGTTATCAAAAAAAAATTTAAAAAATTATTTAGCGTTATCTTTCTTGTCTGTCATATTTCTACTACCTCTTGGCTTTGCCAAGATGGCCCAAACGGCCTTGTTTAAAAACTGTACTCTGTGCCGGGCAAAACTAACCTTGTCCGATGGCCATTCCAAATGCCTCCTTTGCTTAGGAGAGGCACACGTTGTTGATGCCTGCGCCCACTGTATGGGATTTTCCAGGCAAGCCAGAAAAAATCGAGCTGACCGACTGCGGGCTCTTTTGTGGTGAAAGGCCTTAGAGATGGTGGATCTCCCCATGAAGATGGCGGATACGATGCCCACGGAAATCTTCCGTAGAGCGCCCGGCAGTCCAGGCTACCGCAAAAGCCGGAGGAACATTGGCGGCCCAGTCTCCCACTCAGGCCGGGGTGAAGGCTAAAAAGTCGCAGAAATTACATCCGTATGCCGAGGAACCTAGCCGGAAGAAAAAGGCTAAGGCTAAACACCCGGAGAGCTTGGACAAGCCTCCGAAGATGCGTCCGCCATCAAAATCTGTACCGCGGCCCTTGACATCGGCACCGGTACCGAAGACTCAGCCTCCAACGTCAAAATCGACTTCGAGAGCCCCATCGACCTCGGGACCTGCCTCGGTACCGAAATCGACTTCGAGAGCCCCATTGACCTCGGGACCCGCCTCGGTACCGATGCGGTTGCTGGTACCGATGGTGCCCCCGGTACCATCGCCGTCACCGTTGGCTCCTTCGATCCCGGCTACTTTTCCGACGTACCGCCTGGCTTCGTTTCCATCACCATTCCGCTCGGTACCGAGAAGCCAGTCCTTAGCGGACGACGTGCGTAGTGGGAACCCTTCACCGCCGTCGGACCACTGGGTACGTTCCCAGTCTCCAGCAGTACCGATGTCAGAACGACTACGGCTAGGGGCATTCTCCCCATGTTCCCTGCACTCACATGCTTCAGAGTCAGGCCATACGCCTAGGAACCACCGGTACCGTTTGCGGTCACCGATCCCTTGCAGAGACTGGGATCATCTTTCTGTTTGCTCGGGCCACTCGTGGTTGTCTCAGCAAGACCACGCGGCCGAGCACCATTCTGCACATGAAAGCGAGCATCTGCGTCGTCGCTATCTTTTCAACCCATACACGGGTAAGCGCTTGGGTGAGGTGGAACACACAACGTTCGTCCTGCCGGTGCCTCCCCGTCGACCACCGACCGCCACCGTCTCGGTACCGCCACTGGAACCTTCAGGTGCAAACCCACTGGTACCAGCCCGCTCAGTTGACGTTCCGACCCCGTCTTCGCCACAATCCGTGGAGGATTACGCCTCCGACTCTTCGTCCGCAGCCTCAGAACATCCATCCGAACCATCTCCAGACGATGGTATTGGCACAGGGAAATGCGCTTCTCCTTCGGTGGAAGTTAGCACCTTTACCGAGCAGATGCTTCGTTTGGCACAGTCCCTCGGAGTGGATCAACTCCCAACAGAGCAGAACATCGATGGCATTTACGATGTGATGTATGTGGACACATCTTCCACCTTGGCCATGCCTTTCATTCCTACCCTACGGAATACAGCCCAGGAGTCCTGGAAGAACCCCTCAACAATGGGCCCGGTTTCAAAGCGTCTCGACACACTGTACAAGCTTCAGGAAAAAGATGCAGGTTTTCTTTTCACTCACCCTAAACCCAATTCTATGATCATGGAGTCAGTGCATGGCAAATCGTCAAGGTCCCACTCGACCCCAGCTGACAAGGAGGGCAAGAAGCTCGATCTATTCGGGTGGCGTATTTACTCTTCTACGGCGCTGGCCATTAAAATAGCGAACTACCAGGCCATGATGGCGAGGTACCATCTTTTTCTGTGGGAGAAGACATCCTCCTTGCTCGCGCACCTCCCAGAGGAGCAGCGCCAAGCGGCCAACGTTTTCCATTCGGAAGCAATCAACCTGGCTAAACAAGAGCTTACTACGGCCAGACACCAGGTGGACTGCAGTACTAAGGCGATGATGGGAGCAGTTGCGCTCAGGCGCCATGCCTGGCTCCGCTCTTCCAGCTTACCACAGGATTCCAAGGACAAGATAGAAGACCTGCCTTTCGATGGTGAAGGTTTGTTCAACACCTCGACAGATACCACCATGGATTCAATCCAAAAGGCACGAACGACGGTGAAGAAAATGAGGTTTTACCCAACAGCACCACTCCCTGCATATCGCTCCCGCAGGTGGTCGCGATATAACACTATGCACCACGTCCATTCCACGTCCATTCCACGTCCATTATCAGCCTCACACCTCCTTCCAACATAAAAAACCTTATCCCCAAGGCCGCTTCCAGCAACAACGCGGAAGGGGAGAGTCCGCTCGGAAGCATCAGCGCCTTTGACTCCCAACGGGTCATTCTTCCCCAACAACCCACCTTTGGCCGTCGACTGCAGCAGTTTCAGGATGTCTGGCAAACGATCACATCAGACAAATGGACACTGAATATCATCAAACATGGGTATCGCATCGAACTAACATCCCTTCCCCCAACCGGCCTGCTCAAAGTCACCCTGCCATCAGGTGCATTGATCTCAGAGATACATTCTCTTCTCCAAAAGGGTGCGATTGTTCCCGTTCCGAGATCCGATATACCAAGCGGGTTCTACTCCCTCTACTTCACAGTACCGAAGCGGGATGGTGGCATTCATCCCATTATGGATTTACGAGGCCTCAACAAATTCATTCCGACAAAAAAATTCAGAATGATCACCCTGGCTACCACCTTGCCGATGCTCAGGTCAGGCTGCTGGTTCACCCTCGTGGACCTCAAGGATGCTTATTTCCATATCGCCATACACTGCTCGTCCCAAAGGTTTCTTCGTTTCTTGGTGGGTCACAAGGCCTACCAGTTCATGGTCCTCCCATTCAGCCTCAAGTCAGCTCCAAGGGTGTTCACGAAGTGTATGGGAGCGGTTTGCGCGTTTCTCCGAACATGTGGCGTGGAACTTTACCCATATCTGGACGACTGGCTGATCATCTCCCCCTCCCAATCCCAAGAGGGGAGGGACGTGACACTGACGGTCCGCCTCCTCCAGAACCTTGGACTAGTCGTAAATCAGGAAAAGTCTGTGTTTATTCCCACCCAGTCTATCCAATTCATTGGAGTTCTTTTACACTCTACAAGAGGAAAGGCTCTTCTGCCAAAAGATCGAATAACCAACCTCCAGAGTCTTGCATACAGAGTCCTGAGGTCCACACGGTATGCGAGACCATAATGCGGCTACTGGGTCTGATGGCCTCCTCCGTCTACGTGGTCAGGTGGGCACGGATGAGCATGAGGTCGCTGTAGCTGCTTCTCCTGACCAATTACAACCCGACTATGAACCCGCACAAGATCTGGCTCTCCATTCCACGAGGTCTCCATGCCGCCCTCAAATGATGGACAAAACGTCACCACCTCAACAACGGGCTACCCTTCCGGGAACAAGAGCCCACACAGACTCTCACCTCAGACGCATCTCTGCTAGGATGGGGAGCACACTGCAGTCCCCTCTCCATACAAGGAAAATGGTCCACAGTGGAGAAGGCACTCCACATAAACAAGTTGGAGCTCCTAGTGGTGCAGAAAGCCTTGCAAGCATTTGTGGTACATCTTACAGGCCATCACGTGAGGATTGTATCAGACAATACCACAGTAGTTTGGTATATCAACAAAGAAGGCGGAACTTGCTCCCCCCACCTACTCCATATCACCTTGGACATCCTTCGATGGGCAGTCCAACACGACATCTTCTTGTCAGCCATCCACATCGCGGGCACGGACAATGTACAGGCCGACAGTCTAAGTTGCCACTTCCAGAGCATGCACGAGTGGGAGTTATCGCCTCGAGTCCTCCGACTCTTGTTCGACCGATGGGGGCAACCGGTACTGGAACTCTTCGCCACTCCGGAGAACGCAGTCTGTGCGGACTTCTGCACAAGAGCGGGGATCGGCATGGGATCGCTAGGGGACGCGTTCAACACACCATGGGGGAGAGGACTGGTGTACGCATTCCCTCCATTCCCATTGATTTCCAAGGTAGTCGCCTCCCTCTCGGCAATCCACACAGACGCCATACTGATAGCCCCATGGTGGCCACGCCAGCCTTGGTTTACTCCACTGCTTCACCTAAGCAAGGAGGAGTTCCTGCCCCTGCCGCTCTCTCCGGCCCTTATCTCCAGAGATCACGGCCTAGTATGCCACCCAGACCTGCGACAGCTACGGCTTACAGCGTGGCGAATCCGGCCAGATGGCAAGATCTAGGACTTCCTTCTCCAATCACGGCCATCCTTCAAGAGGCACGGAAACCGTCTACAAGAATCTCCTACATTAGCAAATGGGCAAAGTTTGTTCAATTTGCTACGTCAATGGGTTTCGATCCTATGTCATGTCGCATCCAGGATGTACTTCAATATCTACTCTCTCTTCATGAGGCGGGACTTAAGGTGGCGTCTATCAAAGTCTATTTAGCGGCTATCTCGGCCAATCACAACCTCATCCAGCAGTTTTCACTCTTCTCACATCCGCTGGCGAAATGTTTCCTCAAAGGGTTGAGGAACATACACCCACCGGTATGCCAAATGGTCCCACAAAGGAGCTTGTCCGTAGTTCTGGCAGCATTGACGGCAAAACCATTCGAGCCGCTAGCTACTATTGACTTAAGATTACTCACTTTCAAAGTTGCTTTCTTGATAGCTATTAGGTCAGCGCGAAGGAGCTCAGAGTTATGCGCCCTCATGGTTGACCCGCCATACACTCAATTCTTTCGTGAAAAGATGGTCTTGAGACCCGACCCTTCATTCCTTCCGAAAGTCGTTTCTGAATTTCACCTCAATCAAAACATCGTCTTACCTACCTTTTCTCAAGCCCCCGCGGATTCCATCAGTAAGAAACTCCATTCTTTGGATGTGTGGCGGGGCTTTAGCTTTCTATAAGTCAAGGACTGCCAATATCCGTAAAACACGCCGCCTCTTCGTGGCTTATGGCGGAAAATCTAAAGGACAACCGATCTCTTCACAACGATTCGCCAAATGGATCGTTCAAAGCATTTCCCTGGCCTACCAATTGTCTGGGAAAGACCCTCCAGATCCCCTGAAGGCTCACTCTACCAGAGCCCTTTCAACTTCCATGTCATTGGACAGGGGTGTATCGCTGCCGGACCTCTGTAGAGCTGCTACATGGTCAAACACATCAACCTTCGCAGTGCACTACAGGTTGGACGTTCGGGCCAGAAGGGACTCCTCCTTCGGTCGTGCAGTCCTGTCTTCAGTACTCCAATGATACCAGCGAGTCCACCCTCCTCCGGTGAGTTGTTTATTGCTGGTTATTCGCCCATAGTGTGTGATGCACAGAGACCACGAAGAAGAAATGCAGGTTGCTTACCTGTAACTGTAGTTCTTCGAGTGGTCATCTGTGCATTCACACAACCCACCCACCGTCCCCTCTTGGCCTCGCTGATTTCGTGATGGTCAAAGAGGACACCTATTGTGCATGCATGCTTATGGCACGGCTATCTTTCTAACAGTTGTTCCTCGTTCATGGGGCAAGGCGGTCTCATTGAACTGAGGTAGGCAGGAACCCGAGCATGCACAATAGGGCGGTGGGGGGAAGCGTTCCCGCCAAAAGTCTAGGCTATTGAAGTCTCCCGAAGAGGCTCGGCGCCGGCTCGCGAACCCATAGTGTGTGAATGCACAGATGACCACTTGAAGAACTACAGTTACAGGTAAGCAACCTGCATTTTCACCATATTAAAAAAATGTAAACATTTAACAAACAATAATTGCAGAACTTATCAGTGGGCTAGACAGGTAACATGTCAGAGATGTGACAGGCACTAGTCAATATCACAGGCACTGGACAATGTTTTTAAAATTTTGATATTTTCATCAACTGTGTTATTGTTTTGATTGTTATTTTATTGTTGCTTTGGGGTTTGATCGTTGCAAACTTCCCAGAGGGCATTTGTCAGTTGGCAGTATGTAAATCTAATAAATAAAATAAAATAAATATTCAACAGGTTCCTATCACAGTCGGCTTTTCTCCAACATATTATAAACTTGCAGAACTGTGGTATTATTATTATTATTATTATTATTATTATTATTATTATTAAAATCATTTTCTAGGATAGAAACTGCCTTGCTTTCAGGACAGCACAGGCAGTTTCAAACCACAAACCGTTCCTGCCATGGTTAAAGTGTTATCTTCATTTTTACCTTTAAATATCTTTCCTGAATCACAAAACAGACATAGATTATTTACAATTTGTTGCTGCAAGCTGCAGCTGTTTGTATATAACAATACAGAACAGATGAAAATGTGCCTCAAAAGCCATATCTTAATCAGCATTTTAATGAGCTGATTAATCACATTGTTATATCAGATAAAGCTGGACGTCCTGTGAATTTTTCCCAGAGGTCAGAATATGAATCTGGTTGATTCACATGGAACTGCATGCCATTTTGATGTGTGAAGCCATAAAGTCTCCAAGTGCAGTGACAAATATATATTGAGCCTATCTACACTACTGCTTTAAAACGATTTGTAACAGTTTTAAACCGGTTATTAACCGCTTTAAACTGCTATAAAACATTTTAAAGCAGTAGTGTAGATAGGCTCTTTTTCACCGCAAAACAAGAATGTTATTTTATGCCTCTTTAAAATAATCCCTTGAATATATCATGATTGTGTTGTATTTTGCATTATTTTCTATAAGATACTAACACTGGGCATGATCCAGTGAAAGTGAAACTCTTTCTTATCAAAACCAACGGGACTTAAAAGTGCTTAACATTGGCTGCATCATACCCAATTAAAATAAAAATATATATAGCGAAACAAAGTAGTCGTTACTGTTGTTATCTTTTATTCAATAATAAATTGTGAAAGCAATAGACTCATTCCAGAAGGTACTTCTAAGAACTAAGATTTTTCTCTCAAGCATTTGTTTCATTTGAAGATAAATATCCTGTCCCCTCCACTTATGTGTCTGAGAGCATACAATGCCATCCCCAGCATGTTTATTCAGTAATACGTCCCTGTTATGCTCAATGGTATGCATCGCATTCCATGACGTCTGTTTTCAGGGCACTTAATATATGCGTTCAAACTACTTCCACCACACTTTAGAACAGACGACTCTCTTCACCCGAGGATTAAGTATTACATTTTGGAAAATTGAATCCTTCTGGACCCCAGGGAACGGAGCCCGAGGAAAAGTGTGTCATTTTCATGGAGCAAAATTAAGTTTTAAGTGAAACCAGAGTGAGGCAGTGGGTCAATTGATGTGACCTTGCAAACTTGAGAAATAAGCCCAGCTCCATTTCAGATTCCTTCTCTGACCGATCCAATGAGGTACACCTTGAAATGGTGCTTGATGGATTTCAGTAGAGCATTCTTTGCCCTCCAACATGTCGTATAGGTCCTGGTAGAATTGGTGCATAGCGACAAAAAGCAAAACAGGAGGAAGAAAATAAATGTGTCTCCAAATGTGTTCCTACTTACATTTCATCCCTTATTCCCTCATTACAACGTCCAAACCACTTTTCATTTTGTGTCCTCTATAATAGAGTTGGACATACAGGCCCAGATCTAGAGAACTTTGCTTGGGGCGATAAACCGGGCTTCTGTGTATGAAGACATCGCCCTGACCTGTCAGGACCCCACTCCCAAAGAGCCCCGTTTTGGGTTGCTCAGAGTGCTGAATGAGACTTGCTTCCACCCTCCACAACAACTTTTTGCATGTGCAGTTTGGCCTATTAAATGCTCTGAATCACAGCACCGTCATGACTATAGGAATAAAATGGAGTTTACTTCTGCAGCCGCCACTTCCAAGGTCTCCACTTGTACTGCAGAACCAGGGTCGTTGGCCCCTAGCTGCACCACTGAGTGCAGTATATGAACAGGAAAGGTGATCTTCAGGACACTGGTGCGGTTCGTATGATCACAGGGCGTTTAACAAGCCATCATGGCAATATAAAGTAAAAACTGCTTTACATAATGAAGGCACTTGATAGTCCCACTTCCCCGCTTTAGGATCACAAGAACTCAATTCTTCACACAGGAAGAGGTATCATGGTTGGAGTACTGAAAGAAAAGAGCAAATGTATTACAAATCTGGTTAGGAAGAGATACAAGCATGACAACTGGGTATATGGAATCTCAGTTCTCCAAGTGCTCCAAGACATAAGATCAATCCATTTGAAGAAGAAGAAGAAGAAGAAGAAGAAGAAGAAGAAGAAGAAGAAGAAGAAGAAGAAGAGGAGGAGGAGGAAGAAGAAGAAGAAGACGACACCTCTCTGAAATCCTGGAGAGCCACTGCAAGGTAATGTACCCAATCCTAAACTATATGGACCAATGATTTGAATCAGTGTAAGGCAGCTTCCAATATACAGTCAATAACACATGTGACCGTCTATCATACAGATGAATATTCTATTTCGTTCAGCCCGCCTATGACCTTATTTAGGATTTTACTTCCTCTAGCCACTTGGTTACCATAGCAATATTGTGTTCTTTAATTATCTTATAATCAGCGTTGTTTTCAAAATAAGGATGAGGATGGAACTTGGGCCAGTTCTACACCAAGCAGGATATAACACTTTGAAAGTAGTTTGAAAATGGTATATGGAATGTGTCCTGGGCCCCAACAGTTGTCAAAACCCACCCTCTGGAAAACCCTCCCTCATGCGGTTTGGGAGGCGGAAAACATAACATCTTTTAAACGCCTCCTGAAAACATACCTTTTCACACAGGCTTTCCCTGGATTTTAACTTAGCTGGTTTTTATATTGCCATTTAAATTTTAATGTTTTAAGTTTATCTATATTTGTTATATTTTATGGTTTTAAATTGTGCACTGCCCAGAGAGCTTTGGCTGATGGGCAGTATAAAAAAATGTAATAAATAAATAAATAAATTATAAACTGTTATAAAGCAGTAGTGTAGTTCCTGCCTGGGGAGATCAGAACTCAGCCCATGGCAAAGGCATTTGGTTCCCAAAACTAGGGCAGATTTTATTTCAGTGAAAAAGCACCTGATGTTTGACTTCTTAGGCCTATGTGCACAACCTAACATGAATTTCAGCTTGATGCATACCCAGGTCCACAAAGAATGCCATTCTGATGCTGTAGTGTGAGAAATGTTAAACAACTTCCAAGATGAATATGCTGAACCAGTGCAATGTGAAGCATTTTGGTTCAGAAGCTGCAGCTTGTGCAAAATGCAGCGGCCAGAGTGATAACAGGAACCAGAAGGTTTGAGCATATAAGACCTACTCTGGCCCGCTTGCACTGGCTGCCTATACGTTTCCGAGCTCAATTCAAGGTGCTGGTTTTAACCTGTAAAGCCTTACACGGCTTGGGACCACAATACCTGATGGAACGCCTCTCCCGACACGAACCTACCCGTACACTACAATCCACATTTAAGGTCCTCCTCCGGTTGCCTACTCCAAGGGAGGCACGGAGGGTGGCAACAAGGGAAAGGGCCTTTTCAGTGGTGGCCCCCCAATTATGGAATGATCTCCCTGACGAGGCTCACCTGGCGCCAACATTGTTATCTTTTCGGCACCAGGTCAAGGCTTTCCTCTTCTCCCAGGCATTTAACAGCATATGATGAGGGGGTTTTGTGTTGTTGTGTTGTTGTTGTGCTTTGACCCAGAAGGATATTGTAATTTTAACTTGTTTTTATGCTTTATGTTTTTAAATTTTGTATATTGGTGTTTTAATTGTTCAATGTTTTTAATTTTTGTAAACCGCCCAGAGAGCTTCGGCTATGGGGCAGTATATAAATGGAATAAAATAAATAAATAAATAAATTTTGATCAGGTTGCCAGTAATGTGTGAGAAATTCAAAGTTCTTGGGACCTTTATATTTGCCATCAAATGCTCTTTGTGAACATCATCCTGCTCCCAATTTTTAAAAGAGAGGTTTCTAGCCTTCATATTTTGAAGATCAATTTAAAAGTTATGTGGGCTAGGGTGATAAAGGATTAGAAGCAATGAGGCAAGGAAATACAAATCCAAGTTCTTGGGTTTTGAGCAGATGATTCTCTGTCCTCTTGTACAAAAAAAATATGTTTGTAGCTCTTACTTATTTATTATTCAGATTTATATACCACTTTCCACAAAAGTATCAAAGCGGTGAACATAAAATACAATCACATAAAAACAATCACAAATATATCAATAAAATCAACACAATACAATTAGCAATAAAACGGTACATACGACTGTGGCCTACAAACCAAAGCTGGCTGGGTCACACCTCTGTGAAGAGATGAGTTTTAAGTAGATGTCTGAATGTCAGAACTGTGGGGGTTTGTTTAATATCAGATGGCAAAGCATTCCAGAGCGTGGCTGCTGCAACACTAAATGCTCTACTGCAACTGGTCCTGAGGCGAACATCTGGAGCATGTGGCACCCTCAGAAGTGCTCCCTCTAATAATCACAGAGATTGGGCATGGATATAAGGAGTGAGGTGGTCTCTACCGTGTCCCAGGTCGATTAGAGCTTTGCACGTTAACAGCAACATCTTGCCTGGTATCTTATTGGCAGCCAGTGCAGTTCTTTTAGCAAGGATGTAGGTTGCTGTTGGAATGAAGCCCTAGTTAGCAGCCATGCCACTGCAGCAGCCACAACTTCCGGATCATCCCCAAAGGTAATGCCACATAGAGTGCATTACCATTATCCAATCTTAAGGTTTCCAATGCCTGTACCACTGTGCTAAGCCAGCACAGCACAGCAACAGCCATAATTGCCATACCAGCTATAGCTGGTAAAAGGCACTCCTAGCCACTGAAGCCAGCTGAGCCACAAGTGACAAAGATGAATCCAGGAGTACCCTCAAACTATGCATCTATTCCTTCAGGGGTAGTATAACTCCATCCACAACAGGCAATTGACCTATTTCTTGTACCCCTGACCCACCCACCCACACTGCTTCTGTCTTGCAAGGATCCAAGCTCAGTTGCTTGGCCTTTATCCAGCACTGGTTCAGAGCCTGCATGGCCACTCCTGGTACAGATGTTATAGTGAAAGAGAGTTGGGTATCATCTGCATACCAATGACACCTTGCTCCAAATCCCCTGATGACTGGTCCCAGTAGCTTCTTATAGATATTGAATAGCACTGGGGATAAAATAATGCCCTGCGTCACCCCCTTAGCACAAATGCTAGGGGCCCAAGGTCCATTCCCTCAGTACCACTCACTGAGATTGACCCTATAGGTAGGAACGGAACAACTGAAGTACCTCGCCCTAATACCCATCCCACAAAGCCGATGGCCAATGGTGTCAAAAGGCTCAGAGAGATTGAGTAAGAGAAGCATGGTTGCATTCCCTCTCTTGATAAAGGTCATTCAGTAGGGTGACCAGTCTCCAAACCAGACTGGAAAGGTCTAGGTAATCAGTTTCATCAAAGAATTCCTGCAAATGCCCTGCTACGCCCCTCTCAATCACCTTACCTAAAAATTGCATGCTTACGACTGGACACTAGTTGTCACAAATCCTTGAGTCCAGGGTAGGCATCTTCACCAGTATGTCCTTCAAAGTATCAGGCACCAGTCCCTCACACAATGAGCTATTAACCACACCTTGGACCAACCTATCCGGCCAAGCCATGCTGGACTTCTTTAATTAGGGACAAGGATCAAGAGGGAACGTAGTTGACCACATGACTGCAAACACCTTGTCTAGGTCATCAGGCTACATTCACTGAAAATCATCCCACAAAATGTGGCTAGATGGGACATAGGACACCTCACTTAGATCTGCCATACCAATAGCATCTAAATTGCTTCAGAGGTGGATGACTTTATCCTCAAAGTATGATGAGAATGCATCAGAACAGGCCTCTCAGGGCTCTAAAGGAGCTGCCTCTGTGGTTAGCAATCTCCAAACCCCTCTGAAGAGCTCCACTGGGCAGCTACTTGAGGATACGATGGAAGCTGCTTTTTCACAGCCTGTGATAGGCATGATAATGTGCTCTAAGCAGTATTCTATTGGCTTTGGAGCAAAATGTCCACAAGTGTTCTAGTTGTTATCCGGGCTCCTTCATTGCCCATAACTCTGCAGAGTACCAATGGGGCACAACGGGTTCTACATCACTAGAGAGGACCCTCGGAAGTGATCATGGCAATGGCTCAGCATTCCACAGAGAAACACGGGTCTCAACAACCTATCTGCTGGAAAATCCCCCAGAGCATTCAGGAACCCATTAGTCTCTGAGGGCATACTATCCTAATGGGTCACCACACCCTAATGGGTCCCTGCACTTCATGTGGCTACAGGTATGTGTGAAAGGAGCCTAAAATAAACAGCACGGAATAATTGTTATATATATAATATTCAGTTTATATAATATAGGGTCTTACATACAGATAGTATAAACAACAATTATTCATTACTCAGAAGATAAAAACCATTTTATGGTAATAAATGGGGAAAGCGTTGTATTCAAAATAAATCTGGAAGCCATACTAATTTGAAAATATTATATCAATAATGTACAGCAAATAAGGATAAATTAAACCACTTTTTATCATTTTATACGTGGAAATATACCCTTTCATGATACGGTAAATGGTGATCATTTTAACATGTTCACTCTCAGGTAAGTGGGCATAGGGTTGCAGCCTTAGTTATGTGCAGTGCAGCCAAGGATAAACGTATAAACAGATGTATCAGGAGTCAGTATTCTAAAAGCAGACACAGTGAACAATTGACCCTCATTTGTTAAATTTTGTAATTGCAAATAATGACATGGTGCACAGATGGAGAAAGTATCTCCTTTGCACAATTTCCTTCCATTCATGACATTGCAAGATCAAAACCAACAAAATGTCCAAACAGGAAGTTGCTTCCAAATTATAGCTCTTCCTTTGAACCTGACATCCTTGCCTTCCTGATCACTTTGAACAGAAATAATTGGAAAGGCTCAAATTACAGAGTCCAGTTCTTTTGAAAGCAGAGCTGTCTAGGTGAAGGTTACTTGTAGCTCAGGGGTTAATCAAGGACCAAGATTTCTATGTGTATATTACTGTTGGAAGAAGATGGAGGGGACAGGGAGGGAAAGATTAAATACTTCCCTTTAGAAATGCATTGAATTTCAGTCTCCATTGTTAATTGTCATCAAGAACGATTTCCTTCTATTTTTCTCCTTCGTTGGTCTCTATATGCTATCAGTCACATTTCTATGCTCTTTTCTTTTAAAATGTGGAATAATAATAAATAATCATAGCAGCGGTAGTAGTAATAGGTTGCCAAGAGACCACATTTTCTGGCCATTTCGAGTGCTTCCTCAGCACCTTGGTTTAAAAGGTCTCTGTTTTGATGAAAGGCTGAGCTAGCACAGGACTAGTCTCATAAGGCAAGATAGCTTGCAAGGACACATTCACTTTCCTCTCTTGCAGGGGTGGGCAACTTTGAGCATTTTGGGAGCCAATTCCACCACCACCAGGCTGCATCTGCCATGGGCCACAATCCCACCACAATTGCCACTGCACCCCCCCCCCAAAGGGGGGGTTTAAAAGTCATAGTTTTCTGCTACAGAGTTAACAAAGGGCAATTTAGCTTGCAAACCAGCTAAATTTGTCTCGTCTAAGCCTCCAACACAGTGTCACTGTGCAGCCACTACGGGGCAAATAGGTCATAGCCTATCCACATTGCCCTTAAAACGACTTATATTCTGTTTAAAAACGTGGTTTTTTAAGTCGTTTTATTACGTGGTAGGACACACTGAGCAGTACTTACGTTTCATAGGCTGCCTCTACAAGAGAGGTTTAAAGCTCTTTCAAGGCGCTTCAAAAAATTTACCTCTACAAGAACGGAGCGCAAACTGGGCGTAGAGGCGCGTTATCTCTCCGATTATGCGCATTATCGAATGCGCGTTAAATCACGAGTTTTATTTTGCTCCGGCCGTTAAAATGCATTTTGACTATGTGAACAAGCGCTTATGCGCATTAACTACTTGTAAAGCGCATTTTGGTCATCCGTTAATGCGCCTCGCCGCCTCTCGCCGCCTCTCGTGCAGAGGGATTAGGTGTAAATGCGCTTCAGCAATTATGCGCATAATCGCCTAACCGGGCGCAAAAGCGAATCCTTGTAGAGGGGACCATAGTGACTGCTTCCTCCATCCTCAAAGCGTTCACTGGTGTCACACAGGGTTATTTCTGTGTTTTGCAGGCTGCTTGAGTTAGGGAGACAGAAGTGGGCGGGTCAAGCAGCCTGCAAAACAAAAATGAAAGTAGAAGAGACCCAGAATTAACCCTGTGTGACACCAGTGAACACGGAGGAAGCAGTCACTATGAAACGTAAGTACTGCTCAGTGTGTCCTATCACGTAATGAAACGACTTAAAAACCATGTTTTTAAACAGAATATAAGTCGTTTTGAGGGCAATGTGGATAGATAGCCCACTACTCCCTCCCAGTCTTTTCTGCCTCCTACTAAGCTAGAGTTGAAATCCAGGGTTTACTGGAAGGTTCCAACTCTGGCTTGTTAGAGGATACACAAACAAAAGTTCTCGATTCAGACATCACGTTAAACAACCAACTTTCCTTAGTGTTTAGCTGCTCCTGCTGGCAGGAAGAGTGAATGAAATACGTGAAGAAGCATGCAGGCTCGTTCACGGTAACCCAGGGTTTTAAAAACAAACAAACCTGGTTTACCTTTGCATGAGAACAAGACCATTGGATCTACATGATTTGGTACTTTTGCATTTTTATTTTTTTTTAGACACAGCCAATTTATTCAATTTTTATTTTATTTAAAATAGGACTAGCACAGCTTTAAGGGTAAAAACATCCCAGGGAAGCTTCCAGAAATCCATAAACAGTATAACTAACAGAAATCTTTAGAATAAAACCATAATACCCAAATTAACCGCTACTAAGCACCAGCAATAACAGTAGAAATATCAGCCCAATAAAATACTGAAATCCAATAAATTAGCATGACCCAAACCATTCCAAATTCAGCAACCTGATAAAATCCATAAAAGAGAATGCAACAGAAAACAAATGAGTGTTGCGGAGAGCAATCCTATGAGAAAGCATTGGGGGGGAGCGCCATAGGATAATTTGGATCCCCCTCACAGCTGAAATGGAGAGGACTGTGCCAGCTGCCTCTCCAAGGTCGCAAAAGTGACCTTGAAGGTAAGGTAAAGGGGGTATTCCTGTGGGTTGGGAGGGGACTGGAGAGCCACCAGTTTGCAAGGCCTCTGCTAGATGGGTGAAAAAGCTTGTCAAGCTGAAATGCAGAGCAGGAGGACTGTGGAGGCAATGATCACCTCCTGCTCTGCATTGGATGGCTGTAAGCCTCCGAGTTCTTCTGATGGGGTCTGATGTACCTCATTTGGCAATGCTTTCTACCTTGTAGAAAAGGAATCTGCTGGATTTACTGACATACTGGTTGCATCCTAAAGAATGCTATAGTTTATATTGTTTATACTGTTTTATGTATGGCTGTAAGCCGCCTTGGGAGGGCTTCTGCCCTGAAAGGCGGCTAAGAAATGTTTTGAATAAATAAATTAAATAATAGTTATTGAGCTCAGGCCAGTTCACAAACATGGCTCAGGAAGTCTTTATTTACTTTCTTTATTTATCACATTTCTAATTCACCTAATAATTAAGGTTTATTCAAGATGAACTGATATTGATGATTTAAGATTACAGTAAGAGGACCAACCCTAACACCCCAAACCCTAGGCAAGCTTCCTTCCAATACAGAAAGATTATTTATCTCAATAGGCACAGTTATTTGTATTCAGAGACAGTATTCAATAGAGACAGTTATTTGTATTCAGCTGTGCCTGTGATTTTTCTTCCTGTCTACATGTTGTCTTCGTCTTGTAAGGATAAATTTTATTATTTTTTTTAAAGGAAAAATTACTTTGACTTCTAGAACTGAAATTTGCAGCTTGTTGGTAGCAAAGCAGTGAAGCCCTGAGACATTTTTGCTGCCTGAACTAGAGCCCAATTGGTGCCAGCCCTTTAACCTTTTAAAAAGCCTCGCTGCGTCATTCAGATACCAGTTCCTGCTTTCATCTATCACCTCTACATGGTGCCTTCTGAAGCAGGGCCATTTCACCCGGCTGCATGGCAAAGTGTGAATAATGAATGGTGACTAGCTAACACAGCAGCTGGGTATCAGCGAAAGAGGACGTTTTTCACCAGACTGATTTCCAGTCGCACCCGAAATTTACTCTGAAAGCAACGCGAACAGAATATACCAACTGGCCCTGCAGTTTGCAGAAAGCGGACCAAGAGAGAATACATTTGGCCCAGGGACAAAAATGGCAACATGTTGATAAGATCTCCCTTTTCGTTTTCTGTTCTGACAGAAGCCAATTTCCAACTAGAGCAACGCTCCCTTGCTCATTCCTTTGATTTATCCGTAGGGCAGGTGAGGGTGGAAGGTAGTTGGCCACCCCCTTCCAAGCAGTCACATAAGTCCTCATTATTACAAAGCCGCTTGGCTAGGGTGACCAGATAAAATCCAGGTCAGGGCTCATGTAACTTTAACAGTTGTAGAGAAAAGGGAATTTCAGCCAGTGTCATTTGTATGCAATTAGTTCCTGGTGAAATTCCTTCATCACAACAGTTAAAGGTGCAGGCACTATACTAGAGTAACCATATACAAAAGAAGGCAGGGCCGCTGCACCTTCAACTGTTGTGATGAAGAGGGAATTTCACCAGGAACTAATTGCATACAAATGACACTGGCTGAAATTCCCTTTTCTTTAAAACTGTTAAAGTTACATGAGCCCTGACCTGGATTTTATCTGGTCACCCTACGCTTGGCCTTCCTGTTATACTTCTTCCCATCTTGACTGGGAGAAGAGAACTGGCTTCATAATGTAAAACAAACACACATTCTGGAGGACTGAGAGTCTGCTAGCCCCAAGCTTCAGTCTGCTAAATGCCGTTGGATCATTGGCTCCTACTGGTCCCATTCTAGTTTTTTTCTGTAGGCACGTTTGGTTCTGACTGATAACTCATTCCATGTGACAGTGTGCACTTCCACCAAAGAGGTAATTATGTAATTAGGTGAGGTAACTGGCTCAGGAGCAGGTGTTCCCTGGCTATTCCTCCAGAGGCGACCACCTCAAGCAGCAGGTGTCCCCCGGCGGTTGCTCCTGAGTCCTCAGCTATTCCCCTCCATTGGAGTACAGAGCTGTGCATGCCATGCAACCAGTGCCCCTGCTTTGGTGTGGGGTCTTGGCAGGTGCTGAACCATGTCTACTTTTGATGCTGGAGAATGTCTACCCTTCCCCTCTGGTGGAAGACAGAGCTGTGAATGCCATAGAGCCAGGGGCTCTTTCTACACCATAGGGGTGTAGAGGGAGGGAGGGAGGGCGATCCCGGAAGTATCTAATACACACCATCGGCACACAGGGAGGGAGGGCGATCCCGGAAGTACCTAATGCACACCATCAGCGCACAGGGAGCAGCCGAGGGCCATCCCAGGCAAAAAGCCTGGTGTGGAAAGGACCACAGTCAGCATCAAGTGCAGGCATGGCTGGGCACCTGCCAAAGGCCCACACCCCAGGCCCACTGTCAAGAGCCCCCTGGATTTGCTTTTTCTCTTCTCCATGGCAACCTGCTTGTTCACCTGCCTCTTTGGCTCAGACGATGGGAGCAGTGAGAAGGAAGAGTAGCAGATGCCACTGCCCACTTGCTGACTGGCTTTCTGCCTGCCAAGCAAGCAAGTGGTAGCAACGTAGAGAAAGAGGATGAGGAGCAATGGCAGCTGGTGACAACGGCAGTGAGGAGGTAGACTGAGAGGGGGCCCATTGAGGGAGTCTTGCTCAAGGGGCTTCGAAAAACGAGCCGGCACTTCTACAGTGTCACAGTGAGTGTAACCTTGGGATATCTACTTCTACTGCTGAGAAGCTGCAGGGGGCAAAGGACTGGTGAAGCACTTGACACCAGGACTGAAAACTAAGGAAAAGTTGGTCCAAGCAGCAAGGGATCCCAGTAATATGGGGTGGTTAGAGGCTCCATTGGGATCACAACTAGGTATTGGTTAGCGCACAAGAAACGAGGTGCTGGGTGTTCAAGAGTAATGTAGGGAGGGAAGTTGTCACTTCGTGCAATAGCAGGTGGTAACCGACTGGCACTGCCATCACAATGGAAACTTTTGCCAAGGCTCACAATTGAATTCACACCATTTTAATCTCTGGAATTTACCAGCCTCTCTACACTACTGCTTTAAAACGGTTTAAAATGGTTTATCACCGTTTTGAGAGCTGTTGGGGCCCAGGACACACTCCATATACGGTTTTCAAACCATTTTCAAAGTGTTTTATCCTGCGTGTGTAGATTGGCTCTACAATTCCTTGATGTCTTTTTGTCACTTGTGCCTCTGGAAAATGTTATGCTGACGGTTAACTGGTTTAATTGAATGAAACAATAGTTTCACCCCATGTGAGAGAAACCTTTGCTCTTTAAGCACATAATTGACTGTAGCTCTTTTCAAGCATTCATCCCCCAGTGTAGGTTTAACATGGGGGCGAGGCAGGGTGGGGGGAGCAGAGATAAAAGGCTACATACCCTCAATCAAAGTCTATTCATTTGTATGCTTGAAAGGTCCCCCCCCCCACTCAAACAGCTGTATGCATAGGGGCAGTACTCAGGCTTTCAAATGAACATGCATCTATCAATGGTTGATAGTACGTTTTGCTAACATCCCCCTCCCCTTGAGCATCTGTAAGGACTGGCATGTGTAAAAGCTATGCAAAGAGAAAAGGGGAGTTTGATCATGCCCTATCATGCAACATATCACATTCCAGTGACCCTGACCTTAACATGCGCACATTCATGGCCAAAACAGATATTACTTTAAATGTGTGTCTCAGCAGCTACGTATGCATGTGTGATTGTAGTTATTGTTTTTAAGTAGAGTAGTCTAGGCCCCTGATCCATATTGAGACCCCAGCGTGGGAGTTAGAGAAGCTTTTAAGATATGGATTTGGAGCCCTGTGCCTATTCTACAGTAAAAATGAAAAGAAGACATCGCTGCTAGACACATATTTAAACTAATGTCTGTTCTGGCATTTAGTAGGATGGATGCATGTGGGTGTTCTATATGATTGCACAGGGAATCTGATCGCACGACGCATCTACTCAGCTTTTTATGCGAAGACCCCTCCCCCTTTGCAGGCATTGAACTGAATGCATCAAGTGGCTGGGCCTTCCGTGCATCCCTGTCCCCTTCTCCTCACATAACTTCTATATATGGAGAACATATTATTGTTTAGGCTGACCATATGAAAAGGAGGACAGGGCTCATGTAGCTTTAACAATTATAGAGAAAAGGGAATTTCAGCCAGTGTCATCTGTATGCAATTAGTTCCTGGTGAAATTCCCTCTTCATCACAACAATTAAAGTTGCAGGGGCCCTGCCTTCTTTTGTATATGGTCACTCTAGTATAGTGCCTGCAACTTTAACTGTTGTGATGAAGAGGGAATTTCATCAGGAACTAATTGCATACAAATGACTCTGGCTGAAATTCCCTTTTCTCTTCAACTGTTAAAGTTACATGAGCTCTGTCCTCCTTTTCATATGGTCAGCCTATTATTGTTACATTCACCCAATTCTCTGCACGGTGAGACATTCCAGGAGCACAATGCTTCTCCAGGTTTGATTCCCTTTGGAAAGAGGTCTTGGAGACGTACAACATTTTGTAACATTTCCATTCATTCAGAAAGGTATAGGTTGAGAGTGGATGAAGGCACAGCTTGGACCTTCCAAGAGACGGCTGAATCCACTGTCCCAGACCAGATGTCCAGAGAGAAGCAGCCAGCAACCCCAAAGGCTGCTAGCTCACAAACCCAAACTCAGATCTCCGTCTTCCTTTTTTTTTTGGTCACAGAGCGTCATCACACAGGGGGGAAATCGCATGTTCTTACCGTCGCTTCTCCACCTCCGCTTTTGTTCCTCATTACCTCCTCTTTCTTCCTGGAGAGGAAAGAGGAAGTAAACAAAGATCACATGGCCTATTTAGGGGCCGTTTGTATCTTGCCACTTTTCCTGCACACAGCAGGAGATCGCGTCACGTTCTGGTTTTTTTTTTAATGGATTAAAAAGGGTATATTTTGCAACAGAACAAAGAGTGAGAGGCATACGGGAGGAGGACAACATCGTCTAAAGGACGCACGCACAAGTGGGCAGTAGCGAGCGTGTGATAAAATGCTCGTCTGAGGAACCTCTCTGTCTGATTCAAACTGCAGTATATTGTTTTTTTCACAAAGAGATACTTGATTACCACCATCCTCAGCCAGGAATAGGAGTGGGGGGGGGGGACATGCCCCTTTTAGGTATTTCTTAGCCATTCGAAAGTCTTAAGGAAGATCCTAAAGCACTGATTTCTCACTGCTAAGCCCCTTCCCCTTCCATGATGCTCTGGATTCTGCTGCTGGTTATATTTTGTGCCTGTTACGGCACAGGCCAGGCTAGCTACATCCGTACAGCCATGTCTTCTAGGGTGAAGGCATTGTGGGTAGCGGACTGGCTGCAGTGCCTTTATGACGTCTCACTCAGGCCGGGATTGGTGGAGCTGCTGAAATTCTCTGTCAGTGGCAATGCCCTGCTCTACACCCGTTGACTTGGAAGTGAGTCTTCATAGAGACTTCGTTGCAGCATGGATTCATATTACTAATGCCTTTCCACTTTCATTATTCAGCACAGGCAAATGGAGAAATGATATATGGAAATAGCTTAGAGTGCTAAGAACAAATCACAGCTGGAAAATCTTTTCAGCAGTTATACCTTTGGTACTGCCGACAAACCTAGAGCACTTGTGTTTCAAATGCTCATTAAACTCTAGGTCAGTGTTTCCTGAACAGCTGAGACACACTACTTGGGGGGGAGGGAGGGAGGAGGAAGAGGGTATTGAAACTGGAGGCATATTTAATTTTGAATCCAAAGAATTGGATTCAAAATTGGATTTTACATTTTAGAGTGTAAAAGGAAACGAGTCCTCCAATTTTAATTAATCAGTACAGAAAATGATCAAATTAGTTAAATTATGAAGCTTAATTATACAGCACTGACTTCCCCCACATATTACAAGTGTGGTCCAAATTCACTGAAATGTGACTGGAAGGAGGCATCCTCACAGAAGCCTTTAATGATCATTTAACTAGGGTGACCAGATAAAATCCAGGTCAGGGCTCATGTAACTTTAACAGTTGTAGAGAAAAGGGAATTTCAGCCAGTGTCATTTGTATGCAATTAGTTCCTGGTGAAATTCCCTCTTCATCACAACAGTTAAAGGTGCAGGCACTATACTAGAGTGACCATATACAAAAAAAAGGCAGGGCTCCTGCAACTTTAACAGTTGTGATGAAGAGGGAATTTCACCAGGAACTAATTGCATACAAATGACACTAGCTGAAATCCCCTTTTCTCTACAACTGTTAAAGTTACATGAGCCCTGACCTGGATTTTATCTGGCCACCCTAATTTAACTTGTATAAAAAATAACAAATAATGTTTTCATTTAATTATTTTCTCACAGCACTTGAGTGGTTCTGTCCTCACACTGAGGTGCCTCCCTTCAACACAGAGTTTAGGAACTTACAGCCTGAAGTAATGTTTAGCTTCTGCCCACAGTGTTTAATTAGTGTCGTGATGCTTTTGCGCCAAGAGAGGGAGCACTAGAGACCAAGAAATGGGTAAACAGGCTCTTGCAACGGATAAATAAGGAAACAAACCTAAAGCAGCCAACCAACCTTGAGTTTGCAATGCTCACAATGTTTTAATCAAATCAGTGTTTCTCAAATAATTGAAGAAAATGGGGGGCACCAGGGGCAAAGATGGGATTTCAAGGCCTTCTGAAATTATTTCTCACTACTAATTTATGAAGTGCATTACAAATTGTGTTTGCTCTTGCAACAACTCTATGAGATGTTTACACTTAAAGCTCCTTCACATTTACCAAAAATCCCGCAGCCTTACAGGGGCTTTGTCTTCTGGAATCTTTGCAGTTTTAACAATCGGCAGAATACACACACACTCACACATTTTTGCCACTTCCTTTCCATATGTTTCAATTCTACCACCAGCAGATGGCACTATTTTATTGAGCGATTTCAATTTATTACAGCATTTTCAGGGTTTCATAAAATGAACAGATCCCCTCTTGAAAACATGTGGGAGAGGCATCGGAAGTTGACAAAGTCATTAAAAGGACCTGCAAACTTCTGTCAGTGATCAATCACAAGTGTGTAAGAAATTGCTCGTGTGGAGAACTTAAAGCCAAGGGGTATTGACTTGTCCAAAGCTACAGAATTATTCCATAAGATAAGGAAGTGGAACTTGAACCTCAGTTTCTCAGATGCAAGTCCAATCCTCTGCCCATGGGACCTACAGAAACTGTAGCCTTCCCACTACTTTGCCACTGTAGCTAAGTGTATATCTTCTGGGGATGGAGATTTGGCTCTCTCCCTCCATTGGCATTATGAGTATGCTACAAGGACAGTAAACTCAACACTCTTGGGACAAGACAAAAGGGATGTGACAAGATGGAGGAGCCAAGTGTGTATGCTGCCATGCCGAAGCTGCTGCCTTTATACCTCAGCATGAGATGAGACAACATTCTAGTTGGGGCACGTCACTTTTTAGAAATTAACCCAAAGACAAACTCAGACATACACACACCTGTATAGGGAAGTCATGTTCTTTGTTGTAGAGCTTTGTGGGTTAGGAGGATATTTCCATTGTGTGGGATAGTATGATATTTGCTATTTTTTGGGAAGTGGGCTGTGGAGGGTGGCCATGAGTCCTTCTTTTGAAAGGCTGTCAGAGGACTGTCTTCTATTTTGAAGACATCCTCTATTTGAAGGACTGTTCCATTCAAACTGGGCGTAAAGATAAAGAACCCGAAAAAGGGAGACAGGGGGGGCTTGGCATTGCCCCTCAGTAGTTAGCACATGTACAGCAGACTGAGCTGGCACACGGGTCACTCCACTATGGTGAAAGGTCTTGTATTTCTATTTAAATAATAGTTATTATTTCTAAATTTGCACACGCATATGCATGTGTGCATATAAAAATGTTATGTGAAATTGTGGCCGCCTTTGTCTTATTTTGAGGATGTATGTCCTCTTTTTTATTATTCATAAGTAGCCATCCTAGTTGGATATGGGAATCTTTAGCACTTGAGACTGAGGTGCACAATCTTTTCAGCTCTGATGGCAGAATGTGATGCTGCTCATGGTCAGGGACTGCACAAACATGCACACACACACACACAGACACACAAGTGGTCCTGATACAGACCCACTCTTTACTTGTTGCTAGGGGGAGGGAGTCAAGAGCCTTCACCCCACCCCCATCCCCACTGCTCCTGATACAGATATCTCCCAGAAAGATAAATCTATATCACTGGCAGCAATGGTACATTTGGTGAGAAACTGTGGCTCAATTCGGACGACACAATAAACAACTGGTGTGGAGGAAACAATCGTCAGTTGTTTTGACTATTGTGTCCTCTGAATGCTGCCATAGTCAACTCAGCGCTGATCCTAATCCACACCCCAGTTGATTATTTATTACCATATTGTGTGGGGAGTACCCCCTAGTTGAACAACTGTAAAGTTGATTATTACCCCACCATTGACTATTGTGTCGTCCGAATTGAGCCTGTGTGTGTGTGTGGAGGGGAGTGAATTAGGCACTAGGGATGGGGGTGTCAGGGCACTGGGGGTGACAGTTAACACCTTGGGGAATGCAAGTTGTGCACCCCTCTTTTAAGGCCACTGTGTGTGCATTTGACAGTCAGAAATGAGATTCCCCCACCCTCACAAGCTTCAAAGGATCAAAAGTCCTTTTACTTGTGTGCAGTTGATGAAAGATTGGGTTAAATGCAACATCATGTGAGTGGACATCCACTGATGCGATGGGACCTCACTTTGCTCTCCTCTCCCCTGCACCTCCTGTGCAACCCTGAGATCCACTATGGTGGGGGGAAGTCCCTCAACCCTCTGCAGATGATTGGGGGGGCACGCGAGGGTCTGCGGGGGAATGGGAAATCTATTCTATCAGAAGTTTCCTTTCCACTGCCAGCCAGCCAGCATTGGATCCATCCCAATTTGTACTGAAGTGCCAGGGGAGCTGCCTATACATAGGGAAAGCTCTGCAGTGGCTGCAGATCTGTACTGCATCAGTTATACAATGCAGTCACAGCTTCGCAGCCATTGCAGGGCTTTCCCGCAAAGCTGCACATTGCAAATGTCAGGGACTTAACCTGAGATTGTCAATGGGAGCGATATCAAGATGGCTCTTCCGGCGTCTGATGTTGCTGCAAGGGCAATTCGGGGCCAATCTGGGGGTGGTTCCTGGTGGAAGGTGACTGGCGATTGGTTGCCTTTCACCAGGAAGAGGGCGGGGTGGCTCCGGTACCTGGATGCCTGCCGGAAACCCCCGCTCCCGCCTCGGCATTGGGAGTACCCGGTGCCACCCCAGGAGATGAAAACCATGGGGTTTGGTGGGAGGTGGCGCCAACCCAGTTTCATGAAGACAGCCCCAGGGTCTCTTTGTGATGTTTAGCTGACCTTTTCTGTGTAAGATTCTGGGTTTACCCCCCTAGGCATCTATTGGATAAGGAATGCAGCCCTCCAGCTCATGTAAGTTAATGGGGGATGGCGGGGGGGGGGCGATAGATGGAAGGATAAATAAATAAATTTGATGAACCCGAGCACTGTGATCAGTGAAACATGTTGGGAGTGGATGAAATCCTCTTAGTGAGCAAGTGACATAGTGGTGAACAACATCTGTGCTCCACACCAGCCTCCGTGAACAGTAATGCTCATCTGTTAGCTTTGGGGACGCTGGTGGGACTTGGACAGTGGCAGTGGTAGCAGCTTCAGGGCTTTGGAACATAGATCTAAAGCAGGCCAATTTGTGTCTTACCCCAAGCTGCGTTTACAACCGTAGTGCGTACATAAGATAAATTGCCTGGTAAAATGCAAGAGGATGTTTAAAGCTTTGTGGTCTGGATGCACATGCATTGCTACTGTTCCATAATTTCAGGTTGCTGCCACACTAGTAAATTATAACTATGGTTGGAAATTCCCAGCATACAGCAGGCCTACCAGGCAGATTTGCACTCTTCATTATGATTTTAAACAGAATACGCAGAGTAGACAAGTATCCAGTTATGGAATTAGATTCACCTATCCTGTTTTAGAAACCTTCCAGAGCACACAAAATATACCATTCATGCTGTCTGAACCTATTCATGTTTATTCACAAGCAAAACCCACTGAGTTTAATGGGAAATGTGCATAGGATTGCAGTCACAGAGTGTTTGATATTCAGAATACCAGGGAAGTGTATACAGAACTACGTCTTCACAACTCCCATAGAAGTCTGAAATTGTCAAATGCAGAGATTTCTGGAAAGCATTTCAGAACATTTTTGTGGAAGAATTTTTCATTTTTCCTCCTTATTTGGCATTTGGCAATATCTGAGGAGCCTGGGTTTGTTTTGTTTTGTTTTGTTTTTGAAGCTTTTTGAAGTGTTGAAGTGGTTTTTAAATGTACAGATTGTGTGTATGTTGTATGTTTTTGCTGTTTTAATTTTTTGTATATTGTTCTTAATTGTTTTTAATCCTATGTAAACCGCCCAGAGAGTTTCGGCTATGGGGCGGTATACAAATATAATAAATAAATAAATAAATTATTTTACTTTTCATCTCCATTGCTTTTATTTTTTAGAATTTTAAAAATTTAAAATGATCTTACCCATTGGCAATAGTAGATAAAAGGGCCTAGACAGAAGGACCCAATGATTTATATTGATCTCAGATTGAGCCCAAATATTCACAGCATATTTAGTGGATTTATGGGCTTTAAAGAACTTTACAGGAAATATACTTTTCATTTTTAGATAAGAAGTAATAGACTCTCTCTTGAATACGCTAGCGCCTGATGAAGTATTTCATAATAGTGTAGAATAGTTAGAATAGATATTTCATTAAATACCACTAGTAGCCTGTCAGGTTAGTCTTTTATCTATAAAACCATTGTAGAAAGTACTTGAAATGACACTTGCCTAGATGGTAGAGACTAAGAGCATCATCACCTGGGGGGAAATCGTGTTTCCTTACCATCGCTTGTCCACCACCACTTTTGTCCCTCAGTACTTCCTCTTTCTGCCCGGAGGGGAAAGAGGAAGTAAACAAAGACCATGTGGTCCATTCAGGGGGCATTTGTATCACGTGCTTTTCCTGCACACAGCAGAAGATCGCGGCACGTTCAATTTTTTTTAAAAAAGTCAGATTAAAAGGTGTCTACTTTGCAATGGAAAAATGAGCAGAAGGAGTGGGAGGTGCATGGGAGTTGTCATCATCATCTAAAGGACATGCGCACATCCATAAGTGGACAGTAGCAAGCATTCAATAAAATACTCATCTGATGAACCTGTAAAAGTAAGAGCACATATTCACTTTTGAATTCTAGAGGGAGAAAATAAAGCACTTTTGGAGCTGGCAGCGAAATTCAGATTTATTTATTTTTTTAATGTTGGTGTACTGAACTGATGTTGCTTGGAGATAAGCAGTGCCACCTGGATATTGCTTATAGATTTACTTCTTACCTCCTATCTATCTATCTATCTATCTAGCCATCCACTCATCTATATCAATATAACTGCTTAGAGTGTTGGACTAGGACTGGGGAGATCCAATTCTAGTCCCCACACAGCCATGAAGTTCATTGGATTCAGAAAATGAAGGGAAAATGGGGAGGGAAAATGGGGAGGGGATAGTAGCCAGAAAGAAGTCATAGCAAAGAACTACAGATTTGAAAGAACCAGCTAACTCTTGGGCTGCAAGTCTCAAGTCAAGGTATAATTTTCTGAGTAGGGTTGTGGACAGCCCCCAGATTGGCCTTGGAGGCCAATGCAAGAGTTCCAAGTTGGCCCAAATTCATCTGGGGTCGCTTTGGGACTGGGCCGACTTGCCTTGGATTTGGTTACAAAGCGAGCTTCGCATACACACCCCTGAAACAGCTCAGCAGTTGAGAGTTCCTGGGTGCGAGGCTGACCAGGAGTCCATTGGACTTCTTGCTCACCCTTCCCTCTCTCCCTGCTCACCCGCAGAACTTGGAAGTATTGCCCCTGCCCCCCCTCTGAGACTTACTTTAGCCACACATCCTCAATTACAGCCACCATTTTACACAAACATGGGGTCTCTATGGTCTTCTTGGATCTATAGTCAGAAATGTTTCTTTACATCCAATGTAGTTTGTGACTGTAGATCAAGAAACTTATAGAGCCCTCATCTTCATGTATTCTAATTGCAGATGCACAACTAAAGTAAGTCCCATGGGTGGGAGGGGCAGCAGTTCTGGGGGCGAGCAGGGAGGGTGGGGGAGTCAAGCGGGGAGAGGGACTCACCACCGCCCCAAATTGGGCTGATGTGCCCCAAAGCTTTCAGACCCATTCTGATCAGACCACTCAGATTCTGGATTTGGACCCAAGGCACTGCACAGCCCTAACTAACTAAATGTTCAAGGCTATGCCATTTTTCAATTTTTCAAAAATATGCCAGGCACTAAATGCCTCACGACATTATAACAAGTCAGCACTACATGTGGCACATATATGCATATGTAGGGACTACATGTATCCATGCAGTCATCTATATTTACAGAAGCCTGCTGCAATTATGGATTGCATTTTGCCAGCAATTTCACTATAAACATCTTCTTTGGGATTTGCTCTACAGCCATAGGATTAAGAACCCCAACTAAAATTTAGCAGAAGAGGACTTGGCATGCATAGCAAATACTTTTGGTGTTTTTTTGAGGTTTTTTGTTTTGTTTTTTGCAGATCTCTCTCTCTCTCTCTCTCTCTTTAAGGAATTGGCTTGTAACATATACAAACACAAACAGAAACAGCTGTTTGCCAAGCTTTATTTGCACAGGCATAATTTAAAAACAGCTCACGTCCAAAGAAGAATTCTGATCTGGAGGGAAACCATACACACACACACACACACACACACACACACACACACAGAGAGAGAGAGAGAGAGAGAGAGAATATCTTCCACTCCATAGATCTATTGCAATCTCTGTTCTGCAATTTTGTCAGGGGCAGTTTTCCCCTCTTGTTAAACCTTCTGCATCACCTGTAGGATTCTGTCATAAATGCACCATTGTAAAAGTCAAATTAAAAGTTCACAGAAGTGAGACAGAACAGACCTCTAAGGAATTGCAGCATTACAAAACAGCGAAGGAACTATTGACAGCTGAAGCACTGTGACCATTCAACACTTGTCATCCAGTATGTTTCCTGGAAAGTACCAAAGACGTTGAAAGGGATTTCAGGTATATTGGATCTGCGGCAGCTAAACTTAAACTTTCGGGAGTTGGTCGAGGTCTGGGCAGGATCTACACTACTGCTTTGTAATGGTTTATAACAGTTTTGACAACTGTTCAGGCCCAAGATACTCTGGCTGAGTTCGGACAACACGATGGTCAATGGTGGGGTAATAATCAACTTTACAGTTGTTCATCTAGGGGGTACTCCCCACACAACATGGTAATAAATAATCAACTGTGGTGTGGATTAGGATCAGCGCTGAGTTGACTATGGCAGCATTCAGACGACACGATAGTCAATACAACTGACAATTGTTTCCCCCCACCCCCAGTTGCTTAGTGTGCCGTCCGAATTCAGCCATTGAATATACAGTTTTCAAATTGTTTTCAAAGTGTTATATCCTGCTTGGTGTAGATCTGGCCCTGGTCTAGGTCAGGATTGGAAAACATTTTCTAGCTTGAGGGTCGGTTTCCTTTGGGGGAAGTGATTAGGGGTGGGGGGTATATAGTGGGGGTGAGCAGAGCCAAATAAAAAAAATGGGTGGTATTACCCCCCCCCCCATTTAGACTAATCCATCCATCCACATATCCTCCATTCACACACACATATACTCACACATCTGTACATCCATCCATAGGATTTACTATGTCCCCTTCCCTGTGATCTCCCCCACCCTGGCTCTTCATCTGAATGGTGGGGAACAGCAAAGCAGCAGTAAAATGGGGGCTGCAAACTCTTCAACCCTTGGTTTAGGGATGTGCAAATCAGCAGAACACAAGCTCGCCAAATTTTCCAAATTCCATCTTGGACCTCATTCTGCCTTGAGTCTGTATCAGAATGTAAGCTGTGCTTTGTATGTTTTTCTTTTTTGCGTGAAAATCCATGCATGTTTCCGTGTGCACATCTTTGAAATGTACACATTCTTCTACCATTGATTAACACACATTAAAACATCTTACAAAAGTTTGTATTTTTGTAATGTACATTTTTCAAATACACACATTTTTTCATGTCCATTTTAGGTGTGTATACAGCCAAACACGTTTGGAGTGGGTGGGTCTGAGAATCACTTTGCTCGGAAATATATGGACATCGACCGCACTTTGTGCCTGAGTCCATATTCAGTCTGGAAGGTGCGAAATGAGTTAAATCATGATAAAAAATGAACCTGATAAAAAATGAACTATTTTCCCCATGCATCCCTACCTACACTGATTGCAGGCTGGGTGATGAGAAACGATTCCCAGCATGGAAATGCAGTGGAAGGAGGGAGAAATGTCTTCCTCCATTGATAGTTCACTTGCCATCCATGTGGGACGCCATGTGGGTCTAGGAATTGGTTGACGGCTTGGGTTCTGCAAGAGCATTTACAAGGGCAGCATTTTCTGAAGGCACTGGCCATTGCCTCCTCCCCATGTCCTACTTCTCACATGGCTCTTTGTACCGCTCTCAATTTCCTGAAAGTCTGTTTTTGACAAAGAGAGGAGAAGGAAGGGGAATTTGGGATAGCAATGGAGGGGGGGGCGGGCAAATGGAGCCTCCTCAAAACTGGAAACTACAGAGAATAGTCAGCCAGGTCAAGGTCTCTGCCTAGTGTAATGGTCTTCAATTGGTTGGCTGCTGCCCAAAAGATCAGTCGAAATGGATCACGGTAAAGCTGATGCTGCCACGTTGTGAAATTGTGAAAGTGGGTCCTATGATGCAGGTTGGGAGTTCAAGATGGGTCTCAGGTCTGGACCAGTTGAAGACCATTGGTAGTGTGTGTGTGGGGGGGGGCAGATAGAATGGGGAGAGAATAGGATGGAAGAAGGAGGGAGGAAGAGGGGGAGAATGGGATGGAGGGCTCTAGCAAAGATGTCTTGTCTAGTGAAACTAGGAGCAAATCTATACGTATTTTAATCACATTTCAGATGATTGCTAAAGACTGATTACTACACTGCCTTCTACATGGGGTGTCTCTTGAAAGTTGAAACTACATGTATATAAAAAAGGTGAGATTTAAGAGGCAGGACAAAATATTGGGATACATGTGGAGAACTTAGTACACAACCTGACAAAAGAAAATTGTATAAAACCGAATGGAATGAAAGGGAAGAATTTGAACAGAAGCAGATGACTAAGAGGGGATTTCCATCAGAGAAAAGTGCAAGCACAGCTCACAAAGCATCCATTTCCAAGTTGGTAATGGAAATCTAGTGCTTTAAAGATGAGCAGGGAAACTAGAAAAAGAGAAGAAAAACAGCCAAAGATCCTCTTTCCAATACCAAATTTAGTAGTTTTCGTTTAGATTTTTTTTAAAAAAAATATCCGATGAAACAGCTAGCCACAGCATATGGACAAGGTCCCTTGCACGCATGCTAAGGTATAGATGAGTTCTTCAGGTTGAAAATGAAAGGTCATCAGCAGCTCTGTTTCTGGCCAAGATGGAAATGAACATTTTGCTGCAGGCACAATACTGATTTTTGTCATTTCCACTGAGCTGGAACCATGACTTTGGCAAGCTCATTCATCAAGGGATGCTGAATGCAGGGATGGGAGTGGGACATTCACATTTGAAAGAGAAGATTTCCATCCTGGGTCACCTTAAAGTCCTTTATTTGGCACAATTTAAAACAATCACCACCACCATCACCACCACCACCCCGAATCTCATGTGTTTGAGCATTATTAATCTACATAAATAATCTCCATCATATATAAAGGACAGGTGCACTTCCTCCAATATGGACTGTGATCATAGCTCTCCCTGCAGTGTGCTGAATGAGATACACCCTGAGAGGAGGTGGGAAAAAAGTCACTGCGTGGACCTCCCATAGGAGGTTTAATCCTTTAAGAATATCACAGTTGGGTATGTTGAATATCAGCAGCTTTCCCTAACCTGATAGCCTGCAGATGTTTTGGACTTCATCTCCCAGCATTCCTGACAATGGACCACACTGGAAGAGGTTGATGGGAGCTGAAGTCCAAAACATGTGGAGAGCACTTAGTTGAGGAATTTATTCATTTATTTATTACATTTTTATACTGCCCAATAGCCGAGGATCTCTGGGCAATTTACAATAAAAACCATTACACACATGTCAAGATTTAAAACTTTTATAAAAAATAAAATAAAAAAATAAAAATATCATATAAAACAAGAATAAGTTATAGTCCATGGAAAGCCTGTCTAAAAAGATATGTTTTCAGGAGGCGTTTAAAAGCTGTTACATTTTCTGCACGAGAGAGGGTTTTCTAGGTAGCGGGTGCTGCTACAGAGAAGGCCCACCAAAGTTCTTCATGGCGACATTCCCTTCATTTTGGAATGATGAGTAGGACCTCCTCTGATAGTCGTAAATGTCATCTGGGTGTATATAAGGGAAGGTGGTCTGCTAGGTATCCCAGTCCCAAATTGTTTAGGGCTTTAAACGGTAATAACATAACCTTGTATGTGGCTCATTAGCTAACAGGCAGCCAGGAAGACTGGATTACAGACTGGTATTTAGCCGGGACTGTCATTCTGGTTAGGGGTTCTTGAAGAATTTGAACTTTGTGAATTCCTATACAAACTGTTTACACAGATCAGAATTTAATCATGTTCCAGCTTCCAAACCCCTGCTATTTTCTAACACAGGCTACCTCCACAAGAGAGGTTTAATGCTCTTTGAAGGCTCATTATAAATTTTACCTCCACATCAGCGGAGCGCAAAATGGGCGTAGAGGCGCGTTATCTCCCGGATTATGCGCATTATCGAATGCGCGTTAAATAGCGACTTTTATTTTGCTCCGGCCGTTAAAGCGCATTTTCGCCGTGTGAACAAGCGATTATGCGCATTAACTTCTTGTAAAGCGCTTTTTGGACATCAATTAATGCGCTTCGCCGCCTCTCGCCGCCTCCCGTGCAGAGGGATTAGGAGTAAATGCGCCTCCGCGATAATGTGCATAATCGCCGAACCGGGCGCAAAAGCGCATCCTTGTGGAGGGGGCCACAGAAACCAGCTCAAAGAAACAGCTCAAAACTTTCTTTAAAAGTTGCATATTTTCAGAGAAAATATTTTTAGAAATATGCATTTGACACATTCACCTTTTTTTTTAAAAAAAAAAATGTTTAAAAACACATACTGAAAAGTAACGTTTCATACAATTTTTAAAGAAATAATAATTGCAGAAGTGGAATTGGATGGACATACACGAAAGTGACATGGGCCCAAAATGACAGACTTTGTCCATCCCTAATTCTGGCTACCATCGTGTCTCTGTGATGAAGCTTCTCGCCATCGTTAGGCCACTGGGCTGTGCCTCCTCTGGAACCACAAAAAAATCTAATAGAGAAAGGAATGGGAAAAGGTCCCAACTAGCCATACAGTTTATCCAAAGGAGTATCAGGACTGCCTCCCTCCCCCAAACTGTCCAATAGGAAGACTTACTTTAAATTTCATGTCAGTACATTATTACGCCGTGTCCTTACGAACCAGCAGGTATTCCGCTCACAGTGCTTAAATCTCAGCTGCCATAAATTCTATTTATGTTAATGTGATTCACTTTCCATTACAGCACGAAAAGGTCTCATGACAACTGCTTCCTCTTCGCTTCCACCATATATTAAATCTCGGAATTTGTATCAGCAGAAGGCCAGGAAAGAAGAAAAATTGCATATTTATGGCTTAGGGATTGGTGCTTAGGATAAAAGCTTCCCTTTTATCACAATGCCCATTCTGTTTAATTAAAAGCAATAAATTAAATAACCTTTCGACACTTGGGATTTCAACAAGGATAGCAGCAAGTGCCAGGGAATGACTATCAGTGGTAACCACAACTGCCCAAGTGGCTGCATTCTGGCAAAGCTGAATTCTGTATAAAGTGAAAGGGGAAATGTAGGCTCTGTTCGCACATAACGACAACCCATTGGTTCACAACCAATGGGATGTTGAGGATGAGCAGGAAAGAGAGGGTGCTACCTGCAGCTCACCTGCCTCTTCAGTTTGATCAGCTCATTGTCAATTGTGTGCAGCATGACATGCAAACCCAGACCGCCAGGTTGTTTAAAAGCTTAATGAACCTAGTGGTTAACCCAACAACAAACCAGGGTGGGTTTAGGCATCATGCTGCAGAACCTATGAAGGAGCAGATGGTGATTGTGCAGTAAAGTGGAAGAGGTGAGCATGCTGCAGCTAGCATGCCCGCTCTCTCCCGTTTGTCCCCAGCAACTGATCTGTTTTAAAACTGATGAGTTGTCATTAAATGCAAACCGGGTCTCAGGGGCAAATCTCCTCACAATGACCTTGTTAAGACAACACGCTAAGCCATGGTGGTTAAGCATTATGAGCTAAACATTATGGTCTAGCATATCATGTGAACTATGACTTAGCAGGTCGTGTGAACCATTTCTAACCATGGTGGCTATATAACCACGGTTTAAACACGCTCACTAATCATTGCTGCAAAAGGGTTAGCAGTCTAACCATGGCTTAGCATGTTGTCTGAACAGGCCCAATGTATTCCATGGACTTTTGAGCCAGATGGATCCTGCCTTTAATTAGCCTTCTTAAGGGGACTTCCAAAACAGCTTCAAGAACTAAATAACCACAGCAACTCTCAGGCACATAAAGAATTCCCTGTTCCCTCTAAGCTTAGCTGCAATCCTCACAGTAGGAGGGAGGTGGGAATGAATTTTCCTAACAACACTATGTTGTTCCCTGTTGCCATGCAAAGTATTTTAGGGTGGCTCAGTCTTGAATAGGAAATGAAGACCCATTAGCTTTATAAAAGACCTGCTCTTGGTGGAGATGAAACTGCTAGAACTGGTTGGTTGACATGGATCATCACAGCAGCCTGCATTTCTGGACTCTCCTTGGGAGCGGAGCTATGGGGACTGTCATGATGAGTGCCTGCTCTTCAAAATTTACTGCTAAACCACTGTCCAAGGACCACTGACCAAGGACTCATAATACAAACACTGTATTTCAGAACTGTGAAGTGTAGTGAGTTTCTTTCTTTTTAAAAAACAACAACAACAACCCTTTTACTACAAATTCTGCAAACATATGGTGTAATGTGGATACACGAGTAGACAGAGCAGTTAGCAGTTGCTGCAGTACTGCTGGCTTATTTCCACTTTACAAATTCATATGAAGCTAAAATATCATGCTGGCGACATATGCTTACCGGCTCTCCATTTACTGCCTGCAGCGATGGGCTCCTGTATTCTAATGGTAATTCGACAATCTGTTCGCTGACAGCTCAGAGGGAGTGAGATGATATGCACACTACTGACAGGGATACCACTTTCATGAAACATTTACCTCTCTGCACCTGAATATTGGAACAATCATAGAGGGAGTTGACACACCATGAAATAGAGGTAGACTGAAAATTTGGAGAAGAAAATAGCAGACTGTCACTCAAAATAAAGTCCATTTGATTTCCAGCAGAGCTATCCGAAAAGACATATCAATATAAGGCATGTGTGTTCAAAACTTCAAGGTTTCTGGGTCAAAAATGTATATAATTTTTTCTTCTTTGATTTCCCTTTAGTGGCCCTTTGAACAATTGCACTTAAATCCATATTTCAAGTACATCATGTTGTTTGCTTGCCTTGCTTTATCCAGCACTTGAAACGTCCATTGGTCTTTGTATTTATATTTATTGTTGTTCCCCGCCTCGATCCAGAGGGAGAGGCGGGTTAGAAATAAATAAATTATTATTATTATTATTATTATTATGGGGCTCTTATTGTGATGCACCAGGCAGCATCCCAAGATAATGCTCAGAAATTCTAAATACCAGTATGCTTCAGAGGAACTTCCTTTATGATACAAAAAAAACCTATATGGAAAGTTTAACTTTCCATCACCTGAATCTCCTCCTCCTCCTCCTCCTCCTCCTCCTCTTTTAAAGAGCCTGCCTCCGCTTAATGAATATGCATTATACATGCGGCACCAGTTGAGTATGCTTGTCATAAAACAGATTCAGAGAGTTCTTTCTCCCCACTTTTATAGACATACAATTGCTATAGTGTGGGGGTGTTTAATAATTTGTTTTAATGTTATGTTCCTTTCACAACACCCTTGTGAGAAGGGAAGCTTCTATCATGCCCTTGTTACTTGGGAAAACCGCTGGGAGGGACAGGGACTGGGGGAAAAGAAACCTAAAATAATAACAAACAAAAACTACACACCGAACCTGATAGTAGCAAGAGTGTATTGGGAAAGTGCCATCCTTCTCTGCTAGGTCCTTAATTATTCCAATCCACATTTCTTGGACTTGGAGAGCACGCAGTTATCATAGAGCTATTGAGGGTATTATCAATATACTGCATCACCATGTTGTTTGAGAGGATAATCTTGAATCTGCAAGAGAATGATGCAATAGTGCTTTTTGAGTGACTTAAGGTGCAATCCTATGTGTGTTTAGACAGAAAAGTCTCACAATTCCCAGCATTTCCCAGCAAGCAAGGGGAATTCTGGAGAATATTATGGGTAGCACGAGAGGACCTGGCAGTGTACAACTTGACAGAATCTACACTGTTGGCCTTCATTTGTTAGATGTGTCCTGACTTAGGCCAGATCTACACCAAGCAGGATATAGCAGTATGAAAGTGGTATGAAAGCGGTATATAAAAGGCCGGAGCCACACCAAGCAGGATATAGCGGTATATGGTATGTGCCAATGGGCCCCAACAGTTGTCAGTTCACTTCAACTGTAGTGTGGCTCCTGCCTTTTATATACTGCTCTCATACCGCTATATCCTGCTTGGTGTAGATTTGGCCTTAGTTGTGCCCCAACTGTTGGGGGACAGGTAAAGAGGCACAGTGGAGAGAATAAAGAGGATAGAAAAAGACAGATCTACATACAGAGAAATAGCGTGGGCTGATACTCCTATAGCCGTGAAGCCCCATGAACATCAGGTGATGCCCCAGAGGGTACCCAAGGAGGAAGAGGGCAATAAGTCATTTTGAAGACTCCTATGTCTGTGGAAGGCTACATCTGAGCTTTTGGACTCTGCCCATCAGAAAAGGCAAAAATGACAAATCAAGAAAAATAGACCTGGGTCCCATAATGCATTTGAGGCTTAAACTGGTCTTTGGGGTTGGCTGGCTGTTGGACATAGGGGCCTGGGAGATGTTTCACCCCAGTATTCTTTGACATTGTTTAATGCTGATTCAAGAGCCTCAGCCTGGCCCCATCAGGCAGGACCAGCATGACAGACTTGGAGCCCTAGCTGAAATGGCCAAGATGTTCCAGCAAGCAACTGCCTCTTAGGTTGTGAAGCCTTAGAGTGGCAAATTACGTAGACTTAACCCTGACAGCACTCCAGACACCATAATCCAGCCTGTCGACAGCCATGACAGCCGCGGCCTAGTGTCTAACAGCAGCAGCCCTTGATTTCGCCACTGAGTGCTCTTTAGGCTAACTTCCCAACCCTTGAATCCTCCCTGTGTAGGGAGCTGCAACATCTGCCTCATATGTTCAGTGTGCATCAGTTTGTCAGTTATATAGGAGCTAATTAATTCCCCATTGGAGTCCATAGTGCCTATTACCAACAAGCTAATTCCCAAGGCGATCGTTGTGTACATTTTGTATTCTTGTGTGGCCAAAATATGCCAACTTCCTGAGAAATAAAACCTGTGTGTGTGTGTGTGTGTGTGTGTGTCACTGGAACAAATCTGTTAAGATGCACTACTGCCAAGGTTAAAAGACCATATTTACACATGTAGTTCAGGATCAAACTACATGTTACATTAATTGCATAGTAGGTAAATGAGGTGTGTCTTTTTAAAAAAAAATAAATCTAGCACAAGGGTGGGCAATCCCAAGCCCAGGGGCCAAACCCACCCCTCCAGAGATCCAAATGAAGCGCTCTGACATTTCCCTCTTCCCTCAGCCCCACTGTCTTTCCTCCAACCATTGATCATTTGGTGGTTTCTCGGCTTTTGTGCAGTTTTTGGGGCTGTGCAAGATTTGGCCTCGGCTTCGGAACCCCGAGGCTTCGGTGGCCATTTTACAAAGAAGCCGCCACATCATGCACAGCCCTTGCATCAATGAAGAAAAGTCCTACACCTCCCAGCATGCCTTGCCAGGGAGGGAGGGACTTGCTGAACTATCTGTTTAGTTTACGGCCATTGTGTGCCAGATCCTTTCTGTGGACTTTCAGAGCCCAATATCAGAGAGAAGTGGAGGGAAGCTGGTGGCTCTTTGGGGATGTGGGCAGCTGCAGGTGCTTGCAGACCCTGCAGTAAGATATACAGTGTCTCTGGCGGCCCTGATCACGCAGCTGGGTGGGTGATCCACAGGTGCCCCTCACTCCCAGTCTCCAGTATGTCTGTCCCTCCTTGGCAAGGCACACTGGGAATTGTAGGATCTTTCTTCACTGACACCAGGGCTGTCCATAGCAAGGCAGCTTCTCTGTAAAATGAAGCCTCAGAAGCCCCACACATACCACTGGTTTCCCACCTGCATTTCTCCACCAGCTACACTGCTGTTGGAGAAATGTAAAGAAAGCATGCCATTTTGCTGTGGTACTTGCTTTGTCTGGTTTCCCAGGCTTCTGTTTTAATTCCAAAACCAAACACATGTAATCCTGTTGTGTGGACATGCTCAGTATGTTTGTTGCCCCTTCAAGCAAGTTGCCATGTGATTCAAGCGATGTCTGAGAACACTAGTAGAAGAGTCAAATGCAAATCTAACACAGTGCCAATGCATTAAACAAAACCCATGCTTTCTCTGCTGTGAGGTAGCAGCGGCTAATCCTGACACAGAGGGAGGGTGTGAGGTTTCCAGTAGCAGTCCGGCTTGCTGGCCCGCCCTCTGCTAGGCTTCCAGTGACCAATCAAGGGTCGCCTTCCACCCAGGAACACCTCCGCATTGATGCTGGAGCAAGGTTAGATGGCGGAAGAGCTACGTTCGCTTCACTTCAGCCTAAAAAGTCAGGGTAAGTCCCCGACTTTTTAAATGTGGGGCTTCATAGGAAAGCCCCACAGTAACTTCAAGGTGGCTGCTGTGTTGTATAACTGATGCAGCGCCACATCGCAGCCACCGCAGGACTTTCAGAATGTATAGACAGCCCCAGAATCTATTTGCTGGTGACAGCAGGAGGGGGGAGTTTCCTGTTCCACCTTTAGAACTTTTCTTGCACTTAACCTATTTTCTTTCCTCTGGATTTCATATTTCCCAGTAAATATTTGAGCCTCATAAGACAATAAGAATGCAACAAGAGCCATGCTGGATCTGACCAAAAGCCTGTTAGTCCAGTATTCTTTTCACACATTGGCCAACCAGATGCCTATGGGAAGCTCACAAGTAAAACATGAGTGCAATAGCACTCTCCTATTCATGCTCCCCAGCAAGTGGTATATAGAGGCATACTACCCCGATACTGGAGGTAATGTGGCCATTATTTTTTATTAGCCATCTATAGTCTTATCCTCCATGAAGTAGTCTGATCCCCCTTTAAAGCCACCCAGACTGGTCGCCATCTCTATACATCTTATGTTATTGTACATTTCCAAAATAGCAGGACATTGTGGCAAAGGCAATAGTTTAATAAATAGTAACAATACTTACAATGTTTAATTCTTCCTGTAGTAGCACTTTTCAAGCATTTGCCTCAGTTGTGTAACAATTCTGTAGCTTAAAGCCAGTTGATGTAATTCACTTGTGAAGTGGTTTCTCCTCTAGAATGCACTACCTGAAGTACTTTTTTTCTTTTGTGGAATTGAAATTATTTATGTGTTTACTCTCTGCATGCCAGATTCATGGCAGAGAGCTTTCAGAGAAGAAAATATGAGAGTACAAAAAAGAATTAAAAGGTTATGGGGTGGGGTGAAGTATAGCATTACATTCACAGGGATAAGGATTATTGATAGCAAGTTCTGGCTCTCCATAAGCTAAGAAAAAGGTTGGGGGAGGGGCAGGGAGAGGAAAGAACATCTGTAGATCTATGCAGAGCACATGGCAGAAGAAAATTCCGTTTCTCACATTTCCAGAAACAAATAATGTGAGTGCTGTTAGGCACCCAAAGAGCAATATTGATTGGTGGGGATGAGCACTGTTGCATGAGCTGACATTTTACCCCACATCAGACAAATGATCATTTTCAAAATGGAAGCTTTGCATGATCACTGGATTTGTCTTTTGTACAGTTGAACTTGGTTCTGGTGTGGACTCACCACATTGTCTTGATGGTGAGATACACATGACTCTGGTTGCTGACTCCTTTACATTGGAAGGGAATTTGCCCTCTCTGTCCAAAGGACACAGTTACGTTAGGGGGCTTCCAGATGAAGGAAGCTCTGAGCATCAAGCAGCTAATTTGATGTGTATCGTACCCATGAGCCACAATGGGATTGTGATAACACCCACTTTGATCCATGCTAGTCTACCCACCTCCCTGCACCCTTTGTTTTGAACTCATGATCTCAACGTTAACTTGCATACCTCAGTTTGTCCTCCTATGGGATCTTCCTATTGAGCAGATCCCTTGGTTCTATCTATAGTGACCCCTTGGTTCTGCCTATGGTCAGCTGCCCTACCAGCCCCGGTGGGAACCAGCTGTCACTGCAAAGTAGAAAGCAACAAAACCAGCATAAAATCAACATAAAATAATTGATAGGACAAACTTTAGTGGATTAAATGAGAACCTGAGTGAAATCAATGTTGGCTGATTTGCCTATTCTTAATGTAGCAGGTGTGACGTTTTCACTCCTGCCCAACAGGCTCCACTTGCTGAAATCCCTTGTTCTATGTAGTTCCCAAGGCTAACATCCAATGTGTACTTACTGAGGTTGAGTCCCGCTGAACTCCATGGGATTGACTTCTGAGCAAACATACATAGGCTCAAGCTATAACGGAACAGGAGTCCCACCCTTCTCCGGATTGGGTCACCCTCCAAGCAGAGTAAAGATTAATGATCCTTGTATAGATAGATTCCAATATGTATTGAATTTCAAAAGTTCAGAGACTTGAAAGGATCATCTTAATTTCCCCGCTCTGTTTCTTAAACCAGAACATCTGCAGTGGGTTCGCTAGCTATTTGATATCACTGTAACCCTTATTGTACATCACACTTCAGTGATAATTAGTGGAACAAATACAACAAACCACCCAAAAAGGAATGTGTATGCAAGAGTATAATAGAAGCCAGACTTTGAAATTTGCATTTTCTTTATTTCTTTTTCCTTAACGAATGGAAGATGAGGGGGTCCTAATGTTTACGCCAGCTGAGCCCCTTGAAAGGGCTCACTCAGAAGAGCAAAATCAACTCAGGGATAAGCAGAAACCCATATGAGGATTAGGGATGTGATGCCTCCTTATTGGTTCACATGCACCAATTGGTTCACATGCACCAATTCAACAGATACACTTTTCATTTAGGTAAGGGAGAAGGGAGAATATCTTGCAAGGAAGCTAAACCTTATCTTTGAAGGAGACTTGGGCAGGATCTACAATACTGCTTTAAAACAGTCTATAACAGTAGCGAGAACTGTTGGGACCCAGGACACACTCCATATACAGTTTTCAAAACGTTTTCAAAGTGTCATATCCTGCTTGGTGTAGATCTGGCCTTGTTTTCAACTATAAGGAGGGTTTAGACTGCAGGTAGAATCTTCACCATGGAACATTCCAAAATGAGGCAGTAAATGGTCCTCCTTTATGTAGCCATTACTGAAAAGTAAGTTTGCCTCCCCATCTACAGCATGAAAGGCAGAAATTCACCAGATGCACCTTCCCCACATCACTGTGTCTCCATTCCAGGAAAGGCTGGAAGGCACTAGTTAAATTCTTGCACCTCCTAGGTGAAGGGAAATTGCCTGCTTGTTCAGAACACTGTTTATCTTAGGGACACTTGAAGGAAAGAGCATCTTGAGTGCTAAGCAAGCATTAGATGTTACTAAATGTGGAATCAGATCACACTGAAGAGAACTCAGCCAACTTCCTGGCCGTTGTCTCCCCTACAGGAGGAGTAAGGAGGCGGAGGAGCAGGATGGGAACTCAGGGTCTGTTAGAGAAGACACAAACTGGTGAAACAAAATCCCCATTCTGAAGGATGATGAGCGAAAGCCCCTTGGTCACTTCAAAAGATATAGAACCTGGAGACGAGAAAGCTGCATTCTTTCAGGTTTCCAGCAAATTAGAAGCTTGGCTATTGTCACTTTTCTGGCTCCACCCAGGAAGACAGGACCAGCTGAAGGGGCTCAGGATTATACCAAAAATGACAAAAGAGTCTTGTAGCACCTGAAAGGCTAACATATTGACCTCCATCACACCTAATTTTCCCAATGGTTTGCCTCTGGGTTTTTTTTGTTTGTTTTTTTTACCTCTGATGCAAAAGCATGTCAAGCTTATGATCCCTTTCACCTGAATAGCTGCTCTTTCACTCCTTCGCTCATTAGCTCTTCCGCTCCACTCTACCCCTCCCTTTCTCTTTCTCCCTCCAGTCAGGTCCTATCAGATGAGTACCTCAACCAGACCACCTTTCTGTCGGGCAAAAATGGAACAACCCTTTAGTCTAGCTCTTTGGGGGCATCGAGGGAGTACAATCCTGTCTCTGCAGAGATTCAGGCATTGTATGATTTTTAAAAAACGCTTTGGAGCCTGGGATGCAAGGTTTGGGTTCTATATTGAGGCTTGGAGCTGGCTACTGGGAGAGATTGCTTTTCCCTGCCAGGACCTGATGCAATCCATTCAAGCCCCTGGTTCCTTTAAAACTACATGGATGCTTAGAGTGCATTAAGTGTGCTTAGGGAAAATAATCCAGACTTTTAGTATACTAGGAAAGGCTGGGGAAGAGGCGGGATGTCAGCAGGACAGGCACTGCATCATGTGAGTACCATGCTGCAAATCCGGACACCAGGCATGGCGAGAGTGTACTAAAGTGCTGGTGTGATGGAGCTCTTTATTATGGCACAAATAGAGCTTTTGTGTACGATAGTCCACTTCATCAGATGCATGGAGTGTTATCATAAGTTGAAGATGGATGTGTGTGTGTGTGGGGGGACCTACTACAATGTAAACCTTGGGGTTCAAATGGCAATGGCAAGCAGAAAGTATAGCCTGTGATACTGTTTCAGTATTCCCAGCAAATCAAGCAGTGGCTCTCGTACATGCAATTATTTAAAAGATTTATATCCCACCTTTCCATCTGCAATGGTCTGCAAGGTGGCTTTTCTCTTTGAGGGGAGAGCCATAGGACTCGAGTAGTAGAACACCTGGCTTGCATACAAAACAAGGTTCAGTCCTTGGCATCTCCAGGTAGGAATCTTATGAGAATTGCATTGCATTTCGCAAATCACTCAAAAATGCATCATTTGCAATGTAAATGTCAACAGGGGCTCACTCCCCCCTCCCCAGATGTTAGCAGCCACTTGGTACGGGAACAATGCAATGTCTGCACTTTATATTGTGCAGACATTGTGCACAATATAAAGTGCACAATATATTGTGAGCTCAGTGAAAAATTATACTGATAGTACTATCCGAGGGAGTCTACTCAGAAGGAAGCCTCATGGGTCTCTTTTGACCCAAGTAGGTGTCAAAAGAGACATTACTTTACAGTAGCCCTTGCCCTAGTAGCCTTCTGAAATTCTCCACCCCTATTTGCAGGCAGAGAAATTGGGGAGAGAATTTTACCAAATTTTTCTATGGGATGGAGAAATTCTCAAATAGTGGAGCTCGCCATTAGCAGTAGTTGTAGCATAACTTTTTTCTTTTCCTCAAATGTTTTGTTTTGTGCAGCAAAACACGGGTGTGTTTTTGTTTTATTTTTGCGGCAACAATGTTGATACCCTAATCACCATTCTGCATCCTTCACCATGCCCCATACCTAGGGTGACCATATGGCAAGGAGGACAGGGCTCCTGTATCTTTAACAGTTGTATTGAAAAGGGAATTTCAGCAGGTGCCATTCGTATGCATGCAGCACCTGGAGAAATTCCTTCTTCATCAAAACAGTTACAGCTGCAGGAGCCCTGCCCTCTTTTTTTACCTGGTCACGCTAAGCAGGGCACAAGAACAGTGAACCCAAGAAATGAGAATTTCTCTGAATTTTTCTTCTTCTTTGAATTTCTGTTCGAAAGCAATTTCCTTTCTATCAAAGTGGAAGAAAAATTTGGCACACCACTACTTTAAACCTGAGTCTGGCAGCTAGGTCATTTTTTTCAGTTTTACTCTGGAGAAGGCACAGGGACCCCAATCTGGATCAAGGCTCTAGTGTGGGGTAAAGGGGTGGCTTTTAAGATCCAGATCAGGGTCTATGTGCCTACTCTAGAATAAAATGAAAAGAAGACATTGGGCTAGAAAGTAATGTCTGTTTTGACCCTAAATGTGTATAGGATTGCAGCCTAATAGTGGTAGGCCCCCATATTTTCAGTTTTAGGATTCATATAGGCAGTAGACATTTTGTATTTCTAGAGATGGGGGAGGGAGTGGTTAGCCTACATAAGCTGATGAAAATATAAATATTTCATGAACAGAAATTGGGGGGAAGGGAGGGAATATAATTTGGTTAGATATATATTACATGATATGACTAAATCTACCCAAGTAATTATGGTCATGCAATTATTATTATTATTATTATTATTATTATTATTACTTCATCTCTTTCTCGCTCTTGACGGTTTTTCTAAATGGACATCACTGAAAGAGGATTTTTCCCAACCCCTAGCATTTTCAGACCAATATTTGGAAGAGCTAAAACCTCAATACCAAACCAAACAAGCTGTAGGGAGCACATAATACATGGCTTCAGTACTGACTAGGCACATGTTGGTTTTGACTTTTAAAGCCCTTTATGATCTAAATCAGGGGTGGACAACTGCCAGGAATTAGGGGGCCACATCGCCCCTCTGGACCCCAGTGAGGGCCGCACCTTGCCCCCACTTCCCTGACGCCATGCTTTTGCCCGGTTTTGCTACCTCCACCATCACACCACCAAAATTTGGCAGAAAATTGCTGACATTCCTTTTAAAAGAAGCTGTTCTCCCTTGCTGTCACACACTGGATTGCAGAGGTGTAGCAGCAAGGCAAGTGGGGGTCTTCAAAAAAAGCCAGGCTGTGTGCAGTGCATGGGCCGCATGTTGCCCACCTCATCTAGATCCAGCATACTTTAAAGAGCCCATTCTATCATATAACCCCCATCTCTGCCCCCCACCCCATGGGTGTCTCTTTTTCAGTGAATACCATATTTTGAGGATGTTTGATTTTTGGTAGACTAGAACGGAACATTTTTTGACCTGCAGTTATAAAAGATACTCTCCAAGGAGTCAACCCACCAGGATTCCTCTCTCATGAATTTTAGGAGCTTAGTAAAAGCCTACTTATAGCTCCAGGCATTTGGGGAACTGTTGACTTTGCTGTTTATTTAGTATTTTATACTATGTTTTGGGAGGATTTATAGTATTAAATTTTACTTATGGTATTAACTTCCCCTTGGATTGTGCTGGAAATACATCCATCCATATACAGGCTGAGAAGTAAATCCCATTGATAGCAATGGAACATTTTTCTGAACAACCACCACAGGATCACATCATAACACAAATATTTACCTGGAACCAAATGTGTGCTCTGTACACAAGAAATACTTTGTCCTGATTATGAGATCAAACATTCTTTAGATACCCCAAGAGCTGCAGTGGATCTGCGTGCGCCCTTCCAAATTCCACAGTAAATTCCCTTGTGCTCTGTGAGAGTGAGAAAGTATGTAAAAATATGGTTGTGTTGCTTTGCTTTCAACCATGACTTTGGCATTTCCTGACTACTCAAAAGGAAAACACACTGTTGGCATGATTCCACCAACTTCAATGTAGTCACACCAGAAGCAAAGTTAGTTCTTAGGCCTCAATTGCAAAACTATAAAATTAACGTAGAGTGATGAATTTGATTCCTAGGTTTTTGAGTATAAAGAAACATGTGTGTGTGTCATTCTAGGATGCATGCCTTTGTTCTTACATTTTGCTGAAAGATTTTGCTACTTCATCCAGCAAATGGCACACAGATTCTACAAAAGAAACATTCAAATAAGTTGGCCCTTCTTTTTCTTCTCAGATAACTTCTATTATACTGGAATTTGGGCTGCACTCCACTCACTAAGCCACTCTTACATTTCCCGTAGGTATTATGGGAACTCTTGTGTCCTTGATAGTTAAAATCTCCCAGGATTGTCCTAAGTTATCCATTGTCAGTTGATCAAGTCAGAAAACATGTACCGTGAGGATATATATATATATTCAAGATGGTTCCTATGAATTTGAACTGCAACTCCCATGGGGAGATCTCAGTGGTAGAGCAGTAACTTTGCATGCATATGGTCCCAGGTTCAATCCCCGGCTACTCCAGGTAGGGCGAGAAAGGAATGCTGCCTGAGAACATAAGTAATGTTCTTATTTATCATGTGCTCAGCAAAGACCTTATATATTGGAAAAAAATGTGAACAAATATTATGGATTTCAGTACAGTTTTTTTTAAAAAATTGCAAGCTTATGTGGAAATGGGACAGAATGAGCTTGCCCTCAACAAAATGATATTCCCAGCAAGACTAAGGCTGGCAGATCTATCCATTCCCAGGACTGTCCTCTTTAAAGTAGGCACATGACTACCCTGTCATTTATCGGGCCTGTTCTGACAACTACGTTAAGACATGTTTAGGATGCAAACCCCTTTGCAGCAAATGGTTAGTGAGTGTGTTTAAATCATGCTTATATAGCCACCATGGTTAGGAATGGTTCAGACGATATGCTAACTCATGGTCCACATGACACACTAAGCCATAAAGTTTAGCTCAAAATGAGGCTTAGCATGTTATTTGAACAGGGTCATCCTGGTGTAAGAAGCTGCCTTAGAACAAGGTTGTGTCTACCCTGGTCTTTTTGCCCGGGGTCATCCCTGGGTGCTCCCTGTGTATCCAAATGATGCATAGGGAATCCTGGGAGCAGGGAGGGATGACCACTCCATTTTTGTGGCATAACTGAGACCTCAGTCATCCTGATTTTCTCCACAATCCCGGGACAATCCTGAGGACTGCAGGCAGTGTGGGCGCCTGTCCCGGCTTCTTCCCTCTTCCCTGCAAGTAAAGGGGGTCAGCAAGAGGGAAGGAGCAGGTCTGGGGGGCATCCAGGGGCATCGTGGGTGGGGGAAGCAGGGTTGGGGCTTTTTTTTATACTTACTTTTATGGAGGAATGCATTTGCGCTCCTGGCTCCTGCAGCTTTAAAAAAAATGGCAGGCGCGAAGGGCGCAACGTCCCTGTTTGTTTCTGGGATATTGTGCTTCCTGTTTAGACACCCAAGGAGGATCACGGAAGCAGGTAAGTCCATGAACCTCCCGCCTCCCTCCCTCTACACCCTAAGCAAGTCAGACCATTGGTCCCTCTAATCCAGTATCATGTACACTGACCAACAGCAGCTCTCCAGGGTTTCAGGGAGCATTCCTTCCTAGTCCTACCTGGAGTAGCCGGGGATTGAATCTGGGACCATATGCATGCAAATTTAGTGCTCTACCATGGAGATTTCCCCATGGGAGTTGCAGTTCAACAACATCAAGAGGCCCATGGGTTCCCCTCCCCTGCCTTGCTCCGTCACTTGCACCTTCTTTTTTCCCTCACTGTTTCTGGTGGTGGTATTTCTCATCATCATTTTATGTTAGTCTTTGAAGATCCCTTCGCTTCCGAAGTGCTTTCAAGACAAATACTGGTAGAGTCTATGGCCCCTCCCATCACACCATAACTTAACATGATCACTCTATTTGTTTATTTATTACATTTATATCCCACCTTTTTTCCTCCAAGGAACCCAAGGCGGTATACATAATCCTCCTCCTCTCCAGTTTATCCTTACAACAACAACCCTGTGAGATAGGTTGGGCTGAGAGCGAGTGACTGGCCCAAAGTCACCCAGTGAACTTCCATTGGCAAGTGGAGACTAGAACCTGAATCTCCCAACTCCCAGTCTAACACTCTAACCAATGCGGCACTCTAGCATTATCCATCTGTAATAATTCCACAAATATCTCATAGAACCAACATTGAGAACTTTATTCTCAAGGGAATGCTTCTTCTGGCATCTACCTGGGCATAACTAACAACTACTAACAAACAGAAATGAAAATGAAATGAAATTGAAGTGACTTCTTTGCTCCTAAGGGGCTATGTCAAAAGGACAAAAGGACTAAGCCGTACAATTAAGGGGATACCACCAAATTCCATAATGACAACAACAGATAGTCCTGACACTATAACAGATAGAATGCATGATTAACATTAGTTTACATCTGAAGATGCATAACGAAATTTGTAACTACTGAATTTTTATTTCCCCAATGGCGTGAAAGGCCAACTGGCATTCATAGGAATTTTTTGTCTAATTCCAAGCTCTGAGCTCCTCACCTTGCATTATGTAATCCTTAACTGAATTGAGGGAAACCAGATCAAAACATTCCCCCCCCCCCCCACAAGCTCAAGGCATTAAAATGGCATTCATTAGCGAGGGCACTATAGCATATGCCAAGCAGGTAAATTGAGTGTCCTAAACTACAAAAGTCCACAAAGATGAAAACTGAGCAATTTATTATAATCCAACCAGATGGATGGCTGAATGTATGTCCTCCACAAAATTATACATCTTGTTTGAAAGCAAGATTGCATCGCTCTAATCAAGGCTCGCAAGCTAAGTAAGAAGAAATTGGGCCATAATTGTTTTCTCAGAAGCAAACAAAGGACTCACGGGAACAGCTAATATGTCTCTTGAAAGATTTAGAGAAACCTGAAATGAAGAGGCCCTCCATTTTTAGCCACAGAAAGCTGCTCTTATCATTTGTTTCAGTCTGGTGAAAATGGAACATTCATTTACTCACTTATCACCTTTTTTTAAGGAGAGAAAAACCACTGATGATGATGATGATTCTGCCATCTTCTGTGCAGTGACCGTATTATTGAGCTAGTGCAGCTGGGCCAGCCTTCTCCACTCTGGGGACTTTCAAATGTGTTCAACTACAACTCCCACCATCCCCCAGCCAGCATAGTGGTAGTTGTAGTACAACACATCTGGATGGCACCAGGTCCTCTTTACAGTAATAATAATAATAATAATAATAATAATAATAATAATAATTTATTTATAACCCGCTTCTCCCTCTGGATCGAGGTGGGGAGCAACAATAAATATAAACTAGGGTTGTGCACGGACCCCCCGGATCGGATCGGGACCCAGATCGGGACATCCAATTTTGTCACGGATCGGTTCGGACAAAATCGGAGGCCCCCCGGACCGGATCGAGTACGATCCCGATCCAAAAATTGGAAATTTTTGGATCGGCCGCCATTTTTTTCCCCATAGACTTGCATTGCAATGCAAGTCTATGAGGAAAAAATGGCGGTGGGTGGGTGAGGGGGGGCCTAACTCCCTCCCCCCCCGGGGCCGTCCACTGTGGATGGCCCCGGCAGGTAAGCCCCCTCCCCCGCGCTCCCTACCCCCCCTGGGGCCGTCCACTTCCATCCGCGGGCGCCCACGGGCGCCAGCGGATAGAAGCGGATGGCTCCGGAGGGGGGTAAGCCCCCTTCCCCGCCACTGCTTACCTTTTAGGGCCGTTCGCTCCCGTCCGGCGCCGGCGGCTACCGCCAGCCGGCTTTGCGGCTTGCTCTCGAGTAGCGCGCCGGGTGATGACATCACCCGGCGCGCCACCCTGGAGTAGGCCGCAGAGCCTGCTGGTAGTAGCCGCCGGCGCCGGACGGGAGCGGACGGGCCGGGAAGGTAAGGGCCCCCCTCCTCCCCTCCGTGCGCCCCCTCCTCCCCTCCGCGCGCCCCCTGCTTACCTTCCCAGCCCGTCCGCTCCCGTTCGGCGCCGGCGGCTACTACCAGCGGGCTCCGCGGCCTGCTCTAGAGTAGCGTGCCGGGTGATGACATCACCTGGCGCACCACCCTGGAGCAGGCCGCGGAGCCCGCTGGTAGTAGCTGCCGGCGCCGGACGGGAGCGGACGGGCCGGAAAGGTAAGCGCCCCCTTCCTCCCCCCCGCTGTCCACTTTCATCGGCGGGCGCCCGCTGGCGCCCGCCAGTGGAAGCGGCGGTAGGCGCCAGTGGGCACCCGCCGATCCGCCGAACCAGTTCGGAGCCTTTTCGGACCGGTTCGGATTGGATCGGCCGATCCAGCTGTCGGATCGGAAATCGGATAATTTATCCGATTTCCCACTGGACCGGACTCGGATCGTGGATCGGGTCCGATCCAGTGCACATCCCTAATATAAACACAAGGACCACAAAATAGATAAAATATTAAAACAAATAAAAACTAATACATCATTAAAAACATCTTAAAATTCAACTGGGTAGGTCTGACAGAAAAGATCAGTCTTCACGGCTCTCTTAAATTCATGAAGATTGCTAATTTGTTGAATCTCCTCCGGCAAGCCATTCCACAGTCTGGGAGCGGTAGAATAGAAGGTCCCCTGGGTAACATTCATCAGCCTAATTCTGGCTGATTTGAGTAAGTTCTTCCCAGAGGACCTGAGAGTGCGGGGCAGATTATATGAGAGAAGGCGATCCCGCAGGTAACCTGGACTCAAACCATGTAGGGCTGCCATTTTTATGCAAAATGGTGACTCCCTAAGGGAGCAGGTGGCCTCACAGCGAGCGTCAGGTGCTTGCCGAGCTGACCACCAGCTCACACAGTGTGGCAAGTGGGGGTGGTTCAGCGAGCGCCCGATGGAAACGGACGGCAGTGAGTCCATTGTTAAGTGGGCAGGCTTGCTGGCAGAAGTGAGTGCATGTGCTGCTTTGTGGGGAGGGGAATGTGCCTGAATAAGAGAGGATCATAGCTGTGTAATCTGAATTGGGTTCCACTTGTTTCTAAAGTGGGTTTGCACAAGATCACCTGGTTCACATGTAACAACAAGTCATTGTTCCAGGAGAACCCTGGCTTGTAGTTTATGAGCAGCATGCTGATACTGGCTGCCTGACAAACACTCTGTTGGCAAGTGGGAGTACTAAACCATGGACTTTCTGTCCATGAGTTGCTTACCACGACATGCAAATGGGAAACACTGGCTCTCCCTGCCCCCGACAAGCCAGAATCATAAGCCTACAACAAACAGGGGTTATGTCTAGAGATGTTCAGATTTTGTAAAATCTGTTCCATCTGTGTTTCAAGTGTCTTTCATGCCATCATTTGCTAATTCGTGTAACTGATTTTTTTACAATCGGGAATTACGATTTTCCAAATTTGCACCAATTTGCATTGGTGGAAATTTGCATTTGCGAAAATTCACACTCAGAAAAATGTGCAAATCCCCCCAAATACACCCCCCCCCAAAATGTGTATTCTTATGTTTTAGCCTATGGGAGAAATGTGCATTTCTGGCTGGTGGTGGGTTTTTATTTTATTTTAATTTAACATCTTTTTTGGTGACTACATTTGCGTAAAATTCCAGTAAATCTGCAAGTCCACAAAATCCATGCAACTTAGGAAAAGCTGGTGCTGCAGAATCCATGGGTCAGAACCGGAGGAATCCAAACTCATTTGATTCTGTTGCAGATTTCTCCAAACATCCCTGGTCATGTTGCTTTCTTGTTGGAGGAGAAACAAGCCAGAGTTTCTGGTTTGCACTTCATGGTAAGCAAACTACTGATAGAGGCTGTTTCTGCGCTGGGCTTTTTTCCTGGGGTTGTCCCTGGGTGCTCCCTGTGCATCTAAATGATGCACAAAGCATCCCGGGCGCAGGGGGGATGGGCATGGGCTTTCTCAGGGATATAAAAACCCTGGGAAATCCCAATTTTCCCCACAATTCCAGAACGATCCCGAGGACTGTGGGCAGTGTGGGTGCCCATCCCAGCTTCTACCGTCTTCCCTGCGAGTAGTGGGAGTCTGCAAGAGGGAAGGAGCCGGGCTAGGGGAGTCTAGGGGCATCAGAGGGGAGTAGGGTTGAGGCTTTTTTGTTGTTGTTACTTACATTTGCGTTGGAGCGCAAGTGCTCTCCCAGCTCCGTCATTTTTAAAAAATGGTGGGCGTGACAAGTGTGACATCCTGTTTGCTTCTGAGACATCACGCTCCTGTGTAGGAACTGGGCGATGATTCTGGAAGCAAGTAAGTCTGGGATCGCCCCCAGGCTAGGCTGACCATCTGAAAAGGAGGACAGGGCTCATATAACTTTAACAGTTGTAGAGAAAAGGGAATTTCAGCCAGTGTCAGTTGTATGCAATTAGTTCCTGGTGAAATTCCCTCTTCATCACAACAGTTAAAGGTGCAGGCACTATACTAGAGTGACCATATACAAAAGAAGGCAGGGCCCCTGCAACTTTAACTGTTGTGATGAAGAGGGAATATCACCAGGAACTAATTGCATACAAATGACACTGGCTGAAATTCCCTTTTCTCTACAACTGTTAAAGTTATATGAGCCCTGTCCTCCTTTTCAGATGGTCAGCCTACCCCAGGCCCTCTCTCTACACCTTTAGGTGTAGAAAGGGCCTGAGAATGTGTTAGGCCATTTCCACACCAGGCTGTTTGCCTGGAATGGCCCCCAGCTGGTCCCTGTGTGCCAATGGTGTGTATTAGGTACTTCCAGGATCACCTTCCCTCCCTCCCTGTGCACCGATGGTGTGTATTAGGTACTTCTGGGATCGCCCTCCCTCCCTCTACACCCCTATGGTGTGGGGTGTAGAGGGAGGCCTTGGTTTGTTTATCTCTTCCTTTCCCACTCTTTCAACCACTGCCTCAAAGTGCCTCCAGAGCTGTCTCCCCTCTCCTATCTCAGAGGGAGAAGGGACTTTGGACAGGGGCCTCAGTAGGCTGGATAGGGAGGCCTGGCAGCTGGTGGTGAATTCAGCTGGTGGTTCCCTATCCCTGTTCAAGGGGGCCTCTTCTCTGCTTGTAGAACAGTTAGGGAAAGTATGTTATGTGAGGGCGAGAGCCTTCTCAATTCTGTCACCCCAACTGCAGGATATGCTCCTCATTGTAGCAAGAATGGTACTGACACTGCAAACTTATTTACTAACTTATAGTTGCTGACAATTGTTGTTAAATAGTAATCCCCGACTGGAGAGTTTACTATGTGCAGAGGTAGGAGGTTGAGGAAAAATATTTGCATGAAAGAGCATTCGATTGTGTGATCGCCCACCTGTAGTCAGAAACGGTACAGTCCAGAAACACATTTATCTCCTATTCTGCTATTTGTGAGAAGTAGGCTTAGGCCTGGGAAGTGACTTCTGCCAAGCTGCTCTGGGGCAGACAGTTCAGAGAGAGAAACCTTCTACTGCTTCCATGATGGTCATAAGGAAAATGGGGGAGGGATGTATGGGAGAGCACAGTTAATATTTGCCAGGGAAAACAATGATCTTCTGCCAAACCTCCCAAATAGCACACATGCAGTATGCATGGGTAGATTCTCAAATATGAAAACTCACAATTATACAAAGAACCATCTGTTTCTCTCTTGTACTGTCAAGGGTGGTGGAGATCCCAGACACAGTTATTTTTAATATGGTTTGAGGAATGTGTGGAAGCCCAGGCTGAAGGCAAATTCCAAGGCTGGACTGTGATGTAATCGGAAATGATGGACCTACAGCTGGATCTCGCCTCAAGCACTCTACAATTTGATGAACGTTGGTCTAAACTGCGGGCGGAAGAGCAGACAAGCTGAACATTCTAAACAGTGGAGACATAACAGATGTAGAATTAGACAGATATAACACTGTAAGTATTTACAAAATCATCACTTTTAATTTGTATGCCACTTTTCCACACAATGTGTTCAAAGTGGCTCACATCACAAGAACAGCAATGCTAAAACAAGGATATGTATGAATACTAGGGGTGTGCACCGGATTGGGTTCGATCCACGATCCGGACCCGATCCAGGGAAAATCGGATACAATTATCCGATTTCCGATCACCGCATCTGGCTCGTCTGATCTGATCCAAACCGGTCCAGAAGGACCCAATCCGGTTCGAATAAGATCAGAGGATCGGATCTCTTCCCGCCCCTCATGCTCCTTACCTGCTGGGGCTGTCCGTTGCCATCCGCTGCCACCCACGGGCGGCAGCAGACAGCCCCAGCAGGTAAGGAGCATGAGGGGGGAGGGGGCTTACCTGCCGGGGCCATCTGCTGCTGCCTGCGGGCAGCAGCGGACGGCACCGGCAGGTAAGGAGCATGAGGAGGAAAGGCGGGAGGGGCCCCCACTTACCTGCCGGGGCGGCCGCTTCCCTCTGGTGCTCGGATCTACTGAGAAACAGGCTTCGCGGCCTGCCTCTCAGCGCGCCAGGTGATCATCACCTGGCGTGCTACTGAGAGGCAGGCCACGAAGCCTGTTTCTCAGTAGATCCGAGCACCGGAGGGAAGCGGCCATTCTGGCAGGTAAGGAGTGGGGGGGGAGGCAGGAGGGCCCCCCCCCACTTACCTGCCAGGGCGGCCGCTTCCCTCCAGTGCTCAGATCTACTGAGAAACAGGCTTTGCGGCCTGCCTCTCTATAGCGCGCCAGTTGGCACGCTGAGAGGCAGGCCGCGAAGCCTGTTTCTCAGTAGATCCGAGCACTGGAGGGAAGCGGCCACCCCAGCAGGTAAGGAGCATGAGGGGGGATGCAGGAGGGCCCCTCCACTTTCCTGCCGGGGAGGCCGCTTCCCTCTGGTGCTTGGATCTACTGAGAAACAGGCTTCGCGGCCTGCCTCTTAGTAGCACGCCAGGTGATGATGTCATCACCTGGCGCACTATTGAGAGGCAGGCTGCAAAGCCTGTTTCTCAGTAGATCCGAGCACCGGAGGGAAGCAGTCGCCCCGGCAAGTAAGGAGCGGAAGTGGGGGGAGGGACAGGGAGGGGGGAGTTAGGCCCCCACCCACCCACCCACCGCCATGTTTTCCCCATAGACTTGCATTGGGGAAAGCTTTCTTTCCCCCAATGCAAGTCTATGGCAAAAACACAAAAAATGGTGGCCGATCCGAAAATTGGACTTACGATTTTTGGATCGGGATCGGATACGATCTGATCTGAGGGACCTCCGATTTTGTCCGAACCGATCCAGGGCAACATCGGAGGAGCCCGATCCGGGTCCTGATCTGATCTGGGGGGTCCCTGCACATCCCTAATGAATACATCAATTGAAATAACACATAATTACCATACCAACAGGATTGTTTAGGACAGTGGTGGTGAACCTGAGGCCCACCAGATGTTGGAATCCATGTATCTCCATCCTTCACTATTGGCCACGCTGGCTGGGCCTAGTGGGAGTCATGGTCTATGGAAAACCACAGTTCCCCACCCCTGCTTTAAGAGGAAAAGGAAAGCAAAGAAGCATCTCCAGGAAAAGAAAGGAGCAGAAAGATTTAATCCACCCACCCATGCTGTATGCCTGACAAATTTTTGAACAGTACAGTTGTCTAATTAAAGCAACATGTTTTCATGGCATTCCACATCACTTCAATTAGAAAAATCTGTATTTCAAATGTCTGTGGGGGATTTTTCAAACCCTAGCCCCCTCTAGATTCTCTGATCTTTATCTTAGCAGCTATGTTCTTTTTGCTTTAATGAGGTTGTCATTTAAAATATCACAGGCTCTCATCATTTTAGTGGCATGCAAAAAGCAAGCAACTAGCTCTTTGTTATGAGTCAGTCGCTGCCAGTGGGATTTGCCATTGGTCATTGAGTAGCCATCTCCTTCCCCTTGAACCTGCAATTCTCAGGTACCTTATTTTGTGCAAAGCCCTATTTTGTGGTATACCACGACCTGCTATAAAATAGCAGCAGAAAACATCATGACTATGGATTCCCTTCAGTTCAAGAGTTACCCCTGTGGTTTTTCTTTTTCCACCCTGAAAAGCAAGGCCTTATTGTTTTCCAGCAACATTACTTGCCTTCAATAAAGAAGGTGACTCAATTACATATTTGAAGCTAAGGTGTTTAGTTTAAATATTATAGGCTGTGTATCTTGAATTCAAATATACAGGAACTCTAATACCTCTGTGGAAGACTACTTGGGGCTCACAGTGGTAGAGAATGAGCTGGGATGGCACCTGATGGGCTATAGATGTGGATGCAAGACAACAATGGCATAAAACAAACCACCCAGAGAGCTTTGGCTATTGGGAGATATAGAAATGCAATAAATAAATAAACAAATCTCAAGAATTAATTGAGAGAATTGATTGATCTAAACAGAAATTATACTTTTGGCTGCACTGACACTAATTGATACATGCCAGACAAAATGGACATCCACACAATACATGAAAATGCAAAACCTGGGTCGCTCCCCAAACACTGTAGTAGCTCTTGGTTATGAAAAAGCTAAAATAACAATCCAACAGCGTTTTTTGGGATGTGGAATTACAACATCATTTGAATCTGGCTTTAATAGTACCACGGATTGAGAGAAACTGAGATGACATTCGTGTATTCAAAATATTTGGCTGATTTGAATATTCCCAAATTCATGAAAGCTTTCACACTGGCCAGGTTTAATGTCATGCCTTCTGCCCTACTGGATGGAAGGTTTAGAGGTATAACCTACCAAAAAACGCCCTGTGAGATGGGAGATGTAGAAACCATAGGCCATGTTTTGTTGTATTGTTCCTTTTACCTGGATTTGCATAAAATATTTATTATCTCTATCATACAGCAAACCCCTGGTAGATCCGATGAATATTATCTAAAGAAGCAAGAATTAGATCAGGATCCCCAAGTTACTCTAAAAGTGGCAAGTTTTTGTGCGGTGGCCATAAGCCAATGGATATTGATCTTAAACCATGTTATTGAACAAGATTTAGGTTGGGACTAGTATGTTTAATATAATGTTTTTAATGTATTTTATTGATATGTTTTTATTGTTGCTAATTTGTTATAGTGGTCTGTGACTGAAATAAACCATCCTTTCATTTGTCATATATTTCACAGCAAAGTGAGTCTCATCTAGAGGAAGGAGCTGATATTAAATAATGTCTGTGTATATGCATACAAAGCAACTGGTTTGGGTGGGGACTGATTCATGGAACACTGAAAGCACATACTCAGAATCTCATGTAACAATCCAAGATGGAGAAAAATTTATTTATTTATTTATTTATTGCTAGAGGGGATGATGTCTGACTGTTAACACAGTTAAGCATTATGAACTGACCGGATTTGTATACTGAATCAGGTAATTACACATTTTTACAACATTTCGAGTTCAAATGGCTCCACCCACATTGAGCGTCATCAGACGGGGGAGAGATCATGTTTCCCTACCATCGCGTTGTCTCCTGCTGCTGTCCCACAATAGAGATGAATAGCTTCCTCTTTCTTCACATGGGAAAGAAAGAGGAAGCAAGCAATGACCACCTGGCCCATTCAGTGGGCATTTTTATCACATTGCTTCTCCTGCACACAGCAGGAAATGGTGGCAAGTTTTGCTTAAATCAAAATAATAGGATTTTCCAGGTCTTATTTTGTCATGGAAAAAAAGGCTAGGAGGAATGGGAGATACACAGAAGGTGGATGGCATTGTCAAAAGGAGCCATGAAAAAAATGTGAGTGGCCAATAACAAGTGATAAAACGCTCAACTGATGATGCGCATTATCTGAATAATACAAAAGTCCTGTAAGGCAGGATGCTACAATAGCAGCTAGTTTGAAGGGAGAAACAAAGATCTGAATGTGCCAGTGCCAGGAGGAATCTTGTTCTCACTGGTGCCAATTTTCCATATACCTGTGCTCACTGACAGTCTTTTAACCACCACAACTTCATATTCATCAGAGCAGAGTACACACACTGACAGAGATTCTACAGGCCTGCCCCAGAAATCTTCATCGAATTAATGGAGGAAATGGGTTCTGTAAGAGGAGATGGCACCCAATTCCTACACATGCAGCATCCTTGGAAGAAGGAAGAAATGACTTACTGTTCTTTCTAGCATCTGTTGTCAGACCCATTTTTTAGAGCTGCCAGTAGTGACTGGGCACTTCAATTTTTGCATTCTAGTCCTTATTGGAAATGGGTAGCTGAGAATGAGGGCTTTTCTACATGAGGCTATTAATCTGCTGCATCTACTTTTGGTTTTGTCACAGAATTGAGATCTGAGCACTACACGGAGAGCATTTCCTTTCCTCCTTTTCTGGTATATAACCTCCAAAGGCCCCCTGTGATTTAGCAGAAGAGCACAATACACAACAAGCATTTTCTTTCACTTTCAGAAATAATATCTCATTTTCCCTGCTCTAGAAATGTCTCTGGAAGTGCTGTTCATAAAGTGAACCTGGAGAGTCACAACATCAAAGTATCAGTATGTGAAAGAAGGAAGAGGACTGGAGGGAATGTGGCTGGGGAGCCCAAAATTTGTATTGACTCAAAAATAAGCTAAGCTATTTCCTGATTTTTGTGAGCTAATCCAACGTCAGTCAGTGGGACTCATCCATCCCAGTAATAGAACATGCTTTGAAAGCATAATTCAGTCCCAACACTTCCAGTTAAAGTATTCAAGGTAACTCACATCTAGGAAAAACCTCAACCGGAGGCTTTTCAAAATTGCTGTCAAGTAGAATAGACATAACTAGACCAGATAGGCCAATGGCAGCCTCATGTGTTCTTGCCTATGCTACGGTAGCTTGACACTCTTGTGCAGTTCTGAGGGTACAGTAGCATTTTCCGCAGTAAACACAGAGTGTGAAGGAGAGATGTGCTTGCCCCACATGAGGGGAACACATGTCAGGGAGCCACAACAAACGAGAGCGCCTTAGAACATGTTCATGTATCCTTGAGTGCTTTGGAATATACTTCTTTCATTTCGTCCTTCATATGTGTACCATAGCAAACAGAAATGAAACACAAGTGTGTTTGATGCTGTGTTGAACTGTGGCCCACTTGTCATATTTCTTTCGTTCTCACTGCAGTAATATACTGCTATCCACACTTCATAATCTGAGAAGTGATGCTGGGACAAAGAGATTGCATTAGCTAATACTGATTCGTATGGAACTGAATCCAAATCTCTCATGCTTGAGATTGCCCTAACCAGTCCAGCCACTTCAGGAGTATACTATAATTACCTTTTTTAAAAAATCACTTTGATAATACTCCTAAACAGAATAGTATAAGAGGCTCATGTTTCATGGATTTCCTCTTCTTGCTAAGAAAGAGGACGTATGCATTCAATTAAAAGAAATAACAGGCATACAATACTAATAGTATTAACAAATAATAATATACAAATGTTTAAAGAAAATAATAATAATAATAATAATAATAATAATAGAAAGCATGACTTGGCAAAGCCCGTCATGTTGATCTTGACAAACCGCCACAAGTGAGAAAAGAGAGATTAATAATAATAATAATAATAATAATAAACAGAAATAATAGGCATACAAATGATTTGCATGTGGAATTGAGGATTTAGCAGAAATGACTGATCATCTTGGATAGCACTGCATGGTACTTCTTTAACACAGCAGTTTTGACAGCACTCTTTAAACTTTTGAACTAAATTCAGTGCTGAATTAACGCAAGACAATTCTCAGTGGCGTTTTTGGACCTAGTGTGCATGGACAACTTTAAATGAGGATGCATGGAATATACTGAGAATGCACAAATGCATTATGTTTTACATTAGGGACACTTTATGAAACATAAGGATACAACCCTCTAAAATGCAAATAAATCCCTGTGATATTCCCAACTGTTGTTTCCTTGCCACTTATACCACTAGACAATGAACGTTGTATAGGAATTTGAGCACAATTCCCTTCATCAAACCAACCTCATCTCCACATGTAGGGTGACCATCTGTCCGGTTTTGCCCGGACATGTCCTCTTTTTCTGGGCTTTGGGCTGTCAGGATGGATTAAAAAAAAAAAAAGTCCAGAAAATGTGCAGAGGGGGGAGAGCAAGCCACGTGTTCTCCGAAACTTTGGAAAGTGTGCAGATGGCCTATGCTAATAGGCCACCCATGCACTTTCCAGAGCCCCATAGAATGTGTGTCCTGCTCCGCCCTGCCCCTTTCTCAGGATGAAAGGGTCTCTTAATGAATTAAGAGACCCTTTCATCCTAGGAAAGGGGTGGGGCAGGGGCAGAGCAGGCCGCACATTCTCCAGGGCTCCAGAAAGCGTAGAGACTGCCTACTGCCATTAGCATTGTTGCTGGGATCCTCCTGGCCATGCTAATGGCGGTAGGTAATCTTCCCACTTTCTGGGGCCCTGGATAAGGCACAGCCTGCTCTCCCTCCACCTTTCCCAGGATGAAAGGACCTCTTAATTCAAGCATTAAGAGACCTGTTCACCCCAGAAAAGGTGTGCGGGGGGCATGGAGCAATCACAGCTTACCTGCTTTCTCCAACAAGTCTCGCGAGACCAGGATGAGATGATCCTGGTGGTGATCCGGGGTGATCTCCCCATGCTCCCAAACAGAACCAGGAGGCAGCAGTGGAGGCAGCAGCAGCGCAGGCCCGGGGTGAATGGGTAAGCAGTTAGCCTACCACGGGCAGGTGGTAGGCAGTGCGGATGGGCAGCGTGGTCGGGCAGTGTGGGTGGGCGGTGAGCGGCAGGGGTAGGTGGTGGGTGGTGAGCGGCATGGGTGGGTGGGCACACGGGGTGGGCAACGTGTGTGGCAGGCAGTGCATGGCGGGCAGTGGGTGGGTCGTGCGGGCGGCACGGGTGGGTGGTGTGCAGAATGGGTGGTTATGGTGGGTGGTGAGCAGCATGGGTAGGTGGTGGGCAGCGAGCGGCACAGGTGGGTGGGCGCGTGGAGTGGGCAGCGTGCGTGGTGAGCAGTGTGTGGCGGGTGGTGGGTGAGTAGTGTGGGTGGCACGTGTGGGTGGCATGCAGGATGGGTGGGCACTGAATGGCAGGGGCGGGTGGGCAGGCAGGCACCAAGCGGCACCGGTGGGTGCTGATTGGCACGGGCAGGCGGGTGGGTGCCGAGCGGCACAGGCCGGTGGGCAGCACGTGTGTGCATGCAGCAACTAAAACTACATGTTAATTTCATATACACTGAATGTCTCACTTGTTCTTTATTTCAGTGAGTTTAACATAATCATATTTTGTAGGTTTGTCTTAATTGTGAGGTGTAGAATTAGATGTGTGACCAAGGCCACACCCCCTTGGGGGCGGTCAAGATGGGGCCCCCTTGGGGGTTGGGCATATTGGGGTGGGCATGCCTCCTTGACAGACGGCCATGTTGTCCTCGTTTTTGGTTTCCAAAATATGGTCAGCCTACACATAAGGTGTAGGCTGACCATATCTCACAGCTGTATAGATGGATAAATATAGAATTTTATGATGTTATAACAACACAGATTAAGTTGTACTACACATTACTGAAAGAAAGGCGTGGCTAAATGCTGGTTGTTGTTTCAGCTGCAGCCATGCTTTTGTAACATCTAATTTGTCCCTCAGCTTTTGCTTCTAGAATACATCATACTTTGGTCTGTAAGCTGGTTGGCTTGTAAAGATGATTGAAAGTCCACTCTTATACCTTCTGATGTTCACATTATACAAGACCAAAAGGCAGAGTTGAGAAATTTGATGTATTCTGCAGGTGAAAAGAGCAAAATGTGTATCCTTTTGGTGATGTTTTGCAATCAGCTGAGCTTTGCAGTGCATAGCACTGTGGCATAGCAGAATAGTGCAAATACACAAGTAGAAATTAGGGGTGTGCACGGACCCCCCGGATCGGATCGGGACCCGGATCGGGACCTCCAATTTTGTCCCGGACCGGTTCGGACAAAATCGGAGGCCCCCCGGACCGGATCGAGTCCGATCCCGACCCAAAAATCGTAAATTTTTGGATCGGCCGCCATTTTTTTCCCCATAGACTTGCATTGCAATGCAAGTCTATGAGGAAAAAATGGCGGCGGGTGGCTGAGGGGGGGCCTAACTCCCTCCCCCCCCCGGGGCTGTCCGCTGTGGATGGCCCCGGCAGGTAAGCCCCCTCCCCCGCGCTCCCTACCCCCCCTGGGGCCGCCCGCTTCCATCCGCTGGCGCCCGCGGGCGCCAGCGGATAGAAGCGGACGGCTCCGGGGGGGGGGGTAAGCCCCCTTCCCCGCCACTGCTTACCTTCTCGGCCCGTCCGCTCCCGTCCGGCGCCGGCGGCTACTACCAGCGGGCTCCGCGGCCTACTCTCGAGTAGCGCGCCGGGTGATGACATCACCCGGCGCGCCACCCTGGAGTAGGCCGCGGAGCCTGCTGGTAGTAGTAGGTGCCGGCGCCGGGACGGGAGCCGCCGGGACGGGAAGGTAAGGGCCCCCCTCCCCCCTCCGCGCGCCCCCTCCTCCCCTCCACGCACCCCCTGCTTACCTTCCCGGCCCGGCGGCTCCCGTCCGGCGCCGGCGCCTACTACTACCAGCAGGCTCCGCGGCCTGCTCTAGAGTAGCGCGCCGGTGATGACATCACCCGGCGCGCCACCCTAGAGCAGGCCGCGGAGCCTGCTGGTAGTAGTAGGCGCCGGCGCCGGGACGGGAGCCGCCGGGACGGGAAGGTAAGGGCCCCCCTCCCCCCTCCGCGTGCTCCCTCCGCGCGCCCCCTCCTCCCCTCCACGCACCCCCTGCTTACCTTCTCGGCCCGTCCGCTCCCGTCCGGGGCCGGCGGCTACCACCAGCAGGCTCCGCAGCCTGCTCTAGAGTAGCGCGCCGGGTGATGACATCACCCGGCGCGCCACCCTAGAGCAGGCCGCGGAGCCCGCTGGTAGTAGCTGCTAGTGCCGGACGGGAGCGGACGGGCCGAGAAGGTAAGCGCCCTCCTCCTCCCCCCCCCCGCTGTCCACTTTCAGCGGTGGGCGCCCGCTGGCGCCCACCAATGGAAGCGGCGGTGGGCGCCAGTGGGCGCCCGCCGATCCGCCGATCCGCCGAACCGGTTCGGAGCCTTTTCGGACCGGTTCGGATTGGATCGGCCGATCCAGCTGCGGGATCGGAAATCGGATAATTTATCCGATTTCCCACTGGACCGGACTCGGATCGTGGATCGGGTCCGATCCAGTGCACATCCCTAGTAGAAATAGCATTTTCTTTCACTTTCACAAATAATGCTATTTCTACTTGTGTATTTGCTCTATTCTGCTATGCCACAGTGCCACCTAGAGGTTATGTAGCAGAAAAGGAAGAAACAAGCACTCTTCATTGTAGTGCTTGGATCTCAATTCTGTGAGGAAACTGAAAGTAGATACAGTAAATTAAAAGCCTCATGTAGAAAAGACGTAAAATGCTTGGAAGAATAAAAAAAGTCTTCACCTGGAGCCCAAACTACCACAACATAGATGCCAGTTGAGCCTCCCTGGGGAGAGCTGTTCACAAGAAAAAGAGAGGTGTGCAGGAAGTGGGGGGAGGGGAATGATCAGTGCAAGGGGCAAGGATATGGCCATGGAATGGACCCTCCTCATTTATTTTAGAAATAAATACAATAATTGTGTATGTGCATATATACTATTTTGAAAATTTAAAAATACAATTACTATAAATGCACTACTCCAATGCCCACTCAGTAGAAGCATAATATTATTAATAAATACATTTTATCCACCTTTTACAGAGACCTGGCTGGGAGATGACCGTGGCCCGACATGGGCCCAGGCCCTCCAAGCTGGGTACTGAGTCAGTGAGCAGGTGAGGGAAAGTGGGGGGGGGGCAGGCGGAGTAGCTGTGGTCTAAAAAGATAACCTTAACCTGACCAGACTTCCTGTTTGTGAATTGAATCACATCGAATGTGTATACCTGAGTTTGAAGACCAGGGATAGACTAGGGATTCTGTTAGTGTACCAGCCACCCCGCTGCCTATCAGACTCCCTGGCCGAGCTCATGGAACTGGTCTTGGAGCTGGTGTTGCTTTCACCCAGGCTTTTGGTCCTGGGTGACTTCAACAACCCATTTGGGACCAGTTTGTCAGGTGTAGCTCGGGAGTTCATGGCATCCATGACAAACATGAGCCTATTCCAGTTGGTCTCTGGACCTACACATTCAGCGGGTCACACCCTCGATGCTGTTTTCAGTTCCGACAGACAGAACTGTGGGCAGAGGTGATAAATATCTCCGTGTTGTCATGGACAGATCATTTTCTGGTCAGGGTTAGTATCATGGCTACCACCTGCCCCTGCAGGGGTGGCGGACCTATTAAGATGGTGTGCCCTTGAAGGCTGATGGGTCCTCTTGGATTCCGGAAAGCCTTAGAGGGTGCTATGGCTGGTGTCGTCAATGATCCTGTAGAAGCCCTAGTTAACAGATGGACTCAAGACCTAACTAGGGCTATCGACACGATTGCCTCTCCGACTCGCTACTAATCGGGCACCTTGGTATACTGAAGATCTTAAGGAGTCGAAGCGGGAAGGACGACGACTGGAGCGCCGATGGTGGAAAACTCGACTTGTATCCGACAAGACACGACATAGAGAACATCTTCGTTCCTATAGAGTGGCAATACGTGCAGCGAAGAAAGCTTTCTTTTCTGCATGCATTGCGTTTACGAACTCATGTCCAGCAGAACTGCTCAGGGTGGTGAGGGGTCTAATGCAGGCACCTTCCCCCATGAACCCGATTTTAGAGCCTCCGGCAGTTCACTATGATGCCTTTAATGATCATTTCACAGATAAAATCTCTCAGATAAGAGCGAACTTTTTAACAGTTAAATTAACTCAATTTTAATCCTTGTTGTTTTAAATTTGTATTTTAATCTGTATTAATTCCTGCTGCTTGGTTTTATTCTGGTTGTGTTTTTATATTGTATGTTATTTTGTGTTTTTAGATTATGGTTTGTTTTATATTTTTAAAATGATTTCATGGTTTTAATTTTTGTGAACTGCCCAGAGAGCTTCGGCTATAGGACGGTATAAAAATGCAATAAATAATAAATAAATAAATAACTTAGACGCTGTCATTATAGCAAAAGCTGACAATGGAGTGTCCAGTAACTCCGTGAGTAGAATTACACTGGATCAGTTTCAGTTGGTGAGTACTGAGGATGTGGACAAGCTGCTTGGACGAGTGAGGAGGACAACTTGCCCTCTCTGTCCTTCTTGGCTGGTCGTCCAGGGAGGAGATGCAGTTAGATCACATCTACAACATATTATTAATGCATCTCTCAGGGAGGGGAGTTTTCCAACGCGTTTAAAAGAGGCAGCAGTACGGCCACTTCTAAAAAAGGCCTCCCTGGACCCCCTGGACCTTAATAACTATAGACCGGTATCAAATCTTCCATTTTTGGGCAAGGTGATCAAGAAGGCAGTTGCCTTCCAACTCTAAGCAGTTTTGGATGATACAGATTTTCTAGACCCATTTCAAACCAGCTTCAGGGCAGGATATGGAGTTCAGACCACTATGGTCGCCTTAGTGGATGATCTACGCCTGAGTATTGACAGGGAGAGTGTGTCCCTGTTGGTACTCCTGGACCTCTCAGTGGCTTTCGATACCATCGACCATGGTATCCTTCTGGAATGCCTGAGGGGATTGGGAATCAGGGGCACTATGCTTCAGTGGTTCTGGTCCTATCTCTCAGGCAGGTTCCAGATGGTGATGCTTGGGGATAGCTGGTCTTCAAAGAAGGAGCTTCTATGTGGTGTATCACAATGTGCCATCCTTTCCCCAATGCTGTTTAACATTTATATGAAACCGCTGGGAGAGATCATCAGGAGGCATGGGGCAGGGTGCTATCAGTACGCCCAAATATATCAGTATGACACCGAAATATATTTCTCTGTACATTTGACAACTTCGTCTGCTAAGGATAGTGTGTCTCCTCTGAATGAATGCCTAGAGGCGGTAAAGGGCTGGATGAGGAAAAACAAACTGAAGCTGTATCCAGACAAGACGGAGGTGCTTGCTGTCAAAGGCCCCAACCTGGGTTTGGAGGTGTGCCAACCAGTTCTGGATGGGGTTACCCCCCCCCCCCCGAAAGACTGTGTTCGCAGCTTGGGGGTAATCCTGGATCCGTCGCTCCAAATGACAGCCCAGATAGATGCGACGGCCAGGAGTGCCTACTATCAGCTTTGGCTGATATGCCAGCTGCGCCCCTTCCTAGATTTGGAAGACCTAAAGACGGTAGTGCACGCACTGGTAACTTCAAGGCTCGACTTCTGGAATGTGCTGTACATTTGTGCCTAGTCCAGAAACTTCAACTAGTTCAAAATATGGCAGCCAGGTTAGTAACCGGTACATCTAGGGGTGACCACATAACACCAGTCTTAAAATCACTCCACTGGCTGCCAATTAGCTTCCGGGCAAAGTATAAAGTGTTGGTTATTACCTTTAAAGCCCTACATGGTTTGGGTCCAGGTTACCTGCGGGATCGCCTTCTCCCGTGTAATCCGCCCTGCACACTCAGGTCCTCTGGGAAGAATTTACTTCAATCAGCCAGAACTAGACTGACGAGCGTTACCCAGAGGACCTTCTCTTCTACCGCTCCCAGATTGTGGAATGGCCTGCCAGAGGAGATTCGACAAATTAGCAATCTTCTTGAATTTAAGAGAGCTGTGAAGACTGATCTCTTCTGGCAGGCCTATCCAGTTGAATTTTAAGATGTTTTTAATGATGTATTAGTTTTTATTTGTTTTAATATTTCATCTATTTTGTGGTCCTTGTGTTTATATTTATTATTGTTCCCCGCCTTGATCCAAATGGAGAGGCGGGTTAGAAAATAATAATAATAATAAATAAATAAATAAATAAATAAGGAGCTCAGGGCAGCAGTCATGGTTTTCGCCCACCTCCCACCCCATCTTTATTCTTACAACAATCCTGGTAGGTAGGTTGGGCAGAGAGAGAGAGAGAGAGAGAGAGAGAGAGAGATTGATACTGGCCCACATTAACTTGATAAGCTTAAGGGCCATGTGGGAATTTAAACCTCGGTCATCCTAGTCCTAGTATGCTACTCCACAGTGACTCCCATACATCACTGACTCTCACATCTCTACAATCGGACGTTCTTTCACTATTTGGATGTTTTGCATAATGCGTTGAAATGCCTAATGTTGTCATACACAGTTTTAATTGGTCCCTTTGAGACATATTTCTGATAGTGGCATTGGGCAATCAAGGGCTTCCTATCTCTGATGCGCACCGAGGAAGATTGCAACAACCCAGTGAGGTTGGTCAGGCTTAGAGAGAATGACTGGCCCGCGTTTCATCTGGGGAAAGCACATTATGCATCAGCAAACATATACCAACCTCTGATTACTCTTTTCATATTAAAAATTGACATTAGTGTTTGTTATTGTACACAGAGAGCGGCATTTTATCTTTGAGAAAAAGCAAAATAAGAAGGGGTGTCAATAATTTGAAAGAAGCTTTAGAAAGTATGTGGATATACTTTGAAATGGATTTTTTTTTCCACACGTTCATGTTTGTCTCCAAAAATTATCTAACATGATTATTTTCCCAGATGTCTGCAAGGGAATTAGACTGAAATTCCTTTGATGGAGCTGTCTCAGGTTTTTTGAGTGCTTAAGTCAAATAGTATTGATTCATTGTGGATGGTAAATATATTACAAAAAGCGATGGCCTGCGGAAACTTCAAGGTTAGTGTGTTTTGCTTCTACTTCTTTTATTACATCCCATTCCCCTTTATTTCACCCTAAATTAAACATTAAAACAGACTTTTTTAAAAAAAATTGAAACACTGATTTTAAACTTTTGATTCCTAAATGAATCTTATTTCATTTATGTGTGTATCTCTGTGCATCTTTGATTATGTTTTACTACTTCTTATATCACTTTACTCTGAAGTGTTTTCAATACTACCCTCCACTGCCACCAACGTTGTACCACATGATGCCCAGCCTAATAGATCAAAGGCCACATCCCCTACAACGTCTTTAGACTGCTCTTGTCTGACGTAGGAGGGAGTTCTGCATGGCTGCAGATCCTTAACCTGTCCTCTCAGATCCTGGACAATGCTGGCGAATGAGAAAATACTATCAAGCCCAGGTTGCTAATTGACAGGCAACTGAAGGTGGAGCTAGGAAGCTGCATTGATGTCCAATGAAACATAAGCATAGGACCTGTACAGACTACCATTTTAACACAGCAGCAGCATCTGACAAGTGGTCCTTTCCAATGGCAAGATTACACTGATGACTAAGCTATCTCAGAGAGGGAGCTTACTTTATGGGTACCTTGGTCATCCATAGGGACTCAGACAATTTCCTCATCACAGAACCACTATCATAGGCATGTGCACAGGGTGTGCTGGGTGTGCCCAGGCACACCCTAATTTCCTAGGGCACCTCTGCTTTCCTCCCCCCGCCTCGCTTGAATCGGGGCTTTTAGAAGGGTGGGAAAGCCTCTGGAAGGCTGGCACTAGCATCCCTGGGGGAACTTCACATTTTCCAGAGGCCCTGGAAAGCATGCTTTCTCATCCCCCCACTGCTCCAATCGGGGCCTTAGGCCCCGATTAGAGCTGTGGAGGGGTGAGAAAGCACACTTTCCCCTCCTCTGCTCCAATCAGGACATTTAAGGTGCACACCCTAATGAAACGAGCTGCACACACTTATGGCCACTATAGGGTGGTTCACCCCACTCCCAATGCATGATGGGGGGCCATGGGGCCATGTGGGCTAACCTCACCTCTCCCCAACATAAATGGTTCCCTATCATTTGTGATTTCAGACAGTGTGGGAAAGTGCTCTCCACATGAATTGTACATGCATACACCTCCACCATATGAAGATGGAGTGTGATTGAGTCAGACTACTGAATGAGCAGATAGCAAGGAAGCATTTCCAATGTGGTAATGGTGGGAGGTAGGATAGCTTGTATCCCCCTTGCACATTCTTTGAAGATGTGTGGGGTGGTGGTGAACCACACTAATGTAGGCTCTGATGCTGCAGAGTTGTTCAGTGATTTAAATGGAGAAGCCCATGTGAGTAGAAGAACTTGGTTTGCACAGTAGAACTCTTGGGGCTAATCTAAACAGAGATGCTTTCTGAGGTGATTTGGGCAAAATCTGGATTTTCATGGAATTGAATTAGCTCCTTCCATGCTACACACAACCTATAAAGTATTGTATTCTTCAGAGAAAACCCACTTTTGAGGGGCAAATGGGAAATAAAGCCACATTAGTTCAGGGTTGGGTTGGCCGAGTCCCCCAAGTAGAAGTGAATGGCATCTATTGCATAGGTGTGCAGCAGCCAATGAGCGGAGGCTTGCGCTCCTCCCCTCCTCCCTTGCATGTGCAATGGAGGACTTACTTATGAGTAGACATCCATGAAAAACCTCACACACACACACAGAGATTTATGAGGCGGTTGGGCAGGCAGCCTGAGCTAGCCATGACGTGTGCCTCCATTTGAGCAAGAGGGGAAGACTTCCAGGCGGCCAGTGAGAGTGTCGGTGGCAGAGGTCAGCAGCTCTTCTGGTGTTGGTGCTGCCATTGCCACCACCACCCAGAGACTGGACAGAATGAGCGGGAGTACAAGAAGTGTTGAGAGCAGAGAGCGCGGACCTGGCGAGAAGGGAGAAGCACATGAAGTGCTTCCGAGAACAGTTCATGAAAAGCAGCCACCCTGGCATCCATCCTTACTGAGCTATGCTCATTCAAAGGTGTACAGCTTTGAATCAACAGGCTCCCCACCACCCCAGTGCAATGGAGGAGTAGACACTTTCCACCCTTACACCAATCAGCGCCCCTCTCGCCCAGCCTACACTGAAGGAAGTTCAGGTCACACAGACTCCCAAACCACGTTCAAGTTTCCATGACAGGAAGCTCCATCACAAAATGAGTTTGTAATAACACAGTTTCTAAAACTGTGCCTGCTCCTGAGAGAGCCATGTGTCATCTGACACTATGGCCTTATGGGTGCAATAGAACCAGAGTAAAAGCCCCATGTAGATTGGCCCATGTTCTTGCAAAGGACAACTGGGCTTAGCAATTATATTCTGGATTGCAACTTTTAAGTTGTAAATGTTTTTGAAAGTGCGTGTGTGTGAGTGAATGAGTGAGTGAGAAAGAGGGGGTGGGAGGAAGGGAGGTGTGTCATCAACATGCATGCCTCTTTCATTTTCCAGTGTTTTCCATACAGTTTCCACAGACACCCATGCCAGGCATGTGTTTGTCATTTTAAAACCTAGTTAATTGGTCTCATGTGAACTTTTCCATTACCTGAAGATCAATATTAGCCTAACTTGTCTGTAACTGCCAAGCATAGTCTTCTTCCTTTTCAAAACATTGCCTTCCTCCTCCTCCTCCTCCTCCTCCTCCTCCTCCTCCTCCTCCTCCTCCTTTTTTCCTAGAAAGAGCCTTTACTGGACTTAAATTCTTCCCTCTTTCAGACCGTTCTTACTCATTGCAATCCAATTAGACATTGGTCACTGCAACCAGCTGAGAAATGTCCTTTACTAGGATGCCCCATTTTCCCTGTGGGTCCCATGGACCAAAACGAGAAGCAGAATACTCCTCAGTAAGTGCTAAATACAACTTTTTGACACAGATGTATGGTATAGGATGGCTCAAAGATCAGTTTAAGCAGCCTTGAGGAGGCCAACTGGAATGTCAGTGTGGAAGTCCAGTTTCTTATGCTCCTTCTAACATGAAGCCTATCTACACATGCAGGATAAAGCACTATGAAAACGTTTTGAAAACTGAATATGGAGTGTGTCCTGGGCCTCAACAGTTCTCAAAACTGTTATAAACCATTTTAAATCATTTTAAAGCAGCAATGTAGATAGGCTGACAGTTTTGAGAACTATTGGGGCCCAGGGCACACTCCATATACAGTTTTCAAAACGTTTTCAAAGTGTTTTATCCTGCGTGTGTAGATAGGCTCATGGTTGGATCTCCACATAAGGCGAGTGGATGCTTTGACATTGCATAGGGGAAGGTATGTCTGTGCGTACACTTAGATTGTCCAAAGACTACCTGATCAGCCCTGGATAAGCAGGCTTTGTTTTTCTGCTCAGAAATTATTTGGGTGGGAGAGGACAGCAGGGTCAAGAAGACGTCTTCAATGTGGTGATTTTGGCAAATCCTGATTCTGAGGGAGCTTTGCTCTCTCGGCAAATTGGGATTGCTTTTCTCCTGCTCCTTTTCTCATACTCATTGTGCTGATTGACATTGAGGCCAGGCTTAACAGTTAAAATGTTTTAATGACAGCTGTTTTATGTTTATGGTTTTAAATTTTGTATATTGTCTTTTTAATGCTCAATCTTTTTAATTTTTGTAAACCGCCCAGAGAGCTTCGGCTATGGGGCGGTATATAAGTGTAAATAATAATAATAATAATAATAATAATAATAATAATAATACTCAGTGTATGAGTCCCTCTAATAGTGAATAGGTGGCGGCAGCACTGGAGCCAAACCAGGGTCAATGAAAAACTAGAGTGGAGGGTGGGGTGGTATCGCCATGCTCAAGGAATTCCTGGGGTTTGCAAAAGTACAATAACAAAAAGGGAGACAGCCTCCCTTCCCAACAGTCCAATGAGGACTGAGCATGATCAGTAATCATCACAAAATATTGAACGTTAGTCGGAAAAGAGAAAATGGTAAACCAGGGTGCCCTGTTATGCCCTCGTTGGAGGTAGTGGTTGGCTGGAAACCCAAAGCAAGCAACCCTGCTAGGAAAGAAGATATAGTGCAACATTTTGTTCCTGGACCCACTTGTTCTTTCCTTATTATTTGCAGGCACCTCTGAGGTAGGTAGGTAGGTAGGTAGGTAGGCAGGTAGCTCACTTACTACTCCATTCCCCTTGTGGCACATGATCATCTGCACAATGTAGGCTAATCAGTTGGGAATGTTTGGATACGGAGGGGGTGGGTGTTTGGGTGAGATGACCAAGTGCATTCTAGAACTACAGTTTTAGGAATGTATAAAAATGATAGAAAATAATAATCATAATAATCATAATCATAATCATTGTTAGCATTGGTATTATTTTCATTGTGCTGAAAGCATTTTATATACATTAGTAATTGTTATAACTACAATATATGGCAACTTAGTCAATTAGAGATGTGTGAATCAGCAAAACCTGTGCTTGCCAAAGTTCTCTGAATCCCTTCTTTAAGCTTGTTCCAACTTGAGACCGTCTCAAACCATGAGCTTCATTTTTCCCTTTTTACATGAAAATCCATGCGTATTTTCGTGCAGATTTTTATAAATGTAAGCATCAGCTATGCACATCTTTGGCATGTGCACATTCTTCTATTGATTGAAGTGCACTTGTGTTCAGTTTTCAAACGTACACATTTTTAAGGCACATCTTTCAAATGTATACTTGCTGTTGAACACAAATCACATTGCAAGTTCAGACATGTGCAAACTTCAACCGCAGTTTGCATCCAAGTCTGTGTCCAGTCCGGAAGGTGCGAATTGGGTAAATCCTGACCGAAAACTAACTGGAATTAATTTCTCATATACCCCAAAGTATGATTATCTCAGTGTTGCAGATTAGAGGTAGCCAGGCCAAGAGGAGCTTTTGAAGGCCACCTAGTTAGTGTAATGCTTGTGGAAGATCCATTCTTACTAGATCCAGGCCGGCATTTCATAATGCCCTGAGTTAATCGCATGCTTGTCCATCCCAGGACTTATATTGGACTAAAAAGAGAAAAGGGGAGGGGTAGTGTTCTGAAAAGAAGAAGAATAGTCTGCTTGTGGCTGCATAGAAGGAAGGAACTGGAACTTTAACTTCTACATTCTATTGTACTACAAAGAAAAATGGCACTCAAAGCAGCTGTCTTAACATCCGTTAACCGTAGTCTACAACTAGATTCTTACTCCTACATAATAGTTAATGGCAGAGGTGAGATTCAAACCACTGACTTCCAACTATTCACATATTTCAGACACAATCCTATGCATGTCTGACTGGGGAATGCTGGGAGTTGTAGGACTTTTATTCTGTCTAAACATGCATAGAATTGTACCCTTAGCTGCTACTTTACACAGGCCCTCAGTGATGTAGAAGACTGTCATGAGATGGGCAGTGGCAAATTCCTATGGCCATATTCAGCACCTGACAATACCCTCCCCACTCCAGCCCCAATTGCTTCATTGTGATGTCACATTCCAGTTTATCCTGGAAAAGGAGACATTCTCTCTGCTCCATCTTGTAAAACTGGACTACGGCTCCATCCACATGCATATCAAAGTGAACCATTACTACTAAGTCTATGAAAGTTTAACATGGCCTCATACATATAATCCCAAACCTTTGAAAACTTTTTCTTCCCCCTGCTACACACATTAGTGTTCTTATTTTCAACATTTTAGTTTTAATTAAATCTTTAAAGCTCCCTTCAGCTGCACAACAAGACCTAAACAGAAAACTACCAAAGTGATGGACAAAGACACCTCTCTCTCTCTCTCTCTCTCTCTCAAGAACCACTACAAAATGAATGGTTATCATTTTTTCCCTCTTTCTGAAGCCCACCCAGTGAACCTGCCGAAGAAACTGTAATAGCAGCTGGACCTGACATACAATCTTGCCCTTGGTGTATTAAATCATTCTGATGTAATGTCTGACAAATCACATGGCTTGCCTATTAAAATCTTTCCAGAGCATGTGCTACAGCAGTAGGACAGACCGTGTAATGAGTCCCTAGCTCCCAGCAGATAAAAAGAAAGCATTATTATGAAAACAAATCTTCAGGAAGCTCACATTTCATTTGGAGGACGATGCTTGGGAATGAAAGTCCATATGCGCATGTGTGCGCGAAGTACATTTTCTCCCCCTCCGGAAAATATTTCCAATTCCTTATTTCGTGTCACAAAGCTATTTGAGTCAGCAGCCATTTGCACTCACATTCCAGGTGGTGTGATATAGCTCCTCATGCACTAAATAAATAAAAAAGGCATTAATATGCTAAATACATCGTAGCCTATTGGCTCCCATGGTGACAGCTCCAAAAGCTTCATGAATAATCCATAGAGCACCTGGAGGCATGAAATTTTCATGTGCAGTTTCTAGAATTTTTGCAATAAGTGCCTTAGATAGGGACAAACAAGTGACAGATATGCTTGGCACACAGTGTTTCATAAAGGAGGTGTGTGAGTGCGTATGGGGGGTATTAATGTAAGAATGAAACCTTGGCCTTCCTATCAACAGTTCAAAGAAATCTGCAGTCTTATACCTACTGACTAGAATTCAGATGGGACTAACATCTGAAGAGACATTATAGGACTGCACTGCAAATTGTTCCAAGGATGGGTGGTCATTACTTAAAGATCAGATATTCAATGATTATTCATACGGTACCATGCAAATCTTGTATCTTATCCTCTCTCTCTCTCTCTGTCTCTTGCTATTTGATTATTAAAAGAGAAATGATATTCCCCAACTAGGACATAGCGAAGTGCACAATAAAAGGATCATACTGAGCATGTTACAAGCAATCCCTAATGGCAACCTCTGGAGGAGTAGCCTGCTGCAGCAAGAACAAAGAACCTTATGGTACCTTAAAGACTAGCAGATTCATTGTAGCATGGGTTTTCATGGATTACAGCCTGCTTCATCAGATACATGAAGTGTTGCCCTTCACTGACAGGTATATACATGAATATATTGGTGAAGGAATGGGCCTGGATGGCAATGGCTACTGGTATGGACTGCTGCAGGATTGGAGGACCGCTTAAAATGCTCCACCACAGGTGCCTGATGGATTTTTCCTGAATGCATTTGGGGATTTTCCTGCCTTGTGTGGCAGTTGTACTGTTGAAGCCTCATCTGATCTGTGGAATACAGCAATGGCCCAGGCTTTTGGCATAGGCTGACCAGATAAAATCCAGGTCAGGGCTCCTGTAACTTTAACAGTTGTAGAGAAAAGGGAATTTCAGCCAGTGCCATTTGTATGCAATTAGTTCCTGGTGATATTCCCTCTTCATCACAACAGTTAAAGGTGCAGGGGCCCTGCCTTCTTTTGTATATGGTCACTCTAGTATAGTGCCTGCACCTTTAACTGTTGTGATGAAGAAGGAATTTCACTAGGAACTTATTGCATACAAATGACACTGGCTGAAATTCCCTTTTTTCTACAACTGTTAAAGTTACATGAGCCCTGACCTGGATTTTACCTGGTCACCTTACTTTGGCACTATCTCTTCAAAGCATCCTCTTCTTCCTGATAGGACGAGATCAGCTCCCTGGTTTAACAGGGAATTGAGGGCAAGGACACAGGAATGATGTCAACTAGAGTGCTGTTGGAGAAGAACTTGGGACAAATCCAACCAAACATGGATCAGAGTCCATTTGTGGTGAGGGCAGAAAAGAAAGCTCACATTTCTGCCACCATTGTGTTAGCACAGAATAAACAAGTGATGCTTTTCTGTATTGTAGGAGGCCTCCTTCACCAGGATGCTGGAGAAAGAATCAAGCCAGCAGTATGAAAGTGGTATGAAAGTGGTATACCCAGAGGACCTTCTCTTCTTCCGCTCCCAGACTGTGGAATGGCCTGCCCAAGGAGATTCGTCAACTTAATAGTCTCTTTGACTTTAAGAAAGCCATAAAGACCGATCTCTTCCAGCAGGCCTAACAAGTTGAATTTTAAGAGTTTTATTGGTATTTTAATAATGTATTTGTTTTATGTGCTTTTAATCAGTTTTATGTATTTTATATTTGATGTTGTTCCCCGCCTCGATCCAGAGGGAGAGGCGGGTAATAAATACATTTATTATTATTATTATTATTATTATTATTATTATTATTATTATTATTATTATTATATAAAAGGTAGGAGCTACACTATTGCTTTATAGTGGTACTGAAGTGCACTGGCAACTGTTGGGGCCCATAGATACATACCATATACCACTATATCCTGCTTGGTGTGGCTCCTGCCTTTTATATACCGCTTTCATACCACTTTCATACCTCCATATCCTGCTTGGTGTAGATCTGGCCTCTGATCAGTCAGTGGCTCACTGTGAACAACTTGCTTCATTCTTTGCAGATAAAGTTGCTTAGATTCACCTTGACTTGGACTTCAATATTGGGGCAGGTCAGAATGATGTAACCTCGGCAACCACTTCTTCAGTTCTTTGGGATTTATTTCAGTTTGTGGATATCAAAGATGCAGACAGGGTATCTGGAGGAGGGAGGGCCACCACTTGTGTACTCAGCCCTAGTCCTTCTTAGCTGATTGAACTGGCCAAGGTGCGACTGATGCAGTGGGTAAGGAAAGTGATGAATGCCTCTTTGTGGGAGGGGGTTGTTACTCTTGCTTGGAAGAGGCAGTAATAAGACCTTTATTAACAAAGCCATCCCTTGACCCGGGAGATTTGACTGACTGTACACCAGTCTCAAAGGTACCATTCTCAGCTAGGGAGGTCAAGAAGATGGTGGTGTTGCATCTGGATGAAACTGATTATCTAAATACATTTCACTTTCAGCTGCGATATGGGATTGAGACTGATTTGGTCACCTTGGTGGATGGCCTACACTGGGATCTGGATGGGGAGTATGATCCTATTACACACTCTCTGGACCCCTCAATAGGCTTTTGATACCATTGATCATGATATTCTTCTTGACATTGTAGAACAGAGTTCAGCATAGGCAAGGAAAAGGTCCATTGGAATTAAATGTGGTACCGCCAACCTAATCTGAGGTACCTGACAACTGAAGATAACATCCTATGCATCTGATGAAATGTGCTCTAATCCATGAAAGTTTAGAGTGCAATCAGCCTTTAAGGTGCCAGAAGACTGCCCCCTCACAACACCAATGACATTGGAGAGAAAAATATCCAGTTAATCTGAATACCCATAAATTTGCTTGAAAAAACTTGTGATGGTCTCCAAGCCAAATTTCTCCTTTCAGTCACATAGTTGCAAACTGGCCCACAGACTGGTGTGTGTATCTGATGTTACAGGTGCTAGACAGTCAGTGCTGTCCACTGTTGGATTGCACCCATTCAAAACTCCATTAGTCTGAAAAAGCTGCAGAACAGAGCTCAATACACACAGGAAAAGGTTTGTTTAAAAGAGAGTCTGATGGAGCCAACTCAGCTCCATCTATCTCTGAATATTTATCTGTCTTTACCCTGCAGGATATTGCACTATGAAAGTGGTATGAAAGTGCTATATAAAAGGCAGGAGCCACACTACTGCTTTATAATGGTATTGAAGTGCACAGACAACTGTTGGGGCCCATTGACACATACCATACACTGCTTTCATACTGCTATATCCTGCTTGGTGTGGCTCCTGCCTTTTATACAGTGCTTTCATACTGTTTTCATCGTGGAATATCCTGCTTGGTGTAGATGAGGACTTAGTTTTATATGTTTGTATGATTTTATCTGAACCCAATCCTGAGATCCCAGTGATATAGGGCAGGAGACAAATGTTTTAATAACTAACTAACTAAATAAATAAATGTTGCTGATTTGTGGGGAATGTAGCCAGAAAAAAAGTGGGCAACTCTTGTGGAAAGGGGTTGACCTAGGCCCAAGGTGCTCAATTGTCATAACATTATAATGGGAAAATTCCAGACTTGTCATAGTATATTGCATTTGAGATATCCTTTAGCACTACCGCTGACAACGGTATTTTTTTTAATTGAGCCTATCTACACTACTGCTTTAAAATGGTTTATAACAGTTTTAAACCGGTTAATAACGGTTATTAACAGGTTAATAAAGTGTATTAACCTGTTTAAAACTAGGGATGTGCACTGACCCCCCGGATCGGATCGGATAGCGGATCGGAATCGGACCTGGGGGGTCGGATCGGATCGGATCGGATCGGAGGCTGGTCGGATCGGATCGGACCAGATGTCCGATCCGGATCGGACGCCATTTTGAATGCTTTTTCCCATAGCCAAGTATTGTTTTACAAAAACGCCTATAACTTTTTCATTTTTAAAGATAGAAGGATGAAACTTGGGCACATTGTAGACTGGTTAGGGGTAGTTATCTGTGAGAAATTTCAGAAAGATTGGTGCATGCATTTTGTGGCAATTAATTTTTTAATAAATACCCAGGAATGCCTATAACTTTGTCATTTTTAAAGTTACACACATGAAACTTTGCCACATTGTAGGGGGTACCTTGGGACCTATGTGTGTGAAATTTCAGAAACGTAGGTGCTTGTCTTGTGTGGCAATTAATTTTTAGAAAAATGGGTAGTAGTGGGGTAAATACAGTTACGCCTCCCATTTTTTTATTTTTGAAGATACAAACAGGAAACTTGGGCACATTACAGGTACCACTTGCCTTGATATGTGTGTGAAATTTCAGAAACATTGGAGCTTTCCTTGTGTGGCAATTAATTTTTGAAACAATGAGGAAAGAAACACCTATAACTTTGTCATTTTTAAAGTTACACACATGAAACTTTGCCACATTGTAGGTGCTACCTTGGGACCCATGTGTGTGAAATTTCGGAAACGTAGGTGCTTGCCTTGTGTGGCAATTAATTTTTTAATAAATACCCAGGAATGCCTATAACTTTGTCATTTTTAAAGTTACACACATGAACCTTTGCCACATTGTAGGCGGTACCTTGGGACCTATGTGTGTGAAATTTCGGAAACGTAGGTGCTTGCCTTGTGTGGCAATTAATTTTAGAAAAATGGGTAGTGGTGGGGTAAATACAGTTACGCCTCCCACTTTTTTATTTTTGAAGATACAAACAGGAAACATGGGCACATTACAGGTACCACTTGGCTTGATATGTGTGTAAAATTTCAGACAGCTGGGTCCAGGCATGTGGTGGCAAGGTATTTTTGAAACAATGAGGAAAGAAACGCCTATAACTTTTTTATTTTAAAAGTTAGAAGTCTGAACATTGCTCACTTTGTAGATGGGTTAGGGGTAGATATGTGTCAGAAATTTCAGAATTATAGGTCCAGGCATTTGATGGCTATGGAATTTTTAAATTACATGTTTCAAAAAAATTTCTACAGAGGCCAGGTCTTCCCCTCCCGCTTCCCGCGAAGAAAAGGAAACACTCTCTCATCTCGATCCCTTTTGATCCTTGCTAGTAGTATCCATTACAGGGCTCGTGTTTCCTTTCCTACTTTCACTTATCAAGCAGAACGGCTGAGCCTAGCTGAGTTTTGCAGCCATGCGTGCAAGGAAGGATCACTCTGGTCTCGATCCCTTTGATCCTTGGTAGTATCCATTACAGGGCTCGTGTCTGCTTGAGTACAAAGTGAAAAGTGAAAGTAGGAAAGGAAACACGAGCCCTGTAATGGATACTACTAGCAAGGATCAAAAGGGATCGAGATGAGAGAGTGTTTCCTTTTCTTCGCGGGAAGCGGGAGGGGAAGACCTGGCCTCTGTAGAAATTTTTTTGAAACATGTAATTTAAAAATTCCATAGCCATCAAATGCCTGGACCTATAATTCTGAAATTTCTGACACATATCTACCCCTAACCCATCTACAAAGTGAGCAATGTTCAGACTTCTAACTTTTAAAATAAAAAAGTTATAGGCGTTTCTTTCCTCATTGTTTCAAAAATACCTTGCCACCACATGCCTGGACCCAGCTGTCTGAAATTTTACACACATATCAAGCCAAGTGGTACCTGTAATGTGCCCATGTTTCCTGTTTGTATCTTCAAAAATAAAAAAGTGGGAGGCGTAACTGTATTTACCCCACCACTACCCATTTTTCTAAAATTAATTGCCACACAAGGCAAGCACCTACGTTTCCGAAATTTCACACACATAGGTCCCAAGGTACCGCCTACAATGTGGCAAAGTTTCATGTGTGTAACTTTAAAAATGACAAAGTTATAGGCATTCCTGGGTATTTATTAAAAAATTAATTGCCACACAAGGCAAGCACCTACGTTTCCGAAATTTCACACACATGGGTCCCAAGGTAGCACCTACAATGTGGCAAAGTTTCATGTGTGTAACTTTAAAAATGACAAAGTTATAGGTGTTTCTTTCCTCATTGTTTCAAAAATTAATTGCCACACAAGGAAAGCTCCAATGTTTCTGAAATTTCACACACATATCAAGGCAAGTGGTACCTGTAATGTGCCCAAGTTTCCTGTTTGTATCTTCAAAAATAAAAAAATGGGAGGCGTAACTGTATTTACCCCACTACTACCCATTTTTCTAAAAATTAATTGCCACACAAGACAAGCACCTACGTTTCTGAAATTTCACACACATAGGTCCCAAGGTACCCCCTACAATGTGGCAAAGTTTCATGTGTGTAACTTTAAAAATGACAAAGTTATAGGCATTCCTGGGTATTTATTAAAAAATTAATTGCCACAAAATGCATGCACCAATCTTTCTGAAATTTCTCACAGATAACTACCCCTAACCAGTCTACAATGTGCCCAAGTTTCATCCTTCTATCTTTAAAAATGAAAAAGTTATAGGCGTTTTTGTAAAACAATACTTGGCTATGGGAAAAAGCATTCAAAATGGCGTCCGATCCGGATCGGACCTCATCGGATCGGATCGGATCGGATCGGAGGTTGTCCGGATCGGATCGGATCGGATCGGATTTTCCCGATTTTGGGTCGGATCGGATTCGGATCGTGGATCGGATCCGATCCGATGCACACCCCTATTTAAAACTGTTATAAACCTTTTTAAAGCAGTAGTGTGGATAGGCTCATTGTTGGTACATTTACAATCCTGTAATTAATGTTAACAAGAATTAATGTTAACAAATATAGAGGCAGATAAGGGTCCCTGGGGCCTAAGTATTAGGGGAATTTGTACACAGAGGGCTGTTGACATCCTTGCAAAAAGGAGACTCAGCCAGCTCTTCGTTGCCATCTGCTACCCTCCAACATTTCACAGATGAAAATAGGGACTCCCTTGTGCACTTATACCTGTTTCCTTATAGCAAGGATTGCTGCCTGAGTGCACTGCTCCATGTATTCAGTGGATGGTGGAAGAGAAGAGTTTCCCCACCACCACGTGCTGTATGTTGTATTCATTTACTTAGTAATAGTCTGTCTTCCTGCCCTGGCTTGGGAATGGGGTGAAAGAATTCGATATTTGACTTCGGCATTCAATACACAGTATTTGCACACATGAACACCTGCTGACATTTATTGATATGTCGTAACGGAGAGCCAGCATAGAGTAGTGGTTAGAATGTTGGACTGGGACTTGGAAGATTCGGGTTTTAGTCCCCACTTGGCCATGGAAGCTCACTGGGTGACTTTGGGCCAGTCGCTGACTGTCAACCTAACCTACCTCACAGGGTTGTTGTGAGGGTAAATGGGAGTGGAGGAGGGCAATGTAAGTTGCCTTGAGTTCCTTCCAAGAGGGAAAAAAAGGCAGGATATAAATCTAATGCTAAATAAATAAAGATATTCAAGCAGATAAAAATTTGAAGAGGTCCTTAGAGAAATGACAGAAAATTCTAACATTTACTAGTGATGTTGAAAACAAATGCAGAGCATAGAGGAAATCAGAAGTAGACAACCTGGTGCCCCCTACATTCTTCTGCATTTGACACTGTCTGTGGAAGCACAGGTGGCAGGGGAACCGGGAGTACTTTTTACCACCTGTGGTTGGCACATCACTTGCTGCCCTGGTTAAGGAAAGTGAAGCTAACTTCAGTTCTACATGCACTAGTTGCATGCAGATTATCTGACTGTGATGCACTCTGGGGGGAGGTGTCTACACGTCGTGCTCGAGGCGCCTCCTATCGTTTGAAGTGCATCCTGAAGCCTCTCGATGCACATGACGTTCCTTTAAATCTGCCCCGAAGAGCTGAATCTCTGTGGTAAATAATGCCTATTTTACATGTCTTAAGTCGATGTAACCCGATGCCTGTGAGAGGGTGTGTTTCAGTGCTGCGTTGTTCCCTCCCCCACCCCCTCACTTACTACAATGACTCTCCATATAGGGTTTCCCTGTGTTCGATCTTCTTAGCCAAGGGCTGAGAAGGTGAAGTTTAGGCACATAGTGCAGCCATTCTTTAGGCACAGTTTTTGGGATCGCCGGTTGCTCATAGTTTAGCCCTTTCTTTAGATTTAAACAGGAAGTAGTTGCATCCATATTCTTTTTTTATTTTTTTAAATTAATGTATGCGCATATGCACATGTGCGCACGTTTACAGTCTTTTTGGACATCTACTCCGCTAATTCCCCTCCCTCCCTTCACAAACACACACATACACACACACATTTGCTGAAGGGTGAGCAGTTGATCAAAACGGTTTTCAGTCAACTCATCTAGATGATTAATCAATGAAGTGCTGCAACCCTCAATCAAATGTATCAAGCACTGAAAAGGAGATTTAGAAGTCTTACAAAAATGGGCAGTCCCTGATCACGCGTTTGCTGCTTTAAGGAAAGGCGCGGTACACATTTAGAAAGGGTTCAGGGGCTTGTAGTGATGCACTGTGGGTGATGTGTATCGTATACTATGACACACATACACACACGTTTGAGAACTTTGAGACTTTGAGAACGAGTTTCTCCCACCAATCCCGACTACTGGGATGGACCCAGTATCGGAACAGTCTTTTAGGACATCTACTCTGCTAATTACCCTCCCTCCCTTCACACACACACACACACACACACACGCATACACGTTTGAAAACTTTGAGAATGAGATTCTTATAGTAATACATTAACAGACACGGCAATGATGCTAATACTTTTGAAGAGCGGATCTAGAGAATCCATCCTCACGAGACAAAGGAAAATGCAGTGATGGGGGGAACAACCAGAAGCACACAAATGCACATGCGCAGAACAAGCTGGAAATATTTTTAAAAGGCAGGTAAATTTGATGACGTTACCTGTGAGAAGATCTAAAGCTCGCCTTTCCAGAATGCAGTAATGCTACAATAAAAGACAGGATTTGAAAGAAGCATGAACCGGAGAGATGGAACACAGTGGTAGAAGCAGCGGTAGTAAAAGGTAAGTGTGGCACGTGACGTTTTGCTGCGGTTAAAAAAACAGTGATAGGAGGCGACTCCACCACGACGTGTAGCTGCGCCCTAGGTGGGGCAGACTTTGAAGATGACCCAGAAGCATCAGCTGGTGTAGAATGCAGCCACTTGAGTCTTTGTTGGGGCTAGAAGGCTGGATCATATTACACCAATTCTGTACCAGCTGCATTGGTGCTTTTTAAGGTCCAGATCAAAGTGCTGCTTTTGACCTTGAAAGCCTTAAATGGCTTGGGTCCCAGTTATTTTAAGGACTGCCTACTCTCCTTATGTTCATCATTGGTGACCCTATTCGCTGGCTCACTATTAAGATTTGTAAGGTTGGTGAGCCTTACAGATAGGTCCTTCTCAGTGGTGGATCCTGCCCTCCAAAGAGATATATGACTGCCTCCGTTGTTCTTTTTAAGAGGGTTTTTAAAAACGTATTTTTTTTTTAGTTAGGTAGGGTCTATTGAAATATTTGTATTATAGAAGCTGCTTTTGTTACTGGTTTTGAAATTAAGCTATAATTTTATGAAAATTTTATACTGATATAGAATTGTATGTTTCATACTGTAAGCCACCTTGGGGAGATTGCAGTCCTGAAAGGTGGCTAAGAAATGCATTAAATGAATAAATAACTTACCAGTAAATATCAGTGTTTACCACATTCCTAACATTTTCTAACATTCAAACACACCATACACACCAGTTTTGGTGTGTACGTATTTGATAGACAGATAGATGTAATACATGTTGTGATAGTTACGCATTCATTACCCAAAACTAGTACTGCAAATAGTATCTAATGGAGAGACTGCCCAACATGGTCTAAATTAAACAAATTTCAAAGTCAAAATTTAGTTGTCAAGGATTTTTTAAAAAATCTAAAACTTCATTTCACTCTGTTCTGGAGACTGGCCTCATCAAAACAGGGTAAACAGAGGAACTTCACCTCCAAGTGAAGGAATCTCAGCAAACAGTAGACATGTTCTGCCTTTTGCCTGAATGGGAAGACTTAAAATGGTGATGGGGCAGAGCCGTCCATGATGGCCCTATCCCCTACGTCTATGGGTGCACCACCCCTGCCCCCTCAGTTCACACCTTGGCATGTTCAATTGGCAAGGTCTGAAAGGGAGTTCTAATCGCAATCCCTAGACTGCAAGTAGAACAGTCCATGCAATTGCAGACCTTGCCTTATCAGACTTCCTGATCATGCAGACAGTTCTATTCACATCCAAGCAAACACGATTAGAGCACCCTTTCAGATCTTGCCAATTCATCATGGCAAGCTCTGAACTGAGGTAGGTGGGGAAGGTGCACCTAGAGACATCTAGGGTCAGGCGTGCATAGCTCCATCCCTCTAAAAACTTTAATACCTAAACGAGGCTAGAGCCAAGACAGAAACCTATACTCTGTGTGGCACATGTATTTATGTGTAGGGTCATAAAGAACTATCACAATTGTATTATTTTCAGTCTTGTAGCCAAGTTACCCATTAACCTCCCATGGCATAACATAGGTCTTTTCGAAAGTAGGGATGGGGGAGATTTTTTTTTCACTTTGCATTTTAATGTGAACTTACCTAATTTCACACTTTTGAAGCATGCATATTGAATGTTAGTGATCCTTTGAAATTCACACTTTTTCTAAGGTTGCAGTGGAGTTCTCCATTCAAAATATGTGTACACAAATGCATAGTATAAAAAAGTAGTATTCAAAAATGCATTATATTAGGAAAATTGCTTGCAAAAAAATCTGTATATTAGGAAAAATGCATATAAAATTTATGTGTTAAGGGAAATGTGCACAAAAATACTTATGGTTTTAATGCAAATTTGGAAGGGGGGAAAAGAATTCTCCAAGTTTGGGACAAACAAAAGTTCGAGATGATCTGCACTTAAGATTGGAGAAATGAAAAACCGAGAAAAACTGAAATGGACAGATCTGTCCATCTCTACTCATAAACTTGCACAGTATTTTGTGACCATTGAGTTGGCCGAATAAAGTTATTATGGTATAATGGGTTTTGACATTTTTTTTCTTTTTGAAATGTTATTTTGTCCATCACAGCTACCTTTGCTTTTTATATTCTCATAAAAAGCTCTCGAAAAGATAACTCCTCGTCTAATACCACAGTTTCTCTTCCAGTATATTTCCTATCTTGTAATATTTACAGAGCCAAATAGCTTTCAAGCAGCCATTTATTGAATTTTGGAGTTTTGTTATCACGTTCAGAATATGCCATTTGGAATAGCACACATTGATTGTCTATTTAAGGAATGAAATGCCATGCTGGGTGTATAAATAACTTTTCATTTGGAGATGCTGTGTGTATCTCTAAATGGGGACAATCAATATCTACTGTGACTGATGGGGGAAATTAGCAAAGTGATAAAATTCATGCACGACTTGGTGCTGCTTCTGCTGCAGTACATATAAAGGCAAGCCAATGTTACCTGGAAGACCATCTACAAGCTAGACATGTATTCCATCTGTCCATTCCTATAATGTGGAAGTATTTTTCAACAAGCCCATTATAAAAGTGATTCAGTGAGTTATTACTGTTAACAAGCTAAACGTTGGTTGAACATGTCTGACATTTTAAAATCAATGTGACGTTAAGTTTAAAGCTATGGATGGATGGAAGGGACTACAAATCTGGGTCGAAAAAAACTCTTTTTTTAGTAAACACTGCTAGGCATTGGTAGCCACCTTAGATCCATGTACTTCTCATGCCCTTGCCTCTGATCATTCTCCAATCATTCATCCAAGGAGTTCAAGCCAAGGTGCTCAATTCCTTCCTTTTTATCCTCATAACAATCCTACAAGGCAGTTAGGTTAAGAAAGAATAACTGGCCCAGTATTATCCAGTGAACTTCATGCCTAAGTGAGTATTTAAATCTGAGTCTTCCTGGTCTTAGTCCAATGTTCTAACCTATGGTTATGCAACTGGGTGCCTTCCAGATATTTCAGACTACAACTTCCATAATCCCTTACTAGCTGGGACTGATGGGAGTTGTAGTCCAAAACATCTGGGGGGCACCAGGTTGCCTACCCCTGCTTTAACCTGAGCATCACACCAGCTCAATGGTTGCTTGCCTCTCACACTAGTAGGGGCACATATAAAAGTTTCTACCCAGGACATTCAGATTCCTGGAATGTTTACTACACAAGTAGCAAAACTACCAAGGAATCAAATAGTTTGTAAACACTCCAGGGACCTTGAAACACAGAAGTGCAGAAGTCACCTGCACCTACACCTGCATGGAAGCAGCTACACAACCACAACCACATCAAAAGGCAACCAAAACCAAGAAATATTTGCGTAACTGGGATGGGGATTGGGATGATCTTTGTGGACAAGAAATCCATACAGAGTCCTGCCTTTAAATCAGGTGGAAAAAGTGTGGCCCGTGAGCCACACGTGCCCCCCCAAGACCTGTATGGTATCCCAGATTACCAGAAAACAAAACGGGGGGACGGACAGACATTCTTTATGGTTCCTGCCATAGAATCCTCATTCTTAGAGAATGCCCAGAACAATCTAGGAAGCAGTGTTTGAAGGCTCTTGCCTACTTTCTAGGACACTTCAGGAATGGGACTTGTATGGAAGCATAGAGCCTGTTCGTAGAGCATTTCCCCATTTTCCCAGTTTATGAGGGTGTTGTATCTTGTATGTTAATTGTATGTGAATGGGCTGGAATGGTTGGGCACCCCTGCTTTAAATTGCTCAGCACATGGTCCTGTGCTGAGAAACAAATTTGTGGTATGGCAGTGATAGAAATTAAACAGAAGAGCACATGATCAAATTCACTAGAATGGATTCCATATGGATGGCCACCATGTGACAGTCACTACCTGGTAAAAATCACCCTTATATCCATAGATTAAGTGGATAAATATTAAATAGGTCATCCTGCATCAAAGAAGAAGTGTTTCATACAGTCAATCGTTAAAATGAAGCAGGACAGTTAATACTGAGGGTTTAAAAGGTACAAAAAATGCAAAGTTCAAAAGTCATCCAGTCATACAGTAGATATCATCAAAGTAAAACAAAGCACACATGTCTATAGGGTAGGGTGGGCGACATATTCATGAAAGATTTCACAGTGTTGGCAAATCATTCATTCTGGCACCTCCAGTTGGCTTTGAAATTTTAGCCCATTCTGTGGCTGATGACAGCTTCAGTTACACATCTCTCTTATCACCTTCCAGATGGATTACAGCAATGTGTCATGGCTGGGCATGAAGCTCTCGTCCATATGGACAACCCAGCTGGTTCACAATGAAGCTGCATGTCTCCCCAGCAACACAAATTAATTTGAGCACATCCAATGTGCTCTTTGGGATTCCAGTACAGAACTAAGTTTGGGATCACGAAGGTTTCCAAAATGATGCTAAAACAAAGTAAGTTTGAAAGAGTTTTTCACTAAGTAAATAAAGGCAGCAATCCTCGGCCCTTTCCACACCATAGGGGAGGAGAGGGCGGGAAGCGGACAAACCCGGAAGTAGCCACTTCTGGGTTAGGCACGCTGAAGCTGAACAGGGGGGAAATTGGGATAAAAGCGGTTCCTGAACTCCCGGGAAAATGGAGTGCTGGCCCCTGCCTGCTTGCGGGATGCTCTGTGCGTTGTGTGGCCTCTCCGCAAGCAGGTAGGGGCAGCCCCGGGAAAAATGGCTGGTGCAGAAAGGGCCCTAGAGCCTTACTTCTGAGTAGACATATATGGGTCATGCTGTAGAAGAACCTTAGCAGGAGCTGAGATTCCAAGGACCTATGTAAGTTAAGCGCAGCAGGAGTGTAACAGCAATTAAGATTAGAATGCATGAATGACTGAGGATAAAAAAGAGAGCATGTGTTTATTTTCAGCCTAAAACATTTTAGCATGAGTCAAAGGTTAGTGAGTAACAGCAAAGATTCTAGTCCCACACATATAGAATGTTAGATTAAATCACTTTTGAAGTGTATAGCATTTATTTTCTGTATTTGCATTGAACGTCTGCCCCATTTCAAAGACTTGTTAGAAGTAATAATGGGAAATAAAAGCCCATGAAACAGAATGAAAATATTTATGTAAAATTTAGTTTACAATATTTTGCCCCTCTCCTGACATTACACAAACCAAAGCTTGTCCAAGCAGAGAGGTCTTAAAATGCGACTGGATTTTAGATGTCCAGACTTAGAGATTGGTGAGCCTCCAAGGGATGGAAGTTCTATAACAGTTCGAAAGCTACTGAGAGCAGCCCTCTGTAGCACCCCTTTCCTGTCTGAACTTAAAAAACAGATTGTATTGTTAAGACTGAATGCTTGATCCAATGTTAGACTGCAGCAGAAAGTAAGGAGGAGGCAGTTCCTTATTTAGGAAATAAGTAATTGTCATTGCTGTTGTTTTGTTCTAATATTAGACAAAGGCCTATCAAGTTGGCAGGAGGATGGATAGACTGTTACAGGTAAAGGTGTGCCAAATATCTCCCCCCCTTTCAAGGGACCAACTGTCTCTCACAAGAGTGAGGGGGGTGTTGAGGCACTTCCAGGGGAAGCACAACAATTTTGGAAGAGGTGTCTTATCTTTAAATACTAGGTAGGTGAAGGCTATGCTTTTTTCTTCTTCTTTTAACAGAAAAAAAGCTATGTCGCTGCTTCAAATGGTGTTCCTGGGGAACAGAAGGCTCCTGAGAATGATGCCACATCATGATATAGCATACTCCCTGGAAGCATTCTTGGGGAATTAAGATGGCTGATCTCATGGGCTACCAACTGAACCCCTGCCAAATGAGCAATTCTTATGACTTTTCCAGTACCCTTAATAATATGTGACACTTTGAAATGGACTCAGAGGGCATCTTCAGACAGACGCTTTTTTCATGCAATCATCATGGCTTGGTCACTGGTTTTCCCATGACTTTTGCATGACACCACCGTCATTCAGTTGTTGTCTCATGTCTTCCTCCCTTTTTCACGTGGTATTTTGCTGAGGGGAAAATACGGTATTTTTGGCAGTCATGCGATGAAACCACCATCATTTCCTTGTATAATCCTCCCATCGTGCTATGTGCCATCATTTCCCTGTGTAATCCTTCCATTGCACTATGTACAGGAGAAAAGTGTAACCCCTTTCAACACAACCCCCTCTCCCAGTATATACACAAATGAGAAAAATGTTACTGTTGCTTTTACAGGGACAATACTGACTTGCATGGGGGGATCTCCAATGACTCAGACTTCTGAACTTGTGAGGAAATGTTTCATTTCATGTCGAGAGGGAAGGGGCTATGCCAGAGGGTGGACAATGGATAACACCTTGCCAGGCTCCACCCACCCTTGCAAATGGCACATAGCTTTCTGCATAAATGAAAAACAGGCTGTATAAAGACCTCATGTAAATCCCCCCAAAAATCCAGACCAGGAAGAAGTGGTAAATCATGGGAGAAAATGCCCTTCTGAAGACTCCCAGAAACAAAAGAGGAGCCAGTGAAGGTGGTGCAACAGAAGAGTCACATGACTTAGAAAAATAGCCCCAATCATAACTCTTGTTAACACATTATGCACTAGCTGAAGTTCATGATTTATTTTCAACAGCAGCCCAACATACAGCACGTTGCTGTAATGCAATAAGCGTGATTAGGGCATGGATGAGAGTGACCCAGGGCTCATCTACAGCTAAGGGTGTAGAGAGAGGGAGGGGGAGGATCGCAGACTTATCTGGTTCCGCGATCCTCCCCAGGGTCTAGACATCTGCGCAACGTCCCAGAAGGAAAGAGGGATGTTGCGGCCGCCATTTTTGTTTTTGTTTTTAAGAGAAGCCATGTGTGGAGAACAGGTAAGGAAAACCCCCTGCTAAACTCCATGCCCACCCACCCCCAGACACCCTGGAGATAGAAAAATTGCTGCTCCCACCGCCTTGGGCATGGAACCATCCCGCTCAGCTCTGTGCCCATTTCAGGCCCAAGGAGCATGCCCCACACCAGCCGCGGTCCTCGAGATGGTGTGCTACCAGTGGCAGAGTCTGTGTGAGAGAGGACAGGAGGGAAATCTCCCTTCCTGGAAAGGCCTGGTGAGGGGAAAAGGAGTAACACACCTAGGGTGATCACCCTAGTGTGGAAGACTGTGGCCACATGACCTGTGTGCCTTGCTCAGTCTTCTGTCCAGGTGCTGTTGATGGGCTACTTCAAGGCTCAGCTCTTCCCTTCTTCTGGTTCTTTATCTTTAAACTGGATTTGGACTGGACAGCCCTTCAAATAAAGGACACCTTCCAAGAGAGGATAGTCTTCCAGCAACCCTTCAAATACAGGACTGCCCACTGTAAAAGAAGACATACGGCCATGCTAACTTCCCTTTGTCATGATATAAGCACAGAGCACCTATAAGACAGGCTAGGCTCACCATATGAAAAGGAGGACAGAGCTCATGTAACTTTAACAGTTGTAGAGAAGAGGGAATTTCAGCTGGTGTCATTTGTATGCAATTTGTACCTGGTGAAATTCCCTCTTCATTACAACAGTTAAAGCTGCCTTCTTTTGTATCTGGTCACTCTAGTATAGTGCATGCACCTTTAATTGCTTTGATGAAGAGGTGATTTCACCAGGTACTAACTGCATACAAATGACGCCAGCTGAAATTCCCTTTTCTCTGCAACTGTTAAAGTTACATGGGTCCTGTCCTCCTTTTCATATGGTCAGCCTAAGACAGGCTAGCTTTGCTGACTGTACAAAAAGGAGTTGGGGAGAGTAATGCTATGGACCCTGGGGCAGCGCCCCAGGGACCATAACATTGCTCAGGATCACCTTCCTGAGGCTGGAAACAGTGCTGCAACCTCAAAAGGGGGAGTGGAAGATCCAATCCTTTGACTCCACCCACTCATAGTCAGCCCAGAGCAGAAAGAACCATGCCGGCTGCCCTCCGAGGTAGAAATAGTGACCTCGGAGGAGGGGGAAATGGAGCTTCCCAGTGGGTGGGGAGTGGAGAAGACCAGAGAAGATACTAAATATACTGAGTCCTCTCCAGCTTCTTTCCCTCCCCCTCTGAAGTGCCCTCAGTCACTACACAGGCCCATCTAGCCAAAAACACTAAAGATGGAGAATGATGAGGTGAAGATTGCCTCCCCCACGCCTCTCACTCTGCCAGCATCACCCTGGGATTATCAGAAGCCTCTACATCCAGAGGCTTCCAATCAATGAGGGCTCAACCCATAGGTTTGCACCCTTCAGCTTTTAAAACGGAAGCTAGAAGGTCAAGCTGAAAAATCATGGTAAAGACAGGTCAGAACACATGGCATGCATACATAGAGTCAGTGACTACATGATATTATTAAAAAAGGATATATATATATATATATATATACACACATACTCACACACACACACACTGTCTAGAATATCCATTGCTTGAGCCACTTAAATATAATGCAACCTGCACTGATCCTATCATGATTGCTGACATACAGTGACTGTCGGTAAGGAATTATTCACACTCCTTGGCATAATTTCCCCTAAAAGGGAAAGCACAGTCAGTGATTTTGCATGAAGCCCTCTCCCAATGACACTTGCCTTAATGCCTCAATAAGTCCTTGTTGAGGTCAGACAGGCTTGGCCACAAACATCCATTCGCTCCCCCCCCCCCCCTTCCTTCACCCTCCAGCAACTCAGCTTCATTGGTTGGTCCTTCTCATGTTCCCTTACTTTTTTGATTGACAAACGAGAATAAGTGTGATGTACCAAAGCGGGTGATTTCTTCCTTTCTCTTTTTTGAAAAATAATAATAAAATACAATAAAAATAACAATAACTGAAAAGGGGAAACCTATTAATATTTTATTAGCTGTTCTTTCCTTCCCGAGATTGATTGGCAGCTCACTCAAGATAGGGAGAAAGTGCGGGGTTTTTTAATTATTTCATTCAACGCACATCGTACTGCTGTTACCATTCCTTCCTGCAGCAAGCCAGTCAACTACGTTTTCCCCCCTCCCATTTTTTATTAATAAGGCCATAGCAGCCTATAATTACTCTAAAGAACATTTTATCTTTTCATTTCTAAAGCTTAGGCTGTGTTTTTAAAAGGGAGATGAAATAAACCTTGCAGCTGCTGATACTCATTCAAGTCTTCTGCTCGGTTTCTCTCTCCTAACGCTTCTATCCATTCACACCTCTCCTTGGCTGTTTGTGAAGGGCTAGAATATAATAATGATTTTCCATGTCTTCAAAGCAGCAAAACACACACACACACACACACATTTCCTCTGGGAATTCTTCTCAGAATCCTTTTCTTTTCTTTTCTTTTTTTAATATTCAGAGTATTAGAGACCCATCTCACCGAAGCAACCACACATGCCTACATGAACACAAACCTTTCATTCCTGTCAGGACCGTGCTATTGTTACTACCTTGTAGAGCAAGTATGGTGAAGTCACATTGCGGCAGCCATTTTAAATGATTCCACATGGTGAGCCATTTGTATGCAGCACTCACCGGGTGGATCAGGCCGTTTTCTAAATGCCACTATAAGCAGTCCTTTCTGCCAACAGGTGTGTGATGGTGTGGAGAAAATAGGCATGTTGAGCTTCTGAGGATAGACAGCTCAACATGTGGAATGATTTAAAATGGCCTCTATGTCAGAGCCATAATGCAAAAGAATGCTCAAAAGTGATCCTTGTCTTCCTTTGGCTTAGAAACACCTCACTCATGAGATAAGTGCAATGCTTGAGGTGAAAAGAGAGAGAGAGAGAGAGAGAGAGAGAGAGAGTTTCAGCAAATTATTTGGCTATTGTGTGAGACCAGCTGTAGAACTGAAATGACAGACATGAATACTAGCAAATCAATTGCTATCTCAGCTGTCAATCCTTCCCTTCCCTTCTGTGTTCTGGAGGCAGCCTGAGGTTTTGTTATTTTTAAAAGTGCTGCTTGAATGGACATGCCTTTATCTATTTATCCACCAATTTATTAATTGAAGAAAGAGACTTCAAGACTTAATGTTTAAGTGCAAAACTCTTCCAGGGATCGAAAGTGGGGAGGGCTCTTCTTTGTGACATCATGTATAGCTGGCCAATCAGTGTCATGCACCTCCAGCTACTTCTCTAAGGATCACCCACCCACCCTGAGCTTGACCCTGAAAGAAAAGGTATATTGGAGTTGCAACACAGGGATGGGCAGAAATTAGACCTGCAGATGTTTTGGACTTCAGCTCCCAGCATTCCTGACCATTGGCAGGAGCTTCTGGGAGTTGAAGTCCCAAACATCTGCAGATCTACCTTATGCCCATCGGTGCTTCCATTGGTCTCACCTTTCTAAAAATGTTACATCTCTCTTCACCCCTACTTATTACATAAAAGGACAGAGAGGTTAAATTGCATTTAGGGATGTTGAAAGCACATACGCGCTTCTCCACCCTTGCACTCTTCCTGGGAAGCACCCTGGGAAGAGTGCAGCAGTGGGAAAGCAGTAAGTAAGGGTGGGTGGGGAGGAAGTGTGTGTATGTGGGGTGTGTATGTGTGCATGTGTGTCGGGAGGAAGCCCCATCAATCACTTCCACTGAGCATCCAGGAAAATTGGAGGTGGTAAAAAAAGTCAGACTTGTACATGGCATGTCACATGAGAATTTTTTCATATTTTATTTTATTTAACAATTCATGTCCCAGACTAAGTACAATGCTGCCTCGCCACTGAGAAGTCCCTGGGACTTGATGCTGCCAACTGCTAGCATGAACAGAGTCATTTGTGTGGCTTGACGCTGCTCCATTGGCTGAGCAGTCGTCAACCTCAAAGCCAATCAAGGAATATGCCTTTAATTTTCAGAGCATGCTGGATGTTTCAAATGTCATTTGCTGTCATTCAGCTCCCTTTGGCTGTTATTCAGCTACTCGTTTTCTTATTCTAGGCGTATCTAGGACCAGCACTGATGGATTTGTTTTCATATGCTATCTGCATACTGAATACATCCAAGACGACACTCTTCAAACAAAACTTCTTTTGAAAACCATCCAGACCAAGTCTTTATACTGAAAAACATTGGTGATGATGGTTGTTGGGGGAGACTGAATCCAGCAGATGCAGGACTAACTCCATTTCTTTGTTAAGTGAAACTCAAATGGCGTTAAATTTTTTGAAAGAAAAAGAAAACTCACATCTGTGCTTTACAATAAATCTTCTGGCACCATCCCAAAGTACTCCTTGTCTGGAAGTCTGGACATGGTTTGTACTACCCACAAAAACCTATATATGATTTATGAATATGCTCTAGCCCGCTTCATATATGCTGCTAAATTCATATAGCTGTTGGTCAGCTAACGGTCTGGCAAAGACCAAAGTTGAACACGTCCACCGATGGTAATCATTACTGTTTGTATTCTGACTCCAATGTGCAGCTGTTTGAGACATCGCCTTTTCTATAGCTAATTCAGACCCGCTGTTAGCTTCAGCAGAAATCCATAGAAATGGGGCTACTCCAGAAAGAAAGATCATGTAGTGACCCCATGGTCCTGGTGTATTGCCCTACAAGTTGAGGAATCTTGGACAGAAAGTATACAGTAGGATAACCTTACTGGGCAGAGCATTAGCCTTGGTTTTCTTGAACCAGTGTACATTTTAGTGCTTCCATGGTTGTCTTTACAAGCAGCAAATGTGGGACAGCATTTTTGGCTCAATTCAGGATATACAGGAGCACTCTAAACGTTTTTGCCTTGAGGCAAGGGAGGCGTACCACAGTGTGGTGGCGGGAGCAGCAGTGGTGTCTCTGGATGGTTCTTTCTTTAACTAATTGCTTCACTGCTTGTCCAATCAAGGCCACTGTCTCTCCCCCTCACCCCCTACCCCTCACACATAATGCCTCTGGAATGATGCGACATCCTCTGCCATTTAAACAGAGACAAAGCAAAGATTATGCTGGCTGCTGAGGTGCCGATTGAAATTCTGTCAATGAAAACAGCACTGGAACAGTTAGGCAGGATCTACACGTCGTCCTCGATGCGCCCTCCCCGCGCCACAAGCCGCTGCATTTTGTCTAGTGTGGCTCAAACCTCCGAGATTCTGCTCGTGCTCTCGCGGCTGCCGCCACCACCCTTTCATCCTGGCGGGCCCCAGGGAGGGAGGAGGGAGGTTTGTAAACAAAAGCCAGGGATTGGGAGAGGGATTTCCAATTGCTAGCTTTTGTTTACAAACCTCCCTCCTCCCTCCCTGGGGCCCGCCGGGATGAAAGGGTGGCGGCGGCAGCCGCGAGAGCACGAGCAGAATCTCGGAGGTTTGAGCCACACTAGACAAAATGCAGCGGCTTGTGGCGCGGGGAGGGCGCATTGAGGACGACGTGTAGACAGGCCCCTAGTTTAAAGAAAGAACCCTCAGAAGAGCCACTGCCATCTCTTATTGTGGTAAGCCCTGTGGAGTGAAAATGTTGATTTTCATCTGCTTTCCCCCTCCCCCCTATGCTGTGTGTGTGTGTGTGTGTGTATATATATATATATATATATATATTCTGATAGCATAGATGTTGGCCCGGTTCAGACATTGGGGTCCACAGCAATGTCCTTTGTATTGTGGGAGCCATGAATTTCCCCAAAACAGGAAATGTGTCATCAAAACAGAGGACAAAAAAGGGCACCTATTTGCATAAAATTGATACATGCTAATTTATATGCATAGATGCATATTTAAAAATTATAATTTTATTTATTTATTGAAAACATTCCTTAGCTGCCTTTCAGGGCAGAAGCTCTCCCAAGGCGGCTTACAACCGTATATAAAACAGTATACATGTTAAAAGCCATAAAAACTTAGTAAAATATCAATTTAAACAATAACAACTAACATTAAAAACTACTCATAAAACAGCAAGTAATAAAACAGCAAGGGCAACAGCAGCAAAAGTATAATTTAAATAGAAAAATACTCGTTTCACCATAGTGCAGAAGATTGTCACCAGGTGACCCGTTTATCTGCCTGTTCAGTCTGCTGCCCAGGTGCTGCTCACTGTGGATGGAGAACAGTTTTTCTTACAGTTCTTTATCTTTATACCAGAATTGGATCAGGCAGCCCTTCAAATAGAGGACAAATTAAAATAAAGGGCAGTCCCCTGGCAGCCCTTCAAATAGAGGACTGTCCTCTGGAAAAGATGACACATGGTCACCCTGCACTTCTGACACCACACATGAAGTTGTGTGTGGGCTGGGCAATTTGCACATAGTACACATGATTCATTACCAACATGCATGATTTTTCCTTTTCCTGAAAGGGGTGCATAATACATAAGAACATAAGAAGAGCCATGCTGGATCAAATTCTGGTACAATGCATTCTGGGATAGGTTGGGAGATTCTAATAATTGAACATCCACCACATCCATCAATGACACTGCTGAGAACATAGAACTTTAGAAGAGCCATCCTGGATCAGACCAAGGTTCCATCTAATCCAGCACTCTGTTCACACAGTGGCCAACCAGCTGTCAACCAGGAACCCACAAGCAGGACATGAGTCTAACAGCACCCTCCTGCCCATGTTCTCCTGCAACTGGTGTATGTAGTATTACTGCCTATGATACTAGAGTAGCACATAGCCATCAAAACTAGTAGCCACTGATAGACTTCCCCTCCAGGAATTTGTCCAATCCCCTTTAAAAGCCATCCAAAGTGGTGGCCATCACTACATCTTGTGGTAGGGAATTCTATAGTTTAACTATGCACTGTGTGAAGAAGTACTTTTATCTGGTTTTTAAAAAATTGATTCCCTCAATGACCAGATGACAGAATGAAAAATGCCTGACAATCTGCAAAACACAGATGGAATATCTACCCCCCCCCCCTTTTAAAGCTTGATGTGCACAAATGGACTCTCAAAATTCTCCACACTATTTATGGAAGAGAAATTCTTCTACAGTTTCTTGCAGGCAATGGTTGTCACGCAACTTCTTTCTTTTTCCTAAGGGATTTTGAGGTCTTTTCTTTTTTGAAAATCTGTTCTCCAATTTCCTGAATGTTATCTTCCTCCATGAAAGAGGTTTCCATTTTTTGCCTCATTCTCTGGGCATTTTATAATTTATTTTGAATTTATTTTGGTGGTGATTTCGAGTGTTCTTAATCACTGTGATATGGCCAAGGGTGTTGTGTTTCTGTGTTATATTTTAGGGGTGTGCCTCTGCCTCGGGATTATCTGGTAACAGTGAACATCCGCAGAGCAATAATAATAATAATAATTATTATTATTATTTATAACCCGCCTCTCCCTCTGGATCGAGGCGGGGAACAACAACAAATATAAAACACAAAAATCACAAAATAGTTGAAATATTAAAAACAAATACATCATTAAAAACATCTTAAAATTCAACTGGATAGGCCTGCTGGAAGAGAGCAGTCTTCATGACTCTCTTAAATCATGAAGACTGCTAATTTGTCTAATCTCCTCCAGCAGACCATTCCACAGTCTGGGAGCGGTAGTAAAGAAGGTCCTCTGGGTAACACTCGTCAGCCTAGTTCTGGCTGATTTGAGTAAGTTCTTCCCAGGGGACCTGAGTGTGCGGGGCAGATTATATGGGAGAAGACGATCCCGCAGGTAACCTGGACCCAAACCATGTAGAGCTTTAAAGGTAATAACCAACACTTTATATTTCGCCCGGAAAATGATTGGCAGCCAATGAAGCGATTTTAAAACTGGTGTAATGTGGTCAACCCTAGATGTACCGGTGACCAACCTGGCTCCCATATTTTGAACAAGTTGAAGTTTCCGGACTAAGCACAAAGGTAGACCTATGTACAGTGCACTGCAGAAGTCAAGCCTCAAAGTTACCAGCGAGTGCACTACCAGCTTTAGTTCTTCCAACTCTAGGAATGGGCGCAGCTGGCGTATCAGCTGAAGCTAATAGCAGGCACTCCTGGCCGTCGCATCTATCTGGGCTGTCATTTGGAGCTATGGATCCAAGCTGCGAACACAGTCTTTCAGGGGGGGTGTAGCCCCATCCAGAACTGGTTGACACACCTCCAAACATTTGATCTTTTAGAGCGGAGATTGGCTGCTTCCAAACCCATCAATTAATATCAGAGCAGAGACGTGCCCAATTGGAGCTTCTAAAGTCTCTGAAATTAGCCTATTGTTTTTTCAGATGTCACTGGTGTGTGTGTGTGTGTGTGAATCTCCATATATGGAAGACGCTGAGTGGGGTGATATTGATATCTGTGGCTAACCAATTAGGAATTGCCACAGCACTGTCCCTGACCGTATTATCCTTCAATCACAGTGTTCGGGGGAGTGGGAAACATTAACTTGCTGCTGGTTTTGGCCATGAGAGGGAGAACATTTCTGCTTGGACTCATAGAAGTCAATCATCCACAGTGTGAAAGTGCTGCTGGGCTGGCTGGCATCGTGAGTGTGTAAGCTTCTACACCTGAGTCAGGCAAGCTTTTTATTTCAGTTAAACTGTTACTCCTATTGGCTGACTGGGCTTCCAGTGCAGGGCGGGGCGAGGGCATCAAATTGATCTGGAGGGCACCAGGTTGGAGAAGGCTGGAGCAGAAACTTCCACCAGCAACAGTGGTGCTCTGCATCAGCAAAGTAAAGGATAAAAGCTTCCTTCATAAATGTGCAGGGCTGGATTAGTGTTGTGTTTGTGTTTTGTGTGTGTGTGTTCAAGGGGGATAATGGTTTGAGGGGAATTTTGTAAAATAAATTCTACAAAATCCAGGCATGAATGGATCTGCAACATACTTGGCATGCCTAAAGTCCTATTTAAGAGCTATCATCATGCCAAGTTTCATCTCTTTGTCTTTATAGATGACAGCCTATTTTTTTAAAAAATAATAATTTTAAAACCATGAACTTTTAAAAAAAAAAATCCGAAAAAAATCAAGACTTGAAGGGATCTACTCAGAATTTGGCATGTCTAAAGATCTACTTAAAAGCTATCACCAAGCCAAGCATCTTCTCTTTATCTTTAAAAATAAGGGAGCTGTAAACATTTGATTAATTTCCATCGACTACAGCAGTTATCCAAAAACAGGCAGTTCTCCAACAATAGGCTGACCATATGAAAAGGAGGACAGGGCTCCTGTATCTTTAACAGTTTCATAGAAAAGGGAATTTCAGCAGGTGTCATTTGTATATATGCCGAACCTGGTGAAATTCTCTCTTCATCACAAAGTTAAAGCTGCAGAAGCCCTGCCCTCTTTTGTACATGGTCAAGAGACAGGGCTTCTGCAGCTTTAACTGTTGTGATGAAGAGGGAATTTCACCAGGTTATGTATGCATACAAACAACACCTGCTGAAATTCCCTGTCCTTTGCAACTGTTAAAGATACAGGAGCCCTGTCCTCCTTTTCATATGGTCACCCTATCCAACAAGCAATCCGAAGGCGTGGAGTAAGGGGAGCCACTCCAAAATCAGGGCAGAGAATCGCCTCAACAGAGCTCTGGCTCACATTTTAAGGTGGAGAAGACCCACTTTGCACACCCCTATTATATTTCTGTTAAACACCTCTCCCTTGCTCTACAGCTTCCCAGGCTGTCTGTGCTTCCTGATCTGAAAAAAAGCCTTATAGGAGGAATTGCCTCATGATGTCTTTTTCTGGGCTTTAACTGAAGTGAGGAAAGTCAAGGAGGCTCCAGGCTGTCAAAGATACAAGGTGTACAATGAAAGACACGCCCAGTCCTCAGCCATCTCACAACTAAGGTAAATACAAGGACCCTGAGGACAATTTTTCAGCACAAAACTGGTGAAAAGATGGCAAACATCACAGGACATATAAGTGTGTCTACTCTCAGGGCCCGTCCTGTCTTTCCCTATGTGGTGAACATTTCTGCAAGTCCAGACATCTGATCCCCTCATTTGTTATGACTGTTTGTTATGACACATTGGTTTTACTTCCTGCAGCTCCTCCCTGCCTTTAATGTTCTCCTTGCCTTTTGTATGGACTGCTTTCCTGGATATTGACTTTTGCTTGGCCCGCCAGGTTATGGGTTGTCCTCACCCTACTATGGATTGCCTGGATGTTAACATTAGGTAGGCTGACCATATGAAAAGGAGGACAGGGCTCATGTAACTTCAACAGTTGTAGAGAAAATGGAATTTCAGCCAGTGTCATTTGTATGCAATTCGTACCTGGTGAAATTCCCTCTTCATCACAACAGTTAAAGTTGCAGGCACTATACTAGAGTGACCATATACAAAAGAAGGCAGAGCCCCTGTAACTTTAACTGTTGTGATGAAGAGGGAATTTCACCAGGAACTAATTGCATACAAATGACACTGGCTGAAATTCCCTTTTCTCCACAACTGTTAGTTACATGAGCCCTGTCCTCCTTTTCATATGGTCAGCCTACATTAGGCCCACACCTGCATGCATTCCTGACTGATGGCCAGCGTCCTGAGAATCTGTGAGATTTGGCCAATGTGCGGTAAATTGGAACATAAATCCTAGTTGGGGAAGATGCACTCGTGCAAGCTTAAGCCTGTAATGCAGGGAAGAAGCCCTACATGCCGGAGCTTGCTGGTAGAAATAACATTAATCTTTCCCTGAACTGTATTTTGATTTTATTTCCCCCTCTCCACACACATATGCACACACACCTTTTTCCTAGCGAAGAGTTTTAAGTTGCAATTTTAATGCTTTTACTAGGCTTCTGGAAATCAGTATCTGGACATTATTTACATCCTAAAGCCAAGCTGTGTCTGGAGAATTTCAATTGCCTCCTTTTATGAGATTCTACATGCTGGAGGCTGGATACATCTTCTCCAGAATCTCTCTTTAAATAATAAAAAAGGGGGTGGGGACCTTCCACTGGAAAAAAGAAATGTTATGTTTTATTTTCCAGTATTAATAAGTGCTCAGTGCAAGTGTAATAGCATGATGCCCTTTGCTGTAGATTTAATTTCGAATAGCTTTCTGGTGGAGTCTGTATTGTACCGTGTTACCTGGTTTTATCTGACAGAAGCCACGCACCATCTTCCCTTCGTAAAAATAAACAAAAAACGTGCAGTCTGTGCATGGCAGTATAGGAAAAGTCTTTCCTCCAGAACTGTGAAAAATGAGGGCTTTGAGATTCCTGGGCCAGAAACCGAGCCCTTGAATACAAATCAAAGAAACCCGCAAATCATTAATCTATGCCACAAAAGACGTCTAGCAATGACGTTCAGAATTGCTATTCAAGGGAACATTGACAGTATCGCACTGATAGGTATAAAAGACGTGTGGTGTGAGCTCTTGTCACATAGTCATTTCAACATAAAGGTGTCACTAATACACACACAAAGAGACATTTTATATATGCTGTATAACTTGTATATTTATTTTTTTGTTAGTGAGTGAACTTCTCTTTATGATGGCTTACTCTACCTGTCCCACAAGCATATCCATGATATCCTAAGAATTATAATCAGTGAGTTTCTCAATTTCTACAGTGATCTCAGCCCAGCCCTGAACAGGGTAAACTCGTGAGTAAGGTCATGGGGTCATATACAGGAGCCCCGCCTCTACGTCTCAGTGTGTGCCGGTCCCACCCCCTCAATCTTGCCTTATTGAGTGAAAAAATCTCAATAGAAGTTCTGCTCATGTTCGTTTGAACATAATTAGAGCCCTCCATAATCAGGAATCTGAATGCCGTAATACAGCTCTTGTCGTACTGTTGTATAGGTACTTCCATTTTTTTGCCTCAGTTCTAACTTTATTGCAAAATAAATTAAAATAAAATGTCATGGGCAGGGGGGAAGGTGCCAGTGATTTCATCAGCATTAGTGTACCTACCTAGTGGTGCGATGGAGACAGTTCTATTCCTTTATTTATTTATGGCTGTTTATATGCTGCTCACAGGACAAGAGCGCCCTCTCAAGGTGGCTTACAAAATTCATGAAACATCAATAATGTGCAATTAAAATCCAACTAACAGCTTAATAACTAATAAAAGCCAAACAGTAGGAGTAAAACCAGCCAAATACAAATATTAAAATCAAATAATTTCCATCAAGCAACCCAATAAAACCTTTAGGAGAAGGCCACTGAGAATAAATATGTCTTTAGGACTCTTCTTAATAATTGCAAAGATGGGGCCATAAGTGCCCCAGCTGTTAACGAGTTCCATGAGTGTGGTGCCACCACTGAAAAAGCCCTGTCCTTTGTGCCCACCAGTTTGATTTTTCGCAAAGGCCTTGGCTGATGTCCTCACAGTGTGGGCAGATTGTTATGGGTCAAGGTAGTCCTTCAGATAACTTGGTGCCAAGTCATTTCCTTACCCTCCAACTGTCCAGATTTACCAGGGATACTGGCTGCTATTTCTGATAACACATCTATTTTGTCTGGGTTTTGCATTTGGGGTAAGAAGTTGGGCATGCCTTTATTTGTTTATTTTTTAAATGTTGTTGGGGTTTCAACTCTCTGCTCCAGATTTCACCCTAGATCTGCTCCAATTAATATTGGAAGCAATGACTGTGTTACATCCCAGTGCACAATAAAACATGTAATAAAATGGTTTGAAGCGAAAATAGTTCAAGGGGAAATCTTTAAATTGCTGTAGCTAAGCTATTTGTTATTGGATTTTTTTAAAAAAACTCACCATTTTTTAGTGCGTACACCGTAGATTCTCTTTGGTAAATTCCACATAATTGCAAGAAACTGTCCTGATTTTATAATGATGAGAGTGTTCGGACTTTACAAAGGTATAAACACTGTTTGACACTTTTGCCTTAAGTAGGGTGACCATAGAAAAGGAGGAAAGGGATCCTGTATCTTTAACAATTGTGTAGAAAAGGGAATTTCAGCAGATGCAGCACCTGGTGAAATACCTTCTTTATCACAACAGTTAAAGCTGCAGGATCCCTGCCCTCTTTTGTATCACTCTAGTTATACTCCTGCAGCTTTAACTGTTGTGATGAAGAGAGAATTTTACCAGGTGCTACATGCATACAAATAACACCACTGACATTCCCTTCTGTATACAACTGTTAAAGATACAGGACCCCTGTCCTCCTTTTCATATGGTCACCCTACCTTAAGTATTCAGGAGCTCCCACACCTGTATAGTAAATATCATCATAAGTCTCCAATAGTCTCTCCTAGCAAAGATAACAACTCTGTTCAAGTTATTTATACTCTGAATCTTCGTATAACTTGAGGAGATGATCAGCATAAAAGTATGCCACATACCTGATACATCCAATTTTTGAAGTTTCTCCAGTCCTTTGCAAAAAGGAAAGCTATACATATTTCAGACTCATCCCCAGAACAATTCTCCTTGTGGATTTCATCACAAGGAAATTGTAAAAAGGGAGAGATTAAGAGCATACTTTAGTCCTTTGTAGTTTTGCATCTATGAATGCAGCGTCCTGTGAAGCTTCATCCAGCATCAATTCCTAGGTAATACTGAGTAAACCATTTTACATTGTAGTCATTGCAGGATCATTTGAGACAAGAGTATTGAATTGCTATATTTCCTCACATTTGAAACATGCAATTTTAATGCAGACCAGTAAAAAAAAAAAAAGACCTAAAAGTAATCATAAATAATAATGTATGCTGCAAAAGATTGAAACGTTTTAATCTTGTCGCAACTAAAAGAATCAAGGTCTTCCATTCAAGTAGTATCTTAAAAGTTATGAACTCCTTGGAGAAAGAGATTTTTCTACACCAGACCTAGTTATTAGGCTTTACCAATAGCTCAATCCTTCCTTCCATTAAAGAGCCTTCGTTGACTGAGGTTTTCGGCTGACTGGTTAAGCCAGCAAATTTGTAAACTAGGTTATTGTGCAAGCTGGTATCATATTGTGGTTCTCAACATGTGATGTGAACTGGATAGGGTGGCCATTTATGAAACACCCAAAAAGAGGACATCAATTTGCATATGCTAATATACATGTATAGATGCAAATTGAGAAATTATTATTATAATAGAAATAAAAATACAGTACATCTCATCATAGAGTGGAAGACTATGACCAGGTAACCTATGTACCTTGCTCAACCTGCTTTCCAGGTTGCTGTTGATGGGCAATTTCAAGGCCCAGCTCTTCCTCCGGATGGTTCTTTATCATTAAACTGGACTTGATCTAGATAATCCATCAAACAGAAGATGTCTTCAATATAGAGGACAGTCCTCTAGCAGCCTTTCAAATAGAGGACACATGGACACCGTAGAATTGGAGGTTCCTGGCTTTAATCTCAGCTTGGCTCAAAATTTAATGATGACCTTAGGCTTTCTTCTCTGCACGCATTGCATCTGCGAACTCACGTCCAGCAGAACTGTTCAGGGTGGTGAGGGGTCTAACTCAGGTACCTTCTCCCCTGAACCTGATTTTAGAGCCTTTGGTAGTTCACTGTGATGCCTTTAATGATCATTTCACAGATAAAATATCTTGGATAAGAGCCAACTTAGTCGCCATCGTTATAGCAGAAGTTGACAATGGAGTGTCCAGTGACTCTGCGACTAGAATTACACTGGATCAGTTTCAGTTGGTGAGTACTGAGGACGTGGACAAGCTGCTTGGACAAGTGAGGAGGACGACTTGCCCTCTCTATCCCTGTCCTTCTTGGCTGGTTGTCCAGGGAGGAGATGCAGTTAGATCACATCTACAACATATTATTAATGCATCTCTCAGGGAGGGGAGTTTTCCAATGTGCTAAAAAGAGGCGGTAGTACGGCCGCTTCTAAAAAAGCCCTCCCTGGACCCTCTGGACCTTAATAACTATAGGCCGGTATCAAATCTTCCGTTTTTGGGCAAGGTGATTGATAGGGCGATTGCCTTCTAACTCCAAGCAGTTTTGGATGATACAGAATTTCTAGACCCATTTCAAACTAGCTTCAGGGCACGATACGGAGTTCAGACTGCTTATGGTCACCTTAGTGGACAATCGACGCCTGAGTATTGACAGGGAGAGTGTGTCCCAGTTGGTACTCCTGGACCTCTCAGCGACTTTTGATACCATTGACCATGGTATCCTTCTGGAACGCCCGAGGGGATTGGGAATCGGAGGCACTGTGCTTCAGTGGTTCTGGTCCTATCTCTCAGGCAGGTTCCAGATGGTGATGCTTGGGGATAGCTGGTCTTCAAAAGAGGAGCTGCTATGTGGTGTACCAAAAGAGGAGCTGCTATGTGGTGTACCACAAGGTGCCATCCTGTCCCCAATGCTGTTTAACATTTATATGAAACCGCTGGGAAAGATCATCCGGAGGCATGGGGCGGGGTGCTATCAGTATGCTGATGACACCCAAATATGTTTCTCTATGCCTTCAACATCCTCAGCTAAGGATAGTGTGTCTCCTCTGAACGAATGCTTGGAGGTGGTAATGGGCTGGATGAGGAAAAACAAACTGAAGCTGAATCCAGACAAGACGGAGGTGCTTGCTATCAAAGACCACAACCTGGGTTTGGAGGTGTATCAACCAGTTCTGGATGGGGTTACACTCCCCCAAAAGACTGTGTTCGCAGCTTGGGGGTACTCCTGGATCCGTTGCTCCAAATGACAGCCCAGATAGATGCGACAGCTTTGGCTGATATGCCAGCTGTTCCCCTTCCTGGAGTTGGAAGATCTAAAGACGGTAGTGCACGTGCTGGTAACTTCGAGGCTCGACTTCTGCAATTCGCTGTGCATAGGGCTACCTTTGTGCATAGTCTGGAAACTCTAAGTAGTTCAAAATATGGCAGCCAGGTTGGTCACCGGTACACCTAGGAGTGACCACATAACACCAATATTAAAATCACTCCACTGGCTGCCAATTAGTTTCCGGGTGAAGTATAAAGTGTTGGTTATTACCTTTAAAGTCCTACATGATTTGGGTCCAGGTTACCTGCAGGATTGTCTCCTCCCGTATAATCCGCCCCGCACACTCAGATCCTCTGGGAAAAATTTACTCCAATCAGGACCTTCTCTTCTGCTGCTCCCAGACTGTGTAATCGCCTGCCGGAGGAGATTTGACAAATTAGCAGACTTCTTGAATTTAAGAGAGCCGTGAAGACTGCTCTCTTCTGGCAGGCCTACCCAGTTGAATTTTAAGATTTTTCAATTATGTATTTGTTTTTATTTGTTTTTATTTGTTTTCATGTTTTATCTATTTTATGATTTTTGTATTTATATTTATTGTTGTTCTCTTCCTCGATCTGGATGGAGAGGCGGGTTAGAAATAAAATAAATAAATAAATAAATAAATAATAAAATAAAATAAAATAAAAAGACATAATGTCTCCATCCCACACCCCTGCTTCATCTGCTGATGGTGCTGATAATAACACTGGCTTATCATATGTGACACTGGCTTATCACATGATAAGAATGACTGCAAAAGAGATCATTTATATGAAGATCTATGTGAAGATCTTTGGGACATTAGGAAATAGTAATTAGTTAGGCTATTATTAATCAAAAGCAATAGTGTACATTATTCTATACTTCTTCCATAAAGTGAGAGGTAAATCAAGTAGAACAGTTATTCCATCCTTTAAATATATATATCAGTTTTACTGAAATAAAAATTATGGCAAAGAAAGATGATCATAAATCAGTGTGATATATGACTCAAGTGCTGGACTGGGAATCGGGAGATACAGTTTCTAGTCCCCACTTGGCCATGGAAGCTCACTGGGTGACTTTGGGCCAGTCACAGAATCTCAGCCCAACCTACTTCACAGGGTTGTTTTTGTGAGGATAAAATGGAGAGGAGGAAGGAAGGAAAAAAGGCGGAATATAAATGTAATAAATAAATCATAAATCATATCAACAAGAGAATAACATTTATCTTTTCCATACCCTCCTGCCACAGTCACAGATCAGCTATGTCAGCAATTAGTGATATAGATGCCTACACTGGACCTGAAGACACTTACAACATATCTATATAGAACAGTTAGTGGTTTAGATTGCTGTCGTGTTTTTAACCATACAACACCATCATTATTCACATGTGAAACATCATATTGGGTCAAACCATCTAGCTAAGTATTGGTGTGTTGTTGTTTTCACTAGTATTGGTTACGTAAGAAGGCCTGAGACAATGCCCTTAGAGCCCTTTAGCATGGTCTTCTGCATACAAAGCATGTGCCACCATTGAGCCACGGTTTCTTCCCATGCTCTGTGACATCAGTGATATTTGGTTATGTCCAGTGGAGGGCTTTGAATTTCAGAGCAACATCTGGGACAGACACTTGTATTATCTTTATAGTAGAGAGCTGGGCAAGGAAAGTTTAATGCAGCAGCTGGAAGGCGCTCTGCAACATTGACCTTGTCTATTCCCTGAGAAGCTTTTTGAATATCAGGTTCACATTTTGTCAAGACTCCAACCCTAGGCTGACCATATGAAAAGGAGGACAGGGCTCATGTAACTTCAACAGTTGCAGAGAAAAGGGAATTTCAGCCAGCGTCATTTGTATGCATTTGTGAAATCCCCTCTTCATCACAGCAATTAAAGTTGCATGCACTATACTAAAGTGACCACATACAAAAGAGGGCATGGCCCCTGCAGCTTTAACTGTTGTAATGAAGAGGGAATTGTATACAAATGACGCTGGCTGAAATTCCCTTTTCTCTGCAACTGTTAAAGTTATATGAGCCCTGTCCTCCTTTTCATATGGTCAGCCTAGGTCCAACCCCTTTTTATGTATTATTTGTTTATTAGATGTACATCCCACCTTTCCACCAAAATCGTGCTCAAGGCTGCTAAGAATAAGATACAGATATAATTTTAGATCAAGCCATCTAGAGATGTTGAGGAAGCCTCTTCTAGAAGAAAACAGGCCACAAAAAATAACTGAGGAAAGAAATGTAATGGTATTATTCTCTGGGATACCAGAATAGAGCAGGGACGAGCAAAAAGAGAAGGCTGCAATCCTGTGCAAACTTACTAAGAAGTAAGCCCCTTTAAATTCCATTGGGCTTACTTCTGAGTAAACATGTTGGGAATTACACTGTAAGTCAAGGACCAGAGGAAAAGACTTGAATTTGGCTAACATAAGAACATAAGAAGAGCCATGCTGGATCAAACCAACGGTCCATCTATTCCAGCACTCTGTTCACATAGTGGCCAACCAGCTGTCGACCAGGGACCCATGAGCAGGACACAAGCACAACAGCACCCTCCTACCCATGTTCCCCAGCGACTGGTATATGTAGTTTTACTTTTTGATGTATTTTCGATGTATGACTAAGGACGTATTCACAATACCCTAAAGTCCAATCAGCCTCCAGGGTGAGGAGATAAAGCTGTGAGGAGATATACGAAGTAAGCACTGCACAGGAAGGAAGTTGTAATAGGGTGACCAGATAAAATCCAGGTCAGGGCTCCTGTAACTTTAACAGTTGTAGAGAAAAGGGAATTTCAGCCAGTGTCATTTGTATGCAATTAGCTCCTGGTGAAATTCCCTCTTCATCACAACAGTTAAAGTTGCAGGGGCCCTGCCTTCTTTTGTATCTGGTCACTCTAGTATAGTGCCTGCAACTTTAACTGTTGTGATGAAGAGGGAATTTCACCAGGAACTAATTGCATACAAATGACACTGGCTGAAATTCCCTTTTCTCTACAACTGTTAAAGTTACAGGAGCCCTGACCTGGATTTTATCTGGTCAGCCTAAGTTGTAAAGGCCTGGTAAGTACTGAATACATGAGAGAGCTGGCAGGTTCATCTTCTGTGATATGGAAAACTGGCAAAGAGTTTGAAGAGTGGAGTGGATAAGTCTGCCAATCCACGAGTGGCAGGTAAAAAGTTGCATGTCACAAACAGCATTGTGTATGCACACCAGCTCTGTTCCTGAAGTGTTTGTAGTTCACGCAGCCTTTGTGTCTATGAACTGGGAGCAGTTTAGTCAAAGAGGGGAAAGGCAGTGTCTAATTTCTGTGTTAAACACGCACACACACACACACACAATCAAACAGGCCCTGCTAGCAACCAGCTGCTGCATTTTCAAACCATGGAAAGCATGTATCACATCCAGCTGTGGAAAAGGAAAACTAATATAAATTCTTGCCTGGCTTTCAAGTATTTGGGCTTGGGAGGAGATCAGCCTGGCTGCTCAGTATTATGACACTCCTGAGTCTGTAAAAGGAAGCTGTGTAGATGCCACACAAGCAGGGATCAAATTTCCCACTTTATGCCAGCTTTTAAATGGACTCAAAGGATTGGCAAAAGGTCTCCATGGAATATCTGCGATCTAAAAGATGGAAAGAGCAGGATTTGTGTTGCTGTAAGGACAATGGAAGAGAGGGGCAACGTATGGAAATACTTCTTTTGCCAACCATATAATCAGAGCGGCCCTGTTTATTTTGTGTTTCTTGAATGCAACAGCAGTGACATCGTACAAAATGATGTGATTTGAAGACCAGTTGTTATGGGTATCTAAAGAGTGGCCAACTGGTTCCATATATCTGGGCTGGGTGTGCTCTGGACTCATCTTAAATCCTGCACTAACATATCCAAATTCAGTGATCTAAACTCATTGTGCCAAGTATGCATATTTTAAATACAGTATGTGCTTTCTTTTGCCTATGTTTTTGATGTTTTGCTTTGTTAGCCATGGAATTATTTAGAACCAGAAATCTTCTTTCTACTCAGAGATTAAACAAACAGAGCATCAAAAATTGCCTTGGATTTCTCAGTATGAAGAAAACAAAACTTCAGAGAGTTATCATAAAGTGTCTGTTCAAAATTCGTTTGGTGAACATGCTTGGAGGTCGATCTGGTGACTGGTTCCTTGCTGCTACTGATGCTGCTGCTGCTAGTGAATTATTCTCAACTTATCTGGCACAGTTGTCTCCAACCAAACCATGGATCTAAAGATCTCTGGATTCTGTTGATGTCTGGTACACAGAGTTAAATTCCCAGGATTTGCTCTCAAATATCCACATAAATCTAACACAAGTTTCCCTTTCATCAAGCTATTATGAGTCACTATTCCATCTCTCCTCATATGATTGATCACTTTTGTCTGAGTTAGAAATGAATCCTCTTATCTAAACCCTTCTCAGGTTCAGGAATCCAGATACACAGCATCTCTGGTGGAGCCCAGATCCGTTCCAGACCTTTAAGGATGACCGCCAAGCTCTTCTGTTCTAAGGTGCTTGCAAGATTTCTGCCAACAGGGTAGAAACCTGATGCAATACTATCATGTGGGTTTGTACACTTTTTTTTTCATCCATATACAAATATTGGTTGGCCTTATTTGATTGGAGAACAGCATTGCAAAATTCAGAAAAGTGCAAATATCAAAATATAACTGGGGTTCAGTTTGTGTATTGGTTCAGGGAGGGAGGATTAGGCAGGTCCACATTCAGATACAAACCAAAGGAAGTTTTCCCTGTAATAAAGATATCTGGCAGGCTTGGCAGCTGGACCTGAGGAATCTTCTGTGAAGAAAGAAGGCCGCCCTCCATTGATGTCCAAACCCAATGCAGCTTTTCACAAACATGGGTTGTTTTTCACAAAGAAGCCACTGTGAGAACCCATGGTTTGTAGTAGGATTGTTTAGGATGGTTTGTTCTCAGGGTGGCTTGCAATGATGTCCAAACCCGGCAGAATTGCTTCAGTGTGCGTTGTTTAAAATGGTGAGAGAGCTACCTGGCAACAGTGGCAAAAACAAAAAAAACACCCAACAACTGCTGGCTACTCCTTGTAATCTCATTAATAATATCCCATTGTTATTTTATCTTGAAATGACACATGTCAATTTACTCCTTGACTTCATCACCTCACTATACAGCGACCCTCCCTTTTTTTTAACCTTCAGGAAGATTTGTGCATATTTATTTATGTATATATTTATTTAATCATTTAAACTTTTGAGATTTAGATAAATCCACTAAAGTGCAATAACTACTCCATTTTAGCACCATAGTTACTGCGCTAAGGCAGAGTAATTACTGCACTTCACTGGATTTGCCCATATCCCATAGATTTTTAAAGTTAAATTTGCGCAAATCTCCCCCAAGGTGAAAAACAATCTCTCCTCCCCTAATGAATGCAAATGTGCTCATTAGCAGAGTAGGCTTCCGCTGCAAAGGCCCATGGGATATATGCTGCAAATGGGTGGAAGGAACAATGGGGAAACAAGCCATGGCAAGCCACAGAGCACCTGATCATCTGTTGGAAGTAAAATGGGTTTGCGAGAAAATAATCAACTCACAGTATCTCATTTTCAGGGTGGCTTATAACGACATGCAAACTGGCCCATTAATTTCTTAAATCTCTCCCATTAAAATGCTTAACTTTGACTGAGTTGTGTCCAAAATGCTACTAGTGACAGCAGGGCAGTTAATTCATATCTCAATGGTACAAGTAGGGTGACCATATTTAGGAAACCAAAAAGGAGGACAACATGGCCGCTCCAAGGTGGCGTGCCCACCAACATGGCCGTCCCCTAAGGGGGCGTGCCCACCAACATGGCCGTACCCCAAGGGGGTATGTTCATCCAAATATGGCCTTGGTCAGATGTCTGATTTCACAGCATACAATTAAAACAAACCTGTTCTACACAATATCTTCATGTTAAAATCATTAAAATAAAGAACAAGTGAGACATTAGATGTATCTGAAATTAACTTTACTCACTCCTACGTTTGTAGCTTTTGCTGTACTTTGAAACTTTTGCTATGCTCTGTGTGATAGTTTCCCCTTCCCTCAAATATGTTTTCTGACTGCAAATCCTTCACTGGATGACCGTAGTCCCAACTTTCCTAACATTTAACACTCTTTCCCCATCACGTTTCTCTTATCCATATGCACAGAGTCAGCATACTGCTACCACTGAAGAAATGAAGCAGTTGACAAGTGTAGAAAAATCTAGTACAACAAACTAGCCAACCTAGCATGCAAGAAGAGTATAAAATATGATTACCCTGCAAACATTAGACATGGAACAAAATGGACTAAAGGCTTGTTGTAGTCACTTCTCACCTCTTCGCTTGTTTCAACTTCTGGTTTATCAGTAAGAAACAAATCTAAAAATGTGTCATTATATCTCTGGTTCATTAGCCATGTAAACAAAACCATGGTCAGTAGCAATACAAAGAAAAGCCAGAACAGATGCCCATTATCACAATGCTAGACAAGGATCTTTCCCTCCTTTTATCCAAGTATATCCTGAATTTACACTGCCTCAGCGTGTAGAGAATAGAAATCCCAGTCAGGGACCCAAAGAAAACTGCCCAAATAAATGAATGTAGGATAGCAGCCTCTTCACATCTGTTCACCTTACTCTAGCAAGTGCAAGGCCCTCCTGTCAAGGACAACTATGCACTCACAGAACCTGGCCTCCTCGATCATGCAACCAGCAGGTGCTTTCCAGAAAGATGCTTTCAGAGCCTAGGAGATCCAGACACACTCAAACAAGTCAAGCCAAGCCATGCTATGCTGGAACAGAACAATTCTGGGACAAGACACTACTTTGCAAGCGATCAGACACAACAGTCATACATATAAAAGAAAAACACAACTACCTCATTGTCATAGCAATACCCAATGACAAAAATGTTGCAGAAAAGGAAGAGGAAAAGAGAGACCCAGCAAAGGTTTTAGGAAATCTTGCTCATATTGGCATACGTTGAGATATTTTGCTGGTCAGAATTTTCATCAGTAGAACTCCAACGGACTTTAATGGAAATGTCTTTAGGACTTTTAGCAATTTTACTTTGGGCTTTCAGACTTCAGAAACTTCAGGTGGATGATATGAAATAGGAGAAACCCTTCTCCACCCACCCCACCCACCATATACATTGGCGCAAGAGCTAATAGTTAGATCCAAAAGATCAGTGAATTAATTGGAAAATTCATTAACAGTCTGACATGGGTTTTGAGAATCAATTGAGGAAATATATAGGAGATACAATATACGATGTGGATCTAGACTCCAGCTCAGCTAAATATGATCTTATGAAGATTAATAAACTGAGGAGGAATATGACTTTTTTAAAAAACTTAGAACTCTATGTACTGGGTGCCCCAAAAGTAGGTATACAGTTGTTTAGAATGTTGATGGGAGGTGTGAGTACTATACTGTATACCTACTTTTGGGCCACTTGGTATTTCAGCCTTCCCCAATCCAATCCTCTCCAAATATCTTTGACTATGACTCCTATCTGATCATGCTGACTGGGCGTTGGGAGTTTTATCCAACACATCTGGAGAGAACCAGCTTGGGGGAGGATACTGTATTTAACAAGAATTGTCTGTTTTTGTACATTTACTAAAAGGATAAAACAAATGCTAGCACCAGTAAATATCACATAGATGAAGTAAAAACACCATGGCCAGTAACAATCATCCTCCAATAGAGATGGATAATAAATTATGTTTCATTATGTTTAAAAGGCCCACTGAAATTGCATCCATATACTTTGCCTTTCACACAGCCATGAGTTATGTCCAAATAAACTTCTAATATGATACCATTGCACATTTTTATATTCTTTTTTCTAAACTGCTTCATGATTTATTCAAATAAGAAGCAGTAAATAAATATTGCTAATAAGTCAATTCATACATCAATATATTACAATGTTCTCCTCCAACAAAATAATCAAAGAAAAGCAAATGGGTGAGGTAACCAGATAAAGGTACTGCTTTGAAGCCAGTTTTCTGTTCCAGCAAAACACCTATTTTCCAGACAGCTAAACCAATTTCCTCAAACCATCTCTAAATGAATTCTTAGAAAATTAATTCATTCAAATTTATTTCCCGTAAATAGGAATATCAACTCCATATCATCCCCCAACTCTCACACACAAAACTATAGCCCCCCTCTCAACATGCACATAAACACGCAAACTCTCTCAAAATCATCCACTGCAAAACACACACGCACACATCCATTCATAGACAAATGAACATGCACCCCATGCACCCATCACATAAATACACTCACACACACATACCTCTCCCAAGGCTGCTCCTATTCTTGCTTCCACTCTCCCCCCCCCCCATTTTCTAGGCAAATGATGGGGATTTTTACATTCACCTTGTAAATATTCTTAGTGGTAGCAAGGGGTTGCAGAGAAGGGGATTAGAAAAGTACAGGATAAGACCTGGGGGAGGAGAGATCCTAACAGGTGGAGGGCAGTTTTGGAAAAATTCTCAGAACCTTGTAACTCCCAGGGTAAAACTATCCTACCTGCTGCTCTGCATTCTTTTTGTCCTCTGCCTGCACCATCCAAGAAGAAGCCCAGGATCGTCGCACTAGATCCAGAAGGGGTTTGGTAAGTGTGGATGACCCACCAGGGGCAGGCCTCGGAAGTGCCTGAAATGGGCCTACTGAGGCCTGCAGAGGCCGGCTGAAGCCATCTCCGGATTCCTAGAGGGCCATTGCCATAGCGACGACCCTCTAGGAACCCGGAAATGGCTTCGGAAGGCCAAAACCGGAAGTGCCCGAAATGGGCCTACCTAGGCCTACTGAAGCCATCTCCGGATTCCTAGAGGGCCATCGCCATAGCAACGGCCCTCTAGGAACCTGGAAATGGCTATGGCAGGCCTTGGAAGGCCGAAACTGGAAGTGCCCGAAATGGGCCTGCTGAAGCCATTTCCAGATTCCTAGAGGGCCGTTGCCATAGTGACGGCCCTCTAGGAACCCAGAAGTGGCTTCCGCAGGCCTCAGAAGGCCAAAAACAGAGAAGTACCTAGCCAAAACGGACTTTTGGGGGGCTAAATTTCTGGATTTGGCCCCCCAAAACGGTTTCCCCCCCCGGACGCAGATTTGCTCCCCATTTTCCAGGCATGTCCGGACAAATCCGGGCGGATGGGCACCCTAGGTACAAGAATCAAGGTTGAACATATTCCTAACTCAAACAGTGCTTTCCCCAGCCAGAGCAAAGGAGGGACAACAAACAAATGTGTGGATCTCTTTAAAATATTTCCCCAGTGGGGCTGTTATGAACAGCAACATGTTTTAAGGCCAGAGATGGAAGAAGTCCATTTGTCTGAATGGCACCTGGACCCTAAACATTTGTGATGCTGTAACAGCCTGTGAGGGCAGTGCAGTGTGGTTGCAACAACAGTATAATGCCGTGCATTATGGTCTTGTGGTGGAAAAGTTGTCAATAGGCCTGCTTTTGAAGTAGCTCTTTGTTGTACAGGACATGCATTAGAGGTGTGCACTCCACTCCACCAATTTGGAGGCCCATTGGTGGTCCGTCAGTGGTCCATCCTCAAGGAGCAGATCATGGATGATTTTAAAACTGCTGGAGATCTTCAGGGTGGAGCGGATGGCCGTCAGACATTCGAACTACCCTGAAAACGTCTGACCAGTTTTTAGGGTCTCTCTGAGGCTTGTATTTTAGTCGCTGGTAGTCAACGGAACACCGTTCTCCATATAAGGAAAATGCTCAGGTTTTGAGATTGACATCTGTGGCTAACCAATAGCCACAGTCTCCTCCCTGTCCCCACTCCAATGCCAGTGCTTAAGGGGAGGGATTGCAAATGGTTTTCCGACAAGTAATCCAGTGGTGTGGAGAGACGGACCAAAAATCAGAATGGTGAATCACCTCATCGGAGCTCTGCCCCACCAATATACATTACAACAACGCATTAAAATAGGGTGACCAGATAAAATCCAGGTCAGGGCTCATGTAACTCTAACAGCTGTAGAGAAAAGGGAATTTCAGCCAGTGTCATTTGTATGCAATTAGTTCCTGGTGATATTCCCTCTTCCTCACAACAGTTAAAGGTGCATGCACTATATTAGAGTGACCATATACAAAAGAAGGCAGGGCCCCTGCACCTTTAACTGTTGTGATGAAGAGGGAATTTCACCAGGAACTCATTGCATACAAATGACACTGGCTGAAATCCCCTTTTCTCTACAACTGTTAAAGTTACATGAGCCCTGACCTGGATTTTATCTGGTCAGCCTACATTAAAAGTTATTTGGCACTGCCTAATTTTATAGAAGATTTTAATTTATTTTGATTATTTCTTAGAATGCACTCATGATACCATGTGGTTGCAATACAAATTGCTTAGTCAGTAGCTATGCACTGAAACGATTCAGGCCCAATTTTCAATGGGTAACAAATGAAGGGTTCTCCCCCTAAGTTTAATTGCCATATGGAGGGGGTATTAGGGGGGCATAGTGGACAGGGAAAGGAATCCTTCTCTGCCCAACTGTGATCCCCCTGGAAATCCCACCCACCCCACCTCCCCTCCAGCATGGCAGCTATGTTTAGGGAAAAAATCCCATTGACACCAATGGGGTGTGTGGGTAAGCCTTCCCACCCCATCTGTTATCTCCCTTGAAAATCACCCCCTGAGTGGCAATTAAACTGAGAGAAAAACCTTCCATTGGCTAGGGTTCTGAGGGCTGTGAGAAATAATTTTGGGGCCAGGGGCCCATGAGTCCAGGCCTAAAAACACTCCTGCCTGTTGGATTATCTCATTTTTAGCAAGTAATCTGAGCCATGTTAGTCTCTCTTACAACAGAATTACAGTATCAAAACACACAAGCAAATCTGATCCCATAACTTCACAACGATCACATACCTTACCCATTAAGGGTAACATTTCTTTCAAGTGCTCTTCTTGCTGGTGCTTTCTGCCTCACCAGCATCTGCTGTATGGTCTCCCCAGTACTTAATGTGTTCCAACCACACTTCTAAGCTGACTCCATTTTCGGAGTAATGAAAATGGGCAGTTGTCTCTTGGTATAGGGTCAATGGAAGAGCCACACAGCAGAATGCTTTGCAGTGGACATCTGGCGTGCAATAAATTCATTTAGGAAGTAATAAACAGTCCATTTTGAATGACTTCTAAAATTGGTTTCAGCACACACAGTTGGTAGGAAAACAAGCTTTTAGGAAGGTCATTTAGAGACATCTACAAACCCATTTCATCCAGTTAAACTATTTAGCGGTGTAGAAACCAAATCCCAACCCAATTGCAACCTGATAATTAATGGAGTCTTCTTGTCTAGTTCTTGCAGTTCATACAGCTGTACTGCTCTCGTTTTGAGGAAAAATAGCACTTCACTGTCTAACTGACACAGTTGGATGTTGAAATCAAAATGAAATCCATATGATCAAGTCTAGAGGAATATCTTTATCTTCAACATGGCAACCACAGACAGTTGCCCCAATCCAGAGAATGCAGAAAGAGCTTCCTCCAAGTAGATCTGCTGTACTTGGAGGAAGTGTTTTTATTGGTGTTTTATTGATATTTTAATGATGTATTGGTTTTATGTGCTTTTAATTAGTTTTGCGTATTTTGTGTTTGTTGTAGTTCCCCGCCTCGATCCGGAGGGAGAGGCGGGTAATGAATTATTATTATTATTATTATTATTATTATTATTATTATTATTTATTACACTTATATACCGCCCCATAGCCGAAGCTCTCTGGACGGTTTACAAAAATTAAAAAGATTGAGCATTAAAAAGACAATATACAAAATTTTAAACCATAAAACAGCTGTCATTAAAACACTTTAAAACTGTTAAGCCAGGCCACAGTGTCAATCACTGGTGCCGAAAAGATAACAGTGTTGGCGCCAGGTAGGCCTCACCGGGGAGATCATTCCATAATTGAGGGGCCACCACAAAGAAGGCCCTCTCCCTTGTTGCTGTCCTCCGAGCTTCCCTCAGAGTAGGCACCCGGAGGAGGACCTTTGATGTTGAGCGTAGTGTACGAGTAGGTTCATGTCGGGAAAGACGTTCCATCAAGTATTGCGGTCCCAAACCATGTAAGGCTTTATAGGTTAAAACCAGCACCTTGAATTGGGCTCGGAAACATACAGGCAGTCAATGCAAGCAGGCTAGAATCGGTCTTATATGTTCGAACCTTCTGGTCCCTGTTAGCAATCTGGCCGCTGCATTCTGCACAAGCTGAGGCTTCTGAACCATCTTCAAAGGCAGCCCCATGTAGAGTGCATTGCAGTAAGCTAACTTGGAGGTTACCAGAGCATAGACAACTGAAGCCAGGTTATCCCTGTCCAGATAGGGGCGTAGCTGGGCCACCAGCCAAAGTTGGTAGAAGGCACTCCTTGCCACTGAGGCTACCTGAGCCTCAAGTGACAGAGATGGTTCTAGGAGAACCCCCAAGCTACAAACCTGCTCCTTCAGGGGAAGTGCAACCCCATCCAGCACAGGTTGAATACCCTCCATCCAGTCAGAGGAACCCCCCACTAACAGCATCTCAGTCTTGTCTGGATTAAGTTTCAGTTTATTAGCTCTCATCCAGTCCATTGTCGCAGCCAAGCACTGGTTCAACACATCCACAGCCTCACTTGATGAAGATGAAAAGGAGAAGTAGAGTTGCGTGTCATCAGCATACTGATGACAACGCACTCCAAAACTCTGGATGACCGCACCCAATGGTTTCATGTAGATGTTGAACAGCATGGGGGACAAAACTGACTCCTGCGGAACCCCATACTGGAGAATCCACAGGGCCGAGCAATGTCTCCCCAGCACCACCTTCTGGAGCCGACTTGTCAAGTAGGAGCAGAACCACTGCAATGCAGTGCCTCCCACTCCCAACTCAGCCAGTTGTGCCAGAAGGATACCATGGTCGATGGTATCGAAAGCAGCTGAGAAATCAAGGAGAATCAACAGAGTCACACTCCCCCCGTCCCTCTCCCGACATAGGTCATCATACAGGGCAACCAAGGCTGTTTCCGTGCCAAAACCAGACCTGAAACCCGACTGAAATGTGTCCAGATAATCAGTCTCATCCAAGAGTGTCTGGAGCTGGCCAGCAACCACCCACTCAAGGACCTTGCCCAGGAATGGAACGTTTGCCACTGGCTTAAAGTTATTAAGATTTTCTGGGTCCAGGGAAGCTTTCTTCAGGAGTGGTCTCACAACTGCCTCTTTCAGGAGGTCTGGGACCACTCCCTCTCATAGAGAGGCATTAATCACTTCCCTGGCCCAGCCAGCTGTTCCATCCCTGCTAGCTTTTATAAGCCAAGAGGGGCAAGGATCCAATACAGAGGTGGCTGCACGAACCTGTCCAAGCACCTTGTTCACGTCATCGAGCTGTACCAACTAAAACTCATCCAAGAAAACAGGACAAACCTGTGCTCTGGATACCTCACTAGATTCACCTGCTATTACACTGGAGTCTAAGTCCTGGCAGATGCCAAAGATTTTATCCTGGAAGTGCCTAGCAAATATATTACAACGGGCCTCAGATGGTTCTATCATGTCCTTGGGGCCAGCATGTAGAAGCCCCCGGACAACTCTGAAAAGCTCCGCTGGGCGGCAGATTGATGATTTAATAGTGGTAGCAAAGTATTGTTTTTTTGCTGCTCTTACTGCCCCTGAATACAGCTTACCATAGGCACTTACCAGTGTTTCATTGTATCCACTAGGAGTTCGTCTCCATCTGCCCTCAAGCCGTCTCCTATTTTGTTTCATCACTCTCAGCTCCGGGGTGTTATTATTATTATTATTATTATTATTATTATTATTATTATTAGATGTGTAGTAGTCTGCATAATGGAGTGGTGGGGTGGATACCTTAATTTAGGAATATATGCTAAAACCTATGCCTTATCTCCCCTGCCTGTTGGCTCTTAACATTTAACAGGGGGCTTCCCCCCCCCCTCGAATTAAGCAAGGATTGTAGGGCTCACAACATTGGCCAGATCTATACCAAGCAGGATATAGTGGTATGAAAGTGGTATAAAAGCGATATAAAAAAGGCAGGAGCCACACTATTGCTTTATAGCGGTATTGAAGTGCACTGACAACTGTTGGGGCCCACTGACACATACCATATCCCGCTTTATCCTGCTTGGTGTGGCTCCCGCCTTTTATATACCGCTTTCATACCGCTTTCATGCCGTTATAACCTGCTTGGTGTAGATCTGGCCATTGTCTCTAGGAACATAGGGCGCTACCTTATTCTGAGTCAGACCATTGGTCCATCACACCCAGTATTGTTGACATGGACTGGCAACGGCTCTCCTGGGTTTCAGGTAGGATTCTTTCCACACCCTACCTGGAGAAGCCAGAGATCGAACCTGGGACCTTCTGCATGCAGAGCATGTGCTCTATCACGCTGAGTACATCTCTGCCCATTGTCTCACTACAATTTGAGCCCAAACTCAAAGGGCTCATTACAAGCTACTGCAGACTTTAGTGGACTGAAGCATAGAACAACCAAGACAGCAAAGGGCTCATCAACATCTTCCCCCCTGCCCTGCACACACACACACACACACACACACACAGCAGCAGCACTTGAGGTTCTATCTGAGTTCTCCCTCGGGTTTCTGAAATGCCCACTTTCATGGCACTGTCAAATGGGTCTGAGCAAATGGTGTGAATTCTGCCAAGTCTCTGTTGCTCTTCACAAGGGAAATAAAGACAAGACTGAGGACTTTATCATGGGACAGACAGAAAGCCCCCGGGGCACCTAGATCTCCTCTGTCTTTATGTTTTGTTTCAGAGAGAGAGAGAGAGAGAGAGAGAGACATATTCCAAGCCTGCACAAAAAGCACCATTTGTATTGCCATGGTTCTTTGGATTAAGGCTAATGGCTGCAATGCAACACTATTCTCTAGTCACACTGAGTGCTGTGGAAATGGTAGTGTCCCAGCCATCAAGGCTTCTGGGAAATGTAATTCTCCAATGCACCTGCATCCTTAGTATGGATGTTAGGTGCCCTGGAAACTATTACGTCCCAAGTAACCTGTACCTGGGATGTTGTCATGAGTCAGCAAGTAGTTCTAGTACATACTAATTCTTTTCATAAAACCAATCACAGAACACTTGGGTTCTATTATGACTATATCTGGCATGGATCGTGGTATGGGTATTGCTTGGAGAGCTTGTTGTTTGAAGCATTTTCTTATTAGGTAGTACTCTCAGCCAATAACACATTGGTAGGCTGACCAGATAAAATCCAGGTCAGGCCTCATGTAACTTTAACAGTTGTAGAGAAAAGGGAATTTCAGCCAGTGTCATTTGTATGCAATTAGTTCCTGGTGAAATTCCCTCTTCATCACAACAGTTAAAGGTGCAGGCACTATACTAGAGTGACCGTATACAAAAGAAGGCAGGGCCCTTGCAACTTTAACTGTTGTGAGGAAGAGGGAATTTCACCAGGGACTAATTGCATACAAATGACACTGGCTGAAATTCCCTTTTCTCTACAACTGTTAAAGTTACATGAGGCCTGACCTGGATTTTATCTGGTCAGCCTAACATTGGTGTTGCATCAAGCAGTATCCTGAAGTTCCAAACTAAGATATATTGTCTAAACCTGGGGTGGGCAACTTGGCCTACAACTCCCATCAAGTTCATCACTTGATGACTGCACCAAGTGTTGGCTTGTATGTGTGAATGTGCTGTAACAGAACATCACACACACACACAGAGCATTCCAGCCACCATTTTGCCATGAACACAATGTTTTCAATAACTTACAGTTTTCAGGTACTGAGTAATGTGTGAAGTAGCACTAGTAGCAGTTCTGGACTTGAGAATGATGCTTCAATTCCAGTAATTCCACAGATTTGAGTCTATTGAGCTCCTGTTCTGGTTAAGTCATGGAGCCTTTGCTAAGTCCAGTGATGCATACTGTCCTTCCAGCCAAACCCACTGTGTAGCCTCCTGCATTCCATCTCTGTATTGCAATTTCAGTCTCCTACTCCTGCACATTTTATTGGGAGGATATTCCATGAGGTAAAATAAGGGGAAACACACGTTATACAGTTGCAGCTAAAATGCAGTAAGTCCCACCAATAGCTATAGTACGTAATTGCATTGTTTACAAGAGAACCTTTTATGTTAAGGCATCAACGAATAACCCAATAACTCCAAACCCTGATAATCTTTGGGAAAGTATCACAAAATATAGACGTTTGCTAAGCATGCAGCTGATCTCTGAAAATTGTAGTTCTAAAGTCATCATAAACTAGAAATTAACAAAGTGACTGGAAGAAAGGGAGGAGAAATCAGGGAGAGAAAGAGTTGAATAAATAAAATAGATTTGAGTGGCATCAAAAGAGACTGGCAATGGCTTTTCTTTTCACTCAAGAAAAGGAGACCAGAAACAAAATAGATTTCTGCTTGACAAAATACTCTTCTGCCAAGCTTCTGGGACAGCACAAAGGCCACACGGATGTTATAACCACCAATTTTGGGCTTCAGGTTTGTTTTCAGACTTGTTGAGGCAATTTTGCTGCAGTTAAGGACGGGAGGGGGCCTGCATTTTAACATAACATGATAAAAACCCCATGCTTACAGTACGAAAGCCGTGTATATTTGACAGTCACAGTAGAGCACTTCTCTGTTTACGGTGAAGTGCTTTCTTGTTTATTTGGGAACACGGTCGCTGGGCACCTGCCAGTTTTCTAGCACTGCTGCACCTTATTTGGGGTTGATGAGATAAAGCAGCCAAGGACAAGATCCGTGCTACTCCATGCAAAGGGTCAGCAAGCGCTGCTGCTCCTGGAGAGACTGCTTGTCATTCAGAGCTTCCCCGGTTTTTATTGGCGGAATTTGCGGATTGTACAAATAGCCTGCGATTGTCCCAGCATTGTGTATTTTTATTGAAACTAAATGTGTTAAGTGAATTTAAAGGACTGAAAAAGAAGAGCAGGGAAGATGTGAAGTCTGTACAGAATGTAAATCAGGTACAGTAGCTCAAGACATCCTTCTGCATGGCTTCCTCATCTGAATCATCAAGGGGGTTGTTCTTAAAGAAGGGCGCTATAAAGTTCTATGGGGTTTTTAAACAGCTACAAATCCCATTTGACCCCTCTAGCTCTTAAAAGAACTCAAGAGTATTTAGAGTTCTTTTGATGTATAAATGCAGGCCCAGATGTATAATTGGGGCCCTTGATCAACATTTCTGGTTGGGTGTGATGTAAAATCACTTTGAAAGGGGTGTGTGTGAGTGTGTGTGTGTGCATGTGCATTTGCATATGATAATGAGCTATATGTGTTTTATATATAAGGAGTTTTGCAAATGATCATTTCCCCCTCTAGTGCTGGACTTAAATGAACCCTAATCCAGTGCCTGTAGCACTATAAATGGGAGGAGCACTATAAGATGGAAAGGGCAGGGGTGGTATTGTGATGGGAAGAAAGTCTAGATTTTGCACAGTTTTTTAAAAAAAACAGTTAAATTTTAATCTTATATTTTATTGTGATTTGTATTGTTCTTTGTTGTAAAGCAGCCTTCCTCAGCCTATTGCCCTCTAGCTCTGTTGGACTACAATTCCCACCATGATGTGTTGGGGGCTGTAAGGCACCCACTTACATTCAGCTAGTGGCAGATCTGAAACAGAGGGGACCAAAAGTCATGTGGGTTCTACCCCACACGTCGTTGGAAAGGAACACTGATAGTCCGAATCCACAACCATTTGGGGGTCATTCAAGGGATGGGAGTTGTGTTAGTCCTGCTTTTGTTTTGGGTAGAAGGACGGTAAGTGGAAGCTGGTGGTTCTGATTTCGGTGGGACTGTGAATCCAGAACTCTAAAAGAGCTATCTAAGGTGTTGAACCTGTTTGGGGAATAAGTTTCAGCACCTTCGATAGCTCCTCTAGAGTTCTGGCTGGTACTGACTGAAATCCAGAATGGATTCATGCCCACCAAAATAAGAACCATCAGCCTCCACTGCAGATGATCAAACTACATCTAGTGTTGTAGTATCCAGCATCAGGCTGTTGCACCCATGTCCTGCTTGTGGGTTCCTGGTCGGCAGCTGCTTGACCGCAGTGTGAACAGAGTGCTGGACTAGATGGACGCTTGGTCTGATCCAGCATGGTTCTTCTTCTGTTCTTATGTTACAGGCATAATTTGGCCTGTTTCATTTTATAACTTTCGATAGCAGCTGCTGAAGGTTGGAGTCAACCAGGATCAGGGTTATGGCATGTTGTAGGGTTCCTTGCTGTGTTCTCAATAAACCCTCCCTCCAGGGCCAGATTCAGGCCAGCTGATGCCCTAAGCACAGTCCAATAATGGTGCCCCCTTGGCCCTTCCATTGCTGAGCCGGCCAGACATTAAGACTAGAGATGTGCAGCGGATCGGGTCCGATCCATGATCCGGACTCGATCTGGCCAAAAATCGGATAAAATGATCCGATCCCGATCCCAATCATTTGGACCGTCTGATTTGATCCGATCTGATCTGAAGGGACCTGATTTGGATCGGAAAAAATTGGAGGATTAGACCTCCATTGGGAAAACATGATTGTGGGTGAGTGGGGACCTCCCCCTCCCTCCATCCCCCTCCCCCCACTCGTGCTCCTTACCTGCTGCCTCCTTGCTGCCATCCGCTTCCGCCCACTGCCTCCGTACTACTTTGAAACAGGCCTTGCGGCCTGTTCCACAATAGAGCGCCGGCGCGCCAGGTGACGTCATCACTCGGCGTGCCCTCACTCTACTGTGGAACAAGCTGCAAGGCCTGTTTCTCAGTAGTACTGAAGCAGCGGGCGGAAGTGGATGGCAGCGAGGAGGAGCAGGTAAGGAGCGTGAGTGGGGGGAAGGAGGTGGAGGTCCCCCATTACCTGCCAGTGTCCCGCACTTCCATCCGCTGCTTCTGTACTACTGATAAACAGGCCGCAAGGCCTGCTTATCAGTAGTACGAAAGCAGTGGATGGCAGCGCGGGATGCCGGCAGGTAAGGAGTGTGAGTGGGGGGAGGGAGGGGGAGAGGGAGGTCCCCACTTACCTGCTGGGGCTGTCCACTTCCGTCCACTGCCACCCGCTGGTTCCTTCTACTGAGAAACAGGCTTCACAGCCTGCCTATCAATAGCACACTGGGTGATGTCATCACCCGGCACGCTACTGAGAGGCAGGTCTCGAAGCCTGTTTCTCAGTAGAAAGGACCAGTGGGCATCAGCGGATGGAAGTGGACAGCCCCGGCAGGTAAGGAGCGTGAGTGGGGGGGGAGAGACAGGGAGGGGGGGAGGTTAGGTCGCCGCTCACCCGCCCCCATGTTTTCCGCATAGGCTTGTATTGGGGGAAAGCTTTCTTTCCCCCAATGCAAGCCTATGGCGAAAACACCTAAAATGGCATCCAATCCGAAAATCGGATGTCCGATTTTCGTATCGGAATCGGATCCTATCCTATCCAAGGGACCTCTGATTTTGTCCGATCCGATCCAGGGCAAAATCTGAGGTCCCAATTCCGATTCTGATACAATTTTTCCTACTGTGCACACCCCTAATTAAGACTCAATAAGTGCTGAAGGTGAAACAAGACATTAAAAACTCAGTTTTATTCAAGGCCATCCCCCCACTCCAGAACAAACAACTATATTAAATGTAAAGTGTTTTTTATTATATTTATATATTCCTTAAAATTAGATGGCTAGAGCTATGGTACTGGTACTCTGTGGTGCCCCCTTCCCTTGGTGCCCAAAGTACATGTTTATATTGCTTAATGGTTAATCCAGGGCTGCCTCCCTCCACCATTGCTATTTGGCATGGGACAAAATCTGCCAATGACTCAGGCACATGGCTGGTTTTCAGAATGACCGATTTTCATGACAGTGTCTCAAATGTGTAGGGATAGTTGGTAAATAAAGGGCAAATATCTGACTTGAATTACTATGAGGGCCCCCTGATGCAATACTTAAAGCAAATAGAAATTCATAGACTTTACAAAATACATGTTATTATTTTCTGATGCTCCTGCAAATACAGACTATGTTCAGATTAGACATTTTATTCAGTTTGCTATGTTTCTGTTATCTTTACTTTTGATCTTTTTTTCCCCTTTCTTATTTTTTTCCAGTTTTCTCCTTTTCTGCGGAATCTCAATGTGTATGTGTGGGGGGTGGGGTGGGGTGAGTATGCAATGCCATCTCTTGGTCTGCACATAGCAATTTATCTAGATGTATAAAGATCTTAATGTGCCATTGATTAACACTGAAGTCACAAAGCATTAAAAGCAAACATGACAATAAAGAAAATTAACTGGCCAGTTTGAAATTGGCTTCAAGTACAGAGGGTGGGTGACTGCTGTTCCTGATGTAATCATGGCAAATATCCATTATTATGGGATACCTGCATAGATAAGAGGTGGTGGTGATGGAGAACTAGGATATAGTGAAGCGTGGTTGAAGCCAGGGTTGCAGGAGAATTTTGTTCAGTCTGCATTTTAGCCAACTGGCCTAATTCGTACTTCCTGGAGTAATACTCGGATTGGAACACAGTTATTCTTCAGACTCCGCAGTACTCTGAATTTTGTAATGCAGTTCTTGGCTTTAAAATAGGTATACAAAATTGCATATTTTGGTTGAACTGAACAGGGAAAAACGATCATTTTAGGGGAAATGCAAAGAAAATTGCCATTTTTAGGAGGCCATGTGTACAATGTAAATGTCAGTGTTTGTACTTTTTTAATTTGCAGAAAACAGGACAGAATTGACTTAGAGTTGAACACATGACAATATCATATTATTTTGCTATTGGGGCATTGTTAGTTTATTATTATTATTATTATTATTAGTTGTTGTTGTTGTTGTTGTTTAGTTTTAGGACTGTAAACTGCACAAAGGGCATTTGCCAGTTGGGTGGTATGCAAATCAAATCAAATCAAATCAATCAATAAATTGACATGGACCAAAAATGGATTGATCTATCCATCCCTAGTTCAAGCAAATGGTTCGATACATCAACCTCTCTCTTTCCATTCCCATTTTGCTTTGGATGTATGCCAGTAAACAGCCATTTATCCTTGGACTGCACTGATAGATAGAATCCACCAGGTGGCATATAGAAATTCATCACCATTCTGTGCAGCATTTGGCAGTTATTTAAGTTTGTTTTTAAATTAAAACAACGTCTTGATTCCCCTCCCACTACAAGACATTTTTGTGCCTATGATTTTCCTGTGCTACAAATCACAAGAACAATTCTGAACCTTAGAGCAAATATGTGTGTGCCTATATGTGCATTTCCCAATCTTGCCACGTGCAAAGAAAGATGTTGAAAGAAAGAGTATAAGCTGGGGCATTTTAAACACAGGATGGACGAGGTTTATCGTGGCAGTATGGGTGTTATTTCTCATCATCATAATCAGCTGGCATTGTGCAAACGTCTTAATATGCATTAATAACTCAGGTTAGTGGATGGAATCAGATTGAGACTGGGAAGGTGTGCAGCTATAACAGAGTGATTAGTGGCCTGGGAATGCTTTGAGGTGGTGAAGACACCACAGAATGAAACAAAGGAGAATGCTATTATTTGTCCAAATGCCATCATCTCCAGAAATTCCTTTGAAGGCATGTTTTCCACAGGTTGCTGCAGGTAGTTGTGTGTGACTGCTTTGCCATCCACAAAACACAGAATTCAGCCTGTGTTATGATGATACAGTGAAAGAAATGTGATTGATTAGTGGTGTACCAAGCTGATATGCTCATGTGAGATCTCGGTATAGTATCAAGTCTAATATAGCCTAAGGCAGAGCACAGAGGCTCCAAGGAAAAGTGCACTCTTGGTCACCATTGTTCTTACCACATTGGTACCCTATAGAAATCCTGGTGCAATGCATTCTGGGATAGTTTGGGAGATTCTGTCACCCACTGCATCCATCAATCGCACAGCTGACAACATAGACCATAAGAAGAACCATGCTGGATCAGACCAAGGGTCCATCTAGTCCACCACTCTATTCACACAATGGCCAATCAGCTGCCCACAAAAAAATCCACAAGCAGGATGAGTGTAACAACACCCTCCTATTCCTCAGCAACTGGTGTACATATGCCTTTGATACTGGAGGTAGCTTATAGAAATCAGGATTAGTAGCCCTTGATAGCCTTCTTTTCTGGGAATTTGTCTACCCCCCCCCCCTTTTGAAGCTATCCCAATTGTTGGCCATCACTACATCTTGTGGTAGCGAAGGAGAAGGAGGCATATTTTTAGCACCATGTGCAAAGATAGTTTTGTGATTGTTGTGGCATGTCCACAAAGCATGACCCACATCAAAGGTCAACTGACTTTGCCAACTCATTCTGTACTGTAGTGCTCATGTGAATCAGCCCTAAAATGTGAGCCAGATTGTGAGTTACACTCTCATCAGTTGTTGTGATATCAGAGCCTCTGTGAAATCTGTCATTATGGGATTTCATTATTTTTTCACTTGGAGGAAAGGGCCAAATCCACCTTTGCATAAGCACTGCAAGGGGAGAAGAAATTCTCAATCAGTTTCTCAGTGGTTGCGCTCACTCCTGTATACCAGCTGTGCAGCTGCAAAGTTTCTTTTTTCTTGAGGGGTTTTGTTGTGTGCTTGTTTTGGTGTGTGTGTGTGTGTGTGTGTGTGTGTGTTGCTGTGAGAAATGTGTTGACAGCCTGGACACCATTTTGTATCCTCTACAAAGCTTTGAACCTATATTGTCATGCCCTGAGATTGTGGGGAAGAAATGGCAGCTGCCACCAAAAAACAAAAGGGGGGGGTGAATATTCAGTGAATGTTCAGCAAAATGGTCCTCTTTTATTACAGGGCAAGCAAAAGTTAAATCTCAGAAATGTTCTCAGAAAAATCTCCTCAGAATTTTTCAGCTCAGTTTCATTTTTTACTGTCTGTCTGGGACTGAAAAAGCAGATGGAGGCATCCCTAGCTGGCTGCAATACATAGCTGGTGGGCTGCATTTGGCTTGGTTTTTCAGAGGTTGTACTGGCTTGTTCAGTTTCACGGAGCAACTAAATAAGAATACCTGCATATGTCTCAATGTAACCAAAGTAGAATGTGTGTTTGAAGTTCTTCGGTGTAGTCAGCCTTGTCAGAATAACTTACAGCTCAATCTAACATGTATTTACTCAAAAGTAAGTTCCAGTGAGTTCAATAGGACTCACTCAGATGCATAGGATTGCAGCCTAGGTGGGTAGGGGTCTACACGACGTCTCTTTGGTGCCTGTTTCTGATAATATGCGCTTTTTCCTATATTCGTATTTACATCTAATAGCAGTAGAAGAGAGCTGTTAAGGCGAATTACGGGCATCATAAAATTCACTTTACAATTGTTTATATGTGGAGTTTTGCTGCAGAGTCGGTTCAGGGGTGTATGACCGAATGTGGAAAAATTGATGAAAGCACCACTCTGTCTCCTGATGGTACCTCCCCCGGACTTTCCCGCCATTCGTTAACCCCGCGCACCGAGTGTCTCACCGTGGATTACATGTTAGCCCCTGGCCAATCACGATCGCATAGGCCTACAATTAGAGTTTTTAGCAGGGCAGCATTGGCTTTGGGACCAAATGTAAAACCATAAAAGCATAATTTTTCCAGGTACTGGACAGCCCTGGCAAGAACCCGCCCACGGAACATCTGCCCCCCTATTTCTCCTGCCACTCCCACCTCACCATGCTTGCAGCAGCTGCCCCTTATCTCCTGTGCCCTAGCAACCATCTTGGAAATGTGCTGCTTCAAGGGCAAATTTTTGCATTGCCTTTCTGTTACAACATTGCATTTCACACTGATGTCCCAGTTCCATTCAAACTTCCCATTATTCTGCCCATCTCCGGACCCTGAGATGCCAGCTAGCAATGGTTCTGGGATGCCCATTGCTGAGCGGGCTACAGGGCAACCTCACCATACCAGCAGGTCTCTGTGTCAGAGAGGTGGGTTACTGGGCAGGCAGGAGTGTGGGAGGGCTGGGCACTGCCCCCCAAGAAACCCCTGGCTGGCACTGATGTCTCTTTGTCCCCTCTTCCCCTGTCCCCTCTTCCACACACAGTGCAGTGGCTGCTATTCCACCTAGCTATATTCAAGAGACAGAATGGTCAGTTGCAGCTGTGCCTCCGCGGTACAGTGCGCTCATTGCGTGTCCTTCAGCGTAGAATGAGGAGACTTGAGTGTATAATAACAACAATAATATATTTATTTCTAACCCGCCTCTCCCTCTGGATTGAGGTGGGGAACAACAATAAATATAAATAGAAAGACCATAAAATAGATAAAACATTAAAAACAAATAAAACTGATACATCATTAAAAACATCTTAAAATTCAATTGGGTAGGCCTGCCGGAAGAGATCAGTCTGATGCTGCTGTTCATATTATATATATATATATATATATATATATATATAGTCTATGAAAGACATGTGATCAAATCGTCTTTGCCAAGGTTTTTTTTTTTCCCTTTCTGGGGCTAACTCGAAAGTGCGCCTTTTAAACTAGCATCATTAGCGAGCTTTTCCTTGCTAGCTTTCACTTGCACATCCATTTAACTTTTAAGTTGACAAGTCTCATTCTTTCCCTTTTCAATTGGTTGCCAGCTGTCATGAATTCCATCCCTCCCGATGGCACTGAGACTTGTAAGTACCCCCTCCAGCAGTATCCATTTTTAAACGATGTGAGATGAAATAGGGCAAACAACAGAAAAGAGGGAGAGGGTTAGCATGGAGGTGACGCTGCTTTGTTTACAAACCTCCTCAGTTAAATCTGTCCCCATGTTTAATGAAGGTCCCTTTGTAACTGCAAAAACATAATTGCTTCAGTTCATGTCATAATTGGGTTTTACAGATAATTCTCCCAAATTGGCAGTTCTGCTGTCTTGACAAGAGTGAAGATTCCCCTTCTAATCAAGAAGTATCCCCTTTCAAAAGGATTTGTTTTAAAAAAAGAAAGAAAAAAAGATGGCTTTGTTTCAGAACTTGCAAGGGCTAGCTATGTGGTTTTATGTAGCAAAGTGCAAAAATAGATTTGCAAGAGATATTTCTGTCACCCTGTGGGAAAGGTAAAACATGGGTCATGTCTCATGGAAACACACACACACACACACACACACAAAACAAATCTAAAATAAAGGAACATGCTGAGAAGGTAAAGTTATTATTTTGGCCAAGAAAAGTGATGCCTTTTGCATCAACCATTGGGTACTCCAATTGTGTGTTTGTAATGGGACAACACCATTGAATATTGAAATATTGGAATGAAATGTGCTCCACATGTTTTCGGCCAAACGTTCTAAACTTCAATTTTGAATACCAGCTCAACTCCTGCACCCATCTCCAAAGTGGAGAGAAAAAGGCGAAATACAAGGCACTATCTCCCTTGAAAATAGCAAATTGGAATAAAAGTTGGTGTGTGCATTCGGGACAACATTCTGCATTTCAAGGATCTCAGTTTGATGTTTTGAAAGGGGGAACAGCAAATGCATAGAACACAATCAACCTTGGTATCTCCTTTGAAGTTGGAGATACCACAAAGAAAATTGGTGCAAACATGCAAGATGAGATTAGAAATATTCTGGTTTCATTTCTTGCACCCATTTTTTAGCATGAGCTAGGAGTGAGCAAGGCCAGTCTCAAATGATGTAGTTCGCTAGTTTACTTTTTTATTTTCAGAGTAACAGCTGAAGTGATGCTCCCCATAGCAAATCACAGCTAGTATTCTCCTTGAGTATTAATGGGGAAGTTTTACTACTTTTCTGTTCACATTCTTCAGTTTTATCCCTTTTTGCTGTGGCTCCATTCCAATCCCATATACATCAGGCAATCTCAGAAGACCTATTCCTGGTGCTCAATACTGTCGGTCTATCAACAGTTTTTAGCTATGATAGCTAAATGTACAGGGGCAGTAGACCTCTGAATACTAAATGTTCTGGGTGAACACAATGATTTAGGAACATTGGAAGCTGCCTTAGAGGTTCATCAGACAGGGGGAAATCACGGTTCCCTACTGTCGCTTCTCCCCCACCCCCACTTCTATTGCACAATACTTCCTCACAATACTTTATCACACTGCGTTCCCAACACACAGTGGGAGATTGCAGCGAGTTTTGTTTCTAAAAGTCAATTGGACTTACAGTGGTCTTATTTTGTGATGGAAAGAAGGCCAGAAGGAGCAGGAGACACATGGGAGGTAGACGACATCATCAAAAGGACTGGCGAAAACCCGTGAGTGGGCAGTAACGAGCGTGCGATAAAACGCTTCTCTGATGACACTCTTATACTGTCAGACCATTGATCCATCTCGTCCAGTGTTGTTGATACTGACTGCAGCGGCTTTCCAGGGTTTCAGGCAGGAGTTTTCCAGCTATACCTGAAGATGCCAGGGATTGAACTTCACACTTTCTGAATATGAAAGAAATGTGCTGTCTCTTGAACTGGCTGCTGTTGAAAATAGAATGCTACACTAGATAAGTGGGTAAGGCAGTTCTTATGTTCAAATTCTGCATTCTGTCGCCACATTCTGTGATTTTGGCAGCAACTGAGCTATTTGGGGATTGTTCCTTTGTGTCTTGTTCTGTCTCATCTTTGATATGTGTGTGTGAGTGGGGAACACCACACACGCAAGTTATCTGAAGGACATTTTATTTATGTTATTATTTGTATCCCGCCCGATACATTTGTATCCCACCCTATATCACTGGGATCTCAGGGCGGCATACAGATAAAATCAGAACAATGTAAAACAATAAATAATATACACAGCTTAAAATGTATTAAATCGTTAACGAATTAAAACCAGTAGAAAAAAAAGAAAAGCAATAAAAAGAATGGAAAAACAAGGAAAACTATGTGCAACCAACCTTCAATCATACGATCTTACCAATATGTTAACAGTTGACCAGTTTAATTTTTAACTTGCTGTTTTAAAATTGTATTTAAATTTGTATTAATTTCTGCGTTGCTGCTCGGTTTTATCCTGGTAGTGGTCTTATATTGTATTTTATACTATGTTTTTATACTGTTGTGTTATATAGATAGATAGATAGATAGATGATAGATAGATAGATAGATAGATAGATAGATAGATAGAATTGGTTGTCATAGTTTTAATTGTTGTAAATCTCCCAGAGAGCTATGGCTATTAAGCGGCATAGAAATGCAATAAATAAATAAATAAATAAATACATTTTAGAGGCTCTACTCATAAGCTCCCCCAGCAAGAACAATTAGGTAGTAGAGCATGTGACCTCTTGGTGATGGCTGCAGGTTTCGGAACTCCATTCCAACTGAATTACTCATGGCTCTTCACATGGGCCTTCATACTGTGTCTGTTCCAGGCTTCCTTTCCATTGTATTTTCCCCCCAGTACTACTGTTTTTTTCAGTTTCAGACCTGAATTACAATTTGATTTTTCCAGTGTAACTCCAGTGTGTTTTGCTGTGTGCACTGTCCTGTAAGGGCAATGTTCTAAAATATGGTTGGGCAACATGGGGCCCTTGCATGCTCCCCTGCCCCCTGCTGAATTTGCTTCAGTCGTGGTGGAAGCAAAAAGAAATGATTGGTTTCCTGCTAAAATTTGTCTGCACAGTGGTGGCAAAAAGGGCCTATTTAGCTTTGTTTAAAAGCTAAATGGATCATTCGGCAGGGGTGGGGTCATATCACACCAGTTCACACCAGACCCAACTCCAATGGAAATGCAGAGTCAGGTTGGGATTTTAAAACCAGGGTCCTTCTTTTCATCCATGGTTATTTGTCAGCTCACCTTGAAATGACTTAGAAAACCTAGAGACCTCAGCAGATTCCCTTGGGAATATATAACTGCAGCAGTGGATATGGGCAAAACAAGTTATATTGAACTTTAGAAATGATTGCTTGATTTGACTGGTATTTATTGCTCAGGTAATGTACAGAAACAGTAAAATGGCAAAGCACAACTTGCTGCCTGTGCTGCATTATGCCCTACAGAAGAACTATTTTTCACTCGAAATGGTAGTAGCCCTGAAGGCCTTCTTGCTTGGATATTGTACCGTACTACACATGAGATGATATAGTATAAACCCGGTGACTATAAATCTGGCTCTTACACTCCTGAAAGCCAGAATGATCTAGTTCCCATTTCCCACCAATCTTGCCTTCTATTGTGGATGTTTTTACCTGTTTCTTTCAAAGGGAAAGCCAGGGTTGTTCTGTTTGACATTCAAATGAATAAGCCGATGTACAGAATTGCAAAACTATAGGACTGGAGGTGACACAAACTTTGGGCTTCTTCACACCAGTTTTTTTTTTATCCTGCAACTTTACCAGGGTGTTGCTTCCAGATTTTTTGCAGGATTAAGATCAGCTCCTTAACATACACTTCCTGTTATTTTGGCGTGTGGGGGGGGTAGCTTTATCTGTACATTCTACATGTATCATTATATAGCCAGTAGATGGCAGTGCTGTTATAGGGGTGTGCACGGACCCCCCGGATCGGATCGGGACCCGGATCGGGACCTCCAATTTTGTCCCGGACCGGTTCGGACAAAATCGGAGGCCCCCCGGACCGGATTGAGTCCGATCCCGACCCAAAAATCGTAAATTTTTGGATCGGCCGCCATTTTTTTCCCCATAATGGCGGCGGGTGGCTGAGGGGGGGCCTAACTCCCTCCCCCCCCGGGGCCGTCCGCTGTGGACGGCCCCGGCAGGTAAGCCCCCTCCCCCGCGCTCCCTACCCCCCCTGGGGCCGCCCGCTTCCATCCGCTGGCGCCCACGGGCGCCAGCGGATAGAAGCGGACGGCTCCGGGGGGGTAAGCCCCCTTCCCCGCCACTGCTTACCTTCCCGTCCCGGCGGCTCCCGTCCGGCGCCGGCGGCTACTACCAGCGGGCTCCGCGGCCTACTCTCGAGTAGCGCGCCGGGTGATGACATCACCCGGCGCGCCACCCTGGAGTAGGCCGCGGAGCCTGCTGGTAGTAGTAGGCGCCGGCGCCGGGACGGGAGCCGCCGGGACGGGAAGGTAAGGGCCCCCCTCCCCCCTCCGCGCGCCCCCTCCTCCCCTCCACGCACCCCCTGCTTACCTTCCCGGCCCGGCGGCTCCCGTCCGGCGCTGGCGCCTACTACTACCAGCAGGCTCCGCGGCCTGCTCTAGAGTAGCGCGCCGGGTGATGACATCACCCGGCGCGCCACCCTAGAGCAGGCCGCGGAGCCTGCTGGTAGTAGTAGGCGCCGGCGCCGGGACGGGAGCCCCCGGGACGGGAAGGTAAGGGCCCCCCTCCCCCCTCCGCGCGCCCCCTCCTCCCCTCCACGCACCCCCTGCTTACCTTCCCGTCCCGGCGGCTCCCGGCCGGCGCCGGCGCCTACTACTACCAGCAGGCTCCGCGGCCTACTCTAGAGTAGCGCGCCGGGTGATGACATCACCCGGCGCGCCACCCTAGAGCAGGCCGCGGAGCCTGCTGGTAGTAGTAGGCACCGGGACGGGAGCCGCCGGGACGGGAAGGTAAGGGACCCCCTCCCCCCTCCGCGCGCCCCCTCCGCGCGCCCCCTCCTCCCCTCCATGCACCCCCTGCTTACCTTCTCGGCCCGTCCGCTCCCGTCCGGGGCCGGCGGCTACCACCAGCAGGCTCCGCGGCCTGCTCTAGAGTAGCGCGCCGGGTGATGACATCACCCGGCGCGCCACCCTAGAGCAGGCCGCGGAGCCCGCTGGTAGTAGCTGCTAGTGCCGGACGGGAGCGGACGGGCCGAGAAGGTAAGCGCCCCCCTCCTCCCCCCCCCCGCTGTCCACTTTCATCGGTGGGCGCCCGCTGGCGCCCACCAATGGAAGCGGCGGTGGGCGCCAGTGGGCGCCCGCCGATCCGCCGATCCGCCGAACCGGTTCGGAGCCTTTTCGGACCGGTTCGGATTGGATCGGCTGATCCAGCTGCGGGATCGGAAATCGGATAATTTATCCGATTTCCCACTGGACCGGACTCGGATCGTGGATCGGGTCCGATCCAGTGCACATCCCTAGTTATAGTACAACTCCGTCTTTAAACAGACAAATTCAAACTGCTTATTTTGATTACAGTGTTAGCTCCATTTCAAATAAAGCTGCGGAAATGGTCAGAAAGCATGGGAGAGGTGCTGGAAGTTGATGACATCATGTACAGGACCCACAACCTTCCATGAGTAACCAATCTCAATCGCAGGATAAAAGCCCCATGTGGAGAAGCCCACTGTCTACGATGCATCCTTATCTCAAAGTCATGCACCTTCCATGCTGAAGTGACCCATTTTGGATTGAAGAGATGTCTGATTACTCTACTTCAGTTTAGAGGATAATAAAATGTGCACAAGGATAGAAATCATTCATGGGATGTTGGAGTCAAGCCTGTAACAACTTGTGCCCCTCATTGCTTTGTCCTAAACTACCTGTATTTATCCAAAATGCAAAAACAAACAAATCCTCTTTTGCATCTGTTTTGAGTATATTCATAATAACGTTCCCCACAGTGCTGTACAATGTTGGTAAAAGAAACAGACTTTAGAATTTAAATTTACATCAAATATCATAATTATGAACCAAATCAATAGAATTATAGTATGCATATTTCACTTTCAATGGAGCGTGTGGATTCTATGCAGAGACGTATGAGGAACAAGAAACTTTGCTGATCATCCAGTGCCATTTGTTTTCTTTCTTCCTGAGGAGATGATGGAGATGATGAAGGTCATCCCCCACAAGTCGAGATGGGTAAGCCCTTGATGGCTCACATCCAATTGGCTTGGAAATTTATTTATTTATATATTTATTTATTTATTTTATTTCACTTATATACCGCCCCATAGCCAAAGCTCTCTGGGCGGTTTACAACAATTAAAAACATTGAACATTAAAAACACCAATATACAAAATTTAAAACCATAAAGCATAAAAACAAGTTCAAATTACAATATCCTTCTGGGTCAAAGCACAACAACAACACAACAACACAAACCCCTCATCTTATGCTGTTAAATGCCTGGGAGAAGAGGAAAGTCTTGACCTGGCGCCGAAAATATAACAATGTTGACGCCAAGCGAGCCTCGTCGGGGAGATCATTCCATAATTGGGAGGGCCACCACTGAAAAGGCCCTCTTCCTTGTTACCACTGAGCCATTTTCTGAACTTAAAAAAAATCAATACATTGGGAAATGGCTTGGCTCATTTCAGAGGCCCCCTCCACAAGGATTCGCTTTTGCGCCTGGTTAAGTGATTATGTGCTTCATCCCTGAAGCGCATTTACCCCTAATACCTCTGCACGAGAGGCAGGCAGGGAGAGGGGAGGGGGGAGGCAAGACCCCCGGAGGCAGGAGCCGATCTCGGCCGGGGAGCAGCGGAGGGAACAGCGAGAGTCCTCCGCCAGCCTTTCTCTCTGCAAAGGCAAGAAACCGGGGGTGGGGGGGGTGCTCAGGGGAGCCGGCGGCGGCAGCGGCGGGGGGGAGAGGGGTGGTGGTGGCAGGGCGACCCCTTCTTCGGCCACGCGAAGCTCTCCCACGTGCGCTGGCTGCAGCCTCAGCACTCCGCTCCATTGCCTGCCTGCGTGCCTGGCTGCTTCGCCCTCCCCCGCCGGAGGGAAGTCTGTCGAGGGACGTGGGCGGGTGAGGAAGGCAAAAGACGGAGCCAGAGGAGCCGGCTAGGGAAGCCAGGAGCCGAGCAGGGGAGCGAGCAGCAGCAGCAGCAGCAGCACATCCCGCCGCAAAATAAAACTCGCTATTTAACGCGCATTCGATAATGCGCACAATCGGAGGGATAGCGCGCCTCTACGCCCGATTTGCGCTCCCTCCTTGTAGAGGTAAATTTTTTAAAGCGCCTTGAAAGAGCTTTAAACCTCTCTTGTAGAGGCAGCCAGAGTCAATCTGAATTCCAGCCCTCTCAACACTGGACAATCAGGAACCACTTGCAAGCCTCCCAGATCCCTGTGTGTCAGTGACAACTGTGCATGGACAGGGTAGCTGTCTCTTGGCCACATTTGCCTCTGCCCGCGCCTGGCGAAGCCTGGGCGCGGGGGGGCCGTTTGCGGGCGCGGGCGAAGAGACGAGGCATGGAGGCAGCCTATTGGCTGCTCCATATGGCACCACAAAGGGGGATGGGGGCTGCAGCTATAAAGGTGAGCTGCAGGCCCAGAAGCCTCCTTTTCGGATCGCAGCTCCCTCCCTCCCTCCCTTGTTAGCAGTATGGGCATGTCTGGTCGTCCCTTTGGAGGCCGAGTAGGAATTTTTGGCACACATTCCGATTTAGGCTGCGTGTTTTTTCGCCTACTCCATTCTGTGAGGCAAGCAGGGTGTAATAAATAGGCTAATCTATTAATTGGTTACATGACACTGGCGGTTAGGCGCGGGCATCTAGAGGGGGAGGGATATCGGTGAGCATTCTCAGGCACCGTTTTGGTGAGGGGTAGAGTCTGAAGCCCAAGGTTGGGAGCCGTGTGGCACCAGCTGGGAGGTTAAGGCTTACCTCTGAGGCTAACCTGTCTCACCTGCTCGGAGCCGTGTGGCACGAGGGTGGTGACGCAGGGAGGTCTCCCTACCCAAAGGGAGAGCCCATGGGGTGGCGAGATGGCAAGCGCCACCACATGGGATAGAATGGCTCGCCCGACCCAGGGATGGCTCTGGATGAAGCCATGATGTAGATGCCCGCTTAGGTGTTACCCTGTCTGCAGATCTTGTTGAATAAAATGTGGCCCATGTTTAAATTCCAAGCAGTTGTCTCGTCTCTTTATTTCGTCCTGCGCTCCGTAAAAAGCCTTTGAGGCAAATAGGCTACATCCACCAAAACTGGACCTCCTGCCCCCCCCCCCCATCAGCAGAGAACCTTTTGCCCCAAGGGCCCACTGGGACAGGTAAGCTTTCTTCCACCATCCGTTTTCACAGGAGGAGCCCAATTATCTCTCCCCATTCAATCAAAGAAAAACTTGGGGTGCTGCAATGCTCACCTCTTCTTTGAGGCAAGCATTATAAACTCCTACATCTCACATCTGCCCCCAAGCTCAGTGATTTTTGCCAGCAGCTCTGCTCACCTGTCATCTGAACTGGTCTGTCCAGGAGCAATTTTACCATCTCATCAGCTGTTTACATAAACTAGGCCTTTCTCCATCTTATGCGCAATGGCAGAATCCTGGACAGTACCACTTCAGGCTGCACGGGGAGGTGCCTTAATTTTGAATGCTCCTCCTCATGCCAGTCAAAAATAAGAAAAGAAAATCCCTCCATGTAAGAAAACCAGCACTGCAGGGACTGGACTAGTGTAAGTCTTTATCTCGAATGCTTAAGCTTACTACATGTGGGGAGTTCTTACATGGAGGACCATTGAAGAAAATGACTTTCATACCTGTCATCTGAGGTGGTACTACAGTCCAGTATTCTGCCAGGAGATGCAAAAAGATTGGGAAGCCTCTAGGATATCTACAAGGTTGAACGAGGTAGAAATGAAAACCAGATCTTGGTACTCCTGCTGTGCATATTTTCAAGTTCCTTGGCATTCAGAGGGACTGACTCCCAAGTAAGTATGCTTAGGCTTGCAGGCTTAATTTTTAAGCAGAAAGCTCTGAAGTGCAATGAATCTTCTCCTTTGCTTGGCTATGGGTTTTAAGTCTTAAAAACTGCATATTTATGGATGCAATTAAGAAACGTTTGTGTTATATGATCAATGTGAAGTGGCTCAGAATCACTGCGATTTCCTTTCCCACCACGGAATAAATCTATATACCAGATAACAAGCAGTCGTTAGCATAGTCATAATCACCATTGTCCAAAGGTACTGGTTTCTTCCAAACAATAAGGAAAACATAATAAAATGCCTTTGTGCTCATGTGAAAACATAGCATTGCCTTGTAAATGAGTGTGCTCTAAAAATGCATTCCTAAATCTATAATTCAAGAAGCACATTGCTCTATGGTTGGGGAACTTATTAATTTAAATTAAACATCATAGTTATGAACCAATGGGTGACTTATTACTTTCCATTGTTAGCAAGAAAAAGAGGGCAATAGTATTATAATACATTTATTTCACCTACATGGACTATCTGTGTTCTGGATTGGGATGCTATTAAAGGGGTAAGGAGGCTTTTAAAATCTGGATCAGCTTCCCCACACGTCTGCTCTCTAGAGTAAAAATAGCAGGAGGGGAGAGACACATAGCTACTAGATATGGATTTAAAGTAATGTCTGCTTTGGCCCTTAAGTTATTTAACATTCTGTGGTGTTTCATGGAGTCAGACAGTGTATTGACTTAGCCCAGCCTACTGCCATACGGATAACCTTCCCTTTTCAGAGCAGATGGAGAGTAAAGTATGTCATAGACAAAATGTGTTTGGTCTCTAGAGAAAGGATTGAGGCTGCTTTATTCTCAGACTGCTATGTTTTGCCAGGCCTTCTGCTCAGGTTCGATGTCTTTTTGGTACCTGTTTAATATATTACCATCTCTTGAGCGAACCTGCACAAAACCAAACTCCACACCGAGCAAACACTACAGTGGAATAATATTTGTGTGACTTAGAATTTTAGAGGGAGTGAAAAAGCAAAGGGTGCCATTTCTGTCCCTTGCAATAGGACCCAATGCTCTTTCACATGTAAATAGAACATGTTGTGCCTATACAATGATGGTATATACACCTACATTACTCAATTTAAAACAAACACCAGTTTCTAGCACAGCAAGGGCTGCTTCTGGAGGGGACCTGGAAATCATTTGTCCCACATATCCTTCTCAAAAATCTGACGTCTGCTGAATATTTCACATCCCGTATTTGACATCAGTAGGACAACATGTGACCTCATCCTATGGTATTTGAATGATTGCAACACATTGTACATGGGCCTGCATTTGGAGATGGTTCCGAAAGAAGTAATTTAACATACTGCCACCTGGGACACGACACTGGGATCATGCCTCACCTGCACTGAAAAAACAGTGCTGGCTCGTGGCCAATGGCTGAGCCCAATATAAAGTGTTGGTGCTCACCTTTAAAGTGGCTTAGGCTTGAGAGGGATAAATCCCTCTGTTTCCAGTCTGTGTCTGGTTTTGCATGTATTCACACATAAGTCTGTTCTGACCTGTTTCTGCCTTATTTTTGAATGTATCCCCCCATATATATATTTGCATGTATTTGCATGTTTTTATGATGTTTTATTATTTTTTGTGCTGCTGTTCTTTTAATTCTTTTATCGCTGATATGCCATTCTTATTAGATTGTTTTGGGGGAAAGTACGTTTTGTTGCTTGTTATTGCATTTTATCACTTTTTGTTAGCTGCCTTGAAGTAGATAAGAGAAGGTGGGATGTAAGTATTTGAAATGAGTAAAATATTTCCAGTTCAACAGCACTGGCATCTAAATGACACTGTTTGATATGTACTTTGACATTAGTTCTTATTACATTTATATCTTCCCTTTTCTCATCTTGCAAGGAACCCAAGGCAGCTTACATGGTTCTCCCTGGTGAAATTCCCTCTTCATCACCACAGTTAAAGCTGTAAGAGCTATACTAGAGTGACCAGATACAAAAGAGGGCAGGGCTCCTGCAGTTTTAACTGTGGTGATGAAGAGGAAATTTCACCAGGTGCTGCATGCATACAAATGACACCTGCTGAAATTCCCTTTTCAATGCAACTGTTAAAGATACAGGAGCCCTGTCCTCCTTTTCATATGGTCATCCTACACAAAACCCCTGTGAGGTAAATTGGGTGAGAGTCACTCAGTGAGCTTTATGGCTCAGTGGGGACCAGAACCGGGGTCTTCTGAGACCCAATATGACACCTCCCAAACCCCCAGCACCACACTGACATTTAACAGTGCTTGAGAGTGGGCCTGTAACGTTTTGCATTTGACCACCAATGGGAAATGGATCCACTGGATGGCAGAATATCCTGGCCTGGGAAGCTTCAAAACTGGGAGTGTAGGGACCTTGTGTAATAGTAGCTCAGTCCAGAAAAAACACCCTCAATTCCTGGAAGCAGTCCTTTCTTCGCCGCAGGTATCCGTCAAGGAGAAGATCAGAGAAAAGGTCTCAGAGAAGAACAAGTACCAGGGCGATAGAAATGGCTGACCCTAGAGGACCTTTCTAAGCTTGGTTGATTGCAAACCTTATCCTCCTCATGAGGTTGTAAGTATTTGAGTTATTCACATTGTTAAATATTTGATGTATAGCACTTCAGCCTAACACATATATGTCTTAGCTCTTTTCAAATAGGTACATGTAAGGGTTTTTTTAAAACAACATCAACAACATACACACACACACAGAGGGAGCGGGGAGAGATGAAAGCATAGATAAATGAAATGATGGAGCCTTTCAGCAGGACATCTGTCAGAGTGGAAACACCTGCTACTTAAAGAATCCCTTTAAAATACTATTAACAATCAACCGCTTGCTTAGGCCACTTACATTTTGAACAGTTCTGAGACTGAAATAGAATTGATGCTGGTAGAATTTGCAAAAGGCAGCAACGTTGAAGATAAAAGGGGAGCCCATTGGAGAGAAGGGGAGGAGGAGGAGGAGGAGGAGGAGGAGGAGGAGGAGGAGGAAGAAGAAGAAGAAGAAGAAGAAGAAGAAGAAGAAGAAGAAGACACATGATTGCAATGAGTAATAAAACTCCACCCCCTTGCAAATATGCAGGATACACAGAGTGTACATGTCAAGTTTCAACACACGGACATTCAGAAAAATGAAATGAAAAGACGCATCCAGTGAAACTGGGGAAGAAAAAAAAATCTGCAGTGAAGTCATGGAAACTGCAAACCAAAAACAGGTAGCTCGATCTCTTGTCACAGCCAGCTCATGGATCAGAGGAGAAAATGAGCTCAGCGGTCCGCTGGCACCCTCTGAAAGGTGAGAGCATTTCATTTTCGACAGGACAGCAGCTGCCGGCTTTCAGCCTGGTTTCAAATCTGCTCAAAACGTACATGTAGAGCCGCTCTATTTTTGTAGAGCTGCTGCTGTTGCTGCTGCTGCTGCATAACTGCAAAGCACGGCCAACAAACTGAGAGTCTGCTGAGGATGTGGTCTTCTAAACCCGGTGGCCAGGCGAGGTTGGGAAGCTGCAATCAAAGCATGGCAGCCGGCAGAAACCGAAACACAAAGGTTTCAAAAAGTAGAAGAGCACAGCTTAGATTGATGGGCTATGAAGCTAATATTGACTATGCATCTGGTATCTATTGGTGCTGTGCCGTAAATTTCAATTATTCCATTTCCAGAATTTTGTGGGGGAGGGCGATGAAAACTCTGGCAAAAGAGGCTGGGAGAGGTGAAAATTTTGGAGAATTTTCTCCTTGGGGAGGGGGGACAAGATTTCTACATACCTTTTTAAGAGTATGAAGTTTTGAGGGGTCTTCTTTCTATATATTTTTGAAAATATCCCTGGCATTTGCAGGAACCTAGGAGTTCTTCCTGAATGCCTGTTGGAGAGGGTGAAGTCACCTTGTCTCCAATAGGCATTCCTGAAGAACTGCTGGGCCCCTCCAAGTGTTGTTGTTTTTTAAAAAAGGGAAAAAAACTGAAAACAGACCCCTTAACAACCAGTTACAGTGTATAGCTAGAGTGACCAGATACAAAAAAGGGCAGCTTTAACTGTTGTGATGAAGATGGAATTTCACCAAATGCTGCATGCATACAAATGACACCTGCTGACATTTCTTTTTCTGTACAACTGAAAGATACAGGAGCCCTGTCCTCCTTTCTGTAGGGTCACCCCAGGCTACACTTAAAAAGGTATGTGGAAATGCTGCCCCCTCCCCGGGAGAAAATTGTCCCAAATTCTCTCCCTCCCTGTGAAAGAGGCAGAAAAAAGAATGCCTCTTGCGCAGGGAAAGAAAAAGTTCCCAAAAATAGGGGCAGGATTCGGCACAGCATTAGTATCTATTACCTGTATGCATATGTTGTCCCCCCCCCCCACACACACACTTTTCTGTTATTGGGTAGACTAGGATATACAGCAGGGGTGGGGAACCTCACTCCCAGGGCCCAAGTCCAGGCCTGCAGGCATTCCAATCTGGCTTTCTTGGGTTCCCAAGAGGACCATGACCCCTTTCCCTGGTCCCACCCCTTTCCCTCCATCCCTGAACATTTGGTAGTTTCCTGGGTTTTGTGCAGTTTTTCCCCATTCTAAAAAGTTGAAATGCCTCTCATAAGGCTTAATGACTGATGGTAAGAGCTTTAAGCTACAATATGCTTATATGTGGGAGGAGGGAGGATTTTGGGCCACACCCCTTTGTCTTCAGCCCCACCCACCACTGGAATTCAGCCCCCCAGAGAGTCTCTGAATTTGGTCCCTGGACTGGAAGAGGTTCCCCACCCCTGGTGTACAGAGAGGGGTGTTGGGTGGCATCTGCGGTCCACCTCTGTAATTTGAAGGTTTCTGTTTATATGTTCCAAGGTAAAATATATCCGTCATTATATTGGGGCTGGAGATAGTTTGGGTCAAATCTGACTAGCATTACTTAGATCATTTCTACACAAGGCTTTTTATTGCATGCTCATGATTGGTGACTCATGGGTGTTTACAGGTCCTTAATACAACGTCGTCAACCTCCATGGCACCTCCTGAGCAATTTTGACATTTATCCTGCTTTTAAAAAGATTGGAGATGACACAGCAGATCAGAGATAATGCAGCAAAAAGCGTTAACACTGATATATAGGCTGTGTGTAATGGTGGAATTGCAATCTAGTGACTATATAATGAAACTTATAGAACTCGCAGAATCAAAGTGTATGTCCTCCTGTGTAAAGGAGTCGATATTAATCCCACAAAGAATCCGGAAGCAAAACCTCCTGTAAGTTGCAGGATAAAAAGCCTGATGCGATGACAGCCTTAGTGGTGAGGGACTTGGGGTTGGCTTCATCCTCCAAGAGAGCTTTGCCCCCTCCACAAGGATGCGCTTTTGCGCCCGGTTCCGGGATTATGCGCATTATCGCGGAGGCGCATTTACGCCTAATCCCTCTGCACGGGAGGCAGCGAGAGGCGGCGAAGCGCATTAATTCATGTCCAAAAAGCGCTTTAGAAGACGTTAACGCGCATAAGCGCTTGTTCACACCGCGATAATGCGCTTTAACGGCCGGAGAAAAATAAAAGTTGCTATTTAACGCGCATTCGAAAATGCGCATTATCGGGGAGATAACGCGCCTGTACGCCCGTTTTGCGCTCCGCTGGTGTGGAGGTAAAATTTATAATAAGCCTCTAAGGCTCATTAAACGTCTCGTGTGGAGGAGGCCCTAGTAACTTCTAAACAGCCACTAATTTAATTCATGGCATGGGGAAAGTGATTCTAACTATGCCCAAATCCAGAACTTAGTTGCAATGGTGCCATCAGGGCAGGATTTTGGGAAAGACGTCTAGGGCCTAACTCACTCAGGGCCAAAACAGACATTACTTTAACTGTGTATTCTTTCTTTCACTTTAGAACAGAAACCCCCCCACCCCCGATCTGGATTTGGACCCCAGCTTGTGTAGTAGGAGGACTTTTAAGGTCCGGATTAGGCCCCATGTGTTTACTCTAGAGTAAAAATTAACAAAAGGTGTAGCTGCTAGACACATTTAAAGTAATGTGTGCTTTAGCCTTCTGCAAAATGAGGAGGAAGCCTCCCAAACACAGCAGGGCTGGCTTGCCACATTTTGAAGTGAGTGAATTCATATACATTACCATCTAAAGAGCCCCCATTCCCAATAAGACCCTTAACTCCAGAGTCTGAAATTGCCTAATTGCACCACTTGCTCTTACGTCTGAATGAAATGCTCTAACCCTTCACCACTTTATGGTCCATAAAAACTCATCTAATTCATGCCTGGATCTTTTCATTTCTTCTTTCTACTTTTCTCGCTGTCCTTCCTATTCTTCCACCATCTCTGTGTGTGTGTGTGTGTGTGTGCGCGCACGCGTTGCAGCTTTAAATGTATTTAGATCAGGTTTGAGTCAGGCACGCTTTCTGCAAACTGACTGCACACATTAGTGGTGCTGCTCAAGACATGGAAATTCCCATGGCTCCTAGTTAGTTTTAGAAGAGTAGCAATGAAAGGGGTTGTTGGCTCTGTACCAAATGCATATTTAAATAATGCACCAGAAAATTACGCCACAGTCAGAAATCGCTATATCTGCAATTTTATATTCAGACACAATTTTCCAGAGGTCCTGATTACCATCCTGAGTTCAGTGTTTTACAGGAACTGCAATAGGATAGACTTACGGTGAGTTTTAAATGACCTAGAAAATGAGAGCAAAAGAATTTTATTCATTACAGGATTAATTACTTCAGTGACAATTCAGCGTCAATTAAGAAGCTCATTGTAAAAGCACCTTTAGTAAAATGTCAGATGCTTCTGCTTAAAAAGAGACAACAGATAATTTCCACTAAGATTGCGATTATAGCGTGTTTCCGGTGGCTATAGTATATGATTAGAGGAATCAGAAGGTGAACCTCTTTCTGGGCTCTACCATTTCAGCTGTGGCAGATAGAAGATTTTAAAAAATATACACACCCAACGTAGCTTCAAGATATGAAACTAGCATATGAGGGAGAAATTTCTAGCTTGCTTCCTAGCATGATAATATTCCACACGTGCAGAGGGCGGGCGGTGTTATATACTGGCCAATGTGAAATTTGAATTCAGCAAAAATGCGAAAAGTGTTTCAGCTCTAAGATGGCCTGGAAAACATGCACAAGTCCTATTCACACCTTCTCCATATAAAGAACAAACGGATGGAGAACAGGGATGCAGGCTCACTCTGCTGGTCCTGATGTTTGTAGATGTAGCGCTGAATGCACAGATATCAAGGGGACATGACCAGCAGCACATGCAACTTCAAGGGCAGGTCCAAAGGTGCAGTCCCACACTTCCTACTTTTCCACATGTTATGGGCATAGAAAATGTTTCAAGCCATGGATTCTGTCAACACTCTGCACTGTAGCCTGGGTTGCAGGGTTCTGCTACGGGTCATATCTTTAGCAGGGGGTCAAGTTAAGCCAGGTTTCTCAAGCGAGCAAGATGGAAAGAGATCAGCACCTCAAAACACTGGAGGCCAAACAGGGTTATATGTACGTTGCTCCAACAAACAGCAGATCAAGACTGAGCCTTACAGCAGCATTTTAGCTCCCTTCAGGCTGGTTCACTCAGCCTTTATAATGACTGGGGCAATTTCTTTTAAAGGACCCTGGCCTGTTATAGCAGCCAACAGCAATATTGTAGAAATGGCTGTGGTATGGAAGTGTCCTCATGGCCGGAATCCTCAGGGGCTGAAGATGGCAAAACACCTTTTCTGGACAGAGGGGCCAACCTGTGGGATCTTTCTGGGGAACTAGGTCCAGGGGAAGTGGAAGCTTTGTGATGCCTTTCCATGACTGAATTCTCTTCCTGAATTGTTAACTCTGTCTGGACCCTTCTCTGAGGACCTAGGGTTGGGATTCTCTGAGGATGGGAGTTTGGGGTCCTGGTTCATGACACAGATAGACCTTTGGTTTGATGCAAGAAAGTAGTTCTTCTGTATGTTTTGTTGTTTTAATTTTTGTATATCAGGTCCCCTCTACAAGGATTCGCTTTTGCGCCCGGTTAGGCGATTATGCGCATAATCGCTGAAGTGCATTTACACCTAATACCTCTGCACGAGAGGCGGCGAGAGGTGGCGAAGCGCATTAACGGATGACCAAAATGCGCTTTACAAGTAGTTAATGAGCATAAGCGCTTGTTCACATAGGCAAAATGCGCTTTAACGGCCGGAGCAAAATAAAACTCGCTATTTAACGCGCATTCGATAATGCGCATAATCAGAGAGATAACGCGCCTCTACGCCCGATTTGCGCTCCGTTCTTGTAGAGGTAAATTTTTTAAAGCGCCTTGAAAGAGCTTTAAACCTCTCTTGTAGAGGCAGCCTCATTTTAAATTGTTTTTAATCTTATGTGAACCACCCAGAGAGCTTCGGCTATGGGGCGGTATACAAATGTATAAAATAAAATAAATAAATAAATACATGGGTTACACAATTACTGCTAGTGTTGTTCATGCTGCTGAGCAAAAGGCATGTCAAGTTTCTTGAGCAGGAGGAGAGGTTGGGGTGAAGGAAGGTCTTCTAACACTTTGCCCCATCACCAGATGACCCCTTTTCACACCAGGTCTTCTCACATGGCATTCTTTGTCCTCTTCCCAATTTACATTCCCTCCTTGGAATGACTGGCTATCATTTATTATATAGGGGGAAAAGAAAGATGCATTTAGGGGCACCTCTGGGATGGTGACTAAACCAGCTTCCACCAGGCACTGGTAACCCTGGCCATTAAGTATCAGGCATGCTCCATTTCTGGGCAATCGGTTTCAAATCTAGATAGATGATGATGAAGTTTTGAAAGTCTCCTAATAGAGGCTGCATCACAGATGTGATGGCGTGGGGCTTTGGAGTCCCAAGCCATCACTTGCCAAAAATGCTTGCCAAATTGTCGATATGGTAAGTTGTTTGCAGTTTTTTAGACTGCATGATAGTGGACAATAAGGTGGGGAAATGGTCAAAGATAGAAACCAAAGGGACCAATATCCATTGTTCTGAGGTCCCCAAACAGTAAACACAGAGATATTAAAAGATCATAGCACTTGCTTTCTCTTGGCAGATTTCCTTTTGTAATAGGAATGGACTCTTTTGAGACAGCTAGTAAGCAGATATGCTGCATACTGATACTTGTGCCTGTCTGGGTTATGTTGTTTTAGCATATCTTCCCCCGAAAGTATTTGGAATTATTCATATGCAACTACTGCTTACAGCATTTAGGGTTAAGGCTAGCTTGTTATGATGTAAGAACTTTTGGGATGGAAATTTAAGTACAGCAGCAGGAACATCGGTTTGGCAACTCCTTCCATGTGTTATCTTTCCTTATAATGTATGATGGCGTATCAAGACCTTTGAAAGAGTCATGCTAATTATCTGGAGAACAGAACTGTCCTCAAATACTGTTTGATTTTTTCCCCCAGGGCTAGGCTTTACTGTCTGCCTTCCGCTATATTGCACGACCATTTCTCAGGTACTCCTTTTAATGAACGGTTATGCCACTCTGGGAATGGGGCTATAGAAACATTAGCCCATGTCTTCGTTGTATGTAGGTTCTATAAAGAAGATTTAAATAGATTATTAACTACTAATCTCTTGGAACACCCAGGTCAGACTTTTGAATGGTCTCTGTTTTACTTATGATAATAATAATAATAATAATAATAATAATAATAATAATAGAAACAGGGGCAAGATTTATTTTCCTTTCCCTTTTTATTTTGGCCTTAAGTGCATGTAAAAGGATTTTTTTTGCTTAAATTCATTTTGTGTTGTCTCTTCCCTAGATTATATATGTATTACATATTCTAATTTTTATATTTTAATTTACTATCCTATATATTTTAGTTCACATATCTTAATCAATTTTGTCATATATCATAGTCTGTATATTTTAATTTAGCATACTAAATTTTTATCTTGGTGATACTTTCTTATTTATTTCAGTCTTGTGTTAAACTTTACTGTTTTTGGAGTGTCTTTGTTCCTTGAATGGGTCTGTGACTGTATAATAAATTTTGATTGATTGGTTGATTGATGGCACATCAAATTACTTGGTGTTCCTTGACAACAGCGAAACCAGGGAGGGCGGTGGGGTTCCTCTTTATGTCTGTGTAAAAAAGCCAAATAAAATTAAGCAATAATCTATACACACAAGAAGGCTGGAGTTCTAAATAATGTCCCCTGCTGTGGAATGATGAACAACAAGATAAAGTCACAGTTTTAGCATTTATAAATGTCAGTGTAACGCTGGTGCTCATTTTAATGGCCTAAGACACACGTCGCTTGTAAACTTCCTGCTCTTGACATCATACTGCTGTTAAGCTGCATAGATGGTTTCAGAATCCAGTGTTGGAGTTTTATATGATCCTGGCTTTTAAAGCTAACATTTCACACACACACACACACACACACACACCATTCATAACAGGATCTAGAACAGTATTGCTTGTGTGTGTAAACTGGTATAATGTAATACACAAAAGCATTTTCATAAGTGCTACCTGAGTCTCTCTCATACTATTTATGTTAATATGATTTATGATATATATATATATATATATACACACACACACAATATCTATCTATCTTAAACAAATTGTCTCACTTTTAATAATGTGGAAGGAAACCTGGAGGAAAGGTATTTGTACAAACCACATAATATTAAGCGATGGCAACCAGATTTTCTTGTTTTCCTTTCCACCCCCTTCGTCCCTTTTTCTGTTTGTGTCATGTGTTTTTAGACAGCAAACCTAAGGAAAGGGGTTGTGTTATACGTAAGCCACTTGGGTGCCTTTCTGGTTCAAAGTTGGGTATAAATGCTTTAAATATATACATTCCTTCACTCATACATGTGTATCTCAAATAAGCATTTGGTCAGTGCAGGCTGTAGAGTCATGTTATGACCTTCTTGAAGCCAGAGTCATTTTAAGCCTCACCTATGAAAATGCCCTTAAATCTGCGCTGTGTGATCTCTGGTTCAGATTTCCCCTTCAGACATAACACCCTTGTTGTACTTAAGGTGGAGCTGCTGGGTTGGATCACGCTTGCAAATAGTTCCCCGTGTTAAGAATTTCCTCCAGGTGGCCTGATGAGTCTCAAGAATGGTGTGTTGCCTTCATATCTAATTAATAAATGCTGCCCTAGGACTAGTGATGGAACTCACTTCATGCTGTAGCAATCCGCTAAAGCTGGGCCATCTATGTTATCGTGGTATATCATCATGTTCTGCCAGTCCTCTCTTCATTCCTTCTCACTTTGGACTAGATTGGATGATGCTCCTCCAGCCAGCCAACTTATCATGTGGGTGGGAGCAAGAGCATGCCTGCTCTCCCTACTCAGCTTGCGCATCTGCTCCATCTCAAAAGATGTTGCATATTCCCATAGTGAGATGATGCTCGAATGTGGTGTACAAAATCAACCATAGTGTAAAGAATGTGGACAGGGAAACATTTTTCTCCTTTTCTCATAATACTAGAACCTGGGGTCATCCCGTGAAGCTGATTGGTGAGAGGTTCAGGACAGATAAATATAGTTCTTCACACAGCGCATAGTTAAACGATTGAATTGGCTACTACAATATGTCAGCCAATTCAATAAATTCGAGGAGGAGCAGGCTATCAATGGCTACTAGTGCTGATGGCTATATGATATCTCCAGTATCAGAGGCAGTAAGCCTATATACACCGGTTGCCGAGGAACATGGGCAGTAGGGTGCTGTAGCACCCGTGTCCTGCTTGTGGGTTCCTGGTCGGCAGCTGGTTGGCCACTGTGTGAACAGAGTGCTGGACTAGATGGACCGTTTGTCTGATCTGGCATGGCTCTTATGTTCTCAGTATGTTTGTATGCATGTCAAAGGCAATGCACATGGGCCAAACTCACACGGTCAGTTTGTCAGGGGGAAAACTCCTGGGATTTTGGACTATGTGTATTAGATTTTACACATGTAGGTCATGTTCGAACATAATGCTCCCACATGGATGTGCAAGGATGCTGAAGGTGCAACAAGCATATTAGGTGGATCAGGGAACAGCAGGGACCTCTTTCATCTCCCACCCCCCATGCAATGTGTCAGATCAGGGAAGAAATATTCTTCATCCAACGTTTCAGGGGCAGGCTGGTTTATCCATACATGCGCTGTCATCCCATGATTACTGCAAAATCAAATAACTGCTTGCTTACTTACATGCATGAATGGACTATCATAGATAGAACACCAAAGAAAGAACTTTAATATAACCCCAAACATAATGTTTTCATGTCCTGCTACTAACCTTCATGTCTTCAGTAAATGATACTCAGTAAATGATACTCAGTAATTAATGATGTACTGACTTGCATGGATGAACCATCCCACAAACTCCATAATGCTGTGGACTTGTTGGAATCCATTTTTTAAGCTAGAAACAAAGACATTTGGAGGGAGGAGGGATGTAGGAAATGATATGACAACATCTCCAAATAGTACATAAAAATGCAGTCTCGATATTGTGGACTGCATTCTTTGACATTCCCAGCCTGCCTCATCTGTACTGTTCAGGAAAGAATGATGAAAAAGCAGTATGGTAGCTTCTTTAGGAAGTCACTGCCATTTTGTGATTTAATTGGCCCCAATGGGCTACTTGACTATTTCCCTTCAAAGGTAGGAAGATTCCCTACCTTCTGCAAAGTGCTGATGGGAGACATTAATTATGGCCGTGCCATGCAAGTGGGTCTCATTTTCAACCACATCAACACACACACACACAAAGCATTCTTGAGAACTGTCACATGAAGAAAAAATAGATGGAAAAGGCCAATAAAGTCTGCTTCTTTTCTTTTAAAAAACCATAATGTTAAATTAAACTGTTTATAGTTTTACACTAAGATTTAACTATTTCAGGAGTGCTGATTTTGAAATGCATTAGATTTTCCACACTTGAAAGAAAGAAAGATCTGAGGAAAGAAAAATCCAAATTATTAAAAACAAAAGTATATTTTTAGGGACTGAAAAGCAATACAAAACAAAGAGTTTTCAGTTAAGTGTAATTTCAACTGTCTTTTCCCTATGAAAATACTTTCTTTCATCTTAAAAGACCACCAAGTGATGGAACAATGTCCTGCAATTGAACGAAACTGGTGGTTGTTATGTCTCTGGAGACAGGGCATCAGCTGTTAACTTTCTGCATCAAAGGAAACTTTGGATGTAAGCACTTAACATCACTGTACTGGAATAAAGAGGGGGGGAGGGGGAGGAATAAAAGCTTATCTCTCTTTTGATTTTCCAGCTGCACAGAATTTGTCAAAGTTTGCTTATTCGTTTGAACAAATAAAGAAAAGAAAATTAAACTCTCAGGCTGGGAAAGGGTTCCTTCAGAATATTTAGGCAGAATTTGCTTGTCTGTCACCATCCCAGGCTCCTCCCTTTTTGGCCTAAGGTGGAAATTGCCATCCAGCATCCATTGAATCTCTTATTCTGGGGGAAGAGGTGATCCTCTGGCCTCCTATGGTTTGAATGGGAAGGGAATTTATGCACCCTTCCACCTAGATTAAAAGTGTGGGACAATTCTAGGTATCCTTGCTCACTGATTAGTGGGAATTCTAACTTCCTTTTTCCCAACCTGAGAATAACTGTAAGCATGAGGGAGTCCCAGTGAAGAAGTGTCAAGGACAAGGTAAGGAGCCAGGCATGTTAAGCACCTTTGTGAGTTTGCCAGCTGGGTGAGGATACTGTGTGGATAGTGTCATTATACAGTTTAGTATCTAGATGATGCTGGACTTCAGTTGCATTTTGGTGAAGTCAGGAATTCCCTGTATTTGATCTTGTTGAAAAGGACCATAGGAAGCTGCCTTCCACTGAGCCAGTCCGTTGGTCCACCTAGCCCAGTATTGTTGATACTGGTTGGCAGCAGCTCTCCAGGTTTCTCCTGCCCTACCTGGAGATGCTGGGGAAAGAGTGAGAAGGATAATAAAGTTCTTGTCAAGCTTCCTGATTAGCGTGTCTTCTAAGCCTTCCATGACAGACACCAGGAAAGTAAGTTCCTTCCCAACTACAGTAAGCTTAGAACACATGTCACTTAAAGCTACAACACAGGACTTGGCTTAAAACCATTTAAGGATAAACCCACCACCACTCACAGATGAAACTAGAAAGGAAGGAAACTATCTAGCCTTTGGCACTCTGCTTTCCCAACAGGAATATACAAATGCCAGTCTTTGGTTTCTTATACATTGAGTTTTTTTAAAACTCAGGTTCTTTGATAAGTTCTTCTCAAAAGCGAATCAAACTAAATTTTCACCCATCTGCACTAGCTAAATGCAGCGGGTACTGCTATTCCTAGAATGGAGAGAGGACCATGTTGTATTTGTGCTGCAACAAAGATGAGGAGCCTGTCAGGAGAAAAAGAGGTGGCAACCTTAATTCAGCATCAGAAAGAGGGTGCTTTTAAGAGCTAAGCACTCAAAGCCCTCTTCCCAAAATGGATGAATCTGTCTGCTTCCCTTTCCCTCACCTTTGCATTTTGTAAATCTCAAGTTAAATTTCAAGACTAGGATTTGTCCAGTGATGGCTTTGGAGCCAAAGGGAAGGACCGTGATTATGACAAACCCGTCAATCATGGGAGCAGGACCGTTGCTACTGTGTCTGTTTGAACCAGGAATATGAATGGGTGAATTTGTCAGGGTTGGTTTTTCTCATTTTCTCATTTCTCCCATCTTAATTTTGGTTTGTTTCAATCTTTGAGAATTTTTTCAGTCAGTTTATTTTTTTTTAAAAAAAAATTGTATGGAAACTCTTAAGCATTTTTGTGCACATTTTTCCTAATACATGACTTTTTGCTGAAATATACACATTTTTGCAAGCGGATTTCCTAATATAATGCATGTCTGAACATTATTTTCTATAACGTATGCATTTGATTGGAGAACTCCATTGCAAAACTTGGAAAGGTACAAATTTTGAAGGATAACTGAGTTTTGGTTCAAAAGTGTGAAATTAGGGATGTTTGCATTAAAATGTGAACTATACAAATTTGTTCTTCATCCCTAGTACTCAGATCAAGTAGAGGGGCTCCCATGGGTTTCTCCGTTCGCTCCAAACCAATGAATGGTCCTCTCCTTTGGCTCCAAAAACATCAGGAGATGAAGACAGGAGTCTCCCCTTGGCTCCATGTTCTTTCACCAGCTGCCAAATCTGATATTATTGTTATAATTATTATTTTTATTATTATTTCCATTTATTATTATTATTTCCATTTATATACCGCCCCATAGCCGAAGCTCTCTGAGCGGTTTACAAAAATTAAAAACATTGAGCATTAAAAAACCAATATACAAAATTTAAAACCATAAAAAGCATACAAACGTTATAAATACAAACTGAAACTCAATCCAGACAATACTGAGATGCTGTTAGTAGGTGGTTCTGCTGACTGGATGGAGGGTCCACAACCTGTTCTGGATGGGGTTGCACTCCCCCGGAAGGAGCAGGTTCATAGCTTGGGGGTTCTCCTAGAACCATCTCTGTCACTTGAGGCACAGGTGGCCTCGGTGGCACGGAGTGCCTTCTACCAGCTTCAGTTGGTGGCCCAGCTACGCCCCTATCTGGACAGGGATAACCTGGCTTCAGTTGTCTATGCTCTGGTCATCTCTAAATTGGATTGCTGCAGTGCACTCTACGTGGGGCTGCCTTTGAAGATGGTTCAGAAGCTGCAGCTTGTGCAAAATGCAGCGGCCAGATTGATAACAGGAACCAGAAGGTTCGAGCATATAAGACCTACTCTGGCCCGCTTGCATTGGCTGCCTATACGTTTCCGAACCCTATTCAAGGTGCTGGTTCTAACCTATAAAGCCTTACACGACTTGGGACCACAATACCTGATGGAACGCCTCTCCTGACACGAACCTACCCATACACTACAATCCACATCCAAGGTCCTCCTCCAGTTGCCTATTCCGAGGGAAGCATGGAGGGTGGCAACAAGGGAGAGGGCCTTTTCAGTGGTGGCCCCCCAGTTATGGAATGATCTCCCTGACGAGGCTCACCTGGCGCCAACATTGTTATCTTTTCGGCACCAGGTCAAGACTTTCCTCTTCTCCCAGGCATTTAACAATGTATGTTGAGGGAGTAGGCAACCTGAGGAGGACCTTAGATGTGGATCATAGTGTACGGGTAGGTTTGTGTCAGGAGAGGCATTCCATCAGGTATTGTGGTCCTAAGCCATGTAAGGCATTATAGGTTAGAACCACCACCTTGAATAGGGCTCAGAAACATATAGGCAGCCAATGCAGGTGGGCCAGAGTAGGTCTTAGATGCTCGAACCTTCTGGTTCCTGTTATCAATCTGGCCACTGAATTCTTTTTAAAAAAATGCGTATAACTTCTGTATTTTCAAAGTTACAGGCTTGAAACTTGGTGACAATGCTTATGGGGTATGCCTAAGTATGTGTATGAAATGTGAGATCGATCCCTCCAACCCTTGATTTTATATGAATTTATTAAAGATCGTGCAACTTTTTGACAGGTCTGAATGAACGCACATGCCGAGCTATCATTCTGACCTGTCAGAACTTAAACGATCTTTAAACAAATCATATAAAATCGAGGGTTGGAGGGATCAGTCTCAAATTTCATACACATACTTAGGCATGACTCATAAGCCCTGTGACCAAGTTTCAAGCCTCTAACTTTGAAAATACAGACGTTATAGGTTTATTTATATGGCAGTCCGATAATCCGATATAATGGGGCTGAAAATTATTGTCTCCGATTATTATTGTAGGAAGTTGTATCGTATCGTTAATGTTAATCGTATGCACAATAAAGAGCATATTGTATCATTATCGTACATTTTAACAATACGATACACATCCCTAAAGCAAAGCAAAAAATATGAATCGAGGCTTAATGTACCACCCTCTGTCAAAATTTGATTTAAATTCAACGTATTTTTCAAAAAATATTATTATTATTATTATTATTATTATTATTATTATTATTTATTACATTTATATACCGCCCCATAGCCGAACCTCTCTGGGCGATTTACAGAAATTAAAAGATTGAACACTTTCTTTTCTTTTTCATTCTTTGGTTGATTTTGTTTTGGAAAATTAGTATTTTAGTAATAAACACACCCCCACACACACAGACACCAAGAATCTTAAGAAGAGACAGCAAGGACCCTAAAGTTACCTATCAACAGAGAGCACCTGGGCAGTAGACGGAGCAGGCACGCAACAATCTGTTGAGATGTACTGTGTTTCTAATTAAATTGTAACAATTCAAGATGTATATGCATATGCAAATGTTATGCAAATTGGTGTTTTCTTTTGTCCTTTGCTTTGGTGATGCCTTTCCTCTTGATTTGGCCATCCCTTTGGCAATGGGTAAGTGGCCACCCCTACTTTGAGTCCAGCTCAGGAAAACCCAACAGAGCTCATCTGCTCAAACTAAGACATCCTCAGCTTAAGCCCATTCGCCACCACCCCTCACACCAGTAGTCCTTTAAACTGCAGATGGGAAAGAGTTTAGAAGATCACAAGGGGAGAGAGAAGAATTGGCCTCTGAAGAGAGATGTCTTCGGAGGCAAATCTCTCCTCCCACCCCCATTCACTGTGAACTTTTCTTCAGGATATTCACTTCTATCTTTTTAACTGCAAGTGCCGCAGGAAATGCGTTTGAAAGAGAAACCAGTAGCAGTGACACTCCGTCTGGTATGAGGTCACCTAGCAATTTGCAGTTCCGTTTTCTTCAGTGCTGGGATGTTATACATACAATACTTTCTGCTGTATCTATAGTATATTACTGTGGAGTCTGAGATCTCTGCAGCAAGATTGGCTGGGTTTGCCTTAATTTTGCATTTTCAGAGTGTTTAGGCTTTTAGCTACACCATTAACAGTATTTCAGTATAGAAGTGGTTTTTTTAATGAATTGTTGTAAAAAGCTGTATGACCACAGGTGATAAAGGGTAATGGAATATATCTGTAGTAAATAATTTGGCTCAAATCACGCTATCAGATTTCATATATTAATCCATACCATAATCATAAATTTAAATGGTGATAAGTTATATTTTAGGATGTACAGATAACTTATCCTATTGCTTTCCATTTTAATTGTTTTTCATTGCTTCCTTTAAAAGAAAATCTTCCAGTGTTGCTCTATAGCGATTGTCAAATTCGTAAGGGGTGATCATGATGGACATGATCCATTCAATAGTAAGCACTTTTACATCCCATTGGTTTCAAAGAGATTGAAGTATATGCTTAACTAGGTATGGATGAACCCCCACTCTCTGGTCCGGGGGCACCACAGGGAAATCCAGCCACTTAGGGCTCCATGGATTTCTCCAGAGCCTTGGTGCATCCAGCATAGTTTGTGGGACAATTCTCCAGCTGTCTAAAAGGTGTGATAGGTTAATGGTGGCCACTATTAGCATATCGCAGGGAAATGATAGTGGTAAATTGTGTAGTTTATGGCATTTGCAGCAGTGAAGCACTTCCTTCTATGTAAATTGCACCTGTTTATGCCACACATTACCGCCGCAAATTACTGCAACCGACTAATGAGGTCACCACTAGCTTATCACACCTTTTAGACAGCTGGAGAACCTCCCTGCGATCTATGCCAGACATCCCAGATAAAGGGTAATGGTCAGATTCTAGGGAATTCAGCCTCATTGGAATCTGTGGTGGATTTCTCCATTCCAATGCTTAACTACCTCCCATTTGAAACCAATGGAACTCAACGCTACTGAATTTTACCTTGTATTTTATCACATCATATTAAAAGATGTTTTAGTTCTTTGACTTTGTTTTCATTGTTCCTTGATTATTCAACTGCAGGCAGGGGACTTGTTACGATGTTATAATGTTTTGTTTTGAATTAAGTATTAACAATGCAATCCTATACTGTACACGTCCAGGACGGTGCACCTGTCACACTGCAGTTGGGGCAGGGGGAGAGACTTCCGAAGGAGCGGCATATGGCAGCAACATTACCTTAAATCTGGCCCAATAATATATTGGCAGCCAGAGCAGTTCTCTGAGCTAAGGCATAACATGCTGCCCCACTCCTCAGCCTAACTGCCGAATTCTGCACTAGCTGCGGTTTCCAAACCACTCTCAAGAACGCCCCACATAGGGCACATTGCTGTAGTCCAATCTTGTTTCCTGTTGCAATGCAAAGTAGCTTTAGGTGGCTTGGTGTTGAATGAGCAATTAAGACCCATTAGCTTTACAAAAGAACTGCTCCCAGTAGAGAGCCTTGAAGTGGATCAATACCACTGCCTGAATTTTTGGATTCTCCTTCGGGGAATGGCTATGGTGACTCTCATGACAAACACTGGCTCTTCAAAATTTATGACCATGCCATTGGATCCAGCCTTACATATGGGACCAGTACACTGGCTCCATGGTTGCCATCCCAGCAGGGATAGCCCATCAAAATGGGGGCTATGCACATAAACTGCTACACACATAGTCCAAAATGACACCATCGATCTAGGAATTGAGTTGGGTGAGATCTGGCTATTGTACACAAAATGCATGAAAAGAGCAGATATAGATGATAGATAGATGATAGGTATAATACATATAGATATTATGATAAGTGAGACCCTATGCATGTTTGTTTAGACAGAAAACAAGTCCTACAACCTTTTTTTTTTGTCTAAACATGTATAGGATTGTGCCTTAAAACTTCTTGTTTGAGAATTTCAATTTATCCAAGTAATGCCAAGTTCAGAGACGGATAAGCTGGAATGACTTTTCCAGGTAAAATCTGAGCCTGAAAAGAATCCCCACTCCCACCGTACCCCACCCTCTACACATAATGCTCACCCTTTTTTAAGGTGACTATTTCAGGCCCTAAGGCTCATGTCGAGGCTGGAAACCAACAGGTAAATCTGCTCAAAGTATAAGTGAACTTTTCTAATCCTTACTTTTTAATTTTACTATGTACGTAGTACCTTGGGACATTTCCTCATTTTTCTGATTGTTTTTATGTACCATAAGAAAAATGAATGGGGAAAACTCACCCTGTGGTGAGTTTTTCATCTGTGTGAGGAATGTAAAACGTTACTGAATTAAAATGGTGACACATAGTAAACATTAATGTATTGTAATCATCACTCCTTATGCCAATTGCTTCCTTTGTCGCATTTTATAGAACCTCTGGATAAGAATTCACCAGTCCTATTTTTTCATGGACTCATGGTTTTCTGCTCTTTCACCTACCACTAAACAAACCCCCACTGTTCCTGTATAACACCTAAATCTCAACTGCTTTACAAGCTGCTGTCAAGAATGTAATACCTTCAGGCTGTCTTCAACACCTTTCTTTCATGTTTTATGCTTTTGCTCAGTTTTATAGTCATTACACAGCTGCTATAAATGGCTACAAATCAGGGAGAATGGCGTGGAGCACCACATGAAGAGTGAGGTGCTGGGAGAAATCTGTTGCCTTTCCATGTTCTCCACAAAAGAGTTAAATGCTTATTAAAGCCATAAGTAATATCTGACCTGTACCAAAGCATATTCTCCTCTCTACCTTGTTTATAATAAAATAAAATAATAAAATGAAATGAAATAATGAAATAAATGACTCTTTCCATTCAAACTTACATGGCGATTCCCCAGGGTGGGCAGACAAGCTTTCTTCTTCCCTTCCCCTCTGGTTTAAAAGCACTCCTGTCTGTAGATTAGAATGTTCACCACAACACAGATCAGGGCCAATCACCACCCCGAACACCTAAGATAACAATAATGAAAAAACTTGCTCATGGTAGCAAACTTTGGGCTCATCTACACCTAAGGTTGTAGAGGGAGGGAAGGAAGGAGGGAGAGGATCGCAGACTTCCCTGCTTCCGTGATCCTCTCCCAGCATCTAGATGGTTATGACATCCTGGATGGCAAGAGGGACATCACAACCACTGGGGGGGGGGGGGGGGGGGTTGTTTCATTTTTGCTGAAGAAGGCCCAGTCACGCAATTGCGAGGCCCCGATCCATCACAAACATTTTTTTTAAAAAAATCCCCGTCCCAACTCCTCTGCCATCGCATGGATAGCAAAATTGTTTTTCTCCACCACCACCCCATGGGCACGGCTCCATGCCTGCTTTGAAGGCTGTGCTACTTGCAAGGAGGCGGGAACTGCAGCCACACTTTACATGGACCTCAGGATGGTCCCAGGACCGCAGGGAAAATTGGGATAACTGGGGAACCAGTTATCCTGGGAAAATGGAGGGGTCATCCCTGCCTGCTCCCAAGATTCCCTGTGCATCATTTAGATACACAGGAACAACCCAGGGATGACCCCTGGAAAAAAACATGGTGTAGACATGGCCTATATTGAAGGGGGAATGCTGATTTAAATCTAAAACAGAATTATCAAGATGCAGTTTTGCTAAGCGCTATCATTTCAGACCGCAGATGGGGGAACTGCAGAGTTGATTGCTCCTGCATATAAACAACTAATTTGCCATCAGACAATCTGCAGCAGCAGTGTGTAATTTGTGAATTTGTCTTTATCCTGTAGCAACTGGAATGCCTGAAGTGCTGGTGAGAGTTTTTGGACATAGCAGCTAAGATGCAGTACTAACCACACTTATTACTACGGATTAAGCCCCACTGAACACAGTGGGACTTACTTCTGAGTAAATAAGCATAGGATTGTGCTGTAAGAGTATGCATAGGATTGTTCTGCAAGAGTGGTGTGCTGTTGATGGGCAATAACAAGGCCCAGCTCTGATGGTTCTTTTTCATTAATCCGAACTTGATAGCCCTTCAAACAGAGAATACCTTCAAAATAGGGAATAGTCCTGTGGCAGTCCTTCAAGTCCTAGAGTATTCAATGGGGCTTTCTCCCAGGTAAATGTTCATACCATTGCAGCCTCAGACTAAGGTGGAACAGTTGAAAGGTATGATCACATGATAAACTAATGTCCTCGCTGCTCTCCCATGATTCACGTGAAGGGCCTGTCTTTGACTGCTGCTTTGTGATAACCATTTTACTGTTATATGATGGCTGCAATTACCAAGTGAGAAACGTGTCACTGGAAATATCTGCTTATTATCCCTGTAACACTTTTACATTTTCTCATAGGTTATTACTGCTCATCTAAATTCAGATTTAATAAGGTCAGCCCAGCTAAAATTCCCTCCATCATTTTTACTATTTACAAGGTACATTCTACTGTGCCAGTAGAAATATACTGACTCCCCCCCCCCCCAAGTAAAATATATACAATAAAAGAAAGGTTTATCATGTAGTTTTAGGATGCGCTTTGCTTCCCAATTCCAGGTCAGATCTTCCTTGATGCCAAATTGCCGTGAATGGACTTCAATTCAGTGATCGCTCATCATGCAGTAGGGGCCTCTATTCATGATGACCACTGCTGAGCAACAACTAAGGGAACGTCTACACCTAAGGGTGTAGTGGGAGGGAGGGGGGAGGATTGCAGACTTACCTGCTTCCACGATCCTTCCCTAGCATCTAGACTGCTGGGCGACATCCCAGAAGGGAAGAGGGATATCATGGCATTGTGGGTGCCATTTTCCCAACCCTGAAGAGGAGCCACATGGCCCCAATCTGGGGTAAGGTAGGAAGAAAAAAAACCACCTGTCCAACCCCCCCCCCCCCGCCATCTCAGGGATGGCAAAATTGCTGCCCCCACCCCACCCCCATGGGCACGGAGCCACCCCGCACAGCTCTGTGCACATTTTAGGACCTGGGTTGGAGGAAAAACCAGGAAATATCCCTGGTTTCCGCTATCCTGGGGTCATGTGGATGCACAGGAATGACCTAGGGATGACCCCGGGATAAATTCTTGGTGTAGACATGGCCTGAGGGGGGAGGGTTCTAATGCCTTTTCCAGGCTTGGGCAGCAACATGGAAACCCTTTGCCATTGAGTGACAACTGGGCGGCTTTTGATGGGCGCCTACACAAAGATGCCAAACCCACCTCCTGCCTCCCCTGCCACCAAGTGATATCTGCTGATAGGTAGGCATGCCGGCAAACATCTCCATGCTTTGGAAGGCTGGCCTGTGTTTTTTGTAATGAGTAGAGCGGTGGCATCAGAATCATTGTCTCACCTCTGATCGGTTCAGAAAATTATCGGAAGTTCTTTCCGATACTTCTTTTTAAAAGAACTTGGATCATTGCTGAGTTAATCTGAGATGAGCTGGGGAAAACTCCCCTATCTCCACCAATCAGGGCTTGGGTCCCACTGAACACTCAACCATGGAGACTCATTCCACCAGCTCCACCACATGCGCCGCCAGTGGATTTCTTTCTCCATTTTCCCCACATAAGTTTGCTGTGCAGATATTCACAGTCATATAAAAATGTTATGCCTCATATAAAGATCAGAATACTAGCAATTCTAAAAAAGAAGAAGAAGAAGAAGAAGAAGAAGAAGAAGAAGAAGGAAGAAGAAGAATTGAATGTGCTAATGTAGTTTATTTTTCTTGTAGTGTCTAAAGGCATGTGACATTGAGGGCTTGCTTCCCCTTGTGAACAAAGTTATCGGACAACCTGTGAGAGAAAGCATGGTTTTGGTTTTACAAATAAAAATGTTGCTATCGCAGGCAGCATCAGGAACCCTTTGCACATGACAATCCTGTTTTAAGAGCTCCTATTCAGTGCCAGCAACAGGCTTTTGAGAGCCCTTGGGCAAGACACCTTCAACTGGCTCCCTCCTTCAGTGATCTGCCTTCTTACCATTGTTACCCGTTCCTATTGCTTCTTCTCCTTCTGACCATTGCTATCATTTGCTTGACAGGCAGAGAGCCAATGAGCAAGTAGGCAGTGGCATGTCCTGCTCCTCCTCACTACTACCACCACCACCACCATTGTCTGGGCCGAAGAATGAGGCAGGTGAACAAGCAGGCTGCAAAGGTGAGGAGGAGGACCAAGACCAGAAGGCTCTTGTCAGTGGCCCCTGCTGGGCTACAGGCCCTCGGCAGGTACCCAACCATGCCTACCCTTGATGCTGGCCTGCTCCTATTCCATCCCATACTACAGCTGTAATGTTTAAAAACCTGGGACTGATCACAAGTGTCAGTTCTGTAGGGATAGAATCATGTGATTAGCCATGTCCATACGGAGCTTCCAAGCCACAGCACTAGCATGAACTCCTGGAATTGGTGCTCATATGGCGAGACTATAAAGTGTGAAGGGCACCCACATCAAATTGAATGTAAGGCAGGGTTAAACAAAAGAGGGCTATTCTCTGGAAGTGCCAGGGTGCCGGGGTGCCATGCCTTTCACAGAACTAGCAGTCCAGTGGGAGGCTACATGGGCCAGGGATCAGCGAGGTTTTGTAAGCTGTATTGGCGCTTTCCATTTCATTCCTTGTATAGTTGCAGAAGAAGAACAATAAAATAAAACAGGAGCTATTCAAGGGGCAGGCCAGACAGCTGGCAGAAACCCAAGCTGGTTTTTATATTATTATTAAAGCACTGACCTGATTAATCAAGTTGCTATTTCTGGAGAGCACTATGGGTCAGGGTTAATGAATATTGTGCATAGCAAAGTCTGCTGACTCTAGTGGCTACTTTTGATTTTCTCTCAAGGGAGATCCATGATTAACCCCTTATCAGGCAATGCATAAAAGTTGTTTTTCTCCGGCTAGGCTGTTGCAGAGCAAAAGAATGCTATCATGAGTCCTAACAGTATTATATATCGAACACAAATTGCTAGGCGCTACACAGAGCACTGAAGTACTAGAGAGTGGCTTTGGATGCAATGCACGGATACAGGAAATATGCAAGTGGAGTGCACTTGCCTTCCCATTTTCATTTCTTTAATGTCCAAAGTGGAGGCTTGAGCATCTCTCACAAGGGAAGACGTAAGAACTGTTCCCAGATTTCTACTTGGGGAAGATGAATGAGCCCCCAATTTGAATGTTAATGATATGCATGGTGATTCAGGACGCGTGACGTCTGGCATTTGGGCACATGATAATAACCTAAATTACACTCTGTTGCTACTACCCACAGGGCTTACGATGCAGACAGAGATGTGGGTGGATTGGGAAAAGGTCAGAAACTGACAGTGACGAGTGGTGTAGGAAAGAGTTGGGAGGCAGGAAAGAAGCAAACCAAGTGTGCGACTAGGGTGCGTAGACTTTGTTCAAGTGTTTCTGCAAAAATAATTGGATTGAGCTGGAGGGCAACTGAGAAGCAAGGGATGAGTTTTCTCAGGCTAACATGCTAGACTGAGGATCGATTATTTCCCCTACCCAATCCCCACCACCACCACCAAATCTTTCTCAGTATAATGATGGCATCACAATAGTCCTTGGAGGTTCCTTTTGATTATACATCATTTCCAGTAATTACATGTATGAACAATGAAACAAATTCCCTCGTGCACATCAACCGTTTAACAAACATTTCTAGAATAATGCGACACATCATTTCCATATCTCCAGCTTCAAAACTGAAGGTACTTCAAGCTATAAATCAAACTTCACGGCCAACCACTTTGTATCATATTCATTGTACAAACTCAGACTGAAGTCAAACTGTTATCTACTCAATAGTAGGGATGGGCAGACTCATCCATGCCCAGCTCTGTCGGGCACCCAAGCCCTGCCTGCCCCAACTCACGGAGAATTCACATGTTCAATGTTGCGTAAATGGGGCCTTCACGACCACCATTTCCGCAACTCTGGAAATATGCAGTTTCCGGAGCTGCACAATGGCAGATCTGGACAAGGGCGGTCGGCTACTGGGCTACTGGTGAGCCGGGGGGAGCACTTGAAGAGTAGGCTGGTGAATGTGCAGTGATTCAACAAGCTGGGTCAGGGTGGGCATGGTCATGGACTCCCAGACCCACTCAGGCACCCACAACATCCCACCTCAATAGCCATCCCATAGTTTGTGACAACTCCGATTCCAGTGTAAGGAAAGTATTGAATACATCCACGAGAAAGAATATAACCTATCCAGACTTGACCTGGCTCACTAATTTCAGATGCAATCTGCCTGAATGTTGCAGAAATCAGTATTAACATGCTTTCTAGCTGTCCATCAGCATTTGTCTAACACTATATAGAATCTTAACGTGTAGGTTAAGCCAGCATTACTGTCCCAACATTGTAGATAGTTGCTCAGGCTAAGCGAGTTGTGGCTTGGCCGAGGCTTCCAAGTGAGCTTGTAGCTGAAGTGAAATTTAAAATGGACACTTGGCAATTCACATTCTTAGGACAAATGTGTATCACTGACTGGAATCAGTACAGCCATTAATTCTCTCTCCCCAGTGGATCATGAGACATTTGTCCAAGGTATTTTGCTGTCTCATGGTACCAAAAGCAGGCTAATGACTTTGCCACATGAGGAAGGATATTTATTATTCATTTTATTTTATTTATTTCATTTACATACCGCCCAATAGCCGAAGCTCTCTGGGCAGTTCACAAAAATCAAAACCATAAGGTACAGTGTAAAATATACAATATGGAAGCTTAAAATCGCAATATAAAACCACAATACAAAAGTACAACCAGAATAAAAATGAGCAGCAATGTAGAGATTTAAAATACAGATTTAAAAGAGCAGAATTAAATGAATAGGATGGTAGAATACTAAAATACTGGGAAAATAAAAAGGTCTTCACCTGGTACCAGAAAGAGTACAACATAGGTGCCAGGTGAAGCTCTCTAAGGAGCTTATTCCAAAGCCAGGGTGCCACAGCAGAAAAGGCCCTCCTCCTGGTAGCCACCCACATAACTGCCTTTGTCAGGGGCTCATGGAGAAAGACCCCTGAAGATGATCTTCAGGTCTGGGCAGGTACATAAGGGAGAAGGTGATCCTTCCACAAGCACCTCCCCCACCCTTGAGATTAAAACAGTTTTTAAAGAAAAATTAAATAATTAACAATATGCTGCCCTTTCATGACGTCCAAAATCTGTCACCTGTCAGCAGCCTCGCTTTGCTTAATGCTAGGACTGGCCATGCCAGGGGCACTTGGGAGTGTTCTGTGAGGGGTGATTAGGAATTTTTAATGAAGAATTTACAGATACCCAACTACAATAAGCCAGATTCTTCGGATATATCTATCTACTACAAACTGATATAAGTTCATAGTATAAATGTGTCCATATCCTAACCTTAAACCAGCTACCAGCTAGTTTTGTCACCATTTGTTTTTGGATGCCATATTATTACCACACCCCAAAAAAGTCATTTATTCTGATTCTGAAAGCTTTGGTGTGATGTCTAGTATAAAAAAGGAGTTTTGTGTAAGCAGTAAGGATTGACAAATTTGTCAGTATTGCTTTTTTCCCTTATGCATTTTTTTTAAAAAAATTGCAAGCTCTTTCCATTCAGTATATAAAGATTTTTTGGGGGCAAATTCTTATAAAAAATAAATTGGCCAAAATTCTCAGCTAACACCATAGGCCAAATTCAGTAGGTACAGCTATGCTCAACATGGAGAGGACAATGCTGTATCTGCCTGCCATAGAACTGGTAAAGATAGAGACCATGACAGAAAAAAGAGGTGTCAATCTGAATTCAGCACCACAAACATGGCTGAATACACAGGGATTCAAAGACAGATGTTTAAGTGCTAAGCACTCAAAGCCCTGGGCTGGGATGGAGGAACCAATCTGTCCATTTCAACGTCTCCCATGTTCATGTTTTTAAAAATTCTCAAGTTCTTTCCATCCTGTTTTTGAAGAAACTGCGAATTTTGGTAAGTTCTTATCAAAACCAAAACAAATACAATTCTCACTGAAACCAAGTTAGCACTGGTGATTTTAGTTGCTCTGAGGGCCAAAATGGGTATTGTTTTAAATTTGTGTCTAGCAACTATGTCTTTTTTCATGTTTACTTTAGAGTAGGTGAGAGCCAATGAACTGGATTGGGACCTAGCATCGGTGGGGGCAGGGGGCATTTAAGATCTGGATTGGACTGCCTGTGAATACTCTAGAGGGAAAATGAAAAGAAGACATAGCTTCTAGACACACGTTTAAAGTACTGTCTGTTTTAGACCTGGAATCCAACATCCTGACAGACTCTTGTTCAAATTATTATTATTTGAATACATCATGCAGGTTCTCAGCTACCCCAGCACATAACTTTTTTCAGGTGGGTGGCTTCTAAACCCCTTCGGGTCCTTGTTCCTGTAACAATTCATTGTTAATCTCCTTCAGAAGCAAGCTAAATAAATCTTAAACAAACAATTTTGCCCTCGCACCCTGGCTCCGATGCCTTTGGCTGGGTTTAACATTCCATTAGTGACCTTATCAGTTGATCTTAGAATGCTCATTTCTCCCAAGGTGATTTGAAATCATACAACTCCTTTCTGGGATACATTTGGTTGAGTCCAAAAAAAAAAAAAAAAAAAAGGCGGGGAAGGCAATATCTTCTAAATGAGGGACTTATCACATTCATAAAGGAGTTTTTAATATAATGTAGCTGAAAGGAGTGGAGCTGGCATTTACATTTAATTTACCAGTACAAATAAACACAATCCATGTGCTAACTGACAAAATTAAAACAAAGCTTGATTTAGTATTCATCGTGACATTCATCATGTGGTTCTGCAACGTTTGATTGCAAAATTATGCATCGTTATTGTCCTAACTCGCTTGGTACAAGAAACATGCAGAGTATATGTGATAGGACATATGAAGTTGAAGTTGAAGGAGAAGAAGACGGAGAAGGAGGAAGGGAGGAAGGAAGGAAGGAAGGAAGGAAGGAAGGAAGGAAAAAAACAACCCCAAATGCCAGATATAAAAGATGAGACTACAACTAATTGCAGGGTTGCGCTGGAAGATGGGATCAGATTTTAAGCATGGCTTTAAGAGTAGGTTACAGTTCATTCTTGTGACTAGAGAAGCAACTGGTCCAGCTCCACTGCTCCAGCCTTCCATTAGAAAACACAGGCTTTAGAGCAACCTTGCAGTGAGCCTGGCATGCTTTTGCTTTGCAGTAATAATATTGTTCCGACTGTGGGCGGTATCCAGTGCTGCCTGTGAGCCTCTGCCAAATACGTTGTGCCAGCAAGACACACCATCAGCTAGCACTTCCTAGAACAGCCCCAGAAACAAGCCGAAATGCTTGTTTCCAGAATGGGGCAGCTCAGCTGAGCTCCTTCCTGCAAACTCTGCTGACCTGTTCTGTTGTGGAAATGAGTATTTCAGCTCTTTTGGGGTTGCTTTAGGAATCACTAGCTCCCTATTACACTGGCAGGGGTTCCCACTGGCATACAAGCAGGGTTGGATGCTGCCCATATCAAGGGAGAGCAACGGAATAATGAGGCAGCGGAACATCAGCTGTCTCTTTCAGGCAGCATTGCAGTAGTTCAGATAGGTTTGTCAGGTTGCCAGCAGTGGAGGCTGGGGGCTTTGATTTTGGTGGAGCTGTGATTCCATTGGGGTTTTAGTCACAGCCAACTAGAACTCTAGAGGAGCTACCACAGGCGCTTAACCCATTTGGGGAATAGGCTTCAACGCCTTGGGTAGTTTCTTTAGAATTCTGGCTGCTTCTGACTGAAACCCAGAACGGATACACAGCCCCACCAAAAATTGGAGCCACCAACCTCCACTGTTTGCCATAGGGTGACCAGATAAAATCCAGGTCAGGGTTCATATAACTTTAACAGTTGTAGAGAAAAGGGAATTTCAGCCAGTGTCATTTGTATGCAATTAGTTCCTGGTGAAATTCCCTCTTCATCACAACTGTTAAAGTTGCCAGGGCCCTGCCTTCTTTTGTATATGGTCACTCTAGTATAGTGCCTGCACCTTTAACTGTTGTGATGAAGAGGGAATTTCACCAGGAACTAATTGCATACAAATGACACTGGCTGAAATTCCCTTTTCTCTACAACTGTTAAAGTTACATGAGCCCTGACTTGGATTTTATCTGGTCAGCCTAGTTTGCCAGCATCCCAAAACCTTGAGACACGCCAGGTGGGACCTGGTGATACTGCCACCTCTGAAACATGTGGTATGATGTAGCGCCCAGTGTTAAAGGGGCAGAGAACAGCAATAAATGAGCCAGAGATCTGTAGGCCTAGGAAAAAATTGGGGGCGGGGGGACGGAATCAGGAACAAATATGTTTTTTCTTTCATTTTGGGAGGATTCATTGCCACCCTCATACTTCCGGTGGGGAAAAATATCATGGGAAAAGCCATGTTGGCCTGATCTCAGCAGTAAATTGAAAGCTATGGGGGATTGGGTGGGGAGATCTCCAGGTTACATGATAACCCCTTAGTGCAGAGAAATTTCAGCGACTTGCCAAACCATACCCAGGAGTGCCAGTCCATGTAATGGGGAAATTTAAGGTTTACCTGTCACCGAACACCACGTTCCTGGGATAAGGCTGCTTAGTGAAGCAGACTCTGTTTCAACAGAAGTTACAAACTCTTCTACAATTCCTTCTCTTATCCTCAGTCGAGGAATAAGAATATCTGATTTACCTAACATCCTTTGTTTTTCAGCTGTTAATAGTCCTGTTTGGAATTTACACAGGATCTCATGGACAGATAAACCTGTTCTAATGGAGCTCCCTGAGGGAAGAGGTAGAAAACTCTTCAGATGTGATGGTTGCAGAAAGTATTATTCTTTGTATTGAGCATGGTATTTCTTTGCATTCTAAAATATTCTGAAGGAAAGTGAAGAGTTGTGAATTGATAGGGATTAAATAATGAAGCATGTTCTCAATACACATAAATTCTGTCCTGAACCCATTAGATGCTAAGACTCTAATCCTGTGCAAAGCTAGGCTTCTAAAAAAAAAACCCTAACTTTCATGAGGATTTAAGAAGTCTAACTGTGCACAGGATTGCACCCTAAATTGAAAACTGTATACTTATTATTATTATTATCATACATTCATTAAGTTGTAGCCTGGATTATTTCTTGCTGGTCTTACTTTTGCACAGCGGTCTTTCCTCCCCCACCACACCACTTCGCAGCTTGCTTTTGCCACTGAGAATGCATATTGATTGAAATTCATAACCTGCAAGAGTGTGAGAGAGTGGATATTACTGCACTCTCAGGCTTCATCCACCATTTGGCCGAACTCCCCAGGAGATATGAAAAGGGAAGCCTCAAGCCCCGCGGAGTGGGATGCGCCATTCTGACTTCACAGCTGTCACTGTATGCTCCGATTGTCACAGCAGCTTACGCCAGATCTGAGGGAGCAGCGTTTGACTGGCTTATTAAAACAAAATCAACTGTCATTAGCATACTCGGCTAGGTAGGCCTAAACCATGCCAGTCCCCAATGGTACCCCTGAGCATGGCTTTCTTTTGTTTGATTAATGAATGGTGTTAGCAATTAAGAGCACAGCGCATGATGGTCTGAGTGCATCTTTTACCAGGCAATTTTATCTTTTGCTTAGAGCTAATGAAGAGTAAACACAACGCTCAGATAAACTGGGTTGATAAGCACAGAGCTCCTCGTATCCCCCTCTGGCTTCCTTTGCACAAGGCCCTGAAATCTGCCCCTGGACAAGCTGCTGAAGAGAGATTTATTTGTTTACACAACTTGATTAATAATTTTGCACTTTTGACTTAGTCCAGTGTGTTTCTTTACATTCATCCAAGGTATTTGAACCAGATAAGTGGCGAATGACAGTTTAAAAGGCACTAAGTAGACAAATATACAAACACACCCTGCCGTATCTGATTTAGATTTTCACGTGAGTGACAGGTGTCACCCTGATCAAGGTGAAAGGGGCTGAAATGATTTACTGGCCTGTTTGCATGTTTGGGGTTTAAATAAATTAGTTGTCAGCCACACTGTGAAGAGGTGGTTTAAAGTGTTAAGTAGATGGGTGGGTTCTGCCTTTGTCCATTTCCATCAACTCTCATCTCAGGGTCAGGAGAGCAGAGTCCATGCCAGATGCCACCAGTGAAAGGAAACAAAAGGTCAGAGCACTCCCCCTGGTGGTTTAGGATTTTAATCTCACATCTGTGAGATAGGGAGATATCTTTATTTTTATTTATTATTGCATTTATATCCCACCATTTTTCCTCCAAAGAACCCAAGGCAATGTACATAATCCTCCTTCTCTCCATTTTATCCTCACAACAACAACCCTGTGAGGTAGGCTGGGCTGAGAGTCTGTGACTGGCCCAAAGTTACCCAGTGGGTTTCCATGGTCAAGAGGGGTCTAGAACCCAGATCTCCTGACTCCCAGTCTAACACTTTAGCCACTACACCATACCTTCTGAATAACTACTGCACACCACTGTGGTCCACAAAGAGAAAAAAGCTGTTCTCAGCTGCAAACAGCAGGTCACCTGTAGAATACCTAGGATGTTGGCTAGGTATATTGGCCAATTGAGAGGCCAAGCTGGGAGCCAATGAGGGAGAGACTGAGGAATCCCTGAAGAAGCAGTAAAATGTGTGCCGGTTGTTCTGCTTTCACAGCACTCCTAGTACTCAAAGAATGTGGGTCTGTCTCCACCTTTCCACAAGCTAACAATTGAGCAATGGTGATGTACAGGTGATGGCTTTTCAGAGACTTGAATATGGCAAATCTATTATTGTGCACAGGTACATTCTTGGATTCCGCTCCCCTCACCCCTGCAACAGCCCCAATGTATTCAGTGGTCAAGCAGATTTTGAGATAGTGCTTCAAAAACCTACAAGCCTTGTTTGACTAGAGACCATCATAGAATGGAAAAAGCAAATAGAATGGCAAGCAATGATAGTTTCATTATTCCAAGTGCCATCTATCCTCAGCCAGAGTCTCCTCATAATCTCCTGGATGCAATTCCTCTAATAGAGGAAATTCATGCCATCTGCTAATTCTTCTTTGTGATTAATGACTTGTAGCTCAGTGGTGAACAAATGCTTGTCCTCACCCAAGGAAGTTGTTTGGACAGCCAATCATTCATTGGTCCTGATCAGTAAAAGGGTATGGCCATTTCTAGAAAATCAATCATCTGCTGAAGACAGAGTTTGGATATGAAGCATAAACACACCTAATCCTTTACAACCATGCATCACCCATTTGCACTGCAGTGCTGAAAGTAAGCATATGATAATCTATATTTACGGAAATTTAGCAAGAAAAATAAATTCTGCGCCAATCTTGAGACACACACAATGACCTTAAGGTAGGAAACGTTGCTGTTGGCTATCTTGACTGAGTTTATTTGGAAAGTATGGCACACTCAGGCAGACATTCCACACACACCCTCCACCCACTGAATAAATTGAGCTGAAGTAAGTACATTAGACCCAAAGAAAATAATATCTACACCATCTGAAGGACACAACCTGTGAAAGACATAGGAGCCATTTCCAATCACTCAAAAACCTAAGAAGAGTAAAGCAATGTTTTGTGTGGTTTTAGATAGAGCATTCCATTTTCGTAGGGGAGGGAGAGATAAACTGAAGGAGATCAAATTGCATTGGGATTTCTTATGCAACCACTATTCTGTGCTGAGGACTGCTGCTAGGAGCAGACGTTCTGTGCAAAAAACTGAGGGCTGATTCAAACATTATGGCTGCCAAGAGAAATCTGCTGGAAGCATTTGCACGTGGCAGTAGGCTGAAGCAAAGGCTATCACATTTGAGCTGCTCATTGTGTCGATCACCACAATCAGGTGGAATGTCTCCATGTAGGGGTTTCTAAGCACAATATAAAAGTGAAGATTGTATGACCTTTGAACAATTCGCCTTCTCCCCGCAAACTAAGCCAGTTTCAACAATTCGGAAATCAAAATATTTATGATGCCGTGGGACTTTCTCTCATGCTCTAAAGACAGCATCGCCTCCTACTTAAGGACAACGATATTGCAGCAACGATTCTACCACACCGTTCCACCAGCCTCAATCCCAACCATGCTCTGCTGCTTGTTCTTGTTGCATGCTGAATGTATGAGTGTTTTCTAGTTTTTCCGGTATAAATAATTGTAGGGAATTGTTCCTCTAAGCCTCTGCATCGCAAACCACCTGTTTTGAGACTCTAGAGCGTATAGTGCTGTGGGGTATTCCCTTTTGTCAGCACCGAAGCTAAAGCATGGGGTACTTAGCAAATCAAGAATGCTTCAGGCCAAACTGGAGTAGAAGATAGTTTGGTCTCTCAGTGGCTTTATCTGCAGCTGCTGAAGCAAACATTCCCACCTCTCCTTTGGCTCACTCAATAGAAAGATTGTATTTCAGGCCATTGTTTTGTGTAGACACTTATTAACCCTGTTGAATTTAGAGCCTAGGGTTGCATTCAATACCTATTGATTAGCAGTCAGAGGTGTAGTAATCCTCCGGCCTTCATCAATCCAGGCTGTTGACTAGGCCTCGGTACACAGCAGTGCCCTTTTCAGCTGTCATTGATATACATACAAGGATGTGCAGGAGGGAAGGAGGGAAGGTTAGTGTGAAGTCAAGTGTTTATACATTACGGAAAATTCCTGCTGAGGTGAGGGCAGCTTTTATCATAGCCTGACACAAGCCAGAGCATACATCATGCAAAGTTATATCACCTTAAAACAAACAGAGATACTTATTCAGATGGTGCTGGAGTAACTATAACAATGCAATCATTCTGCATATAACCATGCGCTTTTCCCACCCATCATTAAATGGAACTGACATGTATTGTAGAGTCTACCTCTTTCAGTTATATCAGCAAATCCTTTTGTTTCCTTGGAACATCCTTTCTGTTCGAAACAGAACATGACTTGATACAACAGCTGTTTCAAATAGGAAAGTGGTTTTCCTAAAACAGGGAAAGCATTACTCCTATTGCAAAAGGATCGCTCACGTTTGCTGCCCAAACTCACTGCGTCATGACTGCAAAATGTAAATATGCTCATATATGGAATCATCTTCTCCATAGACAATGGCATCACAAACATTTCAGACGCAATTGTCAATTGCAACATCTTAATGTTCTATTAAGAAAGGTGACATTGTATCACAGGGATGCAAAAGATGTAACAGCACTATGGTTTGGCTTAACACTCAGAGATTCCTCTTTCTTATCTTTCCTCCAGTCCTTTGAAATTATGAATTGTGTACACATCATCCTCTCATTTGATTCCCTATTCTGACATGTGCTGAACACTTGGTTGTAATTTTCACAGTAAAAAGAGTATGTTTCCCATGGCATACTGTCAGCCTGTCCATTCGCATGAGTTCATTTACTACGTGCTTCACAGTAAATAGTCACTTTATTTATGCACACACTCTTGACAGTTGGTATGCACCATTTTATGAACCTACAATAAAGAAACCCCTTGTGATGTGCTTGTTTCCTTTTATTTTTGTTTGAGTCAAAACAAAGTTCAATTGGGAGATACCCAGTGAAGAATGGAAATATATCAGGAAAACAGGAGATAGAATCTCACCATGTGTTAGTTGAGTAGATTAACTGCTTTACAATTCTCGCTAGATTTTATCTACCACCATGGAAAATTAACCAAATATATGAATTGGAATATGCCAAGAGCTGACATTGTGGAGTTGTGAATGCAGATATGCTACAAATATGGAAGTCCTGTCCATGACCTTGAGGGACTGAAAGGCTACAGGGAAAGGAGGGATCTGGGAAGCTAGCCTCTATCACCCCTGTCCAGCTCTCTTTTCTCTGAATCCAACCCAATGAATTTAGCATAAGTAAAACAAGTTATCTGGGTTAGTTTCAAGTCAACCAGGAGACAGTAGAATTCACCTGGAACAAAGATGCTGCAGCTTTTAGGAATACTAAGCTGACATGCAGCAAAATCCCTTTCTGAGCACCCATTGAGGGCCACCATTGCACACATTACAGTTCTAACAGGTACATGTTATAGCTTCTGTCTCAAGCTGTGAGGCTGATACATTGGTTTATCAGAACACCTGTACATCCTGAAAACATTATTTCACGGAAACATGAAGAACATTATATCAGTATGGTGGAGTAAGTTAAAGTGCTGGACTTAAAACCAGGAAAACCTGGGCACAGATGCCCACTCAGCCACAAAACTATGTGATCCTGAGCCAGTCATCCCGCCAGCGTAACCTACCTCCAAGGGTTGTCCTCATCTATTTGTTGAGAGGGTAAAACCATATGTGCCATCCAGAGTCCCTTGGAGAAAGGCTGGGATTTATTTTTAAAAAATATAATAATTAGCCTCAACAACATCTAGTCCAGGGGTAGAGGTTGGTAATTTGAGAAACTGGCCTGGGCACCAGCACAAAATGGCTGTCATGGGAGGCATAGCAAAGGATAAATAACTTGCCCAAAAGACTAAGTACAAGGCAGAGGTGGGGTTTGAGTCTCAACACACAAAACAGCCCCTTTGAACCCACAGTTTTCAGCATCAACAGAAATCTATTTCATAGCAATCTCAGGTGCCAATAAAAAATGTGGGGGCTTTTTAAGTGGGAGGGATAGGGTACCTTGGCGAGCATCAAGAGTGGTGTCCAGGGTGCATTGGTGCCGTAGTATATACTTGTGGTGCAATACACAAATTTATCTGCCTCACTATGGGTTCATGAGAAGTATTTGCTAACTCTATAATGTGCCTGCTAAAAGTGCAACCTATTAAGTGGGCTGAGATACCAACTGGTGATTTTGATACAACATGTTCTCTCCTAAAATGAAGAATACCTAATGATACTAATGACAGGCATCATTAGTGAAGTTGCATGATATCTGTATACTGGGTTGCACACAGTCATAAGAAAACATTCTTAAATACTTTTTGAACCAGATACCTTCGAAGAGGGTGAGTTGGTTTGTTCCTTCACTCTTTCCCTCTCTGTGACATTCTAGCTGAAAGAAAAAAAAATGTAATGGCTTGGAAAATTGCCTTGGGGCACTGATTCTGAGACGAGATGGGACCTAGCGGTTAAACTGTGAAGGCCCTTCGTGTTCATTAAATCCCCATTACAAAACAAAAGAAGCCTTTAAATCCTGTTTTGGAACGCATGGTTTTGCTAGGAACCAGAGATAGAGCAGCAAACCATGTGTGGAGGGCCTGCTTCTAGCTGTATTTTATTGTTTAAAAAGAAGGGCCTGGGAATTGGCTTGCTCTCATTTTGCTCTGAGCTGATTAGGTTTTCAGCCTGGGTTGATGTTCTTTTATATATTGAGAGCAAGTGAGGTGTAGTGGTTATAGCCTTGAACTGGGACTTGGGAGATCCAGGTTCTAGTCCCCACTTGGCCGTGATGAAGCTTGCTAGGGGACTATGGGCTAGTCGCTGACTCTCAGTCTAAACTACCTCACAGGGTTGTTGTGAAAATAAAATGAAAAGGAGGATAAATACTGCCTTGGGCTCCTTGGAGAAAAGGGAGATATAAATGTTACAAATAAATAAATAAAATAAAATAAATATCTAGCATTGCCTGTGCGCTTACAGCTGTGCATTTGTTCCTGTGTATTTGAAAATATACCATTTTCTACAGTTTCACCATAAAACTCCAGTGGCTCCTCCCACAAAGATGACAAGTCCCATAAAGATGTCCTGAACACCCTTGCATCCAAGAAAGCGGTAAAATAGAATTTTGATATCCTCTTATATTCATCAGTGTGTTATAATTCTTGCCAATTACACATAACACGTGCACACACCACCTCTTTGGATTACATTTTGTCGACAGCTCAGTGGAGAGTCAAGCAGGAAGACAGCAGAAAAGCTGAACTTTACACTACCTACAGTCAGTCACAGATCTGTCGCTATTTCCGATGCTGCAGCGATCATGCCTGATTTCCTTTAAAAAGAAGTACAAAAGAATAATGGCAATGCTTGCATCACCATGGCAACCACTATAACCTCACTTTTCTCTGGCCTTTCTTTCACCCAGTTAGTCTGCTTGTACCCCATCCTCTCCTTTCTCTTCCATTAGGATCTTGCTTCCAGATTGCCTCTCAGTTGTCTACCTGATCTGTACAGGACATAGAAAACTGGTGGGGCTAAAAACATGAATACATTCTTATGGGTACTCTCCTCTTCAAGAGAAATTCTCACTTTTCCTCTCGTCAAAATGTGGGCAATTCTACGTCTTTTCAAGAACTTGGGATGGGAGATGATACTTCAGGAAGATACATAGCAATAACTGCATATTATATCGCTATATTATGAAGTAGTACCTCTGATTTAAAAACTTTGGGCAGTATCCAACTTGATGCTAACATTAAGGTAAATTGCACTGCATTAGCATAAACGATAAGGTAAATTGCATGGCACTAGTATATATGATCTCTAGTGCAGTGGTAACAGTGCTTTTGGTGCAAAAGTTTTTCTGGGGAAATCCAACATGCCAGCAAGCTCTGTTGGCATCACATTACAGGCCGCTTGCACTAGTGCAACATAATTCACATTAGTGGTAGTGTCAAGTTGGATGCTGCCCTTTTTTATTATTGATCATTGAGGCTTGCATCCCATATTGGCTGGAGTGTGACTGCAATAGATTGATGCCATATCAATAATTTACCAAAAGCCCTTGCTTTTCTTTGATTAAATGTATAGATTTTTCTGACCCTGATCCTTGTCCACTCCTGCAAAATTTTAAACTGAAAAGTCAGTAAAATTTTATAATGTGTGTGTGTGTGTGTGAACATATCCAATAAAATATATCAATTTACTTAAATGTTAGGCCTATTTTTAATCAATAAAATAGGTAACCTTAAATCATATTCTTTCACCATTGGTGCTCTTACTACGTTCAACCAACCAATGAAACTGAATTTGAAATGTTAAATAACATTAATGTTGCTTGAAGAATTGCTTCCATGCACCATGTGAAAGCAGAAATAAAAATCTTAGCTCTTGTTTATGCGCGCAAAGTAGAGATGGTCAATACAGGATTAATAATATTTTCATCATATCATTTGGAAGAAGGTTGTCCTCTAACACAGGAGTTCTCAGCTTCCTTGGATCGGTGGGTACATTTGGAATTGTTAGACAGCGCTGTGGATGCTCTTACAAAATGGCTGGCGTGGGGGAACCTAGCCAGTCACAAAATACTAATTTCCCAGAAGATAAAACTAATCAGACTAAATGAAAAGTAACTTGCCCAAGGACCTAAGTACAAGGCAGAGGTGGGGCCTTCCCTGCAAAAAACAAATCCATCCTTTGCTTCACAGTATGCCAACCTCTCAGTTAGATAATGATAATTTTAAAAATCTTAAGAAATAAAATTAAAATCAGGAGGGACAGTAGAGAGATCTGTCCATGGGTGCATTGATGTTCATGGGCACCACGCTGGAGACCCCAGCTCTAGTGGGTTGCAAAATGAAAATTTGGAAACTTTCATTTTAGTTTGAATCTGCAATTAAATGCCTTCCAAAGCAACTTGAAAGTTTATGTCTCTAACCATTTTATTTTTATTGTCAATAATCTATAAGAAAGTATATTAAATCAGGGGAAAAGATCACCTGTTACATAGGAAAGATTCTCTGTTTTTCATAGGCTATGTCTACACCAGCCATTTATCCTGGGATCAGCTCAGGAGCATCCATATGATGTACAGGGGATCCCGAGGGCAACCAGGGACAGACAGAGACTTTCCCCAGGTTAACCGAGACCTCGATTATCCCAATTTTTCCTGCAGTCTTGGGAAGATTCCAAGCTCTGCGAGGGTGTAGGTGTCCATCCCGGCTTCTTCCCGCTACCGCGTGAGTAAACTGGCTTTCAAAATGGGCACTGACCTGTTGGGGGGGGGGGCTCTGTGCCCTTTGGGGGTGGGGGGCAGCAATTTTGCCATCCCTGGGATGGTGGGGGGGTTGGGCACTGAATTTGGCGGGTGGTTCCTTACTTTTTTCCGAATTGGGGCTGTGCGATTGGCTTCTCTTAAAAAAAATGGCGCCCATGATGTCCCTCTTCCCTTCCGGGACGTCATGCAAGCATATAGAAGCTGGGGGGCAATCGCAGAAGCAGGTAAGTTAATGCGATCCTCCCCCTCCCTCCCACTAGGCCTTTAGGTGTAGAAAAGACCATAATATGTACATTGGCAGTTGTAGGCTACACACTTATGAGTGAGCAAGTCCCTTTGAATCCAATGGGACCTCCTTTTCTGTAGACCTACTTAGGGTTATGCCATTCATTATATAGTCCTGAGCTGGGTTTCAGACGTGTTCCTGTCCTATACATATGAACACGTTTTTGACTCTGCCTACTTGAGCTCCATTTCTAAATTGCCTCAAATGCGAACAATGGCAGGATCTACGCTGCTGCTTTATAAAGGTTTATAAAGGTATTGACACCTGTTGGGGCCTAGGACACGTTCCATATAAAGTGTTTACAAACCATTTTCGAAATGGTACAGATCTGGCCTTTGTGTTTCTGTCAGTCATTCTTGAGCAAACACTGCCTCATTAAAGACAACCACAAAGTGGTTTCTGTTTTGAAAACTATATACAAATATTTCCATGAGCCAAGTACTAGAGACTGTTTCACTGTGTCCAGGTTATAAAAATATGTGGATTAGGGAGCCAAAATTGCAATAAAGCAATTTTGGGGGTGGATTAAAAAAAAAGAAAGAAGTGCGACATATCTAGATTTTGAAACAGCACCTGTATTAGAGGTATGAGGCAAATTGGCTTTTAAAACTTGTGCAATCTCTGATACACGCACGTATAAAATCAATTAGCTATCAGCTATTGGTTAATGATGACTTTGTGACCCTGTGTTACTCCTGCTGGCAATTTGGAGGAGAAGTTTATAATGGGGAAAGCTCAGTGTTTCTTCCCTGTTAATAATGTATTAGATGCTGAAGTCACTTTATCAGACGGAGCCTCCTGGAAGGGGAAGATAATCTTTCTGAAATGGGCAGTGATTTGAGCAGTTGTAATAGTTAGGATTAGATCCAAGCTAGTTCTTTGCGAAACATTTCTTTAAAAAATAAATTTTAAAAATCCTACAACGTTATCCACAAGTTTCAAATGCTCTGCTACAGTGATAGATATTTGGCGTGGCAGGATACTGAAAGGTCACCTCTAAAGACATGGCAGGACAGCCTGATCCCTGGTATAGCTTGATAACCCTGTTCAATTTAACTGCTAAAAGAGCAGAATTCAGATGAAATTGCCAGATGGCAATATAGAGCATGGCTGCTAGAGTCCGGGATATTGGATAAGCTCAAAAAAGCCAAGAGGAAGGAGAGGATGGCAAGCTAGGCTAGGTTATATGAGGGGGGGGGGGTTTCACACAATCCCTTCCATGCATTGAAAGGATGTACAGAGGGATCCACATGGGCCAATGAAGCCATGCACCACCTCATCCCTCCCAAGATGGTGGATGTCTGGTGGACATTCTTGAGCATGAATTCTCCATGAGGGGAGTTGTCACATTCAAGGAGGCATTCTACCTAAACAGGGTGCATGTGCTTCTATGTTTTCAAGTGTAAGAACTCTCCACATCTGTGTGTTCAGAGAACTCATTTTTACAATCACCCATTAGACATTCCTCAGGGGAGGCAGGGCATGGTTCTGGCAGTGGCCAGGGCTAACCTGTTTAGTCTAGAGAATCATGGACATTTGCAGGGGTTCAGGTGACCCCCCCTACCCCCAATGTGTCATTAGAATGGGTTGTAAAAGTGGACGATTACTTTTCCCCTATGCATGATTAGGATTTAGGAATACCTGCACCAGGAATACAAACAATGTTAAATGAAGATAAACTTAAAGAATAATTGGAATGGCTACTTCAGGACTGAAATTCTTTAACAAAATAGTCTTCTGTTTGGCTATGGAGTATAGCAATGTTAAGTCAGTATGCGTTCTTTCATCTAAAATTCTCAACTTGTTAACTTTGCTTTTCAACCTACACTCACATACATAATGCCCCCTTATTACTTATTCATTTATTACATTAATATCCCTCTTTTTTTCCTACAAGGAACCCAAGGCAGTGTACATAATCCTCCTCCTCTCCATTTTATCCTCACAGCAACAACCCTCTGAGGTAGGGTGACCAGATAAAATCCAGGTCAGGGCTCCTGTAATTTTAACAGTTGTAGAGAAAAGGGAATTTCAGCCAGTGTCATTTGTATGCAATTAGTTCCTGGTGAAATTCCCTCTTCATCACAACAGTTAAAGTTGCAGGGGCCCTGCCTTCTTTGTATATGGTCACTCTAGTATAGTGCATGCACCTTTAACAGTTGTGATGAAGAGGGAATTTCACCAGGAACTAATTGCATACAAATGACACTGGCTGAAATTCCCTTTTCAATACAACTGTTAAAGTTACAGGAGCCCTGACCTGGATTTTATCTGGTCAGCCTACTCTGAGGCAGGTTGGTCTGATAGTCTTTGACTGGTCCAAAGTCACCCAATGAGCTTCCATGGCCATGTGGGGACTAGAACCCAGATCTCCAGACTCCCAGTCAAACACCCTAGCAACCACACCACACTGGCTCTTGAGGGCTGAACTGCTGGTGGGCGTCCAAACAGCCACAGTGGTAGCAGATGATGTGGAGTAGTTGCAGTAGGAAACCACTGAGGTGTCAGGAGTCAGTGTGGGCAGTGTCATGGTGCTGATGCAGGAAACAATACAACAGCCTTTAAAAATAACTAGTTGCATGGAAACACTGCCCAACTAAACATAAAAAGAAAGGAAAAGAAAAAAAGGGTCTGCTCCTACCTCCTCCTGGTAAACTATGGGGCAGTGGGGAGAGGAAAGGGTGACAGAGCATGGAGAGGGAGAATGTGGGTAATATTTATTTGTTTATTTATTTGTAACATTTATATGTCGCTGGGTAAATAGAATCTCTCAGCGCTTCACAACATTAGAATATAATATTAAAACACAGTATTAAACAGGGATGTGCACTGACCCCCCGGATCGGATAGCGGATCGGAATCGGACCTGGGGGGTTGGATCGGATCGGATCGGAGGATGGTCGGATCGGATCGGACCCGATCCCGATCCGCGGATCGGATGTCCGATCCGGATCGGACGCCATTTTGAATGCTTTTTCCCATAGCAAAGTATTGTTTTACAAAAATGCCTATAACTTTTTCATTTTTAATGATAGAAGGATGAAACTTGAGGACATTGTAGACTGGTTGGGGATAGTTATCTGTGAGAAATTTCAGAAAGATTGGTGCATGTATTTTGTGGCAATTAATTTTTTAATAAATAACCAGGAATGCCTATAACTTTGTCATTTTTAAAGTTACACACATGGAACTTTGCCACATTGTAGGTGGTAACTTCGGACCTATGTGTGTGAAATTTCAGGAACATAGGTGCTTGCCTTGTGTGACAATTAATTTTAGAAAAATGGGAGTAGTGGGGTAAATACAGTTATGCCTCCCATTTTTTTATTTTTAAAGATACAAACAGGAAACTTGGGCACATTACAGGTAACACATGGCTTGATATGTGTGTGAAATTTCAGAAACATAGGTGCTTGCCTTGTGTGGCAATTAATTTTTGAAACAATGAGGAAAGAAATGCCTATAACTTTTTTATTTTAAAAGTTAGAAGTTTGAAAGTTGCTCACTTTGTAGATGGATTAGGGGTAGTTGTCTGTCAGAAATTTCAGAATGATAGGTCCAGGCATTTGGTGGCTACAATTTTTTTAGATTAAAAGTTATAAAAGTTTTTCCACAGAGGCATGGGCTGTCAATTGCACCCCCCTCCCCCACCTCCCCCTCCCTTTTTTATCTGTCAAAACTCCATGTTGTTGTAAAGGCAACGTTGGGGACTGGCTGGGAGCTTCCCCTTGGGGAAAAGCACAAGTCCCATAGCTTGCGCGAGAAGGGCGGCGCGCGCTCCTTGCAGGTAGGATCTTCAAGACAGCAGCATCAGCAGCATCAGCATCAGGCAGACATTCAAATGGCAAAGTCCAACATTGGGGACTGGCTGGGAGCTTCCCCTTGGAGGCAGCTCTGTCTCCCACCTACCCACCCATCGCAGGCGGAGAAGAAGGGGGCGCGCACGGAGGAGCTGAGCACAGAGGGGAAGGAGGCAGCTTCCTGATTTACTTCTCTGTAGCAACTGCTCTGGACCGAGAAACGGACGTTCGTGGGGAGGGGGGTTTAAAGGGATTCATTGCATAGCACTTCCCCACTGAGAAACCATACTTGCCCATAGGGATTCATTGGACAGAACTTGCCACAAAATACATGCACCAATCTTTCTGAAATTTCTCACAGATAACTATCCCTAACCATTCTACAATGTCTCCAAGTTTCATCCTTCTATCATTAAAAATGAAAAAGTTATAGGCGTATTTGTAAAACAATACTTTGCTATGGGAAAAAGCATTCAAAATGGCATCCGATCCGCCGATCCGATCCGGATCGGACCTCATCGGATCAGATCGGATTGGAGGGTTGGTCGGATCGGATCGGATCGGATTTTTCCGATTTTGGGGCGGATCGGATTCGGATCGTGGATCCGATCCGATGCACACCCCTAGTATTAAACACATCATTAAAACACTTCCAACAACAATAAGGAAGTGAGGCAGGTGGCTACCAGGAGGAGGGGCTTCTCTGCTGTGGCACCCTGGCTGTGGAATGAGCTCCCTAGAGAGGTTCGCCTGGCACCAACATTATATTCTTTTAGACGCCAAGTTAAGACCTTTTTATTTTCTCAGTATTTTAACAGCTTATTAGTCTAATTTTTAACTTTGCTGTTTTAAAATTGTATTTTAAATCTGTATTGCTGCTTGGTTTTATCATGCTTGTGTTCTTATACTGTCTTTTTATCCTACATTGTTTACTGTTGTTGTTTTATATTTTGAATAATTGTTATGGTTTTAAGTTTTGTAAACTGCCCAGACAGCTTCAGCTATTGGGTGGTATAAAAATGCAATAAAATAATAATAATAATAATATAATAATAATAACAATAATAATAGAGTAGTAAAATGGAGCAGTAAAATGGAGTGGCATAATTAATTTACTTTTTGCTCAGGGAAAGTCTGGGTGAACAAGTGTGTCTTCAGGAGACATTTCAAACAGGCCACATGTCCTGCCTCCCAAACTACGTGAGGGTGGGTTTTCCAAATGGTGGATGCCACTACAGAAAAGTCCCGCCACCTGGGTACTTCATGGTGACATTCCGTCCATTTCGGATTGACCAGCAAGACCTCCTCCACTGATCTTAAAGGTCACCTGGGTATGTATAAGGCAGGGCGGTCTGCTAGGTATCCTGGTCCCCAAGTTGTTTAGGGCTTTATATGGTAGTGACATAACCTTGTATGTGGCTCAGTAGCTAACAGGCAGCCAGTGCAGTTCTTTTAGCACAGGTGTTATGTTAGTACAGCTGGGTGTTCCAGTAAGCACCCTAGCTGTTGCATTCTGCACTAGCTGCCGCTTCTGAAGCATGCACAAGGGCAGCCCCACATTGCAGTAGTCTAATCATGAGGTTACCAGTGCATGGATCACTATGGTTAGGCTATCCCTATCCAGGAACGGGCATAGCTGGCATACCAAACAAAGTTGGTAATGGGTGCTCCAGGCTACTGAGGCCACCTGGGCCTCCAGTGACAAAGATGGATCCAGGAGCAACCCCTGGCAAGGCATGCAGGATTGTGCACACACGGGGAGCAAGAAGGGTGGTGTATCCCATGTCCTTCAAATCTTGCAGTGCCACTGCACACATACACACCTGTTTCTCAATCAGCTTCATGCATTCAGTCTAACTGGATGATTCTCACATCAACAGGTCATGGTATAATAAACCAAAGAGCACTCCTTGGCCACAGTTCAGTGCTAGTTTACAGCTGCCACAGATTTGCACCATTCATACAAATGAGCCTTTATGAAAAAGCCTGAGCCACCGTTTTGATGCAAAATGGCAGCTTGGCGAGGGATCAGCAGGCCAAGTGCTGTGAGCCGGCCACCCACAGACCACCCTGCTGAAATCCTCTTTTCTATACAACTGTTAAAGATAAAGGAGCCCTGTCCTCCTTTCCATATCGTCACCCTAGATCTAGCCCAGGTTGGGGAAGGCCGCTTTAGGGCTTCACAAGTATATATTTACTTCACACAACATTTGTGAATGACCCATTATAGAACTAATACTGTGTGCTGATTACAGCCACCTATTACCTGATCTCACCACAAATGCAACTTGTTTTGATGGAGTGTTTTTGCTCGTTCAGCTTAGGCTGACCATATGAAAAGGAGGTCAGGGCTCATGTAACTTTAACAGTTGTAGAGAAAAGGGAATTTCAGCCAGTGTCATTTGTATGCAATTAGGTCCTGGTGATATTCCCTCTTCATCACAACAGTTAAAGTTGCAGGCACTATACTAAAGTGACCATATACAAAAGAAGGCAGAGCCCCTACAACTTTAACTGTTGTGATGAAGAGCGCATTTCACCAGGAACTAATTGCATACAAATGACACTGGCTGAAATTCCCTTTTCTCTACAACTGTTAAAGTTACATGAGCCCTGTCCTCCTTTTCATATGGTCAGCCTAGTTCAGCTGCCAGACATCAAGTTGTGAGAAATCAAATGAAGCTCAAACATGTGAGAATCAGCCCTCACTCACGATGTGATAACAACATGGAGCATTTTAAAGCACATTCTCAGTGGTAGCTGTAATATGTAAAACATGGAATGTTTAAACCAGATCTAATACATATCCTCTCTTTTTCTTTTATCTTTTTTTGGGGTGGGGGGGATATTTCTGTGGATTTTTTGCAACACCTGTTTTCATAAATTATACCATGCAAAAAAGAAAAAAAAGACAGATGACACAAAGCACCGCAGATGAAGAGTTTAAATGCGTGTTTGTGACATGGAGTTTTGGCGGCAGGGGACGCTCTCTTTTTTACCAGATCCATAACACTTTGGCAGGGCTCATATAGATTTTTCAGCCATTAGTGCTGCCTCTTGATGACAGTGATGCTTGAACTGTTAAATTGAGTGTAATGATGTTCTTCCCTCACAGCTACAAAAGAATGAATTTTGCTCCTACTGAAGCTAACAGCTAAACACCTTTGAACCCAATGTGTCACTATTACTCATTTGGCAGTTCTCTTTCCTCGTAGACAGAGAGGCCATTTTGCTATTATTTCTGCACTTAGCAAGTGAACAGAGGTACTCATTACTGATGCCATACTTTTGTCAAAGGCCCCATATTGTATTAAAAAATCCTCTGCTTAGCATAACAATCTTGAGCCACAGCATCCTATTTTCCTTCAAAAGACCTTCGCACTGAGTGGTTGTGTACAAGTGCCCCAACATCAGTAGTAAGTGTTGTTTTGTTGTTTTTTGTTGTTGTTGTTTTAAAAAAACGCTTCTTTCCTGAAAATCAATTACTAATGGAAAGAGGGAACCCTTAAACAGGCAGAATGAGACAGCACCCTCAGGAAGCTGATTTTGGGTGACCTGAAAGAGCAGCATATTGTTAGTTATTTAATTCATTATTGTTGCATTTTTACTATTAGAGAAGGGGAGTAGTGCTTGTGGGATTTTTTTTATTTTTTACCTCAGGTGGCTTGACTTCGGGTGAGGGACATTTGCTGTTGACTGTTTGTAAAAAATACCTTGGGCCAACCCTTCCTTTAAAAACAACAGTGGAGCACTTCTGATGTGATAGTCTTTAAGGCAGAAGATGGTTTAGTTGGTATGTCATCAACTGATTTGATGACAAAGGGACTATATCACTGGCATGCACTGAGAAAGTAAACCTCTCAGTATGTAATACTAGGCTGACCAGATAAAATCCAGGTCAGGGCTTATGTAACTTTAACAGTTGTAGAGAAAAGGGAATTTCAGCAGGTGTCATTTGTCTGTAATTAGTTCCTGGTGAAATTCCCTCTTCATCACAACAGTTAAAGGTGCAGGCACTATACTAGAGTGACCAGATACAAAAGAAGGTCTTGCAATATTGAAGTGCAGTCTCACGCTTGACTCAGTGGAGACAATTGCTGCAGATACATCAACTTGACCCTAGTGTTTCCCACAGCAAACATATGGGGTCAGATCCAGCAAAAGCCTCCCATGGTCAGAAGGGCTCCTTCTAGCGGAGTTTTCCCAATGGGTGAAGTGGGGATTTCCCCTCCTCTGGAAAACTCAAGGTTATTCCAAAATCTGCTTCAGAGAGTTGGGGGACATCCCTCCCAACCCTCAGAACAGTAGGAGAGGCGGTTCTGGAGTCCTCAGAGGGAGGGGAAGTCACCTCCCTCCCACCTTTCCAACAGCAGGAGCTTTTTGAGTGGTACTGCTCCTCTGGGATGCTCCTTCCAGCACAATAAAAACTCTGGCTCCAACCCATGGGCTTGGATCCCAACTTGCTCTTCTGTGAACCAAAAGTCTACCTACTCTACCGGTTTGTGAACAGTCCCTGAAAACTTTTAAAATTATTATTTCAAACTGCTTTTAAATATGGGGAGCCTCCTTGGGAGCATGTGCCTCCTTCATGTAAATGTTTGAAAGGAATTAAATAAAATCCCATTCTTGGAAGGGTGCAGATTTCTGCTGGGGGAAGGGGGGAAGGCAACGCTCACCAATCCCTCTTGCAACCCTCCATGCCACCTGTCACCCTGCCTTGGAGGGTCCCTCAGCAGATTTCCAGCAGGGAGGGGAAATGGGGTGTTACAGGGGGGAGCTGAAAAAGTTGCTTCCCCCACTTCTGCCTGTGGCAGCATCCCATGAGCAGAGTGCTGATCACTCATTCTCTTGATTAAAGCTGTACAGTGTGAATGACAACTTTCAGTGACTGTGTGTATAGCCTTGGCTCATCTGATCTGTCTTTGGCTGTCCAACCCATGTGTGCCGTTTAAGAATAAACACCTGTCATTCATACTTACATCTTTGCTGTGGGAAACCTCGGTGTTACATCCATAGTCAGGGATGGTCCAAGATGCTTGGGTGCCTGAGGCAAAAGATAAAGACAGTGCCCCTTCATTCCTCATATATATCCTTTCTTTTTTCCTCTTGCAAGGAACCCAAAGTGGCTGACGTGATCCTCCTGCTCTGCATTTTATCCTCACAAACGCTCTCCGAGGTAGGTACTGGCCCAAAGTCATCAGTGAGCTTCATGGCTGAGTGGGGACTAGAACCTGAGTCTCCTGATTCCCAGTCCAATACTCTAACTACTACACCACAATGACTCTCACATACAGAAGTGAACTGGACTGGCTGTTGAATCTTACTTCAACACTGGCAACTGCACACCAAGAGAGTAGCAGGCTAATTTTGGAGATGCAGGACTGACCATGTGGCATATACATCTTGGCCAGGGAGCTGCTGCTCCCCTACCATGTCCACAACTGCTGACACCAAGACTCTCCTTCTTCCCAAGTACAAATAAATAAACACGGTCAGTGTGGTTCTGCCATCAGGAATCATTGGAAATGGCAGTATCATTTTCTGATAGAGATCATAGTGTTTATAGTACAACTCCCTTGGCAAAAGATGCTGCCTGTGGGTTGGGTCCGGTGGTACCATTCTGCTTGCAGAACTGTTTCCGCTTTACCAGGGGCCTGCCTTCATGGCACCACTTCACCACTCCTTCCCCCTGAAACCCTGCAGTATCATTGCTGCAGGGTGGGGTGAGAAATCCCCATGCCAGCAGGCAGCACAGGGTTTTCCAGCCATCCAGATACTGGAACCTGCCCCCACCCTCTTCCTAGCTTGCAGTGACTAATCAGCAGTCGTCATCCACCCTGGACCACCCTTGGCTGGATGCCAGAGTGAGGTCAAATGACAGAAGGGCCAGGGTGACCTCATTCCCAAAGAAAATGTTGGGTAAGTCCCCTACTTTTTTAGGGCACAGCTTCAACAATTTGCCCCATGGTAGCTGTGGGTTGGCAGCTGCATCGTATAAGCGGTGCAGCACCACCGCACAGCCGTGTAGACAGTCCCCAGTAAACGGATCATTCTCTTTTAGCTCCATGCTTCTAGTTTCTACCCAGCACTATTATTGGTATTATACATCCTATTTTATCAGTGTGGAAAACCAATTACTAGCAGATGATTCTTGAGTGAATAATTTCAATACCATTAATTGCCCACAACTGACAACAAAGTAATTTACTTCTCATTAACTGAGTTTTCCAGGGAAAAGAGGGTTAAATTATCTGTAAGTTGCTGCTACTGTGATCCTAATACAAATGTACTCTCTCTGTGTGTGTATGAAAGAGAATTTTCCCCCAAAGCTTATTACTGCTATATTATTAGCATATTTTATGTATTTTTCAGCTCAGTTAAATAAACAGTTGGGCGGTGTGGGGTGTGGGGTGTGGGGGTGGGAGTGGGAGTGGATGCTTTAGAAGGATTAGAGATTATGCTGCTTTACTGCAATATCTGGAGCACAGATGGCATTTGAATAACTGGTTCAGATTTTAAGCAAAGGAAACTTCCAGTTTTAGAGTCTTGATTAGGGCTGCAAGGGTAAGCACATGTCTGGAAAACCCACAGAATAAAAGGTGGCTGGTGGGAAAGGGGTATTGTTGTATGAGAAAGGTTTGTATGTGGTGGGGAGGGTTAAACTCCTCCTCCACTGCTTTCCCACTGAAAATTACCACCTCCTGAACCTGACTTCCCTGAGAAATGGCTGTGTCAGGACTAGGTTCCTTGCATTGTTCTTGGGTAAAGTATAGTTCCATTTTAATTTGCATGAGCTTATCCACATTGAGAAGGACAAGTCAATAATGGAGCTGCATGAAACATTCAGATAAAGTTTTTAAACTCCATGAAACCTTTCAGAATCCCACAAGCAGGCTAAGAACTTGTAGCTCATGCAGACAACCAACCTATCGCAGAGTTAGATCTCTCCCATGGTAGCTTGGTCACTGCATTATCTTAGTGACGTTCATACAATCCCCCTGCCCCTTGCCTTGAAAACAGCATCACTCTGCCTAATGGTAAGGACTGCTTTAAGAACATAAGCTTTTAGGCATGGCCTCCCCTTCTGATCCTCCTGGTTCTCCAGCTCTCTCAGCAGTGGAGTTGGGGAAGTTCTTTGTGAACAAGGTGGCAACAATATCTGCCACCTTCCTTGCTGATGCCCCTCTCCCCCCCTCCATTTCCGTATCCCCCGGTGGCTTCGATTTTATTGAGGTCACTGAAGCTCAAGTCTCCTGAATAATTTCTTCCTCCCCACTCACTACCTGCCCTTTTGATCCCTTCCCTTCATCCCTTTATACTACCCTTTGTCCCCTCTTCCTGGTGAATTGCTCTTTTTCCACTGGCAGATTTCTAGGCACCCTTAAGCATGCCTTCCTTCGTCCTTTGTTGAGGAAACCTTCCCTGGACTCTTCCTCTTGTGTGAGGTACCATCCTGTTTCACTTTTACCCTTCCTGTCCAAAATCCTGGAGAGAGTGGCCCTCTCCCAATTGGCTCCTTACCTATCTTCCTATGATGTTAGTGACCCTTTTCAATCAGGGTTCCACGCTGGCCATCCAGCAGAGCCGGCACTGCGTCATGTCTTGAATGATGTCCTTGTGGCTAAGGCACAGCGCCATATGTTGGTGCTGGCGCTGCTGGATCTCTCAGCAATATTTGACACCCCGGACCACAGGATACTTCTGGCTTGGTTGGCATCCCTGAGCATCACCGGCACTGCTCTTTCCTAGTTCGCGTCCTTCTTGTCACATCATTCGTTTTCTGTCTCCTTTTCTGGAATTGTCTCAGATCCTTTCCCCCTCATTGTTGGGGTGCCCCAAGGGTCTGTCCTTGGACCTCTCCTTTTCTCTCTTTATACCCTTCCTCTGGGCCCGCTCATTTCTGATTCTGGTTTCCAGCATCACATCTATGTCGATGATACCCAGGTTTACCAGTCCTTTGACTGGCTTGGGGAAGGAGAGTGAGCATCTGTGGGAAACTGCCTGCTGGAAATTTCTTCATGGATATCTGCTCACTGCCTCAAGTGGAACATAGATAAAACTGAAATCTTGATTTTCCATCCTGACCATCCTTCCTCCTTCCCCTCCTTCCATCCCCTCTGTCTTCAAGGTACTCAGTTGGTCCCAGTCCATGTTGCCAGGGATCTGGGAGTCCTAGTCGACAACCGTCTCTCGCTGTGCTCCTGTGGACCTCTTGGTTCGGGCCTTGGTTGTCTCACACCTGGATTACTGTAATAGTCTCCTAGCGGATCTTCCTCTTTCCTCTCTCTTCCCTTTGATCCTGGTCCAGAACAGTGCTGTTCAGACTGTTCAGGACCTCCCCTGATTTGCCCATACCTCCTTCCATCTCAAGGCCTTGCATTGGCTTCCACTGAAGGCCAGGGCCCAATTTAAGATCTTACTCTTGGGTTTTAAGGTCCTTTGGTTGCACCACTCAGCTTACCTTTCCTTCCATTTGTTCTGGTTATGTTCTGGACCTGGCCACTTGGTCCATGGGGCAGGCCCTTATCCATTCCAGGACTTTGTCCTTCAGTTGCTGAATTCACTCCCCCTGCCACTGTGGTTGACTGAGGGTTTGTAGGTGTTCAAGAAAAGTTTGAAAACATTTCTTTTTGAATAAAGGGGGTTGGATGGTTATTCCTGAGACAAAGCATGCTGGTGTTTTTTGTGGTGGCCATAACACTTTTTATATGGGTTTTTAAGGTTTTTGTTTTGTTTTGTTACATTCTTTTAATTTCAGTTTAAGTCTTTTCTTAGAATTATTGTATTTATTCCATTTTTGTAAACTCCTGCCCTATTTTATCTCATGTGCAGCGCTTCATTAGAATGTGCTATATAAATTATTATTATTATTATTATTATGAACCATGCTGGATCAGACCACTGATCCATCTATTCCAGCACTCTGTTTGCACAGTGGCCAACCAGCTGTTGACCAGGGATCCACAAGCAAGACACGGTGCAACAGCAACCCTCCCACCCATGTTCCCCAGCAACTGGTGTATATAGGCTTACTGCCTCTGATTCTGGAGGTAGCATATAGCCATCAGGACTATTAGCCATTGATAGCCTTCTCATCCAGGAATGTATCCAACCCCCTTTTAAAGCCATCCAAATTGGTGACCATCACTACATTTCATGGGAGTGAATTCCATAGTTTAACTATGCACTGTGTGAAGAAGTACTTCCTTTTATCTGTCCTAAATCGCCTAACATTCAGCTTCATGGGATCACCCCGGGTTTTAGTATTATGAGAGAGGGAGAAAAATGTGTCCCTATCCACCATGCATTATTGTGTACACCTCTATCATGTCTCCCCCTTACCCTCCTTTTTTCCAAGTTAAACAGTCCCAGCTGTTGTAACCTTACCTCATAGGGAAGATGCTCCAGCCCCTGGTGACCAGAACTGTACACAGTATTCTAAGTGATTTGCATAAAGTATGATACTGGCAGTTTTGTTTTCAATTCCTTTTCTAATAATGCTTAACATGGAGTTTGCCTTCTTTACAGCAACCTCACATAATCTTTTCATCGAGCTATCCACCACAACTCCAAGATCTCTTACCTGCTTCCATATGCACAGTGAAGGAGGATGAGTGCTTCTGGATTCCTGCCAAATCTACAAAAAGATAATGGGTTGGATCCAGAGCAGAGTAAGTTAGTTACAGTAGAAGCGTCATTAGACGGGTGGATTTTCACAGTTCCTTACCACCACTGTGGCCTCCTGCTGCTGTCCCACAACAGTGATGGTCTCTTTACACAGGGACAGAAAGAGGAAGCAGCAACAACCATGTGGCCCATTCAGGGCCATTTATATTGCGCCGCTTTTCCTGTACACAGCAGGAAATGGCAGCACATAACTTTTTTTTTTTTTTTTTTAAAGACAGATTTAAATAAGTCTATTTTGCAACGGAAAATCAAGCAGAAGGAGCTGGAGGCGCACGGGAGGTGGTCGTCGTCTAAATGATGCGTGAACATCCATAAGTGGGCAGTAGCGAGCATGTGATAAAACGCTAATCTGATGATGCCCTAGGCCCCACTGAAATCAATTTGGAAAGTGGGTCAGGACTAAGGGAAATCCCATTGATTTCAGTGGAACTAAGTTCAAATAACTTACTCTGGATCTAACTCGATACATCTGTGTACAATTTCCACAATAATCTGAAAAGACTAAGGAACGTTTGCCTGGGCCTGCATCACATGTAATGATATGCAGATGGAAATGGTACATGAGCATTGTGCATTAAAACTCTCCCATCGTGATCATGGAGGGCCTGCTCTGTCCACCAAATATGTGCACTGGTCCCAAATTCAGCAGAGTTGCTTCCCATACCTCTTCTTATATACTTTTGTACAGTTAGCACTCTGAATAGTATCCAGATCTGTATTTGAAACTGGTATTTCCCAGCATTCTATTTCTTGCTTAACTAATGTGTGTGTGTGTGTATAGGACAGAACATGGAGAAAATGGTAAACTTACATATATTTCCTTCCATCTTGGCTAACATGATCTACCAAGGAGCATGTTTTGCAGTACGATAAGCAGGGTGCATTGATTTTTTTCTTGATCTGCCTTGAGTGCTGCAGGACTTTTTGCCAAGTTCCTTGGCAGCTCATACTTCTTTCTGCCTTCGCTAGCACATCTGTCAGGTTTGGGACAAAGCTTGAGCTTCCCTCCCTGAACCCGTATCTATTCAAGCAAAACCTTTTGCAGCAGACAAAACATGGCTCCAATCCCCCACCCACCCATCCCCTTAAAATTGCGGTGGAAATTAGAGCGGTGCTGCTCTTGATACAAGCCTCTCTTGTGAAGGCCTTGGGTTCCTGTGTCCTCTGAGCAGCAGGAGGAAGAATTTATGAATATAAATAAGGAAGAGGGGCTGTGCTCTGGAAAGAGAGCTACGAGAGTTAATGAGATGGTGCCCTGCTGCTGGGCCCTTGCGTGCTAAATGCTGACACAGTTTTATCTACGCGTGAGCTTACTTTGACCCACTCCAAACAATACAATGAGAGAGCCTCAGCACCAACAGAATGATGCCCATCTGGGAACTACCTACAGCAGGCATTGAAATAATAATAATAATAATAATAATAATAATAATAATAATAATCTGAAACTGCACAAGCAGGAGGATCACAGAAAAGTGAAAATAGTTAGTTCACATTGTGTTGTATTCAGACACAGTGAATTGACTCTGCACTGTCCCCTGAAGCACAATTTGGCCCCGAAGCACAATTTCTCTGGGAGTAGGAGAAAGCTTGAATGCTGCAGACCTGCACTAAGAGCCCTGCCAGGAAACTGTATATAATCCTGTTGAATACACCTGTTACATTGCCAGTGCCCCCATGTGAAGCCTGAATCAGGGGATCAGGGGGTCAACAGAAACATATTGATGACCACCAGTGGTGCAACTAGTAGGGCTGTGCAAGGCTCCACTTCAAATTTGAAGCCTTGTCAGCCGGTTTTATAATGAAACCACCATATAGTGCACAGCCCTAGGACTCCGCAGCAGGGAAAGAGCCTACAATTCCCAGCATGCAGTGCTTGGGAGGGAGGGACTTACCAGGGGCCCATCCAGGGACTTGTGCATGCAGCAACCCATCCACAGACTTGCATGTACTGGATCATGTGGACGGGCAGGCAATCGTGCCAGTGGATGGATAATAATAATAATAATAATAATAATAATAATAATAATAATATATTTATTTATCACCCGCCTCTCCCAACGGATCGAGGCGGGGAACAACACCAAACACAAGATACAAAAACTGATTAAAAGCAGATAAAACCAGTACATCATTAAAATACCAATAAAACACCAATAAAACACTTTAAAATTCATCTAGGTAGGCCTGCCGGAAGAGATCAGTCTTTATAGATCTTTTAAATTCCTGAAGACTAGTAAGTTGGCGAATCTCTCCCGGCAGGTCATTCCACAATCTGGGAGCGGCAGAAGAGAAGGTCCTCTGGGTAACGGTTGTCAGTCTAGTTCTTGTTGACTGTAATAAATTCTTCCCAGAGGACCTGAGCGTGCGGGGCGGATTGTATGGGAGAAGGCGATCCCGTAAGTAACCTGGACCCAAACCATGTAGGGCTTTAAAGGTAATAACCAACACTTTGTACTTCGCCCGGAAACTGATTGGCAGCCAGTGAAGAGATTTTAAAACTGGTGTAATGTGGTCACCCCTAGATGTACCGGTGACCAACCTGGCTGCCATATTTTGAACTAGTTGAAGTTTCCGGACTAGGCACAGAGGTAGCCCTATGTACAGCGCATTGCAGAAGTCGAGCCTCGAAGTTACCAGCGCGTGCACTACTGATTTTAGGTCTTCCAACTCTAGGAAGGGGCGCAGCTGGCGTATCAGTCGAAGCTGATCATGGCAATGATAGCATTGAGGCCATGCGTGCTCACTGTTCCTGGGCCTTTGATAAGTCCATTCCTCACAAGCAGTGCATGCTGGGAGTTGGAGGCCGTTTCCCTGCTGCAGAGTCCTAGGGCTGTGCATAAAACCGGCTGCCAAGGCTTCATAAATTTGAATTCAAAGCGGAGCCTTGCACAGCCCTAGCAACTAGGGCTGGATCTCAGGGCTGATATTTGGGGCCCAGCAGCACAATAGGCTCCAAATTACCACCCAGACACTGACAGGTAATGGGGGCAGAGGCAAACAGACGCAGCCTCAGGACCACCAAATCTGATGCTGCTCACCACAGCACCCTTTTATTCATATTGTTAAAAATGTTGTGTAGTTAGGCAGGATCTATACTAATGCTTTGAAATGGTTTATAACAGTATTGGTAACTGTTGGGGCACGTGATATATTCCATATACCATTTTCAAACCACTTTCAAAGGCCCCCTCTAGAAGAGGTCACTTTTATGGCTGATTCTCCAAATATGTGCGTTAACTTACAGTCAAGTTTACTCCCAATACCTATAGATGAAAGACGTGGAAGAGAATGACGGGCTCTATGCAAGGCGCTTTAAAGTTGTTTACATGCATTTAATTGCATTATCAATTAAGCATATAGTGATGCTTGAATGGGGAAATGTTGAAGAAAGCAACTGTTTCCTGGTGGAACTGCCCCCACAGTTTCCTGCCATTTGTTAACCCTGCCCACCTGAATCTCCCACCTTTGGTTACCTGGGTTACCTGCTGTTGGACACCTGGTTTATCTCTTCCTTTGTGCCAGATCGCCATTTGTAGTAGCCCCCCCCCCCCAACGGCTCAGGAATAAATGGAAATGCAAGCCTATGGCTTCGGATAGGCTCTTACGGGATGTCTTGCCCACCCCTTTCTGATTCCTCCGGCCACGCTTTCCTTTGCAATCGGCAACATACACACAAAACATATGTACATACGCACGCCTCCCGGGGAGTCCCCCCCCCCCAATTGCTCAGGAGTAAACAGAAATGCAAGCCTATAGATATATGCCGGAGCAGTAGTACCCACGACCAGCAGCACTTGGGCCAGGCTCATACAGGACACTCCCCCCCCAATGCTAGCTCCAGACGCCCCTTATCTCCCCTGCTTCGCAACCTACTACTAGGTACACCTTCTGCTTCAAGGGCAAATTTTTGTGTAGCTTTTCTGTTACAATGTTGCATTTTGCACTGATGTCCCAGTTCCATTCAAACTTCCCATTATTCTGCCTGTCTCCGGCACCGAGATGCCAGCGCAGTTCAGTTCTGGAATGCCCAATGCTGAATGGCCCAGAGGGCAACCTCGCCGTCCCAGCAGGCCTTTGCGCCGCAGAGGTGGGTTACTGGGCTAGATGGGAGGACTGTGCACTGCCCCCCCAAAAAACCCTGGCTGGCACTGATGTTTCTTTGTCCCCTCTTCCCCTGTCCCCTCTTCCACACAACAGTGTGGCTGCTGTTATTCCGCCTAGCTGTACTCAAGAGACAGAATGTTCGGTTCCAGCTGCACCTCCGTGGTACAGAGCACTCATTGCATGTCCTTCAGCATCGAATGAGGAGACTCGAGCGTATTGTCTGGCGTGCCAACTGCCAGTGCCATTAAAATGATTGGGCAGGGACCCCATTCCCGTGTGTTTCCAACATGAACTGTGCCTTTCTGATTACTCCACCCACGCTTTGTAATGGTCTTGTGCCCACCTGTAATCATTTGTAGAATAAAGTTATTGCAGTGGTATCTCAGTACTAAATGGTCGTTTTGGTCCGATACACCAGACAGACACACACACACAACTTCCCGGTAAAGCAATGAGAGAAGGGGAGAGTTGACTCAGTGCGCCTTACTCCCGAGTAACAGCGCACAAGATGACAGCTTTGTATTAGCAGATCTCAAATTATGCGCACATCCTTATTTCAACTCCCCTTGCTTCCTGTAGAACCAGCTCCATGTGAGTAGTCCCACATCTCGTCTAAAGAAAGATTCCAGAGGGGTTTTAAAAGAAACTTTACTTTAAATTAGGGATGTGCACACCCGAAAATATAGTATTTTATTGTTATCGGAATTTCGGACCAAAAAAATTATCGTCTCCAATAATATTGTAGGTTAATTGTATCGTCTTCACCATAATTATCAGAAATCCGATATTTAATTTGTAGCCCCAGTGTGCCCTATAGAGCTGATATTTTTAGAAAAATGCCTATAACTTCTGTATTTTAAAAGTTAGAGGCTTGAAACGTGGTCACAATGCTTATGGGGTATGCCTAAGTATGTGTATGAAATTTGAGATCGATCCCTCCAACCCTCGATTTTATATGCATTTATTAAAGATCATTCAATTTTATTGAGAGCTGGTTGACCTGGCCTCCATGCTGTCATCTTGTTGCATGATCTTTAATAAATTCATATAAAATTGAGGGTTGGAGAATCAATCTCAAATTTCATACACATGTCTAGCACATGTTACTACACATATGTGCCAAATTTCAGATCAATCCCTCCACCCCTGTATTTTATATGAATTTTTTAAAGATCCTGCAACTTTTTGACAGGTCTGAATGAACACACGTGGCGAGCTGTAATTCTGACCTGTCAGAACTTAAATGATCTTTAATAAATTCATATAAAATTGAGGGTTGGAGGGATCAATCTCAAATTTCATACAAATACTTAGGCATACCCCATAAGCACTGTGACCACATTTCAAGCCTCTAACTTTTAAAATACAGAAGTTATAGGTTTATTTATATGGCAGTCTGATAATCCGATATAATCGAGCTGAAAAATTTCGGATCGGATATTTATCGGAGGTTTTTCTATCGTATCGTTATCGTTAATCGGATGTCCGATAACGTCCTTATCGTATCGTTATCTGACATTTTAACGATACGATACACATCCCTACTTTAAATACTGGTATGGTCAGCCATTACTAAACAGTCCATCAGGATTGAAGGGAAGAAGAAGAAGGAAGGAAGTAGGGAGGGAGGAGACAGGAGATGACAAAACACAACGGTGGGAGGTGTTCCCGCCAAAGGGTTGAAGGGGCAGTTCTTCATGCATGACATCACCACCACAGTCTGCCCACTATCACCATTAATGTGACTGCTCAGAAGTTGTTTACATTAATATAAGGCACTGTAACTTCAGAGGAAATTAAAAGTCGTTATTTAATGCAAAATCAAAAAAGCGCATTAACGAGGATAAAAATCGGCTGCACACCTGATTTGCGCTTCGGTCTTATAGAGGTAAAACCATTAATGTGCCATGCATAAGCCTTAAATCGATCGTCTAGAGGAACCCAAAGTGTTATATCCAAAAACATTTATTATGCAATCTACAGATCATTGCAACACATACAAACTTAAAATTTTACAATACTATTATACAATACTATTATATCAAAAGTTACACATAAAGTTAAAACAACAGAGCTGTAAAATACATGACATCCTTAACTGAATTGATAGTAAGGTGGGTGAACAGCAAACATACAGAAACCTTTAATAACCTATCAATCACATTGCATTCATATCTCTGAATCTTTATAACACTTTACACCAATAGTTTCTAAGAACTTTGCTCTACATCTAGTAGCTTTCACTGCAAATAGTGCAACCCTCTGTATCACGTATGGGTTGGTTGAATATAATAAATATGTTAATTTCTCCTTAACGTCCTTATATTTCACTGTCTTTAAAAGGGCTCTAAATAACTGTTTCTTATGTCTGTATATAATGGACAGTCAAATACATAATGTGCCAAGTCCTCTAGATCTGGATCTCCACAAACACACAACCTATCTTCTGTTGGTATGCCATGAAATCTCCCCCATTTAATCATGGTATCCATTTGTTCAAATCATAAAAGTGTAAGAGCTTTCCGGTGTTCCATTTTAATGGGTAGTGATAAGTATTTCTCAAATTGGTGCAGATATTTTGTGCTAACTAACCATTTCGCTGTTCTTGAGGATGTGAGCACAGTAATATCGGTTTGCACTCCTACATCAAACACTCTTTCTTTGAAAATATTTCTGCTAGCTGTCAGTGTTGGATTGAGTGCCTGGTCAGGAAATCCAAAGTTTGGAAGGAGTTTAAACATTTCTACAGCCAAAAGTTCCCTTGCACAATTGACTTTTGTTCCTCCAGACAGATCTTTGGGAGTCTTTCTTCAGTTAAGTTATTTATTCTACACCAATAATTTACCATCCTTACATATATCAATCCAGAAATCTTTTCCATACCCAATTCTGCTCTAGTTACATATGCTGGGGTAGACTTAGCGACCCCCAGAATCAGACGCAAAAAAGCAACTTTGAACACATTCAATTTTTGTAAGATTTGCAAAGCCTCAAATTTCTGCTCCATAAATTAGCATAGGTATTACTTTTGCTTTGTAATTTTTTAAGATTGGGCATAATTTGCCTGGGTAACTGTAATTTAACAGTCTATTTAAGGATTGTAAACAAGCAACTGTTTTTAGTTCATTTTTATTTGTGAAGCCCAGGATCCTAATGCAGAGAAGTTACGACCAAGGTAACAGTAATGTTTTACCTGCTCTAACACCTTGGAATTAATAGACCATTTATGAAACTTTCTCTTTTTACCAAATACTACTTTGGATTTGTTATTGTTAATAAGTAGGTCATTTGCAGTGTAAACTAAGCTGTCTCAGGAGTCTTCTCAAGCCCACTTGGGATGTTGAGAGTAAAATCATGTCATCAACATACAACAAGATATTTACTACTCTGTTTGAAATTTTGGGCATATGATAACTCTGATTATGTACAAATGCCACCATGTCGTTAATATAAAAATTAAAAAAAAATGGTGCTAGGATACATCCTTGGTGAACACCTTTGTGTGTTGGAATATGATCAGTGAGGTTTGAACCTGCTCTCACATTCAGATAGGTTTCTGAATACAGTGCTTTTATTAATAATAAGAGACAGCACCTGTTTATAGAATCAAAAGCTACACTTAGGTCTATAAAAGCAGCAAAAAGCTGTCCACCCTTAGTGGAATACTTAGTTATAAGATAATGTAAAGTAAAACAGTTATCTAGAGTAGATCATCCTTTCCTAAATCTGTGCTGCTCTTATACAAAAATTGCATTTTCTTCAGCCCAGTCCTCTAGTTTTTGTAAAAGGTGCTTAGCATATTTTTTTTCTGGGATATCGATCAGGCTGATTGGCCTATACTTACTAGGATCCTGCTGGTTGCCTTTCTTAAATATGGGAATAATTATACTAAGATTCCAGCACTGTGGAATACAACCTGTGCTATTTATATGGGTAAATTGTTCAGCCAGTAGTGAAGTCCACCAATCCATGTCAATTTTGAATAATTCAAGAGGTAAAAAATCCTCGCCTGGTGCCTTATTGTTCTTCAATGTCTGAATAAGCAGTTTGATCTCAAGAGCAGATACAGGAGGCCATAAAGGTAAAAGATTTGTGTCCTGTGCCTGAGGCAATTTATTTTGAGCCTATCTACACACGCAGGATATAACACTTTGAAAACATTTTGAAAACTGTATATGGAGTGCGTCCTGGGCCCCAACAGTTGTCACTACTGTTATAAACCGTTTTAAACCATTTAAAACCATTTTAAAGCAGTAGTGTAGATAGGCTCTTACTATCCTTAGGTCTTTTCCCTTTTTGAATAACTCCAAGTAGAATTTTTCCCACCTTACAGCTGGTATAGGGATGTCAAAAGTATATTTTACTTCCCATCACATTTAGGGGCTCTTGAACAATTTCCGTCCCTCTCTGGGGCCTATTTTCCTTATGTTCTTGACAACAGTCTACTGCCGCCAATTGTACACTCTTGTTTTCTATTTGTTTCCCCAGGTCTACTTGCCTACTTAGCAATTGCTCCTTTAGAAGCTCTAATCTAGCAATGATTTCATTTTGAACTTCTGTTGGCAATGCACTGAAAGAGTCTAACAGGGCTTTCTCCTCCTCATTATTGTAAGGGCCTTTTCCATTAGGGAATGTTTCCTACTTTTGATCTTGCTCAATGGGGCACTTCCACTTATATAGGCTGACCATATGAAAAGGAGGACAGGGCTCATGTAACTTTAACAGTTGTAGAGAAATGGGAATGTCAGCCGGTGTCATTTGTACGCAATTAGTTTCTGGTGAAATTCCCTCTTCATCACAACAGTTAAAGTTGCAGGCACTATACTAGAGTCACCATATACAAAAGAAGGCAGGGCCTCTGCAACTTTAACTGTTGTGATGAAGAGGGAATATCACCAGGAACTAAGTGCATACAAATGACACTGGCTGAAATTCCCTTTTCTCTACAACTGTTAAAGTTACATGAGCCCTGACCTGGATTTTATCTGGTCAGCCTAACTTTAGACCTTGGTCTCTGCTAAACTGGACCACTGTTACATAGGCTGACCATATGAAAAGGAGGACAGGGCTCATGTTAAAGTTGCAGGCACTATACTAGAGTGACCATATACAAAAGAAGGCAGGGCCTCTGCAACTTTAACTGTTGTGATTAAGAGGGAATTTCACCAGGAACTAATTGCATACAAATGACACTGGCTGAAATTCCCTTTTCTCTACAACTGTTAAAGTTACATGAGCCCTGACCTGGATTTTATCTGGTCAGCCTAACTTATAGAGGAGGTCATTTTCAGCATCCCCCAACCCCAGCTGGTCCTCTTGCCATGTCTGGTGCATTTTCTCTCCTAATTTGTTTAAGTTCTTTCTGTCCTGGCAATCAGGAGATATATAGGGGGTTTCCAGATCATTCCACTGTAAAAAATCTTCAAACCACTTTCAAAGTGTTATATCCTGTTTGATTTAGATCTGGCCTCAGGTGGGCATGCACAAAGCCCAGTGGGTGTGTGCTAGATGCTGGAGAAATCCACAACAGAATCAAATGAGTTCAGATTTCTATGAATCTGACCTGTGAATTCTGTAGCAGACCGGCTTTTCCTGGACTTGGGGGTATGCTATTTTTACTTTCCGGAATTTTATGCAAATTTAGTTGTAGAAAAATATGTATTTTTTTTAAAAAAGCCAGGCCAAAATGAGCATTCCCCCCCCCCCATTGGTTAAAACATGAAGAAGTGTATGGTGGATTTGCACATTTTTACAAATATGAATTTGTGCAAATTTGGGGAATTGGAAAAAAACCAGTTCTGCCAATGAGCAGACAACAGAATGAAATGCACCTGACAATTTGCGAAACGCAACGGGAACGTATTTTACGAAAACCATACTAGCATGTACTTAATTACTGGTATACATTGATGGTGCTACCATATTTCACCGAATCTAAGATGCCATCGATTCTAAGACACACCTTAATTTTAGGGCCACCATCAGGAAAAAAGTGTTGTATCGATTCTAAGACGCAGCCCTTTTGCCGCCCCGGTCCTCGCCGCCAGTGCCGCCGCGGCCTGCACTGCCAGCGCCGCCGCTGGCTTTTGTTTACAACTCTCCCTCCGCTCTTCCTAGGACTAGCTGGGATGAAAGGGCGGCGGTGGTGGCGACGAAAGCGCAAGCAGAGCCTCTGAGGCTTGATCCATACTGGGCGGGGTGCAGCACTCCGAAGCAGCTTGTGGCGCAGGGAGGGCATGTCGAGGACTACCTGCCCCTACTTTGTAGTAACGCCACGTTTCCAGGCCGGGGAGGCCGCTGTGGGGTGGTGCTGGCGGGGCGGACCAGGGTGGCGCTGGTGGTGAGGACCGGGGTGGAGCAGACTGGGGCGGCGCTGGTGGCGTGGACCGGGGCGGCGCTGGAGGCTAAGGAGGTCAATGCCAGCGGTCGGAGGCAAGTGGGGAAGGCTGAGTCGCTTGGGGAGCATGCAGAGCCCCTTTGTGAAGGCGCTGTGGGTAGGGTGGGGGTGGGGTGGGGAATTCAACCCTATACCAGTGCTGGAGAAATCCGGCGATTCTTAGATGCCATCGATTCTAAGACGCACTCCATTTTTACAGATGTAAATATGGGGAAAAAACTGCGTCTTAGAATCGAGGAAATGCAGTATATAAATAATAATAATAATAATAATAGTGCTCATTTTCTCTGTGAGCCCCTGCCAAAGGAAGTGAGACAGGTGGCTACTAGGAGGAGGACCTTCTCTGCTGTGGCACCCCAGCTGTGGAATGAGCTCCCCAGAGAGGTTTGCTTGGCATCTACATTATACTCCTTTAGACACCAGGGCTGCCTCTACACGAGACGTTTAAAGCTCTTTGAAGTCTCATTAAAATGTTTACCTCTACAAGATTGGAGCATAAATCGGGAGTTGAGGCGCTTTATCTCTCCGATTATGCACATTATTGAATGCGCGTTAAATAGTGAGTTTTATTTTCCTCCGGCCGTTAAAGCACATTTTGCCTATGTGAACAAGCGATTCTCCACATTAACTACTTGTAAAGCGCATTTCAAACAACTGGTAAGGCCACCAGTTGTGCGCTCAATTACCTCTTGCGTACAAGCATTTACGATAAAGCGCTTCTGCGATTATGCGCATAATCGGCTAACCAGGTGTCAAACAGAATCCATCTAGAGGGGGTCCAGGTGAAGACCTTTTTATTTTCACAGTGTTTTAACAGTTCTTCAGTTTGATTTTTAACCTTGCTGTTTAAATTTGTATTTTAAATCCCTATCAATTTCTGCATGGCTGCTCAGGTTTTATCCTGGTTGTGCTTTTATACTGTATGGTTGTGCTTTTATACTGTATTTTAAATTATGTGTTTATACTGTCGTTGTTTTATATTTTGAATGGTTTTTATGGTTTAAATTTTTGTAAACCACCCAGCAAGCTTCGGCTATTGGGCGGTATAAAAATGCAGTAAATAAATAAATAAATAATTTTTAAAAATTATTTTAAAATGTTATCCTTTTATTCAAATCATTAGAAGAAAACTCTGTTTTATTCCCATAGTCATTTTGGTGCTATCATCCAAGTTTAAAATGTGCAACTGCAAAGTCTCCAGTTCACATTTCAGTATTTCTTCTTCTTTTTTCTTTTAATCAGGGCCGGCAAACAGTTTGTGTGTGTTTATTTTGCCCTTAACATATCAGGAATGTAAAAGCAATAGCAAAGGATGGGGGGTTGGAGGGAGGAGAAGAGAAATGTTAATGGAAGTAATACACATGGCCTTCTGAAAGGGTCCCCCAAAAAGACCATTAAGTCCAGGGTCTAAAATAACCTAGCTGCACCACTGATGGCCACACAATATTCTATTCCTTATATACTTTTAATATTCAATCTTTTAATTTTTGAAAATTCCCCAGAGAGCTTCGGCTATGGGGCGGTATATAAATGTAAATAATAATAATCCCTCCCTCATGGGCCTTCTACTTCAGACTATAGCTTCCATAACTACATTTTCTAAAAACAACAAAATGGGAGAAACTGTGTCGTAGGAACTTGGCTTAGAGCACTGTACCAATGTTGCCCAAGCAAAACCTGCTGGATGAGGAGGCCTCCCCTGTTAAGCGGCCATACGTCCTTCACAAAACCAAACCAAATATATAATCACAATGGGATCAGTTTGACACAGGGTGCTTTTTTCCAAGAAAAGCAACTGTCGCTCAGTTTCTATTGACAACAGAAGAGGTTCTTTGCCGTCTTTAGTTATCACTCCTGCTGTGTAACAAATTGCTGCTATTTAAATCTGTTAGAAACAAGCACTGAGATAGCTTGACAGGAATAATGAAAAGGTTTTGACAGGAGCATAATAAAATGTTAAAATCCTGTTGAGAAAGCTCTAAACATGTTATATTGTGGGAAAGCTAGTGTATGGAAAGAATGCCCAAATTTTAAAAAGGCTTACTTTATGGTCACCACACCAAAAAGTTCTGCTGTCTTGATACCATCTAATTCAACTATTTTATGTGTCACCTTTATATATCACCCTTCCTCTAAGGAACTCAAGGCATTGTACATGAACTTATTCTGTATTATCATTATAATAGTCCTTTGAGGTAACATTAGCCTGAGAAGTAATGATTGGTCCAGAGTAATCTAATGTGCTTGATCACTGAGTGGATATTTGAACCATTTCCTCCCTGGTCAAAGGATCTATCCACTACACCACACTTTCATCTTGGCTGGGGGTGAGGAACCTCTTTCGACGGAGAACCAGATTTTGTGTCAGAGAAGCACTCAAGGGGGGCACATTCCTGTGGCACATGAAAAAAGGGGTGGGGCCAAAATATAAAAATAACCTACATATTGTAGCTAAAAGCTCTTGCTGTTAGGAGAGGAATTTCAACCTTTAGAATGCCAGGAAATCACGAAACAATTGGTGGTTGGAGGAAAGAAGTTTATTTTGTTTATTTATTTATTTAAGGACACACAGCTGTGCTTCCTTAGTTAAGGTTCAACAGAAAAAAAGCATTCTGCCATGATAAAGGGGTAATGGGGGGGGGGGGTTAGTTGGTCATTCTAATATGCATAATATTGAAAATGTTTCACCTATCTTCCTGAAATTTATGTGTGCCAGAAAGAAATGTTGGTCTTTACATAACCTGAAAATTTCAAGGGGATTGGTGAAAGATTGAGGGAAGGAGGGCAGTTTAAAGTAGAAAAGAAAAAAAATCTCAGCCACAGAGTTTGCTAAAAAAAAACCACACAGCCATCATGGCAATATTCTCTCCACCCTTTGTGAGCAAATGAGAGCTTACTTAATCGCAATCCTGATGATTTCCTTTTGCTCTGATCTTATATTTGATGGAAAAGCTTTACTCTAAAAAAAATAAATCCATTTACTTTTTTTAAAAAATATATTTTTAGTGCTAATGAAAATCTATGAAAGCTCATAACATGTCACTTGGAATGTTGAAGGGGAGGGGAGGGAGGGGAGGGAATAACTGCCATCTGGACTGAAAGCATAAACAGCAAGCCACTATGAATTTCTATGACCTCTGTGTGTGTGAGTGTGTGTACGTGGACAAGCAATCCCCTCAGCGTGACCAGACCCTACCACAAGGAAGCTATGGAACTGAATGGGAGTGAAACTTTGTTCACAAGCAGGCCTGGCTTTCTTGAGGACAAAAAGATTTGCTGCCTGAAGTCTGAGAAGTAGGCTCAGCCTGGTGCTTGTCTCCCTTTTAAGATAAGGCGAGTCCTCTTTTCTCTTTTGGAACATGTTTTCCCTTGGCTTTTGCGCTATCTTTTTCCAAGGCCAACTTCTCTAGCCCAGGCACCTGGCTCGCCCCCTATTTGATTTTGCTCACTGATGAAGGTTGGGCTTCACGACACTTTTCATTTTAAACTATTTTCTACACTTTCTACCTGGATTGATTCCCCCACGCCCCGGACTTTGCTGAGTTCTACACTCTGGATTCTAGATCTCTTTCAACCTTCCTCTGGATCCATGATAACCTGGGCCAAATCTACACCAAGCAGGATATAATAGTTTGAAAGCAGTTTGAAAACAGTATATGGAATATGTCCTGGGTCCCAGCAGCTGTCAATATCGTTATAAACCATTATAAAGCAGTAGTGTAGATCCTGCCCTTGTATTTAGATCTCTCCATGGAATAGGTGGCTATACATTCCTTTTAATTCCCCTCTAATACACACACTGATCCCTTTCTTTTTTCTAAGAGTTTGGACCATACTGCTATAAAGCTAAAATCTTCAAATACTTCATTTAACTAGTTTGGCCTGGTTAGGCTGACCATATGAAAAGGAGGAGAGAGCTCATGTAACTTTAACAGTTGTAGAAAAAAGGGAATTTCAGCCAGCATCATTTGTATGCAATTTGTACCTGGTGAAATCCCCTCTTCATCACAGCAATTAAAGTTGCATGCACTATACTAAAGTGACCATATACAAAAGAGGGCAGGGCCCCTGCAGCTTTAACTGTTGTAATGAAGAGGGAATTTCACCAGTTATGAATTGTATACAAATGACGCTGGCTGAAATTCCCTTTTCCCTGCAACTGTTAAGGTTATATGAGCCCTGTCCTCCTTTTCATATGGTCAGCCTAGGCCTGGTGTAAGTTTTAAGTACAACGTTGGAACCTTTCATAGTGCTTCTGGGCCTACAACAGTCTAGTTATACTGTTTTTCTTAGAAACAGTTACTGTAGTGTATTTTGCATACTATGTACATATATTTTCCTTCTATTAATTGCATGTTTGACATTTCACATCTGATGTACCTTTGCATTTACTTTTCTTTATAAACCATTCATATCTTAAGACTTCTTGTGTGGCATGCTTTCATTTGTTTAACAAGTTAAAGGGGGCATTCACTGTTTTCCTGTTTATGTTTTAAAATCTATTTTCAACAAGCCTAGTAACTTCAAGAGTGACAGAGTTGGGGGAAATCCACAATCTCTTTGCAATCAGAGGCACTGAGTAAAGGACCCCTGGAGATAATTTAGACTGACCCCAACCTCATAACAGTATTTCCCCTTTTGAGGAGGTCTCGACTACAGACTACTAAAGACAAACAAAGTGGCAGACCATAATAACAGTTCTCATGTGTCTATTTGCATGATGAGGCATGTGCTCCTACAAGCTACCAAAAGAGGGACTAACAGGCCATAAAGTTGCCTGGCTGGGTCTGACAGAAACCCGACCTCACTACTCCTGGCAGGTCCATGATCTACACCAACCACTCTAAGCTGAACTCGATGGAATACCACCCTCCACCCCTGGGTTTAATTTACTGACGTCCCCTGGCTGGACCTTGCAGGAAACTATAGGGACAGACAGAGCAGGCATTCATAGCACACATAGGCTGGTTTCGCATGACACATTTGGCAACGGAGAGGGGGAAGCAACCATCAGTTGTGTTGCTTATTGTGTTGTGTGGAGGGTTACACACCATGCACATACAACTGATGATATGCTATTCTGCCCAATTAAGCAACGGAGAAAAACAACGGGCTTGCAAGTTGTTTAGCCCGAAGCCCATTGTTTAAAGTGTCATCCGAAACCAACCCCCCTCTCTCCGTGTACTATTCCGTTTGGGCATAGAGTTCTGCTGGCCGGAGCAGTCGAAAACCCCTGGCTGCTTTGATACAGATGGCAGAACTTGTGGTGCATGCTGGGATACGGCTGGAGGACTGAGGGAGGGGGAAGGGAGGAGATGCTGCAACCAAGCTGGATGCCGGAACTTTCAGTCGCTCATGAATGGGGTAGCAACATGTCGTGTGGGGAGCACTGCCTACCTAACGCACGGTCAGTACACTATTTCCCCCTCCGTTGCCTAATGTGTTGTGCGAAACCAGCCATAGAGTGCTGAGACTGGCAAATCTAAAAGCAAGTATGTTGTTTTTCAAGAAGCAAAGAAATTCAGTAGGTCTTACTTTCGAGTAAATATCTATAGATGGAAATGCAGCCTGTGCAGGCTTGAAACTTGACCACAAACTTGATCACAATCTGCTACTTTGAGATCCAAACAGGGAGAAAAACCATTTACCATAAAATGAGCTATAATAATTAACATAGTAAAGTGTAGCTAATTCTAATATAGAATATTTTCCTTTATCATCTTGTGTGCTTCCAGAATTAATCAGGGGGGGTTAATTCCAGTAGAACAATTTTTCAAGTTGTGTCCAAATACTAGGGTGACCTAGTATTTGGACAGCCCGTGTCATTTGTATGCAATTAGTTCCTGGTGAAATTCCCTCTTCATCACAACAGTTAAAGTTGCAGGGGCCCTGCCTTCTTTTGTATATGGTCAGTCTAGTATAGTGCACACACCTTTAACTATTGTGATGAAGAAGGAATTTCACCAGGAATTAATTGCATACAAATAACACTGGCTGAAATTCCCTTTTCTCTACAACTGTTAAAGTTACATGAGCCTTGACCTGGATTTTATCTGGTCACTCTACCAAATACAGACACAAAACATGAAATGCTTTCTTTTCATGAGGCAGTCATAACAAGTTGTTATCCCTGGACAATGGCTATTGAAAAGTTCAAATGAGTATCATCAGAGTATAACTTCTGGGGCTCATTTATTAATTTGAAAAGTGGGTTCAACACATAACACTCACTTTGATTTTATATTCGATGTCAACATGGTGTAACATCCTGGCTGACACTGGCTTGGTTGTCAACTGTATAATATCCAGTCATCCATTACACAAAGCCATGAAATTCATTAAACAAAAAACCAATGTTTTACAAAACAATGTTAAGGTTCTAGAGCTTTCAACCAAGCACCAAAAAGCAGGAAAATTAGGAGTTAAGGCTCACAAGCCTTAACACCATATCCTCCCTAAGGAGGCAGAAAATGCAAGTGAAATTCTAATTCTCCCAAAGCAGATAAACCATGAGGACAGGATGAAGAATGCAGAGGTGATTGCGGAAAACTAAATTAATTTTGCATGTTCTCCCTTAAGAATTCCATTGAGCCACATTATAAAACATAGACCAAACTCTAGAACTCTTCTTGCCATGTGAATTAGGATTTCATTCCATTGATACTGTTACAGCATCATTACTCCCAAACGACATAACCCTATGCCATATGAACCATCTTAAGTCTTATCTTGTAATATCATATATGCTTTAAAAAGGAGCTGTTGCCCCTTACTTGCCTGAAAGACTCCCTTAGGCCAAGATCAATCATCTGTGATATCAGCATTGTAATTATCAAGGGGAAAGAGTCCGTCACAGAACATTGTCATGGCCACTGTAGTAACATAAGAACTGAGCCCTGCTGCAGCCCTTATTAAAATGAAGATAAAACTGCCCCTTTTTATTTACTATAGGATTATGCAAATTTCTCTTAGTGCCACTGAAGATTCATTGGATAGAACTGCAGGCGAGTTTTTTGCACAATGAAAGGGGACTTCTTTTTTCAAAAATCTTTTCCACCCATTGATGATGATGATGAGTTCTAGCATGATAGGCATCTCGATAGATTTGGTTAATCATGAAAACATTGCTGCTTCTGCTCTGTAGGGATCTCTAAGGCCCCATTTCATGTGGCAGACAGATGGCACTGAGAAAGAGTTGCGGGTTCTGATGCTTGATCAAGTTTGGCAATTATTTCTAAATGTAGTTTCTGGATTCCTCACCTTACTCCTCAGCTAAATTGGCTGTGTTTGGGTGCTCTAAGCCTTACTCCAAGCTATTGGCCATTTAACTGTAATGACATCTCAGGAGTTCAAGTGGCAGCACCCACCCCTCTTCATATTGGTTATACTGACTGACTGACTGACTGACTGACTGACTTACTGCACTGTACATTTAAACAGCCCAATAACCAAAGGTCTCTGAGCAGTGTACAATACATTAAAAACATACAGTACAAATATTGAAACAAACAAACAAACAAAAACCCCCAGCAAAGAATAAACAAATTAAACCAACAGCAGAACAGAGTACCAAAAGCACTAAAAAGAGTTCTTAAAAGGCTTGGTAGTATAGAATGGTCTTCACCTGGCACTGAAAAGTTCATAATGTAAGTGTCAGATCAGCTCCTCTTGGGAGAGCATTCCACAAATGTGGTGCCACCACTGAAAAGGCCAATTTTCTTGTAGCCACCCACTTTGCCTCATTTGGTGGGGGCACCTGGAGGAAGGCCTCGGATGATGATCTTAATGTGCAAGTAGGGAAATTTAATATGGTATTAAGTATTGCTAAATTTTAACTTCCAATTTATCAAGTGATGCATGCAAATGTATATTATTACATTTGTCTGTTTGGACAACACGCTAAGCCGTGGTAGGCCTCTAACCCTTTTGTAGCAAATGATTAGTGAGCATGTTTAAACTGTGGTTATGTAGCCCCCATAGCTTGGAATGGTTTACACGATGATACACTAAGTCATGGTTCACACGACATGCTAAGCCATAATGTTTAACTACCGTGGCTTAGTGTGTTGTCTGAACAAGGTCATTTTATAAAAAAAACATTAAAAATTTTGACAAATTATAATAAGAATAGTAATATATTTATTTCTTACCCGCCTCTCCCTCTGGATCGAGGTGGGGAACAACATCAAATACAAATGATATAAAACACATAGAACTGATTAAAAGCATAGAACACTAATACATTATTAAAATACCAATAAAACTCTTAAAATTCAACTGGGTTGGCCTGCCAGAAGAGATCAGTCTTTATAGCTTTCTTAAATTCTGGAAGACTGCTTACCATAGTCCGGAATGCCTTGTAGGATTCCTTATATTGTAGCACCCCTAGGGCTTGAAATTTGGGCAACTGTTTTTTCCTGAATTAATATCACCCTCTAGTGATTTAATTGTATGAACATACTTAATTCCATTTCGTCCCATTTACATAAAATCAGTGAAGTGGCCTTTATTATCAGAGCTAGAGGCAGTTGACCCAGGCTCCAGCCACAGGCACTAGAATTCAGAGGCTCTGGTCTCAGGTGCCCTGTCATGGGCCTATCCAGATCAGGATATAACACTTTGAAAGTGGTTTAAAAATGGTATATGGAATGTGTCCTGGATCCCAACTGTTGTCAGTGCACTTCAATTCTGTTATAAAGCAGTAGTGTAGATCCTGCCGTGAGCTGCTTCCTCTACTGTCCACTCAGCAACAGAGATAAATAGCACACCTCACTTGGAAAGCTGGCAACACTGACCCGCATTGTTAGCATTGTGTTAACATTAGTTTCTTTTCTTTACTCACAGGAAGATTTTACAACATCAGTGTCCATTCAATAAACCGTGTGTGGATGATTGCAATCAGATCCATGTGAACAAATATGTTGCCTTATATGGCCGGGATAAATCATGTGTGCAAACTGTGATTCAAAATTGTGAAATGGGCTACACACAATGCAGCTCAAGTATTGAATCATTGGGCAAATTGAGGTGGGCTGCTGAAAGTGCTCTTTGCCAGGACCTGGAGTGCTATGTGGTCTCATTCTGGTGCTGGTCATTATGGTGGTATGGAAGTCCTGGACCCATGATGTACTAGGGATGGGCGAGACATTTATTAGGTTGCATTTTTATGCAAATTTAGCAAATTCGCATCTCCCGGGGAAAAAAAAGTGAGCTAAGACGGAGTTGTGTCCACAAATCTGCACTTTTTCTAGCTTGGTGATGCAGCTTGTCAGGGGGCAAAAGCACACACAAATGTGCATATTAGTGAAAAGTATAGACAAAATGCATAGCTCTGGGAAAATACTCACATTTGGGAAAATATTAGGGATGTGCATCGGATCGGACTCGATCCAAGATCTGGGCCCAATCCAACCGAAATTGGATCAAATGATCCGATTACAATCCCCAGCACCTGGATCCGCCGATCCAATCCGAACCGATCCAAAAAGGACCCAATCCAGATTGGTGCATCAGGCTCCCTCCCCCCACTCACGCTCCTTACCTACTGGGGCTGATGGCTCTGGCAGGTAAGGTGCGCAAGGAAGGGAGGGGGAGGGCCCCACTTACCTGCTGGGGAGTCCTCCTCCTTCCGCTGCCAGGTGAACTACTGCGAAACAGGCCTCGCGGCCTAGTTTTTCAGTAGAGCGCCAGGACTAGAAACTGCTCAGCTTGGCCTGGAGGAAGGGCTGGAAGTTGCAGCCTGCGTGGTCACGCTGGCCTAGAAGAAGCCCCGGATCGCCCGGGAGAGGGGCTGGAGGAAATGTGCTGAGGAGGGGCGCCTGCCTGCCTGCCTCACCCGCCCAGCTTTCCCAGGGGGAAGTTTCCTCGGTGGCGCCCCAAGCGTGCTGGCTCCAGGGCTGGTTTGGGGGGGGGGGAACGGGACACCTGAGCTAGGTGCCCTCACTTCCTCCTCCGAGGCGACGCACAGCAGCAACGGCGGCGCTAGCGAGCGAGCGACATAAGCCCAGGTGGGTGTCGCCCGCCAGGAGCTTGGCGTGGCAGTGCTTTAAACAGGGAGGAGGGCAAGCGAGCGCTGTGGTAGAAGCTTTTTGCTCCTTGGGCAGCCTGATGGCCCGCTCTAAAAGATGGTGTAGGACACCAGATCGAGCCGACCGTTTCCCCGGAGGTTTGCCCCTGGGGCCCCGGATCGCCCCAGTTTTCCCGGTTAGGACCGGGAAACCCCTGGAGATCTGATCACCCTAACCATGGGTGATTGTCTCACCATGTTCGTCTTACTTCACCCTTATATAGTTTTGCATTAAGCTCCAGTAAGCTTTGGAATAGAAATAATAATAATAATAATAATAATAATAATAATAATAATAATAAATCATATCAGTCACCGGCATCACATCAAAAATCTATACAGAAAACCTCCAGAAACTGGGCTTCCAGAATACATCCACACCAACATCCAGAAAGCAGTCATAATTAAAACATGCTCAATCTTCAGGAAATTCCTGAATCAATAAAAGACAGCATGACTTGGCAAAGCCCGTCATGTCCGTCTAGAGAAACCGCCATGAGCGAAAAAGAGATGATAATAATAAGAATAATTTCTTACCTGCCTCTCCCTTTGGATCGAGGTGGGGAACGACATCAATACAACAATACAATATAAATGAAATGCATAAAACTAATTTAAAAAGCATATAAAGACAAAACAATATTAAAATAACAACCAGGACCTCTTAAAATTCTTAGGTTTAAAATTCATCTAACTTGCCTGTTCTGCAGGGAAAGGTGTTTTCATTTACCATAAAAATTCTTTTGCATGCTTTATTCTTTGCTTTGCTTTTAAGCAGTTCCAAAACATATTCCACTTTAGCCGGGTCTGTTCATGTTTCTTTTTTACTTGTTTCCTTATATAATATTTAAGAGGCATCATGGTCCTAAGAACTCAAATTTAGAAATAAACTCAGCTGGAATTAATGAATGAGACCTACTTCTAAATAAATGTTTTGAGGAACAACAGTCTTATTTTGTTTTAAGTCTATCTAGGTGTGTATGTGTGTTTTAGCTTTATAAATTCAGGTATTGCCTTTCTTGTTTGTCCTGCAGAATCCCTAAACAACTAGAGGCTTAGAAGGTTTGACATCAGCCACACTGAAGGAGTGAAGCCTAATTAAGATGGGAATTGATTTTTATTTAGACTGTTTAAGAATTCTTTAATCCTGTCTCAAATGTCAGTCACATGCATTTTGCTCCCACAAAATGCACTGCCCAGAAATGCTCTGGAGAGCTAAGCGTTGTTCTCTGGTAGAACCCATTAAATGGAAGGCACCTCTGTAAGGTCAATGAATCTAAAACTCTGCAATGAAAGAATTAGTTATGGCTAACTGGCTGGATTGGGACATATGTATTTTATGTTATTTCCTTATAGGCCTGATTCTTGTGTATTTCTTTTGCCTGCTTTAAGACTGTGGACCTTACTGCCGGCTGATCACTATCCTTTCAATATGACAAGCAGAATAAAATTGTTATCAGTTTTGAGTATTTATGTACATACCCATTTTGTCCAACAGGAGAAGATCTTCCAGCCAGGCATTTAGCATGACCACTCAGATATCTCGACCAGATAATAACAGAAAACGGAAATACAGCGTTTTTGGTTCATAAGGGGCAAAAAAAATCCAAATTCCATGGTAGGGTAATACTTTTATTAGGATCAACCAAAAATGGTAGAAACAGTGAGCAAGTTTTCAAGTTCTTCAGAACTCTTCTTTAGGCTAGATGTTAAGCAAAGCTGGGGAGGGCAAAAGAGAAAAAAGCTGGCTTGCTGTTGAAGCCATGAAGCCTGCATTGGTCACAAGAGGGTGTAGGAAGAGGTGCAGACTTAGAGCGTCATCACACTGGAGGTTCAATGCACATCTGCTGCGACTTTGATCCACTTTTTCAGAGTTGGACTTGCTTAGGGCGAGAGAACAGCTTGACAGGGACTATGTCATGCTAGTCCAGCACTGAAAAAATCAATGAAAGTTGTAGCAGACGTGCATTAAACCTCCAGTGTGATGATGCTCTTAATTCAGTTAGGTTTTTCTAGGTGCTAGGAAGGTTTCAAGTTACACCTATGGATGAAACACTTGAATCTGTCTCCAGTCTTAAATTAAACAAATAATAGGCTCCTTTTTTATTCTATACGGGTTTGCTATATAACAAAGGTTTTGCTTAAGGCTGGAGACAGATCCAGGGAACTGCTGGGTTTTATCTTTTCAAAAATGGTCAATCAGCCGTTTGTGTTTCTTTGTCTCAGCAACCCAAGCTGTAAGTAACTCATAATTTGCATAGCACCTAGGAGACCCTAACTGAATTAAGTCTGTTATCTCCTTCTATGCTGCTTTGGAAGCCTGTAGCCAAGGCAGACTGTATGGCTTAAAACCAATGTTGCTCAAGCAGAGTTTCTTGTCCTCCCCACCCATACATGCAACCCCCTTGCACACAGCCCAAATCTGCTCCAGGTGGTCCCCCAACACTAAGGAACAAATTTGGGGTGGTGCAAAGGGGGCTGCAGCAGAGAGGGGAAATTCCTTCCACCAGCAGTTTCTGTTCTGCTGGCAGAAGGACGCTGTTGGATTCAAGCCTAAATCTTCAACACCAAGCCAGTTTTTCTCTCCCCCCCTCCATACACACACTTTACTTGATGCACAATCTAATGAAGAGTTCTGGATAACTTGAAAGCTTGCTCACTTGAAAGCTTGCTCACTATTTTGTGACATGTTTGTTGGTCCTAACGAAGAGAGTGGATGGTGATAACAGGCAATTGATGACGTGGATTTAAATAGCCTCTCCAAGCTTTTGTGGCTCCCATTTGGAGCAGTTACTGCTGTGGTTACTGCAAATGGAAGCCACAAAAAGGGTGGGGAGGGTAGATCTCTCTTAAAAGGGTTTGCTGGGGAAGTGTGGAATGGGAGTACAAGTGTCAGCCCAACACTTAAAACCCTGGGGATCACCTTGCTAAGTGGGTGATCCTGTCCCCTTTTCCAGATCTGTCACTGTCAATGTCTGTCAAATTAGTCTATATGCAGGCTTATCTTGTCCATTTTCTTGTATGTTTCATACTGTACTTTGTTCCCTTTAGCAGCTGAAACATACAAGACCATTGACAAGGCAAGGTTGTGTATATATATGATGATGACCACAAGTGGAGACTTGTGCAACTGTGAAAGACCAACATACACACAGAGATATTTTTTAAAAAATATAAAGACATTTGCACAAATACCTGGGGTTAAAAAAACAAAACAAAAAATAACCCAAAGGTGGCCAGGGAACAGAAATGATCAGGGAGGGGGACAGGAGGGGCAGACAAGACTGGTTCTGCTGCACGGGACCTTTGGATACCAAGAGAGGAGGAGGGGGTGAACAACCCATGGTGAGTCCGATTGTCTGTTGGGTGCACCGTGAGTTGTTCTGAAAATAAACCATGCTGCGTAGCTTATTTGCTGGGTGGGTTTTCATGTAATGCGAATTCACCCATGCTCTCTTAATAAAAATTAAAAAGAGCAATTTTAGTATTTCTTTTTCAGTTTCTATCCAGATACATAGTCAATACTTTTTCCATCATTGTTTCCCCAGGCAGCCTGTTTCTCTCTTTCAGAATTCTCATCACTCAGTCTGTTCCTTTGCAAAAGAACTAGACTAAATCCCTAAAGTCAATATATTTGCTTACACTATAGTATTTAAAAAAACAACATTCTAAGGTCAGATTGAAAAACAAAAATAATGGTAACCTCTCAGCTTTCAGTATTTGGCAGTGCCTGATAAGGATTGGTGAGCTGCAAAATTAAAGGAGCAGCATGCTGAAACTGCATATTTAATAGGACATGCCCTCTTTTCACTGATTTCCATATTATAAAATAGAATGCTCTCTGAGATCTGCTCCGGGAGAAAAAAATATACATTTGTGCAATATTTTAATGAGTCTAAGATATGTTACGGGCTTGGTGCCAGGTAATTTTCAACATAATTTCACTGTCTGTTTATCTATTCATCCACCCATTCATATGTATATAGAGGAGCCAGAAAATCTGGTGGTGGTTGATAGATCATATATCAGGGCCTGCTCTCCACAACATCTGAATACAAATGTGCTTGCATTTGATACCTTGTCCGGGTCTCATTCATCAGACTGTGGAGTATTTTTACTTGGGTAGTGCCCTGCCTTGACGATCTCATGCCTTAATTTCTTGAGTGGATGATAGCAGCGCTATGCTAAATTTACTCAGGGTTCAAAGTTTGGCATGATGAAAAGAAGAATTAAGGCTGCAATCCTAAACACACTTACTAGGGAGTAAGCCCCATTAAACACAATGAGATGTACTTCCAAGTTAACATTTATAAGAATGCACTATTAGGGGAGCAAAAATCTTCCTACATCTCCATAAACCCTTTCCACATATGGTGCCTTAAAAACAACAGCCTTCTTCTACCTAGAATATGTGAAGCCATCACATAGCCAATGAGATGTGCCAGAATAAGATATTGCCCATAAGCTTCATTTTCTCTCAACGATGTCATCATCTAGCTAAATTTCTTAGACTGACACTGTTTCTAGGATAAATGGCAATTAAAAACAAACAAACATCATGCCAAAGCAACAGCCAATCAGGGCTGCAAACAGGCTTAGGAACATACCAGACTGGGAAGTACAAATTTCAGTGTGATGTTCTTTAAAAAAAAAAAGCAAACCTATGTAAGGAATTTGTGATTCATGAACTCCCCAACACCCTCATAACTATAATGCCTTGTTCACTCACACAGCACATGACACATTCTCCAAATCATTGTCCTCAGACTCTTTCTGCCCTTATATCCTGGATTTCTCCAGATTACTTTTATGTAGTTTTTAAAAAAATATTTTGCAAGTTTCCATGTGGTATGCATTTTGGTGTGTGCTAACCTTATGGTGCCATAACGTATCATGGTGGGAGCGCCTTCAGCTGTACATCACCAGTTTGGCAACTTTTCTTCATGCCTTCAGCTTTAATTGAGAGGAGGAGTGGCTCTGTGGGGCGGAAGTAGAGGCCTGCCGTCCATTGTTGATGGGTTGCATTGCAGTTATTTATTTGCCAATGTGCACCTACAGAGCTTCACAGCTGCAAATAATGCATATTTCTTATTAAATTATTCCTGCACAGCTGTGGAGCTTTGTAGGTGTGCACTGAAAAAATATTGTTTTGTAAATGGGTGTCCATGCACTCTTTGCGGTCCCAGCAGCATCTTTGAGGAGAAGGACAGTGATCAGCCTTTCTTGACAGCTTTCCCACCTACCTAGGCTGACCAGATAAAATCCAGGTCAGGGTTCATGTAACTTTAACAGTTGTACAGAACTGTTCAGCCAGTGTCATTTGTATGCAATTAGTTCCTGGTGAAATTCCCTCTTCATCACAACAGTTAAAGTTGCAGGGGCCCTGCCTTCTTTTGTATATGGTCACTCTAGTATAGTGCCTGCACCTTTAACTGTTGTGATGAAGAGGGAATTTCACCAGGAACTAATTGCATACAAATGACTGAAATTCCCTTTTCTCTACATGAGCCCTGACCTGGATTTTATCTGGTCAGCCTAAATAAATAAATGTTTCTTCAATTAAAGTAATGTGGACCTTTATGTTAAACAATGTAAAAAAACAAGACAAGGGTCATCTTATAACTATCCCTCCCACTTCTAAGAGAATTTACATGGTATGAGATGATACTTGGCACAAATTGGCATTACAAAGTGATTAGGATGACCAAATGGAAAGGAGGACAGGCTCCTGTATCTTTAACTGTTGTGATAAAGAGGGAATTTCACTAGGTATACAGATGACACCTGCTGAAATCCCTGTTTCTCTACAACTGTTAAAGATGCAGGAGCCCTGTCCTCCTTTCCATATGGTCACCCTAAAAGTGATACAACTCCATGCATGTCACCTTTCAAACTCTTCCTACTCTGGTGTGTGGCACTTGATCACCCAGCAGATACTATGCTGTATTCATTTAGAGAAAAGCAATTACATAAGGAGGGGAAATAGGTGCTCTGGTGCCTCATACAGTTTCCAATGTAGATCTCACCTTAGCAATGGTCCTTTGCTCACTTCACGTTATGTTCTATGGCTGCAATCCTCTGCACATTTACTTAAGAGAAAATCCCATTGAATGTAAGAGGATTTACTTCCGAATGGACATGTACAGGATTGCTCTTTAAGGCAAGAGTGGGCAGAAAGTTGATCTCAGATATTTTGGACTTCAACTCCCAGCATTCCTGACTATTGGCCATGCTGGCAGGGGCTTCTGGGAGCTGAAGTCCAAAATGTCTGGAGTTCTACCATCTGCCCTCCCCTGCTGGCATTCAGGGGCTGAGTCATACAAACAAAGCATTTTCTTTTAAATAATGTTTCATTTATTTGGACAGCTATTTCTGTTTCCACTAAGAGGTCCCAAACACAAAAGACATTTTATTAAAATAGACACTGCAAGAAGATATACATGCATTTAAACTTGACATTTTAAGTGAATCTCTTTCAAAAGATGCCGGGCGTCTTTCGCAGAACACAGCTCCTGCAAACATGGATTTGGAGTCTGGCGAACAAGAGCATTGCTAAGGGAAAGCGTAAGAAAGCAACCAATTACTTGCCCTGTCACTTGCAAAGACATTAAAACCTCTACACTTCCATGCATTAACCATTTCCACTTTTCTCTCCCTCCAGCCTGCTTGTTGAACATTGCCTTGAAGAGAAATCTTCTTTCCATATGTCACAATTATTTGGTTTATTTTAAAGCGCCAGATGATCTGGTACATTGCCGCCGAAGAGCTCTGGGAGGACAGATGGCAAACTAGCACTTCTTGTTATCCTGTATCTTGGTTCTTGTTGAGTTCATTTGCAATTAGTAACTAGGAAGACTTCCCGTCAGCGGCTGTGGTGAAGTGTCTAATCATATTTCCTATGCACTGCAAATTGGGTTATTATATTAATAGATTCTAGGCAGTAAATAAAGAGCATGCAGAGTCTTTACACTTCCTTTATTTATAGGTGCAAAACTGAGTGTTTCATTCCCATGCAAATGAGAGTTTCAAGCAGGATTGGATAAATTCTCTCTCTCTCTCTCTCTCTCTCTCTCTCTCTCTAACTGTGACATAAGGAAAGAAGTTGGGCATTCCAATTTTTGGATTCCTGCTCCTGAGGCCCCAGCCACTCCCGTGATCTCGGGAGAGGGAATTCCAAGGTCAGGTTCAGAGCAAGTGCGGTATTGTGGTTAGAGTGCCGGACTGGGACTTGGGAGATTGGGGTTCTAGACCCCACTGGGCCAGTCACTGACTCTCAGTCTAACCTATGTCACAGGGTTGTTGCGAGGATAAAATGGAGGGCAGGGGAAACATGTAAGTCACCTTACAAAAGGGGGGATATAAATGTAATCATAATCGTTATTATAAAAATCCTTCCCCCTCTCCCCTGCGCCTTCATAGCTGTTACAGAAAATTGCTTTCTGAGGCTGCAACAACCACCTCAGATGACCTCATACTAGTCTAGATGGTTGCTTCCAGCAGGGGAGGGAGGCAAGAAGAGATGCCAGGATCCACAAAATCCTATGGCCTTTCTGTCACCCATCCCTGCGCCCTGCTTTAAGTGAGCTTAGCATTCCATCTAGTTGACTTTTTTTTTGATGAGGAGGAGGAGGAGGAATAGGAAATAAAACTAGGGTGACCACACGAAAAGGAGGTCAGGGCTCCTGTATCTTTAACAGTTGTATTGAAAAGGGAATTTCAGCCGGTGTCATTTGTATGCATGCAGCACTTGGTGAAATTCCCTCTTCATTACAACAGTTAAAGCTGCACGAGCCCTGCCTAGCATGACCAGATACAAAAGAAGGCAGAGAATTGCATTTTAAACATCTACTCAGGAGGATAACATCCTGAATGTTCTGTGTCTGATTTGAGAAATGTTGCGAACAGAAACTCTTATAGCCAACTCTATTACTCTCTAATAGTGTGATCATTAAAAACCTATTCTGGTGGTAATTGATCAAAAAGAAGAAGAAGAAGAAGAAGAAGAAGAAGAAGAAGAAGAAGAAGAAGAAGAAGTAGAAGAAATTGGCCAGCCCTGCATGCAGTATAATGCCATTATTAGAATTAAGAATGTGGTAAAAAAAAAGCCAGTGCATAGGTCAGCCTGTAAGTGCATTGGATTGTAATTAAGTACTGCAGTATGATATCGGGATTGTCAGAAAGGAAAATGAGCAAGGGGTAGGGTATGTTAATGAGCTAATATTTAGTTATCACACTGGAAACAGAGGCAGATAAACATAACATGGCTAGGATTTTCAAATGTTAGTATTAAGCCCTTCTAGTTTTGATAGCCTGCCAGAGAATCTAGGCAGTAATAAAGAGCTTGCAGAGCCTTTAAACTTCCTTTATTTGTATATGGTCCTATGAAAACTTCCCACTTTTGATACCCTTCCACAGGCCTTTTTGCATGATGTAGGGAAATGTTGATACTTGAGGAGGTTGGGGAAATGTTGATTGATGTAGAATAGCCATGTGTGTAGTTTGGAAATATTAGAGAGTTATTAAGAAAGAAATTGGCCTGTTCTGCAAATTAATATCTTGTTCGTAAGAGAATAATTTGTGGAAGAGGGCAAATACATGGTATAAGAAAGAAAGAAAACAATGATTAGAATTCATTCCATAGTGCCATTGGCATATATTGTGCTCAAGACTGCATACTTGTGAACCAAAATAAAATTAAATAAATAAAATTGCAGCTGTCCACTCTGCCGCCACAAATGCCTTCAGCAATTTTCATTTGGGATTCAGCCTGTTTCTGAAGCAGCCGTTCCGTTCCTAGAAAATGTTTGGCTCACATTGGAGATGTCAGTATCTCCAGCAGCAATCTGGAAAGAGAGTTGTGTGGTGCCGTTCCACAACGCTAGATAATGTCCCCCACGATGCTTCTGCATGCCATATCTGGGTTGGTAATCCTTGTGCAGGTGCAAGAAGGAAAGGGAGGGGGGAAAGCAGAGTGAAAAGCAAGTGATGCACAGACACCTGAGACTTAACAGAAGTCATTTACGCATGAGTAAGGAAATCATACGTGCCGGCTTGTCTTGTGACCTTTTCTCTGCAACAGCTCCCATTCCCCCAAAGGCAAGACACTATTCGATTGTAACAGCAACGTGCCTCTTTTGGAGTGGGAAATGTTGCTGAGGGAATGTCAAAAGAAGTTCCCCTTTGGCCCATTCATACCTTATTGGCAGAACCAGGCACTCATCGGCTTGAAAGCCATATTTCCAATACAATTCAAATTGCATCTTGTATCTAGAATATGCAGAGTAAATGTGTAAGTAATTTGTATTGGAATTACTTTCTTTCCTGCTGTAGTCAGTGTCATTTTTGCATTTCCTGTGGAATAGAAAAAAATGCCTCCTTGATCGTATCACTGATATGACCGCAGCATTTTGGAATGCTGAATTAATATCTGGCAATCAAGAAGTTGTTCAGCTTGTCTGTCTATGTTCACCTACTGTATACCTAGGAAAAACTCTCTATAGACAAGACTGTGGGCTTTTCACACGAGGCATTTCTTGTGCACTTGTCATTCCCTACTCATGGTTGTTTCTGGGTTCTTTGGACAATATTGTGAGCCTCCAGTTTAGTTTATGTGCCTAACAAGCACTTTCAGCAAGTTTTTATATATATATTTAGAAAGCAGAGAAAATGTGGCATTTAATTGTGAAAGCGAGATAAAGTGTGATTTCCTCGTGTATTTGCAGTATTTTCTCAATGCCACAGTGCCACCTAGAGGTTATGTAGTAGAAAAGCAGAAAAGGAAACGCTTCTCGTGTAGTGCTCAGGTCTCAATTCTCCAAGCAGATTAACATCGGATTAATAGCCTTGTGTAGGAAAGCTCTGAAGTCATGGGATGGGAGCTGTAGGAACCATGTTCTCCAAGGATATTTCAGATCTGAATCTTAAACTTTCATATTCACTCTAACGATAGTTTTTGAGAGAACATGGTGCTACTCAGCTTGGAGAAGGATGACACTTGGGTGGCCACTTACACGTCACCCAAAAATGCATCACCAAAGCAGAGGACAAAAGAAAACACCAATTTGCATGACATCTTCATATGCTAATTTAGATGTATAGATGCTAATTTAGAAATAATAATTACCATTTAAATAGAGAAACAGTACATCTTATCATAGTGGAGAAGGCTTTGACCATGTGGCCTGTCTGCCTTATTTAGTCTGTTCTCTAGTGTTACTCACTCTGTTGGGCCTCTCCAAGGCCCCTGCTCTCTTTTCTTATGGTTCTTAGTATTTAAACCAGACTTGGCTTGGGCAATGCATCAAATAGAGGACATCTTCAAATACAGGACTGTCCTTTCCTAGCTCTCCAAGGTCTTTGGAGTATTTTTTAAATCCTATTTCAAATTTCATCACATCAGAATTTGTTGCTCTAGACTAAGTTTCCCCATATCAAGACCAGAGGAGTGAAACTTTATGCTCCCTAGGAGGGTGGCTCATAGGGCCATAGGGAGGTCTGTGGAAAGAGGCCTCCACAATGTGGGGATGGAAACCTCCACCATCACTTCCTGGGCAGCAGTGGGCCCAGGAATAGTGCATTCTGGGAGAATGTCATTAGTATACCAGGGAAGATATCAATCCAAAGGATTGTGTGCCTGCTCATTTTCCTGAAATGGCCAAAACAAGAGATAGGATCTACACCATCCTTGGAACTGGGGTCAATGGGTGAGAATTTGTGTGCAAGGGGTGAGGTGAGATACACATACATCTTCTGCACTGGCTGGTGAGAGCCACCACAGTTTAGTAAGTGGTGGTTTCTGCGCTATGGATTAACATCACACACACACGCAAGCATGCTCACATGCCCACATACTCCATAGGATTGTTCTGTACTTCTTGGAGATACCAGACCATCTGATACTTCTACCATGCCGTACAGCAGGATTGGAGGACCTCGTGCCCAAGGGACCAATCCAACTCTCCTGGGATCCCAATCCTCAGGGGGTCACCAGATGACTGCCCCTCCTTCCCATAGCCTTACTCTGTTTCCCCCCAACCTCTGATTGTTTGGTTGGGTGGTTCCTCACTTTTTGTGCAGTTTTTCCCATTCTAAAGGGTTGAAATGCCTTTACTAAGGCTTAACTACTGGCCACAAGAGGTGCCATTTTATTTTATTTGTCTGTATTTTTGCCTCCATCCCTTTTTCCTTCAGCCCTGTTCCTCTTTACCTCCAACCTCCCACCACTGGAATACAGCCCCCGAGAGCTTCTTCAAAATTGAATTCGGCCCTCAGGCTTCAAGAGATCCCCTTCTTTGCCAATGCAGCTAGCATACATGCACTCGTGCTAATAATAAGAGAAAATCAGGGACATTCCTTTAAGTGAAAGAGAAAGCTGGATTTATTGATTTCTTTGCAAAGCCACTTCTAAAACCACTACAAGTTTCCTACTGATCTCCTTGGGATAACCTCAAATGGTTCTGTCACTGATATAAATATTCCAAAAGGGAATGCCACAGCCTGGGAAGGTTGAATCGTTCTGTCTTTCCTGTAACAAATGGAGAGCACAGGTTTAATTAAGTGGGGGGTGGCATTTTTGAGCATCACACCCATTCACCTCTTCCCTTTTACCAAGCATTACTAGTAGCCACCCAAATATTTTTGGTTCACGGCTGCCTCTACAAGAGAGGTTTAAAGCTCTTTCAAGGCACTTTAAAAAAAATTACCTCTACAAGAACGGAGCGCAAATCGGGCGTAGAGGCGCGTTATCTCTCCGATTATGCGCATTATTGAATGCGCGTTAAATCGCGAGTTTTATTTTGCTCCAGCCGTTAAAGCTCATTTTGACTATGTGAACAAGCGCTTATGCGCATTAACTACTTGTAAAGCGCATTTTGGTCATCCGTTAATGCACTTCGCCGCCTCTCGCCGCCTCTTGTGCAGAGGTATTAGGTGTAAATGCGCTTCAGCGATTATGCGCATAATCGCCTAACCGGGCGCAAAAGCGAATCCTTGTAGAGGGGACCAAAGAGAATTTCTTTCCTAGCAACCCATATAATTGGATGCTGTTGTTGTTGTTGTCCGCAGTTGGGAAGCCTTCTTAACAATGGCTCTCTATTGTGTCCAAAGAAGTTGAAGGTGAAGAGACTTAGGGTTCCTCTAAATGAGCGATTTATTGCACACCCTCAAATGTTTGGCCACTCACAACTGTTTGTGGGTCTTTTACACAATGTCGTGAATGACCACGATGTCTCTCACGGTATCCCTTGGATATTTCGCCATGAAAAGAACTACTTTTAAAGTGATAACATCCTGAAAAAGCAGGATATTCCCCCACTAGATGGTGATGTCTCAATGGAACTGAATGGAGGGAAAGTATTCAATTCAAACCATCTGGTTGTGATGCCACCCCCTTTGGCCCTCCTTTATTTCTCTCTATAAATCAAAGGATCCCAACTATGGGGTGGGTCATCAGAATGCTGCTCAATGACTCTGTGACTCACTGACCCTTTTTGGTCTCATAGCAGCCAGCCCAGCACTTTATATTTTCCCTACTCCTTCACTGCTGCCACCATTGAACGCTGTGCCTTTACCTCAGGTACTTCAAGAATCCAACCCAAGTTTTATAACACAGAATAACTTTTATTTAACAAAAGTAAGATTATGCAGTTGCAAAGCTTATGGTTTCATCAAGTTCAATACTTGTTTGTTTCATACAGTTTCATTTGCAATCCTGCCTACGCTACCGTCATTCTACACTCTCTCCTCCCAGTCACTCTATTCCCAAAATAAAGCCTTTGTTCCTGCTCTTTTCTCTAAACCCTTCCACAGACAAACTCAAATTCTAACTGCCTCACTCTCTCCACATACAATCTCTACTGCTTCCCTTAACTCTTCCCTCTCACTCCTAACTGCCAGTCCAGACCATTGAACCACCAGCCAATCAGCATTCACTTCACATTCTATGCACTCTCTCTCCCTCCCACCAGATTTAACCACTTGCCAACCTTGTATTTGAAGCCCACACAGCACTTATATCCTAAATAGCATTAACATTAGAACATTACAAACACATCATATATATATAACTGGCAATGAACAGTAAAACATCACAGTGTTCGTCCCTATCTGCCGTGTTATGCAGCCCATAACAATCGGGCCAACAAGCAGGAAGCACATACAATCTGGGTAAACAACCCAATTTCCCCTTAATGTAAAGACACCTTTAAAAGGAGGTTCTAAGAATGAGTGTTGTGTATATTTCTAATGGCTGTCACAGCTTTAGTCCAGGTCACAGTGGAAGCAGGCAGTCTGCCAAGTGGGAGCTGGACTGAGACAGTGACTGAGAGATCTGTCTGTTGCATCAAGGCTGCAGCTGCTCTGGAGATGGAACTCATATCTCCCAAGCAGGTGATTCAGGCAGGAGAGGGATTTCATTGTGTTACCTGCTGTCATTTCAAAATGCAGGACAAAGTCCTGTATTAGCAAGAGATGCGTGAAGAATTTGAGTGTTGGGAATTCCAATACTAACTGTTCTGATCTGCATCTCCTGGACTAAAGGGCAGGCGGGAGCCTAGTCATCCACTGGCTTTTGCACCTCCTGAAATTTTTGATGCAATTTTCAGCATCTCCCCCACAACCAAGATACATTTTAATACCCACACCTGGAGACAATGCATGTTAAAAATACGTGTTTTAATGCAGGAGAGAAAGAACTTATGAATGACACGTTCAATTTGTTTAAAATCTCATGTTTTTTCCCGTCCCGTTTATGAAGAAATTTGTGAATTTTGGTAAGTTCTTATAACCACCCCCCTCCAAACTTGCCAAAATTCTCACCCATCCTTTCTGTTGGGGACCCATTTATATTGGGGTATAAATGCAAGCGAAAGAAAGAAAGAAAGAAAGAAAGAAAGAAAGAAAGAAAGGAAGGGGACCATACAGGTAGTCAAGTGAACTCATGGAGGTGGAGGCAATGTTACCAGTAGTAGGAGTACAGGAAGTTTCTTATATTCACAGATCTTTCTCTTCCGAGATCCGGGAATGAGGACAGAATGATTTAGGTCTTGAAACCGATGGCAGAAATGGTTATAGGAGCTCTCATGAGTGGCATACGGTGACCATATGAAAAGGAGGACAGGGCTCCTGTATCTTTAACAGTTGAACAGAAAAGGGAATTTCAGCAGGTGTCATTTGCATGCAGGCAGCACCTGGTGAAATTCCCTCTTCATCACAACAGTTAAAGCTGCAGGAGCCCTGCCCTCTTGACCAGATACAAAAGAAGACAGGGCTTCTGCAGCTTTAACTGTTGTGATGAACAGGGAATTTCACCAGGAGCTGCATGCATACAAATGACTCCTGCTGAAATTCCCTTTTCTATACAGCTGTTAAAGATACAGGAGCCCTGTCCTCCTTTCCATATGATCACCCTAGACTGGCATATAAAGTAAAGCACCATGATTTGGGGAGATACATAGTGATCACTCTGGAAGTCACTAAGCACTTAGTGTTTGCACATTAATGGTTACACAGAAATAAATTACTAACAGTAAATTGTGAGGAATAAATAATGTTTCTGTTAATAAATGACTATACGGCAAGATCTGTTTTGCATTCCCCCCATGTCAGTACATTTTCATATTGACCAGACAGATTATGAGAGGCATGTCAACTGTTTATGGGTTTGGGTTGTTTCTATATTTAAGTAAAGCATACTATAATATTCATGGGATTTAAAATGCTATCTGTGGCCTCCTCCACACGAGACGTTTAATGAGCCTTGAAGGCTCATTATAAATTTTACCTACACACGAGCGGAGCGCAAAACGGGCGTACAGGCGCGTTATCTCCCCGATAATGCGCATTTTCGAACGCGCGTTAAATAGCGACTTTTATTTTGCTCCGGCCGTTAAAGCGCATTTTCGCTGTGTGAACAAGCGATTATGCGCATTAACTACCTGTAAAGTGCTTTTTGGGCATCTTTTAATGCGCTTCGCCGCTTCTCGCCGCCTCCCGTGCAGAGGGATTAGGCGTAAATGCGCCTCCGCGAAAATGCGCATAATCCCCGAACCGGGCGCAAAAGCGCACCCTTGTGGAGGGGGCCTGTGTTCCCTCTCATGTAGGGGGGTGACAGACACCATTAATTTGTAAGCATTAGCAAAATAAGATGCAGTTGCAGAAAATGTAATTGGATCATCTTTGTATTTATGCCAGCATGCCTGAGGAATGTTAAAGGAGGCACAATGCACGACACGACTTTGACAGCAATATAGGAACTGTTGGAGGCCTAAGAAATAATTGCCAAATTTACTTTTCATTGTCACATTAGTGGTCCACCTTTCCTAGGCACCATTCATTAGACAAGAAAGGCAGCAAGACTCAGCCTGGAAGCCTGGACTTAAACCTTTTGTAATATTAATACGTTTTATTATCACAATTCCATTAGGAAAACGTAGAAGCTTTCCTTTTCTGAAAACCAGAGAAATCATATTTTTTTAGGCTGCAATCCAATACCCACTTACCTGGGAGTAAGCCCCATTGAACCCAATGGGACTTACTTCTGAGTAGACATGCACAGGCTTGCACTGTTAATCACTAAGACCCTTTTTCTCATTCTATTGTAAGTTTCTAACCTCCTGCCAGGCAAAAATCTAAGGCATGCAAGTTAGCATAATATATGGGTTGCCCCAGTTGCCGAGCTGATTTTTGCAGGAATTCATTCATCATCATCATTATCTTGCATTTCTAAGGATGCAATACCTGAAACATTAATTACAGTGTAATGCTAGGGAAACAAATTTGCATGAACACACCATTTTACTTATATGTGGGATCTTGTGTGTGATATTATTCCTGAAACACATTGCTGGAGCTCTTGCAAAACTTGGTTGTTATAGAATCATCTATCAGAAAAGATATCCAGTCTTGCCACATTTCATTTCATTTCACTTCATTTTGCCTTTGTCCTTTGCTGTCAACAACTAAACTTCATGCGCTTCCCATTTGTATTTTCTTCTCCTTCCTAGAATTGAACACTGTAGGGTTCTTTTTTTCTTTCTTTCTTAAATATCGTTGAATTCAAAGAATTGCATCCATACCCAATGGGGCTAGTCACACAGCATGCTATTCCACAGTCAGTTGTTCAGTGTGGGTTGCTGTTGAACCATGGGTTTTTTTTTTGTTGAACTGTGGGTTAGCGTGTTGACTGAACCCAGGACATTTTCCACAGGGTGGCTTGTTAACCATGCAATATACCTTGATAATAACCCTGAACAACCCAAGAACTAACCATAGGTTCTCAAGTTGGCTTGTTCAAGAAAAATAAGCCATGCTGCATGGTTAACAAAAGGACTACTAGCGCCCATGGTGACATGGGTTTTCAATTAGTCTATTAAGAAGAAAAAGATGGAAGAGCTACATAATGCCTTCCCATAGGTAGCACTAGGAGCCCTCGATCTGGGAGCAACCAACAGCTTAGATAACAGAAGAGGAGTTGGACAAGAGCGAGAGAAAGTGACTGCATGAGACCTGTGTCTGGATTCATCACAGAAAAGTTTGCTCATCCTTTTGCTTTAAGATGAGAAAATTCAGCAGCCAAATACTCAAGAGCAGAAGGAAGTAGACTTCAGGCTTGCAGGTTCTACCTTTTTCTTGAACCCCGAGGTTCAAGAAACTTGAGCCACGTGCAAAATTACGGCATGCAGGGGACACAGCTGAAATTACTTACTGAATCCAATGAGCCGTACGCTGGGATACCCTGCCTACATCAATACAATCTACACTGCAATTATTGCATATTCGGGGTTCATTCTTTTTTTTATTATTTTTTATTTTTCAACATAAAATACAACATAATCACAACATAAAATACAATACCCAACTAACAATCCCTTCACAATCCCCCCCGTGCTCCCCTCCCCCCAGAGACCTGCCTTTATTCATTTATACATTTTTCCAAAATTGTAAAGAGTCTTTTAAAGGTGAACATCCTTTCCCCTTTATTAATACATATTCCAAAAATGGACTCCATATATTTTCAAAATCATTCTTCCTGGATAGTCCCCTCTTTAAGATTACATGTTAGTTTATCATTAAGTGCAATATCCCATATTTCTTTATACCATTCTTCTATTGTATAATTCCCTTGCATCTTCCAATTCTTAGCTATCATTAACCTAACAGGTGCCAGGAGGTTGTTAATCAATTCCATCATGCTTAGCTTCCCACTTCCTTTATCCCATATTGAGAGTAAAGCCAGTTTTGGACTTAATTCCATATTGCTTCCCGTTATTTCACTTATTTCTTTAAACACCCTTTTCCAAAATTTTTGTACATATTCACAACTCCACCACATATGGAAATATGTTCCAACCTCCTGACATCCTCTCCAACAGTTCTTTGAGATTTTCTTGTCTATCTGATGTAATCTTACTGGTGTTAAATACCATCTCCATACTATTTTATAATAATTCTCTTTAATCCTAACCGATAATAACTTCAACATTCTTGCATTCCAAATCCTCCCCCAGTTATCATCATTAATTTGTTCCTTTAAATCATCTTCCCATATCCTTTTAAGAGAGTCTCATTGATTTCCATCCTCTATCAGAATTTTATAAATTTCACTAATCACATCTTTTTTACTTTTATTTTCCCCATTGTTTTCTCTTGCTTCTATTAAATCTTCAAATCTAGTATTATCTCTACAATCCTTATTCTTCTTTTTCCAATCCTGTGTCCATTGTTCTAATTGTATACATTTAAACCAAGCTATCTTTTGTCCTCTTAATATCTCTCCTATTTGCTCCTTATTAGTCATTCTTTCCATCCAGTCTCTCAATTTAATAATTTTCTGACCCCTCAATCCTCCTTCCAACTCTCTTTTTAAATTCCCTGGGAAGTTTTCCATTACTACCACTGGAGTTAGAGGAGAGCTTCCTGGTATTAATTTTCCTTTGAATCTCTTCCATATCTCTAAAATATTTTTAATAGTGGATTATCCAATCCCTTCCATTCTTTCTTTTGTAAATTGGTAAAGAAAATATTTTGTAATTTTAAATCTATTTCTCCTGTTTGCGTCTCTAACCATTCTAACTCATCCTCCCCAATATACTATTTATAACATGTCTTAATTGGTTAGCTATATAATACATCTTTATATTTGGAAGTCCCAACCCTCCTTTCTTTTGTGTTTTATACCATCTCCCTTTGTTAATCCTTGCTTTTTTATCCTTTGGGGGTTCATTCTAACAAGTCTAATTTAGACCTAAATATTGCTATTGGTAAATAGTGAGGAATTAGAAAACCTTGATTATCTATGAGAAGTCACCCCGAGATCTACAAGTAGATCCCAATCTACTTTCTGCTGAGAAGGAATGAAAAAGTTACAAGTCCTCGGATCTGGTTTGAATAGCACTTTCCCCTCACATGAAAATCAGGAACGTAGTGTGTACACCTCCCTCCCCCACCCCTCAAAAACACCACACACACACACTGGTTTTCTTGAAGCATCCTTGTCATTTCACCTTCACTGGGAAGATTTGGAAGCATGGCCCTAATGTTGTGAGGAAGATTTGAACCCTGCACAGCTGTGATCACGCTGGAAATCATGGGATCTAGTTCCTGAAGTTCTTGCAAAGAATCATGCTCTAGCATGGTTTGGTTTCTTCATGTAAATCAGGTATTGATGCAGGAATTTCAGTGTCCCTCCCACTGCCCCCAGTCTGGTATCTTTCTCCTAGACAATTCAAAATGTTTGTAGATCAACAATCAAATTATCATCCGTTTGCATTTTTCCAAGGAGCTAGCTTTTGCTGTGGCCATTTTTTTTTTTACTTTTACTAAATAATTGCACTTGACTGTGTTATTCATCATAATCTCATTTATATCCTGCTCTTCTCCCCACCCCCTTTCCCAATCATAGCCTTACAACAACCTCATGAAACAGCTTAAATTGAGAGATGCCAGGTCAGATCAGAGAACACGTTAGTCTACGGTGGAGTATTTCAGCAACCATTGCTTAAATAGTCCCCCGTTGACTAACGTGTCATCTGATGGGGAAAAACCATGCCACGGTTAGTTATTTTCCAGAAATAACTAACGGAGATAACCAACAGTTTGCAGAGTTGTTTATCTGCAGTTGCTTATCATGTCATGTGGTGGGCTCTGTTGATTGTTTCCCATGTTTACAGAGGCCTCCTCCACACGGGGCGTTTAATGAGCCTTGAAGGCTCATTATAAATTTTACCTACACACGAGCGGAGCGCAAAACGGGCGTACAGGCGCGTTATCTCCCCGATAATGCGCATTTTCGAACGCGCGTTAAATAGCGACTTTTATTTTGCTCCTGCCGTTAAAGCGCATTTTCGCTGTGTGAACAAGCGATTATGCGCATTAACTACCTGGAAAGCGCTTTTTGGGCATCTTTTAATGCGCTTCGCCGCTTCTCGCCGCCTCCCGTGCAGAGGGATTAGGAGTAAATGCGCCTCCGCGATAATGCGCATAATCGCGGAACCAGGCGCAAAGGCGCATTCTTGTGGAGGGGGCCTTAGTCATGAGGTAAGAGCAGCAGAAACCCCTGCCACTCTTCCCCAGTGTGCCTCTATCAGCATGGGAAATAATCCCATCCTGGTAAGTGCTTGGGCAGTAGCGATCATGCCATCCCTTGTTCAGGTGGAGCAACTGGGGGCTCCCCATATGCTTCCCGGGATGGGGACATACCATCCCTGGGTGGGGCCCCACCGATTGCAGGCCCCACCGATTGCAGGCCCCGTGTGTTCCCAGGGACATGCATTTACCTTATACCCCGATCCATCTGAAGTTCGGCTCAAAGGGATGGAAAGAGCTCAATCCATCCTTTCAAGCCGATCTCCAAATGGTTCACAGGGTGGGGGGCAAAGGACGTCTCCTGCAGCTGGATGTGTAACGTCAAACTGTGGGAGAAATCCCTCTGCTGATATCAGTGAGGGGACAAAGGCTCTATCCTGCAACTGTCATGAGCAGGACAGATCTTTGTGTGTCCTGTCCCCATTAGCCAGAAGATAAGGGGAATCGGACATGCAAGCTTCTCTTCTTCGGCTGCTGCAAAAGATGCCATATCTCTTCGGGTGAATGGGGACAGGATGCACAAAGATCTCTCCTGCTCATGACAGCTGCAGGACAGAGCCTTCCACCAGCATGGCACCCCTCCTTCCCCATCAGGGCCATGGCAACAGAGAAGGGGGCAGCATTGCTGTAACCGCCCACTTCCCTGTTGCTATGGCCCTGACAGGGAAGGATGTGTTGATGCTGAGCCATGTGATCCCCTGACAGGGATGATGTCATTCAGCAGATGGATCTGGTGCCCTGACACATGAGAAGACCATTCTGCAGCCTCTTGCTTCTGTGGTGGGAGTGGCGTGTGTTCCTCCATGTGCAGCCGCTGCATAAGCAAGAAACTGCTTGCATGTCAGAACACCAGATCCATCCACTGGTAAAGGATGCATCAGAACCGAGCGATGTCCCCACTGCCTGTCCCTGCGTGGCCACCACAGCGAGAACTAGCAGGCGCATTGCCTCCAATGACGGGAGGCGATGCACCCACTGGAGCGACGGCACATTGATTCCACCTCCTGTCAGGAGGTGTGATGCCTCCACCATCACGTCCTTCTCCTGCGACGGCAATGGCTGCAGCACATCTACCCTCCCCCTCCCCATGGAATGGCAGCACCCCAATAAGGTAAACAGGAACCAGTGCCGCCATTTGGTGGGGAGGGTGGAGGAGGGGAGAGACGCCTACTCAATGGAGTGTGACTACTCTACTCCATGGAGCACTCCTTCCGTGTCGCCCAAGTGTGACATGCAAATAGTCATCTGTGGTGATACCCCATGGTCTAAAGTGTCTCTGAATGCACCTGTTGACTGGCTCAGGGATACTGGGTTGAGTGAGCAGGACTTTAGATCCAATTCTGCTCCAAGTCTAATATGACTTTTTGACTACAACTCCCAGCATTCATGACCACTGGACATGCTAGTTGAAGCTGACAATAGTTGAAGTCCAAAATGTCCAAAGGGCACCAGGGTGGGGAAGGCTGTGCTACACCATACCAGCTGTCCAGTTGAAATAGACCTGTGCGATCAGCCAATTTCTTTCAGTAGCAATGGCTTACAGAGGGAGAAGAGGCTGGTGAGTCAAAGGGAAAGGGCTTTTTCAGTGGTAGCCCCACAGTTCTGGAAGCAGCTTCCCTCAGTACTTCATCAGACCCCTTCTTGGCAGGTCCTCAAGAAGGTTCTGAAAGACCCACCTGTTTTCACTGGGTTGCAGGTTTTATAGGTGTAATCTCTGAGCTGCAGGTTTTATTGGTGTAATCTGTTTTTGTGTTTTGTAGTATTTTATTGTGTTTTTGTACATTGCCTATTTGTTTTACCCTTAAAGATGCCCTAAACAGAATTTTAAATAAATAAATAAATAAATAAAGTCAAATAATAAACTCTGATCTTAATGGAGAAGCTGCATTCACACAGTTTCCTTTTTCTGCACTCAGTATGTTCAAGCTTGTTCTCCAAGGTCTTCCTCAAAGCTTGGTTTGCCTCGTTTGTGTTCTCCAAATTGGTAATTCTTTTCCTGTATTATTCCTTCACCTTAGTGGTATACTTCTGACAGTGGAAAGCAGTACTCTATGAAGCCACTATCTAGAGCGTAGGCTACATATACGATTTGGAGTTCACATGAGAAGACAGCTTTCAATTCTTCATGATGTGTGCAGTATGATTACATCTACAGATGTGGGGAAATAGCTCTTAATACTGGAGAGCTGTAATTTGACAAGGGTGGGGAAACAGGGAGAGAGGAAAGATATCTTTGGAAGTGAAACGATGTTTCAAGAAAGTTGTTTTATTGAATGGCTCCATCTTGTTACAGCTGCCTATTGCAGATTTTTTCCATCTATGTAATACATGTTCACATATACATATACAATAAATTTCTGTGCAACAGAAAATTATTACCCACATCAAATTATGTGATGCTAACTAGTAAAATGCCTCCTTCCCAAACACATACTCCAGACCCTTTCCAGTCCTGTAGGTATTACATTCCCTGCCCATTAGGGATCACATGAAAAGTCCCAATTCCTAAAAGACCTTCTAAACTGGGGGTTTTCAAAAGCACGAAGCAACCCTGATATAACCCTGTTCTGAATTAGATGAAAGCAATAAGCACTTCAGCTCTTATTTTGAGGCTAACTGGAGCACAGGCAATTCTGTGTCATTTTGCAGAATGGAAGCATGTAGAAGACACACCACAGTTGTCAGTAGAGAAGAAAATGAAAAGAAACATAAGAGTTGCCATGCTGGATCACAACAACCAAAACAATATCCGGTTTCAACAGTGGTTAGCCAAGTGGATCTGGAAGGCCACTAGTAGGAAATGAAGTCTGTTTGTCCCCAGGGTCTTCTACTCAAGACGATGGCTCATCGTCATCAATAGCCCTATCCTCCATGGAATTCTCTAATCCTTTTTAAATAGTCATCTGAATTAATAGAAAGAGTGTCAGGGAAACCTGCTACCCATCTCCTTGAGTCTTCCCTAAGCCAGCACCCTCCAGATGTGTTGGACCACATTCCTAGCCCTGGCTGGGGTGATGGGAGTTGTAGTCCGACACATCTGGAGGGCACTGGTTGGAGAAGGCTTAGATACGGCATTCTTTCTTCCACTGGAATTAACAAGCCGGAGAATATGGGATGGCCTGTAGGGGAGTGTAAGAGATGCTCTAAAAGGGGCATTTCTCAAGGCAGTTTTAGAGAGCAACTCTAAAAGTTCCCTGCTTTATGTAAAGCTTTATTAAAGCCTTGATGTTGGCAGTTTTTCACCCTGGATGATCTAATCTCTTTCCAGGGTCGGGTTTTCTCCCATTAGCTCATTTGTCATATACTTTAAATATGACAAATACTGATACAGTCAAAATACTGCAAGCCTCCAAAGGCCTCGCGTCATTCCTAGTAATAGGTTCCTCACACGCTTTTTCAGCAAGATGATTATTCAAGATCAGAACTTCTGCAGCTTCCAGTGTGGCCTGTTCCTCTGGTGGTGTGGTGGTGGGAGTGAAAGCACCATAAATGCTTTCCTTCGCTCAATAAAGTAAGGAAAACAAAGTCAGTGACTCATGCTTAAGCCCCATTGAAATCCATGAGTTGCATCTACTTTGTCTCATTGATTCCAATAATATTTCATCCTTGCTTACTTTCTGTAGGATGTAGCCTGTAACCTTTACAAGAGAGGTTAGATGTGCAGCTGTACTTGGAGATGTAAATTTGGCAAAGCATCCTGAGATGGCTTGCTCCTTCTCCACCTCCCCATGCATACAATAGTAGGTATAACCTGCCACATATTCACAGTACATCTGCGCATCCTTTCTTCTCCGCACCAGTACATTCCTATGAACCTTCACCCTCAAAATAGGGGTAAGACACAGGGATATCCAAGAGGTCATCCGTGATGATGACATACGTGACCTGGTGTGTGTTCAAAAAAGCCCACAGTGTACAGAGGATTGTCAGTTTATTGCATAAGGGATCTGGCCCCAAGATGTCTTGTATTTTACTTTTCATCTTAAGAATTGGTGATTAGATTGTCTATGGCCAGATCTACACCAAGCAGGATATAGCGGTATGAAAGTGGCAGGAAAGCAGGATATAAAAGGCAAGAGCCCCATTACTGCTTTATAGCGGTACTGAAGTGCACTGACAACTGGTGGGGCCCATTGACATATACCATATCCTGCTATATCCTGCTTGGTGTGGCTCCTACCTTTTATATACCACTTTCATACTGCTATATCCTGCTTGGTGCAGATCTGGCCCCAGTCAGTCTTTGTTGCATACTGCATTCTGCAGCCCAACTGATGTAGCAATTCTGTTGTTCCTACCAAAATTGTTATTATAATAATAACCCAACTTTCAACAACTTTCTCCAAGAATAGAACACCTGCCTGAAAAGTGCTTAACTGAGGTGGTTTAAATTCTATTGCTGATCTCACCCAGTTGTGCAATATTAACTAATACCTCTTATCTACACAGTAGCCTTAGAGAGGCATTCAAATTCTAAAGTGTTTCAGGATGCAGGTGTAAGAAACACAAACGTCTTTTAGTTAGGGAGAGCAACACCAGTAATGAGCCACCTAACTCCAGTGCTGCTATAAAACTAACCCTCCTCCATCTATATTAATCCACAGATAAGAAGCCAAAGCAACAAAGCCATTTGCTAGGGCGTGTCCATTCCAGCAAGCCTTGATTTTCCCTGTTGCTGTCTATACCCATCATGCTTGGTGCAAGTTTTGCCTTCTGCCAAGATATCAATTTGTCCCTTCTACTTACACAGTTTCCTCTCAACCTCTGCTTCGCTCCAGCCTTTTCTCTTCCATTTGCAAAATCCTGAGGCTGTTTATTTTCTTGGCCTGACAACAAATGGCCCTGAAACCTTTTTGAGTGCTTCTCCTGCTGCAACTGGCAGTATCTCTTAAGCCTTCTGGGGTACATTAGCTCCAGTTCAGGAAAGCACGCAGGCAGGGGCTGGGAAATAAATGGGTTCTAGTGCTCTGGGGACATGAGAGGGGCTGCACTATGACGGAGCCATGGAAAATAAATACAGCTAAGTGAAGGGAGAGATATTTATTTTAGCGCTTTTAAGCCTTACCCCAGGCAGAAACGCCACTGGAGCCTAAGGTTAGGGAGGAGTCAGGGTCAGGTCTTGACACCCCTTAGAGCTGCCCTGGCTGCGGGGTAGAGGCTTAATATCATTTTGGCTTCTGAGTTTAACAATGTTAGTCCAATAAACCATTTTTATTACAACATGCAAAGCTGAGTTGCCAGCAGTCCTTAAATTTACTGAGGGCCATTAATTTCTTTTACATGCCGCGCATTTCTCTCCCCTCCCCGCCCCCACCCCCTGCCCATGAAAAGCCTTGCCAATCATAAATTGTTAGTTTAGAAAGACTGGATGTTTAAAAATCATGTCAACAATTATTCATTCTGTTGGCATCAATTCATATACCATTTCGACATGGATATATGGATACCGTGCACACTATTTTGGTTTAACTTTCCTTAAGAATAGATAACTTGCCCTGAAACTTCATTTTCAGTAGAGATGTTGCTGAGTTTAATCATTCTTTGGCTCAGAATATGAACTTTGGTGACTTGGAATGCTCAGCTTCAATAAGAAGGCGAGTGTTACATCCACTGAGTTCTTCCCTTGCTTAGATTGTAATCCAACACAGAAAATAACTCCCTCAGACCCATCCACTCATCTGGCGGCAATATAATAGCAGTGGCAAAGAGCTCTCCCACCCTTTCTAATGGTCTTCTACCTCTGCCCATTCCCCCCCCCCCCGCACACTCACACACATACACACACACACACACACAACCTTCTTGGTGCCTTGAATGCTAGGGAATATAGTTTTCCCAGAGTACCCAACAATGTCAGGCGCCCCTGGGAAAACTACATTACTCAACTTCCCAGGCACCAGGAGACAGAGGTTGGGTTCGGACGACATGATAAGCAACGGGTGATTAATTAGGCAACCATCCGTTGTATTGCTTAGTGTGTCGCCTGGAGGGAAACAGACAATGAACAGTGTGCTATTTTTCCCAAATAACCAATGGCGAAAAACGTTGCTTATCCAGAGACATGTTGCTTAATATGTTGTTTGGCAGGCTCCATTGACAAAGTTAATGCATTGAGTGCGCTATTTTGGGAGCGTATAGAATTGTCTGGTAGGAGCGGCCAAAAGTGTCCTAGCCACTCCTCTACAGCTGGCAGAACTTGCAAGGGCTGATGGGATAGCCCTGGGAGGGGAAGGGTGGAATGCCACTCAAGCACACGTCGACTGCTCACGTGCTCGACGGGAGCCTCAGCTGTGCAATTGCAGCAGGGTGACAAATCGTGTGGGGAGTACCTGCGCAATAACGCAATGTCAGTTGCCTGTTCCCCCCCCCCCCCCCCGTTGCTTAATATGTCATCCGAACGTGGCCAGAGAAAGCGAGGAAAGGAAATAAGGGGAAAGAGAGGGGCAACCACCACAGCCACTGTAGCAAGGAAGAGGTGGAGGAAGGAGGAAAGGGTGTTCTTTGTCTGCCATTAGTGGAGCAACAGCAACCACCATACGTATCCGGTAAAGAGATTGGAGGGCTCACCAAGACCCCTGGGATATTATAAACAAATTCAAGTTTTAAATGTTTGTATCAAGGATATATTATCAGTCCTCATTCAGGTGCTTAGGTTCCATCTTTGTTGGATTCTGGCATTTTATTTGGTATTCCACAGCTGTGGTTTGAATGACTAAAGCTTTGTTGTATGAAAACAGCCAGTTCAAGCAGTTGACATGTAAAATACATTTAAAACAAGAAGTCAAGGGAAAAAATGCATCTGTTGAATGCTGGTATCCCTGTTGGAACAGTGAAAGGCTCAGACTGCCTTCTGCAAGGCCTGAAACATTAATCATATGAAAGCCTTCATGTCTTCATTCAGCTGTAGGCTACAAGTGCAGGAAGCAGGGTGCATAGACTAGGGGCAGGCAACCAGGTGCCTTCCAGATGTTTTGGGATACAAGAGCTCCAGCCAGCATGACCAATGATCAGAGGTTATGGGAGTTTCAGTTCAAAACATTTGGAGAGCACCATGTTCTCTACGTCTGCTCTAGTCAGATGGACAGACACGAATGTCTGGCCTGTTCCCTCTACTTATGGCCATATCCCTTCACTTCTAAGATATTCTTGATTATTCTTTCCATCCCATCCCTCAAAGAAGCCTTACCCTCACACACTGCATGAGAAACATGGCCCTTCATCCAAACTCTGGGGCCAAACTGCATGTTAGGTTAAATGCATAGGGGGTAGTTTCTGGCTTCAACTTCCCTTCCCCATGCATTGCTGTCCAGATCAGGGCTTCACACTTACTTTTGGGCAGTATTTAACTGTGTCATTCTGCTAGCACAAATGATGTTGTGCTAGCAGAAAATAGGTTCCAAACTATGCACAAGGCATAGGGCGACCCTATGAAAAGGTGGATGGGTCTCCTGTATCTTTAACAGTTGCCCTCTTTTGTATCTAGTCACTTTAATGTAGCTCCTGCAGCTTTAACTCTTGGGATGAAGAGGGAATTTCACCAGGGGCTGCATGCACAGAAATGACACCTGCTGAAATTCTCTTTTCTACACAACTGTTACAGGAGCCCTGTCCTCCTTTCCATATGGTCACCCTACGCAAGGGGAGAATCCAACTAAGGCTCTGCTCACACAACCACTTTCAAAACTGAGCCATGTGCTCTGCAAGTTCAATGTGCAAGTGTTTGCACAACTGAAAGATTTAGCAGAGCTCCACAAGCCCTAATTGGTTTTGTGAAATGACATTGTTGAATACTACCTTTTGAATAGAGATGAGGCAGCCCAGAGAAAACATGGAGGGTGGAGGAATAAAAAAATTCAGAATCCCTCACACATGCTTTTTTCCAAGGACAAAAAAAAAGTCCTTTTAAAAAAGCTTTTTGTTTTGTTTTATTATTATTATTATTATTATTATTATTATTATTATTTATTTCATTTCTAACCCGCCTCTCCATCTAGATCGAGGCGGGGAACAACACCAAATATAAATATAAAACAATAAAATAGATAAACCGTTAAAACAGATAAAAACAAATACATTATTAAAAACATCTTAAAATTAAACTGGATAGGCCTGCCGGAAGAGAACAGTTTTCATATTTTTCCCCCTGCTCTTTTCCAGTTGTTCCTGGGCCTTCACATTTTTTAGTTTTGAATAAAACATATTTAACCCTATGTGTAATTTCTTGAGACTTTCTTGAGATTTTCTAGACCCATTTCAAACCGGCTTCAGGGCAGGATACGGAGTTGATCATCCACTAAGGCTTTGGTCGCCTTAGTGGATGATCTACGCCTCAGTATTGACAGGGGGAGTGTGTCCCTGCTGGTACTCCTGGACCTTTTAGCGGCTTTCGATACCATCAACCATGGTATCCTTCTGGAGCGCCTGGGGGAATTGGGAATCGGGGGCACTGTGCTTCAGTGGTTCCAATCCTATCTCTCGGGCAGGTTCCAGATGGTGATGCTTGGGGATAGCTGCTCCTCAAAAAAGGAGTTGTTATGTGGTGTACCACAAGGTGCCATCCTTTTCCCAATGCTGTTTAACATTTACATGAAACCGCTGGGAGAGATCATCTGGAGGCATGGGGCGGAGTGCTATCAAAACACTGATGACACCCAAATATATTTCTCTATGCCTTTGACAACATCATCAGCTAATGATAGTGTGTCTCCTCTGAATGAATGCTTGGAGGCAGTAATGGGCTGGATGAGGAAAAACAAACTGAAGCTGAATCCAGACAAGATGGAGGTGCTCGCTGTCAAAGGCCCCAACCTGGGTTTGGAGGTGTGTCAACCAGTTCTGGGTGGGGTTACACCCCCCTTGAAAGACTGTGTTCGCAGCTTGGGGGTACTCCTGGATCCGTCGCTCCAAATGATAGCTCAGATTGATGCGACGGCCAGGAGTGCCTACTATCAGCTTCAGCTGATACGCCAGCTGCGCCGCTTCCTAGAGTTGGAAGACCTAAAGACAGTAGTGCACACACTGGTAACTTCGAGGCTTGACTTCTGCAATGCACTGTACATTGGGCTACCTTTGTGTCTAGTCCGGAAACTTCAACTTGTTCAAAATATGGCAGCCAGGTTGGTCACCGGTACACCTAGGTGACCACATTACACCAGTTTTAAAATCGCTTCATTGGCTGCCAATCAGTTTCCGGGCGAAGTATAAAGTGTTGGTTATTACCTTTAAAACCCTACATGGTTTGGGTCCAGGTTACCTGCGGGATCGCCTTCTCCCATACAATTCGCCCCGCACACTTAGGTCCTCTGGGAAGAACTTACTCAAGTCATCCAGAACTAGGCTGACGAGTGTTACCCAGAGGACCTTCTCTTCCATCTCTCCCAGACTATGGAATGGTCTGCCAGAGGAGATTAGACAAATTAGCAGTCTTCATGAATTTAAGAGAGTCATGAAGACTGCTCTCTTCCGGCAGGCCTATCCAGATGAATGTTAAGATGTTTTTAATGATGTATTTTTTCTTGTTTATTATTTTTTTTAACTGTTTGTGATTCTTGTGATATATATTGTTGTTGTTCCCCGCCTCGATCCAGAGGGAGAGGCAAGTTATAAATAATAATAATAATATTATCATTATTTTATAGCCCACTATAGTTTATTTGCTACAGACTGTATGTCTTCCTTAGCTACCATGTTTCTCATACTGTAATACAAACCCAGATGCACTGTGGCACTGCACCACAAGAAGCTTTCAGCCACGGCTTGCTGATACATTTTCTCTTTCCACTCACAGTTCTTTGGAGCTGAGCCAACGTATTTAGCTAATTTAAAGATAGCAGGATTGAGCTTGAGGTCTGTAGCCCAGGCATTGCAAGAGAGGAGTGCACAGGAATGTTTAAGACAAGTGCAATCAATGCAACTGAGTGACCCATTTAAATATCAACATCTTCGGGGAGTGGAATAATGGCCATAGGAAACTTGTCAATCCAATCTTTTACAAAAAACTTCAGGTTGCCTGTGCATTTATGTTAGGAGGAGGATCAGAAAGGAGTGTTATAGACATTTCATTTTTTAAAGTAAACATATAAAATTACAATAAATTGCCAAAAGTATATATATATATACATATATATATATATATATATATATATGATATTTCTGGTTATATAAATTGAGTGTTACATTTTCTTTTATATATATACACACACACACACATATATATAAACATTCCATGACAGTCTGGAAAAGAATTACAAGTTTCTTTTTGCAAATTTTTGTTTGGATTGGAAAATAATTGTCAAGCATTGCCAACCTCTTATCAACTCCAAATATCTATATATGGTAGAGGGAGCAATCTCCTCCTTCATCTTTGTTCATAAAATCAATGAACTTACACCCATCTTCTTAAATGTATCCTCACTTAATTGTCCTCACACTTTCCTCACTTTCTCTGTCACTTTTTCCAGAAGAGCAATTTGCCAAACCCTTTGGTACCAATTATTGACGTGAAGCCCTTTGCGCCAAAAGTGTCTAAAAATTACAAAAGTGTAGAAAATGAGAATGGGTAGTATCCTATTTTGTCTATGTGCTCATGGAAGCAACCACTCACACTATGGGGCTTTTGTGCCACTAAAAATAACCTGAAATGAGCAGAAATGCTCTTTTCCGTAATGGGGCATGTCAGTGGAGCTCGTTAACCTGTCCCAATTTGGAAACTAGCATTTCCATTCCTTCCTGGGGTTATTTTTAGAAGTGTGCACACCCAAGTGGCTGCGACCACCACAGAACCTGCAGAGATGAAGCAGCCCTGTTGGATACCACCCAATAAATGCCCTGATAAAATGCAGAATTGGAAGGTCTGTGATCCTGAATGGAAAACCCAGCATGTTTGCCTAATGTCAGCTCTGCTGTCGATCTGCTTTTAGAAACGAGCCAGGCAAATCAAAAGGATGGCATGCCGATATATCTACACTGTGTAGATCAATGGAAGGTTGAAAAGGTACTTTAAAAATGGGGAGCTGTGAGCCTTGCGATTAAATTCAGAGAAGTTCCATGAGAGAATATTAATAAGAGTAGGAGATGGACGCATTATGACTGTTAATGTTGTAGAGGAGCAATAAGAAAGACAGCACCATTTCTGCATTATGTTTTGGGGGTGGAAAATGGTTCAGCTTGCATCTTAGTCAGCCAACGCATTGGAGAACTAAAATACATGCTTCTATTTCAACTGTAGGAGAGCAACTGTAATCTCCTGACAATAATAAGATTAAGGTTTTTAAAATGGCTACCTTTAACGAGAACTGTATTTCAAAATAGCGAAACCCTAGATTTCTAACAGGGAAGTACATTCCCAGATATTCTTCTTAAGTTTTGGAATGTAAAAGGATAATGAAATCTCATGAGGGGTTTGGCTGTTAACACTTGATCTCTGAAGATGAGATTTTAAAAGAATATAGAGCTCTCTTGAACTTTATGGCCTGAATCCAGAGGAAATGGATTGCCCAAGTACCAGTGAACTCAACAGGGGGATATTAATCATGATTAACCCAAGTCCCATTCATTACAATAGAATTTAAACACAAAGAACTTAATCTGGATTGGGTCTACTTTCCCCCCGTAAAATCTCAGGCAAATCACTTCTGCCCTGATTATACTGAGTTGGAAATAAATCTTATTGGTTTCAATTGGACTCTCTTCCAATTAGGAATGCAGCCTTAAACTCTCAGTGCTTCATTATTTATTATGTTCTACATTAATGAAGCTCGTATGTTGGCCCTCTGAGGAAACATCCTCTATAGCCGCTTCTTGTTAACGCATTAGCTTGAAAGGACAGCTAATTGTTATGTTTCTCATGCACACTAATCACAGGATTCCAGTTCAAAATAGAGATTTGAAAACTGGTATGTTTTATTAAGCATAAGTAATGAAAAACAGGCAAAGAATTAGATACCAAAGGTTATCTCCATGGCCCATCTGTGACTGTGGCCCAAAAAGAGACGTGTGTGTGTGTGTGTTTGGAGAAGCCTGCCTTATGCGTGGAATATGGAGATTTTTAAAAAATCCATTGATCTCATGACTCAGTCCAAGAGCTTCTCTACATTAAGCAAAAATAAAAATCCGCATCCTTACTGGGTCTTTCTGTGTTTGGTTTCTTTGTAGGATTATGATAGGATTCTTTAAATGGCAGGCATGTGGTTCAAATCGAGGAAAGTCCTTCTTCGGCAAGTTCTATATGGTTCTGTGTGTTTCAATTTACAGCCACTAGACAGCACTGTCATTATAGTACATTATAGTGCTACGCCAGCATTTCACAGAGCTGATAGATCAGAATAATGTTCCTTTTGTGTTATCTCCAGTCTTTTTAAAAGCTGGACGAAGGGGAGGGGGGGACGTGCGGGAGATGGCCTGGAGATTGATGCCATCGGTAAAGGACCCACTAACTTCTGCATAGGTGACCAATCATGAACGTGCAATAAACTGCTTGTGTAGAAAAGCCTCAGGTATATTTTCCCATAAAAACCGAATAACGGGACATTTCAAGAAAATATGTATCAGCCAAGCATTTACATGAGATAATTGGCAGATAACAAAAGGTGCTCCATTATTATCCTGCCCAAATATTCATCCGGCATATGCCTTGCAGGATGTTTTTAATCTATCCCCCCGCAGCAGAACTATGGGTCTATAAATGAACCCACAACCACTTTATCCTTACAGAGAACCCCCGTCCAGCATTTGGGTTACTTCAGCAAACACAGGTCTGTACAAACACGTGTTTGCTGAAGTATACATTGTCTCTGCCTTTGGTGCATTTCAATACAGATGAGTTTGTTTAATTGGGGGGATTGTGTTTAACGATCAGTCTAAGACAAATGTGCCTGATATTCATTTGTATTTGCAGAGGTGGATGGTCTGCCGTACTGCAAAGACGCGAGCATTCGCCAAGATAATTTCTGAAGCGGGGCAGGGAAGCCATTTGCTCAAAGGAATCAAATTTATCATGGGGCTCTTTTTGAAGATGCAATCAACTTTCATCCGCAGTTCACTGAAGTGTGCATTCACACATACACATTCACAAACAGATGCAGCACAACTTTAGGCCAGTGGAGCTTGCGACCATGCAAAAGACCCTGACAGAAAGCTGGGGCCACAGACACTTGCTCTGGAGGAAATACACCAATCACACATAGCTCATCTATGTGTGATTGCAAACACATTTTATTTAGTATTGCCTAACTGGGCAGTACTCTGAAACTACTGTTATCTAGCGGGTAGGTTCAGAAGGGCCATAGATATCACTCCAAATTCCCTTCATATGATTATGGTTGGGATCACATATGAAAATATTTTCATGGGAGCAGGATGTACAGGAATGGGAACAGGAAGTACATGCAGCGGTTCCCATAATCACAGTGAGACGCAGTCTGTTGGATGGATTTTCTGCGCAATCCCAATCACATGGAGACACTGCAGTGGCGGAAACACTGCATCATGAGGCACCGGCCTTAAAGGGCACATCTACACTGCAGATTTAAACTAGCTTAAAATTCCTTTGCCCCATCAAATCCCTGAAATTGTAATTTTATGTAGAGTGATTAGGAATTCCTAATGGAGAACTCTCAAAATATTCAAACTATGATTCTTGGAGCGGCTCTACATGAAAAGAAATCACGTTGTTTACCGGGGGGCTGCTATGCTTCCTGGTTCTTTGGTGCGATTGATAGGAGCTGATTTCATGGGAGGAGAAGGGCAGCAAGGTGGAAGATCCTGCTGTTTCCCAGGGCTCCTTTAAAGGTTTGAATCGAGACAGCGCCTCCCTCCCTGCCTCCCAAGTATGTGCAATGAAGGAGAGAGGAAGTTTCCTCGCAACCCCCAGGAAAGCCAGGACTTACGTCTGAGTAGATATAAGATTATGCTTTAAGTCTGCAACTGCAGGTTTATAACCCTCAGCACACATACTTGAGAATAAGCCCCACTGAACTTTAAGGGGTGCTCTTCGTGGAGTGGGGGGATCAAAACTGCCTCCCTTTGTTGCAGGGAGGCATTTTACCCTCTTCTCTCTGAATAGCAGAAACAGAAAAGTCCTTCCTCGGCAAGTTCATAGCACAACCCAAGCTTTACACACTGCCGATTTCGCACCATTAGGGTTTATTCCAGCTTTTCTCTGATCTATTTTAAAACGGAATAAGTGGGGGGAAACCCCAGGAGACATCCTGGCTGATGCCAAGGTCATTAAAAGGAAGCATGAACTTCCGAGAATGGCCAGCCATGAGCGTGCTATAGAGAAGCCTCCAGGGTCCCTTAGGGAAAGCCATGGCAGTTCAATGGCTATATGTCTATTGTGTAAATATGCATAGGGATGGATGAATCTCTTAGGTTTGCTTTCTCTCACATTCACTTAAAAAAAAAAAAATCTGAAGTTCATCCCATCCCATTTATGAAGACAGTTGTGATTTTTGGTAAGTCCTTATCAAAAATGAAACAAACAAAATTCTCACACGTCTGCACCAGTCAATTCCAATGCTGAATCTACCTGCCATGTAGCTGCTAAAGACGAGGAGCCCATCAGAAAAAGAAGCCCAATTTAGCATCAGATACATTGGTGAATTCAAACCCAGACTTTTAAGCGCTAAGCACTCAAAACCCTCTGCCTGGATGGATGCATCTATCAATTTCTCTCTCTCCCACATTCAATCTCAAGTTCGTTCATGCTGGTTTATGAAGGAACTTACACATTTTGATAAGTTCTTATTAAATAGCAAACCAAAATAAATTCTTGCCCATCCCTAAATATTCCCAAAGTAATGTCGCTGCTAAATATTTTGGGGAAGAGATATTAAGGCCATCTTTACATTAAGGGGAAATCACGTTACTTATCTGGGGAATTTGTGCTTCCTGCTTTTGGGGGCGATTGTTATGAGCTTAATAACATGGACAGAGAGGGGCAACCGTGTGGTTTGAATTTAATCCTTCCCCTCCATTGACTTCAATTGAGACAGTGCCATCTAGTAGCGGAAGGTCCCACTTTTTAAAGGATATTACCACTTTAGAAGTGGCTCTTTTCGTGGAGGAATTTGCAATGGTTGCTGCAGGAAACATCCTGGTTGTCCATGATGTCGTTTAAAAGGCCCACAAACATTCATGCGTGGGCAGTCATGAGCGTGATATAAATCACTCATTTAGAAAAGCCCTCAATGTCCCAGGATTCTGTATCTTGAAGAAGTGGCTTCCTTAAATCTGCCTTCAAAACTCAAGTTTTAATTCTCCCTTGTCTTGTAGAGATTATAAGTATCCCCCATTTCATTACAAAGAACTATAATCAATAAAACTGGATGTCTGCTGATATTTAATAAGCATGCAACACCAAAAGAGAGAAAGGCAATTGCAGTTAGATGAATTAAGTAAATAAAATGTTATTTCACTGCAGTATGTGCCCTAAGGACTGGCTGCATACATTCTAATGGGTGGCAAAGGAGGAGAGTGATTAAGCTGGAGATAAGGCATTGGGGGAGAAGCATTTCAGCAAAACCAGGAGGAAACAGAGCTCAGGTTTGAACTTTGGCATAGTCTCTGTGAATAATTGAAACTGTCAGGTACACTGTCAGCTATCAACTCTGAATAGGCCCAGATGCTGATGCATGAGGTTAACTAGCTAGTCTGGATGAAGCGAAGTACATGCAGTCACTGAAGGCATTGTTTCAGAGCTGGTCACTTCTATCCAAAGAGAATGGCAAGTGCCATTCAACTGCATCCTAACCCAGCAGGTTACTAAAATCCATAGGTTTCCCCCCCACCCCACCCCTTGTGCACATTGAGGCCAACAATCCATTTCTTATTCCTTGTTTCCTGGGAAGCATCCTATACATCCATTGTTGTGCATCCATCTCTTTATTCCCCTCTCTCTTTCACAGCATTCCCAGGAGGGACAATGAAGAGCTACATCATGTATGCCTCACAGCTTTCGAGAAATGGGCTACTTATTTCAGTGATACTCTTCCTTTTAAAAAAAATAAATAGAAATAATAACCAGGATTTCATTAATGATAAAGTCAGGGATATTGGCTGCAGGGTGACCAAGATCATACTTGGTGGAACCAATGAAGCTTTTAACAATACTTGGGAAATGATGCCGATAATGACCTGTTTAAAGCAAAAGGCAGTTGTAATGACATTTTATTGCATGTATATAGATCAGAAGAGCAAGACAAGGAATTATCTGAGTGAGATCTAAACAGACTTGCAATAACCTATAAAAGTGATTCTTGGTACCTTGGATTTCTGCTGTCTGCGATGTTTTCTTAGAGAACACATAGGGGAGATGGAAAGTTTGATGTGATGTATTACACCGCTTTTTCAAGGTTTAGCTGCTGTCAAACTTGCAAAATTGATCTTTGTCAGTCTGAATGTACAGTATGCATCTTTGTTCCATTACACATCCTGTACCAAAAGGGGATCTTCTCTTTGGATTTCTTCTTTTTAAGGACTCTTCTGTACCTTACATAAATAAAAAGAAAAATGTGGAAATTCTCTCCATGCATGGTTTTCTGTGTTTCCTCTCTCTCTGCAAATGGGATCTCAGAAAGGAAGGACATGTGGTAATGTGCTGGGGGGATGAGAGTTTAAGGAATTGTGATTTTATGATTACTTATTGATATGTATTATGTTTTTATCTAATTGTATATTAGCCACTACAGGAAGCTGCTGCTGAAAAGCAAGATATAGATTCCAGATAGAAAAAAATGCTCATCAATACGTCTTCTTGATTTCAACTTTCGCACTGGGCTTTTGTATAATGTAATCATATCTGCATCATTTTGGCTCAAAATCCTCACTCAGTGGTCGAGTCAAATAACTTTTTTTGGCTTCCGTTGTTTGTGATGCAGCAAAGATCACTGCTACGCCCCAAGAAAAGAACCTGCCCACTGTGCATAGAAATATTGTGTGCATGTTCATATGATCATATATGAAGCAACCTTATACCAGCTAGGGAAGGCTTAATCTGTCAATTTCACTTTCTCACACATCAGAATATTTTCAATCTCAAATTCTTCGTCTCCCAAATGTGAAGGAGTTTACAAATTTTGGAAAATTCTTTTAAAAATGAAATTCTCACCCATCTGCACCAGCCAAATTCAATATGTACAGCTATTGCAAGCATGGAGAGGACCATGGTGTACCTGCATGCCATGGAGCTGCTGAGGATGAGGAGCATGTCAGAAAAAAGAGATGGCAACCCTAATACAGCACCACCAATATAGTTGAATACACAAGGATTCAAAGCCAGGCGTGTAAGATCTAAGCATCGAAAACCCTGGGTTTGGATGGAACCTGTCAATTTCAGTTTGAATGTTTGAATGTTTAAAAGCTTAAGTTGGTTTTACCCCAAATATGGAGAACTTTACATACTTTGGCAATTTTTTTATCAAAACTAAACTGAAATGAAATTCTCACCTATCATTGGCCCAACCACCTCAGTATTGTCTGTTCTGATTGGCAGGAGCTCTTCAAGGTCTTGGGCAGCCAGCTACCAGAAATCCTTCTAAATGGAGACCACCTTCTAGTGTGCAGACATACCTGTGAACAGATGTGGGGCTGTGAAGTGAACTCCCATCTCCCCAATCTTTACCTAAGGATGAGGACAAGATCCATTTGATTTGCATTTTAATATGAACCATTTTCATTCACACTTTCTGAACAAAGACAGGGGGCTTGTATATATGTCCTGTATATCCCATTGCGGCTGTGCTGTCCCCACACTGCCCGGCCCTGCTAAATCTGATCCTGCCCTCAACCACTGGGGGGAAAGATGAGGGTCCAGTGGAAAACAACTTCCTGACATGCCACTCTATTGCTGCTGCTTTGTGCAGGGATTTGGGAAAATGGGGAAGCAAGGCAGCACCCTATAGACATGGCCATGAACTGCATTTCGCTTTCCCACTTCTCCAAATTTTGTGATGTAGTTCTCCAATCAAAGCTTACATGTTAAAATGAATACATCCGGGAAAATTGAATACAATAATGTATACATTTATAAACAATAGTGCACAAAAGGCATATTTTGGGGTGGCGGGGGAAATTGCATTCAAAATGCATATTAATCTTTCTGCATATGAAAATGCATATGAATGTTCACACAGACTTTAAAAAAATAACAATTGGAAACTGATGCACATATGGAATTAAACAAACTTGTGTTGTGTTTGAAACAAAGTAAACATTATGGAAAGTGAAACAGATTCATCTATACCTAGTAAAGCCTGTGACTTGAATCCTGATAGTCTCTTTCTCATTGTTTCAGGAAAGTTTCTCTCTCTTCCCTGCCTCTCTTCCTTTATGTGTTTGTGGGTTTTCTGTAAATGCCTGCCATGTGAATCTAATCATCCCTCTCCCCCGCCCAATGCTTCCGTCATATTACACTGTGCTTAATCTCTTTAAAAACAGAAGAGAGGAAGTTGGCTTCATAACTGATACATGGGCTGGCCAATCAGTGCTGCATACAGCCCTGCTCTGAGAAAGGGAGGAAACATCCTGATTGATGCAAGTGTCAGCTAATCAATGTGATGCAAATCCGGCTTCTGCCAAAAAGCTGAAGAATAGCCCCTCCTCACCCCACACAGCAAGCAAGATCCAGGCCAGAAGGTTCTACATGTTTCTAAAATGACAATAAATAGATTCCCATTGTATATTCCCTTCTGAAGTTATGCATATCTGCATGCAGCCTTATGCATACAAAGCATATGCTCTGTCACTAAGCCATGACCCATACCTAAACTGTGCTCCTTTGAACTGCAGACAGTGGGACTTGCTCCTGAGTAAACATGTTTAGGATTACACTGTGGCAACTAATGTTTGCTAGATCCTGCCAAAATGTATTTAGGTCATAGAGTGACCAGATAAAATCCAGTTCAGGGCTCATGTAACTTTAACAGTTGTAGAGAAAAGGGAATTTCAACCAGTGTCATTTGTATGCAATTAGTTCCTGGTGAAATTCCCTCTTAATCACAACAGTTAAAGTTGCAGGGGCCCTGCCTTCTTTTTTATATGGTCACTGTAGTATAGTGCCTGCACCTTTAACTGTTGTGAGGAAGTGGGAATTTCACCAGGGACTAATTGCATACAAATGACACTGGCTGAAATTCCCTTTTCTCTACAACTGTTAAAATTACATGAGCCCTGAACTGGATTTTATCTGGTCAGCCTAATTTAGGAGCAGTATGTTAGTGTCAGCGAACTGAAAAGGTACAAGATTTAAGATGGAAGACCAAGCCAAGTTTGAATGGTGCAGAAACGCTATCATTATCACTGAAATAAATAATGCCACGTATGTCCTGTTGGACAAATTACTTTATTTGTGATATTAATCACTGTGCTTCTGGGCCAGATTCCAGTGAAGCATAAAATGCTATCCCTCTACTAACTTCATCTGATCTATGTTGATTTACCCAAGCCATATTTAGCTGCAGATCTCCTTTCTCAGCTGGGGTCTCCACTGATGGCTGCCATTAGTCCTTTACCTATACCTCCTCCCCATCTGTTCAATGAACAGCTCTTTGTCTCTTTGGCAGTGATGGGTTCTTGGATGTGTTAGGGTAATACAGAAGGAGTGAGAGACCAATTGCAGGTGATCCCTGCAGGCAGAATAAGCACAAGAAATAGCTTTGCGAGTCAACTAAGGGCTGAAGACAAACAGTAACATGTTTATATCAGAGGACCCAGTTTGGTAGCACCCTTTCAATACATTGCAAACACATATTTTTCTTCTCCTGTGACAAACTCTGAAAAACTGGGTCTGCATATTTCCAACAAAAGCCAACTGTGGACAGAACGTAAAGGCTAGTGCATGTGATGTCACCAACCCACCTCCCTTACAATCCCCCCCCCACAAGCCTTTGCAACAGTTTTTTAAAAAAATGTTTACATTTTAAACAAAATAAGGTGAAGGACAAATCTGTAAACTAACAACCTGAAGTGTGGTAAAAAGAAGGACCGGTGTTTGACCCAGCATTCAGTTTGCTGAGACATAGACCTGTAAGACAAGTTATGAAGAGGGGTTTTAAAAAGAAACGAATAGCAGACATAAGGGTATCCAAACAAGACAGTGACTCACGAGAAGTGGGGGGGGCACTTAACTCTTCCCCAAATCTTAGTCAATGGCCACTTCCCTCCTAGAGCTGAAAATAGCCTGAGCGTGTGTATGGTGGTGATTTTAATTTGGATTGCAGTGGAGGGTAGACTCCCTTTTCAATTAGCCCCCCATGTCTGCTATTTCTTTTTTTAAAAAAAAATACAAGATGTGAAATGTGATTGCAAATTTCTCATATTGTCTTGTTTAGCTGCAGGAAAAGAACATGCTATAAATATAAATATAATTAACACTGTAGTCATATAGTGCTTTATATAACATTATTACTCCTAATAGTGGTAAGCCCAATTGAATTGTGGTGTAAATGTTATATATGTCTTCCCTATAACAAGCTCCATGAACAGGTAAGGTTCATGCACCTATCAGAGCCAAAACCTTTACTGTACAGGACACAAAGTTACATTGAAGTCATACTATGGCCTATTTCAGATGACATGATAATCAACGGGGGGCAGGGTAAACAATAGTCAGTTGTGTTGATTATTGTGTCGTCCGAATGCTTCCAGTACCTTACTGTCCATTGCCTCCTTCCCCCTCCATTGCCTAAAATGTCGTTCGAATGCTACAAATCAGCAACACAACGGACAATTGTTCCCCCCCCCTCCGTTGATTATCATGTCGTCCGAAACAGGCCTATATCTCTGAGTAAGAACAAACCTTTTGATTCAAAATTCCCTCCCCTGGGAAACCTGGCCTGGCAGAGGCATGAATCTATAGGAGACAAATTACTTATTCTCCTATGTTTGAGAAGAGGAAAGGAAGTTAAGGTGATGCTGAAGCAATAGCCAGCATTATTAAAGCATAAGATATAAACTTAGAGTCAAGAATCCCCTTGTATAAAGATCCAGAGCCTTTTCTCCTAGTTATATCCCTGGGGATAGGACAGGAAAGGTTTTCAACCTTATAGAACAGTAAAGAACTCTTGGATCTTGGAAAGAATGGATTGACACAGAAACTAATGTGAAAACTTGATGTGAAAACAGTACTAATGGCATGCCCATCATTATGATGGAGAAGGCTGTAGCTCAGTGGTAGAGCACTGTTTTGCATGCAGAAGGTCCCAGGTTCAATTACCAGCATCTCCAGGTAGGGATGTCAGAGGATATTCCGTTAGGGCTTGAGCACAGCAATTTCTCACCTGCTCAGCTTTTACATAAATCACCATGTGCATAAAATGGCAACCATAAATAACACCATTTATACAAAACTACAGGCATAAATAGTCTAATGGGACTTCTTCCCTTGAACTTTTCAGCGCTGTTGCTTGCTGTGTATTTTTGGTCATTTTGTTGTTAAAAGGAAGAAGAAGAAGAAGAAGAAGAAGAAGAAGAAGAAGAAGAAGACCTCCCTCAGCTTTCAAGTAGCACATAGAAGACTCAAATAGCACATAGAAGACCCAAGGGAGGTCTTCTGAGGGAGCTGTTCAGAAAACTCAAGCAGCCAGATGACAGGATGGGCCAAAATTGTAAAATGAACAGCACACATGAATCCCTCAGCTACAGGAAGGTATTTATTTATTTATTTGTTTGTTTGTACTGAAGACAAACAGTAACATTAGGCTGACCATATGAAAAGGAGGACAGGGCTCATGTAACTTTAACAGTTGTAGAGAAAAGGGAATTTCAGCCAGTGTCATTTGTATGCAATTAGTCCCTGGTGGTATTCCCTCTTCATCACAACAGTTAAAGGTGCAGGCACTATACTAGAGTGACCACATACAAAAGAAGGCAGGACCCCTGCCTAGTCAGTGGACACGCCCATCTGCAGCCAAGTCCTGCCAGGACTGCCCCGACCTGCACTTCTTGCCACCTACTTCCCCCCCTTCATTGAACTAATGATTTCTGGGCATGCGCAGAGTGCTTCCCTTTCCTCCCTCCCTCTTAAGGGTGAAAGCTGTATGTGCGCTTCCCCCAGTTTCTGAGAAAACAGTGATATCAGGGCAGGGTGCCTTTGAGCATGTCCAGAGTTTGGCCTCTCAAAAACACTCTGTTGTATCTAGTTATGATTTTAAAACCACACATGTCAGGTGGGAGGAGGCACCACAAATGGATGCAGCCTATTTATGCAGGTTGTTTCCTTTATGTGGAATTGGGTTGACTGCTTGAGACTGGCCTTAGGAATCACAATGGTCACCAAAGGCCAGTAAGTCTGGCCTCCCACCCAAGGCATGCTGGGAGTTGTAGGCGTAAACCTTTTATTAAATTCTTTAAAAATACTTAAAACCCCAAATACCATGATTTCAGATTTTTTCACGAAGACCTGTCTGGGTGAACAGTAGTAAGGCATTTCTGGAAATACGTGACGCACACATACTTTCCGCTTTATGGGTAGAGATACTCATTTATTGCTTAAAATAATAAAATTATCAATGGAATAATAGCTAAATGTTTTCCAAAATTATTGATTGCTTAGGGGTTGGAACAACCTCAAAATCCCAATTGTGTAAATAAGTCCAGAGTTACACCGCTTGTTATGGACATTGACTGATGGTCTAGTATTTTGAGCTGTCAAGTGATAGTGCAATCTGTCAATATGTTTGGTTTATGTGCTAAATAAAATGTTTAATTCATTACAGAATAGGTTCCAGTTTTAACACAGATCTCCATAAAATCCCCACACAGTGCATTATAGCAGTTCATACCTCCATCATGGAAAAGATTTGAATGGCACTGGGAGAGAATACTTGGATAGGAATATTAACCACTTGTGGGGAGGTCTCAGTGCTTCACCTTAAACAAACAGGGCAAGGTCAGATTTGATTATTCTAGTATTAAAGATCTGTGATGTGCAAACTCCACTTGCTTGTCTCAGTTTTTCCTTTTGCATTCTTTTATTGTGAGTGCTTAAATAACACCTTTCAAGTGCATACAAAAATATTTTAATAAGTAAGTCGACTAGGGGGCTGTCTATATGTTCTGTGGAAGCCCCAAGGTGGCTCCATGGTGGCTCTGCGTCAATTATACGACACAACAGCCACCTTGAAGCCATTGCAGGGCTTTCCAGACAAGCTACACATTTTAAAACTCGGGGACTTAACCCCCACTTTTTAGGATGGAGAAGGGTGATGCGGATCCTCGATGCGGATGCTCGATGCGGAGGCAGGGCTGGGTGGATGGTGACCCCTGATTGGTCGCTGTCTGCCAGGCAGAGAGCAGGGGGTGGGCCCAGCCACAGAAAACTCCATGTTTTCAGTGTGCAGCGGGATTAGCCACCACCACCCCAACACAGCAAAAGTGCAGGGTTTTGCTTATCATGACGGCAACCTGATGCTTTATAGGCAGCTTCCAGGTGATTCCTATCCAACCCCATATTCCACCCCTCACAGTTCCAATTAATTCCTAGCCCTGGCCTACTGAGAGGGACAGGTAGGATAGCAGGATGAGCTTGATAAAGCTGAACTGCTGGATCAAACCAACAGTTGATGGCTTTACCACAACTACTTCAAGAGTTTACCTTCAAATTATCTAAAGGCTAGTACATGTGATGTCACCAACACACCTCCTTTACACCCGCCCCACAGCCCTTGCAGCCATTTTGCAACATTTTTAAACAAAATAAGATGAAGGACATGCACCACTTTTTTTTTAAAGGCATATAGCTACTGGAAACATGGTAGAAGGAGAAATGTCTGATGTCTGACCCATCATTGTTTGCTGATAGGTATGTTTGTAAGACAAATTGTGAAGTTGGGAATCATTCACAACTCTTGGTTGTTGTTGTTGTTCTTTTAACAAAGAAATAAAAATTTATTTATTTATTTATTACATTTGTATACCGCCCCATAGCCGAAGCAGACATGGGCATTCAACCAGGGCAATGGCTCATGGAAAGTGTGTGTGTGTGTATGGGGTGGGGGTAACCCTTCCCCAAACCTTAGCCAATGGCAGCTTTCCTCTTAGAACTGAAAGTAGCCTCAAAAGGGGTGATTTTCATCAGGATCATCGTGTGGTGGCAGCCTCACCTTCCCAAACAGCCCCCAACTGTGCACGTTATTACTTAAAAACAACAACAACAACAACAACAACAACCAGATGTGAAATGTGATCGCAAATTTCTCATATAGTCTAAGATCATGCTGCAGGAAAAGAACCTCCTTTAAATAAAATTAATGCTGCACTCACATTAACGCTGCAACCACTCAACCCATAACACACCAACCAAGGCATAAAAAGCAAACTCAGACACCCAAGCCTTGATGATATGGTTTGATTTCTTTTAAGTTGCTCTCAGATTCCAACGTTCCAATCCCACCCTCTCCCATGTTCCATTTGCTCATCCCACCATGTGGCTGCAGGACATCTATGGCAAGAGAGGAAAAACAGGAAGAAGTGACTGACGGGAAGTGATTGCAAGAGAACAGGGCTTTACAGGAGAATTGAAATACAATCTATGATTCGAATGGACCCTAAGCAAGTAGGAAGTCTATTGCCTATTTTATGTAATGATGCCTTGTGCAGAATTATGACTTTTACCTTTCCAGAAAATGCCAGCAAGGATCCTGTGTTGGCCTTTCTAAAGAAATCAGTTCTGAAGGATGTTCTGCCAAAATGGAATTCCAACTATTAGTTTTCAGGTACTTCTTTGGTAGTGTCAAGAAGGACCAAAAGAGAATCTAACTGATAACAACAGCTTCCTTTGACAAACGGCGAGCTTTTCACATGCTCCCTCCTTCTTTATAAGCCACAGTGCAAGGCAACATCTTCATATTTGTCAAGTAGCTCTCTTTCCTGATGGAGCAAACTCTAATGGAGAACCACCTCTGCATCTAAGTGCTGGTTATGTAAGACAGCATAGGAAAATGAGGGTGTGTGGTTCCCCCCCCCCCCGCCCAGATTAACTTTAATGTCAAAATTGGTGGCAGGAATAGAATTATGACTGATATGTTGATGCTGCAGCTGACACACAGCAATGAAAACACGCTGCACACCAGAGCAGACTGGTTTTCCACAAAAAAAAGAATTGGGTTGCCCACGTGAAGCTTAGACATAACTCAGGCCGCAGTCCTATGCATGGCTAGGGAATGCTGGGAGTCGTAGGACTTTTTCTGTCTAAACACGCATAGGATTGCAATCTGACTTGCTTTGAAAAGAGCCCCTGCCAGTTCATTCTGAAGACTTAGCTCAGCTTTCCCAAACTTGATGCCTTCAAATGTTTTGCACTCTCACCCCCATCAGCTCCAGCTAGCATGGTCAGGGATAATGGGCATTGTAGTTTAAAACATATGGCGAGCACCAGGTTGGAGAAGGCTGCTCTAGGTTTCTTTGCCTTCCCTTTTTACAGAAACAATTGACTAGAGATATGCTTTCCATTATCTAGCAGCTCTTCAGCTTGCGCAAGGAAACGTATGAACTTCCAGGGAAATGAAGTCAGTGGATCATGAGACAGCAAAAAAAGAAAGAAAGAAAGACCTAAGCATGATTAAAAAAAAAAAAAATCAAGCTCAACTATCCTACTGGGGATCAATTTTCCCATCCATCCCTATTTTGCCTTTTGTGTGGTTATTAGTGATTATAGGTGGTGCTGGGGGGTGGTGACAGAGGAGAACATGTTTCTCTCCCCAGACAAATAGCTCTCCCCAATCCATGCCATTTCTGTAGCTCTGTGGTTATTTGAAGGAAAGGTGCTTTCTACAAACAAAGTGTTGTTGTTGTTGTTGTTAATCATCATCATCATCATCAATCAATCAATTAACAAACCTTAAGTGTCCTTATTTGAAAATTAATTTCATCAAAATCAAGAGATTGTACTTCAGAGAAAGGATATTTAGGAAGAGAGTATTAACATGGAAGACACCATTATTTGTCTTTCAGAAATCTAACATGTGGGACAATGCACTTTCCCCCTTTGTTCTCCCTACACATTTTTGTTGCATCCCCCTTATCGAAGATGGATGATTAAAAATGTGTTAATGCGCACTCATATGCACTCTTCTAGAGGTTTTTGAGATTTCATCCTCTTGCTTCTCATCACAAGCAGTGAAACATCTCAGTGGTGCAGCACAGGGCAGTATTGAGCTGTGAGATAAAAAGCTGATGAGTTCTTAATAAAGGGAGCTTCGGCTATTGGGTGGTATAGACATGTAATAAATAAATAATACATAAATAAATAAATAAATAAATGTTATGAATAGCCCCCAAACACACTGGATGAAAGGGTCCCTTCTCACCTTAAAAGGGGAAGAGTCTTAATCTGAGCACTGAAAAGCATTTTTAGATCTCTCTCCCATTTTGTTTAGTTAACAGTTGACTGGAATGTTTGATGAACGATGGCAAGAGAAACTGGGAAAATGTATTGGCCTTTTTTTATCTTTTATAGTTGCACTCATCTAACTCAATGAATTTAGATAATGTTCAGGTCACCAAGGACAATGAATTCAGAAACTAATTAGTGCATTCCATAAATAGGATCGTATGGAATTAATCTCAAGGAGGAGTGCATAGCCAACTCTTTCCTTGTATTATTAGGCATCGTGGTTAGTCTAAGCAATAGCAACTGTTCTGCTGTGTGCTTATGAATGTTTCAGTGTTGCTGACACAACCAAGCAAGCACCCAATAGATCAAGTGCAGAGAGCAACTCTAGGCCCAGTATATGGCTGGGAGTGTTCCTTCAGAAATGAGGATGGATGGGATACGTTTGTGGCTTTGTACTGCCAGGGACCACCGAGAGTGAAGAGAAGACCTAACATGCGCGCTCAGCCTAGCCTATAGTGCCCCCTTCTGTGTTTGGTTTTCACACACACATGGTTTTCCTCTTCTATTTTCGTATGTTTCATTAGCCTGATCTAGATGCTATCATCGCATACAAGAGAGGGACTATTGCATAGATACCCGAACTATGTTTTCTCATCGGATCTCTTCAGACGTATTTTTTTCAGTGCTCACCTAAAATATTTTAGAGTATATTTAATATACTTACATATATTCCTAAAGGAGTCAGGTTTGGCACCGGATCCCTATTGAACATAGATATTCGAGAGCAAATCTGGGTTTGTGTCAGCATAATATGTGAAATGGATCTTTCTTTTCCACTTATTCCTTTGTGGTAAGGAGGACTGGCTAATTTTTTCCCTCAATAGAGTACACCTGTACAGCAGAGTGGAGCAGAGGAGGAGTCTTTCGTAACGTTTTAAAACTCTCCATTGTAGGAGAGCTAAAGGGGATTGGACGAGAGAAGAATTTAATTAATACTGGTATACAAAGTTGTTCACTATGAGAAGCTAGCTTCTGTTCTCTATGGAAGCATGCTTGTCGGGGTGTATGTTTGACTTCTGAATTCATAGATGTGAATTGCTCTTACTTATTTTATTTATTTATTTATTTATTTATATTTAGAAAATTTATATACCGCTCTCCATTCAACGACTTTGGAGGGTTGGCAAACCGAATAAAAGAGTAAAAACAGAATAAATACACATTTTTAAAAGAAACAAAGTGCAAAATAAACTGTGGCTGGTCAAGGGAAGGCTTCCGGGAACAATTATGTTTTCAGGAGGCGCCGGAAGGAATACAAAGTTGCCGCCTGCCTGACCTCCAGAGGCAGGGAATTCCATAGGACAGGGGCCACCACACTGAAGGCCCTTCCCCTGATGGATTCCAATCGGACAGTAGGGCCAGATTTACACCAAGCAGGATATAACACTTTGAAAACGGTTTGAAAACTGTATATGGAGCGTGTTCTGGGCCCCAACAGTTGTCAAAACTGTTATAAACAGTTTTAATAAAGCAGTAGTGTAGATCTTGCCTAGGTCTCTATGTGGAACCACCAGGAGCAGGATATGGGTACATATTTTGGAATATTCATGTATGAATTGGGGAGAGAGCAGGATCTGCTCTTTGCATTGACTGGAAAATCTGAACAGACCCTATATGTCCTATATGTTATAGTCTAAAACCTCTGGAGGGCACAAGGTTGGGGAAGGCTGTTATATATGCACACGCTGTATACACACAGGCAGTCTCCATTTCTGTAGGACACACTTTACCTGTCAGATCAGAAGGGGCAAGAGCAGCAGTGGGTGCAATCCTGCTTCTCCACCTCCACCTGAGTTTCCATATCCCCATCCAAGACATGCCACTTGAACAGAGCTGAAGAGCAGCAATGTTGGCATAGGGTCGAGACAGTAAAGTCATTTTCAGGTGTGGAGCAGCTTCAAGACAGCCACCAGGAGGGTAACTGTGTTTCAATCTGTGTATTACTGCAGGAGGTGCAAATCTGTGTATTAGTGCAGGAGGTCAATTTGCCCTCAACTGCAGACCAAACAAAATCCTAAAGCAGCCTTCCCCAACCTGGTGTCCTCCAGATGTTTTGGACTTAGCATTCCTGAGCATTGGCCATGCTGGCTGGGGTTGATAGAAAGGTTGGGAAAGGCCATCCTAAAACGTGCCTGCTTCAGACTGTGATTATGCTGAGGAAAAATAAATCTTCAAGGAGTCACATTTCAGTTAGAAGCCTGTCCTAGCCAGAACCTCTTAATCTAATTAATTTCCACTCTGCCTTATAGTAAGTCCTACATATTCCATTTTCAATTATGTATCTCTTTGCTTTCTTCTTCTCTTGCTGTTGCATTGTTGTTCTAAGTTACTGTTGATTTTCTCTGCATGGAGGTGGTGTTTCCTCAATGTAGTGAAAATAAAGATGCAATGTTTATTCCCAACACTGTACATATAGAGCAAATCCTCTCACGACAAGTAAAATAGGTTGGCTGCCGGGCATGTGTGCTGGCATGCAAGACAGCTGTGAAAGTGCTACTTAACGCCATTAAAAATAATGACACCGTTTGTTTTCCAGCTCAAGTGGCTGGTAAACTGATGAATGATACTGCACGAAATGGTGGCCATGAAGAAGTAAATTCGCAATGAATCACGTTCTACACCAACCTGGAGAAAAGGGACATTACAGAGCTGATTTGTGAGCTGATGTCCTTTACTGTGGTCTCCATCACAGTTTTTGGAAAATTCATGACTCCAGCTCACCTCCATTACTGCATCCTTGTGCATTCTTCTCGAAAACAACTTGTTTATAATGCTGCAAAGGAGCAGTGCAGTAATCTTATGTAGACTATTGAGATGCGTTATGAACACAAAGAACAGGTTTATGAATGGCATATTACATGCTTAGATTGCAGTTATGTTTATTTTTTAAAAAATTTATTATTGCATTTATATCCCGCCTTTTTTCCTCCAAGAAACCCAAGGCGACCTACATAATCATCCTCCTCCTCTCCATTTTATCCTCACAACAACCACCCTGTGAGGTAGGTTGGGCTGAGAGTCTGTGACTGGCCCAAAGTCACCAAGTGGGTTTCCATGGCCGAGTCAGGACTAGAACCCATATCTCCCATCTCCCAGTCCAACATTTAGCCACTACACCACACTGGCTTGTGTCTCTGAAATTCCTCACATATATCACTGAAAGATGTTTTTCTTGTGCCACACTAAAGGCAGGTGTGCCCTCTCCATGTCTGAAGAATCCCACTCATTGCATGGGACATACTGACTTGCAATGATGGGAGTTGTAGTCCAACACCTTTGGAGGGCACCAGGTTGGGGAAGGGCTGCTCTAAACAAAAAAAGAGAAGTAGGTGGCCCTAAGTTGTTCGTCATCAGTTTTCCACAACCCCACAGTCACCTCTGAATATCATATTCTCCACCCTGTCCTCATGGTTTATCTGCTTTGGGAGAATGAGAATTTCACTTGCACTTTCTCCCTCCTTAGGGAGGATGTGGCGTTAAGGCTTGTGAGCCTTAACTCCCAATTTCCCTGCTTTTTGGTGCTTGGTTGGAATATGTAGAGCCTTGACATTGTTTTTGTAAACCGTAGGTTTTTTGTTTAATGAATATTTGTTAAAGATGAGCCTGTCAGAGGGGGAAAAAGAAGTGGAAAACTTTAATTAAGCACTAAGATAGTTTAATTCAATCCCAGACCTTTGAAAGTCAAGCACTCAAAGCCCTGGACGAATCTGTCCATTTCGGTTTCTCCCACAGTCACATTAAAAACAAAATATCATGGTTTTTTGCCTCAAAGATAGAGAACTTTGAGAATTTTTGTAAATTCTTATCAAAATGGAATTGAAATAGAAAATCTTAACCATCCCTAGGAAGGACTCCCTTTGGAGGATGATCACACCACACACACCTAAAGTTATGGGGTATGTGGAGGTTTGAATTGGAGGGGTCTCCCTCCACACCTAGAGGTGGGGCTGGCTGGGCAGAGGAAAAAATCCACCACCCGTACCAAGCTTTTTTTTCTCTGTTCTTTTCACATTCATTACAGGCTCCTTTAGATGGGAACATGATTTGTAATTGAAAACTTCCCCTCTGGGCAATATTGTTCCATAAAGTTCCATGAAAGACCACCATTTAGTGGTGGAATTATATTAAATACTCCATTATCTCCTGGGTTTTTTAAAAGTGAGATTACCAGGGGAAGGCACAGGAGACGTCCTGGAGTTTGACAGTGTCATGTAAAGGACCCGTAAACTTCCATGAGTGGCCAATCATGAGTATGCAATAAATTGCACATGTAGAGAAGCTCAGTCCATCTGGACAACGTACTGGGGCACACTCACCTAATTATCTAGCCAGATTGGGAAGAGGTCACTGGACGGCTCCCAGCCCCAGCTAATTCCACTCAGTTTGCTGTTTCAAATCTCTGTTGAGATGAAATGAAGTTGTAGCAGTTTACACAGTCCTTTGGTCGTGCCTCTTTCTTTTGGGCATGGGTGCAAAGATGAAAATGAAATCTGAGAATCAGAGCAAGCGTCTGGCACTGATAAATAACAAGTGAACTCTGCTAAATTGCTCTGGAATCATGCCTTACCCTGGTATCCTCCCAGAGATAAGGCATGCGTGCTTTGGGTCTTGCATCACAAGCCCACACACCTTCAAGCAAGGTTGTATCTCCCAAGAATGTCCCCAGGACCTTCAAAAGTAATGCAAGGAATTCCTTTTGTAATTCAAAGAAGCATCTCTCATCATGGTAGGGGTAAAAAAGTCATCTGACTTGACAGGCTCAGAAAATAACCTGACACTGGCCCTTCCAGTGAGGTTTGGTAGACCTGCAGAGACCGCACTAGAGGAAAAGCCCCAGCCTCCCCCCATCATAATTGAGTTATTATCACTCCCCCAAGGGCATTCAGCATTGCCCTCCTTGTGTAAGTCAAGTGGCCCTAATTGGCTCCACTCAGAGCAGAGCACAAAGATAGTTCTTTTGGGCTTGTCTGCTCTTGTCTTTCGTTCTCTTTACATTTGGGCAGTGTACACAGAAAGCATCTGTCTTTCTCCATCTCACTTGTATCACACCGCCCACAACTTTGCGTTCGTATTTTAAGCGGGCCCCCCAGTCCCTACTTCTCATTCCTACCTCTGGTCTGTAGTCACAAATTGTACACAAACCTGGTGTGCAAACGGTTCTCCTTGCAGGAACCTGGATCAGATTAGCATATTAGCTGGTTTGGATTTGTCCTTCAAAATGGCTCTCGAACTATCATTTAAGCTGCTGGCCTAACAATTTCCTCATTTTTAAATCTTTTATTTGTTTGCACCATTTGAATCTTTCAAATCAATAGAGAGCGGCAGGATGGGGCAAATTGTGGCCCTCCAGATGTTTTGGAATACAACTCCCATCATGGCTGATGGGATTTTTTGGCCAAACATCTGGAGGGCCACAAATTGCCCACCACTAAATGCAACTGTCTCAGAACTCCATCAGACAAATGTTTTATTACACAGTCGTTACAGGGCATCCATGGATTTTCGCAGGTCCCTCTCACAATGTTATCTGCCTCCCACGCTCTTCCAGGCCTTTCTAGCCTTCTTCGCATGACAAAAAAATACCCTAGTAAGTCCGACTTATTTTTAAAGATGGACGTTGCCGCTAACTCCAGCTGTGTGCAGGAGAAGCAGCACGATTAAAATGGCCCACTGAATGGGTTCATTTGCATGTTGTTTACTTCCTCTTTCCAAAGAGGAAGTAATGAGGGACAAAGGCATGGGCGGAGAAGTGAGGGTAAGCAAATGTAATTTTCCCCTGTGTGATGACGCTCTCAGTCAGGCAGTGCAGTTTGACTGTCATGAAAGGGCAGCAAATGATTCACTATTTAGGGCACAACCCTATGTATGTTTAGACAGAAAAAAAAACCCTACAACTCCCAACATGGCTGGCTGGGGCATGCTGAGAGTGATAGGACTTTCTCCCTCTCTAAACGTGCATAGGATTGTGTCCTTAATTTGTTATTTTTGTATTTTTAACTTCAGAAACTTCCAATCAAGTCATGAGCTCAGGCTCAGACTAGAAGATGCTACATGCCAACACCCCAAGAGCCTTTTGAAACTAGAAAAAAGGTATCTGCGGAGGGGTGACTGATTTTTTAAAAAACAGAATAGAGAAGAAGACATTCCCCCCTGCCCAGTGTTTCCCCACTCCAAACCAAATAGGGCCTATTTAATAGGTTTTCAAACAGCTTTTACTCCCACGGGGTTTTAAATGTGTTTTCCTACATTAAAAAAAGAAACACTTCCTGGAGGAAAGCCCCTTGAGAGGAATTTGTAAAGTGGAAATTAATGGTGGGTGGGGAAATGATTTCCCCCCCTCCTCCCCTGCATCTTCAAACCAATTGGCCCTCCTGTAGCAGCTTTCATGGTTTCAAAAGAATGGTGTTTACATCCTCTTTGATCCCAAAACAGACATTATAGATCTGTTATGCTAAAACCCAGTTTACACTTGTGAGTAGTTGTCTCTTTTATAGTTTGCAGTTTGTTAGCTGCAATATGACTATTACCTGTGATAGCTAAACAACTACCAGATGCTTGATCAAATAACCGGAGCGTTTATGTTCCACTTTTGAGCTGTCCAGAGCATTTGAATGGCCACTGCTGACGAGAAAATCCAGGGCTTTAGCTGAACCAGGAAGGCAATCAGTTCTTATGTAGGGTACACATTCACTTTGTAATGATTTTTTTTTTAAAAAAAAGGGGGGGGCGCTCCCTACTTTATTTATTTCTTTATTTATTACATTTCTATACCGTCCAATAGCCGAAGCTCTCTGGGCGGTTTCCATAGGATTAAAACAATTTAAAATACACAAAATTTAAAACCACAAAAACATACAACATACACAAAAACATACCTCTAAAAACAATTTTGATTAGATGCAAAATGAATTAAGAGCCAATCTACACAATAGCTTGAAACGTTGTAAATGGCATTTTTGTTACGTTTTTAAGTACTCCGTGTTAAAACATGTTAGGTCACATTGTGAAGAACTGATGTTTCCGTGGATCGTTTTCCCAAAGTTTAAATTGTTTTGTTAGGTCTCACTCTCTTGTTTGAGTCTTTTCCTGTGTCATGTTATCCTCGCTCAGTCTTTACCACGCCCACTTTCTACTTACCCTTATTTCCTTTCCCTTGCTTTCAAGGCATCTATCAGTGCTGAAACACATGCACGTATTTTTGAATGGTTTTTGCGGATTACTTTACACTACTTTACATTACTCGATGCGTTCTTCCTGCGCCCCGAGCCGCCCTCAGAGCACTGCACCCAGCCCAGTGTAGACCAAGCCTCGGAGGTTCTGCTCGTGCCCTTGCTGCCAGCGCCACCCTTTCATCCAAGTCGGTCCCGGGGAGGGAGGGGGGAGGGTTGTAAACAAAAGCCAGTGATTGGGCACAGCACTTTAAACAAATCCCTCTCCCGATTGCTGGCTTTTGTATACAACCCTCCCAATGACCTGTCGGGATGAAAGGGCGGCGGAGGCGGAGGCGGCGAGGGCGCGAACAGAGCCTCCGAGGCTTGGTCTACACTGGGCAAGGTGCAGCGCTCTGAGGATGGTTCGGGGCACAGGGAGGGTGCATCAAGGACTACGCCTATATCTGCCCCAATTTAATTAATTGTACCCTCACATACCAATGATGTGTTACAAAGGAAACCTAGAAGAAATGAAATATACGAAAAAAAGCAACATTTATTGTGAAACGAAAATTACAGAAGGGTCGGTAGAGCAGGAAAGGAGAACGACCACGAGGGAAGGCAAATAAAGTAACGAAGCATTTGAGTGCCGGAAAGAAAGGACACGCCCCCACGACTACGATTGGATAGCAGTGGTTTGATCTGAGCAGCAGGGAAACGGTAAGTAAGAACACACTACAAGTTATAAAACAATATATTTATATTTTAAAAAAACGTTACAACTCGTCACCAGTCGGTGCAAAAAAAAAAAAAACTGATATAAAACTTTATACATGTGTCGTGTGCCCAAAGGCGTCCTCAAAACCAAACCAAAATGTTTCAAAGCTTCTGTGTAGATCTGCTCTAAACGAGTAATGAATGTGTACTTAGATGGGCTCATTTTCATTATCCCTTTTGTATCCCTTCATCACCTATTTGGGTGGGGGATTTACCTTTTTCCAATGGCAGCAGCTGTCTCAGCTGTTACCTCTGGGTGGCCAGTGGCCACCATTTTATTTTCCAAGCATGCCCAGAATTTATGCCATTCTGGGGCATTCTGGGAGGGGGGGAAGCACAGATGCCAGTAGGGGCTGTGATCATTTTGTGATGGCCCCTATTTTTTTCCACAGATTGTCTGGGAATCTGTGGAAAATCTGGCAGCATTCTGGGAAAATAAAATAACTCCCAAGAGATGGCCACCCAGATCAATTTGGCTGCCACTACTGGAGGAAAATAAGCCGCACTCTCCCCAGAAGTAACCAGTGGGTATGAATGAGATACCAACAATGATACCCGATTTTTTTAGTTCATTCAGCTGGGGGGTGGGGACATAACAATGAATACATGTGAGTAATGAAAGAAATGTAATGGAAATGCATGAATGGATCTCATTTTAATGAATAGCAAAATAAAGATATTAATAACTAGCTAAAATTAAAAATGGAAAAGAATGGATTTTTTTAAAAAAAGAAGAAGTGTACAACCCTATTCTGCCTGCTCCTGGTCTTTGGAACTCCCTGCCATGGGACATTAGGCTAGCGGATCTCGCTTATCCTTCTGCCAGCAAGCAAATACATGTTTATTCTGACAGGCTTTTGGCATCTAAACCTGTGGTCTTCAACTGGTGGGTCACGACCCAAAAGTGGATAACAGCAAAGCTGGCCACCATGTTGGCTATGGAGAACATTATGAATGTGGAGGTTGAAAGTCCAAGGTGGGTCTTGGGCCTGGACCATCTGAAGACCACTGATCTAAACTGATTTGCTGCTGAATTGTGTGTTTTTTTTAATCTGTCAAGTGTTGCTATTCCTTTTCTTTTTCATTGATGTGTTTTTATTAAACTTTGATAAGTTTTAATTATAACTTTGTTGTTTTATCTTTATTCTATTATTAGTCACCTTGAGCATTATTTTAGTGGAAAGGCAGGATAGATATTTAATAAATAAATATTCTTACTATATATTGTCTCATTCTATGGAATGTCTATGGAATTACTCCCCTGAAATAAGCAAGCAATTTAGAAATTGTCATCCGCTTCATGTCTTGTTCCTCTGATCTATCTCACATTCAGACAATTATGGCACATACAAACTAAAAACAGACGGTACAATGGAACCTTCTATGAGAATTTTTGTGTTGCTTGTTTACAGTAATTCATTTCTTTGCTAAAGTTATTTACTTTGGAGCATTTTACATCCAAACTCTTGCTTTCTTATACTAAGGGTAGCAAAAGAATTACAACATCCTTACTTAAAAGCTTACTATTAACAAACCCTGAATATAATTGTTCTCAGATGTCAAATCAGAAAAAATATGTATAATTACAATACACTGCTTCTTATGTGTCAGTTTCAGGAAAGAGAACACTATCAAACTACACTGTTAAACGTTCCAGTTGTTCAGCTGCTGGTACTTTTTAGCTCTTAATTTTTCAGAGGAGGTACGCTTTCTGCACCTTTTCTGATTAAATCCAAAAGATGAATTAATCTTTGCTACTGGAAATGGTGGGTGTCCTGAGGGGGAATACATTATAAATGCATTGAACAAAGCATGCCTTATCAAAGTTTGGAAATCCTGTGTTGCTGAAGCTAAAACATATTTTAAGTGGCTCTCTAAAATCTCTCTAGAGCAGTTTTGCCCAACCTCCAGATGTGTCCCATTATCCCCAGCCATGTTGGCTGGGGATGATGGCTGTTGTAGTCTGACACATCCAGAGGGTGCCAAGTTGGGTAAGTCTGCTCTAGAAGGTGCAGTTTTTCAAAATCACTTCAACCCCCTTTCACAAATGCACCTAGAGATCTTTGGTTAATGGGTAGTATAGAAATTAAATAAATAAATGTATTCACAATATGGGAGCAAACATCTACAGGATTATCCTTGATCAATCACATGCAGTATCCACTACACCAGTGGTCTTCAACTGGTCCATACCCGAGGCCCACCTTGGACTCCTAACCTGCAACATGGGACCCACTTTCGCCAATTTTCTCCATGCCCAACATGGTGGCAACAGTCTTTCCGTGACCCATCTGGCCTGATCTCATGACCCACTTTGTGGTCGCGACCCACTGGTTGAAGACTGCTGCACTACGTCACAGGGGAACAGTTTCCTTGCTCCTGGGTATGTGTGAATGCAGCTTTTATTCAAGTGCTGGATCCTCTTCTTCATGGAGCCCCGCAGGTCGTGCAACAGAGTTTGAACCTGAATCTGGACATATGACAAGAATCCATTGGTGGGCTTATGCTATGGGCAAACCTTCCTTCTCATTCCTGTGCTCAACTTCAACCCAATACAAAGGTTATAAGGGCAGACTGGTGAAAGAAGAAGTTCTTCTCACAGCTAGAGTGAGTTGGCTGCTACAAGCAGCTTATTCTGGGTGTCAACAAAGCGTAGCAAATTGTTTATTATTTAATATATTGTTGCTGTATTATTATTTTTTTACTCCCAGGGATTTTCTTCCTCAGGTGCCAAAATAATTTAAATGGCCTTGGGTACTGGGCACCTTGACTCAAAGGTGGGGAAACCATTTGTGTGCTTGGCATTTTGTATATGCAAAGATTGCAGTTTGGAGTACTCTTATTCACTGACCTAGTCAGCCAGCCATGTCCTTCTCCACGATATTCCATTCCATTCATGCTCCCACCCAATTTTCCATCTCTCCCCCACCCCCAAGTCATTTAGCATTCTGTGGCCATTAAGCACCAACAATCCTCATCAGACTGTTTAGAGGGTTCCCCCCCCCCAAAGATTTGTTTGTACTTCTGTAAACCATAGGGTCTCCCAAAGCTTAATAATAACTCTCACTTGTGTGTGGATGGCGTCATCTGGGTAACATAAGCAATGGCTCTCACTTCTGAACATTAGAAATAGAAGGAACAGTATTATTTCCTTCAGCTCAAACTGTGGTAGAAGTCACTTAGATTAGAATAGATTTAATTGGCTGTTTGGATTAAGGCCTACCCAACCTGTTCTCTGAGGTCCCCTCTACAAGGATTCACTTTTGTGCCTGGTTAGGCACTTATGCGCATAATCGCAGAAGCGCATTTACGCCTAATACCTCTGCACGAGAGGCGGCGAGAGGCGGTGAAGCGCATTAACGGATGACCAAAATGCGCTTTACAAGTAGTTAATGCGCATAAGCGCTTGTTCACATAGTCAAAATGTGCTTTAATGGCTGGAGCAAAATAAAACTCGCTGTTTAACGCGCATTCGATAATGCGCATAATCGGAGGGATAGCGCGCCTCTACGCCCGATTTGCGCTCCGTTCTTGTAGAGGTAAATTTTTTAATGCACCTTGAAAGAGCTTTAAATGCCTCTTGTAGAGGCAGCCTCAGAGTGTTTTCAGATGGGGCGGGGGGGATCGTGTTTCCCTACCGTCGCTTTGCCTCCTGCTTCTATCCCACAATAGGGACACGCAGCTTCCTCTTTCTTCACACGGGGAAGATAGAGGAAACAAGTAGCAAACACATGGCCCATTCAGTGGGTGTTTTTGTAGTGCAGCTTCTCCCGCACACAGCAGGAAATCGCACCAGTTATTGTCAAGGCTGAGAACAAACAGATTTTCCGGGTAACATTTTGTAGTGCAAAGTCAACAGAAGAAGCTGGAGATATGCAGGAGGATCACTGCGTCATCAAAATGACCCGCGAAGATCCATGAGTGGCCAGTCACAAGCATGTGATAAAACGCTCATCTAAAGATGTTCTGAAAGACAGTCAAAGTAATAAATGGGCGACTGTGGGGGGGGGATGCATGGGGGGAGATGTAAGGCTATGAATAAGAACTGCTTGTTAAAGGAGGGGCTTTCTCTAATAGAATCTCTGTCCCCTGCTATATTTAATGAGGGGGCATTTTATCTGATTCCTTAAGAGCTGAAAGAACATTATGTAATGGAAATGAGCTGAACAGAAAGGTTGGAGTCATTATACAAGATAAAAATTCCCAAGAAATTTGTTTAAATGTTAATAAATTGAAGAGCGGGCTGACAGAGGAGCAAAAAATGTTACTGTGCCATGTTACCAGCTATGCAAAACTGCAGCTTGTGCTAGCGCTCCCCATACACATTATTGATTTTTAAATTACATTGTCTTTTTATTACTTTTTTGTAAATCTGTCACTGTACGAACTGATGCAAAATCTAATCAAAGTGTAAGAAAACCATCCATTTTATCTTGTTATTCAGATGGCTGGCAGCTGACATCAGCTGCCTCTGGTCCCGTTTATAAAGTAATGAGATCAAGTGGTGGATTGTATATTGGAAGCAATATGTATCTGAATAGAACACCTGTTTAGGGAAATAATGAAGACCCAAAGAGGAAAGAAACAAAATGGTTGGAAATCATTTATAGTGTGAAACACTCCAGCTGGATGAGTACAGCTTGTTTACGGTATCTCCTTGTGCCTGCTGAACAAAATAGTCTGCTGGCATAGTGGATTTGCTCTAAGAATGCTGGTAAACTTCTCCAGGTTTGGACTTGGAGAAGAACATTAGGGGCTCCAAAAACCACCTTTTCTCGTAATATTAGAATCTGAGATCATCACATGATGCTGATTTGTGAGAGATTCAGGACAGATAAAAGAAAGGACTTCTTCACACAGCGGATAGCTAAACTATGGAATTTACTATCACAAGAGGTGATGATGGCCACCAATTTGGATGGCTTTACAAATTCCTGGAGGGCAAGGTTATCAATGGCTACATGCTACCTCCAGTATCAGAGGCAGAACTGCTGGGGAACATGGGTGGGAGGGTTCCATATCATTCATGTCTTCCATGTGAACTTCCCTCAGACTGCTGGTAGGCCACTGTGTGAGCAGAATGGTAGACTAGGGCACTTTCTACACCGGAGGGGTGTAGAGGGCTCAGAGTGCACCCAATATACATGCAAAATGTGATGGCTCGGGCTGCTCCTAGGCTGTCGCAAATCACAGCTGCCATTTTTTTTAAGCAAGAAGAACGCACTAGTGCTCCAGCTAAAAAGGTGAGTCCTTGGAAGAATTGGGATTTTTGAGGTTTCGGTAAACCTGGAAAAATCCCGTGCCCGCCACCCATCCCACCCCCGGGACTCCCTATGCGTCATTTGGACTCACATGGAGCAGCTGGGGCCCATCCCAGGCATTTTGCCTGGTGTGGAAAGGGCCTAGGTGAATCCTTGGTCTGATCCAGCAGGGCTCTTCTGAAGTTCTTGTATTCTTTTCCAAGACTAGACTTTCTCTGTTTCTTGGATCAAAATCCAAGCAACAGAGGAATTCCTAGCTCCCTCCACCTTCTGTTTCTGTGGCCTAATCTACACCATGCAGGATATAGCACTATGAAAGCAGTATGAAAGTGGTATATAAGAGGCAGGAGCCACACCATTGTGTTATAGTGGTATTGAAGTGCACTAACATCTGTTGGGGCCGATAGACACACTAGGCTGACCATATGAAAAGGAGGACAGGGCTCCTGTAACTTTAACAGTTGTAGTGAAAAGGGAATTTCAGCCAGGGTCATTTGTATGCAATTAGTTCCTGGTGAAATTCCCTCTTCATCACAACAGTTAAAGTTGCAAGCACTATACTAGAGTGACCATATACAAAAGAAGGCAGGTCCCCTGCAACCTTAACTGTTGTGATGAAGAGGGAATTTCACCAGGAACTAATTGCATACAAATGACACTGGCTGAAATTCCCTTTTCTCTACAACTGTTAAAGTTACATGAGCCCTGTCCTCCTTTTCATATGGTCAGCCTAAGACACACACCATATACCGCTTTCATACCACTTTCATAGTGCTATATCCTGCTTGATGTAGATCTGGCCTGGGACTCTTCCCCCATCCCTCTTGAAGGTGTACCCCAGCCACCCCCGAAGCACACTGTCCCCGTTTCCTCCTTTAACTTGGCAGCAGTGTGAAATGACAGTAGCAAGAGGCCAAAGAGAAGCTCCCCCTTTCCTTTCTCTCCCCCACCCTCTCTAGAAAGCTGTCTTAAATGAAACCTTGATCCATCTTGCTCAGGGCTGTCTGCTCTGACTGGCAGGGGCTTTCCCGGACTTCAGTCAAAAGTTTTCCCTTAGGCTTCCCTGGCGATGCTGGGATTAAACCTGGGATCTTTTGCATGCAATGCAAGTGCTTTGCAACTGAGCTATGTCACTCCCATCTGACCTATCACTGTGATGGGGTGCAGGGCACTATGGGAGTTGCAGTTCTTTCAAGAGCACCTTAAATTGCAGGAACCTTCGGAAGAACTGTAACTCCCATGGCACCCTATGCTTTATCATGCTGTTAGCTAGGCTGCCCATAATAACAGCGTAAGAACATAGAACAGTCATGCTGGATCAGGCCAAGGGTCTGTCTAGTCCAGCAATCTGTTCACACAGTGGCTGACTGCGGTTGACGGGAAACCCACCAGCAGGACATGAGTGCAACAGCACCCTCCCACCTATGTTCCCCAGCAAGTGGCGTGCACAGACTAACTGCCTCTGACTAACATGCATGGCTCCACCATGTTTTGTTTGGCCCTGAGAAGCAGAGAAGGGATGGGGTGGCACAGAGAGAAAAGTAGTTGGCCCATCTTGCAATGATGCAAACACTGCATGTTTTTTGTTCCAGTCCTGATAATATAACCCCAATGTGTGAAGGTGTCTGTGCAGAAGACAACACACTTCCAAACCAAAATCCAACACACTTCCAAATATTTGGGGGCTTTACAACAGCCACAGTGATGCAACCCAAAAGGACTGCATTCAGAACAGGAAGCTATTTGAGGGCCTGAAAACAGTAGGACCCACAAAGTGCTCCCCTTGGATCCAGGCCATTTTGTTTCATTTTCATTTTCATAAATCAAATATCTATTTTGTATGATGCCTTAATCACTTCGTTTTCATGGGCATCATTGTAATAGGCAAATAGAAATGCAAATAATATTTGTATTCCTAATATCTTGAAAAGTCCTGAGTGATTTCACACCAAGACATGTACATGCAAAGAAATACTATCCAAGCTAAATCATTAGAGCAGCATTTCTGCTAGTGCCATTATTCTGGGAGCATTTACTGTACATCTGTAGAAAATGTTGTGGAAATAATTCTCAGTGAACAGGATGGCTGGTGTGTTTATATGCAATGAGATCAACATTTGTTAAAAATATTCTGAGCACAATTATTATTATTTTTGTATTTGTTCATGCAATTAAAGAAAAGCAGAAGTTATTGTCAAATCATCAGCTAACGTTTTAGGGGTAATAACAACTACCAACAGCAAAAGAAATCTAAGCTCCAATATATTGGTTAATTTGAATGAGAGTTGTAGGGCTGGCCCATGACATTTTGCTGCCTGGGGTGAAGAAAAAGGGGGCACCCCCTCCAGTTCCATGTACAAAAGCCAGCTGGACTGGCAGTCGGACCCCAGGGGGCAGATTTGGGATTCAACGCCCTTAATGTAGGGTACCCTTTTCCAATCTGGGTTCTTCAAAATTTTGGACTACAACTTCCATCATCTCTAGCCACTGACCACACTGGCTGTGGCTTATGGGAGTTGTAGTTCAAAACATCTGAAGGAACCCAGGTTGGGGAAGGCAGACATTGATCCTGTTCAGAAGACACGCTAAGCCACGGTGGCTAAGCAATTTGAACTAAATATTATGGCTTAGTGCATTGTGTGAATTATTCCTAACTATGGTGGTTACATAACCACAGCGGGCCTGTTCAGACAGCATACTAAGCCATGGTTAGGCACTAACCCATTTGCAGTAAATGATTAGTGAGCATGTTTAAACCGTGGTTATGTAGCCACTATGGTTAGGAATGGTTCACACGACATGCTACGCCATAATGTTTAGCTCAAATTGCTTAACCACTATGGCTTAGCATGTTGTCTGAACAGGGCCAGTTTAAATACACACACTAACTATTTGCTGCAAAAGGGTTAGTGGCCTAACCATGGCTTAGTGTGTCATCTGAACAGACCCTTAGGGATTGACTAGATCAAATTGCGTGAAGAGTTTCAAGTCCAGTAAAATGATGAGAGATCAGCAGAGGCTGTAATATATTAGCACTGTGATATATTATTGCCTAGTCCTGGCCAAAATCCAAAAGGGTGTTAAAATAAAATAGGTGCAGTTCAATTACATTTTTTACACCCGTATCTCTGTAGAAACAACAACAAAAAGGTTCAAAGATAGTCCACTTTGAACTTCTAAAAATAGTTTTGATTCTGTTGCTCTGGGGAGGGGTATAAATCTTCCTTAGGTGAACAAAAGGTAGATGGTACCCTACCCTTCTCCCATTCAAATGAATGTGACCACTGGGGTTTAAAAAGAGTTGAACTCAGAGCTGTGTGAACTGCTTCAGGATCTCAAGATTATTTGTTTAACTAGTCCAATAAAACATTTTTATTGCCTCATATAACCTCTTGGTGGCAAGACTGAAATGTTGTGAGGGTCAGCACTTTGCTATAGCCTAACATTAAAGAAAAAAATTAAAATGTGCAGGGAGGCATGTGTGTTCCTATCGGCAAAGAACCACAGCTTATCCTGCCATGGTTTTCTCAGGGTGATGCTCATACTGGTTTATGTGTTAAAGGATCCTGGGGAAGAGCCTTAAAGCTCAACCTCTGTTCTAATTCATTTCCCAAGAAAGAATTTTCCACACATCAGTTTCATACACAGACAAAGACATACACACTGGCTGTGTTTGCACAAAATGCTAAAGTTCACCCAGCGCTGCCTGGCCCGCCCTGTTCCAAGTGCTCAGTGATGTGCACTTTCTGGGGCTATTAGCATGCCAGGGGAATTGCACACTCTCCAGAGGCCCCGGAAAGCATACTTTGCCTCCCCCCCCCCCCATGCCAGTCATGGCCTTAAAGGCGAAGGCCTTTCCTTGCTTGTGAGAGATTATAACTCACCTAGTAATTTCCCAGTCAAATCAATGTCAAGTATATGGGAGGCATGTGGTGGCTTGAGTGCAAAAAATGCCAAGAAGTGAGTTTTATGTGATATAGCCGATGTAGATAGACTCATGTTTGATCATTTCTATAGTCTATATATGATGTATTGAAGTGTGGAGCCAATTGGGCATTTTATTCACACAGCATGTCATATATATTTCTATATTAATGGTTTGAATATCCAGCATTATCTTTATCCAGTAGTACATGCATTAAGAAGTATATCAGCTTTGTAATCCACTTCTCATCGTCCTTGTTTGTTTGGGTTGTTTATTTTTCGTGGAGGATTCCTCTCATGTTATTTCTGGTCCACCTTAAAATCCAACGGTACATTTTGCCCTGGGGCTTCCCAACCACTATGCTTTGGGGAAGGGATGTGAGTTATGCAAAACTGTGTCGCTGCTCTTCAATTTCTCAGTTGCTGACTTGTTCTGCAGGAGGTGGCTTCAAGTTCTATTTGTTAATCACTTCCAAATTCTTTTCTTTTCCCCATCTCAGCTATCCAATCAATCCTCCTCTCAGACTTTTTCCTGCAGTGAAAAATCAGGTGACCACCCACCTTCAGTCTGAACTGGCAGAGCTCTGGAACAGGTTTATCGCCTCAGTGGGAACCACTGCAGGCCAAATTTTCCATCAAACCATAGAAGCAGAAGCAGGGCCAGCCCTACTATTAGGCAGAGTGAAGCAGTCATCTCAGGTGACGGATCTTGGCAGATGGCAGCAAAGTGTTGGAGGAGAAACCTCTGCGCCAGGCAGCCTGTGCTGTGGGCTCTACATTAGCCTGTTGCTTTCAGATGCAGTGGAGGATATTGTCCTCCACTGCATCTGAAGACAGAAATCACTAAGTCACCGGCTCAGATTTTCTACTTGCAATGCCCATGTAACATTTAAGTAATGATTGAAATACTAGATACAAGAACAAGATTTGAGATTTTTAGAGCTAAAACTATGACATTCAGAGCTCCATCAGATGAGCATTATATTGCATGCTCGTTACTGGGCAGTCACAGATTTTCATGGGTCCCTCTCATGACATCGTCTGCCTCCCACGTGTCTCCCAGCCCTTCTAGCTTTCTTCACGTGACAAAAGAACCACCCCAGTAAGTCCGATTTCTTTTTAAAGATGGAAATTGCCGCTATCTGCTGCTGCAGGCAGAAGAAGCAGCGCGATCAAAACAGCCCACTGAATGGGCCACGTGCATATTGTTTACTTCTTCTTTCAAAAGAGGAAATAATAAGGGACAAACACATGGGCAGAGAACGATGGTAAGCAAACACGATTTCCCCCCATGTGATGATGATCTCAGAATGTTGTACTGACCTGTGTTCATCTGCCAGCGGAACAGATGGAAGGGATTCCCCACTCCCACCCCCCACCCTATGCGGATCCTCCAAAGACACACCCAAATCTTCTCCAGAGAGTTGAGGAACCCTCCAGAGAAGTTTTGGGAGGGCACAAGGGGTACAGCAGGAGGACAGGAAAAGGAAGTCATGTTGTGCAATGTAAACTCCCATTATTTAATATTTAATACAAAATGTTTGATCCTGTTTCTGCCTCTGTGGATTTATTTTATGAGTACCATAGGGGATTCTGCTGTTTTAAAAGACTATCTCTTTGCACTTTGGGTGAAGAGGAGGAACTGTCAGACAGCTAGTCTCTTAAATTTGAATATTACACAAGGCATGTTTATTTGCAAGGAACGTTTCTATTTCCCAAGTGTTGGTTCAAATGTTGAGTCACAAAACAAAATAGCAGTCAAGTGGCATATGATTCAACAATCACTATTAATATGTTAATTCAGATGCTGAATGTTGATCTGACATTTGAATCAGCATGTTGAAATTAAATGTTTCCTGTCATCAACAATCCAAAGTGAACATTTCATTTCCATATGTCAAAACATCTGGGTTTTCATTGAAAATGTTGAAATATTCATTTTTGTACGTTGACAATTCAATATTTTTGGCACTTTACATTTGAGTTTTGATATTATACATTTCTGAGTCAGACTGGCATGAAAGTTTGAATGGTTAGAAAGTCTTTCAGCAAGATGATGAGATCACAACTCTCCCCCACCCTCATCATTGTTTTGTCGCTGATAAGCCATGACACCATGATACACAATCACAGTAGGGGAATTAATCACAAAGCCAAGTCAATAATAAAAAAATGTCCATAAAGCATATAACCAAATATTATGTGGACCAAATACATAACCAAACATTCCAAACTGAAGGGAAAGATCTTTAACCACAAAATGGGCATTTCCCTTATAGCAAACCACATTCTTATTTTTATGTTTATTTTATTGATCACATTTTAATCCCAGCTTTTCTCCAAGGAGTTCAGAGTGGATGGGATTACCTCTTTCTTGTAGATATTATTTTGTTTCCCACTACAGTCATTCAAAGCAATTACAATACTTTAATGTAACACAGATATAATATATATAAAGTTGCTAGATCATCTAGCTGGAGCCTATTCCAATAATTGATCAATTGTATTCAACTTTAAAAAAAAAAAAAAGTTTGGATGGAGTAAATTATTCCTTCCCATAGCAACTTATAACTTGCTATTTTATTCATCACCAAGCTCATCCAATTTTTTTTAAAGTTGTTTATTTTTTATTGTACCAAAGATGGAATGGGATTATTTCTGACAAGCTCAATTGTTGAATCTTGGAAGAGGCCACATCTCCATCTCACAACAGTGTAAACAGAAAAGGGTCAACACCATCCCACACTGATTCTGCCAGATGGCCTGGCCACAGCTGCTGGCACCTGGAAATGACATCATAAGTGGTTCTCAAAACAAATGTTCTACAACACGGGACAGTGTGCGGCATGATTGTGGAAGGGCTGGGACTGAGGTGCCTGAAGCACTGAATTTGGTTTGGAACAAGCATTTCGAAGCTGCAAAGACTTGACTAGTGTGTCAGTGTGAGGTACACGGGAGGACTAATGTTTGTCATCACTTCACTCATTATGTTTAAGTGTTCATCATATGAATTTCTCCTTCCTTCACCTTTTTTTCCCTTTTCTTTTTTTATTTTTTTTTGGGGGGGTTGTTGTTGTTATCATTATGTTGCAAAGAAAAAGATTAAAAGAATACACATAGACACACACACACCTCATCTTTTGAGAGAAGAGAATCTCCACACCTGTGTTCCCATTTCCTCTCTTGTCAGGGTGAATGACAAAATATTATGCACAACAAAATATTATGCACGACAAACCCAGGGCGGGAAGAGCCATCACTCAATGGTGGAGCGCCTGCTTTGCACACAAAAGTTTCCCGGATTGATACCTGGCATGTCCTGTGAAAAAAAAAGTGCCCACCTGAAACACTGGGAACTTCTGGGAGTAGACCAGCCTTCCACAACGTGGGTCCCACCAGATGGTTTGGACAACAATCCCCATCCATCCCAGCCCGGAATGCTGGGCGCTCTACTTTGATGGAATGATGGGAATTTTAAACAATACTGATGCAGATGGACCAATAGTCTGACTCAGCATGGGGCAGCATCATTGTTCCTCTTTCCTCTGTTCTTTCTTCTTAATGGGAAAGGCAAAAGAAGTACTCTGCACCATGCGGTAATTTGCATAGCAATACAGAACCATACATAATATAATGTTGATGATATTCATTCTAACACACACACACACACACACACACACACACACACGTACACAAACGTGCACACACACTGCTGAAGAAGCTGCAGCCAGGAAAAGCGGGGGGGGGGGGGGCAGAATTAAGCTTTCTCAAATTGCAGTGACTATTTGTTACATATTGCTTTATGGATGCAGGAGATATATAGCACACCTAAGCTTAGCATCTGTCATTAACTACACTCGTAAAATTCCTTGCTTGAAACAGTATTTCACTATTAAGGTAAATCAGGGATTTTTTTAAAAAAAAAATTAAATAAAAGTATGATGTGGATTGTTTTAAAAGCTAATTGCCTGTTATGAGAGCAAAAATGATTCACCAGCAACTGTGATGATATGACATCAGTCAATGCAAAATTATGTTCCAAAAACAACTTCACATGCTGCAGAATGGAGGGGTGGTGGTGGTGGTGGTTCAGATTTGTTTTAGTTATCCAGTTTTCAATTTTGTTCCCCAACTACTTCAGTTCAGGGAAACAAACTCCTTTGCAAACAAACAATGTGTTTTTTTTAATGCTCAAGGAAGTTTTTCTCCCAATCATCCATTAAACAAAACACCATCACAGAAGGGTATATAGCCAATTATCAGAAACTATTCTCCAATGATGACATCCATTTGTAGAAATATCAATGATAAAGTAGACAAGAAGATCCAGGACTATATAAATCTGTCACAGATAGGTGCAAATGAAGGGGAGTTAAATGCAACCAGACTGTAAATATATTCACATAACAGCCTGTGACAGGAAAAAGTTTACCAAGAGAAAAGGATTGCAATAAAAATGGCAGGGTGTCTTCATCAGGCAGTCCTTTCATCTTGATCTATTTCCTGCTTCTGGATTGAAATACTTGAAATGCACCGAACTGCCTTTAAAGGAGGAAATTGATGTTGCATATTGGATGCAGCCCCAGCAGTGTGTGTGTATATATATATATCAACATTAGAGCATCTCCCCACTTTCTCTTAGACAATATTACTTCCCCAATTCCCGTATTACTTTTTGTGCAGGCCACTGGTATATCTTTGTAATTTGTGGTCTTATAAGTAACCCAAAGAGGAGAAGAGACGTATTATTCATTAGTGGAGAAATAATGAGTTTGGATTCCTGGAACGGTCCATTGAAATGAGATAGTGTGTCTATGTGGACCATGTACATGTTATCAATTCTGAGTGGCTTCCAAGGGACTTCCTTGCTTGTTGATGACATATTGGTCAGTGCAGCACATCGGCTGTACACTTACTGAATTAAGTCTATAGACAGCATAAAGACACTTTACATTCCATCATTGGTTATGATTCTTCTTGGGAATACAAAAGATGTGGGAATCTCTCTCTCTCTCTCTCTCTCTCTCTGTGTGTGTGTGTGTGTGTGTGTGTGTGTGTCTTATTAAGACAACCCTTCATCTCATTGTATTGCTGCATTTATTTTGTGTTGACTGTGGCCACCATCAGATGAGTGTTTTATTGCACGCTCATTACTGGGGACTCACAGATTTTCATGGGTCCCTCTCATGATGTCGTCTGCCTCCCACATGCCTCCCACCCCTTCTAGACTTCTTTGCATGACATAAAAAGCCCCTGGTAAATCCATCTTATTTTTAAAGACAGAAGTTGCCGCTATTTCCTGCAGCATGCAGGAGAAGCAGCGAGATCAAAACGGCCCACTGTATGGGTTCATTTGCACTTTTTTGCTTCCTCTTTCCTCTCACTGAGAGAAAGAGGAGATACTGAGCAACAAAATCAGGGGCGGAGAAGCGGCGGTAGGTAAGCGTGATTTTCCCCCAACTGATGGAGCTCTGTGTCATTAATGTACTATTTGAATTACTCCTTTTTAATTTCTATTCTTCTCTTAATTTGCCCCATGCATGCTTCAAGTTGAGGAGACATTTAACTAGAAGTAAATAGACCAGAGAGAGAAAACCTAGGATGTTCCTCAGCCTCCCCTCACATTCAGCAGTAAACATCACCTAAGTATTTACACCTGCATGTTCTTTCTATCCAGATGATTCAAAAATTGGACATCTCTTTTGATGTCCATTCCAGAGCAGCATTTGAATTGGATGCTCAAAACTAGGCAGTGTATAAAGAAAGGAGAAGATAGGTCAGATAACTTTTTTCTCCTCCTCTACTGACACTTGATTCATTCCCCAGCAGGGCTCATATTTGTGCTGCTTAGCTCCACACGAAGCTAGGAGCCTAAGAAGGCAGGTGGGAGAGAGAGAGAGAGAAGAAGAAGAAGAGAAGAAGAAGAAGAAGAAGAAGAAGAAGAAGAAGAAGAAGGTAAGATATTGGTTAGGACTGTGTTTTCCCCTCTCCCTCCATAAGGATTGGGAGAAAACCAATCAGGAGAAGGGACTCAACACAGAACACAACCTTATACCGAGTCAGGTCTTTGGTCCATCTATCACAGTATTATCAACACTGACTGGCAGCGGCTCTCCAGGGTTTCAGGCAGCAGTTTTTCCTGCCCTACCTGGAGATACCAGAGATTGAACCCGGGACCTTCTGCATGTAAAACAGGTGCTCTGACACTAAGGTCCCCTCTACAAGGATTCGCTTTTGCGCCCGGTTAGGCGATTATGCGCATAATCGCTGAAGCGCATTTACACCTAATACCTCTGCACGAGAGGCAGCGAGAGGCGGCGAAGCGCATTAACAGATGTCCAAAATGCGCTTTCCAAGTAGTTAATGCGCATAAGCGCTTGTTCACATAGTCAAAATGCGCTTTAACGGCCGGAGCAAAATAAAACTCGTGATTTAACGCGCATTCGATAATGCGCATAATCGGAGAGATAACGCGCCTCTACGCCCGATTTGCGCTCCGTTCTTGTAGAGGTAAATTTTTTAAAGCGCCTTGAAAGAGCTTTAAACCTCTCTTGTAGAGGCAGCTGAGCTACAGCCCTGCAAGCTAACCCTTTCCCCTGAACCCTTTCCCCAATCTAAATACCTCTTCTCCAACTGCTATTTGCCCCAGAGGGGGAAGCACACCAGATAGATATATGTAAGTTTTCTCCTGTAGGGCAAATGGCAGCTTTGGGGCAATTTAGATTGGAAAAATAGTGCAGAGGAAATGGTTAAAAAAAACAACTCCCAGAACAAAGGCTCTGATCTAACTCCTCCAGCTGCCCATGGCTAACCTTTTAAAAAGCTGCAAGAGATATGATCATGGATCATCTTCTATCATAGTTTGGTCCCTAAGTATGTATTGAAAGAGAAAGGGAGGGAGGGAGGGAGAGAAGAAGAGAAGAGATGACCCATATAGCATAAGCCCAGGATAAATCCAGTTAACAGAGGGGAAAATGCATCTGAAACATATCTGTTCCCTTCAATAGCCATGTCAATCTCATCTCCAAGTTTTAGAGACTCCATTGGTCAGTCCAATGTTCCATCTAGTGTCACTTTCTATTTCACAGCAACAGCCAACCAGGTGCATTTGGGGAACTTATCACCAGCCTTTCACTGTTGTTTTTAGTGAGCACATGGAATGCAGTGATGCATACAGATGTACAGGTTCCATTAAACCATCATAGCTAACAGCTATTGACAAAGCCATCCTCAACAAGGTTTTCAAACCCTGCCTCTATTTCCCCACTGCAATTCCTCCTCTCCTGTTCCCCATGTACACACACACTCAGCTGCTTTTCTATCTATGGGATTTATTTATTTTTAAGAATGTTTGATGTCTGGGAAAATCTGCCACCCACCACAGTAATATGTCATCCACAATCCATGATGCAAAGGGCAGTTTTACAACCGGACAACAACGCTGCAGTGTTATCTGAGGAACTTCCCATTTGCTTTTGTTCAGGGAGGAAGAGGAGATGCTACATAAGAAGGCAAGGAATGGCAGGAGAGGCCACCATTTCATTGCATGGCTAGCAAACTGGGAGACGTGGGCTGGTATCGTTTTTTTGTTGAGGTTTGCTTTCTAGACTGATGATCTGGGAGGTCTATGGCAGGAATAGATTAATCTCTCCTAGAGTGTATGCTTGTCCAAAACCGGGATTTATACCTTGGGAGACAGAAACGTGAGCCTCTCAAAATTTATCTCTTTTTGTCAGATTGTAAGTGATAAAAATGACAAAAGCGATGCATGTAGTGCACATCTGCAGCGGGCGATCTGATTTATGTTCTCCCTGCTGAATGGAATTGCGATTATTAGCATTAATTTGAAGGGGCTTTCAGGCAAGGGTACCCTGCGATCCTGGAGCGATGAACAATGGGAGAGTTCAGATGTCTTGGCTTCTGCATGCTATGGAAGGGGAGAATTTAAAATGGCAGAATTCCTAGGGCTGGATAAGAATCATAGACAAGGCCAGTCTAAGAGAACTTGCTGCCTGCGTTAAAGGACAAGATGGCACCACCTCCACCACCAATTCCACTTATAGAATCCAACTGGACTGGCAGTCAATTTTTTCTTCAACACTGGTGACAAGACAGAATCCTCCACTGTACCTGAGGGCAATGCAGGTAGAATTGGATGAATACGTCTGTTTCAGTTTCTCCCAAATTCTCATTGTTCCAATCTTATGTTGCATTCATCTCACACTTTAAAAGTTTCTCTAAACGATGTTTTTTTGTGTTTCCATGAAAATTCATAATAATTTTGTTTACATTTCTCCTAATACATGTATTTTTACATTCATGTTTGTCTAATATAAGCTTTGTTTTGCAATCAATTTTCCAAACAGAAGGTATTTTTGAACATCATTTTCTTAAGATACATGTTTTTTTACTGAAGAACTCTATTGAACAAATGTGAATTTTAAAGGGTAACTGAGTTTCAGTTCACATAGTGGTTCAAAGGTACGAAATTAGGAGAATTCATATTAAAATGCAAAATGAACAAATTTAAGTGCAAGGCCGGCACACAAGGCGCTACTGATACTAGAGAAATTTGTTTGTTTGCTTGAAATAAGTTTGGATTCCTAAGAATCCAACCTGCAGAGTCTGCTGCAGACCAGCCTCCCCAGGCCACATGGAGTCCACGGACTTCCAGATTTATTTTTACTTTCCCCAAATTTATGAAAATTCATTCACAGGAAAATACGCAAGTTTCTGCTAAGACATACACAGGGGAAAGTCAAATGGAATGGGGGACGATAAGCTAAATGTTACGTACTAACATTAATTATGTAAATTGTTTAAAACTTTCTTACGGAACTATTTATGAATTTTTCCACATAACATGAAAAAACTTGAATCCATCTGCAAATGGAGGCTGGAACGAATGTCAGTGCACAACCCATGGAACACAAACGGAATGGGTGTTACACAATTCATCCATCCCTACGTAGCACACAGCTGTCTGTCACCACCTCGTTCCCTGTCCCCCACCAAGCATCTGCTGCCTGAGATGGCTAATCTAGTCTGCCTAATGGTAGGGGCAACCCTTCATAGGACAGGGCCAAACCGTCATTTGTACTTGGATCTGTGTACAGCATAAGTGCCCTCACCATACAGAGGTTTTGTTCAGGGATGCAATGTGAACATTTCAAGGCTTCTGTTCATATAATCTCTGACACTGGAGCTCAGTTAATGCAGTAGTGGGGTGGCTTGAGCTCTTCCCCTCCAAGACATAGGTAACATTTAGTGAGAACTACACACCAAATCAATGCTGGAGGGCTCTAGAAATGTGGCTCCGGCAGCAGCCATTTTAAAGCAAATTTACCAGAGAAAGAATTCTGAGTAAGTGGCTCTAGACACTGTACTACAACTTTCCCCAATCTGATGTCCTCCAGATGTTTTTGGACTACAGCTCCCATGTTTCCTGACCACTGGCAATGCTGGCTGGGACTGATAGGAGTTGAAGTCCAAAACATCTGGAGGAGACCAGGTTGGGAAGGTTTGATTGTTCATCAACTGTCTTCATTTCTAACTCTCCTGCTTCTCCCTCTTAGTGCTGCTTATCAGTGGTTTTGGTTTCAGTGCTTACAAAATCCTCTCATTCAAGCACCTGTTTATAATAATCAAAATTTTCGGTGTTGTGAAATGGTTGCCAAGGCAATTCGTCATGATTAAACTGCTGTTTTTCTATCTTTCTTGCTACAGTGATATAGCAGATTTTATTCCCCAAATGTTATTTAAATTACATGATGTATAAATTAAAGGCATTGTATTCCTTCACTGACATCTTGCAGCTTTTCTTCCATACCCCAGTGCAATTTTATTAATCAAACAACATTATTTTCTTCTCCCACCTCACCAAAATATCCAAGATATGCACAAGAACCATTTGCCCAAGTACCCAAATGGTTGTGACTTGAACATACAACTTGTGTATATTACAATTGTGCTCTGATCTTCCTCCAAAGAGCTAAAGGAAACATGGGGCTTTCCTGCTACATTGTCATATCAAGTAGACTGAAAGATACTGATGAAGGCTAAGCCACCTCTGTTGAGCTTGATGCCATTGGAGTAGCAGGACTCAGTCATTAAGATACAAAGAAACCATTTTATGAAGCAAACTACATTGGTTCTCTGGGACCAATGCACAATGAACATAACATGGGAAATGGCTCTGATGAGGCTCCAATGCCATACCATGTACCAGAAACTGGATTTCATAATATGCACACTGTGTTCTATAACATATTAAGCGGAACCTACCCACAGTAGGAGGCAGATTATGAAACCTGTCTTTCCAATATGGTAGATTATTTGCTGTTGTTTGTTTGCAGCGGAGGGGGAGTGATCTGGAAGTGGGAGGTGTGACACACCTTCTAGGTTATCATTATAGGTGTTCGTGCTCCTCCATCTGATGCTTGTATGATGTGAACACCGCCACATGATTCTGATGTTCTTAAATACAGTAGGGGCCAAGGCCAGAATGTATCCACTGAACCTTACAAGTTATTTTTGGAACATCTGCAGCTAAATGTAAACCTCAGCAGCACAGCTTGTTGTGTCATGAGAACCTGACCAGGGTGGCTTGCTGTCATGGCTGACAAGCCACTCAGAACCCATGGGCTGTTGTAGGGTCCTGGGTGGCTTGTCACCCACAGCAACAAGCCACCCTGGACAGGTTCTCATGACACAACAAGCTGCACTATCGAGAGTATGTGCAGAGTGGCCGGGGTGAGCAGCATGGTTAACAAGCCATGATGGCTTATTAACCACCCTGCAATCAGGGTGGTTAATAAGCACCCCTCCCGACCTAGCACCTAACTATTCTTGCACAGCACATTGGTGCGTCCAGGGCGATGAGTAGCAGCTGATACAAGAGTACCAGTGGCTCAGCTGCAGAGGCAATAGGGTTGGGCCTAAGAGTTCAGAATCATCACAAGAGCATCCATTGTGCTTCATCATAGACTTGGCCATCCAATTACATATACATTACACCAAGGTCACAATCCACCTGAAAATGTTAAAATGCAAACCCTGTTGAAATGAGTGGAAGCCATTGTTTAGGGTTTTCAAATTTGTGTATTTATTTTAAAATCATCATAGTTGTCTTTTGAACTGTTGTCGCTTCTCTGAACACCCCTGAAGAAAAATTCAACTCAGCCAAACTATCTGTAATTAAACCCTGGTGACTCCTCATGCCACTTTCTGTTTTCCATCCACTGGCACAACCAACAGCAATGCAAATGTGTGTGAGCGATCCTCCATACCTTTGGTGAATAAATCGAACTGATGAGCCTTCCCTGGACCTTCCACCGAAGCAAGTTGTGAAGTCAACAACCCTTATTACACAGAGAATCAGCAACTATTTGCCATTCACTTTGCAAGCTTTCCCTTGTCCCCTATCCCCCTCCAAACATATAACAGATGTTCCCTTAAGAGCATCTTAACAGCACGGCTTGATGGGAAACAGAGAGCAAGCAAGTGTGATTTTCGAGAGACTTCCAGTAAGGGGCTGCCATGTCTTGAGATGTCGTGAAATGTTAATTTTGCAGAAAAGAACCCTTCTGCAGTTCAGAGAGCACAATTTCAAATCTGAAAACTTAACGCTTCTGAGTTTACAATTCCTGGCAGAAACCTAGGCCCTTTCCACACCAAGCTTTTTGCCTGGGATGGCCCCTGGCTGTTCCCTGTGCACCAATGGTGTGTATTAGATACTTCCGGGATAACCCTCCCTCCCTCCCTTTGCACCCCTATGGTGTAGAAAGGGCCCTAGTGAGGAGTCATGTAGACCTTTTGCTAATCAGGTGATGAGCTGTCGTGTGACCTGCTTTGATTTTTACTGGTCCCAGAACTCCAAACAGCATGAGAACCGCTGGTGTAGACATATCGTAAGCGAGGGAACTTGCCAGCCTAATTGAAGCTAGACATTAATTCGTGGTGCAGTTGGAACTGACCTGCTTTCCCAGCTGTGAAATGCTGCCTCATAATTTCGAGGAAATCCATTGCATGCCAGTAACTAGGGCATGCAGCGAGAAAATGAATGCTCTACATTAGTGACAAGGCAATTTGCTTTAGATAATTCCAGGCTGTGCTTTTTTCTTTTTTCTTCTTTTTTAAAAATTGTATTGTCATTCAAGCAAAATAAATGTTGCCTTCTGTAGAAGGAGCAATCATTCCATGAAAGGGTTAGATTTCGAACATTATATTTCAGTTTTTGATCTGCGGTTTCGAGAATGAGGGATGTAATGATGTCTCCGTGGCCAATAGTTTCTACCATGACACTTTCAGTGCTGTGCATGGCTGGCAGTCTTCATATGGGTTGGAATATGATCAGGAATATATGGAGTTAAATGACTCCTCCATTCACTGGCCGAATTCAAGATCAGAATGGAGGTCATTAGCAGGACACAGTGGGAAAGCCTGCTGCAGATATCCTTGGCATCTGTTGCAACCAGACAAACAATACACTTTGGTCTAAAGCCTCTCTACTCTTTTATCTAGGTGGTGGCAAATATTAAGGAAGTGTAGAAAGCCTTTTGCAAACCCATCTCCCATTCCATCTCTTTGACCTTTGGCAAAAGCAAGAACCAAACACAGTGGAGCCGCTCTGCATTGATCATCAAATAATGGCATTGCTCTTCAAATAATCTCCCAGTGGGAGAAGGAAGTTGGTAGGCGAAATGGCTTCACTGCACACAGACCTTCTTCAAGAGAAGAAGACCCTTGTATAGTTAAACTGGTTCCCAGTGGATTCTCTGGGAGGATTATCCTTCCCACATACCTGCCAAGGACCAAATGCTTCTCCTGCCTGGTGGGAGAAGGCAGGGGGAACAGGATAAGCAGCTTTCCTGTGTACAGACATCTCCCCCCCCCCATGGGAGAAGACCTGTGTGCAGTGAAGCCAGTTGCTGATGGACATGGTAAGTGGACTATCCTCCTGATGTGCCCACCAGGAAACAAATAATGTCAGTGGTGTGATCACACCTTCTCATGTCATTTGGCCCACAGAGGGATAGGTGGGTGGAGGAGTCATCCAGTCCCCCACCCCATTCTGGTTGCCTGCAACTGAGCTAAAGGATACTGATCCGTCCTAGAGTGCATTTTGCCAACAAAGGCTACTACTGTCTTTGAGAGAGATAGACAGGGGAAAAAGAAAGAGGTCAAAAGACTGAGAATGAAAAAAAAAAGCAATAGAAAAGTGGATGAATGGAGCAAAACTAAGAATGACTTATGCATGGTTCGCACAGAGTTAAAATGCACTGAAAAGGCTGGAGGCCACTTTGTTAGGGGATTCATGGGTAACACCATCCTTTCTCTTCATATCCAAAAGTAGCCCTTGGCCCTTTCTACACTGAAGGGGTGTAGAGGGCTCAGGGCGGGGGATCTCAGAAGTAGCTACTTCCGGGATTGGCGCACAGGAGCCAGATCATCTTTGTGACAGCCCGGGCTTCTCCTGGGCCGTCGCAAGTCACTCCCGCCATGTTTTGTTTTGTGCAACCATAGACAGCGCACGAGCACTCCTCCGAAAAGGTATGTTTCTTAAAAAAATAAAAGACGTGTGGGCGGGTGCTGCCCCAAGGGTTCCCGTTACGGCCAAAAGGGCAATGGGGCAAATCCACCCTGGCCTAGGGATAGAGGAACAACATATATAGAGTCCAAAGTATCTCTAACATTGAGCAGAATATTCATTCACGCCAGTCTCCATGATCTCCATATATTTTGGATCGTGACTCCCAGAATTCCTCACCATTGGCTCTACTTATGGAGGTCGATGCCCAAAACATCTGAAGGGCACCAATTTGGGGAAGGCTGAGTTACCCAGTAGGATTTTGCCTTGTGAAACTTTCAAACTGCCCATATTGGCCCAGTTTGCACACAACAACAATCCAGGGTTGTTGTTTTTAAACCCTGGGTTGACATGAAGAAACCAGCTAGTGGCTCAATCACTCCTGCTGCCAGTGGGAAGCATGCCTGGGTTGTTGACATCTGAACCTAGAATTCTGGCCAGTATGGTTAAACCCTGAATTCCAACTCTGGCTTGTCTGGGGAAGAGAGACACTAGAGTTCTGGGTTCACACATCACACTAAACAACCCAGAAATGAAGCATTCCTGGGTTCCTGGGATGCTCAGCCACTCCCACTGACTGGAAGAGCCAAGCAGGAATGCTCAAGCTCCAGTGATTAACACATTGGCTCCTTCTTGACAGTGTTCACCTTTCGTGTTACTGTGTGCAAACTGGGCCACTTTGTTCTGTTCTGTTTGTTTGTTTGATTGTATTGCATTACAGGCTGCCTCTACAAGAGGCATTTAAAGCTCTTTCAAGGCGCATTAAAAAAATTACTTCTACAAGAACGGAGCGCAAATTGGGCGTAGAGGCACTTTAAACATCCAATTATGCGCATTATCGAATGCATGTTAAACCGCAAGTTTTAATTTGCGGCGGGAGTTAAAGCGCCTTACCACCGTGTAAACATGCAATTCTCCGCATGTCAACAGTTTAAAGCGCATTTCGGTCCTCCAGTAATGCGCTTTGCCGCCTCTCGTACAGAGGTATTAGATGAGGCCTGATTTCTATACTGTCCTCATGGAACCAATCAAAGTGGTTCACAAAAAAACCACCAGAAAACAAGAGTGACGAACAAATAAAAACATAATTGAACATTAAAGACAATCTTAAAAACCATAACAATTTAAAAAGCCAAATTAAAAAGATGTATTTTCATCCCCTTCCTGAACACAGAGGGACTGGGTACCAGTCGTAATATCGCAGGGAGTGCCATTCCACAGTTTGAGAGTAACAGAAGATAGCTATTTAATTATTATTCTATCAGTGTATGGTCAGTCACCTCAATGAATCTGGGAGTCTGACTCCCAGATTACCCTACTTAAATTTGAGAACCTGCCAATAAACATTCAAAGGAGTGCGTCCCCTTCTCTCCCCACCCCTTTAGTTTCTTTCATTGAAGGCTTTATTTCAGAAGGATGACTGGCAGTTCATATTATACAACTGACACGATAGCACATTATAGTGAAATCCTGTCAGTAATGTACCATCCAGCAAAAGGGGAAAAAAAGGGGGGGGAAGCAGTGCTGTCCCTTTCTAACCAATTAGCTTCACTGCTGAAAATCAACCATCACAAGCAAAGCTTGCACCTGGTGACAATGCCATATGCTAGCAACTGAATAGGCAATTGAAAAAGAAACCAATTTTAAGTCTCAGTAGGAACTTATTTGGTAATGTCCTTAACAATATTAGCTATCTCTTTGTCTGTCCATCCTCTGTATGGTACACTGGAACAGGAACCCCTCTGCATTATGGGAATCTTGATACTGGCTCACAAGACTGCCAGTGGTGACTGCCACACATACCAAAAGTCTTCAAGACATTTTTATTGGCAAAGGTCACTCCTGACAGATGTGTTGGGCACAGACAAGAAAGTGTCCATCCCTGGGTTGAATCCAGCCTAAGTTATTTGTACTCAGGTCCCATGGAAATCAATAGGACAAATTCATTATGACCTAAATGCCGTAGATTTCAATGAGGACAAGCACAGTAATCGTCTACCCATTTAGGTGGGAGTAAGCCCCACTGAATTGGGAATGACTCCTGATTAGACACATATAAGGTTGCACTAAGGGTAACTATGTGGTCTGGATTCAAGGCAAAGTGTCCCATTAGTGCAGATGACCTCTTAAGCAAACCCAAGGAAGCTACTGGCTGAAAGAAATCCATGGCACAGCATTCATGGTTAAAGCCACTGAAAAACAGAAGTGCATGCTCCAGATGCAACCTTCTAAATTTTGCAACAACATAAGTTCCCCTCAACCTATAGCTAAAAGTACAGATAATGTCAGGTCACTCTGATCACTGGCAAGTATAGCATTCTAAGCTTTCTTTCTAATAAAACCATATAAAAGTATACAGCAATCTTTAGCACCATCTAGCAAATTCACATGGTAAATCAACATCTTGAAAGATAGAAGGCTGAACATACCTTCCTGGCCTACCGAATTAATAGCAACATGGAAAGCCCATTTCAACTCTGATGGAAGGCGCTTTCAGCAAAGATACAACTTCCCTAACATAAATCTCCTATACCTCTAACTTTCTACTTCCCCATATATTTTCAAAACTAGTAGTACACAATGCAACATTTACTTCAGTTGTATCCTGCCGTAGTTGTGAAGAGAAAGACAAATATAGTAGGAGGCCTGCTTTACGGACACCGTTAGCAGTGCCTCCATAATTCAACCCACCTAGTCAAGGCTCTGTTACCAAATGACACATTCACATGTGTACACAAAATCACGTGTGTTCACATGTACCTGCCAAACCCAGAAACGTAGGGATCTTTTGCAGTATTGAGGTTTGGTTTGGTCTTGAATAGGGTAGGGTGACCAACTGTCAGGATTTCCCCGGATTTGTCCTGGTTTTTGTTCTCTTCTGGGTGTCAGGGGGGATTTTCTGTAATTTTCTATAATGTCCTGGAAAGACACGCTTTCCCTTTGAAGGCTGTATTAGCATGGTGGGAGGGAATGACACACCTTCTGGAGGTGGGTCATTTCCCTCACACTGCTCCAATCAGGGCCTGAAAGGGGAAAGCGTGTCATTCCCAGACATTATAGAAAAGGCCCTGATTGGAGCAGTGGAGGGTGGGAATGACACACTTTCCCCTCCTCCACCCCATTTGGGGCCTTTAAGGTGGTGGAGGTGAATGACATGCATCCCAGAGGCCCCTGAAAGCTGCTTTCCCACCCCCACCCCACTGGGTGTCCTCTTTTTTCATTTCCCAAATGTGGTCACCCTAGAATAGGGTGACCAGATAAAATCCAGGTCAGGGCTCATGTAACTTTAACAGTTGTAGAGAAAAGGGAATTTGAGTCAGTGTCATTTGTATGCAGTTAGTTCCTGGTGAAATTCCCTCTTCATCACAACAGTTACAGTTGCAGGGGGCCTGCCTTCTTTTGTATATGGTCACTCAAGTATAGTGCATGCACCTTTAATAGTGCATGCACCTTTAACTGTTGTGATGAAGAAGGAATTTCACCAGGAACTAATTGCATACAAATGACACTGGCTGAAATTCCCTTTCCTCTACAACTGTTAAAATTACATGAGCCCTGACCTGGATTTTATCTGTCACCCTAGTCTTGAATGAGTAAATAAATCCCATGAGCTTTACAAAAGATCTGCTCCTGGTGGAAATGAAAATGATTAGAACTGGTTTGTTGATATGGAACAACAGGGGTCATATCTATAGGAGGTCGCATTGGCCCCCCGTGATTCGATATCCCACATTTGCCCTCCTCCAGGGCTTAGGCCCTCCTCTGGGGGTTACATTTTCCTTTCAATGCAAAGTTCTGGGGAGCATGCTTACTGACCCACCACCCTGTCCTGTCCAGCCAATGCAACCAATCAGGGGTTGGCACTGGCTGGGGGACACCCCAACGGAGCTCCGGATCAAGGCAATAGACAGCAGATGCCGCCATCGCCTCACCACAAGCCGAAAAAGTCGGGGTTAAGTAGCAAACTATTTTAAACTGGACCTTCAGGGGAAAGCCCTGGGATGGCTCCACAATAGCATCTGCATCATATGGGGCTTCATCATATCTACTCCCCCCCACCCGGGTTTTATCCACAATTTCCCCCTCCATTTCCTTAGCGAGTTGAGCCCTGGACACGTTCACATCTGTGCGTTGTTGCGCTATTTCAGTTGCGTGAGTGTAGGGTGAAATAAAGAGATGAGACAACATATTTGGATTTAAATATGGGCCACATTTATTAACTCAGATCTGCAATAAGGGAAAACCTAAGCGGGCATCTCCATAATGGCTTCCTACGGAGCCGTCCTAGGAAAGGGCAAGCCATTCTTGCCCCGTGGGGTGGCGCCTGCCATCTCGCCACTCCAGGGGCTTCCATTTGGGTAGGGAGGCCTTCCTGCTTCACTACCCTCATGCCACACGGCTCCGAGGATGTGAATGTGAGTAAGGTTGGCCTCAAAGGTAAGCCTTAACCTTTCAGCTGTTGCCACACGGCTCTCAGCCTTGGGCTTCAGGCTCTACCCTTCACCACAACGGTGCCTGAGAATGCTTACCAGCCTCCACCCACTCTAGATGCCCGCGCCTAACCGCCACAAGGGGTGACAAGCGTCCGCTTAGTCGCTCCCCCCCACACTACCTAGGATTATCTCGCTCAAACACCTCTGCAGATCTGATAAGTAAATGTCATTTCCCCTGTTGGACAAATGTACTCCATCCTGCCTATACAGCTCCTTCCTGGTTCGCTCAATCTTGGGACGCTGCAGGCTAATGTCGCCATGCTTAACCAGATCCTTGTAAACTTCCGTATTCACCCTTCTCCTGGCCCGCTCCAATGCCTTGGTGTCACCCCCTCTTCCCCACTTGATTCGTGGGAGCATACAGGACCATATGATCCGGACACCCGGCCAACGCATTCGCAGGCTCTCAAGATCGGCTCTTATTTGCCATATGAGGGCCTTGCCTTTCAGCTGCCCCAAATCATTGCCCCCAAGATGTATGAGCAAGATCTGCGGCCGAGTCACGACCCGCTGCTGGTGCAATAATGTGGGAAGTAAACTTTCCCACCGCATACCACGGTGTCCCCACCACTGAATGTCAGCTTACTGGCTCAGCCCAAGTTGTAATCTGTGACTCGACGTGGCAGCCCGCCTGCTGGCCCAAAATATCATACTATGGCCGCAGATGATCACTTTCAGTGGGGTGAACACTTTCCAAGGATCTAAGAATGAAACATGACAGCATTAATTGCCGGCCCCAGCCGTGCCGCCATGAGGCAGCTGTCTCACATATGCTTTGAACGCCCCCGAGCGCCATCTCCCCACCGCCTGAATTTGTTGATTTGTAAAACCTAATGATGTGGCGGTTGAGGCAGCTCCAATCCTAAATGAATGTGTGCCAAATTGCACGTTGCTTAAACCTAAACTATTCAGTGCTCGCTTCGTTATTGCCCAAAACTGGAACTTTGTCAAAGGGGCAGCGTCACTGAAAGAGGTGGAGGGAGGCCTGCAGCTTGCTTAAATAGCTGCAGCCCCCTCCGTCATGTGGTGCCATACCGGGCAGCCAATGGGCTGCCTCCACGCCTCGTCCCCTCACCCACACCGCAACCGGCCCCCACCGCGCCCAGGCATGGCCGAGCGCGGGTCTGAGGGCACTTCATGTATCTTTTCACCTGTATTGCTACAATGCCGGTGAAATCTCCCACCCTGCCCTCTACGTTCTCCTCCCCCCTGCAGTTAATTTTTTAATATATTTTTTTATTTCTGCACAAATACAATAGTATGGCAGCCTGAAACTGAGGAATTATGGTAAAACAACACACTATGCTTTCCCCTAAGATCATATTAAACAATATAAGTGACGAGAAAGTATTGCAATTAGTTTTTGGAGAAATTTGTGGTCAATGTTGGCATGGCAAGGGGAAGCAGACATTGTTCTGATCAGGAAACCTAGACAGGCCTACTCAGGAGTAAGAACTATAGAGTTGAATGGGGCAGAGTCCTGGATATGGGTGGCGGCAGCCTCGCTTGCCTTCTCAGGGTGTTCAGATGCCCTCTCTCCCTTCCCCTTCACGGTTGAGCGGAGAACCACCCCGCCTTCCTCTTTTGTCAGCAAGACCACCCTTCAACACAAATGCCCCCAACAAAAAACAGGATGGTCCAATATAGCGCAAGGACAGCAATACATGGGAGGGAGGAGCGGCTTTCTTGCGCACAGAGGGGAAGGAAACCAGACTTTCCCCACTCCAAAATAAGATGGAAAATGGAGGGGAAGAGGCAAGAATGAGCACAGGACAGGGACGATGCCATGTATCGCACTACAAAACAATAAATCACTGGTGTGATGGAGCTCATAAATGACCTGCCACCACTGCGAATCCACCCCAGGGCTTTCCCCTCGTCAAGATGTACCCGGGCTGCCTGCAATTCTGGATCTCCATGGGTGTGTGGCATTATATTGAGTGGCTCCACTTCAACATTTGCCACTACATCACTGCAAGAGAATCCACAGTAGCAATGGGATGTGCAAAACAATGCTCCCTTTTCCCCCTTCTGTCTTACTAAGCACATTACTGGCAAGACACCCCTTTTGAACTTACGGACAAAGCTGATTGATGACCTATTTGCTACTGACTGTTTTACTGTGTACTTTTGTTGTATATATGCATGTGGTGGGAAAGTATACATACGTCTGGGTGAAAAGAGTGACATCCACAAGGAGACTTCGAGACGGATGTTCTAAAAACAGCAGTCCCCAAATCCATGATAGCAAATCACTTTTGAAACTGAGGGGACTTTAAAAAGAAGCTTTTAAATCTTATTTAACAGCATGGGGCATGGATATTTAAAGAAAGAAAGAGAAATATCCCTGGGAATGCCCACGCCCTTGGGTACATCTAAAGTACTTCTTTGGATCCTGGCCAGAGATAGTAAGTGGCGCTGAACCAGCGTTAAGTTGTAGTGCACGTGTGGAACATTTGAAATGTTGCCATTGATCTTCTTTGAAAACCCAGAGCTTTTTCTTCTTTCTTTTTTACTTAAGGGTGTATGATATTATGAGGATATCATTGTGTTTGATGTGAGATGAAAAGAAGTGGTTTTTAGGAAGAGCCTTAGGAGAGAGGGGGGTGAGAAAGACAGACAGACAAATGGATGGTTGTTCGTTTCAGAGTCTATAGGCCACTACCTCCACAATCTTGCCGAGCCAAAGGTAGTTAGTTTGTAGCAGCACAGATGGTCATGGTTGATAAGGCTTGCCCCAGGCAGGGGAGCTGTTCTTGCTTACTCCAGTGAAATGCAGCCTCAGATATTTGGAGCTAAATTGCTTTGATATATATATTTTTTCATTGTAAACTCTTCAAGTTAAAAGGGTGAAAGCTCAATTTACCAACAATATGTCAGAAGCCCAAGCCATCCCATTCCCCCTCCGCTCTGCTTCACCCAACCCTGCTTTTCTTTTCTTTTTTAAAAAAAAAGGAAAAGGAAAGAAATCGTTTAAAATACGTTCCGTTCACAAGCGTACCAATCTCATCTTCGCCCATACAGTTCAAATCAAGGCACAACAGATCTTTCTCATTAATGCACCCAAATCATGCAGATGTCCCTTTTTTGCCCTCTTTGAAGTGACATATGCTTCAATTTATTTTTAATCTTCTAAGTGATGTTGTAAGGAAAGCCGCCCTGTGCGACATATGAAGTTACTATACATATGGGCTTTTTTTTCCCTTGGGTTCCCCCCCTTTTTTCCCTTTTTCTTTTTCATACTCTTGATCTGGAAAACCCGGTCACTTGAATCTCAGACCAAGCCGAAAGCACTGCCCAAGCCCCATGCAAGGGAAGACAGTTTGTAACTTGCAAAGGTGTTTTCAAATGCAATTGGAAACGACAACTAGATAGCATGAGACATACAGTCTACGAAGCATTTTTCAAAATCTCACATCTTCCCCCCCGACCCCCATACACACTTTGGGGTGGGTTTTTTTCCCCTCGTTTTAATGCGTTTCATCGGCAAAGAAGGATTTTCAGTTCTACTCAACAGAGCAACAGTGTCATCCAGTGGAGGTCTGGATAGCCACATATTCCCACATCCCTCTGAAGATGTCGAAGCATAGGCCTCCCATGTTGCTCTGTGTGATTGTTGAGGAATGACAGCATGAATACTAGTCACCATGAGCTCCCTTGCTGTGATATTACACATGGAAGAATTTCAAAATGAGCTCATGTTTTACTTGCTCTGGAGCTGAGAGAGGGGAGTCGAGGTGGGTGAACCTGTCAATTTTGTTTGGTCTCACAAACAAAATGTTTAAAATATCAAGCTCTTTCTCTCCCAAATATGAACTCTGTGAATTTTGGTAAATACTCCAGAATGAACTGAAATGTAATTCTCACCCATACCAGCCAAATTCAATAGGTACAACTATGACCAGCATGGAGAGGACTATACTGTGCTTGCCTGACATATATCTGTTAAAGATGAGGAGCCTGTGAGGAAAAAGTGATGGTAACCGTAATTAAATATTGACATGGTTGAATTGACAGGGATTCAAACCCACACTTGGAAGAGAAACACATCAAATCCCTGGGTCTGAACAGACAAATCTCATGTCTCTCTCACATTCATTTTTTTTTAAAAAAAATCCCAAGTTCTTACTGTCCTGAATATGAAGAAATTTGTAGATTTTGGTAAAGTTTTATCAAAACTGAACTGAATCCAATTTCTCACCCATCCGTAGAAGGGAAATGGGAAGCAATTTAAGAGAGCCGTGAGGAATTTAAGAGAGCCGTGAAGACTGTTCTCTTCCAGCAGGCCTACCCAGTTGAATTTTAAGATGTTTTAAATAATGTATTTGTTTTTATCTGTTTTAATGGTTTATCTATTTTATGATTTTTGTATTTATATTTATTGTTGTTCCCCACCTTGATCTGGATGGAGAGGCAAGTTAGAAATAAAATAATTTTAAAAATATATTAGGAGGGGGGATCAACAAAGTGCACGTTGTGTGGTTTAAACATTATATTCAACCACATCCAAAGCTTTACTACTTTTTATTGGCTAGAAAAATATATTAAGATATGACACTTTCATTACATTATTTAGATTTTACCGGGGGATGATGACACCAAAAACTCTGAACACATTAAAATTTATATTATTTTAAGACATAATATTAAAACTTTTAACTGGTGTTTCCTCTCCTAAAAGAGGTGCTTCACAGGGCTACAAAAAAAAAATCCAACAACAACCGGAATTAAAATGATGATAATCTGCACCATTAAAATATTAAAAAGTAATGATAGTAAGTACAAATAACATAAGGGGAAAAAAATGGAAAGCCAGCCAGTAAATACTATGTAACAATTTACAGTGCAATTTTATATATTTCTCCTCAGAAGTAAGCCCACTTGATTCCAATGGGATTTATTCCCAAGTATAGGATTGTGATTTTAGATAACAGCAATGTTTGTTTCCAGATGGAGGGCTGCTAACACTACCAGTCAAAAGGCATTATGCACCTGCTCAGACTTTTCCTCCTTAAAAAGATGGAAGAAGTAATGGAGAAACATGGGAGAGTTCAAAGTGACGTTGTCTGAACCTCCTATAAAATCCCATGAAGAAGGCAAGATGAATGCTCAATAAAAGCCTTGTGATGAAGCAACCAGAGTTAAAACCTTGCTGAAAGAAAAAAGGCTTCAAGTGCTAGCACAGCGGTTGGCAAATTGTGGTCCTCCAGATGTTTTGGCCTGCAACTCCCATGACCCTTCACCATTGGCTATGCTGGCTAGGGCTGATGGGAGTTGTCGGTCAAAACACTAGATGGCCACAAGTTGCCCACCCTTGCACTAGCAGAACACCAATAAAGATAAAGATAATTTATGTTTTTGGGGCAGGGAGTTCCACATATGAGGCCTGTCCTAGCTGATACAGCAACTTGCACATACCAGGCCTTCTCACATGTTATCGCGAACCATACCTCAGAAGGCCTGGTATGCGCAAGTTGCTGTATCAGCTGATCTTAAGGGATAAGCAGACTCACATAGGAGGAGAAGGTCCTGCAAGATTAGTTCCAGATTATTTAGGGTTTAAAGGTAATAATACCCAACACCTTGAATTGCTTCTGAAAGAAACTGGTAGCCAATGCAGTAAGGGCTCACATGATTTTGCCACTTGCCCCTGGTCAAGATTTTGGCTGCTGCATTCTGTACCAACTGAGTTTTGGAGTGACTTTCAAGGGCAGCTCTGTACAGAGCATGTGACAGTAGTTCAAACACAATGTGACTTATTCATATATTACCATGGCCAGGGTCAACAAATTATCAGAGGAGACATTTTATTGCTAGAGGAACATCTGCAGACATCTTCTAACAACCTCCTGAAGAAGGCCTTTAATAGGACACAGGCCGAAACGCGTTGGGCTTCATACAAATAAATCCTGTTGCATCCTGAGGACCTGTTTCTCTCTTCTTTTGATCAGGGTCCAGTTGTGCCAGGAATGAGGACAGCTGGCCCATCATTCTAACTTTATCAAGCCCAAAGAACTGTGAACATAAATATGTGTGTTTTCGGATAGCCGCCCGAAGAAAACTAATTCCAATTTTGATTTTAAATTTTATTCGTATTCTAGCCATTCCAACTGCCCAATTTGGCAAGTAGTGTGTTCATTCACTATGCACTAATTCATTTTATGAAACAATGCATTTCAAAGAGGGGGACATTTTTTCATGGAGAAATACAGTGATGGAAAATTATCCGCTTCAGAAACATCACTATGCAAAAACTCCCCTCTGAATATTACTAAAGGCACCTGCAACCACTGGAAATGGAATTGACCATATATTTGGGTGGTGTTGCTTCTTCAGTGACATCTAAAGCTAATGCTGATTACAGCATTATGAGTCTCAACCGGAAGTTTCGTAAAGTGCTTCTATTTACCACATATTAGCTTAGTCTGCATTTATCCTGGAAATTTGCTTTCAGAAAAAGATTTTAAAGAATATGGAGAACACTGCCACCTACTGATACACACATAACAAAGCAGCCAGACATTCTTTTAAAAAAAATTAAAATAAAATAAAAATCTTGACAGCCACCTGTATGCATTTTGCTACTACTGAGCAAAGAAACAGAAACAATTTCCTGAAAACAACAAAGGAGTGTAGTTGCACTACTCGTCTTGGAAAACAATGGGATTTTTGCTCCTAAACTAAAATAACAAAGAAGTTTAGTTGCATACTTTTGAATAGACAATCCCCCAAAATGTGCACCTTTTGTCAAGTGGCGATCATGCCCTTGCAGTTATATTGACAAAGATTAGAATAATTGGATTGGGTTGTATTTATGGGCAACGTTGGCAGAATAGATTCCTTCTCTCACCGACCCACCCACAACTCCTGTTCATCCTGCCCAAAATCTGTTCCAGAGAATTGGGAGATCCTCTGGAGCAGATTTGGGGGCATATAGGAGCACAGGAGGGAGGACAAGACAAGTCCTATTGCATGAGTGGAGGTCTGCTCATGTAATGTTAGATGGAAACCCCCCTTTTTTTTGTTACAGAAGCGTAAAAGAATATATAAAGCATGATAACTTTTTGCAAGGCTAGTCACAAGCAAACCAAGGTTAAAGGCAAAAGGAGCCTCAAACTATTATTATTTCTCTTAAGAGCTCACAGAAAAGAACAGCAAAATGTCAAGAGAAATGGAACAAAATGGCTGCTGTAAACCCACCCAGGAATAATACATCTTTTGAGAAGCAAAGATTCCACCACAGAGGCCCTGAAAGTGTTCCTTGAGTAGGCTGCCCTTTCCCCAACAAAGCTCACAAAATCATCCTACGAAGCAATTGCAGATAAAAATGATGGGATAATTATGAAGGGTTATTTTTTTTAGCTTGAACTTGGCTTTCTTTAAAAAAGAAAAAAAAGATGCAAGATAAAAGCCATCTGCTCATCACTGTCATTAGGTTTACAGTTTGTGCTGGAAAATCCACGATATTTTAAGGAGCTTTAAAGTATAACTCAGCTTGAAGGCTTTTTTTTCCTGTAGGAGCCTGCAAGACAACACTAGACAGCACATGTGATAGAATCTCTTGCCAATCAGACTGGAAACCTCTTCTGAGACATGAACGAAGATGGAGGAGGAGGAAGAGGAGGCAGCAGCAACAATATAAAGCTTCCCCCCCCCCCCAGTAATCTGAGCAGGGAAGGCATAGTAAAAGTACCTCAGTGTGTATATTCTGTCTCTAACTGCAGGAAAGGAGGAGACTTATCTATTTATACAGTCTTCAGGAATATGTAAACAGCGCTTGGGTTCCCGGCTTCTGCATACACTAGCAAGATCCTAGAGCACTCCCAGGGTATCACAAACATTGGCCAGGTGTTGCCCATATGTCTGTTTATTTTAGTGCTTCTGAAGCGCAAGTCTAGCAATTCTCTTCAGAGGCTCTGGAAAATGAAGAACGGAGGGAGAGAGAGGGAGGGAGAGACAGAGAGTAAGATTTTGCTTTAATTTGAAAGGCAGAGAGAGCCGAGGTTAATGTTATTAGAAGGCGATTCTAGGCAGCTGTGGTAAGGAGAAGAGAGATCCCTTCCTGGTGCCGTTTTTGATACGTGAACGGTTGCAAAGAAAAGAAGAAAGAGTTCACAGGAAGACAAAGCGGAACCCCATAAGGCAGGACTGGTGTAGCAGTGGAAAGATGTGGGCAAGGACAGTACTCTTGATCATGACCAAGTTGCAGGCCTGACTGATGGCATGGCAGCTGCAGCAGCTATAACAAATCAGAGCCTGGAAACAAGGAAGCTGAGGGGAAGAGTGAGGGGAAGCCCATATCTCAGTGGTAAAGAATATGCCTTGTTGCATATGGTAGCCTACAGGTACTCAATGAACCTCCTGGGCCAGATCTACACAGCGGTGTGAAAGTGGTACATAAAAGGCAGGAGCCACACCAAGCAGGATATAGTGGTATATGGCATGTGACAATGGGCCCCACCAGCTGTCAGTGCACTTCAATACTGCTATAAAGCCGTAGTGTGGCTCCTGCCTTTTATATACCACCTTCATACCACTTTCATAGTGCTATATCCTGCTTGGCGTAGATCTGGCCCTGTTCTTGCTACCTGGCTTGTGCACTAGAGCTGTGCACAAGTGGCCTAGTGAAATTCTCCATAGTTTTTGTGGGCAGCAAAAATAGAGGGGCATTTCTCTGGGCAGAGGATACATTCCCCATCAGATCCTCAGGGGTGGGGCTCAACCTTAGCAATGGCAGTAGTACAACTTCCTTCCTTCCATTTTATTTTTTTGTGCTGCCACTGCAAGTAACAGCAACAGCAAATCTATGGACAGCCTTGCCACCATTTTGCACCCTCTATAATGCCTTGAATGCCACATCGTTCCTGGGTATTGTGGAGGAAAAACCATAACCCCTCCCCCCCAAAAATGATGGAGAATATTTGGAGAAAATTCTACAAATTGGCCTCTCTCTTTTTTTTAGGAGGGGGTGTGTGAGAGAGAAAAAACACCCAGATTTATTCCCCATAAAAACGTTTTCTGAGAAATTTCACTGCAAACTGTATTCATTTTGCTGATTAACAGGTTATGCTGGTGTAAAGAGGCGAGGGCATCATCGTTTAGGTGCCAGATTCCGTGTCAGATTCCGTTACAGAGAACCTTTTGGGAGCCACATTCCAGTGATGAGGGGGGCTGAAAAATCCACCCACCCCACAATTCCATGTCTAACCAGAAGTAAGTGTGAGCAGCATATCTTCTCACATAGAACTCCATCTTGTCAGGATTCATTTCCATTGTGCTTGCCTCCATCCAGGTAGAGCCAGGCTGGTGGCTCCAATTTTGGTGCTGCTGTGAACCCATTCTGGGTTTCAGTCAGAACCAGCCAGAGCTCTAAAAGAGCTGTCCAAGCGCCAAGCCCTATTCCCCAAATAGGTTCAGCACCTTGGATAGCTCTGTTAGAGTTATGACTGAAACCCAGAATGACTGAAACCAAAATGGATTCACAGCCCCACCAAAATCAGAGCCACCAGCTTCCACTGACCCCATCCATCCCCAAACTGCCTCCAGACACCTGGGGGCTGCCTACATGCACTGGAAGCCCCAGGGTGGTTACGCTGTGGTGCTGCATTGACTATACAGCAGCCACCTCAAAGCCATCGTGGGACTTTCCTGTGAAACTCTGAAGAAGCCTCACTCCAGAGTCATGGCAGAAGTGTGTCCAGGCAAATCGCGATCCCTATTGGTCGCTGTCCACCCGGGCAGAGGACGGGGGGGGGGCACAATGGCTGAAGCCCCATGTCTTTGTTGTGGCATTGGGAGTAGCTGCCACTGCCCCGCAACAACAAAAGTGCAGGATTTCAGCTCATCATGGCGGCAACCTGCCATCTTATAGATAGCCCCCTACTCAAGAATTTCACAATTCTGGATTTAGAAGATGGAAATTAGATATATGGGTCATCTACTTTCCTGGTCCAGGGATAAACATCCTATGTCAATGTCACCTGCTTTTGTCTAGAGCGCCATTGGATAGGGCAGGTGCTTTTCAGTGGCCTTCACAAAGGATGGTAATGACCGAATTGTCCCTTGCTCTTTACCTATTATAGAGATGAGGGGCAGAGCATTAAAAACAGGGAGTTGTCCATTCAGTCAATCACATCAAAATCCCTACATATGTCTACTCAGAAGTAAGTTGCCCTGAGTTCAGTGGGGTTTACTCCCAGGTAAGTGGGCATAGGATTCCAGCCCAAGTCTTAACCATTATTACACAAACTCATGAATTCCTCCTAACCGTGAAGTCACAGAGAAAACAATAAACATTGAGGCCAACCAAATGCCAAGGCAGTAAATTTTCTTTTGAGTTTTAAAGGGCCTCTGAGGGGTCATTCTTTTTGAAGCTCCTGTGCTATGCAGTCAAGTCAAAGCAAAGCTACAAAATGAAAAGTGTGGAAGTTTGGCTGCTTTGCCTAGGCCTGCCAAATCCCTAGAGTTATGCCTCTGCAGACGGATAGGGCCTGATAGTCACTAAACCTGCTCCACACTATAGCAAGTCAGCATATTAGGATGAAACCAGGGATGTGATGGAGCCAGGGCTCATAGAGATGATGTCATTTGCCCCCACCCCTCAGAATTCCCTAGTCCCTCCGTAGCTGGGAGAAGTGAATTTTCCCAACAACAAGATATTGTCCCCTGTTGTAAGGCAAAGCATTTTGGCTTGATCTGGAATGAGCAATTAAGTCCCCTCAGCTTTACAAAAGACTGTTCCTGGCAGACATAGAAATGCCACTTCACTAGCTGATTTCCCAAAACCCTACAGCAGTGCTGCTGTGAGGCAGAATCGATAGAGTTACACAGCAGGAGGGAGCACAGGCTATCCTAGGCTTGTCTAGCCCACCCCCTGCCCTGTGCTTACCCTGCACTGGGATCCATCCTAGCTACGCCCACTTTCTCAATCCAAACCAAAGCCACCACTGACAGACGAAGAAAAATGGTGATGACATTGGAGCGATTGAAAAAGTCACGATAAAATGACACTTTGAAAAAGCGCAGTTTCGCTGGGAAAAGTCTGGTGTGAGTTGGTGGCTACTGGCTATAGCCTTTATCACACCTACCCATTCCCCCTCCGTTTCCTATGCAAGTGTAGCCTGTTGATCACGTGTGGCCAGTTTTGCTCCGATACCTCAGCTAAGCCTGCGGAGGAGGGGAGAAAACAGACTATCCCCGTTCAGGGATATTTCGAAAAGGGAAGGAAAATTGAGCACTCAGGGCACGAGAACAGCGCGAGGGGGATGACTTAATTTGAAAGAATTGGATCAAAGTTGCGGCGGGTGTGGATCAAACTGCCCGTGCGATAAAGGCCTATGTAATTTTAAAAAACTGCATGCGGCTGTGCAGCCACGGCAGGCTATATAGAGCATATAGACAAGCTCCAGGCTTGTCAATATGGATCAATAAAGCTGCCTGTATATTTGGACTCACCTTGTGTGGGTGGTTATGGAGAGTGTGAGGATGACTACCAAATTTCCTACTGCATCACTGGATGAAATAAGGAACAAAGGGGGAGGCAAGAGTAAGATGGATGCGGGAGGAGGAGGAAGATCTTCTTCTGCTATGGAAACACAGATTTCTGCAGTGGAGTGTGGGGGTGGTAATTTTGTTGAGGTCTTTTAATGACATTAGGCAAACTTCTCCAATATCTGTCTTGCCGGATTAGCAGACCTGATATCTTCAACTGGATATGGATTAGTGGTGAAATGGTATTACTTTCAACTTGTAGCAGCGACTGACATCTAAAGAAAAGAGGTACATGGCAATTTATGTGATAAATTTGGGATCCAGAGAAGATATTAAGAAGGAAAGTGTTTGAAAAGTAAACATGTGGTGGCAATTTTCAAATGAAATGAGGAAAGAGGATTTGTTACTTTTTTTTAACAGGTAGGTGGTGATCCTAGGCATATGACAGGGAAGTGAAATTGCATTAACAGTGCAATCCTGTACATGTTTACTCAGAAGTTAGTTCCATCAATCCCATGAATTTCAATAGGACTTACTCCCAGATAAGTGGATACAGAATTGCATCTTTAAATGAGCTGGGCTTACATCAAAGTAAGTGTCTTTATGAGTGGAATGCCAGCTGCTACCAGTCAGAAGACATCAAGCATTTATTCTGTCTTTTTCTACTTAACATGTAGGAGTCAAATGTCAGACTTGGGAGCAAAATCCACCCTGCCTGGGAACCCAGTCCAAATCATCAGGTGCCCCCACAACTAGGGTGAGCATATGAAAAGGCGGACCGGGCTCCTGTATCTTTAACAGTTGCATAGGAAAGACGCTCCCCACCACAGCCTTAACAGATGTTTTTTTCTAATAAGAAAAACGATGGAAAAAATAGTGGGAAAACACAGGAGGGTTACAAATTGAAAACTGTGCCTGGGTTTGGACAATCACCAGGGGGAAACAATGTAGCATTGGTTGTTTCCCCTGCCCCATGCATGCTTACTGGAATGCCCCTTTTCAGACCTCTTTGAGGTGCTCCTCCAATGCATGACCAGGATTACCCTAATTACCCATGTCGCGTCGCGGGTTGCTATATCGTCCGAACCTGCCATGGGGCATAGACATAGTGACTTTTCACCTGCCCTACAACCCCTACTGCAAGCTATGGGTTATTGGGTGGATGAAAAGTCACCACGTGGCAGGTCCGGATGACACGGCAAGCCGTGATGTGGCACAGTTAATTTGGGTAAACCCTGTCTCGTGGCCGGTGGGGGAAACAACGCTGCGTAATTTTCCCTGCTGATCATCCGAACCCAACCATTGTCATCTGAAACACCCCCCCCCCTCAATAAAATGCCATGAATGTGGCAGTGTGATTGCACAGTAAACTAAAAGCCTAATCCAGGAACATTCTAGATCAGGGTTTAATTTAAAGATGAGAAGTTGCCTCCCCTTCACAACTACCATTGCTAAAACACACACACACACACACACACACACACATTGCTAGACCTAACCTTTGTTCATTTGTCAGGGAGCAGGGAGCTCAACATGTCTAGGTAGGAATGAGGAGATGACACCCTCTGCATATGCTCAGCAATATTTTCTTGCTATTGGTCCACATCTTCCAGGGCTGAGGCCTGGCACTGAAAATTGATTCGGGGACTTGCTGCAGGAGTTCCGAATCAAAAAGGCCCCATTTCAATGGTAAACGGAAGTCAGCAATAGGAGTTCTAAACTGGGGCTCCCAACATTAGTCTTATGCAGTTGTAAATATAAATAAAGTGCTGTGCCTGCCCTGTATGGGCCCATTCTTATCAGGATCAGACTACAGACATAGTTCAATTAAGTCTAGGAAAGCTACCAGCTCAGAATTAAACCCAGTTTTCAATTAGAAGTCACTTTTGACAAAAGGGAGAGGGTTTTATAGGGTCTTTGGAACGTTGTAATTGGACACAGTTGATTGTAACTCACGGAAGGCTGCAACAACTTGTTTCTGTATTTTGTCAGTCTAAGCAGCAGCAGAAGATGCTGACAATAAAAGCTTATGTTTGACAGTTATGTGCCGGCCTCCTGAGGGGAGATAAATGGATAGAAGAGACTGGCTTCTCCTTATTTACACACACACACACACACACACACACACACAGAGAGAGAGAGAGAGAGAGAGAGAGAGAGAGAGAGAGAGAGAGTGCACCCCACCCCATGCACTGGAGCCAAAAATATGTCTAGCTGCAGAAGCCTTCTTTCTTTTCTTTTTGTTACGATAATGTCCTCCAGAACTGGATTACCATCAACTAATCTTTTTAACCAGAGGCACATACGCTCAAAATGGAAATCTTCTTTGGAATTTTGTGCTTGGTGTTTGTGTCTGACTGCTGACAGAAAAGCCTATCTATTAAGATATAGAGCAAGCATGAGCAACCGTTTCTAGTTTGAGCTTACTGCTTTTTAATGTTGTTAGTTTTATGATCCCCTGTGCCTGTTTGGCGCATTCCCTTTCCTTTCTTGTTGTTTTAGTGATTTGATCAGAATGTAAGTTTATGTGGCAGGAAGTTGCCACATTGTTTTACTATGTACAGCACCGTATGCATTGAGGGCGCTATAATAATAATAATAATAATAATAATAATAATAATAATAGGGAGTCTAAGAGCATTTCTACATGGCTGTTAATCCACTGTAGCTACTTTTGGTTTCATTGCAGCATTGAAATCTGAGCACTACATGAGGAGCATTTCTTTCCCTGCTTTTCTGCTACATAACTTCTAGGTAGTGCTGTGGTATAGCAGAATACCACAAAGACACAAGAGGAAATCACACTTTCTTTCACTTTCGCAATTAAATGCCGCTTTTCATCTGTTATAAAAAAAATCACAGAAAGTGCTGGTTAGACAGAGAAGCGAAACTGGAAGGTCGCAGCATTGTCTGCAGAACCCGTAAAGGACAGTAAGGAGGAACAATGAGAACACAATAAATGCCCTATAGCCCCTCCACCGATCCTGATCATTGTTTTCTTACTGCTAATAGGGAGAAGTACTATAAAGGTTGGGGTGAAATAGGAGGCGAGCCCCTGTACTCCTTCTCAAGTAGGGTCCTGCTTCTTCCAATAAGACTTAGCACCTTTTCTTTCCTAGGAACCTTAAAATTGAGCCTTCTATATGCTGAAGATAAGAATTGTGTCCCCTTCTCCCATTTCCTAATCCCTATTTTGTCCCTGGACCCACCCTGGGATCTATGGCAGATTTGTTTATATGTGTTTTAAAGGAAGGGTTGCTCTACTTTTGTTTTCAAAAACTGGGCATCTTGGGCTCAGTGCCTCTGACCGCCGGCAGAGTTCATTTCCTTTGACATAGAAACCATCTTCTATGTTAAGAATTGTATCTAAGGCCACCGTCTCATCGACATATTTGGAGTGATTCCAGTTTCTGAAAGGAAAACGGCTTTTAAAAAGAAATAAGAGAGAGAGGTTCTGGGCATGTGCAAAGCAACACAAAAGATACTGAAGAGTACTGTCTTTTTGTGTTGCAAAAATTGCACATCATCATCATCATCATCATCATTATTTCAGTTTATGAGTTGCCCTATTCCTGAAGCTTTGGGGGCAAAGTACATAATAGAAAAACAAATACAATGAGGCCAAAAATAAAATACAAATACAACAGAAAAGCGGGAAATAACCATTAACCCCCCCACCCAACAATCATACATTTCCCCCCCCCACTCCTCTGCACGCTCTTGTTTGGGCTACTAGCCAAGAGGATGAAATTCTGGCCAACTGGCAACCTTATTTACAGGGGCCTGGCATTGTGCTATTACTACTGCATTCCACATTAGCATAGGACGAGCTTGCAATTCTACTGCATTTGTATTATTTTATTCGCTTTACAACAGCAACCATTTGCTTCCTAGCTTACTACCTTTCAGTCCACCACTGTAGTCTTTTATTTCACCATTTATATATAAGTGTTCTGCATTACAGAAGGAATATACTACACCACCCTTTAAATGCTGGATTTCCTTCTCTCAGTGCAGGCTTTAGAAGACAAATGCAAACACCAATTGTTATAGTAACTTATGCAGTGTATATTTGATCACAACTGTACAGGATTTTTTTGATTTTTTTTTTGCCAGTGTGCCTCTACAAGAGAGGTTTAATGCGCTTTGAAGGTTCATTGAAAATGTTACCTCTACAAGAACGGAGCGCAAATCGGGCGTAGAGGCGCGTTATCTCCCCGATAATGCGCATTTTCGAATGCGCGTTAAATCGCGAGTTTTATTTTGCTCCGGCCGTTAAAGCGCATTTTCCCCGTGTGAACAAGCGATTATGCGCATTAACTTCTTGTAAAGCGCTTTTTGGACATCTATTAATGCGCTTCGCCGCCTCTCGCCGCCTCCCGTGCAGAGGGATTAGGAGTAAATGCGCGTCTGCGATAATGCGCATAATCGCTGAACCGGGCGCAAAAGCGAATCCTTGTAGAGGGAGCCCTAGAAAGCACCATTCCACCTCCATTTTGAGTCCCCTCACAATCACCTAGGTTCAAATGTCTCCATTTTGGGTGCATTCACACATCCTGTTGACACCTTCTATCGAAAACAGAAAAAGTAGTGTCACAGCCCTCTATAAGCAGACTTGCAGGCCTGGGAACTCTTGGATTAATACAGCCCAATCTCAATGAGAACCCACAAGATCCTACAAACAAAATTATTTCAAGGGATGTTTTATTGAGATTAACTCAACTTGTCTGACTTCTGGAGCTCTTGTTTTTGGGTACCCATCCCTACAACTCCTCATCCAATGATCCTTGCCTGGCAAAACCTTGCAGTGGGCACCTTTTCCACCTTTTAAGAAATCCACCCTGATGCTACAGATCCTCACTCCGATTCCCGTTGACATGAACTTACACAGACCATAAGAAATGGTATAACTTTGCTCTCTCCCTATTTCTTTCCTTCTCTCCTCATCCCTCCATCTCCTGCCAGCCTTCCAACTTCACCATTTCAAATCTGCATCACCACCACCCAGCTCCTTTGCCCCTGAATGTTGAAGCATCGCCTCCTTTAATTCACCTTATCTCTGGGACAGCCTCCAACAATTGACCCATAAATTGCATTTTGTTTTACTTTTTCTATAAAAATTAGGGATGTGCAATGTCTTCAACACAGTCCTTGATTCAGCACTTCAGAAAACAGCCCGCTTCTGTTCAGACCAATTCACAAATGATGCTATAAGGAGACAGAAAGGCCCTTTCTACACCATAGGGGTGTAGAGGGAGGGAGGGAGGGCGATCCCGGAAGTACCTAATACACACCATCGGCACACAGGGACCAGCCGGAGGCCATCCCAGGCAAAAAGTCTGGTGTGGAAAGGGCCAAAGTCTGGTGAGTCTCCAAAACATGAGATGCTGATGAAGACATTCTGAGGTAGTTTCAGAGGGAAGCCCGCTTTGCTTCAGGAACCGACAGAACTGGAATGAAGCAGCCCACTTCTGCTCAGGCTTTGGACTTGGTCCAAAGCCAGTGGACATCTCTAAAAAACCCTCCTTTTCTGCAAAAGCTGTGATGTTGTCTCTGTTGCGCCTTCCTGCGTTTCTTCCAAGGGCACTCCACTACCTAGGATAAAGCCATGCTTCTATGTATTTTGGTCAATGTGCTGGTTCTTGGGCCAGCTCTACTGAACTAAAGCAACCTGTCCTCCAAGGGCTGCTAAGGGGAGAGGCTCCCCTGCCACTTGAGCTAAACCCCCTGCCCTGCTATCATTTGTGGTCTGGAAAAGCTTATTCCTTGGACACCAAAAGGTTTGCTTCAGCCATGAAATGTAAGAACATAGGAAGCTGCCTTATACTGAGTCAGACTCTTGGTCCATCTAGCCCAGTATAGCCAACACTGACTGGCAGCGTTCTCCAGAGTTTTGAAGAGGATTTTTCCCAACCTTACCTGGAGAGGTTAGGGTTGAATCTGGGACTTCTGCATGCCAAGCAGATGCTCCACCACTGAGCCATGGCCCGCCCCCACATATATAAAGACATGCGTCCTGAGCAAGTGTGGTAGCACATTTGTTACATTATCCATGTGCTAAAGAGAAATGAAGGTGACAACCCTAGGCCCACATACCTGGGGTAAAACCATTGCCTGAAGTGGTACGTAACTTCCAAATAAAGATGCACAGGATCAGGGTTCATAAGATCTCAAACGGAACATTTCTGAGAAGCTTTGTAGTCCTGAGGTCTGAGTGACGGTACTGTCTCAAATTAGAATGCATACTCTCTTCTCTTTCTCCAAAGCTGGGGCTGAGCATTGGCTTAGTAAAGCAAATGTAGGATTCCACTGTATACATAAAGCAGAGGATGCTGAATCAGCAAGGAGTGGTTTAAATGATCTCTGAAGTCTGGATATCACAGGGCTTGGGCTGTCCTTTTAGTTAGAATAATCATGTATAATGATAATACTCACAGCACTTTCCCCTGACTGCTTAAAGCACTTCTCCGTGTGCCTTACAGCAATGCGGCAAGGCAGGTTAAACTGTTATCACCAATTTCCAGATGGGAAAGCCTGACATTGAAAGACTGAGGCTCGCTTACAACCATCCGCTAAGTTCATAACTGAGCTGAGTTTTGAGCTTGGGACATAATTCATGCTCTTAACTGCATCTTGTCAGCTTACTGATGGGCCAAATTTGGGCAGGGACACGGGGTTTTAACTGGTTCTGACTAAAACCCAGAGCTGATTCACTGCCCCACTGAAATAGGAGCCAATAACCTCCACTGATGTCAGTCATTTTTTCCCCCATGTTGGCTCTCCTCATCCCATGTTAGGTTGTACAGTAAAGCTTAGCTCAAATGCTATGCATGCTGTGGGTGTGTGAGACATCCTTAATTTCTGTTCTGTATAAGTAAGGTCCATGACAATTCAGGCCCATAGTCAGCCTAAAGTTCAGGAGGGTGCCAAAAAAGAAAGGGGGGCAGTTCATTTTGTTTTTCAGGCCTTTTAAAGACAAATTTGCAAACTATTTTTAATTGTTTGCTTGTAAAAAAAAATAATGGTGGTGGTGGTGGCGGGGGGAGGGGGGAACCAGAGCATGTTCTGATGGCGATGCAGTTTTGTTGTTGAAGTTAAACAGGTCTGGGCATCTAGGCTGCCCAGATGGGAAACCCACACAGAGAGAGAACAATAAATATGTAAGTTACTCTGAGCTCTTTGGAGGAAGAGTGGAGCATAAATAAGATTGATGGATACATCAGGTTTTTTTAAAAAAAAAAAGAGCCAGTATGCCTTTTCCTCCAGTGAGATACAGCAAGCAATATTGTCACGTATGTTAGAAATAGCCATTGAAGTTCGGAAACAAGAGCCACTGCCAAATGCAGGAAGCCTTGATTTGCCAATACACCATCTGGTCAGTGCTTCTGTCGCCACACTCCGATGCTGCAGCAGGGAGATAATGGATCACTGCGATGCACCAACCTGTCCCCATCCATGTAACATCTCCTTTGTCATATCTGAATTTGTGTCGCAGTTTTTAACTGCAGAAGTAAAATAAGGTGCTCTTTCTTTGGCTAGGCTGAAACAGCTGGACACACAGGCAGCTTCAGAGAGCGCCATGTTTGGGCAAACCATCCTCACCGAAGCACAGACCTTTTTTTTTTTGCACGAAAAAGAAGGTTGGAGAGTATTTGCGCATTGTGTGTCAAAGCCCTTTTGGATTAAGAGGGGGCCTACAGACCTCCTCTTCCCAAATCCCCTGCCCCTAAATTCGGGGACCAGCACTGGTTGTATAGAAACTTAAATACACACACACAGCCTGATCTACATCAAGAGGTAGGTTTTAAAGCATAACTCATTAGCCCATGCAGGGCAGAGCAGCTGATTGTACAGAATTATGCAGGATTCCAAAGCTAAGGTTTTGGAAGCCATTCAGATTTTGAAGCCATATCTAATCTATAGCAGGTGTGATTTTCCCTGCTGCCCCAAGGCTGCCAAAGAAACAGCCGGTGTACTGACCCCTCCCTAGAGAAATTGGTACATGAGTTAATCCCCTTCCAACGCAGAGCTTGCTAGCCTGGATGCTCAGAAGATGTTATTAATTATGATGATGCATGCACACACACGCACACACAAGGTGTTGAGAGGTCCTCTCAAAACGGAGGATTATTCATGGGGCAGTATAATCAGTGAAGCCACATTTCTGAAGGCTTACAGGGAAAAGCACAGGTTGTTATATTGGATGCAGAATCCAGCTTCCCAATTAGCTCTGCTTTTATTTTTAAAACAGCAAGTTTCTAGCCCTTGTGGTGGATGTGCTTAAAAGTCGCAACATCTGGTGAAATCTCAGAAACCAGAGGGGTTGCTTATAAGATTTCCAGTGGTTTGGCGGGTCTGTACAGTTCTCAAAAGGAGACTCTGGTGCTCTGTAGTCATTGCCTCTCCTCACGACCAGCAAAAGCAGAATGAAACCAAAATAATACAGCAAAGTAGCTGAATAAATTATGCAAAATAGAAACATATGCAAAGTTTGATTGCTTGGATGCAGAATTTTGAATTTTGAATTTTGAAATGCTGTGTATACACAGCCCCTGACAACATATACAAATTTCTATTTGAAACAAGCAGACGGAGTCTAGCTGGGACATCTACCGAAAACAGCACTCCCTTTTTTTTAAGCATGAGGGAAAAAACTGGCCCAGCCCAAATAGACTCAGTCAACACCTTAGAGAATTCAGTAACAATGGAACCAACAAGATTCAATCTTATCATGAATAGGGCCTAAAACATTAAACAAAATAAACAGGTCCGCTGTTCTTAAAGGACTTTGGTAGAATAAATACTTTTGTGATTCTGGGTCAAAGAAATAAAACATTGACCCTGTTCAGATGACACATTATGGCTTTGTGTGTCATGTGAACCATGACTTAGCATGTCATATGAACCATGAACACGCTCACTAACCATTTGCTGCAAAAGGAGTAGCAGCCTAACCATGGCTTAGCGTGCCATCTGAATAGGCCCATTGTGACTTAAATAATTAACTACCGTGGTGAATTGTCTATTGCTAAGATGAATATTTTCAAATCAAATCCACATGATACAGAAGTGGTTTTCATTAAAGCAGGGGAGGACAACTTGTGGTTCTCCAGATGTTTTCACCTACAGCTTCCATCATCCCTCACCATTGGCTCTGCTGACTAGGCCTGATGGGAGTTGTAGGTTCATAGTTGTTTTAAAGGCTCCTGTCCATGCAACTCTTTCCAAACCAGTTTTCCCCTGAGGAACATCTGGGTGTGTATCTTCCATGAAATCCCTGTTCACTGCAGAAGGCTGGGTGGCCAGGTGTTTATATTTACAAGGGACAGTCCCCGATTTTAAATGCTGTCAGAGGTCTGTTTGAAGATTTCCTCTGGTTGGAGGTCTCTCAAGTCCAAGGGCTCCTCTAAACGAGTTATTTATTACACACCCCTGATTGGCCACCGATGAAAGTTTGAGGGTCTTTTAAATGATGTCATGTATGACTAGGATGTTTCCTGTGGCATCCGTTAGAAATTCCGTCATGAAAAGAGCTACTTTTAAAGTGGTAACTTCTGAAAAAAGTGAATCTTCTGCCACTAGATGGCAGTGTCTCAATGGAACTGAATAGAGGGATAGTATTCAGTAGAGCTGTGCACTCTGAAAATTTGAAGCTTCAACAGAGCTTTGATGAAGCTTCAGTTTTTGGAGCAGAGAAGGGACGGTTTAAAAACCATTGAATACCTGCAGAGCGGAGAGGAGCCCCATCTGATCTTTGATCCATTTTCAAATAACTGCTTCATGATAGTCTATGGAAATTAACAAAAATGCTTACAGCCGTCATTTTTAAAGATAAAGAGATGAAACTTGGCACCATGATAGCAACAGGGCTGCTTCGATATTCAGAGTAGAGCAGCCCCTCATCAGAGCTGTGCTTCAAATTTCAAGCAGAGCAGAGCTGCTCCACACTGCCCCAGTATTCAGTTCAAACCACGTGGTCACCCCTCTCCGGCCGTGTAATTAAGCCCATAACAATCATGCCAAAAAGCAGGAAGCACAAATGCCTCGGGTAAACAACGCAATTTCTCTTTAATGTAAAGAAGCCCCAAGTCCCATTTAAAGATAAAGGATCAGAGGAAGGGAGAGCAGGGCAAGGACAGCCACTTCTGAATAACCCCAAAAGAGGAAATGCATCACCAAAGAAGAGAATACAAGAGGACAGTGATATGCATCATATTTGCCGATGCACAGTTTGCTGCAATTTAAATAGAAGGGACTGTGCATCTCATTTTTATTTTGGGCTATTAGCAGACAATATGTTCCACTATTCCGCGAGCATGTACTTTTTCTCACTTCAAACACATGTGCATACACACACACCGTATAAAGGAATTACTGTAACTGGGAGATATAATTTTATTTAAGCCTTCATGACATTTTTAATTAAAGAAGCTTCAGTGGCCCCTCCCAGCACGGGATTTGATTGCACTTTTGATAACACACCAGTGTAGACTTTGGCAAAGGGTCAGCAAGCTAAATACAGTATAAGGAACATGTCCCCCCAAAGCGCTTTGGTCAGTTTTGCCTTGAATGAGAGATACTATTTTAGAGCAAATTTCCTCTATGGAATAAAAATACAGCCTCTGCCAAAAGCAAGACAGCTGAGGAATAACACACACCACCCTAAACCACCCTGTGAGCGTAACTGGCTACATTTTCACACTCTCGTCTACATTTGGTCTTATGCTGCTATAGTATAGAACGACTGAACTTTCTGTGAACCATTTAAAAGCACTGATTGAAATTAAATGTGCTGTAAATTATATGTTTCCTGTTTGAATAACACTGGGGCTGACGTATTCTCTTATTTAAAGTAAGTTTTAAACTCAGATTTAATTTGTCACTTCATTAATGCAGCTCCTAATTTACACCAAGAACAGCTCTCCCACCCCACCCCTTTGGGAGAAAATACATGGTTCACTACTCTCCTCTGTTTTTTATTATTATTATTATTATTATTATTATTATTTAAACCAATCCGCTTTTTCTCTGGGTGGAAACAGAGAACTGGGGAACCAGTCAGGAAAGCCACTTAAAATTTCCCGCAGGGCAGCTGTAGCTGCAGTCAGAAAGAGGTTATGAGCAAGCTTCTGCCATATGGCATGCCCAACATTTTTATCTTGCTATATACACATACACAGAATTTTACAATCTGGTGAAGCAGGTGGCCTGGTCGCCTTGGCCTAGAAGGTGACAAAAGGCATCAGACTACTGTGTCCCCTTGTCTCCATGTAGCTACAAGTCACTGCATAGGAAGCAACTAACTGGCTAAACTCAGCAGTATTGAGTCTCTTTTGACCCAAGTGCCAAATTCCATTTTGGAATAGCTCTTAGGACCACATTCCAGTGGTGGGTGGAGCCAAAGGCAAACAGGACAGAGCCAAAATACCCCCAAAGACGAGCATATGTTAGCTTATAGCTCTTTCTTCAAGTAACCCTTAGGTAGGCTGACCATACGAAAAGGAGGACAGGGCTCCTGTAACTTTAACAGTTGTAGAGAAAAGGGAATTTCAGCCGGTGTCATTTGTATGCAATTAGTTCCTGGTGAAATTCCCTCTTCATCACAACAGTTAAAGTTGCAGGGGCCCTGCCTTCTTTTGTGTATGGTCCCTCTAGTATAGTGTTTACAACTTTAACTGTTGTGATGAAGAGGGAATTTCACCAGGAACTAATTGCATACAAATGACTCTGACTGAAATTCCCTTTTCTCTACAACTGTTAAAGTTACAGGAGCCCTGTCCTCATTTTCATATGGTCAGCCTACCCTTAGGAGAGGCATCTCAACCTTTTAAAGTAAGGGGAAACTGTACAAAAGCCAAGAAACCATTGAATGGGTGGTAGGGGGAAAGGGGGCACAGGGCCTGTTCAGACAACACGCTAAGCCGTGGTTAGGCCGCTAACCCTTTTGCAGCAAATGGTTAGCAATCATGTTTAAATCACGATTATGTAGCCACCATGGTTAGGAATGGTCCACACAACATGCTAAGCCATGGTTCACATGACACGCTAATCCATAATCCATCATTTTCACCCCCTGGACCACCACCCCATAGGACACACTCTGTGGGTCACCCCATACTCTATGCCAGGGGGGAGAGGGGAATCCATGATTTAATTCAGTGGCAAAACACAACAGAGTGCTAAAAGGTTCAAATTTAGCTTGTTCCTAAGCTAAATGTGATATTTTTAGCACTCCATAGGGCTAGGCGGTATACATAACCCTCCTCCTCTCCATTTTATCCTCACAACAACAACCCTGTGAGATAGGTTGGGCTCAGAGTCTGTGACTGGCCTAAAGTCACCCAGTGAGTGTGGACTAGAACCCAGATCTCCCGATTCCCAGTCCAAAACTCTAGCCACTACACCACACTGGCCCTTATAAAAGATGAGGGACATGGAGGCAATAAACAATTAGTACCAACCAGCTTTGACGTATTTTGTTTTCTTGCGATTTGACTTACTGTTGTTAAACTATTGGGAATTGGGAAAACTTGATGATCTACTGCAAATCACCCAGTGATCTAGCCATAGATCCTGATCTACCTTCTGTCCACCTTTGTGCTAGAGGACCAGGCAACCATCTCCAGTCCTCATGTGACAAAATGGCCACGACTATTCCCATTGGATAGAGGCCGAGAGTGAGTGACTGGGATTAGAAGGGTCATTCTGATGGCCGAATATGTGTGTGATTTGGGGGCAGAGATTTCCACACATTTTTCTTTCAGACACAAGCAAGAGTGCTGTGTCTAAAGCAGTGGTGGGCAACTTGGGGGGTTATTTTACCCTCCAGACCCCATCATGGAGTCGGTGGTCCACTCACCGTGGGGCACCCTTCCCCCAAAATGCTGGTTTGCTGCTAAAAATCAGTGGCAAACTGCTAAGGCCACCTAACGTTTCCAAATCCCACTGTATTTCAAGCAAGATTTAGCCATTTTAGACTTCCATAGCAGTAGTGAGTTTTTGGCAGCAAACCAGCAATGCTTTTGTCTCCACAAATTTTGGCAACTGGCGGGGAGGACACCAATGGGCAGTGAGGGACACATGAGGCCCCCAGCCTGTGTGTTGGCCACCCCTGGTCTAAAGTCTTGCAATATGATCTTGGATTTATAACTGAAACCAACATTATATATGATGGGTGCCATATCCAACCAAACATAAATACTTCTAAGTCCCACTGGTTTCAACAGAAGAGTTAAGGAAGAATTCAGCACCAGCACCAAATTATTATTATTATTAGTAGTAGTAGCAGCAGCAGCAGCAGTAGCAGTAGTAGTCATAATATTGAACTCTATTCTAAAGAAATCAACAAGACTTAGGCTGAATTCGGACAACACATTAAGCAACTGAGGGGGGGAAACAATCGTCAATTGTTTTGCTTATTGTGTTGTGTGGAGGGTAACACGCCGCTCACAAACTACTGACGGTATGCTATTCTGCCCAAATAAGCAACTGAGAGAAACAACTGGCTTGCAAGTTGTTTATCTCAAAGCCAGTTGTTTAAAACGTTGGGTGGAGGGGTGAGTGTGTTAATGGCATGTGGTGAGTGGGTTAAAACAAGCTGACCAGATAAAATCCAGGTCAGGGCTCATGTAACTTTAACAGTTGTAGAGAAAAGGGAATTTCAGCCAGTGTCATTTGTATGCAATTAGTTCCTGGTGAAATTCCCTCTTCATCACAACAGTTAAAGTTGCAGGGGCCCTGCCTTCTTTTTTATATGGTCACTCTAGTATAGTGCCTGGACCTTTAACTGTTGTGATGAAGAGGGAATTTCACCAGGAACTAATTGTATAAAAATGACACTGGCTGAAATTCCCTTTTCTGTGTCATTTGTATGCAATTAGTTTGCATTTGTATGCAATTCTGTGTCATTTGTATGCAATTAGTTCCTGGTGAAATTCCCTCTTCATCACAACTGTTAAAGTTGCAGGGGCCCTGCCTTCTTTTGTATATGGTCACTCTAGTATAGTGCCTGCAACTTTAACTGTTGTGATGAAGAGGGAATATCACCAGGAACTAATTGCATACAAATGACACTGGCTGAAATTCCCTTTTCTCTACAACTGTTAAAGTTACATGAGCCCTGACCTGGATTTTATCTAGTCAGCCTAGGTTAAAAGACAAGCCCATAGAGGCAGGTGACAAGAGTGACCAAAGTGGCGGCTGTCACTCTGCTACAACTGGTGCAACTTGCAGAGGCTGCTGGGATAGAACTGGGAGGACTGAGGGAGGAGGGAGGGTGAGGAGAGGGGAGGAGAGGGGCAGGGGTTGTGTCACTCAACGCCAGCCCCAACCACCCACAGTTGTGTAGGAATATGTTGTGTGGGGAGTACCCACAAAATAACCAACTGTGAGTTGGCTACTCAACCCACCATTGACTAATGTGTTGTCCGAATGCAGCCATGGTGCACTTGGGCAGGCTGATGCTCAATGGAAGGCAATCATACGTGAAAGTTACTAGTCTGAATAGCAAAGTGACCAATAATTATGCTGGAAATCCATGATTAGGAGTTCCCACAGGTTTTGATATTGAAAGCCTGTTATTAAAGTAATTTGTTTATTTTTTAGCAGCCTCACTTGACAGCTGCGCAGTGGTGCTCTGGTGCTCTGGTGGGCAAAAAGGACAGGTAAGTTGCTTTTGAAGGTGTGTGTGATTTAGATTGGGGAAAGAGCAATAGAGAAAAGTGCCACTTCTCTGAACTTCAAAACAGCCGTGTGTCTGCGCAAGCGCGTGTGCATTTCTGTTAATTAATGCAGAAGATCCTAATCATGGATCCCCATGGCACTTCTAATTTGGCGCTGAGAAGGCTTGAATTAAAACAGCCCTACTAAACGGCACTATAAAATCTGAATACCATATTAATCAGCTAACACCGTAACTAACTAAAGGCTCTCTAAATGAGCAGTTTATTGTACACTCATAATTGGCCACTCTTGGATTTTTTGGGGTCAATTTCATGTCATCGTCAACAACCAAAACGTCTCCTGTGGAAATCCCGGTATTAAAAAGAGCCACTTTTTAAGTGTTAATAGCCAAGAAACAGCAGGATCTTTTGCCACTAGATGGCACTGTCTCAATAGAACTCAATGAAGGTGAAGAGAGGGAAAGTATTCAATTCAAAGCACATGGTCACCCCTCTCCTCCCATGTAAGGTAGCCCATTCAAATCGTGCCAAAGAACCAGGGAGCACAAAAGCCCTGGATAAACAACACACTTAATGTACAGACACTCTAAACCACTGTGCTTGCTCAATTTAAAAACAGGGATGGACAACCTGTGCCTCTCCAGATGTGGTTTGACTACAACTCCCATCATCCCAGACCATTGACTATACTGGCTGAGGCTGATGTGAGTTGAAATTCAACAACACCTGGAGGGCCACAAATTGCCCACCCCTGATTTAAAGCATGGATTCTGCCTTGCTTAGCTTGTGGATTGTTCACATTCAGGGTGGGACTGATCAGCTGAGACATAAAATATACATGAAACTTCACCTCCACTTTAACCCACATTCCCATCACTGTCAACAGCAAAATAGGCTTTTTGTCCTTCAATGCTCCCTTTCATAATAAGCTGTTGTGATTCCTTTTAAAGAACCAATTCACAAGGCTCTTGTATTTCTTTGCATCAGAACGAAATTGAAGGCACAGGGAGAGAGGTGGAGGACTGGCATTCCTAACCCAGCTGAGGGAACGAGAAGAAACTTTCAGGGCTAACGTATTATTGAACACATTCACCCCCTTCTTTCTCTTAATGAGCCAAAAAGAATGCTTTAAGGTATCCAGAAATGCTTTAAAAGCAGCAAGCCGTCTGGTGTCTATCCCAAGATGCAGCCAAGAGTGAAATTTTATAGCCCATCGGAAAAAAAAGAAGATCCTATTATGGAAAGTCTGACACACCCTTAATTATACCAGCATGAGCGAATCCATTAAAATAAAATACATCAGAGTCACAAAAGGGCTCTCTGTAATGTGGTGTCAGATCAATGCAATCGGTACATGGTTTCAGGATTCCAGGAATATTGTGTTTGGTTTTTATTAGCCAGGCTTAATGATAAAACGATAATGGGAATAGCAATAGCACTGGCTGAGAATGGCAACATTGCCAAGCAGGTCAGCTCAGGGAGACTTCAAAAATTCAAGAGCAATGCAGTTGTGGAAAATCCGCCCAGGCAAACTGAAGCTAGCAGGCCAAAGCCTCCCAGTGAGATTCAGCTGTGATATCCGTATAGGTCATAAGTCATGTGCTTAGGCTGCGATTTATTTTCTCTCCCCACCACATACCCCCATGGAGCAACCGCTTCCCCAAACATGCTGATAGTGAGGGAGGTAGTTGTCTTTTTAGTTTTATGGCAGGATCATGAGAGGGAGTAGACCTGGATCTTGTCTAAATGTACCATGGGGCAGACATCCCCTCACATTTTCTCACTCAGGGAAGCTAAGGAGAGCCCACGGCAGCAGCAAGAATGGGACTCAGTCTTTGGAGCAGCCCTCCCCCCATCTTCCAATGGGTGGCTACTCTGGGCAAAATCTCATGGCACTCCCGGGTGAGCCTGTGGCAGGTCTGGGTAAGGCAGAGCGACATCCAATCACCTAGGGCCGGCCCTACCATTAGGCAGAGTGAGGCAGTCACTTCAGGCAGCAGATGGTGGGAGGCGGCAGCAAGGTGTTGGAGGAGACAGAGCTGTGGGCCATGCAGCCTGCCCTTTGCCCCTTAAACCAACCTGCTGCTTTCATGGTGGGGATTGTGCTATCCCATTGCCAGTGTCAAAGAAAGATTCCACTGACAGTCCAATCAGATTTTGTACATGGCGCAGGAGGGGGCACCATCTTGCCCTTTGCTTCAGGCAGCAAAAGGTCTAAGGCCAGCACTGCAGCCACTCCTCCCCCATGTCTTTTCTCCTCACACACAAGTTCAGTGCAGCCTCTCCAATCCCCCCTCACCACCACCACCCCTGTCATTATGGCTCCTTCTTTGTACTCAGAAAGACACCACGGAAGGACAGTTTTATTCAGAGTTAGTCAGTGTTATATACAGGATAGCAGCATTCATGAACAGTAGTGGAGGGGAGCAACGTCCTGAGCAGCAGCGGGGGTGGGAGGGGGGTGCATAATGACTTGCTCCACTCAAAACAAAGAGTGGAGCAGAACTGATCCATGAGCAGACCTGGTGGAGGGTTAAGGGTAGAGGAGTCCCACTTCACTGGGGGAGGAATTCACACCGAGGGCAGTAGGGATTAAGGCTGTGAACGGACCCCCCGATCCGATATGGATCCTGATCTGTCAGATCCAAATCAGGCCCGACCTGATCCAATTTGGTTCCAGATCCGGGTCCAGGTCCGTCCACAGCACTCCCTCCCACTCTCCCCACTCTCTCTCTCTCTCCCTCCCTCCACTCTCCCTGCTTACCTGCTTCCTCCTCCATCGTCCTGCCATCATCTTCCATCCTCGCTGTGGGACTCCGCATTTCCTGGTCGCGACGGGTGACGTCATCACCCACTGCAACCAGGAAATGCAGTGGCCCACGGTGAGGAGGGAAGACGGCGGCAGGACAATGTGGAGGAGGCAGCAGGTAAGCAGGGAGAGTGGGGGGAGGGAGGGAGAGAGAGAGAGAGCGGGAAAAGCAGGAGGGAGTGCTGTGACCTGATCTAGATCGTATCTGGATTGTGGATCCGATCTGGCCCGATCCGGGCATGATCCTTTTCAGATTTGGGATCCAGAGGCCTGGATCACCCCGATCCGACTCAAATTCGGGATCTGGATCCGGTGACAGCCCTAATAGGGATAGGCAAAGAGGGCAGAGGCCTCAGCTCCACGAATTGGGTGGGGACTGTACTACACAGCCCTCAGGAAGACCCTACACACTTAAACCATTTCACTCAGCCAATGGGGAGAGGACAGCCATGGCTCCTTTGCATTTCTGTCAACGATGCCTGCTGGCCCCTCCTCTTCTGCTTCCTTGCCAAAGCCAAGAGCTCCATTCCCTACACCCTTGGCTCTCAAAAACACAAAACAGAGAAAAAGGAGAAAATGGTCATAGCCATGCAGACTCAAGCCATGCATATGGGAGGAATGGGGGGAAACCATCTGAAACCCCTTTGCAAGTTTAATATTCTGTGCAGCCACAACCCAGGCCTGGAGATCTGGTGCACTTAGAAATTCTTTTGGGGCATGTGTCCTGGTTTTCCTCTTCCTGTGCCCAAACATACAAGCCTAGTAAAGTGGGTAGCCGGAAGACATTTCCTTCAGCATCAAAACTGGAATGAACGCACTTTTGGTCATTCACTGAAGCTGAACAATGAGAGATTCAAACGGACAAAAGGAAGTATGTTTTCACACAGCGCATAGTTAAAGTATGGAAATCACTACCACAAGATGTAGTGATGGCTGCCAACTTTGATTGCTTTTTTTAAAAGAGATTAGACAAATTTATGTAAGATAAGGCTTTCAATGGCTACTAGTTATGATGGCTATATATTAACTCCGTTATCAGAGGAGGTATGTCTCTGAGTATCAGTTGCTGAGGAACATGAACAGGAGAGAGCTATTGCACTCGTAACTGGCTTGTGGGCTTTGCATTGGCATCTGATCATCACTATGGGAACAAAATGCTGGACTGGAAAGACATTTGATCTGATCCAACATGACTCTTCTTATGTTATAATCAGTTCTAAATATCAGATTTCTCTTTGCATAGGCATCAAGAGAGAACTTTAAAATGTTATTTATCAATGAATGAATGGGACTGAACCATCCACACATTCTGGTTGGACTGCATAGTGGACCAAAATACATTTTCTAAGTGTTCCTTCTAGAGCTAAATATGAACAAAGGACCCCTGCAAATGGCTGATTGCCACTAATGTCAGTGTGGTGTGGGAAGCCAGTGTGGTGTAGTGGCTGAAGTGTTGGCCTGGGAGTCAGGAGATCCGGGTTCTATTCCCCACTCAGCTATGGAAACCCACTGGGTGACTTTGGGCCAGTCACTGACTCTCAGCCCAACCTACCTCACATGGTTGTTGTGAGGAGGGGGATTATGTATGCTGCCTTAGGTTACTTGGAAGAAAAAAGGAGGGATATAAATGCAATAAATAAATAAATGTCAACTTCTCACTGCAGGGGTTACACTAGCCTTTGGACTTTGCCAGTCTAAAATTTATACTCATCAGTCATAGAAGTTGTCAAGGGTTCAAGTAGGCCAAGGCTGTTTTCAGTGCCATAATTCAGTATTGGAATATATGATTTGTAAAGATTTGACCTCTGAGCATACACAAAATGTTTTTCTTTCACAGCTAGGGAAGCACAGCAAAACAGGGATGAGAAGTAAAGATTTTCAGGTCAGGGGTAATCGCTTGTTGAAAGTGCATCCCATTTTAGAAATTAAGCACTACATATGTCCAACCGTTTCAGCTGGGCAGAGGCATGTTGTCTTAAAGCAGCTTTCCCCAACCTGGTGCTCTCCCGGTGTGTTGAACTCAGTTGGGGCTGGTGGCTCTGATGTCATTGGGGTGGTGAATCCGCTCTGGGTTTCAGTCAGAACTCTGAAGGAGCTATCACCTTGGACAGCTTCTTTAGAGTTCTGAGTGGTTCTAACTAAAACCCAGAGTGGATTTACTGCCCCACTGACATCGGAGCCACCAGCCTCCACTGGTTGGACTGCAACTCCCATAATTCCCAGCCAGACAGGTTAAAGCATTTTGTCAAAGGAAGGCCTCCTATCTTGGGCACAAAATCCTGCCTGACCCAGCATCGCCAGCTCCACCATAGAGCTGCAGCATGGCCTGGAGCTCCAGAGTAAGTGTAACACATTCTGCTGTTTCAGCATTCTTTATCTGGGTACCTCCTTCCAAAGCTGGAAATGATTGCCTTGACAGAAGGTATTTGTTGTTGCCTGGATGGATTTGAGATCGTGTCCTGCCTAGCTCTCTTCTGCCCCCTGGTGGCTTTATTTGCTCATTTCTTTAAAAACAAATACCAAAGACATGTCCTAAAGAATCATGAAAAAGACAGAGTAATACAACTTGAGAGACTGAATGGCAGGATCTACACTGCTGTTTTAAAGCGCCTTATAACATTAGTGACAACTGTTTTGGAGCATGCCCTGGGCCCCAACATTTGTCACTACTGTTAAACTGCTTTATACATTGTGGAGGGCACTTGCAGACAAGAACCAACTCCATCAGATGCAAAGAACCATTGGAATATAACTTGGGAAGGGTAGGTCACATTTTAACTGTATCAATTGGCTTTGGAGTCCAGCAAAAGATAATCGGCTTGGATTGGGACTAACAGTGCAATCCTATACATGTCTACTCAGAAGTAAGTTCCATGGAGTTCCATGGGGCTTTCTTCCAGGTAAGTGGGCATATGATTACAGCCTGGGCCATGCTTTTGTCTCCTTGAAATCAATGGCACAGGTCAGTCCAATGGGACTAAAGTGTGGCTAACTTAGTATGGATCCAATCCACTGTCTAAAATATTTGGGATCCCTGGTTTGGGAGGGGCATCCATATATGATGCACATTCTCACCTGAAAACTCTGGAGCGATGTGTACTTGGTGAGTCTTTTTGCTTATTTATGCATGGTGTATATATTTTAAGTACTGTAATTCATTCAAACAATTTTACCAGTTAGCTTGTGGGCCAATGGCATCACCGGAGTAGATAAAAAACAGGCTTCTCGGAATCAGTAGAAATCAAATCATATCCTCCTTACAGCAGTTAAACTGTAAGGTGACAGCTCAATAGAGATGCACACCAACTAGTAAAATCTGGTTTGAGAAAAATCTGGGCCTTGTTTATCCTGGACAAAATGAAAGCCCGATGTGATCAGACGTGTTCTGATGACTTTCTAGTCATTGTTTACCTTTCATTACATTTGCCAAAAATGATGCTGTTCAGGTTGCACCAATGTAAATTCTTAAATATAAACTTAAAATAAGATGCTATGTTCTTGCTAGGCTACCATTCTTCATTTTTCTTTCTTCAGTTATGCTCTGATCTCTCTCTTAACCTTCTGAAAATACGGACTTTCTTTTCAGTCTTAGACATTAGTAAATCGAGATATATATTTTACATATATATTTGCATAACGGTTTGTAACGACTGAACATTTTAAAATAATTTTTCAAATGTTTCAAAAATGTAAGAATAAATTGAGCAACTTCTAGGAAGGTACAATTCTGCTTGTAAAAAAAATGTCACTTATACCAAGCAAGTTGAAATAAGAACATTTCTCTCTGTGGAAATGTATCTTAAATTCAAGCGTCCTAAAATCTGATAATTTGCACATCTGGGAAAAATCTACAAAATTCCTCTGATTGTTTGAAAATGGTTGAATCTGCAGGATATTATTTAATCACCAAAACCATCCAATCCTTGTAGAGCTTCATAAAATAAGGAAATGCCATTTAAGATCCACCTTTCCTCCAAGGAGGTCATAGTTCTTCTCCCACTGTTTTATCCTCACAACAGCCCTGTGAGGTAATTCAGGTTGAGACTTAGTGACTGGCTCAAAGTCACAAGATGAAAATGTTCACATCAAAGTAGAACCTGTGGTATATGGAAGAATATGCCAATTTAGGTTCTGGATTTCTGGGATAAGAGTCACCAACTCCGTTTCTTGAAAGTTCTATCATACTTCAACTGAGTAATGCTGCAATCCTGGATCTAAAACAGAGGTGAAGAACACATTTTATGTGCACGTGGGGTAATCGATGTTATGATGGTGGTGGGCAGGGCCAGAACCAAAAATGAGTGGAGCCACCCATCTCATTCCCCTTTTTCTTTCTTCTAGCTTTCCCTCCTCTTTTTACCACTCTCTTTCCCCTTTTCTTCCCTCGTTACCCCAGATATTAGCATCATCGGGGGAGAACAAGCAGATTTAGCCCACTCAAGAACTACACTATCTACCCTGTAGATTTGCTTACTTCTGGTTTGGAGAAAGTGGATACAGAATGGCTACATTCGGACAACACATTAAGCAACTGGGGGGGGACAATCATCAGTTGTGTTACTTATTGTGTTGTGTGGAGGGTAACACGCTGCTCACAAACTACTGACGGTATGCTATTCCACCCAAATAAGCAACTGAGAGAAACAACTGGCTTGCAAGTTGTTTAGCTTGAAGCCAGTTGTTTAAAGTATTGTGTGGAGGGGTGAGTGGGTTAATGGTGTGTGGTGAGTGGGTTAAAACACAAGCCCATAGAGGCAGGTGGCAAGAGCGACCAAAGCGGCGGCTGCCACTCTGCTACAACTGGTGCAACTTGCAGAGGCTGCTGGGATAGAACTGGGAGGACTGAAAGAGGATGGGGAGAGGGTCAGGGGCTGTGTCAGTCAAATGCTGGGTTGACTATTAGTCCACTCAACGCCAGCCCCAACCACCCATAGTTGTATAGGAATATGTTGTGTGGTGAGTACCCACAAAATAACCAACTGTGAGTTGGCTACTCAACCCACCATTGACTAATGTGTTGTCCGAATTCAGCCAATGTCTTTTCTCCTCTCATATCGGTGTCATTCAAAGAAACAGGTTGGGGGCAGCTTCTAGCAACAAATGTACTTCTCCACAAAGAGCATACTTAAGTCACAGAATTCCAGTGATAACCGTGAGCCTAGATACCTTTTCAAGGGGATTGAACAAATTCACAGAGCACATATCCATATTAATACCTTCTAGTCGTGATGGGGGCTACTATATTCCAGATCTGGTTACACCACTGGACACCAGCTGCTAGGGAGCAACAGCAGCCAAGGGCTATTGACTTATTGGCTTCCCAGAACCATCTGGATGGTCACTGTGGAGAAAAGGTTGATGAATTAGATGGACCTTCAAAGGTTCATCATATGAGGCTGAAATTCCACATCTTTATTGGGGCTGTTTCTGGTTTCTTTGCTAGATTTGGATGGGCTCCTTTACATGGCAGACATGTGATTTGAATTGAAAACTTTCTGTCTTGGCAATGTCCTATCTGTTTCATTACACAGCACCATTTATTGGCTGAACTATAGAGCAATGCTGCTGTTAATGTGAGAAATCAAGTGTGAAACTTTATCTCTGATCTTTTAAAAAAAGTGGAATAAAGCTCAAAAAGCACAGGGGATACTCTGGAAGTTGCCAATGTCATATAAAGAACCCACAAACTTCCGTGACAGACCAATCACAAACATGCAATAAAAGCCTTGTGCAGAAATGCTCGTAGTCTGCTCCAGCAGGGCAATTCTTATCTCTCTTGCCAAAATTAGAAACTCTGTGGGAACTCTGAGGGCCAAATTCCATTGCAGGGTAGGTCTTGGGGGCCAAAGGCGAAGAGGGAGGAATCGCTTAAAGTTTTTAGGTGAGGCATTTTGGAATGGACAAGAAAATGTGCAAAAGCTGGAAAACCAACCAAACGAGCAGTGGTAGGTGGAAAGGGGGTAAAGTCAGAGAAAGAGGGTGTAGCCATCTGGGGAATCCAGGAGGATTGGGATCCCAGGGGAGCTGGATTTGGGTGACAGGCTTGTGGTTCAACACTCCTGTCTTAAATGCATGGCTAAGTGCCAGCCTGGTTTATTTTCTTTGAATACACATGAATATGGACAGAACAGATGAATAAGAGAGAAAGCTAACATATTGCAAGAGAAATATAACAATGGCCATTTTAATTCATGCAAGGCATTTTACTCCCAATGATTGAAATACAAGAATCCCAATGATTGAAATGCAAAAAACAAGGAAAAGAAAAATATTAAGTCAATTGGCGGCTTCAGTGAAATCAATAGATTTCAGTTCTAGCCAATAAACATATGTACAATTCTACTGAAAATGTGATGGGTCTGGTACAAAAATAAAAACAATGGGTTTTTTTCTTCCATGCAGCTGTTTGAAGAGGCCCAAACCTTTATTGTCTGAAATGGTTTAGATATCAGAAAATGTTAATTGGTAGTGGGCCAAAACCAAGAACTTGGATCTAAACTATCTTCCATAGTAATCTAGAGTTGAAGCTGAATTCCAGTCCAAGGGGCTTTACTATTTGCTTCTGCCCCTTTTTAAAACAGTGGCTAGAAACTCTCTTGGCTGCCATTCAGTGTGCTAAAATGGGAGTGGAGCAGTACAAAGTGCATCAATAAGCTATAGAAAATGGTGTGGAACAGACAGACTCACAGAGACACCATTCTGTTCGGCCACAAGTTTACATCTCTAATTATCAGAGTCATTGATGTTCAGGCCATTATTTATTTCACATTTTTGTGACCTATCATTAAGTAGTCACAAAGCCAAATCAGAGTGAGGGCAGGAAGCACTGCCCTCACTCTGAATGAGCAAACATTTCCACTCCATTTTACTCCTGAAAAACTGGTAAAATGGAAGAAGGGGGGATGATCTTTTTTTCTCCAAAACAAATATCCCCAATTTGCCTCCATCCTGAGAATTCTCCATTACAAATCCCTAGTGCTCTTCACCAAACTACAATTCATGAAAAATGGAAAAATCCTGACAAAGTAGTATCAAACCAACTTAGATTTGTAGTGTGAATATATCCATGCATAGCCTGCTTTTTCTGCCATAAAGGACACTAGATTCAGTCAGACAGAGCTTTCTTTTACATTTTTGCTCGCAGTGAGCTTGATGCAAGTGCAATTCATAACCCTACTTCCATACTTTAAAGAACAGTTGGTCCAATAAAAGCTTATTGCCTCTTTTGCCTTAAGCTTCTCAGTCTGAGAAGATGCAGCTACTAACACTCTTCTCCAAAACTAATTTGTTGGGGAATTTTGGAATGACTCCTTTGCTCTGAAGAGTACTGGCACTAGTGCATTCCCATCCAATTATAGTACATGACAGTGCTTTTCAATCACACGTAGAGCAGCTTTGAGAACCTCTTCCCTAGAGGGACTGGCGTCAACTGGTTGACATGTAGGATTCTCCATCCTTCTGTAAGACTCTTCGACTCTACCAAAAGAAAAAGAGCAGATAACATTACAAAAATTTCAAATACAGTCCATACGTAATAGTTATCAACAGCAAAACTTTCACTGCAGTCCTACTCAGAAGTAAGTCCAATTGCAATCCTAGGAACTTCCTCCCTATTAAGTGTATCAGGCACCAGACCTGAGGACATAGCCCTCCCCTCAACCTCAGATTCCAAGGATGACTTGCTCATACCTTCTCCTATCCCTCAGCCACACAGAAGCATGAAACTAACTAAACAACCATGGAGGTCTCTAAGGACTACAGCTAACATCCAACAGGGGCCAAGCTTCTGAAAGTTCTGGCCCTGCCAGCTTTCTTAAGGCCTCAGTAGCTTGCAGTCCCTTGCTAGGACATCAGCTCTCCTTGTGAGGAGACACTGCAATCACTATTCCCCCTGCAGTATGTTGTCCAGGCTACTAAGAATTCCTGATATTGCTGTGACCTTCAGCTTTCAGTACCATCAGCCATGGTATCCTTCTGGTGTGACTGACTTGGAAGCAGGGGGCACTTCATTACAAATGTTTCAATTCCTACTTGGATGGCCAGCTCCAGAAGGTGCTGCTTGGGGAATATCGCTCAGTCACATGGATTCTCCAGTATGGAGTTCTGTCCCCCATGCTATTTAACATTGATTGGAGGCATCTGGAATCTGAGTGCGTTGTCACCAATATACTAATGACAAGCAGCTCTATTTCTCTTTTTCATATTAATCAGGAGAAGTGGTGGATGTGCTAGTTTGGTTCCTGGCTGCAACAGTGGACTGGGTGAGAGTTAACAAACTGAAACTCAGTCCGGACAAGACTGAGATGTTGTTAGTGGGTGGTTTTTCTGACCGGATGGAGGGTTATTTATTCTTTTCTGGGTGGTGTTGCACTCCCCCCTGAAGGAGCAGGTTTGTAGCTTGGGGGATCTAATGGAGTCATCATTACCACTTTAGGCTCAGGTGGCCTTGGTAACACAGAGTACCTTCTACCAGCTTCAGTGGCCCAGCTATGCTACTATCTGGATAGGGATAACCTGGCTTAAGTATTCTCTACCCTTGAAGACAATTCAGAGACTACGGCCCTTGAAGACAATTCAGAGGCTACAGCTTTTGCAAAATGCAGCAGCTAGATTGATAGCAGGGATCAGAAGGTCTGAACATATAACAATGATTCTGGCCCACTTGCACTGGCTGCCTGTACGTTTCCAAGCCAAATTCAAGATGCTGGTCTCATACTTATAAAGCGTTACAGGGCTCAGGACTGCAGTTTTGGATGAAGCATGTCTCCAGGTATGAACCTACCCATACATTATGATCAACATCTGAGGCCTTCCTCCGAGGGTGGTTTGGACGATGGCAACAAGGGAGAGGGCCTTTTTGGTGGTGGCCCACCAATTGTGGAATGCTCTCCCCAGAGAGATCCACCTGGTGCCAACCTTGAGTTTCCTTTACTCCAAGGCATTTTATGGAGTATGATGGAGCTTTTTAATGTGTGTTTTTTTTAATTGGGTCCTGGCCTTTTTTAAAAAAAACAACTATTGTTTTAGCTATTTCAAATTGTTTTAAATTTCTGTACATTAAAGGTTTTATGTTGTATTTTAGAGGTTGTTGTTTTGTAAGCTGCTTAGAGTGCTTTGGCTATTGGGCAGTGTAGAAATATAGTAACTGAATAAAATGTAAATGAATGAAGGACTCTGTTCTCCTGGTCTCGGCTGTGCTTTGCCAGATTTGACCAGGCTTTAAACACGATACCTCTATTCTTGGCATTGAATCATCTGTGAATTCATGTGCTATAGACTCCTTATGTGGGACATCACGCCAAGCAAGTACAGTCATTAGAGCCAGAATGGGATGTGCACAGTTATGAATGGGATGCTCACAGATATAATTCGTTTAATTTAAAATAATTTTTGGACTGCCTTTAACGGTAGAACCCTGTTGTAATAACACAGCCATATTATAGTTTTAGTACGTACTTTTGACGGAAAAAACTATTTGCTTCTAGCTCAGCCTCCTCCCTTGTTTTCTCCAACCCTCGTTCCTGCAGTCTCCGGATCCTTTCCTCCGGGCTAATGGCTAACATCAAGACAACATCTGGCCGTAGAAGGTCTTCAGGCCAGTGATACACTTGGTGATGAAGTGGAGGGAGATTTTGCACTTTCCCACTTACTTCGGTGGCGATAGCGTATGCAGCCGTGCTGTGCCAATACCTGTCAGGTTAAAGGTAGCGCCGTGAGATTCATACCCAAGGCATCTCTGATTCTGTGCTCCAAAAACACCCAAAACCAGATTTTTGCACATGCAATTAGCTTTGCCAATAGATAACTCTACATCTATCAAAATTAGCGCATATTATTTATGCTGATTTTGAACGGCATTCGTCCTACCTGTACCGTTTGTCAAAGGAGCTTAAGGCAATATACATGGAGTTACTCATTCTAGCTTCACAAAGTAAGTCCCATCAGCCACAGCCAGCATGGTCAATGTTCAGGGATTATGGGAGCTGTTGTCCAAAACATCTGGAGGGCACTACTCCTGCTCTATCCAGTACAGCACAAAGGCAAGTTTTGTCACGGAGCAACGGAGACAGTGGTAAAGGTGATCAACGATAGCTAGGGATCGTTTTGCTTTGTTTCTACTTAGACAAGTGGCTGGAGAAAAGTTCTATATCAGACAATAGTTACGTGGAATGAGGGCAGTGGGGCTTGAGGGCCAAGGAACTTTCTTTGATATATATATCTATGTCTTTACACATAGGCAAACACATTCTGCCCCAGCTGCTGGAAAAATCATCAGAACCTCCACTGCATTTTAACAGGAACTGTCAGCAAGCTTTCACTTGTGTATTCTACCATGAGGCCTACAAATGTGGTCTTTCAAAAATAATCTGGCATTCTAAAGATGTCAATATAGGCTATGAGCTCAAGCACACTTACACAAAAGCGCGTTCGCCAGAAACAATGATATTGTTTCTAAAAAAAAAAAAAAAACCAGCGAGGACACAGTACGCTAACCCAGACTCAATGACTGAGTGTGGGTTGTTTGTTGAACCATGGGTTCGTGTGTTCTTTGATCACAGCACATTTTCTGCAGGGTGGATTATCATGTTGTCTGAATGCAGCCAGGGTAGTTTTTTAACCGTGCAGTGTGGCTTGTTAACCACCCTGAACAACCCAACAAAAAAACACAGGTTATCAAGGTGGCTTGTTCGAGGAAATGAGCCACACTGCATGGTTAACAAGCCACCCTGGCTGCATTTAGACAACACAATAACCCACAACAAATAGCCCATGGTTCAAAACAACCCACACTCAACCACTGAGTGAGGGAAACCGTGCTGTGTAAAATGCCCCAAAGGGCTTGACATGCCAACTGGTACTTTTTTCTTTTCCCCTTTGAAGAACAGAGGCCCATGCTATCTCTCCCTCCCTCCCTCCCTCCCTCCCTCCCTCCCTCCCTCCCTCTCTCTCTCTCTCCACACACACACAGTGTTGCTTTTGAAATGCCTTAGAATTTCTTTCAATACAGGGTTGTCATATAGCATCGGGAAACTGCTGCTGGAGAAACACAAGTTCAAAGCCCCTTTGGGTGAACTAGCCACACAGTTCTTTGGATCTATGCCAATTATTTTAGGGTAGTGTTAAGTAATTGACACCTAATGCTCAACCACACATATATACTTGAGCTTTGTAAAGGGCTCCAAATCCAAACAGTGGTAAGTAGGACAAAAATAACCTCAATGCTAACCTCACACAGGAAATGGCTCATGTAATTATAAAACAATTCATGGTATCTTCCTATCTTTACTCTTCCCTGGAAATAGCAGGAACATCACAGCTTAGTTTGCACAAATGGCTATCAAGGGACTGGGACAAGGGTTCTCAATTCCCATAACTCCACTCCGCATAATATGCAACGAAGAAGATAATTCATTTTTACAAACCTGTCCAAAATCACTGGCGACTTTGTGGATTCTTTTGCTATTTCGGAAGCAACGATGTAGTTGGTCAGAGCATAAAACGCTCTCCGTATGAGCGTCGGTTCGTCATCAAACATCTTTCTCCACTGGCTGACACAAGGTGGAGGAGACCTCAAGAGTACGGCGTTCAACGAGTCCTTCAAAGCATGAGTTACTGTTGTTTTGCCTACATTTGATACAGGAAGGAAAACGCCCCTTATTCATCACACAGCACAAGAGCTGATCAGGTTAAGAAGAAATCAGAACAGAAAATAAAGATCATGTGCATAAAAGCGCAACATGTACAGCTCACACTCAAGCCCAATTAAGGGCTATGCTGTTGATAAGAAGCATGTATCTGCAGATGGGTTGGAACAGCTTTGGAACGCAAAGACCAGGAGGATTCCCACAGCCGTTGAGACCCTAGATGGTTATTGCTGTAGTTGAGGAAAGGAAGCAGGCGCTCAAGGCCTACCCCTGGAATGGAGTTGAGTTTCTCCTGCCACCTTCCCCAGTGACACTGCCTCACAGCCACCATGAATTTTGGAGCAAGGAAGTGCAGAGCAGCAGGGAAGCAGGAAGAGATGACAAACCTCCCTGATCATCGCCTTCCCCACCTGCTACCGCTGCTTCATGAGGACTGGGCCCCCTTAGAGAGGCTGTTCTGACCGTCTTGTGAGGAATTAAACTGTCGCCACTGCTGTCTCGTAGTTAGGCTCCACCCACCCCGCCAAATTCTAATTATATACATCCTCTCTCCTTCTTTATACCGTGTGTCACATCTTAAATTTAGTCATTAAGCATGAGGGCAGTGGCTGCAGCACTTTCTCTGGGAGCCTTTTGGCTAAAGAGCGGGGTATAAATGCTGCAAATAAATAAAGGGAAAGGCTGAGCCAGAGAATGGCATAGCACAGCCTACCCCAGCCTGGTGCCTTCAAAAGGTTTGAAATTACATTTCCCATCATCCCTGTCCACTGCCATGTTGACTGAGGCTGGTGGGACAGGTAGTCCAAAATATCTCGAGGAGGACACCAGGGCCAGATCTACACCAAGCAGGATAGGACTCATTAAAAACGGTGGGAAAACTGTGTATGGAGTGTATCCTGGGCCCCAACAGTTGTCACTGCTGTTATAAACCGTTTTAAAGCAGTAGCGTAGATCTTGCCTAGGTTGGGGAAGGCCGGCATAGTGTCTTCAGCTACAAATTAGGAAGTTCTTCGTTCAAATCTTATCCTTGCCGTGAACTCACTGCATGCTCTTTGGCAAGCCACCATTCTCCCAGCCTCAACACCTGCCCCAGCAACACTCTCACACTGGCAAACACTACAGTAAAGTAGTACTCATCTCCCTGGCAGCGTTGTTGTATAGCTTTATGGTGAGCAAAAATGTTCATGCAGGTGGCAGGGTTGTTTTACGGATCACAATGTAACATACATGAAGCATTTTGGACACACGAATGTGCCAGGTATTATTATGGATGCAGAGGTCCTTTCCTGTAACCTATCCTGGTCTCCCTTGACTAAACCTTTAACTTTCTGCCACTGAAATGATTGGAGGCAAAATTCAAAAGCATCCCCTGAAAGCCCCTTGAATTTGTCAGCGTCTGCCATATGACATTAAATACCACATAGCATTATGCAGCCAGAAATTCAGAGCTTAACTTAGATGTCCCAGAGTTTATTTTATAGCCTGTTTTTACCTCAGGAGGGGAATAGAGGCTCTGTTGGGAGAGGAGGGGGCAGCAGAGTTCCTTTCCCCCTTTCTCTCCCTCCTACTCTGATTCCCTCACCCGCCCTCAAGTTATGTTCTTCTGCCTGCCCTCCTGTTGTGCTTGCCTCACAACAGAAAGAATAGGATCACTGCAAGACAGGCTCTCCTAAAGGCCATTTCCATCATTTCCCTGAATTCACACCCTAGCCCGTGATGTGGAAAAAAAGATGTGGAGTTCTTCCTGTTAGGGCACATCCACACTACAGACTTAAAAAACAGTTTCACAGTCCTTAACTCTCTCATGGAGATCTTGGAAATTCTGTAACGGGGGAGGTATTGGGATGTCTGACAGAAAATTCTCAACACCTTCCAAGAAATAAACGTTCCCGGGATTCTTTTGAGGAAGCCATGACAGTTAAGCTAGTATTCAACAAATGCAAGTCTGTAGTACAAATAACAGACTATTGGGTAAAGTTTTCTCGTTTTAGGGATGTGCATGCCCGAAAATATCGTATTTTATCGTTATCGGAATTTCAGACCAAAAAAATTATCGTCTCCAATAATATCGTAGGTTAATTGTATCGTCTTCACGATAATTATCGGAAATCCGCTATTTAATTTGCAGCCCCATTGTGCCCTATAGAGCTGATTTTTAAAGAAAACAATGCCTATAACTTCTGTATTTTCAAAGTTACAGGCTTGAAACTTGGTCACAATGCTTATGGGGTATGCCCAAATGTGTGTATGAAATTTGAGATCGATCCCTCCAACCCTCGATTTTATATGAATTTATTAAAGAATGTTTAAGTTCTGACAGGTCAAAAGTTGCATGACCTTTCAAAAATTCATATAAAATACAGCAGTGGAGGGATTGATCTGAAATTTGGCACATATGTGTAGCAACATGGGCTAGACATGTGTATGAAATTTGAGATCGATCCCTCCAACCCTCAATTTTATGTGAATTTTTTTAAAGATCCTGCAACTTTTTGACAGGTCTGAATGAACACACGTGGCGAGCTGTCATTCTGACCTGTCAGAACTTAAACAATCTTTAATAAATTCATAAAAAATCAAGGGTTGGAGGGATCGATTTCAAATTTCATACACATACTTAGGCATACCCCATAAGCACTGTGACCAAGTTTCAAGCCTCTAACTTTTAAAATACTTAAGTTATAGGTTTATTTATATGGCAGTCCGATAATCCAATATAATCGAGCTGAAAATTATCAGATCGGATATTTATCGGAGGTTTTTCTATCGTATCGTTATCATTAAATGCATGCACGATAAAGAGCATATCGTTATCATACATTTTAACGATATGATATACATCCCTACTTAAAATCTATTCACCTCTCCTCAAAATGCCACCAAGACCATTATTCTTTCATTTATTCAATTGTTTATTTGTCCTTGTTTACTTTTTTGTCTCCTTTGGACAGTTGAAGAGCCCTCAAAGCAGCTAACTACCAGAAGACACACATAAGCATACATAAAGTTCTTTTAAAATGTGCCATGTGCGCACTTTTATATTTAACCATGAAACAACTTAGCAAGCACCCTTTGTAATCCTAAAGTCTTATGTGACACTTGTAGGGGCAACTGTGAGAAATGACAATGAGTCAATGACAGTTTGTAGTTAAAAGAAAAATGTATGTTTTAACAGGAGGGGAGAAGTCACACATTCTAATCCTATGCATGATATTGAGTAGTCCTGTGAGTTTAGTGGGGTTACTCCCAAATAAGCACTAGGGGTCCACAAATATTTTGAGTTGGTGGGCACATTTGGAACATTGAGAAAGCATCATGGGTGTTCTCATAAAATGGTTGCTAACAGAGGTTTTTTTTGCCAATTCATAAAATGGCAGCCATAGTGGAGATGGCTGGTAATAAAACATTCATTTCAAAGAAAACAAGCTGGTGAATGTAAAAGAAAGATGCGTAAGAACCACAAACCTAAGTGCAAAGCAAAGGTGGGGATTGAGGTCCAAAACACAAAACCACTCTTTTCAACCCATATAAAGATGGCGCTAGAGGGCAGCACTTTGCAACATGACAGCCTCCCAGTTTTAAAAAAAGTCATTAAATTTTTTTTAAGATATCAAATTACATTCAGGACAGCCAGGGAGTATTGCAGGGACCAAGAGAGGTGCCTGTGCACACATTGGTGCCCATAGGCTCCACGGTGGAAACCCCAAGTATGAAGGATTGTAGCCTTCACAGCATGAGAAAAATGTGAACTCCAACTTTCTTGAAAGTGTGATGCTACATAGTGTTTGAGAAGTAAAAGTAAAAGCACTCCACATGCTGAATAGATGAATTATATTGCTAAATAAAAACTACACAGATACTTTAGTACTATTTATTTAGGACTTCCAGTTTTGCCTTAAGTTCTTACCTGTTGCATCCAGCCCCTCAATAACTATCACAGGGAAATCTCCCTTCTTTGGATGCTCAGGGCACCTATCCACAAGATCAAGGACCGCTTTGGCTTCAGGAATTAGAGAAGTGCACTGGAATGAAAACATGCATTAATCCAAAGCACTTAGTGTTGAGGTTTTGTTCTTGCTCTTTCCTGCAAGCAAGTCCCTTACTGATTTCAGCAATGTCTGTGATGTACATTTAGCCTGCCCAGATGAGAAAGAGGACAGGATCCTGTACCATCAGTAATGTTGATTAAAGGAAATTCCAACAGTGCAGCTTGCCAGGCAAGATACACCTGCTAATATCCTTCCTCTACACCACTAAAAAGAAAGGAGTCCTGTCTTCTTTTTTTACATGGCTACCCTATGAGCATTTAAGAGCAGAGGAATTCATCACAAAAGCTTGGTTGGCCTAAGGGAGCTCGAAGCTTTATGAGATGATGAGACAACAACACAACCAAACAGTGCATTATCTTATACAGGGGCACTGTGGGTAAAGAGAGATTCACAAGTCCAAGTTTGGACATTAAAAGAAACAGAGAGAAAGGAAAGCACAATACTTCTCATTCTCCACCACTGTTACCACAAGCTATCTCCATAAGCTCGACTCCATAAACTCTTGCTCATGTGATGAAACAACTCATTGAAAGAAGTATTGCCAAGGGTCCTAATACTAGAATCTGGAGGTCATCCAACGAATCTAAAACAGTGGGAAATTCAGGACAGGTGAAAAGAAGTTTTTCTTCACACAGCACATAGTTAAACCATGGAATTTGCTACCACAAGAGGTAGCAACAGCCACCAACATGGATGGCTTTAAAATTCAAGGAGGATAAAGCTATCAATGGCTACTAGCCATGATGGCTATATATTATCTCCAGTATCAGAAGCAGTTTGCCTTGGAATAACAACCGCTGGGAAATAAGAGCAGGAAGGTATTAAATTGTGATCATGCCCTGCTTGTGGACTTCCCATAGGTATATGGTTGGTCAGTATGGGAAACAGGATGTTGGACAAGAGAGGCCTTTGGTCTGATCCCATGGTCAACCCGCATGCATACCAAGGGTTGGCAAGGGTGGTTGATTTCCCCACAGAGGAGTGCCAATGCTCAAGCCTTCCTGTAAGTCACATTGGGCCTGTTCAGATAACACGCTAAGCCACAGTTAGGCTGCTAACCCTTTTGCAGCAAATGGTTAGTAAGCATGTTTAAACCGTGGTTATGTAGCCACCATGATTCGGAATGATTCACACGACACGCTAAGCCATAATGTTTAGCTCAAAATGCTTAACCACTGTGGCTCAGAGTGTCATCTGTGGTCCAGACGCAATCTGAGACCTTCATAACACCTAGCTGAGACTAATCCAGTTCAGTCCGCTATTGACTCTTAAAACTATGTCCAAATGCTGAGTTTGAGAGGCTATAACATCAAGCCAACTTCCCCCCTCCTCCCCCCCCAATCCTGTTAAGACCAATCTCTTCCGGCAGGCCTACCCAGAAGAATTTTAAGAGTTTTATTGGTATTTTAATAATATATTAGTTTTACGTGCTTTTAATCAGTTTTATGTATTGTATAATTGATGTTGTTCCCCGCTTCGATCCAGAGGGAGAGGCGGGTAAAAAATAAATAAACAAACAAATTATTATTATTATTATTGTTAAAAGTCTTCTGGGGAATTAAAAGGTTGCTCATTGTTTTGTGGCATTTTTGCTTGGTCTTCACAAAGAACATAAGAAGTCCCATGCCGGCTCAGACCAAGGCTCCATCTAGTCCAGCACTCTGTTCACAGTGGCCAACCAGATGTTGGCCAGGGACCAACAAAGCAGGGCACGAGTGCAACAGCAGCAACTGGTTTATATAGACTTACTGCCTCTGATATTGTGTTAGGATCTACATGAACTGCGGGACACTGTGCAACAGAACCCTCCTGCCCATGTTCCTCAGCAAATGGTGCACACAGGCTTACTGCCTCTGATACTGGAGGTAGCATATAGCCATTAGGACTAAGTAGCCATTGATAGCCTTCTACAGGAATTTATCTAATCTCATTTTAAAGCCATCCAAATTAGTGTCCATCAGCACATCTTGTGGTAGCGATTTCCATAGTTTATGCGCTGTGTGAACCCTTTTATTTGTCTACCAATCAGCTTCATGGGATGACCCAGGGTTCTAGTATTATGGGAGAAGAAAAATCTCTCCCTATCCACATTCTCCACACCATGCATAATTTTGTATACCTCTAAAAGTATTACCTGACTGTAGATTCTGGAACTCTTTGACCTAGAAACCCTGCAGACGCCTCCCATCTCCTCAGAAGGCTGTCACTCATATGCTTCACACTTGCTCAGAGATGCCCTTTTGCCTTTAGTATTTCATATATTCCAAATCCAGGGCTAAGTCATGAGCGTGTTGAAAAGCAGCACCAGGACTAGGCCCTGGCTCCAGGGAAGCCCTCCCTGCTCGTGTGAACTGGCCGCTAGGATATCACTAACCTCCTCCAGGACCGCGCGGGCAGCTTCTAGCGAGTTGAACACAGCGGTGTCGAAAAGGTGCGCAGCGGCAGGATAGAGCTTCGGCTCTTCAGCGGCAACTACGCGCATCCTTCCAAGCAACTCTTTGCCCTCTGCTGCCCCCTTCAGGCACCACAGCGCCTGCCACACCTCGCCATCTTCAGCCGCCTCGTACACAGACAGGTGGGCCGGCATGGGCAACAGGAGACGCAGCAGCTCCTCCAAGGAGCGCTCGGTGTCCGGCAATCGCTGCTCGTCTTGAACTAGGAAGCCTCTCTCCAGGGCAGCCGCTTGGGGACTGTAGGAGAGGAGCGCCAGGACTTTGCTCCGAGATGCGAAAGGCTCCCGGCTCAGTCTCTGCTGCAGATTTCTGTGCAGCCTGGCAGCCCGGACGCGCTCTCGGGGGCTTGGCGCAGCTGGTATGCAGAAGGAATAGCATCGCCCGGGACGAGGCAAAAAGCACCGGGGCGGCGCAGCGTTGACTAGGAGGCGCTCATACATGCTGCTCAGGGTGAAATAGACCAGATCCGAGCTTTCCGATTCCACCACGAAGCAGTGCTCCGGAGAGGCGTGTTTAGGACGCATCGCCATGGCAGGCCTCGACCTGAGCAGCAGCGAGGCCAGTGGAAGGGTGCTGCGTTGTAGCATTGGCGCACCCAAGTGAATCGAAACTTGCAGCGTTGGGAAAAGCTGCCTTCGGGGTCGGGGAAACGAAAGCGATCGGGGCCCGTGTACTGTTTAAGCAGGGCGGCTGCTAAAGCTATAGGCGGCTCGTTCTTATCTCCTGGGACAGCCAGTGCCGCCGAGAAACAAAAGTGAACTAGTTTTCAAATGGCAGGCCACTCGCGCTTGCAAAGAAACGAAACTTACGCTGTAGGAGGAAGTAACGTGTGCTGTTATGCAAGAGCTCTCCCCTCCCTCCCCGGGACATTCGCCAAAGCAAAACAACAAGCAAAAAATGAAATGGAAACTGACACGAAATGAAACTGAAACGGGAATGAAAGATTCCGCGGGGGCAGCCGTATTAGTTTGTTAGGGCGCGCGCGGGCGCAGACACGCGTGCACACACACACAGCTGCAATCCCGTGCACATTTACTTGAGTAAACCCAATTGAAATCACGGGAGCTTACTTCTGAGCACACGTGTATAGAATTGCACTGTTACTGTGACAAACTTTCCTAGAGCTCCATCAGACCAGCGTTTTATTACACAGTTGTTACTGGACTCTCCCGGATTTTCTCGTCCCTCTCACAACGTCATTTGCTTCCTGCACATCTCCTGCCCCTTCTAGCCTTCTTCACGCCACAAAAAATCCACCAAAAACAAAACAAAATACCCACCCCAGGGAGTCCAACTTATTTTTAAAGATGAAGTTGCCACTATCTCCTGTGTGCGGGAGAAGCAGCGCTATCAAAACGGCCCACCGAATGGGCCACGTGCTGTTTGCTTCCCCTTTCAAAAGAGGAAATAATGAGGACAATTAAGCACTTGGAGAAGTGAGGGTAAGCAAACGGGATTTTCCCCTGTGTGATGACGCCAGAGCTCACTCCTGTACAGGAGCTTAATGTAAATACTGGGACACAAAAGGGAAAAGTACACCCTCTGATGAATTTATAAAAAACTCAAAGTATACAACAGGGATAGGCAAAAAATAAAAATAAAAAATTGGCCCATGGGGACTTGGCAGTTTGAGAAACTATCCTGGCACCTCCACAAAATGGCTGCCATGAGGGGCCTAGCTAGTCACAAAAGACATATAACTGCCCCAAAGATTGAGTCCAAAGCAATGATGGGGTCTGAACTCCAACACACCAAACAACACCTTTGAACCCACAGTTTTGAATACCCGACAGAAACCTATTTCACAGAAGGCAAAAACTCTTTCCTCTCTCCACACCCCCTGCCAGCCAACTCATTCCCCCTATCTCACTCATTCTCTCACACACAGACCACAGCCATCCATCTTCCATCCATACACACACAAGCACTTAGTGTATCCATGATGCATTCCTACACATGCATCCCTTCTCTTGCACAAAAAAAATCACAATCAGTTTTTTGGGATCCTTCTAAAATCCACCCCAACCCCTTCCCTCTCCTATTTCTCATACACATGCTTTCCCCCTCATCAATTCAGACATACAAGCACACCCTCCCACCCCCAGGTAGTTTCCAGCTTTCCCCCACCCCATAGCCCCTGCTGGCTTTCTGCTGCTTTCCCTCCCAACTGGCTTGCCTGAACCTCCAGCTGGCTTACCACTGTCCTTCCTAGCCCACCTCCCTGCTTTCTCTTAGGTTACCCAACAAAAGTAACAAGAATTGCAGTTTCTTCTTAGTTACTGGGCATGCTGCAGAAAAAAAATCAGCCTGCAGCCATCACCAGCCATCTCCATTTCCTAAGATGGTCACTGAGCCCCATGTATGGCTTAGAGGCTTTCGTGGGAAATAAAGGTGGTTGCATGCAGCTGCAGGCCCTCAGCTTATTTTGAAGTCATCACAGCTGCCAGTAAGAAAATCTGTTAATTGGGAAAAAAAGTGCAAGAGGAGACCAGATAAGCTGCATTACCACAGCATCTATAATGGGTGCTGATAACAACACAACAACCTTCCTAGTTTTGCTATACTAATTTAACATCGGTAGTGAAATAGAATACTCTATTCTCAAAGGACATCCCAGTGGGCATAACCACGGACAAAAACCACAGACTCAAGATTATGACTGGAACAAATTAAGTGGTTTATTGGCATGTAAAGCTCAGCACAAGAATGGAAGAAAAATGATAGCATAGATTCAAATAACCACATGGAACAATATATATAAAGGAAAACCCATGAAAATAAGGCTATTGGTTTATAAAAAAAAACACAGCACAATTCGCCACAGCAATGAGGAAATAATATCACAGGATGGCACTGACAAATAAGCAAAGAAGTTGCATAAGAAAATGACACTGACAAATCAGCTACTGAAAGCAAATTTGAATAAGGACCCTAAACCTGCATCTTTCTACCAAAAACTTCCTCCAGCACATTTAGTGTAAAAGAATGCTAAGTTCCAGAACCAATTTTAGACTGCCTATTATTGTGGAAGAGAGGTCATAGCTACCTATTTGCATTATTTTCCTTCAATGTCATCATTTATATAAATTTGGTGTTGGAATCCATACATGGACATATGGACGATTCCACCTTTCATGGATGCCCATAACCTATCTAGGACCCCTACTGTCCGTTACCATCCACGTACATGTCACTTTGACACATTTCTCTTCAAAACAACCAGAATATGTTATGACTTCTCTATCCACTGTGACGCCTCTTACTGCTCCTTTGGTATCTTATTAGGCCTGGGGTTCGTCATCCTTATCACTGACTTAAACTTTGCTTCAGCAAAAATTCCAGGCAGACGCTGGACTTTTCCATTCCTGTCATTCATTTTAGTTCATTATGGCTGAATTTGAATTTGGTGGTTCCTTGGGCCAGATTTACGACACAAACGGCAACAGCATGGATGCTGCTTTCCAAAGGGCTGCAAGGGAATACATGTAAATAGTCCAGCCATATGAGCAGGCTGATATCATGGGTTTGACCCCATCAATAAGAAGCCCCCATGCAGTCAGGGAAGGAGGCTTCTGTGTGAGGCTAGTAGGACAGAGTTTTGACACAGGGTGCTTCCAGGTGGAGGGCTCCTAATGCTACCAAATAAAAGACGATCGGACGATTCGGACGACACTTCAGGCAATGGAGGGGGGAAGAGGCAACTGTCAGTTGTGTTGCTTATTGTGTCGTGTGTTGAGCGACACACAACGCACACACAACTGATGGTACATTATTAAGCAACGGGGGAAAACAACGGGCAACTTTCAGCCGCATGGCAGGGGAGGGGCAACATGTCTTGTGACGGGCACTCCAAAAATAACTTACCGTCCATTGCCTCTTCCCCCGTTGCCTAACGTGTCATCCGAACTAAGCCATATATAAGAACAACAGAAGAGCCATGCTGGATCAAACCAAGGGTCCATCTAGTCCAGCACTCTGTTCACACAGTGGCCAACCAGATGTTGACCAGCAAGCAGGGCACGAGTGCAACAGCACCCTCCCACCCATGTTCCCCAGCAACTGGTGTATATTGACTTACTGACTTACAGCGTAGGATCTACACTGGAGCTCCTATTATTATGCAATTGCTGCTCTGGAGGCACACATTAATGAAGCACAGCATCCATTGGATTTATTACATAATCAAATGTCACACATCAATGCATGGTGTTGTCATTGTGGAAGAAGTTGAGTGTGTGTGTGAAAGGTAACACTGCATTCCACGCACTGAGTCAGGGCCAGAGCACCATAGCCTCACCTGGAAGCTCCCACAGAAAGACGGAAAGAGCTCGTTCACTGCCATGCATAAGTAAGGGAATATTGTAAACCACCGAGGAATTTTACTATATTTAACGGAATACAAATCCCACAAATAAATAAGGAAAGTTGGAGAAGCTTTAGGAAAGGGGGCAAGATGTTACCTTCTCCTTCGCCCTTTAAAACAACGGAGCTTTCCCATTACTGCATCGCAGGGCTGGGAAAGGCTTGCACCTGTTGGATTTATGTCTGTTAAACAGCTTGTAAAACAAAGGGTAAAATCCAACACAAATCCTAATTTAAGTCCCATTCATTTCAATGGGTCAACTCAAAGTGGGACTTACGTTGGATTTTACCCAAAGGAACCCACCCCCGCCCTCCTTTGGGGCGTGAAATTTAAAATATAGCAGGTTAGCGCGTTTCCTTTCAAAGCCCGTCCAGAGTCATTCGGGCACATCCTGTCGTATATTCCAGCGTATTGTCTTCCCCGCCGCCCTTCGTCCCCACGTATATGGGACAGCATCGCCGTGACGCCCAGGTCGAGCCAAGGTTTGCTGCGTGGTAACGGAAAGCGAAACTGCACTCTCCGCCAGCCTTGAGCCGCCGCGGTCACATGCGCCCTATTATCTGCTCGCTTAAAAAGCCGCGCGGCTCCCGAGCGCCACCCAGACGGCCAGAGCGAGAGCGCTGCTGCCATGTATTCGCCCCCCAGCCAGCTGCTCCGCCTCCTGCTCCGAGCCCTGAGCATCCTCTGGAGCGCCCTGGCGCCCCCCTGCCTCTGGCTCTGGGGGGCGCCGCCGAGGAAAGGCCTCAGGGAGGGCGCCCCCGCCGTGCCCCTGCCGGTGCCGCTCAGCGTCAACTACCACTTCACCCGCCAGTGCAACTACAAGTGTGGGTTCTGCTTCCACACCGCCAAGAGCTCCTTCGTGTTGCCCCTGGAGGAAGCCAAGAGGGGGCTCAGCTTGCTCAGGCAGGCGGGTGAGTGATGCGAGTCAGTGGCCCCGGTGGCCGGCTTTGGGTACAGGGCTGGTCTGGCAGCCTTTTGTTTTGGGGGCAAGCTGGGACGTGGCTCTTGCCGGGGAAGTGTGATGATGAGGACCAGTTTCAGGTTTGCTTGGCACTCAAAAGATAGGAAGAACCCTGCCAAAAGGAGAGGGATAAAGGGGGCATCCCTTACTCTCTAGGAATTGGTTTGTGTGCTTGCTTGTTTATTTAAAGGAGTTCTATACTACTCTTCATGGATTGATTCTGGGAGCATTAGGAATAATTAAAGGGGCAACCCTACACTTGTTTAGACAGAAACAAAGTCCTACAGCACCCAGCATTTCCCAATCAGGCAGGTTGGGGCATGCTGGTACCTGTAGGACCTTTTTCTGTCTAAACATCCATAGGATTGCACATTAATTAAATACAGTACGTGACAATTCCAGCAGCCAAAGAAAAGGTGCTAGCTGTGGAAGATGGGAGTTGTAGTCCAAGCCATCTAGAGGGTGCCAGGTTGGAGAAGACTGAGCTAAGGACTTAAACCAGAGCCCCAGAAGCTCATTTGAAATCCCAAAATACATCTGTTGCCCCTACATGTGTGCACAAGTGTGGGCACCCACCCCAAGACTGCTCACTTCTCAGTCCTGATTTTCCATAGAATCTGGAGGCTGGCTTGAGAAAATCGCACCGCATGAAAAATAGACTGATCCCATAAAGACAACATGATATGTATGTAAGAAGGGGGAAGGGCTGTGCTTCAGTGATAAAGAGCACACACTTTGCATGAAAAAAGTAATCCAGGTTCAGTCTCCACTATCTGGAGGAAGGCCTGGGAAAGACTCCTGTCTGAAACCTTGGGGAGCCGTTACCAATACTGTAATTTGGTATGAAGTATTTTCATATTTTCATACATGAAAAAGGACAGAGTATGGTGAGAGATTGTGTTATGTGTGCCCTACACGTGCCCTATCTATCTATTTAGCCACCCATCTTGCTTTATTTACTTATTTTTCTCTCTCTGCCACATTCCAGGCATGGAGAAAATAAACTTTTCAGGAGGGGAGCCATTTCTGCAAGAGAGAGGCGAATTTGTCGGAAAGCTGGTCCAATTTTGCAAACAGGAACTGAAACTGCCAAGCGTTAGCATCGTGAGCAACGGCAGCATGATTAAAGAAAGATGGTTCAAGCGCTATGGTAAGAGAAAGAATTATCAGATGCTTTAGTATAATAATTCTTATGTAATTTATTTGACAGGCTGGCAGACTGTTTGGGGGGTGGCTGGGGAGGTAGGAATGGAGTAGATTATACTGGAAGAAGGCGTTGCTGGTTAGCTGGAACCCTGGACAAAAGTATTGCACACAGCACATTTTGTTGCAGATCTCACTTTTAGCAATGAAATGCTCAGGATTGGGACTGGCAGCAGAGCAGAAGTCCTGGGATGAGGGAGAAAATGGTGTCCTTTAATCGCTTCCCCACTCCTGAGCCTCACCCGCCCCTGAGAGCCCTAGGCAGCACAATAAGGCTCCTGTTCCTGGCTGTCTGAGCCTTCAGCATAAGCACTTCACTTGGGCGTTGGGGATACGCTACAACAATTTGTTACAAGTCCCACTTGTTTTTCATCTATTTTCATTCTTAGCCGGCAGCTAGATATGTTACTTTTATCATCATCAACGTATTCCAGGCATTTCTAAGATATCTGAATTTCTCTCCTCTTTGTTTATCAATAGCCACTTGCTGTTATTTAAAATGTATCATTTGTTCTTCATCCTGCTTGAATACTGAGTCTGCCAAATCAGGGAGTTTTAGGTTCAAATGGAAGGCTAAATGCCATGATTTCTTTTCTTAATGTGAGCTTTCCACCTGCGTATTTTGTTTGCTCCTTGTGCAGGCGTACAGATCTGTAACATGTGGAGGAATGTGTAATGTGGAGTTACACATTTCTCTTTCAGGTGAAAATAGAAGTAAATTAAAAAAAGAGTTACAGAAACAAAATGTTACTAGTTTGATGAAGGTCTAATCCACACCAAGGCCTGATAAACACCAAGCATGATATAGCACTATGAATAGGCTGACCATATGAAAAGGAGGACAGGGCTCATGTAACTTTAACAGTTGTAGAGAAAAGGGAATTTCAGCCAGCATCATTTGTATGCAATTAGTTCCTGGTGAAATTCCCTCTTCATCACAACAGTTAAAGCTGCAGGGGCCCTGCCTTCTTTTGTATCTGGTCACTCTAGTATAGTGCTTGCAACTTTAATTGCTTTGATGAAGAGGTGATTTCGCCAGGTACTAATTGCATACAAATGATGCTGGCTGAAATTCCCTTTTCTCTGCAACTGTTAAAGTTACATGAGCCCTGTCCTCCTTTTCATATGGTCAGCCTAACTATGAAAGCGGTATGAAAGTGGTATATAAGAGGCAGGAGCCACACCAAGCAGAATATAGCGGTATGAAAGCAATATATGGTATGTGTCATGGGCCCCAACAGTTGTCAGTGCACTTCAATACCATTATAAAACAGTAGTGTGGCTCCTGCCTTTTATATACCACTTTCATACCACTTTTATAGTGCTATATCCTGCTTGGTCTGCATTAGGCTAAAGAAAGAAAATGATTGAGACAATTGTGAGAACTTCTTTTTATGGCATGGGATTATACTCACTGCTTTGTAAACACTAATTAAAAGAATTCTTATTACTAGCTTTTAAAGGAGCAAGTATTTACATTCCAAACTAGGCAGTCAAGTTCAAAAGTATGGTGAGACTTATGATCCTTTGCCATATGCCCTTGCACTTTAATGATCTGAAGTGAAAGTAAGCCTAACAACCTCCTTAACCTTCCACACAAAAACACTTGCCCCAATTTCGCAAGGGAGTTCCACATATGGAAATAGCCTTTTGTGTGTGAAGCTGATGCTGATACAAGCACACATCCTCATCAATTTGTAGTATTTCTCTGAGCCCCAATGAATTAGCTAGCTGCAACTTTTGATACAGATGGAATGCAAATGTGACTAGTTGCAAGTGTTTAGAGTGGGATGAGGGCTGTTGTTTGTAATTATTATTATTATTATTATTATTATTAATTAAACTTATATACCGCCCCATAGCTGAAGCACTCTGGGCGGTTTGCAAAGATTAAAACATTGAACATTTAAGAAAACAGATATACAAAATTTAAAAACCATAAAAGCATAAAACAGCTAATATACAAAGACAATAACCATTTAAACAGCTATTGATCTGAGGAAAACCAATACATCATTAAAATACCAATAAAACACCAATAAAACACTTAAAATTCATCTGGGTAGGCCTGCCGGAAGAGTTCAGTCTTTATAGCTCTTTTAAATTCTTGAAGACTGGTGAGTTGGCGGATCTTTCCCAGCAGGTCATTCCGCAATCTGGGAACGGCAGAAGAGAAGGTCCTCTGGGTAACGGTTGTCAACCTAGTTTTTGTTGACTGTAGTAAATTCTTCCCAGAGGACCCGAGCGTGCGGGGCAGATTGTATGGGAGAAGGCGATCCCGCAGGTAACCTGGACCCAAACTATGTAGGGCTTTAAAGGTAATAACCAACACTTTGTACTTCGCCCGGAAACTAATTGGCAGCCGGTGGAGAGATTTCAAAGCTGGTGTGATATGGTCACCCCTTGGCGTACCAGTGACCAACCTGGCTGCCATATTTTGAACTAGTTGAAGCTTCCGGACTAGGCACAGAGGTAGCCCTGTGTACAGCACATTGCAGAAGTCGAGTCTCGAAGTTACCAGCGCGTGCACTACTGACTTTAGGGCTGCCTCTACAAGAGAGGTTTAAAGCTCTTTCAAGGCGCTTTAAAAAATTTACCTCTACAAGGAGGGAGCGCAAATCGGGCGTAGAGGCGCAATCCCTCCGATTGTGCGCATTATTGAATGCGCGTTAAATAGCGAGTTTTATTTTGTGGCGGGATCTGCTGCTGCTGCTGCTCGCTCCCCCGCTCGGCTCCTGGCTTCCCAAGCCGGCTCCTCTGGCTCCGTCTTTTGCCTTCCTCGCCCGCCCACGTCCCTCGGCAGACAGCAGGGGGAGACCCTGGCCGGGCTCGGCCAGCCCCTCCTTCCCTCCCTCCCGCGGGGGAGGGCGAAGCAGCCAGGCACGCAGGCAGGCAATGGAGCGGAGCGCTGAGGCGCGCCCGGCCCAGCGCGCCCAGCCCAGCGCGCGCGGCCCAGCGCGCGGGGGAGAGTTTCGCGTGGCCGAAGAAGGGGTCTCCCTGACGCCGCCCCCCCTCTCCCCGCCGCCGCTGCCACCGGGAAGGAGACGCTCCCCATCCAGCAGTGACAACTCCTCCCAGCTCCCCTGAGCGCCCCCCCCCACCCCCGGTTTCTTGCCTTTGCGGAGAGAAAGGCCGGCGGAGGACTCTCGCTGCCCCCTCCGCTGCTCCCCAGCCGAGATCTCTCGTACAGAGGTATTAGGCATAAATGCGCTTCAGGGATGAAGCGCATAATCACTTAACCAGGCGCAAAAGCGAATCCTTGTGGAGGGGGCCTAGGTCTTCCAACTCTAGGAAGGGGCGCAGCTGGCGTATCAGCCGAAGCTGATAGTAGGCACTCCTGGCCATCGCATCTATCTGAGCTGTTATTTGGAGCGGTGGATCCAGGAGCACCTCCAAGCTGCGAACACAGCCTTTCAGGGGGAGTGTAACCCCATCCAGAACTGGTTGACACACCTCCAACCCCAGGTTGTGGCCCTTGACAGTAAGCACCTCCGACTTGTCTGGATTCAGCTTCAGTTTGTTTTTCCTCATCCAGCCCATTACCTCCTCCAAGCATTCATTCAGAGGAGACATACTGTCCTTAGCTGACGCTGTTGTCAAAGGCATAGAGAAATATATTTGGGTACGGATAGCACCCCACCCCATGCCTCTGGATGATCTCTCCCAGTGGTTTCATGTAGATGTTAAACAGCATTGGGGATAGGATGGCGCCTTGTGGTACACCACATACCAGCTCCTTCTTTGACGAGCAACTATCCCCAAGCATCACCATCTGGAACCTGCCTGAGAGGTAGGACCGGAACCACTGAAGCACAGTTCCCCCGAGTCCCAATCCTCTCAGGCGTTCCAGAAGGATACCATGGTCGATGGTATCAAAAGCTGCTGAGAGGTCCAGAAGTACCAGCAGGTACACACTCCCCCTGTCAATACTCAAGTGTAGATCATCCACTAAGGCAACCATAGCAGTCTCAACTCCATGTCCTGCCCTGAAGCCGGTTTGAAATGGGTCTAGAAAATCTGTATCATCCTATGCATGTTGAGACAGAAAAGGGCCTATAACTTCTACAACTGCTTGGAGTTGTTGGACTTTTTTTGTCTAAAGATGCATGGGGTTCGATCTGATAGCAAAAAATAATCCTGTATTAGTGAAGAATAACGGTATCATTCACAACTAGCTGCCTTGATGATAAAAGAAAGAAATGGTATATAGAAAAAAGAGATAAACTTGAGAATCATGATCCGATTTGACCCTTTGTTGAATATTTTGGAATTGATTAAAGTTTGATATTGGCCACTAGGTCTAACTTTGGGGAACTTAGTTTTCACTTGCCTTTTTCACTTTCATCTTTACTTTTTCTTTCTGTCGTTATTTTGTGAAAGATCTGCTTATCTACCTTCCCCGTTGGCTCACCTTTCATTTGGTTTTCATAAACTCAAATATTCTCAATTGGATTAATGTAGTGCCACTTTAGTTGGTCATTCTGATTGCCACATTAAGACTTCTTAAAACTATTTTTATTCTGCTACCTCCCCGTGTCTTTTTTGCTCAAAAATTTGGTAATGTTTGATATTGTTTCAGTGGTTACCTTTTCCCTTTGCTCTCATGGTTTTGATACTAGCTTCTTCAGCTCATCTTTCATCTCTGATGTCTTTATAGTCTCTTAATTGGTCTCTGCATTTTCGTAGTTCTTTGTTTCTTGTTAAAACCACATGTTCCTTCCTCAATTTCACGTTTTTCTCTTCTCATTATGTGTTTTCTATGGAACCCTTCAGTAGCCAGGATTTATTCAATTGATTTCCATTATTTGAACAAATACTTTATGAGTGCTTTGTGACTAAATTTACCTTCTCCCTGAGTTTTAATATTTATTTACTTATTTATTGCTTTATAAATTGGGGGGCTTGGTCTGGGTTTTTCTTTTTCTTTTTTAAGAGTATCGAAGTTTGTTAGTATTTGTATTTCCGTAAAGGTCGTGTGCGTAGTGCTTTGCTCATATAGCAGCAGCAACTGGCAGAAGTCATCAGGAATATTTTAGATTTGCTGAAGAACAATATAATGGGTCGTTTCCAATAAACCATATCCAATATTAATCTGACTTAAGTCCCATTCATTTCAATGGGTCTACTCTAAGTAGGACTAACATTAGGCACAGCCCATTGGAAGAATTCAGTATTGGCAAAAGAATGTTGTATTCATTTTGATGTTTTTAAAAATGAATTCATTGATAATCAGGTAATTAAAAAAAAAGAATAAGGTTGAAAACACTTGCTAGGCCTGTTTCTCTCTAGTCAAGTTTATGATTAATGGTCTGTAAATGTGAGCCTGCCCTTAGGACTGGATGACTTGACTGATGATGTTGACTACTGCTGATTTTTCTTCTGTTTCAGGGGAGTACCTAGACATTTTGGCTGTGTCTTGTGATAGCTTCTGTGAAGACATCAATGTTTTAATTGGCCGTGGCCAAGGGAAAAGAAACCATGTTGAAAACCTCCAAAAATTAAAGCAGTGGTGCCACAATTACGGTGTGGCATTCAAAATAAACTCTGTGATTAACAGATTTAATGTGGAAGAGGATATGAATGAGCAGATTGAAGCTCTAAATCCTGTCCGTTGGAAGGTAAGAACCACTTCCTCTTGGCAAACTATCACATGGTTAGTAAGGTATTCTCCAGAGACATGTTTTCTTTCATGTTCTAAAACATGGAAGCTAGTGACTCTCTTAAGGATATGTGTATAACAACAATGCAATCTCTTAGATTGGCTACAGCTGGAATCCATGTGATCATTTGAACCAGCCTTCCCCCAACCTTGTACCCTCCAGATATTTTGGGCAACAACTCCCAGCATTTTTTACCACTGGCCTGCTGGCTGGAGCTGAGAGGAGTTGAATTCCAAAATAACTGGAGGGCACCAGCTTGGGGAAGGCTGATCTGAACCATTCTGCAAAGTGGTTGTGCTTCAACTCTGTGCCGATGTGTGGACAACCACAGGCTCCATTAACTGCACTAGGACAACATTGATGCAGTAACTCCAAAACAGATTCCACAAAGTTTAGAATGATATCAGTGCTCAGTCATCCTGTTCCATACTATTCTTGCTTTAAGAGAAGGGTGTGTCTTGTTGATGTTGTAAGAGACACAGATGTTCTTGACCACTGGCCTTGGTTCCATGGAAGTCACTTCAGAGCAACACTCTGCAATACTCTAAAGCTGCTGAAACAGTTCAAAGTCACCCATAGTGGTTCCCGAATTGTCCATAATAATTAGGGCTGTAGTGTTTGATTGATTAATTAGATGAAAGAGGCTGGGGAGGGGGAATTCTGATGAAATTGCTAATAGAGAGTGAGGAAGCAGGGGTTGCCTTTACCTTGTAAGTGTAGGAGCTGGCCAAGGGGTCCTCCTCCTTTTTTAAAAACTCTCAAAATGCTCTATGTGCTGTTACAGCCTCGCGGGCTGTTCACACAGAGGCTTCCAGCCCAGCAACAGTTCCTGGAATGCCTAGGAAACCATATGATGTCGCATAGTCTCCTGAACATTCAGGAACTGTTGTAGGGCTGAAAGGCTCTGTGTGAAGAGCCGTGCTGCAAGCAAGAACTGGGCTTTTAGATCTATAGAAAAGCTCTTTTGCTCTCCCCCTCCCTTAGTTTTCCACTCTAAAGCTCCTGTTCTTGATTCAGAAGGGAAAACTATGGGGCAGGAAGAGGACGAGAGCTCCAAAAGCTTGCAGTAAGGTGGGCCTCTTAGAATAGAGGTTTTCAGCTCAGCAGTACTTTCTGAATGCTCAGGAGACCATTCTATGTTGCGTGGTGTCTTGGGAATTCCAGGAACTGTTGCCAGGCAGAAGGCTCTGTGTGAAGGGCCCGTGATGCTGTGGCAGCACAAGGGGCATTTTGAGAGCAACCCCCCCCCAGAAAGAACCCCCCCTGGCCACCTCCTACACTTACAATGTAAAGGGATCTCTTGCCTCCCTTTTCCGCATTAGAAATTTCATCAAAATTGTCACCCTCCCTGAGAAAGAGGCAGAAAAAAACAATGTATTTCGCAGGAAGGAAAGGATTTTGTGAAAGTAGGGGGCAGAGTTCGGCACAGCACTGGCTTCCAGCACATGGCAAGCTAATACTTGGATGGTGATGGAGTGGCATTTGATTTGGTAACACACAAGTTACAGAGGTTTGCCAGAGGGCCTACATTTAGAAACTACATCCGGTGCAATTAGCCTCCTTCAGACAAACCAGTGATTCCATTGCTGCTATAGTTGAATAATAGAGCTCTTGGCTACTATGGGGGGAAAACACTGTGGGGCACATCCTCTTGTAGCTTTATACTAGTGAACCTCCAGTAACTAGAATGCAGTTAACCTTGATATATTGTATTTCTGTGTGAAAGAGACTATCAGACTCTCTACGTCACATCATTGTTTGTCATGGTAGCTGTGACCGGCAAACATCCTCTCTTAATCATACACCTTATGTCTCGCAGGTATTTCAGTGCCTGCTCATTGAAGGAGAAAATACAGGGGAAAATGCTCTGAGAGAAGCAGAAAGATTTGTCATCAGTGATGAAGAGTTTGAACGATTCCTACATCGTCATAAAGATGTCTCCTGCTTAGTGCCGGAATCGAATCAGAAAGTAAAGTTACAGTGCTGACTATTCATAAATTCAGAAAGCAAGATGTTTAATTTGAGAACTAGAAATCCAAATGTGAATTGATCTGTTGTGAATTCTGAAAGGCACTTGCTAACAGGAAAATGCAAGTACCTAGTTTCTTGGTTTTCCTGACTGTAGGAAAGCTTTACATGGGTGACAATATATTTGTCAGAATTCTTGCAAGCTTGCAATGTGTGTTTATAAGCACCTGGGATGTGAATGGTTAGACTTATAGGTTCATCAGTGCAAAATGTAAATCTTTGACATTAAGGTGGCATTGCAGCAGTGTTACAATAGCATCTGCAACTTTCTGTTGCATTAGGATTAGATAATACTTCCAAAGGTTAGAGATACAGAATTGTAGTAACATAACTGTTGCCGATGAATGCTCTGAATAGGGCCATGTACATCTTACAAATGCATTTTGCAAAAACAGAAACTGAGATTGGGTGTAGAATTCAGCATCCTGAAAAATCTCAGTTTTTATTTTAGACAAGCCTGTTTCTATCACATGAAGCAGGGGTAAGCAACCTGGTGCAATCCAGATGTTTTGGATGACATGTTATTAATTAATTTCTTTTCCCTTTTAATAGATGAGAGATTCATATCTTATTCTGGATGAATATGTAAGTCTTTTTCTTTTATTATTTTATTTATCTTACAACCACACCTTGAAAATATCCCCAAATCTATGAAGCAAGGGCTTTATTTCAGCCTTTGCCCTGTGACGATAACAACCCTACCTGTGCTTCCTTAGATGTGACTCCTACTGACAACAGTGGGGCTTAATTTCTAATTTTGTGTTAAATGTTGCTAATAAAATGTAGTTAGGATTCAGATCCAATTCTTCCTAAATCAAAACTTCCTTACAGTGCAATTGTTTACCTGTCTACTCAGCTACTATGTCAAAGAACAGCATAAAAGAGTACGAGGAGATGATGAAGGAATTGAACAGTAACCTAACGAAGGAAACTACTCGCCTAAACAGTTGAAATAGCCTAGGAGCCAATCCCCATAAGTTTCTAGAAATGGAAATTGCCGACTGCAAGAGAAGGGTTCAGTCTATATATTGTTCATACTGGGAGAAGAACGAACGTAAACTTCCAAGATCTTACTACGAGACAAAGAAAAAATATAAAAAGCTATTACAAAAAAAAAGAAAAAAGAGAGAGGCAGACAAGGAGTCATGGCAGGTACTGATCGCGGCTACAGTCACCAAAGACACCAGATCCTTCTGGCAGACAGTGTCAAGAGAACTAAAAAACACCAGGGGAAACAATGAATGCTGTATTTTAGCGGACACCTGGGAGAAGCATTTTAGGATAGCTTTTAAGGAAACACGAATGCCAATCTCTTCCCCAAGGTTGCCAGTGGATTCGTCCGATTGGTCAAAGGTTGATATCAAAATCAGAGGACCTATTAAGCAAGTTAAAAACAGGCAAGGCCCCTGGTCCAGATGGTATCACACCTGAAATTATAAAAAACGACATCCCCTGGTGGTCTCCAGTATTGGCAGCTCTTTTTACATCAATAAATAAGCATGGACAAATTCCAACACTCTGGCTGAAGGCCCTCGTGATTCCAATATATAAAAAAGGCCCCAAAGACGATCCTGTCAGTTATCGCCCTATTAGTCTTCTTTCCATAGTAGGAAAGTTATATGCAGGCTTCTTGAACCTAAAATTAAAAGAATGGATTTTAGACAATGGAATTTTGGGAGTCGAACAGAGCGGTTTTAGAGCAGGCAGCTCAACGTTGGACCACCCCTTAGTTTTGGCTCATCTTGCACACAAATACTCTACCCCTAAGGGAGGTAAATTATTTACAGTATTTATTGACCTCAAAGCAGCTTTTGATTCAATACCTCGAGCCCGACTGTGGTCAAAGTTAGAGTAACTCTCCATTGAAGGTAGACTACTCTACTTGATCCAGTCTTTGTATTCAAACACAACAGCACAAGTCCGATGTAGCAGACAGGGCCATGTGACTAAGGAGATTAATGCTACTAGAGGTGTCAGACAAGGGTGTGTACTTGCCCCGACTTTATTCAACCTGTATTTGGCAGACCTTCCTTCTACGCTGGCTCCTTTACCATCACATTCTCTACAGACTGGGCAAACAAAAGTCTCCATACTCCTTTATGCGGATGTTATTTTAATATCACAGACAAGGTTGGGCTTAAAGAGACTATTAAATGGTTTTGCTGAATATTGTAAATCAAACTTTTTAACAATTAATTTCTCAAAAACTAAAGTGATGGTTTTTTCAAGCAGGAAAGTGAGATATAAGTGGACTCTGACAGGAAATAGAATCGAACAAGTGGAATCGTATAAATACCTAGGCATATGGTTTCATGAAGCTCTCAGCTGGAAGGCCCATATAAAATATACTAAGACCAAAGTAGAACAAAATTCTGGGGCTTTAGCCTGGTTTTATTTTACAAAGGGCGGGAAATATATACCAGCAGTTACCCAAGTGTATAAATCCACTGTCGTGTCCCAAGTTTTGTACGGATCACCGATATGGTTTCCACTCTTTAAAAGTAACCTTGAAGGAATTCAACACTCCTTCCTTAGGTTAATCTTCGGTGTACCTAGATGCGTCTCAGGAGGTGCTTTAAATTTAGAAGTGGGTCTTAATTCATTAAAATGCCAAACCTGGATTTTTTCTGTCCACTTCTGGCTCAGATGCCACCTTGATATATCTCACGACTATTTAGTCTATAAGGTATTAACAGTCTCATTTGTATCTCCCTGGATGAAAGCAGTAGAGTACAAGATTTCGAGCATAGGGCTTTCACCCCCTTACCTGCTAGCGGTAGGACTTGATAAGGCAAGAGCAATCATCAAGCAAAGATTAACAGATATAGACACCCAGGAATTAATTGGGGCAGCAAGGGGCCCCTGTTCACCACAGTCATTGGGGATATCAGTGCTCCTTAGTAAAGAGAGAGCACAATAGCTAAGGTGGTTATCAATTCCCAAATATAGGAGGGCCTTTACGCTAGCCAGGTTTAATGTTCTCCCATCTAGGGTATTGGAGGGCCGCTACAAGGGAATTCCTTGGCACAATAGATGCTGCCCCTGCAATGACACCGAGGTCGAATCTATAATACATGTTTTATTTTTTTGTAGGTTTTACCAATCGGCCAGGGTAGACTTAATTTGGCCAATTACACAGTCCCTCCCAGGGCGTTCTTCTGAGGCCCTAACAAGTATTTTGCTCCAGGGTACAAATAAGCGAATAATGGAACAGGTAGCTAAGTTTCTGAATCTGGCTATTCAAACCAGATCATTAGCGGACGATTAATATTAACACTCACTATTTATAGTATTTGTAGATTTATAGTCCCTTTTTATATCAGCTAAGTTGCAAGCATCATGACTGTATGTTATATTTGTTTTGCCTTTGGTCTATTGACTGTAAATAAAGGTTGATTGATTGATACCTGTCTACTCAAAAGTAAATCCCATTGACTTCAATGGAGCTTACTCCCAGATATAGGATTGCAAACAAAACATAATCCGAGTCTCCACAAGACTAGGAACATAGGATGTTGCCTTCTGTTGACTTATACTGAGTTGGACCTTTGGTCCATCAAGCCCACTATCTTTGACACTAACTGGCAGTGGCTTTCCAGCGTTTCAGACAGGATTCCTTCCCAGCCCTATCTGGAGATATCGGGGAATGAACTTGGGACCTTCTTCATGCAAAGCATGTGCTTTTACCATTGAGCTACAGCCCCTTCCTTTAACGAAGAGTAACAAAGAGAGACCATTCAAGTACTTAAAATTCAGTTAGTCCAGTGTATTGTTGAAGATGAGCAAATTAAAGAAAAAGACAGAATTGTATTTTGTGTGCAGAAACCCATTGAAATGCATAGCCCATGAAAGATGGGAAGTCTCCAGTTCTTCACAGCACACTCAATCTATGCAAGATTGGGATGCCGCACAGATATTTGCCCATGAGGGTCCTCTGTTATACACATTCCTCACAGCTGCTGTGTATCAGAAGCGACCTTTGGAGGGTGAAGAGCAGATCACTGTGCAGCCACCAGTTCTTGATTGTACAATTCTGGGATATAAGTGGAGTCAGTCTAGGCCTTCCTTTGTTATGAGGAGGGGATGGGTAGACCCTGATTGTCTAGCGGTCAAGACTTGAGTTGTCAACAGATATGGCTAAGGTTTGATTCCTGGCCACGGAAATAGCCAAATGCGTATTTTATTTTATTTTTACCTTGCCCAAGGGACCTGTAGTCCAAAGGGTTGGGCCATAAATACATTCTGAAAAGGGTTTTAGGACCTGTCACACATGTCACTAAAAGTGCATTTTTGTTTATATTTCCCTGTCTGTAATACCTACATTGGGCAGAATATGCATTTCTATTACGTATTCTATCCACATATGTACACGAATAACACAAGAGTGGCTCAAAGGTGATTTTACAGTTGTGTAAGAAAATGCTCTTTACAGTGGGGGGAAAACATGCATTACCTTAAATGAAATTGTTCAGAATTATTAGCTTCAGCAACATAACTTACATATATATGTGTGTGTGCGCGCATGCGCAATCATAAGAGTTTACTGGGCTAGAGGTAGACACCAGGGCATCCTGTCAGCACCAGCCTCAAAATGATTCAGTTTAGGTAGGATGTCAGAGAAATCTGCAACTGATTCAAATGAGTTCGGCTTTCCCTGAATCTGACCTGTGGATTCCTCAGTGGACAGCTTTTTCCAAGTCGCTTGGGCCTCATCTTGACGATGGTGCATTGGTGCCGCAAGGCCTCAGGTTCCCACACTCTTTCCGGACATCTGCATGGGAAGAAGCGTGAGTGCAGAGTTTCTGCCGCCAATGCCACTGCACTGAGCACTGGGGGAGGGAAGGAATGGGGCAGCCAGGGGGGAGGAATAGAGGGACTTGCGGCACCTGAACCCGGCTCTCCTCCCTCTGACCTCTCTCTGGCTGCCCTGTTTCTCTCCCCACGCCATTTTTTTAAAATCTGTAAATGCAAAGGTTTGCATTTACAGATAAAAATAAAAAAGCGGGGCAGGAACGGGGCAGCCAGAGGGAGGTCAGTTGGAGAAGAGCTGGGAGAGAGAAAAAGGAAGAAAATCAAAACAAAAAATGGGGGGGGGGGGGAGAGGACAGCCAGAGGGAGGTCAGTGGGAGGACATCCCAGAGAGGGGAAAAAGGGAGAAAATCAAAATGAAAAAGTTGGGGAGAAGAATGGGGCAGCCAGAGGGAGGTAAGATGTGTTGTCTTTTGATTTAAATTATTGTTATCATTTCCAAACTGGCATCTAAACAAATATATTAGCATATGCAAATTTTATACAAATACGGGCTCTCTTTTTTCCTCTGTTTTAGTGTCGAGTTTCACCTACTTTTTGTTCTTTTTTTAAAAAAGCTGTAAATGTGGCCCTTCGCATTTACAGCTAAACATGGGGGGGGGGGACAAACGAAGGGGGAGGAACGGGGTGCTCCATCTCTGAATATCTACCCCCCTTTAATTTATTACTTTTTTAAAAAAACTACGGTCCGCACAGACACAAAGGCTGTCCAGTGACCTTTTGGCACGCTGGTCCACCCCCTTCCCTGCCCAGCCTATGGCAACCAACCAGTAGTCGCCATAGGCTGCGGCATGCCTCGTAGCAGCTCCGGAGCAAGAGCGACAGATGGCAGATGCCGTCGTCACCTCGCTTCAAGCTAAAAAAGTTGGGGTAAGTGCCCAACTTTTTAAAATCAGAGCTTTGGGGCTTTGCCCCTGGATGGGTTTGAAGTGGTGGCTGCATCATGTAGACTACCTGCCGCTACACTGAAGCCAATTGTGGGGAAAAGCGCCCATCTAGCGATACCCTTAAATTCTGTGGATTTACAGATTTGTTAATTTTTTTAATTGGGAGATTTGTGCAATTCCATTCATTTGCAAATGTGCACGTGCACATTTGCTTTGAGTACATACGAATGCGGGTGCATCCTAGCTCAACTGTGCGTTAGTGTGGATGCACATGAACTAGCATGCATTAGCTCATGCACGCTTCTGCAAATGTGCATTTGCAAATGAACGAAGTTCTCCTACAAAAAATTCAGTTCCATCAGTAAGTGGAAGATGGAACGAAATGCTCCTGACAATCTGTGAAATACAGAATGAATGGATTTAACGAAATCTGTACATTGTTATTTGTAGATTATTTAGTAGGTGGTGGTGGTGGGGAAGGCTAGTTTGGGCTATACAGTCACTTAATTCTCTTTGTTGTTTTTCCAGATGCGTTTTCTAAACTGTGTGAATGGTCGGAAAGAGCCTTCCCGATCTATCCTGGATGTGGGTGTAGAAGATGCTATACAATTCAGTGGATTCGACGAAAATATGTTTTTCAAGCGAGGAGGGAAATACATCTGGAGCAAAGCAGATATGGCACTGGAATGGTGATCCAACCAACTTATTCTCTGCATGTGCCTTGCACTGAAACTATATACAGTACCATTTTGTTCCACTCTTTAGAGAAAGACACATACATTTTAGCTGCTATAGGTCTATGCCAGTATTCCTGTGTGTATTTCTTCTTGCAAAAAAGTAGGCATAGGTTTGCCCACAATTGGGAATTAGCTTTCATTTACTGTGTATTTAAATAATGGGCTGCAGCAGCAGCAAACAAAGCTGAGTATATGTTGGCTTGTGGGAGGAAAATACTTCATAAGAACATAAGACGTGCCATGCTGGATCAGGCCAGCCAGCTGCCAAAGAACCAAAAATTCTTGAATGTTGAGAGAAGATCTGGACGGCAGCACCATCAATCTCTCCTTAGTGTTGTACAGAGAAGAAAGGAGATGACAATTGCTGACAAGAATGTGAGTGCTCAGGTACTTATTTATGGGGGGGGGGGGAATTGTTATAAGCCCAAGGATTTGGGATAAATACCGTTAAGCAAATTGAAGATATGATTGGGATAGTAGACATGGGGGCTATCTACAGGCAGGGAAAGCCTCGTGGTGGCTGTGGATCTGCGCCCCGATTGTTAAACAACATAGGTGCAGGTTTGCAGCCACTGCTGGGCTTCCTCACAATGCTGCGTTTTGAAAAAGTCGGGGATTTATCCCAACTTTTTCAAAGGGAGCGACGTAAACTCAGCACTTCTGCTGTGTAATGTTGCTCCACTCCCAACCCAGGGATGGAGCCTGGTGGAAGGACCCTGATGGCTGCCCAGAAACCCTGCATTCCCTCCTCGGCATCGGGACTACCCCACGCTGCCTCAGGAGAAAGCATGGGGTTGAGGGAGGTGGCGCCAACCCGACGCTGGAAAGACAGCCCCAAGGATATCACTAGAGCATTAGTGAGCTATCAAGAATAAAAATACTATCTTCAGTGAAGATATCGGCCCAATACATGGAGCTAAATATTAGGGGTGTGCACGGACCCCCCGGATCGGATCGGGACCTCCAATTTTGTCACCGATCGGTTCGGACAAAATCGGAGGCCCCCCGGACTGGATCGAGTACGATCCCGATCCAAAAATCGGAAATTTTTGGATCGGCCGCCATTTTTTTCCCCATAGACTTGCATTGCAATGCAAGTCTATGAGGAAAAAATGGCGGCGGGTGGGTGAGGGGGGGCCTAACTCCCTCCCCCCCCGGGGCCGTCCGCTGTGGACGGCCCCAGCAGGTAAGCCCCCTCCCCCGCGCTCCCTACCCCCCCTGGGGCCGTCCGCTTCCATCCGCTGGCGCCTGCGGGCGCCAGCGGATAGAAGCAGACGGCTCCGGGGGGGGGTAAGCCCCCTTCCCCGCCACTGCTTACCTTTTAGGGCCGTTCGTTCCCGTCCGGCGCCGGCGGCTACCGCCAGCCGGCTTTGCGGCTTGCTCTCGAGTAGCGCGCCGGGTGATCACCCGGCGCGCCACCCTGGAGCAGGCCGCGGAGCCCGCTGGTAGTAGCCGCCGGCGCCGGACGGGAGCGGACGGGCCGGAAAGGTAAGGGCCCACCTCCTCCCGCCCCCTCCCCCCCCCGCTGTCCACTTTCATCGGCGGGTGCCCGCTGGCGCCCGCCAATGGAAGCAGCGGTGGGCGCCCGCCGATCCGCCGAACCGGTTCGGAGCCTTTTCGGACCGGTTCGGATTGGATCGGCCGATCCAGCTGTCGGATCGGAAATCGGATAATTTATCCGATTTCCCACTGGACCGGACTCAGATCGTGGATCGGGTCCGATCCAGTGCACATCCCTACTAAATATGTAAGTTTCAAAAATGGAAAAATCTGAACAGGCTAATGGCCCAACCACGGCTATTACAGCTTTGGAAGACATATTGTGGCAAAGCTTACAGAACAAATAAAATGGCACAAGCTAGTTGGGTAATCTATTTAATACACCAGCAACCTGATCCATTAACTAGGTCTGTGCTTGTATAACTCTTTAAAGAATACTAGAACCCCACTGATTTGTCCAGTTCTGATGTGCTTTAAAGCCTTCCTCATGTTTATTACCTCAAGATCTGTTATTAGTATATTTGAAGTGTTGTAATATTGTTTTCTTTGCATAATAGAGGACAAAGGTTGCAAATACGGCCGTAGGAGGCTGCATGTGGCCCACTCTTGTAATATATAAAGAGGGAGGATGCAGATCTGTGCACACTTACTTGGGAGTATGTCCAAGTGAAGTCACTGGAACATACATCTTAATGTGCATAGAATTCGGTAGCAAGTTGTATGTTTTATTAACGGCATTCTAAGAGAATAGTTCAAAAAACTGCATAAATCATTGATTGTTTCTATATATTTTTAAAAAGCGAATTGAAGAATTACATGTGGTTGTTTGTGTATCTGTTTTTATGTTTTTAATGCAGGTGTATATTTGTAAGGATAAAAATAATTTTAAAAATTACAAAAGTGTTGTTAAAAGATTCTGTGCCCTCTTTGATAAGGCTTTACAATTAAAAGCCTCAGATTTCAACACAGGTATGAATGAAGCTTTAGTTGTAGAAACCCTCTTCTGGCTTTGTGGTTATACTTGGTACATTTATAGGAAAACTTGTATCTTTGTACCTGCTCATGCATTATTCCATTGGTCCTTAGGGGCTTACACTCATTTCATCTTGCAAGTTTATTTTTTCCTCCCTCGTTTATCCACACAAGGCCTAAAGATTGATCCTGCAAGAAGTGATGCAAATGACTTCACTCAGGTTGGCACCAGAGGCTACAAGGGACACCATGTTGCCTTTGTAGCCTGCAAATGTCACCTACAGGCTATTTTTTATTGATTTTTGCCAGCTGGGGAGGGAAGGAAATACCAGCCTCATTTACAGGGAAGAATCAGCAGTCGTAGGAGCACCCGCCTAACCTAACCCAGCAGTGAGTTCGCCTTGTAAGTGCTCCATGCCCCTAATCCCCACGATCTTGGCAAATGTGTTTATGGATTTGCCGAAATAATTCAGCCCTCAGAAATCGTATTTATTTTGGTGGGAAAATGGAATATATTCAAAGCCAAATCTTCCAAATGACAATTAATTGAAAGAAACAACCCCTAAAATAAATCCTTTAGCTACAAGCCTTTCCTTTGGTAGCAATTTTTATTTTATGTTTTAACAGCAACATAGTAATATTTGGAAGATGAATTTTAAACTGCTTATGATGACCCTTGTACATCTGCCAAGCATAAATTTAGACCAAAGCCACAGTGTCTATATAAAGATACAATATTGTACACCACTAGGGAAAAAAATAAATGTGAAAACATTTCTTAAATTGCAATTCTCTTAATCTCTGTTTTTATGGCTACAACCATAATCATATATAACTCCAGTGGGACCAAAGAATGTCCAGAATTTTCCCATCCTTATATTTCCCTTATATAGACTTTTTACATTAGTTTTTCCCTCTCCCCCTTCAAAATATGTAAAATACCACAGAAGCAATTATGGGGCTTGATTCCATAGCAGTTTAGTAAAATGTGCCTTCAGATATAACGTTGCCTAAATAAAGCCTGCAAGCCTACACCCAAACCACATATCTTTCATTATGGATTGTTTTGTGCCTAAAACCATCAATGTGCATACATGTTGGAAGAAGCATTATGGTGCTGCTATTCTAACATTACTCAAGCGTTACAACTGCAGCTTACTGTTGATCCAGAATATCTGTTACTTAGCAGCTGACTATTTCAGGCCTGTAGAATTGAAAGATATTAAGCTTATTGATCTCCCAACCTTTGGTAACAGCAGGTGTCCCAGAGAGTGAAACTCCCAACTAATAAATGTGTTTCAAGGCTTTCCATAAGGCCTTTCCAGACAATGTTTATTGTGCAAGTCATTCTCAGTGTGTACTTCCTGGAGATTGGCGATGGTAACAAATTGCCCAAACAAGATTTTCTGTCCTAGGGAGCTTGCTCCTAGTGCTAGCAGTCAAGAGCCATTGTGCAGGTATTCCATCTTTTCTTAACGTTTTGGCTGTGTGTGCGTGGTAAGAAAATAGAAGGAAGAAATGGTGGGAAAACACTGGGGGATTATAAATGGAAGACCCCCAAAACCCTGTAAAATTCTGTGAATGAGGTAGGTCAACTGTTCAATAAAAGCCTCATCTGGAAGGATCCCCTATGTGTGTCTCCCTTTCTACCCCCCCCCCCCCGGTATTACTCCCCTGTGCACGTTAACGATAGTTAAAAACACGAGTGTTTTTTAAAAACCTGTTTAATACGCAACGAATGGCATGAATTGAGAATGAAATCAAAATCTCTCGTTTCTGGAGATTTGGAATTCCAAAGTGGTCTTGAATGTGTAATCGTTGCATAGGATTGGCTAGATTGACCGATTTTGGCAGGTGTTTGCTTAAAAATTGAGTACCACGCATTCTCAAAGTCATCAGCTGCCACTGCTGTATAAGTGTTCCATACACAACATCAAAAGCACCTTATATTTTTGCTTTTCTCACATGCATCAGTAGTGCAAATAATGTTCATCCTACTTCTTCTGAGCGGTTTAAAAGAAGGCTGTGTGTTCTGCTTTCGTTCTTGAGAGCATCTACACAACCATACCAAGGAGAAGCTTAGCGGCGCTTTGGGCACATGTGAAAATGCCCCCACCGGCTCTTGGATGGCCATATACTTCATTTCCATCACGGGTGTGCCAGGGCTGGCCTTACCATCAGGCAGAGGCAGCTGATTTTGGGTGTCGTGAAAAGGTTATGATTAGTTATGTATATATTAGTGATGTATTTATATGTTTTACTAACGAAGAAGGGGAAGAGGTAGTTGTGACATTTTCTGCTTGAATAACTTGGCAGTTGGCTGTGGGTACTATGTAACTTGACTTGGTGTGTGGTATGCGTACTGGCCTCCATTTGCTGCTCTACCTCAGTCAGCCAAACACCTGGTGGGCCGGCACTTGCTGTCTACTACGGAGCTGCACTGGCAGCCTAGAGAACTCTAGCTGTGCCAACATAACCCTTCAGCTTGGGTTGAATGGGAAGCTCAATCCCTGCAGGGCCGGCAGGGGGCGCGCCGTGCGTGCGCCCTGGTTTCGAGTTTAGCGGTCGCTTCAAAGCAAAAGCCGCTACGGTCGCAAAACCACTGAAGCTTAATGGCGTCCTTGTGCTCAGATTAGCCATTCCCTTTCCCTCCTCCTCCCCCTCCCCCCGTCCACCCCCACCTTCTTCCTTCCTAAGGGGAGGGGAGAGGAGGTGAGAAAAGAAAAAAGCAAGCAAAGCGCCCGAGCGCGCTGACAAGGCTTCGCCTGCGCTGTGGGAACGCGAGCAGGCAAGGCGGGCGGCGGAGGCGCCACAATGCGCAAAGGCTCCAGCACCCTGGAAAGGCTGCACGGGAGACTGAGGGGCGAAGGGGCAGCGCGTGGTCCATGTAAGCGGCGGCGGGAGCAGTAGAGCGCAGGAGGCGCCTGCTTGGAAGAAGCGGCGGCAGGAGCCCTTCCTCTTCCCGAGAGCATCAGCAGCGGGAGGGTAAGGCGTAGCGCCCCAGCCTCTTTTGTGTCTGCTTCCCGGCGGCATCCTCCGTGGGCTCGTTTGTTGCTCTCGGTAGGCCGCCCTAATCTCTCGCCCAGCGGCATGTGGGGCGGCTTGGCCGGAGGCGGGAGGGAGCGCATTCTGGGCACACGCGCATGCCGTCTCTCTCTCTCTCTCTCACACACACACACACACACACACACGCACGCACGCCACAGGCGTTCACTGACATATGTGGCACATTGCTCCATCTATTACGTGGTTTATATTTCATCGAACCTTTTGTGTGCCGTTTCATCACTTGCGTGTCCAAAGTGGCTGCTGAGGAGGTGTGTTGCACATTCGTCATCAGGAGCATCACAGAGTCAAAGACCTGGACACGAAGAAGTAGCAGCATCGAGGAGGATATGGGGTTTTCCTGGAGGTAGATTTAGGGCCACAGAGATGTAGGTACCCACGGCTTGGGCTGTTCCCTTGGCTGGGGACGTAAAGCATTTTGGGGCGTGTGAGTGTGTCTGCAATGGAGCCTTGACTGACTAATGGACCTCCGTTAATGTTCTCCTAATTATGTTGAACCGAGCAATAAACATTGCACAGTCCCATGATGGTGTGGCACTGGAAAGACACCAGGCGCATTAGAGTAGGAAGTGTGATTGGCCGACCTCTTATAGTCCTTTATTTCCATAATGATATAGATCATTAGATCATGCCTCCCCTCCATCCCCCCCCCCGCATGGAAAACTCACCCAGAAGTTGTTAATCAAAGGGAGGTGTTAATTGGGTTTACATTCTTCCTTTCACTTTGAAACCTTATGAAAATTGTCTGTGTGGTGGTTAAGCTATTAACATCACAATCGTAACGTGTCTACTCAGAAGTAAACCCCACTGAATTCAGTGGGATTTGCTTCCAGGTACGTGTGTGTATAGGATTGTAGCCTAAGTTAATCTTTGGGGTGTCAAGCGTGACCCACACACTTATTGCCATACTGTTAATGATAGATATACACGGATGGGTGTGGAAGTACTTCATTGCCATAACTACATGGGATGTATGTATGTGCATATGTATCTGTGTGTGCGCACACCCACAATTGGATACAGTTTTGGACTTCTGCCTTGCAATCCTGTGGCATAGCCACATTTGGCACCCATCCTGGCCTTGCATTCCTTTTATGACATGGTTTCTATATTGGTACTTTCTCCCTTAGTGTCCACCCCACAGCCAAGGTAAGAAGGGGAGTGCAGGTGATCAGAGATGTACCAGAAGACAGGGTGGGGTGGGATTGGAGGGAATGCAGCCAGCAACCACAGCCTCCCTTACTTTAATAGCCAGACGGCCTTGGCATCTCTCTAGCTGAGGAAGATGCAATGAGAGCAATCTCCTAGCTTAATCCTTTCCACTGACAGATTTTCTGCAGGGGAAAAAGGGCAAGAACAGACAACTCTTGGCTGTACTTGAAGGTCTGTTGAGGGTTTGGGAATGGCTAGCAGAACAGAGGGGAAAGCTTTGGGAGAGTATTTAAGAAGCTTTGAGGGGATTTAATGTGGGGGTGGGGTAGCTAGGTCTTTATAAAGACAGGAGATTCCCCTTTGATGGTTCTCTGATTTATTGAGGCCGATAATATTTTGCCACTCGGAAACATCAACATGGTCAGGCAAAGACCACCTGGTCTCCCTCAAGGTGTATCGTACCACAACCTCTATCATCCCCAGGCAACACAGCCAGCAAGGAGCATGCTGGCTGGGGATTATGGGAGTTGTAATGAAACCCATCTCAAAAGCAGCGGGCTAGGAAAGGCTGTTGTCAAGTCATGTCCTTTGGCCTCTTTCATTCATATACCTGTGCCCATGTTCAGATGAACTATCTCTTCAGAGCACATAGTCAAGAGCAGCTGTATCTGTCGTCCTTTCAAATTATGGGTATGGATGAAGTGGGGGGTTTGTCTTATGTTGGGGGGTCCATTCATATGTGAAAGCCAGGTGCTTCCCCTGCCCTGCCTTCATGATCCCATGTGACTGTCCCTTTTTACAGGATCACATGGAGAAAAAATCAAGGTGAACACATCCCTGTGATTGCTCTGGCTGGAAAAGCAAAGATGTGAATGATCAAATTGCAGCTGGCTATTGCTGTCTGCATCCATAGTGTGTGCAGGCAATTTCTTCTTGCAGTCCTGTACTGGGAATGCTTAGGCTGGGCCAGTTGAAGACAGAGGGAGGGGAAAGTGTCTGGCCTGCATGTGTGAACCAGGCCTTTGTGATTGTAAAGGAACCAGATGGTGGGAGCTTCTCTGGATTCATTCATAGAGAGTACAAGGGTGTGATCCAGCTGATGTTCCAGTTGTGAACATGTTGTTACTCCTATTCCCATGCATAAGATGCTTCCAAATGGAGGGATCCTAGCACTACAAATTAAAAGGCATTGTGCAGCTGTTCCATATTTTTCTCCTTAACCGATTTTCTGCTTTAAGAGAAAAGATGGGAGAAGCAGTGGGAGAACATGGGAAGGTTACCAGTGGAAGATGTCTATTTCTGGACATAGACATCACTCCCCCAAAAATTCTGAATGAGGCAAGCTGATGCCGTAATAAATACCTCATCTGCTAGCATACTATGGGTGCAGTCCTATGCGCGTTTAGACGGAAAAAGGTTCTTCAACTCCCAGCATTCCCCAGCCTGCCTGCCTGGAGCATGCTGGAAGTTGTAGGACTTTTTTAGGCACACGTAGGATTGCACCCTTAGTTAGACACACGTAGGATTACACCCTTAGTTATTCCGTGGTAATGGATGGAGGGTGTTGTTGTTTTTATTTTCTTTTGCAATGTTCTTTATGCACTTCGCAGGAGTGGTTTTCAAAATCCTGCGTCTGTGAGTGTAATGCGAAAAAGGGGTGAGCTTTGGGGTGGATCCCGCCCCCACCATTTTCTTCATCAACCTTAGGAGCTATGATTATGTGAATGATAAGACTCCCTGTGTTGCTCTTGGATGGCCCAGCTTCTAGGCTGCTCATGAAGTTTCTTTCTACTAAAATGGCTGAAGATTATGTGCGTCTAAAATTAGCCTTGAAAGAAGCAGCAGAATTCTGAACGAATAAGTGTGGGAGGAACTGTACGTTGAATCCTGCCTCCCCAAGGCCACAAAATGCACTGCGGCCTCTTGCATGTTTCTCTCAAGAAGCTCTAACCGTCTAAGCCAAATGCTGACTGTTCTCCACTCCCTCTACCTCTGCTGTGTGGTTGGGCTCATACGTTATTCTTGGCATGTGTTTTAAAGTGAGCCTTACTAAAACCGCTAGCAGGAAACCCATAGAAATTGATGGAGAATTATCTTCATTTGCCACAGGGAAAGTGGAAAGAGATAGATTTGGTGTGGGGGGGGGGGGGGGAGTGGCAGCGGAGAAGAGAAAAATGGCACCTTCAATTCTGCTTTTCATGTACCATGGTAGCAGCCCTGGGCCTTGATTCTTAACATTGCTTTACATAAATTAATTAATAGCGAGAATAACAGTGTAAGAAATAAAACACAGAAACGGGGTGGCAGTAACTACTATCAAGCCAAATCATGTTCAAATTGCTGCATGTAAACTTCCAAGTTACACAGGTTTCTTCCAGTGAAGGTGTTCCATGTCATCATCATCATCATCATCACCAAAATGGGGTTGGGAGGGGGATGGCCTAAATACAACACAGAGTTAGGCATGTTTAAATCCACTGGTGTAAATTGTCTTAAGCTTGCCGAACTGAATTGGATTTAGGTCTATATGTTACACTATGTTTGGACTATGTGAGATCTGGAGTTTTAATATCTGAACTATGACCCTACCGTTAGGCAGACTGAGATGGCTGTGAGTGCAGGGGGACAGGGAGCAAAAGCATATGTTGGAGTACAGAGCTGTGGGTGCCACATTCCCCCTAAGCTACCCCGCTACCCTTGGGTGCAGTGGGAAATCCTTTTCCGTCAGCAGTGTTGAAGTAAGATTGAACTGCCAGTCTGGTTAACATTTGTACATAGAATGGGAAGAAGAGGTGCCATATTGACCTTTGCCTCAGGCAGCAAAATGTATTGGGCTAACCCTGATCTAAAGTATTGTGATGGGTGACTTAGGCTGCAGTTGTACGTACACCGACTTGGGAGTAACTCTCATTGCACTCTGTTACTTCTGAGTAAACCTGCAAAGGATTGCCCTGATAATTAAATGTCGTATCCAGAGAATGACTCAACCCCTTTGCTAAGCCTGACTGTCTAAAAACACTCTGACTGGGTTTGGACGATCATGGAGGAAAAGAAGCCACTATTTCCTTAATTACCCGGGACGTGATGTAGGTTATGGTGTTGTGTGAACCCAGCGTGGGTTTTTTTTTGTAACCGTGCACTGGCAAAGTATGTGGCAGGGGTGGCTTCTAAACCACCCACAACCCTTACATCAAGACACAGCTTGTGGGGGGGGGTTTAGAACCCCCCCCTCACACCTCACTGGGTTTGGACTATATGACACAGATAATTAGGCAAATGTTGGTCGCACGAGTAGCAGGCATGGAGTGGGTAAAAGAAGCCATGGTGGCTTCATTTTGTCACATGATCATCTGAACCTGACCTCTACAGTGTAGCTGTTTAATCTGCATTTCTCATGGTGCTGAAAGTTTGTGTCTTTTCCATTTTGGTTTATATTTGGGGCATATTTTGATTAATGTCATTAATTGGGTGATTAATGTCACCCAAGCTCTTTCAAATCTAGTTTGCTTACAAGAATCTGTTTTATTCCAGCAAATCTTCAGTTCTAATTATATGAGCCTCAGTGACTGGCCTTTGCCCTTTATGTCTTCTAAAACTCTTGTGGCCTTCTGATTCCCTGCCATTCAAGGTTTGTAGCAGAGTTATGCAGGCCTTATGGTAGGCTGACCATATGAAAAGGAGGACAGGGCTCATGTGACTTTAACAGTTGTAGAGAAAAGGGAATTTCAGCCAGTGTCATTTGTATGCAATTAGTTCCTGGTGAAATTCCCTCTTCATCACAACAGTTAAAGTTGCAGGCACTATACTAGAGTGACCATATACAAAAGAAGGCAGGGCCCCTGCAACTTTAATTGGTGTGATGAAGAGGGAATTTCACCAGGAACGAATTGCATACAAATGACACTGGCTGAAATTCCCTTTTCTCTACAACTGTTAAAGTTACATGAGCCCTGTCCTCCTTTTCATATGGTCAGCCTACCTTATGGTTTCTGTTCACTACTAACAAATCAAGGTCTCTGCCCACCCCCATGTCTTCCTGCTTGTCATTTTAAAGAAGAATGTCTACCAAGGATTTCTCTCCTAGTTAACTGAGAGCCAGTGTGGTGTAATGGTTAGAGTGTTGGACTGGGAGTTGGGAGATCCAGGTTCTAGTCCCCACTTAGCCACTGGGTGACTTTGGGCCTGTCACGGACTCTTAGCCTGACCTACCTCATAGGGCTGTTGTTTTGAGGATAAAATGGAGAGGAGGATTATGTACACCGCCTTGAGTTCCTTTTGGAGTAAAAAGGCAGGATATAAATGAAATAAATAAATAAATGATTGAAAGAACGAACGAACAAAGATGGTTATAGATGGAAAGTTCATTGCTGGAAATATTTACAACATAATAGAGTTAAAATCCTAAGAAGGAAAGCTTTACAAAAGCTTGTTTGTGCTCTGTTGTGATACACAATGATCTACAACCTCAGAATATACATTACAGTACAGGGGGATCAAACAAATGTTTTATAGAGAGAGAAATAATGAGGGGAAAAACATTCCTTCTGCTAGCCTTCCCCAACATGGTACCTTCCAGACATGTTGGCATACAACTCCCATCATCCCCAGCCAGCCAGGGCAGTAGCTGGGATTGATGGAGTTGTAGTCTATTATATCTGGAGGGCACCAGGTTGCCAGGTTGGGAAAGGCTGCTGTAAGTTAATTTTAAAAAGTTAGCCACCTTTCTATCCTCCTGGCAGGTCTCTTTGCTTTTAACTATTACCTGACAGGCAAAAATGTAATAGTTGAAGCATTTCCCGGCATACAGATGAACTGATGGCTAATGCTGAATATAACTTTAATATATAGTCAGAGATATAGGTTTCATTAGCAGGCGCTAAAGCAGAATGAACTTATGAAGTCATTCAGGAGATGAACCAGCTCCAGCTGTTCAATTAAATCATGATATTTTTGACATCATGTGCCAAAATCCCCACCCCCAAACAGGCTTGTACTGATAGGACTGTTTATTCTTCTGGTTTGTTTTCTTCTTAAACAAAACACAACATTAACAAAACATGTACATGGATTTTTGAATGGTCAAGTATTTCAGGTTTTAGATAAATGTAAAAGTTCTTTAAAAAATAAAGTTTAGGCAGGTTCAACCAGAGCAGGTACAGAAATAAAATATTCCCAAATGGGGTCTCTTACAGCCTGCTGCCACCATGCTATGAATTTTCCTCCTACAGTGGAGGATACCTGCAGCTGAAGTTTCCACAAGAGTCAGGACTACATGAACATGAGCTGATCACTATTGGTTTCACTTTTTATTCCCCTCCCTTATCCCTTGCATTTATATCCAGACTCCTCCTCTTTGTTCAGATCTACTCCAGCTCCCCAATTGTCTACTCATTGACCTTCTCTTTGCACCTTGAGAGACGCAAGCCTTGAGAGAGAGAGCATACACTTCTGTACACCACCTGCAGTGCAGAATAGGATTGATTAAGTAATCTCCCATCTCCATAAACTGTTATTAACATATTCATAGAAAATAATTAGAAGTCATATAATTAGTATTCATGAAGATATCACTGACCTAGGCTCTTTTTTTTTTACTATTTTTTTTAAAAATTAAAAATGTAATTTTAATAAAAAAAATCACTGATTTTTATCAACCCTGATGGGTTTAAACAATAGGATAACTCAGACGCAGAGTATGGGTTGAATGTAGGTTGTTGTTGAACCATGGGTTGCTATTGAAGTGTTGGTTGATAGGTTGTGTGAACCCAGTTACGCTAACAAACAATGGTTTAACAAACCACAGTTCACAACCCAACAACAAAATATTGCTTCTCTTTCTTGATTGTTTCTGGTTAGCAAACCATGGTTAATTTGTTGGATTCACACAACACAACAACCCATGTTTCAGCAATAACTCACACTTGATCTTGAGTGTGGGTTGTTGTGTGAATCCAGTCACTGACCTGGTTCTCATGATCACTGTGGCTGAAACAAGCCACGGTTGCTTATTTAAGCCATGACACATGCCTGGTGCCATTTTCCTAATAATCTACCCAGGCACAGCTTGTCATTTTGTCAGCCATGCCACCTAGGTTTGGACAACATGACACATTGCACCTGAGTTAGGGTGACCAGATAAAATCCAGGTCAGGGCTCATGTAACTTTAACAGTTGTAGAGAAAAGGGAATTTCAGCCAGTGTCATTTGTATGCAATTAGTTCCTGGTGAAATTCCCTCTTCATCACAACAGTTAAAGTTGCAGGGGCCCTGCCTTCTTTTGTATATGGTCACTCTAGTATAGTGCCTGCACCTTTAACTGTTGTGATGAAGAGGGAATATCACCAGGAACTAATTGCATACAAATGACTCTGGCTGAAATTCCCTTTTCTCTACAACTGTTAAAGTTACATGAGCCCTGAACTGGATTTTATCTGGTCAGCCTAACCTGAGTGGGTAATTAAGCAAATAGTGCCCAGCATCGAACATCATTTAACAGTGCATGTTTAAGCTATAATAATTGTGTGAACCAGATTGCTGTGTCCAGAATTCCATGCTCGTTTTGTTTTTACTTGTGGCATTGGCTTGCAAATAACTTTTGGCTATTTGTGCAGAGTTCTACACATACCATCATCCTGCATACAGCTGCCTCTGTCTTTAATTTTGGGAAGGGAAAAAGTTGTTTTGGTCTAACTGAGAGTTTTGTTTTGACAACTGATTGTTCACTTAGCTCAGGTTATTTTGTGAACTAATCACCATCCTGCATGATATAAAACAGCCAGCTATCTTTGTTTTGACTATTTGTGCTTCTGGATCGATGGGTAAATGCAAAGACCTGCTTTAGTTTGGTTCAATAAGGAGACTGACAGATGCTGCTGGGGAACACCTGCATAGTGTTTTACAAACACCACTGTATTGTTTGTGCTGAAGTAAATTGTCCATGTGTCTTATGGCTGTATTTGGCCTTTTTCATTCTTGGGGTTAGGGTTTTGTAAATTCTTGCTTTGCAGTACTTTTTGATGGAAAAAGTGCCCCAGCACTACCACGTCAGCGAGGTTATTCTTTCTTATTGTAAAATAACTGGTTTGAAAATTGCAACCGTTGACAAAGTTTACAGTATAATACAATTCCCAACTTTTTACAGGAAAGTATAAAAGCCAGGGCCCCTTTTATCTATTTTGGTAAGATGGTACAGCAAGTTCTGGGCACCTTTACAACAGTTGTAACCATGAGTGGTTCAGTTGCTTCATCAAAAGCCAGTAGTTGATGTTTCATTTAAGATCTGTTTATGTAATCATCCTTGCTGTCCTGTCCAGAAGGATTTGAAAAGAAGAAGGAGAAGGAGGAGGAGGAGGAGGAGGAGGAGGAGGAGGAGGAGGAGGAAGAGCCAATATTAGCAGCATCCTTCTGATTTTCAGCAAAGTACAACAGAATACAGTGTCTTTTTGGATTCAGGCTTTGGGAAATAGACATTCCAGCCTGGCCGGTTCTCTTTAAAGATGTAATCATATTTGGAAACTAGGCTCAGCTAGTGCAGCTTTTGGAATGTAGGACTTTTGAGCTACCAGCAGAAAACTACAGCAAAAAAATAAAATAAAAAGGAGCCTTTGATTTCTGCCTCTATAACAGTTCCTAGAGAGCTTCATGACCTCCTCTCAGGTAGAATGTGCTGGTGCTCACTGAACCTGAACTGGAAAACTTACCTGACGCATGTTTCACACATGTTTCACCTGCATCACTTGATTTTTTTTGTCAACGCTTGTTGGCTGACAGCTGCATGCGTGAACTCATTCCACTGAAAAATGGCATATTAGTTGAGACAGAAATTTTATTATCTGTGGTGATGGCCCATTGGCACATAATTGGATGTTTTAGTCATCAAGTGATGAACATGCATGTGTGAACCAGGCCTGAGATACATACTAATCCAGCTAGATAGCCGCTTTCCAACTTTTAGAAAAATCTTCTGTCTTAGTTACCAACCATTGCCAGTGTCTAATAGATTACTAGTTTTTAGTGGAACGCACACACCAATGGATTTTTTGTGTCAGGAAAAGCTGCTTCTTGACCTATGTCTGGATCTAGAATTCTCAGTCTCTTGTGCTTGATTCTCCTTAACCACCGCAGTGTCAAAAGTCATGAGGACTAGAGCCAGGAACCTTTGGTTAGTGTGGTAAGACACCTAAACCATGGCTTGGAGTATTTTCCCAGGCTGTTAAATGTTCTCAGGTTCTGGACTGGCTCCGCCTTCCCAGGCTGGCAATTGGGTACTCCTAGACAGGAAGAGCTATAATAGGCAGGGACTTTGTTGAGTGGGAGTTTGCCTTGTAACAGTGGTCTTCCTGGCTCTGGCATATTTTGGTTTGCTCTTTGGTTCTGACTCCTGGCTTTGGCATTGGTTCCTAACTTAACCACTCCATCACCCATCCGCTACCACAGTTCTTGGCTCCTGACTTCCCACCGACAGCTGCCTGAGGCTCAGCTTACATACTCTTGATATGCTGTTCCCTTGTGCTTTGTAGCTCTGCTGACGTACTGTGCCATTGTGGTTGCCTGAGAAATACCATGGGGATTTCCACCATTTTTGTTTGTTGTTTTACTTTCTTGCATCCCCATTTCCTTTTGTGTTTCAACCTTTTCACGGCCCCAGATAATTTGTCACCTATCCTTAATTTGAAAAAAGCAGCATTTTGTTGTGTGTGGTCCTGTTTGATCCAGTAGCGCACATGCTGTGGTTTTCATTATCATCAAGAAGAGATGAATAGGATCCTGTTTTAATGTGACTTGGAACATTTACTCCTGAAAAATCACTGCCAGTTATTGTCTGCAAACTTTAGCGGATGCAAACCAAAGATGTGTCTGTCCAGCAAATGGTCCGGTACAAAATGAATCAAGGCCAAACTGATTTTATACTACACTGGGTTTTTAATATGCTTTGGTTTCAGTGAAAAGATGGCAATCTGAAGAAAGCTTTCAGTTCCTACATTCTATATTAGTGGCTTCCAAGGATCACGGTACTCTTTTGCTCATGGTGCCATTGTTAGTGCCAAACTGTATATAACATTATTCACATGGTTTGATCAGGCATGCAAGGTTTTTAAAGCTAAATGATGGGTGGAATGAGCTGGATCGGGATCATGGGGGAAGAGCTTTAAGCTTTTGGCTGAGTTCACATACCGTGCTAACAAACACTCAGTGGTTGAGTGTGGGTCATTGTTGAATCATGGGTTGTTTCTTGAACTGTTTTCTGAACCCAGGACATTTTCCACAGGGTGGCTTGTTAACTATGTAGCGTGGCTTATTTTTCTTGAACAAGCCACCTTGAGAACCCATGGTTTGTTGCTGGGTTGTTCAGGGTTGCTAACAAGCCACCCAGCGGAAAATGACCTCGGTCCTGATTGGAATCACCCACCCCCTACCCCTGCTTAGTATTCACAAGGGAAAGAAAGCTCCTCTTTTGGATTGTATCCTTTGGCCCATAGACAACACACAACAAATCTCAATACGTCTTCTGGTCCAAGGAAACATAATTTGGATTTCCAGAGTGTTAGCGCTTCATCCCTTTGTGGAGTATTTTTTTTGGAGCACTTAGGTCAAGCCACTTCCTAACTGCCATGCTATTCATAAAATTGTCATGAAATTATTTTTCCACAATATCATTACAGAGTGAGTATTTCATTTGAATCTGGTTGAGAGCAGATATTTGCACTGCAACAGGTACCCACTGAAAATTAATTTACCCTCGTGTAAATGCCAACTCTTGCCACAAAAGGGTGCAAGTAAAATAAATATTAACCAAATGTGGTAAAAACCACTATGCAGTGAGCTTTCAACAACAACGTCATCAGTAGAATCAGGTTTTTATGCAGGATCAGATAAATCAAGAGCCTTAGATTTTGCTAGGGCTTTTTGAGCCTCAACTTATTTCAGTCTCTAATTCAGCTTCTACAATTGATAGAGATCTAAAGGTGTAGGGACTTTCACTGGTTCCTTCATCATGGTCAGATCACTACCTGGTGAGATTTAGGCTGTTAACCCTGACCCTATGTAGAGGTAGAGGACCTACTAAAATGTCAAGAATCTGATGGATTCAAATAGTTTTTTTTAGTGGCGCTTGGGGATTCTCCTGACAATATGAAGGGCAATCCTTTCAAAACCTTAGCCAATCTCTGGAACAGAGAAATGGCTCAGGAAATTGATACTATTGAACCTGAGTGTCCTCAGTAGTCCAGTAGAACCAGGCATGCTCCTTGGTGCTCAGGGTAATAAAATTTAAGGATGTCGAATAAAATGATGGTAGTGGATAACCTGTGACAAGTCTGATGGAACATGGGCTAGAACTCATTTTAGAGCTTACTCTGTGGTTAGTGAAGTTGGCAAAGAAATTGTTCTTCTCCAACACTTTTACATTTGTGCAGAGTTATCCAGCAGAATTCTTTGACGTGGTCAGCAGACTCGGACGTAATTCCATAGGGATACAGGATCACCCAACACCCCCTTGTGACCCGTTTCCAAGATATAATTCCACGGATAAAATTGCTCGTATTCAACCTGACTTGGATGCATGTGTTTCTTCTGACTTGTTGGCAGGCATTCACTTGCCCCGTTTTGATGGATTCTTTTCAGGATGCAGAAAGGCTTCTTGGAGTTATGAGGCCTACCACCTATGCTCTGACCCTTGCCCATCCTGGCTAATAAAAGCTGCCAGAGAGAGGGGGAAAGAGACTGGTCGAATGGGTTAGTGTTGATGCTAATGCCTTTCTTCAGTAAGGCATGAAGCCTCAGTTAAGAGTGATGTGCCAGCTATGCCCCTTTGTAGAGCATCCTGATTTGGCTACAACGATCCATACATTGGTTACCTCCCGTCTTGATTTTTGTAACGTGGTCTGCATGAAGCAGCCTTTGAAGACTGTCTAGAAACTTCAATTTGTTCAGAAAGCTGCAGCCATGTTTCTTACAGGGGTGGGATATAGGGCTAATGTTACCCCCGCCCCCTTTTGAACCAATTGTGTTGGCTCCCTATTTGTTTCTGAGAATAATTAAAAATCCTGTTTTTGACGTATAAAATGACACGGGACCAGGTTATGTGAAGGATCACCTTCCTCCATTTAAACCTGCCTGTGAACTAGAATTTTCCACAGAGGCCCTTCTCACTGTCCCTCAGATATTCATAAAGCCAGAGGGCCTTTTCTGTGGCCGCTCCCCACCTCTGGAACTCCTTCTCCATGAGATCTCTATGGTTTCTTCACTTTAAGAGGGCAGTTAAGTTTTTGCTTTTTAATCAGGCTTTTGAGCCCTCCCCACCCCTAAAATAGCCCACATGTCTGCTATTATCTTAGTTAATTACCTGTGGCATATGGATGAACTGAAAGGGAAAAAGGAAGAATAACAGATCCAACCTAACCCCCTCGGACAGCCATCAGTTCCTTCTAGCATCAGACCACAAAATGGCCATTATGGTGACAGATCAGGGGGTGATTTGGATCTCCTGGATTCAAAGCCGCCCCCCTCACCTTTCCCCTGAGAAGGACTTCACTGCACCAGGCTGGAGCCGGCATAGCTAATTTCACAACACCCACTCATCTCAGTGGTGGGGACAATTATAAAAGGTTAAGACCCATCAGGACATAATGCCTGGTAAAGCCTGGGTGGCATGGGTTGGCTTGACTTTGAAATGGCAGATGATCTGCCACTTCACTCCCCTCCCATTTGGGATTGCTTTCTAAACTCCTCAGTTTTGCATACAGGTGACCAGGATAATGGCTATTTACAAGCCTGAAGTGAGAAGGGATTTTTTATATGGAATACAGTTGCACGACAGAAGCAAGGACTTTGAAAGCCATGACACCTTGTGACGGTTAGAATTTGGGGGGCCGGGCAGGGTGGTTAGTTGGTTGAAGGTGGTGGTATTTGTTTTTTGCTGTTACTATGTCCTCTTCCTAGCCTCATTGTGCAAAGTACCACAGTGAAAGCCAAGTGAGAATCAGTTTCTGATCCCGAGAGTTTACAATCTAAAAACAGCCAGGGCAAACTCAGGACAGTGGTACACCAAGGTGATGATTTGTGGGGATTAAGATCCCTGTCCTCTCACTTGGCATCCAGTCTGGTGGCCAAGCCATTAGTTACACAAGGAAACTGCCCAGTTTCTAAGCTACTTTGAATTTGATGCTTCGGTGGCAACCTGAGTGAGTAGGAAATACACTTCCCCTCTCAGCCCCTCAAATAAATTGGGTTCTTTTTGGCATGGCTTGCATTTTCCCTGCCCGCATAGTGGTTGATGCAGCTGTCTGGAAGAGAGACAGGGAGTCCACCACAGCTAGAAGGTTTTTCCTCACATGGTCAGTGTTTAACTGATCACCATATTAAGGAATCAGCAGGATTTTTCTTTTCTGCGGATGGGATTTGGCAGGAGACCCTGCATTTTTTTTTAGATGTTGGGATATAGCTTACTTGCTTGAGTCATCGCATCTTCCTTGCCAAATGAAGACTGTCATCTTAGGGCAAAAGTACACATTCTGCTTCATCCTCGCCTCCTTTGTGGCCAGCTGCTATTTCTCATCTGCAAAAATCAGCCTGGGGCCTGGTAGAGGTGGCAGGTGGGAGGAAGGAACTTAACCCTTTCCTCCTGCAGCTCTCTCCCTTAAACTGCTTTCCATGCAGCCTTGATTCCAGACTCATGCTTCTGTTGCAGATGGAACAGCAGCTGTTGCGGGGAGCTGTGGTAGAAAACTTGGAGAAGGGTTAAGAGCTTTCTCCTACCTCTCACTTTACCCATGCAAGTGTGTGTGTGTGTGGGGTGGTGGTGGTGGTGGTGGTGTTGATTTAAATCACCAAGAACAAAGGTTAATTCAAATCACTGCTTTAAATGAAGTTTCCCATGGAAACTTTTTCATATGTTTCCTGAACAATGGTGCAAATCGGACCACTAAATCATGTTAATATACAACTAAATAATATTTACACTGTTTCATACTTCCAAGCAGGTTTTGCGTCCCTGTATATATTTTGCATGCTTTCCCTTTTTTAGGGTGAACAGATAAAATCCAGGTCAAGGCTCATGTAACTTTAACAGTTGTAGAGAAAAGGGAATTTCAGCCAGTGTCATTTGTATGCAATTAGTTCCTGGTGAAATTCCCTCTTCATCACAACAGTTAAAGTTGCAGGGGCCCTGCCTTCTTTTTTATATGGTCACTCTAGTATAGTGCCTGCACCTTTAACTGTTGTGATGAAGAGGGAATTTCACCAGGAACTAATTGTATAAAAATGACACTGGCTGAAATTCCCTTTTCTCTACAGCTGTTAAAGTTACATGAGCCCTGACCTGGATTTTATCTGGTCAGCCTACCCTTTTTACCTATATTTATTATGCATTAGGGTGACCAGATAAAATCCAGGTCAGGGCTCATATAACTTTAACAGTTGTAGAGAAAAGGGAATTTCAGCCAGTGTCATCTGTGATGAAGAGGGAATATCACCAGGAACTAATTGTATAAAAATGACACTGGCTGAAATTCCCTTTTCTCTACAGCTGTTAAAGTTACATGAGCCCTGACCTGGATTTTATCTGGTCAGCCTACCCTTTTTACCTATATTTATTATGCATTAGGGTGACCAGATAAAATCCAGGTCAGGGCTCATATAACTTTAACAGTTGTAGAGAAAAGGGAATTTCAGCCAGTGTCATCTGTGATGAAGAGGGAATATCACCAGGAACTAATTGTATAAAAATGACACTGGCTGAAATTCCCTTTTCTCTACAACTGTTAAAGTTACATGAGCCCTGACCTGGATTTTATCTGGTCACCCTATTATGCATTTATATCCTGCCTTTCTGCCAAAAATGGCCCTCAAGGCAGCTAACAGTAATAAAATACAGATTAAAACAAAGTCATAGTTGAAACATGTTTGTTAATTTATTACATTTGTATCCCACCTTTTTCCCTCCAAGGAACCCATGGCGACTTACATAATCCTCCCCCTCTCCATTTTATCCTCGCCACAACCACCCTGTGAGGTAGGTTGTGCTGAGTCAGTGACTGGCCCAAAGTCACCCAGTGAGTTTCCATGGCTGAGTGGTGACTAGAACCCGCATATCCCGACTCCCAACCCAACACTCTAACCACTACATTGCACTGGCTCAAATTTAAAAACATTTTTTAAAAAAATGATCAAAAACTTTACAATATAAACTGCACCCAACCAATTAAAATCTCTTTCAGCAACTTAAATGGTAGGCTACCTCATTGAACTCAATGGGACTCACTTCTGAGTGCAGGTACATAGAAAAGGGTGAATGGGGAGGATGCAACTGCCTTGGCTCCCATTGTGTACCAGACTCTCATTTACCGTCATCCTGTGACTGCAGGTAAACCCAGAATCTTGCTTGCTGCAGTAGTGGGGGGATGGGTCCCTGAGAGGATAAGGAAAAGCCAACTTTTTCTGCTGCAGCTATGCCTTTAACATTGCTGTGCAGGAATTGGCAGGTACAGGTTTTCCCTGTGTGGAAATACATGGGATCACATGCAAATAGCTGCAGTTCACACTGTTTTTAAAGACATACTTACAGAGGCTCATTGAAAAGATGGTGACCTAGACAGGCAGGACCTGGCAACTCTACAAATTTGGTTTCATAACCAGGAGGGAGGATTTACGGCCAGTTTATACAAAATTGAGGCTATTTACTTATCCAGGTTTGTAACGGGCTTATAATTACTACCCTTTCTTGGGCTAGGTTTCTGCCATTGAGGAGCAGGACATGGAAGCTTGTAATATTTTTTCCCAGAAATCCAGAATGTAGATGTTGTCAAAAAGAAAGAAAGAAAGAAAGAGAACCCCACTTGAAGTTCTACTCTTGCAAAGTGGGATGTGACTGTTACCTGTTCATTTTCTCCTCTTTTTTTGTTAGTTCAGCTTGTTTGATTTAACTAATTTATGTATTGGGTTGCACAAAAAACATTGTCATTTTTGTTGCTTATTTTTTACACATTGCTGATTGTTCAGTAGCAGTGGTGTAGTGGATCCAGGGCTCAGAGGGTTGAATCACTGGGTCCTTTTGATTAGCCAGGATAATGACATCATCTGCCAACCCCTCTCAGATGTCACGGCTCCCCCTGAGCTTAGCAGTAATCATCACACCAGCTGAGTGAGCAGGGAAGTGTATTTTCCTAGCAACCATATATTTTTGTGAGCTATCTCTGTGGCAATCCGAAGTGTTTTGTGGGGGCTTGGTCTTGAATGAGAATTTAAGATCCATTAGCTTTACAAAATAGCTCTTCTTAAGGGACATAAAAACTGCTAGAACTAGTTTGGTGACTTTGAGATCAACTGTTTCTCCTTGGTGCTTGGAAGAGGAACTCCTGGAAAATTTTGAGCTGGTGGTCTTATGTTGTTTGGCAACATGTTGTATTCCTCTCTTTCCCTTTCTCCTGCAATCTCAGGTCTTTCCAGCCAAAGTCCAAATGCTAACTGCTACACTGCCCTTTGCCAGATCACCATTCTATGACTGTCAGCTCATCCTAATCAGTTGGGAATTATGCTATGTGCTACTGCTCTTTGGGTGTGTATTGTGCACGCACACACACACACTACACACAGGGGTAATAGATCAATGCAATAGCCTGGATTTTGGTACTCCCCTTGGAAATGTGGCTGTAGGGACTGTCATGAGGAGTGCCTGCATTTCAAACATTTACCATTTCAATAGATTTTTGTTGTTGTTCTGGTGTTTTATCTGGTTAAAAGCTAGGCCCTAACAGTTAAGGAATTGGAGTTGTTTTACCATCACCACTCTCCTCTGCTAGAGTTGCTAACTGTTTCCTGGCAGACACTCTACACCTATAATAGCTGCCTGACTTTTAGAAATTATGCATGGGAAACTTTTCCCATCATTATTTTGCCTGGCCTAGGAAAACTTCCTGAATGTATGCATGTCATGCAGATGTTAAAGGAATAAGGGGCTCTGCCACACACACACACACACAGTGGGAATTGGCTTACTTTCCCTTTTTTCCTGCCCAGATGTATTTACTCCTACAATTGTCATCTTTTTTTTCTAGCAGGTGTCCTGTGCCTTTGAAAAAAGCACAACAAGCAAAATTTCAACCCGTGCAGATCTCCAGCTTAGAAGTGCAATGATGGCAAAATAAAATTGACTTCCTGAATTTGTGCCCATCATGTGCCTCTAAGCTAATAAAAGCAAAGGAACTCTGCCAGAAAACATGGTTGCATGGTCTCTAAAGCCCCTCCCCCTGGTTATTTTACATTTGCACAATCACATATATTGCTTAAGAGGGGAAGGGTGAATAATTCCGTCACTCTAGCTTTTTAACAGTGCAATCCTATCCTACATATATACTAAGAAGTAAGTCCAATGAAATTCAGTGGAGTTTTGTCCCGGGTAAGTGGACATAAGATTGCAGTCTTAGGCCATTTCTACACCGGCCTTTCCCCTCAGGAATGTCTCTGGCTGCTCCCGGGGCATCCAAATGATGCACGGGGAGTCCCGCGGGTGGGGGGGGGATGGACACGGGTTTTCCCAGGGATAAAGAATCCCTGGGAAAAGCCAATTCTTCCTATGGTCCCAGGAACATCCTGAGACCGCAGGAGGTGTGGGCGCCCATCCCGCCTGGTGCCCGCTTACTCATGAGAAAGCGGGCTCCAGAAACGGGCACGGAGCCATGTGGGGTGGCTCTGTACCCATCAGGGGAGAGGGGGGAAGCAAGTCCGCCATCCCCGATTTTGGGGGATATTTTTTTTCAAAAAACTTACTTTTTCGATGGAGTACAGGAGCGCTCTTCCGATTCTAGTAACATAAGGGAAATTGGCAGGCGCGATGTCCCAGTTTACTTCCAGGACATCGTGCTTGCCATGTAGGAATTGGGCGACAATCCCAGAGGCAGGTACGTCCGGGATCGTCCTCCCTCCCTCCCTCTACACCTGTAGGTGTAGAAAAATCCTTAGTCTGACTAGTAATCGTCCCCTACTTTTTGCCTTTTGCATTGGTGGGGCTTTGAGTTTTCTTGTCTCCGTATCCTGCTTGTTTTTATAGGTTTTCTCTACCTGTGATAGAACAGGTAGTGGATGTGGTAATAACATCTATCATAACCACTTAACATTATTTTACAGTAATTTAACTATTCCACATGAATTATATTTCTGTACCCACTTAGGGTGGAGAGGGGAGGCAGCCTAGCACACCCAACTCTCAGAGTCTTGTCAACCAGATCAGTCTGTTTACATAGCTAATTCCCAATTAACCATCATCTTTTGTTGGTCTGCGTGGAAGACAGATTTCACAGACATGAAAAACACATTTTAACTGCAGTTCATGTTAGAGGTTTAGCTTAAAATGAGGCTTTGACAAAATACCTCAAAGACCTGTAAATCAAATGGCATGAATGTCTCTTTGCAGACTTGTCAGCTGGTGCTAAATATTTTCATCAGCCATTTCACATTCCAATTAAATCATCAAACAGCTCCAGTTCACAGTTTTGAATAAAGCTTAACACCTCTATCTTGTTTCTTACTTTTCATCAGATATTGGCCCTGGTTGTATCATTACTCAACATTTTCACTTACACCACAAACACACATGTACATTTTGTTTTCATTTTGCCTGTATTTTTTGACCACCAGGCTGCTGCTCTTGCAAAACAGTGCTCCTGCTCCTTTCTTTATCTCCAGTTCTTTGCTAATAATGCCCATTATGCACAAAGATTTAGTTCCATTTCACAAGCTTTGTTTTACAATAACTCCTGTTGTTGCTGAGAGTCAGCCAGGCCTTTCAGGTGCATGTTTTCCTTTCATGGGACTGTACCAACCACATCTAGAATTGGTGGAGGGGATTGCTCATTTCTCTGCCCTGAAAACTAAACATTACAATTAGGGGCATCAAGATATTTAAATACATTTATTTGGACCAATTAAAAATCATGAAGAAGTAGCTAGCCTTTGAGTTTCACAGAAATCTTCGTCAGACTTTATGTTAAATAAAGAGGTCGTGGGAGGGAGAGAGCTCAGTGCTAAAGATTGTGACGGAAGCCCAGTCTGCAATATAGTAGGTCTACGGTGGTAATTTAGGAAATAAGATGAAATACATGATGGCATTTGTCTTTAGACTTATTTTTTTTTAAAAAAATTGCAGGCATGGAAAGGGGCTGTGATCAGTGCTGGGTGATTTTTGTTGGGAAAATAGCCAGAGGGAGATGGCTAGCACACCCCTCATGTTCTTTATCTAGTTTCCCCCTCTCTCCCTGGGGTTGCTTTTCCAAAAGATTTAAAAGGTCAGAAATGAAATCACTCATTTCTCATCTCATCTAGTTTGATCCTGAGGCTGTAGTTCTAAGCACACTTGAAAGTGAGTAGGCCTGTTGAACTCTGTAGGTGGACATAAGACTGCAGTAACATGCCCTGTGACTGGGCTGTGATTAAATTATTCTGCCCATGGCAAGAAGTCACAAGTTGCACCAAGAGACACTTATTTTATTTAAAGATTTTATTAGTTTTGCAAAAACAAAACTATACAAACCTACAGAAAACAAAAACAAAAGATATATAAAAAGAAACATACTGGATTTAAATTGACAGAGGGTAATACATTTAACATATATGTATATTCCCCCCTTTACCTTACAGACCAAAACGTAGGTGGAATCTTATATTTTCTTTATAATTCTTCACCATAGCAGATTATATTTAGTTTCTTTTCCGTAATCTGAGGAAGGGCATTGACAAATACTGTTGTGTATGTCCCTGATTAGTATATAAAATAAAAACCCTACCATATTGCATAAGTCATGTTTTGACTTTATTTTCAGTTGGTATGTCACTTTTTTCTGCCATGGCTGTTTGCCACAGTTCCATATACCAAGATTTCAATGTTAGAAGTTCTGCAGTTTTTCAACTTTTAACTATCACTCTTCAAGCTGCCATCAGCAGGGACACAATTTGAAGTCTTTAGATGTCATTTGCATTTTGTTTTCCCCCATATTATTAATAGGGCCAATGCTGATGTAGCAGGTATGGTTTGACATGTGATATTTGTAATTTCGGAGAATATGATCCCAAACTGTGACACTACGGGACATGCCCACCACATGTGGATAAATAAACTTTGCTGATTATAGTTTCTCCAACATTTTGTGTTATTTGTGTTGGCCATTCTTGCCAGGCATATTGGTGTAGCAATTTCAGTGCATTCTCCACTAAGGGACATTTATGTATGTATTTATTTATTAAAAGTAGTTTTAGAGTCCTGCCCTTCTTTTGAAGACATTGGAGCGGTGTACCAGGCATGAATAAAAATGATGCTAAAAGCGTAATACACACACACAAACATTATCATAAAACAAATAAGAACTTTAAAAAAAGCAGGAGAGTCTAAAACCATAAAACAATGTTAAAATGCCTTGGCAAATAAGTCTTGAACTGACGTTGAAATACCAGTAATGTCAGTGGCAGTCAAACCCATGAAAGGAAACTATTCCAAAGCTGGGGGTACAAACACAAAGAAGGCTCTCTCCCTTGTCCCAACATTGCAAACATCTCCAAGCAAGGGTACATGGAGAAAAGTCACCTCTGATGACCTTGAGGCCACTGTATCTTAAGCTATAATAGGGCAGGAAGCAATAACCTCTCTGTCTCTGAAAACAATTGTGGTGAGTTAGCGTTTGGAACACTTCTGTGGTAGTGTGTTCTAAACAAACATTTGCCTGCATGTGTTTTATTAAAAGTACAGTCAAATGGAGGTCCATACTGGTTGCCTGTCTCTGTGTTACAAGAGCTAAGCTAGATTTGACTTAATTGACTGTATTCAATTAAGATGCATATTGTTGCATAAATTATTATTGTTATTATATTTATTTATATCCCGTCTTTTTCCCAGGTCTGGGACTTAAGGCAGTTTACAAGATTAAAACATATAAATATAAATTTACAAAAGTTAAAATAGAATTAAACTTGCAGTAAAATTAAAAACACTTTAAAAATTAAAAACAGTAACAGATTTAAAAAGAAAACAAACAAACAAAACAATATCTTAACACAGGTCCAGGGTAGTTTCAAAAGCCTGCTAGAATAAAAAAGTTTTTGCCTGCCTGTGAAAGTGTAGCACACAGGGAGCCAGCCTGGCCTCCCTAGGAAGGGAGTTCCAGAGTCTTGGAGCAGCCTCAGGGGTGGCCAAGCATTATCTGGAGTTCTTGGGGTGAGGACCCTTCCTTCCCCATCCCCCCCCCCCCCCCCCCCGGTCCTGACAAAACCACCACCAGCTGCTACTTGCACCCAAGACATTTTGCTGCTTGCGGTGGCGGAGCCAATTAACATGCATGCAATTATGGTCACGTCTTGGCCAATGAGGAAGGAGGAGTGTTGTCTTGTTGTTTAACTATCTGGTTCACCATCTGGGGTGGTCGGATCTGTGCTGGTCCATTAAATACATCTGTTCAGGAACCATAAACTTCCAAGAACTTGCCCATTGCATTGTTACTTACTGTTGTTCTCTAATGTAGGTTTCCTGCTCCTTTTCCAAACCACAAGCCTTGTTTTTGTTCTATAATTAGTCTGTATTCAGCATTCTGTTTAAAATGTCAAACTTTTAAAGGGCTCCTTAACTCTCCCTCCTCGTCATACTTTTTGACTAATGTCCAGTCCCTCCCTCCTTGCAATTGTGCTATCTCCTCTCAGTATGTGACATACTGTACATTCCCCTGATTTAAGATGAGCTAGAAAGTATAGAAAAGATTGTTAAAACAATTGAACAGCGTCTTGAAATAAGGGTGCCTTATTTGAAAACATACGCATATACGTACACATGAATGTTGGATGCTTGAATGGTTTTTTCTTGTTTTCTCTCTAACTTACGCTGGATAAAGAAGAATGAAGGGACAGGGTTTTTGTTCTTGATGTCTGTTATATTTTGGCAGACACTTGTGTCTCTTTTGAAAACGCATGGTATATGCAAGATACATAAATGGCTTCAGGATAATCTCTCCCAAGATCCTCAAGAATGCTGGTATCTAATGCGGGCTGAAAAGCCGTGGGCTTTATCTACAATGCAAGGACTTGACATACACATAAATAGAAAGCCCCTAAGGAAGACATGCAGTCAAAAATAAAAACACCGAATGGCAGAGCACAGGCTGTGACCCCGGTAGCATATCCCTCTCCTGATGCATGATACCAGAGTGTCTCTTGCTTTGTCATAGTGAGAGCTGATTCCCGCTATGATTGTTTTCAAAATGACTTTCATAACCACCTGGCCCAGTAAATCCACTTAGGCTGCCTCTACAAGAGAGGTTTAAAGCTCTTTCAAGGCGCTTTAAAATTTTTACCTCTACAAGGAGGGAGCGCAAATCGGGCGTAGAGGTGCACTATCCCTCTGATTGTGCGCATTATCGAATGAGTGTTAAATAGCGAGTTTTATTTTGTGGCGGGATGTGAAGCCGGTGCCCTGCCTCCCGAGTAGTGCTGCTGCTGCTGCTGCTGGCTCCCCCGCTCGGCTCCTGGCTCCGCTCCTACTGGGCTCCGTCTTCCAGCTCCCTTTTCCCTTTTTCTTGCCCTGTTTCCCCCCCCCCCTTGCTCCGTTTCATTCAATCGCCCCGTCAGTTCCTTCGCTCTCCAGCATAACAACTCGCAGGGACCTGCCTTAAAGAGACAGGCGCCCGCCCGCCCATGGCTCCCCTCTCCCCTCTCCCTGCCTGCCTCTCGTGCAGAGGTATTAGGCGTAAATGCGCTTCAGCGATGAAGCGCATAATCACTTAACCAGGCGCAAAAGCGAATCCTTGTGGAGGGGACCTTAGTGATGCAGATGGAAGTGGGTGGGAAGAGAAGGTAAGAATGGAGATGATTAGCATGGGGGACCCTCAGCCAGTTGAACGGTCACTAGTGTTCCTAGTGAAGTCATATATTTACTGAAGTCGATCTTACAGAATAGAAATTTGGAGGAAAAGACCACTGAAATGTTGACAGTATAAACTCTGTAGTAGCTAAATGGTAGGGCATTAAGGCTGCAATTGGAGTATACACCCTTACCAGGGTAAGCCCAGCACCTGGTATGAGAAGCCCCAGGCAGGAGGCCAACTGCTGCCCCCTCCCCTCCCCACACACTTAAACCTTAATGTTTAAACCTGGTGTTGCCCCAATTTCATATAAAGAGAAATGGGTAAAAGTAGATGACTTGATGGGCAGAGAGCTAATCCTGTCATTCCCCTGCTCTTCTTCTCATAAGAAGAGCCCTGCTGGATCAGACCAAGGGTCTAACTAGTCCGGCACTCTTTTCCCACAGTGGCCAACCAGCTTTCGACCAGGAACCCACAAGCAGGACATGAGCGCAACAGCACCTTCCCACCCATGGCGTACATAGGTGTATTGCCTCTGCTACTGGAGGTAGCACATAGCCATCAGGACTAGTAGCCCTTGGTAGTCTGTTCCCTCACTAGCCACTTTTTCTCTCCAGCTGAGCTCTGATACCCGGTCAGTGGAATGAAAATCACTTTGGGCAGGGATACTTCAAGGAGCAGAAGCCAGTACAAGGACAGTGGAGGCAACCAGCAGCCGGGGGTTTGGGGTGAGGAGAGGAGAGCAACACCAATTGCCAATACCAGCAATATAAGGGAAATACCAAAAGATAATACAAGCACGGTGGGGTGGTGGGTGATGGGGAGGCAGTGTTTTGTTTTGTATGTTCTCAACGTCACCAGGGGATTTGTTCAGAGCTCCAAATCTGAGAGGCAAAGTTATATTTGAGTCTTCCCTGAAGCAGCACGCACGGCCCCATTCCAATGTACGCACAGTGCCAGAGGACAGTTGTCTTTTCTTCAAATTCAAAAGCAGCTTGCTATTCAGAAAACCTGCAACCGCTCATTTAGCTCTTTGGTTACCAGCCTCATAAAGCCGGGGTATAAAGAGTGACCCCTTCGAACAAAAATAACAGTCGTATTGTGACCCAGTGCTTTCAGGGCCTGTTTTTAGTTTAGCAGTCTTTCTTAAAGTTTGACCCCACCCCCAGGCCTTTCTTGGAATATTGACCCAAATATCTAAAGTGTTTGCCTCCTTTTTGTGGGATAGGCAGTGCGGACAAAAGAGAGATTGTTGCGCTGGAGCTTGCATTAGCTGTCTTGACAACAGTTGTCCTGTGCACTCCGTTTTCGCTTTCCTTTATAAGGGCGTTGTGCTAAGCAGAACATGAATTTCACTGCCCTTAGAAACACATCTATGTTAGATTCCTTTTAAGGTATCTGAAATAAATTGTTCAAAAGATATATCGCCTTTTTTTCTTTCTGACACTGAAAATAATTCAGTTGCTTTTTTAAAGCCAGAAGATAGATAGAGATAAAGTGTGCAGGTTGCTTAACATTTGGTAGCAAATTCCAGAACAAATGAGAATAGATTTGTCTACATTTTGGGCACCTTGTTAAACAACAATTACTTTTTAAACTTAATTTAAAGTGAATCATTTGCTTTGCTTTTGTCTTTCTAACTGGGATTTTTCTCATGTAAAATACATTGCTTGATGAGGTCTCTCAGTTTAATAATATTTTAGTGATGTAGCAGAAACGTGTTCTCAGTTTTAAGTAACAGTAAAAGTGCTGTCATCCAAAGAAGGCATTAGGGAAGTAAAATGCCAGATTTTCATTTAACAGCTAAGAGTGCCTTTATATATTATTTAATCTTATATAATCAAAAGAGAATCCTATGGTAGTGGTATCTTGTTAACTGTTCCTGGTTTAGAGCTGCAGTTCCCAAACTGTTCTTTTTTGACGTCTGTGTTCACTATCTGGGATGCTGCCAAAGCAGGTTTCTAAATTAACTACAACCTAACTCCTTCTACATTCCAATTCAGCTTCCCATAGTGAAGCTATTTTCAAATATATGCAGGCTGCCTTATAATGAGTCAGACCTTTGGTTCACCTAGCCTAGTATTGTCGATACTGACTGCAGCAATGGCTCTCTAGGATTTCAGGCAGGGTTTTTTCCTGCCCTTCCTGGTGATGCTGGTGATTGAACCTGGGACATCATGAATATGGAGCAAATATTCTACCACTGAGCCATGGCCCCTTGGCTGCTCTGTATTCACCATAGTATGTGTTATGTCTAGTAAGTGATGGGGAAAAAATGATATTGTCTAGATTGGGGTTTTAACAACAGGCATAAGCTCAACTATGAACCTTAGCCCAATATATGTGTCTGTCTTGATTAATCCATGAGTAGCATGCAGACTAATTTTTAATTCCTGCCCACCTTACCTTTCAAGCAGATTTGTGTGTTAAGAATATGAGTTGGGTGGATTGCTTCAGCACATGGTGATACAGTCTTTTGAAAGCTCACAAATTCATTCAAACACACAAGGCCTATACAGGTGTTCTAAATCCCCCCCACAACAACAACAACAACAATAAATTATTTCTTACCCGCCTCTCCCTCTGGATCGAGGCAGGGTACAACAACAAATACAAAACACCATAAAATTAAAAGCATGTAAAACAAATATATTATTGAAAGGCATCTTAATATTCAGCTGAGTAGGCCTGCTGGAAGAGATCAGTCTTTATGGCTTTCTTAAATTCCGGGAGACTGTTCAGTTGGCGAATCTCTCCCGGCAGGCCATTCCACGGTCTGGGAGCGGCAGAAGAGAAGGTCCTCTGGGTAACAGTTGTCAGCCTAGTTTTTGCTGACCTGAGTAATTTTTTTCCAGAGGACCTGAGTGTGCAGGGTGGATTGTATGGGAGAAGGCAATCCCGCAGGTAACTTGGACCCAAACCATTTAGGGCTGTAAAGGTAATAACCAACACTTTATACTTCGCCCGGAAACTAATTGGCAGCCAGTGGAGTGATTTTAAAGCTGGTGTGATATGGTCACCCCAGGTGTACCGGTGACCAACCTGGCTGCCATATTTTGAACTAGTTGAAGTTTCCAGACTAGGCACAGAGGTAGCCCTATGTACAGCGTATTGCAGAAGTCGAGCCTCAAAGTTACCAGCGCGTGCACTACCATCTTTAGGTCTTCCAACTCTAGCAAGGGGCGCAGCTGGCGTATCAGCCGAAGCTGATAGTAGGCACTCCTGGCCGTCGCATCTATCTGAGCTGTCATTTGGAATGACGGATCCAGGAGCACCCCCAAGCTGCGAACACACTCTTTCAGGGGGAGTGTAACCCCATCCAGAACTGGTTCACACACCTCCAGACCCAAGTTGGGGTCTTTGACAGTAAGCAACTCCGTCTCGTCTGATTCAGCTCCAGTTTGCTTTTCCTTATCCAGTCCATCACCGCCTCCAAGTATTCATTCAGAAAAGACACACTATCCTTAGCTGACGCTGTTGTCGAAGGCATAGATAAATATATTTGGGTGTCACCAGCATACGGATAGCACCCCACTCTATGCCTTTGGATGATCTCTCCCAGCGGTTTCATGTAGATGTTAAACAGCATTGGGGATAGGATGGTGCCTTGTGGTACGCCATACAACAGCTCCGTCTTTGAGGAGCAGCTATCCCCAAGCATCACCATCTGGAACCTGCCTGAGAGATAGGATCGGAACTACTGAAGCACAGTGCTCCCAATTCCCAATCCCCTCAGGCATTCCAGAAGGATACCATGGTTGATGGTATCAAAAGCCTCTGAGAGATCCAGAAGTACCAACGGGGACACACACACCCTGTCAATACTCAGGCATAGATCATCCACTAAGGCGGCCATAGCAGTGTCAACTCCATATCCTGCTCTGAAGCCAGTTTGAAATGGGTCTAGAAAATCTGTATCATCCAAAACTGCTTGGAGTTGGAAGGCAACTGCCCTCTCGATCACCTTGCCCAAAAAAGGAAGGTTTGATACTGGTCTGTAGTTATTAAGGTTCAGGGGGTCTTTTAGAAGCGGCTGTCCTATCGCTTCTTTTAAACATGTTGGAAAACTCCCCTCCTTGAGAGATGCATATGTTATAGATGTAATCTAACTTAATCTCCTCCCTGGGTGACCAGCCAAGAAGGACAGGGATCAAGAGGGCAAGTTGTCGTCCTCACTCATCCAAGCAGCTTGTCCACGTCCTCAGTACTCACCAACTGAAACTGATCCAGTGTAATTCTACTTGTGGAGTTGCTGGACCTTGCATTGTCAGCTTCTGTTATAATGATGGCATGTAAGTCGACACTTATCCAAGAGATTTTATCTGTGAAATGATCGTTAAAGGCATCACAGCGAACTACCGAAGGCTCATTATCAGGTTAAGGGAGAAGGTGTCTGCGTTAGGCCCCTCACCACCCTGAACAGTTTTGCTGGACATGAATTTGCAGACACAATGCGCGCAGAGAAGAAAGCGTTCTTCGCGGCACGTATTGCCACCCCATAGGAACAAAGATGTTCTCTATGTCGTGTCTCATCGGATAAAAGTTGAGTTTTCCGCCATTGGTGCTCCAGTCCTTCTTGCTTCATTTCCCTGAGATCTTCTGTATGCTAGGGTGCCCGGTTAGAAGCGGGTCGGAGAGGACGTTTGGGAGTGATTGTGTCAATAGCCCTAGTTAGATCTTGATTCCATCTATTAACCAGGGCTTCTACAGGATCGTCGCCAATACCAGCCATAACACCCTCTAAGTCTTTCTGGAATCCAAGAGGATCCATTAGCCTTCGAGAGTCGACCATCTTAATAGGTCTGCCACCCCTACAGGGGCAGATAGTAGCCGTGATACTAACCAGGGTGGATAAAATCAATGATGTTTTTTAAAAAAATCAAAAAAAATCTGATTTTTAAAATTTAAATAATATTTTTTAAATAAAATGCTTTTTGAGGAAAAATCTCTCTAAAATAGTTTCTATTTAAGATACATTACAGTCCAAAGGTTATTCATCATGAAATAAGGATTAGTTTTTAATTATGTAGCATGAGGCTGTATATTCATGCAATGTTTAATTTTTTTTGGTAAATGAATTCCATTAATCCATTCACAATGTCATGCTCTTCCAGAGGTTTCTATAACATTATTGAGCAATTTTTCTATCTAGAAGATATTATCACAGATGCTTGGTTTTACAGTTCTCAAAACTGTGAATTTGTGTCTGCAGAGATCACAATCCCATTGTTCCTTTGCAAATCTATGTACACAGAATCAACACCTTAGCTATTAAGTGCGAAGTTTCAAAAAATTCAATGAATAGATTGTTGGGAGTGAAATAGATCTGCACAAGAAACAAAAAATGAAACCTGCATCTGCTTGTAAATATTACCAGCAAGAATGAGTCTTTGGTAACTTTGAGTTATGTAAAATATGTATTAAGCTTGTAGCAAGGAAGAGTGCACTTTTTCTTGCGGGGGGGGGGGGAAGTCACATGATTAAATGGAGTCTTTCTGAGTAGTGATTAAAATCATGATTTAAATCATGATTTAAATCAAATTGATTTAAATCAAATCCAACCTGATACTAACCCTGACCAGAAAATGATCTGTCCATGGCAACGCAGAGGTATTCATCACCTCCGCCTACAGATCCGTCTGTTCGGAACTGAAAACAACATTGAGGGTGATGTGTGGGTCCAGAGACCCATTGTAATAGGCCCATGTTCGTCATGGATATCATGAACTCCAGAGCTGCACCTGACAAATTGGCCTCGAATGGGATGTTGAAGTCACCCAGGACCAAAAGCCTGGGCGACTCCAACACCAGCTCCGAGACCAGTTCCACGAGCTCGGCCAGGGAATCTGATATGCAGCAGGGTAGCTGGTACACTAACAGAATCCCTAGACTATCCCTGTTCTTCAGACTCAGGTACACACACTCGATGTGATTCAATTCCCAGACAGGAAGTCTGGTCATGGTAAGATTGAGGGGAGCAGGTAAGAGCGCACTAACTCTTCCCCTTTGTTGTCTTCCCTCTTGCCCTCCACAAGTGTGAGGGTGATCATCTGTAGCAGGGTGCCTGTCCTACTCATGTAGGACCCCCCCACACACACACAGTTTAGAATCCTGATTTTCCATGACTCTAAATTGCAAGAGGGAAATTAACGTTTGAATGGGCTCCATCATGCCCATCACAAAATGGCAGAAAAATGGGTTGAATGCTGGTATATAAACATGGTTGAATTAAAGCCTTGACCATGTGGTGAATCATGCACATTGCCTGGTGCCAAACACATTTCAGATGCACTTGGCTCAAATACTCATTGACACACCAATCTGAAATGGCTGCAACTCCCTCTTGTTTCACCTTTTGCTTCCTTGTTTGTTTGGAGCCTCAGCCAGTGTCAGAACTAACTGAACAATGAATTCCTTGTGCCTCAAGCCTTGTGGCTTGTGTTTCTCAAGCAGAAACCTCTGTGGTCTTCCAAGTCCATGCCAAACCTCTCTTAAAACAGAGGATCATCTGGGGAATCCTTGAGGTGTGGATTGGGACCCCAGGAAGGCCGGATTTATCCTCAGGGCTTGAGGTTCTCCACCCTGGCATATAGTCTTGCTGTTCAAAGAAAAAAGTTCACATTGGCTGCATTCGGACAACACATTAGTCAATGGTGGGTTGAGTAGCCAACTCACCGTTGGTTTTTTGTGGGTGCTCCCCACACAACATATTCCTACACAACTGTGGGTGGTTGGGGCTGGTGTTGTGTGGACTAATAGTCAACCCGGCATTTGACTGACACAGTCCCTGGCCCGCCCCTCTCCCCGCCCTCCCTCCTCCCTTAGTCCTCCCAGTTCTATCCCAACAGCCTCTGCAAGTTGCGCCAGTTGTAGCAGAGTGGCAGCTGCCGCTTTGGTCACTCTTGCTGCCTGCCTCTATGGGCTTTGTTTTAACCCATTCACCACACGCCATTAACACACTCACCCCTCCACACAACACTTTAAACAACTGGATTTGAGCTAAACAACTTGCGAGCCAGTTGTTTCTCTCAGTTGCTTATTTGGGCGGAATAGCATACCGTCAGTAGTTTGTGAGTGGTGTGTTACCCTCCAACAGAACACAATAAGCAACACAAGTAACGATTGTTCCCCCCCCCCCCAGTTGCTTAATGTGTTGTCCGAATGCAGCCATTGTGTTACACCTTTTCTGTTAACGTTCCTGGCTCCCTGCTAGCGATGAGAGACTCCATCTCATCCAGACAAGCTACTTTCAGTTACACTTTGGGAGACTTAAGCCATCTCTATTAAAATAGGGAGAATCATTAATACTAGTTTTCTACAAGTGAAAGCATAACCTTGCCTACACAGGTCAGATGATAGTTTTGTTTTCTTTAAATTGCCTCTAAAGGGAAGGAAGAGCTCCATCATAGGAATGCGGTAAAGGCTAAAGTACATTTTAATTGTGTCCTGTGGTCTGGAATGAACACATTTAGAACCGGCTACAGCAGGTCTCCCACTGATAAAAACGGGTAGGGGGTGGGGTCCTATGGGTGGGTTCAGGACAATGCACAGAAAGTCCCATTTCTGGTTAGGAAAATGTTAAGCACAGTCTTTTCAGAAACACCCCTATTTTGATTTTGTTTCTTTGGAAGCTAGGTTGTCATGGGTGTAATTACCTGAACTACGGTAATTTTTTTTGTCTGCATTTGAAAAGCTAACCAATCTAATACAGACTTCTCAGAACTATTAGGTGGGTTGGAGTGACACAGCTATTCTTTGGATTGTGTAGTAGGGGTGTGCAGAGTAGGTCTGTTCCTCCCCGAAATTTAGGGTGGAGCTCTGTTGAGTGGGTTCTCCGCTCCAGTTTTTGGAGGGTGTTCGTCTCTCTGCACTGCTGGATTACTCTCTGGAAAACTGCTCCGTTTTCAGAGAAACTCACTATTATTGCAGAAGGGGGAATTAACAAAAATGTGTACATCTCCGTCATTTTTAAAGACAACGAGATAAAAATTCAGCCGTGCTAGGTTTGATGCAGTTCGGTTCAACCCTTGATTTTTAGGGAATTTTTGAACCTCCAATAACTTTGCCATTCTAGACTATGGAAACCGAAAATGCTTACAGAGCCGTCAGATTTATTTATTTATTTATTTATTGCATTTTTATACCGCCCCATAGCCGAAGCTCTCTGGGCGGTTCACAAAAATTAAAACCATGAAATCATTTTAAAATATATAAAACAAGGCACAATCTAAAAACACAGAATAACATACAATATAAAAACACAACCAGAATAAAACCAAGCAGCAGGAATTAATACAGATTAAAATACAAATTTAAAACAGCAAGGATTAAAATTGAGTTAATTTAACTGCTAAAATACTGGGAGAATAAAAAGGTCTTCACCTGGCAACGAAAAGAGTACAAAGTAGGCGCCAGGCGAACCTCTCTGGGGAGCTCATTCCACAGCCGGGGTGCCACAGCAGAGAAAGCCCTCCTCCTAGTGGCCACCTGCCTCACTTCCTTTGGCAGGGGCTCATGGAGAAGGACCCCTGTAGATGATCTTAGGGTCTGGGCAGGTACATATGGGAGGAGGCGTTCCTTTAGATAACCTGGCCCCAAGCCATTTAGGGCTTTAAATGTTAGTACCAGCACTTTGAATTGGGCCCGGACCTGGATCGGCAGCCAGTGAAGTTGGAAAAGGACTGGCGTAATATGGTCTCGTTGGCCAGTCCCCGTTAACAATCTGGCTGCCCTGTTTTGTACCAGCTGAAGTTTCCGGACCGTTTTCAAAGGCAGCCCCACGTATAACGCATTGCAGTAATCCAAACGAGAGGTTATGAGAGCATGGATAACTGTAGCTAGGCTATCTCTGTCCAGATAAGGGTAGGGTGACCAGACGCCCGGATTTGTCCGGACATATCCGGGAAATGGGGTGCAAATCCGCATCCGGGCGGAAAAACCGTTTTGGGGGGCCAAATCCGGAAATTTAGCCCCCCAAAACGGTGACCAGATGGCCCTGGGGCGAGCTGGGCCAACCGCGGGGCGGCGGGGGCAAACCAGGGCAGCGGGGGGTCACGCGGCGGTGGCGGGAGGCTGGCGGCGCGAGGCACCTACCGGCTGGGGCGTCCATTTCCCTCCGGTGCTCGGAATCTACTGAGAAACAGGCTTCGCGGCCTATCCCTCAGTAGCGCGCCGGGTGATGACGTCATCACTCGGCGCACTGCTGAGAGACAGGCCAAGAAGCCTGTTTCTCAGTAGATTCCAAGCACGGAGGGAAACGGACGCCCCAGCAGCAGCAGGCAAGAAGCGCGTGGGGGGTGGGGGGGCGGCGCGGGTGCTCGCGGTGGGTGGGGGGCGGCGGGGCGGGTGCTCACGGCGGGGGGGCGGTGCGGGTGCTCGCGGCGGGGGGGCGGCGCGGGGCTCGCGGCGGGGGGGCGGCGCGGGTGCTCGCGGCGGGGGGGGCGGCGCGGGTGCTCGCGGCGGGTGGGGGGGCCGCGCGGGTGCGCGCGGCGGGGGGGCGGCGCGGGTGCGCACGGTGGGTGTGGGGGAGGCACGGGGGCGCGGGGCGGGGGCACGGGGCGGGGGGGGTGGCGGCGCAGGGGCGCGGGGTACTTACCTGCTGGGGCTTCCCACCGGTGCTCGGAATCTACTGAGAAACAGGCTTCGCGGCCTATCCCTCAGTAGCGCGCCGGGTGATGACGTCATCACTCGGCGCACTGCTGAGAGACAGGCCAAGAAGCCTGTTTCTCAGTAGATTCCGAGCACGGAGGGAAACGGACGCCCCAGCCAGCAGCAGCAGGTAAGGAGCGCGTGGGGTGGGGGGGCGGCGCGGGTGCTCGCGGTGGGTGGGGGGCGGCGGGGCGGGTGCTCCCGGCGGGGGGGCGGTGCGGGTGCTCCCGGCGGAGGGGCGGCGCGGGTGCTCGTGGCGGGGGGGGCGGCGCGGGTGCGTGCGGCGGGGGTGCTCGCGGCGGGTGGGGGGGCCGCGCGGGTGCGTGCGGCGGGGGTGCTCGTGGCGGGTGGGGGGCCCGCGCGGGTGCGTGCGGCGGGGGTGCTCGCGGCGGGTGGGGGGGCCACGCGGGTGCTCGCGGCGGGGGGGCGGCGCGGGTGCTCGCGGCGGGTGGGGGGGCCACGCGGGTGCGTGCGGCGGGGGGGCCGCGCGGGTGCTCGCGGCGGGGGGGCGGCGCGGGTGCTCGCGGCGGGTGGGGGGGCCGCGCGGGTGCGTGCGGCGGGGGTGCTCGCGGCGGGTGGGGGGGCCGTGCGGGTGCTCGCGGCAGGGGGGCGGCGCGGGTGCTCGCGGCAGGTGGGGGGGCCGTGCGGGTGCGTGCGGCGGGGGTGCTCGCGGCGGGTGGGGGGGCCGCGCGGGTGCGCACGGCGGGTGTGGGGGGGGCACGGGGCGGGAGGCCGGCGCGGGGGCGCACGGCGGGGGGGGCGGCGCGGGGGCGCGGGGCACTTACCTGCTGGGGCTTCCTTAGGGTGACCAAGGAGGACAGGGCTCCTGTAACTTTTAACAGTTGTGTAGAGAAGGGAATTTCAGCTGGTGTCCTTTGTATGCATACAGCACCTGGTGAAATTCCCTCTTCATCACTGTAGTAAAAGCTGCAGGAGCCCTGCCTGCTTTTGTACCTGGTCACTCTAGTATAGCTCCTGCAGCTTTAACTGTTGTGATGAAGAGGGAATTTCACCAGGTGCTGCATGCATACAAATGACACCAGCTGAAATTCCCTTCTCTACACAACTGTTAAAGTTACAGGAGCCCTGTCCTCCTTTTCATATGGTCACCCTAATTTAAATGGAATTTGCTTCTTCCATGCACTTAAGCATGCGTAAGGCTTAAGCATGCTTAAGTGCATGGAAAGAAGCAAATTCCATTTAAATTAGGGTGACCATATGAAAAGGAAGACAGGGCTCCTGTAACTTTTAACAGTTGCGTAGAAAAGGAATTTCAGCAGGTGTCCTTTGTATACATGCAGCACCTGGTGAAATTCCCTCTTCATCACTGTAGTTAAAGCTGCAGGATAGCTAGCTAGTACAGCTAGAATGATCAAATGCAAAAGAGGGCAGGGCTCCTGCAGCTTTAACTGTTGTGATGAAGAGGGAATTTCACCAGGTGCTGCATGCATACAAATGACACCAGCTGAAATTCCCTTCTCTACACAACTGTTAAAGATAGAAGAGCCCTGTCCTCCTTTTCATATGGTCACCCTAATTTAAATGGAATTTGCTTCTTTCCATGCACTTAAGCATGCTTAAGGAACACTTCCTTAAGCATGCTTAAGTGCATGGAAGGAAGCAAATTCCATTTAAATTAGGGTGACCATATGAAAAGGAAGACAGGGCTCTTGTATCTTTAACAGTTGCGTAGAGAAGGGAATTTCAGCTGGTGTCCTTTGTATGCATGCAGCACCTGGTAAAATTCCCTCTTCATCACTGTAGTTAAAGCTGCAGGATAGCTAGCTAGTACAGCTAGAATGATCAAATGCAAAAGAGGGCAGGGCTCCTGCAGCTTTATCTGTTGTGATGAAGAGGGAATTTCACCAGGTGCTGCATGCATACAAAGGACACCAGCTGAAATTCCCTTCTCTACGCAACTGTTAACGTTACAGCAGCCCTGTCCTCCTTTTCATATGGTCACCCTAGCTTTATTGAAATCAATGGGACTTGTTTCTTGAGGCTTCTTTGGGCAGTTTTCTTTGGATCCCTGAATGGGATTTGTGTTCTCTGCACACTGAGGCAGTGTAAATTCAGGAGGTATTTGGTAAAAAGAGGGAAAAGTCCTTGTCTAGCATTGTGATAATGGGCATCTGTTCTGGCTTTTCTTTGTATTGCTACTGACCATGGTCTTGTTTACATGGCTAATGAACCAGAGGTGTAATGACACATTTTAGATTAGTTTCTCACTGATAAACCAGAAGTTATTTTTACTGCTCTAGCATCACAAATGTAGCAGCTGTGCAATGTGGAATTGAAATGATTCATTTTAAGTTATAAAGGGGGCTGTACGACCATTACATCCAGCATCCAAAATTGCGTCACAACACTATTGTTAGCTGGTGAGAGGCGCCCAGCAGCCAAGCACTGCATTTTGCCATTGAAGACTGTGAGGCTCCTGGCAAGGCGTGAGCAGGTACACTGGCTGCTGCCATGTTCACAGGAGTGCCAGAGGCCTTCCTCACCTGTTGCTTCTTCCAAGCTGGCCCAGGTCCCTTATCTGGGATGGGACAGAAGTGGTTTTGCAGCCAAACAGGGATGTGAGCAGCAATGTCTGGACTAAGGGGCAAGGTAATATGTGAGTGCATAGGGTGGCTTGTTTGGGCTTATATGTCTGGATTTCCTAGGCTCTGAAAGCATCTTTCTGGAGTGCACCTGCTGGTTGCATGAGCCACGAGGCCAGGTTCTGGTGGGTGCATAGTCCTCCTTGACAGCAGGAGGGGCTTGCACTTGCTAGAGAAAGGTGTATGGATGTGAAGAAGCAGAGGCACCTCTTGTTCTTTTGTGCTTGAAAGCCACCAAAGTGTCTTGTGGCATCTTGAAGACTCACAAATTATGCAAACTATGTTCATCTTGTGTGTGACAGACAACTTGCTCCACAACTGCAGAAACTTCCCCTTCCTAATTCTGTCCTGTTTTGTGTTTGTAATTACGTTTATGTTAACACTTTAGGATTGCAGGCCCTTTGCTGTAAGTGGGACTTACTTCTGAGTAGACATGTATAACGTTGCACTGTTCAACTTGCTTAAATTCTATCACAGTGAAGATTTATCACGAACTACAATAAAATAGTAATGGCCCTGTAAGCACCTTCATTTAAGGCTGCATCCTATATTCATTTATCTGGGAATAAGCTTTATTGAAGCTTTATTCTGAGGTTTCTTTGGGAAGTTTTCTTTGGGCAGAGCGCTCTGATTGGGATTTGTGTTCTCTACACACTGAAAACAGAATTTCCAAATATTTCTTGAATCCAAATATTCAAGAGATTTTTGGATAAAAGGAGGAAAGGATCCTTGGCAGGCATTGTGAGAATTTCTCATTGATAAACCAGAAGTATTTTTGTTCCATAGCTAATGCTTGCAGGGTAATTGTATTTTATACTCTTTCTGAATGCTAGGTTGCTAGGTTGTTGTACTAGATTTTTATGTACCTGTTCAGTGGTAGCAAAATGATGGATCTGTGAGTATGGGAATGAGAAAGGTGATGGGGAAAGAGTGTTAAATGTTAGGAAAGATTAGATTATGGTATCATCCAGTGAAGCATTTGCAGTCAGAAAAGATATCTGAGGGGAGTATGTATCACACAGAGTATAGCAACAAAGTACAGGAAAAGCTACAAAAGTAGGAGTGAGTGAAGTTAATTTCAGATACGTTGAATATCTCACTTGTTCTTTATCTCAGTGATTTTAACGTTAAGATATTATGTAGAACAGGTTTGTTTTAATTGTATGCTGTAAAATCAGACATGATCAGACATGTGACCAAGGCAAGTTTGGGTGGGTACGCCCCCTTGGGGGCTGGACATGTTGGTGGGCACGCCCCCTTGGGGCGGCCATGTTGTCCTCCTTTTTGGTTTCCAAAATATGGTCACCCTAGATAAGGGCGCAGTTGGTATATCAGCCTAAGCTGGTAAAAGGTGCTCTTTGCCACCGAGTTCACCTGTGCCTCAAAAATTGGCACCCTGACAGCCCTTCAGGAGGGATTCAGCACACAGGGGAATATATATATATAATTTAGTGTGGATATAAGGGTAAAACACACTCACACTATAACACACAAAGAGTGAGTCTGGTGTGGGTCTATGGTGCAAGGAACTTGGGGACGTGAAGAAGAACTATAGCACACACAAAAGAAAACCAGAGATGCAGAGAGAAAAACAAGCAGAAGCTCTCTCTCTCTCTGACTCTCCTTCCTTCCTAATGAACGCAGCAGCAAACACCAGCACACAGATAAGGGATATATATATATATATATATATATATATATATGGGGTAATAAGAACACACTCACCCTATAACACACAATGGGGGAGTCTGGGTCTAAGGTGCAAGGAACTTGGGGATAACAACTAGCACACCCACCCAAAGAAAACCAGAGACACAGACAGAGAATGCAGACAAAAAGGAATGGAAGAAAACAAGCAGACGCTCTCTCTCTCTCTCTCTCTCTCTCTCTCTCTCTCTCTAACTACTAACTTTCCTCCTTCCTCCAACTACTAACTCTCCTCCTTCCTTCCTAAGGCTACGCAAAAAACTAGCAAAGGAATGACTTCCAGGAGAAGAGAAAATGGGTAATAACATTTGAAATCCCTCCTATGCACTGGGATTGGAGGGAGGCATGGAGGAGACTGTGGCTATTGGTTAGCCACAGGTGTCAATCTCAAAACCTGAGCATTTTCTTTATATGGAGAATCTGTTCCATTGACTCCCAGCAACTAATACAACCCTCAGAGAGACCTTTAAAAAAAGGCGGACATTTTCAGGGCAGTTTGGCGGTCCATATGCCACCTGCTCCTCCCTGAACATGTCAGTCCGTTTTAAAACCACCATGATCCGCTCCTCGAAATTGGACCACTGAGGGACCTCTGACTGGGTGGAGAGGAACGTACCCCTCTAATGCATAGTTCTCTGAATTTTGAAGTGCAGTTCTCAGCTCAAAAATGTGCATTATAAAAGGAAAATATGTATTTTAGGGGCAAATGCTTTCCAAAAAATGTGCATTTTAGGGGGAAGTGTGTACAATTTAAATTAGTTTTTGTACATTTAAAGAAGTGGCAAAAAACAGCATAGAACATCCTTATGATTGAACTTAAATGAAATTGACACAGACTGGAAATAGACTGATCCTTCAATCCTTCAGCTACTTCCCTGGAAGTAAGTTCTATTGAAATAATGTGGACTAAATTTCATATAATTCATTAGGTTTGGGTGTCAGGAAAACACTAACTTGGGAAATATCTGTTCATGGCTTTGAAAGTCTAGGCCTGAAAATCCTCATCCTTGCCAGATGCATTAGGGAGAATGGATCACATTGCTGACCTATTTCTATCAGCTTTTTTCCTGTTCTTATTTATGTTCTTTCCAATTTGGAAGTTTTTTCAGACACATGCAGGGACTCTGAATAATAAAAGTTTATATTTGGATTTCTTATCTGCCATTAAGAGGGATTGCCAGTAGCCATGATTTTGCTCCCTGCTATAAAATGTTTGGTATTTTTTAATGCTTTAGTAGGAAAAGTCCCCTGATATTCAGGACAATTTTGCAGGAGTTTTGGCTGGAAAGCAGAAGGAATATTCTCTTGCCCATACTGACCCCAATGCTGCTAAAGTTTAGTTGCAGCTAAATCCCAACAAAACCAGTGGAGTAAATATGCAACTAATTTAAACTCCAGTTCAGACATCACCGCTCTGATCCTCCAAGCCATGGTTTGAGGATTGGGAATGGTCCCTGTGATTATTTGATCCTGTTTTGATGAAGCCATTATTTGCCATTATGTCCAAACCTAGGGTGATCATATGGAAAGGAGAGCAGGACTCCTGTATCTTTAACAGTTGCATAGAAAAGGGAATTTCAGCAGGTGTTATTTGTATGCATCCAGCACCTGGTGAAATTCCCTCTTCATCACAACAGTTAAAGCTGCAGAAGTCCTGTCCTCTTTAGCTAGAGTGACCAGATACAAAAGAGGGCAGGGCTCCTGCAGAGCCCTGTCCTCTTTTCCATATGGTCACCTATCCAAACCGGCAGACTATAGTGTCAACCTCTTCAAATGAAGATTGGATGCTGATTTGCAAACTCGGTTTGTAGGGTTCACTCAAACTATAGTTTGCCAGTTTAGACATAATGACAAAGTGTGGGTTTGTTCAAACCAGGAAGCAATGTACAATGCTTGTGTTAGTCTTTTTTTGTAAACTGCTCGTGGAATATAAATGAAGGATGGTATAAAAACACCTTTAATAAATGTATGCAGGCATACTTTAGCAACCCATTCACAAACAAGCCTGGGGAGGTAAGCCTTTGATCTTGGTGAGTGAGAGAGGTTGCATTACAGCAGCTAAATTAGGCTGCCATAAAAAAAAATGGAGTAGATTTTTGGGAGTGAGTCTGTTCTCTAGTTCTGAATGTCAAGGGTTTGTTTCCTTTTCCAAGCTCTTCCCTGATTGGTGAGCTGGGTGGGTTGGCTTGGGGATGGGATTGCCTGTGCCATTTTCATTCTCTCTCTCTCTCTCTCTGGTACGGCTCAATGTTATGTTTTAATTTCTCTTCTTTTCCATGTGCAGAAGTTTCCCCAAGTACTCGATTGATTGATTGAGTGATTTGATTTGTACCTCACCTTTCTACAAAAATGGCACTCAAGCGGTGTACAGTCACTAATAAAATGTGATAAAAATAATTTTAGGCAAATACATTAAAGCACAATTAAAAACACAACAATAACAGAGTAAAAACAGCATGCAGCTCAACAGACCTGCTTACGCATTAAAGCAGTCTTTGCCTGCTGGCGGATGGACAGCAGAAAGGGAGTGAACTATTACTTTATAATGGCATTGAAGTGCACTGACTACTGCTGGGGCCAATGACACATTCCGTATACTGTTTTCAAACCACTTTCAAAGTGTTATATCCTGCTTGGTGTAGATCTGGCGCTAGTCTCCCTCTGCAGGCAGTTCCACAGCCAGGGACCAACCACTGAAAAGGCCCTCTTTCGCATCACCAACAAATGCACCTCTAAAGGCGGAGGTCTTGAAAGAAGGGCCTGTTCCGAAGATTTTAGGAACTGGGAAGACTGATACGGGAGAAGGCGGTCTTTCAGATAGCCTGGTTCCAAGCCCTATAGGACTTTATAGGTCAGAACCAGAATTAGATTTTTTCCTGGAAATAGACCAGTATGCAGTGAAGCTGTTGTAGCAATGGCCCCACGTGCTCCTGGTAAGCAGCCCCAGTCAACAGTCTGGACACAGCATTGTGCACCAGCTGAAGTTTCTGAACACTTTTTGAAGGCAGCCCCATGTAGAGCACATTACAGTTGTCCAAACGAAATGTAACTAAGGCATGTGTGACTGTAGCCTGATGAGACGTCTCTAGGAGTGGGCACAGTTGGCACACTTGGCTTAGCTGCGTAAATACATTCCTGGCCACTGCTGAAACCTGGGCATCCAGGTTTAAGGCTGAGTCCAGAAGTACACCCAAACTGTGAACCTGAGTCTCCATCCAGCACAGGCTGAATCCATATCCTGTGAACTGCCTTTCAAATGCACTTCTGTCTTGTCTGAATTAAGCTTCAATTTATTTGCCATTATTCCAGTCCATTACCAACATCAGGCAGAGCAGCTTCCTTGGATTTAGATGGAAAGGAGAGATGGAGTTGGGTGCCGTCAGCATATTGGTGGTATCAAACCCCAAAGCAGTTTCGTGTATATGTTAAACAGCGTGGGGAATAAGATGGAACCCTGAGAGACGCCACATGCCAAGGTCCATGGAATCAAACAGGAATCCGCCCCCAGCACCACCTGAGATTGTCCCTCTAAGAAGGACTGGAACCACCGTATGACAGTCCCTTTCTTTGCTGCCTTCCTCCCTGAAGAATCTTTGGATCCTCAGCCTCCCCACCCTCACCCTGAGAATATATTCCTTCAAAATACCTCCCACTGAGTTTCAATCCTGGGTTGTCCTTCCCCCAACAATCCACAATAGCCCAGCTGCACCAGGAGCAATCAGGCAGTGAGAACTAGCATGCACACTCGCTCCCACTTTGTTCACAACAACCCACAGTTTAAACAAGTTGCGGATTGTTGTAATGCTTAAACTGGGTCATTATGTACAAGTAATATCAAATATTGGGTTTTAAGATTCCTTGTACAGGAAGAACAGGAAGGAAATTGGATGATTCCTTTCCTTATAAACAAATCTCATAACAATCATTGGCTCCTCAGGAGCATTTTTCTACTTGTTTAAGAAGGGAAAAAAACATGACTGATATGTATTTAGGGTGTTTGCTCCCAGCAAACAATTTCTTCATGCCCAGCTAAATAGTATAACAGACTGGAAGAATCATGGGGCTAATGTACACCTGCAGGCCTTTCGCAATGGAAGAGGCAATGCTCCCACATGTTCCCCACTTTCGCAATCGCCCCTTACGGGGCACACGCTCCTGATCTTTCCCGCAATTTCAGGAGTGCCGTTGCAGGAGCACATATGCCCCAGTGCGGTGGTTCTGCATGTGTATTGGTAGAAGTGGACAGGGCTAGGTAGATGGCTAAGGGGCACAGGATTTTTTTAATGAGTCATTAGGGATGCACACATGGGGGGATAGGAACTCCGTTGAATATGCAATTCCTGCGCAGGGATATGTTTGTATTTTAAAAAAAACAGCCCCACACTCGGCGATAATGCTGATACCCAATGCACATGCCCCTCACAGCCGATTGGCTGTTCACTGAGCCCGGAACTCTCGGCAAACAGCAACGACCTCACAAATGGGTGGGTGGGTTTACACCGGCCACGGACTTCGGAATGGAAGCGAGAGAGCCAAAAGAAACATGACAAAAGCAGCCAGCGATATTCCTGAATAAATGCGAGGTGAAGCCGAGATCACCGCAGGTGCAGGTGAATGTCATGTGCCCCGTTAGTGATGACTGCGATACAATCCTGCAATAAACGGCTGGTGTAGACTCCCCCATGGAATCAGAGTGGAAATCCCTTTGTGGACATACACTTAAAAATATTTCTATTTGCAATTCATGCTGTTCTCCCCAAAGCCACAAGTTCTCAGATATTTCCTCAATATCTAAAGACCAAAATTTGGTTAGTACAAATGGTAATTTATTGATTTGGAAATACCTTACAGTACATTCCATTCAAGTACAGATCCTCTAGAGAGACATTCCTTGCGGCATGTGAAACAAACAAAAACCCTTCCATGAAAAGTGGGAGAAAGTTTAACCGTTCAGATTTAATTTGTTACTGGAAATGTTTGAAAAAAGTTGGGAAATGCTAACTTAAGCATTCAGATGTCATTTAGGTTGTACAGTTTTTTAAAAAAGAAATCCTGGCTTCGTACCCTCTTGGAACCCAGGTCCTATTTTTATATTGGAGAAGGTAATTCTGGGCTATATAGCTGCCCTTAAGGAAACAGTGGTCATTAAAGTCAATAGGAAAAAGCCGTAATGAGAGAGTGTGTCCCAGAAAAAGATTCACTGTTGGCACAGAGGAATTGCTTTAAATAGGAGTGCATGTCCCAAGAGCTGATTTTGCTTTACCACATGACTCAGCTGGGCTACTGTGGATGGATCTTCATCTATGTTCTTCCCAGAAGCTTGAATAGAGGGCAGGTTCTGTGGGTTTAGGATTGGTTTGATCTCAGACTGCACAAGCTGAATGTTAAAAGATTGCTACCATCTAAAATATTCAACAAGCGCTCTTGGCAGTTTTAAAATAAGCCTCTTTTTTCTTTTAACCACAGTCTCATAATAAAAACTTGAGTGCTTATTTGAAGAATTTTATTTTTATTTGCTTTTAAATTGAAGCAATACCTGGCAATTGAAGGAACACCATTTTGCATATTGGAAAAAATGCAAATATTTTAAGCTGTTTTCTGTAAGAACTCTTCTAGAGAATAGATTGCGGAGGAAGGCCTGATTCAGACATTGCTTTAGCAACGTGTTAGCCCCAGAAAAACAGGGGGGTTGCTTATCTTAACCACCCCCGCGAAAGGATCACAGTGGCCCTTTTCACACCAGGCAAAATGCATGGAATGGACCCCGGCTGCTCCCTGTGAGTCAGCATGACGCATAGAGAGTACCGGGTGTGTGTGTGTCTGTGGGGGGGGGGGGGGGGGGGGAATGGGACGGATGGGATTTTTCCTGATTCCCTGGAACCACAATAATCCCAAATTTTTCTGCGGTCCTGGGAAGTTCCCAGGACTGCAGAAGATGTGTGGCCACCCACCCTGGTGTTGCTGTGCCTACACGTGCATAAGCGCGGCAACACTGATGGCCACGGAGCCGCACCGCGCGGCTCCAAGGCCATCAGGAGAAGGGGGGGAACCAAAATTGCTATCTCCAGGATGGCAGGGGGGGACTGGGGCGTGATCACGCTTGGTGTTTTTGTTTTTGTTTTTAAATACTTTTTGCAGAGGAGCGCTTGTGCACTCTCTGTGAAACATTAAAAAAATGGCCACCGTGACTTGCGACGGCCTGGGAGAAGCCCGGGCTGTCGCATTTGTGAAGTGGTTTGAGCGTGCCAAACCCAGAAATGGCTACTTCTGGGTTCGCTCACACAGGGCCCTCTACACCCCCGTGGTGTAGAAAGGCCGGTATTGCAATAATGCTGCTATTGGGAAGTATCCAAAGAAGTAGTGTGCTTCAGCAATTCTCTAACTTTTGCTGCACCTCTTTCGCTTGTCAGTTTTAAGGCCAGTTCACAAAGACCTTTTTGCATATGTGTGTGTATGGTGATGTGGTCAGTGCAAACCAATGGTTTACCTTCACAGCCACATGCAAACAGTGGCAAGGCAAAGATAGGCAATGGATAGTCATGCTAATACCGCATGCCAAGGATGGTCATGCTGATACCACATGCAGATGTCAGAACGGAGAAAGGTTTTGGATATTGCCCCAATAGTGGCTTTTCAAGCACTTCAGCAGGATGCATGCATTCATATAACCCTCTTGATGCATGGCAGCACAAGCAAAAATCAATACAAGCAGAGTAAAAACCAATGATTTGTGAGGTGGGCTCCTTTCAGTGGCATAAATAGGAAGGTGATGCGGCAGGGAGAGAATACTTTTTCTAGTTTTTCCTTTCTAATTTTAGCTGTCTTACTGCTTGTTTGACTTATGTTTTAGCTTAAACAAGTCTTTAAGACCCCCTCTAGATGGATTCCGTTTGACGCCTGTTCCTCCGATTATGCGCATCTTCTCGGAAGCGCTTTATCGTAAATGCTTGTATGCAGGAGGTAATTGAGCACTCAACAGGTGACCTTACTGGTTGTTTCAAATATGCTTTACAAGTAGTTAATGCGGAGAATCGCTTGTTCACATAGTCAAAATGCGCTTTAACGGCCGGAGCAAAATAAAACTCGCTATTTAACTCGCATTCGATAATGCGCATAATCGGAGAGAAAACGCTCCTCTACGCCTGATTTGCGCTCCGTTCTTGTAGAGGTAATTTTTTTTAATGCGCTTTGAAAGAGCTTTAAATGCCTCTTGTAGAGGCAGCCTACACTAATCCTGAATTTAAGATAACAACAAAGGCCCAGAAGTAGCAACCATGGAAGTTAAGTAATCATCACATATTCCTAATGTTTTTAACCGGAATTGGGAAAATATTTCAAATTCCTAGAATTTGTAGATGCTCGGCCCTTGGGTGGGTGGGTTGTTGGGGGAAATCCCCAAAATTTTGAAGTCTGCCATCCCATATATGTTTACCAGGCAGTAAGCCCAATTGAACTTCTAAGTAGATGTTCATAGGTTTTCACAAGTAGGGTATGTGACTATTTTTGGAACAATTTGGTTATCTGTCCTCAGGTGACGGAATCCTAACAAGGTAATAGTACTACAGCACTTCCCTTTTCTGATATCATCCATGGATAACAACTTCTGCTAAAGTGGGGACACGTTGGATGTCACATCAGGACATAGTTGGAGGAGGATTTTGTTTGATGTTCTACCAAAACCACTCTGCTGCTTGGAATGTGAAGTTCTGAAACACACAAGCAGATGCTTTGTAACAAGTCCTCGGATTTACTCAGGAAATCACTATGTATGAGCCCTTCATAGAGCTCCAAATATTATTAACATTGACATAGGTAGGCTAGCAAAGGTAAAATAGCCCAAAAGGAAAATTCCTCCCAGAATAGTTTCTTGGCAGAACAACTCGTACTCCTTCGCTGAGCTCAGTCAGCACAATATGGCATGTGTTGTCTACTACCTGGTGCATCCAGTCACAGATGCCAGTGAGCATACATTCCACTGGGATGCATATGCAAATGAATGGAAGCTGTGCAAGATTCCATCATGTGCAAAATGATGGTAGATATGATTTTTGGGCCTCCTGTCTGCTTTAGGATTGTTATATTTTTATAGCTTCTGGGCATGTACCTGTGCAAAGCCCATCAGCTTTCTACAGGTTTAATTCTGTCCCAGTAGAGGGAAGTAGCTCATCCTGACCCCGTTCCCCCTGTAATTACTTTGAAAGAAAAAAAGCACTTCTTAGCACATCTTACAACTGAGCCATAAACTGAAAATTAAAATACGTCTGCAACCCTAAGCATGCTTGCTTGAAAGTTGACTACATCAAAATCTATAGGTCTTAGAGCCAAAGCCTTTACCTGTGTAGGTCTGAGCCTGAATGCATGGCCCCCCCAATTGCCAGATTTGGGGGGTGGTCTAAACTGCATTGGGGCTTTAACATGGAGGGTTGGGGGGCTTTAATCCTTTGCCCCCTGCTGCATTCTCAGTCCAGATCGGAGACCCTGACCTTGCATTTTGGTTTGCCTAGAAAAGGATCAGTGAATTCTTTTTTAGCAATACAAATTGCAGGTGCAGCAGACCCAGTTCGGATTAGTACCACAGCAGTAGGGGGCAAAGGGTTAATATTAAGAGTCCTAATCCAGGTTGGGGACCCTGTGCTATGTGAGCTCCTTTCCTATCCTTGTACATTGATCAATATCCCAGCTGCACAGCACCCTAAGGCAATGCACTAATATCCCAGCAAGTCCCAGGCATAACTGGGATGGCAAGACTGCTGTGTAATTAAGAGTAATACTGTGTTGTGACTTGGGAAAGCAGTCATAAGATCTCCTGGTAAGGAGCTCAAACATTTTCTTTCTTTGTATGTATACAAAGCTATGGTACCCTGTTCCCAGGCTTGAAACTCCAGGCTTGAAACTGTTCCATCCACGTTTGCCAGTTGCCCCAGCAATTTGTTATATAGCAGCTGGGCCACTTGATCACTCAGTCCAGGTTAGGCTGACCATATGAAGAGGAGGATAGGGCTCATGTAACTTTAACAGTTGTAGAGAAAGGGGAATTTCAGCCGGCATCATTTGTATGCAATTCATACCTGGTGAAATTCCCTCTTCATTACAACAGTTAAAGCTGCAGGAGCCCTGCCCTCTTTTGTATCTGGTCACTCTAGTATAGTGCCTGCAACTTTAATTGTGGTGATGAAGAGAGGATTTCACCAGGTACTAATTGCATACAAATGACACCGGCTGAAATTCCCTTTTCTCTGCAACTGTTAAAGTTACAAGAGCCCTGTCCTCCTTTTCATATGGTCAGCCTACAGCTCTGGTGTACCTGTGACTCAGCTCCCTTAGTTAACATGGAATTCAATGAGGGTTACTTCCAGGTAGGTGGGTGTAAGACTGCAGCCTTAATTCATTTAGCTCCAGCTGAAACAGAAAGTTAATTTTTAAATTTGGCATTCCCTTTTTTACTTTACTTAGCTCACTAGCATTGCTAAGCTACTTTGGGAGCTTGCCTGAGAGAAACAGTCTAAAAATGAAAGAAACAAACTCAAAAATTAATTCTGAGTTTCTTTTTGAGAATATCTTTTTAAGAATATCCATGTTTCAGAGGAGGCACTTTTTTGTGTGGCTTTGCTTAGTTTAAAATAAGCAAATTAAATTATTCCCAAATATAAAACATGTTTCGGTATTTTTATGTATTTATACATAATACTTATATACAACTTAATACAATGAAATCTCTAAGTGGTTCTCTGATAAATGTTTAAAATCATATTTAAGTAAGGTATTAAAACCAATTTGAACTGCAATAACAATACAAATCACATTTAAACACATTATTCAAAGCAATTCAACTACAATAATGATACAAGAAAATACAAGGAGCGCTAAGATGGAGCCGCATATGATTACTAGCAATGAATTCCAACCAGGCATTCTCTGGTGTTTTAGTAATATAATTTCCCACATTCTTTCAACTTAGAGCTCTCAGTTGGGGTGGGGGGTGGGATGGGATGGTTTGGCCAAAACCTGAGTTTTTCAGGGAAAGTCTCAGCTGTAACACTAATGGCTTTTTGCCTGTGTTGGGCCTGCCTTCTTCCAAGCAAAAGGATGCTAGTGTCACAGCTGGGAATATTTTTCTGTGGCTGCCATTCTGTAAATATAACATCCAAAACAGGCCCCATCACATTTTATGGCTATTTTGGATGGATGTGTATGCATTGTGAATGGTTATTTACAAAGTAAAATAGCCACCAGGAAGCTTGTGGGTTGTAGCTTAAGGTTACTTCCATCTATTGTAAACTATGCCTCCTGGCAATCTTTTCAATTGTTTCAACAGGATACTGTCATTATCACAAATAAAGTGCCTATGCATACGGTCATGCAAGTTTACAGACTGTTATGCATGTTTATATAGTAACAAGTCACTCTGGTTGAGTGGGACTTACTCCTACTTAAGTGGGCATAGGATTGCATCCTTAGTGTTCCAGGGTATACAATTCTGAGACACATCCATGAATATTGGAATTACAGGTGCATGTATTAATATCCCACTTGCTACTTTCATATTTTCAATTCTCCCACATGGAGCTTCAGTACTGCAGTTTGTGTTAATATTTACAGTGTATTGATCACACACACACACAATCTATGTGACAATATTTCCTCATCCAATGTCCCAAATAAATACACATGCAGTCATCATCCATCAGTTCACATAGTAAAAGCAGCAAGTGCTTACAGAGTCTTTAAGCTGCACCTCCATTTTGCACCAATGAAGTGTTGTTAATTGACTCATGATGGTCCTTTCTACATCATAGGGGTGTAGAGGGAGGGCGATCTCAGAAGTACCTAATACACACCATCGGCACACAGGGATGCCTGTGCCTGTGATGGCTGTAGAAATGCCCATGTTTAGACAATAGTGGTGCCTTGCTTATGGACCTTGGAAGTTAACTTTTAAGGACTCTCAACTCAGTCTTGGCACTCAAGACTAAATGGAACATTTCCACACAACCACATGTCATGCTAGTCTGAAGGCTGCTTCTCGCAAACCACCTCCATGGGTGGGTGGGTAGGGGGGCAATTGGCAGCAAATAAGGGGAGAGTGGGAGGAGGGGAGAGTAAGTTCTGTCAGACTGTTTTCCCCTGCGTTCTCCATACAAGGTTCCAGACCCATATTTAACCAGGGGTGCTTTGCGAGGGAGAAGAGCTTTTGGTCTTAACATCTCATCCCATGTATTGTTCAGCTTAGTTCTCAGCTGCCTGGCCCTAGGTTACTCTGTGACATTTAGAACCAGGTTAACGGCAGCCAGTGTGATATTTCTGCCTGCAAAGCCTCATGATGATATCAGAATACATCATCCAATGATACCAAGAGAGCAGAGGACAGAGGTGGAGGATGAGGCTTCAGGAGTGAAGCGATCAGAAGAGAAAGACAAAGGAAATATAGCCTTTTTTATACTGATAGGTTCTTAACTGAAATTAGCTAACAGTAGAAATCCACACTCTGTTGCTTGCTTTCCCAGATGTTGGGCTTTTCAAAGCTTCTCTCAGTTGATGTCTCTCTTTTGCTTCCTGTGGGTCATCTCTAACAATAATAGAAGGGATAGGGCCTCCCTGCTGCCCAGAGCAGAAACTCTGCGCCGTTAATGGTTCCATGGCGACGCACACAGTCTAGCTCTATAGCACTTCTCAACAGGAAATAACACAACCCAGGATTTCAAAATATTAAGTGTTCTACTCCCACTTGGCTACTGACAAGTAAACAGGTCTCTTTGTTCTCTGCTTTGAACCAACCAAGTGCTTGGGTTTTTCCCCCCTCATCAGCAGGCGACAGACTTTCTTTCCTTTCTAAGCTCGTTGTGTTACATTTTGTACTTTGATACGGAGAGATCCAAATTGAAACTATACTAACTCCAGATTAGTTGTGAGGGTACACATGTGGATAAATAGCCACTTTCTCCTTTTAAGAGGCGCACACCCTTGGCAAATGGAGACGGCTCTGCGCCTCCACTTCTGTGCAACTGAAAAGGAAAGTAGCACAGTAAGCCACTCTCAGAACATACAAAAAACCCGAAAACAGAGCAGTGACTTGAATAGCAATAGAGGAGACACATTTCTAATGTTCCCACTTCCCAATAAGTGATTTTCTAATGCAGAGATAAATTGTGCTTCGTGGTGCTAAAAAATGACAGGCAAATTTTATTGCCTCTAACTCAGTGAACGTGAGTATTTGAATTTGGAAGTGAAATAGGGCCGTCCCAAAGTAAGCCATGGGTTTGTACATCTAACCCCCACCACAAAATAAATCCCCCAAAAAGATCTATGTCAGCCTCCCCCAACCCCCCCAGGGGAAGATGGGAAATGTAATCCAACACATCTGGAGGGCACCAGGTTGAGGAAGACTAATCTCTGAGCTTCCAGCATGTACAGAATATTGGTGACAGTTGAGCCTATAGAGGCAAGAAATATAGAGTAATTTATGCCCATCATCAAGGTAGAATTTTCTGGTTCCTTTTGACCCCTTTTTGTTCTCCTCCTGGGGCAAACATTGAAGTTGCCCATTGAAAACAACAAAGAAATCCAGGAAGCAGCAATGAGAGGAGTTAAGGTTGTCTCTAGCTTTGGTCTTATTCCATGTGAAAAATGTGACTGAAAGAAAATACATGTAAAATTCAGAATTACTGCTTACAAGTCAATGGAGCACAAGGCTTCTGAATGCAATTGAGCACTGGATTTTGAATGGGATGGTTATCCGATGCAAATTAAGTAGAATGACTTTTGCTGTAATCTGAGGGATGTTTAGGCAGGGCGAGGCGGGTGGGGTTGGCTGGAAACCCAAACCAGCCTCAGGCTCTCCTAACATGCAATGTGAGGGTAATTAGGAACATCAGGCGGCGTGTGACCAGCACACGAGGTGGTTAATGAGCCACCATGGGTTCTTACCCACCCTCTTGTTGTGCGAACAGCCCACATCCCCAACCTGTAGTATCACCATGATCATTTGCAGGGCTAATTTTAAATGTTTAAAATTAGGGAGAATGTTGAGGGTGTCAGTTGGGGAGAAGAAGAAAATGGAGAGCAGGCGAGAGAGGAAATTAGTCTGATCAACTATCCTTAAGGTGGGGATCAGAGTTGGGGTAAGGGGGATTTGTTCCCTGAGGTTAAAGAACTCTCCACCCAGCCCTATATAGGGGTCGTTTCAGAAGAGGGGGGGGTAGGACACCCTTTCCAACTTTGCAGAACCTTCTTCGTAGAAACTTCTTGTTCTCAGATTTGATACTGAAATGCTTTATTATAGTATGCCCAACGTGTTTCGGCCTGTAAGGTTTTATTTAGAAGGCCTTCATCAGGGGGTTTGATAAGATAGGTCTGCAGAAGTTTCTTAACAAAATGATAGTCTCTCATGGTGTTCACTGGCATCCTCAGTCAACCCCCTGATGAAGGCCTTCTAAATAAAACCTTACAGGCCAAAATGCATTGGGTGTAATAGAATAAAGCATTTCAGCATTCTGAGAACTGCTTCTCTCTCCTTTTTTTTTTTACTTTAGTGGATGCTCTCCCCCCCTTGGTTTTTCAGATTTGATACTGGCAGACAGCTCTGAATCTCATCTCTTTTAGCACTCACCGTGTAGCACAGTGGAGGCTTCAGGTTTCAGGAGGGTGAGAAAGAAATTAAAAAAAAACCCTTTAAAAAAATAAAAAAACACTTTCCACCCCATGAGCTACAATCATCTTTAGAGACTTCCTATTCCAACCTGATTGGTGCCCCAAACAGGAGCACTTCTGTTAAGGGCTGGGGATGCACTGCAACATTTTGTTGCGGGTCCCCACTTGTAATAATCTACGCTATATCCACCAGTCTCTAATCTAAACAGTTCACAGGCTCAAGCAATAAGACCCCACACTCCTGCCAAATGTACAACCTCTACCTTTCTTCCTGCACTTGGACGGTATGATGGTATCTGGGCCACAACACTAGTGCAGCTGTCACGGTACCGGACCTTCCTGTGTGGGTGTCATTTTGTGTTGATATTTCAGGACACGTCAGGAGGGGAAGCAAAAGAGAGTTTGATGATTCTGACCCACTCACCATAATTAGCATAATGCTATTTTGCTTATGACATGATCCTCATAGGATCAAGCTTCCCCAAAAAGAGTGGGCCATTTCTGAATGTTTCTGTAGCAGAATCGAAGACGTTATTAAAGAAAAAGACTGTTTCATAGCACCAGAGCTTGGCTCTCATTTTTTCATTGCATCATCAGACGCTACCATCTGAAACAGGAACAGCGTTTGAGCCCATTAGTGCCACGAGAGACGTGATGAATATTCTAATGTGATAAACCCAGGTATAATGCACATGGAGGGGTTCAAATGTGCTTGCAGAGCACCTAGTAAATAGGATTGCCCTTTCCCCTTCTATGAATGCGGGAATGTGTGTACCCCGTCAATGAAAATTCTCCCATCTCACCACACACATTTCCCAACATTGAAGAAAATGGAGCTTTGAATTGAGCCAGACTAAAGAACATTCACAAGGTTTCTGCTAAAACATTGTATTGATGCATGCCTTCCCTCTTTTCAGATCATTCTGCAATGACTACAGCAAGATATAGACCTACTTGGGACTTGGTCCTTGATCCTCTTGTGTCATGTAAGCTGTGCCTTGGGGAGTATCCAGTGGAGCAGATGACAACAATAGCACAGTGCCAATGCATCTTCTGTACTCTGGTTAGTAAGTTTCAAACTTGGTTTACGCCATGCTACAGCCCATGCTATGCCCACACCCATTTTAAGTCCTGATGAAGTCACATGAAGTGTTGTTTGTGGACTTGAGGGGCTGGATTGTATGTTTTGTTTTACGTGAAATAGTGCATGTTGTAGAGGTGCTACTTAGTCTGGGGCTCCTATAGGACTTCTGCACCGCCTGTAAAAGTCTTATGCTCATCTCCAGACATACAATGGCCCAGTTCACACAATTACTGTCGCTTAAACAAGCTACAGTGGCTTTTTTAATCCCCAGCACATGCCAAGCACTAATTGCCCAATGACCTGCTCGGGCACAGCTTGTCATGTCATCCGAACTCAGGTAGCATGTCTTGTTTGAGGGGGAAACATCCCTCAAATAACCCAGCAATAGGCCATGGGTTATTTGAAGGTTGTTTTCCCCCTCAAACAATCCGTGCCACCCAGGTTCAGACAGCACAGCAAGCCATGCCCAAGGAATTAGGCATACTGTGCCCAGCACGTAGCTTGTTTAAGGTGCAGTGATTGTTTGAACCAGGTCAGTGAGGGTTCTGACTGCTTAAGGGACTATCAAAGTTTTTGGGGCTGGTCAGGTTTACTAGTTACAAGCCCCCCCCCCCCCCCCAATGCAGCACTTGCATAGAAATCAGTGATGCTGGAAAAATATTTTGAATTCTTTGATGCCACTGCCTAGAATGACAATCTGAAATGTAGTACAATAAAATAGTTATTTTAAAATGGTTGAAGTTTAGACAATGAAAGTTGCTTACTGATTAGTGTCAGGTTAGGAGTGGAGAGAGCCAAGTTCAAACCTCCTCACCCATGAAGCTCAGTGCATAACCTTAGCTCAGTCTCTATCTCTTAGCTTAAAATCTCCTTCACAAGGTTGTTGTGAAAATAAAATCAGTGAATGAAAAGAACATGTTTGCCACCCTGAGTTCCTTAGAAGGTGGGATAAAAATATAACAAATAATAAAAGTCAGCAAAATAAAGTAGCAGATAAAGACCTGAGTGCAGTTCCCTGTTCAGGCATGGGCTAATTTATTTATTTATTTTCATTGCATTTATATCCTGTCTTTTTTCCTCTAAGGAACCCAAGACGGCATATATAATCCTCCTCCTCTCCATTTTATCCGCGCAACAACAACCCTGTTTGGTAGCTTGGGCTGAGAATCTGTGACTGGTCCAAAGTCACTCAGTGGGTTTCCATAGCCAAGCAGGGACTAGAATCCAGATCTCCCGGCTCCAAGTCCAACACTTTAGCCACTACACCACACGGGCTTACTATGTGACTGCTCCAGTTGCTAATTTTTGGCCTACTATATCTTCCAGGGATGTTAAGGAGATAACATGGGATAAGTCCTTTATGTTCTATCTTGAGCTCTTTTAAAAAAGGGAAGAGAAGGCTACAAAGACGTCGATGATGGTGATATTAATATGTGCCTGTTCCAAAAAATGTAAATGAACAGGCACCTGGGGCTTATTCAGACCCAGTTATTGTGATCAATGTCTTTTATTTTTGGCAGAGTGTTCATTAAGCCACGTGCCTTTCTTTGTAAAAAATACATCTGGAAGAAAGAGGGAAATGGAACTAAATAGGCAGGGTGGGGGGATGTCTTCATGCTACATCAGCAACATCTTGAATAGAAAAGCAAAAGAGCAATCTGTTAAACTATTGCATGGAGCAAGCAGCATGCCATGGAAAAGAAAGGCCATCTGGTTACGTTCATAAGTGTACTGGGAGCAACGTGTGTGGGAGTCAAGCTGCATCCATCCAATTAAAAACACAAAAGTTGGTTCAGTATGGATTCACATGGGGAAAACAAGATCACGGGAGGAGACAGGTGGAAAGTAACTGGTTTCAAGCAAACAACAACGAAACCCTCACCCTTATTCTCAGTAGCCAAAAATTCAGGGCGTGTGGGATCTCAATTCCCCCACTAGGAAAAAAAAAACCCAACCCAATTTACCTTCAGTTTTCTTCTTCTGTGGCTGTTTGCAGCCATGATTCTCTGGGCCATTTTGCCTAGGTAATATGGGAATACTTTCTTGTCTTTAGACACTGTGTTCTGCAGTGCAGCGCAGGGAGGCAAGAAAGTATCCCTGTGTTGCCTAGGCAACCAGGCAGCTTTTCCATCCATCTGGTATTTGCATGTCTTTTATTCACTAAATTTATACCTTTTTTCCCCCAATGTATTTTGCAATAACTTCCAAATATTAGCATTAAAGAGTAGGGCATATTTTCTTCTTATTTATTGTTATTGCACATCTTAACAGAGAAGACTGGTGTTGCTCCCTGGCTCTAGAGGACTGTAACAATAATAAATCTGGTTATGACCAGGGCAGAGGGAAAGTTCTAAGTAAAATTAGGCACAAGAGGAACAAAATCAAGAGGCAAGAAAATTGAATAAAAAACATAGTGGCTCAATTCGGACGACACGTTAACCAACGGTTGTTAAGTTAAACAACCGTCAGTGGGTTAACCAAACGTGTTGTCCGAATTCAGCCACACAACGGTTAACCAACCCACAGTTGTTTAAGTTGCAGTTTTAAACAACTGAGTTAAACAACTCGCTTGCAAGTTGTTTAAAAGTTAGTCAATTGACTAACGTGTTGTCCGAATTCAGCCACTTGAGGTGCGTTGGTTAAACAACTGAGGTGAGTACGTTAACACAAAAGACCGTAGAGGAGAGCGGCAAGAGCAGCAGACAGCGGACGGGAGCTCAGGCGCGGATGAAACAGATCACTGGTTTCGCTGTCATAACAACCAGGACGCCCTCCTCCCCCACCAGGCAGCCGGCACGGAGCTCAAAAAGGAGCCAGCTCCTGCAAGCACTCACGCAGGGTGCCCAGTCAGCTACCCAAACGGACAGGGAAGCACACCAGAAGGGCACTACGGCAAAGGGGGGGAGGGGGAGATGGAATACACAACAACCCCAGGCGCCCTGGAGCAAGGGGCAGCCCCCCCACACCAAGAGGGAGAACAACACCCCATCCAAAGTAGACCCCCCACTGCACCGCCACCTCCACCCTTGCATCACCCAGAAGGACGAGGGTAGGGGAAGCGGCGACCAGAGAGCCCCCCCTCATCCGCCCAACACGGCTGGACAGTGAGCCTTTGCCAGGCCCCGAGAATCCCGTTGGGGAGCGTCGCGCCCGTGCGGAGGCATCCCAGGTGCGTGAAAGCATCAGTGCCTGGATCTGGCTGTGCTACCCCTATCCCGTGTGAGCGTCGGCTGTGGAGTCCCATCTCTGGACTGGCATCTCTCCCTGGCATGGCCCCCTCTCCACCTCCTCCCCTTGGCACGTTCCGTGCTTGGCTCCCTGGGGGTGTGGCGTTGGCCATCCCCTCTTCACCGCTGTGCCTTCCAGCCGCCTCCTCCTCCCTTCCCGGGGGCGCCTGTCCTCTCCGTAGGTTCTGCCCTGGCATAGTGGTGCCCATGTGCCTTACTGCCCATGTCTGATTTTCCTTTTGAATAAAGATTTCCTAACCGCCCCACTCTCGCCTTCTTTCCTGTGTGTGCGGGTGGCTGCTCTGGGAGGGAGGTGGGAGGGGGCTGGGGGAGGTGGGTGACTCTCGCAGATGCCAGGTCTCCCATATAGGGTGGGCGGGGGTGGCTCCCTGGGGTGTGGGTGCCAATGTTTGGGGAGCATTGCTGGTTGTTACTCTTGTGTAGGTGCTGTGGTTCCTCCTGGCTGCCTCTTTGCCCGAGGCTGCTGAGTTCCGCCCAGTGACTGAGGCGGCCAATGGGGTTTGGGAGGCGTGTCCTGCATTGGCTGCAATGGCGGCAGCCATGGTTTTCGGCCGCAGTGCCTTCTGGGATACCTGCTGGAAGACTAACGGGGTTTGGGAGGCGGGGAAAATGGCGGCCGAGCTGTCAGTCAGAACCGAGTACGTTATTAACCACCAGGGTGGTTAACTTAACTTTGCATCCCCTGCTGCAGTGTGTCGTCCGAATTGAGGCCACCTTTTTAACCCACTGTCAGTGGGTTAAGTTCTATCAGTTGATTAACGTGTCGTCCGAATTGAGCCAGTGTGTAATTTGTGCTTAATGCTGTACGTGTCTTAAAACGTCCTGCCATAAGTCACAGCAAGAGGATTGGCCTAGGTTGGCGGGTGTGTGTGCGTACCTCTTTCAGCCCGTGGACCGAATTAGAAGCTCTCAGGGGCCACATTCTAGTGGTGGCAGGGCTGAAAGCAAAAGATGTGCGGCCCAAATTACAAAAAACACCGGCATATTTTATCTTAAAGCGCTTACTGTCAGTAGCTAAGGCTTAGGAGAGATATTTCCAACCTTTTAAAATAGGGGAAAAAACTGGACAAAAGCCAGGAAATCACCAAATGATGGACAGGTGGGCGGCATAGATCGTAGCGATCTGGGGACCCCTGACCTGAGGTTCCCCATCCCTGGCCTAAATGGTCCATGCAATTTGAACGTTACCTACTCGCTGCTAGCAAGTAGTACTTGTCCCCTGTGAGTGACAAAGTTTAACTACATTCTCCGCCCCATTTGTCTTTTTCCACCTACCACAGTTATTCCAGGTGATCAGCTGTTAAATCCACAGTTTTCAGTCTGCATTACAGCACATTGGATCCATGTGTAGCTCCATCATCTGGTCTCTCCATTCTTCTGTTAAAACAGTAGGATTAATAGTGACCTTTGAGGTAGAACTCTGGAGAGTGATTAAATGTAGGCATGCAGAAGCTTCTGTTCTTTGTACTTAAAAAAAAACCACAACTGAGGTCACTGGAAAGTATTCCAGAGCCAACTTCAAATAGAATTGCAGCCCTGAGCAATTTACTTAACTGGGAAGAATTGAATGTAGATGTTAGAGAAGAGTGATCTACTATTTATTTTAGTTATACTGGTTGGAAGTGCTGGAATGACGTCTTCCATTTTGTGTGTGTGTTGGCGAAGGGGGTGGGTGACCTCAACGCAGAATCATTTTTCTAAACTCCTCTGCATAGCAAAAGAGCCAGGCATCTTATTTACAAAGAGATCGTTCAGAACTGCATAGTCAGAAATAAGTCAGATCTTCTATTGGTGCTCATTTCAGCGCAGATGGAGAACCATTATAGAGCTGAGCAGCTCCCACTCCCTTCACAACCGCTGAAATGTTGTTGTAAAAGAGCTCATAAGGTTATAATTTTCTTGGCACAGCATAAAGTTGTCATTTTTGGATTGAAAAAAAGCTTGGTTGGCTTTATTCAAAGTATCCTATTGTGGAAGAATACCATGTGCAGGCCTGAGCGCGTCAGCAGTTGGCATGGGCGGGCAGCAGCCAAGGGCCCACAGGCTCAGAAAGGCCCATCTGAGCCTGAGCCTGCTACAGTTGTTGCCATCCTCCTCACTCTCCAGCTTCCGCTGGCGAATGGGGGTGTCGCGATACCCCACATTCTGTTCCCTAAGTATGTCTGGCTGTGTGAGTCTAGAGAGTGCATAGTTGGGTGTGGCTGAAAGAGGGGGTGGAGTTAAAAAAAGATAAAAATGGTTGGTAGGAGGGTGAGGGGAGTTCGTTGGAGGGGAGTGTGGAGAGTAAAGGGTAGTTGTTGGTCGAGAGTTATATGTAGAGTGAAAGGAGTTATATTACCAGGGGACTAGAATGGTTGTGATATTAAATGAAATAAGCAGGTTTGGTTTACATTGACAATAACAAAGTTCTGTTCATGTACAATAAACTTTTCTTTGGTTTGTTACCATAAAACCACGTGTTCACTCGGATTCCTCACCTGCTTCAACATAGGTATTAATGAGATACACCTAAACAAAACATTAGCTCACAACATCCACAAGCAGAACCTGTTTCCCAAAGTATTTACCTTGTTCCCTCACAGAAAGGGTAAAGGCAGTGTTATTTTGCCCTTCCCTCAGGCTTATTCAAGTGGTGGCGCTTGTCTTGAGAAGGGGTGCTCACGATCGGGCCTAGTATATAGGTGGTGTGGTGGCACAGGGGTTTTTGGCTGGCTGGCAGGCAGGCGCGTAGGGGTCCTCATGGTGGGAGGTGCGGTGGTGGGGACCTATGAGCTGCACAATGCCAACTGCGCCTTAGAGTCTGGCACCAGCCCTGCCAGTGTGCCGTTCTCAATGTTTTGTGCCAGACTTATATCCTGGTTTGGGCTGTGTTAGTCAGCTTTCAGAGGACAATGATTACTAAACATCCTTGATCAGTTAGCACACCCTTGAACATCCTGTTTTGACCAAAGCCTCCTTCAGGCATTCAGTCTCATGTTCTGCCCATCAGTGTACCCCCTCCACATGCACACACTGTTAGTCCCTGTCACCCACATTGGGGGGAAGGTCTGAAGAAGGGATCCTGATCTTTATGCATTGGCTCCCCACCCCCTGTGCCCCCATGATTGATTGCAGAGATTTAAATCACAGAGGAAACTTGCTCTAAATGCATAGGCGCCCCATAGGGGCAGGGCTGGCATTCATGGCCCCAATGTTCCCCTCCCAGAATTGCTGATCACGTTAAGTTGATTGATGAGGGCTCTAACCATCCTTAAATTAAAATCCAGTTCAAAAGTTGAGAAGCATCTTTCCTAACAGTGCTATCAGTAATGACTTCTAAGACCAGTGCTTATTCTAGTTTCTAAACTATTTATTACATCACCCATGGCCAGGGTAAGTGTCCCTGGAAGCCATAGAACAGCCCTCCCCAACCTGGTGCCCTCCGGATGTGTTAGACTACCTGTGCTCCTCCTTGCCTCAGCTATACTGGCTGGAGGATTCCGGGAGTTGTAACCTAACACGTCTGGAAGATACTAAGTTGGGGAAGGCAGCCATAGAATAACACCTTTTTGGAAAATGTGTCTCCATCTTAAAGCAAACTTTGATTAAACAGGCAATAAATCTTGGGCACTGAGACAGCCTTGGATCCAGCAGAGGGGAAGATTATCTGATTCCCACCAATCCTGCCCTACAGCCCTCAGCACTGTAAACAAATGGTGTTCCAAAGGGTCCCCGATCCTCAGAAGTGACTTTTCGGGGAGCACAAGGCCCGGAAGCAGGAAGGAGGTGGGAAACACAACTCCCCTCACAATTCTTAGGATCCAGTCCACAGACACCAGTATCCTGTACGCCTTTCTCACAAGCTAAGCTAGAAACATCTGGCTACAGATCAGAACTGCCAAATCAACAATACTATTTATATTAAAATAAGTATATGACAGATGGATCCACATCCCTACAGCTATTCAGGAAACAAGAACATTGGGTGGAGACATGAGAGAAGGGCCTTCTTTGTGGCCACTTCCTGCCGAAGAAGGTTTGGTTGGCCCCCTGTTGGTACGCAAAGTCATTTTTGATTAGGTCAACCTTTGCCCTGTGAGCTGGTCTGTTGCTGAGGGGTGTTTTAATTGGTTGGGAGTTCTTTATTTTTTCTTTTGATGTGTTTTTGATTTTTTAAAAATTTATTTGTTTTTTAATCTGTATTTGATGGTTAACTGTCATTTTGAGTGCCATGTTTTGGGGTGGAAATTAAATAAACAAGGATGTATACAGATCTGCTCACCAGAGTTCTCCATGAGAAATTCCCTGTCGCCTTCCACATCCTCATTAGTTATCCTGAATTACTCAAATTCAAGACTTGTTCAAACAGGTGTTGGCCTACATATATAGAATGATAGATCTTTCCTTATGCTTTGTTTGTTTGATAGGAAAAGCCAGCCGAACAGCCAAGCACATGCTCTTATTGCACCATGCTTATCCCAGCCTCTTTTAATATGCAGCCGCCACCATGCTCCCTTTGTGCTCTGTGAGGGTATCTGCTGCTTATGTTTCTCATCTTGTTCTTAGACATATGCTGAGTCCGGTGCCATACTAAGGGAGCATCCCTTGTAGCTCCATCTGAGGCCTTGTATAAGTCATGGCCCTGATTAAAAATGCAGTGATGTTTTGCAGGAAATTACTTCTGGCCAGCCAAGTAGGATTAGCACGCTACCGAGCTTGCTGAAATGGACCCATTTTTAAGCCTATGTTTGTCTGCTGTGGGAGCAAGGAGAATATTGGCTTTCCAAGGTTGTCAAGCTGTTCTCTTCTGCTGCAGAATGTTGGCCTGGTCTTGTTGCCAGCTTTGCTTGTAGAAAAAGCTACACAGAACAAGTGGGGTTGATTCTAACCCTCTTTAAAATAGGCCAGCCTTGCAGTAGTCAAGGAGGACATCCACTCTCTGATTAATTTGCCTGGGCTTTCGCTGTCCTTCCCCCTTCTCCGTACTCCCCTCCCAGACTGGAGAGGGAAGCTGCTCGCACAGTTCCCCCATGTCTTGCATACTTCTAGAAGACAGGGAAGAGCTAGGAAGGGGTAGCTTTCACTAACATTGCATCGCTTTTCCAAATCATTCTGCTAATGTTCACCTTAACCTTCCCACACTTAGAGCTAAAGACTTTCAACACCTAAGGTTGTAGAGGGAGGGAGGGGGGCGATCCTGGACTTACCTGCTTCCGAGATTATCCCCTAGCTTCTAAAGAGAAAGCGCAATTTCCTGGGAGGAAAGGGATGTCACACCCGCCATATTTTTTTAAAAAGCCAGGAGGAGGCCTCGTTCAGCGGAGAAGGTAGCCCCCCCCCCCGTGCACGCCCCCTGCCATCCTGGTCACGGAACCACCCCACACAGCTCCGTGCCCGTGTTAGGACCAGGGATTGTGGAAAAATTGGAATATCCCCGGTTTCCGCTATCCTGGGGTTGTCCCTAGGTCATTCCCAGTTGCCTTTGGGATCCCCTGTGTGTCATTTAGACGCATAAGGATGACCCCGGGAAAAATCCCTGGTGTAGACATGGCCTTTGAGTCTGGAAGGTGCAAAGACCCTCAGCCTACCGTCAACCTCCACAGCATTGATATGTAGACTGTGTGGGCTTCATTCTTCTCTCTCTTCTTTTCTGTACCCTCAGAGAGAGAGAGAGAGAGAGAGAGAGAGAGAGAGAGAGAGAGGAGCTGTCATCTGGTTCTGGTCTGTTTGCGTGGGTGAATGCAGTGGGACTGGCTAGACAAACCCTCCCTTTCTGTTTATCCCTTTTCTTTTTTTCTTTTTCTTTCTGTCCATCTCCCTCTATGAGGGAGACGGACATAGACCTGGTTTGCACGTAACGAGAAGCCATGGTGGGTGAATTTCCCTGTGGAGTTTCTTGTTGTGGTGGCCATTTTTAATATTCGGAGCACGATGGGGGCATGCCATAGCTTCTATTAAGTGCGAACCTGGCTAGGGTGGGTTGTTGGGGCGGTTTACAAGTTATACTGAACCTTTGGGCTCTTTGAGGGTTGTAGGTGGCTTGTTAGCCACTCTAACAACCCACCCTAGCTGGGTTCACACTTAACAAAAAGCTACGGCATGCTTCCACTGCACTCTGAATATTTAGAAAGGCCACCAGTGCAACAAGAAGCCCCATAGGGAAATATACCCACGGTGGCTTCTTGTTATGAGCGACTCAGGCTACAAACCCTGTTCACATGTCGTGACAGCCTACCACAGATTAATTTACCCACAGGGCTGTCACATCATGCCAGGCACCTAGCTTGCCGTGGCTTGTTGTGTTGTGTTTGTTTGAGGGTTAGAGAACCCTTAAATAACCCTAAACAAGCCATGGGTTATTTGAGGGTTATTTGAGGGCTTTGCATAGTGGGTACCATGCAAAAATGGTGTCTACAAGCACCCAGTATGACGCAACAGACACTGTGGGTAAATTAAGCCACAGTGGGCTATCATGTCGTCCAAACTAGGTCAAAGAGAACACAGTGCTCACAGAAACACAGGAAGGCTGACTAGATAATTTCTCTCTTTTCATCCTATTCCCCCCTCTCCATATAAGACAATTATGAAGTGAACTGGCGTACCTGGGTTGAAACTCTTCAGTGGCCCAAAACTTCATAACTGCTGTGACACTTTAAATGTTAAGTCTTATATGCCTTTTACATTTGAAACATTATCACATGTCACTGTTCTAAATGGGCAAACCTCAACAGCCAAAATATAACTGACATCTGTAAGAAACATTAATACAGGCTGTGTTATGCTTCTCATAAAATGAAGGATCCTCACTGGGAGCTCCTGTTTTCTGTACTTGATGCTGAAACTGGTTGAAAAATTACAGATTTTATGTGTGGATGGAGAACTAGAGGGCTTTGTCTTATTCTACCTACTAATAGTGAACTTGCTCCTTTAGCACCTATCATTACGTAGCCAGAATAGCACTAATCATGCATAGAATAGGGGGGTGTCATTAGGCGGGCTTGGGAAAGCCCCAGTACAAAATAATCTTTCAGACAAAAGCATGGGGTGGGGGGGCAGCCAGAACATGCTCAGTGGGTATGGCATGCTGGCTGCCTATTGTAGTGGTGGGGTGGGGTGGGGTGGGGGGTGAGAAATGAAAAACTGGGGGAAGGAGCTGAATGGAATGGACAATTGGAAGAGGACATGGCAAGCTGGTTAGAACCCTGAATAAGAGGACTCTATACGGCAAATCTTGTTGAAGGTCCAACCTGTTCTTCTAGCATGCAGCAACTCTGTACTTAGTAATTTACCTCCTGTGGACTATGTCATTCTTACAAAAAGTGGAAAGTTTTCATCCTGTCCCTTTCAAGAAGAGCAGCGTACCTCAGCAATAGGGACAAGCCCCTTCATTTTCTGCCTCAAGCAGAGCGCCTCTGGGGAACAATGTCTAAGAACAGCCACAGGAAAAAAGTTTGGTAAAAATAGTATGTAAAGGAGTTATGTAAGCACTTTTACACACCCCAAAATGGCAACTTTTGCAGTGAATAGCAAAGCTCCCCCACCCCCAAATGAGTGTCACATCAGAAGAGATTTTATTTGCAAGAAAGATAAAATGTATCAGCGATGCCTATCAATTTTGTTTCAAAATGCTTTAAAGATGAATGAAATATCTATTTATGATTGTCATTACAAGAACTTGTATGTGGTACATTGTTAAAGTGCAAATAAAGGCTCTCCTAATGAACAATGAATTTGCTTTACTATTTATTGCTAGCTTTGATGCATGAATGTTTAGTATTGTATGTTGCCACGCAAGCATGCTACACTCTGGCTTTTTTTGTGTTATGACAGCACAATATTTTATGTTTCGTGAAATTGCTTTCTTCATTTCCTACTTGGCAGTTGACCAATGAAACCTTGTGATGGTGGACATGACTCTGGGCGATATGGTTGCATGAATAGTCCCCATTATCATATTAATGTAGCAAGGGGATCTCCTCTACTCTTTTTGCTTGAAGATGTCAGTAAAGGGAAAGAAAATCCCGGCTAACCTTGACAACATTTGGACAACATTTGTAATCTGGGTGGGAAGAAGGCTTTTTGTTTTTAATTAATCATTCATAATTGCAAAGTGCACTCAACTCTAAAAGTTCTTTGTGAGGTCTAAATGTTGTTAAAAGTGTATGCAGTTTAATTTAATCCACATTCATTATTTGCAAATGGGGGAGAGAAGAGCAGCAGGCTGGATCCATTTTACAGAGCCCTGCCATCCTGCTTCTCCAAACTGGATCCCAGTATTAATGGTACTCCTTTTAGATCAGGAGTAGGCAGCCATTTGGAAGGCTTGACAAACTCTTGTGGGCACCACCACAAAATGGGTGTGCTGCAGATGAAAGCATCGGCCTGCAGCTATCTGCCATCTTCAAAGCCAAAGAATATCTCTGAGCCCCAAGTGCGAAGCGATCCCTGCTACCAGTAATATATATATATATATATATATATATATATATATATGGGAGGGGTAGAGCACCTCTGTGGGTGCCAAGAAAGGTGCACTCCAGCACCGCATTGCCAGAATGAATGATCGAAGAGATGCCTGCCAAACAACAGGATCTTTGTTGCTATGGAAATAATAAATTGAAGCTCTTCAAGTTTGTTGTGTGGGTCCTTGGAAGTCACATTATTCTCATTTATCCATTCATTTATTTTTTATAATATTTGATTTTTTCCTCTTAACCATGGTGATTCACAAGGCAGTTTTCAATAAAACAAACAGAAATAACGGTTAAATCAAACTAAGATAAATTTAAAAATCAGCAGCAGCACCAAATTCTACTGAAAGCTGAGGAAAACAACAATATTTTCAGTCCTCAATCTCCTATTTTCAGGTATAACCAGGGACTGGGAGAGGGTTGCGTTGTACATGTTTTAGTTACGTAATACATTTCAGATGAGGCGTTTTGTTGTTTTATTTTTGCTATTGAAAATAGCCACACCAGTCTTAAAAAATTTTGGTTGTAAATTTCTTCCAGTTTTTGTGTTTTTTTGCATTGTTTTTGAAGGGGAGGGCATTGGGCAAGATGTCTTCAAGTGTAGGACTCACTTCTTCACCAAGCCCTTGTCCTTCTCACCTGACAGCTTCACAAGGGCCTTGTCCTCCTCGCTTGCCAGGGAGAGAGCAAGTGAGCAAACAGCTGCTGCTCACTGCTCTCTCGCTCATCCCCTCTGAGCCAGAGGATACGTAAGCAAACAGGTAGCGAAAGTGAGCAGTAGGAGGAGGAATTTGACATGGCGGCCCTGGCCAGGGTGTAGGTCTTGTAAGGTGTCCAGCCTTGACACTGCCTTAGGTTTGCTCTGTGGTGCTGAAAATAAAGCTTAAGCAGATAATGGATTGTTTCCAAAGCAGTCCAGATTATGTTATTGCCTTTATTGCCACCAAACAAAAAGGCCAAAATAATCCTTCATAGAAATCTTTGTCAATAAAACCCAAAGTTAAGGAGAAGATACGTTTCAACTCTGTACACAATTGCTCAATATAAAATTTAACAATAACAGATAGACTAATTGAAGGCCATAGCTAAAAATATCTAAAAAACGGTAACAAATTTTTCCGTACAGGGTTTTGGTGATTACCTTTAGTGGACCAACTCTGTCAGGAGGTGCCATTGGGAGCTTTTGATTTCCACAGGACTTTTCTTTGGGTGAGAAAAACTGGACCAGTGTTGGCAAGACCAATCTGTTGCAGTTATGGTGCATAGGGTTTGAAAGGAGGAAGAGATAGTGCAGGGAAAGCAGAGAGAAGCTCCAGAAGGCAGTGTGAAGAGAGAGAGGCAAGCTGATAGGACCTGGATTCAAACTCAGGTTCAAACTCATGAAACCCAATGGGTAACTGTGGACCACCAAATATCTCTCAGCCTATCATATCTCACAGGATTGTTGTGAAGATAAAATGACAGGGAGGGTAGAACCATACACACCAACTTGAGCTCTTGGAATAAAAGCTGGATAAAATGAAGAAAGATGAAATGATGTAGATACCTACCCTAAGAGAGTGGCAATTGACAATGTCCATAATCAGCCATTGAAACATGGGGAGATTAAAGAAGTCAGCCTAGGAAGGACTACTACTACTATTTCTTCTTCTTCATTTGTGTTCTTTTGTCAAACACCGTGGGTAGAAAGGGCTGTATATGAATAAAATAATTATAGAAAAATGCTCCGGTCTTGTCTCCTTGAAGTTGGGAACAGTTTAATAGTGGCTAACAGCATCTTGGAAAGGGCAATGGGGGAAAACAGCATCTTGGAAAGGGCAGTGGGGGAAAACCCATTTTATTGGTCTTATGGAAGAATGCTACTGTAGTGTTTTGTTGTTGTTTGTTTGTTCTATGTACCATTAATAGGCCCAGTGTATTATGTTCTTGGAATAAAAGTCAAGAAGGGACTGAAGAAATGCAGAAAGTGTTCCAAGGGCGATATGGATGGGTTTATTAAACTGCAGCTGCTGCTGTGCAAAATGGCAAGCCCCTTTTGAAAGTGAGAGCATGTGATATGGCATGTGGGTGGTCTGCCATTGAAAAGGGAGAAAGTGCAAAAAAAATCCCCATCTCCACAACCCACTAGGTCAGCTGAACTTAAGTCTTTGGTAGCTCTTTGGGTCTCGGGTGACTTTAATTTTGCCATCCTTCACCCTCAACACTCATGGCTCTGGTTCAGCCATCAGGAATACTTTTACATGTTCATGGGGCCTTCATGTGCGCTGATTCTTCCCTGCACTTTCTAGTTCATTGTAAATTTAGGCTGCTTCCAGATTGGCATGTGTGAGGGACGATTGCACAAGTCCCCAGCACGTTCATGATATCCAAACTATGATTCGGCCATGACATCTGAACCGGACTATTGGCAGTTCAAACTTTTTTGGAGCCATCTGATGAGTGCAAATACACACTCACACAAGTGATCTATTGTTGTGATCAGTGTAATATTAGAGAAGGTACTTGCAGAAGTTTGCAGCATGAAATGTTCTCAAGGAGCCAGTATGGTGTAGCGGAAGACCAGTGTGGTGTAGTGATTAGAGTGTTGGACTGGGACTCAGGACATACAGGTTCTAGACCCTACTCAACTGTGAAACTCATTGGGTGACTTTGGGCTAGTCACTGGCTGAATTCGGATGACACAATAAGCAACTGGGGGGGGGAACAATCGTCAGTTGTATTGACTATCGTGTCGTCCGAATGCTGCCATAGTCAACTCAGTGCTGATCCTAATCCACACCACAGTTGATTATTTATTACCATGTTGTGTGGGGAGTGCCCCCTAGAAGAACAGCTGTAAAATTTATTATTACCCCACCATTGACTATTGTGTTGTCTGAATTCAGCCACTGACTCACAGCCTAACCAACCCCACAGGGTTGTTGTTGCAAGGATAAAATGGAGAAAAAGAGGACCATGTCAGCCATCTTGCGTTCCTCACAAGAGGGAAAAGGGTAGGGTATAAATATAATAAATACATATAAGGAAAACCAAAAATTATCCTGCCTTTGTGATTAGTTCTCTCGGATTTGTTTCTGTCTGATGGTTGTAATAGCATCTGAAAAGTTTTAAAGTCATATTATGAATGTATTAGTCAATATGTAATATTTACAGTCCTTGTGTCTGACTTTCTTACAGTGCCTGAAGCAATATGTGGAGCTTTTGATCAAGGAAGGTCTAGAAACGGCAATTAGCTGCCCTGATGCTTCCTGCCCGAAGCGAGGTCATCTACAAGAAAATGAAGTACGTTTCCTAATCTAAATTAATCTTACATAAAAGTCCTTCCTAGTTATTATTACAGATATTTTTGATGTGATGATGATGATATATTACATTGCTATACTGCCCCATAACCGAAGCTCTCTGGGCGGATTTACAAAAGGTTATGTAACTGCTGCACCAAACTCATTGCCTACCATTGTTCAGCTCCTCATTTGTCTCTTTCTTTACAACAGATTGAGTGCATGGTTGCATCAGAAATCATGCAGAAGTATAAGAAACTACAGTTCGAAAGAGGTACAGTATGCAACAGCAGTCTTAATTCCAAAACCCACAGCTGACCCCAGACTGTGTGGGAACAATTTTATTCTAGATCTTCAGTTTTATTCCCATTTAGTCGATCTTATAATATGTCCCCATGTGTTTATACACTATTCACACATCGGGTGGGTGGGTGGATAGGTGTGTGTGTGTGTGTGTTTTGACAAGAGCTCTCCTTCTCACTCATTCATTTATGACCGATGCCTATACAAAGTTCAGATCATTGGCCCATCTTGCTCAGTATAGTCTACCCAGTGCCTCTCCAGGCTTTCAGGCAGGATTCTTTCCTAGCCCTGCTTGGAGATGCCAGGGATTGAACCTGGGACCTTTTGCATGCAAGGCATGAGTTCTGCCGCTGAGCTACAGCCCTTCTCGCCTGTGTCTTGTTTCCATACAGAAGTGCTTTTGGATCCTTGTCGGACTTGGTGCCCATCTTCTTCCTGCCAAGCAGTTTGTCAGCTGCAGGAATCGGGACCTCAGAATCCCCAGCTGGTACAGTGCAAATCGTGTGACATAGAGTTTTGCTCGGCATGCAAATCCAATTGGCATCCAGGACAAGGCTGTCAAGAGAATATGCCAGTCAGCTTTCTTCCAGGGGAGACAAGGTACGGGGCTTATTAATCATGAAATGAGGTTGGCGCAGTTCTTAACGTGTTAATAGCAACTTTTTCACTCAGCACAAAAAAGACTGATTCCAATTGTCATTGCCTTGGGTGTCTTACTAGTCAACTGTTAATTTAAAACCATTTCTAACCGTTACTTAAATAACTGTAATTTAAATAACCACCTGTTATTTAAAACCTTCGTCATAGCAGAGCAGAAAAAGGGAGCCCTGTGCAGGTAGATTATCGTACATCTGAAACCAGGTATATACTGTCGGATAGAGGTGGGCACAAAGTAGATTGAGATCTACTGGTGGATCTCTCTGTGGTTTGGGGTAGATCTCTAAAGGTTTCTGACTCCCAACACTTTAACAGGAGCAAATAAAATTGTAAGGTGGGGGGGATGTGATGAAGCTGGCCTTGTTCTGATTACTTACCTTTCAGCCCCATGGATCATCATCTATAAAATAGGAGTATAATTGATTTGCTGCTCCTGCAAGCCATCATTTTGCATCTGGCTCTGGTTGAAAGTCCTTAGTAAACAACTAAATGGATCCCACAAGTTTGCCCACCCCTGCACAAGGAATTTCCCAAGAGTGAGAGAAATGAAATGGTTTCTCGTCAATGCTTTTTGATTAGAGTGGAGGTCCATGAGATCAGGAAGGGTCTCCATACCATGGTTCTGCTCTACACCGTCATAGGGATGTCCGTCACCAGGAAATCCAACCTTTTTTCAGCTCGTTGGACTTCCGTGGCACGTCCAACAGAGGTTGCTTTTATGAGCTGAGCTGAACAGTTTCCCTGAGTTCTGAGGACTTTTAACGCATTTTTTTGTCTCAGCCATAGTTTGCGTAGATAGAGATTTGTGTACATTATCGCTACAAATTATGTAAATCTCGACGGTATATTATGCAAATTTGCATAATTGCGCAAATTGGCACAATGTATGGTCATAATTCATGCAGATCTTTTCTATGCAGAAAATAATAATTTATGGAAACTCTGCCAACTGGCCCAACTCATTGCATACTGAGTTGGGCCAGCTGGTGTAAAAAGAACGGAGTCTGGGAGGCTGAGCCATCTTCTCCCCGACCAGTTTCCTTTGACATCCCTATACCTTTGTTACTCAATTTCCAATCAATGGTGAATTAGGAAGGCAACCCAATGTAGACACGTCATATATGCCTACAAAAATCTAACATTACTGGGCATTATGGAAAAGACCAGAACACCACTACAAGCAACTTTGAACAAAGCTCATAGCTCACAATTGTATCCACATTTTCCCCTCTGGGTACATCTTGAGTATTGGTGAGTTCATTGCTGGTTGATCTGATTTTTTTCTGTTTATTAGCAGCCGTTCTGGTGAAGGACGTGTTAACTTGGTGGAAAATGAAAAGTTCTCTTTGCATGTCATTGTGTCACAAATCCATCTAGACATAGAAATAACTTCAGTTTGAAAGCAGCAGAGTGCTGAAGAAATGCAGCATTTAAAAAATAAAGACATATTTCCCCCGTAATGTTACCAAAATGTCTCTTCCAGCTCTGTTTATAAAATGGAGGAAGATGATGCTCCCATCAAACGCTGCCCAAAATGCAAAGTATATATTGAACGGGATGAAGGCTGTGCCCAAATGATGTGTAAAAACTGTAAACACGCCTTTTGCTGGTATTGCTTGGAATCACTTGATGTAAGTATACTTTACATAGTTCCGTTTAAGACTGGGAGATTATCATTCATTGAAGTTACCCCTGTAATGGATAGTAAATGACCCACTAGTTTAAATGAGATATTCTAAATGTATGTTTACGGAATGTTCAAGAATTGTAAAGATTAATACTCAAAAGTTAACGAGTGCTAGATATTAGTCTCTGTAGATATAACACAGACTATTGGACACATTCTAATTGTTCATTCAATACTGTTAAATGACACCATTGCAGGAAAGTGGCATTGTTGCATCCTTGCCATTAAAAAAAAATCACAATTTTGAAGAAGTAAATGGGTGAAATATTACAAGGGCCGTCCTACAGACCCTGGTGTATTTTGCTATCATACTGGAACAGATGGTTCCTCTCGTTAATTCTGCTGAGCCTACTTTTTCCAACAAGAAGATGACTAATTATGTTGGAAAATGTTGGGCAGTGGTGGCAGAAAGGACAGTGATGCTGGATTGTGACAGTACTGGACAGCAAGGACATCAGCCCAGAGAGTGGCTTTCTTCATCTTTCCTTTTGTGGTGTTTTGCTGCCAGCAGTGGTGAGCATTGGCAGCCTCAATGCGGAGGCACACCCTTAGGGACACATGTCCAGCTGCCATTTCCAAGGCAGGAGGTGCACCCCAAGCCTGCTGAGTTGGTGGGTTACCTCCAAAGGTGACCAACATCAAAGGAAATTTCCCGTGTCGTCCCCCCTTTTGGGGGGTGTCATTTCAGTCCATCCTTATGAATATATTTTCAATGCCCAAATACTAGGATATTTCTGAAGATCTTTCTGCAGAGAGTATTACTCTTAATGCTGAGTTCATGGTAGGTGAACATTCTGTGATTCACAAACCTTGCGCTGGCCATTAGCTGCAACTGGTTACTGCTTCCCAGAGGCCAATTGAGTGACATCACTGCACTTTGCAAAGCGGTAGAAGCCATATACTGTGACATCATTACACTGTGCACTGTGGCTGATGCCCAAATCAGGTGGAGACAAATAGAAATGTTGATCGCAGGCATTCTTTGTGATACTTGATGGTTCAAAAGCAAGTGAAAGTGCCATTCGCTACTGCCATGTACACTTAGTCTATGGCAGAATGCTGGGACTGCAATTTTCTTTGCCTTTGTTTGGGAGTAAGCCCCACTGAACTCAGTGGGGCTTACTTCCGAGTAATAGCATATTTGTTTATTTATTTACAATATTTATATATCGCTCCTTATTCAAAAATTTCAGAGAAGCGAACAAATAGAATAAAAGAATAAAAACACATTAAAATACATTTTTAAAAGAAACAAAGTGCAAATAAAACCACGGCTGGTCATTCAGCTTCCTGGAACAACAATGTTTTCAGGAGGCACCAGAAGGAATACAAAGTTTGCACCTGTGAAGAAAGGGGCCAGAAAGGCTACAGTCTGGCTGGAAGGGCCAGCATTGGCCTACCTTGCAGGATTGGGGCCTTGGACTGGGAGGGGGAGAATTCTAAGGAGAAATGTTACAAGACTTCAAGCTGCTGATTCCCAGCACCAACACCTGGCCCTCTCACTCTTATCTTAGGAGGCCCGAGCTTCAAGGTCAGAGTTCATTGGAAGGGAGCTGCAAAAGCTTCAGCTGTGAGAAATGGCTGTTCGCAGGGAGGGGGCTGGTGGTGTGAGCGGGATGGTCGAGGATTGGTTTCGGCTGGTCACGGTACCAGCTAACCCAAAAAGGGATAAAGAGAATACCCACTGGGTGGAAGCCATCTTCTCCTGGACCGGTGTGTGGAAGGAGGGATCCCTACTCAGCAAGGTGATGCTGGGGAATAGATAGATTTATTGCTTTTAGGTCTGGCGTGTTCCAGGGAAAGACTTGTCACCCTTTGAGTGTGATTTAGAGTGGGTTAAACTGTTTTATTCCTTTACAGCTGCTAACTTCTACCTCAAACCTCATCCTACCCTCCGCTACCCCTCCCTTTCTTTCCCAGCTTGCATTTTAATGACTTATTGGACCGACTGGAGCCTTACGCGGTTAGATATTAGGATCTCAATAAATTGCTTCAGCCCTTAACGGGTGTGGTTATTTCTAACAGCTGGCTTGGGGCTACTTGGGCTTAGGGGGAAACTCGGCTAAAGAGTTCCACGCCTACCTGGAAGGAAAGGAGTCTCTTTCCTTTACAGCACCTACCTAACCTCCAAAGGCAGGAAATTCCATAGGAAGGGGGCCACCACACTGAAGGCTCTTCTCCTGGTGGACTCCAGTCGGGCCAAAGGTCCATGTGGAGCCACCAGGAGCATGCCCTCAGATGCCCTCTGTGACCAGGCAGATTGATAGGGAAGAAGGCACTCTCTCAGGTATCCTGGTCCCAAGTTGTTTAGGGCTTTGTACACTAGTCCTTAAAGCAGGCCCAGTAGTGAATTGGCAGCCAGTGCAGTTCTCTCAGCAAAGGAGTTGCATGCTAGAAAGGAGCAGCTCCCGACAACAGCCGAGCTGCTGCATTCTGCACTAGCTCCAGCTTCCACAGCAACCTTAAGGTAGCCCCACATAGAGCACATTACAGTAATCCAGCCTTGAGGTTACTAATGCCTGTACCACTGTGGCCAAGCTACCCTGTCCAAGAGAGGACATAGCATATAAAGGATTGGGCTCCACATGTCTGTTATGCGTCTTTCTGAGACGTTTTGATTGTTTGGCAAAGGTTAACTCCCACCACCACTAAAAGGTTATTTTGTCCTTTCTCCTTCATTGATTTTTTATAGGATGACTTCCTCCTTATACATTATGACAAAGGGCCGTGCCGAAACAAGCTAGGTCATTCTAGGGCATCAGTTATTTGGCACAGAACACAGGTAAGTGCCAACTTGCTTATTAGTATCTTTGCTATCTTTCTAATTATTATCTTCATGCAGATCTAAAGTGATTTAGCAGGACTGTGGGGCAGAGAAGAAACGGCATAAAGCAAACAGGAAGGATGAAAAAAAAAGATGTTAACTGCTTGACTTGCTTGCAAGCATTGCTGATGAAAGGTGATCTAAGATACAGGAATAATAATATCTTACAGAGCAAACCTAAATGGAGCAGAGCAGCAGATCTCCCAATACTCTCCAAGCCCTTCTGGCTCACACATGCCAGGGCAGAAGGAGTGTATGGAGAGGGGGTGGGATTGCTAGGCTTTTCAGTCTGGCAGATCTTTGCATTCAAAATTCCTGCCCCCACACCCAGTTGATTCGACTCCATGGCTGGCATAGCTATTAGGCCCAGCTGGGGTGGGGGCAAGGGGAGAGCAGCTTTTAATTCAGTGGATCCAAAACTTGCTTCTCCAGCCCAGAACTTTGGTTTTGGGAAGGACATAGAATAAATAATAAATTATTCTCCGTGAAACACCCTGTTGCTAGCAGGATTACTAGCAGAAGAATTGTTGGCCCTCTCTGATCAGCATGACATGGCTTGTCCATCGTTGATTAAATAACCCACAATGTGCTTGGTGTGTGTGGCTGCCATTTTTAATATGCAATCCCCAATTGTGGGTTGTGCCTTGTGTGAACCAAGCCACCATGGGTTATTCAAGGTTTAAATAACCCCCCACATAACCTTTGATTAATAGTAGGGTTATGCTGGGGTTGTTTAAACCTTGAATAACCCATGGTGACCAGATTCGTCCCACACAGTGTAACCCCCAATCGTCACGATGCACATTCAGAGTGGCGGCCGTATGTCTCTCAGATGCTAGCCGAAAGCCACCAATGTGCTATCTGAACTACCCTCTGGACTCTCTAAAAGGGGAGGAAGGGCTGTAGTCCAGTGTCAGAGCATGCAGAAGGTCCCAGTTTCAATCCCCGGCATCTCTAGGAAGGGCTAGGATGGAATCCTGCCCAAAACTCTGAGCTGCCATTGCTGCCCATCAGTTTTGACCATCATGGGCTATATGGAGCAAGGGACTGACTCTGTATAAGGCAGCTTCCTAAGTTCCTATTCACATTGAGGCAGGGGTAGAATTGGGCTCTAAGTTCTTTCTTAAGGCGATTTATAGAGAGAATGCAAAGTCTCTTAGATGTTCCTTGAAGTTTTCATAAAGCAAGTACCGGAGTTGCAGTGAGGTAGAAAGTACTGTAATATGCAGAGGGTCTCATTCCCAGCTATTCTCTTTAGCTCTGTAGGTACATAGCTGGATTTATGCTGAGCAGGAAAAAAAAGAGTGGGCTTTGCTAAGATTTACAGAGATTGGTCCCTAAACCCAAAAGAACTTAGTTTAATTGAGGTGCTCCGCTAAGCAGATTGCTGGCTATTGAAATCTGCATCATTTATTTTGACATTGAAGATGAAAAGAAAAACAGTAAAGAGACGCTGAGCTTAAATTGTGACGAAAGTCAAGATATTGCCGTTGCAAGCTTTGTTGGGGGTGCTGAAATTACACTTCCCAGATGATTTATGATAGGAAGCTGCAAAGAGGGAAGCAGCTGCATTTTGCAGGACATGCTGTGATTCGAAACTCCACAAAAAATTTAAAAGATTTAAGAAATTGTGGGCTTATTTAAAAACTTAGAATAAAGAACTGCAAGTATGGTATTACATAATAGAGTAATGTATGCTATATGCTTCAGGATAAATATTGTTCTACAGTGCCATCTGCTGTCAAAAAAATGTGATTGTTCAACCCCAGTAAAAAGGTTAGGTAATAAAATCTGAAGCAACAAAAAAGGGCATGGTGATTATATAGTAGTTAACATTGGATTCCGTTGCCCCTATTAAACAAAAATTAACCTCCTGCCCAAACCCCACTTTCACTCTGTAATCATATTATGCCAAAAGCTAAGGACAACTCCTTAGGAAACTATCTCCTTCTGCTCTGTCGTCCCTTAGGCAGACAATTGTTAGATCAGTCAAATCGTAATTTCAGTACCTTCTGCCCAAGTAACTCTTGGCAATCTCAGCAATTTGAAGATTTTAATCCTCCCATTAAAACAAAATCTTAGATTCATATTTAATATTACTTTGACAAACGTCACGCTTTAGGCTTAGCCCTATAGTCTTCATCCTGTGTACTAAACCTAAGAACCCACATAATTGCACCTGTGCATAATGATCTTGCTGTTATCCTTTCCCTTGTGACCTCATCTTCTATTGCAAATTGAGCAGATCTTTATTACTTAGCCAAAGGCCATCTCCTATTGAAATCTAGACATATACTCGTTAGGAATGGAACCTTGCTTGTGTCACTCAACCAAGTGCCATGCTCAGCACCATGTATGCAGGAGGAGGGAGGGGATGACCCCCTTCGCTAGAGTCAGAAGGACTCTTCTTTGATTTGTAATAAATAAATGAGTCATTATTGTTTGGAACTGTAACATCAGGCGGGTGTTTGCCCACAGTGAATATGTTGACAAGGCCAAGGGCTGTATCTAGTGTTAGTTTAACTTACATCTCATTCATTTAATTAGACCTACTCGAAGTAGGACTAACATGGGGTACAACCCAAGTAATACTTCTGCTAAAAGTGATAGTTAAATGTTACAGATGAATGGGGGTGGGGGTTCTTCAAGATGTTGGATTGCTTATTTCCAAAGATTTGGGTTTATATATTGTGAATCAGAATGGTGTTCCATTTCCTGGACTGTCTGGGACAAGAACCATGAGATACAGTGGCTTGCTGAAACAACTGGGGACATTAAGATTCACCCCACCCCAGTGATGCAAGGAAAATAGTCTCTCTTCAGCCTCAGTGCTGGGGCTGCTGCAGCCCACGGTTGTGCTGTGCAAAGGGGCTTGTAGATTTACAGCTTCTTGAGTCAGGATTCTAAGAAATATTGGAGCTTCCCTTCATTAATGCTGCAAATGTAGAACAGTAGGAGCAGTGATTCCCAGTGGTGAGCGGCAAAGTTGCTTAGCCTGTTCCATGTGTCATGAGTACACCATTCAACAACAGCTCCTTAGCATCGGAGTGCCAATGTGACTGGCAGCTTGAAAAGGATTTGCAATCCCTTTCCATTGTCCATAAAAACTCCTCTCCATCGGGGAGCCTTGGAAATAAGAATTGAGGTGGTGATGTCTTCTGCTTCAATTGCCTGCCTGGAAAGAGGAGAGAAACAGAAGCAGGGAGAACAGATCCTGCAGCCAAAACGCTTCCTTGGGAGGAAAGCATAGCAGAGCCCTTGTAATAGTTGCCTTTCGCATTTAGAACATGAGAACATAAGAAGAGCCCTGCTGGATCAGACCAAGAGCCCATCTAGTCCAGCACCCTGTTCACACATTGGTCAATTCGCCATTGACCAAGAACCCACAAGTAGGACATGAGTGTAACAGCACCCCACCACCCATGTTCCCCAGCAACTGGTGTACATAGCCTTACTGCCTTTGCTACTGGAGGTAGCACATAGCCATCAGGAATAGTATTTATTGATAGCCTTCTCCTCCAGGAATTTCTGTAACCCCCTTTTAAAGCCATCCAAATTGGTGGCCATCACTATAACTTGTGGTAGTGAATTCCATAGTTTAATTATGTGCTATGTGAAGAAGCATTTCTTTTTTATCTGTCCTGAATCTCTCACCAATCAGCTTCATGGGATGGCCCCAGGTTCTAGTATGATGAGAGAGGAAGAAAAATGTCTCTCTATCCACATTTTACCCACCATGCATAATTTTGTACACCTCTACAATGTCTTCCCTTACCCTCCTTTTTTCTAAGCTAAACAACCCCAGCTATTGTAACCTTATTTATTTATTTCCAATATATCCATACCTCTCCCTATCCGAGGATTTCGGAGCTGTGAACAAATGGGGTAGAAAATTAAAAACAGAACAAAAACATCATTAAAAAGTACATTTTAAAAGAACAGGTTCAGATTAAACCAAGGCTGGTCATTCCAGGAAAGCTTCTTGAAATAATAATGTTTTTCAGGCGGCGCCAAAAACAATACAACTTTGGCGCCTGCCTAACCTCCAACGGCAGGGAGTTCCATAAGACGGGGTCCACCACAATGATGGCCTCCCCTCATAGGGGAGATGCTCCAGCCCCCTGTTCATTTTAATTACCCCTTTCTTCTCTCTCTCTCTCTCTCTCTCACACACACACACACTCTCTCTCACTGTACCTGGGTTTCTGAAGCAACAATTATTCACCTTATTTAACCTGGTGAGTGCCTCACCCCGCAACTACGTCCAGGGCCTTTCATGAGAGAATGATTGACATAAGCGATAGAAAGGGACAGCAACAAAATCACAGTTGCCAGTTTTGAAAATAACCCTTGTTTTAATTTCTGAGGGTGTTGCTCAAACCAAAAAAATGAAAAATAAAAAGGCAGCTCCTTGGCACGTTGAAATTGTTAACAAAAAGAGGTACACAAACTCTCCCTCAGTCCTCCTTAAAACAGAATTTGAGAACTGCTGACACTCATCCTTTTCTATATTATTATTATTATTATTATTATTATTATTATTTTCCAGGTTGTTGGGATCTTTGCAGGCTTTGGGCTGCTCTTGTTAGTGGCTTCTCCTTTCCTTTTACTTGCTACCCCTTTTGTTCTTTGCTGCAAGTGCAAGTGTAATAAAGGAGATGATGACCCTCTACCGACTTAGACCACACAAAGGTGAGACTGGCTCATCATCGCAGTACATTTCCTCCCCCTTTTTGCACTTAAGATTGTTATAGCCTTACTCACCCTGATCCCGACTTCAAGCAAGACCTGAGGTGCCACCATTCCAGCAATTATGGTTACCACAGTTTCTTACCCACAAATGGGATTGCGGAGAACAAGGAACTCCGGTGTGTTCAGGGGCTGGCTCAAACCAAGTTGAAAATCAGGAATGGAACGGTCAATAACACAAGACATTCCTTGTTCACCCGATTGCTACATTGACAGGCATGGAACGGAGACGTTATCCCGTCAAAACGAAAATCTTCACATATCTCTTGGCATCAAATTGAGGTGTCTTACTGCAAAATCTGTGTGTTTTTAAGAAGAACTTACTGTTTAAAATCAGATCATTTTTAGATATAACTTTAAATACCTGTTTATTAAAACTAATTAAAACCTTGTTAATATTTGCCATGGTCTAGATCCAACCGTCAAGCAAACAGAAATCTGCTCATGCAGTGGGACTCCCACATGTGCAATGGGATTTCTCCATCCTCTTCTCCCTACTGCAGTCCCCCCAATCTGCTCCAGATATCCCCCAAGCCTATGAAGTAGATTTGGTGGTCATGCAGAGGCGGCGATTAAGGGGAGAAGGGGAAAACCATTGTGCCAATGGTTTCCCTTCTGCTGGTGGAACAACATCATTTGATAGAACTCCATAGGGAAAACATCAGAATATTCTTGCGCCCTGCACCTAACTCTCTCACAAAAGAATAAATATCTAGTAGGGTACAAATAGGACATCCTATGCCTTTTGAGTTTTCAAAGACAAGAGATGATATTTTTGTCTATTAACATTTTTGGGGATCGTGTGAGCTATTTGTATGGATGTGTATTTCTTTTTAAACGTTTTTTTTTTTGCAAAGATTTGAGGTTGAGTTATATGACCCAGACCTGATACCTAATCCAGGCTCTTTAAAAAAATATGTTGGTATTCATTACTCTTTGAAAGCATGTCTTAATTTTACTTGTTAATTAGCTACCTGCTACATAAATAGGGCTACCTCTAACCAAATATCTTTGCATGTGCATTTAGAGAGAATTCCATTTAAACCAAATGTGCAAATAGATGCTGTTGTGAATATTGTGAAGGTTCAAGGCGCATGACTCTTCTGTTTTGCCAGCAGATAACAATATAAAGAAAATATGGTGGTGATCATTTCCCACTTAGGCAGTGCTCTGGGAACAGAAAGGAGCAGGCAATAGTTAGTACCCAGTACAACTCATTTTCCTCCATCACCCTCCCTAACTATACCTTGGTGCATGCACTGACCGCTACACAAAATGGGAGATCTCAAATAGATGTTGTTCCTCCCCAGTATTCTGTCCCCAGGGATTGGAGTTGGGGAGTTTGCAAGTGGACCTCCTATCTTGTGTAATGGTTAGCATACAGCAAAGATCAGATGGGGAAAGGGAAGGAGTGCCATTGAGCCTGATGCTTTTTTATCCAAGTATACTAAGCTGTACCTAATATGGGAAGGATAATGCCCCAAAGTACTTCATTTGTACAATAGTCAGCAACTCCATCATATAAAGTATACAAATTTCTAACTCAAAAGGGTTGCATGTGTTTTCTATTTGGGTTCAATTAATAAAAATGTCTGCAATGGTAATATGTAAAGCCTGTTTTAAAAAATAAATGTATTTAGTCCATTTTGAAAACAATTCTATTTTATGCTGTATGATATTATGACAAGGTTTGTTTTAAAGTCACCCTTTTTCCATCTTAACCTTTTACCATTTTGCTATTTTATTATTTTCCCGACTCTCGTGTAATTGAAGGTGTTGCAATTGTCTCGATGAAGCATAATGTAGACATCAACTCACTACTGATACTCAACACTGCTGGTTTGTGTTATTTAGGGTGAGAGCTGTAGACAACCCTCTAAGACATGTAGATTTACAAACTCAGAAAAGATAGTAGCTAAAAATGTAATATAACCGTAAGAAACCTGTTCCCACAGAATGAGGGGAGTGGGAAAAACTTTAGATGCATGTATAACCCCAGAGAAACAGGAGCTGTTTTGTATTGGGGCGGTGGGATGTACGTGCATCTAAAGCTCACTTGATATCTGCTATCCCCTCATCCTAGAGAATTAATCCATTGACTACAGTCTGCACTACAGGAGGAAAAGGAACTCACCTCATCTGTTTTTGGGATCTCAGCTTTTATGCTGATTCACCCAACCAATCGCATCATAAGTTGTTGTCAAAATGCGCCTTCAGACATTACGTGGACCCCATGGGGTTGGTGGCCACAGCACGATAAGCATGGTATGTCTCCTCCCACTTGTCTGGTTAGTCAGCACACATTTAGGCCTCTGCCGTGTTTTCAGCTCTTCTGATATAACCACCAGTGGTAGCAAATTCACTTTGCCCAGTTCTCCCCTTTCTCACCCTTGAGATGAAAATTGGCAGAGTCAACAAGCATTAGTGGGACCTGCTAAACGTGGTCACTGTTCTTGGTTCTCGTCCCTCTGATGCCCATTGGAGCTTCTTCTTTTTTCAAATCCTAATTCATGGGAGCGGGGGTGATCGTCATCATCAGGATTGTGGTGCAGGAGGAAAGAGGTAAGCTTCCCCATGCACTGCAGTCGTGATCTGGATCCCACCCCACCCCATTCTTACTGTTAAGTAAAAAAAAAAAAACACAACCAGATGGAGCTACATGCTACGCTTTTAATGCAGCAAACTAGTTTGACTAGTTTGTTGATGTGTATCAGTCACACACACACACCCTCCAGAGACATTCCATCAGTCTGATTACCACAAATGTCTAAACTTATGTCACACTCAGACAAATGCCATTAGTATAGCATTTCTTTGCCATCCTATTGCTGTCTTGGTCCTGTCTTTGGAAGTGGCATTCTTCCTAACATATCATAATTAGGAAAGGGTACTCAACACTGTACCACACTTTGAAATCACCTTCACATCTAGCATATCAGACATACTACTCTGCATTTTAAGTTTGGGGCCTCACCTTGAATTAGATAGTTGCTATGTGTTGGCAATCAACTGATAGTTATATATTCCGGCTGACAGTATTATCCTGCTAACCGATCGTAATGAAAGATGAACATATTTAATCTTTCAATTCTATGTCTCTATGGGAGCACCAAATACTCACATTTTTGTTATAATTCTGATGGTTCTCAAATGAAAACTGAATTATCACCTCCTGATATCATTTGCACTTAATTTCTGTACTGTTGCTTACTTTAAATACATTGCCTTAAATCCTCTTTTAATGGAGTTGTATAACTTGCATATTCTGGATAAGACTGGTGTCAGCCCATCCCATAGCCTGGGCCATTTTCCCACCACAGCTGACCCTAGATATAATTCTGCTCTCATAAAAACGAGAGCAGGACATAGCAAAATGTTCTGCTTTGTTTCGTGTATATATCAAATTGAGCCATTTGCATGTGCGGTTGAGCAAGTCCCTATGACGCTTTGCAGGCTTGTTGTGACTGATCATGTCAAACTTTAGGGTATCATTTGAGTTGTTCTTCAGCTTGAACTCTTTTTACCATACAAAGCTGTTATTTTCCAATGCCAGGTATCACAGGCTTTCTGTTAACATTTATTCTGTGTGTACCTTAAGACTGCACGTAATTGGCAGGAAGTATTTGAACCAGTTCTTTTTATACAATGAATGAATGGTCTAGTATGCCTAGCACAATTATCTTTCTATCTGGAAGCAGAGCAACGGGGTGGGGGGTGGGGTGGAATACATACTTGTATGTGATTTTAAAGATTTGGCAGAGGGAAAAATGAGTAGGTCATTTTTAGAGATGTTAACAAAATTCTCTGCTTAATTTTACTGTGGACTGGGGTTTCTGAATTACTTGATCTTATTTTTAGAGCAGTGCCAATAAATTGGAAAAACCAGCACCCCCATTCTTCTATTTTTGATTGCCAGACTCTGTTGAAACTCGGGGTATTGTGTGGTTTCTTGCAATTTTCAGTTCCCGTATTTTCCTTACTAGTTGCCAATGAACATGAATGTGTGCATGCATGTTGATCATTATGATTTTTAAGCCCTCTGATCGTACCAAGATCCTTTGGGGGGGGGCTTGTTTAATCAATACACAAATAAACTCCTGCACATTAGTAAGCTGTAAAGTGTGTGTGTAGATGTGAACCGAAAATTGCATGCAGCAATTCCAAAAACAACTGTAGAGATTTTCCAAGTTACACAGGAAAGAAGGTGGAGAGATGCAGAATAGACCCAAGCAAAAGGGTCTATCAGTGCTTTTTAGACAACAGACCAATCTCAGTACGAAGCCTTGGCCATTACGGGCCGTATATATAAAAGCACCATGCAGTTTAGTTTTGCAAAGGTCTCCCAGGCTGGGTCTCTGTTGAAGATGGACAATAATGGAAATAGTGGATGTTTTCTGACATTCATGCTTACTTGCTAATACACTTCCAGTTGTGTTTAAAGCCCCATCTTGCTTTGTTATTTATTTAATTCTCTCTTAACAAGAGTCCAGGGATATAAGGTACAGGTATGCGCCGTATAACTGAACCTTCCTTGCCCATTTTACCATGGATGTATTTTTAACCTTGCATAGAGAAGCACGGAGGAGCCAATGCGTATGTACAAAGGATGTATTTGAGTAGTCTAATAATGATAATGATGAATTTTGTTTCTGTATTTGAAATGTAACTACATTTTGTGCCACTAACACTGTGATGTATAAAAGAGCTGTTGAATGCCTTTGAATGTTGTTTTGTACTTTGAAGCATATTCAAGAGTTTTATTTGTAATTTCAATAGATATTTTAAATGAATCTGTTTCCTGCCTCGCGTTTTTTGCCCTCGTCTGTTAGCCTGCTATTGGCCTGTTCCCAAGGGCCAATTTACACAACTTTCTGTGATGGGGAGAAGTCAACACAAAGTGACATCCCCCCACTCCCCGCCAGAACTATGCAAAGAGGGTTCCAGGCCAGATTCCCCTTCCTATTGCAATAAGAAGCACATGAAACTTAGCATCCCGGCCACCAGCAAGTCACGAACATAACTAGTTTGTTTTTCCCCCCACTAGAGCTTCTCTTTCTGTCATCTGCAGCCATCCATACATCCATCTTTCAGCAAGGAAAATACGAAGAGTCCGCTTCCATCACCACCTCAGTTTGATGGGACGGAGCAATAAAAGACCCTGCAGAGACTTGGATCCCTCCAGTCTATCCTGTTGCCCCCAATCAACTGATAAATGAGTAACGGGTATCTAATCTTACTTTATAATTCAATAAAAAATATCCTACATGCTACCTATAGTCCACATAATCCAGATAGCAGTAGCTTTATTTACTTTATTTTAAATATTTATGTACTGTTCCCCATTCAAGAATTTCGGAGCAGTGGACAAATAGAATAAAAGAATAAAGACAAAAACACATTAAAAGTACATTTTTAAAAGAAAGTGCAAGTAAAACCACGGCTGGTCATTAAAAGAAGGCTTCCTGGAACAACGACGTTTTCAGGAGGTGCCGGAAGGAATACAATGATGATGATTTTAAAGTCAAACCTGTCTATCAAAGCTCTGGGCCCTTCAAAAAGGCCCAGCTCATTCACATATTTTTGGTCCAGTCCAGCCTAGTTATAGCATGATGAGGGGACACCTATTCTTCCTACCCAACTCAGCGTACTGTCATTGCATATGCGTGCAGGGATGGCTCATCCAAGGCCAGCCTACACATAAGCCTCAATCACACCCTTGATTTCCTGAGGAACCAACCATGTGACTGAGGCTTATAAGCACGGGATTTTATGAGTGTAGGCCGATTGTGGATATGCAATCCCCACAGGGGCAGAAAGGGACAGGCACACCCTCATAATGGGCCAGATCAAGATAAAATATCCAACCAACCCAGCCCAGTGCCATTTTCCTGAACATTTGACTCAATGGAGGACCTTTATGTTTATGGATGTGTACTTTTCTATATGACTCCTAATAGTTCTGTGCCCCCCTGCTAGTGGAAATTGAAACATTGGCAAGATCTACACTACTTTAAAATGGTTTATAACAGTAGTGACAACTGCTGGGGCCCAGGACACACCATATGCAGTTTTCAAAATGGGCAATATTTTTAAATGCCACTAAGACCCTTTCTACACCACGGGGTGTAGCGGGTGCAGCGCAGGCGACCGTGGAAGTAGCCGCTATCAAAACATCATGGTTCATCGGACATCGCGCCAGCCGTTTTGTTTAACCAGGAAGAGCGATCCTACGCTCCAATGAAAAAGTAAGTTTAAAAAAAATGTATGCACTCGGGGGGCCCTCCGCCGGCTATCCTGGGGATGGTGATTTTGCTGTCCCCCCTCTCCTGCTGGCCACAGAGCCGTGCGGTGCGACTCGGTGGCCATCGGTGCTGCTGTACTTACGCATAAGCGTGGCAGCACTGAGGTGGGCGGCCACATCTTCCGCCGTCTCGGGAACTCTGGTTCCAGTTAGCCCAGAAAAATCCCTTGCCCATCCCATCCCCGGGACTCCCTGTGCGTCATTTGGACTCACAAGGAGCAGCCGGGGGCCATCCCAGGCCACAGGCTTGGTGTGCAAAGGGCCCAATAGGAAGTAAAACGGGGGGAGGGGGATCCACAGCCAATGAAGACTGAATATCTTCAGTGGACATCAGGAATAACAGGATTTTGACTGTCACTTGGAGAGAGAGAGAGGAAAGTCCAAGGAAGAGGAGATATTGGATTGGCTTGCTTGATCCCTAGCATACCTCCAGCCTATGGGTTGGATGTGGCCTGGAGGAGTTCCCCACCTGGCTTGCCAGCCTTACTCCAGCTGATCAGAGGTAAGAGCTTTTCTTTGCTGAGCCCCGAGAAAAGGAGCCTTTCATGACGCAGAGCAAGGAAAAGCGCTTTGATGAGCACTGCCTTTGTTAGCACTCAGCAGGGGAAAGCGGAAAGGCCTGGAAAGGCAGTGAACTACTCATGGGGGAAGAGAGCAATCTCTCCCTCCATGGCCAATTTGCCGCCTTTCCCTACGAGGTGTGTGTGTGTGAATAGAGTGAGCGTATGTGTGTGAATATATCTGAATGGGGTATTTGTGTAAATGGGTGAATGATGTGTGTGTGTGTGTGCATGTGTGTGTGTGTGTGTGTGTGTGTGTGTAGGCAAGCATGCTGGGGGCCACATGCGAGTGTGGCCCTGCCCACTTTGGTATATGGCCTTGCCTGCTGCTGGCATGCAACTCCTGACATGTTCACCTGGAGTCAATACAGCCCTCAGGATCCCCCAGCTGCCTTAACAGTTTGTCTCAGAGGAAGGCATGGCCAGCCCTGGACCCTGATTGTAAGGGGGCAAAGCTATACTATGACACTCCAGTTCAAATGACACTCCAGGCTCTGTGGTAAGCGAAACTGGTTCTCTGGGGTTAGCACTAACCACAAGCCGTGCTGTCACAAACAACATTTTAAGCCACGGTTACAGCCACTAACCCTGCTGCAGATGGTCCGACTGTGGTTAGTGAGTGAGCAGGGTTTAGTAAAACGCATTGCACATGACATCTTAAACCCTGCTGCTTAACCAAAAGCCTTAACCAGCAGGGTTTAAGGTGTCTTCTGAACAGGCCCGACATATTGTTGCAGGCCCCACTTGATAGTGTTTTTAAATTATTGTAGAACTTATGAACGTAAATGCATAAGTGTAAAGAGGACTCACTGGATGGGTTTTGCTTCCTTCTCATAGTTTGATGGAGTGGTGTATTAGGCATCAGGAGACAATTTCCCCCTGGGTCAGATGGGCTGATGCCTATACGGATTATGTGTCCCCACTCACCCATCCAGGTGTGTGGGGTAGGTAATTTGCTTGCACCCCGATCTATATTATTTCATGGATCTACACCAAGTAAGATATAACACTTTGAAAGTGGTTTGAAAATGGTATATGAAATGTGTAATGGCCCCAGCAGTTGACAATACTGTTATTAAGGAGTAGCATAGATCCTGTCTAAATCAGTTGTCAACAGTACCTTCCCTGGGGCATGCCTTTCAGTCTTTGTTTTATGTCTGTGGCTTGCCATAATAATAATAATAATAATAATAATAATAATAATAATAATAAACAACGGATAAAATCACTCAGAGAATTCTTCCACACTAAAAACACCCCCATTCATAAAGCCATAGTAACAGCAGATAAAAATTACACCCCACTCAATCTAGCTCTACAAAATGAAGACCGAACATGACCACTCACACTCGCAGAGAAAAATGAAAAATGGGCACAAAATGTACTCCATGGGAAGCACTACAACATAATACAGAACACACAAATAAACAAAGAACAATCGTATGAATGACTCAGGAATGGTAAGCTATTTCCAGAAACAGAAGGATTCTATTTAATAGCCATACAGGATCAAGTTATAGCCACCAAGAACTACCAAAAATACATCATAAAAGATAACAGAGTAACAACAGACCTATGCAGGAAATGCCATCAATTCCAAGAAACAATAGACCATATAACCGGAGGATGTAAAATTCTGGCAGGAATGACTATACAGACAGACACAATACAGCTGCAAAAATAATTCACCAATGACTGGCCATCAAATTCAACCTCATCAAACAACCTACACCATACTGTACATACTCACCCGAAACAATCTTGGAAAATGCAGATCATAAAATATACCGGGACAGAACAATTCATACGGACAAGACTATACCCTGCAACCGACCAGACGTAACTGTCATAGGCAAAAAAGAAAAAAAAAACATGCCTCATTGACAGCAATACCGAATGACAAAATTTGGTTGAAAAGGAAGAAGAAAAAAGAAACAAATATACACCACTGGCCATGGAAGTAAAAAAACGATGGCAACAGGAAAAGGTCACAATTATTCCATTAGTCACATCAGTCATCGGTATCACATCAAAAAATTATACAGAAAACCTTCAGAAACTGGGCCTACCAAAATACATCCACACCAACATCCAGAAAGCAGTCATACTTAAAACATGCTCAATTGTCATGAAATTCCTGAATCTGTAAAACACAGCATGACTTGGCGAAGCCCGTCATGTCCGTCTAGAAAAACCGCCACAAGTGAGAAAGATTAATAATAATAATAATAATAATAATGATTTAATGTTAAACAGTGTTGGAATCTCAATCCAATTTTAATATAGTACAAGCGTTTGGATTAGATGGCCTGAGATGCCATCCAGCCTTATCACCACCCTAACTTTTAATCTCTTGCATTAGCTGTAATAGCATTGGCGAGAGTTGTAGATGGCCCTGCCAGGATCTCAGGGCCCTAGCATCTGCCTCACTATACCAGGTGTTAGTGCCAGACCTGCCCACCATCAGCCATATAGGCCTCCTCCACACGAGACGTTTAATGAGCCTTGAAGGCTCATTATAAATTTTACCTCCACACCAGCGGAGCGCAAAACGGGCGTACAGGCGCGTTATCTCCCCGATAATGCGCATTTTCGAATGCGCGTTAAATAGCAACTTTTATTTTTCTCCGGCCGTTAAAGTGCATTTTCGCCGTGTGAACAAGCGATTATGCGCATTAACGTCTTCTAAAGCGCTTTTTGGACATCAATTAATGCGCTTCGCCGCCTCTCGCCGCCTCCCGTGCAGAGGGATTAGGCGTAAATGCGCCTCCGCGAAAATGCGCATAATCCCCGAACCGGGCGCAAAAGCGCATCCTTGTGGAGGGGGCCATATTCTCACTGCCAATTCCTCAAGAATCTCCCAGTTTAGGAGTCCCAGGCAGGCAGCAAAAGCTGGAGATTTCTGGAGCCCCTTGTAGGCCTCTGTCGTGACTTGTTTGGCTGCATTCAGCTTGGTGCAACAAAAGTTATGCAAGCTAAATTAAGCTCAATGATTGTAACAAATTGGAAGGATTATCATGAATGTTTGAAAAGTATTTTTGAAGTATTTTGTAGTCTCTCTCAGGACATTGCTTAGAATAATTTGTGGGTGGTAAAAACATTTATGTCGCCTCAAACAGAGTCTGCAATTATTAGTACATGTATCACTTTGTCACTGTGTGGAATATTGTGTCAGACTAGACAATGAGGAAGTTGTTGTGACCCTCCCTTCCCACATCTAAAGGCACACTAGCCTCACTCCCACCACTGATATGCAGTTTAGCCATGCTCCTGACACTCGCAATAGTAACACTTCTTGCTGTCCCGCACATTTGGATGGCATGAGAAAAAGGCTTTCCACATATACTGATGTATGCATGTAGAGCTCCTCGACATGAGGATGGATCCTGATTGGGCCAGAGGCCATCCTTTAGGATGACCACTTAAGCATCACCAAAAAAAGAAGACACATTTGAATAAAATTAGTATCTGCTATCAATCTATCTATCTATCTATCTATCTATCTATCTATCTATCATCATCTGTCTATCTATCTCTATCATCTATCTATCTATCTAGCTATCTATCTATCTATCTATCTATCTATCTATCATCTATCATCTATCTATCTATCATATCTATCTATCTATCATCTATCTAACTATCTGCAAATTTAGAAATAATTACTATAATTTCAATAGAAATACACTACATCTCACCATAGAGTGGAAGTCTGTGACAGGTGAGCTATGTGCTTTGCTCAGTCTGCTGCCCAGGTGCTGTTGATGGACAACTTCAAGGTCCAGCTCTTCCCTTCTGATCGCTCTTTATCTTGGACCAGCCAGCCCTTCAAATAGTGAACTCTTTCAAAAGAAGACCATCTTCTGTGAAGTAAGACACACGGGCACCTTCCTTGCATAGAGATCTCCATGTGTATGACAATACATCTGGAGAGCCCTTTCCCACACCATCCGAAAATGGAAGTATTTCTTCCATGGATGCTAGTGAGGCCATAGCTGTGGCACACCTCAGCCATGGAGGCATAGTTATCCCACAGACACTGCAGTCCCCTTCATGTGTTGAAGGGGTCAGATCGTGGTGAACTTCCTTAATGCAAACTGCTAGTAGTGTAAAGATTTCCTGGGAAAGATTATCACACATATAGTTTACGCTTCAGTAAATGTTGGTTATACATTTTTCATTCTGAAACCTGAATGAGGAAGGGCTCAGCTGAACGCTGCTTTAATTATGCAATTCTGCCTATATATATATATATATATATATATATATACAAGCAAATGGCTTTTTAATTATCTCGTATTTTCACTTATTTTGTTAAAAGCCAGCAGGGTGCAGTCTTTGTACATATCATTGCAGCATGCCGAATGGCTTCCTTACTCAGATATTTAACATGCATCGCATAGAAAGAAATCCACTCTAATGCTGATTCATTAAATATTATTTTTGTGTAATAAACACAATCAAAGCTCACTAAGGGTGCAATCCTATGCATATTTAGACAGAAGAAAATCCTACAACTCCCAGCATTCTCCAGCCAGTTGTAGGACTTCATTCTGTCTTAAACATGCATAGGATTGCACCCTAAATCTTTGCTGTCAATCGAGTAGACACCAAAACATGCTTAGGCACTACAGAATGTTATTGATAAAACATTTTTGTTTTGTTTTGTTATGTATTAGCATGCTCTTTTTGAAAAAGACACCAATCCAAAACACAGATGTAAGGGGAAAAATTGATTCCACCCAAAGGTCACGCATCACAAGCATTTTCTTCTTAAGCTGGAACTTTCCAAAGATAAGGAAATGTTTGTTGGAACTGAATGCTGGGGAGAAATGTTACAAAATAGGTCCCATGTGAACAACTTTTGGGGGGTAGGAAAGTAAAAGTAACACCTGCACAACAGAAGCTAATCTGAAAAAAAAAACCAGTTTTGTTAGAAGATAACATATTTGACTATTAGGATGTCAATAATCGAAATTACCATCGATAGCATTTTTTTTTTAAAAAAAATCTCCTTCCAGGGGGCTGCCTATACATGGGGAAAGCCACATGGTGGCTGCGGATCTGTGCTGCGTCAGTTATACGACACAGGCACAGCTTTTCAGCCACCACGGGTTTTCCCACGAAGCTGTATATTGAAAAAGTCAGGGATTTACCTCAACTTTTTCAAGCGGAGCAACGTCAGTACAGCTGTCTGATGTCACTCTGGGTCCAATCCAGGGCCATTGTGGGGAGGGTGCCTGGTGGAAGCCGAACGGCGATTGGTCGCCTTCCACCAGAAAGAGAGCAGGGGAAATCTCTGGTACCCTGGGTCAGGGAAACAATGGGATTTGGGGGGATGTGCCCCCAACCTGGCTCCATAAAGACAGTCCCTCTGTAAACAGTTTTGTAATAGTTAATTGTATTCACCATCTATCTAATCAATTAGGTTTAGAATCAAGGAGTAGCCACAAAAAACAGTTCTCATCCAGAGGTGTTTTAGCTAACATTGGACAAACAAAGTAAAAATCTGGAGCAGGAGTGGCCTGTACTGGGCTGCCTGCCTCTCTACTTGCTTGCTCAGGCAGGAGCCTTTCCTAGTGTTGCTGCCTGTGATGCATTCAAAAAAGGCCCATGCTTGCAACAAGCACGTATTGCAGGCCCAGCCTGTGTGATATTCCAGGGACTGTGTGTCTGTTGCAATTTCCAGACATCTGAAAGCCCCCTGTGAGTGAGTGTGGGTGTAGATAGATAGACTAATAATCTTGAAAGGAAAACGACCTGAACAGCATTCTGGGTCAGGTATAAGGAAAGCACTTTTGAATTGGGGCTTGTGCAGAGGCCTATTTTGCGCCTTAGCCATGGAGAGCACACATTTTGGGACAGGCTTGCCTGCCTTTAGGGAAAGTAATGGACAAATTGGCTTGGGTGGCTCAGAGGGAATAGCCTGGCTTGTGTTCTAACCAACCTGACCATGGGACATACTGACTTGCAATGATGGGAGTTGTAGTCCAACACCTTTGGAGGGCACCAGGTTGGGGAAGGGCTGCTCTAAACAAAAAAAGAGAAGTAAGTGGCCCTAAGTTGTTCGTCATCAGTTTTCCACAACCCCACAGTCACCTTTGCATATCATATTCTCCATGCTGTCCTCATGGTTTATCTGCTTTGGGAGAATGAGAATTTCACTTGCACTTTCTGCCTCCTTAGGGACGATGTGGCGTTAAAGCTTGGGAGCCTTAACTCCCAATTTCCCTGCTTTTTGGTGCTTGGTTGGAATTGCAGAGCCTTAATGTTTTTGTAAACCGTAGGTTTTTTGTTTAATGAACTCTATCTTAAACAGAGTGAAGCATCTTTAATACTTTGGCCTCTTCATTGTTCATCTGCATCAGGTATCCATTCGCTATGTTTCTCCCCCTAGGCTCAGAATTGATGGTGGAGATCCAAATCTGCAAAGTTCATACATTTGAGGATCTTCAAAGCTTAAATCAATAACATTTTATATAAATATATTTCTTGCTTAATGTTGCATATCCGTGGGTGAATACCAATCTTCCAACCTGAATTAGAGGAATAAAAAAAAGCTCTGTAACTCTGAATATTGATAAGTGCTCAATCACTCCTTTGTTCTTATGGCTTTGGCTGATCTTTATTCTGTTTAGAACGATTAATCACATTAAATGTAAAATGATGCATTGAGTTCAAGCATCAGGTCGAGTGCTTTGATGATGGCCTTGTATTCCAAGTTGTGGCTGATAATAACTCACTCTCAGATGTCTCTGGGTAAGAATTATCACCGGCACTTATCTCTTCCTGAACATTTCCACAGACTGAGCTGGTGTTTTATTAGCATACAGGGAGTGGATGATCACGCTGTCAGCATTAACATGTTTTTGGCAAGTGCTTGCTCTCCAAGGTATTTCTGGCTAAGTCCTAGTTTATTCTTGTATTTCAGTTTCTGCTTTTGTCTGAAATGTAAACTGCTAAATTGACAAACTCCTCAAGAGTGAAAGCTATGAGGGCTAGGAAAACCCAAAGGAAAGGAATGTAAATTAAAAAAAAAATTGAGCATGATCCAAGCTCTGCAGGGCTCAGATGCAAATAGGGAATTCTTCCTGGGTAGGCAGTGGCTATTTTATTCTGTGGTGATCAATGCTCCATACATGCAATGTGGAATCTGCACTGATATATGTGTGGAGTGCTCCGCAATAGAGGTGTGACGCCTACATGCATAATCCTTCATGTTCACATTAGAAAGGCTATGGATATATCACAGGCTCTGAATCATTGTACATACAAATATAAGAAGAGCCATGCTAGATCAGTCCAGCATTCTGTTCGCATTGTGGCAGAACAGATACCCCAATGGGAGGACCACAAGAAGGATATGCATGTTACAGCAACCTCCTCCTCATGTTCCCCAGCAAATGGTACATAGAGGCACACTGTCTCTGATAGGGACTACCTGGAAGAGGGCCTTTTCTGCTGTGGCATCCCAGTTGTGGAATGAGCTCCCTAGAGAAGTTCGCCTGGAGCCTACATTGTGCTCTTTCCGGCACCAGGTGAATACCTTTTTATTTACCTAGGAATTTTAGCATTCTAGACTTTTAGCTGTACTGTTTTAAATTCATTACTGCTTTTTAAACTTCTGCACTGCTGCAAGGTCTTATTCTAGTTGTACTTTTATGCTGTAGTTTTAAGATTTTATAATTTATATTGGTTTTTATGCTCTACTTTGTGGTTTTCATTCTTGTGAACCACCCAGAGAGCTTTGGCTATTTGGTAGTATAGAAATGTAATACAAACATACATACATACATACATACATACATAAATCATGATATGTAGCCATTGATAGCCTTATCCCTGTGAAGTCATTGAATCCCATTTTAAAGCTGTCCAAGTTGGTGGTCCTTAAGCGAGCTAGCAAATTCCACAGTTTTACTCTGTGCAGTGTGAAGAAGTACTTAGACAGAGTGGCCACAGCACAGATTTGTATAAGGGCATTGTAATAATGGGTGTTTTTATTTTCTATGCCTTTTCACACCCCCTTTTCACGGGGTCAATATTTTCATTGATCTGTCCCCCACAACCCCAGGATCCCTTTCCTAGTCAGTCACTGCCAGTTCAGGCCTCGTCACCGTATACACAAAGATAGTGGGGGGTTTTGCCTAATTTTATGCTTATACTTGCTCACATTCAGCCATATTTCCCATTGTAACGATCATTCTTCCCATTTTGGAAAGTTCCTTTTGAAACACTTTGCTGTTCCTTTTTAACTACCCAAAAGGATTTTGTGTCATCAGTAAATTTGGGCCAGATCTTCACCTAGCAGGATATGACACTTTGAAAACATTTTGAAAACTGTATATGGACTGTGTCCTGGGCCCCAACAGTTGTCACTACTGTTATAAACCGTTTTAAAGTAGTAGTGTAGATCTTGCCTTGGCCACCTCACTGTTCGCTCCTAACTGCAGCCGAGCAAGTTAAAAGCTACTGGTCCCAATACAGACCTTTTGAGATGAAGTGCTGTTTTCTATTTCTGTGCTGGTAACTTGGTTTGTTTGGTTTCCTTCTGTAGTCACATATCAAACATATTTTAAAGATGCAGGTAAAACTAAATGTAAAATAACTGAAGAAGTGTTTGTCAAGTTAGAAAAAATAGCTAGCTAAAATATTTGTGAACATTTTGTGACATCATAGAATCGTAGAGTTGGAAGGGGCCTATAAGGCCATTGAGTCAGTGGCAGAGTATTTCCACTCATTTTAATAAGCTGAAGCTAGAGTTCTGTGCCTCTGATACTCAGGTTTAAAGTAACGCCGCAAGAACTCAATAGTTTTGAGTACATGGAACTGATAGTGCATCATGTCTGTGTCATGTGCCTACCCTCAGATTATATTCAAGTATACCTGTGGCTTTTTTTGGGAAAATCTCTAAAACCGCTCATTTTCAGGAATTATACATGCTCCATGCCTTAATGTAATATATCATTCATAAACCTAGGCCTATTTAGAAGGCAAGTAAATAATAATAATTTTGGCAGGCCTTTTAAGTATCTCCTGCTGGTTTAAAATACTTGTTGCTGTTTTTTTTTTGTTTTATTGATAATATTGAGTAGGATCCAAAGTAGAGCCATTAAAATTTATGTTATTTGTGATTAACATCAGTTACGTTGATCTCAACAGGTCTCCTCTAAATATGACTAAATCTGGATTTAATCCATTGTTTATGTACACATGACTTGAGGAAATGGCATATGCATGGAAATAGATAAATAAACAATATATTTCCAGGTTCAACACTAAACAAATCCTCCCATATAACAGCAATCCTGAGATCATAGCTAGGATATAAATTTCATAGTTATATTTCCTAGAAAGCAAATAAAGTTGATGAAAAGTATAGAAAAAAGCTAAGATAGTGCATATATTTCAGATAGAATACTAAAATATAGCAATTATTAAATCATATAGTTCTGAAATCAACAGGAATAAGCTAATGCATGTTATATCTTTCTTTTCCTTTCTCCTTTTTTTTCTCGTCACTTTTTTATACACTTACTGTTTAAATCATTTTACTGTATACTACCCTGGATGTTTTTGTTTGTTTTGTTTTTACTGAAGGACAACATAGAAAAGTTCAGAACAAAATAAAATAAAGCTGTGCCCTTGCGATACCATGTTGCAAGAGGCCGTATGTCATATACTGGATACAACACAAGTGTATTCAAATTGAAGTGAAACCTTGCTGTCTCCTCAGATATGATATTTAAGGCATCCCCTCTCCACCCACACATCATAGGAATGGAAACATCACCATGTCAAACACTTGACTGTTTTTGCGGAAGGAGTCCATCTTTATTCGGTTTGTCATGTAAAGGAAAGGGGCGGGTGGTGGAGAGAGTCTCTTAAAATCACACCACTCTGTAATGCTTTGAGATAGTCTCATCTGAACATAAATATGCTAGGGAGACAAGATCAAAGTGAAAATGGCATCCATATGGGTATATTGGCAAGCCGTGATTTTCCAGGTGTGTGTCCTATTCTCTTCTGGTTCCTTGGAGCTGTCTGTGAGCAAGATAATTATACAAGAGAACAATAAACACTCTTGAGGACCAGTAGCCAGGGGCAACAATGCTTATGCAAATCTTATCCACTCCGATCACGCTCACTGCTCTGCTGGCTTTATGAACCAGCTGGACCTAAAGTTTTCCGTACAAAGGAACGGAACAGGACCCTGCTAATTTAAATCTGAGGTTCCAAAGGAGAGCACATCAGCTGCGTTTTCATTTTTATGGCACTCTTCAATTTCGATTGTGAATAGCAAAATTAACACACAGAGAACAAAAGACATCTAACACATCTGTTGAAGAAAGAAACCCAAATAGTTTTAAATAGACGGTTTATATTTTTTATTATTTAAGCTATTTTTAAAATCCCATCTTTATAATCAAGCATTTTCCCCCTGAACTGGATAACATTAAAAACAGCATAGCCAATCTCACCAAAATCAAAACATTATCATTTTTTTGCAAATACAGCAGCATAAAATGTATAAAACCATCATAACGCTTACTAACAAAAAGCCTTGCAGATTTTTTTTCCCAAAAAAGATGTAATATACAGAAGGGGTGGGGTGGAGGCTTGAGCTTGTTTCTCAGGTGCTCAGATTATTTTTAAATAGTGCCAGAAAGACAATTAGAAATAGTAAATAATATTTAGTGAATCAAAGTTGTAGATTTTTGTTGTTGGTTTTTTTGGTCATAAAACATGCCTTGGAAAAATAGAAATTATATTAACAAAATTAAAGAAAGGACATTGTACCCATTAAGTGCAATATAATGAATGCTAATTTATATGATTTATTTATTTATTTATTTATTTTATTTTCGATGTTGCCCAATAGACAAAGCTTTCTGGGCAGTTCACAAAATTGAAACCATAAAGTACAGCTTGAAGTATAAAATATGGAAACTTAAATCACAATATAAAAGTACAAGCAGAATAAAGCCAAGCAGCAATGTAGAGATTCAAAATACAGATTTAAAGTTTAGATTTAAACAGTGGAGTTAAAAGACTAGGATGGTAGAATGCTAAAGTACTGAGGAAATAAAAAAAAGTCTTCGTCTGACACTGGAAAGAGTACAATGTAGGTACCAGGTGAACCTCTTTAGAGAGCTCATTCCTCAGTTGGGGGTGCCACAGCAGAAAAGGCCCTCCTTCCTAGTAGCTACCTTTTGTAATATCACCGATTGATAAAATCTGACTAGTTGGTGGCTTATATCAGTAGTTTTCAACCATCTCAGATAAGGACCCAGATTTAACCACATGATGATGAGACACAATTTCTATAATGTTTACCTTTTCTTTTCCTTGGCCAAGAACCATGGTAGAAGACCAGAAACTCACATATCATGTACTTGTAACAAAATTTTGCTCATCCCCCACACATACAGTTATTATTGTAAGGTACTAAATTCTCTTGCAAACTGAAGTGAATTAACATGACTTAACATTTATTCTCACACAGGGTTAATTTTTTTACTCTTCTTCTTTCATTTTTGTTTTGCAAGATGCTTGACCCACCCTCTTCTGTCTCCATAACTCAAGCAGCCTGCAAAACAAAAACAAAAGAAGAAGAGTCAAAGAATTAACCCTGTAATACACCAGTGAACACTTTGAGGACGGAGGAAGCAGTCACTATAAAACATAAGTACTGCTCAGTGTGTCCTACCACGTAATGAAACGACTTAAAACCCCACATTTTTAAACAGAATATAAGTCATTTTAAGGGCAATGTGGATAGGTTCATTATCACTAGAAACCCTTACTTTTGACTGAAAGAATGGGAAAATCCATCATGTAACCCCAGGCAATCTCTTCAAAGAACCACAGCAGTTCTGGAAGAGATGGATGAATCTTTCAATTTTGCTTCTTCCCACATTCAAATTATTTTAATCTCAAATTCTTACCATCCCGTTTATGAAGAAATGTGTGAATTTTGAATTTTGAAACATGAATCAAATTAAATTCTTGCCCATCTGCTCTGTCCAAATTCAGTAAGAGAGCAATCCTGCAGTCCGTGGGCTGTCGTCCCAGGGACAACAGGCTAGCTCGGATTTCCCCTGCCCTCCACTGTCAGATATAGCATTCCTACCTCACAAAAAGGAGTTGGAGATTTGCCCCCCTCTCCCTACCCTCTTTCAGCTACTGTGGAGAGAGCCAGGCTGGCTGCCTCTCTGTGGTTGGAAAATTGACTTCGGGGTGGGAAGGGGGTGCTCTGGTGGGCAGGGAGGGGAGGACACCAGAGAGGCCAGGATACAATTTATCCAGAATTATTCTGAGCCTCTTCCAGCTTCCTCTCTTCCCCTTCTGAAGTGCCCCTGGTGTACAGGCTAAAAAGCTCATCTAGTGAAAAAAGCAAAGATCGGAGGACAGGGAGGCAAATATCACCTCCGCCACTCCTCAGAAGCTTCCGAGTTCAAAGTGCAGCTGTTCCCATGATGGAGAGCAACATGTTCAACTAGTCTGCTGGCCAGAAAAAGAGAGAAGTGACAACCCTCACTCAGCACCACAAATATGCAGGCATTCAAACCCAAACTTTTTTGAGCTATGCACTCACAGCTCTCTGCTTGGATGGATGAATCCCTCATTTTCCTTTCTTCTGCATTCATTAAAAAAAAAGAAAAGAAAAAAGCAAGATCTTTTCGTCCCATTTGTGAACTAATGTGTAAAGTTTGGTAATTTTGTATCTAAAATATGGACCAAATGAGATTCTCACCCATCCCTAGTTTGAGACCATGGCTGTAATAGAAACATCTATCAACACACTTAGTTAAAATTTATTTATATGCTGCCTTTTGGCCACATGCTCCCAAAATGCCATTCAAGCAATTAAAATGCCAATACAACAATTAAAGCAAGACAACTACAATCAGAATTCACTAACTGGTTGACATTCCAACAAAGAAGCGAATGATGGAATCAGAAACATTCTAATCATTGTAGGCTGATGGTGATGATTTTAGTTTCTATACCACGCAATAGCCAAAGCTCTCTGGGTGGTTTACAACAATTCAACAGATAATAAAATACAGCATAAAAATATAAATATACATTTTAAAGAAATAGGCAGCTAAAAACCGTTTCAATAGTATTTGCCATCTGCTGGAAAACGGAAAGATGGGAAGGGAATCTCCAGGAAGGAAATCCCATGCTGCTGTGGAGAAGACCTTCTCCTGCATACATACCAGCCTAGCCTCAGAGAAAGGCAGGCTGTGGAGTCAAACTAATGTTACATAATGTTGGCATAATGATGATGATGTCTGACCATGTTTTAATTATTTTGTTCCAATTGCCAGAGATACAAGTTGTCGGATGTCAGGTGCTTCATGAACAATTCACTAGGCTGGCCTAGTGAATTGTGAGTTGAAAGCTTGGCAATTGTTGTGAGAAAGTCTGTCTCTGTTCTGTGCTTATTTGTGGCTGCTAGCCGAGGCCTTGAGTTTCCTTGAGAACAAATGTATGTTTTGAAAAGGTGGGGGCGATCTTGCAAGCTGTCTCTCATATAGTGTCGTCATCAAGAGGAGGTTGAACTGTGCTGCCCTGTTGGCACATGAGTTTGGATTACAGGCCTGAAGCCCTGTCTGTCAAAGTGGCTTGGAATTAGCCAGCCTCCATCCTATATAGTGGAACGAGCAAAGGGGAGGCCCTTTGCTAGGAATCATCTGTTCATCTGTTCTACGCTTGCCATGAAACTCCCCGCGTTTGGGATTCTATCTGGTTTGGAGATGTTGGATGCACTCTGTACATGTTCTGTTGCTATTTGGACTTGGAATTTCTAAGAACTATGCCATGAAAAGTGCTCTGAGGCTTTTCATAGATTTGAACTTGTAGATTATTGTTCTGGATTTGTGTTCTATAGCCTGTTTTCCCTGCATGGAGCCAAAGTACGGGCACAGGGAAACTCTGAGGCTGATCATTGCTGTTGTGTGACCTGCGAGAGAGCCTTCCTCAGAGCCAAAGCTACGAGCAAGGAAGGTTTTGTAGGTCGAAGTGGTTCGTCCACTGACATCTTGCTTACATGATCAGCTCAGTGCTCCTGGCAGGCTGAGTTTGGTTTGGTACAAGATGATCTTGTCTACTGTCAGACTTCATGCACTTCTGTGCTGGGGTTTCTCCTTTGAGTTTTGCTCCTTTGAGTTTTGCTCGTGTTCCAGTGTGTGTGGCCGCTGCTGACCCCATGGGACAGGGGCTAACTCTAAATGTCTCCCCCTGAGTGATTTGCTGTTCGCATTAAGCCGTTGTACCTGAAAGCTATCTGGTTCGTCTTCAGCTTCAAGTGTGTGTATGAAGAAATGAAACCGTTATGCTTGAATTCCGTGTGATTTCACAATAAAAGAAGTCTCACCGTTTTTAGAGTGTGTCAGTTTGCCTAAAGTTCGTGAGCAGAAGCCTGGGGGTGGGCTTGCGTCACGACACAAGTGGGCAAGGTTGTGTCTCCATTCATTTGGTCTCTCTCTTTAGCCTTGAACCTTAGCTTCTGCCTTGGGAACATTGTTTCAGCTCTTCCTCCTGACTCCCCCCTCCTTCCCCCAAACCCAGAACCACTGCCACTGGGACTTACCTTCATGTGCGTGCTCTTCCTTGAGAACTGGACTGTGATTTAAAGGTAAGATTGCATGAGCAATCTTTTTTTAATAGCTCTATGGCCACAAACTAAGGGAAATGGCCCTTTATGGCTACCATAGTTTGTGGCCATAGAGCTATTAAATAAAGACAGCCCTGTGAACTTACCTTTAAATCTTGACTCACCTCTCAGGGAAGTGGACACATGTGAAAATATGTCCTGGAAGTGGGAGGTGACTAGAGAGGGTGGAAGGTGACTGGGGAGGGCAGGGACGGAGAAGGATGTGAGTCCAGTGGACTCACCTGGACTCACTTTTGGCCTTGCGCTGGTGATCCCAGGTGGGCAGGCAGGCAGGGGGAGCAGCCCAGTACCACCTCGAATCAGCCTCAGGCACCAAATCGGCCACGCTCAACTCAGATTTGGGGATTCGGGCCTACGCAGTGCACAGCTCTAGCTATAATGCTCGCTTTTTCTATATTTGTCCTGTGCAAGTTTACTACTATGTCCTATGGGTTTACTCCCAAGTAAATGTACTTAGAATTATAGCCTTAGTCTGTAATCCTGTACCTGCTTACCTGGGTAAGCCCCATTGAAATCAATGGGACTTGTTTCAGAGTGGGCATGTATAGGACTACAGTCCTAATCACCAGGGACCCTTACTGATTTCCTGACATACCAGAAAATTTAGGATCTCAGCCTAAATGTATTTATTACATTTCTAGCAGTGGGGTCCGGCTTCTTCCCTACATCCACTGAATCTATTAAGAGAGACAGTGGCACCTTTGTGGAATTCCGTTGCAGGAGTCAGCTGCAGATCTTGGAATAACCATCAGCTACATCAGCAAATATTTCAGAAGTGCTTTAACAAACAGGTTGTACAGTAGATATTAACAGTAGGAAAGTGATTTGGGATTATTAATTAAATTTTTTTTGCTTCTCTTTTGAGATACTGAAGTTACAGCTCATTGCCACTGAATCAACAGTATATTCAGGCCTATTATTTCCCCCTTCATTATCGTAGAATTGCTCAATAAAACCAAATGTGTTATTTGTCCGGCACAGTGACAGTGTATTTCCTTAATGACACAACATCATTGTGTGCCTTAGGAAACAGCTGCACCAGCCAGGAAAGTGATGACACATACTTGGAATTTTCTCCATCTCTCAACCATGTTTTTGATGACTATCCCATGAAACGAATAAAAGCTATCCGGTGCAAATGTTAGGCAGGTGCTATCCAGCTGCACAACAAACACGGAAAGTGTCGTTCATGAGAACATTATCTATCGTCTCTCCCTCAAACCCCCCCCCCCCTTCCTTTCCTTTTACCCAGCCATTTGAACTTATTGAAATGCTGGGTTCCCCCGCCTCCCCACATTTAGTGTATTAAAATGTGATTGATCCTTTAACTCTAAATAAGGTCTTTAATCTATTTCTTTCTGTAAGAAGATCCTGCACTTGTTTCCTGGTGCTCAGTGCTGAGTTTCTCTTCATGCAGTTTCAGGACCATTATGAATTGATTTCCCGTGAGTGATGGCTTACATCAGCCTTCCCCAACCTGGTGCCCTCCAGATGTGTTGGACTGCAACTCCAGCTATCATGGCCAATGGGGATGATAGGAGTTGTAGTCCAATATATATATGTGTGTGGAGTGTGTGCACCAGGCTTTGAGTAGAATATGCTGCTGTTTTGATTGTGACATTGAGTAATTCCATGGGTATGTCTTGTATATATATATATATATATATATATATTCACTTATAAATGCTCATTCTAAGAGTGCTACCTGTGTAGTGTACATAGAATCAAACTACAAGCAGAATTAGCCCATATACTGCACAATTCTATCCATGTTTCCTTAGAAATCAGTTACTTTGAAACATGTATTCCTATGTAAATGTACCTAGGATTGCTGCCCAGTAGCATAATAGTACCAGTTTGTTAAAGATCAGAATTTACAACAGATGAGTTTATACAATACAACTTGCATTGTGGCTTTTCGAAGTAATAGTACAGTAGTAAGGCATGTTTTGCCTTCTTTTTTATTTGCGATTATATATATTGTTATCTCACCATGTGTGGATATAGTCATGTGTGTACACCCTAACCAGGAAACCACACTCCCTGCTCCCTCCCTCCCTCTTCCCCTTGTAGCCAGCACAGAGAGAACCACACCAGCTACCTCTCTGTGCTCCATAAATGGGGTGAGGAGATAGGGGAAAGGGGGCATTCCCAGGGGAGGGGAGGGGAGCAGGGTTGACTGCCTTACACTGAATCCTATGGATTCAGTGTTATTCAGCCTCCTTCTCTCCCCGCCTGAAGTGCTGCTGCTAGATGGGCAAAATTGTCCATCTAGCACAAATGCAGGGCGGCTGGAGCATGGAGTCGAAGATCGCCTCTGTGCTCCAGCCACCCTTCACTGGATACTTGGCAGCCTCCGAGTTCAGAGGCTGCCAACTAGCAACATAGGATTGCGCTGTCAGACTGGTATAACTTATTTCTACAGTTGGTTTTACTTAATCATGTTGGGCATACGCAATCGCCACTTTCCCCATTGTCCAAGCAAGTGCTAGTTACATTACACAAGCACTGGTTTACACTAGTGCAATGTCATTAACACTAGTGCTGGAGCACAATTGGATATCACCCATTGGATTTGCAACTTTACTTTTGTCTCTCTTCTTTGTTAGATTGGTGCTGCCCATTCTGTTTACTGACTAAAAAGAACATATTTCATATTGGAATTCCACTTTTATATCATCATTTGAATTTAAAATGTGTCTGTTGGAAGTAAAGCAAAATTAGGGTGACCAGATAAAATCCAGGTCAGGTCTCGTGTAACTTTAACAGTTGTAGAGAAAAGGGAATTTCAGCCAGTGTCATTTGTATGCAATTAGTTCCTGGTGAAATTCCCTCTTCATCACAACAGTTAAAGTTGCAGGGGCCCTGCCTTCTTTTGTATCTGGTCACTCTAGTATAGTGCCTGCACCTTTAACTGTTGTGATGAAGAAGGAATTTCACCAGGAACTAATTGCATACAAATGACACTGGCTGAAATTCCCTTTTCTCTACAAATGTTAATGTTACATGAGCCCTGACCTAGATTTTATCTGGTCAGCCTAAGCAAAATGAAAAGCTGAATTCAGCACTACTGCTTTATAGTGGTATTGAAGTGCACTGACAACTGTTGGGGCCCATGACACGTTCCATATACCGTTTTCAAACCACTTTCATAGTGTTAAATCCGGCTTGGTGCAGATGAGAAACAGGATGCAGCTTCTAAACTTTACAAAAATGTATTTCAGAGTTATTTTGGCTTGTGGCCATAAACTCTCCAGCTACTGTGCTTGTGACTTACAATCCCTTAGAGTGAAGAACGTAAGTGTGTTACAGGGACACATCCTTTAAGGGCACTGGCACTATCCTCAAAGTATAGGAGAGCAGAAATGAAACCCTCAATACTTCCCATTCATTCAGCCCATCTGTGACCTGATTTGAACCTATGTATCCAGCTGTCAGAGGATTGTGAATAAGTATATTGTATGAGGGTTGGGATGATGGTGGTTTGCTCTTCAATTCCCAAGGAATGCTTGCCTCGAACTGGCGTTTTGTAACCCTGCAAGTAGCCCAATTGGAAGGAAGGTTCACCTTTTAAGTAATCCCATTTATCAGATGATTATATGAGTCTCTGTCCTTCTCACCCAACGGAACAGTTACACAGTCACTGCTTCAAATACGTTCTCTAAAATGCCTCCAATGGTGCTGCAAGGGGCAAATGTTCAGGGCCCGCTCAGCGGAATGAGCAGGTGGGCCCCCAAACACAGCAGGGCTGGTTGACCACATTTTGAAGTAAGAGAAGTAATACACATGGCCATCTCAAGAGAGCTCCCTTTGTAAAGCCATTAAGTCTCAAGTCTAAAATCACCTAAATGAACCGTTGCTGGCACCAACATTTATAACGAATAAATGGCATTTGGCAATATCTGAGGAGCCTGGGTTTGTTTTGGTTTGTTTTTGTAGCTTTTTGAAGTGTTGAAGTGGTTTTTAAATGTACAGATGGTGTGTATGTTGTATGTTTTTGCTGTTTTAATTTTTGTATATTGTTTTTCATTGTTTTTAATCCTATGTAAACTGCCCAGAGAGCTTCGGCTATGGGGCGGTATACAAATGTAATAAATAAATAAATAAATAAATAAATAAAATCAGAATTTAAGGGAAATTTTGCACTTCTGTTCAAGTACTCCTTTAAATATTTAGGTTGTCATGCTAATATACACCTTACTTTCAATAAATCTCCACTATGTTCATTCTGGACCAGGATATGGTAATTGTTATCACAGATCTTTTAACAAGCATTGTGTGTGCTCCTTGTATCTGTAGTTAAGAACATAAGAAGAGCCATGCTGAATATGACCAAGGGTCCATCTAGTCCAGCATTCTGTTCACAAAAGTGGCCAACCAGCTGTCGACCAGGAACCCACAAGCAGGATATGAGTGCAACAGCACCCTCCTGCCCATGTTCCCTACCAACTGGTGTACATCGACATACTGCCTGTGATACTGGAGATATTATATAGCCATCAGGACTAGTAGCCATTGATAGCCTTTGCTCCATTAATTTGTCCAACTCCCTTTTAAAGCCACCCAAATTGGTAGCCATCTTGTGGTAGTGAATTCCATAGTTTAACTATGCGATGTATGAAGAAGTACTTCCTTTTATGTGTCCTGAACCACCCACCAATCATCTTCAAGGGGTGACCCCTGGTCCTAGTAATATGAGAGTTCTTTAATCCTTTCATTCCAAACCACCTGCGTGAACTCAGACTTTCAGACTTTCCTTCCAAACCATGTCCTGTCATTTCATCAGATCACATTAAAAAGTATTTCAGGCTAATGCCAAAGACACGTTCAAATGAATGACGGTGGCACAGTTTAAAGATGCAGTGCAATGTTACGCATCAAAAGAAAATGGCAAGTTCATGAAGACTATTAGATCCATTATTCTGAGCAACTGTCAAAAAACATACTTGAGTGACAACATCTGGGAGTAGATTACGTTGTGAGAGGAAGGAGGAAACGACTGGAACACCCATGAAACTATTGATTTGACCAGAGGATTTTCCATGGAAACCCATTGCTTAGGGCAGGTAAAACACAATGTTGGAATTCCTCCCATGGGCTTTGTACATAATTGCTCTAATACCTGATAATTATTATTACGCTGAGCTTTTTTGGAGTGGCTGCAATTTTGTAGGAATGCATCACACACACACCCTCCAGTTATCTACAGGAAGAAGATTACATTTAATTATTTGAACCTCCTCGCTAATGTCATGTCAATGACAAGCACCTGTTAGTTCAAATGCTATTACTAAGGCTTTCCTCACTAAAATAATGCTATGGAAAAGCTAAGAGCTGGCGTATCCTCATGGGAGGCAGATATCTGTTAAATGCAGCATGTTTATCAGCATTTGAGCTATCGCTAAACTTCCATTGTCTACAATAGCACATGAGAAAGAGAAGATTTTTCTGGACTGAAGAGCCCATCAACTGAATTTATTATGACCTCCACGGTACATTACTTCCATTAAAAATATATCTGATGCCTGTATAATTCATTGCTTTTCTTTTATACAGACAGACACACACACATGCATTACATTTTCAGCAGAAAATGGAGGTGGCTGTGGGGAGGGAGAATCAGAGTGATAGCACAGGCAAAGTTTTTGGAACACCTAGATCCTTGAAAAATTGATGTCTACTTCACACATGGCCCCACTATGTATGCTTTACATGTGCTGGGAGGAAACCATGGCCCATGAATTCTTTCCATCCATGCATAGAACCACTGGTGGAAACCACAGCCTATTTTTGTAAATGCCGATGTGAATAGGCCAGCTCACACGATCTCTCTCTCTCTTCCACTCTTTGCTGTGGATAAACAGCATGAGCAATATCTGTCTGCCCTTCTCACATTACCATTGCTATGAGTCCCTGCAGCGGGAACCTTCTCAGGCCTCAAAGGCAATGTTAGGAGCCCTGGGCCACCTGGGAGCTTGGTCCCAGTTTCCAAGGACAGCAACACTAGAGTGTGGAGGAGCTTTAGCATAGAGTCCTCCATATGGCCCAGGATTTGTGATGTTACCATTATGGTGTGGGTGGAACCCTACAGGGGGGGGTTCCCATGGCTCAAAGATAACACGAGAAGGGGCGCTGAGAACCATCAGCATGCACGGCAATGGTTGCAAACTCTTTCCCTGACAAAGGCTCCTCTGCTTTCAACAACAGTAAAGAAGCACTCCCACTATACCTCTTCTGCTGACACACAGTGTCCTCCAGTAAGAGTATCCGATCCTCCACCCCCATTCAGTGGGGCACCATGGCGGAAGCTGGTACTGCACAAGCTGTCACTGATAGAAGAGGGGATGTCACCAGATGTGCCTTTCCTTCTCATAATTTTGCAGTGATGTATGGTAGCATTTTCACTTCTCTGTGGTTCTTAAAAGCAGAGGGGCACTCTTAGATTCTGTTGACTTTGAGGGCTGTACACTGTGATCTAGGACTAAAGTAAATGTAGCCCACATCCTCCCCCTGGATAGATATTTTAATATTTGCATCTATTCCCATTTCCAATTGTATTCCTAAATAAAACTGGGCATAAGTGGCCTCTCAGAATTCTCCACCCTTTTCGTGGGCAGAGAAATTGGGGGGGGGGGGGGAAACAATTTCACCAGATTTCTCCAGGGGGAGGAGAAATTCTCCAACAATTTTTCACAGGTAGGTGTCACGATTGGCGAAAGTTGTAGAACAGCTTCTTCCTTTTCTTTTCCTAAGGTTGTTGTTGTTTTGCACTACCACTGCAAGTGGCAACAGCATCAACAGGTTGGCAGCATAGCCCCCATTTTGCATCCTCCATGAAGCCCCATATACCTACCATCATTCCAGGGCATTGAGGGGAAGGGATGCAGTGAGCACAAAAAAAATAATGGTCAAGAAAATGTGGAGAAAGTTCTGAAACAGGTCCTTTTATTTCTAGGAGGTAAGAAAAGAAAAATCTCAGGAATTTCCTGGAAGTTTTCTTTCCCCATGAAAGGGGCTTCTATTTTGCTGCCCCATTGTCAGGGCAGTTTATAATTTATTTTGAGTGTGTGTTGGTGGTGTTTTTGACTTTACCTAATCACAGTGAGGTGGCCAAGGGTACTGTCTGTATTTTCCTTTCTGTTATACTTCTCACCATTGCTCAACAGTCTCCCAGGCTGCCTGCACTTCCTGATCTGAAAGGGTCCTATGGGAAGAATAAATTCATGATGTCTTCTCCTGAGTGGGAAGTGCAGGAAGCCAAGGAGCTACAGGCTGTCAGAGAGATAATTGTACAGCGAAAGACAGGACACATGTGCACACTCCTCAGCTGTCTCATAAGCAAAGTAAGCATAAGAACACTGAACCAAACCCATGAGAATTTCTTCGGAATTTCTTCTCCTTTGATTTTCTTTTCAAAAGCAATTTCTTTTCTATCAAATTAAATGAAAATGGTCAAAATTCTCATGGGAAAAATTTTCGGCATGGCACTATTCCTAAATGTCTGCTAAAAGGCAAAATCGACAATACATGAATTAACGGGCAGTGCGGATGAGCTGGATTGTGACTTTTGATGTAACAAGCTCATCTCTTGCATAGTATCCTTTTCACAGAATCATAGAATAGTAGAGTTGGAAGGGGCCTACAAGGCCATCAAGGCCATCATTGAAAACAATGTTGTTTAGGAATGTTCAACGAAGGTCAAACTGACTAGAAGAAACATAATGGTGGGGGATCAGATTCCAAGGCCAGAGGAAACAGATATTAACTATAGAATTTCCCACTAAAAGCAAAACATTTAGTTAGAAGATTAAAAATTCAATTTTTGGATGATTTGGCCCATCAGGCTCATATGTTCCATCCTCCTCTCAGGAGCTCTGATTCCTTCCCTGACTTCATGGCTTGGGCAAATCATGGCTTGCTGTTATATGTGAAGCAGCAAACTGGGGTTTGTGTTTGCCCTCCATGCCAGAAATGGAAACTAAGAGTTGAGGGAATTGGAGTGCATAAGGAGAAAAGGGAACTCACATTCCCAAGGATAACCAAACCGTGGTTTGCTGTTACATGTGAACTGCCCACTGTGTCAAATTTCACATGGTTACAAACACATCTTCTACTTATTCTTGGCATTTGGTTAGAATATCTTCTAATTGGAGGGCAGCATTAGAGCAACTTCTGGCTTACTTAACTTTCTTATTTACTTTCTTACTTTTTTCCTGTATACCATACAGGAGCACGGTGTAGCATACACGGGAATATTCCCTCCTACATGTATCCTTCAAAAGTCCTGCAAACTAAGCTAGGCTGGGAGTGCCTCATTCAACACCACTCTGTGAGATGCACGATTTTAACCCATGTCTCCCTGGTCCAAGTCCCACATTCTATCCAGTATGCCTTACTACTATTCCCCCATGGATATCCCACTTAGCATTTTGCATTCTTCTGCGACCAGGGTGATGCATATGCTGACAAAGCCATCTCCTTCGGCTTTATAATTGATTGTCAGACAGCACAAAAACCATACAGAAGAAACTATTATTATATGTATACCACGGGAGGTTATTACAGAGTATTACAAAACATGTTGGAGAAGACTCAGAGATATATTTAGGGAAGTATACCATAATACGAAGCAGCTGTAAAATGGTGGTAGTCTTGTAGAAATGTCAAGCCTATACCCAATGGCAAGTTCTTATGTGGCTCACAGTATTGTCAGGACAGATTGGCCCCGATAAATGTGTTTTGTCTATATCTGAGCACATTTCTGTGGGAGCAAAACATGTATACAAACATTCTGTTACACAAGTCTGGTACTGGTAAGGATGACTGTCTCTATCCATATACTTTGGCCAGGTATTAAAGCTGATTCTCTTGTAAAAGCAAATGCACACACAATAGATGAGGCACAATCATTTTAAGAATGAATTATTAAAATGGCCAGGCATGTAAACTACAAATCATTATGAAACCCAGACCTCTATCTCTAAAGGCTTTATGGGAGCAACATGGCTAAGCACCATGCAACTGCAATTCCGAAGGGACAGTTCCTACCTTCTGTATCTTGCACCTCACTGTGCTGGGCATTCAGACATAATTCATGACCTTCATGATGGGTATTAGAGAGATTTACAGGATGCAATTTTGGTTGTCATGAGGTAATGGCAACAGTTGAAGGAACATCTGTCCAGGTGGTTTTTCTATATAAAAAGTGCAGAGGTTCAAAAATTCTGTGCGCTGGAATTTGACAGAAAAATCATCTAGAGCATAATCTACAACTTTACAGACACGTGAACCACAATTAGTCATGGTTACGTTGCAATTTCGGCTCTGAAATCTTTGGTCCCCTTCACAGGTGTTTTCTCCCTTCTAATGAAATTATTCGCAAGCTAACAACATGGAGACTGTTTGTGCATAGGAAATATTATTGAGGTTCATTGCTTTTGTAAGAACAGGGTATATATTTAGGGACAGGGGAAGCTGCCTTATATTGACCCTGTTCAGATGACACGCTAAATCACGGTGATTTAGCATTTTGAGCGAAACATTATGGCTTAGCGTGTCATGTGAACCATGACTTAGGCCATGTCTACACCAGCCGGAAATCTCAGGCTGGTCACATCCAGGTCCCTGTGTGTCCATATGACGCACAGGGAATCCTGGGGTCAAAAAGGGACAGGCACTGAATTTTCCCAGGATACCTTGGACTGCTGATATCCTGATTTTCCCCATGATCTCAGGATGATTCCAAGCTCCTTGGGGGTGGGGGCACCCGTCCTGGCTTCTCCCCTCTTCCATGCAAGTAGCGGGGGTTGGCAAAGAGGGAAGGAGCTGGCCTGGGGGAAGTCCAGGGGTATGGGGGGGAAGCATTTTCGGGAAGGTTGGGAGTGAAATCAGCGCTGGAGGTCGCAGATATTTTTTTTTTAAAAAAATCCCCCCATACCTCGCTTCTTCCTCAGTTTTGCGAAAACCCAGCTTTTCCTTGGAAGGACTTCCAGGGCAAAGCTGGGTCACATGGCCATAGAGGAACAATCCCGGGAAAACTATAGTCCTAGATCATCCCTCTTTCAACACAGAAGGCCTGCAGGTGTAGAAAGGGCCTTAGTATGTCATGAGAACCATGATGGTTACATAACCATGGTTTAAACATGCTCACCAATCATTTGCTGCAAAAGGGTTAGCGGCCTAACCATGGCTTAGTGTGCTGTCTGAATTGGCCCACTGCGTCAAACCCTTGGCCCATCTAGCCCAGTATTGTTAACACTGATGAGCAATGGCTCTCCAGTTTTTCAGGCAGGATTCTTTCCTAGTCCTACCTGGAGATGCCAGGTAGGCATGTTTTAGGATTTTTATGCAGTTTTAATAATATGTGTCATGTTTTAATCAGTTTTATGTATTTTATCATGTTGTTGTTCCCCGCCTCGATCCAGACGGAGAGGCGGGTAAGAAATAAATTGTTATTATTATGTTATTATTATTATTTATGCCGGATTACTAGGCTATTTTGAAACAATGAAATAATAGCAACAGTAGTAATATAGAAGAATTCACAGTGCAATCCTATGCATGTTTACTCAGAAAGAAATCTGTTTCAAATTGGCTTTGCTTCCAGGTAAGTGTATGTAAAATTGCAACCTAAATGCCATGCCTGACCTTTTAAAAAATATCTTTGATTTGATACTTAAAGGATATTAGAGATGCAAGGTGTTTTTTTTAAGCAAATCAATGCAAATTGACCAATGGAATTTCATTACTGCTTTGCTATCTAGACATACAGTGCATAAATACATTCTATTACTACTACCATGAAATAAAGACATCTCGCTTAGGGATGAGTGAATTTGTCACACTCACTTTTGCTTAGGTTCTCATTTTTCCACTGCTAAATTAATTCTGTCTCATTTTCTCATTGGACCGTGGTTTTTTGTTCTCTCTGCATGAAAATTTGTGCATATTTTCACCTGCATGATTCAGAATATATACATCTTTCCTACGCATTTTTCAAATGATACATTTTTGCACTTTTTCAGATGTATACATTTTTGTAAGCAGTTTTTTTAGTTAAATCATTTATTTCTGTGTGAATTTTCCCCCAATACACACATTTTTTTGTAGGCCCTGTTTTAAATATATACATTTTTGGGGGCACAGTTTTTCAAGTGTATGCATTTTTGTATACTTTTTTTTTCTTTTTGTGAACTGCATCACAAATTGTGGAAAAGCACGTATTACAATATCTGTGTGCCAATTCATTTATAAGTCCAGGAGGAGTGAATTTGGTAAGTTCGCACTTAAATGTGAATGGAGCAAATTTCTCACCCATCCCTAATCTCATAGCATACTGTGGCATCTCCAAGACTTCCAGTCTTATTTATTTATTTATTTATTTAAATATTTCAAACTGCCTCATATCAATAGATCTCAGACCAGGGAATAACAACAACAACAACTTAACATAAAACCAATACATCATCATGTTCCAAGCAGATCAATCAACAATTTTGCTCCAAGGGGACGACCTTCCAGAACCATGATGCCACAACCAGGAAGACACTCGCTTACATAATGTACACCTCCCAATGGTGGGACGCAGAAGACATCCCTCTCAGCAGATCTCAATAGACAGATAGGGAGAGCTGCTCCTTCCAATATCAAGGAGCCTATCTCACACGCAGTGTAAAACACTTTGAAAACATTTTGAAAACTGTGTATGGAGTGTGTCCTGGGCCCCAACAGATCTCAAAACTGTTATAAACCGTTTAAAACCATTTTAAACCATTTTAAACCATTTTAAAGCAGTAGTGTAGATAGGCTCAAGGTCTCATGACCATCTCTGGTATAATGCTGTGTTTTGGTGTGGTTGCTGACCTCTGTGGAACCTGTTAGACGTCGTATTAATTGCTGCTTCCCATGTTTTTTTTACCTCTGATTAAAAAGGAATGTTTTTTAGCATTTAGCCTTGCTATATTGATTTAATTTATGTGGATTTTGTGCTGTCAGGGTGCAGTCCTACGGTCCCTGGGAGGATCTCCCCCTCCAGTGTCAGTTCCAGGTTTTGGAGATCCCTTGGGAAAGAGATGCTCAGTGGGTTCCCGCCCTCAGTACCTCTGCCTTCTCACTGCTCCTCTTTCTCATCATTACCCCCAATTGTTTGCTTGACAGGCAGAGAGACAGTGAGCAAGTAGGTGGGGGCATCTCCTGTTCCTCCTCCTCCTGCTCCTGCTCCTCCTCTTGCTCCTCACCACCACCACCGTTGTCTGGGCCAGAGCAAGGGGCAGGCGAACAAGGAGGTTACAATGGGGAAGAGGAGCAGCAGCTGATGTCAGTGGACCCCTGCTGAAGTTTGGACCCTTGGCAGGTGCCCATGTATGCCTATCCCTGACCCCAACACTACCCCCCTTCACCCACAGTGAGGGATGTCTGCTGTGGGGCTCCTCTCTTGACTGGCAGCGGACCATATGAAAAGGAGGACAGGGCTACTGTAGGCTGACTATATGAAAAGCAGGACAGGGCTCATGTAACTTTAACAGTTGTAGAGAAAAGGGAATTTCAGCCAGTGTCATTTGTATGCAATTAACTCCTGGTGAAATTCCCTCTTCATCACAACAGTTAAAGTTGCAGGGGCCCTGCCTTCTTTTGTATACGGTCACTCTAGTATAGTTCCTGCAACTTTAACAGTTGTGATGAAAAGCTGCCCCCTCCTTCTGTGAGCCCAGCATGATTCTAAAGATGAAATAGGAAGTGTTGGATCATTCTCTGCACACTCCTCCCGCGCCTTCACCTCCAAAGGATTGCTTTGGTAAAAAGTGTTGCTCTTTTTTCTTTCTTTTTTTAGCAATTCTTATTGGGTGACAAATAAATATAACCTAAACAAACAAATAAAGCTGGCGTGCCTGAGCATGTCATTTGGTCATGGTTGAGATTCAGAATCCTGAGATTCTCGGCCTACTTTTTCTTTGAAATGTTCTGAGCTTCTTCGCCATTGAAATGAATAGGAGAAGCCTCCGGGAGTGGGGGGTGGGGGGAGCGTTTGGAGCATCAGGGTTCCTATACCCACAAAGGATCACTGGGTCAGTCAATTGTCTCTAATTTGGATCTTAAAATAGAAGCATTCATATTTAAAATTGCAACCTAGAAACGTTTGTGGCGACATCTGTGACGCAATTGTGCATGTTGGCCAGAAGGTGGAGCTGCAGCACTTTCTTCCATGCGTTCCCTTGGAAATTGAAGCCAGCATCTAAGGCTGCCTCTACAAGAGAGGTTTAAAGCTCTTTCAAGGCGCTTTAAAAAATTTACCTCTACAAGAACGGAGCGCAAATCGGGCGTAGAGGCGCGTTATCTCTCCGATTATGCGCATTATCGAATGCGCGTTAAATAGCGAGTTTTATTTTCCTCCGGCCGTTAAAGCGCATTTTGACTATGTGAATAAGCGCTTATGCGCATTAACTACTTGTAAAGCACATTTTGGTCATCCGTTAATGCGCTTCGCCGCCTCTCGCCGCCTCTCGTGCAGAGGTATTAGGTGTAAATGCGCTTCAGCGATTATGCGCATAATCGCCTAACCGGGCGCAAAAGCGAATCCTTGTAGAGGGGACCAAAGGCTACTGTGAGGGCCCCTGGGGCTTGGTTTCCTCCTTATTTTCCCCACCTCTCTGAATTAAAAAAACCCAGAAATTTGTTTTTAAGGAATGAAGCCAGCCAATGCACAATGGTGATAGATCAGATATATGGTGGTGGGTGAAAGAAAATGACTACACGCACAAGATGGTAAATTCAGCTTGCATTCTGTATAAGCGTGGATTCACGTTCCTGGCTGCTATTGGAATTTTTTCAAGGCTTCTTGGTTCAAGTATGAAGGACGAACAGTACTGCCATAGCTCAACATCATCACCTTGGATAGTTGAACTTTGGGGATTGAGTATCTATCCACTTGGACATGAAATAGCCCCCCCCCCCAAGTTGTGTTTTCTATTTTTCTAAAGAGGAATCCATAGGCACATATGGGTGGTGTTGAAGTGTCTTAAGTATTAGTGGTGAAACATCACTTCTTCTTTTTGAGTTATATAACCACACTTCCATTTTTTTAATATGTCCCTTGTAATCAGGGTTCCTTGGGCTACACGAGTACCAAATTTCATCAATATGGGTTCTGAAGAATACCTTAACCATTTTGGGGTACACTTTGAGGCTCCTTTTTGAGGGAAAGAACTATAATTTACCCCAATGATTTTCTTTCCTTAAGCAAAGTATCTTGAGTTCTGTGCATACCCAGTTTCTGTTTTCTAAATCCCATGGCATTGACTTAATAATTTTAATAACCCTGTGAGCATCGAGCGATTCAGGGGACAGGTGAGACACAAACATCTTCACACGGTGCATAGTTAAGCTATGGGCTGTGTAACCTAGGCTGACCATATGAAAAGGAGGACAGGGCTCCTGTATCTTTAACAGTTTCATAGAAAAGGGAATTTCAGCAGGTGTTATTTGTATATATGCAGAACCTGGTGAAATTCCCTCCTCATCACAAAGTTAAAGCTGCAGAAGCCCTGCCCTCTTTTGTACATGGTCAAGAGACAGGGCTTCTGCAGCTTTAACTGTTGTGATGAAGAGGGGATTTCACCAGGTTATGAATGCATACAAACAACACCTGCTGAAATTCCCTGTCCTTCGCAACTGTTAAAGATACAGGAGCCCTGTCCTCCTTTTCATATGGTCAGCCTATGTAACCACAAGATGTATTCATGGCCACCAGTTTGGATGGCTTTAAAATGGGGGGGGGGTGGAAAATTCATGGAGTAGAAGGCTATCAATGGCTGCTAGCCCCAATGCCTATATGCTACCTCCAGTATCAGAGACAGTATGCCTATGTACACCAGTTGCTGGGGAATGTGGGTGGGAGGGTGCTGTTGCATTCATATCCTACTTGTGGTTTTCACACAGGCAACTGGTTGGCCACTGTGTGAACAGAGTGCTGGACAAGATGGACCCTTGGTCTGATCCAACATGCCATGAAACTCACTGCATGACCTTGGACCAATCTCTCTCAGCCTCATGAACCTCACAGGGATGAGGTGATGACGCAAAGGTGGGGTGTGGGGGTGGCCCATGTATGCATCTTTGAGCTCTTTGGAGGAAACGGAGGATACAATTAGAAGAAACACCCTGTCAGTCCTACATTCATCCATTGTTAGGTTACTTCTTTCTATGCATCCTGCTCAAATCCACAGGAAGAGAATCTAGACTAGTCTGGATAGAACTCGGTATTTAAATGCACCTGATATATTTATTGTTCGGTGTAAGGAGATGGAAAATTGTGATGAGGACATGCATAAATGTATAGTACACAGAGGGGTCCCGAGGAGCCTTGCTTACAGTAAATTAAACCCAGGTAAACACAGCAAAATCATTTGTAACTGGACCCAGGTTAACAGCAATAATAAAAGAAGGTACTCAAGGCAAGCATGCCCCTTCCTAGTGCATTGTTCTGAAAATGAAGAATGTGCGTCAGAGTCGAGTTGGATGTTCTGCACTGAGAAACCTGCCTCTGTCCTATGAAGTATGATTTGCATGCTTTTCATTGCTTTAGGATGAATGTGTTCGGAGGTCCAGAACTTTTCTTATGGGGAAAAGGATGATTTCAGAAGTTTGCAAGATGGCCACTGTTTATTTTACCAGCTACACCTTTAAGAACAGGCTCACATGCTGAGCTGAAGCTCTTTCCTTTTGATGGAGATGCAGTGCTAGGGAAAGCTTTCCTTGCTTAATTTTGGCCAATGAGGCTCCTGCTTCTGAATCAGGGTAAAAGGACGGATAACTAGACAGTGACAGACATTGGGCCTATCTTAAAAGTGGCAACCATAGAGGCCCGAGAGGTTCATTTCAGGTTAAAGGAAACATTAAAGTCACTGATTTCTGAGAGTTGGGTGCCTATTTTTGTGAAATCACCTCTTATGCTTCTCATTTTCAGCCTTTCAGTGTTTTTGACACTTGGCACTGTGACTTGACTCCTGACTGTTTAGTACAATAGATGAGCTATCTCCACCTGGCAGGCAGTCAGGGCTTATTTACCAGTAAATAAGCAACAGAAGACAGTAAGAAACTTTTTTTTTTTTTGAGGCAGTGTGTGCGCACGTGTGGGGAAGTGTTTATTTACAGTTATTTGACTCTCATGTGCTAATTAACTAACAAGCCCAACTATCCTCTTTTCCTCTCTGTGTGAGAGAGTGTGACTTTTTAATTTATTTAGGGCAGGAGTGTTGTGGGTCAGATCTGGCCTGCTTGGGATTTAAGACTGGCCCTTTGGGGTCCTCCATATGACCCTGCCCCTTTCCCCTGACCACCTATCATTTGGTAGTTTCTCTCCCCATTCTAAGAATTTGAAGTGCCTCTCCAAAGGCTTAGCTACAGACAATAAGAGCTTTAAGCTAAAACATACTATTATTATTATTATTATTATTATTATTATTATGCATTTTGGCCCCATTCCCACTACTGGAATGCAATCTGCAAGACCTTCTCTGAAATTGAATTTGGCCCTCCAATGCAGAGCTTTTCTCAGCTAGGTTAACCCCTGTATCTATTTCCGGTTTCATCTCAGAATTGAGATTTAATCTCTAAACAAAGAGCTTTTAGTTCCCTGTCTTTCCATACTTTCAGCTACATGACCTCCAGGTAGGAATCAAATAGGGACCCCAATACTGGAGGAGAAGGTTCACCAGGAAACAGCGACAGATACCCTGTCCTCCATTTCAGAAGGACATTTTTTGGCTTCAGCAGACAGGTAGTGGTAGCAGTGAGGCTAAATGAGGGGTGATGGGCATGCAGGCAAGCCCTGCCCAAATGCCCATATGCCCTCAGTCCCCAACCTATCTGATTGAGCAGGAAGATCTGAAAGGGGCTGTCAACCATGTCCAATTGAACCCATGTAGAGGCCTCCTTAGGATTGGGAACCACTGTTTTAACAGTCTTCCCGACTGCATGGAGACTTCTACTTCCATTGAAGCAAGAGCTAGTAGAAGCTTCCTTCTGATCTCCAGGCTCAATGCAGGAACATTGGCGACTGAGGGCATGTGGATGTTTGGAACTGGGCTTTCACACATGCCCACATGCCCTTGTGTCTGTATAGGGCTTCTATCTATCCCCAGATGATGCTGAGTCTAGGGAGATCTGCCTTAGCTCCCTTGACTAAGGTAATTTGTCACAATAAATGTATCCGCAGTAGGGTTGACAGAGAAATCTGCAATGGAATCAAATGAGTTCAGATTTCTCTTAATCTGACCTGCAGTTTCCACAGCAGACTGGTCTTCCCCCACCCTCCAGGAATCACAGGTATTCCATGGACTTGCAAACCTATTATTATTATTCAGAATTTTATGCACGTTTAGTCTTAGAAAAATACATAAAATAAAAAAACACAGGCTGAAAATGCACCTTCCCTCCATAGGCTAAAACATGAAAATGTACATTTGGGAGGATTTGTACATTTGTGGGGGGATTTTATGCATTTTTGCAACTGTGAATTTGCACAGCTTGGAAAAAATCCGGTTCTACCAATGGGTGGACGAAGGAATGAAAAGCACCTGACAATCCACAAAACAGACGGAATGGAATTTATAAAATATGTACATCCTAATTCCAGGAGGGGCCACAATTCAGTAGCTGAATTCAGTTAGGCCCCATCTTGAGTATTGCATCCAGTTCTGGGCACCACACTTCAAGAAGGATGCAGATAAGCTGGAGCATGTTCAGAGAAGGGCAATGAGGAGCCCTATGAGGAGAGACTGAAAAAATTGGGCATGTTTAGCCTTGAGAAGAGAACGCTGAGGGGAGACATAGCACTCTTCAAATACTTGAAAGGTTGTCACACAGAGGAGGGCCAGGATCTTTTCTTGATCATCCCAGAGTGCAGGATACGGAATACTTGTCTCAAGTTATAGGAAGCCAGATTCCATCTGGACATCAAGAAAAGCTTCCTGACTGTTAGAGCAATACGACAATGGAACCAATTACCTAAGGAGGTTGTGGGCTCTCCCACACTCGAGGCATTCAAGAGGCAGCTGGACAACCATCTGTCAGGGATGCTTTAAGGTGGATTCCTGCATTGAGCAGGGGGTTGGACTCGATGGCCTTATAGGCCCCTTCCAACTCTACTGTTCTATGATTCTATGTTTTGTATGTAGAAGGGCCCAGGTTTAACCCGCTATTATTTCCAGATTAAAAAGTTTTCAGTAACCAATCTGGGAAAGACCTTTTGCTTAATCTCAGAAAGATGCTGTCTATCAGAGTAGAAAATACTGGGCTAGATGGACCAATGGTCTGACTCAGTAAAAGGCAGCATCCTATGATACACATTGGCTGAGACAATGCACATCTGCCACAGAAATACTGTTGATACCATTTCCCTCCGTAACCTGTCATACTCCCCCTGCCTACAAAAGTCTGCCTAAATAGCCTCTCCCACCCCAGTTTTTGTGCTGTGTGTGCCCTTATAGTGTGAAGAAGAGCCCATCACTTCCGAAGATAGACTGCTCCACTTTCAAACAGCTCTTACTGGGTTGTATCCAATGTTAGTCTACCTTAAATCCCATTCATTTCAATGGGTCTACTCCAGGTAGAACTAACATAAGAACATAAGGGGAGCCATGCTGGATCAGACCAAGGGTCCATCTAGTTCGGTATTCTGTTCACACAAGGAGGACATGAGTCAAATAGCATCCTCTTCTTCATATTCCCCAGCAGCTTGTGTGCCTAGGCACACTGCCTTTGATGCAGAAGGTAGCACACAGCCATCAGGACTAGTAGCCATTGACACAGCCTACTATTAGGAGGTTTTAGACCATGAGATGTGCTGCCTAGCAGAGTTCAAGGCTTGGCCGTAATAAAAATGTATTCCTCGTTCTATCGCTCTTTTTACTTTTCATCTCAAGAAAAGGAATTCTTCTTCTTTGTCACCTTCCTTTGAAACTGCTAAAATTGTGTCATTGTATTTTCAAGCTCTTTCCTAGCTGTAAAACTTTTCACATGCCTGTAGGTGACAACTGCACCATTGCATTGTGGGAACTGCCGTTCTCAGCTGTCCCACTTTCTTTTGTTCTGATGTTACCCTCATCAGCAGTCTGTTTGCTGAGAGCTGCTGTTTTGTTTTCCCAGAGAAGTCTGCATAATTCCGCAGCACACAATCCACCGATTGTGGTAAAGATCATTGCCTGCAAGGTAGAAGAACACCACTAAAAACTGGGGGTAGGAGAGAGGGTCAGGAAATGTATGGTGATGATGCAGAACCCCTTTTCATTAACTACTGAAAACATCCGTTTCTCCATAATGATGGGAAGGTTTTTCTTTATTAGATATTGGTTAGTTAATGTCTTTAAAGTGATTGGTCTTACTAAACAGGTGCTCCTGCACAGTGCCAAAAGACGTTCATTGAAGCCAACAGAAAGACAAAGCTTAGGAGCATGACATAACAGAGCCCTGCTGGATCAGACCAAAGGCCTATCTAGTCTCTTCCCATGTTGGCCAACGTGGAGCCTATGGAAAGCCCACAAGCACGATATGAGCCCATATTCCCTTGCAACTGGCATTGAAAGGCATAGTGCCTAGGGTGACCATATTTTGGAAACCAAAAAGGAGGACAACATGGCCGTCCCAAGGGGGCATGCCCACCAACATGGCCGTCCCCCAAGGGGGCGTGCCCACCAACATGTCCAGCCCCCAAGGGGGCATGCCCACACAAACATGGCCTTGGTCACATGTCTGATTTCACAGCATACAATTAAGACAAACCTGTTCTACACAATGTCTTCATGTTAAAATCACTAAAATAAAGAACAAGTGAGACATTCAGTGTATCCTGAAATTAACTTTACTCACTCCTACGTTTGTAGCTTTTGCTGTACTTTGAAACTTTTGCTATGCTCTGTGTGATAGTTTCCCCTTCCCTCAAATATGTTTTCTGACTGCAAATCCTTCACTGGATGACCGTAGTCCCAACTTTCCTAACATTTAACACTCTTTCCCCATAACATTTCTCTTATCCATACTCACAGATTCCGCATTACTACCACTGAACAAATGAAGCAGTTGAAAAGTGCAGAAAAATCTAGTACAACAAACTAGCAACCTAGCATTGCAGGAAGAGTATAAAATACGATTACCCTGCAAACATTAGCCATGGAACAAAATGGACCAAAGGTTTGTTGTAGTCTTACCTCCTAGCTTGTTTCAACTACTGGTTTATTAGTGAGAAACTAATCTAAAATGAGATTAGTGAGAATCTAATCTAAAAATGTGTCATTATATCTCTGGTTCATTAGCCATGTAAACAAAACCATGGTCAGTAGCAATACAAAGAAAAGCCAGAACAGATGCCCATTATCACAATGCTAGACAAGGACCTTTCCCTCCTTTTATCCAAGTATATCCTGTGTAGAGAATAGAAATCCCAGTCAGGGACCCAAAGAAAACTGCCCAAAGAAACTTTAGAAATAACTCTTGTTGATTTCAATGAAGCTTACTCCCAGATAAATGAATGTAGGATAGCAGCCTCTTCACATCTATTCACCTTACTCTAGCAAGTGCAAGTCCCTCCTGTCAAGGACAACTATGCACTCACAGAACCTGGCCTCCTCGATCATACAACCAGCAGGTGCTTTCCAAGTCAAGCCAAGCCATGCTATGCTGGGACAGAACAATTCTGGGACAAGACAATACTTCGCAAGCAATCAGACACAACAGTCATACATATAAAAGAAAAACACAACTACCTCATTGACATAGCAATACCTAATGACAAAAACGTTGCAGAAAAGGAAGAGGAAAAGAGAGACCCAGCAAAGGTTTGAGGAAATCTTACTCATATTGGCATAGGTTGAGATATTTTGCTGGTCAGAATTTTCATCAGTAGAACTCCAACGGACTTTAATAGAAATGTCTTTAGGACTTTTAACAATTTTACTTTGGGCTTTCAGACTTCAGAAACTTCAGGTGGACGATATAAAACAACTAGCAATTACAGGAGAAGTGAAAAACCCTTCTCCACCCACCCCACCCATCATGCACATTGGCACAAGAGTTAATAGTTAGATCCAAAAGATTAGTGAATTAAACGGAAAATTCATTAACAGTCTGACACGGGTTTTGAGAATTAATTGAGAAAATATATAGAAGATACAATATACAATGTGGATCTAGACTCCAGCTCAGCTAGATATGATCTTGTGAAGATTAATAAACTGAGGAGGAATATGACTTTTTTTAAAAAAAAACTTAGAACTCTATGTATTTCAGCCTTCCCCAATCCGATCCTCTCCAAATGTCTTTGACTATGACTCCTATCTGGTCATGCTGACTGGGCGTTGGGAGTTTTATCCAACACATCTGGAGAGAACCAGCTTGGAGGAGGATACTGTATTTAACAAGAATCATCTGTTTTTGTAGTTACTAAAAGGATAAAACAAATGTTAGCACCAAAAATATCACATAGATGAAGTAAAAACACCATGGCCAGTAACAATCATCCTCCAATAGAGATGGATAATAAATTATGTATTCATGATGTTTAAAAAGCCCATTGAAATTGCATCCATTTACTTTGCCTTTCACACAGCCATGAGCTACTGTATGTTCAAATGAACTTCTAATATGATACCATTGCACATTTTTATATTCTTTTTTAAAACTGTTTCATGATTTATTCAAATAAGAAGCAGTAAATAAATATTGCTAATAAGTCAATTCATACATCAATATATTTCAATGTTCTCCTCCAACAAAACAATCAAAGAAAAGCAAACGGGTGAGGTAACCAGATAAAGGTACTGCTTTGAAGCCATTTTCTGTTCCACCACAACACCTGTTTTCCAGACAGCTAAACCGATTTGCTCAAACCATCTCTAAATGAATTCTTAGAAATTTCATTCAAATTTATTTCCCGTAAATAGGAATATCAACTCCATATCATTCCAACTCTCACATACAAAACTATAGCTCCTCATACACTCTCAACATGCACACAAACACCAAACTCTCTCAGAATCACCCACCACAAAACACACACGCACACATCCATTCATAGACAAATGAACATGCACCCATCAGATAAATACACTCACACACTGCAAACAAGTAAACTCTCTCAGGATCACCCACCCCAAAACACACGCACACACATTCATTCATAGACAAATGAACATGCACCCCATGCACCCATCACATAAATACACTCACACAAACATACCTCTCCCAAGGCTGCTCCTATACTTACTTCCCTCCCCCTCCCCCATTTCTCTGGGCAAATTATGGGGATTTTTACATTCACCTTGAAAATATCCTTAGCAGCAGCAAGGGGTTGCAGAGACGGGGATTAGAAAAGTACAGGATGAGACCTGGGAGAGGAGAGATCCTAACAGGTGGAGGGCAGTTTTGGAAAAATTCTCAGAACCTTGTAACTCCCAGGATAAAACTGTTCTACCTGCTGCTCTGCCTGCTTTTTGTCCTCTGCCTGCACCGTCCAAGAAGAGGCCCAGGATTGTCGAGCGGGAGCCGGAAGAGGTTCGCAGACTGAGTTTTGGTAAGTGTGAATGACCCACCAGGGGCTGGCCTTGGAGGTGCCCCAAATGGGCCTGTCGAGGCCTGCCGAAGCCATTTCCAGATTCCTAGAGGTGACGGACCCTCTAGGAACCCAGAAATGGCTTCGGAAGGCCTCAGAAGGCCGAATCCGGAAGTCCTAAAAAAGGGCCTGCAGAGGCCTGCTGAAGCCATCTCCGGATTCCTAGAGGGCCATCGCCAGCTCTCTAGGAACCCGGAAATGACTTCAGAAGGCCTCAGAAGACCGAAACCGGAAGTCCTAAAAATGGGCCTGCAGAGGCCTGCTGAAGCCATCTCCGGATTCCTAAGAGGGCCATCGCCATAGCAATGGGCCTCTAGGAACCCAGAAACGGCTTTGGCAGGCCTCAGAAGACCAAAAACGTAAGTACCCGAAACAGGCTTTTGAGGGGGGGTAAATTTCTGGATTTGGCCCCCCAAAATGGGTTCCCCCCCCCCCCCGGATTTGGATTTGCCCACCTTTTTCCAGGCATGTCCGGACAAATCCGGGCGGATGGCCACCCTAAAGTGCCTCTGATACTGGAGCTGATATATTGCCGACATGACTAGTAGCCTTGAGAGCCTTATCCTCCATGCTTAGCAAAGTATAGTACAATAACTGTTTTAGTGCCACTATAGGCCATAATCCAAAGTGCTCCTCTAACCCCAACAGCCTTTGACTTGGAGGTTTTCTCCATTTAGAATGCACTAATATCCAAAAGCTCATTGAACCATATGGAAAGGAGGGCAGGGCTCCTGTATCTTTCACAGTTGTATAGAAAGGGGAATTTCAGCAGGTGTCATTTGTATGCATGCAGCACCTGGTGAAATTCCCTCTTCATCAAAAACAGTTAAAGCTGCGGGAGCTATACTAGAGAGACCAGATACAAAAGAGGGCAGGGCTCCTGCAGCTTTAACTGTTGTCATGAAGAGGGAATTTCACCAGGTGCTGTATGCATACAAATGATACCTGCTGAAATTCCCTTTTCAATCCAACTGTTAAAGCCCTGTCCTAAAGGCATACCTGCAAATTGTGGGAGGGGTAGATTTCCCTCTTTTGCTGCCGGCAGAGCTCAGCTTCCCCTTATCTTTGTTTCTCAAATGACATGAGTGGTTATAGTCCAGTGGTTATTTCTTTTTAACCCTCCTTCCTCAATCCCACCCTCCAGCTTTCCCTTTGCATTTTCACTATACTCATATAAGTCCAATTCAGAATTTACAAAAGAGGAAATACATCAAAAGTTTGCACATTATCCAAAAAATTCAGCATTGCAGTGATTAATAAGTAATCTCCATTATTCAATAAAATAGTTTGAGGAAGTTCCTTGTTTTGATCTTATTTATTTATGACATTTCCATTGGGAGGCTCTCAAAAGTTAAAACCATAAAGTACAACAACATAGTAAAGCATAATTTCGACCTTCTAAAACTTTAAAACTACAATATAAACCAAAGCAAAAGCCAGGAGCTGGGTAAAGATTTATATATATATATATATATATATATATATATATATATACACAACAATACATTTAAAAACAAAACCTTAGGAGCAAAATGCCTGGGAGAATGAGGTCTTCACCTGGTCCAATTCAGGTGCCAGGTGAACTTCTCATGTTGTGCAAACTCAGTACAATGCTTAATTAGCTATCTGGAGTGCTCAGTTTGGAAGTGGAAATTTGGGGATTTAAAAATCTGAATATATATTTTTTAAGTTTTGAAGATAGTTTGTATCCAGTGGTGGCTTTGCACTGCCAAAAAAGTGTTTTGCTCATTCAGGGTGGGACATGCATTGTTTACTAATTCCCCCTTGTTGCAGTTGTCTTACTTCTAGTAAGAAAAAAGATGGAAGATGGGGTAGGACAGAATACAAATGGAAGATGACATCATCTGGATGCCCTGTAAAATTCCATAGGTGCCAGGTGAACATAAGTGCCAGCGAACTTCTCTGGGGAGGTTGTTTCAAACTAAGGTGCCAATAATGAAAATGCCCTCTTCTTAGTATTCACTTGCTTCATTACATTTGGCAAGGACACCCTGAGAAGGGCGTCTACAGATTATCTTAGGGCCAGGGCAGGTACATATGGAAGAAGACAATTCTTTGGGTAACCTATAATATGTAAACTTATGGTGTTGCTAAATGAGGCTTTTATCATGAAATAGTCCTGCCTAATTCACAGAATTTTACAAGGGGTCCAGATGATATCATCTTCCATTTGTAACAATGCATGCCCCACACCGCATGATCAAAAGACACCATCTTTCAAAACTTTTTAAAAAATCCAGATTTTTAACCTTCCAAATTTCAACTCCCAAGCCTAGCACTCAAGATGGCTAAGCATGATAATGAGTTTGCACAACCACCAAGTGTGCATTATCATTGAACCATGGGTTGTTGTTGAACCATGGGTTATCGTGTTGTCTGAACTCAAGCACATTTTCTGCAAGGTGGCTTATTAACCACTTAGGAAGGCTTATTTTTCTTGAATAAACCGCCTAGAGAACCCATGGTTTGTTGTTGGGTTGTTATCAAGCCACCCTGAATGGTTAACAAGCCACCCTACATAAAACATGCTGGGTTCAGACAACACACTAACCCATGGTTCACCAACAATTCATGGTTCAGTGATAACTATACTCACATCATACTCAATCATTGAGTATGGGTTTGGGATGTGCAAATCCAATGCCACAATAGAGCATTTAATTATTTTCCTTTAAAAAAAAGGCTTTCATGTTCTTGCTTTATCTCTCCAGCATCTATTTCCCCATGAAATACATGCTTTCGAAACTGAAGGCAGGGCTGATTGAAATTTCTTTAGACATCCAATTCTGACTTCAACATAAATTATAGACAAAACATATAGTTTTTCCAAAATAATGAGCAGTCTATTAAAAGCTATGAACTGCTGACAATCGTAATGTAGAGCAATTCGGGTTCTACAAAGGTGTTTTACACAGACACCAGACACTCAATGTGCACAGGGTAAAATGCTTGTGAGAAAGTACCCCATGGAGTAAGATCGCAAGCTGCTATGTTTTGAACAATGCTAGAAAATGAACAAAGTTATTAAGGGCATTGTCATAAAATATAATACCATAAAATGGTGCCTTTGTGCAAGACTGCATTATTGGGAAAACTGAGAAGAAAATTCACCTTGTGGTGATTCCCCCCCCCCCCACTCTAACCTACTTCAAAAGCTTGTTGTGGGGATAAAAATAAATGGACAGGGGGAAGAACTATATATACTACCCTAAAGTCCTTGGAGGAAGGAGAGGATACAAATGAAATAAAGAAATAATAGCTAAAGGTAGTGTAAATCAGCCTAGCTTATCATACAGATGAAGCAGTAAAAATAGTAGGAATGGAGGGAATGAAGGAGGCCCTCTTGGTGATGTGTGAAGAAAGACCGCTGGTCCTGGGACCCCCAAGGACCATGTGCCAAAATGCCTAAGGCCAGCCCTGGGTCCTTTCTCTGACAACTCTGCTCTGTTTGATGGTTTCTGTCTCTGAAACCACCAAGCCTGGCCAATTCCTGCTGACAACACTCAAAAGTGTGTCCCCTGAGCAATCTGTGGGAATCTGTGAGCCTTATTACCTCATACCTCAAAAGTACAGACATAGATGGTAGCCTATTTTTTAAAAGTAAAACATAACACACCCTTGTTAGAAAAAAATGGTGAATGTGAATAAAATTCCGAACTGATATGACCTTGAAAGAGGTGCCAAACCAATATCAGTGTGTGTGTGTGTGTGTGTGTGTATGAGAGAGAGAGAGAGAGAGAGAGAGAGAGAGAGAGAGAGAGAGAGATGGATGGATAATACATTATGCTCTGTTTTATAGGAAGTCCTGGTTCTCTCCTGTGGGTCAGCTTTATTCTTCGAAAGAAGCATTAGCTACACCTTTGAAGACTAAACCTTAGTTCTGTACAGTCAAGGAATATTCATGCATGTTTGTTGAAACTATGCCAGGGAGCTTTTTCTCTACCCCCCTCACTTTCTCTTCTCCCCTTCTGCTAGGTGGCTTATTACTTCATAAATCTGTGCCTGAACAGGAGTTGAGGCTGGGGAGCAACTGTGCTGCTTCATGCATCACAAGCCTCTGTGTGTGTGTGTGTGTAGACAGAAACAGCACCTCTTTGGACCAGCTGCTCCATCCATCTGCAGCTGGGTCTAGGTGCAGTGATGTACGGTCAAGATCTGTACTGGGAGGTTTTTTTTATGGCAGTTTAATAGCAGCTGGTGTCAATGGCAATAGGCAAAACAAAATAGAAAGTAAGAAAAGAAAAAGGGGGGGGGAAATGGGAGAAAGAAAAAGAAAAAGAGAGAGAAAATAAGCTTTACTCCCAGCTATTAGGAAATAAGCTTAAAAGAAACAAATAAGCAAAGGGGGGGGGGGAGGTTTGAAGGATTATTGGCATTTTACAGACACTGTTCTTGAAATTTCATATTTCTCTGCCAAAACGTGGCATGAAAGTAAGGCTGAAATATATTGAATTGTGTGTGGACTATAATGTACGTATTCCTTCTGAAAAGGATGTGGGAGGCATTGGATTCTGCAGAGCTTTTCCTCTGGAAGAATAGGGGAGAAGGCAAATTAGGTTGGGACTGAAGTCTGCAGAGGGAGGGGAAATAGGGGAAGATCTCCTCCCCTGCTTCCTGCTGGCCACACTGTCCTGTGTGGAACTCTGCTCAGGGAGTGCTCCCTCTGGTGGTGGGAGGGGAGAATCTGGATCCAATCCAATCTATGGAATTGGGTGTGACTTCTCAGTATATGTCCCTGTAGCAAGATATCCAGACTTACCAATGTAACACATCATGATCTACAATATATTGGTTTCACATTCACTCCTAACGTGAAAATGCCCTCTGTGCAATTTGTAAAGTGGGTCATGGACAGCCTGCTTGTAACCCATCTCCACGCACTACTCAACATAAGAAGGACCTTGCTGGATCAGACTAAACTTCTGTCTTGGATTCTGTTTCCAAGTATAGCCAACCATAAGTGTCTCTGGGTGCTCAAAAGCAGGACATGAATGTAGCAATGGTTTGGTGGTCCCAGTATTAAGCACTCTCTCTGAATTAGGAGGTTCTATTTCGCAATCATGGTTAATTGTAGAGCTTTGTAGAGATACTTGAGGATTTTATACATTTTGCATTTTTGAGTGAATCAGATGGATTTTTACTTCCTGGAGTACTATGGAGAGTAGACTCAGTTATACTTTGGTTTTTGCATTTCTCCTGATTTTGTGATACAGTTCTCAGCTACCATAATGCATATGAAAATGGATATTTTAGTTTCAAATGCATATGCAAATGCATATTTTAGGATAACTTGCATACAAAAATTCATAGTTAAAGCTAACATTCATTCAAAAATGAATGAAATGCATACAAATGCATACAAAAATACATACAAAATGTGTATTTTGGGGGGAAATGTTCAAAAGTAATGCACATTTGTGTGTGTGTTTTAAAAATTGCAGATCAATGTGAAAGTGAGACAGACTGTACTTATGGATGAAAACAGATAAAACTAGCATGAATTGGAAATAGACCGATCCATCCTTCCCTAGAGCTGTGTGAAATACAGAGAAATGGTGGTGTGTGTGTGTGTAGGATTTCAGCGAATTTCTTCAGGGGAGGGGAAGAAATTCTCCAACAGTTTCTTGGGGATGAGGCTCACCATTAGTAGTGACAGTAGGACAGCTTCTTTCTTTATTCATAAGCCCTCCCCCACCTCTTCTGCAAGGGCCAGTAACAGTAACTGTATTGGCAGTCTGGCCTCCATTTTGTATCCTCCACAGTGCCCCGGACCTAACCTCATTCTGGGGCACTGTGGGGAGGAAATGGAAGACACCACAAAAAATGGTGGAGAATATTTGGAGAACATTCTGCAAAGAAGCCTTCTTTTTCTAGGGGTGGTGAGCAAAAACAGCAACATTCAGATCTTTTCTTGGAAAAAAAAAAGTTATTCTGAGAAATTTTGGCTCAGCTCTAGGCTTCATACCCATTGAAAGACCTATCCTAATTGAGGGTGTCTTTTCTTTTTAAAAGCCTAAATTAAGCACACCTACTTTTTAATCAGCTTATCTTGCATTTGAGTATGAGGAGGGGAGGCAATCAAGTGGAGGCAATCAAGTGGCTCACTCCCTAAGAATCTGCAGCCCAACTCTTGGTGGGGTATTGATTGATTCTATGCTCAGGACTCCTGGAATCAAGCTGCACCCATATGGTACATTACCCTGCCACCTGGAAGCTGATGAAGTAAACAAAGGCCCCAGGCAGCTTCAGTAACGTGAAGAGGGCACCTTTTGGTTATCGCCTTGCACTACAGAATCAGTTAACAATGTTGTAACACTTTCTTTTTTGACTATTACTTGATAGTGAGCCTATCTACACATGCAGGATATAACACTTCAAAAACGTTTTGAAAACTGTATATGGAGTGTGTCCTGGGCCCAACAGCTGTCGCTACTGTTTTAAACCGTTTTAAAGTAGTAGTGTAGATAGGCTCAGTAGTATTACAAAAAAGGGACCAACACCCTCTATCCACCCTCTCAATGCTTCAGCAGGAGTACCACCTCTTATCATTTCATTGCTGTTGTACTTCATACTGTCTTCCATCTTTCGAATCTTGTAGAACACACCCAAAACAACCCAGAGCCAAACTAACACACACCGCTTCAGTGCAGTTTTCACAACAGAGTCACTAAACTGTCTCGAAAGCTACACTGGCTAGAAATAATGAACAAATGAGATATTATTTAAGTAGTAGTAATTATTTAGGATAGATTTAAAATCTTGAGGCTTAGTATCTTAGTTCAGCAATGTTTGGTGCAATGCCACTATCCCTATCCAAGGATTCATCTTTCCCAAATTTACAGTCAACCCTGCAAAAATCTGTCCTCTGTCCCATTAATGCTGAACATGCAATGTCTGGGGATGGAGGGAAAAGTAATTTCAATACATGCTAAATCCCACTGCATAGGCTTCTGAGAATGCATTCTGGTGGCAGCTGTACCAGGGATTCAAAATGGTAGTTTGGCCATTGAATGAGTGAAGACAGAAAGTGAAACTGGAAAGTTGCAAGATAGCATGATTTGGATTAAAAACAAGCAAACAAACCCAACAACACCCAATATAACCCAATTTTCATTGCACTGCACAATTTTGAGCAGGAGAAACTAGAAAATGTGACTGTACATCATGTGGGGGAAAAGGTTCCTTTAGTGTTTCCCAGTCAGTGGTAACAGTCTGTCTTTCCCAAGCTTGGTGCAGAGGGTCACTTGAAATCCTCTGAAGAGCCAAGAGCACCATCTGCTCTTCCATCTGAAATGGTTGTGTTTTTTTTTTTGCTCTTTTATTGTTGTTGTTGTTGTTATTGTTTTTAATCTTGATTTGGTCTTTTGGTATTTGTGATAGAGCACGTAGCCCAGATGCCAATAATGAGAAAAATGTATTAAGTGATAAAAATTGGGGGGTGGGGGTGGGGGGGTGAGGGAGGCTTTAGGAATGAAAATGATGAGGTAGGGAAATGGTGCTTAAGGGACGGAGAGGGGGAAATAACATGGAGATGTTGCAATATTCAAACCAGGTGTGGCTGTGAATGTGAAGAGCTATCTTGAGAGGTTCCAGGAGATAGATCCCATAATCCCACACATCTGGGAAAGTGTTGGTCAAGACAGGCCTGAGCATTGTGCCAAAAACACCTTAAAAGATATTCCGTACGAGGATCCAACTTGCCACATTGTACAGCTGCTGTTTATTAGTGATGCTCATATTTTATATCTACTAGCAGGTCGGCATTCACTTACATGCTACGTGTGTCGAGGCAGATTTTTAGAACGCCTGCACTTGTACGCCTCTTTGGTATGGCTCTTCCAAGCATTTTCATGGATTGTGTGCCAAATCACAGTTTGTTGTTGTTATTATTTTAAAATGAATAAATGTAATGTAGTAGTTTTCTACTAGAAATTTGAACATTGGGTTGGCACCACTTTTGCACCAACTGGGGCAGGGTGGTGGCGGCAGAGGGAAGCATGAGGAAAATAAATATTTCATGAGTCTTTCTGTCCCCACCCCTCCCCTGTGGAATGTAGGATTTCGTCATGTAGGAGAAGAACCTTCAGAATGGAATTAGCTTTCTAACTCTTAGAAGGCTGAATTTGCAGGCATTGAAATTGAGAGATTCAAATCTATGTAGCTGCATTTTCCCTGTAGCTGCATTTTGTTTAGTCTTGTCTTGTTGAAATTCAGAATGTATATATTTTTAAAAATGGGATTACCATGTTGTAGGAGATTATTCTGCATTATGCTCCTTCACATGGGCTCTGTTACCTCCGCTGCCTTCCCTACCATGCCTGCTGCTTTGATTGATGAGTTGGCACAGTTGCTCTGTGGCTAAAAAGGGAATGGAGTCCCTTGTTATAACAGCTTCACTGACTACCGGTCTGCTTCTGGGCACAATTCAAATGGCTAGTTATGACCCAAAAAGCCCTATACGGCTTAAGACCTGGTTACCTGAAAGTCCCTCTTCTCCCATCTGTGCCTGTTCAGGCTTTAAGGTTATTGGGAGAGGATCTTCTCTCAGTCCTGCTACCATTAAAGACACATTTGGTGGAGATGCGAGACAGGGCCTTCTCCATGGCTGCTCCCAGGCTCTGGAACTCCTTGCAAAGGGTGGCTGGGTTCGCTCCCTCTTTGTTGTTCTTCTGCTGGCAGGCAAATATAATTTATGCAGGCAGGCCTTTGACACGTAAAACAGCATGGGTGCTGTTTTTATTCTTTCATTGTTGTGTTTTTAAAAAATGTTTTAGGACTGTTTCAACTCAGTTTTTATTTTAATTTTGGTTTAATTTAAACTGTTTTTTTAAAATGGCTAATTTTGAGTGCCATTTCTTTGGTAGAAAGGCGGGATATAAATTAAATTAATAAATAAGCGAGCAAGCAAGCTATATTGCTATGCCAAGCTCCAGAAAACATTCTGTAGAATCCTTCACCAGTTCATAATAAGAGGGCTCTCCTACATGTCAGTGGAAAGGGCAATAATGAACAGCAATAAAAAAAGGGATGGAAATAATTTGATTTCAACACAGAAAGCTGCCTGTGCAAGTGGAAAGTTAACATTGCAAATGAGGGGGGACACGATGTAAAGTTTGGGGATCCCAATCTAAGTCTTCATGAGATCATTTCAGTTCTGCTGATATGACCAGGGATGGGGAAACATTTTGGGGCCCAAGGGTCAATGCCCCCAAGGGTCAATGGCCCCAGGCAAGGATGTTGGCAAAACTTCCTTCAGATTAGAAAGGAAACAACATGCATGCACCAACTGGGGTGAAGGAAAGTTCTGCAGCATGGAGGCCTAGATATGAATAGAACTTAAGATGCTGGAAGGAGCTTAGTCATTCTGTGAATTTGGTCACTAGTGTCTGGAAGAGCAGCGCCCTATATCAATTCTTTAATTATACAATTAACAGTGCAGGGATTCTAATTATGTGGAAGAGAGTGGTTGCGAAAAGGTAGTTAAGGATAGGGATGTGTATCGTATCGTTAAAATGAACGATAACAATACGATAAGGTCGTTATTGTGCATATGTTTAACGATGATGATACGATAGAAAAACCTACGATAATCATTGAAGACGATAATTTTCAGGCGATTTTATCATTTTATTGGACTGCCATATAAATATACCTATAACTTCTGTATTTTAAAGGTTAGAGGCGTGAAACTTGGTCACAGTGCTTTTTAGGGGTTTGCACGGACCCCCTGGATCAGATCGGGACTGGATCGGGACCTCCAATTTTGTTCCGGATCAGATCGGAACAAAATCGGAGGTGCCCTGGATCAGATCGGACCCAATCCCGATCCAAAAATCAGATGTCCGGTTTTTGGATCGGCTGCCATTTTTCCCCATAGACTTGCATTGGAGGAAAGAAAGCTTTCCCCCAATGCAAGTCTATGGGGAAAAATGGTGGTGGTGGGGTGAGTGGGGGATTAACTCCCCCCTCCCTGTCCCTCCCCCCCACGCTTCTTACCTGCAGGGTCTAATGCTCCCGTCTGCTGGCGCCTGGCAGCAGACGACCCCGGCAGATAAGCCCCCTCCTCCCCTTCGCGCTCCTTACTTGGCGGGGCCGTCTGCTGGCACCCGTGGGTGCCAGCGGACAGCCCTGGCAGGTAAGTGGGCCCCCCTCCTTCCTCGTGATCCCCCTTACCTGCTGGGCCCATCCACTGCCATCCGCCGTCCCCAGCACTCCTTACCTGCATGGAAAGTCCACTCCTGGCCGCTACTGTGAAGCAGGCCTCGCAGCCTGCCCCTACGTAGTGCGCCAGGTGATGACATCACCTGGCGCGCTACCTAGGGGCAGGCCGCAAAGCCTGCTTTGCAGAAGCCACCAGGAGCGGAGGGGAGCGGACGTCCCAGGCAGGTAAGTGGGGCCCCATCCCTCCTCCCCCCTCACGATCCCCCTTACCTGCTGGGCCCGTCCGCTGCCATCCGCTGCCACCCATCCCTGACACTCCTTACCTGCATGGGACGTCCACTTCCCTTCGCTCCTGGCCGCTACTGCAAAGCAGGCTTCGCTGCCTACCCCTAAGTAGCGTGCTAGGGGCAGGCCGCGAAGCCTGCTTTGCAGTAGCATTCAGGAGCAGAGGGGAGCGGGCGTCCCAGGCAGGTAAGTGGGCCCCCTCCTCCTCCCCCTGCTTACCTGCCGGGACGGCTGCTTCCCTTCAGTGGCGCCACCGGAGGGAAGCGGCCACCCCAGCAGGTAACCCCCATCCCCGGCACTCCTTACCTCCCGGGGCCGTCCGCTTCCATCTGCTGGCGCCCACGGGTGCCAGCGGATGGAAGCAGACAGCCCTGGGGGGTAAGCCCCCTCCCCCATGCTCCTTATCTCCCGGGGCCGTCTGCTTCCATCCGCTGGTGCCCGCGGGTGCCAGCAGATGGCAGCAGACGGCCCCGGCAAGTAAGCAGCGCTGGGGGGAAGGGGGGCCCGATCCTCCGATTCAATCCGATCCAGATCGGGTCCTTTTTGGATCGGATCGATTGGATCGGCCGATCCAGGGGCAGGGGATCGTATCGGATAATTTTATCTGATACGGGCCGGATCGGGCCCAGATCATGGATCGGGCCCGATCCAGTGCACACCCCTAGTGCTTATGGGGTATGCCTAAGTATGTGTATGAAATTTGAGATTGATCCCTCCAACCCTCAATTTTATATGAATTTTATAAAGATGGTTTCTGTTCTGACAGGTCTGAATGGACGAAAGTGGCAAGCTGTCATTCTGATCTGTCAGAACTGAAACGATCTTTAACAAATTCATGTAAAATTGAGGGTTGGAGGGATCGATCTCAAATTTGTCACATATGTGTTGAAGAGAGGGTGAATACTAATCTGTGCGACTGTTTCTTCAGGCATGATTAGTTTGTTGAAGGATTTCAGATCCAAACTTTTACACAGATTGGTTTGGAAAACAGTAACTAAAGGTTAAGTGACATCATACCATAAGCATGAGCATTGCGAACAGGACATTTAGAATTAATCCAGGAAATAAAGGGTTAAACCAACCAGCATCAGGATACACACAGAAATGGCAGAGTTTGGATGTTTTAGTTATGCCAACTGTGAAGACATTTGTAATCAATCTTGGTTTGATGAATGAAAACACTAAAGTTAGTTAGCTATCCAAGTTCGGTACATGTTGGAACATTATAGACATAATAGCTTCTACCAACAAACCACCTAATTTTGAGTTTTGGCAGCATCCCTAGTCAGAACTTCATAGTCTTGTGCTAATATAATTACCAGACCTTCCACCCCGAGAACTCGCCTTATAAGCACAAACAATACTTAGCATGTGGCCCATTGTTGGCAAGGCAGAAGATCCCCCACAATCCACAATTGCTTTCAGGGAGCAGACTGAGGTCTATATGTGTCCAGACAAAAGCAAGGAGAGGGCCTTTTCAGGAGTGGTACACCAGCTTTGGAATGCCTTTCCAAAGCCTGGCCTTGACTTTGCATCAACAGTTAGAACCTGGACAGCAGCTTGAGCAAAGCTCACAGGTCAACTGGTCACAAACCTTTCACACTATGCACTGTAGTTTTAATTGAATCATAATAATTATTTCTAAATTTGAATCTATACCTATAAATTAGCATATGCAATATTTGTGCAAATAAGTGTCTTTTTTTAAATGAATGCATTTCCTCTTATTTTGGTGGTTCATAAGTTGTAACTTGCAAATGGCCGGTTTGCAGTCATAAGTTTGGGTTGGGTTGCCAAGTGCTTTATGTGCCACCAGGAATGTACAGTTTGAAGGTTGGCATTAGAATGTGATTCAGTATGCTCTATTCCCCCACTCCAAAATATGCATTTTCACTGGTGTTAGTTCCAAGCTAGTGCGAGCAGCATTTTAAAAATAAAAGAAAAAGAATCCACTCTAATAAATTTGGCTTTGGCATGACATGGGCATGACACTGAAGCCATCTGGCAAGGCGTTAACATGATTTAATTAGCTACCCTTTGTCCTTACACTACAGTAGCACTCTAGGGTGCCTTCCTCTTAATAAGGACTCTCTACTAAAATGTTAATAATGATCGGAATGGCACATCCATTAAGGCAACCTGAAAAGTTTTTCACTGAGCAACGAAATTGTGCCCAAAGTCACACAATAACACAAAGCTTGGAAGATGCAGTGTGACTGGTTGTGGCAGCCTTGAGAGTATATAATCTTCTCACCCACAAATCTAAAGAAAAGGATGTTTGGAGAATTTATCTGGCCCTTGGAGGCCTTGAGTGGAAGAATAGATGGAAGTATTCGTATTGCGTTCGGTGGGCTTTTCTGCATAAATAAGAGAGAGGAGCAATTATATGGAGCCATATTTATTTTATGTAAAAAGAAATGGCAGCCTTATGGGGGTTTTTTTGGGGGGGAATACTGCTGTTACTGCATCATTCCCTTGGTCATGCAACTGATCTATTCAGTACATGTACCATTATTCTTAAGAACCTCTGGTCCACTCCTAACCTTTAAACAGAAGTCCTGGCCCAGGGCTGCAGCATTGCCTTTGTTGCCTTCCCTGCCAAACCACTCATGGTTTCAACATCTATAGTCTTGCTATGGACAAAGATTTGTTTATTTAGTTAGTTAGTTATTGCATTTCAATACCACCAAATAGCCTGGGCAGTTGAAAGGTTAGCTGTCCATTGACCGGGCTGGGAAGAAATTTTGCCCTCGCTTGCCATTGGCCTTGGTGATGCATGTGTGTGTGTTGCAGGAGAAAGTGTGCGTGAGCTCCCTGCTCCCCACGGGGAATCTCCATAATGGATGAAAGAGGGTTTGGATCACGTTCCGTGTAGCACTGCCAGTAAGGCAAGTACTGTGACCCCTTTTTGGGTGTGCCTCCAAATGTTACCAAAATGAGAGGGGCAGGACTTTGAGGAGGAGGGGAAAACAATGTCATGAAAAGACCCCTGTGGTACCATCCCCTTTGGTCCTCCTTTATTCCTCGTTATAAATCAAAGGATCCCAACTATGTGGTGGGTCATCAGAATGCTGCTCACTGACTCTGTGACTCACTGACGCTTTTTGGTCTCACAGCAGCCAGCCCAACACTCTATATTTTTCCTACTCCTTCACCGCTGCCACCATTGACCGCTGTGCCCTTACCTCAGGTACTTCAAGAATCCAATCCAGGTTTTATAAAATAATAACTTTTATTTAACAAAAAGTAAGATTATGCAATTGCAAAGCTTATGGTTTCATCAAGTTCAATACTTGTTTGTTTCATACAGTTTCAGTTGCAATCCTGCCTATGCTACCCCCATTCTACACTCTCTCCTCCCAGTCACTCTATTCCCAAAATAATAAAAGCCATTGTTCCTACTCTTTTCTCTAGACCCTTCCACAGATAAACTCAGATTCTAACTGCCTCACTCTCTCCACATACAATCTCTACTGCTTCCCTTAACTCTTCCCTCTCACTCCTAACTGCCAATCCAGACCATTGAACCACCAGCCAATCAGCATTCACTTCACATTCTATGCACTCCCACCAGATTTAACCACTTATCAACCTTGTATTTGAAGTCCACACAGCACTTACATCTTAAATGGCAATAATCATTAAACATTACCAACACTTACATTATATATAACTGGCAATAAACATTTCAGCTCAGCCTGAGGAAACATTCTGTTTGCATCACTGCATGATCAAGCAAAGGGGCTGGGTCTTCCAGGATTTTTGTGTCTGTGGCCTAAGGTGGACCTTTGTATCCAGTGGAATGTATCTGAGGGTAAATCACAGAAAATTGCCTGCGGAGCCGCTGTGATAACTAGATTTCCCTTTTGTAACAAAAGACACAACCTGATTTTTCACTCAGTGGGAATGTTCATTCTTAAGACAGACATTGCATTTGGTTCTTAAGGCAGGATGCTGATGAGAATAGGAAAAAAAAGATGTTATCATTCACTGCTTTTTCAAAGAGGCTGATCAGTTTCAAAGTTCAGAGTATGCAAGGGCTGTTTCTGGAGGGGGAAATGGCGCTTAGCAACAGCAGACCAGGACAACAAGGCTGATATTGCTAAACAGATCTAAGAGCAGTGCTTTTGCCTACGGGGCTGCTAGAAGCGAGTCTGCCTGGCATTTTGTGGATCTGTATAGATATTACATGATTATCCCATTTCTGTGGGACAATCGTCCCATTGTCAGAGCCTCAGGAGTGGGCACCATGGGAACCAAGAAAGTCCAAGGCAGATATAGACAGCGATGCTGTGTTGCTGCGTATTTCATTTCATTGATTACATTTCTATACAGCTCAATAGCTGAAGTTCTCTGGGTAGTTTACAAAGTTTAAAAATCATTAAAAATTAGGGGTGTGCAGAGCGGGTCTGCTCCTCCCCAAAATTTGGGGCGGAGTGCTGATGAGGCAATTCTTCTCTCTGATTTTTGGAGGGGGGCCCTCCCCCTGCACCATCAGTTTACCATCAGAAGACTGCTCCATTTTTGGGTAACTGCACTATTATCGTCAATGGGAATTAACAAAAGTGCTCACATGTCCATCATTTTTAAAAATAAAGAGATGAAACTTGGCACCCTGGCAATTCGTAAGTAGGGTTTTAGCCATGCCAAGTTCAAAGATCACTTCAACACTTGATTTTTAGGATTTTTTTTAAAAAAATCCCCTCAAACCATTCCCCCTCAACCACCCCCATACATACACACATACTTCAGATGCATTTCATCTTCTCTCAAGAAAGTTTGCAGAAGTTTCAGAAACTAGAAACCTCATACAAGAACACACACACTCACTCAATAACACACAAAGGGGAGCATGGACAGACACACACAGAGAAAAGAAAACCCAGCAAAGAAAGCTGGCTCTGGCCGTGTTGGGAGAGGGAGAGGTGTTTCTTCTAGTTCCTCTCAACCCAAAATTAGGCACACTCTTTTTTCTGCTGATGCTGCTTGTCCTTCTGAAGTACAGGAGAAGAAGTCAGGGGTGTGTGGTCTTAAGGCTCCACCCACACCCTCTTCTGCAAAACTCAAGTCTAGCACCTGGAATCATTTATTATTTTTTTTGCTGGTAGAGGACCCCAGGTATGCTAGATCTTAAGAGGCTACACCCCTTTCAAGCCAGCAGTCAGTGTCAGGTTGGCAGCAACAGCAGCAGCGGCAGTGTGGTGGGCAAGGCTCCTGCCTCCCCCGTGCCCAGAGGCAGGCCATGCTGGATTAGTGGGGTAAGGGCAGAGGGGGCTTCAAAGATGCCCCCAGATAGGAAGGTGCTAGGGAAAGCTGATGGAACTTTCCCATTTCCGAGATGTTCAGTCAGCCTCAGCCGCATTGTGAAAGAGCAGTGCTACGGGCTCTTTCTTTTTATATAACTGCAATCCCTCCCCCTAAGCACCATGATTGGAGAGGGAACTGGGAGGAGACTGTGGCTATTGGTTAACCATAGATGTCAATCGCAAAACTATCCCTCCCTCACCCCTCAGTGATAGCATCTTCCTAATATGGAATTGTTCAGTTAGTTGTCCATCAACATAAAACGAGCCCTTGCATCACCTAAAAAACCTTTGGATCTATTCGGGGCTCTGAACAATCTTCTAACTGCACCATGGGTTTCCGACAGTTTTAAAACCACCCCTCATCAGACCATGATTTTGGAGGTCAGTCGGAAGTCCGTCAGACCACACCCCATTTTCGGTGCGAAGAGCACACTCGTATTAAAAATACATTTATATAAACGTATAAACAGACAACACACACAGAGACACACATATTTCTAAATCATTTTTAGACAATAAGAACGATGCAGGACCTAATGGAAAACTCATCATATGCTGCCAAATGCTTGAGAGAAGAGGAAGCTCTTAGCTTGGTGCAGAAAAGATACCAATGATGGCTTCAGGTGGGCCTCATTGGGGAGATTGTTCCATAATTGGGGGACCATCACTGTGAAGGCCCTCTCCCTTGTTGCTACCTTCTGAGCATCTCTCAGAGGAGGCACCTGGAAGAGGGCCTCAGATGATGAATGTAGTGTATGGGTCGGTTCATCTCGGGAGAGGCACTCTGTCAGGTATTGCGGTCCTGAGCCATGTAAGGCCTTTTAGGTTAAAACCAGTACCTCGAACCAGCCTTGGAAAAATACAGGCAACCAGTGGAAGTGGGCCAAAATTGGTCCCTATTAGTGTGTGTAAATACCACTGTGCCAGTTGTTAAGTTCACTGTCAGTCTAAGATATCCTATGGCTGGTCCATTGTAACTTCAATTGTTATTAAGTTAGCCAGGCATTCAAGTATTTCTTGCAAATTGGAGTTAAATATAAACTCTCCCCATCCTGCTTGCTTGGGGGATAGCTTTGCGATCACAAAATTTCTTTGTGTTCTGGTTGCTAGGGTCCCTAGATTGTGATATTCCGTCTTCTGAATAGATGGTTTATGGAAGGGATGCCCAACATCTGAGTTCTCATGGGCCACTGTATTCTCCAGAAGTATAATATGCCATGCAAACAATTTTTTCATGAGTGATCAGGGTCTATAGTAAAGACAGCCCTATCTAGCAGCTTGGGCTTCAGTGTTATGGGACATCTGCATGTGTTTGAAGTGCCCAGGGCATTGCATATGAAATCCAAAGAGAGATGTAACATTTAGGCATAGAATCTCTCTCTCTTGTAACCTTTTCTTTTCCAGAAGAATAAAAATGTCAGAAAATGACTTTGGCACGCTATTTAAAATTTGGTATTTTAAAATTTGGGGTTTGTCTCGTTCTATTTCATTATTTTTATGACATTCTATAACGTTATCTTTATGTTGTTCTAGTGTGTTCTACTGCCATATTCTATCATGGATGTTGCCTTGAATTAGAAATGAATTTGAATTTCAAGCCATCATAAGGGACTTTCAGCCCAAAATGTATAATATATACAAGTGTTTAAAATAAATACATAAAACTTCCCAGTGAACAAAGTAATTTACAGTTCTTATTTCATTTTTAACTTCTTTACAAATCTGGAAGATGAGACCGGGTAGGAGGCTTTGATTTGCCTGAGGCTACCCAGTGATGACTAAGTAGAGTTTTCAACCTGGTTTTCCCACAACCAAAAACCCAGCAGTCTCTCTAGCACAAGCCTTTGGCACTTGCCAGCTCTAGAGTTGAACTAATTGTGGACAAATAGTTATTAACGCTTCCTTTGTACATCCATATCAGCAACACCTAAGATCTGAAGTGGACATTTTCCATCATTGTCCTTCCAGAACTTTTATTAAGTTTCCATGTCACTGACAAGACCCTGGAGCTATGGATTGTCCAGATGTCCATGTGAAGTGATGCCTCATCCTCTCAGGGACTAAAGCATCTAGAGATACCTGGCCCTGGTTTTTAGGTACCATGTACATATTTCTCTCCATTGTCTCCATGGAATCTTTGAAGAGCAGCAGCTGAAACAGCAATACCGGCAACAATATCTAAGGCAGGGGTGAGCAACATGCAGACCATGAGGTGCAGACAGCCCGCATGCCCCGCCACACAAGTGTGAGCCTGTTTCCACACAAGGCATGTGCTCCCCCAGGTAGGGTGTCAGCAGGTGTCATTTGTATACATGCAGCACCTGGTGAAATTCCCTTTTCATCACAACAGTTAAAGCTGCAGGAGCCCTGCCCTCTTTTGTATCTGGTCACTCTGGTTGTGATGAAGAGGGAATTTCACCAGGTACTGCATGCATACAAATGACACCTGCTGAAATTCCTTGTTCTGTACAACTGCTAAAGATACAGAAGCCCTGTCCTCCTTTCCATATGGTCATCCTACCCCAGGCACCTTGTTCACTTGCAAAATTGTTTTTTTTATTTTGGCTGTTGCTGTGATTTTAGCAGCAGTTTTGGCAAATACAGCAATTTTGGCGGTAACAGGGTTGGGGTGCAACCCTTAGACGTTATATACCAATGATCTAAGGCCTTGTGGAGGGAACATTTTCCATCCTTGGATATTCCCCATCCCAAGCCTTCATAAGTCACCACTGTTTTTCAAAATAATCTTATTCTGTGTTTTATGTATTCATTCTCCCTTATTTTTAGGCCCCTTGGGTGCCTCCCATCAGGCAGAAACGCTATAAATATAAACATTTAAAATAAGAAACAAATAAATGAATGTACAAGGGTCCATGATGAATACCACCATTTCCAGATCCTGAAAATACTCAGACCCATTCCACTTCGTGTTGTGCAGCAAGCAAGCAACTCTTTGCAGACACACTGCTACACTGAAGCCTGCTGTTGTTGCCTTATTTGTGCTGTTGCCAAGGCTCAAATTGTTGCTCACATGTGTTTTGAGTGTTCAAGGGCCCAGGGCATGACTGCGTTCCGAACAACTTGTGGAACACATTGCGCTAGTATCAGCATCTGGCGCCACTGCATTCTTTATAGGACACGGACCTCTGAGCATTCAAAACTGCCTTAGGACCAGCATGTGAAAACATTTGCTGTGGGGGCAGCCATTATTGTGAGTCAGATTCTGTTTTTCTTTCTTTTCCAGGCAAAGTTCAGTGCAAATTTCTCTAAAGAATCAGCATGAACCAGTCCGAAGTTATCTGTCTCTGGCAAAACAAAAAAAAACACCAGCAACTCATTTGTCCAGAAGGAGAGGCCTAAATTAAATGTGTGGAAGCCGCTTGAGCAAACCTTTTGAAATGGGCCCCTCATTATCATTCTGGATTCTTTCTGCTCCAAACAAGCCAAACCATGATTAAATAGTGCATACCTTAGAGCCGCACAATGTGCATTTATTTTTAATGTTGGATGTGTCCCAGGAATTGGTAATCCCACAGTAAAGCATCAGCTTTACTGAAAATCCAGACTAAAGGTCCAATAACTCTTGTCCCAGCAGCTGATTCAGTTATTGCCGTGGCTGCGTTATGATGAATAGCTCTGACACAGGACTTAAAATGACTAATGAACTCCATGGAAGGAGGAATGGGCTGCAAATGTCTATACATATGTATTAAAGCAACAGCCCCATGAGTCACAGGGCTTGGAGCACACAGCACTAGATGTTCATCTCAGGTCAAGGCTGCACCTGTGCATGGCACAATATGACATGGATTGTAACTGTGTCATCTGTTCTGATGCCATATGGGAAGCTGTGCATATATGGCATTGTGTGGGGTTACCATCAGGCTGAAGTTTAATGGGGGGACCGACCTCTTCTCCTGCTGCTTCAGCTGACGTAATTGATCTTCAGGGGCACCTATGTATTCTTTAACTATGAGACCTACAAAAAAAACCTACAACAAATCCTCTTTGGGCTGAGCCAAAATTCTTTTCCTCATCTTTCACAGCCTCATTTGTTAACTGGGAAAATATGTGTGAATGGTGAGGGGATTTCACTGAGTCATTCAGTGCATGGGAATGAAAGGGGTGGCGGTCATAAAACTTGGCAGGGGCAGTAGCTGGGGCCGCCACTGGTTAGCCCCCACCATTTTCCTCCCAGAACGCCTTTGTGTTTCAGGGCAATAAATATGGCACCCACCTGCAGTCTACAGAGCCTGGGGAAAGCATTGCTGCCACTGTTGTTCTCAAGTGAGGACATTCAACTCGGACTTAGAACATTAAAACCTAATGTTTGGGAGGGGGGCAATTTCATCTCGAATGTATCCAAGAGTGATCTTTAAAATCTACCCCGAAACCCAAAGCCTGAAATGATTCCCTAGTTACCACACTGAGAGCGGAATCAGTGTGGAAGAAGGAAAGCCAATATACCCCACTACTAGGGCAGTGCGGGGGATGTGTGGGTGTGCGCATGCACGCACATGCACATATGCATCAGGTACATTTTGAATGGCTCCTGTGCAGGAAGAAACATGGTAGAGCTTTTGAGGTGCTGTGATTTTGGATACTTAGGGCTGCTGGGGGCAGGGGGTGAATTTCATTGATGCCCTACCACATGGTGCCACATGGGGGCAGTGTAGTAAAATCAGCAGGTACACACACAGCACTAGGTCCCTCTAGGCAGAATAAGATACTTTTTGGGCAGTAGTATGAGAGAATTGTAGCAGGAATAAAGAAAGGCTATGGAGCTGGACCAGCTAATAGGGGGTCTAGGGCATTGGGCAGGCCTCAAGAGTGACAAAGAGCCCAACTCTCCAGCACCGCGGCCAGTTTTACTGTGGACAGAGAACTGTGTGACACCCTGCTAGCAACGGAGGTAAGCTTAGCATCACTTGAAAGCCAGCAGCAGAGCTAAACTTAGCATCATTGATTTGGATGGGATGCAATCTGAAAATGTTCCTGCAATATTTATTTAGAGGGAAATAATGGTCCCTGCCCGGCAACTGACCAGCTCATTTAGAAGGACCTGGCACAAATATATGGAAGTTCATTGACTCAAGAAAGCGTCAGTTCCTTTTTCAGAACCTCACAGGAGTCATTCACAATCTGGCCTGAGCGTAGCAGCTCTTCCTTCGTGGACATCTCTACTCTTTCCTCAATGCTACTTTTGACTTCGCATCCCTTTGTTTTTGAACCAAGAGAATCTTAGATTTGGGGGGTTTGTTAAAAGTTTGTTAAAAGTTTTCCCTGGCTCACTTTTTTTTTTTAAAGTAAGTTAATGTCTTTTACAGAAAAGATTAATAATAATAATAATAACAATAATAATTGCACCACTAACGAAAGGATGTGTATGTCAGCTGCACATGTCTTTATATTTACACTCTGAAAAAAATGCAGACATGTTCTGAGTACACTGACATATTACGAAAGGTACTTTGCAACATGTTAATGAAGTCAAAATATGCCAGTCTTTGTTTCCCTATGCCATCACAGAGGAAGTGATGAGCAATAGCCCAGCATGATAAACTATAGTTTTTCAGTGCTTTCAATGAGCAAAATGACCAGGATATTGACTAAAATGTCTTGAACATGAGGTGCCACCAGTTGGGAAGTTAGAAATACCTGCATGGGGAAAAAAACAAGTTTCACACATCCATACACTTTGGATTATGGGGCTTTTCAAATACAACAGCCTTCTCCAGCCTGGTGACTGCCAGATGCGTTGGACTGTAATTCCTGTTATCCCCAGCCAGGATGAATAATGACCTTGCTGGCTGAAGATGGTGGGCACTATAGTTCAGTATTTCTAGAGACCACCAGGTTAGGGAAGGCTGAAATACAATGTACCGGGGGATGATTTACACAAAATTGTAGCTAGTAACATTAACATATCTTGGCAGCAAAAGAACTATTCAACTTGCAAACAAGAAAACGTTTGTAAGTGTAAATCACCACCAGTGATTTTCTGTTCTGGATAGTCAAAGATACTGAATGAAAGGAAAGACTAGGTAAAGGAGGCTTTGGCTCCTTGGATGTTAGGACAGAGTCTGTGGGGCTGCCTTGACAGCACCACTTGGGTGTTGCATTCCCCCTAAACATCGCAGTTTCGCTCCTGTGGGGTTGCACTGGATAATCCCCATGCCGAGGAGGGAGCACAGGGTTTCCAGCAGTCATCCGAGTACTGGAACCTCTTCCTGGCTTCCAGCAACCAATCACCATCTGCCCAGACCACCCCCACGGATTGACCATGAATGAGGACAGATGTCAGAAGAGCCAGAGGGTGACCTCGCTTCCAATGAAAAAGTCATTTTTCTCATTTATGAGAAAATGCCCTGGGAGGACACCCAAACGGCATTTGGAATACTTTCTGGCAGGTACAAACAAGTTAACAACAGAATCAGTGGCTAAGTTTCTCTTCTCCATACAAAAGTCTCATAAAACCCAAGTTGTAACTTTTACTTCAAGTTATTGTTCTTAATTTTTAGTATCAGGTGTTTTAACTATGTTCATATATTTTAAATATGTGTACTTTTAAACCATTTTTAGCATGTATAATGAATTAATGATTGTGTTTTTATGGTTCTAACAATGACTGCCATTGTTTATATTGGGTCTGTGACCGCATAATAAAATGATTGATTGATTTTTTTTTTAAAAAAAAAGTCAGGGTAAATTCCTGACTTTTTAACAGCGCAGCTTCACAGAAAAGCCCCAAAGTGGCTGCGAATCTGCACCTGTGCTGATTTGCAGCCACCACGGGGCTTAGAAGACATATAGACAGTCCCTATGTTATATAGATTGTGGCAGGCAGGAACGTACTTGACCAAACTTTCCCTCTATGAGCCATTTGTGAATCATTGACAGCTCAGCCCATTGTCCTTCTCTAACTGCAATTTCCCTCTCATTAGATCTCATTCGTTATTCATTCCTAATGAAGTGTTTGCTCAAACTGCCATCCTCTTAGTCTCCACCATGAGCACCAATTCTCAGTATGGCACTCTTGGGTTTTCATCTCTAAACGCACTGAACCTTATTACAAACCACTCTGCTGTGATTTGTTTTGCATTATTTATTTACAAATAATAATAATAATAATAATAATAATAATAATACCACTGCTCTCTCAATTGTCCATTTTGTTAAATAGAGGGTGGAACATTCAACAGCCATAAAAACCAGCTTTCACGAAAAGAAGAAAAAGCAGCAGATTATTTTGATAATTTATTTTCATGAGAACCAGACGGGAGCATTTTTAATCAGATTGATTTGACAGTTATGGCATAGATGGAATAATGCATAACCCCATAAATATCATGGCTTAATAATTTGACCAGAGCTAACTGCTACAGACCTAGCTAGATGATGAAACAACGGCAGAAGAGGATTCTGTTTTTCTATTGCAACTTTCCAGGGAAGAATGCAAAACCAGTGAGAGTTTGTTTGCTGTCAATGATTGTTTAGTGCGCCTAACCATTCCCACCCTCCCACCCGTACCATCATCTGGTACACTGTATTAAAAGTTTCTATAAACAGAGGTAGATAATAATCTATTGACGAGGGCCAGATCCACACCAAGCAGGATATAGCACTATGAAAGTAATATATGGTATGTGAGTCAATGGGCCCCAACAGTTGTCAGTACACTTCAATACTGCTATAAAGCAGTAGTGTGGCTCCTGCTTCTTATATTCCGCTTTCATACCGCTTTCATAGTGCAATATCCTGCTTGGTGTGGATCTGGCCCTAAAGTGTAAGGATGTGCAAAATCTTCCACTTCCTCCTTCCCCTCATGGATATTTCGGCCTTCCAAAAACTAGGATCACATGATGTTTAGGACATGTATTTGAAGATATCTACAGCATCTCATTATTGCACATAATTGCTCTTTATTCCTGATTCGAAGGTCCCCTCCCTGGGGGACTCAAATTCCCACGACAAAGGTTCAACTGGATTTTTTGCTGCATGCCTTGCCATTAGGAAGAATGAAGCAGCTGTGCCATAAAAGAGTCACAATTTATTTGTTATTTAATTCACGTTCATCTTATTATATCTTTACTCCCAAGGAGAGGTGCTTGCAGGATTTTCTGTCTCAAGTGCTAAAATAACTTTGCCAGCTTCAGGTACTATGATTCTGAATAGGGGTGGAGTGACTTTGAATTGGGCACAGGAGTAGATAGTCAGCCAGTGAAGTTCTTTTAAGATAGGTAAAATTAAATAAGCACCAGCTCTCCTGCCGTCAATGTTTTCTCCCCTCAAGCTTACAAATTGAAATGGTAATCTCCAGCTTCTTGATTACTTGGGGATAGACACCCCAAGCTGTCACTTCAAGTAGCAGGCTTGAGCACCTCCAAATGAGTAAATCTGCTTGTGAGTAAGTTCTGCCAGCCTGCGCTATTTGAAATAGCACATCGTTCCCCCTTTGCGTTTCTTGTTCCTCACCATTCCTTCTCTGATCCTTGTGTGTATCCACTGCAAATGTGTAAAGATCAGCATTGGAACAAAAAAGGATGATGAGGAATATGGAAGAATGCAACAGGATGTACCCTCCACAAACATACCCTTGATGAAATGGAAGGAATAGTTGCCGGGAATCTATTTTGCTTCATAGACCTGGCTTCATTAAGAGGAACTGAAGAGGTTAAAACACCGTTGCCCCTCTCGAATGATGTGCCAATTAAAAATGCAAAGCCCAAGAAATGCAGCTGGATAAACGAAAGCAGCCCAGATGGTATAACAACAAACTTCTGGCAAATCTTGGGGCAGACAGTCTTCTTGCATATTTTATTTCCCAGCCCTGTGTACCACTGGACCTGATCATACCAGTCGGCGCTCAGGTGGAAATGCAAAATGAAGGGTGACTGGATGCTCTCTCTGTGCTCTCAGGGTATCACAGTTCCAGAAACACTTCCACTAAGTAGCAGGGTGTTTATTTACGCATTCTTTAATCACCCTTTATATCTGGCATTTTCCTCTATGGTGAAATGGTTCCTTTATAGGTGAGCTATCCTGTCATCTTCAGAGACACACAGATCCATGTTCAACTACACAGAGGGAGAGCAGAATTTTAGCATGATGATCTGTTCCAGAACCCTTTCTCTTTTGGACTTGCTCCAAAGCCCTTTTGTGCAATTGTCGTGTTTCCAATACGAAGTAACCTGCTCGCCATCCCCTGGACTGATGTGTGGATCAAAGTGTCGTTTTCTTTCAGATTTCGCACTTCTTACAATTTTGCAGTGCAGTCTGTCAGCTCAAAAAATAGTTGAAATGTATTTAAAAATGAAGTTTTGGGGTTGCGTCTAATCCCATTTGTCTGCCTATACTGTCTGACTGGGGCAGACTCTACCTATTTCAGCCTACCAGAACGGTATTCCATTGCATTTGTGCAGAAATAATAATAAAAAAACATGGTAAAATAAGAATTAGGGTTTGACTTTCCCTGCCTTTTTTTGTATATGGTCACTCTAGTATAGTGCCTGCAACTTTAACTGTTGTGATGAAGAGGGAATTTCACCAGGCACTAATTGCATACAAATGACACTGGCTGAAATTCCCTTTTCTCTACAACTGTTAAAGTTACATGAGCCCTGTCTTCCTTTTCATATGGTCAGCCTATATTCCCTCTTCATCACAACAGTTAAAGTTGCAGAGGCCCTGCCTTCTTTTGTATCTGGTCACTCTAGTATAGTGCATGCACCTTTAACTGTTGTGATGAAGAGGGAATATCACCAGGAACTAATTGCATACAAATGACACTGGCTGAAATTCCCTTTTCTCTACAACTGTTAAAGTTACATGAGCGCTGACCTGGATTTTATCTGGTCACCCTACTAAAATTATACTAACATGGTTTCCTCTGAATTATGGCCGCCAGATCAAACTGAGATATATAACTGGAGTGTGCTCTAATAACACCTTCTCCTTAGCCATATTACAGGGATTAATTAGTGTAAAAACAGCCTTTCTCAGAAGAAAGGTGCTAGGTAACTGTAAAAATGAGTTTTCCTGCTGTTTGTTAATTATCTAAGTGAGTCACATGTATAATATAGGTCATGATGTACAATCCCCTCCCCCCCCCCCCAACTCACATTCCCAGGAGCAATACTTTGTGCAATGTAAGAAGTTGAGATGAGTGTGTGCCTTTGCAAGTGACTCTTTGCTTAGCTGGTTCCTGAGAGAATGAGGGCCTGTCAAACAGCAACCATGCAATAAATGCTTCTATCAGATTTCTGGGTGGTATTTCATTCAGGAATAATTTTTGGACGTGTGTCAGTAACATGCTTTCTTTGTACTGTATAGTGTAGCATAGTCTGGAAAGTCCCTAGTTCATTTTAATTCTCCTATAAAGTGAGAGCTTTTCTAATTGGCTGTTAATTGGCTGTTAAGCCACTATATCAACTTTTGATTTTGTTGCAGATCCAAGCACTACACAAGGAGTGTTATATAATTTCTAGGTGGCACTGTGGTTTAGCAAGATAGTGCAAATACACAAGTATTTTTTTTTCTTTTGGTTTTAGAATTAAATACAGGATTCTCCTGCTCTAAGAAAATCAAATGTAACAGAAATTGGAGGGTCATAATGTCATCAAAAGAACCCATAAACAAGCTCCAGCAAGGGCCAGGTTCCTGTGCAGGAAGCTGTGTTTCCCCAACTCTAACCCTAACCTGAGGATTAACCCTAACCCTCAAATGCCAGTGAGACATCAGTCAAAATCAGTAGGCAATGTCTCCTGGTGGCCCACTCAGTCTATCTTGCCTTGCTAGGCTCTACAAAGGCCCCAATTCCAACATTTCCTCAACCCTATCCCTAACCTGAGTCTTCACCCTTATTCTCTCATACCACTGGGCTGTCCCTGCAGGCACTCAAAGGCCCTTTCTACACCATAGGGGTGTAGAGAGAGGGAGGGCAATCCCAGAAGTACCTAATACACGCCATTGGCGTACAGGGAGCAGCCGGGGCCATCCCAGGCAAAAAGCCTGGTGTGAAAAGGGCCAAAGTCAGTATTCTGGCTGTCCTAGACAGGAGCTACACTGCTGCTTTAAAATGGTTTATAACAGTAGTGAAAACTGTTGAGGCACAGGACACACTCCATATACAGTTTTTAAACCGTTTTCAAAGCATATCCTGCTTGGTGTCGATCTGGCCCCAGTGTCCCTTTAAAGTCAATTGGCGCCATTCTAGAATCTATATCAGAACACCAAAATCCAACAAGAAATTTGGATGGTGAGAGTTTCATAAGAATCCCAGGAAGAACAGAATAAATGCAAACTTCAGATGCAATGTTTGAGCAGTGACATCATAATAGTAAGCTAAGAAGTTTCTGGTCAAGCCCAGCAGAAAAATCAAAATTATAAGGGTGAAACCGAACTTGATGGCCATATTTGAGACAAACCTAATATTTTGCTTCAGACCACAGTTGATAAGTGACGCTGAATATTTTTGTCTTTCCTTTTGACATCTGACACAGCCAGGGTCTTAAGCCATATGGCTTTGCTTTACTACATTCTTTGTTCGTTAAGTACTTCTAGAATGGTGCAAGTCAGTCCCTTGCGCTCTCTTCTTTTGACGCATGGCAAGTTGAATGATATATAGGGTGATCAACTATGGTTGTTGGCGGATGTTGGCATCAGTACAAGGACTGGAATGTTTTGATAATCTTTGGATTCCCCCCCCCCAACTTATTTCAGTTGTTTTGGTTCTTTATAACTAAATAATTTTGCTTCTTACTCATGGCAGAGCTGTGGTAGCCTCATGAGAGATGTTTATTAAATTGTGAATGATGTGTGTGTGTGTGGGGGGGGGATAGGTAGAGAGATCTTTCCCCTTTCCCTTATAACATTTGAACTTGTGGTTATCCAGGAGAGTTGATGAGCGATAGGGATGTGGAAATCAGCAAAACTCAACCATGTCAAGGTTCTCCAAGTTCCATGGTCTCTTGCTTCTTATCCTCTTCCTTATCATTGCTAGCCCTTGCTTGCTTGATAGACAGAGAGCAGTGAGCAAGTAGGCAGGAGCATCTTCTGCCCCTCCTCCTCCTCCTCACCACCACCACCACCACCACCACCACTACCACTATCTGGGCCAGAGTGAGAGGCAGATGAACAAGGAGGTTGCAATGGGGAAGAGGAGGAGCAACTCCAGAGGGGATCTTGTCAGTGAGTCCCTACTGGGGTGTGGGCCCTTGGCAGGTGTCCAACCATGCCTACCCTTGACATCAACCCTGCTTGTTTCATTCTCAAACCTACAATGAGACCAGGTTTATGAGTCTGCTGCTGCACACCTGAACATTTCAACCTGAGGTGGGGTGGTTGGCTGGCTCTCAGACAGAGGCCTTCTTGGTGTTAGTGCTCCTACTGGGAAATGATCTTCCCAGACAGATTAGCCCTGGGCTTATAATTGCTTTTTGGCATCATTTCCCAAAGCATTTGAAGTACAAGGTAAAAACTTGCTGAGAGATTTATGCTGCCTTTGCAAGCATGTAGACTTTTTGTTTATTATGTTTGTATTTACATTTTCATTGTTTTACTTTTCCTTGTAAACTGCGCTGGAAATATGACTAAAGATCTTCTACTTCGTCATCAGCATCATAAAACAGCAGCAACACTTTTTCAGCAAGAGCAAACTCATCCATTTTGCCTACTGTATCTGACATGGCTTCATTCCAAATGTGGTCTCCTCTGTGGTCTGGATTATCACTTGACTTCCTGAGCAAAATTCCACATGATGCACGTGACTTACTCCCCTTCTTGCCCCTTCTTCCTCTTGAGTTGTTATAATCAATGCGCTGCTCTGACAGGTATTTTATTTCCCGGATATTTCCCCACTCCAAGTGAACATTACAAAGTGATACTAGGGAATCTTTGATGGCTTAGTTCCCCTGACCTTCTGGCACATCGGGAGGGGGGGGAGCCTTGTGATATGCATGCTGCTGAGTTATAATAGGGATGCCACTGCTCAACCTCCTGTTTGGGCTGGACTCCATTTCTCAGCCTCCTATATGGCTGTGGGAGTTTCATGGACTGATGCCTAGCTATGGAGGAACAAAAGCAGTAAGCTACAGATGTTTTTCTCACCCTGAGAGTAAAAGCATGAGATATTTGCCTTCATATCCTCATTTCCTTTTTCTCTCTCCCACCTAATGCCTTTGATCATCTGGCCCTGGATGTCATCTCATTCCAGTTGGTGTTTCCCTCAAAGCAGAGAAAAGTCTAAATTACTAAGATGTACGGCAGCCTCATTCCCCCAAGTACCAGTCCAGGGAGTATGCAAACATCTGTGATCCTAGCTGTACAATTAATAGGCTTGAGTGAAATTGTCTATTCTCTTCTGGGTAGCAGTGAACCATTTCCTCACAAATGGGATGGATGTGCTCTATTGGGTAAGCTTTCTGGTCGAAAGAGAGGAGAGGTGCCAGGTAGTGACTGAACGGATAAATGCTTCACCAGGCAGTTTAATGACCCGGATAACATGAAGTTTACAAAAGTGCCCCTGTATGCACTTTTGGAGGTACTTATAAAAATATAAATCAGCACTAAATTTCAGCTGGGCGTAGACAACTAAACTGACAGCCGTGTGCTTAAAGTGCGGCATCAAGAGGGTTGGTTGCATAGATCTCCTGCCTCTCATCCATGTTGGAACTCAAGGTAGCATGCAAAGGGTTCTTGGGCAGTCTCCCATCCAGGCACTGACTAAACCAGCCTCCCCCAATCTAGTACTCTCCAGATGTGTTGGATACAACTCCCAACACCCTATTTATTTATTTATTTTATTTATTTATTTATTACATTTGTATACCGCCCCATAGCCGAAGCTCTCTGGGCGGTTTACATAGGATTAAAAACAATTAAAAACAATATACAAAAATTAAAACAGCAAAAACATACAACATACACACAAACTGTACATTTAAAAACCACTTCAACACTTCAAAAAACTACAAAAACAAAACAAAACAAACCCAGGCTCCTCAGATATTGCCAAATGCCTGAGAGAAGAGGAAAGTCTTGACCTGGCGCCGAAAAGATAACAATGTTGGCGCCAGGCGGGCCTCGTCGGGGAGATCGTTCCACAATTGGGGAGCCACCACAGAGAAGGCCCTCTCTCTTGTTGCCGACCTCCGAGCTTCCCTCGGAGGAGGCACTTGGAGGAGGGCCTTAGATGTTGAACGTAGTGTTCGGGTAGGTTCATGTCGGGAAAGGCGTTCCATCAGGTATTGTGGTCCCAAGCCGTGTAAGGCTTTATAGGTTAAAACCAGCACCTTGAACCGGGCTCGGAAACATACAGGCAGCCAATGCAAGCGGGCCAGAGTAGGTCTTATATGTTCGAACCTACTGGTTCCAGTTGTCAATCTGGCCGCTGCATTTTGCACAAGCTGCAGCTTCCAAACCACCTTCAAAGGCAGCCCCACGTAGAGTGCATTGCAGTAATCTAACTTGGAGGTTACCAGAGCATGGACAACTGAAGCCAGGTTATCCCTGTCCAGATAGGGACGTAGCTGGGCCACCAACCGAAGTTGGTAGAAGGCACTCCGTGCCACTGAGGCCACCTGCGCCTCAAGTGACAGAGATGGTTCTAGGAGAACCCCCAAGCTACGAACCCGCTCCTTCAAGGGGAGTGCAACCCCATCCAGAACAGGTTGAACACCCTCCATCCGGTCAGCGGAACCACCCACCAACAGCGTCTCAGTCTTGTCTGGATTGAGTTTCAGTTTATTAGCCCTCATCCAGTCCATTGTCGCAGCCAGGCACTGGTTCAGCACATCCACAGCCTCACCTGATGAAGATGAAAAGGAGAAATAGAGCTGCGTGTCATCAGCGTACTGATGACAACGCACTCCAAAACTCCGGATGACTGCACTCAACGGTTTCATGTAGATATTGAACAGCATGGGGGACAAAACTGACCCCTGTGGAACCCCATACTGGAGAATCCACGGGGCCGAGCAATGTTCCCCAAGCACCACCTTCTGGAGCCGACCCACCAAGTAGGAGCGGAACCACTGCAATCATGTCACTTGGGGAAGATGGGAGTTGAAGTTCAACACATCTGGAGGGCATTGGGTTGGGGAAGGCTGAAGGAGACCCAGTCCTATGGTTCGGCCCAGTGATTTACGTAACTTTCAGGAGGTGAGGCAAAAATGCCCTCCCAAGATTGGATTAATCTTTGGGCAAGTAGACAAATTCCAGAACTTTGAGGACAACCAAGCATCTTCTTTCCTTCCTTCCTTCCTTCCTTCCTTTCCCTTTCCCTTTCCCTTTCCCTTTCCCTTTCCCTTTCCTTTCCTTTCCTTTCCTTTCCTTTAAAAAAGCCCTTGCTGAGTTTCTAGGACAAAATGCTCCCATTTCCCATTAAATTGTTGTCAGCTGCCTTGAGTGCCATTTTGTGGGGAAAAGGTGGCACATAAAAAAAGGAAAATGCCCTGCCCCATTCATCTATGGGAACAGCTGTATCCTGCCGCCAACGAATAATGTCTCTGGGAATGATGCTACATCATGTAGCATCATTCCCATGGTTATTCTGCTCCAGGAGTGCCACTGGGCTGCTGTGGGCAGTCACATGGCCTCTCAAAGTGGCAGCAAGACTTCTTTGGTTGTCAAAATAAGAAAAATAGAGGGGGAACCCCTCAACAACCTTAGCTTTAAGGATAGGGCCACCTCCTCTGACAATTCTTACCATCTGCTCCCCTCAAAAGTTGCCAGATTCTGCCCTCCTTTCCTGGGAGATCAATGAGATGTCGTGTCCAGTTTTAGACCATTCTGACCAATGTGAGGCAGTGTAAGGCTTCCTTTGATCCTAGAGTCAGACTGCACCAGTTCTCCAAGAGACCACACAGCATCTTCACATCCAAGAAATGTAGTCTATTGATGGAGTGATGCATCACTCTAGGTGCTAAAGGCTTCTTATGTTCTAGAGCTTGATAGACACACACACACACATACACACACACACACACCTCATTTTAAAAATAACTCTAGATCAGTTTATTACTGCATTGTATTCTCTGCTAGTAAAGTTAAGCAATCTGAGAAGTCAGAACAAGTTTATTCTGATGTACTGTTAAATTATATAGCTCAGATATTTAAGGTTTTTTTTCCTCCTTCAAATCATCTACTGTATCTAATAAGGCTTTTTCTCTTCACTATCATTATTCCCCCCTCCCGAAAGCATTTCCAATAAGAACCCTCCAAATTATGCCCCCTTAGCTAGCTCATCTGTTCAGTCAATAAGCAAATTTTTATTGCTTTTATGAATTAAAGAATCATTTCCCAAACATCTGTAGTTGAATCAGTCTAGGGAGCTTTGGAAAAATCAATCAGTAGGGAACAGCTTTCACTTCATGTGCTTTAAAAAAAAAATTAATAAAGTATTTACACATGTTTGCTCCAACTGAAATGAGAAAAGAACCCACTAGCTTGGGCATCACACAAGCCACTGACAGCTCTGAAACACCTCTTGCAGCTGGCAATAAAACGATTAATCTGGGTGTTACCTACTGGAGAAAAATTATAGCCATCACAATGCTATGTGAATAAAACAAAATGACTGTGATCTGTAGAGAACAAGAGCGGCATCAGTTTAATTGCGCTCCTATTGCATCAATATATTTTACTACTTATATCCCACATGTTATAAGCCTCGTTCACATGCTTATGGTTGGGGGTCTAGGATTGGGACCATTGCTCCCTGATTTTGGGATGGATGAGGATTTCATTTCATAAGAAAATAAGAAGTGCCACGCTGGATCAGACCAAGGGTCCATCTAGTTCAGCACTGTGTTCGCACAGTGGCCAACCAGATGTCAACTAGGGACCCACAAAGCAGGGACCCACAAAGCAACAGCACCCTCCCACCCATGTTCCCCAGCAACTGGGGCATACAGGCTTACTGCCTCGGATACTGGAGGTAGCACATAGCCATCAGGGTTTGAATCTATTGATAGCCTTCTCCTCCGGGAATTTATCCAACCCCCTTTTAAAGCCATCCAAATTGGTGGCCATCACAAGTGTGAATTTGCGCAGTTGAAAATCTGTTCAAATTTGGAAACTCATCATATGATATGCAAATTCATTTTTTCCTTTGAAATTGCACACTTTTTTTTGGTGACGCACTTGTAGCCATCTTACCAATAGTGACCAGCCAGGAAGCTGGTGTGAAGCTGCCAAGTAGTTCAGCAATGAGCTGGGTAGGTGGAGGCGGTAGATGGAGATCAAGCCACCTAGCAGGATGCAGGATCAGTACATGGACACATTAGGAAAAGTCACTAGAGGGACCAGAGGCCTGTGTCAGGAGAAGAATGACTGAAGCTGCCATTTGAGTAGAAAAAGCAACATTCTACCTAGTGTCCTATACTTACGTATGTCCTAGCTTAGCCTTCTCTGGCTCCCTCCAGATTTTAGAAAACTTTCAGTATTCCTGAACATTGGCTATGCTGGCTGTACCTGTTGGAGTTGGAGTCCAAAATAGCAGGATGGGAACCAGGTTGGCTCTCGATGGTCCTAGCTAGGGTTGGGCGAATTCACCCACATCCGCCCTGTCAGATGCTCATCCCGCTGCCACCGTGCAGCCACGCTCATCGGGACACATGAGGTTCTTCTGAGGCTTGGTTCAGCCAGATGAATGCTTGGCAGCCGTCCATCCTCGCTGCCAAAATTGCACACTCCGGCCTGCTGTGTCAGTGTGGGCACAATGTAGCCTTTGGAAATTGTGCACTTTCTCTCCCCCCCCCTCCCCGGTACATTAATGGCAGCTGAAAAGGCCCCGTTGATGCAGCAGGGGGAAGTGTGCAATTTTGGCAGTGAGGGTGGATGGCTGCTGAGCGCTCACCGGGGCCTCGTGAGCACTCCAGCACCAGCCTGTGCTTGCTCTGAGAGTGCCCAGCTGGATTCGGGGAGGTGGATGCGGGGGAGTCCATCGGTTTTTCTCATTGACTGCTGTGGTTAGTCCCTGTGTGTGTTCACCTTTCCCTTGTGAAGGCTCCTCCTCTTTTGTTTTTGTACAAGTCCATCGGACTGCCAGACTCAATTGGGCGCTCGAGACATCCCTAGTCCTACCTGCTCTCACGCTGTTAAATAATGACTTCAGGGTTAACACAGTTTGCCCTTCACTGTTGAAATGACAAACATTAGAGGGCATCTGAAAATGATGTTTTGTCTTCCTGCCTTTACTGTATTATTGCCTTGTTTATTTTACTATATGCAGTCTTTTTATTTTCTTTTTTTATTCCTTTTTTTTGTGGTCTTTAATCTATTAGAGTAACCTCTCTCTTTAATTACCACAGCTAAATAAACATTACCAACCCATTTAAATTCACATGGCACATTAGCTTTTTTTTTTTTTTTTAACGTATTACAGGTACCTAATATTCATGGCTGTCACATCTTTTTTTCTGCAAGGTTATTTGAATGTTTCTTCAGAGCCATTGAACTTGTTTTTTGATGTCATAATTAACCCACATTTGCAATTACTTCTGATGCGTGCCTCCTCAGGTTACATTTTTATGCGGGTGAAAGAAGAATCCCCATCGAAACAACATGAAAAGATTTGTTGCACTTTCTCAATGAGTACATTTTAGGGGGTCGGTGTGTTTATCTGCATATTTGCCCGTCTTTTTTCATTTGAGTACCAAGAGGCAAAGAGAAATTACCTTTTCATATGACTCTAGCAGCATGACTTCTCTATGCGAAGTATTGAAAAAGGAAGGAAATACCTCGATTAAGGGAATGGTATATGAAATTATAGGATTTAGCAACTATGAACAAAATAAAGTGGGTAAAGTAAAGCAGATACAGAGTGAAATAGCTTTTAAAAAGAGCTGGAGGCTTTTAAGAGATTATGGAATGCTAATCGAAATAATTTAAATGGAGCGAGTAGCATTTATATTTATTGATGTATATAGTTTAGATTATATATACCAAGTGGCCCAAAAGTAGGTATACAGTATAGTTTATTTGCATTTTATTACATTAGGTATACAGTATTTATTTGTATTTGTATTTATTTGTATTTGATTACATTGTTTATTACATTTACATTTGTTTAACACTGTTTAATCTCGTAAGTGCTCGAAATGTATTCCATCAACGTTGCAACATTCCTCGAACCTGTTCAGAACACTGTGACACACAGTACGACACAAATTCCGGTCTGCATCAATGTCCATAAATGCTTCCGAGATGAACTCTTTTAATTCGTTCACTGTCTGGGGATTCCTCTCAAAAAACTTATTCTTTACTACCCCCCCCCCCCAAAAAGAAGTCCATTGGTGTTAAGTCGGGTGAACGTGGCGGCCATTCAGTGCTGCCACGTCATCCGATCCAATGCTGTGGGAAGGTGTTGTCAAGATAGTCCCTTACTGCAGAAGCATAATGAGGAGGTGCCCCATCTTGTTGGAAGAGCAGTTTGGCGAAGTTAGCCCTGGTTCTGAGTTGTGGCACTACCACGTCGCGTAACATGTTTAGGTAATTGTTATTATCCACAGTTGTATGGAAGAATACCGGTCCTACAACACCTTCGCTGGACAGTGCACCCCACACTGTGATGCCTGGCTGGTTCAGTTGAGATGTGATAGACAAATGAGGATTTTCATTTACCCAATATACACAGTTATGCCTGTTCACGTGGCCTGACAACTTGAAAGAAGCCTCATCTGACCAGATGATCTTATCAAGAAGGTCTGGTTCGTTAGAGATTTGGTTACACATCATCTCACAGAATTGCAACCGACGGTCTAGGTCGTCCTCCAGAAGACCATGTAACAGTCTTGGACGGTACGGCTTCAATTTAAATTTATGCATTAAGCGTTGCAAGGACGTTCTAGGTATGGATTGCTGCTAAGACGCATGTTGTGTGGACTTTTTCAGACTGTTCACAAATGTCAGAGCGACTCTCATCTCATTTTCCTCTGTCATAGACGTCCTAGGACGTCCAGATTTCGGTGCATTAGCCACTGCACCTGTTGCTTCAAATTTATCTCTAAGACGATAAATTGTCAGACGTGTTGGTGGAGGAGTGTCAGATGCTTCTTGCCACGCTGTGCCCACCCGCTCGGCATTTTCAGTCTTCCAGTACTGCTTTAGAATCCACTTCCTTTGTTCTTGACTCAAGTTCGCAGCCATCATTCACAATATCAGAAAAAAAAATAACTAAAAAACTAAACAACTGTACCTACTTTTGGGCCTCACTCTCCACACTCTCCACACCTGTCACCACCTGTCACTCTTCCCAACTGTCATTCTGACTCCACCCACACATCTTCTACTCACACATTCTCTCCCCCTACCATCAACATTCTAAACAACTGTATACCTATTTTTGGGCCACCATATATATATATATATATATATATATATATAATCATTGATGGTGTTAGAATTAGGTTCTTGATGCCCTTTGTATGATATTGAAACTATGGGGCAGTATCTAATGGAGTGCTGCATCCCTGCCAATCCTGTTCTGCAAGTGGCACCGAAGCAACCAAAAATAAGCAGAAATGTTTCTGGAATGGGGCAGGTCAGCACATCTCACATAAGGAAACTTCTCTGACCTGTCCCAATCCAGAAATGAGTGTTTCTGCTTGTTTCAGGGCTTCCTCTAGGAAGCATTAGACTAAGATAGCAAACTGTTAAAATACTGGAAAAATAAAAAGGTCTTCATGTGGCGTCGAAAAGAGTATAACGTAGGTGCCAGGCAAACTGGGGTGCCACAGCAGAGAAGGCCCTCCTCCTGGTAGCCACCTGCCTCACTTCCTTTGGTAGAGAAGGGCCACTGAAGATGATCTTAAGGTCCTGGCAGGTAAATATGGGAGGAGGAATTCCTTCAGATAACCTGGCCCCAAGCTGACTTGGGCTTTGAATGTTAATACCAGCACTTTCAATCAAGCCCAGACATGGACTGGCAGCCAGTGAAGCTGGAAAAGGACTGGCATAATGTGGTCTCGTTGGCCAGTCCCTGTTAACCATCTTGCTGCCCTGTTTTGTACCAGCTGAAGTTTCCGGATTGTGTTCAAAGGCAACCCCACGTATAAATTATTGCAGTAATCCGGACAAAAGGTTATCAAAGCATGGATAATAGTAGCTAGGCTATCTCTGTCCAGATAAGGGTGCAGTTGGTATATCAAGTACCAGACCAAAGTAAGCACCCTCCAGATTACCAGCATAACCCCTACCAGATCTCCTTTACGTATAAGGCTGGGAGGAAGTAGGGAAGGACAGCCAGAGTGCCACAGTCTGGCTACGGTGAAATGAGCCACTACGACCCAGAAGCATGAGTCTGTTGCTCTTTCTGGATTCTTTGTCTTTCCTCTCAGCACCACAGGCAGGGGATTGCAGGGGATTCCCCTTTCCCCTGGGATACACACCTGCACTACCCAAACCCTAGACCAGATGATGGGATTGTACCTAGTGGCATTATAAAATTGGCTAATTTTCATTCCAACCATTTCTGCCCACTGAAACGGTGAATTTATTGAAAATAGTACGAAAGGAATTTGGGAGAAACATCCTTCAATGTGGAACCACTTGGTATGTCGGCACCACAAGAACAATGGTGTGTATTCCATATTGATTTCATTTGTTCAGTTCTATTGCACGGGGCTACATGGTGGCCAGCTTGCCTTCCAAACAGGAGAGTATGTGGAGACAATCCCAGATTTGACATCAAATGGCATGTCCTTCATGGAACAGGTTTTTGACATAAGGCATCCAATTATTCATAAGCAAATCATAAGTGCCTCAGAAGTATTTTCCCCTGACAAGCTCCCAAGTAAATGTGCATAGCATTGAAGCCTCAAAACAGCATTTGTTTTTGAAGGTATGGGATTTTGCATTTTTGTTTCAAGGTAGAATAACAAGACAAAAGTTTAAGTAAGAAAGTAGTGTTTGTTTGGTTATAAGCCATAACAAAACTAAAATGCCAGTACGATAGCAGTACTTAGAAACAAGACAGTATTGAACTCTATGGGACTTCTAGATAAACATGGGTAGAGTAGGGGTGTAAATTGTCTAGATTTCAATTATCTTTTCTCATTTGTACATCAAATGTTAATTTTCTTCCTTGTATCTGTTGTTAATTCACACCACACGAGACTCGTCACTTTTTTGGACTGGAGTGTTGAGTTCAACTCCTGTGGAAAAGATGACTCATCGGATACAAGTGTGAGGTTTTCTCCCAGTGAAAAAGTTGTACTCTCCCTTCATTAAAATAATCTAGAGCCCCATGAGATCAGTGTTTATTGAAACTGTATTGGAATATGGCTAGGATAATAATAATAAGTATAGGCAGAATCTAACAACGGTGAGCCTTCCCTAATCAAAATGCAGTTGGTAACAGACACCAACTGGAAAGTCTGAAATGCATGGCAATTGAGAAATGTCCTTGTCTATTATATTAAGCCCATAAAACCACCTGAATTATTCGTGACATTGTTTGTACTCAAGCAAAGAGCAGATTTGCTTGAGTACTTCAGCAAACAAATTATATTTGGAGAGATGTCCTCACTCAAAAAACAACAACAACATGGGGTCATGTCTTATGCTCTGTCCTTCCCATTTTGTTTTAAGCAGTTACAATAAGGTCTCTTGCATTTTGAAATGCCCAGTTATTAGGCAGGAGTCCCTTTTTACTTTTTACATGAAATAATATTCCCCATATGGTCTTGTCTATGATAGAATGGATACATTTCTTGCTTTTGGAAAGAGGAACTATAGGGACACTTCTCCGTTCATTCAGATAATCAACTTCCCAGAAGTGACACACCAGGAGAAGGTGAGGGCTGCCCTGTGTTTCATGGAAGCCAATGCAAATGTATGCAAATTTCTTCATATTAGAATCATTGTTTGGTTGTCATCCTCACATGGGGCACATGAAAGCCATATGACCTGATTTTGCACCTGCTGTTTAATTAAATTTACAAGGCAGACACACTCTCTACTCCTGGTGATATACAAATTCATTTTTACTACCACCGCTTCTCATTTACAAGGTAGTTGACTGCTGCGTTTCCGCCATCAATAGCTGCCCAACTGCTCTTTGTTAAAGTGAAGATTAAAAACTGAAAACTGGCCACCATTTGGGCATAGGAAGTAAATGACATATTTAAAGTGATTTCCCTCTTCACCTTTTTTGCAGAAAAAAAAATTAGGCAAGAGGGAGATAAGAGTAGAAAGTTTTCGGTTTGATTACAACAGCCTGGATCTTCCTCTCTTTGCTATAAGAAGCCTAGTCATGTGCTTTTGTCAATGTTGTTAATAACTTTGCAAGTGATATTAAAACTGAGGAATATATCAGTCATATCAGTTAGTGTGGTATGGTATCCAAGTGCTTTCTTGCAGAAGATGTTGAACCATAATTTTGCATATAGTTTATGGTTCAGGGATTGATATGGTTGATCCCTGGTTCTCCTAATTCAGGGCCAGAACAGACATTACTTGAAATCTGTGTCTAGCAGGTATGCCTCTTACCTTTTACTCTAGAGTAAGTGCAGGCCTCCCTATCCAGATGAGGACCCTACAGTGGCGGGGGGCAGGCAGGAGGCTTTTACGATCTGGATTGGATTGCACTTACTATAGAGTAAAAATGTAATAAGCTGTAGCTGGTAGACACACATTTAAAGCAACCTCTGTTTTGGCCCTTATGCTGCTGCATGAAACAGGATGTAGAGACTATGAGAAATCATGCACCTTAACTTGAGGTGTGATTCCTGCTGCACCACTGGGTAGATGAGCATGGCGGCAACCAGGTGAACAGCACTGGATCCCCAATCACTTCACCCTGTATAGTATTTGGGGGTGTCACATGACCTCCCTCATGCATTGAAAGTATGCATGAGGGGGTTGTGGGGTCACAGCAGCTAGCCCTGACTTCCAGAAGTGGCTGCACTTTCAGTAGACATGTGAAGCAGCCCTGCACCAGGATTCCTGATTGGCCCAGGGGGCCTTCATGTGCAGCACATGAATCAGTGGCAGAGGGAGAGGTGAGACCAATTGGCACAATCCCACAAACCCCTCTAGTGTGCTTTCAAGGCATAAGAGAGGTTGTTCAAACATAATCACAATTATTGTTGTTGTTGTTATTGCTGCTAGTAGTAGTAGTAGTAGTAGTAGTAGTACATTTTTATCCTGCCATTTCCCAACATGATGTGCATGTTCCACCCACTTTATCCTCACTACACCCCTGTGGAAGGATAGGCTGAGAGGTAGTGACTGGCCCAAGGTCATCCATGTCTGAGCGGGCCCAAGATATTTTGTTCTCTGAGGCAAAATGCAAGAGGGTGTGCCCCCATTGTCTATTCCACATACAGAAACCAACCAGACTGGCAGCTGAATTTTACTTCTGCACTGGCAGCAGGATGGGGTCCCTCACTGCACATTGAGAGCAGCAGGCTACTTTAGGGGGCACTGGGCAGCCCCCCAACACCTCACCACTTCTCCCTGCCTCCCTCCTCAGTATCCGCTGCCTGAGGTGGCCACTTCATTCACCCTATCCAGTGAGTGCCATAGGTAAATGGGGTTGTCAATAGGGATGTATGGATTTTGTTAAATCCATTCCATCTGTGTTTCACAGATCGTTAGGTATCTTTCTTTCTGTTGCCAATTCATTGGTGGAATTGGATTTTCTGTACAAGAATTCTGTTCATTTGCAAATGCACATTTGCAAACAAACAAAATTGTGCAAATCTGCCCTAAAAGTAAAACAAACAAACAAACCTCTAAGCAAACCTGCGGAATCTGTGGGATTTGGAAGAAGCTAGCCCCCTGCAGAATCCACAGGTCAGATTCATAGAAATCCAGACATTTGAATCCATGGTGGATTTCTCCAACATCCGTAGTTGAGAACCCGGGATTCCCTAGTCTTAATTAAACAGTATACCACACTGGCAGGCAGGCATAGTTGAAGGACCTGTGGTGGAGGTAGAAAGTACAGGTACGAAGTACTGGCAGAGAGTTTCATTTCATTTCTTTTATTATATTTCTATACCGCCCCATAGCCGAAGCTCTCTGGGTGGTTCGCTGCAATTAAAACCATTAAAATACATTATACAAAGTACAAAAAGAAAGGTATTTACATGAAGCCATATAACCAGATAATACAGACACAGACAACATATATCTAAAAACAATTTGTTAAACCTTCCGCCAAAGGTGATCCAAGACCTAATTTAAAATTCATTGTATGCTGTGAAATGCCTGAGAGAGCAGGGCAGATTTTAACCTGGCACTGAAATGCTAACAATCTTGGCACCAGGTAGGCCTCATCAGGGAGATCATTCCATGACTGGGGGGCCACCATGAAGAAGACCCTCTCTCTTGTTGCCACCCTTTGAGGTTCCATTGCAGTAGGGACCTGGAGGAGGCACCCAGAGGAAGGCCTTAGATGCTGATTGTAATATATGGGTCTGTTAATCCCAGGAGAAGCACTCCATCAGGTATTAGGGTCCTGAGCCATGCAAGGCTTTGTAGGTCAATACCAGTACTCTGAATTCAGCTCAGAACCATATAGGCAGTCAGGGCAAGTGGACCAGAATTGGTCTTATGGGTATTCTACGGGGGGGGGGGGGGGGGATGGATCCATTCACATTCATCAACAGAATGGACAGATGTAGTATAGCATTTTGGGAGTTGTGGGAAACATGTAACTCAGTTGTAGCACTGTGGGGGACCACCATGGAATAAAATAATCAGTCACTGTGTGGACTGTATAGATCTGTTGCACGCTAAATGCACATCCATCCTCTTCAAAATAGCCATACCCACTTAAAGGACCACCTTGAGCACCATTCTTTGGCAGAAAGGAGGGATAGAAATAAAATAAACAAATAAATCAATCAAGATGATTGTTCCTTTCTCTTTGGGTCTTGGGCCCTTTCCACACCAGGCTTCTTGCCTGGGTTGGCCCCCGGATGCTCCCTGTGCACCGATGGTGTGTATTAGGTACCTCTGGGAACACCCTCCCTCCCTCCCTCTACACCCCTATGGTGTAGAAAGGGCCTTTAGATGGCACCACATTCTGTGGGTTAAAGGAAGCGTTAGGATTCTTCTCTGAGGTGCTCCTTTGGGACCAGGTCAAAACTTTTCTGTTTGCCCACACATTTTAAACTAATCATGCTGTCTTATTGTATTTTTACTGCCTTTTATGGCTATTTTATGATTGTGTTTTATTGCATTCTGTGATTGTATAACTGCTTTTTGTTATATTTATTTTTCACTGTCCTGATCTTTTTGGCAGAAGGCCTACAAGCCACCACCCAGTGTGTCCCTTGCTCCCACCAAAATTTAGCAGCAAACTGCTACAGAGGCTCAGAATAGGCAAAATGAATTTGTTTTCAAGCTAAATTTGTCTGCTCTAAACCTCCATAGTGATTTGCTCCTGAATTTCAGTCGCTAACTGCTACGTACTTTTTTTTATGCCACTGACGCAGTGGGAGTGCGGCCCGTAGTGGGTCTGAGGGAAGGGGGGATTGCCCCCCAGACTGCCTGGTGTTGCTCACCCCTGCTTTGGCAAATGAATGCTGGTTTATAAAAAATCCAAGTAAATAAATAAGAGATTCTACAAGTGGCTCCAAAAACACAGGGAACCCTAAGACAATCTCTCATTTTGTGATGGGAAGGGAAACCCTGATGGTATAACAGTCCGAACTTCTCCTGTCCCCTGGCTCTGTCTGGTGGACAGGAAGAGAATACACTGTTGCTACAGACAGTGTGTGGCACCAAGGGGAAAAGGCTCAATGGGAGATCAATGCAATTCCCCCCCCCCCCAGCAATTGAGAGAGCGGTAGGTTAGAGGTTGTTGCTGTTTGGCATCAGGGGTTGGCACTGCTTTTCTTAGCTGGGGCCTTCAAACATGTCCAACTGCAGGGCTCTCCTTAGAGATCATCTCCTTCAGGCGCCTCCCTTATCTAGCAGCAGCCATTCAATCAGGCCATGGCAGAGGGAGAGATGGAACCAGAGTCCAAGTTAACTTCTTAGAATCATAGAATCATAGAATAGTAGAGTTGGAAGGGGCCTGTAAGGCCATCGAGTCCAACCCCCTGCTCAAAGCAGGAATCCACCTTAAAGCATACCTGACAGATGACTGTACAGCTGCCTCTTGAAGGCCTCTAGTGTGGGAGAGCCCACAATCTCTCTAGGTAAGTGGTTCCATTGTCATACTGCTCTAACAGCCAGGAAGTTTTTCCTAATGTCCAGCTGGAATCAGGCTTCCTGTAACTTGAACCCGTTATTCCATGTTCTGCACTCTGGGATAATCGAGAATAGATCCTGGCCCTTCTTCTTCTCTTCTCTCACCTCCCCCCCTTTTGTATCATGTCTTTTAGATTGCAAGACAGACAAGAGATAGTCTTGTCTGTTATTGGTCTTACATAAGCTGCTCAGTGGAGTTTTGAAAAATGCTTCAAACAAACAAACAACGTCAGCCTTGTTAATTAATGTACCACCTTCTCCCCCAATAAATGGGAGCCCAGCTGTGTTTTAAAGTCATTGATAATAATAAAGAAGTATTCACACACAACAGTGTTGAAACATCTGTCACTTACCCGTAAACGTTCAGCATACCTCGCCATTAAATAACAAAAAAATCATTGCTGTTTCATGACTAGGGAGAAATTTGTTCACTTCACATTTTAATGCAAACATACATAATTTTTGACTTCCGTACCACTATATGAACTGAAACTCAGTTTCCTTTGGAATTCGCAATCGTCCGAATTGTCCTTTTGAGTTTTCCAAACAAAAAACATAAAAGGGAAAATTATGTTAAAAGAAACAGCCTTTCTTTTAGGAAAATTATTTGGGGAAACGTGCATATTAGGCAAACCGGATACATAAATATTTGTATTGGGAGAAATGTGTGCAAAACACTTATGAATTTTCATGCAAACTTTTTTTAAAAAAAATCTCAAAGTTTAGGAGACTGGATAAATTTTCAAAGCTGAAGACTAGAAAAATGAAAAACTGAGAGAAACCAAATTTTATGGCTTTGTCTATCCTTCTTCATGACACATCAAATCAACTGCCTGAGGTGGTTGCCTTACTTTGCCTAATGGTAGGGCTGGGCCTGCATTTTGGTTGGTGCATCATGGACATGTATCCTTTTCCGCTACCAGGATGTACTGCACCAATAGTCAAGGAGCTTAGTGCAAAATTATCTCAGAGCCGTTCATTAAAGTGGAGAATAAACCATGGTCCAATTTAAATATTCCATCTAGAAAGTTGACAACTTCAATGCAGCTTCTTGTATCCCTAGGCATTTTGAAAGAGAAGTTACAAGACTGCTCTACTTTCTCCTGAGAGAGATTTAGTTCTATTAGCATAATGGAGGAAGAAAAGTAAATTAATGAGAGAATGGAAAACACTAGGAGTAATTTCATAGAATTACCTAGAGGTGGCGACACATGTTCACATAAAGATGGGAAATATGAAATACAGAATGAAAAAAGTACCCAATGGATTGTTTTTAAAAAGTCGAGTACTGGTTTTTCTTGTAGATTGTAAGTACCCCCTGCAAATTCATAACTGAGATCAATTCGCTGACAAAATGGACAAGTCATAGATTTTGTTAAAAAACTTTTATATTCATGTCAAGGCTTGCTAGGATGCTGGCTCACATTCCAAGGCTCACATCACTAACTGGATGTTTGCTTGCCTGAGCCAGGGCCTTGCGGTTGCGTCAGTTGTCAGCATTTCCCCCCAGATGACCCCATCAAGAGAGGAAAGTAAATGCCAAGAGAGTAATTGAAAAGTGGTCTTACCTCAATTCCAGTTGGTCAATGCAATTATTATTTATTTTGTGATTTGTATCCTGCTCTTCAGTGCAAATATTTTCAAGAAAGCTAGGAATCAGAATTGCTATAAATCAATTGCCATAAATCAGAATTGCCATTCATCAGAATTGCCATAAATCAGAGAAAAACAAAGGAACACAAGAGTTTCCTTGGCCATGAGTCCTCTTTTACAGAGGTGAGTTCTTTATTTGAAGGGTTGCCAGAGGATTGTCCACTATTTGGAGGCATCCTCTGTTTGAAGGACTGCCCAAAGGAGATCTGGTGTAAAGATAAAGAACCATCAGAAGGGAAAAACTGGGCCTTGAAATTGCCCATCAAGAGCACCTGGACAGCAGACATTGGCTCAGTTTGGACGACACATTAGGCAACGGAGGAGGAGGGGAACAATCGTCAGTTGTGTTGCTTATTGTGTCGTCTGGAGGGCAACACACAATGCACACACAACTGACAGTATGTTAATCAGGCACTTTAAACAATGGAGCGAAACAACGGGCTTGCATGTTGTTTAGCTCGAAGTCCCGTTGTTTAAAGCGTTGTCTGAATTCAGCCCCCCCCCCCCCCCCCCCGTGGACTATTCTGTTTCGGAATAGAGTTCTGCTGCCTAGAGCAGCCAAAAAAACCCAGCCGCTCTATGCAGCCGGCAGAACTCATGGTGCCTGCTAGGATACGGCTGGAGGACACATGGAGGAGAGGCTGCAACCAAAATGGCCACCGCAAGTTCGTAACAGCTGGGGCATTTGCTGGTTCCAAGCAGCGCCGGCTGCAGAGTGTCGTCTGTGGCGCTCCTCCTGCCTAATGCACAGTCAGTACGTTATTTACCCCTCCGTTGCTTAATATGTCGTCTGAACTGAGCCTGAGAAGGCACAGAGGTCCCGAAGGTTAGATCTACACTACTGCTTTATAGAGGTAGAGAGGTGCACTGATAACTGTTGGAGCACAATTCACGTTCCATATACTACTTTCATAGTATTCTATCCTGCTTTTTATTCCACATTCATAGCGATTTGGCAGAAGGTGTAGATCTGGCCCAGGTCACAACGTTCCCCCAATATGGTGAGATGTATTTCTATTTAGGGATATTTTAAAACATGGTCAGCATCTATTGAATGAATGAATTTAAATTATCATCATAATTTCTAAATATGAATCTATGCAAATAAATCAGCACATGCAATTTTTATGCAAATAGATGTCCTCTTTTTTCCTCGTTTTTGGCAATTCATAAGTGGGCACCCTACCGTGGAGTGACGCTATGTTAGGCAGCATTGTTGGAAATTAAAATGGCACCTAGACTCAGCCCCCTGATGCTTCTCTGTGCTGACTGGAAATAATATTTTTAAGGGGAGGGACAAGCAACAATGGGTGCTGGGATCCAGGAAGCCATCCAAGTATACTGGGTGGTGATGGTGGCCCTGTCTGAGTTTCAGACCATATTGTTTTTTTTTTTTTGTTTTGTTTTTTTTTAGGGAAGCACCAGCACTTTGAATTGTGCTCAGAAATGGACTGGGAGCCAGTGAAGCTGTTTTAGTCCCAGCAAGGTATGTTTTCATCAAGGTATGTTCCCAGTTAACAGCTTAGAAGCTCTCTTTTGTGTAACTGTTTCTGAGCAGTTTTCAAAGGCAGCCCCACATATAACTCATTATAGTAGTAATATATGTGCTTTTCTACATGTGCAATGCACATTCAGGGCAGGAGAAATATTTATTCCTGAACAGCCGCTACAGAAATAGCTAACTCTGTTCAATCGCTATGTGAAAACACACAGCATTATTTTGAGATAATGGCACTCCTTTCAATCTTTTCGGAGTCACAGAGATGAGTGTGAGAGCCCCGTCTCTCTTTTTATTGAAAAACCTGAATAGAAAACCTACAGTGTTTTCATCAGAATACAAAGCTGTGTTCCCAACATCACAGATCACACACCACTGCCCTTCTCTTCGGCCTTCCGTTTCTTCAAAAATAATTCCATAGTTGACATATGGCCCTTACCGAGTGGTGGGAAGGGACCATGACAGTGGCATGGTGTGTGCCATAAACGGGACAGCGTGGGGCTCATCTCTGTGATTCCCCCTCTTATGTGTGTGGGAGGGTCATCTGAACCCCTCTAAGAACTCAAATGGACTTGCTAAGCAAGGCTATAACACTGAAAAATATCAAAATGTGACATTAGTCAAGAAAGACTTTGTAATCAGAGGAATACAAACCATTATCATCATAATCATCATCATCAATAATAATAATAATAATCCTTCAGAGACTGGGCCTACCAAAATACATCCACACCAATATCCAGAAAGCAGTCATACTTAAAACAGGCTCAATTGCCAGGAAATTCTGGAATCAATAAAAGACAGCAGGATTTGGCAAAGCCCATCATGTCCATCAAGAAAAGCCACTAAGAGCAAGAAAAGAGATGATGATGATGATGATAATATAATAATAATAATAATAGTAATAATAATAATAATATCATTTGTTAAGAAAGGGGTTGTATTCATAGCAACACAAGCCATCAAACAAAACAACACAGTATCTCTGATCAGTGGCTTGAGCAAAGGCCTGTCCAGGAGGGAGGGAAGGATTGAACATAGTCTATAAAGGTGGTTTTTTTTCACCCTTCCTACATGTGATGGGTCTTCCCTTTTCCTTTCTTGCTTGTTCCCAGTCCTATTCAGACAGAAGTGGAGGACCTCTTTCAGCCTGAGGATCAAATTTAATTTTGGAGAAGCTCTTGGGGGCTGCATGCCAATGGTGGGTGGGGCTAAAAGCAAAGGGGTAGGACCAAAGGCAAAAGGGGCAGGGCCAAAATGCAAAACAAAATGCCAGCATACTTTAGCTTAAAGCTTTTACTCTTACTGACAGTAGCTAAGTCTTATGAGAGGTATTTCAAGCTTTTAGAAAGGAGGAGGGGGGAAACATGCATGAACTGGGAAACCACCAAATGATTGGCAGGCAGGGGAAAGGAGAGGGTGGCCAACTGGAGAACCTTGGAAAGCCGGATTGGGACCCTACGAAGTCCAGATTTGGCACACTGGCCTCAGGTTCTCCATTCCTGCCATGGATGATGCTTGCCTAGAAGAGAGGGGAACTTTCCCTCCAGAGCATGGTTCTCCAGGGCTGTAGCTCTCCACATAGTTTTTCTCTTTTAGCTACCCTTGTCTGGCAAGAATTCAAGTAATATTACTTCCATGCACCCCAAATGCCAAAGGAACTTCCCTTCAACAAGGTCTACACCCCAAAAGTGGTCACTGGGACAATTACCTGAATAATGGGAAGGTCTCTTTTCATCAGGCCATTTCATAGCAGGAAACCAATCCCTGCTTCCTAGCTGTTGAATCTTCTTCTTCTTCTTCTTCTTCTTCTTCTTCTTCTTCTTCTTCTTCCTCCTCCTCTTCCTCCTCCTCCTCCTCCTCCTCCTCCTCCTCCTCCTCCTCTCCCTGAACCAGTAGAACATTAAAATATATGTTCCTGCTAAGGCAAAGAAATGTAATTGCCTTGAAATTCATTGAGAATACTTAAGTTGAAGCCAAACACATTTTTAAAAGATGCCATGCCAGTTAAATGGATTCCAAACCAGTATAGTATGTTTGCATAGCAGCGTCATAAATCCTCCACCCCTAGTTTCATTAATTCCTCACCCAATGAATAACGTACATGAAGTTCTTTAATGATATTCTGTTGAGGCACCGGCAGAAACTGCATAAGATGCTTTCTGACATTATCTGGACCCCTAAAGCAGAAGTTGGCTTTTGAAAGCGTAATTTATTTGAGATTATTTCTCACTCTTTTCCCAAAGGTTCAGGATAGATTGGAATTTAGGAAATTTAATTCCCACAACAATCATGTAACTCATGCTTTGCTTAGAGGTAAGAAATGTGTCCAAAACCAACCAGTGATTCATGACTGAATAAAGAAATATGGGTTGGTTCCAATGTTAGCTGAATTTAAGTCCCATTCATTCCAATGGTACACTCTAAGTAACACTGACTACAACCCTAGGTTTGACAACTGTCTTTTTCCTGGCACAGAGAGGTTGTTGTTGTTGTTGTTGTTGCTGTTTTTGGTGGTGAGGGAGGGATGAGGGGAAGTTGGCAGTTGCTAGACTGTTTGTTGGGAATGTCAAACGTTTAAACAGAGAGAAGGATGTGGGATTTCCCCTAATGATTAGTGAGTATGTGCAAACACCAAAAGTTTTCCTTCTAACAACAACAGGAGCCTTCCTTTGATGAAAGGATTCCTTTCACTGATGGAAGGACTCCCTCAACAGATGGAAAGACTCCCTCAACAGATGGAAAGACTCCCTCAACAGATGGAAAGACCTCTTCTTTCAGAGCAAGGGGCTCTGGAATCAAATTCTAAAATATACTGATGTAGGCTGCAGCCTTATACCCACTTACCTGGGGGAAGGCCCATTGAATGCAATAGGACATTTCTGAGTAGACATGCATTGGATTGCACTATAAGATACTTCCGTTGCATGAGTGGGGTTGCCCCCATCCTTTGTTTATTACACATGCCTAAATTCTTGAACACAGTTTGTCACAAGCTACAACGGATTAGGTGTGAGAAGTGATGCATGGAGGCCAATGCCCTTTCAAATGTACAATTGAGGGTGTGCTTTCATTTGCACAGGCACAAACATGATCCAATGCAGGATCATCCCTGACATACTCAGTACACTTTCTCAGGAGAGTGTTAGAAAGTTTTAAAATAAAAAGCTTCCAAATCTCATGGGCTTGAACCTCCAACCTCCAAATCCAGAAATGCACAGTACTAGCTGTTGGGTACGGCCAAGTATACAAATAATGTACCTATTGAATATCAGAAATTCGAGTTTGTCAAGATTGTGTTTTGTTTTGACCCTTTTCAGATGACACACTAAGCCACAGTGGTTAAGCTTTTTGAGATAAACATGATAGCTTAGCGTGTTGCATGAACCATAACTTGGCATAACTTGGCTACATAACCATGGTTTAAAAATGCTTCCTAGCCATTTGCTGCAAAAGGGTTAGCAGCCTAACCATGGCTTAGTGTGTTGTCTGAACAGGCCCTTTCTTTTAAAAAACAATTTCCTCATTGGATGTTGACCACCAGCAGTGGAGAGGTCAGCAGCATTCCTGAGTGAAGGTCAGTTTCTAATTTCTGACATTCCCCATAACATACACACCTATATAATACTTTACACTTGAACCCTAATTGGAAGTGCAAGGCAGGGTCCTTGTTGATGGGACCTGTTTAAAGAATTGGTGGGGAAATGTACCTGCACTGAACAAAATGGCCAACCTGTTTGCAAAATGCAATCATTATTACCTCACTGGTGTAACTGCATGCACCTCTTGCAGTGCAAAACAGCAGAGAATTGCATTGTGAGTGGCAGGGATTGAAACTGCAGTCAAGATACTGAGCATGTGTGGTAGGTAACATCTGGAGATAAGAAGTAGCATTAGGAAAAAGGGGAAATAGAAGCAGGGCTATTAGAGGCAGACATGCCATTACCACTTAACTAAGCTTGATAGTGACAGAAAGAATGCATCCTTAACAGCTTTGCCGTAGCTTTTAAACACTGCATATTAAACAGGGACCCACTTTCAGGCATATAAAAGAGGAGATTTTTTTCACTTAAACACTGTTCAGCATGATAGCTTTGAGTTCGTAAAAACTAAAGCTAGGGAAATGGTTCAGAACATCCCCACTGAACTGTTCCATTCAAACAGCGAATAAGCATCTTCCAGAAATTATAGGGATCGCAGTTGTGGTCCTATGTTAAGGGTGAGTCGGATGAATCATGTTGCTCTATTATAACCAGGAAACAGCAGAGCAGTAGGTTCTTCTACACCTTCTCCTCAGAAAGTGGAGTGTAGTAGAGTCAGTGAAGGAGAGTCAGTTTGAGGATGGCCCATACTGACTTTGAGGCAGAAAGAGTAATAAATTGCTTATTTGTAGAGTAATAAATTGCTTATTTATAGGAGTTTAAATCTTTGACAAGGGACCTCCAGCAATTTGACAGGACTGTCTGTTTCCTTTCTCCTATACTTCTCTTGGTTAAACTTTATTGGGTGATTTCTCCATTTGTATAGCATCATTCTGGAAACTGCTTGTTATTTCAGGCCAGGGGCGGGGAGAGGTTTAGTGCATGCTGTGTCTTCGCAGTTGCAAACAATGCTTGTAGTTTTTCTTACAAACTCAATAGAAATTTTTGGTCAGCCCATAAGGTCGATCCCTGAGTGTGCTTAGAACAATTCTACAGGAGGGAGGGGAGCTGAATGATAGTGAGTGTGGTTGGTTTCCAGGGACATGGGAGGAGTGGAACAGCGGTGAAAAGACTTCTTCTGTCACTCACCTCCACCTGCAAGCCATCAAGTGCATGGTAACTAAATATAGACAAATCACACTTTCTATACCACAAGGCACATAATCAGCAGTTTACCAAACAGAAACCATAAATAAATATGGTCTATTAGAAATGAACAGGCTTATTTGACATCACATTTCATAGGAAACAGGTGACCTGAGAACAGCTTAGCTCCTACTTATCATAGAGGCAGCCTATTCCCTAATGCTCCATCATGAATTCGAAGATCAATCCAGACCATCCACTCAATCATATCACCCATGTTCCAAGGCCAGGTATGGTCAAGTTCATTTTTTTTTTGATGCAGCCTTTCATATTTTGTCATTGGGCATTTTATTAGATTGGATGGATAATTTTATTTTTTAAGATGTCTGAACAGGGTGGCCCAAAAGTAGGTATACAGTTGTTTAGAATGTTGATGGGAGGGCTGTATACCTACTTTTGGGCCACCCTGTATATGAATGGGGCAAGGTAGAAATGGAAATACAATAACTGTGACAAGTTTCTGTTCCCTGTGGACATCCCTGGCTCTCCTGTGACCTATAGCCCATCAATCTCCATTTGCCCACTCTGATAAATCCTCTTCTCCTCTTGGCACTCTAATGAGTGTGAGAAACCATTCCACATTTTGTGGAAAGCAACCATATAAAAATCAGAACAATTTACTCGAGGTAATATGGGCAAAAATGGCAAAATGTGCAGAATTTATGTGCAAGGTTAGATTATTCTCGTGTGTGTGTGTGTGTGTGTGTGTCCCTTTTTCCTTTTTTTTTTTGGTGCAGAGCAGTCAGCTCTGATTATATGTATTCTGGCATTCCATTCCTTAATTGGGGATTTGGTTTATATTGCAGTGCAAATTATGGCAAAGAATAAAATGGACACCAGCAAAAAAAATTTCCATTGGCAAATTTTGTGGCCTCGGGTTTATGTCTGACTGTGCATTGTGTATATATTTTATCATTCTTTGTAGTGAAGAAGACCATATGTAGTGAGGTAAACAGATAGGACAATGAAACAATTAAAGCCAACCACAGGAATTGCCTAATATGAAACACAAAAGCAGCTGAAATTCAGAAAAATCTGATGTTGTTATGATTCGGCTTGTCCCAAGTAATAGCACACACATTAGCAAGCAACATTAAACAAAAAATAGTGTTGTGGGACATTTTCATGTGAAGCAGAGAGTACAGAATATTTACACTCCCACAAGCACACACACTGGCAGATGAGATGACAGACCATAGTATGAATTAGATATTGAGTCCATGCATTTGCAAAAAACATTAAGTGAATTAGGAGTATCATGGTGTTAAAAGACTACCCCACTTACATTAGAGAGTTTCTCAGTCAGGATTTGATTGCCACAGGAAACAAACATATTTTCTAGTATTTCTTCTTATTAATTTGTGGGGAAAGTTGCAAAAATTGCTTTGATTAAAAACCTGACTCTCTCTCTCTCTATATATTAGGCTGACCAGATAAAATCCAGGTCAGGGCTCATGTAACTTTAACAGTTGTAGAGAAAAGGGAATTTCAGCCAGTGTCATTTGTATGCAATTAGTTCCTGGTGATATTCCCTCTTCATCACAACAGTTAAAGGTGCAGGCACTATACTAGAGTGACCAGATACAAAAGAAGGCAGGGCCTCTGCAACTTTAACAGTTGTTATGAAGAGGGGATTTCACCAGGAACTAATTGCATACAAATGACACCGGCTGAAATTCCCTTTTCTCCACAACTGTTAAAGTTACATAAGCCCTGACCTGGATTTTATCTGGTCAGCCTATTCTAGTATCAATATCCCTTAAATCTTGAATCCCTCAATTGACAAATTACTTTCTGGGACTAAGAGTCTATGACTTAGAAATATTAAAATAAGAGTTAACAATTGATGACTGAATTTGAAAATATTGAGAGAGTGGAAAAGGCTTGCAGCGGCCATGATGAAAAACTTTCTCACCTGTTGTGGTCTCATATGCTTAGTTCTAAGTCACTTTCATCTCCTACTAATGTTTCATGGATCCTTCATTTCAACCATTTTAACACAGAACTAATGAGCACCTATCTTAATATGATTGGCACTACCTTATGGTTTCTCTAGATAAAAAAAAAACGTAAGGCAAGTGTGTACTGTGTATTCTCCTTTTGTAGGATATTCTTACAAGCTTTCACTGTATTTCTTTTCTTTAAACCATATTTCCACTAGTTGCTCATCATGGTGCTATGGCCCAGACTCCATGGGACAATAAATGGGACAATTTTCCCCACTGTCCTAAAAAGAAGCTCTTATCAATTTCATTTGCATTTCAAAACAGGCATCAAAATAACAAGATGATTAACAACAGCAACAACAGCAACGAAAACTGCAATGCAGCACTGGAAAAGGTGTGCACACAGTCTTTAAATAATCTATACAAGAAAAAATAGATGCAAGACACAATGGTTTGTATCCGTTTTTTTTAAAAAAATATTTTTGCTCCTTGAATGGAAGGAGATATTCCATTCACAGAAGGGGAGCTGAGCTCACCCTTTCTCTGAGTACAACTCTCCTTCCATTCATGGAATGGAGTTGCAAGCTGAAGATAGCAGGCTCCTTCGCTACAGGGGGATGGAGTGGTGATGCCCATTTCTTTACTCAAGCTGCTGTTTAGAGAACTAGATGAACTGTAGCAATGGAGCTTGTTAGGTCCCAGTGATATGAAAGACTAAACTATAGTTTACAAAAAGTTCACAAAACGGAACACCACAAACACAAGGAGAGGAAAAACTGTGTGGCTTGTCACCAGTGCTGTAACTGGCACTGGCCAATAGATGCTTGTTGTAACACTTATTGGCCAATAGGTGCTTGTTGTAACCTGGCAAGGGGGAGTCGAGCTGCATCTACACAGTTTCAGAATATTGTGGACTGAATGCTGAGCAAATGTAAGTTCCTTACAATAGAACTGGTACTTTTACAAAAGGCATCTGGATTGCTATAAAGTCACATGCAAAGGCCTTTAATCCGACTTTAATTATTGAATGTACTAAATAGGCTGCTTAAAACTCATGGCCCTGTGAATAATATTTCAATATATGCAATCCACATAATTGATTCTGTTGCTGGTAATTTTGCAGAATCCGTCACTCAGCTGCAGAATTTTAGTTGAACTTGCAGTCGGCTAAATCAACAGTGACTGAAGATTGTCTGTCTGCATCCTAGCTCAGTAGTCTCTGACATATCCAATCTGCAATGATGACAAGATAGTCTCCCTCTCTCTCTCTCTCTCTCTCTCTCTCTCTCTCTTTCTCCATATGAATAAAAGCCAAAGTTCTGAAGAGCATAATAAGAGAAGCTGAAACGGATGATGTGCCACAACAATCCCTGGCACTGTCCCCAGATAAGGACAGCAAATCTCCCCTGCCTCTATTCCAGCCAGGAAACTGTATATTTCGGTGCCATAGTAACCCAGGTGCAACCCTATCGTGCTCTTCATGCAAGTTAAACCAAGCAGAGCTCCTCCTCCCCCCCCCCACTCCTCCAGCATGCTAGAACGAAAAGTAAGGACATCCTAAGTGTAGCTTTAAAGCAACAAGAGGAAGGTATTTTCTTCTATCAGAAAACGATAAATGAAACATAATAATAATATTCATTAGTAAATTTCAATTAATGTGGACATTTATGCAGATAAAGTAGTTTCCACAAAACTGCACACACCAGAGTGGCCACTCAATGGGAAAAACCAACAATACGCTTGCGCTGCTCTTGTGCCGTTCACAGCAGCTTGATGTGCAAGGGAAATAAAGAAATATCTACAGGTAAAAGCACAGCTATAGTGTGAGAGAGTTCCACCTTTAGAGGTGGCCTAACAATCATTTGTCTTAAATAAATAAAAAATAAACAATAAGTACAGCTCTGTACATGTGCTGACGAGAAGAACTTTCCTATAGGCGTTGAAGAATATAAAGCATATCAACACCACTTTAGTGATGTAAGTCTTAGCATTTTGAAATCTGCTTCTGAGTTCATGTTTTGTGATAGCTTTAATATGTGTGAGAGCAGTGGAGGCTGGTGGCTTCGATTCTGGTGGGACTGTGAATCCATTCTGGGTTTCAATCAGAACCAGCAAGGACTCTAAGGGAGCTATCCAAGGTTCTGAACCCTATTGTAAAAATAGTTTTGGCACCTTGGATGGTTCCTTTAGAGTTCTAGTTGGTTCGGACTGAAACCCAGAATGGATTCACAGCCCCACTGACATCGGAGCCACCAGTCTACACTGGGTGAGAGAACCGCAGTTAGTTCCAGACCAGGTCTTACCTGTTGCTCAATCTTTTCCCATAGGCTGGACATGAGCAGGCAGCCATGAAAAATGCTGGTAGGCAGTGGCGTAGCAGGGATGCAGCATTGGCACTTTTTGATTAGCAGGGACGATGACATCATCTGTTACCACCCGTCAGGCTTCTTTAAGTCCTCTACACTTAGCTGCAATCCTCACAGATGCTGAGGAAAAATGGATTTTCCCAGCAGCAATATATCGTTACCTGTTGTAATGCAAATAATTTTACAGTGGGTTGTATGGGCAATTAAGACCCATTTTCTTTTCAGAGAAGTTGTTCCTGGTGCAGATAAAAATGGCTAGAACTGGTTTGTTGATATGTCCTAATACAGCAGCCTGCATTTTCAAGCTTTCCTCCGGGACATGGCTATGGGGACAGTAATGATGGGCAACCACACTTCAAAATTTACCACGACACCACGGGTAGGCCAAACTTCATTTTCCATTTTGTACTTGGCCTCTTTCATAAACATCTGTTTGAATTCACTGCCTTGCTGAATATACATGGGAACATGGGGCAAGAGAGAGAAAGACCAAGACCACCATTATAGGAAGCAAAGTGGGCAGGGAAAAAATTCAAACAAAGGGTAGTCAAAACGAAAAGAATGGATATTTTAATAGTAAAATAATAACACTTGAGAAAGAATTTAAGCGGGAAGTATAACTTGAAGTTGATAGTGTGACATTTATGTGAATGTTTTGTTATGGAAATAAAAGCTCCAATCCTTATGCATAACAATCTATGAGAGAATGAAATCAAACTCTATATCATGTGCATTAACTACACAAAACATTTTCTGATTAAAGAGAAAGAAAAGTGTTTGATCAGTTTGAAGAACTTACAAGGAAATTGGAATGGATTCAATATTTAAGGGTTTATTATCATACTGCTGTGCTCAGGGAAATGAATAAGCATCAATGTACATTTTAATTAAAACATAAAGTGTTAAAATGATATTTTACTGGGTTCTTAGTCAGCATTTCCAGTGGGTCTTTTCTTTGCAGAAATGTCATTTTACTGACCCAGAAAAATTGCCTTTCTACAAATGGTAAAAGAGCCATTTATTTAAAATTGGTTTTAGGGAATATATATATATATATATATATAGTGGACGATTCCACAGCCATAATCCTTCATGGTATTTGGCAATGCTAAATTAAGATCTCACTATTAAATCATCTTGGTTATCAAATGTTTAGTTATAAAATTTCATTGTGCGTTTCTTATGCATTCAGATGTTAGTGCAACCCTATGCAAACAGCTCTCTTGTTTATAGGAGCTTCTAATTATCTGAAAACATTGATTCCCCCCCTGCCAGTTGGATAAATGAACTTGCATTATGTATGCTTATTAGGGTTGTGCATCCGATTTGGCTGAATCCCAAGCTGAATTGGGCTGCTTCAGAAAGTTTCCCCAACGTGAAGTGGCATTCTCTCTGAAGTGACTTGAATGAAAGCTCGACACCCCAAAGCTTTGTGTGCAATTCAGAGGGGCGAAGAAAGACAGCCAGCCTGTCTGCAAAAATGTGATACTTTAAGTTTCCTTTTCCATGTATGGAAAATGTCAAAGGGAGGAGGGAGGACAGCTGACTGACTGACAGGTCTACCTTCTTATTACAAGGGATGGTTTACCAGGGAGCTCTCCAATCACTGTCCTTGTGAGGAGGGGAGTCTTATAAAATCCTTGTCCCAGTCTGGCCTGCAGAGGTGCCAATGGGTTTTTTTTAACTTCTAAAAAATAGTAGTTTTCCTCATGACCACAGCAGTGGAAGAAAGGGCAAAGCTCCCTCTCCACACTTGCTGTGATCCACATAACTATCAGACTTCTCCTACCCCCACCCCAGCTGATGCTATTTGCAGGGCTGATCCAAGCCATTTTGCTGTCTGAGGTGAAGGAAAATATGCTGCCTCTCCCCATTCCATGTACAAAAGCCAACCAGACTGGCAGTTGAATCTTACCTGAAGATAGGACAGTGTCTTCCACTGCACCTGAGGTCTGCTTGAACTCTCAGTCTGGTTGGCTTTTGTACCTGAGAGCATAGGCTTAGGTGGCACAGGCCAACTCATGTGGTACGCACAATTCTATCTCCCCACATCTTACCCCTTCTCCAGCCCTCCAGCAGCTGCTGCCTGGGGTTGCTATCTTTCTCTGCCTAATGGTAGGGCTGGCCATAGGTATTTCATTGTTGAAAACTGCTGCACATGAAATGCAAAGACATATTCAACAAATGTCTCATTGATTTCAATGGGACCTACATGTGATTGGCTTAGTCTGGATTCAACTCAGCTTCTAATACATCATCCCTGGCCACTTTATACTAGCTATTTTATATGTAGTCACAAAAGCCTAGCCACTTTATACTCCTGTATTTATTCTTATCGGATTTTGCTATATTGCTGTCTTCCTAGTAGGGGTGTGCACGCCAAAAAATATTGTCGTTTATTGTTATCATCATTTTGGACCAAAAAAATTATCGTCTTCATTCATATCATAGGTGAACCGTATCGTCTTCACGATAATTATCCTGAAAAAACGATATTTTTGGCAGCCCTTTTTTTAAAGAAAAAAATGCCTATAAATTCTGTTTTTTAAAAGTTAGAGGCTTGAAACTTGGACACAAAGCTTATGGGGTATGCCTAAGTATGTGTTTGAAATTTGAGATCGATCACTCCAACCCTCGATTTTATATTAATTTTTTAAAGATCGTTTCCGTTCTGACAAGTCTGAATGAACGCACGTGGTGAGCTGTCATTCTGATCTGTCAGAGCTGAAACGATCTTTAATAAATTCATATAAAATTGAGGGTTGGAGGGATCAATCTCAAATTTGGCACATATGTGTAGACATGTTGCTACACATATGTGCCAGATTTGAGATCGATCCCTCCAACCCTCGATTTTATATGAATTTATTAACGATCGTTTCACTTCTGACAGATCAGAATGACAGCTCACCATGTGCGTTCATTCAGACATGTCAGAACGGAAATGATCTTTAGAAAATTCATATAAAATCGAGGGTTGGAGGGAGTGATCTCAAATTTCATACACAGAGTTAGGAATACCTCATAAGCACTGTGACCAAGTTTCAACCCTCTAACTTTTAAAATACAGAAGTTATAGTATATGTATATGGCAGTCCGATAAAACGATAAAATCACCCCAAAATTATAGTCTCCGATGATTATCGTAGGTTTTTCTATCGTATCGTCATCGTTAAACACATGCACAATAACGACCTTATCATATCGTTATCGTACATTTTAACGATACGATACACATCCCTACTTCCTAGTCATCCCACATTGATAAGTATTGTGTAGGAAATTGGAGGCATACACGGGCCTTTTCATGCCATAACTGCAATCACGATGTTTGTGTGAATCTATCCTTTATCTGATGGGGAGCCATTCATTGAATACATCTATATCTATAATTCCATTGGTTGTAATAATCCTGGAAACATCTGGTGCACATATTCCAGGGACATATTTTAAACGTGGAATCTGACTCAGTCTGAGGTCTGGCACTGATGAGGCTGCGCATCTCTGGAACTGATGTTGTATAATTCAGTTCCTGAGCAGAAGATTGGGATCAAAAAACACTAGACAGTTAAACACTCTGTTTTCCTTCTGACGGTGCTTCCTGTGCACCATTGTTCCCGTCGAACAAAGCCTGGTTTGTGTACCTGAAACTGAACAACAAGTGCCTCATCTGTGACCTTGTGTATTGTCAAGCCATGTCACCCACTTCTCTGCTAATGTCATATCTGGATGTCATGAAGGTAGTGAACGCAAGCCGCATGCTAAAGATCTTATGCAACCTCTAATGTTTCCAGCACTTGTGGTTAATGTCTACTAAGTATAAGAAGATTTTCCTGATGGTGAGGCTAAATCCACAGCAATTAGTAATATACAAGTATGTTCTCTATTGTTGTCTATTGTTCTTGTGAGTCACTCTGTGCATCTTGTTTGGTGTTAAGATACATGCTCAATGAAGAACACGTCTGAGATGCAATAATCTTAGATGTGTCTGCCAGGAGGAAGGCAGGAAAATTCCTTCCCAGCCCCAATAAGCAGCAACTAACACCCCTCCACTGCAAGATCTACGCCAGCAGGTGGTGTGTGTGGGGAAGTTGGCAATGGGCAAGCCATCCCTGAAGCCCTGCTTGTATGGAACTTAGGCAGACTACAGTGAGAATTAGAGGAGGGGCTGTAGCTCAGTGTGATGGAGCACATGCTTGGCATGCAGAAGGTCCTAGACGAGGTTCAATCCCCGTCTTCTCCAGGTAGGGCAAGGAAAGAATCCTGCCTGAAACCTTGGAGATCCTTTGCCAGTCAGTGTTGACAATACTGGGCTGGATGGACCAAATGTCTGACTCAGTATAAGGCAGCTTCCTCTGTCCCTAACTGCATGTGGTACTTCTCACTATGGTCCACCCCCATTTTGTCTCTGCCCTCGTTGAACTACTTGGCCTTTTGATTGGCTCAGCATTTAAGCCACTGGGAGCTGCTGCTGCTGTTGCCATACAGCCGTCAACTCCCAGCAGTTCCCTTCCTTCTTCCGCCACCAGACCCATGTGCACCCACAAAGATGGCTCCCCAGTAAGCAGGGAACTGGGTTTATACGAGAAGAAACAAAGGGATCCAATTGGAGGCACCATTGGTGTGGGAGCTCAACATATCCCCTGCCCTAGTGACTCTAAGTCAGGAGTGGGCAACATTTGGGCTGCATGTGATCACTGCCGCCCCCTGCTGTGGCCAGAATGTAGGCTGTTCTTAGTGCTATGAAGCACTTAAACAGCTGAAGTTTAGCTAAATTTAACCCTTTTAGCACTGTGGAGTACTGCAGGGCCCTTTTAAACTTCCATTGTTTGTAATGTTCTGTGGATTGCCCTGTGGATTGCTGCTTATGTGGAGTGAAGATGGGGGAGATGGACTCTGGACTCTCCACAGTTGTCCACCTGTGCTATAAAGCAAGGAGCAGAATTCACTCCCTTTCCTATGCAACCCAAATCACAGCCCATTTACTTTGTCCCAGAGAATTCAATGAGATCCTCTAAGAACAAAGCCAGCTCCAATCTGCACAGCTCCACCCCAAGTCCTGTTTCTTCACCATGAAAGCTTTTGGCCTTGCAACTGGACAGATGTTTGGGGACAGGCTTTTCTATAGAGAAGGGATGAGAGCAGACTCAAGGTGACGGACGTGAGCACTCTCTCTCGAAACCAGCGCAATTGCTTTCAAGAAGTCGCAACTCAAGCTGGCATTCATTTCCTTTTGTTTGCCTTGGCAGGCCCTGTGTATTAATGCAAATGAATTGTATGTAAACACACCTGACTGTGTATTGATGTGGAACCATTTACAGTAGAGAGCTGGGGGTGGGGAGAGAGATGGGAAGTGGTAAAATTCTGCCCGGTCTTATTTAGGAATTGATAGCTTTACATTTTATTGGTACAATGGGAACTGTCAGAACGGCCTGAACAGAAAGCAGCTGTTCATTCTGCCTTTCTTGAGGAGAATCTTGCATTGCCCTTCAGGCAAAGCAGGTGGCTGCCGTTTTTCAGCACTATCTTCGCTGGAACTCTCTTTGCTTCGGTGTGGGCCGGTCTCACGGCACCTCTCGAGGGACATATACGATTAGCTCCAATACGCTCGCCAAAACAACAGTTGGGGGAGATAAAATTATGCCTGCCTTAAAGTGTTTGACGTGAAAGAAAGAACAAAAAGAAAGAAAGAACTTGGGAACAAAAAGGGAAGTGTAAAAGGGGGAAGAAAAGGAAAGAAATTAATGAAAGAACAAGAAAACTAACCGGGCAACCTTGCAGCAACTAGCTACCCTCAAAAGGGAGCAAGCTGTTAGGAAAGAAAAGTATTTGGGAGAGCTTGGCTTTAATAGCGCAGGTGCATGGGTTGGGTGTGTGCCAGGCCATGCGAATGCCGTAGGTTGTGCATTAACATTTGTCAGGCTTGAGGAAGTCTTTTTTTTTCTTTTTTAGACAGAAAAAGGAAAGAGAAAAAAACCAACAACAAAACTACCGCCCCTCAAATCTAGCAGCCATTGTAGTTCTCAAGAGGGAAGGGAGGTCTTCACAATGTGCATTTTAAAACCCTCACCAGTTTCCTATTAAGGTAATTTTCCATCCCAGAAGTACATGCCGTGAGGAAAAAGATTTGCTAGTTACTTACCTGCAGCTTTGTTGTCTAAAGACATTCTCACCAAAGCTTCCTTACATGATATTTCCACAATATGGCCAGCTATCACTTAGCATTTATGTCCTGCGAATAAAAATTCGGCCCTGGGTACACATGTATCCCAGGAAGGCAGTGGACATTTGGTTTCGGGAGTGAAGGTGTATCCCAGGCAGGATCTACACTACTGCTTTATAATGGTTTATAACGGTATTGACAACTGTTGGGGACCAGGGCACACTACCTATACTGTTTTCAAACCACTTTCAAAGTGTTATATCATGATTGGTGTAGATCTGGCCCCAGTCAAGGTATTTATTTATTTATTATTTGTTTATTTGTGATGTTTCTATGTTACCCATAACCAAAGTTACTTTGGTTGGCATCCATAAATAGTTGTTAAATACAATATGAGCAATAAAAATATGACAGTATGAAGACACATAATGTAGATTAAACAATGAAATTAAACACAGACAGTTCTTAAAACTTTACAAAGCCCAAACCTCAAAATCGATTTTAAAAAACTCAAAAGGACTCCTGAAGAAAAGTCTTTGCCTGCCACCAAAGAGAATACAAAGAAGGCATCAGGTAGTAGGGTGGTCACTTACGAATTACTGAAAACGAGGACATGCAGCATCAAAGAAGAGAACAAAAGAGGGCATCATTTTGCATAACATTTGCATATGCTAATTGTTATATATGTAGGTGCACATTTTTAGAAATAATAACTATTGTTTAAATAGAAAGACAAGACATTTCACCATAGTGGAGAGACTAACTGTATCTTCTTAGTCCACATGCTAATAGTTGAAGGGCAAATTCAAGGCCCAGATTTTCCTTCTGGAACACAGGAAGCTGCCTTCTACTAAGTCAGACCATTGATCCATCTAGCTCAGTATTGTTGGCACTGACTGGCAGTGGCTCTCTCAGGCAGATTGTTTTTCCTCACCCTACCTGGAAGAAACTGGGGATCGAACCTAGGACCTTCTGTATGCAAAACATGTGCTCTATCACACTGAGCTATTTTATCTTTACATGGGACTTGGACGGGACAGTCCTGTGGCAGCACTTCAATAGAGGACTGTCCTATGTAAAAGAAGACACATCGGCACACTACAGCAGGCAGCCATCTCTGGAGATGGCATTCCACAACTGAGGAATTAGCCTTCTCCCTTGTAGTCTCCCACTAGGGATAGATCTACAGTAGTGTTTTTTATTGGTATTGAAGTGCACTTCCCATATTCCGTATACTGCTTTTCTAGCGTTATTTCCTGTTTTGAATTCGTATTATCCAAAATACCACAACAAATGTCATTGTGTGTGCTATGAGGTATAAATGCGCAAGAGGGTTATAGTGTCATCATGATGGGATTGTATTGAGATGACACGAGGTGTAGATCTGGCCCAGGTCTTCGTTGATGGTGAACCTTGAAGAAGAGCCATCGACAATGACCTCAAGGTTTGGGCAGGAATGCATGGGCAGAGGTGATCCTTCTTTCGATCTGGGGCCCCAAGCAATTTAGGGCTTTAAAGTTTAAGACCAGCACATTGTGTCGGGCCTGGAAATGGGCTGGAAGACAATGGAGCTGACAACTTAATATGTTCAGGACATCCAATCCCAGTTAACAATCTTGCAGGACTAACTGAAGTTTCTGGACTATTTACAAAGCCAGACCCACATACAACACATTACAGTAATCTAAACGGGAAGTTACTAGAGCATGGATAACTGTAGCCAGGCTATCTCTGTCCAGGTAGGGTCACATCTGGCCTCTCAGCCAAAGCTGACAAAAAGCACTCTGAGCTATCAAGGCCACCTGTGCCTCCAGTGATAATCGTGGATTCTTTATGGGAAGTGCAACCCCCTCCAGAACAGGTTGAATACCACTCAACTAGGCAGACGAGCCATCTAACTAACAGTACCTATGTCTTGAATGAATTGAGCCTCAGTTTATTGGCCCTCATCCACTCCATTACTGCATCCGAGCATTGATTCAGAACACACTTACTGCCTCTCCTAGATTTGATGAAAAAGAGAGATTGAGCAAAGTGTCATCCAGATATTGATCCAAATCTAAATCTCTGCATGACCTTTCCCAGTAGTTTCATGCAAGTTTTAAATAGCATGGGTGGGATAAGATGGAGCCTTGTGGGACACCCCCCCCAACACAATTTAGATGGGGAAAGCAGAAATCTCTTACGCCCACCCTCTGAAGTCAGCCTCATGTCAGACCAAAACTATTGCCAAGCCATTCCTCCAGGGCTGGCATCAAGAGTAGGTATGGTCAAGCACTTGTCGAGGGCCAACACCCCAGCAGAGGTCCAATGATGCAGATCTCCTTTGAGTTGTTCCTCTTTTTCACCGATGCAATGTGTTTGTTTACCTGCCTCTTGCTCTGGCCCAGACAATGGTGGAGTTGAGAAGGAGGAGCAGGAGATCCCTCTGCGTACTTGCTGACTGGCTCTCTGTCAAGCAAGTGATAGCAATGATGACAAAAGGGATGAGGAGCAATAACAAATGGTGACAATGGCAGTGATAAGGTTGACTCATTGAAGGATGGGGGCCATTGAGGGCATCTTGCCGAAGTGCCCTCAAAAACCTGGTGCTGGCGCTGAGTTTCTCCAACACCCAACTCAGACTGCTTATCCAAAAGGATGCTATGGTCAAAAGCTGCTGAGAAGTCTAAGAGAATTAAGAGGGTACACCATCCCTATCTTTCTCTCAAAAGAGGTCATCCCACAGGGCAACCAAGGCAGTTTCAGTTCCCATACCAGTCTGAATCCAGACTGAAATGGATCTTAAAATGTAAGTAATTGGATACAAAGCTACAAAATGCCAAAAACAACAACAATCCACCAAGTATGATAATTTGGTATAGGGCAAGGACATGTACAAATTAGTAGGTCTCATTTGTTCCCCTTGGCACGATGTAGTGAACGTGAATGCTAATCATCACAACATCAATGGAACTATGGTGCACAATTTCACCCACTGATGTCAATGGGATTTGGTTACATGTACTTTTACCTGCATGGGCGTTGCCAGCTCTGCAGCGTTTCCCACTCTGGCCCAGGTTCATGTAAAAGCTTCCAAGTAGGTTGTCCTGATATGTTTACATACCACATTAGTGATGTCTGCCCCTCAGGAGATGTATCACTTGTGTGGTATGTAAACAGAGCATCAGGATGAAATACATGGGTAAAAACTTTTACATATACTTGGACTAGGATGGATCTTATGGTGGGGGTGTATGTGAAATTCGTTTCAGTTTGCTTTTGATTAGTATTTACCCAATTTGCACCTACCAGACCAAACTTAGACTCAGATGCAATCTGTGGTCAAAGTCTGTACATTTCTGAACTTGCAATGTGATTCATGGACCAAAACAAAACTGAAAATAAATTTGAAAAATGCACATCAATGGGAGAAGATTGCATGCATTTCAAAGATGCATAGAACTGATGTGCACGAAAGTACACATGGATTTTCACACAAAAAGGGAAAAAAAACAAAGTTTTCAATCTGGTATGGACTCGTCAGAACAAGTTTTGAGATGGAATTAAGAGAATTTTGGTGAGCTCGAATTTTGCTGATTTGCAAATCACTAACCTCTGGTAACTCAATGGCACCAGAATATTTGTGTAAAAGCAAGCTTTGGCATATATACATCCTATTTTCAATTGTACTTAGTCCGAGATAGCTGTGTATAGGATTGCAGCCTTAAGAGCCAGTTCACACACAGCTCAAAAGTTCTGGAAATGCACAAGGTAACTTGTAAGAAGGTGCTGATGAGTAGGTTCTTTGGACCTTTCCCCCATCATACACAGCACCTTTTGTCTCATCCTTTCTTAAATCTGGTATATCTCCGATCTACAGTGGAACGATCTGAAAGGTGTAGGACACTGGGGGAGAGCCAATTTGGTGTAGTGGCTAAGCGTGTTGGAGGAGGAGCAGGAGATCCAGGGTCAAATCCCCCACTCAGCCAGGAAGCTCACTGGATAGTTTGGGGTCAGTCACACTTTTTCAGTCTAACCTATCTACCAGGATTGTTGTGAGGAAGAAACAGGGAAGGAGAGCCATGAGCTCCTTGGAGGAAAGCCAGGACAAGAAAGAAGAAAGAAAGAAAGAAAGAAAGAAAGAAAGAAAGAGCCTGGCCTGCAATGTTTCCTGGAAACCTTTTGCAGGCTGCTCTGAGCTCTTTCAAAGAAGAGAGACATATAAATGTAAATATTAGTACAATGGGATTGGGTTTTTACTTTTAGGCCTGCTAATTTTATCAAGTTATTGCATTGCTCTCAGGATGCTTCCTATGTCATCACTGACTTGGATATTCCTTTGTGTGTGAGAGAATGCATTTTCAGTAGGGATGTGCACTGACCCCCCGGATCGGATCGGATAGCGGATCAGAATCGGACCTGGGGGGTCGGATCAGATCGGATAGGATCGGAGGCTGGTCGGATCGGATCGGACCAGATGTCCGATCCGGATCGGACGCCATTTTGAATGCTTTTTCCCATAGCCAAGTATTGTTTTACAAAAACGCCTATAACTTTTTCATTTTTAAAGATAGAAGGATGAAACTTGGGCACATTGTAGACTGGTTAGGGGTAGTTATCTGTGAGAAATTTCAGAAAGATTGGTGCATGCATTTTGTGGCAATTAATTTTTTAATAAATACCCAGGAATGCCTATAACTTTGTCATTTTTAAAGTTACACACATGAAACTTTGCCACATTGTAGGGGGTACCTTGGGACCTATGTGTGTGAAATTTCAGAAACGTAGGTGCTTGTCTTGTGTGGCAATTAATTTTTAGAAAAATGGGTAGTAGTGGGGTAAATACAGTTATGCCTCCCATTTTTTTATTTTTGAAGATACAAACAGGAAACTTGGGCACATTACAGGTACCACTTGCCTTGATATGTGTGTGAAATTTCAGAAACATTGGAGCTTTCCTTGTGTGGCAATTAATTTTTGAAACAATGAGGAAAGAAACACCTATAACTTTGTCATTTTTAAAGTTACACACATGAAACTTTGCCACATTGTAGGTGGTACCTTGGGACCCATGTGTGTGAAATTTCGGAAACGTAGGTGCTTGCCTTGTGTGGCAATTAATTTTTTAATAAATACCCAGGAATGCCTATAACTTTGTCATTTTTAAAGTTACACACATGAAACTTTGCCACATTGTAGGCGGTACCTTGGGACCTATGTGTGTGAAATTTCGGAAACGTAGGTGCTTGCCTTGTGTGGCAATTAATTTTAGAAAAATGGGTAGTGGTGGGGTAAATACAGTTACGCCTCCCACTTTTTTATTTTTGAAGATACAAACAGGAAACATGGGCACATTACAGGTACCACTTGGCTTGATATGTGTGTAAAATTTCAGACAGCTGGGTCCAGGCATGTGGTGGCAAGGTATTTTTGAAACAATGAGGAAAGAAACGCCTATAACTTTTTTATTTTAAAAGATAGAAGTCTGAACATTGCTCACTTTGTAGATGGGTTAGGGGTAGATATGTGTCAGAAATTTCAGAATTATAGGTCCAGGCATTTGATGGCTATGGAATTTTTAAATTACATGTTTCAAAAAAATTTCTACAGAGGCCAGGTCTTCCCCTCCCGCTTCCCGCGAAGAAAAGGAAACACTCTCTCGTCTCGATCCCTTTGATCCTTGCTAGTAGTATCCATTACAGGGCTCGTGTTTCCTTTCCTACTTTCACTTTTCAAGCAGAACGGCTGAGCCTAGCTGAGTTTTGCAGCCATGCGTGCAAGGAAGGATCACTCTGGTCTCGATCCCTTTGATCCTTGGTAGTATCCATTACAGGGCTCGTGTCTGCTTGAGTACAAAGTGAAAGCAGACACGAGCCCTGTAATGGATACTACTAGCAAGGATCAAAGGGATCGAGACGAGAGAGTGTTTCCTTTTCTTCGCGGGAAGCGGGAGGGGAAGACCTGGCCTCTGTAGAAATTTTTTTGAAACATGTAATTTAAAAATTCCATAGCCATCAAATGCCTGGACCTATAATTCTGAAATTTCTGACACATATCTACCCCTAACCCATCTACAAAGTGAGCAATGTTCAGACTTCTAACTTTTAAAATAAAAAAGTTATAGGCGTTTCTTTCCTCATGGTTTCAAAAATACCTTGCCACCACATGCCTGGACCCAGCTGTCTGAAATTTTACACACATATCAAGCCAAGTGGTACCTGTAATGTGCCCATGTTTCCTGTTTGTATCTTCAAAAATAAAAAAGTGGGAGGCGTAACTGTATTTACCCCACCACTACCCATTTTTCTAAAATTAATTGCCACACAAGGCAAGCACCTACGTTTCCGAAATTTCACACACATAGGTCCCAAGGTACCACCTACAATGTGGCAAAGTTTCATGTGTGTAACTTTAAAAATGACAAAGTTATAGGCATTCCTGGGTATTTATTAAAAAATTAATTGCCACACAAGGCAAGCACCTACGTTTCCGAAATTTCACACACATGGGTCCCAGGGTACCACCTACAATGTGGCAAAGTTTCATGTGTGTAACTTTAAAAATGACAAAGTTATAGGTGTTTCTTTCCTCATTGTTTCAAAAATTAATTGCCACACAAGGAAAGCTCCAATGTTTCTGAAATTTCACACACATATCAAGGCAAGTGGTACCTGTAATGTGCCCAAGTTTCCTGTTTGTATCTTCAAAAATAAAAAAATGGGAGGCATAACTGTATTTACCCCACTACTACCCATTTTTCTAAAAATTAATTGCCACACAAGACAAGCACCTACGTTTCTGAAATTTCACACACATAGGTCCCAAGGTACCCCCTACAATGTGGCAAAGTTTCATGTGTGTAACTTTAAAAATGACAAAGTTATAGGCATTCCTGGGTATTTATTAAAAAATTAATTGCCACAAAATGCATGCACCAATCTTTCTGAAATTTCTCACAGATAACTACCCCTAACCAGTCTACAATGTGCCCAAGTTTCATCCTTCTATCTTTAAAAATGAAAAAGTTATAGGCGTTTTTGTAAAACAATACTTGGCTATGGGAAAAAGCATTCAAAATGGCGTCCGATCCGGATCGGACCTCATCGGATCGGATCGGATCGGATCGGAGGTTGTCCGGATCGGATCGGATCGGATTTTCCCGATTTTGGGTCGGATCGGATTCGGATCGTGGATCGGATCCGATCCGATGCACACCCCTAATTTTCAGGTGCCATTTCTCAATGATCAGCATGTTTTCTAGCTTTCCTTCCTCAGTAGTTAGAACAAAACTACCCCAAAGAGGTCTGTGAATGCACTGCCGTGCCTATTAAACTGGTAAATTATCTCAGACTTTGAGCCTGGCTTAGATCACACAGGACAAAAATGTTGGCTTCCCCCACCACTCCCTGGGTATCATTTAAGTTCAGCGTACAAGGAAAATGGGGTGTTGTTGTTTTCACAAACTGTGCAGTGTAAAGAGCCATTCTCTTCCCCCCTGTTTGTCTGTAGAAAACTACAATTAAGCCTGTTTGGTCTGTGATCAGTCTGACATTTATAAGCTATAAAGAGAAAAGCAATATGGTTCACACGTTTTGAGTAGCAAGTGATTTATCATTGTTTATTTGCTCCACAAAGAATTTTAGCTGAAAGACTCCATTCACAAGGCAGGGTGACTCCGAATTGTGAATTCATACTGGAAGGTCACAAGTTTCAAATATTCTAGATCAGTAGCGATAGACGATGGAATTTGCTAGAGAAATACCAACTTCTGAATTGCTTCAAGCTCGGGCTTCTGGTTTTCGTTATCACGGTGCAAACTGCAAAGAGTAACACACAACACAGCTAAATATGAGTTGTAATGATTTCCTTAGCATTTTTGTAGTTATACTGCTCAAGTTTGCATTATCCTATCTTGGGAAATTAGTATTACCGAACGGTTGTCTTTGGAAACTATTCTCTGCTTCTTGCTCTTACACCTACGGTAAGGATGAGTAGATCTTAATGGAGAAAGTAAAAGTCATAAATAACATACAGTAACAACCTAATTTGATTATGAAAAGGGGGGGGGACATTTTTTTCTATTCTTTTAAAGAAGGGAAAAGGAACTTAAGGAATGGCTTGTCTCTTCAGCAGTGTTGCAGTGAAAGAAATCAGCAAATGGAAATCAACATGCATATAGTTCTTTGGATCTCATCCTATATAGCTTTGGCAGGATCTGCACTACTGCTTTAAAATGGTTTATAACAGTTTTGAGAACTATTGGGCCCAGGACACACTCCATATACAGTTTCCAAACCATTTCGGAGTGTCATATCCTGCTTGGTGTAGATCTGGTCTTTGTGCCAATTCAAAGAATAGACTTCTCTTCAGCAGACCATTCACATAACAATGAGGGAATTCTGATGAAACTGAGGCCAGATCTACACCAAGCAGGATATAGCAGTATGAAAGCGGTATATAAAAGGCAGGAGTCACACTACTGCTTCAGGAAGTAGAAGTGGGTTCAGTCCTGGTCTGGAAAAAGAGCAGAACCCTGCCTTGTGGTTTTCCTGGGCTAATGGCAGGACACTCTGTTAGTCATGAGCAGGCACAGAATGGCAAGTATTTTACAATACTTTAAAATAAAAAATGTGGCTTTTTGTTGCTTAGATAAATATACAAAATCAAGATTATACAACACCGAAGGTACAATCCTATGCACCTTTACACAGAAAAAGCTCTACAGTTGGCTGGCTAGGGCATGCTGGGAATCATAGGAGTTTTCTCTGTCTAAACATGCATAGGACTGCACCCTTAAACAACGAAAAAAAACCGTTCCAACGTTAAAAAAATTATCTCGCACACACAAGTGTCCAACACATGATTCAATACATTCTACTTCCATTTGTGCAGGACTCCCCTTGCAGGAATTGTTATAGGAACCTAATTTCCCTGGGATTTCATATTGGCAAGGTCGTTGGGATTCAAAAATCCCTAGACCGAGAAGGTATTGCACACAGGGAATGAAAAGTGTACCGAACATTTCCCCCCTTTTTACTTTTAGAAACTCCCACCCCCTGCACCCCCTGCCTTTGAACATAGAATTCTCGCTGTCTATTAATACCATTCCTTGGCACAGCTTACATTTCCATATTCAACACCTCACATTCTGTGGTGTAGAAGATATTGCAGTAAACACAAGCTGCCCTTGTTACTGTTCTTGAAAATTGCAGGCTGCCTCCTGGTCTCGCACAAGCTGTTAGGCCACAACTGGCCATGGAAGGGAGGGGGTGGGGAGGGAGGCACTTTAAAAAATCATGTTGCCCTTTAACATTTAAATTACGGCTGAAACGTTCATAGCGAATGTTCAGTCCGGCTGGCGATGTTGTTTCAGAAGCATGAACACAGCTGGTGCCAAAAGAAGGAGGAGGCGGGGGGGGGGGGGGAGGGACCGTAACTGCTTGTGAGGTTCAAGGCCTAATCCACATATTCAGCAAGGCTGTTCTAAAAGGATTTAATTCCAGACAGCCATGAAAACAAGTAGTGCAATGAGTTCATGATCCATTTTATTTTATTTTATTTAAAAAATAGGTTTTAGTTGTGGTTGATGATCTATTCCTTGAAAACACACACCTCTTCAGATAACCTGTTCTTGCTTTACACGGCAATGATTTTGCCTAATATGCCAGGAGAGAGAGATGTTCCCATCAAACCTAGATATGAAACAGAAACCATTCGCCCAGCAAACAAGGCATCTTGCTGAAATGTCTTGAAATGAGTTTGCACAGCAATGGAACAATGGCTGTTTACCCAGAACCAAATGCATGCAAGCTGCTGGTGCAAACATGAGTCTGTCCACATGGCAGGATGAACGTGTGTATGGGGGAGGGGCACAAGTGGTAAACACTTGTGTACCACAAAAAAAAAATATGGCCTGGCCTGGAATCTTATTTATGGGGGAGGGGGGGCTATTTGGAAAGAAGCAGGAGGAAGAGCTTAACCCTTTCCAGACCTGCTGCTTTCCTACTCCTTCTTCCCTCAACCCCACTGAGTTCCCAACACAGATCTGTAAGAGTAGGGTGATCATATGGAAAGAAGGACAAGACTCCTGTGTCTTTAACAGTTTTGTAGAAAAAGGAATTTCAGCAGGTGTCATTTGTATGCATTCCCTCTTCATTAGGGTGACCAGATAAAATCCAGGTCAGGGCTCATGTAACTTTAACAGTTGTAGAGAAAAGGGAATTTCAGCCAGTGTCATTTGTATGCAATTAGTTCCTGGTGAAATTCCATCTTCATCACAACAGTTACAGTTGCAGGGGCCCTGCTTTCTTTTGTATATGGTCACTCTAGTATAGTGCCTGCAATCTTAACTGTTGTGATGAAGAGGGAATTTCACCAGGCACTAATTGCATACAAATGATACTGGCTGAAATTCCCTTTTCTCTACAGTGGCCTTACCCCACGCTCGGCGCAGCTCGGGTGTGGTGGGGCGGTTGCGGCGGGCGCAGGGAGACGGGACGTGGAGGCGCGCCATTGGCGGCCTCCTGGTTTTGGCGCCAAAGGATGGGGAGGAGGAACGGGAGCCTTTATTAGGCTGGAACTCCTCCCCTCCTTTCTCTTCGGTTGCGTGGCTGGCGGATGGAGAGGCTGGCTTGCGGCAGCAGCAGCCTCGGCAGCTGTGCGTTTGGAGTGGCGGAGAAGCGAGGAGCGGCGGTCGGCTTCCCAGCGGCTCGGCTGCGGAGTCTCTTGGCCGGGAGGTCGCGGGTTTGGGGAAGGGCCGGCTGGTCCTTCCCGGTGCAGATAGGGGCAGCGGTGGCGGCCCGGGCTACCTCGCTTCGCGGAGCGGAGGCAGCAGGCTGGCTCCCGTGGACAGCAGGTCGGGGGGCGGCGGGCAGAGGAAAGGCCGGCTGGTCCTTTCTGGGCCGCTGAGAGGCGGCGGCGGAGGCCCGGGCTACTGGGATCAAGCAGCGCTGGGAGCTTGGGCGGGCCGGAGGCTCCTGCAGACCTTGAGCAGGGCTACGTGGGAGGGCCGGCTGGCCCTTCCTGGGTAGGAAGGTGGTGTGGGGGCCTGGGCGACAGAGTGTAGGCGGCTGGAGAGCGGGGTCGCCATTTTAGGTGCTCATGGGCCCTTTGCGAGGGGGGTTTGGCTGCGGTTCGGCGCAGGAGTGACCCGTTCAGGTTAGGGAAGGGGCAGAGCTGTGGATAGGGAGCCCCCCTCCCCCCTCCCCCCTTCTTCAATATTGAGCGTGGTGGGGTACACTGGGCATTTGCCTTAACCTGGTGCCTCAGTAAGGGGCGATACAGTTGGGTCACTGTCCCTTTCTGGGCATTCTGGGCTTCCCTGTTACTGGCTGTTAGGTATGGGCAAGGGGCGCTTTATTTAGTTCTGCCTATTGATTTGAAGCGGCAGTTGGTTAGGGAGCCTTGGTAAGGGGTTGGGACATTTCGTTACTGGCCTTGTCGAGGCATTTTGGGCTCCCCTGTTGGCGGCTTCTTGGCAGTGCAGGGAAAGGTTTTAACTTCTCCGCCTATTATTTGAATTTGCAACGGGTTTGGTTCCAGTTTCTATTGGTGGTCTGGAGGTGGTGCAGGGGGAGTGGTGTCTCTAAATTGGTTGTAATTGGACCCAGGAGATACCTCTTCTTCTCGTGAGATTGTTAGTGTGGAATGGCTCCTACGAAGGGGACAGGAGGCCAGAAGGGCAAAGGAAAGGCGCCAAGGCTCATGCCTAAGCGACCTAGGGCATGTTCAGACTCGTCATCCGATGAGGCTGGGAGCCCTGAGATTGCGGCAATATTGACCAGGCTTCAGGCGGTTGAACAAGATAAGGGGATTGCCCCCTAGGCACCTGTTTTAGCACCAGTAGCCACTGCCAGTGGGACGGGGCTCCGTCTCACGAGAAAACAGAAGCAGGACCAATTGTGGGTTTCTGTTTCAGCTCGCTTGCAGGTGATTGAGAACTCCGGCAATGTGGCGTCTGAGAGAGGAGCAACAGTGCAGCAGTCTCTGCAACTGATTACCCAGGAGGCTCAGACATCGGTTACGGGGCAGCTGCCCCAGGGGTCGGTCCAGGTCTTGTCTGCAGGGACAGCGATGCCTACGCCGGGCCCAGCAGATGCTCCAGGGTGCTGGGGCCTTTTAGTTGCCCCCCAATACCTAATTTGAGGGTTTCCCCCTTGGGCATTGTTCCCAAGAAGGCAGCTGGGGAATACAGGTTGATACACAACCTGTCGGCGCCTAAAGGGCGGTCAGTCAATGATGCAATCCCGGAACACTTGTGTTCTGTGCATTATGCGTCATTTGACTCGGCGGTGGCTATGGTTAGGAAGCATGGGCAAGGGGCGTTAATGGGCAAATGTGATATTAAATCTGCATTTCGCATATTGCCCATTCACCCTGCGGATTTTGATCTCCTTGGGTTTAGTTTTCTAGGTTCCTACCGTATAGATAGGGCTCTGCCCATGGGATGTACAATTTCATGTTCTACGTTTGAGCGTTTTAGCTCTTTTTTGGAATGGGCCATTAGGGAACGCACCGGTTTGCCTGCATGTACTCATTACCTGGATGATTTTTTCTTCTGTGGGGCGAAAGATTCAGGTCAATGTGCCTATTTGATGTTAGAATTTGCAGCGTTAGCGGAGGAGTTGGGGGTACCCTTGGCTCAGGAGAAGACGGAAGGCCTGGCTAGCGTATTAATGTATTTGGAGATCGAGTTAGATTCGATTCAACGGCCTTTGGATAAGGTCCTGGCCCTGAGGGCACGTTTACCTTGTCTCCGCTCACAGAAAAAGGTTACTTTGCGACAACTACAGGAATTAGTTGGGCATTTGAACTTTGCCTGCAAAGTGGTGGCCCCGGGACGTGCCTTTTTACATCGGCTTTGTAATGCCATGAAAGGCCTTACCAGCCCTCACCATCATGTTAGAGTTACAAGGGAAATGCGGGAGGATTTAGCGGTTTGGACATCCTTTTTGGATGGTTTCAATGGGGTTTCATTTTGGAAGAAGGAGTTGTTGTTGGAGGCAGATATGCAAATACATTCAGATGCCTCAGGGGCGTTAGGTTTTGGGGTAATATGGGGCGACCATTGGTGCACCGAGAGATGGCCCAGCGAGTGGCAGGATTCCGACATATGTAGGGACTTAACCTTTTTGGAATTTTTCCCTATCTATGTGGCGGCATACATTTGGGCACGGGACTTGCAGAATAGCGTGGTACATTTCTGGTGTGACAAACAGGCCACAGTGCAAGTCATTAACACTTTGACATCCAAGAATAACAGGGTTATGGCACTAGTCAGGGCATTTACTTTGCACTGCCTCCAAAGTAACATTCTGTTTCGAGCCCGCCATATTCCCGGGTTAGATAACTCAATCGCTGATGCTTTATCGCGCCAGCAGGTAGAGAGATTCCGGGATCTCGCTCCTTGGGCCAGGGAGAAGCCGGAGGAAGTACCGGCTGCCTTGTGGGAGATTGGCAGGATGAGGTAGAACGAGCGGTATGGCTGTCTGTTGTCCCGAGTACGCGAGCGGCGTACAGAAAGGCAAGTAGGGATTTCCAGGATTTTAGGTTGTCATGCTCATTGGAGGCAGAGTGGCCCATTCCTGTTGACCATCTGTTGCAATTCTGTGTAGCGGAGAGAAGAAAGGGTTTGGCTGCACACACCATTTCGGGTAAGCTAGCGGCCTTGGCCTTTTGCTCAAAGAGCAAGGGGGTGCAGGACAATACAGCTGATTTTAGGATCAGGAGGGCCTTAAGCGGCTGGGCGCGTGAAAACCCCTCCGGATGGGATCTGCGGTCCCCGCTATCCCTGGATATTTTGGCGGGATTGCAGGCTCGTTGAAGCATGCTGTGTGCGTCCCCTTTTGAAGCTACTTTATTTCATGCTACGGCTCTGACGTCCTTTTTTGGTGCTTTTAGAATTTCAGAGCTGTTAGCGGCTTCTAAGGGGGATATGTCTGGCCGCGCCTTGCAACTGGGGGATGTTCAGTTGTTTGAAGATCGGGTCAGTATTCACTTGAGGCGATCCAAAACGGACCAGCTGGGGAAGGGGCAGGTGATCCTTTTGTATGCTGCCCCTCAGAAGGATTTATGCCCGGTTCAGGCGTTAACGGCCTTCCGGGAGTTTAGAGGTATGGAGCTGGGATTCCTCTTCTGTCATGCGGACCGTTCTCCGCTGACACAGTTTCAGTTTGCAGCCATTGCAAAACGGGCATTGGAGAGTTTACAGTTGAAAGGTTTTAAATTTGGAACGCATTCCTTTTGTATAGGGGCGGCCTCCACGGCTGCAGTGTTGGGTTTGTCGCCAGCCCGGATAAAGGCGATTGGCAGATGGTGATCGTGGGCGTTTCAGTCGTATGTGCGAGCTCTCCCAACGACAGGGGGAAATTAGGCACTGGTGGGCTGACTACAATATGTTTGTTTTTAGATGTCCGGCCGGCGGAAACCCCTGTGCGGGTCCTCATCTGTGGTCACAGCTACGTTTTCTGGGCTGGACGGAGGGCCGCCTGTACCAACTTCAGCACACAGTTGGGCTTGAGTGGCGTGGCCAACATACAATGGGCTGGCAGGCGCGGGATGAGATGGGACCACCTCATCCCGGTGTTGATGCAGTGGCGTGCGGCCCAACCCCCACCTCAGGTGTTGTTACTCCATTTGGGAGGAAATGATTTGGGGATGTTAAAGGGCAAGGCCTTGGTGCTGCAGGCAATGGCTGATTTTCAAGTCATTCGACATTGGTGGCCAGGGATAGTAATCCTCTGGTCCTTTATTGTGCCTCGTTGCCAATGGAGGGCACCCTGTGACCCTAGGGCTTTAAACCGTGCTGGCAGGAAAGCGAATGGTGAGATCTTTCACAGCCTGCGGTCTGAGGGAGGTTGGGCTATTACACATCCCATGATTTCACCAGCACGGAGGGAGCTTTACAGGCCTGATGGGGTCCATTTATCGGACCTTGGGATTGATTTATTCTTGATGGATTTGCAGAGGGGTCTGCGGGATGTGATCCAGTGCAGATGGGGGGTTGGCGACAAAGCATAAGGCTTGTCGCACCCTGTGGCGGTTAGGCGCGGGCATCTTCACCTGGAAAGGGATAGGTGAGCATTCGCAGGCACCTAGTGGTGAATGGTAATGCCAGAGGCGCGACACCTGCGTGTCTTGAGGCCCAGGTGCTGAGATAAGGGTTACCTTTGGGGCGGACCTTCCTCACCCACTCGGAGTCATGAGGCCCGTGCTGGGGTGACACTGAAAGCCTCCCTACCCAAAAGGGGGCCAGGGGGTGGCGTAATTGGCACACCATGTCCTGGCCTGGATTTGACTCGCCCTATCTTTAGGATGGCGTTGGCCGTCCAGGATGGAGGATGCCCGCTAGTTTCCCCTTCTGCGAATTCATCAATAAATGTGGCCCAGTTTAAACCCAACTTCTGTGTCGTCTCGTTATTTACTGCGCTCCGATTCCGCAACTGTTAAAGTTACATGAGCCCTGACCTGGATTTTATCTGGTCAGCCTACTCTTCATCACAGCAGTTAAAGCTGCAGGAGCCCGGCCCTCTTTTGTATCTTGTCATGCTAAGCAGGATCCTGCAGCTTTAACTGTTGTGATGAAGAGGGAATTACACCAGGTGCTGCATGCATAAAAATGACACCTGCTGAAATTCCCTTTTCTACACAACTGTTAAAGATACAGGAGCCCTGTCCTCCTTTTTATATGGTCACCCTATGAAGAGCAAACACATGACTGGAATCCATGGGGAAAAGCATGGAGGTGCATGGGGGTGCAGTGGAAAAGAAATGGATGGGGGAAGGGTAAAGTACCTGCACTATTGTTTATGCAACCCAAAACAGCTTTTCACGTAGGTTGTGGTTTGCAGGTAATGTTTATTTCAAGGCATCGTCAGTCTCAATGTAATACCGTTTTCCTTTATTCCATCAGATTTCATTAGTGGTAATGTTTACAGATGGTCCATGAATATAATATTTCTGTACTCTTATCATATTTCAATAGAGGGATAACTTTTTCTGATGTACAGACCATTAAATGTCCATAGATACTTTTTTTTGTCAGAATCCAGTAGGCTGGCCACACTTAAACAATTCTGATGGGGCAATGTTCCCTGATGGCTGAGGATGATGGGAGCTCAAGTACCACACGACTGGGAAGCACCACATGGGAGAAATCTATTCTAAAAGAAATATTTATTATTTCAAGTACACCTGCTTTTCCAGCCCTTTAATGTTATGAATTTAAGCTTGTTTACTTGGGATTGTTTCCTGTGGCACTTACTACCAAGTAAACATATGTCTCCTTGGGCTGCAAGAATACAATCAAATTATCTCTGTTTCTCATTGCTTTTTTTAAAAAACAGGTTAATATAGTTCTACTGGCTTACTCCCAGGTATTTTAAGGTTTTAATGTTTTACTTGTAAACTGTCCAGAGACCTTTCGCTATTGAGCAGGATATAAATATTGAATGTCAATCAATCAAGTACAGTATTATAATCTAAGTGGGCTAATTTGTAGGAAAGCTATCTATTTAACTGCTTTGCATGCAAAACATCTCTGGGATTCAAGAGAGATTACTTTTCTGAGCAATTTAGCATCACACACATTGGTCACTCTGCTCATTAGCTGTTGTCCTTAGAGTGTTGGCTACTGTTGGGGAAACCCAGTTTCAAATCTCCACTCAGGTGCAAAACCTGCTGGCTTAACCATTTCATTGCTCAATCTGACATTTCTGTGCATGAGCTACATTGGTTGGATTAACCCTTTCCTTGCCTAATCTGGTGCATCTTCCCTTCTTACCACCACCACTCTGGCTCTGCAAGAAGGAGGACTTGGAAGACCCCCTCCCTACAAAATTTTAGTTGCCTGCGGTCATCTTAGCAGCTTCCTTCATTGGCGCCCCTGCCACTGCAGCTCTGGCTCCAAGGAGGCTCTATGCAATTCCAAACTACAGCTCCCAAGATGCACTTTGACATATTGCGCATGTTAAAAAGCACCTTTGCATGGAATGAGAGCTTGCTTTGTGGGAGAACTCTCACCCAAGTCTACATGGGTGAGTTTGTTATTTTTCAAGCAAATAATGAACTCACTTGGAGTAAGTTCACCCATCACTAAATAGCCAGTTTTAAACATCTAGACCCACTGTAGCTACAGCTACTCATGACAAAGGCTGCAATCTATATATGCTCACTAGAAAGTACATCCAATGTAACTCCGTGGAACTTATTTGTGAGTAAATATGCCTAGAATTGGGTGGTATATTCCATTAAAAGAATGGAACAAGTTATCTGTGACTAACTCCCATTGCTTTCGGTGGGATTTAAAGTGCATTCCAATGTGTATTTACTTAGAAGTAACTCTTACTGTGTTCAGTGGGGCTTATTCCCAGGTGTTGTGTGCATAATATTACAGCCTAAGTCACAATCCTCATCACAGGTACCATCTATACACCAGTTCTTATTAATTTTGACTGTTTTTCTTTCTAATCATTTTATGACAGGCAAAAATTCAGCAGGGAAATTTTCCTCCACCATTGAGGTATAGGCAAACATGTCAATTTTCTGGAAGCTATGAGGATGTGCTATTCCCTTTTTAATCCAGACATTTTCAGGGAATAAATAAATATATGCAGTAATGGCTTACCTTTTGAACTTAAACGGCCAGAATGAAGATGTAAGTGCTACCTGAACATGGAGCCCTCCCGATGTTTTGGACTACATCTCCCAGAATTCCTGACCGTTGGCCATACTGGCTGGGACTGATGGGCGTTAAAGTAATAGGGAAAGCTACCCTGTAAGTAGCTATTTTAGGATGTTACTTGTAGCTCAGAGGTCCCCAATTCTGTTTGGTCAGTGGGTACATTTTGAATGCAGAGAGACTGCTATGGGTGCTCTCACAAAATGGCTGCCATGGAGCACATTGCCCATTCATAAAATGATTGCCATGATGAGCATGGCTGATCACAGAATACTCATTTCCCAGAAGCCAAAATGAAGAGACTAAAAGGAAAGTAACCTGTCTAAGAATCTAAGTACTGGGCAGAGGTTGGGTATGCACTCCAAAATACGCAACCACCCTTTTGAACCAAAATAAAGATGAGGCTGGAGGTCAGCACTTTGCATTGTAGCCAGCCAGCCTCCCAGTTAAAAATATTTTAATTAAAAAAGAAAGCACCTTAACAAATAAAATAAAAATCAGAAGGGCAGGGAGCCTGATGGTCACAAAGCGAGGTATCCATGAGCAGCACACTGGAGACTCCAGCTGTAGTGTATATTAACGTTAAAATTGCTATTAGTTAGAGGTTGGTATTTTATTTTATTTTTGGTTCAGGGGTCATTTACACTTGAAACACGCTTCTTCCCTAATATTCCAACCATTGCTAAGCCTTTGACATTTCCCCTCATTGGTAAACTATATTTTCAAACTTAGCAGGCAGTCCAAATAAGTGTGATTTATATTTTTAGAAGTGTAAGTACATCTGTACTTTAGGGACAAAGGCAATTCAAGTAAAGCTGTGCCTATTGAGATGATGGTATACTCATGACACTGAATTTTCAATTTTTAAGCTAGGAAAGTGTGGTGGAGAAGGAGGGGTATTTTTCATCAGTGAACATTTTGAAATGGAATTAGTTCAATTGTGCCACCGAGGCACCATCCTAGAGACTCTCCAAACAAAAAGATCTGTGAAACAATTTGCAATTTTTCCATGTACAATCCAACGATACTCCTGAGATTTCACATTCCTCTAAGATAGTTTCTAAACCTCATTATCTTCCAGTTTAGCACACTGTTCTGGCCAACTGTCAGATGGCTGTGGATGCGGCTACTAATGAACTGTAAAATGTCCAGGGATTAAATGTTGTCCAAGGTTGCAATCCTAGCACGTTTACTTGGAAGTATGTTTCACTGAAGTCGACAGAACTTCGTCGTCAGATGGAGGTGCTAGGATCACAGATATGAAGATCTGATAAATATATGTTGGATTACCAGAAGTAGCATATTTATCTCAAGCTTTTCTATTAGAACAAACAGTAGTATGATTTCCCCTGGTGCTTGATGCTCATAATACACAGCACTAGGTCTCTGTTTTTCATTAGAGCCAACATTCACCATTGCTCAGGCCTGAAATGACCTGTGCCAGGACTCAGTTCTAGAACATGTGCTCTATTCAGGAAAAAGATTCTCTGCCTCTGACCATGTCCTCTTACCCTTTCCATTATACAACCCCAATCTGAGACAATAAGCCAGGATAGCAGAAGATATCACATTATTAGAGGATTTGGCATTCAAGGCAGCTTGATAATTCCACTATTGACTGAGCCAAGGTCTTTCAACTTCTTCTGACTGAAATCATATTTAGAGTTGAGCCCCCCCACCAAAAGAGGGTTCACAAGCACTTTGTATCAGCTAAAACTCCTCTCTCCTTTTTTTTTTTTTTTTTTTTTTTGGTGATTTGGGGGATTGCATCAAAAAGAGGGTGAGGGATGCAGATTGGTAATCCGTAACGCATTGCCTTGACTCAAGATTGGTTTTGCTTACTCCAGTGACATAATGTTGTCCGATCTGATTGGCTACATAGCACTGTAATGGAAACATTTCTTATCCACACATTTAGGATCACAGGAAGGAGAAAGTGGGGACAATCCCATTAGGCCTGCCCCCCCTCCATCCCATCCTTGTCAATGTGACCCTGCAGCCCTCCATGCTTTGGAGAATGTCTCTGCTAGGGAGGCTTCTCCACTTGAGTAAATGCCGGGCATTTCTTAGAATCAATGGGCTCATTCCCACTTCCCCCATGTGATTTTAATTGCATGGGGGGGGGAGCAAACTTCTGAATAGAGGTTATGTGATCCCTGATTGTCTGGGATCACTGTAGGAAAGAGAAGGAAGCCAACAGAAGGGAAGAAAGCAGATACATTTATCCCCAGTGGCAAAAAATGATGGCTGAGATGATGATGATGATGATGATCATCATCATCATCATCATGATCGTAGGCTACCTTTACAGCCTGAAAAAAACAAAACACTAAAAAACAAAAAAAATGAAATGGATAACCATTTGCTGGAATCCAAGTAACAATATCATTCTGCTCTTCATTTGAAAGGATGACTATCATAGAGCTCTAGTGGGAAATTTTATTGGCAAGTGTGTCATAAATCACGCATACCTTATACAAATTTGGTCTTGTGCCTTGGGGTAGCTTTGATTCTAGTTTGGTCTACTGAGTGAAGAAGAAAGCAGTGCCTCCTCTCTGGAGAGGAAGGCAGGACTGAATACTTAAAAAAACCCATAACCAGCCCTAACATTAAGTAGAGTAAGGTGATTGCCTCAGGCAGCAGACGTTGGGAATGGGAGTGCTGGTGATGTGTTGGAAGACAGAATTATTTGTCACAATACAGCCAGCCTTGTGCAGCCTAAGCTAGCTTGCTGCACTGAGGTGTAGCAGAGCAAATAAAATTGTTGAGGTGAAATTCAACTGCCAGTTCAGTCAGCTTTTATGCATGGACTGGAAGGGGTAGGGAGGAAGCCATCTTGTTCTTTGCCTCAGGCAGCAAAATGTCTTGGGCCAGTCCTGTCAGAACCACTGGTCCTCTGACACTGATCCAGTAGAGCTATGAATTCTGGCTGCCTATATCCTTTGTAGCACCTGTAATGTGGTCATCCATATTATCAAGCATGTTGCATAGGACACATGCTATTATGGATGAATTTAATGGTGTAGCAGAATGGCTAAGAGGCTAAACTACAAATTCTTACATCCTGGTTTCAATGGTGATGTACGAAAATTTAATTTCAGTAGCAAATAATTCGATCTTGACCCATCTACAATCCCAAATGCAGTAACTCAAATCTGGAATGCATTGAAATATGTTTGTATATTCCTGAACTTGTAATCATGTTGAAAAAAGGCATATTTTAAAAAATATACAATTTTCATGTTTTAATCAATGGGGGGAATGTGCAGTTTTCAAGAATGTGTGCAGAAATGCGCGCCTTTCCAGTTCAACATACACATTTTCCCCATTCAAATGAAAGGGAAGACATATTGCAAATGAAACTGGGAGTGAGCTAAACTAAATATCAAATGAAGTTCAGATAATTTCCGTGAGCAAAAACCTCCCTGGTTCTCCCATTGCTAGGTTTGAATTTTGCCTCTACTAACTTACTTAGGCAAGGAAATATGATGGTATCAACCTACCATGCACGACTGTTTACAGGGTAGCAAGAGAACTGCTTAATGAGGATGGCAAATTGATAACAGGTGACAAAGAAAAGGCTGAAGTGCTCAATTTCTACTTTGGCTCAGTCTTCTCCCAAAAGCAGGTCTATGAGTCCCCTGGCAAAAGTGAAGTACAAGCTGAAGAGGCAGGACTGCAGCATGAGATTGATAAACAAATGGTCAAACACCTAATTTCTTTGAACGAGATCAACTCTCCAGGGCCTGATAAACTGCATCCTAGAGTGATAAAGGAGCTGGCAGAAGAGCTCTCAGAACCACTGTGTATTATCTTTGCGAAATCATGGAAGATGGGTGAAATGCCGGATGACTGGAGGAGCACTAATGTTGTCCCTATCTTCAAAAAGGGCAAAAAGGAGGAACCTGGGAACTACAGACCAGTTAGTCTGACATCAATCCTTGGGCGATTTTTGGAGCACATTATAAAGAAGTCAATCTGTAAGCACCTTGAAAACGATGCATTGATTACTAGAAGCCAGCAAGAACAAATCCTGCCAGACTAATCTGATCTCATTTTTTGATTGGGTAACCTCCCTTGTGGACTGTGGGAATGTTGTGGACATAATATTTTTTGACTTTAGCAAGCCTTTGACAAAGTACCACATCATATTCTGAACAGCAAGCTAGCTAAAAGTGGGCTAGATGAAACAACTATTAGGTGGATCCACAGTTGGCTACAGAATCGGACTCAAAGAGTGCTTATCAATGGTATATTCTCAAACTGGGGGGAGGTAATGAGTGGGGTACCACAGGGCCCAGTCCTGGACCCAGTGCTCTTCAACATTTATATTAATGACTTGAATGAGGAGGTGCAGGGAATGCTTATCAAATTTGCAGATGACACAAAATTGGGTGGGATAGCTAATACGCTGGAAGACAGAAACAAACTCCAAAGTGATCTTGATAGGCTGGAGTCCTGGGCTGAAAACAACAGCATGAAATTTAATAGGGATAAATGCCAAGTTCTACACCTAGGAAAAAGAAACCAAATGCACAGTTACAAGATGGGGGATACTTGGCTCAGCAATATTACAAGCAAGAAGGATCTTGGAATTGTTGTAGATCACAAGCTGAATTTCATCCAACAGTGTGATGTTGCTGCAAAAAAAGCAAATGCTATTTTGGGCTACATTAATAGAAGCATAACTTCCAAATCATGTGAGGTACTGGTTCCCCTCTGTTCCTCATTGGTTAGGCCTCATCTTGAGTATTGCATCCAGTTCTGGGCATCACACTTCAAGAAGGATGCAGGCAAGCTGGAGGGGTTCAGAGGAGTGCAGCGAGGATGATCAGGGGTCTGGAAACAAAGCCCTGTGAGAAGAAAATGAAAGAACTGGGCATGTGTAGCCTGGAGAAGAGAAGACTGAGGGGAGTCATGATAGCAGTCTTCAAATACTTGAAAGGTTGTCACACAGAGGAGGGCCAGGATCTCTTCTCGATCAAACCAGAGTGCAGGACGCGGAATAATGGGCACAAGTTACAGGAAGCCAGATTCTGGCTGGACTTTGGGAAAAACTTCCTGACTATTAGAGCAGTACGACAATGGAACCAATTATCTAGGGAGGTTGTGGGCTCTCCCACACTAGAGGCATTCAAGAGGCAGCTGGCGAGCCATCTGTCAGGTCTGCTTTAAGGTGGATTCCTGCATTGAGCAGGGGGTTGGACTCAATGTCCTTATAAGCCCCTTCCAATGCTACTATTCTATCTATGTCTCTTGCTTTAAATACCCTTGGACATGCTATAGATTTGTCTTATTATTGTTCAAGTGAAAATATACCAGAAGCCTATTTTGAATTAAAGTAGAGCAAAGGCCATGCTGTTGGCTATGCATTATACCTAAGTATTACACAAAAGTTTGAGAAGGGTTTAGAATTTTTGTTCTTGTTGTTTCTTCTTCTCTCTGTTTTGGAGCAAGGGAGGGGAGGTGTTGAATTTTGATAGGCAGTAAAATATATTAAAGGTTTTCCCCCCTGCTAATTCGTATAGGCAAGTTTTGTCTGTTTATGACATGATAACGAGGAAGAGAGAAGAGGGACCAATAGTGGAAAATAAAAGTGGGAGGTGTTGCGGGGGATTATTAAATGCACTTGAACCTCCAGAGGCAACATATTTCTATCACTAGCCTGGCACCAAAAGTTGTTGGCATGAGAACAACTGTCTCATTTTACTCTCTTTAGCAAAAGAAGACAAAGTTACTTCTGGTAAGATTTGCACTACCCAAATGCAATAGAAAAGGGATTGTTTCACCAATTGTCATATCTGTTCAGTGCAGGCTGCTTTCTTATGTGTTTTTCAAATTGGCAACATGAAGCATATTAAAGTGATTAAGGATTGTGTGAATCCAGGATCAAGCTGGTTGACAACAATGGCTTGCATTAGTTTGTTTGAAGCCATGGGACTACAAACAGAACTAGTAAAAATAAAACAAAACCAGAGCATCTTTTGTGACTTGTCAAGGCATATTCTAAAGGGCACAGCACATTTTTAACAGGTGCTATTGAGCACAAAGAAAATGCAAGCTATTAGTAGAGGTGGCAAAAAGTTTTGAAGCATACCAGAGGACAGCAGGAATTATTACATTTATTTATAAATCTTTGATCAGCTTTTCTTCTGAAAAGTGAGAGGCCAAGGCAGCTTACTATAAATAACTATTTAAAAGCAGAATCCTATTTCTGAAAGTCTACAAACATAATTCTAAAAATCTAATAATATTCTTAGATGCATACAAAATTGGTTAAGACCTTCTAAAATGTTGTATCCCACAGGCTGAAGACATGAAAAAAGTCTGTTACCGCTAGGGATGTATAAGACATTTGTTTCGATTTCACTTTTGACCAGAATTTACCCAGTTCGCACCTCCCAGATTACAAAGTGGACTCAAATGCAATCTGCCACCAAACTCCACACATTTCCGACTTTGTGATGTGATTCACAGACTGAAGAATAGAGTGTTCAGAAATATGTACATTTGAAAAGTAAGCATTAAGAAGTACGTACTTTTGAAAAACATGCTCAAATATGCTTTCATCAATGGGAGAAAAATTAGAATGTTTCAAAAATGTGCATAATTGATGCATACATTTGGAAAAACGTGCACCAAAGTATGCATCAAGTTTTTGTGTGAATAAAAAAAGGGGTCACAATCTGTTGCGGACATGAGTTGGGATTAGCTTTGATGAAGAATTTGGAGGATTTCGATGAGCTTGAGAGCCTATCTACACTAGTGCTTTAAAATGGCTTTAAATGGTTTAAAACGGTTTATAACAGTTTTGAGAACTGTTGGGGCCCAGGACACACTCCATATACAGTTTTCAAAACGTTTTCAAAGTGTTTTATCCTGTGTGTGTAGATAGGCTCTGAGTTTTGCTGATTCACACATCCCTAGTTACCATCTTTCTAAAAATGAAAATAATAGACGTACGTAAGCTACACACAAGCATCTCTGCTCATGGCCTTCATAGCCTTAGGGTAGATACAAATGGCCATTTTATCACACCTCTGTATCTATGCGGCAAAATCCTTCTCACCACTTTGCAAAATGAGACACTTCGCACATTCCTCTAATGGCATAAGAATCACTTTTCTGTAATGAGAACTCAAATCATTATGATATATCTACCTGAGCCATATGGGTGGAGCCAAGGGAACACATGCGTCCTTCTGATTCTGATGACATCCTTATTGTATCTGCAGGGTGGAGAAATAAAAATACTGCCCCATAAACCCCAAAGATGCAATGCAGTTCAATCCAGTAAAGGTATATGATTGGCATTTGGGAAATATAAACACTTAGCTTTATTACTGTACTGAAAATAATATGTACTATTTAACACATATCTTGTCTCTTTTAAATTCATTGGACTTCTGTCTAGTGCATAAAAGTATTCACACTTTAATGAAAAAATATTTATTTAAAATCCTGACACTATGTTACATGGAAGGAAAACCCCACACAAAGCTCTTATTTAAGATGCTCATAGTTTGGTTTCTTTTCTTTTTTAAGAAATGTAAGAGCCTAAGAAGAGTCCTGCTGGATCAGACCAAAGGTCCATCTAGTCCAGCACTCTATTCACCCTGTGGTCAACCAGCTGTCAACCGGGGACCAACAAAGCAGGTCATGGTGCAACACCACCCTCCCACCCATGTTCCCCAGCAGCTTGTGTATTTGCCACAGATAGACATGCTGCATTTATTCTGACCCATTTTCTACAGCTAAATCAAATCAGTAAGCCACAGCTGTGTTTTAATCCTTTGCTCTATTTACTTTTCTCTTTGCAAAACTATACCCTTTTCTTTAATCAAACTTGCCCTCTGCATGTTCCTGCTGACATCTTCAATAAGTGTATTTAAAAAACAAAAGCAAACATAGTCCATTTTAAAATATTTTTGAAATGGCTTAACTGTACTGAAGAGGCATTTTCCCCGTCCATAGAGGTCAATATGGTATGATCAAGTGAGAGGAAATGATCATTTATTTATTTATTGCTTTTTTATCCCACCTTTTTTCCTCCAAGGAACCCAAGGAGGCATACATAATCTTCCTCCTCTCCATTTTATCCTCACAACAACAACTCTGTGAGGTAGGTTGGGCTGAGAGTCTGTGATAGGCCCAAAGTCACCCTTTGGTTTTCCATGGCCAAGAGGGGACTAGAACCCAGATATCCCGACTCACAGTCCAACACTTTAGCCACTACACCACACTGGCTCCCTAATAACCATGCACACATAAACACTAGGGTGACCAGATTTTGGAAACCAAAATCCCGGTCCAAAATGGCCGCCCAAAGGGGGCATGCTGCACCCACGAGATTGTGTTGGGATTTCAAGTCCCATCATCCCCAGTAACATGCCCAAACCACCCCAGTTGGTGTTGGACTACAACCCCCATCGTCCTTGGTGACGATGGTATCTGGAGCCCTACACCATCTTTTAGAGCTGGGCATCAGGCTGCCCAAGGAGCAAAAAGCTTCCACCACAGTGCTCGATTGCTCCCCCTCCTCCCTGTTCAAAGCACCACTGCGCCAAGCCCCTCGCAGGCGACACCCACCTGGGCTCATGTCGCTCGCTGGCTCGGGCCGCCGCTGCTGCTGCTGCTGCTGCTGCTCCGCGTCGCCTCGCAGGAGGAAGTGAGGGCGCCCAGCTCAGGTGTCCCATCATCGTCCCTCCCAAACCAGCCCTGGAGTCGGCACGCTTGGGGCGGTGGTGCTTTGAATAGGGAGGAGGGGGAGCGAGCGAGCGCTGTGGTGGAAGCTTTTTGCTCCTTGAGCAGCTTGATACCCAGCTCTAAAAGATGGTGTAGGGCACCAGATCAAGCAGACCATTTCCCCGGAGGTTTGCCCCTGGGGCCCGGTTGGCCCGGATCGCCCCAGTTTTCCCGGTTCGGACCGGGAAACCCCTGGCGATCTGGTCACCTTAACCAACACACACACACAAACACACACTCACGCAATTTAGGGATATTGCAAATCTTAACTTCTTGCAAATCTTAACTTTCTGTGGGACATTAATGGGCAACACAGACTTGTCATGGAGAGGGAAAACTGGCATACAGGGCAGGCCATCATCAGCACCTGGCACCGTAAGGCAGCAAAAGCAGCCCCAGTATCACCGATGGGCCTGCCATGGATTCCTGCCTGGGCAGCTGGGTCCAGGAACTGCCCAGTGCAGCTGCCCCCACAAGGTATGCTTGCCAGGGGGTGCAGTGACATAGGAAACATCCTACTAGAGGGAACATTGTCGAGCAACTCCTTAAACATAGCAGCAGGGGGTGCTTACCCTCCACCCACCCACCATTTTCCCCTTATCTTGACTGTTCCTTATCTTGACAAAGTTTTGGGTTTGTACCTGCAAGTCTGTTTTACACAGTGCATCTCTGTAATCTAATTGAGCAGCTGTATTGACTCAATCTGATAAATCTAATACATTTTTGTAAGATAGAGAATTACTCTGTTGTATTGGTCTTCAAATAAAGGATTGGACTCACTTTGGGACCATAGTTTGACTTAAGGTGGGTCTCAAAAGCAGCACTCCCACCCAAAACAATATGGTAAAAAAATTGAGCGTGCATCCTCAAATTGCTTTGAAGGCCGCCGTTGTACGCAACATAGATCTACGATGAGATGAGCCCCCATCTTCAGTAAAAATGGTGGCTTTCATGGAGGAGGGGGTGGCTGCCAAGCATGAGAAGACAGGACTGGTAACCCAAACTACAGACCTGCTCCTTCAGAGGGATGCAACCCACCCAGAATAACCAAGGAGACCACATTACGGCCCTTTCTACACCACAGGGGTGGAGAGGGTTGAGAGTGGGCGATCCCGGAAGTAGCTGCTTCTGGGATCGGCGCTCTCAATTTACATCAGAAGTGCGATGGCCCAGGTTCCTCCTGAGTTGTCACATGTTGCGCCCGCCATTTTTTTGTTTTGGATCTGCTAAGAGCGCACAAGCGCTCCTCCGCAAAACTTAAGTAGTTTTTTTTTTTAAAAAAACTGCATGCGATTGGGCCCTTACCCCCTCCTTGCCCTTCCAGTGGTGGTGAAACTGGTACCATCCCCTCCCCTGATGGACATGGAACCACGCGGTGTGGCCCCGTGCCCATTGGTGCTGCTGTGCTTACTCGCGCGTAAGCACACGGGATGGGCGGCCACATCTTCCGCGTTCCCAGGAAGTTCCCAAGACCGTGGAAGATTTGGGATTTTCCAGGGTTGCTTTATCCCTGGAAAATTCCGTGGCCAACCCCCCCCCCCCCCCCCACCACCCCCGGGACTCCCTGTGTGTCAATTGGATTCACAGGGATCAGCCAGGGGCCATCCCAGGCGAAACGCCTAGTGTGGAAAGGGCCTATGCCAGTACTTTTCTAGCTTCACTGGCTGCCATTCCATGTCCGGGCTTGATTCAAAGTGCTGGTATTAACATTCAAAGCCGTAAGCGGCTCGCGGCTAGATGATCTGAAGGAATGCTTCCTCCCATATGTACCTGCCCAGATCCTAAGATCATCTTCAGGGGTCCTTCATGAGCCCCTGCCAAAGGAATTGAGGCGGGTAGCTTCCAGGAGGGCCTTCTCTGCTGTGGCACCCCAGATGTGGAATGAGCTCCCCAGTGAGGTTCACCTGGCACCCACATTATACTCTTTCCAATGCCAATTATTTTCCCTGTATTTAAACATTTTACTATCCTAGTTTTTTAAATTGCTGTTTTAAATATGTATTTAAGATCTCTGCATTGCTGCTCGGTTTTATTCTGGTTGTACTTTTATATTGTGGTTTAACTTTTATATATAAATTGTACTTTACGGTTTTAATTTTTGTAAACTGCCCAGAGAGCTTCGGCTGTTGGCGGTATAGAAATGCAGTAAATAATACATACACAGGCAAACAGCTTCAGTTTCTTGGCCTTCATCCAAACTGTAACTGCATCCAGGCACTGGTTCAGAATGTTCATGGCCTCTCCCATTTTCAAGGTTTTGCCATCCATAGAAACCACTGCACCCATCCTTCTGAAACTTTGCAGGTTTCATCATTAGTACCCCCTCCCCTCTAAGCTATCTGCCATCTTCAGAACAATGTTCCATGGCATCACTGCATTCACTACATGATCTCAGAGTGGTGGAGTTGCCCATGTGACTATTCATAGGAAAAGGACCCTATAATTATAAGGGGGAAATGATGCTGGATCAGCAGTAGTTTGAGTCAACAATGGTGGGGTCAAAAAATAAACCCACTGTTCACACACTGCAGAGGCTTTTCAGGTAAAAAGTTCTCCCCTCTGCAGAAATTCCTACTCTTGAGACTTGACCGGAAAATCAAAATGGGTGAACATTTGGTGCAGACATACGTAGACTGAACATTACAGACTTTCTAAATGAAGGGTCATCCTTAAGCGTTAGAGCCAACAGCAGGAAGACATGGCAGGGCAATTTGTCCATAGCCTGTAGACAGCCCAGCTGCAGCAACAGGAAAGTGAAGCAGCTAGCCCAACGTATAAATCAAACGCCAACAGCCAAACCACCAGCAGCGGGACACCGACAAGAACAGTTGAGGGCAGCCAAAAATGGAGCCATCACAAGACTTCACTACAGGGAGCTCCATTTTTGTGGTTGGAGACAGCCACTGGTTGATAGCTGAAGTAAAGGCAATAAAATAGCGAGCAAAACATGTCATTTTCCTTCTCCCAGTTGCCATTTATTAATTTATACCAAAGGTTTCCTACATTTCTGATCCTAATGCGATAAGAAGTAGAGACGATAGCATGATATTATTTTTCAAAAGCAGGATTGACTGCGACAGCCAATAAGCCATCACTTGAGTACTTTGCATAACTGAATCTCAGGAAAGGTGTTGCTAGCCCCACAAAATGGGGACCAGACCGACTCTTCTGGGGAAGAGCTGGCTGTAGCTCAGTGGTAGAGCACCTGCTTGGCTTGCAGAGGGTCCCAGGTTTGATCCCCAGCTGGAAAAATGGCTGGAAAAACTCCTGCCTGAAACCCTCGGAAAGCCATTGCCCATCAGTGTCGACGATGGACCAGTGGTATGACTCCATTCTACTTCAAGTAAAATATCAGAGAAAAAACTACAAACTTTGCTTACAATCTTGTAGATTAATTAGAACTTTTAAGTTTTGTTTCATACAAAAGTGTGGGAATCAGAAGAATGTGTGACTCGCACCTCACATTTTTTGCTTTCTTGTGTATCTCACCTTCAGAAAGATATGCAAAGGTAAGCATATGAAGTATTCCTAAGACTAAGATGCATGGTTCTCTCTCTCTCTCTCTCTCTCTCTCTCTCTCTCTCACACACACACACACACACACACACACACACACACACACATATAATCACTTGATTGGCAGCACTGGATTAGTGACAGCTGAATCTGTGAACTAAATTTCCCTACATGTGTGGAAAGCTGTGTTCGTGTGAGGTTAAGTGAAACTTTTTGTCAGTGATGACTCCTTTACCACATGGAAGTCTTCACTTGATGTCCCCTAGAGCTCTGTGCAAATAGCCTCTTGTAATTCTCCATCCTATTTGTGGTCAGAAAAATTGGAGGGATCGTTTCACCAGATTTCTTCAAGGGGAGGAGATGGTCCTCCATCAGTTTCTCAGGGTTTGATGTCCAACATTACCAGTGCCAGTAGCACGGTTTCTTTCTTTTTTTCCAAAAGGGTTTTGTTGTTGGTTTTTAATTGCTGCTGCAAGGGCAGCAACAGCGATTGTGTTGGCAGCCTGGACACCATTTTGCATCCTCCACAATGCCCTGGACTAGCAATGTTCCAGAGAATTGTTCATTTGTGTGTACGTGTGCATGTCTGTGTGGTGTGTGGGGGGGAACAGGGGAATTCACAGAATGGAGGCCACCAATAAGAAAACATGACCAAGAATCTACACTTGAGGGGTGGGTGGGAGAAAAAGGAAAATCTCAGAAAGTTTCTCAGAAAAGTGTTTTCCGAGAAATTTCAGCTCAGCTCATAATCAAGTGATAATAATGCATGTGCGAAGCAATACTTCAGTGGCGGAAAATTTACAGCAGTTGGGAGTAGATTGAATGAAACTGTTGGCAGGCTGATTGGCATAATAGTTTTTCTAGGTTGGGAGATAATTCCTGCAAACTGTTCCCAAACCTGAAAACATGTGCAAGTGGATGCTAAAGCAATACCATGTTATGAATTCATTGCATAAAGAAGGACAGGTGGACATACATGACAATGCCTGACCATTAAGACAACTTTTAGAAGGCCTTTGGGTTTCCCTGCCTTCAGAGGTGAAGTGAGTTTTTACTCCAGACATAGAGCATTCCTTGGTTTGATAGCCGTTTGGTGCCAGGGAAATTATTCATCCAGGCATTTTAGCCCTTCTATGGTTCCTGTTTTTTTAAGTATTGCTGCTCCCTTTTGTCTCTATTGTATATCTTTTCCCCTTTTTTCTTATTTTGAAGCTACTCTGGGAGAGAACCTTTAGGCTGATGTAGTGGGAAATAAATGTCAAACACAAACCAATTAAAATCAAGAAATAAGTTGCCCATATGACACTGTACATTTTCACGAGAATCCACCAGTGGAATTGCAAGACTCATCCTCTGCTTGGAAAATATAAGAGACAGACAACAAACCCTCAGAGGAAAAGGTCCACAATACAGAAATAAACTGAGGATGATTTGAGAGGCTGAAGTGAATTCAGTGTTAGCAGAAATGATTGAATAAAGCAGACTCAATCCAGAAAACGAAGAGCTTGGTTACTGAGTCATAAAAAGATAGTTCCCTAGTTAAGCACCAGATGTAAACAGCAGAACAAATAAGGCCATGCTTCTAATAGAATGAAACCACTACCACTGCAGAACATACGGAACATGCTAGTGTTTTTATGCACAAGAAACAGGCTAAAAGGAAAATTATTTGGCTCCACCTGGCAGCTGGGCAACATTCCTCATCGCCATCACCTTGAGACCAGTGCTTGTACTCAAGGCTCTGTAATGCATCCAGAGCTACCAATTAGCTACAGAACCTGAGTCACCCTTGTTATCCTGCCTACTAACTGCTTTAAAAATCTAATGATCCTTTTGGTGTGATCCTTGTGATCACTGTTCCAACATCCAAGACATAAGATCACACTGACCTGGTTTGTGTGGTCAAAACAAGCCACTGTGGCTCATTCTACTTTTTGGCACATGCCAGGCGCCATTAGCCTAATTATGCACCCAGGCGTGGGTTGTTGTATCATCTGAACCTGAGTGGCATAGCAACTTTGAAGGAGAAACAACCCTCAAATAACCCATGGCCTGTGACTTGTTTGTTCATGAGAACTGGCCCACTATATACATAGGATCTGGAAAGCAATAATTGCTTACCAAGACAGAGGCTTGGTTCGGACAATCAGCAAGGAAAACAATGCACTGTCAGTTGTTTCCCTGCCCTCATGTGTGCCAGTTACACAACTGGGATTACTCTAATTACTCACGCCACATCACAGCTTGCCATGTCATCCAAACTCAGTGCACAGCGCAGGCATAGTGACTTTTCACCCACCCTACAGCCCCTACTGCAAGCCATGGGTTGTAGGGTGGGTGAAAAATCACTACTCCAACGCTGTGCATTGTTGTCCCCTCTGATCATTCGAACCCAGCCATAGACTGGGTTGCATGATAGGACAACCCATCATAGGCAACTAGCCACAATGAAGTGTCGTGTTGTCTGAATCCAGTCCACTTCCTGTAGGATGGCTTCTGTTTTAACAACAACCCATGTCAACCAGTGGTTTGTTGTCATCCAAACCTGGGAAAGCAATTTTATCATGAGCTGTGGCAACCAGGCCCAGAACCACTTGGCAAGAGCAGCAAACAACCCTGCCACTCTTCCCGACTGCCACCCACCTGTGTCATCTCAAGCCTCCCTCACCAGTGACTGCCCCTCCAGTGATGCCCAAACAGCACTTTGGAGGGGCTGCCATTTGCTTGCCATCCCCCTTTTTATTTTTAGGTCCCAGAAATTTGCACAAATGGGGCCATTGTTGTTGTTGTTGTTTGTCAGTCTTTCCAGCTACTTGAGAAAGGAGGAGGTCTAGGCTCTCCCCCTTTCCATGGCTCCCATTTGGAGCAATTCCTTCTGCAATTCCTGTAAAAGGGACCTGTGAAAAGGAGTGGGAGCCTAGATCTTCCCAGTCTTGAGTAGCTGGAGATTTGGGGAAGTGTTGAAAGGAAGCAGGACACTGACAAATGTAACTTCAACACTTAAAATCCAGGGGATCACTTTGCTAAGTAACCAATATTGTCCTGCTTCCCTGCCCCCTTTTTGGGGGTGCACTTGATTCTCCCAATCTTTCCCCCTTTTTCTGACCTATCTCTGTCAACGATGTGCAAATTAGCTTATATGCAGTCTGATCATGTCAATTTCTTTGTCCGTTCCTTACTGTGCTTCCTTCCATTTGACAGCGGAAATATACAAAGGCATTAACAACTCAAAGCTATACCTATTGGATAGACGGAGCTGTGCACTCGTGCACCTCCGCAAGACTGACAAAAAGTAAAAAAAACACCCCAAAATACGTCCCATTGGTGCAAATTTCTGGGTTTGAAAAATAATAATTAAAGCACTGGGAAATGAACAGGGGTCATGGTCAGAATGGGGAGGGGCACATGACAGGCAGAAATGGACATTGGGATACTGTCTGGAGAACATTTGGTCTGTTGGCCACCCTATAACTGAGGTTCCCTGGAGGGAAAATATCAAAGACAATGACAACCAAACCACCATGGGGCCACTATTGAACAGACCTGTTTTCCTGCATCCACCCATAGTACCTTACTACCTCAGTATTTATTACCCACATGTATGTTGGTAACTTGTGATCTGAAAGAAATGCCCCTTTGTCAGCTTTATATTGTGTAAAGTTCATGGTATATATTTGCTTTCAAGTCATTTCTGAATTCATGTGCGGATTCAGGAGCAGGTTATCCAAGACATTACGTTACAAACTAAACCATCTTCCTTTCCTAGCAGCTCCTCTCTGATACAGCTGTCAGTATGTCCAGTAGACATATCCAAGAACATTTGCAAAACTGAAGCAGAGTCTATTTGCTGATGGCAGGCTGCCACCTTTCACCTACAATGATGCACAAAATGGAAGTGGAGTACCATTTACAGGATTATTATTATCCAGTGTTTACAGCTAATGGATTTGTGTTACGGCTTCATTTTACAAGGACTCTTCTCTTCTTTTAATTCACCCTTAGGTCTGTCACTTTATTCTTCCACCCACCCACCCCATCATCCTTATAAAAGCCATTATCTTTCCATTAGCAAACCTGCTAGATAGCTCTTCCTCTACTCTTTGATCTGCCCAGCACCTGTTTCCATTTTTTGTCATCCCCCCCATCCCCGCCCCCAATTACTCTCAAGAATTTTAAAGAATTCGTTTGCTGAGAGCTACTTCACACACGGCAGTACATTAATTAACGTAAGATGTGGGGAGGGTTGAGCATCGCTGCTTTTTGCTGCCATAACAACCCCTCCTGTTTGTACTAAGCAAGTCTCAGATGCAAGCATGCCAATCACCCTTTTCTTTAGTCTGATGAAAGGTAATGGATTCAAACAGAAGCTCAATCATGCTTATTTCTTTCTCTGTTGGTTTAGGAAAAGTTGCTGACCTCTTTGCATACTATTTGGTCAGCCTGCTGTGTTGTCTATCACTGAGGCTGGATCTACACATCGTCCTCAATGCGCCCTCCCTGCGCCACAAGCTGCTTTGGAGTGCTGCACTTCGTCTAGTGTGGCTCAAGCCTCGGAGGCTCTGCTCGTGTTCTCGCCGCCGCCGCCGCCCTTTCATCTAGGCCGGTCCCAGGGAGGGAGGAGGGAGGGTTGTAAACAAAAGCTAGCAATTGGAAATCCCTCTCCCAATCGCTGGCTTTTGTTTACAATCCTCCCCCCTCTCTCCTCCCTCCCCGGGACCGGCCTGGATGAAAGGGCGGCAGCACAGGCGCGGGCAGAGCCTCCGAGGCTTGAGCCACACTGGATGAAGTGCAGCGTTCCAAAGCGGCTTGTGGCGCAGGGAGGGCACATCGAGGACGACGTGTAGATTCTGCCACAGTCTTGAATAAGCCCTTTTCACTGCTCAATTCCACCGCATCTACCCCTAGCAATGGTGTGGCTGTGCCCTATGGAATTTTGCCCCAAGGCTGGCAAGGGACAAAGGGGGCACAGGTCCGGGCAGAACTCAGTTCTGTCCTGACCTGCATCTACCCTTTGTCCCCCCCTGCTGTTAATGGTGGCTGCCATTAACGCAGCGGGGGGGGGGGATATGCAATTTCCCCAGCCTGGGGGAAAATGCATTTCTCCCCCCACTGCACCAATGGGGGCCTTAAAGACCGTAATAACAGGGCCTTTCAGGCCCCATTGGTGTGTGTGTGGAGGGGTGGGAAAGAAACACGATTTCGTCAAGGCTGGGGAAATTGCATATTTCCCTCTCCACTCTAATGGCAGCAGCCACCATTAGAGTGGAGAGGGGAAATATGCAATTTCCCCAGCCTTGGCAAAATTATGTCCCCCCCCCCCCCCCCCCCAATGCTGATTGTGGCCTTAAAGGCCCTCTTAAAACCTTGGTTTAAGAGGGCCTTTAAAGCCTTGATTGGTGCAGGGGGGAGGCAAAGCATGCTTTCTGGGGCCTCTGGAAAGTGCACAATTCCCCCGGCCACACTAATGGCATTCCAGGAGAATTGCGCACTTTTTCGAGGCCACAGAAAGTACACTTTACTGAGCACTCAGCTGGGCAGTCCTGCAACTTCTCTATCCCCTATCTACCTCACATCGTTTAATTATTATGAATGGCAGCCATCTATCTACCATTAGTACCAACTACCATCAATATTGACCAATCCAGGATTTAAGATCGGCTGGGGAGGCTTTACTTGAAGGATGGGGCTACCACACATGACTGAGCCTTCTTGGAGGTGGCACCCCAACATTGGAACTCCCATCCAGTAGATTTGGCTGTGCATGCTGTTGTCATTCAGGCACCAAAGACATATTTATTTGTATGAGCTTTAGGGATGGAGGAAAATGTTTTATCTGTTTTCTGGTGTTTCATTGCATTTCATTATGTATTTGTAACATTAGAATCATTATTTTACTGGTGTTCGTGTGTTGTATTGTTGTATGGTTATTAGCCATCCTGAGGTCCTTGCAACAAAGAGCAGGATATAAATAACTCTAGTTATTTCTAGTTTTAGGAAAATAGAGATTGCACAAGTTATTTTGATGCCTGAGACAGAAAATCAAAATAGTATCCTCTGCCAAAGGAGTACAAATATAACAACAAACTCAATAATTGATAGTTGGCTGTAACATATGGCTGTGCCATAAAAAATGCTTCTTGAGACAGGCTGACGCTGTTCAGATGACACACTAAGCCATGATGGTTGAGCATTTTGAGCTAAACATTATGGCTTAGTGTGTCATGTGAACCATGTCTTTGAGTGACATGTGAACCATTCCTAACCATGGTGGCTACATAACTATAGTTTAAACACACTCACTCACCATTTGCTGTAAAATGGTTAGCAGCCTAACCATGGCTTAGCGTGTTGTCTGAACAGGCCTGCTGCCTCACTCTGCATTGAGTGCCTTGACCCTTCAAGTAGCAGACCTCAGAAGAATTCTGCTTGAAACATTGGCTCAATTCGGACAACACGATAGTCAATGGTGGGGTAATAATCAACTTTACAGTTGTTCAACTAGGGGGTACTCCCCACACAACATGGTAATAAATAATCAACTGTGGTGTGGATTAGGATCAGCGCTGAGTTGACTATGGCAACATTCGGATAACACGATAGTCAAAACAACTGACGATTGTTTCCCCCACACCAGTTGTTTATTGTGTTGTCCGAATTGAGCCATTGGGTGGCTCTGGACAGGGTGGATACACAGTCCTCGTCTAGATGGACCAATGGTTTGACTCTTGCTTGGTAAGGCAACTCTTTGCCTCCGTCTCAGCAGTTGCTTTCACCTGGTCTCCTTTTCACTCAAAATAATTAAGTCATCATTAAATGATCCCTGTTGAGGATCATGAAGTGGGGCTGACATTTATGGCAGAGTTCTCAAATTGTGAGAAAGATAGATTTCCTAAGCTGGGAAAACAATCAACTGATTCTCCAAATGTAACCATAATTATTCTCCACTGTACATCCTTGAGACAATAATTTCACTTCTGGAGGAAGAGTAGAAGCAGAATTCTGGCATATATGCTTCTTGTGTGTGGTAGGAGTGGGTGGACTGGTCAAATATTAAAGTAAAATTGGGAATCTTCCTAAATGGATGGCATTTGGTTCTCGACATGTTAGATTAAATAATCCTCCTCCTACAATCTCGGCTGCTAGAGAGGTATGGTGCATAGTATCGCGTCAATTGCAGTTTGACCCATTTTCTCATGCAAAATTGACTTTATGGGGAAATCCAGATTTAAAAATTGGAAAAAAATGTTTTTGTGGAGGACATGGATAGATAAGGCAATTTACTTTGGATCAAATAATATGTTCAGATGATGAGTTTTTACCATTTTCTGATTTGTGCATTAAATATAATTTACCTGCTACGGCTGAATGGCAATACTTACAATTGCAACACTTGCTGAAATCTAGGTTTGGGCTGGCTGCTTTTACAGCCGCAGAGCCTCCATTACTATTAGAAACACTTATAGTAGCCGAGAAGACACATTGATCCACAACCCATATATATATATATATATATATATGTAAATAAATACGATACTCATAGTTTAAGACAGGATTGGAATCAAAAATTGGAGTGTCCTATTTTGCCCGACCAATGGACTATTGCCTTAGAGACTGTATCTGAAGTTTCTATGGATCTTAGGCTACGTCTTATTCAGCAAAAAATCCTGTTCCGGGTCTATTGGACTCCACAAAGTCTTTTCAATAAGGATCTAACTAATTTACATAATTGTTGGAGATGTAATGCACCTAATGCTTCTTTAACTCATATGTTTTGGCAATACTCAGTAGTCTCCTCCTTTTGGGAGGAGGCTAAAATAAGGATAAATCTTGCCCTGGATCAATCTTTAAAATGGAAGGATACGCACAGCCTTCTAAACTATCTGCCGGTTTCTTGGAAATTAACACAGGGGCAGCACAAATGGATTTTCAGAGCCCTTATGACAGCTTAAACATTTATACTATCATACTGGAAGGATAAATGCTCACCTCCCATAATGCAATGGATTGAGGACTTCATAACCTTATCAACATTTGAACAGGTGATATACAGGCGCAACTTGCAAATGGAAAAATATATGGCTATATGGTCTGATTTTTTTTTTAAACCCATGTATAATTCTCTCCCTCTTTTTAATATTCGATGAAAAACGATGACATCACTGTATATGTAATGTGGGGTTTTTCACGATTTGTTTTTGGTTTTATTACTCTGTTGTTGTTGTTTTGATGTTCACAATAAAAAGAAAACAAATGGGAATGCTTTGGCTAATTTTCCAAGCCAATCCCACATTTGAAGTTACCACCAGTGCACCAGAGAGGTGGGTGGAGGAGCTACTACTGTGGCTGCCCCACTGGGTGTCATTCAAAAATGAACAGGGAGCAGGTTTGGGGGATCAGAGGTGGGGGATAAGGGAATAATTCTTCTTCAGCTATCATTATTATTATTATTATTATTATTATTATTATTATTATTATTATTATTTCTATAATGCCCCCTATCCAAAGCACTCTGGGAAGTTTACAACAATTCATAAAAATACAAAATAATTGTAAGCCAAGGCACAGGAAAGTTCAGGAGTCTTGTAATTCTTGCTTCTTCTCTGAGGAACAAAAGTTACAAGGCCTGAAGCTCATATTTGGACCAAAGCCAGTAAGCTTCATGTGCAGCTGTATTAGTGGGTAAGAAGAGGATGTTGGAATCGGCTTTGTTTGGCTGTCCAAATAGCAGGTTGTTAGTCCCAAAGCAACCTAAGCACCCAGTAATGCTTCTTAATATTCACCTCTTAGGAACTTTGGCAGGCAAAAGTCAAAAGCAGACTACAGTGTCCCTACCCCCAGCCCACCAGCCCAGACCTGCATTATACCAGGCAAAACTCAAGCTGCATTCCAAGATGATGGACCATTGACACCTACTGCACAGATTGTCCATTATGTAAGGCTCGTAACATCTCTGTCTAGGGCTTTTAAGAGATTCACTTCCCATAACAATACAACCTTGCCATAATGCTATAAATGTGGGTGGGCAGGTGAATAATTGAGCGGTACATGGAAATGAGGGCTGTACTGGTATAATAGTCATTGCAGACAAAGCATATACAAAGCTGGAAATACTATATTGATATCTCTTATCTATACCTTATTTAGATGGTTAATGAAAGATTTCTAACCTGCCATCTCAATTCTGAAGAAGTGCTCAAGAGGGCTAACAGAATAAAAAGCAAAACAATTTAAACAATGTAAAACAACAACAGCCCATAAACCTTAAAAAAAACAATATAAAAATTAGTAGAAAAAAGCATTCAAACAATAAACGACCAATAAATAATTCAAATTCCAGCAGCAGAAAGACAAATTGTTATTTATTATAATTATGTATTTATTACATTTATATTCCATCTTTTTTCCTCCAAGGAACTCAAGGTGGCATACATAATCTTCCTCCTCTCCATTTTCTCCTCACAACAAGGTTGGGCCGAGAGCCTGCGATTGGCCCGAGAGCCTGCGATTGGCCCGAGAGCCTGCGATTGGCCCAAAGTCACCCAGAGAGCTTCTATGGCTGAGTGCGGACTACAACCCAGATCTCCCAACTCTCAGGCCAACATTCTAGCTTAGGCTGACCAGATAAAATCCAGGTCAGGGCTCATGTAACTTTAACAGTTGTAGAGAAAAGGGAATTTCAGCCAGTGTCATTTGTATGCAATTAGTTCCTGGTGAAATTCCCTCTTCATCACAACAGTTAAAGGTGCAGGCACTATACTAGAGTGACCTTATACAAAAGAAGGCAGGGCCCCTGAATCTAGCACCCCCCTCCCAATTTGTGCCCATTTCTATTTGAATTAATAGGAAAAAATGTGTGGGGGATCTGGATTTCGGGAAAAGTGCCACGGCTTGGCCTGCAAATGTGAGTGGAGGTGCTCCCTGGAAGTATGTCAAGCTCCAAAAAGGCCAGAGTCCACAGCGAAGTCCATCTCTACCCAAAGTAAATGGCCCACCCGGTGTGGGCTTCCCTGCCAACCAGCATTTATCAGTGTTAATTTGCGGCAAGCAGACAATGCACAATAAAAATCAGTCCCAAAACCATGGCTCTTCCTTCCTGGCTGCCTGCAGGTATTCAGAGTTCCCTGCAGCTGATGAGGCAGGTGGCTGTTTTCAAATCTGAGTCAGACAAAATCCCAAGATGTTCACCTCACAATTTGTTCCAGTGTTTTGCGTATCAGCATCCAGACAACAGAATAATCACTTTGCCTCCCTGACAAACAGCGAGTTTAACACAGAGTTGCCTTTTCTCATTTCTCCATTATACCCTTGATTATATGTCCTTGGTGACAATACATTTCTGGGTCCATGCACTTCATTGCTTCTAAAAGAAACTCCCTTTTACAGCTGCCAAAGCAGGAGAAATTATGTCAGTCACATTCAGAAAACTAGTGAACCATATAATACCATTGACAGTGAACATACGTGACTTTAAGCACCCTGGCTACTGGTAGATTGATATCCTTGCAATTGCTATTAGGAATGTGGTCCAGGAGAATGGGATGGCATGACACTTGAGTAATATGCATTTTGAATTTTTCAGTGACCTTGTCAGATTTAAGTGTAGATTAAGAGGGGGGTGGGGGAATTCAGTGTTTATGAACTGCAATTGCCCTCTCATTCCATTTGACCACTTGCTCAATGTTGTCCCAAGAAGTAAAAATACCATCATCTGATTAATAAGGAGGCAACAGCTGACATAAATTTTGATATTTTGAGGAGGCATCTACTGCCAAAAATAATAATAATCACAATTTCTGTTCAAGAACACCAAGTCTTTGGAATTGATCCATTATCCTGCAGCCTATGTTAATGGCTCCAACCTTTAGCTGCATTTCCAAATGGCCATGTAGTCTGGTACTCATGTACAATTCGTGGGTGTGTTTTCAGATGGCACAATTTTCTCTGATGCCGACCTGTCAGCTATGAACAAGGGATATGGTGCCTGGTTGTAGAGCTAATCACACCCCCTTCAACTTGAAAATGTGATCTGGTTTGGCCAGTCACCTGCCCTACGGGGTGAGAAGCAGTTAAGACATCTGAGTGGATAAACATAGAAGCCTAAAATAGAGAATCATTCAAGAACTGAGCTTGATAGATTGATACATGACAAAGCTTGACAGCTAGTAAAGCTAACTTCAATACCAGTTAGATTGAAGCAGATCTACTTGCAAAACCTTTGTCAGCTAGTTAAAATAAAACTTTGCTAAGCTTGAGTGGCCAAATAGCTCAGTTCTAGAGTGTCATCACATGGAGGGAAATCATGTTTGCTTACCTCCACTTCTCTGCCTGCTCGTTTGTCCCTCATTACTTCCTCTTTCCAAAGACGAAGTAAACAACATGCACATGGTCCATTCAGTGGGCCGTTTTGATCCCGCTGCTTCTCCTGCACACAGCAGGAGATAGCGGCAAGTTTCATCTCAAAAAATAAGTCAGACTTACTGGGGTCTTTTTTTTTTCAAGCAAAGAAGGCTAGGAGGGGCGGGAGGCTCATAGGAGGCAAATGACGTTGTGAGAGGGACCCGCAAAAATCTGTGAGTGTCCAGGAATGAGCGTGTAATAAAACGCTTGTCTGATGGAGCTCCTAAGGTGTGTCAAAACCTCTTGCTTGCACATTGAGCAGCAAGCTCCTTCTTCAGGTTTTCCAGAGTAGAGAATAAAATACAGGTTTGAGTCACCTTTATTGCATGGTTAGGGCAACCATATGAAAAACAGGACAGGGCTTCTGAATTTTTAAGTGTTGTATCGAAAAGGGCATTTTAGCAGGTGTCATTTGTATGCATACAGCACCTGGTGAAATTCCCTCTTCATCACAACAGTTAAAGCTGCAGGAGCCCTATCCTCCTTTTCATATGGTCACCCTATGCATGGTGCTATGCATCATCTTGGCTATATCTGCCAAATAAGCCTCTTTTAGAGACACTGTTTCCTAATGTACTAGTAGTAATTGATATACACATTCTGTAAGGTGAGAAGAAACATATTTCGGGGATTAAAACTCAGCAAATCACAAGGGGCCAAAGTAAGTTTAATGAGGACAGAATTATTTAAGCTTGGTCTAAATGAAAAGAAGGTTATGGGAGCAATCCTGTGCACATAGGGTGGCCAATTATGTGTCACTAAAAAGAGGAAAAGCACAACCAAAAGCAAAATGAAAGAGGACACCAATTTGCAGAGCATATGCAAATGTATATGTATAGGTTGAAATTTAGATATAATCGCATAATGTAAATAGAAATGCAATACATCTCACCATAGTGGAGAAGACTGACTAAGTGACCCATGTGCTTGCTCAGTTTGCTGTCCATGTGCCAATGGTGGGCAGTTTCAAGGCTCCTGCTCTTCCTTCTCAGGGTCTTTGACTTCAAACCAGATGTGGACTAGACAGCCCATCAAATAGAGGACACCTTCAAAGAGAAGACTGCCTTCACTACGTAAAGTGATACATCTGCCCACCCTACTATAAAGTTACACACAATAGCCCTACTGGGATCCCAGCTGCATGTAGAGAGCTCTCCATCTGAACAGCTGTGTGCATGAGAGCTCCCTATAGATGTGCTAATGAATGTGCATCCAGTATCAGAGGCAGTAAGCATATGTACACTAGTTGTGGGGGAACGGGGCAGGAGAGTGCTGTTGCACTCATATCTTGCTTATGGGTACATGGTGGACAAATGATTGGCCACTGTGTGAACAGCATGCTGGACTAGATGGACCCTTCGTCTGATCCAGCAGGGCTCTTCTTATGTTCTTATGAGGTGGGCCAATTCAGTGTTGATGAACTGCAATTGCCTTCTCATTCCATTCCACCATTTGCTCCATTTGTCCCTGTTACTGCAACTCCGACCCCCAGCCATGTGCATTCATTCTTCATGGACTGAATGGCTAAAAAGTGTTTTACTCTCAAGTAATTGCAAACACAGTAGTGCATTTCAACTGCCTCACAACAAGCTCCATTGAAATCCATGGTACTTACTATAATAATGCTTAGGATCGGGCTGCACAGCTATGCACAATCCCATGGACTTGAGAACAAGCCCACTGAACTCAGGGGGACTTACTTCAGATAAATGCTTCCACAGCATTCTGGCTCTGGAGGAAGCTTTCAACAAACAATGGCAAATGGTCCTTTAGAAATCCTGGGGAAATGTCCCTTTGAATTGTAGTTCTGTATTTGCAAAGAATGTTAACAACTTTCCCTCAATATTAGAGATGGTTGAGGAATTAAGTTGTTATGAATTCTGAAACAAAATGACCTAGCTCACACTTTAGTCTCTGGATATTATCTTAGCATTCCACTAGGGCCTAATCCACACCAAGCAAGATATTACACTAGGAAAGCTGTATGAAAGCGGTATATAAATGGCAGGAGCCACACTACTGCTTTATAGCGGTATTGAAGTGCACTGACAACTGTTGGGGCCCATGACATATATCATATACCACTTTCATACCACTGTTATAGTGCTATATCCTGCTTGGTGTGGATTAGGCCTCAATCTTGCACTTCTCCAAAAGTTCTGACACAGCTCTCGGCAGTTTAAATGTATCCAAACAAAGCATTTCAATATCAGTTGAGAGAAAATCAAATATATATAGTCGATACATACTATTTCTATATTAAATGCATTTCTATAGTCTGCTGTAGTATTTCTAATATTATTAATATATATAAATACATATATATGTATTTTGAGAGAAAGGAAAAATATTGTGGATTAATACGGAAGTGGAAAGGAACAAAATGAAGGGTAAACCCCATGCAAAAGTGACACAGACCCGAATTAGACATATTCAGCCATCCATGATCGCTACCTGCTCACCCTGTTCTACTACCAAATATAGGCTGGTTTCCCAAGTGCAAATTATGGTTGTATGAATGGGGCCCTTGTTTTGCTTCATCTCTTTTCCTTGACAATTAGAACAGGACTTTCCAAAAGAAAGTTGTTTCTGCCCACCTAAACTTGTTTCTGCCTATCGCAGCAGGGCGCATGGCCACACCACACTGTTCCTCTCCATGGAATGACACGTAATCAGTTTCTAAAAAACCCTCCTTTTGTTGATACTGTTAATAACAGATGTTGCTCTGCGACATCACACATGCTGTTTAATATTATCAAAACAATTATTCATTTATTTATCTTTGCACAGTGTGTGCAAGCTGGCATTGCAGATCTTGCAGGCATGGCCTTCGTGAATGCATAAACCCGAAATGCATGTCATATATAATAAATCACCTTCCGCATCCACACTCCCATCACCCTTCCTAATCTTTGGTCTAACATTTTCATAACATTACTGCTGACAATCTGATAAGGAGGTGGCGGGCAAAACTTCTGGCACACTGCGCAATGCTGAGCGGTTAGAGATTTCACCCAATTTTTTTTAAAATGTAAAGTCAATAATGACCCTGTCACAGGCCACAGAAAGAAGAAGATTCCTTGTAGATCAGTTGAATCAAAGCAGAGAATAAACAGTCCCCTCCCCGCAAAAAAAAAAAAAAATCAATAGTAGAAGACAGGAGCCAGAAAAGACAAACCCCATCCTTGTGTGTGTTCTCACCTGTCATGGTGGTTGTGAGGATTGTATAATCTAACCATGCAGCTGGTTGTGTCTTGGCTGAAGTGTTTTCATGTGCAGGTCCTGCCCGCTAGGGATTTGCATTCAAGCAAAAGTTGAGTTTCTCAAAATTTTCCGGATTCCACCTCGATACTGCCTCATTTCTGTATCAGATTATAATCTTTTTTTTTTCACATGAAAATTTGTGTATACTTTCATGTGTATTTTCCCAAATGTTCGCATCGATTGTGTGGATCTTTGAAATGTATGCCTCTTTTCCCATTGGTTAAAATGTATTTGTGTGCATTTTACAAAAGTAAAGTTTCCCCCCATTTGCATTGTTTGAAAGTTTGTATCCATGCCGTTGAATGCTTTTTCTTTTTTGCATGGAAATCAACCACCGATTGCATTCTAGTCCATGTTTTATCTGGAAGGTACAAACTGGGTGAATGCTGAAATAAAAAAATAATCTCAAACAAATTTCTCATGCATCCCTATTGTTTCTGAAAGTTTTCTGTAAAACAAAAAAATCATGTGATGCTGGTGACTGATGTGACTAACGGAATAATTCTGACCTTTTCCTGTTCTTTAATTTCCATGGCCAATGATGTCTATTTTTCTCTCTTTTCCTCTTCCTTTTCTATCACATTTGTTGTCATTAGGTGTTGCTATGTCTATGAGGTAAGTGTTTTTCTTCTTTTTTGTCTATATAGAACTGTTATGTTTGGTCAGTTGCAAGGTATTGTTTTGTCTGTATGAATTCTTCTATCTCAGTATATTTTATGATCTACATTGTCTAAGATTGTTTCAGCCTGGGTGAGTATGTATAATATGGCACAGGTTGTTTGATGAGATTGAATTTGATGGTCAGCTGTTGGTGAATTATTTTTGCAGCTGTATTGTGCCTGTCTGTATAGTCCATTATTATTATTATTATTATTATTATTATCATTATCATCATCATCATCATCATCTATGACATCAGTTCCCATTTTCAATTCCCACTTTCATGAAATGCAGTGCATGTGAGTGAATGCGATCAAAAAGTCTTGCATCAAAGGAACAAATCATGAATGCAATTCATGCATCAAATTGTTGCTAAACAGTAGGGATGTGCACTGGATTGGACCCGATCCGAGTCCGGTCCAGTGGGAAATCGGATAAATTATCCGATTTCCAATCCGACAGCTGGATCGGCCGATCCAGTCCAAACCGGTCCGAAAAGGCTCCGAACCGGTTCGGCGGATCGGCGGATTGGCGGGCGCCCACTGGCGGATGTCATCACCCAGCGCGCTACTATAGAGCAGGCCGCGGAGCCCGCTGGTAGTAGCCGCCGGCGCCGGATGGGAGCGGACGGGCCGGGAAGGTAAGCAGTGGCGGGGAAGGGGGCTTACCCCCCCCGGAGCTGTCCGCTTCTATCTGCGGGCGCCCGCGGGCGCCTGCGGATGGAAGCGGACGGCCCCAGGGGAGGAGGGAGCGCGGGGGAGGGGGCTTACCTGCCGGGGCCGTCCACAGCGGATGGCCCCGGGGGGGAGGAAGTTAGGCCCCCCCTCACCCACCCGCCGCCATTTTTTCCTCATAGACTTGCATTGCAATGCAAGTCTATGGGGAAAAAATGGCGGCCGATCCAAAAATTTTCGATTTTTGGATCGGGATCGGACTCGATCCGGTCCGGGGGGCCTCCGATTTTGTCCGAACCGATCCATGACAAAATTGGAGGTCCCGATCCGGGTCCCGATCTGATCCGGGGGGTCCGTGCACACCCCTACTAAACAGGCTGGAAATGCAATAAAAGTGAGGCATTCGGAATCTGAATAAATGGAATGGGGTGTCAGATGTGCTCCTTGGCTGGCCCAGCTTCCCCATATACCTGCAGCACGTCCTCTGTTCTCACCTCTTGCCATACAACAGCTTATTTTGCCTCAAATAATCAGAAATAGGATTCAGGGAGTCTAAGACAGGGGTGTGTGGAAAGTAGAACTCCCAGCATTCCTGACCTTTGGACATGTTGTCAGGGGCTTCTGGGAGTTGAAGTTCAAAACATTAGGGGATACTTGTGCCCGCTCTTGGTCTAAGGAATGAGGGATCAATGTAGAAGAGCCAGAACCTAATTATAGGTAGCTTAATAGGTTTCACGTTTGTTTTTTTAAAGTTTGTTTTGTGCACCGCCTAGAGATCTTTGGCTATTGGGTGGTATAAATATATGAATAATCACAAAAAACTTACATTAAATATTAATAAAATGGAATGTATTAACATTTTAAAATAACTGACTATTGCCTGTCAATTATCCCAGTGCCTTGGTGCTCGTCGGCCAAAAACCTTGAAAGGAGGGAGCAGTTTTGCATCTTACTGAGCAATTGGGTAGAATACTGTCTCCATACTTTTCTTTATATCTCCACAGGTAAAAGTGATGGAGGCTTACCCTTTAAATGTGTGTTTGTGTGTTTTGCTGAAAAATCAGGAAAGTGGATTGGAGTATTGCAGGGATTGGAGGATCCCCCACCACCCTCCTTGGGGCTATTTTCTGGGTCAAACTATGCAATAGCAACTGTTATCAGCATAGTAGCTCTGACCCATGATGCTTCTGCTTTGGCTTTTCAGATTCCATGTAACAATTGGGATGTCTATCACTGGGAAATCTGGTTCATTTTTGGCTCATCAGAGTTCCGTGGTGTGTATGAATTGCTTTGTGCCTGTGAGCTGAGCTGTGTGCTGTTCTCTGAATTCCAAGATGATGATGATGTTGATGATAATTGCACATTTTTGGAAAGGTTCTGCAATTTATGCACTTTTTGAACATTTTGCACAAATCATGGCCGAATTTGTGAAAATTAAGCACATTTATCACGATTTGCGTAATTTGCACAAATCTGCCCACAATTTGCAAAAAATACCCAGAAATTTGTGTAAATTGCAGAACCTTTTCCCCAAAATGGAGAAAATTTCAGAAAATCCACAAGCTTTCCCTACTTGCCACAGATCAAGTTGGTAGCCACAGCAGGAACCAAAACTAAATTGGAGGGGGGGTAGGATGGCCTAGGAAAACTCCACCCCCCATGTATTTCTCCTACATCACTAGTAACAAGCATAATTTGTATCATTGAATGGCTGCAGCATTCTCTGCACCAAGTTCTGAATATACCTGATTAACTTCGTCGTTCAAAATGGGCTGTGTAACGTCTAGGACATTCAGATAATCAGATGTTTGGATTAACAGAGTTGGGTGGTTGGGTCAGCTGAGTACACCTGAGTATGCTAATGTACAGCATGTCCTTTAAAATGACCAGCCTCCCTACATGAAGGACGGCCAGCTGTAAAGATTTGGTTCCATTGATTTTCCAGTGCAAAGGTATGTAACCAAGCAGGAGGCTAATTAATTTATATTTGTTCCTCTTTCTAATTACAAATTGTATAGTGAGTTGAATGATGCCCCCCTGGCCTTGTTTGGATGGGAAAGCAACTGTTTGTCTACTCCCAGTGGTTCATTTGGTTTTATGACGTTATATAAGTTGTGTGTTCTCAGACCAAGCAGCAGAGAATTCAAGGTTAAACAAATCAAAAGCCCTGGTTGCTCTACTTAATTTTGCCTTGAGTTGTTGACAGCAGGGGCTGATAAGGATCTTTTGATAGGAGTTGACCTTTGTTTGCTGCTGTGGCTGGGACATTTCGTTTGCATGGGACTTTCTGAGGCTAGACCAAAGGTCAGAGTTGTTCAGTGTAGTGCACCCAGTTCCCATAATTAAAACATTCATTAAACCTTTTTGGTTAACATTTCTGTGTTTTCACTTGAGAAATTCATTAACTACCAGGCACATCAAAAGATGGGCTTTAGATCTGCCAGGAAAGTGAATTTTTAAGCAGTTGTACAAGAAACGGTAAAATAAAAATGACTCATTGTTCCTTAGCTATGACCCAGAGGTAATACAAAGGGCTAATACAATGACGGCAGCTCCCCTTTTGTTTTAACAGCCAGAGCCTGTTTTCCTGACGATGGTTAGACTGAGATTTCTAAGATGTATTTTAATTTGCATTTTGTTATTAATAAAAGAATGTGAACACCCTACAAGGTAGCATCCTTGATGACACAGCAGTTCACAGTTTCATATGCAGAAAAGACAGGTCCAGGTCCCCAACTCAAGCAGCAATTGACAATCAAGTTTTATGCACTTAGGCTTCATTTCAGCTGGGGATGTGGATTAAGGGATTAAGCAAAGGCTACAGAAAAGGAAGATTTGGAGGAAGGTTTTGAAGGGAGAGGGGGAGGTGATGTCACATAGGTGTTTTGCAAGGTCATTGATTCCAGGCATAACAGCACAGTGGTTAAGCCAGGGGCTTTAACCAAATCATGCACTTGGTATTAAAAGCATCAAATTTGCCATGGGCATGTAGTGATGATGCCTGCACATTGCCTGATATGGATCCCCCTTGACGATAATCTAGCCAGTCCAACCCCCTGCTCAGTGCAGGATAGCTACAGGTATAGTATTCCTTCTTACTCTTCTTGTACTTTGGTTTTTGGTTAGTTTTAAAATCCTGAAACAAAAATCCTGTAGAGTGTTTTCCCAGAGTGCAAAAAAGCAAAGAGCTGAGAGAGAGAGAGAAAGAGACTGAATTTCAAGTCCTTTTTGAGTTTCTGGTATAGGAAGGATTCAACCTTTTGATATCATAGGTTGCTGAATTTCATCATAACTATTAGGGGTGTGCTTTCCACCCTGGAATTATCTGATACCAGTGAACATCCATGGTGCATTGAGGGGACTGGCCACTTCTAAACCAAAAGAATCATTTCAGGGTGGAGACATGCCCAATAGGAGCTTCTAACATCTCTGAAATTATTCGACTGTTTTTCAGGCATCAATACTGTGTGTGTGTGTGATTGAATATCTCCATACTAGGAAGTCGCTCAGTGGGATGAAGGTATATTGACATCTGTGGCTAACCAATAGCCATTAGCCCCACTTGTCTTCCTGTCCCCCCTCCAATCACAGTGTTTTATCCTCCTTGCCTGTTGTCATTCTAGTGAAAGAGAAATGCATGAGAGAGAGAGAGAGAGAGAGAGAGAGAGAGATTTGCAGCCAGCCAGGCAGTCACTGTCTCTTAGCCCGCTAATATTTCTTTTTTGAAATAATTTTATTATTTTCAACATAATAATAACATAAAATACATACATAACCCTCGACAATCCCCCCCGTGCACCCCCACTCCATGAGACCTTCTCTTAATCTTTTATTCTATCCAGAAATTTATCGACTCTTTTGAAGGTGTTTGTCCCTTCCCCGATCTTAAGACATATTCCAATAGGGGGCTCCATATTTCCCCAAAATCATTTTTACTGGACATTCCCCTTTTCAATTTCATTTTACAGGTTAGCATATCATTCAAAGCCATATCCCATATTTCTTTATACCATTCTTCTATTGTATAGCTTCCTTGTCCTTTCCAATTTTTTGCAATCATTAGTCTAACAGGAGTCAGGAGGTTGTTTATCAATTCTCTCTTATTTTTGTCCTCTTCCCCTCTATCCCATATTGCTAGTAGAGTGAGCTTCGGGTTTAGTTCCACTTTACTTCCGATTATTTCACTTATTTCTTTAAATACCCTTTTCCAAAATTTTTGTACATATTCACAGCTCCACCACATATGGTAATAAGTTCCAACCTCCTGGCATCCCCTCCAACACTTTTTAGATATTTTTTTTGTCTATCTGGTGAAATCTAACCGGTGTTAGATACCATCTCCACAATACCTTATAAAAATTCTCCTTAATTCTGATCGATAACAATTTTAACATTCTTGCGTTCCACAACCTCTCCCAGTTATATTCCTTAATTTCTCCATTTACGTCCTCTTCCCATACCTTTTTTATTGCTTTAAGAGAATTTTGAAATTCTTCCTCTATCAATAATTTATATATCTCACTAGTCAACCCTTTCTTAATTTCCTTTTCTTCTTTCCTACCTTTTGACTCTATTAATTCTTCAAATCTTGTATTATTTCTACACTTTTTATTTTTCAATCTCCATTCCTGAGTCCATTTCCCTAATTGTATACATTTAAACCATGCTGATTTTTGACCTATCAGTAGCTCTTTAATTTGCTCATTATCCTTCAAATTTTCCATCCACTTTCTTAACTTAATTATTTCCTTATCTTTCAGTCTCGCTTCAATCTCCACTTTTAATACTCTTGGGAAATTCTCCACTACTACCACTGGGGCAAGTGGTGAATCTCCTGGTATCCACTTCCCCCTAAATTTCTCCCAGATCTCCACTATATTTACTAACAAAGGGTTGTCCAGTCCCTTTAATTCTCTCTTTTGAATTTTTTTAAAGAAAATATTTTTCAATTTATAATCTATTTCCCCAGTTTGCGTCTCCAACCACTCCAAATCTTCCTCCCCTAGAATACAGCTTATAACATATCTTAACTGATTAGCTATGTAATAATACTTAATATTTGGAAGTCCTAAACCTCCCTTCTTTTGAGCCTTATACCATAACCCTTTATTAATCCTAGCTTTCTTATCCCCATTACAATATGCGTTGATTATATTTTGCCAACTTTTCAACTCTACATCTGATATTTTAATTGGTAACATTCTAAACAAAAAATTAATCTTAGGTAAAATCTTCATTTTAATAATTGCTATTCTACCAAACCAAGAATGTTTTAATTTCTTATATACTTCTAATTTCTCCCCTACTTGTTTTTTTAAAGCTACCAAATTAAGTTCCTCAAGCCTATCTAAATCTCTATCAATGTTAATACCTAAGTAACGTACTATGTTTTTAAGTCTAAGACCCAACTTATCCTTACCTTCTTCCAACTCTTCCTTATTATAATTAAATAACATCATTTCTGACTTCCCCCAATTTACTTTTAATCCCGTAATTTCTCCAAATTCTCTTAAATGTTTCTTAATCACCTCAGCACTCCCTAGGGGATCTTCTACCGTCAATAAAGTATCGTCCGCAAACATATTCATTTTAATCTTCTCCTTTCTTCCTATCCCCTTCACTCTTTCATCTTCCCTTATTACATTTGCCAAAATTTCTATTACTATTGCAAATAAGATCGGTGAAAGAGGACATCCCTGTCTAGTTCCTCGGGCTAGTGTAATCTGTTGTGTTAACCCATCATTAACCAATATTTCCGCTTTATTATTTTTATACAACTTATCCATCACTCCCATAAATTTATCTCCAAACCCAAATGTTTTTAATATTGTTTTGAGTGCTGGCCATTCCACACAATCAAAGGCTTTGAATATATCCAATGCTAGCAGGCCTGCTTTTAAATTCCTTTTTTTTATAATACTAATTATATTTAATACTCTTCCCATTAAATTAGACATTTGCCTACACGGAATAAATCCACACTGATCTTTTTTAATATATTTACCAATAAATGTGGCCATTCTTTTTGCCATTATTGCTGTAAAAATCTTTGAATCTTGATTTATTAAGGAAATTGGTCTATATGATGCGGGATCCGTTAGGTCCTTACCTGGTTTCGGAATTAATATAATCAGGGAATGATCCCATGATGGCGGAGTCTTCCCCCCTTCTATTATAGTATTAAATAATTTCTTTAATCTCAGTACTAAAATTCCTTTAAAAAGCTTATAATACTCCGACCACAAACCATCCATCCCCGGTGATTTTCCTCCTTTTAATTTATCAATAACTCCCTCTATCTCTTTTTCCGTAACTAAACCTTCCATATAATCCCTGTCCTGTTTCTGCATTTTTATTTTCCAATTCCTCTCTACATATTCCAATATCTTATCTTGCGGTCCCGATCCTGATGTATATAATTCACTGTAAAAATCCTTAAATATATTTAATTTATCTTTCATTAAATTACAACTATTCCCTGCCTTATCCTTTATTGTCCCTATCATATTCTTAGCCTTTTCCAACTGTGTGGATCTAGCCAGCATCTTTGAGTTCCTATTGCTATATTCAAAAAAGTCTCTTTTTAAATACAACAAATTCTTTTGAACTTGTTCTAATTCTTCTTTCTCTAATTCCTTTTTCTTAGCTTGAATTTGGGCAATTAGGCATTTATCTTTTGTCTCCTTTAACTTTTCTTCCAAACTCCTTATCTCCTCTTCAATCTTTTTATTTTGAGCTTCCTGTTGTTTTTTTAATGTACATCTTTCCCTAATACAAATCCCTCTTACTACAGCTTTCATTGTATCCCATAATATGTCCTGCCGAGTATTCTCTTTTTCATTAATCTCCCAGATTTCCTGCAATTCTTTCTTTATTTTCTCCATTATATCTTTTTTATTCAACAACCTTACATCCAGTCTCCATCTCTTCGCTTGTCTATAGTCTTTCTTGGTTTCCATGTCCATTGTCATTAACGCGTGGTCAGTGACCTTGATAACTCCAATATCACAATCTATAATTTTGGGTAACATATTTTTTGATACAAAAATGTGATCTATCCTTGAGTAACTCTTAAATCTCTGTGAATAGAAAGTATATTTCCTTTCTTCCCCTCTTAAAACTCTCCACACATCCATTAATTCTTTCCCTTCCATTAATTTGCTTAACTCTGTCTTCCCCACCCTCTTAGTATCTTTTAGTATGTTATCCCTGTCTTTCCCTATATCTAGTACCATATTAAAGTCACCAGCCATCACAATGTGTTTTTTACCCACTTCTCCCAACACGTTAAATACTTCATCAATAAAATCCATTTGTTTCCCATTTGGAGCATAGACATTCACTAATACATATTCCTCTTCTCCCAACTTGCAGAACATAATAAGAATCCTTCCATTGTTATCTCTCTTTACACTTTGAATATTTATACCACATGTCTTTGAAATTATTATTGCCACTCCTCTCGATTTCGAAGTTCCATATGCCTTCTCATAAACGCCCACCTCCCTCATTCGAAGCTCATTAACTCCATCTTTGGCCTGATGAGTTTCCTGCAAAAAAATTACATCTATTTTTTTGTTCTTTAATAACATTTCAATCCTCTTTCTTTTAATTACCGTTCCTAGCCCTTTAACATTCAATGTTGCCAATCTAAGTTTATTTTCCATCTCTCTCTTTCACACAAGTCTTTAAGTCGGTCTCCCTCTGTGTTACACATACCCCCTCCCCCCTAACCCTCCCCCCCACATTCACCCCCAATTTCACCCCCCTCCTCACCAGCATGCTGGGCTTTGGTCCCAATCTTCTTAGAACTCTTGGGGGGGGGGGGAGCTCGGCCCAACATTCCGGAATAACGTCTACCCTCCCCTCCAAGTCTCTTCTTCTCCCTATCCCTCTTACAATATATATTAAGGTCTATTCATTGCTCCCTCCTGCCGCGCCCTCGTCTTGCTTCTCTTCTCCAACCGATGTGGCATCCATTATGCCCAGCTCCTCCAACAACTCGATTCCTTGCTCACAAGATGTTATTCTTTGCTGCTTCCCGTTCCACTTGAACCTCAAGAAAACTGGGTATCCCCAATTATAGGAGATCGATTTCATCTTCAATGCCCCTGTACAGATTCTAACGCTCTTCCTCCACTGGATGGTCTGGGGGCATAGCCCGCTAATATTTCTAAGCTCACTCTCCTTCTTAAAATCATTAAAACTCCTAGTGTGCTGTGTTTCTGTATTCTACTCCCTCCCTACTGAAAAATCTTTTAAAAACTCCAAGCCTGCTAGTGTGTATGTGTTTCTTTGGTTTATTACTATTATTAGCACTTGCTGGTTGGGCTTCTAGTCTGGGGGGGCTCCTCCTCCTCCTCCCCTCCTCCAAGCCTAGTACTACCTCCTTGCATATAGGTGGAAGCTGTTGTTTCCTTAACTTGCTCCAATGTGACCGACAGTGCTGGGAGGGGGTCCTTGCCTTCTTCTCCCCTTCATCCTGCAAGCCTCTGCTCCTGTCAGTGTCCTCTCTGAAGATGGGCAAGCTGTGTGCTGCTGTTGTGGCATTTATTACTATTTATTTATTTATTATAGCGCTAAGCGCTTTTAGTTTTATCCTGTTGCTTCATTTCCCTTTCCCTCTCCCTTGCCATACAGATCAAGGCATGAGAGGTGCCTGAGAGGACATTTGAGTTTGGACTTTAAAAATTCTGTATTAATCACTGCATGCAGGGATCTGCTCCAAACTTGGCATGCCTAAAGTCCTCTTCAAAAGCTGTCACTGTGCCAATTTTCATGTGTTTCTCTTTAAAACTGAGGGAGCTGTGAGCATTTCTGTTAATTCCCATATTCAGGTTACCTGAAAAAGCGTGGTTTTCCACCAAACCATCTGGCAGAGTGGAGAGAGGGACCCCCTTTGGAAATCGGGGCAGAGAAATGCCTCAATGGAGCTCCACCTTGAATTTCAGTGCAGAGTGCACACCCCTAGTAACTATATGCAAACCTAGTCAAATGTAAGCCACATATAAGGACTGGGCTTAGGGCAAAGTAGCTCTCCATTATAATTTTGCAGTTGTAGTTCATGTCATTGGCCACTTTGTAAAAAGTCTTGACTTCTAAGCAATTAGCTAAGGCAATGTATGTAAAGGACTCTGAACAATTGTACATCCTTTTATGCATAGTATTTCTCTTCTTAAAGTGGATCACTTTTGCAGCCCCGTCGCTGCCTTTCCTTCATAATAAAAGTGGCAGGTGTTAATTAAACTTCTTCTTTTTATAGTCTGATTACTGTTGCTTGTAATTTGGTCCTTAGGGCTAGCTGGTCCTAGAATACTGTCGGATTCAGCTCTTGAGGGCCAAACTAGACGTTATATTAATTCTGTGAATGCAGGGTGTTAAAAATGTAGATAGCAGCTGCAAGGTGCTCCAAATGGTAGCAGGACTGCAGGAGGTGAAGAGGGAGAGTATAACCCTTCTCCCATCCCACCATCATTCTGCCAAAAATGGTCTCCCTAAACCTGCTATTTGCAATGGAGGGAAGATGAGGCTTCTTTCCTTATATAAATAGCAGGTTCAGAGAGTTCATTTTTGTCAGGGTCATGGCGGGAGGATGGTATGGTTAAACTCTCTCTCTCTGACCATCCCACCCCCCTGGTTTCCGATGCTGCTTACACTCCTCCATCACTACTATTTACATAACAAAACATCACTACTATTTACATAACTAAACAAACCATGGCTAGTTTGGCCCTGTATGATTTGAAGAAGCAGATTTTTTGTTTTTGACGGGGAACCTATTTATGCAGCAATTCACCTGTCTGTAGGTCTGTAGGTAGGCTGACCATATGAAAAGGAGGACAGGGCTCATGTAACGTTAACAGTTGTAGAGAAAAGGGAATTTCAGTAGGTGTCATTTGTATGCAATTAGTTCCTGGTAAAATTCCCTCTTCATCACAACAGTTAAAGTTGCAGAGTGACCCTATACAAAAGAAGGCAGGGCTCCTGCAACTTTAACTGTTGTGATGAAGAGGGAATTTCACCAGGAACTAATTGCATATAAATGACACTGGCTGAAATTCCCTTTTCTCTACAACTGTTAAAGTTACATGAGCCCTGTCGTCCTTTTCATATGGTCAGCCTAGTCTGTAGGTGACAGTCTCAATAATTCTCACCATTAAGGCTGAAATTCCATGTGCGCAAACACATACCTAGATGTCAATAAGATCGCACTGTTAGCAAGTATTTTGCTAATTTTAGGATGAGTTTGCTCAGCTTCTCTCTAGCTTCAGTCATTCCTAGGCCTTGTGGTCTGTGTGTTTATTCCACTGATACTGGGTTATAAATTATAGCTCATTATGGCTATCGATTGAACATAGTGAATTTCAGTGTAATCAGTGGATTGGCAGAGCTTTCGCTTTTTTCGGTGTTGTCAGAAACCTACCGATATTTCATTAGGTACAATGCGGATATGTAACAGTAAGCAGTCTTTACAGTAGCTAAGGGTGAAAGAGCTTGGGCAGGAGGAAGAAGGCAGTCAGGAAGATAAATGAGCAAGTATGGTTTATTAATGAGACAAAGTTCCTGCCAGAAGTGGAATGAGAAGAAGATGAGGCTGCAGAAAAGAAGGACCAGCAGTCAAAACTTAATTCATCTAAGGTGGAGGAGTTGAAGAAAAGTGGGGCGTAGAAATAAATAGGAAAGGATGGCAACAGACATGCCATAAAATCAAAAAATAAAAATGGGGAGGAGATGGTCAAATTAAAATGATAATCAAGGTATCTGATAACAGTAACTTTAAGGCTATGTCTACATATACAGCAGAATAGGTGGCAGAAGCTTAGCTTAAAGGAAAACAGCCAGTGGCATACTGATGAGGCTCCACAGAGATAGGCTGACCATATGAAAAGGAGGACAGGGCTCATGTAACTTTAACAAGTGTAGAGAAAAGGGAATTTCAGGCAGTGTCATTTGTATGCAATTAGTTCCTGGTGAAATTCCCTCTTCCTCACAACAGTTAAAGTTGCAGGCACTATACTAGAGTGACCATATACAAAAGAAGGCAGGGCCCCTGCAACTTTAACAGTTGTGATGAAGAGGGAATTTCACCAGGAACTAATTGCACACAAATGACACTGGCTGAAATTCCCATTTCTCTACAACTGTTAAAGTTACATGAGCCTTGTCCTACTTTTCATATGGTCAGCCTACACAGAGAGTGCCCTGCCCTATGCTTCTTGCTCTGAGGAAAAGGTCCTTCCTCAGAGTGAGGTAGTGTGGACAAGGTGGTCCTGGAAAGCACCTGCACTGCCACTTCTTTGCTGCAATGGCAGCAAATACCAGTTAAAATTTAATGTAGGGTGACCATATGAAAAGGAGGACAAGACTCCTGTATCTCTAGCTATACTGGAGTAATACTAGAGTGTATACTAGAGCTATACTAGAGTGACCAGATACAAAAGAGGCCAGGGCTCTGACACCTGCTGAAATTTCCTTTTCTATACAACTGTTAAAGGTACAGGAGCCCTATCCTCCTTTCCATATGGTCACCCTAAAGGAAAATGGCCAGCGGCACTCCCAAAAGGCTCTTTGGAGTATGCCTCACCCCATGCTTTTTACTTTGAGGAAAGGGACTTTCCACAGGGTGAGGCATTGAGGGGTGATATGGCCCCAGAAGTCGCCTGCCCCAATAAATACATAAATAAGAATAAAGGGAAGCCAGGGCTGGTAGGGCAGGATGAAATGGCAGTGGGTCATCCTCACCTCAGGCAGTGCAGTGTCTTGCATATCAGGGAGAAAGATTAGTAGCTCCATCCTCTCATTCCTGTGCTAGTTTTCTGCACACAGGGAAGCTGTGGGTGTGTATGTGTGTGTTGTACGAAAGGAGAATGCAAAACTGTGATTCCTCCACTTGCAGCCTGAAGTGGTCCAATCGATTTTATTACCTCAGACCTAGTCCTGGTCTATACATGTAGCAGAATGTGGTGCTAGTAAGGCAGGTGGGGACTTTGAATGATCTTCCATTCCGCAAGCCTGGCTGCCATTTTGTAGGGTGACCAGATAAAATCCAGGTCAGGGCTCATGTAACTTTAACAGTTGTAGAGGAAAGGGAATTTCAGCCAGTGTCATTTGTATGCAATTAGTTCCTGGTGATATTCCCTCTTCATCACAACAGTTAAAGTTGCAGGGGCCCTGCCTTCTTTTGTATATGACCACTCTAGTATAGTGCCTGCACCTTTAACTGTTGTGATGAAGAGGGAATTTCACCAGGAACTAATTGCATACAAATGACACTGGCTGAAATTCCCTTTTCTCTACAACTGTTGAAGTTACATGAGCCCTGACCTGGATTTTATCTGGTCAGCCTACCATTTTGCATCCCCCGTAATGCCCTAAACTTAGTGAGCACCATTCTGGGCCTTGGAAATATTCTTCCTGGACATTTCAGCTCAGCTCTAGGGTAGATTCTCACAAAGTATGTGCATTCATGTAATACTGTGCCAAACCCTTTTCTCTAATCTCTCCAAGAATTGCACTATGTGGTTAGAGCAAAATATGTGTACACATAAACACATTTACCCACTCAACAACAGTGTTTCTCCAACAATTTTGTCAGCCTTGTCCCCGCCTCTTCTAGGTTTACTCTACTTTTCAAGTCCTGTGACCAAGGAACACTAGGTTGACCATATGAAAAGGAGGTCAGGGCTCATGTAACTTTAACAGTTGTAGAGAAAAGGGAATTTCAGCCAGTGTCATTTGTATGCAATTAGTTCCTGGTGAAATTCCCTCTTCATCACAACAGCTAAAGGTGCAGGCACTATACTAGAGTGACCCTATACAAAGAAGGCAGGGCCCCTGCAACTTTAACTGTTGTGATGAAGAGGGAATTTCACCAGGAACTAATTGCATACAAATGACACTGGCTGAAATCCCCTTTTCTCTACAACTGTTAAAGTTACATGAGCCCTGACCTCCTTTTCAGATGGTCAGCCTAAGCAACACCCACTGACTCCACAACAGAGCATGCAGAGATCCTTCCATGAAAGCTATAAAGTTTTGTATGTCAAAGCATTAATTGAGCACTACTATAAGCACTACTATAAGAAATAGGAATAGAACAAGACTTCTGTGAGCCCTTTCCCATTCCCCTAATAATGCAGACAAGGAAACTCCAGTAGAACTAGGAACCAGTGTGGCGTAATCGTTTAGAGTGTTGGACTGGGACTCAGGAGACCCCGGGTTCTAGTCCCCACTCGGCCATGACATTCACTGAGTGACTTTGGATCAGTCACTGTCTCTTGGCTTCAGCTACCTCACAGGGTTGTTGTGAGGATAAAATGGAAAGGAGGACATTGTAAGTTGCCTTGGTTCCTTTCAAGAGGAAAAATATAACTGCAATCATAATAATAAAGCAGAAACTACTTCCAAACCAGGGTGGAATGACGGGGCAATTGCAGGAACACATGGACACACCCATGCACACAAATCCAATGGGAATCCATGAGGCTCCTCTGATGTTCAACCCACATGTTTTGGCTAGTGAGGGAAGCAAGATCCTCTAGTACAGGATCCTACAACTGGGAGATGCAAGAATGTGCTGTTCAACGTGCTTGTGGGTTTCCTGTGGGGAGCTGGTTGACCACTGTGTGAACGGAATGCAGGACTTGGCTCTCTTTACATTCTTATATTCTAAATGTTGCAGTGCGGAATGCTTCAGGATACTCCATTCCACGCCCCACTCCTGGTTTCTCTCTTTTCCCCTTTCAACAGCATTGCATGGCTGCTGAGCATGCACAGTCCTCATTGGGCTGGTTTGGGGGAGCTCCCCCCCCCCACTTCTGCAAACCTTGGGGTTTCCCAAAGCCTGCTGATCATTCTGTCGGTGGTGCATTTTTGGCAACATAAGCAACAGCACTCACCTCTTAATGCAGAAACAGAGGAAGTGATTCCTCTTAGGAACTTAAAGCTCCCCATCCTGGTGTCCCATGCCCTCCAAGAACCAATAGTTTATAAAATCCTTAGTGGAATGCAACATAAAGTGAAATATGCACACACAAGACAATGCTGTTCATGAAAACTTAAGACGATGCTTTGCATCCACAAGTGAGAATGTATGTGCATACATATCCAGTGCTTTGAATTTAAGCAAACTGAAAAAGTATTGGGGGGGGGGGCAATATCAGTGCACCTAGAACTAGCTGCGAAATCCACCATTTACCTACAAAGATCCACTGCTTTAGGTCCAGAAATTTGAACTTCCTACTAGTTCCTCAAATAACTACATAAATGTAATTACATTTTGAATCAACTGTTTAAACACACATCTATAATAAGATATCGAACTGGTTTCGGGATATGTATCAAATGCTAGAACCCTTGGTCTTTGTTTACATTTTAATTGATTTCAGAATGATACTCTTTGCTTTGATGGAAAACGGTCCACTTTTGTGTATGAACATTTTAATCAGAATCCTGCTTCAGGTCCCACCAACTGCCTCTTTTCCCTCCTGATCCTCATTTCACTTGAATTTAGACTTGTTTTTGTTTTTGTTCTTCTTTTTAGCTATGGTGGTTTGAAATTCTGACCAGATGGCCTGCATGTTGGCAGTCGGAATGCTGGTAGCCATCATGGGAGCATTGCTTTCTTTACCCATCTGTCTCTGAATTCTCAATTTAAAGTAGATGCCTGGGTCAGTCCAGACTCCTTTTTAGACATCCTGTTGGATTTCTGCCTTTCCCAACGGTGACAGGCCACAGGTGGAAACTGGGAATGTGAGATAAAACAACAACAAATTACAAAGGATATTGATAATACAATCCCACTTGCAGTTCTGAAGAACGGTATCAACTAGGTTTTTTGGGGGGCTAAGAAAGATATTTTACGAATGTGTAATATGGCCCCAAACTGGACCAGTCTTTTTAAAATTTGAATGCTACTCCAGCCTGTCCGGCTTAGATGCGCATTTCCCAAGTATATTTTCTCCTGCTGTTGGCTTCCCTTCTGTCTCACTCATGCTACTGAGGCCTCACATGCTGAGGAGGCTGTTAGCTATTTTTATCCTTCCTTCAGCAAGACTGAATCTGTATAGGATATGCCATTTGGTCTGACTTGTAATACACTGTGTAATTGCTCCTCTGTTTGCTCCAACACACGCATACACACACGTATATATTAAAAAAATGTCTCTTCCTCAGCTGCTTCTGTGCGTGCCTGATTTCATTTTCCCTGTCACCACTATTTAAAGACTGTCAATCTGGTATACATGCTGGTGTTGCTGAGGTACATCTGTGGGCAGCACAAGGGAAGAGTGTTCTCTTTTGTCTATGATCTCAAAGTGATAAAATGACTTAAATTTCTCATCCCCCTACAACATCATTAAAATATTAAAAGCTAAGTATGTTTAAAATGGATTAAGGGTTAATTCACATCTTACTGTGCTGCATTTCATAGCACTGGGAACCATACCCTTGTTGAGCTCTGTAGTGAGAGGTAGACTACAGGGATTATCATCTTCAGCATCCTCTCTTATAAAATCGAGTGCCTGCTTTTCGTATTCTTCTGGTTTCTACATCAACCAGGAAGCCCTCTTGTATCTCTCAGATATCCTAATCCAGCTGGGGCACCTGCTTGAATTTTGAAAAATCATATTTTATTTTAGTTTATTTTTTGGAAGTTGATCCACAGCTTTACAAACTGGTGTCATTTAATTAATTGGCATTCTAATTAATCCAGGGTTACTCTCCATTTGTCTTCTCTCACCAGGAGTTCCTTTTTTTTTTACTTTCTCTTTCACTTTGCAGTGTTTTCTTACCTGCTCTGTCCCTGCCCCTTCCTTCCATTGTGGCTTTTTCTTTCCATTTTCCACTTACCCATCTTGTATCCTTGAATTGTTGTACTTTTATTTTCTTCCCCCAACTGAATTCTCCTCTGATGGGTCAAGAAATTGTCCTGCTTTGCCACCAGGTAGTGTGTATGAAAGAAAAACCAGCAGACATGATGAAATAGAAAATGAAGTGCCTTCCCCAGAGCAGACAGCTCCTTTATTGAACTTCACCTCTTCTTCTTATTCTCCCTTTTACCCAAGAAGAACCATCATGCCACCCCTTAACAAATGATGCATGCCGACTATCAGGTTTGTAGTAGGGATGTGCACTGGATCGGACCCGATCCACGATCCGAGTCCGGTCCAGTGGGAAATCAGATAAATTATCCGATTTCCGATCCAACAGCTGGCTCCGCCGATCCAGTCCGAACCGATCTGAAAAGGCTCCGAACCGGTTCGGCGGATCGGCGGATTGGCGGGCGCCCACTGGCGCCCACTGCTGCTTCCATTGGTGGGCGCCAGCCGATGAAAGTGGACAGCGGGGGGGAGGAGGGGGCGCGCAGAGGGGAGGAGGGGGCCCCTTACCTTTCCGGCCCGTCCGCTCCCGTCCGGCGCCGGCGGATACTACCAGCGGGCTCCGCGGCCTGCTCCAGGGTGGCGCGCCGGGTGATGTTATCACCCGGCACGCTACTCGAGAGTTGGCCGCGGAGCCCGCTGGTAGTAGCCACCGGCGCCGGACGGGAGCGGACGGGCCGGGAAGGTAAGCAGGGGGCGCCCGGAGGGGAGGAGGGGGCACGCGGAGGGGAGGAGGGGGGCCCTTACCTTTCCGGCCCGTCCGCTCCCATCCGGCGCCGGCGGCTACTACCAGCGGGCTCCGCGGCCTGCTCCAGGGTGGCACGCCGGGTGATCACCCGGCGCGCTACTCGAGAGCAAGCCGCAAAGCCGGCTGGCAGTAGCCGCCGGCGCCGGAAGGTAGGGAACAGCCCGGAAAGGTAAGCAGTGGCGGGGAAGGGGGCTTACCCCCCCTGGAGCCGTCCGCTTCTATCCGCGGGCGTCTGCGGGCGCCTGCGGATGGAAGCGGACGGCCCCAGGGGGGGTAGGGAGCGCGGGGGAGGGGGCTTACCTGCCGGGGCCATCCACAGCGGACGGCCCCGGGGGGGAGGGAGTTAGGCCCCCCCTCACCCACCCACCGCCATTTTTTCCTCATAGACTTGCATTGCAATGCAAGTCTATGGGGAAAAAATGGCGGCCGATCCAAAAATTTATGATTTTTGGATCGGGATCGGACTCGATCCGGTCCGGGAGGCCTCCGATTTTGTCCAAACCGATCCATGACAAAATTGGAGGTCCCGATCCGGGTCCCGATCCGATCCGGGGGGTCCGTGCACACCCCTAGCTTGTAGGGTAGTTGACAAGCAATCTGGGGGAGAGTATGCCTCTGGCCATGTTTCTTAACATGTAGAGCCTTTCTACATGAAGCATTTCTTATGCCTTTATGATTCATCACTCATGGTAGTTTGCAGGTGCTTTCCATGACATTGTGATCCTCCAGGACCGCTCCTATGCTTTGCAACCATTATAGTGGCTTCCCCTTTTCAAAGAAGGAATCCTGATACTCCTGTGAATGCAGCATGAAACCCTGGTGTTTTTGCACAATTCCACTATACCGCACCCCCCATTGGTTGTGTAATGGAACATATACAAAGGCAGAGAAAGACCCCCCCCCCAGAAAACCCCCCCATACGTAAAGGAGCCAATCTTAATCCCACAAAGAATCTGGCCAGTAAGATTGTCTTTGGTATGATTATGGCTAAGGCCTACAGCACTTTAAAATCTCCAGGGCTAAGTCATTGGCAAAATGGGCCCACTATCTCCAGGTACCATTATATACACAAGATAAATCTGTGAAGGGTCTGGGTGGCTGAGTTTCTGATTGCCATATTGTATGTTTTCCCCAATAACAATTGAACCAAGTGAGGATATACTGTATCTCATGTCCCTTCCCTCTGTGCTATGGAAACAACTGTATTCTGCTAATTTTTGCTAGTTTTCACATTTGATAATGCATAGCACATTATAACTGCCCCATTTTAATCCCGCTTGTACTCTGCTTTCTCCAAACTTGTTGGGTCCTTATGGTATTTCTGCATTCTTTGCTACCTTTCAACTCTTCTACTGAGGCAGCAAAATGTGACAATTCCATTCAAACTCCTATATGCATCTACTTAGAAGCAAGTCCCATTGAATCGAGTGGAACTTACTTCCAGGAAAGTGTGTATAGGATTGCAGCCTTCTCTTTCCATTCTTCTCTGACTATACTTAGAAAGTTCTGATAATTTCTATTGACCGTTTTATAGCACAAATAGAATCCTTGATATTATTCCCCCTACACACACACACACTTTTTTGGGGCTTCTCCCTTTCGCTCATCTCCTTGATCAAGCACAATATGGAGAACAGATGTGGTATGAAGGCTTTGACAAAATTTGAAGTGAGTTGCCTGCCCCAAGTAAAGGGTGGAAAGGTAACACAACCTGACAGGACGTCTGCTACCCTGAATAATGGACAACCATAAAAGTTCTAGGATGGCAAAACCTAACTATGCCCAAACAGTTCTTCTAGGAATTGTTACCTTAAACCTCATGTTTGGAAAAGAAAGAAGAGGAAACATAAAGGTAGTTTTTTCTTTGTCATATGGCTAGTTTCTGAATTGAGAATATTATTCGGTATTGTTGTACCTTACATTTCACCTCTGCAACTCCGTATCACAGACAACAGATGCATGGTTGCATATCCAGAAAAATGTTCATGCAGCACTACTTCCTGTGGGAATAGATGCCAATTAAGTGCAGAGAATTTATGTGCAATGCCCTTGAATCTAATAAATAAATGCATTCCTCTTATTTCAATGGGGCTTTTGCATGTCTGGCTTTTTCTAGATTGTACATAAATCCACACAGCTATTATGAGTTGTACCAGTGCAACCTCATTTAATTAAACCACTAACCGTGTGTTTTTAAAGCACACACACACACCCTAACCCACATCATTATTATGTTATTTTATTTAGATGTGTGTATAATTAGTTAGAAAAGTCACACTCAGATCAAATAACCCTGTGTAAGTGTTCAAGAAGGAGAAAGTTCACGCATACTTCTATTCCCCCCCATCAAATATCTGAGTTGGTTGCCATAGAAATCACAGTCGTGTGATATTGATTCACAGCTGCTTGAGTCTCTTAGGTTGAAAGTTTTTTACCCAACTATAATAAAAATACACAGACTATAAGTGTCCTGCTTCAGGCATAAGCGGCAGCTTGATAAAGAAAACAGGCCTGCTGTTTGTGAAGTATATTTTAGTTTTAGGGTGTGTTTTTAAGGGAAGTGAGCTGAAAGACAGCTTGCTTTCTTATAGATGTTCAACTTAAGTTACCAAATAAAACCATTATGCAAAGAAGATCTCGAGAACCTGCAATAAAAAGATGTATTTGCTGCTAGAGAGCTGCTTGCGCATTGAGTGCATTTAAACAAATATTATTGATGTACAAATATGCCTAATCATATTTGGCTACACAGGGGAGAATCCAGTCTGTGAATGAAAGGGGGTTTCAACAAAATTGACTATGAACTACAGCTGTTCTGGTAAAAATTCTGGTTTATAAAGACATTGTAAAAATTCTTGTAGAAGTTCCCACAAAGTTATTCTTCTCAGTAAGAAGATCAGTAATGGTAGAAAAGCTTCCCTGAGAGATAGCTTGGTAATGTCCCTGATCTTTCTTTGCATCATGTGGTTGGGGTTTATAATGGCAGTGGTGTAGTGGAGCAGGAATCCAGGGGAATGTAGTTCCGGGACTATTTTCAGAGCAGGAGTGTTGATGTCTTCTGCCAGAGCACCAGGCTAAACTAGGCTGACCAGATAAAATCCAGGTCAGGGCTCATGTAACTTTAACAGCTGTAGAGAAAAGGGAATTTCAGCCAGTGTCATTTGTATGCAATTAGTTCCTGGTGAAATTCCCTCTTCATCACAACAGTTAAAGTTGCAGGCACTATAGAGTGACCATATACAAAAGAAGGCAGGGCTCCTGCAACTTTAACAGTTCTGATGAAGTGGGAATATAGGCTGACCATCTGAAAAGGAGGACAGGGCCATGTAACTTTAACAGTTGTAGAGAAAAGAGAATTTCAGCCAGTGTCATTTGTATGCAATTAGTTCCTGGTGAAATTCCCTCTTCACCACAACAGAGTGACCATATACAAAAGAAGGCAGGGCCCCTGCAACTTTAACTGTTGTGATGAAGAGGGGATTCCATCAGGAACTAATTGCATACAAATGACACTGGCTGAAATTCCCTTTTCTCTACAACTGTTAAAGTTACATGAGCCCTGACCTGGATTTTATCTGGTCAGCCTAGGCTAAACGATGGGCTCTCCTTACTCTGGCAAGTGAATGAGATGAAATTAGGCTTTCAAGTTTTACTATTGTTTGTTACATATTCACATAAAAGAAGTCAGACAACGAGGAAAATAATCAAGCAGAGGCCGGATACTTTCCCCCCTTTTCTTTGATGGAGATCCTACTTCATGCCAGCAGTCTCAATGGTAACACTTCTTGGCAAGATAGTTTGCAATTCCCATTGAAAGTAAAATATTGCATGTCAGCTGGCCAAAGATATTTTGTTAAAGCTCAATGTGTTTTACAATTTATTTATTTATTTATTGTATTTCTATATCGCCCAATAGCCAAAGCAGTCTGGGCAAATTAAAACCCAAAGTATAGCATAAAAACAATATAAAATATAAAAACTCAAAACTGCAGTATAGCAGCACTACAAAGAATTAAAATACAGTAACATTTAAAACAGCAAAGCTGGGACACTAAAATGCTGGGAAAATAAAAAGGTCTTCACTTGGCACCGAAAAGAGCACAATGCAGGAGCCAGGCAAACCTCTCTAGGAAGCTCATTCCACAGCTTCCACAACAGAAAAGGCCCTCTTTTGTAACCACCCACCTCACTTCCTTTAGCAGGGTCTCCCATGCTACCCTATGCTAAGCACCATTGTGTTCAGTGAAGCTAACTCCCAGATAACTATTCTTAGGATTGCAATCATGCCCATAAATGTATTGTACACTTGTAATATTTTATTAGTGGTTTGCTTGTTTTGGATGTCTGTTTTATGGTGGAATTTTAAAAATACATAGCTATAATTTATTATAGATACTTCTTGTGGCATGGCTCCAGAGGCTGTCATGGTGAGCTCTTGGACTTCAAAATTTGCCAATGCACCAATGCATAATTGTTATATTTCTGGGTGTGTTGTGAGTTAATAAGGACTGAGAATGGGACCAAACAAGGCTGATCAGTCCTCCTTGTCAACTGAAGGCTCGAGACTCTTCTGCAATACACAAGCGCAGATATTTCGGAAGGCAATGTGAGCATAACTTAGGCTGACCAGATAAAATCCAGGTCAGGGCTCATGTAACTTTAACAGTTGTAGAGAAAGGGAATTTCAGCCAGTGTCATTTGTATGCAATTAGTTCCTGGTGAAATTCCCTCTTCATCACAACAGTTAAAGGTGCATGCTCTATACTAGAGTGACCATATACAAAAGAAGGCAGGGCCCCTGCAACTTTAGCAGTTGTGATGAAGTGGGAATATCACCAATAACTAATTGCATACAAATTACACTGGCTGAAATTCCCTTTTCTCTACAACTGTTAAAGTTACATGAGCCCTGACCTGGATTTTATCTGGTCAGCCTAGCATAACCGCTTTGCATGCAAGAAGTTTCATTCCAGGTTCATTCCCTGGCATCTCCAGGTAGGGTGGGAGAGATTTGTACTGGAGACCCTGGAGAACCTTTCCCAGTCAGTGTAGACATACTGAGCTAGATGGACCCATGGTCTGATTCAATATATAGCAGCTTCCTAGGTTCCTAATGTATCAACTTGGAAAAAACAGTAGTCTGTTTTTCAATGTTCTAGTGATTTTGAACAGATTGAGCCTGTCTATGATTCTGTCCAGAAATTTTTTATACAGAGTGCAGCACCTTAAGCCAGAAGGACAAATCCAGCCTTCTTGGGGTCCCAATATAACTCTCCGGGATTCCCCAGATGGCTCCATTCCCTTTGCCCCAACTACGGATTGTTTTGTGGTTTCCTGGCATTTGTGCAATTTGCCCCTGTTCTAAAAGGCTCTTCCTGCCAGTCACTCCTAAGGCTGAGTGACTGGCAGGAAGAGCTTTAAGCTAAAATTATGCAGGTATTTTTGGGCCCGCCCTTTTTTCATAGAGCCCCATCCACCACAGGGATGTGGCCCTCGAGAGCTTCTCTAAAATGGAATTCAGCTCCCAGGCTGAAAGAAGTTCAGCACTCTGTTGTATTTGTAGTGGTTAGAGTATTGGGCTGGGAGTCGGGAGATCTGGGTTCTACTCCCCACTTGGCCATGGAAGCTCACTGGGTGACTTTGGTCCAGTCACAGACTCTCAGCCCAGCCTACCTCACAGAGCTGTTGTTGTGAGGATAAAATGGAGAGGGAGGATTATGTATGCTGCCTTGGGTTCCTTAAGAAAGAAAAAAGGCAGGATATGCATGTAATAAATAAATATATTTTTGAGAAATCTGTTCCGACACTGTTTTGTGGATTGTGCAGTGTCATTCTTGATGGATTAAAAAAATTCTGTTATGTGGAAAAACGCAAATAATTCCATAAGAAATTTCACAATTTACATAATAAATGTTAGTACGTAACGTTTAGCATAGTGTCCCTCATTCCATTCAAATCTTCTCCACGTATATTTTCCATCATGGCACATGTTTCTGTGGAAACTTGCAAATTTTCCTGCAAATGCATTTATTTAAATTTTGGGAAAGTTAAAAAAAATCAATAATCTCGAAGTCTGCGGGCTTCACATGGCCCTGGGAAGGTTGGTGTGCAACGGATTCTGCAGGTCAGATTCTTAGTAATAGGAACTCATTTTAGTCTGTCTCAAATTTCTGCAGCATCCCTAGTTGTTATGTATCACAACACACACTACCAAATAAGACATGCTCAGTCCTCCCTGGCCTTTGTACTTATGCCTCTGTGATCATGATAAAAGTAGATGAGGAACATGGAAAACTATAAGATGAGCAAAACATTAAAGGCAAAAAAAATGACATGATGACAAAGTGAGTTACTTTGTGTAACAAAGAGCTGATTCACACAACCCCAAATCACCTCTAACACAGTACAAGTCTGGACACATTATTACAGCACGAAACAGGGACAAGTGATTCTTCTGATGGCCCTGTGGAACAGCCAGATGATGATGATGGTGATTTTCAGCACATAATCTGGTTGCACTGCCATCTGGTTGTACAATAGTATGTTTGGCTGTGTGGTCATCTGTAATTTGCTTCTTTGAGCCTTCTAGGGGCTATTTCTCACCATGACAAACAGCTGAAGGAATTTCACAGTAAAAACAGGTAGTAAAACATATGGTTAGAGAACCTTTTGGTTTTTTTTTTTTAAAAAAATCTCTCTCGACTTTGCATTGTCTTTCTGAGTCTGTGAATAGCACGAACAATGATGGCTCTGTTACTCCACTTTCAGTTCTTATCAATAACAAACACTGTCAATCTCCACCCTCTTTTTGGCGATGACTTCTTTACCCAGCCTCTTCCAGTTTAAAAAGAGAATTCTTGCTACTATTTGCAGTGGCCAAGGCTGTGAAAATGTAAACCTGCATACCCAACCTCCCAAGGTGTCACTCCCTACAAAAGTATTAAACACGGGGGAAGGGCAAAGGTATCCATTGCCAAGAGACATTCGGTAGAGAAAACGCACTCGTAATTTCTCAAAAGATTGAATCCTTGGCATCGCCTTTTCCCTGCCCCCCATGACAGATGCTAAGGAGGACAGGTTGCACCTAGAGCTCCTATTCTCTGTCTGTGTTTCTCATGCTATTTCTGCTGTGCACCATACATCCCATTGGCCTTAAGGCTCCCCACCCCACCCCTCCGTATCCGCTCAAGTTCAGTTAATCTATAGGAGCAGCACAAAGATACAAGAGCTTGCTGGCATGTGGAATATGGCTGGAAGGCCAAAGTATATTTCACATGCTGAACACTGCAGAGACATACAATGCAACCACGGAGCATGGCGAGAACATTCCTTATCTCAATGCAGCGTCTGCTTGTTCCAGTTTGAATTCCGGCAGCAAAACCAATTCCCCATTGAATTGGTACCTCATGATATACCAACCCTGAGAGGACCGGTTAGTCTGTAAGCTCCGTTCGTTTGGCAAAGAAACAGCGTCTCCCTGACAAAAGCCAATTGTCAGCAGAGATGTTGGCGGAATCATTTCCTCATTCTTGTTCATTTAACCTCTACAAACAACTGGGGAAATGTGAAGTATTCCCCCCTCGCTTTTGTTCTAAGACTATTTCTATTCTAAACTTCTTTCCATCTCATTTCAAGTCTTTTTTTACCCAATTCTACTTCTGACTTGGGTATTTAGAGTTTATAAAGATCCTGAGGAATTATTATGGATTAGTAAGTGTTCTTATCCTTTTCAAGCAATTAATCTCTTGAAGATCCAATAAATAGAAATCATGCACTGATAGAAATCATATACTACCATGTTTATTTTATTTATTCATTTAATAATGAAATAAATAAAAAGAAAATAAACTCTCCCAGAATAGGGATGAGGGGCGAATTTGTTCAGTTCTCATTTTAATGCAAATTTACCTTATTTCGTACATTCAAACCAACGTGCAAACTGAAACTCAGTCATTCTTTTAAATTTGCACTCCCCAAATTTTACAATGGCGTTCTCCAAACAAAAAATACATATATTAGGGGGAAAAGGCACACACACAAAATGTGTATATTAGTGAAACAAATATTAGACAGCATTATATTAGGAAAATTACTTGCAAAAATGTGTATTAAGCATAATTGTGTAGAAAATACATCTGTTTAGAGACCTGCACACAAAAGTGTGTAGAAATTTTCATGCAGACATTTTAAAGAATCCTCAAAGTTTGGGAAGAACTGAAATTCAGATTAGAAAAATTCTCAAAGTTTGGAACAAACTGAATTTATGATTGGAAAAATGAGTAACGGAGAGATTCAATCAACCCTGTCTCAAAGTGGCTTATAAAAATCAAAAACAAAAACAAAAAAATCATTTAAACAGTCTTCTGGCTAGATTTCAGTCTCCCTCTTGCTGAAATTAATTAAGTAACACAACTGTCAAGTGTATCCAAACGACCTCTTCTCCAAAACCCCTTTTCTTTTCTGGGTACATTGAGTGTATCCAAACTCCCCCCTTTTTTATGTAGCTGGGGAACATACAAGGTAATGGGGAATCTGGTTGACAATCACCTAAGATAGGGTGACCAGATAAAATCCAGGTCAGGGCTCATGTAACTTTAACAGTTGTAGAGAAAAGGGAATTTCAGCCAGGGTCATTTGTATGCAATTAGGTCCTGGTGATATTCCCTCTTCATCACAACAGTTAAAGGTGCAGGCACTATACTAGAGTGACCAGATACAAAAGAAGGCAGGGCCCCTGCAACTTTAACTGTTGTGATGAAGAGGGAATTTCACCAGGAACTAATTGAATACAAATGATACTGGCTGAAATTCCCTTTTCTCTACAACTGTTAAAGTTACAGGAGCCCTGACCTGGATTTTATCTGGTCAGCCTAACCTAAGATATATTTCTCATGCTCATACAATATCTGTTGATACTGTCATTCATGGCTTGTGTTAAGTCAAAGCAAAGATTCACCTATCCCAGCACTTTGCTTCCAGTAGTGGCCAATCAGATGCCCTTAGGGAGCTCATCAGCTAGACAAGATAGAGACAGGTACCTGGTGCTAGAGCCACCCCATGGGGTACAGGTCTGGGGACCTGTGGTTCAGGGGGAGAATAAGCTCCTGACAAGTGGTAAAGCCATATTACAACAAAATGCTGTGGTGGCAGCCAGCCAGTCAAGGCTTCAGCCCCACAGTGCACCATTTTAAATTGAAGTACTTTCCTTTCCCGAGTGTGAGTAACACTGAGCTGAACCAATCAGATGCTGCCTTTGGGCACATGCAGCCAATGAGGTCACTGGAACGGCGAGAGTGAAAGCATGGGAACAGCAACCCTTCACCACGCTGGTTCCCTCATTGGCTGTGCACCCACAAAAGCAGGGTCTGATTGGTTCTGCTCATAGCTACTCAAAATTAAGACAGAAAAATACTTTAAAATGGCGCAGCACAGGGCTGCAGTCTTGGCTTTCTGGGTACCTCCAGTGCAGTGTTTTCTGAGGAGGGGGAGCTGCTGCTGCTGCTATGACTGCTACTACTGCCCCAAGGTGTCTGGTTTTTTTATAGCAGGGTTGGCAGGGGAGCAGAGAGAGGGGCCAAGAGGGGTGATGCCTCCCAGAAAGCACCTTGTCCAGGGCTTAATCAGATCCGGCGGTGCCTCTGCCTGGTGTTTCTTGCCTCCAACATCTTGTAATCAAAAGTATTATCTTTCCTACTCAACAAAACCATCCTTCAGTCCTGAAGGCCCCCAAAATTGCCATCTCTTTGCTCCTCATGGCTCCATACTCTCAACTGCTGCCCTTTCCACTTCTATCCTTGCTGTCTTTAGTTGTTAGATGTTAAGGGAAGGTCTGGTCCTGATGGGGTTTCATGAAATGAATTGGCACAAAAGGCTGACAGAAGCAATGGTTTGAGAGGACTACAAAGTGGCAAAAATGATAGATGGCAGACACAGGAAATATCCCACAGCCGTGCGGTGTCCCCAGGGTGGTAGCAGCACCCATGGCTCACCAGGGTCACCGTTTGGCCTGCATGTCTGCCAAGACAGTCCCTTAGCCTTGGACTTATGGAAGCAGCAGCTGGGAAGCCAGCTGCTATTTCAGTTTTTTCACAATGCTCTGGAAAGCCTAGTGTAGCATCGCTCTGGAGTATTGCAAAGAAATTAACATGGCAGGCGGCTTCCAATCTGCTGCCACTGCCAGATAAGTGGTGGCTGGCACAGTGACAGGGGTGGAGGCTCTCACCTGCTCCCACTCCATGGCACTTTGAAGTTGGCCCCTCTAACCTGGCATCAGCCCAGGCTAACCCTTTATGTGTTCCTAGAAATATACCTTTGCACATGTGCCTATGGTAGAGAGCATTATGCCCATGCCAAAATGATATTATAGCATATTAAGAGTGAAAGTATCCTTATTTAAACTGCTAAAAAAAGAAAGGGATGCATGTATGACCCACTTCATGCCCTGTGTGTGCTCTGTGACTGCTATTGTGTTCACACAATCTCATGAAAACATTATTTCTGTGTAAAGGGGAGCCAGAGGAACTCCATGTCCAGTCCAGGAGGGTGATGGAGAAAAGAATTAGGGATGGAGAAAAATTCACTACTGCAAGGTTTGCTTGTTTGTTTGTTTCACGGATTTATTCAGTTCACACCTCCTGGATTGAATTGTGGACCTGAACACAGTTTGTGGTCAGAAATCCATAAATTTCCGAGGCTGCGATCTGTTTTGTAAAACAAAACAAAACAAAACAAAAAATGTGTTAAAAATATGCAAGGATTTGAAAAATAGGCAAAGTCAAATACATATATTTCCAGAATGTGCACGAATATGCTTTAGTCAATGGGTGCATGGGCCCTAATATGTATGCAGTTTAAATGCATACATTAATGGGTGCATTAATGTATGCATTACAAAAAATGTGCACAAATTTCTGTAAGGATTTTTTTTAAAAAAAAATCGCAAGCTTGTGTGGAAATGGGACAGAATGAGCTTGATCTTAAAAAAGGAGAAAAAAAGACAATCCCTATGAGGAAGCCCCCTGTTCTGCAACTGTCCAGATCAAGTTCATGACCCTATCTGTTGAAAGGGCCTTTTTCCTGTGCAAGCCATGCTGATCAGGCCAATGCATTTCAGACAACTTCTTCAACTGTCAGGTGGATGAAAATGAGGCAGCCGAGAGGATGTGTAATATAGAGCCTTGTGCACTGCACTACAATCCCTTCCCATTTCACCAAATTCATCTTTGTTTGCTAGCTTGGAGGTGAAGCAACATGCTCTTGGCTTGGCTGACATCACTCATATCATATGTCTAACCAAGGACTTCTCAGGACTCTGATCAGCAGCTACTGGACAATCCTTGTTACAATTTGGTGGGTGATGGCACATGAGAGGGCCTTCTCTGCAGTGGCCCAACACCTTTGGAACAAGCTCCCATCAGAGGTCCTCCATTCTCCATTTAAGAAAGCCCTGAAAATGTATTGTTTTTCCATGGCCTTCTCATGATATAGCTACTGTTGCTGCTATTGCCATTGTTGCTTTTGCTGGTTTTATTATTAGCTTTTATTTTCTTTATTGCTATTTTCTTTAGTTATTTGTTCACAATGTTTATATACCTCTCCCTAACAGAATGTTGCAGAGTGGTGAACAAATAGGATAAAAGAGTAAAAACAGAATTAAAAATATCATTAAAATTGCATTTTGAGAAACAAGGTTCAGATAAAACCACAGCCAGTCATTCAGGGAAAGCTTCTTAGAATGATAATGCTTTCAGGAGGCGCCAGAAGAAATACAAGGTTGGCACCTGCCTGACCTCCAAAGGCAGGGAATTCCATAGGAACGGGGCCACCTCACTGAAGGCTCTTCTCCTGGTGGACTCCAGTTGGATCATAGGTTCATGTGGAACACCATGAACATGCCCTCAGATGACCTTAATGACTGGGCAGGTTGATAGGGGGGAAGGCGCTCACTCAGGTATCCTGGTCCCAAGTTGTTTAGGGCTTTGTACACTAGTAGTAGAACCTTAAACCTGGCCCAGTAGCGAATAGGCACATGCATGTTATTGTGTTTATGCTTTTATTGCTTTTACTATTTTAACTCTTTTTATGTATTGTATGGTTGTAAGCCACTTTGCGAGGGCTTCTGCCCTGAAAGGTGGCCAAGAAATATTGAACATAAATAAATACAAATATGACCTGCTCATCTTTTTAGTAAAAGGGTATAGGTAGTGCTAGCTGTAGGCTTTTAAGAGCTTCAGGTCAAGGTACCTTCAGTGGGTTCCCTCCCTCAGTGAATCTGTCTCCTCACCACCATTGCCAACAGCTGTCAATGACCCTCTCTCTCATCATTGCTCGCACTTACTCACTTGACAGGCAGAGAGACAGCGAGCAAGTAGCCAGTAGCATCTCCTGCTCCTCCTTCTCAGTGCTATGAGGAGGAGCATCTCCAGAGGGCTCTGGCCAGTGGGCCCCTGGTGGGACGTGGGGCCTCAGCAGTTGCCCTCCCATGCCTACCCCTTGACGCCATCCCTGGACGTAGGGATTGCATGTGTTTGCATGTGTGTTGGTGGAAGAGAGTCAGTTCACCGTGGGCTCCCTGAACTGCTTGCAGAAGGGACGTTGCTTCCACATCACAAGGAGCTCTCTCTTTGCTCACGCAGCTGAATGTTGCCAATGCCGGGCTTGACGGGGAAAAAAGAATGAAAAATGAAAAAATCCTCCGAGCAACTTAATATATTTTGGTGAAGCTTGGAAAGGAACACAGGCTTTAGATGAAAGGGTTGCTTCCTTTCCTGCTTTGAAAAGCCCCCCCCCCTGTATTTAAAACAATTCTGTTTGCCTCTCTGTGTGTTGTTCCTTTCGAAAGCAGCACCCTATCCCCTCCCGCTCCCTTTTGTTTGAAAAACAGCAAAGTTTCTTATTTTATTTTTGGACGAGTAGCAGAGCACTGGATGCTGGGGACAGCTGGAGTGTGTGGGATGTGGCATGCTATTTATTCTCCTCCACTCTTAGAAGGCGGCAGATGGGTGGCTACTCTGTTATATCACAGCCCATCTACAGTAACCTCCAGCTGTTGGACACAGAACCAGTCCTACCATCAAAATAAAAGTAGTTCCCTTTATGTCCACTTAAAAAGAACCCACAGTATCCTAAGAATGCACTATGCACCTTAATGCTGCCATTGAGCTTCTGATTTCATTTCTGTCTGGGGACTCCCTTTCCCCCCCCCCCCAAAAAAAAATCCCTGTTTGGTTGGAATAGACCCTCTGTGCTTCAACAAGAAAAATCAAGAGCTTCCCGTGTCGTTTCTAAGTGCATTCGGTTGCATTTGTACAGTTACATTTGCTGTCAGTCACTTCAGTTTGAGAGACTCTCTCTCCACACAGTGTTTACTTAGAAGTAAGACCCACTGTCTTACTTCCAAGTGGGACGTTCACCCAGAAAAGTGTGCCCAGCGCGGCCGTCTGTGTGTACTACTTGTCTTGAAGGCATAAAGTTGATCAGTTTTGTAGCTAAGGCAGAATTTTAATTGACTACCATTTGAGGTTCCTGCAGGGGTTTACTAGATTTTGCTGTGTATGCATATGTGTCTATGTATGAATCTATGGGAGGATCTACACTAGAGCCCCTTTTGTGTGTGAGGCACTACTGTGCCAGTATTATTTTAAAAAGCAATCATTGCTCCGGGAGCACATGCTGCTCCCTGTGAGTCGAAATCACACACAGGAATTCCCGGGGATGAGGGGGTGGGTGGGCATGGGATTTTCCTGGGTTAATGGAAACCACAAAAATCCTGAATCTTCTGCAGTCCTGGGAAGTTCTCGGGACCGTGGAAGATGTGCCCACCTGCCCCGGTGCTGCTGCGCTTACTTGGGAGTAAGCGCAGCAGCGCCGGTGGCCATGGAACCATATTGCGCAGCTCCATGGCCATCAGGAGAGAAGGGGACAGAACATTTGCCATCCCCAGGATGGTGGGGGGGGGACTATGCACGTTTTTTTAAAAGAAAAAAAACCTTATCTTTGCAGAGGAGTGCTTGTGCGCTGTCCGTTGAAGTGGGAAAAATGGTGGCCGCGACTTACAATGGCCTGGGATCCCTACTTCCGGGATCCCTCACCCTGAGCCCTCTACACCACTATGGTGTAGAAAGGGCCTAATAAATACTATACAGTATCCACTGTGTTTATACCAGGACGGAGTACCACACAGAAATGCGTAGTATTCTAATTGTGGGAGAAGTCGACCAAATTTGAAGGTCACTTCATTTGTGTTTGTAGCATGAGCACATGACACAAGCCTCAGTATAGTGGTGCAATTGTGGGGAAAATGGGAGAACATGCTGCTGTTTCAATTCTCTCTCTCCCTCCCTCCCTCCCTCTAAGTCCACCTACTGCATGCACACCTTTGATGCTATGCAACAATAGAGGTTTAACAACAAATTGCATGGGAATTCACAGCTGCTCAACTCCATATGTATGTAGTCAAAATTAGCCACAAGCAAAAGTCAAGGAAGAGGAGGAGAAAGATGTGACTGGGGGGGAGGGGATCATGGTGCCATTTGGGGTGATTGTCTTTGTTTAATCCCACCTTCAAATCCCGCAAAAAAACAAAACAAAACCTCAGTGTGAGGAAAGAGCAGGGAACAAAAAGAGGAGGGAAAAGGCACGAGAGGGTGGGGGTTTCTATAGTTTTATACCCACTCCTGTAGACAAGAGTTGTATTATTGCCAGGTTGGGACTCACATGACTTGGTAGCACAATGAAACAATGACCAGCAAAGAAAAAAAAAGTCATAAAAGTAGTTTGGAGAAAAACAGAACATTGAGGGAGAAATGGTATCAGGGACAATGGATTTTGTGAGTGTGTCATGTGCTACATGAGTGATCCAGATGTTAAGAGCACTGGGATAGAACACTCATATAGATTAGTCCCATGGCAACTGACTTTGTGTTGAAAAATATGATGTTGCCATTGTTAAACTAAATTCAGGGAGATCTAGTCAGGTTCCAGTGATGAATGTGGTATTCTGGGATGCTGGACATCCCTAGATACAAGCCTGGCTTTGATCCAGATTTAGCCATAAAGCAGAGTAGACCCACTGAAATAAATCTAACTTGAGATAATCATGACTAGTGGATCTGCACTAGATATGAGCAAATCTGGATCCATCCCCCAATTTCCTTCTCTTGCTGTGCCCTTCCTTCTAACACCAAACATTTGAGATCATTGCTTCACCTGCTACATGAATAATCTGTTATTTATTCATACAGTAATTTATCTTCACCTGATTGGCCCTGCCCTAAAACACTACAAGAATTTTGGTCAAATAGGCCTACTCTACAACACTAACAACCTGCATAACACAAAGAACTCGAGCATATATTTCTGTCCCACCACCCCAGTTATGCCCCTTCTGCCTTCTGAACTTCAAAACTAAAACAGATTATTAGCATCCCTTGTGAGAAGGCTCTTAGGCTAGGAACAAGTATGAGATTTATCCTCTGCATGTTGAGCCTTCCTTCGAACTGAACTGACAAATGTGCCAGCAAATCATCAGCTCACTGCACCCTGACAGCCTTGCCCCTCTCCCTCTGCTGTGTGTAATGTTCCTTTCTATTACTGCCTCCTGCTCCCCAGCCTCTGTCAAAAAATCCATTTCCTCTATTTTAGCAACCTGTAAAGTTCCATTCCGTTGGACTGAGCCTGCACATCTGTTATGTCTGTGTGTTATGTCATACCGTCCAGCGCTTCAAGGCCACAGCTGCAATTTCATTAACTGGGCTGAACATGTGTGTGTTTGTGGGAACAGTTTCCGCCCCCTTAAAAAAAAGCCTGAGTACACTGTTTCAGGTAGCTTGAGATTGGCTAATAAGAATCACCTTAGTTTGGCTAAATATTTTTGGGTATAAAAACTGGGGTGGGTAGGTACAGTTGTCCATTCTTATCTTCTGGGCTTGTTTGGCTCTTTTCCTTGTCTGCTTGGGATTGCCAGTTTCTGAGGTTCTGTTCTACTGAAGACCCATGCCTTGGTTCATATAGACCAGTGGTCTCCCACTGGTCCAGACCGAGACCCATCTTGGACTCTGAACCTGCAACATGAGACCCACTTTCATAATTTCACAATTGCCCAACATGGTGGCAACAGCTTTGCCATGACCCATCTGGACTGATCTCGTGACCCATTTTTGGGTCGTGACCTACCAGTTGAAGACCACTGGTATATAGACAAGTCTAGTCAGTTTTATTGTTTTGCCTTGTACGTACTGTTTCCAGGTATTGTTCTGTTTGTTGTATGTTATCCTTTTCTCCTTTCCCTTATTGTAACTTATCACCGATCATGAGCCAATGTGAGTCATTCCAATTAAGTCCAGAGCCTTCCTCTTGGATATTGCTACTGTTTCAGGCTTAGGGCTTTGAAACAGAGGGTGCCAGCTTGGGCCCTCATTTCATAAGCCTTAAGGATGTCCTGTAAGGTCTGAAAGTTCCCTGGATCAGGTTGAGTTGGACAGAAGCAGTGGTGGTGACCTACTTTACTGGGCTGGTATTCAATCTGAGTGACTGTTGCTCCCTACCTACACTGCTGGGAGTTAAGGCAACACCCCTTTCCTTCCTTCACAACCTCCTTTCTGCCTCCAGCTGGAGGAAACTCACGCATGTGATAGCCAGGCAATTGGTTAGCTTTCCTAAGCCAGAGGTGGAGAAAGAAAGAGAAAACGAGGGCATGGTAGCACTGACCGAAGGAGCTAGTAGGCAGGGGCAAAGCAGAAAATCTTCAGCCAGCATCCAATCAACTGGCATTTCTGATGGTTCAGCTTTGGTGCAGTGTCAGAGTGCTAACAACTAGGGGTGTGCACTGGATCTGGTCCGATCCATGATCCGGATCCGATCCAGGGGAAATCGGATACAATTATCTGATTTCCGATCACCCCGCTGGATCGTTCGATCCAATCCGATCTGATCCGGAAAGGACCCAATCCAGATCGGAATGGATTGGAGGATCGGCGGGCGCCCGCCGATGGAAGTGGACAGCGGGAGGGGGGGCTTCCCTGGCGGGGCTGTCCGCTTCCATTGGCAGGCGCCAGCGGGTGCCCGCTGATGGAAGCAGACAGCCCGGCCAGGTGAGGTTCGTGGGGGGGAGTGGGAGGGAGGGAGTGGGGCCCACTTACTTTCTGGGGACGTCCACTCCCCTCCGCTGCTGGCCGCTACTGCGAGCAGGCTTCACGGTCTGCCCCTAGGTAGCGCGCCAGGTCACCTGGCGCGCTACCTAGGGGCAGACAGTGAAGCCTGCTCACAGTAGCAGCCAGCAGTGGAGGAGAGTGGACGTCCCCAGAAGGTAAACAGGGGGGGAGGGGGGCCCATGGCCTGCTTACCTGCTGGGGCCGTCCACTCTCCTCCACTGCTGGCCGCTACTGCGAGCAGGCTTCGCGGCCTGCTCCTGAGTAGTGCGCCAGGTGATGACATCACGTGCCGCGCTACCTAGAGGCAGGCCGCGAAACCTGCTCGCAGTAACGGCCAGCGGCGGAGGGGAGCGGACGGCCCCAGCAGGTAAGCAGGGGGAGGGGGAGGGGGCTTACCCCCCCCGGGGCCATCCGCTTCCATCCGCTGGTGACCACGGGAGCTAGCGAATGGAAGCGGACAGCCCTGGGTGGTAAGGAGTGCAGGGGAGGGGGCTTACCTGCTGAGGCCCCAGGAGGTAAGAACCGCGAGGGGGGAGGAGGGAATTAGGCCCCCCCTCACTCACTCACCGCCATTTTTTCCCCATAGACTTGCATTGGGGGAAAGAAAGCTTTCCCCCAATGCAAGTCTATGGGGAAAACAAAAATGGCGGCGGATCCAAAAATCGGATGTCCGATTTTTGGATCGGGATCGGGTCCGATCTGATCCGAGGGACCTCCAATTTTGTCTTGAACGATCCAGGACAATCTCGGCAGTCCCGATCCAGGTCCTGATCCAATCTGGGGGGTCCGTGCACACCCCTACTAAGAACCACACTCTGAGCTCTCACCCGCCCAACCGCTTTTTTTCTTTTGTTATTAACCTTTATTTAGATTTCTTTCATTTTTCAATACAATGCAAACAGTAAAAACCTCCCATTAGCCTGCCCCTCTTGTTCCCCTCTCCTTTAAGTTTGCCCCTCCACTCCTCATATTGTCCTGCATTTAAAGAGTAAAGTTTTAGAGGATCATCAGATGGGGGAAATCACATTTCTCTACCATCTAGTACCATTGCTCTGCTCCCCGCTTCACTTCTGCATTGGGGGAGGAGCTCAGATTTCACGAGGGAGTGTGCAGAGATCACGTGGCCCCCAAAGGACAGTGGGAACAGTGCCCTTCATAGTGGACTTTTCCTGCAGGTGGCAGGGAATCCCGACAAATTCTGACTTATTTTGAAAGTTTGGTTTTCTGACTTATTTTAAAATGTGAAAACTAGGAAATGGAGTGGGACATGCACGGCAGGATCATTGCGACATCGCAGTGACCTGCAACAATCCGTGACTGGCCAGTTGTGAGTGTGGGACGAAATGCTAATCTGATGATGCTCTTCATCTATATAAGTAAAATCATGAAGCGAAAAATTGGATTGTTTCATAGAAATATCATCCTTTTTTATTATTATTACTACTACAAGAAAAGGGATTAGTGCCATGCCTATCTCTTTGCAGGCTAAAAGCAAAACAAACAAACAAAACCTCATATCTTCTTCTCAACTTTATTCCTATTATACAAAGAATGAGATGGGAAGAGCTGATGTTGAGCTCCATCACACCAGCGATTTAGTGCACTCTCACCATACCTGGTGTGCGGATTTGCAGCACGGTACTCACATGATGTTATGCCTGTCCTGCTGACACCCCACCTCTTCCCCAGTCTTTTCTGTTTTTTTCTAGAATGCTAAAAGTCTGGATTATTTTCCCTAAGTGCATTTAATGCACCCTTAAGCCTCCATGTAGTTTTAAAGAAACTGGGGGCTTGTACGGATTGCATCAGGTCCTGGCAGGTCACGTGCTGGCCAGATTTGCATAATCATTGTCACTGGTGTGGCTTCTTGTATCATCCGAACTTGGGTGGCTTGTTCAAGGGAGTAACAAACCACCCCACAAACCTACAACAACCTATGTGTTCTGGGTGGTTTGTTACAAGCCAACCTCACCAGAAGAAGTCAGACCGGCAAGGGTAATTATGCAAATCTGGACGACATGTGCCAAGCATGCACAGGGTGCCTAACAAACATGGTGGCTTGTTAACTGTGCTACAATCTTGCAAACCAGCTCAGTTACAGAATGGTAGGACTGAATGGCCACTATAGAAGACAGTGTGGTTGGGGAGGAGCCAAGCGACAGTCAGTCCCAGAAAAGCAGCTGGAGAAAGTTCTCACTGTTTCCCTTGTCCTTCTGATGCAAGGGGAGAGTTTGAAATCAGCCCCTACACAGCACCAGCTCTTAATAGCAGCCTCTATGAAAATTGCCAAAAAATGTTTAATTGCCAAATGCTATGTTAAAGATACTTGCTTCTGCTTGCATCTAGTATTCTGGGACCTGCTCCAAAGCCCGCTGAAACTAATGGAATTCCTTCAGTTTCTGATTGAATTTGATAGGGTTCCATCAGTTTACCAGATGCTGTTATACGACATTACTTGTCTTGGGCTAGCTTTAGGTGTAAAGCACTTTCTCCTGTGCTATCTTTGGATGTACTCAATACATCACTGCTTCCTTAAAGGGTGTTTTGGGGAGTTGGATATTCACTGTTTCCAACACAGCGTGGAGTACAGCCAGGCTCAGAATCTGATAAAAAGTTAGACGGTTTTAACGCTCAGAAGCAGGTACCCAAGGGTGGATGCAGACTTGATTTTACAAGTACATCTGTTCTGTTTATTTTTGCTTCTTTGCAGCATTATCAACTTCTGCTCCATATGGATGATCCATATTGTGCCTTGGTGAAATGATACCACATTATGCTTTTATGCTTTTATCATCAAACACTACTCATGAAAAAAAATCACCAGGTTTTACCTACATTCATCTGTTCAATTTAGTTCCCCCAAACTTTATTTTGAATAAAACACCTAAAATAAATGTAATATATGTAAATGAATAAAAACCAAACTCCGTAGATTAAAAAACACACATGTTACTTCCATTTCTGTCAAACCTGAACAGATACTCTGTGTGTGTGGGTGGGTGTAATTTTCTAAAAGTTAATAGTCAACAACTGTACTGGTTTCAGAGCCAATTCTAATGTACAAAAAAACTTCAGAATTTCAAGGAGATAGAATACTTCCGCTATATTAATTTTAGCAAGGCTTCACACATACATTTACATGGACTGTACTTGAAAAAAAGGTTGCTGTGGTCTGGATATTCACTATAGAATTCAACGGTCTCAAAATATGCCAATGCTATCACTGTGCATTGCTCCCACAGAGGCAAACCTCTGTAATCTTGGTATTCCATATGGACGGATGGAGAAATAATTGCTGTGAGTATTGGTGGGCAGGCTAGGGACTCTACAGTTTGGGAATTAACATTTCCTGTGTGAGCTGCCTCAGCTAAGGTATCTTGCAGAGATCTGGAGGATGCAATTAAGGAAAGAGAAAGGTGAAAAGGAAGACAAGGAAGATTTCCTCCATCCTGTGCTCAGCTTTCTACCCATCATGGGTAACCAGTTGTACATAGGGATAGGAGACCTCCCTGGTGTCCTGTTCACACTCTGCTTGCTGGACCCCCACCAATTTTCTGACCCCGGTGTGCATGGTGCGCCAGCTGCCTGACCCCAGCAAGAACTTGCATTTTTCTTTCTTTTGTCCTTGACCACAATTTGAATGAAATCACAGCTGGGAGTATTTATGGAAATTGGGATTTGTGCAAAATTGTGGCTGTAAATAGCACAATTTGCATAAAATTGCCGGCATAAAGGACCAATTACGCCTGCAATTTTGCACATATTGCTCTATTTATGGTCATGATTTTGCGCGAATCCCAATTTCTGTAAATATCTCTACCCTTGGTTTTGTGCAATTTGCACACATACACACACACAAAAAGCAGGAAGCCATGAGCTTGCCTGATTTAGCGTACTTTGCAATTTTCTGGAATTTACAATGGAGTTCTGCAGTGAAAAAATGCATACATGAGTGAAAATGACATTCAAAACTTTGAAGTGCAAATTACATATTAGGCAAATTGCGTGCAAAAATGTGTATTTTAGGCAAAGTTGCATACAAAAATGCATATCTATTTTCATGCAAATGTTTTAAAAACTTTATCACAATTCGGGAGGAATTAAATTGAAGAGTGGGAAAAATTTCTAAGTTTGGGATGAACCAAATTTAAGATTGGAAAATTAATAAACTGAGAGAAACTGACATTGACAGATTTATCCACCCCTAGTCTCAATCCTCCATGCTGGCAGGAAAATTCTCCATTGATGGGACGATTCACACAGTCATTACGGAATATGCACATTCTTTTGTCAAGGCCCAGACCATTCATTCCGTGCCAAAGCCAGCCAAATTCACAACAATGCTGTAAGGATGAGAATTAACAGAGTCTGTTCATCTTATGGATGGAGAGGCAGAAACCTAGTCATACCGAATACCTGTAGGCAAAGCAGATATTCCTATATCTTTCCATGCTTCAAGGCTGGACCCATTTCGAGGTATTGAATCATTAAGCAGTCTCCCCAACCACCCCATTTGATATTATTCCTGTGAATGTGTACAGGCATATTTTCCTTTCGTCTCAATGTAACAAGGCATTTATGCATTACTAGAATTTTGGTCAGATGGAGCTACCATATATGGAGTCAGATTATTGGTCTGTCTAGAAAGGCAATGTACACTCTGATTGGCCACACCTCTCCAATATCTTAGGCAGGGGGCTCTCCCAGCCTTGCTGTTTGATATCCTTTTAACTGGAACTGCTGAAGGTTGTAGGGTGCTTTTCCTTCAAAGCATGTGAACTATGGCAGCCACGATGTAGCACTTCTGGGGGGGAAGCCCCACAACAAGTGGAAATGTTGAAATATTCTTTAAGAACTGTCCTATAGAATTTGTAGAACACAGAAGCAGACGAAATCATAATTCAGAGCTGCAATTAAGATCTACATTTATTTGTGCTCTGCAGGTGCGGTAGGCTAATCATTTGATCCCATTTAGGAGACAGTTTAGTCTCATGAGTACCTAACTTTAGTTAAAGTATGTCAGAAGCTCACAACCACCACCTAGAAAACAAGATGGCTTTAAAAGGAGGTTGGATAAATTCTTGGAGGAGAAGGCTATCAGTGGCTACTAGCCCTGATGTCTTTGTGCTTCCTCCAGTATCTGAGGCAGTAAGCCCAGATGCACCAGTTGCTGGGGAAAATGGGTGGGAGGGTGCTATTGCACCATATCCTGCTTTGTTGGTCCCTAGTCGACAGCTGATTGGCCACTGTGTGAACAAAGTGCTGGACCAGATGGACCCTCGGTCTAATCCAGCATGGCATTACTGATGTTCTTAAAATTGGTCTGACTTCTGGCACTAGGTGTCAGAATTGTTCCATGAAAGGTGAGGAGGTCTTACATTTTGTCTGGCTGTAAATAATAACTTTAATGAAGAGGGTTCAGGATTAAGTTGTTCATTTCCCACCCTTCCTCCAAGGACCCCAGAGCACCCTATATGATCCTCCCATTTTATCCTCACAACAACACTGTGAGGTAGGCTGAGAGATGGTGAGTGACCAAAGGGCACCCCGTGAAAGTCGTGGCTAAGTGTGGATTTGAATCTGGTGCTCTCCAGTTAGAGGGCAACACTCTAACCACTATACTGAGAAAAAAAATTCATGGTTTTGATCATCCTTGGGTATTGTTTCCTTCTTAAACATGTTCCCATGAAGGAATCTTGCAAGTTCTCTAGCCGTGTAGATCTCACCCACCCCCACCCACCCCAAATGTTTATGTTTCAATTGCATCCAGGGTACATTTTATGGATTCCATTCACACACACACACACACACACACACGCCATTGCTGTCTTCAGCATGTATATTATGGTGAATATGTGGATTCAGCATCCTGTCCTGATTTATATGAAAAACCGCTCAATAAATGGACATGTTGAAAAGTGGGAGAGAAGGAAACAAGGTTGGAACTGATTGCACTGTGTACTGTAATTCTTGCTCTCCCTGAAACATTAATCTTTTAGATCAATATATCTGGACTACAACCTGAGCACAGGTCAACAGCATTTTAAGATCTCTGCAATTCTTTCGGGCCGTGCCAAGATGAATAAGATGGAGCCAGACGGAGTGCTTTTTTCCCAGAGCACAGAAAAGTGCTTGATATCTCCACTTACTGAAAGACTTATTGATTTCTCAAAGTGAACTCATCAGCCCCACAATATCCTCATTTCCCAAAGGAGCTTTAATTTCCTGTGGCATGGCCCCTGCATTCTACCCATTGTGAGCGCTGGGTCTTTGGTGTGTGTGTGTGCTCTTTAAACGTTTCAGCTACTTGACAGCTGGTGAAGTTTCCCTTCCGCCCTGAAAAAGGACTTTTCAGCTTCCATAATGGAACGCCAATGCTGCCAGGGCTATTTTCTCTCCAGCTGTGAGAGTGGCTTTTTCTAATGACTCACAGAAAGCTGCTGACCAGCTGCTTCACCTCAGCCTTCACAAGGGCTCTGCATTGTACGGCAGTCGTGGTGCTGATGACTTAGTTGAGAAGGGCTCATTTATCAGGGACATTGCAGGATGATTCTCCGTACACCCATTGGATCTGGAAAAAAGAGGCCTGCGTTCAGGCAGGTGAGTCATGGGCTTACATCACTGCAGGTGCTCATGTAGAAAGGAAGCATCCTTTTGCAGTCATCACTCAGTACTATATGGAATTCTTCCAGGAAGTCACAAAGTCATGTATCTTTGATATAGATGGCTCCTTAACAGACACTCTGTTTGTGAATGCCTTAAAATAGCTGTAGAAACAGAGTGAGAATAAATCAGGATTAGAAGATCACACCACCTCTCCCAGGATGACCCAAAGATTGTGCTATCATGCCGGCCTGCTTAATGTAACGTGTTTAACAAACAAACAAACAACAAACAAATGGCAAATTTGGAGCTTACTTAGCCTGTGTGGTGCTCCAGATATAATTAGATTGTCAAGAAATTCTGATCCTCTGTTTACCAGGAGAGCACCCCAGTCCTATGGATTGCCTCATTATTGCAGCAGTACAATAGTGTCATGGATCCCTGCAGCTTACATGTCAAGCAAACACTTGCTATGTAGTGCAGACACCACAAAGTAACATAGAAGAGCCAATCTTAGAGCCACACCAAAACCACAAGGAGAAATAATCCCAACAGCTTGGCCTGTACCAGTTCATAATAACTAAACACTCTTCTTACGGCCAAGACAATTTATTTACCATGGCTTATATCTAATATTAGTCCTGCTGTGAGTAGTCCCATTGCAATGAATGGGAATTAAGTGAGAGTACGTGGGATACAACCCTATACACCACTCAGAACACATTCAGTGAAATGGACAAACTAAAGTCATCATATAGTACAGCCTTCTCCAACTTGGCACCCTCCAGATGTATTGGACTATAGTTCCCATTATCCTCATTGATCATGGTTGTTGGGTATGATGGCTGGGGAGGATAGGAGCTGTAGTCCAATGCATCTGGAGGGCAACAGGTTGGGGAAGGCTGATACAGCTCTTTCAAAGAAACATTCTAGTTTCGCCCAGTGACAACCTGCTTTTCTGAATAGTTCTTCAATCTCAAGGTGTGTAGATCTTCAGCCATCTCGAGGTGGAAGGCTAGGAATTGTAGACATCACATTCCTGGGTGTAGAAATACATACACTGAAATTGAACGGGGTATACAGTATGTGCGTGTAGATAAGTTTTATTATGAGTATTGTCAAGAGATTGTGTACTGGCTGCTAGAATGGCTCCTGAGAAAAATATTAGTTGGAGCATTACTGGCTTCTTTTTTTCCCCTTTTTAAAAAAATAATAATTTCAATTTTAGCAGTTTCAAAAGATGTTGAGCTGATTTATTATATTCAACAGATTTGGAATTTTCCTCTGGAGAAATGTGATGTGATGGACACGGCAGCCAGAGTTAGTAAGCTTTATTGAATGCATTGTGAGAGTGATGTAATGGTGTAAGAAGTGTTTAGATTATACTAATTAAGATGGATTCACTTTTCTGGTTTTCTGCCAAGTAGTTCAGAGCCAAGATCCCCTGTTTCGGAGGTCTCAAACATATGGCCTGCAGGCTCTTTGGAAACCACAGTTCAGTCTGCAGTTACCTGTGCGTGAAGTTTAAGCCTGTCAGAAAAAAGCAGTGACAGCCCCAGTTTAGCATCACAAACATGGTTGAATCTACAGGGATACATATCCAGACTTTTAAGAGTTATATGCAGACAGCATCATCACACAGGGGGAAATTGTATTTCCTTACCATCTCTTCGTTGCCCCCGCTTTTGTCCCTCATTACTTCCTCTTTCTTCCTGGAGAGGAAAGAGGAAGTAAACAAAGATGGCATGGCCCATTCAGGGCCTGTTTTTATCGCACCGCTTTTCCTGCACACAGCAGGAGATTGCAACACATTCCATTTTACAAAAAATGGTTGGATTAAAAGGGGTCTATTTTGCGATGGAATTAACTTCCTATTTGCAAATCTGTGACAAACAATAGTAAAACTTGAAAGACTTGTTATCACCTCATTCAATTTCCAGAGCAAGGAGGGTCCATAAATTACCCTGGTGCTCCAACAGATGGCATCCCTGCTCCTGCTCTGAATGAAATCCCAGAGCTGCACACCCCAGTGTTCTCTCTCCACTACACCACTGTTTCTCCCTACCCCCCCCCCCCAAAAACCAAAGGATAGTCTTACAAGATATCGCAAACACGTTTTACCAAGACATCTCTCTTCCACCAGCTAGTAAATTAATTGTTCTCTTTAGTGGGGCGGGGGTGGCAAGGTGCTACAGGGTAGAGGATGGGACAAAGGACTTTTCTCAGAATTCAAGCACTCTGCTGGGCAGAAACACATCAAAGCAAAAAGCTAGGGATATTGAAGAACTGGTGTGGAGCCAGAACTAAGAGATCACAGGATCTGTCAAGGTCCCCAAGAATCTGGGTAGAAACCTTACAGCAGCCATCCCCATCATGGCACCCTCCAGATGTTTTGGACTACAGCTCCCATCATTTCTGACTATTGGCCATGCTGGCTGGAGCTGATGGGAGTTAAAGTCCAAAACATCTGGAGGGCACCAGATTTGCCTTATAGTATTTCCCCCCTGTGAATCCAGCACTGTTGTCTGGTGATGCAGTACATGGGCTAATGGCAAAGAGAATGGTATAAACCTGAGATGTATAAAACCAAGCTGATAAAGATTTTGCTAATCCTACTAATTTAAACAAAAATCCCCTTGGAATTCCTATGGATGATTAACTTGATTTCTGCAAAACGTGATGACAGCTCTAAGCACAACCCTGTCTCACACATGCCCTTAAAAAGCCTTTGTCTGGCTATCTAGACTATACCTGCATATTGTTACTGCAGAACAGAATACAGAAGAGAAACTGAATGCACCCTATAGTCAATATAGATTTTCCATCCCAATTTAAGTTAAAGCTGATTTAAGCCTCGTGTGGGAAAAACCCTTAGAGGGTAAAAAGGTAGGGATTTTCAAAGGCTTGATTTACTGGTTACCAATCATATTTTGTCAGCTCTGATATTTCTAGAACACAACATGAGACTGGAAATTGGGACTCCTGATGGACATTCGTTGGAGATTATTCATATGAATGTCTTCTTACTAAGCACACATAAAGTATAGGTAGGCCTATAAAGATTGCCTCCCATGGGCACTTCCGTCCTCAACTACAATCAAGTATATTTGGCTGTCCTTTGTAGGAGAGGCATTCTCATGCTGAAATATTTTCAGTGGAACAGAGTATTAAAACCAGAGCCAAATATGTAGGGAGTCAAATGCACACTTTCTAGAGATGTGCCAGAACTTTCTGACTTGTATGTTTTGTGGTTTACACTGAGCCCAACAAGGGAAACTCATCGTTGCTATTCTGATCCAGTCTTTTGCCATGAAAAGTTACAGAGTGAAAGTTTTTTGTTTGTTTTTTAAAGGTGCAAAATATCCCCAAATTCTTTTATGGAGCTTGTTTGCAGCCATATAGTGCCCTGTTTCTGCTTCAGGATTCCCCCTTCTTTCACTGATTAATCCCAGCCAATCAGGGATCATGTAGGGAACTGAAATGATGGCATGATGTTATGTAGCCAGTCATATTTTCTTATGTACCAATGCCACTGATGACAAATGGAATTGGGTTACCTTCACTGCTGGAGAGGAAACAACCCCCATTACTGTAGCAGCCATACAAATGACCCCTACCCCTTTTTGCTGTGCTGCATTGTGATAAAACCATTTTTGTGCAGTTAGGCAAGTCAAAGCATTGTTGCCTTGGCAACAGAGACACTCCCCATTATAGCAGAGGATTTCAAGACAGGAGCATCATTCTGGTTGCCTTGCCAAGGCAATGTTCTAGAAGATATTTCCTAACCCCAGTAAATAGTTTCACATCCTTGTAAGGGCTTCCCCAAAAAAATGCTGAGGGGGAAAAGAATGCTTTTTACACCATATTTGTGAAACTCCCCCACTCCTATTTCAGCTCAGCATTAATAATTATACATAGCTCACTCATGCAAGTGAAGAACATTTACATAGTAGAGTAAATTAATTCCTCATCTGCATACAGCAACATTTCACATATAGCTTGGGGTAATTAATGTTCTTGCAAGTTAAAGTGCTACCTAATTATTTTTCTTTTCCTGTCCTGGAGGGAAAGACGTGGAAATTGTTTAATTTATGAAGACGTTTTTCTGTATCAGGTGAATGCCAAACAATATTATGTTCAGTTAGTTTCTTGGCATTACTCTTTTTTTAAAGTATTTGTAACCGAAGTCTTACTTTCTGTCAATCTACACTCAACAGTGTCTTCTCTGTCAACATGGTACTGAAACACACCCTAGAGGGACCTTTTTCACAGACTTTTCACATTAAGGCATTATCATACTCAAATACTGTATCTTTGAAAGTGAAACTTCAGTAAATGAATGTTAATAGAAAATTTGCAAGCTCCACAGGAAGAAAATTAATGCCATTTCCTTCAGGGATTTGCAAATTTCTAAACTGATGGCTGAGGGTTAAATAAAAAAGCACAGAGGGAATTGTAATACAACAGTCAATATTTTTTCTGAGTGATATTAGTCAGCATTTTATTTGGAATAGGGTATAGAGATGTGGGGCAAGGACAAAACCTGCTATCCAGAATCCTTCGATCTATCTGTCTGTCTGAGAGCTCACCCAGCCATCCACTGAGGTCCTGGGATTTTACAGACTATTTGTGAATAATCTGAATGTTCGGGATGAATGTAGCAGTAATAGCATGATTCAATACATTGAAGCTTCTCTGAAGGCTGTAAAGTTTCGAATTATATTGAAAGAAAAACTCACCAATAGATCTATGCCTGCCCCCCTCTCTGTGAGTTTGTGTGTCTGTGTGTTGGTTTTGTAGAAATAAGTGGATCCAGTGGGATCAATCCCTCTCACCCCTCAACACCTTTTACTGCCCCGATTAGAAGTCTACCATTCTCATTAATAGATCTGGTATGAAAATGAGTGTGTGGAACAAGAAATAACTGGTCACTGCTGTTCCTGTTACCACGGCTGGCACACTTGTTTTGACTAGTTGTAATAGTGGGTAATAACAGGGAAGAAGGGAGTTAAAAAACAACTTCACATTCCTGCTTAATCAGTGGCATCAGTCCTACATTCCATTATGCATTACATGAGATTTAGTGAGGGTCAGACAGGAGGACTAACCTCACAAAGGCTGTTTCCCACTACAAAAATATCATGGGGATCTGATAAGGGTAAGTAAGTGGTGGGTGGAAGAGGAAAGCATACATTCAATTGACAGATTTTTTTTAAAAAAAATAAATGTTGACAATTACAATCCGTAATGGCAGAAGACAAGCACTTTTACCTGTGCAAAAATACAGTGGTAATCCCAACCTAAAATGAATACACAAGGGAGACTTTCAGTAAGATGTTTTTTATTTATGAATCATAGTTTCATCCTGCCCTTCCCTAAAGGAACTCTTAGGGCTTGTCTATACACTGTATACATTCTGTCGTGGCTGTGCAGTTGCACCCCATTGTTTTTATGATGCAGCCACCAACTCGCAGCCACATCATGCTGTTCCCCACGGAGCTGCACATTTTCAATGTGTTCTTTTACCACAACTTTTTACATTGCTCTGATGTCACCACAGTTGTTTGTTCGTGTGTGTCAGTGGTGGCTTTAGTTTGGATTAAGAGAGTGGGCATAGTTAGGGGATGGACCCCAGTGTCAGGCAGGTGTGGAAATACAGGGCAGGGGGCAGTATTGACAAGCCCCAGGTGAGGGTTTAGTAATGACCACCATGGCCATATTAAAGTCTGGAATGAAAATAAGGACAGTTATTATGTATAACACATAAATTCAATGAACTTTAGTAGCGCAGATGCGCAGTTACAGGCTTTCAAAGCTACAATGTAGTGCAGAGTTGCCAGAAAACAAACAAAAAAGGGTTTGCATATATTTGCTGCTCATTACCACCGTGTGACAATGGCGCTGTGGATTTTCCTGGCTGGATAGCCTACACTCAGTCCTGCCATGTAACCCTATTGATGCCACTTCGCAGCAGTGATGCTATGGGGTTGGGGGGGGGATCTGTTGGTAAAGCAGCACCGTATAGATGCCCCCTGGTATTGTGCACAGTTCCCCCATTTTATCATCACAACAACCCTGTGAGGTAGTGAGAAATAGCAACTGGCCCAAAGTCATTCCATGAGCATTAAGGCTGCATGAGTACCACTTGAACGCTCACTAAACCATACTAGCTTGCTAGGTTAAAATTCTATTAATTCAACTGTTTGATGAGAAAGCAATAGTGAGGAGCAGACTCTCTCCAGTCTGCTACTCTATATCCTCATTCACACAGGTGTAAACTCACACGAATACATGTGTGTCTGGTAAACCTGAGATTTTAGAAATATTTTACTTCTGGACAGACATCATTGGGGTTATACAGTACTCCCCTGCGTAAAGCACATGGCAGCTTATGATCTGTTTGGAGACCGAATGTGATTTTAAAATCCAACACAGCTTTATGTACTAGTATTAGAACCATTGAAATCAATGAGCTTATGTACACTTAACTTTGCATTGGGTTGTTGCCACTGACTATAATACACACACACACACACACACACACACACACACGTACGTTCTGTAAGCCAAAGCCAAACAATAAAAGGGCTTACTGATAATGAACACTGGTGTAGTTCATTCCTTGTTGCTCATCACTTAAAAGACCATGCTATTATGTTTAATGCCTTGGCCATGTCTCCTTGGAAAGATGACAAAAGCCTTGCTGGGAAAATAAGAATTTACAGGCAAAAACTGATTTTGTTTTTAAGTGTTGTTTTTTTCATAAATCTATACCACCTTGATTTTTAACTCTGCTTTACAAGACAAAATGTGTGTTTACAGCAGGTATCTATTTCCAGATGGTCTTGTTTCATCCATTTCCCCTTCATCCATTCCACAGCCTTTTCTGATAGATTTAATAGCCACCTACTTACGTTGCAATATATGATATATTAACCAAAAAGAACACATTTTAATTGACTACATTTACCTCTTGGTTGGTATGACATATGGTTCCTATTTTCAGGGCCACCATACTTTGTTAAATATATATATTAAATAAAAATTAATCAATTTGTACATAGCAGGTTAAAAGCAACAACCTTGTGAATTTCCCCCCTACCACCATGTTTCACACACTATAATGTCATTTATAAATCCATAAAAATAAAATAAAAATGTTTAAAGCTTACCTGGGAGTAAGTTTCATCGAATCCAGTGGCACTTAATTCTGAGTAGACACGTACAGGATTGTGCCGTAAGCCTTATAAAAATTAGTTATGTTAAAAAGAAATGTTGGTTTTGGCGGCATTTGAGATAGGGATCACTTTTTAGGATGTTTTAGGATGTTTTAATGCATTTAATAATATGTGTCATGTTTTAATCAGTCTTATGTATTTTATTATGTTGTTGTTCCCCGCCTCGATCCAGATGGAGAGGCGGGTAAGAAATAAATTATTATTATTATTATTATTATTATTATTATTATTATTATTTAATCCATGATGTACTTCCTGTACAATTCAGCCTTTCTCCCATCCTTAATGGACACCAGAAAAAGACTATGATTACTCTAATCTTTGGTCCTGCTAAGTAGTGTTTTTTTCTTTGTTATTATCATGCCATGCTGGTAGAATTTAGGGAAGTATCTACGGTCAGGCATTGCTGTGGTGACACAGCTATTCAGCTGGATTTGCACCGGAATTCAACAACATAGGCCAATTCCACAGCATACAAGGTCACTTTAAGTTGAGCTACAATGCACAGTGGATCACATTTCTAAGATAATTTTTATGGTGATGCTTTGAAAGCCGCAGCTCTCCAGCCCATCCACATCAAGGATGAACAAACTGGCTGAATCCACACATAAAGAAGAATGACTCATGGTAGAGTCTGAAGTTAGTAGAAAGTAAAGAACGGCTTCATACTCCAGATCACACATTTTGAATGCTTCCTTAAATTCAAGTAGAAAATGAGCACAGCGGCAAGAAACATTCACCCTGAAGTGCTAGGTTCCTGCTTGCTCACTGCTGGACACACCTGTGATCGGTGATAACACAGGGGTTTCCCAGAGAGTGGAGCTTGGAAGCAAATCCAGCAAGGCTACACTGGACTCCACAACACCTTTTTAATAAAGGTTTGTCTAACTTGCATAATTGTTGGAGATATAATGCACCTAATGCTTCTTTAATTCACATCTTTTGGCAATGCCCAGTAGTTGCCCCTTTGGGGAGGAGGTTACAATAAGAATAAACTTTGAACTGAAACAATCTTTCATAGAATCATAGAATAGAAGAGTTGGAAAGGGCCTATAAGGCCATCGAGTCCTACCCCCTGCTCAATGCAGGAATTCACCTTAAAGCATACCTGACAGAAGGTTGTCCAGTTGCCTCTTGAATGCCTCTAATGTGGGAGAGCCCACCACCTCCCTAGGTCATTGGTTCCATTGTCATATTGCTCTAACAGTCAGGAAATTTTTCCTGATGTCCAGCCGGAATCTGGCTTCTTGTAACTTGAGCTCATTATTCTGTGTCCTGCATTCTGGGTTGATTGAGAAGAGATCCTGGCCCTCTTCTGTGTGATAACCTTTCAAGTACTTGAAGAGTGCTATCATGTCTCCCCTCAGACTTCTCTTCTTCAGGCTAAACATGCCCAGTTATTTCAGTCTTTCCTCATAGGGCTTTGTTTCCAGACCCCTGAACATCCTCGTTGCCCTCCTTTGAATCTGCTCCAGCTTGTCTGCATCCTTCTTGAAGTGTGGAACGATGTGCATGTCCTCTTAAACTATCTACTGGCTTCTTGGAAGTTAACACGTGGTCAGGTCAAATGGATTTTTAGAGCCCTTATGACAGCTAAAAGACATATACTATTATGTTGGAAGGATAAATGCTCACCTCCCATAATGCAATGGACTGAAGACTTAACAACACTATCAACATTTGAACAGGTCTTATATAGACGTCACTTCTGAGTAACATACTTTTTCTTGAAGCTTATGCATAACTCTTTTTTTATGAATGGTATATCTGAGGAAAAGAATGATGACATTCCTATGTATGTAGTTTGTCTGTTTTTTTTTCACAATTTATTTTTGTTCTGTTAAATTCACAATGAAGTCGGGAAAAGGGAAAATGAATGAATAAAAGGCTACACTGGCCAGATAGGCAGCCTCTGGACTGCAAGTTGGAGGTTGCCCTCCACTCCTCTAAATGAACTGAAAGTGTACCCTAAAACACATCCATAGTGGTAAATCACAGGAGAAGAAAACCGTGGACAAGTAAGCATACATTTAGTGTAGATGTATCCTCCTGAGGCACCCAGCAGGAACCAACTGATGTTAGAAGTGAGTAGTGATGGAGCAAAAATTTGCCAGGGCCTGTGAGGGTAGCAGACGCCCCTGTATCCGACCCTCCTGGGCCCCAATGAATGCACCTGGTGATTTTTTATCCCATCATGCCTGCAGGACAAAGTGGGTGCAGGTCTGGGTGGAACTCACTTCTGTCCTGACCTGTGCATGCCCTTTGTCCTTTTCTCCCCTGATGTGATAATGGTGGCCGCCATTACTGCCCTTTCCCCAGCCTTGGGGAAAGTGCAATTCTCTCTCCCCCACCAATGGGGGCTTAAAGGCCTATTAAGAGAACCTTTAAGGCCCCCATCATTGGGGGGGAGGAGAAACACAATTTGCCCAAGGCTGGAAAAATCACGTATTTCCCCCATCCACTCTAATGGTGGAGGCTGCATTAGAGAGAAAGGGAAAAACAGATGATTTCTCCAGCTTTGGGAAATGATGATTCCCCCCCCCACACACACACACACCAATTGTGGCCTTATAGACCCTCTTGGACTAGAGGGCCTTTGGCATGGGGAAGGAGGGAAAACGCACTTACTGAGGCCTCCAGGAAATTTGCAATTCCCCTGGCATGACATTAGTTAATGGTGTGCTGCAGGAATTGCACACTTTCTGGAGGCCCCAGAAAGTGCACATCACCAAGTGTTTGGCCAGGCCAGTTCCTGGAACAGGGCTAGCTCAGCTAGGGTGACCAGATTTTGGATCCCAAAATCCCGGTCCCCCCCCCCGCCACCCAAAACAACCCCCCCACCAAGCCACCCACCCCCAAAAAACATCAGCCCGGACCTACTGGGTTCTCTTCCGCTGCTGCCCCCGCCGGGTCTGCCGCCCCCCCAGGTCCCCCGCCGCCGCCACCGGGTCTTCCCCCGCCGCCGCCGGGTCCCCCGCTGCTGGGCTCATAAGGCCAGCGGCCGCGCGGAAGAGGCAGGGGAGGGCCGGATCCGGAAGTGACGTGATCGGCCCTCCCCCGCCTCTTCCGCGCGGCCTCTGGCCTCGTTGGGGCTAGTCGCGATGGCGACAACCCCCGAGGAGCCCGGATGCCCGTGAGGAAGAGGCGGGGGAGCTCCCTCCTCAAGGCGCGAGGGAGGGCACTTACCTGCTGGGGCGGCCGCTTCCCGTGCTCCTCCGCCGCCACCGCCACCGGGTCTACCGCCGCTCCTCACTTGCTGCCACTGCCGCGTGACCCCCCACCACCCCGGTTTGCCCCCCCGCCCCCCGGTTGGGCCGGTTCGCCCCAGGTTTCCCGGTTAGGACGGGGAAAACCCGAGCCATCTGGTCACCCTAAGCTCAACGGCATCCTGCGAGTTCTTCATTGCTGAGGAGTGAGACCATGCCCCTAACATTATCCAGTCAGTGGAGGGCTGGCCACAGAGTCATCCACCACCCCCTCACCAATTTTGGTTGCCTTCACATGATGCAGGACATAAATGTAGCCAGTGGTTCAAATGAACTCCATATGCCACCACTTCTGTCAGAGAATCTCCTGCAACATGTGGAAGATGCTCAAGCAGACAAATCAATCTGATTGATATTCCCTTAAGATAGAAATGTGTGAAAAGCACTTCTGTAAGCTATCTTGGTGAAATAATTTATCTATTCAGGTCAGGTCTGATTAACATGGGGTTAGGGCTTTAATGTGATTAACCTTCCTGTTTAAAAAAGCAAAGTGATAATACTTAACCTGCCTCCTAATGAGTGTTTGGAGACTCAGTCAATTAGTGTGTACTTAAATCCTGCCATAGTCGGCACCATGACTGCTAGATATGTGCCAAGATACCTTTTTCGTCACCAGTTTCATTGGATACTCTAAGCATTAACGTCATTGGCTCTGGAAATGCAGAATACTCTGCTTGAACAGAATATGCTTAATTGGAACTGCTGATTTATTGGCATGTTTCCAAGGAAACTAATTTGGCTTAATGAAGGTGAACGTCAATAAATGGTGTTTAATTAGAACAATATTATCAAACTTTCTACATAGTGGACGGGTGGTTAAACACTGCAATGAGCATGGGCTTTATTTATTTATTTATTTATTTATTTATTGAAGTCTCCTGAACTACAATTAAGGGATATGCCAGGAGCTGAAAAATATAAGGCATTCATATTTTTATTGTGTGTACAAAATCAAGTTATACTGTAATAGGATCAAATCCTGCTCCAGTTCAGCTGAGTTGTATTTTTTTATTATTATTATTTATCTAACAATAACTTCCTTCTACTTGACAGGCCAGACAGTTGCCAACTAAAACAAAATGAAAAGTACATTTCAATGACTACATATAGAGCATCTCATGCTTTGCATTCTTTAATAAAGCTCTTTTAATAAGAAGCTGCTATTTTAAAAGCTTTGTTCTCTGAATTCGCTGTTTATCCTGAATGTGCCATTTTATTAATGCATTGCCATGTAAACAACGGCCCTGTGAATAATACTAGAACTGTTTAATATACATTAAGCACTTGAATGTGCTACGGTAGTTGAGAATGACTCCATAATCTGGAAATAACTAGATTCTGATGTGAATTATGTGTGTGTGTGTGTGTGGGGGGGGGGGGGGTTATATAAAAGTGAACATCTTCCTCCAGAGTTATGTGCTGCCTCTGAAAAATGTCTGATCTCAACGTCAGATTTGGTTTAGACATGCACATGTATATGGAATATTTTCACCAGAGCATCAAATAATTGTATTCTGCATTTGTGGCTTGGGGGGGGGGGGGGGAAATACATTCTATATTCATTCAGTTGGATCCAGACTTAGTCAAGTCTAGAGTAGACCCATTGAAATCAAAGGGACTTAGGGTTGTCATGGCTAACTTGTCCCATTAATTTCAGTTAGTCTACTCTGAGTATGACTAAGTCAGAGTACAACCAATGGATCTACTCTAAGCATGTCTAAGTCTGGATCTAACCATTGTATGCGGTCTTCTTGCCATTACCATTTTCAACCACATACCTGTGAATCTCATGAACTCACATTTTCAAGTAACTTTCACCTACACCATTTTGTACACTGCCTGGCAGTTCTAGGTGCTTTATGATGATGATGATATACTTGTAAAATCTTGCAATATCACCATTTCACATACTGTTCATCAGTTAAAAATCACCAATTCTTGCTTCCCAATATACTCCAGTTGGGCTTACCTAGAAGTAAGTCCCATTGAACTCAGGCTTACATCTGAATATACATTTTTTTTTATAGATATTGCACTCTGCACCACATTTGTTTTAGAAAAAAATAGCCAGCTACATATTTCTTTGCAACTTTTATGGATGCCAGAATGCTCTCAAGTAAGACATACCAAGTTAACTCATTCGCATAGCTCAGCAAGCAAGAAGCATCAACAAGCAAGAGGCATTAGCTAAACTGTGCACTTGGGGGGGGGGGAAGCAACCTAAAAGGTAGCATTGATAGATAACAATCTCAAATAGCATGGATTTGCCTCAAAACCAAAGCAGTTGGCTATGTGCTACTCCAAGCCTTATCTGAAGCGGCATGTGAAGCCCTAACCTCTTATATTTTGAATAGTCTATGTAGGTCACCTAACCTAGTCCCTTCGATATGTAAGATTATTTGGTCTACACACTGGAGAGTAGAGTGAACTTGCTTGCAAAGACATAATCAGTCTTTTGAAAAAATGAAATAAATCTTTGCCATATTATCAGATGGGAACTCTCCAGTGTTTGACAGAAGAACTTGTAATGGCTCTCATATCAAGGATAACTGCATGAGGGTCCTTCACCTCTTTGCTACCTGCTGTACGTTGTGCTCATCTGTTCTGCTTGGCTATTTATTTGAAGCATTTTATGCTGCTCCTCAACCACAAAGGAGCCTGCTTGCCCTTGCTTCTGAAACAGGGTGTGATAGTGAATCTGATGACCATGCTCTCTCTCTCTCTCTCTCTCTCTCTCTCTCTCTTTCTCTCTCTCTCTGATCATATTTACTAATATTTCATAGAATGATCTGGATAGAGTTGTGCTTTTTGAGCTTTAGCTCCTTGAAGACGGACAACAATCCGTCCAGTGGGGGAATGACATACCCCATCATAGATTTAGCATCATAAACCAGAGGTGGGGAACCTCTTTCAGCTCAATGGCTGAAATCAATTTCAGAGATCCACTGGTATTCAGGTTTCAAGGCAAAAAGAGGCAGGGCCATATACCACAAAATACCAGCATGTTTTTGCTTGAAGCACTTACTGCCAGCAACTAAGCTTTCGGAGATGTATTTCAATCTTTTAGATTTGGGGGGGAAACCATGAAAAAGGTGGAAAATCACTAAATAGTGGGTGGTCAAGGGAAAGGGGTGTGGCCATCTGTGGAACTCAATAGGGCTGGATTTGGATCCCAAGTCAGCCAGATTTGGCCAGTGAACCAGAGGTTGCCCATCCTTGTCAGAGGCTCATGGGAGGAGGATTAAGCCGAAACAATTTCTAGTATATATGTCTTCAGGTATGTGCATAGTAAAAGACAGAGAAAAGAAATGGTGGTTCAATTACTCAATGAGGATGGCAAAATGAGAACAGATGACCAACCCGCTCCAGAAATAAGGAAACAAACAAAAAAATGCTGAAGTGCTCAATTCCTACCTTGGCTCAGTCTTCTCCCAAAAGAGGATCTACAACCCCACTCCCAGCAAACATGAAGTACAAGTTGAAGGGGCAAGATTGCAGCTAGAGATTGATAGACAATGGTCAAGGAACACCTAATGAACTGCATCCAAGAGTAATAAAGGAGCTCGCAGAAGAACTCTCAGAACCACTGTCTATTATCTTTGCAAAATCATGGAAGACAGGTGAAGCACCTTGAAAACAATTCAGTGATTACTAGAAGCCAGCATGGACTTGTCAAGAACAAATCCCTGAAAAATAATTTAATCTCATTTTTTAATCGGGTAACTTCCCTTTTAGACTTTGGGAATGCTGTGGATATAATATATCTTAACTTCAACAAAGCTTTGGACAAAATGCCACATGACATTCTGATTAGCAAACTAGCTAGAAGTGGACTAGATGGAACAACATTTTTATTAATGACTTGAATGAGGAGGTGCAGGGAATGCTTATCAGCTTTGAAGATGACACAAAACTGGGTGGGACCGCTAATGCCCTGGAAGACAGAAACAAACTTCAAGTGATCTTGATCGGCTGGAGTGCTGGGTGGAAAACAACAGAATGAAATTGAAGGGGGATAAATGCCAAGTTCAACATCTAGGAAAAAGAAATCAAATGCCCAGTTACAAGATGGGGGATACTTGGCTCAGCAATACTACAAGCGAGAAGGATCTTGGAATTTGTTTAGATCACAAGCTGAATATGAGCCAACAGTGTGATGTGGCTGCAAAAAAAGCAAATGCCATTTTGGACTGCATTAATAGAAGTATAGCCTCCAAATTGTGCGAGGTACTGGTTTCCCTCTATTCAGCACTGGCTAGGCCTCATTTTGAGTAACTGCATCCAGTTCTGGGCACTACACTTCAAGAAGGTTGCAGACAAACTAGAGGGGGTTCAGAGGAGCCAACAAGGATGATCAGGGGTCTGGAAACAATGCCCTATGTGGAGAGACTGAAAGAAGTGTAGTGAAACTTGAAAGGTTGTCACACAGAGGAGGGCCAGATACAAAAGAGGGCAGGGCTCCTGCAGCTTTCACTGTTGTGCTGAAGAGGGAATTTCTCCAGGTGGTGCATGCATACAAATGACACCTGCTGAAATTCCTTTTTCTATGCATCTGTTAAAGATACAGGAGCCTTGTCTTTCTTTTCATATAGTCACCCTACATCTGAGCAACTTGGCTTTGAGTAGTAAAGCCCTACCAGAAAGGTCTTCTTTAGAGCCTCAAGCCACTAATTGTATTTTTAATAATAATAATAATAATAATAATAATAATAATAATAATAATAATATAATATTCCCTTAATGAAAAAAAGTGTCTTCAGTGATGTTTGTTGTGTGTCAACTCAATGCGGTGTAAGGAACAGTGAAAAAGCAAGTAATATTTTTTTAAAAAAACTTTCCACCAGCCTGATTGAGTGTCACTGGGGATGAATTAAAAAGTGAAGCACAGGCAATAACAGCGTTTCTGTCCTTCAGCAATGGGCTATAATAAAAGTCGAGAACTTTTGAGTAGAGAGTAATTAATTGAGCCTAATCACCTTGACAAAACAATGAGATTGGGAATAAAATTAAAGTTCCCAATTACATAAGTGCCTTTTTGAAAAAGGCCACTGTATTTACTGCACCTAGGCTGTGCAAACTAGACAGGGAGTGGCTACTGCTGCTTCAAAGCTGTGGCATCAATTTGCATGAAAATGCTTTCCTACTCATATATTTCAGAGGATGTTCCAGACATTTTCACTTACTCTCTCTCCCGCACACACACATATATATTCCTCTCTAAATTAAATTTCTTTAAAGGAAATAAAACTGAAGTGAAAATAATGAAACAGTACCATTATTTGGATTACAGTTATCTTTAATCCACTTTGTCCTCTGTAAAAAATAACAGTATAAAGACATCTGCCAATATTTTAAAGGCTTCTGCTCGGGTATGAATTATAGTTTTAAATTAGACCCTAAAGCTGCATTCTAATGCAGTACTTTCATTTACCAGAGTATGCACATACTAGTGTTCTATTCCCTGGGCACCTTTTATTTAATCAGGCTGAGAGCTCTACAGACCTGTATCCATTTCCACATAAATCTCTGCCAAATACTGCTGACTTTTACATTTAACCTTACCGGCAATGTCTGACCTCCTTGAGAAATATCACACACACACACACACACACACTCGTACATACATGCACAGAAACACCCATTTATGTATAAAGAGAAATATATTCTGATAAAATGCATACCCCTTGGAATGGCATGGAAGGTAGGCAGTCCTTGCTGTGTGTACATGAACCGCTGCAGTAAACAACTTTAGCCTTTTGCATTAAAGGTTAGAGAGGAGTGATTGATATGTTTGACAAAGAAATGTAAGGTCAGGAGTAATAGAGGCAATCTGTTATATACCCTCCACCCCCCCCCCCCCAGAAGCGCATGAAGAGCCATAAGTATGCTGGATATCCTGTTGTTCATTTTTCAAGCACCTGCTCTTTCGGAATAACGGATAGGGTCAAGTGGAGCTGCAGCTTGTGGGAGTCTCAATCTCTGCACACGTTGCACTCTGGGAATAAACTATGAGAAACCATCAATGTCCTGGATAGTCAGACGGAAGATGATTTGATCGTGTTGACTTCAGCAGCACTAAGCGAGCTCAGATCTAGGTTCCCTTCCTCAAATGATTTGTAGAGGGGCTGTTAACCCGCAAGGGCTTTTGTTCGGATGCTGTGAGGCCAGCGATTTTCACATGTTAAGGGAGGCCCCCTTGGGGTTTCAGAGCACCTGAGGGGCTGCAAAGTTTCAAGGAGGGATACAATCCCAAAGCAGATGGTGTGTTCCTTCCTCACTTGCCAACTTCAGACTAGATTGAATGCCTCCGGCATCTGGACTCCCACAGATCCACAATGGATTTGCAGGGATGACTCCTGAGAATATAAGAAGAGCCATGCTGGACCAGACCAAGTTCAAACAGCAGCCAACCATCTATCAGTGGGGAACCCACAAGCAGGACACAAGTGCAACAGCACCCTCCCACCCATGTTCCCCAGCAACTGGCATATGTAGGCATACTGCCTCTGATACCGGAGGTAGCACAAAGCCTGCATCCCTAGTGCCCCATCATCCCAATGGAACTAGGGAAGAAAGGCATTCAGACAATCCCTGTGTGAGACTTTAGAGATATCCTCCATTATTCCTCTTCTAGTGCCAGTGTGGAATCGCTTTCCCCAAGTCCTGTATGCATCAGGAGAGTGTTTGTAGGCACATAATGGCATGCAACGATCCCTGCATGTTCACCACTGATGACTGGAGCTACATGCATGCGTTCCAGAAGGTAGCATAAGATAGAAGGAGAGCACAGCAAATTCATACAGTTTGAAGAACACTTTACTTGGTTTACCAGTTCCCAACACCAACAGGGTCTAGTGGTAGCAAGGAACTTGACATTGTTGTGCTTTCTACCGAAGAACTTCTTCCAAAAGGACCACACACTGGGTTACGAACTGACAAGTCTATAGGCTAGGTACACACAACTTGTGAGCACCACGGTTAATGCACTGCAGTCCGCCAGCCTAGTAGTGTGGCCAATCAGTGGCTCAATTCGGACGCCACAATAAACAACTGATGTGGGGGAAACAATCGTCAGTTGCTTTGACTATTGTGTCATCCGAATGCTGCCATAGTCAACTCAGCGCTGATCCTCATCCACAGTTGATTATTTATTACCATGTTGTGTGGGGAGTACCCCCTAGGGTTAGGGTTAGGGTTAAGGTTAGTCAACCCACCATTGACTATCGTGTCGTCCGAATTGAGCCACTGTCTCAGTAAACTCCTGCTTTGGCTGCCTGCCTGGGACTACCACAATAAATGTTCTGGCAGGCCACAGTTCAGTGCAGGGTATATTTGGCATTGGGGCTTACAAGTTGTATAAGTCTGCTTCAAAGCATTGCAATGCCTTCAAGGTCACCATCTTGCTAAGGCTGAGATTCTTTGGGAATGCCAACAAGTTTTCTGATGTGGCAGAACTGTGAGGCAGAAAGATGCTATCTCCAACTTTTGTGGAGTTACAGAGGCCACCACCCAGCAGTAGTGTGGGCAGGTGTCCTCCTTTACAGCTGTCAGACAGGGCTGGAGATCTGGCAGACAGTCCTCAATTTGAAGGGGTTCTCTGTCTGAAGAGATGCCCCGTACAAGTCTGGTTTAAAGACAAGAACCATGATAAGAGAGCCTGTGAAGTTGCCCATCAACAGCTAGCACCTGGATAGCAGGCTGAGCAGGCACACAGGTCACCTGGGCAAGATCTACAGCTTGTGTCACCTCGATACGATCCCATCATGGTGATGCTATAACCCTCTTGTGCATTTATACCTCATAGAACCCACTATGACCCTGTTCAGACAACATGCTAAGCCATGGTGGTTAAGCATTTTGCGCTAAACATTATGGCTTAATATGTCATGCGAACCATTCCTAACCATGGTGACTCCATAACCATGGTTTAAGCACACTCACTAACCATTTGCTGCAAAAGGGTTAGTGGCCTAACCATGGAGTAGTGTGTCATCCGAACAGGGTCAATGACATCCGTTGTCGCATTTTGGATAATATGGTATAAAAAGTGGGAAATAATGCTAGAAAAGCAGCATACAAAATACAGAATACATAATGTGCCCCAACAATCATCAGTGCACTTCAATACCAACAAAAAGCCATAGAGTAGATATAGCCCTGGGCAGTCTTCTCCACTATGGTGACATATATTGTATTTCTTTTTTAAATTATAGTTATTATTTCTAGATTGGCACCAAGACATATGAATTTATATTTTCAAATGTTGTGCAAATTGGTGTCTTCTCTTTTTGTTATGTGCAAGTGGCCACCCTACCCAGCAGCCAGGCCCACAACTATTCATCGATGATAGAAAGAACAGAAAGCACTCTCTTAAGTCATAAAGATTCAACAATAGAAGCTCCATTTGGGCATTCTTTTTCTTCACACAATTAAAACTGAGAGGAAGCAGGGTCATACAGGCAACTCCTGCCTCCTCTACCTAGCCAGCTTTCGCAGGGCTGGCTCGGCTAGGAGGAAGAGGGAGGAAAATGGCTGCCAGGGTAGTAGCAGTGGCGGACCCCCTCAGCCGCTGTCTAAGCTACTAGCACCTCTCATAGCATCAAGCTCCTTCAGTCCAGTACATCATTCTTTCTTTTCCCCTTGATCCACAGTTCCCATTCCAACATCTTTACGGGCAATAATGGTTCAGCTAAACTTCTAATCATTGAGCATGTGTTAGCCTCGGTAAATTGTTTATCATGTAGTTAGGATCTTAATCTACTATTTGAATTTGAAAATAAAATGAACAGATATTGGATTGGCAGAACGGGTTACAAAATACCAGATTGTTTATCTTGCTGAACGCAGGTACATTGCGTAGTCTTCTCACCTTATCAAAATTAATGATTCCCCTCTTTCCTGTTTTTCTTTTCATAGGTATTTATTCCTGCCTTCCTCCTCCAAAGTTTGGTCTCTGTTTTATCTTCCTTTCCTAAGATGCTTGTTGACAGAAGGCAAAGCAACCCAAAGGACTAATTTAACACCCCTAAAGTCTGGCTTACTCCCATTCTCAGAAACCAACTGTGCTCAGGAATTAAAAAGGCTTGGTCCTGGGCAGCTTTTTCTTTTCAAATTGAGTTTTCCAAGTCCAGATTCAGCTGTCAGGAGAGGTTTCAGTTCTAGCTGTAATACATAATATTAAAGCAATGAAGCACCAGGTGCCAGAAAATTGCAGGCCAATTGGAAAATTCTGTAATCTGTGATTCCATCTGGCCTATGTGTTTGCAGTGGCCATACTTGTAGATTGTCAGAACTATTCATTAAGAGCCTATCTACGCTACTGCTTTAAAACGGTTTATAAAAGTTTTAAACTGGTTAATAATTAACCGGTTTAAAACTGTTATAAACCCTTTTAAAGCAGTAGTGGAGATAGGCTCTAAGTTTGTTGTTAAACCAAGTGCTTAATATCAGTAATTTAGGAAGCTCAATGGGAAGTTAAATTGCATGGAACTTTTTTTAAAAAAACAACAAACCAATTGGATGTGTAGAGTCAGGCAAACAGCAAAGCTGTGTATCTGGAAGGAGATGTGTTTTTGTGCCACACTGGAACTTCAAAAATATTGCAAATCCCTCTTTGAAACCCACATTTTCCCTGAAGATTTGGCTTAAGCTTTTACACTGCTATCCTATACATATCCACTCACAATCTCAATGAGATTTACTCCCAGGAAAGTGGGTCTAGGATTGCGGACAAAGTCTTCATTCCCATCTGCAATTAAGCCTCGGTACCTGTACTTCCATTTGCTTTGATTCATCCATTTACTCTTATTCATCATGCTTCCCGTACCCTTTCTCTGCCTTCCCTTTGCAAATATATTGTGAAGATCTCTGCTGTAAGCCTATCTACACACTTAGGATAAAACCCTTTTAAAAAGTTTTGAAAACTGTATATGGAGTGTGTTCTGGGCCCCAACCATTCTCAAAACTGTTATAAACTGTTTTGAACCATTTTAAAGCAGTAGTGTAGATCGGCTCTTAGATGGAAAGATCCTCAAGAAAGGGACTTCTCTTTATTGCTTTTGAAAATCACAGGGGTAGGCAACCTTGTGCATTCCAGATATCCTGGACAATGTGTTCCGTAATCCCTGACTATTGGCCTTGCGGACTAGGGGATGGAGGTTATGGTAGCTGTAGCTGCAAACATGTGGAGCACGTCATGCTGGATCAGACCAAGGTCCATCTAGTCCAGCATTCTGTTCACACGGTGGCCAACAAGCTGCTCACTGGAGACCCACAAGCAGGACATGAGTGCAACATCACCCTCCCACCCATGTTTCCCAGCAACTGGTGTACATAGGGATACAGAAGCTCCCACCAATCAGCTTCATGGGATGACCCTGGGTTCTAAAATTATGACAGAGGGAGGAAAATATTTTGCTATCCATTTTCTCTACACCATGGATAATTTTATCCTTTTCTCTCCTCTTTTCTAAGCTAAAGTTGGGAAATTGCTCCAGCTCCATGATCATTTTAGTTGCCCTTTTCTGCACTTTTCCCCCCAACTCTACAATATCCTTTTCTAGGTACAGTGATCAGAACTGTACACAGTATTCCAAGTGAGGTTACACCATAGATTTGTATTAGGACATTATGATAATGGCAGTTTTGTTTTCAATTCCTTTTCTAAATTATACCTAAAATGGAACTTGCTCTTTCCACAGCACATATTTTTTACCAAGCTGTCCGCCACAACCCTGAGATCTCTTTCTTGGTCAGTGACCACCACCTCATGTGCTATCAGCATATACCTGAAGTTGGGATGTTTATTATTTATTTTGCTAATGTGCATACCGTTACATTTGCTTACATTGAACCTCATTTGAAATTTTGATGCTCATTCTCCCAGTTTGGAGAAATAGAGTTCTTTGTTGTCCATTTTGTTTTATCCAAGCTAAATAATTTGGTGTCATCAGCAAACTTGGCCACCTCACTGCTCACTCCTAATTCCAGAGTATTTATGAACAAGCTGAAAGTCATTGGTCCCAATACAGGTCCCTGGGGGACTCAGCTGTTTACATCCCTCCACAGGGAGAATTTCCCATTGATTCCTACTCTCTATTTGCCAATCCTTAAGAGGACCTCTGCTCTTATTCCATGACTGCTAAGCTTGCTCAGGAGTCTTTGGTGAGGGACTTTATCAAAAGTCTTTTGGAAGTCCAAGTAAACAATGTCTACCAGGTCCCCCATGTCCACATGTTTTATATTTGCTTTGTTTTATGAGTTTAGAGACGTGTATTGGATTTTGTCAAAACCCAAGACAAATTGAGCCCCTTCAGACTATTATGGTACTTCCTGAGGCAAAGTGGGCTTCCTTCCGAATTAACCAGAACCAAAGTTGGACCTAGCCGGGAGTCTTTGTTCACAATTCAGCCTCAGAAAGGCAGACAGCATGTCTCCAAAAAAAGCCTCTGTTGCTTTTGTTTGGCAAGGGTGGGTGAGTAGAAGTTTAGGTTTGAGTGACTGACAGGTCCACCTTCTAATGAGAGGGCATGTTTTACCAGGGGATCTCAAATCACTGTGCTTTGGGGGAGAGCAAGGATGGGACCTTGGTATGGTCATACTTCCAATGTGACTTTGCTTCACTATGAAGAAAACTTTAAACTGGTTTTCAGTTATCGTAACTCCCTAGCCCCTGCATCTATCCTTCTGAAACTTTGCAGTTTTCTCAGTTCAGACCACCTCTATCCTGTCTGTTATTTTCAGAAAAAAGTGCTACAAGGAATACAGTGGAATAAGTGTGTCCTGTTTTGAACACCCTCACAATGGAAAGATTACTCCCTGCACCTAATTCATCTGAAACTTGGTGGGCTTGACTCCCACAGAAGGGGCAACTATTATCCAGTTTTGCCAAGAAATAAAAAGTTTTCAGGAGTGTCCCTTTAAAAAATAATCAAAATATGAAAGTGTGTAGCACAAAACGCACTGCGTCAACTTTTTTTCCTGAAAATTTGGCACACATAATCCCTTCCTAATGGGCTTCTCTGCCTGCAAATTTCATTTATGTTGGCACAAAGGAAAAAAAAGTTGAAGCTATTAATTAATTAATTAATTAATTTCCCCCTATAGTCAAGGGGAGCCTTGGAATTCCAAATAGCAACTCAGGCTCAGTACCCAAACCAAAACAGATGGACTACGTATTGATTCAAGCAGAATCGAGACATTTTTTGAAGTGTCAAATCAGGGTCAACAAATGTGTTGTCAGTGCAAACCTCTATATGAGGGTATATGCCTAAGTAATTATTTTTGCACAAGAGACTGCTAAAAGACTGATACTACAACATTAGAAAGGTAAAAGCTCACCACCTATAGTGCAGTGGATTGAAGATTTAACAACACTAGCAACGTTTGAAAGAGTGGCATACGGGCGCCATTTACGAATGAACTTATATTTAGCTATTTGGTCTGCCTTGACTGAAGTTTATGTTTCATGTATTCCTTTTTTCCCAGTTAGAACACTGTAATATTTGAAACTGAGCCTGTTAAAGTATGCAGTGTTACCCCTGCATTTTTTGTTTTATTTTTGTGTTATTGTTTTGTTCTGTTAAAACTTACAATAAAAAGATTATTAAAAAAGCAATGACTCCATACATTCAAATTAAGATAAAAATCAGCATGCACCAATTAAAAATAAACAAAATAGATATTTCTATGTTGCCTTTATCCCTAGAAGGGGAAGTCCAATAAAATAACTTTTGGATGAACATGGACTATACCCTGTATGAGAGATAAACAACAGCGGGGGGGGGGGGGTTACAATAATTTTTCTGCAGATTGCTTCGTCCTACATTTTGTAGGGTTAAATACAATAATGTTGTTTGTGATTATGGTTTTCTAGGGCACTCTTGTGCAATGGGCAAAAAAGGACTTTCATCTTTAATTGTCTTCAGCAGCTGGTGAAGACTTCTTTTCTTTTCTTTCCTTTTTTTTTACTCTGGCAGGCTTTCAGTTATCAGGCTGAGTTGCATTTAGTAGGAAAGTGTGTTTTACCTGCTGCCCTTGTACCTGTCAAGTTTCCCGAAAATGTTGTTATGCTATTAATTTGTAATTGTTATGTTCTAATTTTTATTTATTTATTTATTTAAACATTTGTATCCCGCCCTATATCACTAGGATCTCAGGGTGGCTGATACTGTTATTATATATTTATATTGTGGTTGTATTTGGTGTAAATCACCTTGTGCAATTCATTAATTCATTACATTACATTACTATACTGCCCAATAGCTGAAGTTCTCTGGCCAGTTCACAACAATACATGTTAAACATGTATATAACACATCTGAGTTATATGTTTTGTTATATCACAGGCTAGAATCAACACACTAAGGCATCAGGAAGTCATGGTATTCCTGGGGTACATCTTGACAAGGAGGTTGCCCTGGGTTGGATTTGGAGTGGCGGCAGGTCATCTACGTGATGCAGCCAGCATCGCAAAGCCATCCAGGGGCACACCCCAAAGCTCCGCTTTAAAAAAGTCGGGCACTTACCCTGACTTTTTTCACTTAGGGCGAGGCGACGACGGCATCTGAGGTCTGTCGCCTTGCTCCGGAGCTGCGGCAGAGACATGCCCCAGCTGATGGCAACCCCCAATTGGCTGGACAGGGAGGAGGGGGCAGGCCAGTGAGCCAAATGGCTGCTGGGATATCTCCACACCTCCCCACGTCTTCCAGAGAGCCACATCATCCCAAGGAGAGCTACAGCTGTCCATAGAGAGCAAGGTAAAGGCGGTGGGGGATTGGGGAGGGATGAGCTGCTTTGCCGTGCCTCCAGATGGGTGACGCTAGGTCTCAGCGCATCCCTCCCTGGTCCCCTGCCACCCTTACCTTATTCTCTTTGGAGAGCTGCAGCTCTCCCCTCCACCCCAAGCTCGCTCCTTCACGTGGGGACAATGCGAAGGAGTGCAAACACAGGGGTTTGACGGCTTGTGGCACAAATGAGCCATCAACAAGATGGCACCCAGGACATCAAGTAGTCAGATATATCTCCCACAGTGACTTCTGGAATCATCATGACTTATATCCAAAATTGGCCATCCACCACCAGAATAGATCCTGTTGGGTTGGGGGAGTCTCCAGAGCAGATTTGGGGGTGCCCGGGGGGCAGAGAGAAAAAATCCCATTGGATGTCCACTCCTACAACATTGAATTTAACCCTATGATGTTATAAGTTTGTGAGGGTAAACTATCTTATTTTGCTCATCTTTTCAGGACACATAGAATCACCTACTGAAACTTCATAAGACAGGCCTGTACAACTTGTGAACCACCAAGTGCAATTCAGTCTACCAGCTATGTATGATATTGATGAACTTCCTGATTTTGCTACCTTTTGGACTTCAAAGACAGGATGGAAGCATGTTATGCCCTGGAAGGCCAATACACGGGACACTGTGTGTTGGCTTGGTAGGTCAGATCATGCACATTTCTCATAAAATAGTGCCTGTAAGTAATATTCTGGACAATACCAGTAATTCAGTAATTGGTTCCTGAGCAAAAAAGTATACTTTTGTGTGTGGGGGGGGGGGGGTAGGATTTATTAAGCTCTATGCTGGAATTTCTGGGATAGTTTGTACCTTGTGTGAAATTTAATAGGGCTGTACTATTTTGGCATATTCTCAACTCTTTCCTTTTTTTCAAAATAAGAACCAGTATTTTACCATATATCTCTTTGGGTTTAATACCATATAACACTTTGGTTTTGCTGAGTGAGGCTCAAATTACAGATGATTTTAAAGCAATGTCTTTTTTTCCTATTTTTTTTTTAAGTGGGAGTTCATTTTTTATTGGCCCTCCACCCACATGAGAAGGTGCATTTACTGATAATCCCTACATGCTTAACTGTGGGGTTTAGAAAAAAAGGGCCCACCTGTGCCACTGTTCTGGGTTACATAGACCTGTGGCCTCATCAAGTAAAGTAATTCTTATGTTTTCCATCTGGAAATCATGAGATGATATCCTTGTGTGACTTTCTGTCTTTGCTTATTTATATTCTGAGCCCACTGTTTAGGATAGAATTCCGGCATTCTTAAGGGGGGATGGAGAAGAAGAACACCAAACAAACCATGGCTTGTCTGCATCAGAAACACATCGTGGTTGGAGTCTAGACTATGGTTAGTACAAACTAGGTTTATAGCTGCATCTGAACCAACTCTTTATATTTTATGTGCAAATACATTCAAATATTCCTCCTCTTCCCCACATATCTGTAATAGTGTGAAACTGCACAATGTGACAACTGGTACAGAATGTGGGGCTTCTGTTCCTCTCTTTGAGCTCTAAGAAGTTGCAGTTTTTTCAAGCAGTAGGGCTAAAGCTATTATCAAAATTCACCAGACTGCTTCACCAAACATTCAGCATCTATTGTCTTGTCTCATTATAGGCTTCCTAACTGTGCAATCCTATGCATATTAGCTCACAAGTCTATCCAACTGAGTTTGTCAATGTATTTATAGTATTTCTATACTGTCTTTCTAAGGTCAACCAAAGCAATGTACAAAAGGTCCAAACATAAAGACCATGAACAGATAAAATATATAGTAAAACAATAAAAACATAAGACAAAACATAAGAAAAATTTAAAAAGCCAAGTTAAAAAGTTGTATCTTGACCTTTTTCCTTAATGCAGAGAGAGTGGGGAATTGTTGCAATCCCAAAAGGAGTACGTTCCAGAGTTTGGGAGCAGCACAGGAGAAGGCCCTTTCCCGTGTGCCTGAAAAGTGGCTTTCTGTAAGTGAGGATGTTTTGAAACGGGCTTCTCCAGCTGATTTGAATAATCGAGCAGGTTCATAGTGAGATAGGTGGTTCCTCACATAGCTAGGTCCTAAGACATTTAGAGTTTTAAAGGATAATACCAACCTTGAATTAAACCTGGAAAACAATTGGCAGCTACTGCAGATCTTTCAGTATGGAACTTATCCCTTTGTAGGTATATTCCAAATTGCAGCCCAAATTACGGATTTTGTACAAAGGGCTAAAAATTGATTGCCAACATTAGTTCATAGTTTGCATTTCAGGCCGAGCAGTTGATCGAATGTTGGTCACATTCACTAAGGCAAAGGACAAGGTGCCTGCCATGGATTTAAATTGGGGATTCAAAAGAGCAAAGGTCAATATCACAACAAAATTAGCTTCTTCCTTTCTGCCAGGGCTCAATAGGCAGGCGGTAGGGAGATTTGTATTGTGTGAGCATTCTTTAGCTAAACTGTTGTGCTAGCACAAAATATTACTGCATTAGGCCACAGCTTTAATCAACCCCAGCTGGGAACTCCTATCAACATTACAGTGGGGATTTTTTTTTGCCAGTTCTCTGTTAATCCTATAAAAAGTATAGGTAAAAACAAGACTCATGTCTTATATTACATAGGTGGGTTTATGGATTCCAGCTATTCAAACAGCTCAGTCCACATAGTTTATGGGCCAAACAATGATATTTCTGAAATGCTTAATTGGTTAATTTAGACCAGGCCAAAAATAAATGAGTACAGGCTCCAGAGAAATGTTGTACCATTTGGGGAGGGGTATTATTTTAAAACATTTTCATATCAAGTACCCATGTTTTCACTGAAGTGATGGCTTGCTTTGGACTGAAAGGGGAGAATGATGGTTTGTAAATGGGCCACATTTGCTCTATTAAGCAAATTCTTACAAGCTTTTCTTCCCCTCCCTGACTTCTTTTCTTCAAACAGAAGACTTAAAATAATGAGCTCTCTCTCTCTCTCTCTCTCTCTCTCTCTTTCCTTTCTTCATCCAGAGCTTCTCTCCTATGAGAAATCTAAAGCAAGCCATGCCATGCCACTGTCTTTTCAAGAGACACGCTAAGGCAGGGGGATCATATTACTATAGCAAACACAGCTTTATCCAAAATGCTGCTTTTGCCAAGTAACAAAAGATGGGGTGGTCAAAGCAGGCCCCAGACATTTTGCTGCCTGATGCAGACATGGTGTCACTCTTCCCTATTGCATGTATAAAAGTCAATTGGACTGGCAGTTGAATTTTACTTCAACAGTAGTGATGGGATAGCATCCTCTTGTGTGCCCTGATTGGCTGCCTCTGTCCCCCTTCCCCCTCCCCTCTGGTGGTGACAGCCTAACTGCCTGGCTGGGCCAGGGCCTGCCTTCACACCAGACTGAATGGCCGAGCAGTGCTGTCTATCATCCCACTGGTGGAAAGGCTTCCCTGCCTGTCTGGTGCAGAGGAAATTAATTGCTGTTAAATCTTAGGTTTGACCTTTTTCAAAGTTTTAAAATTTTATGCACATCTACACTGCTTAAAGTTAATTTAAAACAAAAATGAGCAATATTGGTCTCATAGATCTCAATTAAGAAGCCTTACACTACCGTAATCCTATATGCGGTTGCTTTAAAAAAAAAATCCTGCCCTTCACCTAAGGACAATGTACAGAAGTGTGCCCCCTTATCCTCACAATGATCCTACAAATCTGGTTAGGTTGAGAAATAGTTACCTGCCTCAGAAAGTGAAGCAGACCTCAGGGGAAAAAGAGTGCTTTCCAGGCTCTGGTTCCAACTTCAAGAGTTAGCTGACCTTGCCACTTGAATATTATCATCTGACTCTCCTAGCCGATGGGGAGACACTTGGCCCGTTATTATTATTAATTATTATTATTATTATTATTATTATTATTATTATTCCTTGCCTTTTTCCCAGGGCTGGGACTCTATAACTACCTTGCAGCCAAGCCACTCTGAGCAACTTGCCTTAAGTGTGAGGAATCTGCCTGGTTATTTCTCCTGATAGCTGCCTCAGATTGTGAGCTCTGTCTGACTTTGAGCTCATATCTGCTACTGGCCCCTCTAACCCTCTGTAGGTGCCTTAGAAACTCAACTTTCTGCCTGGCTCTGATTCCACATTTGCCTCTGTCCCTTTGATGCTCATCTGCATGAACCAGTGCCTGACATCCTGCTATTGCCCTCCTGCATCTTGCCTGCCTGTTCCCACGGTGAACTGAACCCCGGTTGCATTCTGTCTCGCTGCTTGGCTAAGGACTATAGGGAGATCTGTGCATGTGATTCTAAGGCCCATCCAGTCCCTACAAAACTTAAAAGATGCATCTGAGAAATTCATTTCATTTCAGTTTCTGATCAGGATTTACCCAATTCACACCCTCTGGACCAAACACAAGCTCATGTCTGCAATCAAAGTCCACACATTTCCAAGCTTGCAATGTAATTCTACATGTGAAGTATCTGTTTGAAGGACAAAGTCACAACTTTTTCCTGGATGTCAGCTAAGACCTGATTAAAGATTTAGCCTAAAGTATATAAAGTATTCCCATTTCAGTCATACAACCGGGAAATGAAGTGCTCCTTTGGAATGTGTTATAATTACCCATAACCTTTTTTGAAGTTTGAAAGCAAGGAGGAAAAATTGGCATTCTTATGATAAAGATCTTTATCAAGATTCCCTGGTGGAATGAAACACAAGAGCATTAAAATGCAGTGTGATCTACTATCTGTACTCTTGATTTCTTTTCAGAATGCATATCACAATAGAATCGAACTGAACACCAGTTTTGTAAACAGGCATGCCTTATTATATATACAGACTGCCAGAGCAAAATATTTATTCCTTATTTTCTGCTTCAGTGTATTCCGATACGATCTCTTAAAGCTTTTACGTATCACTTTTTGAATAACTAATTTACCTTTAGAACTGGAACGAATTGTGTTTGCCCGCCAAATTGGAATACTCATTTATATTTGAAAGCCTGAATTTACACCATGCAAAACCATGAAATTCATCACAAGTGAAGTTGTTTGAGAGCATTGGTGAACTTAACTGGGCCTTTGTTGTCAACAACTGCTCTGAGAAAGACCAACCAGAAGCCTGCCGCTAAAGCCTGTAGTTTCGCTGCTGCAGGGTGGCAGCAGGTAATCCAAACGAAGGAGGCTGTGCGGGCTTTCTGGCAGCCATTTGGCTTGCTGAGCCCATGGTCTGACCCTTGCCTAGCTTCTGGCAACCAATTAAAAGTTGCCTTCTGTCCAGGAATGCCCCTGGTGTGATGCCAAAGCAAGGTCAGACAGTAGAAGAGCTGTGTGCTGACCTCCATTGGGAAAAGTTGGGGTAAATCCCTGACTTTCCCAGTGTGCAGCTTCATCTATTTGCCCCATGGAGGATGCAAATCAGCAGCTGTGTCATATAACTGATGCAGTGCCAATTTGCAGCCACTGTGGGGCAAAGACAATGTTTAGATAGACCCCAGTTCTCTCCCCCCCTTGGACCCATCCTGGCTAGGGTCTTCTTCTGACAGCCTCACATCCTTTTTAGAAAAATTGAATTCAGGATGGTTTTTCTCCTATTCCTGTCAGCAATCATACCCTGGAGGGGAGGGATGCTTGAATCTTCTTTGACTGCCTTCCTCTCACTACTTATGTTGAAGTCCAGTCTTCATAAGATACTGCAACAGAGAGGCTTCCCCCACCCCTTTTATTGCAAACCTGATGAAAAAGAGCTTTTAACTGGCAGGTCTTTCCCCAGAATTGAACATCATGTCTTAAAATGTCTTGGGATGACAGTGCAATGGATTCTGCTTTGACAACCACCTTTGCACATGTCATGAGAAGTGTGGCTGCAGCCCTCTCAATGGTTGCTCCCACGCCAGTTGGGATCTGTGTAGAGCTTTTCACCTGTGTGGTAATTCCATTAGTATTGTGTTTTGCACAGTATCCACATGACATTCAGTCCTTCAGTTATCCACTCATTAATTGACAAGAGCTACAGCTGGTTTTGATCACTGTGCTTCTCTCTACCTAAACAGAGCTTTACAAAAGTTCTTAACAGGTGCTCCTGTTCTGAACTCCAGCCAGCCTGCCGTGCTCTCCTCCACAAGGGACTAAAGCAGGGCAATTTACTTTTCCCATCACCTACTCCCACAACTGGGGGTGGGGTATATATGACAATGCATTGGTGCCGTGACTCCCAAAGCCCCACACTTGCGCTCCTGTGGGGTTGCCCCTATGGCAAGGAGTGAGTGCGGGGGTTGGTGAGGAGCCGCTGCCACCCTGTGCACCACCGCTCCATGCTCTGCCATGCATGTGCTACTGTGCATCTGTGCATCCCCCCCGCACGCTTCCTGACTGTAGAAATAGAGAGTTTCCCCACTGGACAATTTTGGGCAAGGGAAACTGAAAGGGGGCACTATTTTCTACCTCAACAGTTTGCAACCCCCAATATAAAAGGAGGGAAATAAAAGGAGGCTGCCTGTAAGTTTCCGAGCCCGATTCAAAGTGCTTGTTTTAACCGATAAAGCCTTACATGGGTTGGGACCACAATACCTGATGGAACGCCTTTCCCGACATGAACCTACTCGAACGCTACGTTCAACATCTAAGGCCCTCCTCCGAGAGCCTACTCTGAGGGAAGCTCAGAGGCTGGCAAGAAGGGAGAGTGCCTTCTCTGTGGTAGCCCCCCAATTGTGAAACAATCTCCCTGACGAGGCCCGCCTGGCGCCAACATTGTTATCTTTTCGGAGCCAGGTCAAGACTTTCCTCTTCTCTCAGGTATTTAGCAATACCTGATGAGCCTGGGTTTGTTTTGTTTTTAGGTTTATAGCTTTTTAAAGTTATTACAGTGGTTTTAAATGTTTGTGCATATTATGTGTATATTGTATGTTTTTGCTGTTTTATTTTTTGTATATTGTTTTTAATTGTTTTAATCTTATGTAAACCACCCAGAGAGCTTCGGCTATGGGGCGGTATACAAATGTAATAAAACAAATAATAAATAAATGAGCGCTGCATGGAATAGGGTGAAGGAGGGATTTTCCCTCACAGGGGTTGCCCAGTTGCTTCTGTCCCTCAGCTATTGCACAATGGTGGGGGGGGGCCTGAAGGTTTTTGCACTGAGCCAGGCTAGCAGCTATAGCGTCCCACACACACACCGCCTCCACCACCAGAGCTTTTAGTAAGGAAAGAGAGTAATAGCCCATAAAACCACTAAAGCAAGATGAAAAGTAAACAGTTTTGTGCAGACTTTGCAGTTACAGTTGGCTCTCTGGCTCGCCCCCTACCCAGTCTGGGCCGATGTTGACCAATCAGGGGTCGCCATCAGCCCAACAATGCCTCCACTCCAACTTTGGAGCAAAGCAACAAACACAGATGCACCGACGTCACCTTGCTCCACAGACAAAAGTTGGGGTATGTCCCCAACTTTTTTTATTCGCAGTTTCGGAGGAAAGCCCTGGGATGGCTCCACAATGGCTGCCGCACCATACAAATGACACAGCACCACTGTAGAGCCACCCCTCTGGTTTTCCAGTTTTCTTTTCGATCTGTCATTTCTTTCCACTTCTGACTACATATTACGTTGATTATAGTGCATTCAGCATTCTCACTTGCCTTGTTTACTCTAAAATAAGTGCACAAGGCCCTGATCCAGATCAGGACCACTGTAAGTGGACAAGGGAGGGAAACAATCTTATTTTCCCTGGAATGCCTCTGGGCCCTGACGTAGAAGTCTTTCAAACGAGGGGAAATTGCATTTCCTTACCATCGCTCTGCTTCCTGCTTCTCTTCTGCATTTGAAACATCCTGAATTACACATGAAGAGAGCAGCGACCACATGGCCTGTAATTTAAAACGTCCCAGCTCATATAGTTCAATGGGACAGCACCCTTTAGTGGGCGTTTTGTAATACCTGTCTCTGAGGGCCTTGGAATGTTGGCAGAGTAAAGTGGGAGGGGAATAGAACGGAGTGAGGAAAGAGCAAAACTTCTGTTAAAGAAAGGGCGGTGGTGCTGGAGGGTGAAGAAGAGGAGGCAGAAGGAGAGTGAGTTGAAGGAGAGCTGAAGGGTGGGATAGCTAATACCCTGGAAGACAGAAACAAACTGGAGAGCTAGGCTGAAAACAACAGGATGAAATTTAATAGGGATCAATGCCAAGTTCTACACCTAGGAAAAAGAAACCAAATGCACAGTTACAAGATGGGGGATACTTGGCTCAGCAATACTACAAGCGAGAAGGATCTTGGAATTGTTGTAGGTCACAAGCTGAATATGAGTCAATAGTATGATGTGGCTGCAAAAAAAAGCAAATGCTATTTTGGGCTGCATTAATAGAAGTATAGTTTCCAAATAGCTTGAGGGACTGGTTCCCCTCTATTCAGCAGTGGTTAGGCCTGACCTTGAATATTGCATCCAGTTCTGGGCATCACACTTCAAGAAGGATGCAGACAAAGTGGAGGAGGTTAAGAGGAGTGCAATGAGGATGATCAGGGGTTTGGGAACAAAGCCCTATGAGGAGAGATTGAAAGAACTGGGCATATTTAGCCTTGAGAAGAGAAGACTGAGTGGAGACACGATAGTACTCTTCAAGTACGTGAAAGGTTGTCACACGGAGGAGGGCCAGAATCTCTTCTCAATCATCCCAGAGTGCAGGACGCAGAATGATGGGCACAAGTTACAGAAAGCCAGATTCCAGCTGGACATCTGGAAAAACTTCTTGACTGTTAGAACAGTACGACAGTGGAACCAAATACCTAGAGAGTTAGCGGGCTGTCCCACACTAGAGGCATTCCAGGGGCAGCTGGACAGTCATCTGTCAGGTATGCTTTAAGGTGGATTTCTGCAATGACCAGAGGGTTGGACTCTATGGCCTTATAGGCCCCTTCCAATTCTACTATTCTATGATTCTATGAGAAAAGGGAAGAAAGAAAGAGAATCCAGAAGCACTGTGAGGAAGAGACCACCTGCAACTTCAACTGCTCGTGGCAGGAAATCCTGACATATTTCAGAAGGATTGGGTTTTCCAAGGATTATTTTTAATCGGATTAACTCGGGAAAGGTGTTGGAGGCATGCAGGAGGCTCATGACATCATCAAAATGACCCATGAATGTCCATGAGTGGCCAGTCACAACCATGCTATAAATCACTCATTTAAAGAAGCCCTCATGGTCCAGGGGCATTCTGGGGAAAATAGGATGGTGGCTGCAGCTGCTTCACCCGATGCTGCTCTTCAGGGTGATGGCTCAATGCAACCATCCACCTCAACTGCTGCTCACTGCAGTGCCCCTACAGTCTTCGCTGCACCTCCACAAGTATAAAGAGAGGGCTCTGAGAGGATGACACTGCCCAAGGCCTCCTCAAAACTGGCACCATCCCTGAGTCTAGCATGCCTGGTGGCCTGGACACCTTGACGGTGTGCTAACCCCAATGCATAACTGAGCCTTCTGACAACTGTGCCCTACAAAGAGCAGAAGGGTGGGCAGTCACATTGTGGTGAGCAGCACTGAGGGTGGGTGGTGGCACAGGTCAGAAACTTAAATTAGTCCAAAATAGAGCTGCTAGGCTACAAACTGGGACTGGCCGATACGACCATACAAGGCCGGTGCTTTTTGTCAGTGCACTGGATTCCAATCTGTTTCTGGGCCCAATTTAAAGTGTTAGTGTTGACCTTTACAGCCCAAAACTTGGGGCCAGGAATGGTTTGGAAACACAAGTTTGGTACGTTTGCAATAAAATGCATACCAAACAAATTTCTCACCCATCCCTACTTAAGTAGAACTCCACATAAAACTGAGCGAAACGGTTCTTAAAAGAAAAGTCCAAGCCCAGCTGGTTACATCCAGATCCTTTGATCATACCAAAATGAATTCTCACCCAACTGCATCAGTCAAAATCAATAGGCATGGTGATTCCCAACCTGGAGAGGCTCATATTGTTCCTGACTACCATAAAGCTGTTAAAAATGAATAAACTTTCAGAAGAAAGTGTTAGCAGCCTTAATTAAGCAACACATCATTGAATACATAGTGATTCAAACCTAGACTATATTAAGAGCAAAGCACTCAAAGCTCAGTGCCAAGATTGACATATCTCTCCATTCCAGTTTCTTCCACACGATTTCTATTGTTCTGGATAAGGAGAACTTTGTGAATTTTGACAAATTCTTAACAAAACCACATTAAAATGAAATTCTCACATATTCCTAATCCAAAGCAACCTCACAACTCATCTACCATCTTCTACATGTTTACATATTTGTACACATGGAATAATTCTTTTAAAAGCAACAACATGAAAGTGATCTTTGAACTCTACAAGATTATTCCAAAATGGCAAAAAAGGCTTCTTCTTGTTTAAATGACCTGAACGTCTCTTTTGGGTAAGGCCTCTATTACATTAAGTTGTCAGCACTATTTATTTACCATCTTACCATATGATTTTCTGATAGCATCAATGACTTTAAAAACATTTTTTTAAAAAGTGGATGGCTTTCTATCTCCATGCGTTCAGTGTGAATTTAGCCCCTGGCACTTTGCAATTACTGAATAAATAAGTAAATTTTTGATGTGTTTGCATTGTAAATTATTCAATTAAAGCGATAACTGAGAAAAATTCAAAGGCTTTGCTGCAAAGACAACCCTCAAAGCATGAAGATGGAGGGAGGGGGAAACCCCAAACAAATATCAAGTTATTTGCACACAAAATTTACTTCAAGAATATAATAGAAAACTGAAAATCTATTGTGGCTTGAAGATTCCTATCAAATACCATTCTGCCATGCATTTGGAGTTGTTGCTTTTTACAATGAACCTGTACAGAAAGCTTATATTTCCGTAAGAGTAAGATCACAGAGATTAAGGATGAAGAATTATTTTTAATTCACCGGAAACGTCCTTGTGAGGCCATACAAGCTTCCATCATCCCGTCTTTCCTCGTTCAATATCAACATGAGGCCAATGGGAAAATAAACTCATATGAAGACATGGCATTGGATGCCTTCAGTACTTGTGATAGGCAAATACTTATTGGCCTGATTCAGAACCAGCTGTTATATTAATTAGTCTTCTTAGCAAACTCTTTGAAATAGCTTCCTGAATTTTGAAGAGTTCTATCCTAGCTCATGGCATTTTTAGTTTTGCTTTCCCTTTTGGCATTATCAAAAAGCACCTCCTTTTTCTAGTGCTCAATATACCTATTTTTCATACAAGACCTGGACACTCATTACAACTAACATGGAGCAGTGCTTTGCAAAAGGCCCTGGGAAGTCATGTGACCATGTATCCTCTTTTATAGATGACAGTCCTCTATTTGAAGGTGTCCTCCAGGACTGTCCAGTGCAAGTCTAGTTTAATGACAAAGAATGACCACAAGGAAGAGCTGGCCCTTGAAGTTGCCCATCAGCAGCCTGCAGACAGCAAACTGAGGAAGTGCACAGGTTACATGGTCACAGTCTTCCATACTATGGTGACCAATAGTCTATTTCTATTGAAATTATTAAAAAGTATTTCTAAATATGCATCTATACATTTAAATTAATTTAATGAAAATTTAATGCAAATCTGTGTCATCTTTTGTTCTATTTTTTGGGTGATGAATGTCTTCTTTTTGGGAGCAATTAATAAGTGGTCACCCTGTCTTGAAGGCTGCTTTTTTAAAGTTCCATGGGGCTGATTAATCTCTAAGGTATTAGCACAGGAAATCTGAGCTTTGAGATTAAGGCAGCAGAGGTATCCCTCCCTGACCCAAGCGAGCTGAAGGTTAGGTAATCTCCCTTTATACATCCTGTAAATCATGGGTGGGGACCTATGGCCCTCCAGATGTTATTAGACTCAACTCCTCTGGGCTTCAGAGAGCATTGTCAATGGTCAAGAGTGATGGGAATTGCAGTGTTGGTGTCTATGCAGACTCTTCAACTGATACAGGATAGGATGGATATAAGGGACATGTTATGCCATTTTACAGTTGTTCCAGAATTTATCCTGGCATGTTTCAAGATACTACATTCAGTTTACTGGCCTACATTCAATCTACCTCTGCATACCTTAAAGAGAATTTATTCTCCAGTATCCTGTCATGATATTGCACACCAGCTAAGAGCACCCTCTTCAACTTACTGTACATGTGACAAATGAAAACAATGGAGTATCACTTCTCTGTAATTTATCCCCACTTCTGGAAATGTCCCTCCTCAGTTTCTCTGAGATCCAGACTGAGGATCTTCCGAAGACATTGTTGTCTCAGCCAAAGTTACCTGCCATAATTTCATAAGCATGTTTTAATGGTTATCTGCATATATAGTTATGCCCATTTTTTTGGTTTTCAGAGGCAGGCAGGCAACATACAAAAAACCACACATTGTGATAATAAACTAAGGGCCAAAGTATACATAGCACTGAATGTGTGATCACATTTTACATGTATGGTTTGAAGAAGGAGTGACCACTGAGGAAGGGCAATCGGGTTCAGGAGAAGAGGGAGGGTTAAACCTTTCCCTTTAACTATGGACCTTTATACCACAAGATGACTCTAAAATGGCCATATTGTGATAAATTCAGATAAATTCATAGAGAATTAGACTATCAATGGCTATTCACCCTGATGCTATATGCTACCTCCAGTGTAATAGGCATCATGCCTATGTACACCAGTTGCTGGAGAACATAACCACGAAGGTGATATTGCAGTCTTGTCTTACTTGAGGATTTCCCACAGGCTGCTAGTTGGCTACTGTGTTAACAAAATGCTAGACCAGATGGACCTTTGGTCTGATCCAGCAAGGCTCTTCTTATTTCATTATGTTCCCCCCGTATCATGGTTCCAATGAAAATAGCTGTTCAGAGGCCACCCAGACAGATAGGTAATAAAGATGTCCTGCTTACATTCACGCAAACAGCAAACATTTTAGGCTACATAATAAACACAAGACCTAACAATCCAAAATGATATGTCTGCCTAAAATCCAGGTAACTCTCAGGTGTTAATTCTATGCATTGTGTCAGAAGCCATCCAATGAAAGAAATGTCATTGTGAATGGAATTTTGAACCACTCAATCTATGCTAGAATCTATAGGGTTCTTCTTACTATTGTCAGTAGATGAGAACAATTATGATAACGCACAAAGAAAGAAATAATACCAATGTGGCTGCCACTTACAGGGAAGCAGGCTTGTCATTTACTGGCGAAAACCAATGATTAGACCACAATAGCGGCAGTAGCTTAGCAATTCGCTTTATCTTTCTCTCTCTCTCTCTCTCTCTCTCTCTCTCTCTCTCTCTCTTTCTCTTTTTTAAACAAGCAGAAACCACCACCTGGACAATACATTTCCCACCTAATCATCATCACAGAAACGATATTCTATTTGACAGGTCAAAGATACCTTCACAAAGAATTACGGGTTTTCATCTTACAAATGCATAATGGGTACTAATTTACTAGTTAGGCTATTCTGTCGCTGAGTTTCAAAGCATAAAAGCTACATCTTAAGAATTCATTTGTGGCACAGTAAATTAATCAGAAAGCTGTTTTACACTTTAAAAAGCGACAATGTATTCACGTGCAAGGTGTACACAGCTGAAATGGTATCTTGCCTCCTGCCTTGACAACTAGCTCTTTTCCAGTGCCTGCAGCTCAGTGAAATGCTAGATCATTTTATATTGCTTTAACACAAAGCTTTAGTTAAAGAAGGTCAGTCCATTTTTTCAGTAACAGTCACTGTGGCAGAATCTCTTCATTGTAGATGGACATAATCTGTTGTTGTTGTTGTTGTTGTTGTTGTTGTTGTTGTTGTTATAAAACGTAATATCTTCACATCCATAAGTTACTTAATGACACACAGAACTATCATTTGCTAGCATAATCCCAACATATAGCCATGTTGCCAGAGCTCTTCTGTTGCAATTATCCTAGAGGCTGCTTTATTCTAGTACTTTTAAATATACTACTGAACCTGTTCGAAAATACTGTTTTAATACATGAAGGGTTGGAACCAGATTTAGGCATTTGCAACAGGGCTGGTGGAGGCAGGTTTCCCCAGCCCCTCTTTCCCAGCAGCTCTGTGGTGCCTCCAAATGCTACAATAAGGACCAGGTGGAATAGAGTAAGCCAGGAGTGGGCAACCTTTTTGCACCAAGGACCACATGTGGCATTGGGTGGTAAATCAGGGACCACATGCCAGCAGTGGGCATGGCCAGATCTTCCCTACCACCCACAAATAGATGCACACAGAGACATAGGCTGTGTCTACACCAGCCGTTTATTCCAGGATAATATTGAAGTTGTCCCCACTGGGCCACATGATGCACCGCTGATCCCGCTGGGATCTCGGGTCGACCCCTCAGTTATTCAGGAATATCGGTGACTGCTTTCGTCACTGGTTTTTTTGCTCTCTCGCTACAATCCCGAAGTCTGTGACTGGTGTGCCCCCCTTCAAGAAGCTGTTGCTGTTTGGAACGAGTTCCCAGCTTGGCGAACATCCAACTCACTGTCAGGGGCATGTCCAGTGGTTTTGAAGGTGTGCAGGAGTGAACCCATCAGCCATTTCCAGCACTTTTTTGATTGAAGAGAGAGAGAAAGAGAGAGAGAGAGAGAGAGAGAGAGAAAGAAAGAGAGAGAGAGAGGATGCATTAATAAATGCTTATTTTGAGAGAAAATACATTTAGAAAGGTGTATTTAAATATGTATAAATGTTTGTTTTCAAATTGCAGTATAATATGGAAACAGGGCAGAAGGGGTTTATGAATGAATACATGCAAAGGTGACATAGACTGGAAATAGATTTTTCCATTTCTAGTTGTATTATAGGTATCCAATTGTATTATAGGTATAACGATTGCAAGTGAATCTGCTTTCTCACACTTAACCAGTCAGTAAACTTCAGAGCCAGCCCAACAAAGATTTGTTAATATTAACCCCAGACCAAAGAGGTTCTGCTCTGATTCCATCCATGATACATTAAGTTCTTTCTTCCTCCACCACATAATTATTTTAAATTAAAAGTTGGCAATACTGACAGTGCAATCCTATCTTTACTCAAATGTAAACCCCCTAGATTTAAATGGGGCTTACTTCCAGGCAAGTGGGTACAGATTTGCAGCCTGTGTCACATATTTGTTGCCTCTTCTTTGGGATGGAGTAGAGGGACAACAATCACAATAACACTGAGATGACAGAGAATTAATCTTTAATATGATGCTGTTTCAAAATACATGAAGCATGCTAACACATGCCATATGAGAAGTACTGCAATATGGATATGAAGGATGCAAAATAAAACATGTTAGGTGATCTTTAGTCAGTTTTATATTTCTTTGTTTTAGAGATCACTTAAGGTTCATTACAAATTATCATCTCACTGGTGTCCATTGAGTAATCTAGGCCTGCACTATTTCTCTTCCTTCTGCATGTAGAGAAAATGTGGACCTCCAGCATTTTGAGTCTGTGCAAGGCAAAATGTGTTATCTAGATTATATATAATAGCGTGACCTTATGAAAAGGACAGGGTTCCTGTATCTTTAACAGTCAAATTGAAAAGGAGGTAATTTCAGCAGGTGTCATTTGTACAGATGCAGCACCTGGTGAAATTCCCTCTTCGTCACAACAGTTAAAGCTGCAGGAGCTATACTAGAGTGACCAGATACAAAAGAGGGCAGGGCTCCTGCAGCTTTAACTGCTATGATGAAAAGGGAATTTCACCAGGTGCCTCATGTATACAAATGACACCTGTTGAAATTCCCTTTTCAATACAATTGTTAAAGATACAGGACCCCTGTCCTCCTTTCCATATGGTAGCCTAATATATAATTGCCTAACCTATCTGTTAAGAAGACTAAGAAACAGAAGGGGCCAAATTCTTACAATAATCAGTCTCCTAGGTATTGCTTTCCTGATATCTCTGGTGGCTGATTGATGCATAGATAGAAACTAGTATAGCTAGAGTGACCAGATAAAAAGAGGGCAGGGCTCCTGCAGCTTTAACTGTTGTGATGAAGAGGGAATTTCAGCAGGTGTTGCATGCACACAAATGACACCTGCTGAAACTCCCTTTTCTATGCAACTGTTAAAGATACAGGAGCCCTGTCCTCCTTTCCATATGGTCACCCTATAAGTAAATGCCTACTTATGTGAGCAATGTAACCTAGGGTTTGGAGTTTTGTTTTGCTTTTGTTCAAGTCAGCCTCCAAGCATACCACCAGAATTTTCTCTAAGCCTATCATTTCAAAACTGTGGCTTTATCTATTTCAGAAGTGCTGATCATCTTTGCCAATGTTCTTAAAGGAATGTGAAATGCCATATCCTCCCATATTTATTATATGAACACAAAAAACATTGCTTGATTATATTAACAATTTCAAACATGTTAACTTAGAACTAAGCTCCACTTAGCCTGCAATCCTAACCCACTGAATTTCATGGAACTTACTTCTGAGTAGACATGTATAAGATTGTGAGTGTGTTTAGGATTGCAGTTCAAGTGGATGGATTGTCCATCATAGCATGATAGGTAGCAAGCAGTATAAGTAAACTAAATCCTTTTGTTGATCATGTTCCACTGCACAATTGTAAGTACTTCAACTTTCAAAGGTGCATTTGCCTACCAAAACAAACAACCTCGCCCCAACCACCCCAAAAAACCACCCCACCAAAAACCTTAATTAAAAATACATATTTTAAAATGTAGAAGCCATTAACCCTGCACATTTCCCCCATGTTGTACAAACTGAGTTCACAAAAATGATTGTTTTTCAGAGTTTCAAAACTCAGTCCATTTCAGCAGAATTGTAAGATCTGGCATAAAAGAAAACCCCAGCAATTGTACCTTATACACATATTCAGCAATTGAAGAGTATGGGATGCCACAGTTCCCTTCCATGTGTCCTCTGGCTTCTGATTTGCCTCCATGTTGCAGTGGTCTAGAAGCGCATTATAAACAGATAGCTCACAGTTACGATTATGTGTATTTTATGCCAGATGGGCATTCTCTCACAGAGTAAGGATGCACACTGGGATGTTCTACTCCCTTCCAGATCCTTTGTGATGCCAGAACCCTTAGGAATGGATTAGTATCTAATAAGAAAGTTGAGCCACCCCAAGGACTGGCTTAAGATACCTCTTTCCAAGACTTGGGATTTGTAAAAGTAGCACGACATTATCTGTATCCTCATCCTTTCACTGACTGCAGTAGGAACTGGATGCCATATGGGTCCAATCTAACACAAATCAAGACAGTGGAAGCTTGGCTATTGGCTTCAGCTCATGAAGACTTCTGTGTGCATTTGCTTCTAGATCATTTAATGGCTTGTTCTTCATCTTCATTACTGTCACATGAAAGTGATTTGACTTCAGAGCTGAACTTGGATGTATTCATGGAAGAATGCAGATGGAACCGTCTGTGTGAGCACTAGTGTGCCAGGAAGGCTTAACAAGTTTTGTATTTCTCAAACTTGGACTTTAATAAAGGGTTAAATATATATTAAACCCAATACCATCTTTCTGTTTAAGAATGGTAAGCCAAGCTTTCTAAGAACTAAGCTTTCTGTTAATTCATCCCATTGCTGACATTCATTGTATTGTGTTTAGGGGGGTTAGTTCAATTTTTCATTTGTTCTGAAAAAATGCACCCACTTAGTGACACCCTGACAATTATTGTTTATTTTAAGGTTGAGATGAAATGCCCTTCCCCAAATTTGCCACCCCATTTGCAGGTGGTGGATGGGGAGGTACTTCATCCATTTTTCAGGTGCATCAGAATTATTTTCATAGGGATGCTTACTTCTCCTCCTCCTCATTCTACTTTGAAGAAGTTAAAATTGGATATTTCTGTTGTCTGTTTGCAGCAGTAGTGGCAGCAGTAAAGCTCTTCTCATGGACTGATGGCTACTTACCCCCACCAAATGCCCTGCAATGATACTATATCATGATGTTGTGTCTTTCCAAGAGCATTCTGGGGAAAGAATGGCAAGCCAGAAAACAGGAGAAACAGGTTCTCAGGCTACAACTAAAAATATTATTTCTAAGTCTGACGCGTTTCAGCCCGTGTTCTCTCAAAGACCTTCCTCAGGGGGCTGTAATATTAAAAATGCATTGAATTACATTTTTGGGACAACACATAACATAGAACTATAAGGCTACTGAGGTTAACATTGAGGTTAATTAGGCACATTGCCACAAAGGCCTATGCCCATATTTAATTTTTAAAAATATTGAAACTGCATGAAGGCTCTAAGGCCTGTACGTAAAAGCTTATACAAATCATATAAAATAATTTTTAACAAAAGTATAAGATACAGATTCTTACTTGATAAGAGAATTACTCCTAGCAGGGTGATCGTCTCCTATGACAATCATGTGTATTTTCCCCATAGGCTAAAGCATGGGGGAGGATTTGCGCATTTTGAGGGGGATTTGCACAAGTGCAAATTTTCAAAAATGTGAATTTGCACAAATTCAGGAAACGGGAAACAATTTCACCAATGAGCGGATGACAGAACAAAAGGCACCTGACCATCCGCAAAATGCAGACGGAATGGGTTTTACAAAATCCGCACATCCCTAACTGCATCATAAGATAGCATCATTCCAGGGACATTGGGGGTGGCTGGGTGGCTGCCACCACCATCTGAAACAGCAGCAAAAAAAAGAAAATATTTAATGTATTTTCAATTATAAGTAAAAGGAGAGATAAACTCCTACTCCTCAATGCCACAGTAAACTCCCCTCCCTTGTATGATAATTTCAGCACCCCTCTGAAGTTGCCTTGCAATTTAGTGGGGGGGGGGGCTTCACAAACCTTGAACTGAAAGTCTGAAACAGCAAACTTTCCGTGTAGGCCAAAGCCGTCAGCTGCATTCCGATAGAAAGAGTATCGAGGGTTATGCTCTCAGGGATGGTCCCACAGACATTCCCTTCGTTGGCAGGCTTGCCAAAGACCGAACAACTTTCAAAAGCACTGTAAAACCTCGCTGAGGTTGCCTCAGTGGGGTGAAGTGGGCAAAGATGGCTGGGTGACTTACAGTGCATTCCCATGCATGCCTACTCGAAAGTAAATCCCTCTGAGTTCAATGGGATCTACTCCCACATAAACATATATAGAATGACAGTCGAAGGCTATAATTCTGTGCACTTTTGCCTAAGAGTAATTCTTAGTAAGAATTACTTCATATGCATAGGATCAAGTTACACCTACATCTTCAGCTTCAATTAACTTAAAATTAAATTAATGTTAATGAGATTATACAAGTTCCTTTAATGCATGGTTGCCTTGTTTAAGATGGAAGGGATGTAAAGTAAATTAAAAGTAGTCTAATGAATACCTCCGTGGCCAGGTTAGTGTAGCCTGCTGCCATCTACGCCCTTCTTTTGCATAGCTTTGCTTTGTAGCAAATGCATTGGAATGAACCCATTTCTTAATTGTATAATGCACTGTCTACATAAAAAGTACAAGTGAAGAAAAGAAAGAGCTGGGGGGGGCTTTTTTTTTTTTTTTTTTGGAAAGGCTGAAATTAGCTTAATTACAATCAGTTGCTTGAAGGGTTATATTACATTTGCAGTGATACCAAAATGCAGCCACCATGATTAAAGTCATAAATTGAGTGCCAAAGGAAATAATACTTATTAGCTTCCTCTCATAGGGAAAACATTTCCATTAATGCATACAGTACAATTATATATTTTACTTTCCACATTGCAGTTGCGTTGGTTGAGGACTACTAAAAAGATGGGGCACAATCCCACCAAAGCTATGCACTTTTTAGATCCTTTTATTTCAGTGGGAGAGAGTTAATTATGTGCTTAAAACCCAGCCATATAAACCAATGGGACTTAATTGTGCTTCAGTTTGGTCTGGATCATACCATGAGGCATTCTTTTGGATGAGGGACCTCTTTGGACCTCTTCTTGGGGCTGAGAAGGGGTGGTATGGTGTATCCTTGCCTAGCACTTAAATGTGAGGGCTATGGAAAGACATGGGTAAGAGAAACACTGGCCATTGTCTTTGAGCCATGATTGTTCACCCAGACAAAGTTAAAGAGGAAAGGCCATGGTTCCTTCCCTCAGCCTATTAGGGGCCTGCACTGTATGGATGGTGTTAATTAGTTAGCAAATTGAACACTGGAATCTTCTCATCCCCTCTTTAAAAGTAAAACATGTTGTTGCCCATTTTAAACCAAATAGTTGATTCTCACCTCTTGATTTCTGGGGTCTGTGAAGGGACTGAACTGCCCTCCATTTTTGTATTAGTTTGGTTTTAAGATATTATGGGGTTAAATGTATGTGTGTGTTTATAATTACTAGTGCTCACCCTAGATATCCCTGGAATGTACTACATCCACTTCCTATTCAGAGTGCCTAGGGGGCTATGATAGTACCACTTCAGTTCACCAGAGGCTTCAGAGAAGACCATTTGAGACATAACATGGTCATTCACTCAGGCTACAGTGGGCCTTCCTTTTGTCTACATTGAGACCTCTGATGTGCTGAATGAGCAGTGATATTTCCACCTGCTCAGCATTCAGGAGGCCTTGTAGAAAACTCAGAGAGGCCAGAATGGCCTGAGGTACTATACTAGAAAAAAGGGGGATTTGGTATAAGCTTTTCAAGGCCTTACAAAATTACTTCTTCTTGAAAGCTACAAAGCTAGCAGGAGAACCAAGATCAGCATGACTTTTCCATTATACTACCATCTGATGTAGAAAACATAAATTTTCATTTAAAAGCAAAATATGAAGTAGAAGCAGCATACTGAACAGTGTACTGAGATAGAGTTACACATTTTAACAAGAAACAGAATTTTGGATGGCTCCCGTGGAAAGAATGGATACAATCAGTGATTGAGTCACCACCACAAGAAATGAAAATTAGTGATCAAACCCATCTTCTAGTAACCAAGGAGTTATGGTTGTCAGGACAGGAGAAGGAGGAAGGGGTCATCCTCCCAGTTCTACCACCAAGGCTGCTTCAGCTGGCCACACACACACTGCACCACATTGTGGGAGGAAGAGAAATGACTCTATCATTTCCTTTCACTAAATGACTGGTACTGCAAAGACAGCTCCAGAGATACTGACTGAAAATGCAGGCGTCGTATGATTCCCTGCTGCCCAAGAACAATAACATCAGGAGAGTTGGGAGGAAATCAAAAGCATTTTGTAAGTTTGAGCTAAATGTAGCCTGATGTAATGGCAAAGTCAGGCAGTATTGGAACTGTCATGGTGTTTGCTTCAAAGTATAAGCAAAATGATTTTCCATATCAACATGGCTTAGTGTTGGGTTAACCGGTGAGTTGTTTAGCCCATTGCACTCAACAGCCAACAGAGATGCCAATCATGGGTTGTGGAGTAAAACTAAAAGAGGCACTTGCACTGCTCACTTCTGCTCAACCCTTACAAGGCAGAACTTTTTAAACCAATGAGTTGTTGTTACGTGTGAACAGGGTGGGAAAGCAGTATACAAATTAAAAGTGATGCTGATATTATTGTCGTTGTTTCCTTCAAAGCCCTTGCAGCAGGTTGTACCTTGCAATAATGACATTTATGTGAAAAATTCTTAAAGTTAACTCTTGACAAAATAGGCAGAGAAAATAAATTGCTTTTTACAAATAAAGGGGGGGGGATACTGAACACATTTAGGTTGGTGCCAATACCACATGTGGACCAACGTATCCATGAGAGATAATGAAGTAAGGCCTTGTGAGAACTTGAGTTCAGCTGGAGGAACGTATCATGACATTTCAGACCGCAGTGGAAGTAATGACAGCAGGAATAGTAGCAGGAATGGGTGAGTTCAGTTTTGTTGGTATTTTACCAAAATTTGCAAAGTTCTCCATAATTGATTTTTTTTAAAGAATTTGGTGTTTAAAAACATTGAAACTGAAACTGACTGATTGGTTCATCCAGGTCCAGGACTTTGAATGCTTAGCTCTTAAAAGTCTGGGTTTGAATCTCTGTGTATTCAACCATGATAAGTGGTGAATAAAGGCTCTGTTTTTACCTCTGTTTTTTCTAACAAGTCCCTCATCTTTAACAGCAGGCAGGTACATCATGGCCCTCTCCATGCTGGGAATAGTTGTACCAACAGAATTTCGGTGGTGTAGATGGGTGAGAATTTTGCTTCAGTTGAGTTTTGATAAGAATTTACCCAGTGCTCAGATTCTTCCGGAACAATTTATAATGACACTCCAAACCCCACTAGAAGTAATCACAGCAGGACAGGAAGCATTTTCTTTGTACATATGGTGTAGCGACATGGTGCATTTTCCAGTGGTATGGGGAGAATGTGAAGTGGGGGGAGCAGAGTGTTCAATACAGTGATTTGACAATGCTACAAGGACCCTTCATGAACAAGGAATTCTCAGATTTGACCCTAGTGCCTAAACAAAGCATAGGACCCTCCCCGCAAAAGGCATCACTGACATTTTTCCTGTAGCCCAATGGCCCTAATAGACCACATGTACAGCAATGCTTGGTATAAGTCTGGACACATGGGCTAATCCACACCAAGCCCACTAAGAAGCTGCTGAGAGGAAAGGAATTCCCAGCCTGTATGGGAAACTCCAAGGGCTGGACAACCACAGCAAACAGCAGCAACCTGAGCCACCATGGGGACTCTCAAAACCTGACAACCACAATTCCTTGCACATAGACAGAAAAGTTACATCTGACCCATCATGGCTTTTCTTCTAGATCAAATGACATTATGACATTACTAGAAGAAAATGCTACCCTGATATAAGCAATAGACTTGCAAGCGAATTATGTTGACATCTGTGGGACTTACATCCAAGTAAATGTGTTTAGGATCAGAATGCTGGTCCTTCCCATCTTTAAGGAATGGTTACTGGTTTACATTCAGTACAAAATCTGTCCGCAACCATGCTTTGGGGTCAATGCTTCATCAGATTAGCAAACAACTTTCTGTTTCCTGGTATAACAATTTAAGTTAATCAACACAGAAGCTATTTCTGGTGAACAAATCAGAGATTACTATGCATATCAGAACTTTGCTATTCAAATGGGCTTTCTGGAACAAAGCTAAGGGTTTGAGTAGGAGTAGAGAAACAAAAGAGTCACATACTACATGTAAAAACAGTGTAGTGTGTTTACCTATAACTGCCATTACTTTTGCGCTGGTATTTTGGAAAAACATATAATATAGATTAAGTGCGTCTGAACAATAGAGATAATAATCTTTAAAATTGTAATAAAATTCAGTCTCCTGTTATCAACAAAGAGAAGGATTTATATTCAACAACTGGCAAGTGCTGAATACCCATAAACATACATTTCAAATGAGAACCATAAGTTCACAAAGATCCAGTGGAAAAAGAATAGGATCACAAATCAGCTGAAAACCAATTCAGCTTACAAGCTATTAATTTGGCACAGAGTTATATATGAAAATTTTAATGCTGCCAATATCCAGTCCAAAGGAACATTTAAAAGTACAAAGGAACCCTAGGCCCCATCTTGATGGCGGCACATTGGCACTGACATGCCTTGGGCCCTCGCACTCCTTCCTGGCATCTGCAGGGGAAGGAGCGAGAGTGCAGAGTTGCCGCCACTGCTGCGCCAAGCATGGGGGAGGGGAGAGGAATGGGGCAGCCAGAGGGGGAGGAAGGGAGGGGCACGAACCAGCTCACATCCCTCTGGCTGCCTCGTTCCTCTCCCCCCCTCGGTGCGGCGGTGGCGGCAACTCTGCACTCAGGAGGAACGGGGCAGCCAGAGAGAGGTCAGAGGGAGGTGAGCTAGTTCGGGCGCCATGCGTCCCTCTCTTCCTCCCCCTCCAGCTGCCCATTTCTTCCCCCATTTGTATAAAAACAGGGGGGGAGGAATGGGGCAGCCAGGGGGGAGGAAGAGAGGGACGCACGGTGCCCGAACCGCCTCTTCCAGCCAATGGTGACCAATCAGCTGTCACCATCGGCTGTGCAGGCCCCACAGAAAAAAAAGTCGGGGTAAGTACCCAACTTTTTTATAGCGGAGTTTACGGGTTTTGACCCTGGATGGCTTCGGAGTGGCGGCTGCATCATGTACATCACCTGCCGCCACTCCGAAGCCACCGTGGGGAAAAGCTCCCATCTAGAGATACCCCTATTGACCTGTTCCACTGTTTTCCTTATTTTTTAAAGTATAGTTTGGCGTAAAATGTGTTTTGACCAAACTCTGAAGAAACAGACTTCTTATTTGGAATTATAATTACTCAAAGTTCAAGCTCCCCAAACATTGGGTGGAAAAGGGTCAATAAAAAAGAGAAACAGGCAGACAGTGGGCCAAATTCCCCATTGCCTTCTGGTTGTTTCCAAGAATTCTCAGTTATATGTGAAACAATGGTAAGCTTGACTTGAACAGCTGTCTTATTACATGAAGACAAAGCTGTCTTATTACATGAATCTGGTTATGTCACTTGGAGTATCCTGTGCATTTTTAGACAGACAAAAAGTCCTATCTTTAAACAGGCATACGATTGCACCTCAAGATAGAAAATAACCGTTTCTATCTTTATTTTTCTTTTTGAAGCAAACTACTGAGTTTTGACTTACTTGTTCTTGTTGCATTCAAAATTTCTGAAACCAAAAAGGTGCTATGATATGGTAGTGACAAACGTCTTGTGGCTATACAGCCTGCCAGGGTATTATGTGTGTGTATGTACATTATAGATCTCTGTTTATTTATCTACACATACATATACACACAATATTTGTAATGGTCCTCAAAGCAGTCCACAATAATAAAGATATATTAGTACTTACTGAGTGCTTTGTTTCTGGAATGACATTATACATTGAATCTTCTCAAAAAGACCCAACCGTCTGTAATCTAAATACTTCAGAGGGCAATCTGGAGGCTCAGGCAGGCACATATATATTCTGCCTGTGCACACAGGAATTAGCTGCTGGGAAAAAATCCCAGAAGCGGCTCTCGGTTCACTGTGTGAGTTTAACAAGCTGTTCGGGTTGGGGGGGAATGCAAAGCTTGCTTAAAATAAAATGGTATCAAAAGCCAAGTTTCTCAAAATGAGGTCTGTTAGCTTACCAGAGGAGGGAGCTGCTGGCCTGCTCCCTGCTACTTTGAAGCACCACCTCTGCAGATTGCAAGAAAGTTGTTGTGTAGATACCAGTTTAGCGGAACTCTACAGGTGACTCAGAGAGCCAATAGGGTTCCACCTTGGCCTTTAAAGTGTCACCTCAGCTTGAGCGGCTTGTTGTTCAGCCATAGACTAAGCTGTTTTCATTGTAACCTGGGCCAATGCAGCCCCCAGTATTCTGACCCTGATGAGGCACTGTGGGGAGAGGGGGAAAAGGAGAAATTTTGTGAGGTCAGATTTTGAGGAGCCTAGGAAAGGAGAAGGAGCCAGCGATGGAAAAGGAGAAATGTGGATGAAATTGTGAATAAACAGAGACAGAAAACAGAGGTATTGAGGGAAGACCAGGAAAGAGAACAGCAGCAGTAGCATTCTGCCTTTGAGTCAGTGACCAGCCAGCAGTAGCCCCATCACCAACTGCCAGTAATTGAACCCTCAGACAGCTACCTCCTGAGTCCCAGACTTGCCAGCTTGAGGCAGGTTTTGAGAAATCACTTAAATTAGTGGACTGTATGGACTCCCTTCCTTCCATGCTATTGTTTTTTAGACTTGTTAAATAATTTAATTTGAATATTTGTTTTGCTTCCTCTCCCATCCCTCCTCATTACACAAGTCCTAGTTCCTGTTTTATACGTTGCTGACTTGTTTCCCCACCACAACCCTGTTTCAGGGAACAGGGGTCCAGGTGGGCTTGAGGCACTACCTCTTAGTTTGAAGTCAGCACTTTTCTCCATCACCCATCTGACTACTGTATGAACCCTGGCCTCATGGATTTCACAACCTCACAGGATTACTGCTAGGAAATGTGACGTTACATCATCATCATCATCATCATCACCACCATGATCATGGTTTATTTGTATCTTGCTTTTCCCTCCGAAAGGAATCACAAAGCAGTTAACAAAATTACACAGAATCCAATTAAATACCATATCAAAAGACAGCAATGTGAAAAATGACCTTACAATAATAATAATAAAAACTAGGGGTGTGCAACGGATGGGGTCCGATCCACGATCCGGACCCAATCCAGGGGAAATCGGATAAAATTATCCGATCTGATCCCCAGCACTTGGATCGGCTGATCCAATATGATCCAATCCGAAAAGGACCCAATCCAGATCATATTGGATCGGAGGATTGGACCCCCTCCCCCCACTCATGCTCCTCACCTGCCAGGGCCATCTGCGGACAGCCCCGGCAGGTAAGGAGGAGCGCGAGGGGGGCTTACCTGCTGGGGCCGTCTGCAGCGCATGGCCTGGGCAAGTAAGGAGCGCAAGGGGGAGGCTTACCTGCCACGGCCGTCCGCTGCCATCCGCAGGCACCAGCGGGCACCAGCAGATGGAAGCAGATGGGCCCGGCAGGTAAGGAAGAGCTCAAGGGATGAGGGAGGGGGCACTTACCTGCCAGGGCATCCTCTTCCTTCACCTGCTCGAATCTACTGAGAACTAGGCTTTGCGGCCTAGTCCTGAGTAGAGCGCCAGGTGATGGCAGGTGAAGGCAGCGGACGCCCTGGCAGGTAAGGAGGAGCGTGGTGGGGGCCTTACCTGCCAGGGCCGTCCGCTGGCGCCCACGGGCACCAGCGGACGGCCCCGGGAAGAAACCGCAGGGGGTGGGGGACAGGGAGGGGGAAGTTAGGCCCCCACTCACCACCCGCTGATTGGCGGCCGATCCAAAAACCAGACATCCGAGATTGGGATCGGGTCCAATCCGATCCAGGGGACCTCCGATTTTGTTCCGATCTGATCCGGAACAAAATTGGAGGTCCTGATCTGCATCCCAATCTGATCCGATCCGGGGGGGTCCATGCACATCCCTAATAAAAACAACTACAATAAACCTATAAACACACTTTCAGTTCAGAACTTAAACAACAGGTCATTTAATAAATACAAAATTCATAAATCCTTTTAACAAACAAGGGGATAATACAATACAACCCATATTTTAACCAAAATACACACTTCTCCCATACCCCAGCCTCCAATATAGTAAACTATGTGGATGCACCGTTAAAAAGACAAGTCCCCTCTAAAACCAGCAGGAAAAAAGCTAGGCACAACCAATTATTAGTTACAATCATTATACAAAATACAAAGAACTACCATACCCTGAAACCCCCTCATGTTAAACCTGCCGTCTCAGAACAGGTAAATACAGAAGAAGAAGAAAAAGAGAAGGCTGCCAGCACTATTTCATGCCAAACACAGTAAATTGGCAGAAGGACTGCCAGATCCAGGAGTGACTTTCTAGCCCTGCCTGGAGAACATTTGGAAGGTTTTGATGTCACTTCCTCCAGGTTGGAGGGTGGCACAATAGTTTCAGTCACTCACCATACGTGATTTTCTCATGTTATCCATCACAATTCATGTTATCCATCATGTTATCCATCACAATTCATCTAGTTAACTACCTGTCTGCTTCCTGGATTACTACCTGTCTAGTCAGTATCTGATTCCTCCAGGCTGCCAACCCTGAAAAATTGTGTCCATGTATATATATCTGGGCATTGCCAAACACCAAAGCCAGATTTTTACACTTGGGGTTGCTTAAAAAAAGAATATACAGTAGGCAGCATGAATGAGGCATGGCTCTTAAATGGGGGGAAATGTTATGCTAGTGTTTACAGCAATTCCACAGAGATCAATATCTATAGAAGTGGAAGTGATGCAGAAAAAGATGAGCAAGATGTTCTGCACATCTTGCCTCTATTTTTATTTATTTATTTCACGTTATTTATATCCCTCAATGTCAGTTATCAAAGCAGCTTAGATACAAAATACATAAATATTAACAATAGAAATAGTGAAAATACAGCAGCGCTAAATTAGCATGAAATGGGTTATCTATAAAAAGAGCAGAAAGCATTAATAAAATACCTTCCAGAATAAAACAGTTTCCAACATATTTTTAAATATGGGAGGAGTGAGAGCTTGGTGTATGTCTTGGGGAGGAGAATTCTATCATTGCAGAGTCACCACAGAGAAGACTATGTCCCTGGTACTAGCCCATCAAATGTCCACTTAGAACAGGGTAGAGATCAGGGCTCCAAATGATTATCTTAAGGCTTGAGTAAGTGCGTATTGCCAGAGGTGGTCCTTAAGATATTCTCATCCTCCTGGGCCATTTAGGACTTTAGAAGTTGATCAAAACTCTAAAATGAGCCAAGAAATAAATAGGTCACCAATATCATTGGTGTAGGTTTGGTCTAATATGCTCTGCCATCGTGTTCCTATCTTGTCCCTACCAGTGTGTTGTCAGCTCCATTTTCTATAAGTTGTAGTTTTTGAACAGTCTTTAAAGGCAGGTCCCACACAAAGAACATTGCAGTAGTCCAGTTTGGATATAACTAGTGCATCCAATGGTGGCTGGTACCTGTTGTAATTACATTACACCAATTTTAAAATAACTTCATTGGCTGCCAATCAGTTTCCGGGCAAAGTATAAAGTGTTGGTTATTACCTTTAAAGCCCTACATGGTTTCGGTCCAGGTTACCTGCGGAATCGTCTTCTCCCATATAATCTGCCCCACACACTCAGGTCTTCTGGGAAGAACTTACTCCAATCAGCCAGAACTAAGCTGATGAGTGTTACCCATAAGACCTTCTCTTCTGTTGCTCCCAGACTGTGGAATGGCCTGCCGGAGTAGATTCGACAATTAGCAGTCTTCATGAATTTAAGAGAGCCATGAAGACTGCTCTCTTCCAGCAGGCCTACCCAGTTGAATTTTAAGATGTTTTTAATTGATGTAGTAGTTTTTATTTGTTTTAATATGTTATCTATTTTGTGCTCCTTGTGTTTATATTTATTGTTGTTCCCCGCCTCGATCTGGAGGGAGAGGCAGGTTATAAATAAATTTATTATTATTATTATTATTATTATTATTATTATTATTATTATGGAGAGGGCAGGGCAGCTAACAGTAGGTGGAGCCAGTGGCAATTGGTGGAGCTTAGAGTGGATGGAGCAAGAGACAAAAGTGGGCAGGCAGACATTATGTCTTTCACACACACATACTCGCACCTGAGGAATGGCTGAGTCTAGCACAACGTTCTTGCTTTTTTAAGCGGAAACATATGTAATTTTAAATACAGAAACACACCATGCTAGTCTCAGGCGCTCATCTGTTTTCTACATCTCAGCTGAACAGCAGGGAGCAGGGGGAAGATTGCAGGGAAGATTATTAAACCTTACCTGCCCTGCCTTCTCCCCTTGCCAATGCTAGTATTTAATGGAGAGGTTGAAAGAGGTCAGTGGCAGGAAAGGGGAACTTCATAACACTCTTTCCTGCTGCTCACCTGTTTTCTAGTGAGCAGGGGTAGCTGTAGATGGGCGATTTTCCCAGCATTGGCTTCGGAGTGGCGGCAGGTGATGTACATGATGCAGCCGCCACTCCAAAGCCATCGAGGGCAAACCCCCTAAACGCCGCTTTAAAAAGTCGGGCATTTATCCCAACTTTTAATTTCTGCAGAGTGTGCCACAGCCAATGGTGGCAGCTGATTGGTCACCATCGGCTGGAGGAAGTGGTTTGGAGGCCGTCTGCCCCATTCCTTCTCCACATTTTTAATTTTTTGATTATTTTTTATCTGTAGATGTGAAGGATCACATCTACAGATTAAAAAAAAATACAAACGGGGGAAGGAACGAGGCAGCTGGAGGGGGAGGAAGGGAGGGATGCATGGCGCCTGAACCAGCTCACCCCCCTCTGACCTCCCTCTGGCTGCCCCCATTCCTCCTCCCTCCCCGGTGCTCGGCCTGGTGGGGCCTTCATATTTACACATAAAAATACAAAAACCAAAGGGGGAGAGGAACGGGGCGGTCAGAGGGAGGTCGGAGGGAGGTCAGAGGGAAGTCAGAGGGAGGTCAGAGGGAGGTCAGAGGGAACAGAGCCAGGTTTGGGTGCCTCGCGTCCCCTCCATTCCTCCCCCTCTGGCTGTCCTGTTCCTTTCCCTGCCCTTGTAATTGGCGTCGCAGCAGCGGCAACTCCGCAGTGCTCCTTCCCATGCAGATGCCAGGAAGTGCTGCAAATGCGGAAGCCTAAGGCCTCGCGGCCCGGCACAGCATAGAGGGTAGGTGGGGGAATTACAGGGAAGGTGAGGTTTAAACCTGACCTTCCCCACATTCTTGCCCCTTGTGCCACTTAGCGGAGGGCTACAAAACACCAGCGTGGCAGGGGAAAAGGGGTTGTCGACTCTCCTTTTCCCTGCTGGTCAGCTGTTTTCCATTGATCAGCTGAGGAGCATGGGAGGGAGGAGGTCATAGGGAAGACACGGTTTATACCTTACCTTACTGACAATTTCCTGCCCCCTCTTGCCCCATGCTGACAATATGATTGCAAGTGTTGCAATTAATATTCTATGTAAATAAGGCCTCAAATATTACTGTATTTGGAGCTGGGAAGGAATTTTCCTTCAGGTCATACTGGAAAGCACTTTATGCCACAATGTTATACCCACTCATTATACCCACTCATTAAACTCAATGGAACTTGCTTCTGTGTCGACAGGTGTAGGATTATAATATAAAATAGTGTTTCACAGTTCTCCTTCCCTAGACCAGGGATGGGAAACTTGTGGTCCTCCAGATGTTGTTGGACTCAAACTCCCAGCATCCCTGGCCATGTTGGGTGGGAATGCTAGAAGATGGAGTCTACCAACATCTGGAGGAGCACAGGCCCCTCACCTCTGCCCTGGAGCATGAGACTTTACTTGCTCATGGGAAAAAGAAGAAATTCAAGGAAGTAGACTTGTTACATCTGCCTATTCCTAATCCCATCTTCTTATTGCCATGTTGCAGCCTCCTCATAGTTACAGGGAACAGAGGCAAGAAAACTATGGTTTTCTGCCAACCTCTCAGGTGTAATTCTGGGGAGTGAAATGCACAAATAGACTTAAGGTTTTGGGACCTATTTTAAGCAACATGCACAATCATAAGCTTGCTTGGTTTTTTTTCTTTGTTTGTTTTTAAATAACCTTGCTGGTTGCTGTCATTTCTGAAAGATAACCTTAGTCCAGCATTCCCCAACCTGGTAAAGCCATTGGCTTGAGTGTGCGCACCAAATAAGAGTGTGAAGTGAAGGTAATAATAATAATAATAATAATAACGATTTATTTCTTACCCGCCTCTCCATCTAGATCGAGGCGGGGAACAACAGCATGATAAAATACATAAAACTAATTAAAACATGACAAATATTATTAAAACTGCATTAAAACATCCTAAAACATCATTAAAACATCCTAAAACATCCTAAAAACATTCTAAAAATTACACTGGATATGCCTGCCGGAAGAGAACAGTCTTTATAGCTTTCTTAAATTCTAAAAGACTGTTAAGTTGACGAGTCTCCTCCGGCAGGTCATTCCACAGTCTGGGAGCGGCAGAAGAGAAGGTCCTCTGGGTAACAGTTGTCAGCCTAGTCTTGGCCGACCGCAGTAAGTTCTTCCCAGAGGACCTGAGCGTGCGGGGCGGATTGTACGGGAGAAGGCGATCCCGCAGGTAACCTGGACCCAAACCATGTAGGGCTTTAAAGGTAATGACCAACACTTTATACTTCGCCCGGAAACTAATTGGCAGCCAGTGGAGCGATTTTAAAGCTGGCGTAATATGGTCACTCCTAGATGTACCGGTGACCAACCTGGCTGCCATATTTTGAACTAGTTGAAGTTTCCGGACTAGGCACAAAGGTAGCCCTATGTACAGCGCATTGCAGAAGTCAAGCCTCGAAGTTACCAGCGCGTGCACCACCATCTTTAGGTCTTCCAACTCTAGGAAGGGGCGCAGCTGGCGTATCAGCCGAAGCTGATAGTAGGCACTCCTGGCCGTCGCATCTATCTGGGCTGTCATTTGGAGCGACGGATCCAGGAGCACCCCCAAGCTGCGAACACAGTCTTTCAGGGGGAGTGTAACCCCATCCAGAACCGGTTGACACACCTCCAAACCCAGGTTGCGGCCTTTGACAGCAAGCACCTCCGTCTTGTCTGGATTCAGCTTCAGTTTGTTTTTCCTCATCCAGCCCATTACCGCCTCCAAGCATTCATTCAGAGGAGACACACTATCCTTAGCTGACGATGTTGTCGAAGGCATAGAGAAATATATTTGGGTGTCATCAGCATACTGATAGCACCCCGCCCCATGCCTCCGGATGATCTCTCCCAACGGTTTCATATAAATGTTAAACAGCATTGGGGAAAGGATGGCACCTTGCGGTACGCCACACAGCAGCTCCTTCTTTGCAGAGTAGCTATCCCCAAGCATCACCATCTGGAACCTGCCCGAGAGGTAGGACCGGAACCACTGAAGCACAGTGCCCCCGATTCCCAATCCCCTCAGGCGTTCCAGAAGGATACCATGGTCGATGGTATCGAATGCCGCTGAGAGGTCCAAAAGTACCAACAGGGACACACTCCCCCTGTCAATACCCAGGCGTAGATCATCCGCTAAGGCGACCATAGCAGTCTCAACTCCGTATCCCGCCCTGAAGCCAAGGTAAAGATCAATCCCTATGAGATTGTCACAGAGAAGGGACAGAGAAGAGATATCAGAGAGAGAAGGAGCAGGTAGAAGGACAGGGTAAGGATAAACAGAAGATAGTAGTACAAAACCCCAGCAAGTATGGCAATTAAGGTGAGCTGAACAACGGACAGTGCTAAGAGGAAGAAAAATGAAGAAAGAAAGCAATCCTAAAACTAGAGAGGGGGGAGAAATTTTGTTTGCTTTGTTTTAAAAGGTGAACTTCCCCAATTTCACACTCTCAAACCAAACTGAAACTGTAGTTTCGCACTGAAATTCACACTTCTTCAAATTTTGCAATGGAGTTCTCCAATCAAAAACCAAATCCAAAAATTAAGGATTTGTGCAAGCAAAAATGCATAATTAGTGAAAATAATGTTTACAACAAACATGATAGAAAATTGCTTGCAAAATATGGGCTGTTAGTAGCTGAGTTTTGTGTTTGATGCTTTGAAGTATTAGGATAAGAAGATGAGGTACATCACACAAGTTTTTGAATAGCATTTCCAAACCTAGAAGTTCTCTCCTGCAGTATTTATCGAGAGGAAGGGCATCTCTAGTCAGGTGAAGGTTCCTCTTTTCCATAAGAGAGCTCTTGAAATTCATGTAATAATACAGAGTTGGTGTCAGGGATTTAGAAGACTCTCGGCCTTTACAAGAAAATATAAATGTGACAAATGACCAAAAAGAAAGAGGAGGGGCAGAAAAGGGGGGGGGGAATGTGGAGAAGTGATTTGATTGTTCAGTTGTAGTTGAGTTGCAAGAATGTATACTTTATTTAAACTGATGTCTTAAACATTGCTGAGTTAGAAAAATCTACAGAGGTTTCGTATGCTAAAAAATGAGCTATGCATAGGACTGCTGAAATCTGTCTATGTGTTTACAAGAAGACAGATTCTCCTGTATGCATAATAGAACTTTGAGTGGCATATGTGAGCATCTTTGTTTTGCTATGTCTGGTGTGTGCTGTATCCATCCCCCCCCTTTTTTTCTTTTTCTTTTAGTTTCCTAGCTTGGTTTATCACCAGGGTTTTATTATTATTATTATTATTATTTGTATAACATCTGAAGCACAGATGTAAGGAAGAAAATAAAAGTGTTTTTGTCAAAGAGAACAAATTTCCAGCAACTGATATTGTTCTTGTATTTATTGTGTTTGCTGAAAATGTAACCCAGTTTGGAGAATAGTATCAAAAAACCACCTGAGTTACTCTTTTGGATCTCAAAGAAAAAAAATTGAGTGGTATTTAACAATAAAAAGATAATCTTTCTTTCCATATGCTAGAATGTTCTTTTACACTGAAACCAAGCCTCTGATTTGTTTATTTGATTTGTACCCCATCTTTCTTCCAAAAAAATTTCACTCAAGGTGGCTTACAGAACCAATTAAAATTGATTAAAACAATACATTAAAATGCAATAAAAAAATCACAATTACAGAATATATATTAGTATTAAAAATAGTACTTTGCCCACCATACCCACTTACAGGTTAAAGGCCTTCTTAAATAAAGCAGTCTTTCCCTGCTGGTGGAAGGAAATCAAAGAAGGAGCAAACCTACCCTCCCTTGGGAGGGAGCTACGTAGCCTGGGAGTGGCTACCAAAAAGCCCATCTCTCAGGTCATTTTTGAAGGTGCTGGTCTCGAAAGAAAGACCTTTCCAGATCTTAGGAACTGGTCAGGCTCATATGGGAGAAGGCAGTCGCCCAGTCCCAAGCCATAACCAGCACGTTGAGTTCTGCCTGGAAACAGACCAGTAGCCAGTGAAGCTGTTGTAACGCGGGAGTCATATGCTCCCTGTAACTAGCCCTGTTCAACAGTCTTATTGCAGGCATTCTACTTAGATAAACTGAAGTTTCTGAATAGAGCATGATACAGTAGTCCAAGCAGGTTGTGACTAAGGCATGTGTGACCATAGTCAGATCAAATGTTTCCAGGAATGGGCACACTTGGCACACTAACCTCAGTTGTGCAAACACACTCCTCGCCCCCAGCGAGACCTGGGCATCCAGGTTCAGGGCTGAGTCCAAGAGTACACCCAAACTGTGAGCCTGAATCTTCAGGGGGAGTGTAACCCCATCCAGCACAGGTTGGGTCCCTATTCCCTGACCTGCCTTTTGACTGACCAGGAGCACCTCTGTCTTGTCTGGATTAAGCTTCTGGTTGTTTGCCTTCATCCAGTCCTTTATGGACATCAGCCACCAATTTAGAACCAGAACAGCTTCCTTGGATTTAGATAAAAAGGAGCCAGTATGGTGTAGTGGTCACAATGTTGGGCTGAGAGTTGGGGGATCCAGGTTCTAGTCCCCACCTGGCTATGGAAGCTCACTAGGCAGCTTTGGGCCTGTCACAGAGTCTTAGCCCAACCTACCTCACAGGGTTGCTATTGTGAGGATAAAATGGAGAGGAGTGCACTGCCTTGAGTTCCTTGGAGGAAAAAAGGTGGGATATAAGTGCAACAAATAAATAAAATTAGAGAAAGAGTTGGGTGTCATCAGCGTACATCTCTCCATGGTGGATAAGATGGAACCTTGAGGGACACCACAGGGCAATAGCTGCAGCTTCTAACAGGAATCCTGTAGCACCACCTTCTGAGATCTCCCCTCTAAGAAGGACTGGAGCCGCCATAAAACAATGCTTCCCAGCTCCATCTCACTTCAGAAGGATATTATGGTCGATCGTATCAAAAGCTGCCAGGATCTAGCTAATCCATCTCATCCAGAAATCCCTGGATTAATATTGTATAGCAATAGATATGTTCAGTTATAACAATGAGCATATAAGTACCTCAACATTTTTTTAAAAAAAAAGCTTCTGGCTTTTTTTGCTTTGAAAATGACTTCCCATATGCATAAAATATTTTAGAGATAGGCAAACTTCCCTCAGTTTAATTTGGAAATGCTTCCAACAATTACAAGTTAGACACATTTGAATACTGAATCACATAATGTTTCAGCAACAGTGCTATCTGTAATGGGTATACAAGATAGTTTGCTTCCCACCCTCCAAGAGAAATGCTGGGCTCAGTTCAGTTCACATACCTTTGTGAAGGTGCAGATCCATATAAAGATAGATAGCAAACATATGAAAAGAAAGGGTTCTAGCCTAGCCTTGCCTCTTCTATATTTTTATGTGAAGGGGGTGTCATATTGATCTGGTTCTCATGATCATTGCAGCCCACTGTGGCTTATTTATTTAAACCATGGGTTGTGATGTGTTCTGGCAGCCATTTTGAATATCCAAGAAATGTGCTGAAATGTTTAAACATAGCACAGGACATGGAGCAGCCCATGGGTAATGCCCTCTCTATGTAAAATTGATTCTGGAACTGAAATCCTAATAAGTGGAAATTTGCTGGGTTGATAGGCAATATTCAAAATGCGGATTTGATGTCGCACTTGCCCATCAACGCTCCATGCCCATTCCTGTGCATCATGTCCACTGCCGCATCGAATGATGAGTAACACACAGACGACAGATGGTCAGGGATAAAGTCATTAACCGCCTCTCTATGCAGGAAGGAAAGGTTGTGTATCGACCAATATTCCCCTACCGTCTTTTTGGGAACTATGCCCAATGGAGAAACCTGCAAATTGGGAATAGGCAGTTGAAAGAAAGGGTCAATCACTCCGCCAGATTGCACCTCTTTGTCTATTTTTTCCCTAACTAAATGTTCCAGAAAAAACACAGATTTGTGTTTTTTTGCGGATGTAGATATGTGTGGTCCTAAAAAGGGGATATGAAATCCTTCCTTAAAGCTGAGCTCCAAATATGCTGCATCTGGGCGGTTTAGGTAGTCCTTCAACAATCGGCATAAGGTACTTAACTTAATTGGGCTGGGGCCCTTTTGGCGGTGGCTGTTGTCCACCCAGTTTCCTGCCCCCCTGTCCATTCCTGAAATTTCCCCTGCCCCCTCTAGTCCTGGGGCAATTTGCTGCTGGGTGTTGGCTGTTACACACCAGTCATTCGTGATGATAGCGGCATTGTGGGCAGTTGCAGTTGCCCCTTGATCTGTACTCCCAGCAGGGTAGGCGGGATTGAACCCCCTGCCCCACACCCCCTCTAAAAGAGAGGTGGGCTATTGCTTAGACAGTAAATGTCCAGTATCGGCCTGATCACCAAATCCCAGCCATGCAGGGGTCATAAATTGGAGCCAAAGATCATGATCTTTGGCATCCCAACACAATGTATGATCGTATGTGGCTCTACGACAGAATGATTTGTCATACACAAGCCAAGCCCCTCCCTCGTATTCCGTAGATGTGCAGAAAATCATATCCAAATATTTCATTAATATGCTGCCCCATTCAGGAAAACTTTGCTGCAGCACACCCATGTAAATTTTAAAAAACCCGCGAGCCAATTGACCCAGTTCCTAGCCACTCTCTTGCGTCTCAGTCTCTCTAAATCTTTATCTGCACTTTTGCCTTTCTCACTGCTTTTGACCTCATGCTGCAGCGAGAATATATCAATGTATTCCCCTTTCCAGATTTTCTCCCTAGTAGCTTGTAAAAGATGATAACCCAAGGGGGCTGCTGTGCTCCCAATTGGAATGGCATCAAGGCTGACTCCTGCTAGGGGATCACTTAGACTGGACATTATGACCTGATCACTGGATATTGTGCCCCCCGCTGGACCTTGCCATACAGCTGCACATGCAGAAGCAATGAAGGGGTTGGCTGCGAGAATAGTGGCAGGCTCTCAGAACCAGAAGGAGTTATGGGAGTAGTATGTAAGCTACCTTCCTGTACTGTAGCCATGTATGCAGGAGGGGCCTGTAGTGTAGGCATATGCCTAATTTGTTGTGTAGGGGTCTGTTCTTCCTTTACCAGATTCCTTTGAACACCTAATGTTGTGTATTGAGCATTCTGTTGACCCAGGGGTGTGTTATCCATCATTGTGGGTACTGGCCACCCCATCCCTGCCAGCCAAGGATACCAGCCCCATGGAGGCGTGTTGCCCCAGCTTAAAATAGGCTGGATGAATGTGTTTGGTCTTATCTCACCTGACTCGCCTTGCATTGTCAATCCGCTTTCCTGGGCCGAGTGTGTTGTTATTGTGGATGCTGGGGCTGCTTCAGCACCATCTGCTGGTAATGGCTCTGCCACAGACCTGATCGGGATCTGTACTGGCACTGAATGTACAGTTGGGGCTGTACCTGAGCTGGAAGATGCCTCAATTGCATCCAGACATGCTGCAACAGAAAGCAATAACTGGTCCTGCTTCTTTTTCCTAGTCTGGCGGCCCATGCCCGGTACTATAGGGTTACTAGGACCCCCTGGGGGAGGTCTGATTCTTTTATCTTGCTCCACAGCTTGAAATCTGTTTAAAATGGCCTGAATATCTGGGTTAATTTCCTCATCAGCTGAGGATGCATGTCTTTCTCTTGCCCTTTTAGGTGGCGGTAGGGGGGCTTTCTCCTTTCCTTTTTTCCACCCTCCCTTTTTTTTGGTGGCATTGTTATTGTATGATAATAGTGCCTAAACTCCAAATCTGAATTATGTGTTCAAATTAATAATAATTTTCCTTTAATACCCTAAATATATTGAATATACCTAATCTCACCAGCAAACAATTACTGCCTTCACAGGCACCAATTTTCACAGACCCTTTTCCAGGCTGGTGTGGTACTTAAAGTTGGCCTGTTCCTTGTAAAAGGCCGATCCAGAGGGCCAGGAAAATCCCCTCCTACAGGGCCCAGCTACCCCACCCACAATCCTTTCCCCCATAGGGTAATAAGATAAGCAAACACCATGCACCGTACGTTCTATGTGGAATGAAAACTGACCACCACCCACTGGTAATCCCTTGTTGATTCAAGGGATTCCACTCTCTTAGTCTTCTAGATATACTGTAGGGGGGGGCTACAGACTGCGTGTCCCACAGGCCAAAGCATGCAACTAGGCCTCTTCTATTCCCACTGCGCCACATGGCGTGCTTCTTGGTAGGCCCCATGCTGCCAAATCGCGGGCGTGGTTGGTTGCATTTGGGCGGATCATCTGATCTACCCTCTACCAAACCCACGTGGGTCCCAGGCAAATGTCCGTCACAGACTGGAGTATTGTAGCAGTGATCCTAGCCACGATCGGGCAGACGGCTGCGCCAACCCTCCAAACTTGAGGCCTCACAGGCCTGAAGCAAATGCCCTGGTGAGGGCTGGTGGCGGTAAGTTGGCGTCCGTTGTTCTTCGTCCACGCTGCGTTAATGCCCATCCTCCAAATCCTTGTTGTTCCAATCCTCCTCGGCTCGCTCTCCATCCCATGCTGTGCACATCCTCTGGCAAGAGCAGAGCCGCAAAGAATGTGGCGGGGAGAAGCTTCGGACCCATATATAGGCGTGAGGCCCTCTCCTCCCTGCTGGAGCAAATCCAGAGGCAGCCAATGGCCTGCCTCCATGTATCCCTTCCCATCCCCACCCGCAACTGCCTCCCCATGCCCCAGCAAGCTGGGTGTGGTTGGAAAGCCTTTTTTCTGATTCACAAAAGCATTGGTACCTGACCTGTTGCTTTTAGAGTTTTTAACTTAGATTATTATTGTTATAGCTTAAATTATTTTATTGTGATAGTAGGATTTTATTGTTGTTTTACTGGTACTTGTTCTATCAATATTCTAAGTCACTTTGTGTACCTTTGGAGAAAGGGTGGATTGCAATGATTCCAAATGTAAATGCATTAGTTTCCCAACATGTCCATTATAACTTATAATAGGATTACTCTGCAAGTTAGTTGAACTTAGCTGCTATTGAAATCACTGGGACTTAAGTTATGACTAACCTGCCTCATTGATTTCAATGGCAATTAAGTTCATCTAAGGTCAGATCTACACAGAGCAGGATATAACACTTTGAAAGCGGTTTGAAAACAGTATATGGGGTGTGTCATGGGCCCCAACACCTGTCAATACCATTATAAACTGGAGTGTAGAATTTGCCTAACTGACTTTGGATCCAGCTCAGAGTGACTGAGAAACAAAAGCTATCAGAGCCAGGTGTGTGATATGAAAGGGAGCCGCTTCTATCAACTTTGTACTTTTCCCTCCGTGCTTCATCTTATTACACTTCTGTTTCTCATTGGCATATTAAGCGCTTCAACAATAAGTGCACCAGGCAAAGTCAATTTTTAATTAGATGAGCCATGGAAAAGCACACCTGCCAGGACGGAAAGACTTTAGCCAAATATTTCCAAGTGATGCATGAGTACTCATAACCTGCCAGCGCAGTGTGATTTCAAAGGTGGCAGAAAGCTACCTGAACCCATTTTACTCTGTTCTAATCAACCAGTCTTAAGCCTCTGCTGTCTGACAATTTTGTCTCCCGCTCTCTTGTAGAGCATATTGCCCAGGAATAGGCTAACCTCAAAAGACCAGGTTGGTAATGACTAATGAAATAATACTTGTAATCAAAACAAGACAGCTTTTGAGCCATGTCTGATATTGTAGCCCAAACACATCTCAACAAAGCAATTTTCATACGCTAAAGGTGCCTTCCCCTGCAAAATGAATTTGAACAAAATAAATAACTAAAATGAAGAAAGAGAATGGGGTTTTTTGACCTTATTTTTTTCCATCGCCATTAGCAACTCCTTTTTAAGACCATGCTTCTGGTAGACGGAGATCCGGAGCACAACTTTCTTCTGATCAGCCACAAAGAACTTTTTGCAGAGCGTCTGTTGAGCTCAGCTAGTAAGCACAATTTATAAAACAATGAATGACTAACCCCTGTAACCATTTTAATGACCCTAAAATAAAGTGCTTAGAGCAACATCTGTCCCAGCAGCTGGGTTCTCTGCATGAGTGGGCAGAGCGACACATTGGGACAAATTCTGTTCTCCCTTTTGACAGAAACAATTGCAGCAGATCATTTTTATCGTAATCAATTTAGGTACAGTTTCTTGGAAACCATCTGTGTAGTGTTCATAGATTGTGCTTAAGAATTTAAATGTGTATATTTTGGGTTGCTTGATGTAGCATCTGCTAATGACCACATAAGTTCTACTTTTTATGCAGAAAGCTGTTTCCTTGTAAAGGGATTAGTAGAATGACTACTTGATTTTATCCTTTTAACTACCCCATAAGCAGCCACAGCTTGAATGGCATTCGCCACTGAACGCAAGTTGCAGAATTAATTGCATTTCTGAGCCAGAGTTGAAGTCAGAAGGATAACAAAGAAATATAATAAAGCCATTCCACTAATGCTATCTCAAATCAGTAATTTAAAATTAATATATGTTTTGTACAGGCCATTTAAATTAAAGAAAGGGAAAAAAGCCTTTTTAGATAACAGCTACTTTCCCAATTCTCGCCCGGCTTTCATATTGTCCTTTATTGCTTTTTGTTTTGTTTTGTTTCCTTAGCAAGTTATTAAAATAAAGGAGCTTAAAAAAAATCAATACAACATATTGTACTTGCCAGGTTTATTTCAGACCTATGCTAAAATATAATTTCCCTAAAATAAGAGAAAATGTTTAAAAGACTATAATGACTCTCTTGGAAGAAAGAAAATGAGTGTTTTCTTTGAAAGCAAAGGTTTTTTAATTTTTTTAAAAAGAATCCTCCATTGCTATTCTAATTCTTCCCAGTAGTTTATATATAAAATAGGCTCTCTGGTCCAAGGTACAATGTAGAGTAAGCAGGAACAAAAAAGCAGGAGGCACCTCTTAGGGAGCAGTCATCACACCCCAATATTTCAAATCACATGTGGTTATTCTTCAGAGACATCTTATCCCTGGTTCTTGTAGCCTAAAACAGATCAATAACACCAATTGTTCTTAGACTGCACTGGATTTATGAGTGTGTGGTTAATTTTATCATTGAATCTTGCTGTGAATCTTGCACTCCGACTAAAACCATTTGCCACCCTTCTCCATGAAACCTCAAACAATATCCAATCCGTTGTAGTAACTCTGAGCCATCCACCTGGCATAGATCTACCGAGCTATCCAGACAGCCATGAGTCAGTACCCACGAAAGCTGCTCATGGAGGAAGCACTACTAGGTACACTTACTTGGGAGTAAGATCCACTGAATGTCATCAACGGCAGCCTCCCTCCCAGGGCAAATAGCAGCTTTGGGAGGGGTGATTTTCATTTGGGCTATGAAGCAGTGGGGGATGTTAAATTCTCCTCCCTGTATGCTTTAGGCTTGATCTTAATCAGGCTGCCTAGGAACTGCTTTTTTAAAACAATCCGGATGGATGAAATGCAATTATGCATTTGATATACCAGTTAATTTGGTGCTATGTAGGACATCTGCATAGGATTTGGATAGTATAATTTGACATGCAATCCAAATCCTGTATCTAGGAAGTGCAAGATGCTCTCTTCCCTCCAAAAATCATTGATAAGCAAGATGGGGAAGGGAGAAGCCTGCCTGAGCCCAATGAATTTTGGAACATTTGCTTACAATTTATTTACAACCTTGTTATTGAGAGCTCTGTGCTTCACAGGCAACCAATACTTGGAATATGTCCAAATTAACATGTATACTGGGGCAGGTGGTGGCAGTGGTGGTAGTGGTGAAGTGTGTGCTTCTAGTATATGCATATACACTTGATTTCTTCAAACCACCCATCCCTTTTTTATGGCAGGTCAAATGCAGGAATCAGGCATACGTTATTTGATAAGAGTGTATTACCGTAAGGCCTATCTTCACATAGGCCTACATTGCTACAAATGTACCTCAGTAATCCCAGTTTACATGGTACATCAGATGTTGGGATGTGTGCATAATCCAGCTCCCTCCATCAGCAATGCCTGATATGTGAGCATGTAAGCCAAGGAATGGACTGTGAGCTTCTAAAATTATGTGGATCACTGTATATTTCATCTTGTTTAAAAAGATCCACTGATACATTTTCTTCCACTCCAACATCAGCATAGTAGTTAAACTGCCCTAAACAGTGCATCGTAGTCTGATCCTATGCATATTTACTAATCTTATGCATATCCATACAGGGCTTACTCCTAGGTAAAAATCCATAGAATTGCTGCTCAAAAGTGCAATCCGATTCGTATTTATTTGGAAGAAAGTTCCACTATGTCCAATGGAGTTACTTGCAGGGAAGAGTGTGCCCCAGATTGCCATCTTAAACAAACTCTCACAGATGTTTAAATCTATGTACACATCATGATTCTGTATTTGCAAAGTGTGTTTATTTGATGCTCACGGCTCTAAAGAGGGATTGCTGAAAATCATATCCAATGTCAATCAAAAGGAATGCCAAGAATATTCTCAGGATCTGTCATTGCCTTGTCTTTGCAAAGAAACAGAATATCTGGGGACAATGAATAATGATCTCTGCTTTGTTCTTTGTTATATATTTAACTAGTGCATTTATTCCAACATTCGTTATTTGGTGAAGTCACCTGCAGCATATAGCTGTAATAAGCTCTCAGTTGCACTGGCTCACCTTTATTTCTTTGCTTTGTGTATCACACAGCTCTGTAATGAAGTCTCCAGGACAGCAGCACCAAGGCACTGTATTTAGGCATGCACTGCCTTGCTCAAAAGCATGGTTTGAAAGGAACGGACATTTCTCACCCCAAATCTCCAGACAGTTGCACGTTCTGAACACTGACATTGCACCTGATGCATCTTTTAGAATGAACCCCTCAGACTAAAATGCTGGGAATGTTGACCTTCCCTGAATGACTGACTTTGCAAGTAGTCACTTGCACAGCAGAAGGGGCAGCTCTATCATGATTGAAAAGAGAGAGAGAGAGAGAGAGAGAGAGAGAGAGAGAGAGAGCTGTCTGACATATTCCAATTCTATGCATAATCCATATCCCTCCATCCAGCCAGGATTGAAGAAACCTGGGCTCAAATCTCCAGTCAGCCATGAAACCCACTGGGTCACCTTGGGTCAGCTACTAGCTCCCACTCCACCCCAGAGGGTTCTTGCAAGGATCAAATGGGAGCAGGAAGATCTCTAGATGGTGATGTTTCTCACCATAGGTGGGCATATCAATTGACGCTCGATAGGGGTAAATTGGCAAATATACAGTTTTCCCAAAAATTGTCATGTTTTCTGCTGCTTAGTGAGCCTTTTAAATATAAAACAAACATCACCCAAATATTAGAAATCTGATTATTAAAAGTGTTGACAGCAGAGCCTACAGTACCTAGAGAGGAAGGAAGGAATCAAAGAAACCTCATTCCTTTTGACAGACTGACAGTGCAATCCTGTACATGTTTACACAGAAGTAAGTCTACTGAATTCAGTGGGACCTACGTCTATGTAAGTAAGTACAGGATTGTAGGCTCAGTTACAGGAAAGGGACAATCATGCAGTAGGAATGCAACTTCTGCTTCCCATTTTCTTCTCAGTGGCATCCCTCCAGGTCATTTCTCTTCACTCAATAAACTTTGGGGTTTGTGGGTCCATCCTACCATTGAGAGAACCAGGTCATTGACTGATCCATACAATCATACCATTTTAGCCATAAAGGTAATCTCGTATGGACTTTTGTCAAATGCAATACTTGAAAGGTTGTCACACAGAGGAGGGCCAGGATCTCTTCTCGATCAACCCAGAATGCAGGACACGGAATAATGGGCTCAAGTTACAGAAAGCCAGATTCCGGCTGGACATCAGGAAAATCTTCCTGACTGTTAGAGCAATATGACAATGAAACCAATTACCTAGGGAGGTCATGGGCTCTCCCACATTAGGGGCATTCAAGAGGCAGCTGGACAACCATCTGTCAGGTATGCTTTAAGATAGATTCCCACATTGAGCTGGGGGTTGGACTCGATGGCCTTATAGTAGGGCTGTGCACGGGCCCCCAATCTGATTTGGATCTGGATCTGTCAGGTCCAACTCAGGACCGATTCGCTTTGGATCTATTTGGACCTCCCCCGATCCAATTCCGATCCAGATCTGAAGCAAGATTTGGATCTCCGAATCGAGATTCGGATGCCTCATTTTCCCCATAGACTTGCATTGGGGGAAAGAAAGGGCTATAGCTTCTTTATTTTAAAAGATATAAACTTGGGCACATTGCAGATGGGTTGTAGGTACTCATGTGTGCCAAATTTCAGAAACAGGTGCAAGCATCTAGTGGCTATGAATTTTTGAAAAATGATCAAGAAAAGTCTATAACTTCTTTATTTTTTAAGATACACACATGAAAGTTGGGCACAAAAATGCAATTTTCCAGGCAATCCAGAAGCGCTATCTTTCTCATTTTTCAACATACACACATGAAACTTGGACACAGTGCAGATGGCATGTAGGTAGTCATGTGTGCCAAATTACAGATACAGAGGTGCAGACGTTTGGTGGCTATGATTTTTTGAAAAATGATCACTTTGGCCTGTGTTTTCCCCATAGGGTTGCATCGGGGGAAAGAAAAAAATGCCTCTAACTTCTTTATTTTTAAAGATAGAAACATGAAACTTGGGCACATTGCAGATAGCATGTAGGTACTGCACCTGCACAATTGTCCAATGTTACGTGTCTGGATTGTAGGGATGTGCATTGAATTGGATCCAATGTCCGATTCAGAGACTTGGCCACATTGGAGATTACATGTTCCTTGACATGTGTGAGAAATTTCAGAAACATAAGTGCAGGAGTTTTGTGGCTATGAATTTTTTACTTTAAAAGTTCCAAAAGTTCCAAAACGGAGGGCTTGACAGCTGTCAAACAGCATCCCCGCCTTCTCCCCCCTCCGTTTTGGAACTTTTAAAGTAAAAAACATCATACCATAAAACTTCTGCACCTATGTTTCTGAAATTTCTCACACATGTCAAGCAACATGTAATCTGCAATGTGGCCAAGTTTCATGGTTCTATCTTTAAACATGAACAAGTTGAAGGCATAACTGTATTCACCCCCACTCCCACCCATTTTTCAAAAATTAACTACCGTCAAAGGCAAACACCTATGTTTCTAAAATTTCTCACCCATAAGTACCTCAAACCCATCTGCAATGTGGCCAAGTTTCATGCTTCTATCTTTAAAAGTAAAAAAAGTTATAGGCATTTTTAAAACACAATAATAGGCTATGGGGAAAATCATTCAAAATGGCTTCTGATTCTAAAAACAAAGGTCTGGTTTTCAGATCGGAATCAGATCTGAAGTGATTCAAGGGACGGCCGATTTTATCCAATATGATATAGGTCAAAATTAGACATCCCAATTCCGATTCCGAAACGATTTTCCTGGCCGTGCACATCCCTACTGGATTGTATCTTGAAAAATAAGAAAATTACTAGCACTTGTGGATTGCCTGGAAAATTGCAGTTTTAAAAATCCTTGTGAGTTAACACCTGCACCTCTGTGTCTGTAATTTGGCACACAAAAGTATCTACATGCCATCTGCAATGTGCCCAAGTTTCATGTGTGTATCTTGAAAAATGAGACAATTATAGCACTTGTGGATTGCCTGGAAAATTGCATTTTTAAAAATTCCTTGCAAGTAAACGCCTGCACTAATGTTTATGAAATTTGGCACACATGAGTATCTGCAGCTCATCTGCAATGTGCCCAAGATTCATTTTTATATCTTTAAAAATAAAGAAGTTATAGCCCTTTCTTTCCCCCAATGCAAGTCTATGGGGAAAACACTTAAAATGCTGTTCGAATCTCCAGATTGATCCAGATCGATTTGAACTGAACCGATCAGATCCAGATTGATTTGGACCTCCCCGATCCAATTCAGATCCATTTTTTGGAGGTCCGAATCACCCTGATCCACTTCAGATTCGGGATCTGGATCTGTGCACAGCCCTACCTTATAGGCCCTTTCCAACTCTACTATTCTCTGATTCTCTGATTCTATAACATCTAAGTAAAACATATTTGGATAGATTTTCTCATCCCACAGTGTGGCTTCCTTTTCAAACATCCCCCTAACTGAGTGATGGTGGGTGGAGTCACATGGTAGTAACCATTGTTGTGGGTCACATAGATAATTTATTATTGTTGTGTGATTATTACAATAGTAACCTTGCTTGCATATTATTATTATGTATTGGTTAATTTATTCACTGCTACCAGGATGCATAGCACCTTACAGAGTTTCATTGGCAAAAATAGACATGGAGCATGCAATCTAAAATAGACAATGGATAGTGAGGATGAGGGGACAGAGAGGTTGGGGGGGAGGAGAGAGAGCGAGAGAGAGAGAGAGAGAGAGAGAGAAGGGTACAGAAAGTTCACAAACATTACCCATCAGTGAGGAGGACATTTCACTTAATGAGCCTAGGACGTGATGACCACTGTGCCGACAGGTTCTGTGTATCTACCCAGCAATTTATGTTACTTCTTATATTAAAACTCTGCTGAATGGAAGCAAATATCAGAAGGAAAATGATTTTCTGGCGATTTCAATGATCTTCCAAAGGAAACACCAATCAAATTGTCAAGAAAAGGGTATCATAGAATCCTATGCTTAAATTTCATTGGGATAAGTGGATTTGTGATATTTGAACTTTTCTTCAACATTATGTATATGTATATGTTTCTGGAATGATGGTGGTAACTTGCTTTTTGACTATTCAACTCAAAGAAGAAAAACAGAGGTCCCATTAAACTACAGCCTTTTGGGGTAAATTGGCAGTGTAGGGTTCATTTGACATACCATACCATCCTGTCCTGTCAGAAGCCTTGATGAACTGAAGCTCCTATATTTTGTTTATGTCATCCTTCCTGTGCAAATATAAGAAGAACTTTTTCTATTATAACACAGAGTTGCTAAGCATGACGATACAATTATTCCTTCTAAAGATGCAACTCACTTTTTTTCTGTTTGTGGTGCCTAATAAAAATAAATTTGATTATGTTTTAGTCAGAATTGATTTCATTTTGGCTTCTCATGTTTCAACCCATAGTAGATATATGGAAATACATGCTTTGGCACATTAGTTTATACAGCATTTTGCTTGCTGTATAATTCAGACTAACACAGCATGACTTACTAATATGCATCATAACATTTCTTCTTTTTTAAACACACACACACACACACACACACATTCCAGGAAAAATTGGGGGAGGGGAAGAATTAGATAGTAGCTCCTCATTAACAGAGATTGCGCATAACCCATCTGAAAAGCAGGTGGGTTTGGCAGATGGATAGAAAGTAGTAAAGCGGATATATCAATAGAATTTGCAAGCTGGTGAATGCTTCCTGCCTGAGTTACTTTAGAGCAGTTTGGGATATTTCTATCTTCTATAATGACAAGTATATTTGCTTCGTCCAGATTTTAAAAACTATAGTTAACATAATTTCCCTTTTAGTTCTCAACTGCAAAACTCACTCTTTCAAATGAGCAAATTGTAGGAAGGAGGGCAAATATAGAATGAGGACATCAGAACGGACATACTGTGAGACCAATAGTCCATTCAGTCAGTATCATTTCTGATAACAACCGGGACCAGATGCTATTGGGGCATGCATGGAAATCTGCAAGACAATTACAGAGACTTTGATTCACTGTCGTTTACCTCCCACTTCTGCCAGCCGAAAGGTTGAGGGATACCCCAAAGATAAAGCTGAATCACCTGACCACCCACATAATGAGTCACTGGCCATTACAGCACTTAAGAATATGTCTAATCGTTTTACAAAAAAAATAAAAATAAAATATGACTTCACATTCACAGAAGTTCATTAAAATGAGTCCCACTCCTCAATAATGCATTGTGTGGGGGATAGGATTGGGAACTTTTGCATTAAGTCTATATCTCACTCATTATAAGACCTTTACAAGATTACCAGATGTATGTAATATCCATCTTTTTCTGCTCTTTTTCATCTTTTTCATTTAGACAATTAATGTCATATCAGATTCATCATCACCATCATCATCATCATCCTCGACCACCTTTTAACTTGTATTCACATACTGTTCATATCACACATTAGTGGTATTTATTCACTGAAAAGGAGCAATGCAGCAAGCCACTTTCCACTTTCCAGAGTCATGCACCATTCTCACATTTCAACTGAAACTTAGGAGATGTGGGCTTGCCTTCCATTTGTCAACTGTGCTTCCTTGCCCAAAACACAACCAGACTGTTTTTAATTATAAAGATCTCATGCACAACTCTTGCAATTGGGAACCACAACAGAAAATAATACCCCAGGGTTTTTTTTTCCACACAAGGTGAAAAAGTTTTGCTCCTCAGTCAAGCTTGTCAACTGTTGGATAACACTAAACAACAGAACAACATTTAGAAGCTCATATAGCACAAGCCCTGTTCAGACATGCACCTGAATGTGCAAGTGCTAAAACTGTGTAAAAGGCTGACCCTCTACAGGCTGGCCCTGCCCACTACATCCCCATATAAGACCGACTCTGACCCACTTGCATTGGCTGCCTGTACATTTCCAAGCCCGGTTCAAGGTGCTGGTTTTAACCTATAAAGCCTTACATGGCTTAGGACCACAATACCTGATGGAACGCCTCTCCCGACACGAATCTACCCACACACTACGATCAATATCTTGGAGGATGGCAACAAGGGAGACGGCCTTTTCAGTGGCGGCCCACCAATTCTAGAATGATCTCCCTGATGAGGCTTGCCTGGCGCCAACATTGTTATCTTTTCTGCACCAAGTCAAGACTTTCCTCTTCTCCCTGGCATTTAACAGTGTATGTTGAGGGGTTTTTTTTTCTTGTTGTTGTTGTTGTTGTTATTGTTTGACACAGAATAGTTGTTTTAAATGGATATTGCATTTATAATATGTTTTTTATGCTTTTTACGCTTTTTAAATTTTGTACATTGTTTTGTACATTGTGTTCAGGGTGGTGAGGGGTCTAACCCAGGCACCTTCTCCCCTGAATCTGATTTTAGAGCCTTCGGTAGTTCGCTGTGATGCCTTTAACGATCATTACTCAGATAAAATCTCTCGGATAAGAGCCGACTTAGATGCCATTGTTATAGCAGAGGCTGACAGTGGAGTGTCCAGTGACTCCGCGAGTAGGATTACACTTGATCAGTTTCAGTTGGTGAGTACCGAGGATGTGGACAAGGTACTTGGATGTGTGAGGAGGACGACTTGCCCTCTCGATCCCTGTCCTTCTTGGCTGGTTGTCCAGGGAGGAGATGCAGTTAGATCACATTTACAACATATCATTAATGCATCTCTCAGGGAGGGGAGCTTTCCATCATGTTTAAAAGAGGCGGTGGTAAGGCCGCTTCTAAAAGAGCCCTCCCTGGATCCCCTGGACCTTAATAACTACAGGCCAGTATCAAATCTTCAATTTTTGGGCAAGGTGATCAAGAGAGCGGTTGCCTTTCAACTCCAGGCAGTCTTGGATGACACTGATTTTCTAGACCCATTTCAAACCGGCTCCAGGGCAGGATACGGAGTTGAGACCGCTTTGGTCGCCTTAGTGGATGATCTATGCCTTAGTATTGACAGGGGGAGTGTGTCCCTGCTGGTACTTCTGGACCTCTCAGTGGCTTTCGATACCATCAACCATGGTATCCTTCTGGAGTGCCTGGGGGAATTGGGAGTCGGGGGCACTGTGCTTCAGTGGTTCCAATCCTATCTCTCGGGCAGGTTCCAGATGGTGATGCTTGGGGATAGCTGCTCTTCAAAAAAGGAGTTGCTATGTGGTGTACCACAAGGTGCCATCTTTTTCCCAATGCTGTTTAACATTTACATGAAACTGCTGGGAGAGATCATCTGGAGGCATGGGGCGGGGTGCTATCAATACGCTGATGACACCCAAATATATTTCTCTATGCCTTCGACAACATCGTCAGCTAAGGATAGTGTGTCTCCTCTGAATGAATGCTTGGAGGTGGTAATGGGCTGGATGAGGAAAAACAAACTGAAGCTGAATCCAGACAAGATGGAGGTGCTCGCTGTCAAAGGCCTCAACCTGGGTTTGGAGGTGTGTCAACCGGTTCTGGATGGGGTTACAACCCCCCTGAAAGACTGTGTTCGCAGCTTGGGGGTACTCCTGGATCCGTCGCTCCAGATGATAGCTCAGATTGATGCGACGGCCAGGAGTGCCTACTATCAGCTTTGGCTGATATGCCAGCTGCGCCTCTTCCTAGAGTTGGAAGACCTAAAGACGGTAGTGCATGCGCTGGTAACTTCAAGGCTTGACTTCTGCAATGCGCTGCACATAGGGCTACCTTTGTGCCTAGTCCAGAAACTTCAACTTGTTCAAAATATGGCAGCCAGGTTGGTCACTGGTACACCTAGGGGTGACCATATCACACCAGCTTTGAAATCTCTCCACTGGCTGCCAATTAGTTTCCGGGCGAAGTACAAAGTGTTGGTTATTACCTTTAAAGCCCTACATGGTTTGGGCCCAGGCTACCTGCGGGATCGCCTTCTCCCGTACAATCCGCCCCGCACATTTAGGTCCTATGGGAAGAACTTACTCAAGCCAGCCAGAACTACGCTGGCGAGTGTTACCCAGAGGACCTTCTCTTCCATCACTCCCAGACTATGGAATGGTCTGCCAGAGGAGATTAGACAAATTAGCAGTCTTCATGAATTTAAGAGAGTCATGAAGACTGCTCTCTTCCGGCAGGCCTTTACGGATGAATTTTAAGATGTTTTAATGATGCATTTTCTCTTGTTTTTAATTTTTTTAACTGTTTGTGATTCTTGTATTTTACATTGTGTTCCCCGCCTCGATCCGAAGGGAGAGGCGAGTTATAAATAAATATTATTATTATTATTATTATTATTATTATTATTATTTTAAATTATGAATGTTTTTAATTTTTGTAAACCGCCCAGAGAGATTTGGCTATGGGGTGGTATATAAATGCAATAAATAAATAAATGTGCACCAACTGCCACCCGCTCAGTCACCAACCTTGCTGTGTTGAATGGCGAGATCTCAAGGGGCCTTCTACTCACAGTCATTTTAATATGAGTTGAACTCTACAGGACTGGAGACTTTGATGAAGCGATTCCCAGAACACATGGTACATTCTACCTGCATTCAAAAGAATGCAAATAGAAAGCCCACCCCCTGCCGCTTTCAGAATTTGTCTCTCAATGTGCCAAGGTCAGGGATGTTTTAAGCCTCATGCATTCAGGTGAATGCCTGAACAGTGCAATACATTAAAACACCACCACCCCATCCCGGTTCATCTACACAATCACACCCTATGCTTCCTAGGAACTAGCTAGACCAGTTTTAAAGTTCACACTATGACTTCCCACTGCAATCCATTTCCCCCCTTGAAAACACAACACTTTGATAATAAATTGGTTGATTTCCAACAGAATTATAAATCAGCCAGGGAAAGGAAACAACGGCTTGTTGAATCCTAAGATAAGTTAACTGTAGACTGATAACAGGGAAAAAATCCTGTCCCATCCACATCTTCCCCCTGAAAAGCCTTTCCAAAAGGTTGAGGGATCCTCCTGAACATGGGCTAGGGTTGGGGGGGGGGTTGTTGAGAAAGGGGGAAATTGTCCCAAATCAGTCTTGGATCCTAAGATAAGTTAAACCTAAGGAAATTCAGAGAAAGCCAGTTTCCTCAATGCTCCTTCCTACAGCAACTTCCTGTGTCCACCTCAGTTTTCAGGAAATTAATGCATTAGAGTATGAGTTCCCCAAATCACCCCACACCCTTACATTGTCCCCACTTTCACCCAGCAGCAAGCATTTGGGGGGTTTCCCAGCTTCAGTGTAGTCCCCCCTCCTCTTTCTAAAAGGTTTAGTAACTGGCAGTAAGTAGGGGTGTGCACCGAATTGGGTCCGATCCATGATCCGGACCCAATCCGGCCGAAATCGGATAAAATTATCCGATTCCGATCCCCGCAGCTGGATCGTCCGATCTCATCTGATCCAATCTGAAAGGATCCGATCCGGATCGGAAAAGATAGGAGGATCGGACCTCAGACCTCCTCCCCCTCCCCCCACTCGCACTCCTTACCTGCTGCCTCCTCGCTACCATCCACTGCCACCTGCTGCTTCCGTACTACTGAGAAACAGGCCTTGTGGCCTGTTCCACAATAGAGCAACGGTGCGCTGGGTGACGTCATCACTCGGCATGCCCTCGCTCTACTGTGAAACAGGCCTCAAGGCCTGTTTCTCAGTAGTACAGAAGCAGCGGATGGCAGTGGACAGCAGCGAGGAGGTAGCAGGTAAGGAGCACAAGTGGGGGGAGGGTGGGAGGGAGGTGGAGGTCCCCCGTTACCTGCCGGCGTCCCGCGCTGCTGTCCGCTGCTTCCGTACTACTGATAAACAGGACGCAAGGCCTGCTTATCAGTAGTACAGAAGCAGCAGACGGCAGCGTGGGATGCCAGCAGGTAAGGAGCGCAAGTGGAGGGGGAGGGCCCCACTTACCTGCCAGGGCGCCCACTTCTATCTGCTGGTCCGTTCTACTGAGAAACAGGCTTCGCTGCCTGCCTCTCAGTAGCGCGCCTGTTTCTCAGTAGAAAGGATCTACGGATGGAAGTGGGCACCCCATCAGATAAGGAGCACGAGTGGGGGGGAAGGGGAGAGCCCCACTTACCTGCCGGGGTGCCCGCTTCCATCCGCTGGTCCTTTCTACTGAGAAACAGGCTTTGCTGCCTGCCTCTCTGTAGCGTGTCAGGTGATGCTGTCATCACCTGGCACGCTACTGAGAACTAGGCCGCGAAGCCTGTTTCTCAGTAAATTGGAACATTGAAAGGCAGCGGACAGAAGCAGGTGCCCCAGCAGGTAAGGAGCACGAGTGTGGGGAAGGGACAGGGAGGGAGGGAGGGAGGGAGGGGAAGTTACATCCCCACTCACCCTCCCCCATGTTTTCGCTGTAGGCTTGCATTGGGGGAAAGCTTTCTTTCCCCCAAATGGAAACCTATGGCAAAAACGCCTAAAATGGCATCTGATCCGAAAATCGGACGTCCGATTTTCAGATCGGAATCGGCTCCGAACCAAACCGGGAAGCCTCTGATCCAATCCGATCCAAGGCACCGGTTCTGGTTCCGATTCTGATTCCTATCCAATTTTGGGGGTCCATGCACACTCCTAGCAGTAAGGCTTAGTAACTGGCAGTAAGAGCTTAAGCTAAAATGTGTGAGGATTTTTGGGCCTGACCCCCTTGCTTTTGGCCTTACCCACCACTGGAATTTGGCTCCCAAGAGCTTCTCTGAAATGGAATTCGGCCCTCAGGCTGAAAGATGTTCAATAACCTGGCATTAGAACAGCTGAACAAACTACTGAAAAAACAGACCCCATGCCGAACATTTGGTTTGGTTTTGATGCTATTTGGTGACCTTTCACTCCCCTAAACATAGTTGCAGCTTTTCTGTGACATTTTCCTTCTTCACTCTCAGTGTGAGTGGACTCATTTGCCTAACTTGCTCTCCAACCCTATTGGTTATGGTGGCCTATACGACGCTAGTCAGAAGCATCTGTGGCACCCCACCAATAGACGTCAGATTGTGACATCATAAGGGTTGCTGCAGTCACTCAGGTTAAATGGTGATGTGGAGAAGTGAAGCCCAGGGCAGTAATGGAAAAGATTAAAAAGGAAAAAGGCATGAGGAGGAGAACTTCACGTAAACATGGCCTGTTTGTTAATAATGAATACTGAAAAGTGCACAGGGAAATAATTATTTATTTATTTATTTATTTATTACATTTGTATACCGCCCCATAGCCGAAGCTCTAATAGGATTAAAACAATTAAAAATTAAAACATAGGCACTTTTCTAAATTTTTAAAAGTGTACATAAAGACCCTGTTCAGACAATGCGCTAAGCCACGGTAGTTAAGCATTTGAGTGAATAAAACTAATGATAGAATCCACGTATATATCATTTGTGGGCTCTCATACAGGATAACAGCAGTATGTTATTATGTACTATCACTGGTTAATGTGAATCCATATTCCTTTGCATTTCCAATATGAGGCCCTTCATATTCTTCTTTGGAAAGATAGTGTGGTGTCAGAGAGAAAGGTGGTGAGGGGGAATAGAGGATGGTGTAAAAGAAGCAGAGCAAAACACATACGTCTGTTGCAACCAAGGCTTTTCATCAACATAATGTGTAATTCCTTGTGCAAAAATCAAAAGCATGCAAACTTTTCATTTTCTGCTGCTGCTCATATATTCTCTATCTCTTTAACTGGTAAATATTATTTTCTGAACAAAATCTATGACACCTGGCAGTTCTACAGCAGGAATGCTCCAAACGATGAGTTTTGGCATAAAGTAGGGTGACCATATGGAAAGGAGGACAGGGCTCCTGCATCTTTAACAGTTGCATAGAAAAGGGAATTTCAGCAGGTGTCATTTGTATGCATGCAGCACCTGGTGAAATTTATTTATTTATTTATTTAATTTATTAAAACATTTATATCCCACCCTATATCACAAGGATCTCTTCATCACAACAATTAAAGCTGCAGGAGCCCTGCCCTCTTTTGTATCTGGTCAAGAGGGCAGGGCTCCTGCAGCTGTTGTGATGAAGAGGGCATTTCATCAGGCGCTGCATGCATACAAATGGCACCTGCTGAAATTCCCTTTTCAATACAACTGTTAAAGATGTAGGAGCCCTGTCTTCCTTTCCAATAGGAGCCCTGTCCTCCTTTCCATATGGTCACCCTAGCATTAACCTGATTAACACAGATTCCCTGAGTTATTTCTGAAATGCAGTGAGAAGAGAATGTTCAACCATTGCATGCCAGAGATCTATGACTCTCGGCAAATCCTTGCTCATTTTGCACTCTCCTATGAATTTGGGAATCACTGAAGCATTTACTTAGCTGAGTTCTATTCAGCTCATTTTATGGACAAGTTAATTCCCATCACAGCTTTAAGCAGGACATCTCTGTCCTTGCCTGAGAAACCAAAATTGGCTTGGTCCCCTCCCCCATTACATGACTAACGTTATTGCAGAATTGTGTTTTCAAAGAAGTGATCAGCACGTACCAAAGAAATCTTAGAAGCATGGCAAAGCTAAGCTTATATCAGAGATCTGATCTTTTGACTTTCATCTAGAAAGAGAGAGGGTGAGATTTCTATAAACACTGGGTTGAATCCAGATTCAGTTAGTCATGCTTTAGTCACACTGAAAACAATGGGACAAGTTAGTTATGACTAGCAATGGGTGAACTTACCCTGAGTAAGTTTGTTATTTACTCGGAAAGTAACAAATCCATCAACAGGAGTTCAGACTAGGGATGTATGAAAATTCCTTTTGAGGGTGATAACTTGATTTTCCCAGTTTGGCCCTGCAGATTTCATTCTGTTTCCCATGGTCAGTGTCAACTCAATCTGTAGCATATCAAGCCAACACATGGAATCCATGTTTTGTTGCTGTTTTTTATGGTGACAATTTGTGCAATGGGGTGGGGGCAGTGAATCTTAAGATTTGGGGAAATGGGGTCAATATATATATATATATATATATATATATATATATATGTGTTTATTGGCAATCTTGTGCAAGTGCACACGATCACAAGACTTTCTATCTGCTATGTAGCTCTGCAGAGACATGTCCCCCTCAGTCAATATCATTGTCAGATTCATCCTCTCCACACACTACTTCACTTGTCAGTTCACCCCATCCCTCTTCACTTTGGAACTGCTGAAGTGGAGGATGAAATTGACACATTTTCTGACAAGTAGGGAATATGGCTCAGCTAGGCTAAACTAACAGGATGAAACTGACAAGGATATTGACAAGAGGGGAATATACCTCTCTGAGGCTACATAGCAGACAGGTGGATCTGCGATTGTGCACATTGTGCAAGATTGTCAATACAAATAAATAAATAAATTCTGACACCAAATTTCAAGATCCCAAAATAAAAATAAAAAATGCCTGAATGACAGAACCTGGAAAAATGTGAAAATATTTCTGGAATCAGGGGGGAAAAAACTCTCTAAGGTCTGCTGCTGCTTGTTCCATGTATAGAGGGGATTTTTCAAGTGCAATATCAAAGTGCATCTTGGGAGCTGTAGTTTGGAAACACATAATGTGTCATCACCACATTATATATCCTCTTTCAGACTGCTTGTTTTCGCATGACCTGCCTATGTGATAGGATGTTTACTCTCCAATTGTCAGCATATGGAGGAGAGAAGAAAATGGACCACAAAGTTGTTGTTGTTGTCGTCGTCCTCCTCTTCCTCCTCCTCCTCCTCCTCCTCTGTGGAGCCAGAGCTGTGGTGGTGACAAGGACTGGAAACACAGGCCCTTTCCACACCAGGTGTTTTGCCTAGGTTGACCCCCAGCTGGTCCCTGTGAGTCCTGGAGGTGGGGGGGAGGGGAGTTGGCCATGGGATTTCCATGTTTAAGGGAAACCTGAAAAATCCTGATTTTTCCATGGTCCTGGGAAGTTCCCAAGACCGCAGAAGATGTGGCCGCCCATTCCGGGTGCTGCTGCGCTTACTCCCAGTAAGCACGGCAGCAAACTGGACACAGAGCCACAGTGTGCGGCTCCGTGCCCAGCAGGGGAGGGGGTGGCACCAGTTTCACCACCCCCAGGAGAGCAGAGAAGGGCCCCCTATGTGCACGAGGTTTTTTTAAAAAAAACTTACTTTTTTGGAGGAGCGCTCGTGCACTCTCCGTGGATCAGGAAAATGGCGGCCACGACTTGCAATGGCCCAGGAGCAGCCCGGACCATCGCACTTCTGATGAGGCTTCAGAGCGCCAATCCCAGAAGCGGCTACTTCCGGAATCGCCCACGCTGCACCCGCTACACCCCTCTGGTGTAAAAAGAGCCACTGTGCTGGATGCACCAGATCATTCCAAGGTTAAACCAAGAAACTCAGTACATGCACAGAAATGGCATTGTTTAGATGCAGACTGTGCATGCTTGGAAGAACACAATTCTGAACTTAATCCTGAATTTGTAATACATCGATCCAGACTTCCTACAAAGGTGACAGGTTCGACCAATGAGCTGACAAATTATGGAATTTAGCGGCAGGACTAACTTTACATTCATTGAATTCAATGGAACTAAAGCAAGACTTACTGAGTCTGAATCCATCCCTATTCTATACACAAATACATCTTTGCATGTATGTGCCCACACACCTGCATTGATATTAATTGATAGCCCTGAAGTAAAGCAGTCCTTTTTCCTGCCTGCCAGGAAAAGCACTATGCTGGCAAAAGCTGCATGGCCTGAGAAACATGGAGCATCCAACATCTATGGATATCTGGGGCTCGCCGAGGCTCATCTGTTTATGCTGGCAGGGGGAGGGGGAAGGTTATAGCAGCACAACAGCATGGGGTGCATCACATGTGTAAAGTCTAGACCAACTTCAGTCATAATCCCTGAACAAAACTGGCACTTCTTGTTAGATGGAGTCATTGCCATACTGTTGAATAATGAATTCTGCATCACTTTGCTGCTGCCATTGCTGCCATCACTTGCAATATGTTGTCTACAGAAGGGTACTTTCACAACTCTCTTAACACTGACTTCTGTTTATTATTAGCTTTTTCCCCCCTTTCCGGACAGTTGACATGCAAGCTTGAATGAGGGAAAATGGCAGCGGAATGGATTCTGGTTTGAAATACTTACGTAGTCATTGGAATATAAACTATTTAAAAGTCCCACACATGGAACGACATGCTGATTTTACAGCATCCTGGACTGTTACGGAAGAAGAAAAATAATAACCGGGTGGCAATGTTTTTGAAGAGTTCTGGCGAGAAGCACTTTCCCTGGAGACCTCTGTGAATATTCTGTATCCAGGTGAATTGCATCTCTAGCTGAGAATCCACAGGCTTTCCTTGAGGTTCTGGAATTTGATAGAATCATAGAATGTAGAGACAGGAGGGGTCAATAAGGCCATCGAGTCCAACCCCCTGCTCAATGCAGGAACTCATGTTAAAGCATCCCTGACAGATGGCTCTCCACCTGCCTCTTGAATGCCTCTAGGGTCGGAGAGCCCATGACCTCACTAGGAAATTGCTTCCATTGTTGTACTGCTCTAACATTCAGGAAGTTTTTCCTCATGTCCAGCCGGAATCTGGCTTCCTGTAACTTCAGGCCATTATTCTGTATCCTGCACTCTGGGATGATCGAGAAGAGATCCTGGCCATCCTCTGTGTGACAACCTTTCAAGTACTTGAAGAGTACTATCGTGTCTCCACTCAGTCTTCTCTTCTCAAGGCTAAACATGCCCAGTTCCTTCTGTCTCTCCTCACAGGGCTTTATTTCCAGACCCCTGATCATCCTCGTTGCCCTCCTCTGAACCCACTCCAGCTTGTCTGCATCCTTCTTGAAGTGTGGTGCCCAGAACTGGATGCAATACTCAAGATGAGGCATAACCACTGCTGAATAGAGGGGAACCAGTATCTCATGCTATTTGGAACCCATACTTCTATTAATGCAGCTCAAAATACTACATTTGCTTTTTTTGCAGTCGTATCACACTGTTGGCTCATATTCAGCTTGTGATCTACAACAATTCCAAGATCCTTCTTGCTTGTAGTATTGCTGAGCCAGGTATACTCCATTTGTAACTCTGCATTTAGTTTCTTTTTCCTAGGTGTCTGTACAGCCAGTACTAGAATCAGTAGCTTATCATATTAAAGGAAGTCAAACTGTGGAAAAGGGAAAGCTGATTCTCATGTAAATTATGTGGACCAATAAGGTTAGAGGCTGAGAGGCTGATGACACTATGGCTGTTTCTACATGGGCCTTTGGATGTGGGATTGCCCCTGGATGGTCCCTGTAAGTTCAAATGATGCAGAGGGACTCCCGGGCGCAGGGAGGGATGGGCACGGGTTTCCCCCGGGACATGGGATCACTGGGGAAACCCAATTCTTCCCATGGTCCCGGAAACAGTCTGAGACCACGGGAGATGTGGCCACCCATCCTGGCTGCTGCTGCGCTTACTCACGAGTAAGCGAGGCAGCAGAAATGGGCACAGAGTCGCACCGTGTGGCTCCGTGCCCATCAGGGGAGGTCGTGGCAGCAATTTCACCACCCCTGGGATGGCAGGAAGAGGGGTGGGCCCCCGAGTTCATGCAGTTTTTTTTTTTAATGTTTTGCGCACAAGTGCTCATGTGCTCTCTTCGGGGCTGGAAAAAAAATGGCAGGCGCGATGAGCGCATCATGCCCAGGGAGAAGCGGAACCTTTGCTTCCTCATTAAGAAAGAAGAGGGCAATCCTGGAAACAGTTGGTCCAGGAATATCCTCCTGCCCTCCCTCTACACCCTGTGGTGTAGAAAGGCCCTATATTGTATAAATTGTGGTTTGAGAATTCTGAAGTCTGAGGTAACTTTTCAAAACAATCATGACACAGTGTTGATTCACCCAGGACTCCAGTATGTGTGTTCTGCATGCAGCAGGGCATGCAACCTCTAGTTCCTGAGCCAACCCCCATACCATACAAGCAACATGATCTGAACTAGGCCAATGGGCCTATGTGAAAGCACTGGTTCATCTGAAATGTTGACCTTCATGCAGTGTGGTGTGCTTTTCAAAGGTTCAAACCCATGTCCAACCACATACATGTGCCATCAAGATGAGTCAATCACAAGGTAGAGCTATCAGATGTAACAAAAACATGACTAAAGTATTGAAGGAGAACAGCCAGATTTAGACTAAGACAGAGAAACCTTCATTAGGCAGACCATATAAAAAGGAGGACAGGGCTCATGTAACTTTAACAGTTGTAGAGAAAAGAGAATTTCAGCCAGTGTCATTTGTATGCAATTAGTTCCTGGTGAAATTCCCTCTTCATCACAAAAGTTAAAGTTGTAAGGGCCCTGCTTTCTTTTGTATATGGTCACTCTAGTATAGTGCCTGCACCTTTAACTGTTGTGATGAAGAAGGAATTTCACCAGGAACTAATTACATACAAATGACACCGGCTGTAATTCCCTTTTCTCTACAACTGTTAAAGTTACATGAGCCCTGTCCTCCTTTTCATATGGTCAGCCTAGTGAAAGTAGGGTGACCAGATAAAATCCAGGTCAGGGCTCATGTAACTTTAACAGTTGTAGAGAAAAGGGAATTTCAGCCAGAGTCATTTGTATGCAATTAGTTCCTGGTGAAATTCCCTCTTCATCACAACAGTTAAAGTTGCAGGCACTATACTGGAGTGACCATATACAAAAGAAGGCAGGGGCCCTGCAACTTTAACTGTTGTGATAAAGAGGGAATTTCACCAGGAACTAATTGCATACAAATGACACTGGTTGAAATTCCCTTTTCTCTACAACTGTTAAAGTCACATGAGCCCTGACCTGGATTTTATCTGGTCACTCTAGGTGAAAGGCATATGTCAAATGCCACATTTCTTTTGTCTAAGATGGAAACAATCTTGGGTAACCACTATTGTATTGTTAATTCAAGTTTTCCATGCTGAATGTTTTGGCTGTGCTGAAGGCTGGCATTCAGATCTGGCATGTTCCATTGAAATGTGACTGGTTGTTCTCATTGTGGGATGGCGTATTTCACTTGTAGACATAATGATCTCCCAGAAATAACTATGAGTTGGTTTGATGAACTGGCATTTTCCAGCACGCATGCAATCGAACAAACTTTGAAATTGGCTTCATTAACAGTGCAATCCTATGCATGTTTACTCAGAAATAAGTCCCACTGAGTTGAAAGGGATTTACTCCCAGGTAAGTGAATATAGGATTGTAGCCTTAAGCAACCCGCCTAATTATTCCACTGCCACCCAGAATAGTGTGTTTCGAAGGCCTGATTTTTTATATCTCCATCAGAAATTAACATAATGGCTGCACCTTTAAAAAACCCAACATCCAGGAACACATGATTAGAAAACTGCCAAATTAGAATTCAAAAAGCTTAGTTGAATCCATCAGGTGAATATAAGAATAGTGATGATAAACAACACTATAATATCCAGAAGTCTCTTCAAAATCTGCCTTTGTCATTGGTTACTTTAGACTTAGTGCAAACACAAATAACTTATTTATATTTGAGATAGAACTCTGTTATGTTTAGCAATATGATTGCTAAAATAAAATGCTAACACACATACACATACACACACACACACATGCCTTCATTAAAACATTTATTTATTCTATTTATATCCCTCCTTCTTCCTCCAAGGAACCCAAGGCACCATAAATAATCCTCCTTTCCATTTGTACCCTCACAACAACAACCCTGTAAAATGGGTTGGCCTGAGAGTCTGTGATAGGGGTGTGCACGGACCCCCCGGATCGGATCGGGACCCGGATCGGGACCTCCAATTTTGTCACGGATCAGATCGGACAAAATCGGAGGCCCCCTGGACCAGATCGAGTCCAATCCCGATCCAAAAATCGGAAATTTTTGGATCAGCCGCCATTTTTTTCCCCATAGACTTACATTGCAATGCAAGTCTATGAGGAAAAAATGGCGGCGGGTAGGTGAGGGGGGCCTAACTCCCTCCCCCCTGGGGCCGTCTGCTATGGACGGCCCCGGCAGGTAAGCCCCCTCCCCCTCCCACGCGCTCCCTCCCCCTCCCGGGGCCGTCCGCTTCCATCCTTTGGCACCCGCGGGTGCCAGCGGATGGAAGCGGACAGCCCCGGGGGGGGTAAGCCCCCTCCCCCTGCCACTGCTTACCTTCCAGGGACGTCCGCTCCTGTCCGGCGCCGGCTGCGCCCCTCCCCCCGCTTACTGGACGGGAGCGGACGGCCCTGGAAGGTAAGCACGGTGCACGCCGCGCGCCCCCCTCCCCCCCTCCCTGCTTACCTTCCAGGGACGTCCGCTCCCATCCGGCGCCGGCTGCTACTGCGAGCGGGCTTCGCGGCATGCTCCAGAGTGGTGCGCCGGGCTACCATAGCCAAAGGGCTTCTTTGGCTATGGTAGGGGCAAGAAGAAGGCCAAGGAAGGCATAGGCCCACTGTTTAGGGAAGATCCTGAATTAGGCTGACCAGATAAAATCCAGGTCAGGGCTCATGTAACTTTAACAGTTGTAGAGAAAAGGAAATGTCAGCCAGTGCCATTTGTACGCAATTAGTTCCTGGTGATATTCCCTCTTCATCACAACAGTTAAAGTTGCAGGCACTATACTAGAGTGACCATATACAAAAGAAGGCAGGGCCCCTGCAACTTTAACTGTTGTGATGAAGAGGGGATTTCACCAGGAACTAATTGCGTACAAATGGCACTGGCTGAAATTCCCTTTTCTCTACAACTGTTAAAGTTACATGAGCCCTGACCTGGATTTTATCTGGTCACCCTATCCTGAATTGTTAACAAGTGGTGGACAGAAGGTGGAATTACTCTTCCTGACAAAGTTCAAAGTGTTGGTCAGCACCTTTAAAGCCCTACATGGTTTGGGTCCAGGTTACCTGCGGGATCGCCTTCTCCCGTACAATCCGCCCCGCACACTCAGGTTCTCAGGGAAGAGTTTGCTACAGTCAGCAAGAACTAGGCTGACAACCATTACCCAGAGGACCTTCTCTTCTGCCGCTACCAGACTGTGGAATGGCCTGCCAGAGGAAATTCGTTAACTTAATAGTCTCTTTGACTTTAAGAAAGACATAAAGTCCGATCTCTTCTGGCAGGCCTACCCAGTGGAATTTTAAGAATTTTATTGATATTTCAATAATGTATTAGTTTTATGTGCTTTTAATCAGTTTTATGTATTTTATATTTGATGTTGTTCCCCGCCTCAATCCAGAGGGAGAGGTGGGTAAGAAATTATTATTATTATTATTATTATTATTATTATTATTATCAGTCTTGTCCCAGGGTTCAACTTGCTCAAGTAGAACAAACGATATAAGGAGAGGTGGGGAGGATAGGCCCAGGGTAGGCAAGAGATAAGAACACCTAGGTGCTTTAAACAAGTTAGTGTTCCCAGGGCAAGAGGAATTATTGTGAAGGACCTGGTGGATGTTATTACAGAACCCCTGTCTGTAATCTTTCATAATTCCTGGAGAACAGGTAAAGTGCCAAAAAAAAAAAAACAACAACCCCTAGAGATGAGGATAAGTGGATTCAGGAAACTACAGAACTATCAACCTGATGTTAATACTGGATAAAAATCTAATGTGGGTCCACCCTGGGACAGTGCATTTAAAGTGCACAATTCCCCCAGGCATGCTAATGGTGCCTGCCATTAGCATGGCTGGGGAAAATGCTCACTTTCCAGAGGCTCTGGAAAGTGGGCTCCCCCTGAGCCAATGGGGGCCTTAAAAGCCCTTTTAACACATGCGTTAATAGGGCCTTTATGCCCATTGGTGCAAGGGGGAAGGGAAATGCATTTCCCCCCGCCTCCATAGTAATGACAGGTGGTTGTCACCATTAGTGTGGAAGGGGGAAAGGGGTGGGTGGTTTCTGAGGACTGACAGGAGCTCGCAAGCCTCCTGAACACTTGGTAGAGGCTCACACGGCACGACTCATTGGGGCAGACCATGTAAGCAGGGGAGGGGCGTGCTCTTGCTGGGCAGATGTGGAACACGTCTGTAAAACCCTACTATTTGACAATATTTCCCATGATATTTTTGTTGACAAGATGTCAAAAATAGGTTAGGCACTACTACTATTGTGGATCAAGAGTTGGTTGAACAACCATACCCAACAAGCGATCATTAATGGCTCTGCAAACCCTTGGAAGGAGGTCTTCAATGGAGTGTTGCAGGGCTCTGTCCTTGACCTTGTACTGTTCATTTTTTTTATATAAATGATTTATGTATTTGTATATCTATACCACTTTTCTAAAACCAACCAAGGTGGTTTACAAAAACTTAAGAATATAAAAATGATAGTTTAAAATGCATAGCAAAACATTAAAAACAACCTTATCAAATGACGCAAAGCTAGGAGGAATATCCAACATCACAGGAGACTGATTCTAGATTCAAAATGATCTTGACAGGCTAGGACACTGGGCTGTATCTAATAAGATGAGATTCAACAGAGATAAATGCAAAGTCTTGCATTTAGGTACAAAAGAAAAGAAAAAGAAAAAAAAATCAAAGGCACAAGTATAGAATGGAGAGACCTGTACTTTTTCTTATGGCCATCATGGTTACCTTTACTTTTTGAGTAACTTGTAAAATACCAAATTTTGCCCTTCAGCAATGGGGGAATAGGATTTTACACCATCTGAAGCTAGGGCTGTATTCATTGAGGGTACATCCCCTCCATCTGATTTGGCTTCCTCCACCCACTTTTTAATAGTAGTACATCAACTAAAATTATCTCAAGTTTTATTAATATAAAAACTGCCCTGTTTCTCTCTACTTCTCTCTTCCATCTATCAAGGATCCTGCGTGTTTTGCTAAGGAAGGAAACAGCTCTGAGTAACAGCTGGATTTTATGTTTTCAACAATTGGGCATCAACCATTGTTTGTTTGCCTGCCTGATTATCTGGGGTTACATAGCACTTGAGGGGACCTAAAGTCCATCTAGCTCCATCCCTTGACACAAGGCAGTACTATCCATCCACCAGTCTTTTCCACATAGAGATTGCAAGGTGTGGCAGGTATCAACAGATGCACCACAAAGACGCTTAGAAGACAAGTAGAATCATAGAATCATAAAATAGTAGAGTTGGAAGGGGCCTATAAGGCCATCGAGTCCAACCCCCTGCTCAATGCAGGAATCCACCTTAAAGCATACCTGACAGATGGCTCTCCAGCTGCCTCTTGAATGCCTCTAGTGTAGGAGAGCCCACAACCTCCCAAGGTAATTGGTTCCATTGTCGTACTGCTCTAACAGTCAGGAAGTTTTTCCTGATGTCCAGACGGAATCTGGCTTTCTGTAACTTGTGCCCATTATTCCGTGTCCTGCACTCTGGGATGATCAAGAAGAGAGCTTTGCCCTCCTCTGTATGACAACCTTTCAAGTACTTGAAGAGTGCTACCATGTCTCCCCTCAGTCTTCTCTTCACCAGGCTAAACATGCCCAGTTCTTTCAATCTTTCCTCATAGGGCTTTGTTTCCAGACCCCTGATCATCCTCATTGCCCTCATCTGAACCCTTCTCTAGCTTGTCTGCATCCTTCTTGAGGGGTGATGTCCAGAATTGGACACAATACTCAAGATGAGGCCTAACCAGTGCAAATAGTGGGGAACCAGTACCTTGTGCAAATTGGAACTATACTTCTATTAATGCAGCCCAAAATAGCATTTGCTTTTTTTGCTGCCATATCACACTGTTGGCCCATATTCATCTTGTGATGTACAACAATTCCAAGATCCTTCTCGCTTCTAGTATTGCTGAGCCAGGTATCCCCCATCTTGTAACTGTGCATTTAGTTTCTTTTTCCTAGTGCAGAACTTGACATTTATCTCTATTAAATTTCATTCTGTTGTTTTCAGCACTCCAGCTTGTCAAGATCACTTTGAAGTTTGTTTCTGTCTTCCAGGGTATTAGCTATCCCACCCAATTTTGTGTCATCTGCAAATTTAATAATCATTCCCTGCACCTCCCCATCAAAATCATTAATAAAAATGTTGATCAAGATGACTCACATGGATGAATAAAATTGCTTACTGCAGGGAAATCAATGGGAAAATTTATTTTCCCAACCCAGATTTGGGTCTGTTGGAGGACATTTGCTTGTGTTCTTGAAATGTCAGGAACAGCAAATTATCCTGCCTCCCCTCTCTCAACATTTAATTGGTATTGCACCAAATCACTGACCCAAACCCACACATCCTCGGGAAGGCAAGATGAAAACCTTGAGCATACCTTTGCTCATTTGGAACCGAAGGAGGCATCCCCAAATTCTTACAAGTCACCCAATTTCATTTCAGCTCTTTCCATTGTGCTCCAATGTTTTATCTAATAGATCGTTAGAAACCTACTCTAAATATAGAGTAGTCTAACTGCCTAATGATATGTTTACGTTCAGCTAGGGGGGAAAAAAGTAAGTGAAAAGAGTAACAGTTAACAGTGTCACCTCCTGTTGTGCCCAAACTGTGAGATGTGGAAACGAGAGACAGCAATCTGCACGGAATTACCAAGTAGCTGATCCATGGAACCAGAGACTCAACCCTCCCTTGTGTCTTCCCAGCCATAACTAAACCACACTTAGTTGCCTGACACACACACACACACACACACACACACACACGTTTCTGCAACACAACTGAAGGTATTTAAAAGCAGGTAATGATCACAAACAATATCATTTAAATGACAATAAATCCATCCAACAAAATGAATAACACGTTAATAAAAATGAGACTACCAAAAATGGTTTGGATCAGCTGGAATTGAATAGATATACCACACACACTCCCAAAGAATTGACAACAGAGTTTCCTCAGATTTGAATGAAATGCACTGGATTTTGTCCTATATATTTCCCATGGTGTTCACAGCATTCAAATACTGCTGCTGTCATATTCTACTTTAGGCTGACCAGATAAAATCCAGGTCAGGGCTCATGTAACTTTAACAGTTGTAGAGAAAAGGGAATTTCAGCCAGTGTCATTTGTATGCAGTTAGTTCCTGGTGATATTCCCTCTTCATCACAACAGTTAAAGTTGCAGGGGCCCTGCCTTCTTTTGTATATGGTCACTCTAGTATAGTGCCTGCCACTTTAACTGTTGTGACCTGGATTTTATCTGGTCAGCCTATTCTACTTCGCATCACCAGCACCAGTGTGGAACAGACCCAACTGCATTTTAAAAGGGGTGAGTCTGCAAAGACTCTCTGAATTCAGAATGGTTGCTTTCCATTTTTAAAAAAATAGTTTGCTTTAAGAAGCAATTTTCATTTCCAGATTGAGAAGTATACTCAATCTCACCTGGAATCACCTTGAACACAAAGGTGTCACCTTCCCCATATGTCTTTCCCTTTGGTCCTTGCTAACTTGACCTACTCTGTCCCAGCATTTCAGACCACCTTCTTCCGAAGCCTCCGGGCTCCCTTTTAATTTAACTCCCATTATCAAGCATTTCCATCACCTCCCCACTCCTCATTCTCTAATCAAGAAGGCTTTCCCTCTTTCTTTATTGCTGGAATTGAAACTATCCATTCTGATCTCTCTTTGGCCAGATCTACACTAAGCAGGATACAGCACTATGAAAGTGGTATGAAAGTGGTATATGGTATGTGTCAAAGGGCCCCAACTGTTGTCAGTGCACTTCAATACCGCTATAAAGCAGTAGTGTGGCTCCTGCCTCTTATATAACACTTTCATACCACTTTTATAGTGCTATATCCTGCTTGGTGTAGATTGGGCCTTCTGCTGCTGCTGCTGCTGCTGCTGCTGCTGCTTCTTCTTCTTCTCTCTTCCCCCTTCCCCCTTCCCCCTTCCCTCACATTTCCAGCTCTCCCATTTCCTCTTTTCCACATGATTTCTGATGACTGTATTATCCTGTTGTCCTCAATGTGCCCTTTTGATCACATCTCTCACCCCGGTTGTCACCTCCCCATTCCATTATCCCACCTTTCACCTAAATAGCCTCTCTCTCTCTCTCTCTCTCAATCTCTCTCTCAATCTCTCTCCATTACTACACTGGCCTTTTGATGTGGGATTGCCCCTGGGTGGTCTCTGTGAGTCCAAATGATACACAGGGACTCTTAGGGGCAGGGGGGATGGGTACGGGTTTTCCCTGGGATAAGGGATCCTGGGGAAACCCGATTCTTCCTGCAGTCTGGGAATGTCCTGAGACCATGGAAGGTGTGGGTGCCCATCTTTGCTGCTGCCCACTTACTCACAAGTAAGCAAGCACCAGAAATGGGCATGGAGTCACACAGCGCGGCTCCATGCCCATCAAGGAAGGGGGAAAGCAAGTCCGCTATCCCCAGGATGTCAGCCCCCCTACTTTGGGGCCTATTTTTTTAAAAAAAAATCACTCACCTTTTCGTTGGAGAACAAGTGCGCTCTTCACAGATCACCCCCCAAAAATGGCGGCCGCACCGCCGTGCCAGCTTGGGACAAAACTGGGACGTTGTGCTCTGATGTAGATTACAGCGACGACCCCAGAAACAGGTATTTTGGGATCATCCCCCTTTCCTCCCTCTACACCCTTGTAGTGTAGAAAGCCCTCCCCCTCTGGAATGTAGAGAAATTCATTTCAGTTTGCTTTTGATCAAATTGTACCCAGTTTACACCGTCTGGTCCAAACATGGACTCAGAAGCAATCTGCAATCAAAGTCCGTATTTTTCTGAACTTTCAGTGTGATTGGTGGACCCTGACAAATGTGTTTGGTAACAGGCGTACATTTGAAAAATCTGCTTGAAAAAAATGCATACTTTTGAAAAATACACACAAATATGCTTTAATCAATGGGAAAAGAATGTGCACAAAAATGTACACAATTGATGCGTACTTTTGGGAAAATACATATGGATCTTTATACAAAAAGAGGGAAAAAACACTTGCAATCTGATATGGATTCAAGTCGGAATGAGGTGCAAGATTGGAATTTGGAGAACTTCTGCAAGCTCAACTTTTGCTGATTCACACACCCCTTCTTTCCCTCCCCCCTCCCTGCTCCTTCTGTCTGCATTGAGTTATATCACTGTCTTCCTTATTTTAAAAATTCCATCTACTGTTCAGTGTTTGCCTCCAAATTCCAATGTGTGCAATCTTCCTTCACTCTATTAGGTAATGTTAGATCTTGGATTTTATGGACTTACCAGGGTGAGGCTTTTTATACAGTAACGTGTAATAAGTTTACCACTTCCTTGGAAATGTGGCAAGCTGTCCCTGCAGTGTTTGGGAGACCTCCTGCTCCTGATAATACCACTTCACGTCCACCCCCGCACTGCAACCTCCTCTTCCTTCTCTCTTCTATTGTCTCACCTCTGTCCACTCATCGCTTTCTAGCACTATGTCACCCTAATATTTCAGCTTTCCCAATTACTCTGGTTGCGTGATGTCTGCCCCCAGATCCAGCAGGAGTTCCTTGCCCTTACCTTTAAAGCTCTCCTTGACCAGGTGACCAACTATCAGGATTTCCCTGGATTTGTCCTGGGGGGGGGGGGGGTTCTATCCTGGGTGTCAGGGGGGATTTTCTGTAATTTTCTATAATGTCAGGGAATGGCATGCTTTCCCCTTTAAGGCTGCCATTACCATGGTGGGAGGAATGACACGCTTTCCAGAGGCACATCATCCCCACCACACTGCTCCAATCGGGGCCTTAAAGGGGAAAGTATGTCATTCCCAAACATAATAGAAAAGGCCCCGATTGGAGCAGTGGGGGGGGATGATGCGTTTTCCCCATAAAGGCCATGATTGGAGCGGAGGAAGGGAAACTGGAAAACATGTCATTCTCCCCCAACACGCTAATGGCAGCCAGCATTAGCATGGCAGGGGAATTACATGTTTTTCAGAGGCCCTACTAAATGCCCCCATTTTTGGTTTCCCAAATATGGTCACCCTCACATTATTTGGTATTGCTGCTGCTTGTTAAAAAGGCAGAACTGAATGGGTATGGCTCAAGGGAGAGATCTGGTCTTCTGGCTACTACTTGTCATACAGCCACTAAAGCCTACATTTCAACAAGCCTGGTGGTTCTCTCCACTGTTGTTCTTAGTAGGGAGGAGATATGGAGAGTTTTCTCCTAGGTGAAACTCTGCATATTCTCCAAACACACCCTAATCCTAATCTTTCTCCTCCCTCTTTCTTTCTTCTTTCTGGGATAGCAAAGAGGTTAAAAGGAGAAGGCAGGCAGACTCACAAACACGGAACCTTATAGGGAGGTCTAGAAATTCAATAAGGAAAGAGAGGGCTAGAACATGAATTTGATACCCACTGCTTGACACTTTTACTAAATTCCTCAACATGCAATATACAAATGGCTTTAGCTTCATCAACACTACTGCTTTATAGCGGTATTGAAGTGCACTGATAACTGTTGGGGGACATTACACATTCCATATACCACTTCCATAGTGTTGTTACCTGCTTTTTATTCCACATTTGTCTTTATTTGATACAAGGTGTAGATCTGGCCTTTGCCTTAAGATTTTTTTTGTGGTGAGAAAGTAGTAATATTGTTGGACAAACCCAGCCTTCCCCAACCTGGTATCCTCCAGATGTTTTGGACTTCCAACTCCCATCACCCTTAATGTTGTATTGTTCTCTTGCTTTTTAAAAATTTTAACTGTTGTTATTTTTATGTTTATATTGTTGTTGTTCCCCGCCTCGATCCGGAGGGAGAGGCGGGTTACAAATAAATAAATAAATATTATTATTATTATTATTATTATCATGGCCAATGGTCAGGAATGCTGGGTGTTGTAGTCCAAAACATCTGGAGGACACCAGTTTGGTGAAGGTTGGACTTTCATCCAAATACTTTAGATTAGCTAGGTTATATAGGTTGGACTGCAAGTAGAATATAAGGGCATTGGAGACCACATCAATAAGCTATATCATTTCAAGTAACTGGAATTTATAGGACTTGAGCTCATTTGGGCTGTAGATCTAGCAGCATAGCAAGCAACAGTACCCCAATGGTATGTTGGCTTACCAGGTGCTATATCCAAAAATTCCAGTCTTCATTCTAAACCTTTTGAATGTGTTATCTTAGAATGTGCCCAACTTACTCAGGTGGTGTATACATGATCTCTGAGTCAGCCATATGTTGTAATGCTACTAATAACAGTACAAGTCTGTTGTTATAAAGTTAAAATAATGCATAGATGCCATCCTGAGCCTTTTTCATGGGAAGGGAGTCTCATTGCTGAAATAGCATTTTGCAATATGAGAGATTATTATTATTATTATTATTATTATTATTACTACACCAATAAAAAAGTATTTTAAAAAATATAAAACATTGTTCAATGTTTTTTGTTTGTTTGTTTTCCAGTCCAGCAAATAAGCACATTTAGATTGCAGTCCTGTGCAAATGTACCTGGGAACAAGCCCTATTAAATGCAGTGGGATTTATTTCAAAGTAAACATATATAGGATGACACTGTCAGAAAAGCATCACATAAGCCAAAGCAAATTGACTTGGATGTCAAACCTACGAATTTAAATGGGACATGCTCCCAGGTAAGTGTGTTTAAGACTGCAGCTTTCATGCCACAAGGTAATAGCACTGGGAGAAAGGCATTGGCAATACTGCTTAATTCCAGTGAAGATACTACTCCAACTATATTTGATATCATCATAAATTTCAGCCAATAGAGTGCTTGACCTTGCAGCTACTGTTTCTAATGAAGTACACAGTCAATAAACCTTTATTTTTCTAAGGCTGGATTTCCTGTATGTTAGGCAGTTTAACACAGTTTCTGCTCAGCCAGCCTTTGATATTTAACTGCTAACTTGGTTTTAATGCCCTGCTGTACCTCTAACAAGACTATGGGTGTATAATCATCATTTCCATCTTAGAAAAGGGGAGAAAACAAAGGGATAATTATAAACTGTTTCTCATATTGTTATACAGATATTCGACATGTGCATCTATTTCTTTTTCTTCTCTCTCTCTATCTCTCTCTCCACAGAAAAGCATTTTTTTCTGCTGTGGAGATAGTACCAGGTGCATGAGGGTGACCTCACACACACACCAAATCAGGAGCTGACATCCATCACACTTTGAAATTTTGGATTTCATCATTTCCTGATCTTTCTAAAGGGATCACAGCACCTGGCCTTCACAGCTGTAGTTCATTTAGAAAGCAATTTAAAAACCGAGGAAAAAAGCAAATGACATCTTGCTGCCTCAGCCTTGTCATTAAGAATAGCAGAATGGCCTTCATTTATGAGACACATGGCTAAGAATTAATATCTTTCAGCGTTTTTTCGAGTAGAGATTACAAAAGGTTTGAAAAGACCACTAAATATTTAGTACTGTGGTTGATGGGGCGGGGGCATCTCTTTTCTTCATTGTAAAGAAAAAAGGATGCGGAGGAGCTCACAGACCACTATATTGTCTCGGCCGTTCACTACATATTTCAGATGTGATAAGCTCTCGATATTGTTGCATCAGTCTCCAGTATGTATTTAATGGATACGCCTTTCCTTTGTTGTCTTCTATAACATTAGGAGTTAGGTACAACTATATCATACAGTGAAGTAAACAGTCAAGGTTTTTGGTCTGTAAATACTTTCTCACTGCTGTTCAAATAATAATAATAATAATAATAGTAATATAACAACAGCAGCAGCAGCAGCAACAACAACAACAATTTACTATTTCAAATGTCATGTTTGAATCTGAAATGTCCCCCATACAAACACACACATATTCCTGTTTAATTTATGGAGGGACTTCAGTGCTCATGGAAATGAACGGCTAATCATATTGCCTAAAGCCAAATATAGTGTGGGCAGGTGCAAAGCATGCCCCTCTGCCAGTATTAATGCCAACTTGGATCCTGTGGGTTTCCAGACTGCCCTGGAGGATTTTGAAGCCTGGTCTGCCAGCTTTCCTGTTGGCTCTTTCGAAAAGAGGGTTGACCTGAGCATTAGACAAGATTGCTCCTAAGCACTTCTCCCACTGAACAGACTATGATCAGTTCCCTGCTGTGGGTGATGGTGCAGTAGCAACAATGGCTACAACACGAATAAATTGTCTGATAACAAGCTATAGCTCTTTATAGAATCTAGTCCTTGGCCATCATGGTATCAATATTTTATATTTCTCTGATGCCAGTGTAACCACTAAGTGTTGCCCCGGGAGCTTTCTAGGTGGTCTACTGGGCCCTTATTCAATCTGGGGCAGAACATTCTGATATTGATCTTTCAGTAGCCATCTATTACCCTAAGCATACTGGCAGGATTCTACCATTAAAGGCATCACGGAAATCGTTACAAATAAATAAATAGTATTTTAAAACTAAAATAGTTCATTGTTAACCATTTGGGTGCCAGCCAGCCCTATCATACCTCTGACCTCAAAGAGAGAGGGGCAGAGTGTATAGCCTCTATTTTAACATCTGTTGGAGGTTCACCACACTCCTTTAACCTTATTCCATCAGAGGCTGTCTTTACAAAAAAAGAAAGAAAGTCACAGTACAACTCTAAGACTTGATTGATTTTAATGATGTAGTAATTTTTATATGCTTTTAATCAGTTTTATGTATTTAATATTGTCTGTATGATGTTGTTCCCCTCCTCGAACCGAAGGGAGAGGCAAGTAAGAAATAAATAAATTTATTATTATTATTATTATTATTATTGGAAAAAGCTCACCCTGCCTAATTCCCTTTCTGGGCCTCCTGATCTACCTTGTGGGTCTGTGCTGGTTCAGGGCTGGTTGGGGTCCAATATGACTGGAGTTGGAACTGGGAGCATGGGGCTGTCTTGCCTGTCTTCTGAGCAAGATAGCTCCCACATTGTGGAAGGGAAGAGGCATCATCTTGTCTGGCCATGCCCCTCTTGGTTGCTCTCACCTCCACCCAGCCCTTAAAAGAGGGAAGAACAGCAGCACCACTGGGATCCAATCAAAAGTTTGTTTCCCCTAAGCAGTATGGGCCATCCTGACTCTTTTCTATCCTCTCCAATGGTTGCTGCAGGTTTTTGGTAGCTCTTACACTGGCACTATTATATTCATCTTCATGGTGACAGGCTTCTCTTCGAATACAGTAATTGAAACTCTGATGTCCTTGGCTTTCCTTTATCCACCTTATTTGGATGTTTTTTAGTTGTTGCAACCTGAAGATCTGTAGCCCTGCCTTTCAGCTCCCATCAGCCCCAGCCAACATGGTCGGGAATGCTGGGAATTGTAGCCCCAAACATCTGGAGGGTCACTAGTTGAGGAAGGGTGGTATAAACAGAGTTCATCCCATATAGAGATGGTGTGAAGCTCTGAATACAGAGAGCTTGGGATGTGAACTCCCCCAGCTTGAAATATCTGACTCGTTTTGAAACTAGACCAGACCACTTGAAGATGGCTCCAACTGAGAATGGAATTTTCACCAGGGGTGTGCTCCGAAGCATCTTTGGTGTGTAAGTGGAGTGGGCTTCCCCATCCCCATCATATTAGAAGTGCACACCCCCATGCAAGTCAGTGGAGAAAGTCCTCCATTGACTTGCACCCTCCAAAACAGCTGGTGAGGAAGAAGCCCCCTGTCCCTTGCCAAAATCTCTGTTGCTAAGAGTTCCTGGTATTTGGTGGGCTTTCCCCATGTTCACCAGCAGTTTTCAGTGGTGCAGCCTTTATTTCATCCCTGTGCAAATCATTGGAGATAACACTCTCCAATAATTTGCACTGAAGGAAAAGAAAGGTTCTGAAGGTGCATATATTGAGGTAGCTGTCAGAGTCCCAATGCCTGCCTTTAGAGCAGTCCCTGCTTGCGCTGACAGCATGATCATGGACTACTCTGAAGGTGGGCAATGGGTTTTTGACACAGCCACTTCAACGTGCTATAAAAAACTGTAGCAGTCCGGGCCAACCCACTTTGCTTCATAGGACTGAATGTCTCTGAAGTAGTTCACTTCCGTTTGACATTCATGCTTTGGCCCTTTCTACACCATAGGGGTGTAGAGGGAGGGAGGGAGGGCAATCCTGGAAGTACCTAATACACACCATCGGCACACAGTGAGCAGCCGGAGGCCATCCCAGGCAAAAAGCCTGGTGTGGAAAGGGCCTGAAGATGATGTACCTAATTACTGTTCCTACACTGCCCTCCCAGCAAATCCCACCCCCACACTTCCCCAAGAGCAAAACAGCATTACCTTGGGGAAGGGTTCACAACAAAACACAAGAGAGAACTTGCAGGGACTTGCCTTAGCTGAACATTATGCTCTGCATGTCATTTTATAGTCAAAAGGTCTGGGGCCTCTCCTTGGCTGCAGATGACACCATTTGCAGCTGGGGACCTCCAGCTTCAAATTACTGTCTGTACATTATAGGCAGCCAAGAAGAGGATGCACAGGGCTCTCCCATATGCAACAGAGCCTTCTCCTGCCAGACTCTTCTTCCCAAAGTACAGTGTATGGCCTTGGGGAAGGTGAAAACAGGGTGTGGGCCCTGTTCAGTTTGAGCCCCATTCAAAGCAGGCGGGATGGTTTTTGGATTGGGTGTGGCCTATTCCAGTGGGGGTAGTTCAGATTTTGAGCTTCCCTCTTTCAAATCCTCATCCCAGCATATTTTAATATTGATAGACACAATTTTATATGAAGACCCATATTGATATATGGATATCAACTCAGAGAAAACACTTCCATAAAAGTACTTCAAGTCAATTAAGTGTCAAGGGACCAACAAGTGAACAAGAACAAGTGGGGAGCTAGTGTGGTGTAGTGACTAGAGTGTTGGCCTGCTGGGAGTCAAGAGATCCAGGTTTTATTCCCCACTCGGCCATGGAAGCCCACTGGGTGACTTTGGGGCAGTCACAGACTCTCAGCCCAACCTACTTCACAGGGTTGTTGTGAGGATAAAATGGAGAAGAGGAAGAAGAGGAGGATTATGTATGACCCCTTGGGCTCCTTGAAGAAATAAAGGCAGGATATAAATGTAAATAATAATAATAATAATTAATAATAATAATAATAATATACAGAAATGTAAGAAACAATCTTAAGGCTCAAACACCAATACTGTACATATTTAAGTTGTGCTGGACATATGCCACCAAGCTAATTCAATTAAAAAAAAAGAGGTGGATCATATAAACTCAAAGAATTCATGTCAGCTCTTTGTCCTCTTAGCTCAGCATTTTATTGTGAAATTGGAAATATGAGAGTTTTGCCCCTGAACACAAGAGAGACAACTTTCTACCCAGAGAATCCCCAACATGATATTGGAAAGACAATTGAACAGTCTGCATGGCTAGAAATTTGTCCTTGCAGTTCCATCTGCGTGCTGTTTAGGAGGCTAGGGCAAAAAGTACAGGGACATGGGGCTCTTAGCACTGCACATGCATGAAATACACTGCAAATTTCTTTCACACCCACCCACAAGGAGATATGTTGCTAGTCTTTATTATCTGGGGCACATGTTGAGCTGCTCCCTCTGATCCCACCTCAGTAATTGCACAATTTTCTATAGTAATTGATCGTTCAAACAAGCATTGAGCTTTCACTGCATGGCAGGGTCTCCATGGAATTAGGCTGTCTGATGGAATGTAACACTCACTGGAGTCTCCAGCCACCATCGTTTTGTTAAGTTTTGAACCACTTTCTGATATGGTGGTTACAGATCCACCTTGCATATTGGACCCATTCAGGTAGCCCAGCTTTCCACATGAGGGAAAATGCCCCTATTGTGTGTTGTAGACAGGCTGGTTGCTCAAATATGCTATAAGCATATACAGTTTGAGTGGAATACACTCTATCCAGAGGGTGGTTTAGACAGGCAAATATGCATTTATGTGTACATTCCTTCAAATGCTACAGTGGCTTGTGTGTTATCCTGGTTATGTTTTCTCTCCGTCTTCAGTCCCTGATGAATCTGTGTTCTTAAAATTAAATAGCACAATACTTAAATGCTAATAGTCTTCCCCCTTCCCCCAGCTTCAAAAAAGGAAAAGGAAAACACCAGAAGAAGGAATCCAACCTCACATCCTCGCTCTGAAATTAGCTCCATTGTCAAAAGATGACAGCTGTATCCTGATTTCGAGAATTTCACATTGGAATAAAGCAGCATTTGTGGGGGGAGGGAGGGAAATCATTGTGTTACTTCAAACAGACCTGTAACGGTCCCTCAGCAAACCCTTTTCAGAAGTCTTGTGTAAGTAAGATAAAAAGGCCCCATTTCTGAAGAGATGCTTTTATGGGCTAGGTCAGAGTGCTCTTTCCATGTGGTTCGCTCCCAGTCGGATTCCCTAATAGCCTCTCTCCTCAGCTAACAGATGCCCAGCCTCATGTCGGAACCAACCCGAGCCACCACTGAGATGATATCCAGCTCCTTTCTTATTGAGCCGTTTCCCTAGCAGATGGTGCAGTGCTGCAGGCACACTCCTTCCTGTTAATTACCAGCCTTAGCTACAGATGGAAATGTCAGTCAGCCTCACAGGTCCTGGTTGCTGCCATTGCCTCAGTCCATAGCCCTCTACCTAGGCAAGATGCTGCCAACACACACCATGTGTTTTGTGACTGCTGACTAGGCAGGCAACAAAAAACAACTTACTTCATGAATATTCATGGAGGAATGTTTCGAGTTCTGTTCATCTCTAATGCTTATAGATCTGCTTAAAGGAGAACGCACCTTCCTCAGCTCTGCCATGTGCCCCTTGGCTTACTTCAGTGCAGGTATGTGGGATTATCAAAGTGGGTTGCTATGGTAACCCATAAAGAACAATTAAATGCCTGCCATATAGGGACACTGATTGTTCACTAATATGCTTACCATACCCTAAGTGTCATTTAATAGTTATTTTTTCCCTTTTTGCTCTGCAGTAACAGACCCAACAGTCACCAAGCTGAACTGATTACTTAAAAAAAACCAAACCCACTGTTGATTTTCATTGAAGTCTGATTGTCCCATTAGTTTTGAAACTGTCAATAAGAATTCCTTGTCCTTCCCCAGATTAAAAAAGGCTCAATTTCAATGTAAACCTATGCATTTATTAACCTATCCCTCCAAAAAAAAAAAAAAAACAGTTTCTGAAAACCTTTTGGTACCCAAAGCTACAAATCTTTTTAATATTTTTGGTTCATATTCAGAGTGATATGAACCACAAATATTGATTGAGAGGTTATGGGACAAAGATTTTACATTGGGGGATAGATATTTGTTCATTGTAGACATTGGGGTTCATTGTAGACATCTACATAGAGATGGACATTGGGTGGGAAACAAAGTTTGTCCTCCTGCATTCAGAAGAGCTCTTCCACTAAGAGTATTGCATGAGCAAAGTGAAATTTAATATAATCTGGCCACAGTTGTGCATGCCTTGGCAACATCTAAACGAGACCACTGTAATACTCCCTACATGGAACTGCCTTTGAAGAGCGCTTAGATTGGTACAAAATGCAGCAGCAAGGGTTCTAACTGGATCCTGCCACAGGAAGTACATATCACCCGGTATTGTGTCATTGACTCCCAATTGAGTCCAAGACCTAATTCAAAGACCTGGTGTTAGCCTTTGACGTTTAAATATGAAAGGCCTAAATAGCTCAGGAATGTTTTACCTTTGTCCATATTGGTCTCTCCACTCTTTTAACAGCACCTGCTTGCTCATTGGGACTTATGTCCAGGTAAGTGTGCATATGATTGCAACCTAAGTCATCAATAGAGGGCCAGTTCTATTGTAAGGATGGTCGAATTGGTCTATTTCCAGTAGGGCTGAGCACAGCCTCAGGCTGAATCCCCGAATCTCAGTCGAATGGGCCGATTTGGCCCGCCTCAGCTTGAATCTGAGTTCATATCGGGTCAACACAAGGCAACCTGAGGCCAAAGCAGATCAGTACCCAAGCCTCAGGGTGCCTCGGGCTGATTCAGGGCAGTGCTGGGCCACTCCCCAGCCCACCTGCCTGCCTGGGAAATCCAGTGCAAACCAGCTGTGAGTCCAGGTGAGTCCATTGGATTCACCCAACTTATTTCCCTCTCCCTCCCCACCTCCCTAGTCACCTCCCACTGCTGCCACTGGGACTTATCTTCCCATGCGTCCTCTTCCCTGAGGTCTGAGCCGCAATTTAAAGGTAAGATCGCAGGGCTCTCTTTTTTTAATAGCTCTATGGCCACAAAGGGCCATTTCTCTTAGTTTGCACCCATAGAGCTATTTAAAAAAAGACAGCCCCACAATCTTACCTTTAAATCGTGGCTCAACTGTCAGGGAAGAGGATGCATGGGAAGGTAAATCCCGGTGGTGGTGGTCTGGGGGGCAGGCTGGGAGGGGGGCAGGCAGGCAGGCAGGGAATCAGGAGTCCAGTGTACTTCTTTTCGGCCTTGCATCTGGCTTTCCTGGGTAGCCTGCCACACAACCAGCAAACAGGAATCCTGCAAAGGCTGAGCCACTTTGGAGGGATCTGGATCTCGCTTTAGTACCAAAGCAAGGTGGACAAGCCCCAAAGTGGCCTGAGTCAAATTGGGGGCATTTTGGAGGCTCTGAAATTACCTCCAGTCCAGATCATTTTTGGTTGTGTTCATTTAGTTCCATCCCATTTCTGCTAGGGCAATATAAAGTACCACCCCTTTATTGAACCTTTATTTCTAACAAAAGTGTGTGTATGGGTGGGGGGGTTACCAACATCTATGGCTGGGAGAGAGAAAGTAATTTGGCATGGGGGGTACTTAGTGACTTATAGTTATGACACGATCCAAAAAACTTCTGTAATGGTAGATGCCACATTGAACAGCTAGGAAGTGCATTGGAGCACTGTCCCTGGAAATGACAGTACATGAATTGTTGTAAGGGATATGGTATAAATGCAAGATGCTTGCTCCCATGGGCCTACCCCAGAAGGCATTGTACAGGAAGAGGGGAATGACTGCTCCATATACTGCTCCTGGATCATTTTCCAAAAGATGTATTCCATAACCCTATATATATTCTCTAATGGTGATTTTACTGTCTTTATTTCTTTCTTTATTTGCAATAAGATAAACTACCTCCTAACAATAATTCAGATTTGGAAAGTCTAGGAAATTGCTGTTAAAATAATGCCCTCAGAAAAAGGAAATGTCTGCAGAAATCATAGGGGAGCATCCACTGGTACTAACGATATTACACTAGCGTTAAATAATGCTTGCACATCATACCTAGCCCTATGGGGTGGGTGGAATTGCCTTGCTTTTAAAGGGAAAATCACTTTTTGGTGCTGTGACACTGCAAGGCAAAATTGTTAGTTACTAGGGATGTGTATCATATCGTTCCGATGTCCGATAACGATCCGATAAGGTTGTTATCAGACATCCGATTAACGATAATGATACATTCCTAAGGAGGCCCTATCTGATCAGATCCGAAATCCATATGTCCGAAAACTATCGGACATATCAGATATTCGGACTGCCATTTTAGAGCCGGCCCTCCCTCCCTCCCTCCCCCCACTCATGTTCCTTACCTGTGGTCTTCCCCACTGCCATCCGCTGACCTCCACTGCTTCCAGACTACTGAGAACTAAGCTTTGCGTCCTAGTTCTCAATAGAGCGATGACACGCTGGGTGATGACTGAGAACTAGGCTTTGTGGCCTAGTTCTCAGTAGCGCGATGACGCGCTGGGTGATGATGTCACCTGGAGCGTCATTGCTGTATGGAAAACTAGGCTGCAAAGCCTAGTTCTCAGTAGTCCAGAAGCAGCAGAGGGCAGCGGACAGCAGCGGGAAAGGCCGCAGGTAAGTGGGGACCCCTACAGACCCCTGGGGACCCCTCCCTTCCCTCCTCCACTCGTGCTCTTTATCTGCGGCCTTCCCTGCTGCCGCTGCCGCCACCCTGTACTACTGCTAAACAGGCTTTCCAGCCTGTTCGTCAGTACAGAGCCGTGCCGAGTGATGACGACATCACTCAGTGCTTTTCTGTACTGATGAACAGGCCAGAAAGCCTGTTTAGCAGTAGTATGAGGTGGCAGCAGCGGGGAGGGTGGGTAAGGAGTGTGAGTGGGGGGAGGGAGGGAGTGCCGGCCCAGTGTTTTTTCCCTTAGACTTGTATTGGGGGAAAGCTTTCTTTCCCCCAATGCAAACCTATGGGTAAAACACCGTAATCGGATTGGAACTTCCAATATTTATCGGATATTGGATCCAATCAAATCCGGGCACCCCCCGATATGATCGGACCCAAAAAAAAATTATATCGGAATTTCTGATAACGATACAATATGATAATTTCGTCCGTGCACATCCCTATTAGTTACATTGAAGAAGTGTTGGCTTATAGTACCATAAACCATCATTAGTGTTAGCTCTGTGACACTACTGGATACTATCCAGTAATGTTTCTGCTAACACTACTACCACCAGTATTGGGGATAATAATGGTATCTGCCTTAACTAGATTCTAACACTTCCAGAATAGTTTCCAAATTGAAACTTGGCAGGAAAGAATCCTGTTGCATTCTGTGGAAGTGCTTAAAATGTTTTTAGGGTAATACTGAACTGCTAAAACTTTGGAGATCCATTTGTTTTATTTTTCTTCCCATTTTTTAAATTTGCAAAATTGTGAAATTTAGGGATGGATTGATCTGTCAGCTACACTTTCTCCCACATTTGAATTATTTTAATCTCAAATTCTTTCCATCTTATTTATAAAGAAATTTGAAAATGTTGGTAAATTTTAAACAAAAGATGACCCAAATGAAATTCTCATTCAGCTGCACTGGTAAATTCATTACCATCAGGGAGAAGACAATGTTGTATCTGCCTACTATGTAGCTATTAAAGATGAGGAGCCTGCCAGAAAAAAAGAGGTGGCAATCATTATTCAGTGCACATGGCTGAATACACAGGGATTGAAAGCCAGAGTTTTAATATCTAAATGCTCAAAGCTCTGGGCCTGAAAGCATAAATCTTTCAGATTTGCTTTCTTCTCCATTCTTTTTTAATCTTAAATTCTTTTCATCCTGTTTATGAAGAAATTAGTGAATTTTCATAAGTTTTTATCAGAAAATAAACAAAATTCTTGCCCTAGTGAAATTCCAAATTGTAAATTTTTACATGGTAATAATAATAATAATGGGAGAATAAAAGAAGTCCTTCAAAAATTCTTTTAAAATTCTCTTTATTTAAAGTTTCATGAAAAACAAGCCATCCAAATGAAGCCCCCACCCCCAGTAAAAACATAAAACAAAACAGAAAACCTGATGAAAGCTCAAATAGCAGAAAGATGGGTTTTTTTAAAAAAAAAAAAGCAGGACAGTTTTTTTATTAAAATTTAAAAAATACACTCTATGAGTCTATCTCTCTCTACTTTAAGCTAAATGGCACAAGTACAGAATTCTGGCAACTGTAGGGTGACAAGATAAAATCCAGATCAGGGCTCATGTAACTTTATCAGTTGTAGAGAAAAGGGAATTTCGGCCAGTGTCATTTGTATGCAATTAGTTCCTGGTGAAATTCCCTCTTCATCACAACTGTTAAAGTTGCAGGGGCCCTGCCTTCTTTTGTATATGGTCACTCTAGTATAGTGCCTGCAACTTTAACTGTTGCGATGAAGAAGGAATTTCACCAGGAACTAATTGCATACAAATGACACTGGCTGAAATTCCCTTTTCTCTACAACTGTTAAAGTTACATGAGCCCTGACCTGGATTTTATCTTGTCAGCCTAGGCAACTGCATTCCAGGTAGCTGAATTTCTAACATGAATTATGCAGGGATGGAACTAACCCTGTGTCAGAATCCTGAAACAATTATGGATCAGAACTGCTCCATTCTTCTCACCCCATCCAGTAGCTTTTATCAACATAACCCCCCCCAGAAAGAAGTCAGCCAGTCATCCATGTTCAACTGAACGTCACCTCCCACCATATTGTCATGTGTCCCAATGAATGCAGTGATGTGTAACTTTCACTCTGGATATGTTAATTGCAGCAAGACTGGCCAAATATTGGTGCAACTACAGTGCCACATACATGTGACTGCTCTCTATCTTTCGAAGGGGAAGGGGACTGTTCGACACTTATGGCTCCACCAATCAACATATATGCAAAAACTGACAGAAAAGATCAGAGATGAGCTCTCACCTCCTTCAGCGATCATTCTGTCCCTTGTTATGAGAACCTGCCTTCAACTTCTTGATTGAATCGATAAAAATGAACCCTAGATCAAGAGTCAAGCTTGGATTTAGCAGACGCAGGGCCTTTTCACACCATTATTTACTGCACAGTAAACATGCATTTGTTTGTCCTCATAACTTGTATCAAGTCTGCATTTCCCCAGCACTAGAAAGTACAAGATTTTGTAGCTGGAAATCTATAACACTTCTCCTTAAACAGTGTCAGAATTACTGTTGTAACTGCAGGACAGAATGTGGTTGAATAAGTGTCACCTGAACCTCTTTGTTTTGGATGTGATTTACAGTGCAATCCTATGCAACCCAACTCAGAACTAAGTTCTATAGGCTGACCAGATAAAATCCAGGTCAGGGCTCATGTAACTTTAACAGTTGTAGAGAAAAGGGAATTTCAGCCAGGGTCATTTGTATGCAATTAGTTCCCGGTGAAATTCCCTCTTCATCACAACAGTTAAAGTTGCAGGCACTATACTAGAGTGACAATATACAAAAGAAGGCAGGGCCCCTGCAACTTTAACTGTTGTGATGAAGAGGGAATTTCACCAGGAACTAATTGCATACAAATGACACTGGCTGAAATTCCCTTTTCTCTACAATTGTTAAAGTTACAGGAGCCCTGACCTGGATTTTATCTGGTAACCCTAGTTCTAATGACCCTGTTCTGACGACCTACATAACCAAGGTTTAAACATGCTCACTAACCATGTGCTACAAAAGGGTTAGCAACCTCACAGTGGCTTAGTGTGTTGTTTGAACAGGCCCAGTGAGTTCATTGGGAGCTTATTCCCAGGCAAGTCTATAAGCATTGCACCCCTAAGTACTGGGGTGGCGCAACTTTCTCCTTCCCATATCTGCTTCATTTTATCAATCTTCATAACCACCACCAATGTACATTCCTTAGAGCAGTCTTCCCCAACCTGGTACCCTCCAGTTGTTTTGGACTACAACTCCCAGGATTTCTAGGAATTGAAATCCAAAACATCTGATGGGCACAAGATTGGAGAAGGTTATTTTAGAGAATGCCCATTCTCTTACTTTTTAACCACAACACAAGCCATTAAAAAGGGGGGGGGGAGATGACTCTTGCATAATTCATCCAAATATAAAAAGTCCCACTAATTTCATTGAGAACCAAAGCACATGCTACTTTAAATTAGGGATGTGCACTGGATCGGACCCGATCCACGATCCGAGTCCGGTCCAGTGGGAAATCGGATAAATTATCCGATTTCCGATCCCGCAGCTGGATCGGCCGATCCAATCCGAACCGGTCCGAAAAAGCTCCGAACCGGTTCGGCGGATCGGCGGATCGGCGGGCGCCCACTGGCGCCCACCGCCGCTTCCATTGGCGGGCGCCAGCGGGCGCCCGCCGATGAAAGTGGACAGCGGGGGGGGGGAGGAGGGGGGCACTTACCTTCTCGGCCCGGTGGCTCCCATCCGGCGCCGGCGCCTACTACTACTAGCAGGCTCCGCGGCCTGCTCTAGGGTGGCGCGCCGGGTGATGTCATCACCCGGCGCGCTACTCTAGAGCAGGCCGCGGAGCCTGCTGGTAGTAGTAGGCGCCGGCGCCGGACGGGAGCCACCGGGCCGGGAAGGTAAGGAGGGGGTGCGTGGAGGGGAGGAGGGGGCGCGCGGAGGGGGGAGGGGGGCCCTTACCTTTCCGGCCCGGCGGCTCCCGTCCGGCGCCGGCGCCTACTACTCCCAGCAGGCTCCGCGGCCTGCTCTAGGATGGCGCGCCGGGTGATGTCATCACCCGGCGCGCTACTCTAGAGTAGGCCGCGGAGCCTGCTGGAAGTAGTAGGCGCCGGCGCCGGACGGGAGCCGCCGGGCCGGAAAGGTAAGGAGGGGGTGCGTGGAGGGGAGGAGGGGGCGCGCGGAGGGGGGAGGGGGGAGGGGGGCCCTTACCTGCCCGGCCCGGCGGCTCCCGTCCGGCGCCGGCGCCTACTACTCCCAGCAGGCTCCGCGGCCTGCTCTAGGATGGCGCGCCGGGTGATGTCATCACCCGGCGCGCTACTCTAGAGTAGGCCGCGGAGCCTGCTGGAAGTAGTAGGCGCCGGCGCCGGACGGGAGCCGCCGGGCCGGAAAGGTAAGGAGGGGGTGCGTGGAGGGGAGGAGGGGGCGCGCGGAGGGGGGAGGGGGGAGGGGGGCCCTTACCTGCCCGGCCCGGCGGCTCCCGTCCGGCGCCGGCGCCTACTACTACCAGCAGGCTCCGCGGCCTGCTCCAGGGTGGCGCGCCGGGTGATGTCATCACCCGGCGTGCTACTCGAGAGTAGGCCGCGGAGCCCGCTGGTAGTAGCCGCCGGCGCCGGACGGGCCGAGAAGGTAAGTGGCGGGGAAGGGGGCTTACCCCCCCCCGGAGCCGTCCGCTTCTATCCGCTGGCGCCCGCGGGCGCCAGCGGATGGAAGCGGGCGGCCCCAGGGGGGGTAGGGAGTGCGGGGGAGGGGGTTTACCTGCCGGGCCGTCCACAGCGGATGGCCCCGGGGGGGGGGAGGGAGTTAGGCCCCCCCTTACCCACCCGCCGCCATTTTTTCCTCATAGACTTGCATTGCAATGCAAGTCTATGGGGAAAAAAATGGCGGCCGATCCAAAAATTTACGATTTTTGGGTCGGGATCGGACTCGATCCGGTCCGGGGGGCCTCCGATTTTGTCCGAACCGGTCCGGGACAAAATTGGAGGTTCCGATCCGGGTCCCGATCCGATCCGGGGGGTCCGTGCACACCCCTACTTTAAATACATAACTAGCCACTACGGCTGTGCACAGATCCAGATCCAGATCCCGAATCCGGAGCGGATTGGGCTGATCTGGACCTCCCAGTTTTGGTTCCGAACTGGGTCGGGGGAAGTCCAGATCATTCCAGACCAGATCGGGCCCATTCCAGATTGATTCAGATCAATCCAGAGATCTGAGCCCATTGGCCTTCCAGGTTCCTGGGTGCCAGCTGTGCAGCCAGCACCCAGGGACCTGGAAGGCTGGTGGTGAGTCCATTGGACTCACTGCCCTCCCCACACTCTCCCTCCTCTCCCAACTCACTCGCTGCCGTCTGCTGCCATCTGCCGCTGTCCTCTGCCATCCACCATACTGAGAAGCAGGCTTCGTGGCCTGGTTTTCCAGTAAAGTGACGGCGCACCGGGTGATGTCATCACCTGGCACGCCAGTGCTTTACTGGGAAACCAAGCCGCGAAGCCTGCTTCTCAGTACAGCGGATGGCAGAGGACAGCAGTGGAAGGCAGTGCGGACCGCAGCGGGTGAGTAGGGACCCCCTCCCTCTCCCTCTCCCCAGCGGTAGACAGCAGCATGGACAGCAGAGGGTGAGTGGGGGGGATAGGGGAGGGTGGTGAGTCCTTTTCCCCATAGACTTCCAAGTCTATGGGAAAAAGGAGGGTCTCCAGATCTCAATCTGGAGACCCCAATCTTGTTCCAGATCCAGTTGCAGACCAGATCGGGGGAGGTCCAGATCGGGCCGGAGTGGATTGGCCCGATCTGGATCTCCCGGATCTGGATCCAGATCTGGTTCAGGGGGGCTGCACAGCCCTACTAGTGACTATGTATTTTCCTCTTTTTTCCTCTAATGAAAGCACAAGGCTAGGAGGATTTTAACCCCTTCACCTGCTGCCATTCTGATCCAAACTGCGGGAAGGGAGGGGCATGCCTGCAATTTATATTGACAAATATTGATCTATTTGATTTAAGGTTAAGTTTGAGTAATATTTAAATGCATGCATAATACCTCCCCTTGAAGTTAATTGGGATTTGAGTGGCTCATGCCTTCACTGTGTATTGTTCACATCTTAATAGGCTTCTTTTTGCTTAGCTTGGTTCTTCCAGCTCAAATGTTTGCATATGTTCTTGAAAATAAGACAGCAGCCCTGAGGAGGAAGGCTTAAACAAAATGGACAGAAATAAACTGTGTTAGACATGTGTAGGTGGCAGTGAAATCTTATGACCAGTCTTCATGTTGTGCCTGGTGACAGACTTCAAATACTAGGTTGTTTTTTGAGCCCAAAAATAACTCTGTTTTGGGTCTGCAACCTTAAAATCTAGCTGTTCAAAATATGTATATTTTAATATTGATAGTTATTATAGATTGGAATTAGAGATTTTCCTGTTTGGGATAGGAGGCTAAAGTTATTTACAGCTTTGTGTAAAGGTAATGATATTTGGAGCTTTATAGTTTATATCAAATATGAGTACGGGGGATACAATAGAGGTTTGTAAAATTATAACCCTCTCTCACAATACTAAACCTAGTGTCATCAAATGAAGAGGGAATGGTAGGAGATTCCGGACAGACAAGGAGCACATTGAACAAAGCCAAATAAAAAGAAAGAAAGAGATACCTTCCTGAGCATTCAGATTAGGACCTGGTCTGGCCTTAGTATAAATAGAGCCCTGGGTAAGGAGTTCCTTTTGTGCACCCCCATTGTTACCTTTGCAGACCTACCAAGAAGGTTTATGAGGCCTGGTGCAGGTGTAATATTTGCGCCCCCTTGGCTTAGCTTGGCACCCCTCTCAGCTCTGCTGGGCACCCCCAACCCTAACTCAGCACCCCAGGCTCCCACCTAGATCACCACCCCTATGGGCAACTCTCATTGGAACAGTTGACTCCTATGGGCAACTCTGATCTGCCCCTTGGACTGATGGGAGTTGAAATCCAAAACTTTTGGAGTGCACCAGGTTGGAGAAGGCTGGTTTATTGCAACCTATTGCAAATGGAACTCCTGCTCTTTGTTACTGTCTGCATTAACCTTAATCATGATTTCCACCTGTTTGCACAGGACAGAAGCCTGGCTTATCCCTATAATGTCTTGGATCTTTTCCAAAACAATAAAATACAATAAAAATATGTTGCATTGGCCATTTTTCAATCTGCTGTCAAGAAGGTTGGTTTAAGTCACAAATTACTAGGGGTGTACACGGACCCCCCAGATCGGATCGGGACCGGATTGGGACCTCCAATTTTGTTCCGGATCAGATTGGAACAAAATCGGAGGTCCCCTGGATCGGAAATGCTTGCTTTCCTGTATAGGAAATGAGCCATGTTTGAAGTAGGCTTGAATGTGTGTGTGTGTGTGTGTGTGTGTGTGAGAGAGAGAGAGAGAGAGAGAGGGAGGGAGGGAGGGAGGGAGGGAGACTCATAGTCTGTTGACCTGGTTTATGTTTGCCTAATTGTCTGCTCAGCTTTTTAAGCCTGGGGAAACGGCACTTTCAAATGCATTGTCAACCTTCCCTGGCTGACCCCCAGCATGGGCACATAGCTAGTCTTACTGAAACCCCATTGTTGATGACAAGGTTTTCTTTCAAGAATGATTCATGAAAACATCTTGGCAGAAAAGGGGGGGAAGCGTTTATTGAAAATTGGGAGAGAAAAATGACTCTGCTACTGATAAAGTGCTTCTTCTTCTTTGTCGTTAATTAGCAGCTGTTGCTTCCCTCAAGTAGTGCAAATTATTCTGCTGAAGGAACAAAGCCTCAAATAAGGAAGTCGTTCAATTTGTTTACATGCAGCAATAGACAAAAGCATCTCACCTAATTTCATACACTGTAGGTTCAAAAACTCACCACTGATGTCACTGGGACTGGTATTGTCCTTAGGAGAAACTGTAAAATAACAAAAATGGAGGGAGGTTAAAACAAGAGGGCTTGTGAACAGGGCAAACATAAATAACAAAACTATCATCCTACAAAGTTAAAAAAAAAGTTTTGTTTTTTAAAAGAACATAAAAAGAGGGGAAATAGGAAAAATCTTACAGAAGCCACAAATATAGCAACATTCCTATTCGCACTAGTTGCTCTTTAAATTAGACTTTAAAAATAAATAAAATAAAATGAGAATTCTTTGACACTTGTTACACAGAAAAGTCAGATTCATATGAGGCACCAATGCAATATGGAGCATTTTCCCCCTTTCAAATCACATGATTTCAAAAATCTTTTTCACTGAGATAGCACCTCTAGGCTCTTCTTTTGAAGATCACTATGGAAAATCTAAGCATAATGAAAGTGCGGAGGTGGGTGAAAGTTAGGGGAGTTGGATGAGTCAAGCAAATTATGCCATTTAAGATAAAGTCCTAGACATGCTTGCCTGGAAAGTAAGCTCTGTCAAAACTAGGGATGGGTGAGAATTTCACTTAGTGTTTGTTTTTTTCCCAATAATTTGCCAAAATCTGCAGATTTCTTGATAAATGAGAGGGAAAGAATTTGAGGGTTTTTTAAAAAAAAATCGAATGTGGATGTGGAAAAAAGTGATGCTGACAGATTCATCCATCCAGGCAGAGAGCTTTGAGTGCTTAGATTTAAAAGCCTGAATCCAGTATGTTTAACCACATTCATGCTACTGAATTAGGGTTGCCAGGCTTTAGGGATGTGCGAATCATCAAAATTCAAGCTCATCAAAATTCTTTCAATTCCACCTCAAATGTTGTTCCAACTCATGTCTGCCTCAAACTGCAAGCTTTGTTTGTTTTTCACATGGGAAATTGTGAGATTTTTTTCCAGTTGTAGGTATTTCTCTCCCATTGACTGAAGGGTGTTTGTCCACATTTTTCAATGTATGCTGTAGACATGGACTTCTCTGCTGCTTCCAGTACCATTGACTATGATAACCTTCTCAGATGCTGGACTACATTTGAAATTGGAGGCATCACTTTGCAGTGGTTCTGTACTTATCTGTCGGGCAGGTTCCAGATTTGGGGCGGGGGTGCTGTTCTGCACCATGGGAGTTGTCCTGTGGGATTCTACAAGATTCAGTTTTGTTCCCCATACATTTCAGCATCTACATCACAGCAACTTGTGGCCCTCCAGATGTTTTGTTCTGCAACTCTCATCAGCCCTAGCCATCATAGTCAATGGTAAAGGATTATGGGAGTTGCAGGCCAAAAATTTGGAGGGCCACCCATTGTCCACCCTAATCTACATGAAACCACTGGGACGTTTTTAGGCTGAAGTGCCTCCAGTATGCTGATGATACTCTACAATATGTCTCTTTTGCAACAGAACCCATTGGGCAGGTGGAATCATGAAATGATTGCCTGCAGTTTGCAATTCAAATTATGATGGTGGTAGAGACAACATAGTGAGGAGAGGAGAGGAAAGAGAAAGGCAAGGATAACAAAGGGTGAATGACAGCAAATGCAGTTATGCATGATATGGCTTTATTTAAGATGAGTGGGAGCCTCCCCCCCTTGCTCTGGCTTTGTTCTCTATCATTTTACTGATTCAATGTTTATTCGGCTGGTTGCCACTTCTGCAGGCAAGGAGGGTGGAGCAGGAAAAACCCATTCGACCAGCTCAGTTCATTCAACATGGTGTGCTGGAGGTGGAGAACTGCCCTGCCTTCCTTTTTTATCAGCAAGCACACATTCAAAGCACACGACCCCAACAAAAGAAAAAATGGAAGGACGATAATACGTGGGGATGGAAGGGTGCAATGATCTCGCATGAAGGAAATAAACCAGACTTTCCCCACTCCAAATTAAGACAGAAAAGGGAGGGGAAGAGGTGAGATGATTGCAGGACAGTGATGACGTCATGTGAGTACCACATTGCAAAACCACAAACCAGGCATGCCAAGAGTGCGATAAAACGTTGGTGTCATGGATCCCTAAATCTCCATGGTATGTAGTAAAATCAAGGAGACAACCTTGTATATATCTATGTGCAAATCAGGTCTATTGAGTAGAATCAGTGAAATCTGAACCTAGATAAGTTTAGGAAAAGGTGAAATTGGAAAATAAAGCCTGATCTTCATGAGCCACACTCTAAGTCACCTACAAATGACTCATCCTTCTGTTTCCAAGAAGACAACTAAAGGTTTTCAGGGAAGGATGAAAGGGAGAGACATTGATTTTGTACAAATACTCAGCTTCTAATTTTTCTCCTACATTTAGAAAACAATAACATCCACTACATTGAGGGAAATCGGGAAGAGACTTCACGTTGTTGGGGGGAAAGTCATTTGGAAACTGCTGCTTAATAAAATAAACACAAAATTAATTTCACAAGAGGCTCTTTCTGTGAAACGCTGCCTCTTTCGCTGCAGTGCTGGTGATAAGTATTCTTTTAACATGGAAATTACCACTGTAGAACTGCCAGTGTGTGATCTCAGATCACTCTTTTGGCTTTGAAATCTAAGCCTAATAGATATCCTGCCAAGTTCTTCAATAATAGGATCCAAGAAAACTTAGCTCGTGTTCAGCTCCGGCTTTGCATGGGGCTACACCTACATACCTGAATACGTGGCTTCTGCAAATAAAAAGAAAGGCGATGCCTTTGCAGAGTTGCTCATTTGCTGCCCAGCTGTAGCACTGTGCATTCAAAGCAATCAAAGAAGAATAAAGTGAAGTAAGCAGCTGTATGGGAATATAGGCACATTTGGAAGATGCTTCAATTGTGTGTTTATTCCTAAATGCAGTGTGAGTGCAGTGTGACTAATTACACCACAGAGGAAAGCAGAAGCTCTCAAGTTAAAGTATTTGGATAATCATGTTTACTGCGGGAAAAGTACGTCGGCATTAAATAAGTCAAAACACAGCGCATCAGATTTGGAATGGCTCCACTGGTACTGCAAGACAGAGTAAGGAAGCCGAAATGATATGAGTCTCATTTGTCTAACTAGAGGAACTACCAGGAAAGATAAACCATCTGCTTCAACTAACTCAGCCCCACTTGAAAATGATAATTCTGTGGAAAGAGAACAAGCACGTTCCATCCACCAAACACGCCCGTTCTTTATTTGACTATTTAACTTGTCAGGTAGCATGTTGCTAAGTGGCAGAAGAAACGGGGGGTCTTTCCATGCTCTTAATAGATGACAACCATGTTAATAATAATAATAATAATAATAATAATAATAATAATAACGCAGCTTCCCTATTTAGTCCATGGTTTACTTAAACATGTTTCAAGTAGTAGCTGTGTACTGGACAGACCCATACTAAATTCACCCATAAAGCAATCAGATACAGTGACTGGCACTTATTTAGGGATGGACAAATCTGACAGTTTCACTTTCTCCCTTGTACTCTTCCATAGAAGAGATAGGAAAATACATAGAAAATGTGTGTGTGTGTATATATATATATATATATATATATGAGTTAAATGCAGGACTATATGAAGTTGCCTTATACCAAGTCAGACTAGATCATCTACTACTTTTTCCTCTTACTGGGTCTCAGTCAGAGGGTGCCTCTACAAGAGCGATTTAAAGCTCTTTCAAGGCGCATTAAAAATTTGACTTCTACAAGAGCAGAGCGCAAATCGGGGGTCGAGGCGCTTTTTCTATGCGATTATGCGCATTATCGAGTGCATGTTAAATAACGAGTTTTAATTTACCGCGGCTGTTAAAGCACCTTATGACTATGTAAACAAGTGATTCTCTGCATTAAACACCTCTAAAGCGCATTTCATACAACTGGTAAGGCAATCTGTTATGCGCTTAACCACCTCCCTCGTATAGTGATTTGCTGTAAAAGCGATTGCGAGAAGATGCGCATAATCGGACAACCAGGCATCAAACCGAATTCTTGTAGAGGGGACCAGAGAGTCTTTCCCATGACTTGCTCCTTGGTCCTCTCACCTGAAGATGCTAGGAACCTTCTGGAACCTTCAGAAAAGTACATCTAAACATAACTTTCACCGGCATGCTATATTTTGTGTATTTTTTCTTAATGTTATACAGCAGAGGCTGATGAGAGATAAACAAAATGCATAAAATGGGGGGGGGGCTCCTAAATCATATATATTAGCATATTTTCCATGAATTTTCTTACTTGTATATGACTACAGTTCTGGAAAAGTAGGGAGAGAGAAAAGGCAATGAGCAGACCGTGGAAGGAAAGGTAGCAGTCTCCCCTCTAGTTTAAAAGGATGGTGGCTTCATGCTATTGATCTGCTAAGCGAGCGAGTCAATGTCCCCTGGTAACTGCAAGGCTACAGAGTTCAGGGGGAAGAAGCTGGCTTCTATTAAGGCATATAATGTAACTGGCCATTGGAGCAGCTCTAACGATCCGAAGCACAGGTCAGAAGAACCAAGGCACATGCCTCGGTGTGCTTTCACCTAACAACACCCATGACCCTCAAAATGACACTTTGTCATCATGTAGCATCTTTCTCTAGAACCTCTTCCAGCCGAAGAGCCAAAGTCTGCTTTGAAGAAGCTTTTGGAGACCACATTCCAGTGGTGGGAGGGGCCAAATACCAAAAATACCAGTATATTTATCTTAATGCTCTTACTGCCAGTAACTAAGCCTTACGAGAGGCATTGCAACCTTTTAGAATGGGGGGAAAGTGTACAAAACTGAGGGAAACACCCAACAATGGGGGGAGGAGGGGAAAGAGGGAGGAAGAGGGCATGCGACCCATTTCTGATCTTTAGACTGAATTTAATCTGCAAACACATACATTCGATTTTCTCATTTTGTGCCCTTTTTTACTCCGCCTCCCAAATTTCAAGGTGAATGTTCTCAATGGTGAACCTCTAGCTGAGCTTTAATAATGTGGGATATAGTTCCCATTATTCCTGCTCACTCTTCCCAGCTCCTCCACACCTGTTCCGGAACATCAAAGGCTTTTGAACATCTAAATGAAACTGCTGGGTGGGGGAGATGTAGGGTGGGGGAGAAATTCAGTTTGTTTTTTGATGTAAACCTAAATGCAATTATCCTTTGAAATTTGGACTTCTTCAGATTTTGCAATGGAGTTTTCCAATCAAAATACATACAAAAATATGTGTCTTAGGAAAAAGAACATTTTTTAAAAAATCATTGTATTGAGAAAATTACTTGTGGAAAAAATTGTGCACACAAATGAATGTATTAGGAGAAATGCATACAAAAATGCACTTGGGTTTAACTGAATTTAAAATTGGAAAAAAATCTCAAATTTGGGGATTAACTGAATTTAAGATTAGAAAACTGAGAAACTGAGAGAAACTGAAATTAACAGATTTGCCCATCCCTATAAAAACACACACAGTCCTGCCTACTATTCAACTGTGCCAGCATACAAGCACGCAGAATTAAGGATGAGGACTAGCACCCTAGAGCATTGTACTAACAACCAACAGCATTGGTCTACTTCATGAACTCCAACAAATCCTATACTTAATGCGGCAACAACAGCCACCATAGTCAGAAGTACCCGTGGCAGCCTTCAATGCCAACATGCAATGCAGAAATGGGAAGAGAGTTTGCATGACAAGACAGACTGGGAGGCCCTGAAATTATTGTCTGCCATCATGCCTTTCTGAAAACCTTCAGTTTAATACAGAGACTATCACACTGGAACAAATTAGTACATCCAATATATTATGGTGATCAGCAATACAACAAGATGTACCTGAATGTTAGGGATTTTTGCTCTCTCTCTCTCTCTCTCTCTCTCACACACACACACACACACATACACACACACAAATTCACTTGTTTTACTGACACTTTGTTTTGTTGTTGCCTTCCTTAAAATTCCTCAAAAGATTCTGGGCATAAATACCCTTCCCCCCAAATTTTGCCTTGTGGCAATATATGGACAGATAGAACTCTCCTAAGAAATACAGTTAGTCTTATTTAGAAACTCTTTACACTTTCCTCAAAATCCATTGGAGGTTTTACATGAAGTTCCTAATTGGCCTCAACCTTTTGTATCGCACAACATTTCCGGGCAACCCTGGCACTGATTCACTTGCCTTACACAGCATGCAACCAGAGCTCCATTTATGCAAGTCACCCTCAGCTTTGCCACAGCAACTTCTATAGGATCAGAATTCTGCCTACTTGTGGTCCACAAAGACCAATTCATTCTCTTTAGGAATTATTTTCAAGACATCTGGCCATCGTTGGAGGAACATTCTTTTCAATCCCATCCTCTATTTTTTTCTAATGTCCAAAGCCGTTTTTGTGGATGTACCTTATTTTATATTTGTATGTATTATTACATTTATATCCTGCCTTCCCCCCCCCCCTTGCAATGAACCCAAGGTGGCTCAGGTGGACCTCCTCCTCTCCATTTTATCCTCACAACAACCCTGGGAGGTAGATAAAGCTGAAAGTCAGTAACTGGCCCAAAGTCACCCAGTGAGCTTCATGGCCGAGTGGGGACTGGAACTCAGATCTCCCAAGACCCAGTCCAACACTCTAACCACTACACCACACTGGCTCCTCATTTTTAAAAATGACTCACTGGATTTTTCAGTAGGGAGATTTACTTCTACAAACACCAATAATGCACTGCTAAATCTGATAGGCATCAGTGTGTGTGTGTGTGTGTGTGTGTGTGTGTTGGGAGGACAACACCCTATTGTTTCCTAGCTGAAATTAAAAGCCATTTGTGAATATTTATGCTAAACCCAACCTCTATGAACACTAGCCTACCATTTGCAGCAACTGCCACACAGCCTGAAAAAACACTTTGTCAAATGCATCTAAATCAGTTTCAAAAGGGCCAGGTGTTCAACTTAAGAGCAGCAGGGGATTTTTTTTGTATTTTTTGTTTTTTTAAGGCTTCAAAATCAACCCAACGAATAACCCCCCCCCCAATTTCTGAGGAATACTATTAGTGAGAGAGCAATGCACTAGAAACATGCATAATCCCTTGTACACAGATGGCTAGGATGGTTAAGTGAGGGATAGTCCCATAATAGAAGTGAGTATTACTATCTATTCACTAATATGAATGAAGTGAAAAAAATTATGAAATTGGAGGTGTTGTTTCACACAGAATTTTGGAGAATCTTTAAATTTATCCCATATGAGAGTAAACTGTATCAAATCAACTGATGATGTGAAAGCTTAATGTGCCTTGCATGATTTGTGCCTTGATGGCTTAATACTCAGACAGGGCCAACAATAGTCATGATGACCCAGTTCAGATGCTATTCTCCCTTGATTTCTGATATGCACCTCAGACAAGCAAGAAGATCGTGCCCTCTGGACACACCCACTGGGCATGCCTGCCCCACCTCCAAGACTCCCAGGCACACATGCATGGGTTCAACTTTGAATAGGGTGTACATGTGCAAAATCTAATGTGATAGGGCCAAAATCATGCAATCCACTGTGAAGCTAGCTTTTGATTTAATACCCCAGGTTCTCAAGGAATGGACCCTTGATCAGATTCAGAGGTCAGATCTACACCAAGCAGGATAGAGCACTATGAAAGCGGCATGATAGCAGTATATAAAAAGCAGGAGCCACACCAAGCAGGATATAGCACTATAAAAGTGGTATGAAAGCGGTATATGGTATGTGTCAGTGGGCCCCAACAGTTGTCATTGCACTTCAATACTGCTATAAAGCAGTAGTGTGGCTCCTGCCTTTTATATACTGCTGTCATGTCGCTTTCATAGTGCTATATTGTGCTTGGTGTAGATTGGGCCAGAGGCATATAAAGAATAAAATGGATGAGTTTTATTCCCAATATGATCTAGATGTAATTCAAAACTCATCATTTTCCTCACACCTGCGTTTTTTAAAAAAAATAACTCATGGATTTGAGAGTTATCTACATGAGTTATCAGTAGCTTCATTTAGAAAAGCATTTCTGGCATTGCATTTTCAAACTATGCCTTTGCAATATTTGGAGGGATGTTATTGTAAAATACCTGTAGAACAGAGGTTTTGTATATATAGTGCTCAAGTACTAGAAGACCTCTGCCACTATTTATTATATTGTTCTTCATATTCTGAACCTAGGACAAAGTTTATTCTGAATCTGTTATGGGATGTATCTGACAGTGATGATAAAGTTAAAGTTATATATTTGCTTTCTGATGCTGAAAAAATTGTAACAGAATTGTGAGTTTTGCTGTGGCTGCCCAACAGTTGAGAAAAAGATTCGTCGAGGTCAATATGGTGGACTGTAATGATGAAATTTAACATGAAGGTTTTAATGTATCAGTAGTGTTCATTTTTAATATATTTATGGGCATCTTTTAATGTAAAGTTTTGTTAATGTCTCTTATTATTTAAATTCTTTGCATTAAAATGAACTTTTGCATATTTATGAACAACTTCTAATGAAAAGTTCTGCTAGTGTCTTTTTACTATTTTACTCATTTGTATTAGAGAGTTTTGGAATGCATATTGGTGTATGCATTTGTAAGTTGATATGACCATGATGGCTGAAACAACAAAAAACAAACACACCACTGAATTAGTAATCCATTCCTGGCTTTATTTGCAGGTGGGGACTGACCACATGATTTTAGTCTACGCACATTGCATTTTGCACACATATACCGTATTGGGCAGAATGAAGTACTGGCTCAAGCAGCAGATGCTGGGAGGGGGGGGCAAGATCCCCTCAGCTAGTCTTCCTGAGCCCTGACTGCTCTCCTCTCTTGGAGAACATGACAAAGGTGTATATGTCTGTGGCCTCAGGTGCAGTAGAGAACACTATCCTGTCATCAGTGCTGAAGTGAATCCAGTTGGCTTCTGTACATGGAATGGGGAGAGGCGCCATCTTGTCCTTCTCTTCAAGTAAGAAAAGATCTTGTGCTGGCCCTGCACTCTATTCAGATATCATATCCATACATGGACATTGGGGTTGTCAGCAATTTTTAAGAATGCCTTGTGGGCAGGAATATGTGATTTGGCTTTTCTACTGACTCCCTATTTTCTGCAACATCGGCCTTGCAGATCAGAGGAGCAAACCTGGAGTCATTCAAACCGGGATACAAGGACCAAAGTCCAGGATCCTCCCATCTTGGGAATCAGGTTACTCCAAAGCCTCTCAAGTCTCATTATTCCTAGGGTGACCATATGGAAAGGAGGACAGGGCCCCTGTATCTTTAACAGTTGCATAGAAAAGAAAATTTCAGCAGGTGTCCTTTGTATACATGCAGCACCTGGTGAAATTGCTTCTTCATCACAACAGTTAAAGTTGCAGAAGCTATACTAGAGCGACAAGATACAAAAGAGGGCAGGGCTTCTGCAGCTTTCACTGTTATAATAAAGAAGGAATTTCAGCAGGTGCTGTATGCATACAAATGGCCAATATGCCCTTTTCAATACAACTGTTAAAGATACAGGAGCCCTGTCCTCCTTTTCCTATGGTCCTCCTACTTATTCCCTATAAATGTCCCACATCAGTTACGCTCCTCAGTGTGGACAACTTGCTGCTATGGTTGGCCATCAGACGGGCAAACAGATGGAATAACCAACCAGCTCTCTCCAGTGAGTGAGTGGTTGCTTGTTCCAGGTACCTCCCAGTACTCAAAACTAAAAGTCTGGCAAGGTGGAAGGAAGTGGGGGTAGTGTGAAAAGAGGCGAAATGGGATGGAAGAAAACCTATCTGGATCATTTACTGCTGTTGTGGAGCTTTTAAAGACCCAGGCATGATTTCTGAGCTGTAACCTGGCAACCCTATTTATATATTATCCAGAGGTCATTTTAATTATTCTCATGCCTGTTAGCTAAGGCTGAACTACTATACATGATCCAGGGAATGCATAACAACTTCTAGTCTAGCTTCCTGGTCTAACCGTTGAACATTTAAACAATGTTTTGAATTTATTCTTAAAGAGTTAATATAATATACTGTAGACTATCAAAAATAGGGAGAAAATGTCCACTTACTTTCAAATTATAGGGAACTCTCTTGTCTTTTATTGCAATTTGAGTGTATTTGCACTTTAAAAGCTTCCCTCCCCACAACCCCACTCATCGTAACAATAGTGCAGGTGCATTGCCCTTCAGTGTACAATATATTTATCCTGGGAGGCAGGAAGTTGGTTTCACACCTGTTTCTTCTTTCTGTTTGCTCTTGGCCTGGCTAATTTGCTGAATGTCATGATTGGTACAGCTGAGGCTGTCAAAGAGAATTACCACTTTGCAACGTGATGGTCTAATTCTGGCAGTTTGGATCTTGCAACAATTTGCTGTTTTGTTCATCCTTTTTGGTAACTGTTCTTTGTTGTGTAAACAATACAGAACATGAACTATGAGTGGTAGCGAAGAAAAGGGAGCAAATAAGAAAAAGCTGCCTTATCAGACAAATGGTGTTTTGCTATAGATGTTGGAAGAGATGAGATTACAGGCTCCATTCTGCTGATAATATTGTTGCAACAGGGAGAACTAAGAATCGGTTTTCCCCTGGAAAATGCAATCTACTTTTCAAAACTTTTTTTGGGGGGGGGGGGGACAAGAAAGAGTTGAGATTGAGAAGAAAGGCTTTGAAGTAGGAAGAAAGCAGGAGATCAGAACTTCAGGCAAGCTACCTGCAGCTTTCATTCTCACCAACATTTTCCATTGCAAGTTGCCCACCCTCTTCTACATAAATAGAATGCTATCTCCAGAAAGTCTAGTAAGGCTGCAATCCTGTGCCCACTTTCCTAGAAGTAAGACTTTTTTTTAACACAGTGGGATTTATTTCTGAGTAAACATGCATAGTATTGTACGGTGATAGAGCTAATCATCCAACTAGCTGTAAATTCATAAAACTATGAGAATACTACAGGATTGTGAATATTGTGACAATACTTTTGCTTTAAATTAACATACTTCAATCCAAATTATATTTAATTCCATCCTAAATATGGATGGAAGAGACATATTATTGCAGATTACATATAGACAAATAGGAATAAAAAACACACAAGTGGTTTTGAATTTCAGTACTATTGCAACGGGATCTTTTCTTTTTATCAATTAAATATGTTTTTAAGACAACCCCTGTTTCACGTCACAACACAGATGTGGTGAGATTGCTAGATCCTAATCAAAATTGAAGAAAATTTGCACTGTCCCTGTTTTGAACACTGTAGAACAAAATTTTAATTTTTAAATGAATTTTAACTAAGGAAAACACTTTTGGACCTCAACAGAGGTTTTCTCTGGTGAACAGAATTTTTTTAATGTATCAGCACAGATAAGTAGTAGGAAAGGTCAAATACTGTGTGTTTAATTATTTCACGAGAGTTTTTGTGTTAATTAAATGTGAGAGATTTATTAATAGTTAGGAACTGAAATCACCTTTTGTGAAATAATCTGTGTCAGACAGTTAAATACTATCCTGTGATGAAAAGACAATTTACTGATGGAAAGTTATTAAAATCAGGGGATTAGGTTAAATTAATTGTTGTGAACCATATGTATCAGCACTATGAATGATACAATGGACAAATACTTTCCATTTGTCTAATGGAATATAGTTATTTCCAAATATTCTTGTTCTAAAAGTGAATAGATATGAATCCCAAAGAGGTCAGTGACTTTACTAATTTGGAGGGCATCTCACTGTTTCAGCAATAAGAATTTTCTTCTGGCACTTGTTGCAAAGCCAATCCAGAAGTTTCAGTATTAAAAAGGAAAGGAAAAAGAGGCATTTAACCATAGAATAGGCAGGATACAGCCAGATCTTCAACTGATTCAAACTAGGGATGTGCATTGAATCGGATCTGATATCCGATTCCGATTAAAATTGGAGAATATCAGACATCCGATATCAATTCTGATTTGAAAATTTGGAAATCCATTTTTTTCCAATCCGATATTTTGGTCTCTGATTTTAATCGGAAAAAATCAGAAAATCGGACGCCATTTTGAATGTGTTTTCCCATAGTCTAGTATTGTGTTACAAAAATGCCTATAACTTCTGTATTTTTAAAAATAGAATGATGAAACTTGGCCACATTGAAGATGAGTTAGAGTTACTTCTCTGGGAGAAATTTCAGAAAGATAACTCCAGGCATTTTGTGGCTATGCATTTTTTACAAACAAACCAGGAATGGCTGTAACTTTTTTATTTTTAAAGATCCACACATTAAACTTTGCCACATTGCAGAAGGTATGTTGGGACTCATGTGTGTGAAATTTCAGAACCATAGGTGCTTGACTTGTATAGCAAATATTTTTTTAAAAATGGGTAGTAGTGGGGGAAAGACAGTTATGCCGTCAACTTTTTTATTTTTAAAGATCTGAACATGAAACTTGTCCACATTAAAGGTACCACTTTGCTTGCCATGTGTGAGAAATTTCAGAAGCATAGCTTCAAGTGTGTAATGGCAAGGTATTTTGGGAGAAATGAGGAGAGAAACCCATTTAACTTTTTTATTTTTAAAGATAGAAGCATGAAACTTGCTCACATGGCAGATGAGAGTGACGTACTTATCTGTGAGACACTTCAGAAAGATAGGTCCAGGCATTTTGTGGCTATTAATTTTTTTATTTTAAATGATCCAAAAGTTCAAAAACAGTCAAACCGCACTCCCCCTCCCCTGTCTCCCCCCCACACACCCCCATTAGCTATTAAACCAACCGTATTGGAAGTTTTGGAACTTTTAAAGTAAAAAAATCATAGCCATAAAATGCCTGTACCAATCTTTCTGAAATTTCTCACAGATAAGTACCTCACATCCATCTTCCATGTGGGCAAGTTTCATGCTTCTATCTTTAAAAATAAAAAGTTATAGGCATTTTTGTAACACAATTCTAGGCTATGGGAAAACACATTCAAAATGGCGTCCGATTCAAAAATCGGAGGTCCAATTTTCATATCGGGATCGGATACAATACGATACGATGGACTTTTGATTTTTCCAATCTGATTTCTTTTAAAATCTTAAATTCTGATTCCGATTCGATTTTTTGCATCCCTGCACATCCCTAATTCAAACTAATACATAGGCCTCAACAGAACTATTCATGCAACATTTACAGTTGAGTTACACTGCCTTTGAATCCATCCTGTGTCATCCACTAGCACACATTGAACCATAAACCAAAATACCTCCAAAATTGGGTTGACTTTCAGAACTGCTCTCCATGCATACCACAGAAAGACTAGTTTGCTAAAGAATATTTTATACTGTTAATTGAGTGTGTTGTCTGGGTAAGGTAAATCTCATACACTGCAGTGTTGCTCTTACCAAGCAGCGATTATAGATGGGAAGGTACCTCCAGTTGAAAAAATACACACCTGTTACCATAAGAGAAACATGGTCAGCTTGACCTAATCCCTGCTTAAACTTGCCAAACTATTTAAAATACAGGTATTTCAACATAACAGGGTTGAAGATCCATATTTAAAAACCAGCTGTCTAGATAGAAGATGAATATGGTCCAGATCACAAGACACTAGGTTCAAACCCGGCACCTCTGCCAAGGATTTTCCCACTAAGGCTGGGAAAGACCTCTAAATGATACTTCCTTAATTAGAGAAGACCATTGCGGAGCGAAGGACGAAAAATAAAGAGGCGACACAAGAATTGGGATGTAAACAAGGGCCACTTTATTATATTACAGATATCAAAAGGGGGGAGGTAATCCTAAGCGGGCATTTTGCATGGCCAGCCAGGCCATTGAAGGGGTCAGGTGAGACATTCACAGCCCGAGAAGTGGCACCTGCGCTCTCGCCACCCCCCGAGCTTCCCCAATCTGAGGTGGGGGGCCTTCCGGTGTCGTCTCCCCTCGCGCCGCAGGGCTCCGAGTAGATGAGAAGGGTTGGCCCCAAAGGTAAGCCTTATCCCCCCAACTGATGCTGCAGGGCTCTCAGTGGTTGGCCCTCAGGCGTTACCCATCACCTAACAGTGCTTGTGAATGCTCACCATTAAAAAACATACAAATGCCCGCTCCTACCGCCACAGGAAAAGTCAAGCCTTGGCTTGAACTTCTCCCCCCCTCCCCCCTCCGAGTACCTTAAGAAGACCCTCCTGTAAATCAGACAAGAATAAATCATTACCCAGCTGGGACAAGTGCACCCCATCAGGACGATACAGCTCCCTCCGGGAAGGGCAAATATTAAGATGTCGTATGCTAACATCCCCATGCATAGCTAAGGCTTTAAAGATCTCAGAATTAACCCGTTTTCGGGCTAGCTCAATAGCGCGGGGGTCGTGTGCCGCCCTCCAATGTAGCCGAGGCAAGATGCAAGACCAAACGACCCGTATATGAGGCCAGCGCTGGCGTAGCTGCTGAAAATCAGCCAAAACTTGCAAAATAAGGGCCTTGCCCTTCATAAGGCCCAGGTCGTTTCCCCCTAAATGAATGAGCAGAATCTGCGGGGGAAGCCAAGCAGGATGTCGCTGCAGCAAGGTGGGGATGAGCTCGTCCCACCGCATACCACGTTTCCCGAGCCAATGAATAGTAGCGTGTTGACTTAGGCCGAGCTGAGATCCCCAGCTGGAACTAGCTGCGTGCTTGCCGGCCCAGAACACCATGCTGTGGTCGCATATAGAAACCCGCACGGGTGCCATAGCCACTGGTGGATCTAAAACAAACATAAGGACATTAGCACCCACCATCGAATTGCCTCACATATGTTTTAAATTCTGCAGATTGCCATCTTCCCAGCGATTTTATCCGTGAATGGGAGAATCCTAAAGTTGCCGCTGTGGAAGCTGCCCCAATGCGAAAGGAATGCGTGCCAAACCTTGCTCCGCATAAACCTAGGTCATCAAGCGCTTTTCTTGCCACTGCCCAAAATTGATATTTGGTAAGGGGAGATAGGTCCTGGTGCTGAAACAGACAACCCGGAGTGACCCCCCGCATAGCCATAAATGCGGCCAAAGCTCTTACGGGGCATAATTCCTTGCTAGGTGACTGGAATAAGGAAATTCAATGCCCCCGGCCTTTCTGATCTGTTTTTGAATGACGTAAGCATAATCGGACCTCTCCTGGCCCCAGCCGCAAATCAGAAAATTGAAAAGCCCGAGAGGAATTGTCATTTTTAGAAGACGCCAAAACCTCGGATATGCGAAAAGCCCCGAAAAAGGTTGTTAGCGCCGCAGCGTGAAACAAGCTTGACTCGTATTGCGAGTGGCAAAGAAGTGGCCAGCGAGCTTGTAACCCGAGTAGTATGTCAGGTGACAATGGCAATCTTGGGTCCGGCACCCAGGGGGATGCCTTTGCCCAACCGTTAAGCGCTCTCCGTACTCGGAAGTCCGAAGTACAGTCCACCACGCCGCGTGCTTTAGCCATAAATGCTAATGCTGCTAGCTTCAGGGAAATAGTGCGTATTGACAGACCCCTATGTTTGGCACCTACACAAAATTGCAGCACGTGGTCCACTGGAATGGGCCATAAGAGTTGAAGTTGATTGGCTAAGCGGAAGGCCTGAAATTCCCTACCTGCTGCTTGGTACGCGGCCTTGGTGCTAGGCGCCAAGGACTGCCATATAGCCTGCTCTACCTCCACCTTCCAATCTGCCACAGTGCAGGAGGCATGTTCTCCAGCTGCAGGAGGGCCCAAGGCGCCAGCTCCCAAAATCTCCGTACCTGATGTCGGGACAAAGCATCCGCTATATCATTATTCAAGCCCGGTATATGTTTTGCACGGAAAAGAATATTGAATCTCAGACAATGCAAGGTAAAATTCCTAACCAAGTTCATGACGCGCGGATTACGAGAGGAAAGAGAATTAATGACCTGAACTGTGGCCTGGTTATCGCTCCAGAACAGCACTGTGGAGTCGGCAAAATCGCTGGCCCACACGTGTGCTGCTACCACTATGGGGAATAGCTCCAAGAAGGTAAGATCCTTGCAAGTGCCATTTAAAAGCCACTCCTCAGGCCACTGCTCTGCACACCATTTCCTTCCCCAAATAACTCCGAAACCCCATGAACCTGAAGCGTCTGAATGAACCTGGAATTCAGTTTGTAACAATAACTCCTGCCTCCAGAATGATACTCCATTGAAATGTTCCAAAAAGTCCAGCCGTACTGCTATATCTTCTCGCATGGAACGAGTGACCCTTGTTCTGTGGTGTGGCAGGCGCAGTCCTGACATAGCAGAGCACAAGCGCCGAAGAAAGGCACGACCCGGGGCAATGACCCTACATGCGAAATTCAGGTGCCCCACTATTTCTTGCAACTGTTTTAAAGATATCGTTTGCAATGCTCGCCAATTTGATTCGCAGTGTGGAAAGCTTGTCAATTGGCAGACGGCAGCATTGTAAAGTAGAATCTAATTCTACGCCTAGAAATTTAAGAATGGCGGATGGGCCTTCGGTTTTCTCGTGTGCCAAAGGCACCCCGAGCTCCTCACATAATGCTCGAAACGCATCCATCATGCGCCCGCAATGTGGGCTGCCTGCGGGTCCCGAGAACAGGAAGTCATCAAGATAGTGAATGACATCCCGCGCTCCCGCCCTAAAAACGAGTGCCCATTCCAAGAATGTGCTGAACTTTTCGAACATTGCGCAAGAGATGGAACACCCCATTGGCAAGGCACGGTCTATGTAGTATTTCTCTTGGAAACAAAACCCCAGTAAATTGAACTCCTTAGGGTGAATTGGCAAAATGCGAAAGGCTGCTTTTATATCGCATTTGCCCATTAGAGCCCCAGGACCATTGTTCCTTACCATACGTACAGCAGAATCAAATGAAGCGTACCTGACGGAACTTAATTGTTCCGGGATAGCATCATTTACGGAAGCCCCTTTTGGGAAAGACAGGTTGTGAATCAACCTGTATTCCCCAGGCGCTTTCTTTGGCAGTATTCCTAGGGATGATACCCGCAAATGGCGGATCGGGGGGGGCCGCAAAAGGCCCCAACACCCTTCCTGCCATGACTTCTTTGCCAATTTTTTCCCTCGCAATGTCCTCAAACTGATTGATGGATTTCTGGTTTTTGGCCAGCGAACTGCATCTAACACCCTGAAAGGGGATGCAGAATCCATCCCTAAAGCCAACACTAAGGTATGACGCCTCACGCCGTTTGGGGTAAAGCGCTAACAACTTGTTAAGGGGCTCAAGGTTGACTGGACTGGGCCCCTTTGGCAGGAGGTTGTTGTCCCCCAGCACGCCTGGCGCCCTGTCCGTCCCTAACGGGCCATTTTCCGGTCTTATTTTTGAAGCAATTGGTCGCGGCGTGATGACCTGCACAAGTTTGGCAATCGTGTCTGTATTTACATGGGTTGCGTGAGCACATCCCCTTGTTAAAATCCCAACAAAGCGGGCGGTGTTGAACCGCCTGGCCTGCGTACCCTCGGGGGTTGACGCAGGCTGTTGTTTAGCCAGAATGTGGCCACTGTCCGCCCTGTCGCCAAATCCCGGTCGGGCTGGCGTCATGAACTGTAGCCACAGGTCGTTATCCTTCAAATCCCATCGAAGGGCGTGGTCGAAGGCCGCTCTACGACAAAATGATTCATCGTAAGCCAACCAGGCTCCGCCCTCATATTCTGAGTAAGCTCGATAAATCATATCGACGTACTTAGCCAGAATAATGCCTTTTCCCGGGAAACGCTGAAGCACGACCCCCATATAAATCAGGAATCCGGGAAGCCAATTGGCCCATGTACGGGCCACTTTCTTCCTCTTAATCCTTTCCGCTTCTTTGTCCGTCCCTTTTTCTTTCTCGTTGCTCTCCTGTTCCCGAAAGAGCAAAGAGAATATGTCCACATATTCCCCTTTGCAGATCTTTTCTCTAGTTGCGGGTAACAAATGATATCCCAATGGAACAGATGTGCTTCCGGTTGGGATAGAATCATATGTAGCCCCAGCATAAGCATCCCTAGTCCCCAGGGTGGTCCCTACTTCAGTTGCTCCTGCAGGCCCCAGCCAGACATTGGCACAAGCACCCATAGCCTCAGAAACCAGGGAAGGTTGAGGCTGGCCTTCCGTTGGAATGTTCCCTAAAGAATTTGGTTGCTGATACACCGCAGTCCCCGCAGCCACGGTGCTGGCTTGCTGTGTATTAACAACTGTGGCCGGAGCGGTAAAAGGAAGAGGTGGAGTAATAGGTTGTGCCATGTTTCCCATTTGCGATCCCACACCTGGAAACCATGGCATGAAACCCCACTGTGCTGGCAAAGACCCCGGAGCGTGAGGCAATGGTGAAGTGTAATGAGTCAGCTGCTCACCTTGTAACGTGTGGCTGATTCCCTGCACCGGGGTGAGATGTTGAAGTGGAGGCTCAGCAGGCGAATTCACGGGTAATTCTACGATGGACGGGGTGGGTGATCTGATGCTTGCTTCTGTACCCAACGCCTCCCTAGTTGCTCCGCTCGAGGAGTCTTCAACCACCTTTAACCGAGCTGAAAGAGCATCCCATAAATCATCCTGCCTCTTTTTTCGTGTCTGTCTACGCCCCGCCACGGTGTGCGGAGGAACCATCACTGGAGGGGAAGTGATGCCCTTTTCTTTTTCTAATGACTGTAATCTAGCCACAATACCAGATACCTGAGGATCTAATTCTTCCTCTGAGGAAGAATTGTCAATGGGCCTGCTCCGTTTAGCAGATTGTGCAGGAGCCTTTCCCTTGCCTTTCCCACCCCCCACACCTTTTTTAGGAGGCATACTGCGAAAGAGGATGAAGCAAAATATCCCCGTTACAACTCTAAGATTGAAATTGGGCTAGGATTTAACAATAAGGAAATAACTATTAACCAATAAAACGAGAGGAATATGCTACGCTGTGACGGTATGAATGAATAGCAATATTGACACGTGCTAAACGAGAATCTCTAACGACAAGGGTCAAACACAGGAGTACCCAGGACCCACCTTATACCAGCAAATAGACCAACATATGCACTAATGCTGCAATGAATGTACAGATGGGCAGATGAATACAGCCTGCCTACCTGAGTGGAATAGCATAAGCGGCTAAAAAGCCAGTTAAATCAACGGGGGGGGGGGCAAGCCACCAGACGGGGGGGGGATGTCAAGCCACCCAACAGAAACCCACCCCTTCCAAAAACTTTTAAATAACAATTGGGGCTCCAGGCAAGCCTGCCTTGGGCACCCGCTTAATTTCCCCCCTCAAAACCCGTAACCTGAATGGCCTAAGAGGCCTCGAAGAGGAGTCTCGTCCCTCTGCTACACAGCACGACGTCCTCGTTGCCAAGCCCCTGCTGCCTGGACGTCCTGGCGGCTCTTCGTGGGGGTGCTGGAAGCCTCACCGGGTGCCCAGCTCTGCAGCAACCGAGGCGCAGCCCCTACAGCCTTCGGCCGCACTACAGCCGCGGCCGCTGCACCCTCCGGGCGTCCCCTGCCTTCCTGCGCTGCAAGCGCACCTGCTGGAGACCACATTAGCCGAGCCCCGCCGCTTGCCCTGCTCTGCGAACGCGCTCTCAAAGGGCAGCGTGGGCCGAGCCTCGCCACTAGCCCTGCAGCCGGATCTTCTTTTTCGGGGGAGACCCCCTCCGCCGGCTCTTCAGCCCTGCTGCGGCTTCCGCGGCCATTTACAGCCGGGCCCTGCACGCCCCACCGGCGGGTCTGGAATCGCGGGGGCGGAGCCCGTCTTCCCCCGGCTCTTCAGCTCCTTGCGGCGACTGGCGCCGCCGGCCACGGCCGGAGCCAAGCCCTGCCGCTTGCTCCGCCATCAGATCTTTGAGTGAAGTCCCTCGCTGGGCTGTCAAGCCGCTTCTTCTTCTTCTTCCACCCCGAAGAGGGGGCTTTCCGCCGGACGGCGCCTTCCCGCCGCCGCTGCTGCTGCTGCTGCTGCTGCTCCTGCTGCTGCTGCTCCTGCTCCTGCTGCTGCTCCTGCTGCTGCTGCTGCTCCCGCTTCGTTCCACAAGCTGCGGAACGAACTGTGGAGATGAGGAGAGGTCCCTGGGCTTAAATAGCCATAGACCCCTCCCATCTCCAGTGGCACCACCCTGGGTCAGCAAATAGCGGACCTGAACATCACCTCACCCCATCCTCGCCCGCAACCACCTCTCCCCACCCAGCAAGCCGGGTAAGGAAAGGCCATTCTTTTCCAACCTGATGTTGGACTGCAACTCCTATAAGTCCCAGCTTGAGCTGCAGTCCATCTAGAGGATACAAGGTTGGAGACGGCTGGAGAAGAAAGAGCTGAGCAGGATCACTGCTTTGACTGAGGTTCAGTTTACCTATGGTGTAGAATTCTTTTTTAGATTTTCTAATGTGTAGGAGTGAATCAGCCTTAGGCTCAGGTGCTTTCCACCATTATTAGGGATGAATAAGAATTCAATTCCATTCATTTTTAAATAAGAACTTACCAAAATGTGCATCCCCCCACCCTATAAACAAGAGAGAATGAACTTGAAATTTAAAGGATTTGAATGTGGAAGAAATCAAAACGAACAGATTCATCCACTTGAGTGGAGGGGCTTGCATGCATAGCTCTTAAAAGTCTGGGTTCAAATACGCATATCCAACCAAGTTTGGGGAGCTGAATTAGGGTTGCCATGTGGTTTTTTTCCTGATAGGGGGCAGTATCCAATACTACCCTTTCACCTCCATGGGTTCCATTATACCCATGGGACCTACCATTAGCGCAACAGGAACAAGCACCTCTTAAAGCAACCCCAGAAATGAGCAGAAACACTTGTTGCTGGAACTGAACAGGTTCACAGAGCGGCTTTCTGTGAGCTCCACTGACTTGCTTTGTCCTGGAAATGAGTGTTTCCACTTTTTTATTTATTTATTTATTTATTTGCTATGCTTGCTTGCTTCCGCAACCTCTAGCTTCCTGTTGGGCTAGCAGAGGGTTCTGCTAGTGCATAGGCAGCATTGGATACTGCCCAGGCTCCTCCTCTTTATCTATGTGGCAGGCAGCTACACCATAATCCTCTCCACGCTGGGAATAGCTGTACCTATTAAATTTGGTTGATGCAGATAGGTGAGAATAGAACCCACTCACACAATCCAACTGCAGTGGGGAAAGACTACGGTATAATGCAGCTCCAAATTTCACAGCTCTCCCCTTCCTTCCTTCTTTCACACACTTGCATGCATCACACTGTGCTGTTAGCAGTGCCTATTGTGTCATTGCCACAAATGTGGGCTGCCCCAATTTTGTAGATTGCACTGAGAGAGGCAGCTGTCAAAATGGCTATTGTACATAAACAAAGCACCATCATGAACAATATCTTGAAAGAAAAACGGGGATCTGAAATACCAGTGGCCCCTAATAATTCCCAGGAGGAAGTCTTGCTTGTGTATAGTGTGTGTAGGCAAGATATAATCATTGTGCTCTCTCTGTGTGTGCGTGAGCGCATGCACATATACACATATGTATGGTTAATGACAGGTGTTCTTTATAAAGATATTTTCAATTATTTAGAGTGAATTTAAAAGCCTGAAATAATAAGCATCAATGAAAAGGGCTGATATCCGAGAGTATGACTTTCTGGTTCTCATGACATTTATCTAGAGAGGTAATGTGAAATAAGTCATTACTGGCATATTCCTCTAAAATAATACAATCCTGTATTGAGACAGATAATCTAAGAGAAAGACAGGTGGTATAAAACCATGGCAACAAGAGGAGTGGGCAGTGTGGAACAGATCTCTCCATATGTATCATTTGATCCTTCATGAAATGTAAAGTAGTCTCTTAATATAGAGATGATCGCAGTAAATCCATTCTCCTCTCACTAGCCAGTTCTCCCTTCCTGTTCCTTGCCTTGCTTATCTTACTTGTATAAACAACCACACATGTTTATTGTATGCATAGCAAGCAATACATATAGGAAGAATAACTCAGGAAGAATAAATCTGGCCATACTCTCCACAGACCTACACATCTGACTACGGCACTATTCTTGCAGCATGTTGTAAAAAGAATGTAGAGATGGGTTGCATCACTCTTCAGACACAATTCATGAGAAAGAAGAGCTCATTGGCACCATCCCTTCCCTTGCATTTCCAAGGCCCATCCTGGCAGCTCTGAATGCATTTGAGCTGCTGCATTTGTGCTGCACTCAGGTCGGCTCCTTGCACAATTCGGATTATAAATCTGCAAAGAGCAGGCTTCCTGCTGCAGAAATTCAGCCTGAATGCATGAACAAGGGATGGGAGAGAATTTCATTCCAGTTCATTTTTTAATAAGAATTTGCCTAAATTTGTGAATGTCTTCATATTCAGGATGGTAAGGATTTGAGATTTAAAAAATCTAATGTACGAGAACTGGATTCATCCATCCAGGCCCAGGGCTTTGAGTGCTTCATTCTTAAAAGAATGGATTAGAATCCCTATGTTAGTGATATTAGGGTTGCCACCTCTTTTTCCTGACAGGCTCCTCATCTCTAACAATTACCTGCCAGGCAGGTAGGACATAGTCTTCTCTATACTAGGAAGATACACCTATTGAATTTGGCTAGATGGGGGTGAATGCCATTTCACTTCCTTTACCATAAGATTTTACCAAAATCCACACATTTCTTCAAACATGTGATGGAGAGGAGTTCCAATTTTTTAAAAAATGAAATGTGAGAGAAAGCAAAATTGAGAGATTTGTCCATCCCCACATGTGAAAGGCTGCAGAAATGCACCATTAGGAACATGATGAGGAAGAGAGGCCAACGAGCACATCCCCTGCTCTCCCCTGTCATGCAACTGGAATTGTGTGAGGAAGAACAAGCGAATAGGGCTCAATGTACTTTTTAATGACCAACCCACTCATGAATGGTGTCCAATATTCCCTATTGGAATAGCTGCAGAACTTGTCTGTATTTTGTCCTAAGAAAAAGAAATGTCAGAGCACTTAAAGTGGATAGACTAGGGCAGGTGTAAGCAAACATTATGGACCTGTGGGAACATTTGGCAAGTTGAGTAGCTGTCTTGGACTCTACCACAAAATGGCTGCCTTGAGAGGCATGGCAAAGGATAAGTAACCTGTCCAAAATATAGAGTACAAGGCAGAGGTGGCTTCTGAATGACAACACACTAAGCAATTCCTTTAAACCCATAGTTTTCAGAAGCAACAGAAACTTATTTCACAGCAACCCCAGATGCCGATAAGAAAAGTATTATTTCTTTAAGTGTGTGTGTGTGGGGGGGGGGGGGGGGAGGTGGATTAAGGCACCTTTGAAGATGCCAAGGAATATGTCCAGGCTGCATTGGTGCCAACAGACACCATGTTGCCTTCCCTGGGCTGGGACCTGGTTAATATATTTCATCCTTCCCCAACCTGGTACTGTCCAGATGTTTTCCTGACCCATGGCCATGCTGTTTGGGGCTGATAGGAGTGCAGGCCAAAACCCCAGGTTAGGCAAGGCCAGTATAGGTATTAAGAAGATTTATTTATCCCCTTAAATTCTCAAATAGGCTCACATAATAATATACAGCCACAACTAAACCATATTCATTCTATAGCATTGACTGCTTTCTTCCTAAAGTCTTGTAAGCTCATGGTATGAGCAGCTGTAGCTTTTAGTACTCTGGGGGTTGCCTATTCCACAACACATTGGTGCCATGAGCCCCAAAAACCCCACACTTGTGCTCCTGCAGGGTTGTCCCCACAGCAAGGAGCGAGTGCAGGGTTTACATCAATCAGAGGAAATGCCGGTGCCCATGCGCCCTGTGCGCCACTGTGCATTCATGCCACACCTGGTTTTTTCCCACCTGGGGCTTTCCACACCAAGTGCCAGGGGAAGCACATGGAGGTGTTCCAGATGCAATTTGGCTTGCTGGCCCTCCCACGCCCCCCCCTCGTCCAGGCAGATGGAGACCCATCAGGGGTCACCATCTGCCCAGCCATGCTTCTGGTGCGACTCTGGAGCAGCGACAGATAACAGTTGCACCATCATCACCCCTCTCCACAGAAAAAAGTCAGGGTAAGTCCTCAACTTTTTTATTTCAGAATTTTGGGGGAAAGCCCTGGGATGGCTCTGCAGTGGCTTCTGCATTATATAAACAACATAGCGCTTCTGCAGAGTCACCCCAGGGCTTTCCCCACGTATAGACAGCCCCTTGGTAGAGAAGGCTGCTGAAGATGCTACAGGAACAGTGACATAAAAAGTAATCTCCTCAACCTTCTTGTTGATGTTGTTGTCTTGTAAGGATCACAGTGACCACAGCCCACCCCCAGTGGTGAATTACAGTTGAACACCAGACTTGGATACCACAAGATGCTATTGTCCAAGGCACTACAACCAGGGCAAAAAATCTTTTTATGGATGGCTTCCTCAACTTACTGAAAATCTGCCTGTTTTTGTCCAAAATACTGCGTATGCTAAAATGCAACTACATAATGACCTAATTAAACCTATTCACTCCTTTGCTTGGGGTTTAGGTTGCAATCCTGTGGAGGTAAGCCACATTGAACTCAATGACTCAATGACACTTACTGCTGAGTAGACATGAATAGGATTGCACTGTTAGTCCTTAACTGCAAACAACGAACAAAATACTGCATTGATCTCCCACTGTCTCACCATATTATGTTGTATGTTTAATGAAAAATATATACACCCTTCAGCCATGCTTCCAGGGAGCGAAGCTTCCGGGATAGTTAACACAGAAATAAAACAGAATAAAAATCGAAGTAATAATAATAATAATAATAATAATAATATATTTATTTATTACCCGCCTCTCCCAATGGATCGAGGCAGGGAACAGCATCAAACATAAAATACAAAACTGATTAAAACACTTAAAACCAATACATCATTAAAATACCAATAAAACACCAAAAAAAAAAAAAACTTTAAAATTCATCTGGGTAGGCCTGCCGGAAGAGATCAGTCTTTATAAATCTTTTAAATTCCTGAAGACTGGTGAGTTGGCGAATCTCTCCAGGCAGGTCATTCCACAATCTGGGAGCGGCAGAAGAGAAGATCCTCTGAGTAATGGTTGTCAGTCTAGTTCTTGTTGACTGTAGTAAATTCTTCCCAGAGGACCTGAGCATGCGGGGCGGATTGTATGGGAGAAGGCGATCCCGTAGGTAACCTGGACCCAAACCATGTAGGATTTTAAAGGTAAGAACCAACACTTTGTACTTCGCCCGGAAACTGATTGGCAGCCAGTGAAGAGATTTTAAAACTGGAGTAATGTGGTCACCCCTAGATGTACTGGTGACTAACCTGGCTGCCATATTTTTAGCTAGTTGAAGTTTCCGGACTAGGCACAGAGGTAGTCCTATGTACAGTGCATTGCAGAAGTCGAGCCTCGAAGTTACCAGCGTGTGCACTACTGATTTTAGGTCTTCCAACAAAATGCATTAACACTACATTATGTACAAGAAGGCAAAATGCCTTTCTCACTTGCACACTCCTACTAAACGAATCCCAAATTTCATTCAGTTATTAAAATTCATCGTTATTTCAACATTACACATGAAAACTGTGGACAAGGTTTCATTAATAAACACTAGAACTGGTGTCATAGGGTAGAGGGCTCCCCATAGTTTGTTTATCACCTCATTAGCAAAATTAATTAGCAAGAATACTTCACCTGCAACAAGCACACATATACCCTGCCATTTTAGGGCAGTGTCTTCGAGGAAGCTGATTTTCTCCACAACAGTTTCGTTACCTCAGGAAATTGTCTCTGACTATTCTGTTCCTTCAGCAGATAGACATAGTTCAGGGGACACATAAGGGAATTATTGCTGCAATTCTATAGTACACTCTTTCCTGGGAGCAAGTCCCATTGATCTTGGAAGTTTTCTTCTGTATAAAGAACGTATACAATTCTTTTGTAAGACTGCAGTAAGATTTAAAGAATTTAAATAGATGAACCATTTTTGTATCATCTTGGCTGCAATCCTCAAATACTTGGAATCAACCCTTTTGTGCCCACCTTTCCAACAGGTGCATCTTTTCCCATAATGAAGATGTTGTAATGGGAAAAGCTCCACATGTTGAATAGCTGCCTGTGAAACTGCAATTAAACATACATGCACCCTGGCCAAGCGGGGAGGGGGACATGTCCCCCATATTATTTGATTGGGGAAATCATCTTATCAATACTGAGCACCAATAAGAAGTCAAGATAAGGTCAGAAAACAAATATATTAGCTTGGATTCAGATATGCGCACATGAAAGCATTGTAGAGGTAGCACAGTTGCAGAAAAATGTTGTGCAAGTAGTAGTGCGACATGTGCAGATTGAAATCTTGCCTTGAAGTAAGAGCATGTTTCATATTGCGCAACATTGCACAAGGGTTTACTGCTCAATAAGTAGGATCAGTGGAATGAAATTGTGCAACAGGAAAAAAAAGTTGTTGCCTTCCACTCACATCGGATGGAATCTGGATCCAACCTGTAGTACCATTCCTTGGACCAGTTTCTGCTAAAGCGGAATTACAGAGAAAATGGAGGAGATAAAAAAGCTAAGTCATTATTAGGACAATAAAGACAAATAGAATAATTAAATTCCAACTCAAAGTGGTTTATTTAAGATCATTGTAGGGAGTTTGGTCTTACAACAGTCTGTGGCTGAATTCAGACAACACGATAGTCAATGGTGGGGTAATAATCAACTCTACAGTTGTTCATCTAGGGGATACTCCCCACACAACATGGTAATAAATAATCAACTGTGGTGTGGATTAGGATCAGCACTGAGTTGACTATGGCAGCATTCAGACAACACGATAGTCAATACAACTGACAATTGTCCCCCCCCAGTTGCTTATTGTGTTGTCCGAATTCAGCCTGTATGTATATGTGGAGAGAGAGAGAGAGAGAGAGAGAGAGAGAGAGAGAGATGACAGGGAAGAAATGTCATGGAACACTTCAGAAACACAGATAATAGATTTAATCAAGCTGTGGAATTGTTATTCAACTATTGTACAGCAAAAAAGAGTAGACAGGAAAGAAAATCTCCCAAATATCACAGTGCCACTTCCTTATTCCTCTTCTGTTCCAAACATGTTGGCAGCTGCTAACTAGATGAAAAAACATGGAATGAATGATGTTCTAGAGTACCGGATGACCTTGCCACCAGTAAATCTATGTGGACAGGTTGGAAGAAAAGCTTGTGTCTACAGGGCAAGACAGACAGATGACAGTTTTTGTCCCTGGGTAAGACAACTCACTTGGTGGACACAACAGGCAATCTGGATACTGCATCTGTAATCCAGATGGTCATTTGTAGTTAGGGAATGGCACTGTATTTCTGAGCCCAGACTAGTTCACTTATTGTAGATGACCTTCTCAGCATCACCTCTGCACTAGGGAGTCACTGATTGCCAAAAGACCCATGTTTATAACAAAAAAGTACATTCAATAAAGCAAAGGACTGAATGCTGCCCCAAATATTCATGTTGCTTTTTTAAAAAAAGTTGCAAACTTAGGAACATAGGAAATTGCCTTATATTGAATAAGACCACTGCTCCATCTCGCCCTGTATTGTCAACACTGACTGGCAGCCATGGCTCTCCAGGTTTTCAGGTAAGAGTCTTTCCTGCCCTACTTGGAGATGCCGGAGATCAAACCCAGGACTCTTCTGCATGCATTGACTCATGGCCCCTTGCCTATGCGCAGAGTGCCAAGTAAGCCCCTTCGGACTCAGTAAGACTTACTTCTGAATACGCATGCATAGTAGGATGTAAAGCACATGTAGTAAATGTGTAACACGTTGTGCTACAAAAGACGTTTCATGCATGGGTAACAGTCACATATCACGCCAATTAAATCATTTAAAGTGAACCCCATTGCTAATTGGGTGGCCAGATGCAAATGTAGAGAGGTCTCCTGCACCTTAAATGCTTGTGTAACAGAGGGAATTTCATCATCATTTTAAAAAATTGGGGAATAAACCATAATAAAACTGAATTGCTAATGTGTGTGCAATTTACTATTTTCCATCAGATTTTATCATTTTCAAAAGGGGGAGCTAGTTAGCTAATAGAGTGTAGATCCTCGCTAACAGCTTCTTTAATGGCAAAGTGTAGTTGTATGGTTTTAGAGGAAGCAGAATGAAAACAGTTTACAAATACAAAAAAAATCATCTTTGGGAAGTATTTTTTATGACATTTCTGTTCCTGTTTTCCACATAAAACTGACTGATTATTGAGGATATCATATAGACACAGCAGGAAAACTGATTATTGTGTCTTGACAACACCTAAAAAAAACATAAACGGATTGTTTAATCTTTCGGCTCACACAAATGAAATCCCATTCAGAACACCCTTTCATTTCAAGTTTCAAGAATTTATAAAGCATGCTACCCAGCTAAGCGGAATGTAGGGAATATAAATGCGTAGGTAGAATAAGACGGAATAACTTTGACTCAAATTCTTGCGACCTAGAGCACAAACAGGCACACACATTCTAAATACAGCACCTGGAAATTCAGGATGTTTCTGAACAAGACAGATATCTTATTTTAAGCAAAGTGCAAAGATAATAAGGTAAATAAATTATATCACATCAACAACACTATAGGACATTTTTATTCATACACCCCTCACACTCTGAATGTTTAACATACCCCAAAGTAAGCACAGTCCCTTGGTGTGGTTCATCTGCGCCTTCTGCTGTCTGATTTTGCTATAAAATCCCCACATCCCTGTATGTAAGTCTACTCTGTAGGTGTTGGAAGCAGCCGACTCCTCACTCTTGGCCCTCTCTGGGTAAACATTTCCCGAACCATGGTGCAGAGTGTGGAGTGATTTGACTGTTCTCTAAGTTCTGCATGCTGTGTGATGACATAAAGGTTTTAAATCAGAATATGGCACTACCACTTTATGGAATAACTTTCCAAAACACTTGCATTTAGCAGCAAGTGACAGTCTTCTAATTCCTGGGATTGCTGAGGTATCAGGCTTGCTTTGCTATCATAAAACGAGTGTGCCGACAAAGGTATTTCAGGCACACGGGTACGTCTGTGGTCCCTAATTAGATTCTGGGAGGGGATGGAGCAGGTGGGTGCAATAAAAGCCACTGGTGATATTTCATCTGTGATGGCTGCTTCACACCCTCAAGTTACATATCTTACAAAATTATGTTCCTTCCTCCAAGCACTGGGAGTCAGACGCACCTCCCAGCATGGGTGCTGGAACACCATGCAAGAGGCTTGAGTGGGAAGCAAAGGAGGCTGCGAGAAGCCATTGGAAACATGCCATGGGACATCCAAAGTGCTATAGGAGCAGCTCTGTGATGTGAGCCAGTGGAAATTTGCATTGGCTTGAAACTGTCCCAAGGGGAGTTTGGTACACTGCTCTAATAACTCAAATGCAAGCCATTGCTTAGGCAACAACTGCAGTGGAGGCAGGGAAAGGCTCAGGCTGAAGCTGTGGTATAAATTCATTATAAAACAGGGAGGTTTGACACCCCCCCCCCAGAGCCACACTTTTGCAAAGGGAGTCTCCAGTTTTTATCATTTACCTTGAACTTTTAAGTTTCTTGTGGACCGTGCTTGGCAACAAAAAGGGGACTGGAAATCCTGGTTGCTGTCAAGCCAAGCAATGTGGAGAAGGACAACTTACAACGCAGAAATGGCAGGCAGGGGAGGGGTACTTAACCCTGCTCCTATCTGCTGCTTTTCCCCAGCAGCCCTCTCCCCACATCCGTTTTTTTGCCACAACATAGCAAATATATGTCTTAGAGCATCTTCAGATGAGCATTTTATCATGCAGTTGTGACTGGCCTCTCACGGATCATCGCAGGTGATTTTGATGCACAGCAATTGTCCTGCACACCTCCCACTTCTTCTGTTGTTTTTCCCGCTACAAAATACTACCCGGAAAATCCGTTTCCTCTTGACCTTGACAATAATTGGTGCCATTTACTGCTGTGTGGAGGAGAAGCTGTGCTAAAAAGATGCCCACTGAATGGGCCATGTGGTCAATTCTTGCTTCCGCTTTCTTCCCTGTGTGAAGAAAAAATGAAGCTGCTCATCCCTATTGTGGGACAGAAGCCGGAGGCAAAGTGACGGTAGGGAAACACAATCCCTCCCCTATCTGAAAATGTTCTTAGTGTGACTGCAGGGAGGAGTGGCAGGAGAAAGTGGCAGGTGGGGAGGGTTAAGCAGCATCCCTCTTTTCTGCTTCCCACTTCTTCAGTCCATATTACTCCCTTCACTAATTTTGAGCTGATTGCCATCAGATTACCTATTCTGTGTGCCAACTTTGTGCTTGGATTTGTTATCCAGTGAATGTTATCTCAGACCTTACTGAGTTAACGTTGCTCAGTCGTTATTCTATTAATTCCTTAGATCACCTTCTTCCCCAACTTTGAACACAATCATTTTACTGATGCTTCATTTGTTTCCTTACAAAGCATCTACTGGTATCCAGCTGTCATCTCTTCTGCTACTGCCTGTTTGCCCAAATATACACACTTGCAGACTTCCTTCACTCACATGCAGTCAGCTTTCCCGTCATCGTGACTGAAAAGTAATTAAAAGGAGGACTGTGCAAATTACAGAAGGAGAGCACAGGAGTACAGTTTTTATTTGCATTGCTATTTTTCAGGCCATAAACTTCCCTGGAATCTTAAAATGAAAGGTGGTATAGAAATCTAGACATAAATAAATGCAGAAGAAACCACAAAAGTATTGCAGGAATCATTAATTAGCCCCTCTTCCCATTCAGACAGATTGTCTCTGTAGAAAATGCAAGCATCCAAAAATCTATTTATGGCATGCCCAATGGGATTGTTGACGTTTGAACAACAAACTCCCCCAAGACTATATCACAAACTGCCTTTCAAACTCCCTGAAGTGAAGAAATTTGTGTGTGGAACTGTAATTTGAGAAGTACAATTCCAAAGCCTCCCTTGGGGGTGAGAACCTAATCGTGCTGTTCTATGAATGCAGGCCAAAGCCTTCAGCTCCATTAAATGATACAATGATAAATGAACCTTTTTTTTAAAAAAAAAAATGAGCCTTGAATATAGAGCTGGGTTAAGCAACATGGTATCCTCTGGATGTTCTTGTACTCCAACTCCCACCAGCCCCAGCCAGCATGGTCAAGTGTCAGGGATGATAAGAGTTTTAGGCCAACAACATCTGGAGTGCCCCATGTTGCCTACTCCAGGCATGGAGAATAGTGATATGTTTGCAAGGGCCTTGATGGCCTAACATAGGCACCTTTTTGTACGGCCAGTTTGAATGGAGGAGCTTATCTAGCAAACTTTAAACTGCTTGGGTGGCAAGGGTCTAATTGCCAGCTGGTATTCGAAATCTATATACAAACGGTGTCTTATGACCGCCTGTCAGCAATGTCACTGCTACGTCAGTAATATCCAGTAAATACACAAAACTTGGCTTTCATCCCTGCTCTCATTCAAATTTCTGTTATATAACCCATCGACTCTGCAAGCACTGCCTTTCTATGGCTACTCTTGCCATTTCGAAACAGGCAGAGCCACGCAGCTTTATGATTTTGTGCCTCACTGTTAAGTGCAAATATTGAACTACTCGTGGGGTCTACTGTCTAATTCTGCTACAGCCCAAATGTTCGAAAAAGAAAATGATCTAAAAACAGCAGAACTGAACGCCGGAAAATGACCAAATAATCAAAGTAATAATTTCCCTCTCCTCTGGGTTCCGGATGACAGCAACAGAAACTAAAAAACCTTTGACCCAATGTTGACTTACTTGTAAATTCACTGTTAAAATTCTCCCTGAGTTATCTCAGGGTAACAATAACTTCCCTCCACAATAAAAAGTGGAGATAAAAGTTACTATGGTAGTGCTTTTGTATAGACACTGCTACAAAACAGTGACTAAATCTGACATATAGATCCACATATTCCTCTGTGTGTGTATTTTCTTCAGGCTTTGTGCCAAAATACTCACACAAAAGCTATGGGAATTGAGGATAGGGTGAAAGATGTGTGAAGGATACCTCCGGTAATTTTGTGGGTGGATTCCTTTGATAATTACATTTTTTTCCAGCACCCCAACAATGGTTTTCCAAAGAAAGGCCACTCCACTGCCGGAATTGAAATCTGTTTTTCCCCATGTGAATGTCCATTCTTTACTGTTGCTGAAACCATGTCTGAGTGGACAAACCATCCTTTGTAATTGAGCAGCCAAAGGATCATTCAGAAATCATGGTCTGAACTGGGTCTGCAAACACTTAGCCTTTTGCTAAGATTTGACTTGATGCCTGAATTCAGGCCATTACTTTACTTAGTTGGAATGCTGAACAAATGGAAATCGCAAGTAGACAGAAGAGGTCGAAGGCATGGCTTCTATACTATTTTGGAAGCTGAAACCAAGAATCAAGTTTTAAACCATAGTTAGTACAAACCATGGTTTGGTATGATGCCTGAATTGAGCTTATGCTTTAAACTGTTCCCTCCAATTTAGGGATGTATAAGAAATGCATTTCAGTTCATTTTAAATCAGGATTTACCCACTTTGCACCTTTCAGACTGAACACATCTTGAATGCAACCTGTGGTCAAAGTCCATACATTTCCAAGGTTGCAATGTGATTCATGGACCTCTCCCCATCCCCCAAAATGTATTTGGCAGAATCCATACATTAAAAAAAAAAACACGAATAAAAAAAGTATACTTTTGGAAAATGCCCACAAATGCACTTTTATCAATGGGAAAAGAATGTGTACATTTCAAAGACACACACAATTCATGTGTACATTTTGAAAAATAGTCATGGAAATGTGTATTGATTTTCGTGCACAAAGAACAAAATGAAGCTCGCAATCAGAACGGGTTTTGAGTTTCGGAGTTCAGACTTTCAACTTATTCCGCTTAGTGTTTTTGAGCACACATTTTGCCTTAGATCACAATGCTAGTCCCCCAATCCCCAAGCCAACCCCCCCAAAAACCTTTCCCTTTGAAAAAGAATGGGACCATGAGATTTGTCGTGTTCTCTTTCCAGCTGTGTTAGTCTATTGCAGCAAAAACAATAAAACAATGTGGCACCTTAAAGACGAACACATTTATTCTGCCATAAACTTTTGTGGAAGCCCATTTCATCAGATGTATGGAGTATTATGGAGAGTTTCAGGTTTATATACAGTGACATATGGAGGGGATGGACAAATTGTAAACAGTGAGGTCAGAAGTAATTGAATGAAAAAAACGCTGGGAGTGGAAATCTCATTATTAAGAGTGGTTGTTCCCAGTACACTTGTTGGTAATAACACAAACATCCAGGCAATAGTTAAACCAATTGACACATGTAATGTGATAAAAATATTTCATCGTGATTGAAGCCTCTGGCAATAGAATTGAACCTGTTGATGAATTCTAACTCGTTCTAATCTCCCTTTGAAGTTACTTTGCTCCAAAATGGGCACTTCAAGGTCAGTCACCGATCTCTGAGGTGGCTGAAGTGTTCTCCCACTGGTTTTTGAATAGTTACATTTCTGATGTCAGATTTGTATTCTTTTCCATAGAGACTGACCTGTTTGTGCTGTGTAGAATGCAGAAGGGCATTGCTGACAGAAGATGGCGTATATCACATTAGAAGATGAGGAAGTGAATGTGATGTTGTATATTGCATTATTTGGTCCTGTAACCGTTTTTCCAGGGTAGATATGAGCAGGCATCTAATTTAGCAAATCCCATACTTCCTGGCCAAACATGATCTTCCTAATCATGCTAAGGAGCACTTTTCCCAGCCAACGAGAAACCTAATAGCCTCCCCTGATTCGCATTCACCCTCCCTATTATCATTGCCCCCCTCTCCCCTTTCCAAAGGTATGGGTGCATTGTTTAGAAAGAAGGAAGGGAACCGGCAGGGAAGGGCTCAAATTAAAAGGATTCTTGGCCCAAATGGAATTCCCTACTTACCGAGGAGCCACCATTGTGGGTGTGCGCAGGTCTGATGGCGTGAAAGGATTTCCCATGTAATCTACATCACCACGGAGATGGTGTAAAGGACAGGACAAGATGAGTCACACTGCAGAGCAGTGTAGAACAGATAATGCAAGCCATCTCTATATTTGGAATGTTTTTTGAAATGAAGACGGCTGAATTCTGACAACACATTAGTCAAACCAACTCACAATTGGTTATTTTGTGGGTACTCCCCACACAACATATTCCTACACAACTGTGGGTGGTTGGGGCTGGTGTTGAGTGAACTAATAGTCAACCCAGCATTTGACTGACACAGCCCTCGCCCCTCGCCCCAACCTCCCTCCTCCCTCGGTCCTCTCAGTTCTATCCCAGCAGCCTCTGCAAGTTGCACCAGTTATAGCAGAGTGGCAGCCGCCAGTTTGGTCGCTCTTGCCGCCTGCCTCTATGGGCTTGTGTTTTAACCCGCTCACCACATGCCATTAACACACTCACCCCTCCACACAACACTTTAAACAACTGGTTTTGAGCTAAACAACTTGCAAGCCAGTTGTTTCTCTCAGTTGCTTATTTGGGCGGAATAGCATACCGTCAGTAGTTTGTGAGCGGTGTATTACCCTCCACACAACACAATAAGCAACACAACTGACGATTGCTTCCCCCCCAGTTGCTTAATGTGTTGTCCAAATTCAGCCACTCTCTCTCTCCCCCTTCTCTCTCTCTCTACACACACACACACACACACACACACATAGACACACACAAACACACAATTTATGTTTCTTGAATTGTAATGCCTTTGTACAAGGGGTACTAGTAAAAAAAAGCCCTTTAAAGCAGAACAACAATAGAAGTAATGTGATTTTAGAGAACTGTAAAACTGTAACACAAGCATAGCCAATGTTCCTCTCATGGGATAATTATATTGGTGATTTGACTTGCACACATTGTTGTAGTTTCCTACCACAAATGAGGTAAAGTCTAAAGATGTGCCAAATTGCTGGTTAAAATTGCATGTAATTCCAGAACTTGTCCCCTTGGGACAAGGGGAAAAGATCTGGAATGCCCCCTCCCAAGTATGCATTATCTGAATGTAATCACAGCACTCTGCAAAGACTACCAATTGTCATATTTTCAAAAATTTCAATATGGTGTTGTGAACAGCATGTCAGAAGTGCAACTGGATTATTTCCATGTGTGTGGAAACTTTCTGATGGCCTGAGGTCAGCCATACCTTTCAGTTAGTATTATACGTTTGATGAAACTAGAGAATCACCACCTTTAAACAACTGTTATTTGGTTTGAAAAGGTGCGGATTTTGCCAAAAGCGTGTTTGTAATCATTAGAAATTCTGAAATTGAGTACTCTTCAAATTCATTTTTTTATTAATTTTGTAAACTAGAAAACAAAAACAAATAGCACCTAGAGCACAATTAACATAATATTGAGATTCTGGAAGTCTGAGACATTTGCCAGATATGGGAATCATATTTCTATAAAGTGATCTTGTTTCGCTGATCTTCCAATGTGTCTGCAATGAATGCTTTCATTCATTCATTTTCCCCTTCTAAGATGAAATCCTGAAAATGATTATAGGCTGTTTAAAAATATCAAATTTTTACCAATATCTAAGCATAGTCTGGATATCACTCATGTGCAGTGCAATCCTATGCACATCTACTCAGAAGTAAGTCCTATTGATTTCAATAGAAATTACTCCAAAGTAAAGGTCCATAGAATTGTAGCCCGGGTGTTTCATAGAGTCATGTGTCAGCTTTCACCAAAGCATATGTCCCAACAGTCTCCATGAAAGGGGCAGCACTCTTTCAGTTACAGATGACTCTATTTAAACTGTGCCCTTCAATGATAAGAGTTATCCTAGTTCTGAAACCATTCTTAAGGAGGAAGTTAGTGGGTATTGGCTTCTGGTTGTGCCATTTTCAGGTCTTTGTGGTGGATTTCTTTTCTCTGCTGTGCAGTTAAGCTTTTATTTGCAAGGAGTAATGCTGATAGCAATTTTCTAATTCCGGAGCAAGACTCCGACTGGGGGATATGCCGACTGCTAAAACTAGATATTCCACCATGAAAACTGTGCTAGATAGATTACAACACAGGCTGCTGAGTAACTGAGATCTAAGCATTACATTTTGGCAGAAAGTCAGTGGGTAAAGAACATGTGAGAACGGGAAAACGTTTCATTGTTTAAACAGGCTGTTTCGGTGATAAGGGAGAAATGGGCAGAAAGAAAGGAAAGAGGTAGAAAAAGAAGCTCCACTCAGCAACTGTCATTGTTGTTACACAAACAGCATCACAAAATGGCTGTACAGGATTCTAAATGAACACTTTGTGCGTCAGATCGCGAACTCTGTCACTCGGAAGAGACACATACCATCTAGCTGGAAGCCCTGAAAGAAACTTGGCAGTCTTTTTATTGTTTGACGCTTTTTGTTCACGCAGGCGGCCCTAATGTACATATTAATGAACAAATCAGGTACAGAATTCTTCCCTCCTAAGTCCTACCAAAGCTAATAGGCATATCAAAAGGGCTAACTTCATTGGTTTCTGATTGTCCGCAAAAATCCCTAATCTTCTCCTGACAGGTTTGCTGTATTTTGTTTCTCCAAGGAAACCTTTATCTCCCATATGTATTCAAGCTCCTGATTTCCATTATCGGTCCAATGTGTTGATGTATGATATCACTGGTAAGTAACCTCACAGAACAGTGACACTGAAAAGAGAGGAGAAGATCACCCTTTTTATACTTCCCGAGGGTTGATTTGATGGGGTGCAGCCATTGCCTCCCAGAGCCGACTCATGAACAGCCTGACTCTTCAAGCTGACACTTTGCAAACAACCACGTGGGACCTGCCATGACTTTGTGCTACCTATTAAAAGTACCAAAACAGATTCAGTAAGTGTCACTCTGTAACTCTCTGCACATTCCCAAATTAGTCCTTGTGTCAGTTGTAATCTGCAGCGGTCAGTTGCCAAGCCGGCACAGTATTATTTCAAGGGCTTGTTATTTCATCATGAAGAAGTACAGGCCCATGTAAGAAAGGCTGAAGAACTACAGACTCCAGAGGCAAGGGTAAAGGAGGACCGCCAAGCAGAATAATTCCCGCTTGTTCGACCAAATAAGGCAACTCTTATTATCCTATGAAACCTATTGACAAAGAACAGGACACCTTTGGTGTGATGATACCTGTGCAGTCCCATTTGAATGAGACTGACAGACAACACACCCCATCTGCAAAATGGATGCTTACACATGTATCAAGAATGAGGGACAGGCATAAGGAGGGGAATGCTGAAAGAAATCCTTCACTACCACTAAGGCCTGCACAACAGCATTTCCCATGATTTGTGCGCAGAAATAGTGGACAGCTTTGTTGCTGCACTGACATGCCATATTCACAGTGCAATGAACACATGTGCACTCAGACTTAAGGCGCAATGCAGGTTTTACTCCCAGGTAAAAGTGTATACGGGTGAAGCCTCAGCCATCATGTAATTGTAATCTTGTACGGATTACAAAGACATGTACAGATTCATTCAATATATTCAGTGTGTGTTTTGCAGCTTGTCAGGACTCTTTCGTTCCATTGTACACTTGTTGAAGGAACCAGATTCCTCCACCCCACCCCACTGCTGCCCTTCGGAAAAGTATGCAAAAAAACAGCCACAATTTATGGAACTTTCACTGGCATGTAACATTTTGCGTAGTTTTCTTAACTCAGCATACGATCAGACACATAAAAAATGAAGAAAGGAAGGAAATTGTTACACAGCAGAATCTGAAGAGAGATCAGAGACGTATAAAACAGTGGTGGCGGGGTTACAATATCTTAAAGATGTATATATTAGAGTATTTTCTTGCAACATTTGCATTTTCATGCAACGAAATTTCCATACAGTTCCAGGAAGTATAAAAGTGTTCTGCAAGTTCACGGAATTTGCATGACTCAGAAAATGCCATTCCACTGTGGAATATGTGATTCAGATTCATAGAAATCCAAAGTCATTGAATCCATTTTGGATTTTTCGCACAACCCTATTGTAATCCACATTGATAGCAGCTTCCTCATTTCTTGGTTTGGTGTTGGGGGCCAGAAGTGCACAAAGCCAGAAAAGGTAATACCTGAAATATATACAAGTGGCATTTCTTTTCTTTTTTGCACACATGTCAGGTATATATCCACCTATCCAGCAATTCTGTGCCATGATGTGGTTCCCAAATTGGTGTACAGCATAAAAAGAAATATTGTAAACACAATGCAGTAATTTCAGCCATCAGTATAAAATCCATGCATTAAGAAAAACAATTTCCTTTTTTTTAAAAAAAGTCCTAAAATCTACTTATAGCAGCCTGCCAAGACCCTCTACTCTTTGAACCCCTGCTTCTAGGCTCTCACCATTGGGAGCTCTTGCTTTGGTGCCTTGAGGTAGGGTTCCCAATGGCTCCTCCAGCCCTTTGTCTTTCCCATCAGGAAAACTGTGGGGCAAGGAAAGCCTGCTTCATTGGGAATCACTGCCCAGAGCACTTTGAAGTGGCAGTTCCCAAAGGCTCCCCCCCCACCCCTTTGAAAATACAAACAGTGGCTCAATTCGGATGACACGATAGTCAATGGTGGGTTGACTAACCCTAACCCTAACCCTAGGGGGCACTCCCCACACAACATGGTAATAAATAATCAACTGTGGTGTGGATGAGGATCAGCGCTGAGTTGACTATGGCAGCATTCGGATGACACAATAGTCAAAACAACGGACGATTGTTTCCCCCACACCAGTTGTTTATTGTGTCGTCCAAATTGAGCCAGTGGGTCCAAATGACCATGGAAGTGAGAGGTAAAGTCTATGACAATTCTACGTAAGCTTAATTATACCCTAAATAAGCATAGCTAACATTCATAATAATGATATTAGGTGATAATAATACAATACTCCTAAACAATGAACCCAAATGTTAATTTGCACCTGTCAGTGGCAGAAGAAACCATTGTCTCAATTCAAGCCTAATTAAATAAAATCAAATATCCAGATAAGTTCTAGTTCAGCATTTTTGAACTTCCCCTTCTGAAATTCCCCTTTCCTGTCTATATTAATTTATGATTTAGACATTCAGAGGAATGGAAGCTTATGATACCAAATTCTAAATTAATTTTATTCTTAGGTAGACAGGAACGCTACATCAACATGTATGCCTTCAGAGAGTTTTGCCCAGAAAGGCAGACTATAAAACTTCCAGATACAATCAACCAATCAATCAAATTTAAAGCTCCTGGTACTTTACTAGTAACAGCACTTCTTTGTTACTGTGGACTGATTGGCTGGTGGGTTGGGGGAACCTCCAGAGCAGAATTTGGGGAGCACAGGGGGCTACAGGGGAGAGGAGAAAGGGAGAAAGCCCTGCCCACATTCATGCGCCCAAGAAGCCTTTTGACTTTAAAACAAAACAAAAGAACAATCTGCTATTCCAATAGGGGAGACAACTTTTGATACTCAGCGACTTTAAAATCTTCTCACACTGTGTGAAGTGTTTATTTAATGGATACAAGAATTCAAATCTTACTAAGCATGCTCAAACCTTCCTGAAGCAATTGGCGGGAGGGGGAACCAAGGGGAAGTCCAATTGCACCAGCAGAAGTCCACTCACACAAAGTTAGATTTAACTCTATATTCATGGCTACCATTCAAGAGAAGAGAATCAAGACTTACATCTATCTATCTATCTATCTATCTATCATCATCATCTATCATCGTCTTCAAATGAAAGGACAGACTTTAGAGGGACATCTGTTTCCAGTAAAAATTTCTACACTTAACCGTTGTGTGGCTTCTCTCAGAGGAAACAAAATTAAATCCCAGCAAAATTATGAATTCTATTTTAATAAGCATCCTGTGAGAAGAGCTATTATATACCAAATGGATAGGGAGTGAGTATGTATGTGTGTGTGACAGAGAGGGAGGTGAAGGAAACCCCATAAGTGAAGTGTTATTGCCAGGTAAATACAAAACCAAAACAGTTGTGCATTTGTTAGTTGTCAGATTCTGGTCAAATTACAATAATGTGAATCTGCACTAATTTCACGAATGCCAGCTGTTATCCTAAACATAAATATATAGATCTGAGCTCTAAGTATAGAATCCCATTCTTAGTCTGCAATCCTATATCTACTTACGTAAGAATAATCCCTATCAAATTCAATGGAACTTACTTCTGAGTAGATGTTTATAGGATTGCATTGTTCATTACCAAACTGGATTAAGGAAAGGTTATACCCTCCATGGTAGTTTTTTATTACTATAATATAATCAACTAAATTACTGCTTTGCAAATTATGGCAACCAGGTATTTTTTTAATACAAAAGAAAAGGGGAGGGAAAATAAAGTGGTTCCTGTAAATGTATTGGGACATTTGCTGCCAACATATTGGAATCATTCCTGGGCCTCTCTCAGCCTCTCTGAATACTGTGACTGAAATTTGTTTGTGTGCCAAAGTCTACCAGGAGGATGATCCTGCCATGGCAAAGAGATGAAATTAGTGATACTGCAGGAACTCTTGCCAAGATTCAGGAATCTTGTTGTACAAAGATATATTTAATAGGACTGAGCCAGATTTCCATGAGGTTTATTTTTCAAAAGGTGATGTCTCAAGGAGCATAATATTTTCTGTGAAAGAGCAGCACTCCCTGGGGGCAGGGGTGGGAGAGAGCCCACATTACACTGTGAAACTGGGATCCCTCTTCCACGTATCTTGGTAATGGCAAAGCCTTGCTGAAGTGACGGGTGGGTATCCTGCTGAGCATAATGCTGGAGGTTGCCTCCTTCAAAGTGGTTGCAACAGCCACTTTAAAGGGGGCAATTAGCTATGCAAGATGCAGAGTCAGGGAGCCCAATCACACCAGTGATTTATCGCCCTCTCGCCATGCCTGGTATGTGATTTTGCAGCGTGGTACTCACATGATGTCATCCTTGTCCTGTGCTCATCTTTCCTCTTCCCCTCCTTTTTCCATCTTATTTTGGAGCAGGGGAAGTCTGTTCTCCCCCATGTGCAATAAAGCCACTCCTCCCTCCTGTGTATTGTTGTCTTTTCTCAGACCATCCGATTTTTTGTTGGAAGTGTGTGTGTTGAAGAGTGGCTGACAAAAGAGGAAGGCAGGGAGGTTCTCCGCTCAACTGCTCAACCATGAAGGGGAAGGGATAGAGGGCACTTGAACCCCGTGGAAACCAAGACAAGCCTTGCGGCCTGTTCCACAATAGAGCGCCGGCACACCGCGTGATGTCATCACCCGGCGCGCCCTCATTCTACTGTGGAACAGGCCTCGAGGCCTGTTTCTTAGTAGTACAGAAGCAGTGGGCGGCAGTGGATGGCAGCGAGGAGGCAGCAGATAAGGAGCGCGAGGGGGGGAGGGGGGAGGGAGGGAGGGGGAGGTCCCCCGTTACCTGCCGGCATCCTGCGCTGCCGTTCGCTGCTTCCGTACTACTAGGCTGACCATATGAAAAAGAGGACAGGGCTCCTGTATCTTTAACAGTTGTAGAGAAAAGGGAATTTCAGCCAGTGCCATTTGTATGATATTAGTTCCTGGTGAAATTCCCTCTTCATCACAACAGTTAAAGTTGCAGGCACTATACTAGAGTGACCAGATACAAAAGAAGGCAGGGCCCCTGCAACTTTAACTGTTGTGATGAAGAGGGAATTTCACCAGGAACTAATTGCATACAAATGACACTGGCTGAAATTCCCTTTTCTCTACAACTGTTAAAGTTACAGGAGCCCTGTCCTCCTTTTCATATGGTCAGCCTACGTACTACTGCTAAAGAGGCCGCAAGGCCTGCTTATCAGTAGTACGGAAGCAGCGGATGGTAGCGCGGGACACCGGCAGGTAAGGAGAGCGAGGGGGGGAGGGAGGTTCCCACTTACCTGCCGGGGCTGTCCACTTCCGTCCACTGGTCCCTTCTACTGAGAAACAGGCTTCGCGGCTTACCTCTCAGTAGCATGCCAGGTCATCACCTGGCGTGCTACTGAGAGGCAGGCCGCGAAGCCTGTTTCTCAGTAGATTGGAACAGCGGATGGAAGCGGATGGAAGTGGGCGCCCTGGCAGGTAAGGAGTGAGAGGGGGGAGGGACAGGGAGGGGGAGTTAGGTCCCCACTCACCTGCCCCCATGTTTTCACCAAAGGCTTGCATTGGTGGAAAGCTTTCTTTCCCCCGATGTAAGCCTATGGTAAAAACACCTAAAATGGTTCCGAACAGAACCGGGAAGCCTCCGATCTGATCCAATCCAAGGCACTGGTTCCAGTTCCGATTCCGATCCGAATTTCGGGGTCCATGTACACCCCTAGTTATATCCTGCTTGGTGATCTCCAGAAAGATCACTCAAATAGAAAGGGGGTATTTTGTGGGGAGGATTATTTATTAAAAGGGCTCCCCATTTAGCTTAGCCCTGATTATTTAATTGACAAGAAAACAGGCTATAGTTTTACTCTACCTAACACTTTTCTCTGTAGAAAGAATCTCTTCTCTGAAATCAAACAGCTCATTTCTGGTTTGACGGTTATATCCTTGTATTCATTTCTAACATGTGAACTCTTTGTGCAATCGGACATGAGCGCTATCGTAAATGATGTTTTGCCAGTGTAAAGGACTGCTATTTCAATGCCCAATATCATTACCTGGCAGGAGAGGATTGCCGCCACCAGGGAATCCTGTCGCACTAGCCAACACTATTGGTGTTGCACTTGAGGTCCCTTATGCTAGCACAATGTAATTTATATTAGCGCTTGCATTCAATTGGATACTGACCTTACTATTTAAAATATCAGTCTTATTAAATTGTACCTTTGAGTATGTGTTTAATGCATTTATGTTTTGTATTTCCTCCAAGGAACTGAGGGCAGTGTGCTTGATTCTTTTCCCTTCCTCATTTTATCCTCACAACAACCCTGCAAGGTAAGTTAGACCCAGTCAGTTTCATGGTTGAATGGTGTTTTGAATCTGGATCTCCCCAGTCCTAGTCCAAAATGCAGATCACTATGCCATACTGATAGATAGCCAATGGAAGAACCTGTTCCAGCATATAGCTGCTCATGGAAAACATTCATCCTGAACTGAGTTCCATCTCAGACAGCAGTGCTGAGAGTTCATAAAGATATGCATGGCTTGCTTACCAAGATGGCACGGCAACCTGATAGTGCACACCAAATATTGATGTACACAAAATTAGGTGTACATCAGCAGTGATCACACAATCCCATTAGTGGCAAAGCTGGAACTCGATGTGTACTTAGGGTTTCCAGAAGCAGTCACATGCTGATAGGGCTATGTGGTGAGAAATAGATGCTCAAATAATTAGGCATAAATACTTATGTTCCATACTTCTGATAATGTCATATGCCAATGGTCATGCTCTGACTTGAGACTGAATAGTTTCCTATAAAGGTAATTCAAATTGTATGCATAAAAATTAAGTCTGTGTTCTTCATGTTGTCCCATATTGGCATGTCTCTCTGTAACCCCGTTATCAGAATACCTTGAATGTCCCCCAATTATTCAGAAGAATTGGGCTGAAGTGTAACTATGTATTTCTTATTTCTATGTTTTAAATGTGTGTGTTTATGTATCTGTTTAAATTTTGCAAGCTGCCCCAGTAATTTCATTGAAGGGTGAGGTATAAATCCCACAAACAAACAAAGAAATCAATTGCATTGAGTATTTGCACATTTTATGTTTATTTCATCCTATTACAGACAATGTGTATATCAATAAAAGACAGAAAAAATGTGAATATTCTAAATCTTGCTGTTAGAATCATAGGTCTACTAAGAAGTAGACTTTTTCCAGTGCCTAATTCAGAGCATCTTCTTTCTATGAGGAAGAAGTAAGAGGAAAGAGGTCAGCTCACTTCTGCATGATTTAATAGTCATTCCTGGCTTCACTCTTCATTAAAAGAATCACTTCCCATTTGGCAAATGACAACCTTTAGCAATGCTGCCAGTAACCAATTAAAAAACAAGCATGCACCTTTGCTCAACGCTAACCTTCATACAACAGGAAGAACATACATTGTGGATTCACTCAAATATAACATATTCAATAATTGCTCAGATTTAAGTTGCATTAGGCAGGATCCCCAAATCTATTGCTGTGCATACGAGTCCTTTGAAGGCACCTGATGTGTATAATTGGATACATAACATGCTCAGACTGAAACAAGGTGTCCTAGAGGGTCATACAGACAGGAGAACTGAAATCAAGCATCTGAAAACATGCAGTCTCATGCTTGCTTCATCCATAACATGTTGTCCAAGGACGATAATTTGTGTAATATCTGTTTGTGTACTCCAATGTCTCACAGATGAAAACAAGGAGGGACACACTTGTAACATCCCTGTTATCATGCCAAGGAGCACTGCCCAAGGCATTACACATATCTCGAGGCTTTTCCATCTGTTACCTGAATTTACTCTGGAATAATAGCACGTTGATTAAAGGTATAGTAGTAAAACCAGCGTTGTCCTACATGTTGTTATCAACATTTTGAAGTGAGCCATATCATCATTGTGTGAAATGACAGGCTATGCATTACATGGTACATTAATTTTCATTTGTGTGTAATATTTACATGCATGTGCATTAGAACAAGATGCATCCCTCCCTACAGCTGATGGATTTAACATGTATAGATATGGGGCGGGGCTAGTGGGACTGAACCCTAAAGAATGACCTAGCCACTCATATGGGGGAGGGAATACTAAAGCATCCCCAAAAGCAAAAATAGGGGGAGTGATTACCATGCACAGAGGCTAAAAAGCAGGGAATATCTCAGGTAAACAGGGGCAGTTGGAAAGTATGGGTCTACAAAATGTACATACAATCATGTGCAAAGAATGTGTGTTGTTCTGCAATGAGTGCATGTGTTAAGAAACCAACCCGGCCATTATTAGAGCAAAATGATAGTGTGTTTGAGAGCTAGGAATAATGAAAATCAATCAATCAAACAAACAAAGAAAGAAACAGAAACAGGACAATAAGCAGGAATGGATGGCACCAAGAATGAGACACTGAGCAAGAAAGAGGTTGAAGGCACCAAACAATACAGGGGCTCTGGGAGTTATGTTCAAGTTTGGTATGCAAGATAAATTCATTTCAGAATATTTTTTTTACCATAATTTACCCAATCCACATCTCCTGGACCCAAATGTAGACACAAACGCAATCTACAGTTGAAGTCTGTACATTTCTGAACATGGAATGTGATGGACCCCAAAAAAAGTGAGGAGAGTTTGACAAGACGTGGGCTTTTGAAAAATTCCCATGACAAAAATGTGTATTTTATAAAAATGCACACATACAGGCTTTAATCGATGGGAGAAGAATGTGCATATATATTTTTAAAGCACACCATTGATGCATACATCTGCATGACTATGCATGGAAACATTGATGGAAATACACACACATTTTCATTAAACACACAAACACACACACAACAAAGTTTGCAATCTGATATGGACATGAATCGGAATGAGCCTTGAGGTGAATATTGCTGAATTTTGTTGATTCACACATCTTTTGTTCAAATTGGGAACGATCTCCTTTTTCTTTCTTTTTTTCCTTTCTTTTTTTTGGATTCTAGAGTGCAAGACCATTGGGCATTATTTCCAGGCTCAATTATAGTCTTCCCTGCTCTGGTTCTGTGGAAGATATGTATCACTCAGTGGTTGAATTGGTGCCTGCTTGCCGCACTCCAGGTGACCAAGGCTAAGGTGAGGTTTCAGACGGCAGTTCAGAGCATCTTGCCTAGAATACGGTGGTCTTGCATTCAAGACTGGTAGTCTTGTGACAGGTTTAAATGACTCATTAGGTGGGATCCAAGCAGTTTCCCTCTGTGGGTGGAAGATTTCCATCAAAAGAATTGGGAAGGAGCAATTTTTAGCTATTCCTGCTCCTTCCTTCAGTCCTTGAGTCCCCATCTTCTCCATAGACTTGAGGGGGGGTCTCCCAGAGCAGATTGTGGGGTAAAGGGAAGGAAACTAGTTGGATTCTGCTCTTTGCGTACTGCCTTTGGGATAATGTGCACATTAGGGGTGTGCTCGCCAAAAAATATCGTCGTTTATTGTTATCATCATTTCAGACCAAAAAAATTATCATCTTCATTCATATCATAGGTGAATCGTATCGTCTTCCTGATAATTATCGTGAAAAAATGATATTTTTGCAGCCTTGTTTTTAAAGAAAAAATGCATATAAGTTACAGTCTTGAAACTTGATCACAATGTTTATGGGGTATGCCTAAGTACATGTATGAAATTTGAGATCAATCCCTCCAACCCTCGATTTTATATGAATTTTTAAAAGATCGTTTCTGTTCTGACAGGTCTGAATGAACACACGTGGTGAGCTGTCATTCTGATCTGTCAGAACTGAAACGATCTTTAATAAATTCATATAAAATCGAGGGTTGGAGGGATCGATCTCAAATTTTGTACATATGTGTAGCACATGTACAGGTGTGTGGGGAGGGGGGTTGCACTCGCACCTTACTTTTTCGATGGACAACTTAGGTGTCCATCTAAACAGGTAATATGTGAAGTGGCCCTCCATGTGAATTAATACGTTGAATTGATCCTAAACACAGCACAGATTGCATAGGCTGAAAATGTCTGGCACCATTTCGAGAGACAAATGCCCTATCATGAAATGGCACCAGAAATGTTGTAAGGTATCCACTGAGAGAGTGGACCAGCCTCCTCCAACTTGATACTTTCCAGTTATTTTGGACCACCACTCCCATCCTCCCTCATAATTGGCAATGCTGGCTGGGGCTAATGAATGTCAAAGTCCAAAACATCTGGAGAGCACCATGTTGGAGGAAGTGTAGTGTGAACAGTATCTGCAAAAGTGAACATGTTGCTGCACATAGAAAGCTGAGTGGTACCAGATCAGGCCGAGGCAAGGCAAAGCAGATCAGAATGGGTCTGAAGCACTTTAGGGCACCTTGGCCCAATTCAGGGAAGTGGTTCACACTGCCCCTGCCTGCTTCAGGCCAACCAGTAGTCCATTGGAATCCCTGCTTACTCCTACCCTCCCTCCATCTCCCTCTCTCTCTCTCCCCCCCTACTCCCTGCTGATACCACCACCTGCAGGACTTACCTTGGCAGCATGTCCTCTATGAGAGCCGTCATTTTACATAAAATTTTATATAAAATGGGGGCTCTGGGGTTTTTGTAGATCTACGGTCACAACTGTCTCTTTACGGCTGCCATAAAGAGACATTTGAAACCATAGATCCGCAGAGCCCCCATCTTCATTTTAAATGGCAGCTCTAATCGAGGACGTGGTGCTAAGGTAAGTCCCATGGGCAATGGGTGTGAGTGGGGATTCCAATGGACTCCTGGTTGGCTTCACACCTGGAACCCTCAATGACCAACCCACTTCAGGGGCCCAAACCTTGCTTCGGAACTGAATCAGAAGTGGGTCAACCTGGTTCCAAAGCGCCCAAGCCAAATCGGCCTCTGAGGTGAGGGGGGTGCTATGCACAGACCTTGTTTTCTCATACTAAATTGATGTAGGTATTAATTATAGGTACATAGAAAGCTGTCTCACATGAGGTCACGCTATTTGTCCATTTAGCTGAGTACTGTATACTCTGATTGGCAGGGACTCCCCAGGTCTCGAGCAGATGTCTTTCCCATCACCCGCTACTTAACCCTTCTAACTGGAGATGCCATAGATTGAAAGTGAGCTCTTTAGCATGCAAAACACATGCTCTACCACTGAGGTTATCATTAACAAGTATAAACAGCTTGTTATCATTAACAAGTATAAAGTTAAAATATTTGATTTTATACAATATGGCATGATTTAATTTCACACACAAATCAGGGACATATGCAGCAACATCTATCAAAGTCTTTCCTCTGATTATGGAAGAGAGACTAAATATAATTTGCTATTATGAAGTATCATAAAGAAAATCTCTAAGCAGCCAATGGATTCCACCTATATTTTTTCCTGTAAAGGAAAGGGTGGAGGGCTATATTAAACACACTACCCTCTTTCAAAAACTATATTTTAAACTTTGGGTGATTTTCTTTTCTTCTTTTCCTTGTTGTTGTAATTGGAAAATTAATAAAACTTCCTCCTCCTCCTTCCTTCCTTCCTTCAAGAGAAGAGAAGACCAACACAAATAGCCCTCATTTTGAGACCCAATAAATACACCAAGAATGGATAGGACAGTAGGGATGAACTAGGGATGAGTGGGAATTTTGCTTCAGTTCAGTTTTGATAAGAAGTTAACAAAATTTACAAGGAAATTGATAAGTTTTCATTTTTATTTTTTCTAAAGTCGGAGAAACTGAATTGAGTGATTGATCCATCTAGATTTAGGGCTTTGAATGCTTTGCTCTTAAATCTCTGGGTTTAAATCCTTGCATATTCAACCGTATTGGCACTGGATTATGGTTTCCAACACTTTTTTTCTGACAGGCTCCTCGTTTTTTAACAGCTCCATGGCAGGTAGGTATGTCATGGCCCTCTCTATGCTGGGAACAGCTGTACCTATTGAATTTGGGTGGCGCAGATGGGTGAGAATTTTGTTGCAGTTTGTTTTTGATAAGGATTTACCAAAATTTGCCAAGCTCTTCATTTTTTGGAAAGAAAGAAGTAGAGATTTTAAAAATTCAGATTCAGGAGAATGTGAAACTTAGAATTTTGCACATCTCTAGGAGACTCACTTCATATCTGAAGAATGATTGGAAGAGTTAAGATGCAATCCTATACATGTTCAGACTAAAATTGGGTGACTATATGTCAGGAAAAACCAGGACATGTCAGGATTTTTGGTAACAATTCCGGGAAAGGGGGTATTATGAAATTTGAAGAAAAATCTGGATTTTTCCCATCCTCCCTGCACCCAAAAGGCAGCTCTACTTTATAACCAATGGGAATTAACAAAAACGCTTACAGCGCCGTCAATTTTAAAGTTAAAGAGATGAAACTTGGCATCATGATAGCCCCTAAGAGCTTTAGCCATGCCAAATGTGAAGCAGATCCATTCATCTGTTGATTTTAAGGATTTTTTTTAAGTTTGAGGTTTTTTTAAAAAAATAAAAATTAAAAATATCATTTTTAAAGAAAAAGAGATGAAACTTGACACTTTGATAGCTCTTAAATAGGGCTTTAGCCATGCCAAGTTTGAAGTAGTTCTGTTCATCTGTTGATTTTTAGGTTTTTAAAAAAAAGTTTGAGGTTTTTAAATTATTATTAAAACAAAACAAAACTGGAGCCATACCCTTCAAACTCAGTTTGTCAAACCTCTTCTTTGGGGTCTTGCACCTTGAGCAGTTTCAGTCCTTGGCATCAAAGGGATCTTGAGTTTTTAGCTAAGAAATGCTGGGCGAGCATGTCACCTTTCCTGCTGCAGATTTGGTGGGCAGTTGGGCACCTGGAGCTCAGCAGAGGCGAGGCGTCCACAGATCAAAATGTGGGAAAGGAGAGGCCAGTCAAAGCAGTCACATGTTTGTGCAGGAAGTGGACAGGAGTTCAAAGTTTGGGTGTGAAAAGTGGTGCCAACACACAAGCCTTGAGAAACTAATGTATATACGTGAGAAATGTGAGTGGGCGAAGTAGCGTCTGCTGTCCACAATACCCACCCTAATGTTAGAGTAGAGAATCTTGTGACAATCAGACACAAGTTTCAAAACAAAATATTTAACTTTAAAAATAAAAAAGCCAGCCAGCCATCAAGCTCTATTAAGCAGCAGCTTGCAGCAGAGTGGGGATACAATCAGAAAAGATATTTGAGGGAAGGGGAGAGTATAGCAACAAAGTACAGCCAAAGCTACAAAAGTAGGAGTGAGTGAAGTTAATTTCAGATACATTGGATGCCTCACTTGTTATTTCAGTGATTTTAACATTAAGATGTTATGTAGAACAGATTTGTCTTAATTGTGTGCTGTAAAATTAGACATGTGACCAAGGCTATGTTCAGGTGGGCCCCCCCCCTTGGTGCTGGACATGCTCCCTGGGGGAAGACATGTTGGTGGAGACACCCCCTTGGGAGCTGACCTCCTTTTTGGTTTCCAAAATATGGTCACCCTAGACTTAAATAAATAAATACATCCGACAACTCTCAATATTCTTCAGTCAGCCATGCTGGTTGAGGAATGGTGGAGATTATAGGACTTGATTCTGTCTAAACATGCATAATTAACAATTAACTACAACCACTAATCCAATATGATCAACAGAAAGAAAGATCATTGTTGTTATTCACTGCGATAAGTATGCCACCTCAGAGAGACTACAAGCTGCCAAATGGGGCTTCTCTGCAGTGGCCCCACATCTTGAGAACAAATTTCCATCAGAGGTCTGCCATGCACCATCCTTGCAGGCTTTTAAGGTCTTGAAAACATTTTATTTTACTTTGGCCTTCTCATTATTAGTGCCGTGACTGCTGCTATTGCTATTGTTGTTCTTACTGATTTTATTGTCGGCTTTTATTGTTTTTAATTGCTATTTTATTGTGGTTTTGTATTTTTATTATGTTTAGTATTTTAACTGTTTTTTAAATATATTTTACTGTTGTAAGCCACCTTCTGCCCTGAAAGGCTGTCAAGAAATGTTTTAAATAAATCAATAAATAAAATTATGCAAATGACTTGTCACTGTGCTCCAGAGAAGCGCCCTTTCTTACTGACCTCCATTTTATTATTTAATAATAATAATAATAATAATAATATATTTATTTCTTACCTGCCTCTCCCTCTGGATCGAGGCAGGGAACAACATCAAATATAAAATACATAAAATACAAAAAAAAATAATATTTCTATACCCAAGAGCCACCAAGGCAGTGCACACATAAATTGAAAATGAAACAATAAACCCATTTTAAAATCTTTAAACCAATAGTACACTGAAAATAATGGGAAAGGTTAGGTTAAAAGGATGCATCTTTATGCCTCTTGTAAAAAGCCAAGAGATTAAGCATGGGGCAATTGTAATTCTGGGTGGAGAGTATTCCACAGTTTGGGAGCGACACAAGAGAAAGCCCTTTTATGCATGTTTGACAAAAGGCCTCACCCTTCCCCATGTGCTTGACAATTGAGGAACAAATATCTTTGTTCCAAATGTCAAACAAAGAACTCTGCCTAGCCAGGCCATGATGTGTGTGAGGAGCAACATACGAAGAGAATAATGCAAAAATAATGCAAGATCTGATCTATTGTGCTGGAAGCAATTTTATAGTAACCTGAAACTGACTTTTAGTGGGAGCTTTCTCTCTACTCAGGGCTCCAGTTAATAACATTTTGGAAGATGTTCTCTTTAGAAACTTTAAAACATATGAAAAATATATAAAAATGTCTTGGAAGACTGATTTTTATTTCCTTGAGATTTCATTTCAAAAACATACATATGTTCCATTTTATCATTTTAAGGATTTTTTTAAAAAACAGAGTTGTGGGAAAGAGGAACAGAGAGGGAATTTGAACCTGTGGATCTACACTTTTAAAGTCACTGTTTGGAGTCCTGTTCCATAGTATACAAAATCTTTTTTTAAACAACCTAAAGCACTGAATATTGTAAAATGCTGCCCAAGGGAATTTCTGCACTGATCCTTTCTGCCCCTGGCTTTCACCTCCTTAATCCATGTCCTCCCCCTTTACCTGTGCTTTTACTTCATATGTCTGGGCAGGGATCATTTCATTTTTCTAGAGTACCAAGGGAACAACTGGCATTGTATCACCAATAATTAATCATTTTCTATAGGAGGGACAGCCAATTTAAGACATCACTGAAGTTCCATTATTCCAATTTCCAGGAATACTGAGCATATATGCACCCAGAAATTAATTATAATAACTAGATTACAAATATTTAACATTTGTATAACGCCTTAGCGAGCAATCCTATGTTTCCCCCAGACAGCATCTGAGGGGATATAGGATTGTTTAGTTTCTAGGCTTCGAAGTCAGAAACAGGGATCCTACTCCAGAGCCTGAAAACCACACTTCCTTCCCTTTTCCTCTAACCCTCCCCCTCCCCCTAATAACCAGCACAGTTCTAGCTACATCTCTGTACTCGGAAATGAAGTGCAGAGTCAAGGAAATGGGGTGTTTCCAGAGGCAGGGAGGGGAGGAGACTGAAGTGGCAGCTATATGTCCGTTCCTATGGCTGCTGAAACCTTCTTCCCTCCCCTCCAAAATTTCCCATCTAGCAGAAAAGCAGGGGGGGCAAAATCGCCTAGGCACTTCAGCCATCTTGCATTGCAATCTCAGAGGCCTCTAAGCTTGGAGGCTGCTGACTATCTTCATATGATTGTGCCCTTAGAAACTTTAAAGCAGGGTTAGGCAACATTTTGGGGCTTTTGGGCACATTTAGCAATTTAACAAACTGTCCTGGGCACCACCACAAAATGGCCACCGTGGAAGGTGTGTAAAGATAAATAATCCACCCGAAAGACTCTGCTGGGAGAGCTGGGGAGTGAGCCAGGCCCACTAAACTTCTTCGAACTCAGTTTTCAGCATCAACAAAAACCTTTTTCACAGCAATCCCAGCTGTCAGCAAGAAAAAGTGGGAGGGGTGGGGCACTTTGGTGGGTTCCAAGGAGAGGAAGGTATTTGGGGCACACTGATGCCTGCAGGAACTATGTTGCCTACCCCTGGTTTAAAGCACTTCGCATGTATTGGGGCTAAATATGGTCATATGTTAAATACAGCCATTTAATTCATCTTATTTTTTACCTGTATGGGTCCTTAGTGCATGGGAACAGAGGTTTAACCTTTCCCTGCTGTTTCCTGGTTCCAGTGAAAATGCCTCCCACCTGATACTAGCTGCTATTTTCCCCATGAGGAAAGCTGCCATTGACACCAATGGCAACTTCCTTCATGGGATGACTAATACTTCTTGGGGTGGGAGGGATGATTTTCACTGGGACCTCATTTTAATAATCAACAACATGGCTGCCCCAATGCTCCCCCTGTGAATTCTGAAAGAAGGAATGACAGGAAGGGAAAGGATCAATCACCCCTAACTCCCCCCCCCACTACTTATCTCTCAACTGCAGTCTTTGAGGTTGTCTTTTTCATTCAACTGCCCACCCCCCATTAGGAGGCTGTTTGTGCCTATCCTGTGTAATACCTGATTTGGCTCAGAGATCTCTTCTGAAGCCAGGGATTTGTGGAAGGCTACCTAACAAATCTGACAGTGCCTTTCTACTCCCATGTCCCGAGGACAGTGTATTTTCAATAAATTCCAAATACTCAGACACACAAAAGCAGCGTTATGTTTTGCTCGAAAGCAGCATTTTCTTATAAAATAAATTCCAAGACAGGATGTTGAAACGTTGACATCCTTTTACAAAAAGACTCATTCCGCCCACATATGTAGTGCTCCTCATCACACCCACACATCTGTGTGACATACAGCAACACTGACACATTATCATCTGTGCCTCCACCCACCTCATTACCTCCGCTAAAATTCTGCAGTTTTTCAAACATCTTTTCACACCTTCATGCAAAAGTGGGTCGATTCTGAAAGCTCTTCAACAATGTGGGATTTGACATGATATTTGTTCTTTTCCTTGTGCAGAGATGAAAATGCATGGTTTGCATCTGTGTCAATCACACTCAAAGTCCATAATCAAATGCAACAGGCTGTGTTTATGGGCCACAATTATAGATACTTGAAAGATCTTTTATTGGAAGAAAATCTATCATATCGGTCCTCTCTTTTGCTTATCATTTTGTATTGCTAGCAGCTGGTCCCTAAGTAAGAAAGGCTGTCTTCAAAACTGGTTTTGAAAACTGGTTTTGAAAACATTTCCACAATACATAATATGGATGGGGAAAGCATATTGCTCCATTTATCACACATTTATCAAATTGAGACAAGATACAGAACTTTGGGTAGATCTCTTAGGGTCAGGGGGCAGAAGCCACAGTGAGCATACCGACACGGAGCCAGGGAACAGAGAACCCAGCTACTTCTGGCAAATGTAGGAACACAGCTCACCCCCCCCCAAAGCTGAAATAAAGGCGCTCAGAATTTTTAAAAAAATGGCAGAGGGGGGAAATGGCTTTACCTCTCAAAGCACTTAAAATCTATAATGGGCTGTGGAGTCTGAAGGAAAGTGGTTTTGCTCCTAACGAACCTGATGTAGGCTGCTCTCCCCACCCCTGGAACTGGTCACAAAGCAAAACATAAACAAACTAGCAACCCTGGTCATATCTACACAGAGCAGGATATAACACTTTGAAAACGTTTTGAAAACGGTATATGAAATGTGTCCTGGGCTCAAACAGTTGTCAAAAACGTTATAAACCATTATAAAGCAGTAGTGTAGATCCTGCCCCATTTAATTATTTATTAGTATTAGTTTTATGTATGAAATGTATTTTATGACCCACTTTTCATTATAAATAACCCCAATAAAACACAACAAAATCAGACGACATTGGCCAAAAGACAACCAAAAATAGAAGAACAATAACACAGATAAATAACAGTTTGCATGATGCAGAAAAACATGAAGTGACAGGGTGGGAGGAATCAGTCAAACACCTGGGTGAACATATAGGTCTTTAGCTGTCACCAAAAGCCTGTAACACTTGGCACCAACCATATATGAGGGGTGAGGGAGTTCCACAGGGAGTTTGCCTGTAACAAGTACACCCTGTCTCTGTCTGTTGTGTTATTGAACTCCAGGCAAATCCCACTCAGTCTTAATATCCATGCCAGTATATAAGGGAAAAGGCGGTCCATTAAGTATCCAGGTCTAAGTAGTGTAGGGCTTTATATGTGAAATGAGGGTTGACCAAGAATTTCTTTGTGCTTGCAAAACAGTTGAACAAGCCCCTTTCGCAAATCTCAAACATGGATGCGACCAGGAATACGTGTTCTCCAAAAATGTTAGCAATATGTCAAGCATGAGATAGTATTTGAAAACTGCATGTTTTTATCGATCAAAAAGTTTGCAATTGTGCAAATTTAAAATAGTGTGTTTTCATGCTTTAGTCTATGGGGAAGTGACGCACCTTCAGAAAATACACAAACTGCTTGCACAATTTTCTTGATTGATCACATTCAATTCGCGCACTTTCCCCATTCACACAAATCGAACAGAGATTGCAGGTGACTGTGTTGAACAAGGTGAGAAGAACATCAAGCTGATGTTCAGATAATCTGGGTTAATGCAAACAGCACTTATTTACCCATTTGTCTATACTGATGTCTATGGTTATGTTATCATGGATTAATGTTGATAATGTTGATAGCAAGGTAACATATTTGGAGAAGGGATCCTGGTATCCATGTTTATTGCCTACACAGGCAATAAAAGATTGCTTACTATGCATGGAGGCATTTATATATTTTTTGCTTTATTTTGCATTTGCAACTCCATGATAGCATTTCATGCGTTATCACAGTGAGCATCTTGATGACATCCTGTTCAGGAAATATGTAAATATAGCCGGGGAAGTGTTGAATATAACAATGTTTTACTTGGCTTTAATGAGCTTCTGTTGGACTTGTGCAAAGTGTATTGTTTATGTTACAACTCAGCAGCTATCTTCTACCAGATAGTGTGTTAAGGCAAACCAATAATAGTTGTGAAGAAAAGAAGATTGTTGGGTTTGTGTGGGGTGGGGAGGGGCCGTTGTTTAGGTGGAGATTTCATTCTTAGTTTTGGTCCAGATAAATATCAAAATACTTTGGATCTCAAGGAGACATAGCCAGTGAAGAGGAACTCTAATGAACTAGGACACGGACATTCTCAGGGTTCAGAGGGGAAAAAAAAGGGAATTTTAAGTATCCCTTCCCTTTTTAAATTTACACTAAACCAGCAATGCAGCCCACCAGGGAGAGTTGGACAGGCCCATCTTTTTTTCTCATATGGATGGGAAGTGGGTCGGCAGAGCATGTGTATCGCTCAGATTCCCTGGTGTACCAATTAGAGAAGCTCATCAACCACAGAAGGGGAAGCAAGTTGTGGCCAAAAAAAAAGTGATGATAAAACTCACTTTTTCGCTTTGTGTAATGGGAAATTAAAGAACAAGACCTCTTGTTCTGTTTTTAAAAGATATGGGGTTTTAATTCTGAGAACCCCCTCCCACCCTATAAAGGATATGAAACCTTGGAATTTTTGTTTTGTTTTATTTACCTAATTGTATCAGTTATGCAGAATTTCCCCATTTTATATTTCTCATGTAAACATGTTTTAAATAAAGCCTGTCCTGAGCTAATATCCAGTCCTAGCAAGTCTTGTCACCGAAATCAGCACACATTTTCAGAACTAGGTTTGAATATTGTCATTTTAGTAAATCCTAATGCTATTCTGCTATGGACAACCAAAATCTGCTATGCTATCAACGAATCTACCAAACATTCTATCATGATGCTTTTATTTTTGTTGTGATTGTTTCAATAAATACATCTTATATATCATCAATCATTTTGTGCCAAACCATATTCTCACCAAATCCCTCAATATCCCTCTATTTTGTTCTAGCATTCATTTAAATCTTCAAACTAGAGTGCAATGTAGGCATATAAATTAGTGTTTATTGATGTATTCATTACATTTCTAATCTGCCCAATAACTGATGTTCTCTGAGCAGATTAAAAACAGTTAAAATAAATGCATATTACAATTACAATATAAAATGCAATACAAATATTTAATAGAATAATGTACAGTAAATAGGATTTCAATATAACAGTCATAATAACCAAGAACTAGATATCTAAAATGCCTGGGAGAAAAGAAAGGCCTTTGCTTGGCAGTGAAAAAGGAACAATATAGGTGCCAGGTGAACCTCTTTGGGCAGTTTAATCCAGAAGTGAGGGGCCACCACTGAGAAGGCCCTCTCTCTGCCTTTGGAAGAGTACCCAAAGGAGAGCCTCTGAAGATGACCTAAGAGTCAAGTAGGTACAGAAACAATCAGGCACTTTGCATCTGTGAGGAAAGGTGGGACAAGCCCTGCCATTATGCACCGTGAGGTAGCTACTTCAAGCAGCTAGTTTTGGATGTCATGAAAGGGCAGCAAGCTGTTCGTTCTTTAAGATTGTTGTTGTTGTTGTTACAGGGAAAGGCACTTCTGGAAGTTTCTGCCTCAGATGCCAAAATAACTTAGCCACCCATGGGCACACTTTGACTTGGGATGAGCAGGGGCACCATTTGCTGTTCTGCCTCAGGCAGAAAAAATGTCCTGGGCCAGCCCTGAGTGGAAAGCATTGTTCAAAATGCCAAAGGTCTGGATTAAATGGGAAAACTGGAAGCACATATAGCACAGGATAAACTGGCTAACAGCTTTTTCTGTGTAAATCTGTTGGCTGAAGCCAGGAACATGGCACTGGCAGCAGAATTCTTCTTGCACAATTTATACGATGTGACTAGTCCAGACAGACTACTGGTCTACTCTGTCATCGGCTTTCTATGTTGGCCGCAGCTAAGTCAAATTTCTATTTGGGCAGAATAGCGCCAATGAAACCTTCCTGAGCTTTAGAGCCACAGATGATGGCCTTAAGGCCTTTCTCCCACAGTAGAATTCACCATGCACCTTGTTCTCGTGGAGACCCATATGTTGTAGCAACTTAGTGCATCAGCTAAGTCCTAGCCATTTTCATCTTTTTTCTAAAAATCCTCCAATTTGTAATGAATTGACTACTGCCGTCCAACAAGGAAAATGTTGTATGAGCTTGAAGGACAACTCCTGCATCCTCTGGCCAATTCTTTAGGCAAAGATGGAGCTCATTCGATCTCTGCCACCCTTCTGTTTTGTCTCCCAGGATTTACAATCGTTGCCGATTTTTCCTCATGTTGAAAAAACTATATGCTTGATTATTTTTAAAAAAAATGATTTAAAATGTGGTACTTTCACAGCTCTACAATAAGACAGAGGTAAGAGCAGCGGGAGCATTAGCAGTTGCACAATAGGAGGCTGCGAGAATTAATTCTCTCATAGTGAGAAGAAATCATCCAATTTTTCTGTAGAGAGTGACTTTTCGTTAAATATTACCCTTTCAAGCAAGATGTCACAACAAACAAAACCTTGCTTCAGAATAGCTCATTTCATGCATTTCCCCTCAGGCCTGTGTAACTTGTGACCTGCAAAGTTGAATGCAACCATGTACAGAGGCCTGCCAGCTGTCCCGGGCAAGCAGCAAAGCAGGGAGGTTTACGGAGCCCCTGGTGGCTGTAAGCCATGACTGGTGGGCTGTATGCAGCTTAACAGGTCACAGGTTGAGTGTGTGGATAGTGTCATTGTACGCTTTTGTCACTCGGGCTAGATCTACACTACTGCTTTATAGCGGCATTGAAGTACGCAGATAACTGCTGGGGCTCAATCCACATTCCATAGACCGCTTTCATAGAGCATCATCACATGGGGAAATCACATTTCCTTACCGTCGCTTCTCCACCCACATGTTTGTCTCTCATTACTTCCCCTTTCAAAAGAGGAAGTAAACAACGGGCCATTTTGATCATGCTGCTTCTCCTTCACACAGCAAGAGATAGCGGCAAGTTCCATCTCAAAAATAATTCAGACTTACTAGGGTATTTTTTTGTCACGCGAAGAAGGCTAGAAGGGGCAGGAGGCGCGCGGGAGGTAGACGCCGCCATGAGAAGGACTCATGAAAATCTGTGAGTGCCCAGTAATGAGAGTGTAATAAAACACTCACCTGATGATGCTCATAGTGTTATATCCTGCTATTTATTCCACATTACTAATGATTTGATAAAAGGTGTAAATCTGGCCTAGGTGATGCCAGACTTATTGTATCTGGCTGGAATCAGGGGTTTCTTCTTAAGGTTCTGTTCTTGTTTAAGAAAGATGATAAAGTTCTTGTCTGCCTTCTTGACCTGTGTATCCTCTAGGCCTTCCATGACACTGTGCAAGCCTGACTCAGTTCTAGCTCCTCCAAACCTTGGCATAACTTTTTTTGTAAAACTATAGAATTCACTTCCACAAGATGTAGTGATGGGCACAATTTTGGATGACTTTAAAAGGGGATTGGACAAATTCATGGAGGAGAAGGCTATTGATGGCTACTAGTCCTGATGGCTATATGCCACCTCCAGTATCAGAGGCAGCATGCATGTACACCAACTGGGGAACATGGGGGAGGGTGATATTGCACTCATGTCCTATTTGCAGGTTTCCCATGGACAGCTGGTTGGCCACTGTATGAACAGAATGCTGGACTAGATGGACCCTTTGTGTAATCCAGCATGGCTCTTCTTATGTTCTTAATATTCCAACTTTACATCAGAGTTCTAATTGGTTACTTATCCATTACATCAGGGGTGCACAAGCTGCAGACCTTGGCCCAGTTTAATGTGGCTCTTAGCCTAAGTCCAAAGCCTTCTGCATGCTGTACGGATGTTGCAGGAGTCTGGTTGTGCCTTGAGCTTGTCGATTTCTCAAGAGGTGGTGGGTTCTCTTTCTCAGGAAGCTTGGCAGCCATCTGTCAAAAATGCTGTAGCTGCATCCGGTGTTGAGTAGAGGTTGAATTAGATGACCTCCAACTCTGTGGTTATATGAAAGACCTATATTGAAAAGTATTGGCAAAGCATTTTCTCTATTTCACAGTTCTACTGAAAACAGAGGCAACGTGTACAAAGAAAACCAATACACATGCCTTAAAATGTGTGTATCTTTACCTATGCAGCCCCCATTCTTTCTTGCAATTTGCGCATGTTTTGCAATGCCATTCAATGCTCTGTAACCCACATGTATATCTGACAGCTAGCAATGGAGACCAGTGGAAGCGAGCAGCAGGCACAAAGGGAGGGGGGAGCCAAAAGTGGCTGGTGGCTGCAGGAGAGAAGGAACTTTAGGGGTGAGTGTTATTACTTCAGTAGAATGTGAAGCAGCCCTTTTTAAAGAAGGTGTTTGCTAGCAATGGAAGTGTCAAAGTAGAGGTTGAAATTGACAAGGATATTGACAAGAAGGGGCATTGGCATGTTTGGCTAAATAACAGACAGGTGGACTTGCTCAAGAACCCCCCTCCCCAAATTGTGAACATTTTCCCATGTTCATCAGGGTGCAGGCAATTATTTACTTTATGTGATCTGATAAAGGGAGGAGGAGAGATTGGGAAATTGACAAGGCCGATGACAAGAGGGGATATGGTTATGCTGGACTCAAAAGTGGGCAAGCGGTCTTGTGGTCCTGTACACTTGCGCAACAGATATCCAGCGGACCAATTGCACAATGGGTGCTGATGTAGGGAATGAGAAAACAAGGATTTTTGCTGCAAAGTCCCCTGGAATACATGCCAATAGTGGCCTGGGGGACTGAGAGAGAAATAAGCCATGGCAAGCCACCTAGCAGGCCATCATCTGTCGAGAGTAACAGCCAAGCTTCTCACCTACCGTGGCTTATTCTTAGGGTGACTAAGGCCCTTTTCTACACCAGATGAGTGTAGAGGGCTGGAGGGGCAGCGATCCCGGAAGTGCCTGCTTCTGGGATTGTCGTGTTAATCCACATCATTGGGCATGACGACCCGGCTTCTTCCAGGGTCATTTCACATCGCGCCCGCCACTTTGTTGTTGTTTTTTAAACAGGGAAGAGCTCTCTTGCGTTCCACCGTGAAAGGTAAGTTCTTACAAAAAAACTGTGTGTGAAATCGCCCCCTCTCCTGATGGGTATGGAGCTGTGTGGTACAGCTCTGTGCCCATTTGTGTTGCCTGCTTCCTTGTGAATAAGCGTGGCAGCACCCGGGACGGGCAGCCACATCTCCCATGGTCCCGGGAAGTTCCCAGTACTATGGAAGATTTGGGATTTTCCAGGGTTCCCTTATCCCTGGAAAATCCTGTACCCCCCCCCAGGAGTCCCTGTGCATTGTTTGAATACACAGGGACCAGCCGGGGGCCATCCCAGGCAAAAAGCCTGGTGTAGAAACAGCCTTAGTGTGACGTACAAACTCACCCAGTAACTCTGTGCAAAAATTCAGTAAACACAAATCACAGCAAGTGCAGGATTTTAGGTTGAAAGAAAAGCAATTTTACCTTTCCTAAGTTCTACTGTTGGTATCAAACCACTGGCAAAGCCACGTCTCTGCCCCACATGACTTTCAACATCAAAAAAGGCAATAGTGATTCAATAAAAAGATGCAATTAATCTGCAACAAATACAAAGGGGCAGATCTTACAATGTGCTAAGTGCCCATTGTGGCCACGAGGGATGTATGTTTCTCAGGATGTACACAATACATTTCAGGACTTATCTGAGACTGAATTGGGGTGGGGGAGGACAAATCCAGGAAATCATTTACATGCAACTTATGTAAATGAACATTAAAGGGATAGGCAGCACTCTTGCTTGGCAAGAAGAGAGACAACCATCTGGACTGATGAGATTAGCAAGGTGCTTTCTAAAGAGCCTAATGCTGTTGAATATATATATATATATATATATATATATATATATATAATTTCTTTCAGGTATGTTACTCATAGTGGAAGTTGGGCTGTGTAAGATACATTCATTTGGGTAATGAGGTGTGCCACATTCCATGCTTGGTCCAGTCAAGTCGCACAGCATGCATATGTCCTGTCATGGGAGAGTGTTTATTAATTACATTTAATTGTCATCATTTTTCCTAATGATGGTTAACACTCACACCCGCTCATTTTGTGTCTGAGGCAGTGATTAGGGGGAACAGAGCACAGTTCAATAAGCAGCTGGAAAGGAGGCATTATAACCTAGTGCAGGCAGGCAAACGGGCACTCATCCTGCTAGCTGTCACTAATGGAAAGACTCAGACCCGCCTTGTGCTCTAGTGGCTGAGAAAGAAAGGGCTTGCTTGATCTGGTCACTCATCTCCAGTTGCAAGGGGGAAACCAGCAATCCTCCTTCAATGCTAACACATCTAATAGCCATTTTGCCATTGGCACAAATCATTCCACCATGTTCTTTCTTGGCATTTTCTCATCCTATGAATATAGATGGTTACCTCAAGATAGTTACCACAAGATCTGAATATTTGACCAAAGGAAATGTATTATTTTTCGGTGTCTGCAAGGTCTGGTTTTTACCTTGACTTTGACACACTTATCACCACTTGGGGACTCATTATATATATATATATATATATATATATATATATATATATATATAATGGGGGCAGGTAAAACATCTTATGGTGGCCTTACCACATCATAAGTGAAGATGAAAACTAACCATGTCACTGCAGATTAAGACTGCCACAAACATAACCATCTTTGAAGACAACAACAGATAATCCTATTCATTTATTCCATCCATTCCATCATTCATTCCATGCTGTTTTACCTGGTACGGACAATCTTAGATTCAGCGTAGCTCTTAGAGCTCACCTCCTGCTGATCCTGTTAAGCATACTTTTCCCATAGGAGAACTTTAACACCCACAATGATATCAGTTTAAATAAGAATGTAAGCAGAGCCGTGCTAGCAAAGGCTTATCTAGTTCAGCATTCTGTTCTGGTCAGCCAGATGCCTGTGAGAAGCCCACAAGGAGGACATGAGTACAACCACCACCACCATTCATGTTTCCCAGCAAGGGGTACACAGAGGCATACCGCCACTGATACTGGAGTTATATATAGCCATCATGACTAGTATCCACTGTGACTTTGCCTAATCCCCTTTTAAAATCATCCATGTTGGTGGTCATCACTACATCTTGCTGTACTGAATTCCATAATTTAACTGTGTGTGAAGAAGTAATTCATTTTATCAGTTCCAATGGTTTCAATAGAACTCATCTATCACTTCATATGAATAGATCACACATTTTCCCTACCTTTCTACTCAACCACCACTCCTTAATGGTGGATTCCTAATTACACATTCCTCCACCATCAGGGTAACCACTTATAGTTAAAGTATCAAGATTTCTGAAAAGGCAGAGTCCTGGATATACACTTGAATACCTACCACGAGCTGACTGGAAAATAAGTCACTTCATCATGGTGAAAAACAAAACAATCTGTTCTGGCTGTATGGATTCATCATTACTTTCACACAGATCTCATGCTCATGCAGCACATTACTGTGAATGACACCAAATCATATCAATTTCTGTCACCCTGAATAAAACACAATACAATGCATAGCAGACTGTCCTTCATCATAGAAAGAGGAACGCAGTTTTGAACAAACCTTTTTCAATCTTTCCTTTTTGATGGCCTTGACTGTTCCACCATGGGACAATGTCCCTTCCTCCACTGGGGGTTTCTACACCTGCCATTTGTTGCAGGATTGTATTGTGGTCGTCATTTACTGACCACATGACATTCGCCTGCTCCCGCGGTGATCGCAGGTCCACCTCTCCATTATACTGGAATATCACTGACTGGTTTTGTCATGTTTTTTCCAGCTCTCTCGCTACAATCCCGAAGTCCGTGGCTAGTGTGCCTCCCGTTCGCGAAGCTGTTGCTGTTTGGCGCAAGTTCCTGGCTCAGCAAACAGCCAACCAGCTGCCAGTGTACCCATCTGCCATTTTCACCACATGTTTTGGATTTGTATCGGCGTGTTTTGGCACTGACAATGGCTCAATTCAGACGACACAATAGTTAATGGTGGGTTGACTAACCCTAATCCTAACCCTAACCCTAGGGGGCACTCCCCACACAACATGGTAATAAATAATCAACTGTGGTGTGGATGAGGATCAGCACTGAGTTGGCTATGGCAGCATTCGGATGACACAATAGTCAAAACAACTGATGATTGTTTTCCCCACACTAGTTGTTTATTGTGTCGTCCGAATTGAGCCAATGTGTCGTTTTTTGTTTAACACAAATATATCTGTACACAGCATTGCATTTTTGATGGACTTTCTATCCATCCCATGTCTTGCTGCGCATTTGCGTTTGTGCACAATTCTCATGAGTCATTAAGAAAACCAGCCCTGTAGCCACATTGTCTGCATAGTTCCGCCCACTTCTGCTGACCCACATGTGGAAGCGCTGTCATGGGGCAAATGTACTCCACAACAGCACTCTTGTCATTGAGGGAAACTTTGCTTGCATGCACCCTGTGAGTGCTGATTGCGGAAGTGGAAAAACTTGCAATCACCCCTCCTCCCTTCAGAAAGGGCTGTAGGTGTAGAAAGGGCTGTTGTTGAAGTTCAAAGTAGCGATAGGTCAGTATAGCTGCACAAACAAAACAATGCAGTCCACCAAGATATCTTGCCTTACATTTCTCCCTTGACATTTGGTCCCTCAAAATCCCTAGGGAGAAAGCCAATATAGAACAGTATTTTCTTCATGTGTATATTTAATGCAATACTATACATAGTGTTGGATCTAGTATCTGCCTACCTCAAGTGGAAAGATCCTTCTCAAGAGAAGGGACTTCATTTGTTGAATATCTCTCTGCCTGGTTTTTGGAGATCCTCCCCACAACACAAACACCATAGCTCACTCCATCCAGCAGGCTCTTCTGACTATGTGTAATATTTTCAGGGGCTATCATAACAAGGATGGGGGGGGGGGGAGTCTACTTCTGCCAATGTAGCTGATCTAGCAAAAATCTGGATCCAACCCAATTTAAAATGTCCTACAGTTGGTCTATATATTATATTAAAGACACACATGAATTGAAGATTTTAACTGCTTCCCATCAGTTTTTAATACATTTGCTTTGGCATGCAAACTTGCACCATGATCCTTTAGACTGGTTTGCAGAGCAATGGTCATTAATCATCTGGCATCTACATTATGCTCCTTTAGATGCCAGGTGAAGACCTTTTTTATTTTCACAGTGTTTTAACAGTTCTTCAGTTTGATTTTTAACCTTGCTGTTTAAATTTGTATTTTAAATCCCTATCAATTTCTGCATGGCTGCTCGGTTTTTATCCTGGTTGTGCTTTTATACTGTATTTTAAATTATGCTTTTATACTGTCGTTTTTTTATATTTTGAATGGTTTTTATAGTTTTAATTTTTGTAAACCACCCAGAGAGCTTCGGCTATTGAATATAAATAAATAAATAAATAACCTTTATTTAATAATATTCAAAAGGCCCCATGCCTACCTGACCTCTTCTATTTCACTTACTCCCCCCACCAAGTCCTGAAGCATCATTTCCTTCTTGACTATCTATAGCAAATATCTTGTATAAAGTGGCAACCACAAAAGAGAAGTATTATCTCTGTTTGCAGCATGGTTTCAGGAAGTGTAACATCAGTTCTACTTTTCTTTTTCTTTTTTAACCCTTGTAAGGGTATTTTGTTCAAGCTGTGCTTAGATTACTGCTGAACTGAATTTCTTTATTTTTTTCATTTGTTTGGAGCCGAGATTTGCAGGCGGTTCTCTTCTCCTGTGGAATTTATATTCTCAAATGTAATTTATATTCTCCAACTATTGTAGTAACTTTGAGGTTGTGGGGGTGGGTGGGTGGAGTAAGATGCAAAAGTATAGAATTTGGGAAGCTAATGCCTGTTGAGATTAATCAAAAGAACATATCTGACCTGAAATTTCATCCGCATGTCAATTGCAGGTGAAATTATTTCAGTACACTAGTAACTGCTGAGCAGAAGAGACCAAATACTTATTCTATATTAAGAAAAATTAACCTCCTGATGCGTACTGTTCATCTTAGCTCACTGTTTTTCATTTCTACTTGTTATTCTGTAGAGACATTTCACAGAGAATGTCACCTGGATCAGGGGAATGATTTGTTTGTTTCATTGTACATGTGTTGGATCCAGATTTGTTAGAGTAGATCTATTGCAATCAATGTAGTTCATAAACTAGTAACTTCCTATTTAGATTATTGCAATGTATGCTACATGGGGCTGCCCTTCAGGACAACACTGCAGCTAGATGCTTTGGGAAGAGTTTATAGAAATCCTATGATATTGGTTTTAAAGGAAATACATTGGTTCATCTCAGACCCAGCTCAGCTGCTTTCAATATGGAGATAGCTCTATTTACATGCTACTAACCAGGGTAAGGCTCACCTGCTCTTCCTATCCTAGCTGTATGCTTTACAGAATGGCAAAAGGGGTAACTTTTCCTCAATGTATTTATTAATGTATTGCTTATGGGCGAGGAGGGTATTCTAAACCGCATTAGTGATTATGAGATCAAAATCATGAAGGGTAATAGGACCAGGATACCAGAGAGAGCACCTTCTCCCTTACCAACCTCCCCAGTCACTGAAGTCATCAGAGGGCATGCGCCTGGTGGTTTCACATAGACCTATGCCGAATTGGAGTCCACCAGGAGAAGAGCCTTCAGTGTGATGAGCCTCTTTTTGTGGAACTTCTGGAGGTGAAGCCAGTACTACACTGTGTTGTTTCCAGTACCTCCTAAAAATAGTCTTATTTCAGGAAGCATTCCTTGATGAACAGCTTATTGGCTTTCTGTGTTTTTTAGTATAATAATGCTATTTTAATTCTTGTATCTTTTACTGTTTTAATTGTTATGTTACGTTTCGAATCTGTTTCAGATAAGGAGCAATAACCAAATTTTGTAAATAAATGAATAAATAAATAAAGGTTCCAGTTAGATTAATTCAGGGTTAAAGGGAACAATTTCCAGATACAGCAGCGGATTCAGGGATCACTCTAATGTAACATTAATCACAATTACTAATTCATTCGATTTGTAATCCCCATTTTGAGAACGAATGTCTCATGTCCACCACAGCTAACCAAATTTGGGGGGGGGGGGGGGTTGTTCATTTACCACCCCCATTCCACAGTTTTTCCTATCGTTTTTTTTTTAACCATCTAGCCTGATGAAGAATTCTGGAGAACCCAAAAGCTTGTGCAGTCTTTTGTGGCATTTTGGCTAGTCCTAGTAAAAGAATTTCCCAGCTGTGGATTTTGAATGTATCATGTAGAATGCCTGTGGATGAATCCATGTGAATGATATTACTTGTGAGAGGGTGAGAATGAGAACACAAACACCTTGACATGCTACAGATGACTTCTCTCCTCCGGTATCAGGCTACGTGAACCTGTGTGTGGATACTGGGTATGTATAAAGTGGCAACCCTTGTGTATTCAATGACCACATAGTTGTGTGTGCAATAACCACATAGGACTTGACAATAAACACATAGGCAATCATCACATGTTTGTGCTTGTAATAACCACATAGGGGCTGAACTCTAAATATTGCATTAAATGCTGACTAGCTGGATTACAACCCAGATCAAAACATGATTACTCCTACTTGAATTAAACCCCACTGAAATTCAGAGCATTCTCTGAGTAAATATGTTTAGGGTATCAGTCAGTCTGAAGTGTCATGTTCAAGCAGTCTGTCTCTAATTCAGGGATCCTACTGTTGTCATAAGAGGTTACTGTCACCCCTTCACAATTTGAAACTAAAGATCGAGGTCCCCACATAGGATTTCTGTCAGCCGGCCTCCTTTCCCCCAACCCCTTTGTTAAGCAGCAGCCTGTTAATTAACGATGTTTAAACTATTTGCCTCACATTCCAGTCAAGGCACAGACAGCTCTTCGCTTTGTTGAAATCCCTCACCGGAGGCTGAATACCCAAGCCTTATCATAAGTAAATCAGTATTCAGGAAGCTGTCACATATATCACCAGACCAAAGTGTGGCACCCAGGGAGACTCCCCACGCTACCAGAAGCCTCCAGCACACTCCTGAAAAGAGCAGCTCCGCATTTCAGGAAGTAACACATTACAGGGTGATTCTCCCATTAACATTTATGCCTAAAATAGAGGAGCCGGAACCTTGGGCATCTGCAGACTTTTCATCAGCTGATTAAGTTTGACAGATGAAGTCAGCTCCTGACCTTTCTATGGCTGCAAAGAGGGAGGGAGGGAGAGAGAGAGAGAGAGATGGCCTCCTGTTCACCTTTTTATTCAATTGTCCACTTCCTCAGACAAATAAAAGATGCAGCTTTGCAGATGAATATGTGGCCATGCAGCTAGCTGTAAGCCCCTGGAGGTCTTCAATCAAGGTGGAACATGACACTGTATGATTTACCTACCCTTTTCTCCCAGGGTGTACTCTGAGTCTTAAACCAAGAAAAAATGACTGTCAAATGCCTATCAATAATATCCAGATTAGTTAGTGCACCGGCTAGGACTTTCGTTTAATACATTGTTAGGTTTCCAGTGTCTACTTCATTTCTTTGTTCAATTAACAAATTAGTTTTAAAAAATAGGGGGAAATACTGAAAATTGTAAAATATGTATTGTTTTCTAACAGTAAGAACTGTGTGTGTGTTTGTGTTTGTGATGTATACTTAGCTTCTACCCTTCCCTTCTACATACATACACTATGGTTTGCTTACAAGAATTAAAATCACAATATCATAATAAAACTAGAGGATCAAATAAAATACAGCGGACACTGGCAGAACAGATAAAAATGTTCAGATAACATCATTATCTGCCCAGCAGAGTAAAATCCTGCTGGATTTTTTTAAAAAGTCTCTACTAGCCAGTAGAAGATGGTTTAAAAATTGAATTTTCTAAAATCCTGTAGATTGGGCAAGATGAATTTTGGTGGAAAACATGGTAACAACTGCAGAAAAATCATATGCACCAATCCCAAAGAAATGGACATTATATAACCCAATGTTTTAAAATCATGGCTTGGAAGACAGAGGTAATTTCCCAAATTCCTGCTATACACTGCATCATTACTTCCTGCCCTCCTCCTGTCCTCTTGGTATACAGTATCAAGGTGCCGCAGAAAGAGCAGGAGCAGTGTTAAAGATATTAAGATACAGGCCAGGAACAGGAAAACACTTCTATACCTCCCCTGGCTTTGTATCATCTGTATTGACAACCACTTTACCAGTATAGAATGGAAGTGGATCACTGCATTTTGAATGACAGCCCATGCCGGACAGCAAGGGTGGCAGAGAGAAAAAGAGTCCCGGCCTCTTTTACTCCCTGATGTGCTCTCTTCTGTGCAGGGAGTTTGTATATGGAGGAACCATTTGAATGGGTAATTCCACCTGCATTCTAAAGACTGTTTAAAGTTGTGGAACAAGCATACATGAAGAGTATACATCTTGCTCTTTGTAACGCAGTCCAGGAAATATGAAGAGCTAGCACACCTGCCTCTAGTGTTTGGGTTTCTCTGACTTATTATGAATCCAGAAAAGATTAATTGTACATTGTACATTTCATTTGGATTAAATGTAAAAACCCACATATCATAAATATTTGGCAGAATAGCTTGATTATTTAAAAGATCTAGTTGTCCTTTTTTCCCTTCTGTCCATGTTTGAAGTATTCTGGTTTTCTTCCTTGCTGGCCATTGTGACATTTCAGATTTTCTCCCTTTCAAAAATTAGCAGTCTTAGGGATATTAGTAGGATGGCCTGATGGCCTCACCCTTAATCTTATATTCAGGATGACTTGGACATCCAAAAAGATACTGGAGGAGTTGTAACCTGTCCTTCTCAGCACCTTGCCAGGGGTTGAATATTGGCTTTTTGGAAGGCCCTCCACATTTAAAAGGAAAGAGCTCTTTATGGAGCTACCGTCTCAGGATGATTGACCACTATTAGTGACTCACTACAATCTGTTTCAGCTATGGCATTCATTCAAAATGTACAGGCCATACTTGCAGATTCATTGTATCTCATGAATTACTAGAGTTGATTACCTTTCTGCTGATCCCACTCTTCACACTGATGAAAGGGCATTATTGATCAGCCCATTCTGTAAGAAATCTAGCAGCAGCCTCCCTGCTCCAAGCCACTTTGCTTTAGTACAATCTGTTTGCTGGCTGCTATCATTTATCTCTCCATTTTACCTTGTCACCTACTTAATTCCACTGGAGGCAATTCTAACAACTAGTCTAATAATCTCTGCTAACAATGCAGAACACTATTAGTATAATAAGCATTTCCCATCTGCACAAAATGAGAATCCTTCTCATCAGTCTGGAAAACTAAGTACTGTACATTAAAGAGACCATTAAGGAGAATATCCAACATCACCATCACAAACAAATTTCCAGTGGCGGTGTGTGTGTCCATTTATTTTAACAAATTAAACAATAGGAAATTAAGACATTCTGTTCTTAACAACTACAACATGTTAGACTACTTGAAATGAATGTTGAAATGAGAGAATTGAAATGGGTAAAATAGTAGATTTAACCTCCGCTGGTGCAAATCTGCCAGATTATAGTCTTATAGTGTTCTTCAGAAACAACAGGCCTTTGTGTTTTCAGGAATGGAGATGAGCAATTGCTTTACTATCCCAAAATGTATTGCCGGGTGCACTCAGATACCTGCAACACCACTGGCTAATTCATTCAGACTGCAAATTTCTATTTTGAGCCTGTGGCTGCCTCTACACGAGAGGTTTAAAGCTCTTTCAAGTCTCATTAAAATTTTTACCTCTACATGAGCGGAGCGCAAATCGGGAGTTGAGGCGCGTTATCTATCCGATTATGCGCATTATCGAATGCGCGTTAAATAGCAAGTTTTATTTTGCTGCGGCCGTTAAAGTGCATTTTGACTATGTGAACAAGCGATTCTCCGCATTAACTCCTTCTAAAGCGCATTTCAAACAACCGGTAAGGCCACCAGTTGTGCGCTCAATTACCTCCTGAGTACAGTCTTTTGCCATAAAGCGCTTCCGAGAAGATGCACATAATCGGAGAACCAGGCGTCAAACTGAATTCTTGTAGAGGGGGTCTCTGTCTATCTATACTTCAGACTTCATGGCCATAACACCTGGCCCACATTTTTTGACTTTGCTCTTTCTGCCACCTAGCCGGATGAAGAGTTTTGGAGAACACTAACGTTTAGGCTGACCATATGAAAAAGAGGACAGGGCTCCTGTGTCTTTAAGAGTTGCATAGAAAAAGGAATGTCAGCAGGTGTCATTTGTATGCATGCAGCACCTGGTGAAATTCCCTCTTCATCCCGACAGTTAAAGCTGCAGGAGCCCTACCCTCTTGACCAAATAAAAAAGCCCTCCTAAATTAGGAAAGGAGGGCTTACTTGCAGCCTATGATAGGGTGACCAACTGGCCAGTTTTCCCTGGAAATCTCTGGGTTTTCATGCCATCAGCCACAAAGCATTACTGCCAAATAAATAACCCATACTAACAGTGTGTAGGTGTATCTGCATGTATAGTCAACTTTTGCTTTAACTGGCTCTATTAATTTGCTCCTATTTGTCTATTCCTTCTTCCCTTTCTATTGTGTATACCAGCTTTCCCAATCTGGTCCCCCTTCAGATGTGTCGAACGACAACTCCCATAATCTCCAGGCATGATGGTTGGGGATGATCAGAGTTGTAGTCCAACACACTAGGTTGCAAAAAACTCTGAGGACATCGCTTCAGGATTTTCTCTTTCTTCATCACTGTGCACTGCTGAGTCTGTCACATAGTTCGTGCAATAAATAATCATCACCATATCCACTTTTTGTCATTCACCCAAATAACTATGACCCATTTTAGAATTTACACTGAGACTTAATTAGGTTTCAGGACTTTTGCAAAGCTCATACTTTATTACTTTCAGAAAAACCTCCGTAATTTCAGATTTCATTATTTAACTGATTACATATACCATTTAATTAATTAAGGACTTTAAAATGCAGTTGGTTAAGATGTGGGTGCACTGCTTATTTCATTTTCAATTAACTTGTTAGCACAAACTTTCAATGATATGGTGAAGCTATACGCTTTAAAAAGAACAGACACACATATTGGGTTGTTCTGGTTAGCACACTCAGTAAACCTTCAATTTAACTTGGAAAGTTGGAAAACATGTCCAGGAATACCTCACTACTTAGGAGCTTCATATTTACCATCTACAATCTCCTACCCCACCCCCACCCCCATATAAAACATAAATCGGATGAGATACACAAAGTGAACAACCTCCATTTATAGCCTAAGTTTAAAAACCTGAAAAAGCTCCAAAATGCAAGAATATACAATACTGTCACACAGCCTTAAATGGCTATGTTGAAGCAACTGTATATTCTGTTCCTGACAAGTTTACTTCTACACTAAGTACTGTATTATCAAAAAGAACAGCTGACACGCAGCATCACACAGCAATAAGTTTCAGCCCAGTTTCATAATTCAGAAGGATGCACTGGCTACAGACATTAGATATTTTTCTCCTATACATTTTTAATAGAGTGGCCAGGAAAAAAAGTGACATTACATGGTCAGTGGGGGACTGTACTACTCTATGAAAGTGAGATATCAAGACAACAAATATATAATATTTCTTCCCAGATATGCCAGGGAAATGTTTCTCATTTCCCTTTTTAAAAATGTATTCTTCATTTCAACAAAGTTTTCAAACATTGCTTATAATTTCCAAGGATATATTTAGAAATATATTTAGTGTGTGCAGTGGAAAACTTCTTTGTTATTTCCATATTTATAGAATTGTAATGGAAGAATATAATTACTACAAATCTTCTAATAATTCAAATCTTCCAATGGGATTGTACAATGTTGATCGTAGATAAGAGCTTTTCCTTGGCAGGATAGGCTGTGGGGCCTAGGGATGAATCTGGTGACCAGGGGTTCTCCATGCCTCACCTAGAGAATCTAGGAGCAGGTCCTGAGCAAGTTCACATGTGAAGCTATCTGCCATCTTGCTCTTCCAAAGTGATTCATTCATGACTCCAGACAGTAAACAATCAGCTTCCCCTAACAAGTTTTCATCAGCTAGGATGTGCATGGACCCAACTTCAAAGCCAATCCAAAGTTTAATTTCAAAGTAAAAAAAAATAAGAAATCTAAGGAGGAAATATGCGGAGGGAGGAATAAAAGAAAGGAAGGTGAAATCTATTACTGAGTGATGGGACTTTCTCCTCCTCTCTTCCAACCTGCAACCCCCTGCCTCTCCCAAATCTACTCTGGAGGGTTCTCCAAACCTCCAGAGTAGATTTTGAGTGCAGGTGGAGAGCTGCTGAGGAGAGAATCACCCCTCCCCTCCCCATTCCATTGACAGAAGTTGTTCCATCACTGGGAAGACTTAACTGGACACTTCAAAGGTTCACAGAGGATGATTTATTAGATCAGTGCATTTAGAGTATACTGACTCTTCCTCTGCTTTCCAAGTTCAGTGGGAAAGTAATATATGAAAGAATGATAAATAATAGGCCATATTTATTATTATCATATAATTATACCTTTAACAAATTTATTTAATGTCTGTAAATTTGAACATTGCCAAAACACCAATATTAGGAGCATCTTTAAGATATTGAAGGATGTGTAATATATGTGTAACAATGTAATACAGAAGAGCTGCCTCACATTGTTAAAAGAAAAAAATAATATTTAATACCAAAATATCCTCAGAAATAAACAAAAGAGATATGCTCTCATTCATTAGTCTCTGATGAATAATCATCTACACTTGAAGGCTGCTGCCCTATACGTTGTATCAAGCTCTTTATTTAAAAAAATAAAGATGGAATTAATGGCGTCATTGTTAAATTCTAGTTCATATTATTTTTAGGAAGCTACTGTGGGTGTCAGCATCAGACACCTGAATTCTTTTTACTTATGTTTTTCTCAGCTGCACATTTTGTTCCCTTTAGTCTTACCTGTATCACAGCAAATGACCAGTTTTCATGCTGACATGCTGTAGTTACTACAGATGAATAATGTGCAATCTGACACCTGCATGTAACCAGGACACAAGCCATTTTAGTGCATTTGAGCACTGAGACATTAAGTGAGGGAACAGCTTGAATCCAATGGCAGTTCATCATGCTTTTATTAAAATCCCCCAAATGTCTTGTCTGATTTCAGTTATACAAAGTCAGACTCAGCTTAAAAAACAAAACAAAAATAAAACTGTACTCTTTAATAAAAGCACTGTAGAATTGCTGCTCCCTAAACTATCAGTCATATAATGATTTCATACACTGGGATCCACACATCTATGAAGATATTGTAATGTGAAAATGGCTGCATAGTTATTTTTCTTTTGGTATTGGGGGGGGTACCTCCAACCCAGTGCAATCTAATGAATTGAAGCAGCTCCATTAGCTTACATGGTCCATGGTGGTGATAGTGGCGGGTGGAGATGACCCCATGGGACTTCCATTCTTGAGTGCTCAGATTTTGAGAACTCAAGAATGGAAGTTCAGGGATTGGAAGGCTCGTTTGGGTCTTTCGAAGCCCTTGGTTAGAGTCCTACCCAAGTTCAGATCAACCCTCTTGCCATCCAATAATAATAATAATAATAATAATAATAATAATTGGATGCCACATTGATCAGAGCAGCAGACAGGGAGAAAAGAAGAATGTAATCTAATCAGGATAACCCAAAAGCTTATCACAAGTAGGCCACTAAAAGAAAACCGGCACTTAAAAGAAAATACAAGGCGTAGGTAGGTGCTATTTCTGTCACAATTCCGTTTGGACTGACAAGGGAAAGTACAGGTGCCCAACTCTGTTCTTCTTTGCATCTGTTGTCGACCAATGGATGTTAGCAACAGTCTCAGAAATACTTGCAAGCAGTTAAGCAAATAGAGTGATTCCTCAAAGCCTCTCTCTCTTTTCTAAGAAGAAGCTTGTCAGACAGTCTTTGAACAAACAAAAGTTGTCTTTCTAAAGACCTTCAAGACCCAAAAGGACACAAATAGGATTTGGTGGGAAACTTGCCAAGATATTTAAATGTAGAACAACAATCTTAATTGCCTCACAGGTGAGTGCCTCAAGTACTGAGTGGCATTTTTTTAAAAAAAATTAAGGACCCAGTCAGTTGTTTCAATGTCATTATGTTTAAAACCTGAAGTACAGACACTTCCGGAAAAGTATTCCCCAGTTCCAGTCTATCTAGTAATGCTTCAAATCTGAATGACTGGCACCTGTTAACTTAATTAGTCAATTAGTTTACTTCATATTATTAACAGGGAAACTAAAAATGATGAAAGCTGTAACCATGCTAGAGGGTTTTTTAAAAAATCTCTTTCTCCTCTGGTGTAGCTAAAGAGATAAAGAGGAAATATACAGAAACATATGGTTCTAACCTGCTTAAATATGAGTCTGTGGGGATCATTTGTGGTTTGCAAAGCAGGCCACAGTGTGCTGTCAAACCTGTTCTTTACCTGCTTTGCATTTCCTCACTAAAGGGCTGTATTTTCTTATTCTGAACGGGGGGGGGGGGGGGGGAAACAGGACTGTATTAGAATGCTTCTCAAAAAGGACTCCAAGCTAATTCAGTACCTGTATGTAGGTTCAGAAATCTAGGGAAAAAGTATGTATTTATCTGAGCCAATCTTTCTAAGTTTTGCCCTCAGGTAGAGACCTTTTATTTTCAATGAGATTTCTGTCATATGTGATACATTGTGTGTGTGTGTGTGTGTGTGTGTGTGTGTGTGTGTGTGTGTGTGTGTATACACACACACACACACACAATGTATCACATTGTGTGATACATTGTGTGTATCACACAAAATGAGCCAGTTTATGGCTGAAGAGCAACTGGCTTGGAGTTTGGAAAGTTTTTTCAGCACCTGACACAATTGCTGATAAACTGAGGGACGACCAATTCTGCTTTCTAGCATTATAATTACTGACAGTGTCTTTGTGAAGGACATTAGTTCTTATCGTGCAGCTGAATCATTCCAACCAGCACATTCTCTAAGCATGAGGTGTTATTTTCTAAATACAAACAGTGCTTAAGACTTTTCTCTGGGGCAAAAGGTGTCCAAGTTCTTAATGTTGTTTATCAGATTTGGACCACGCTTAACCTCCAGGAAGCTCAGAGTGGCGTATGTGTGGGGTTCCCAATCAGTCTCTCATCTGTCGCCTGGCCATGCCCAGGTATGTTTGCCTTCAGAGAAACTTGTATCATGCATCATCAGGCCATCTGCAGCAATGTATAGGTCAAGGAGATAGCTCACACCATGACCCTAAAGATATCTGAGATCTTGTCAGCATGCAATGTGGTATACACTCACAGAGATGCTATCAGGGCCACATCCTGTATGAGAAACGGTGAAATTATCCCATACTGCTACGCTGTGTTAGTTTGAATTCTCTTACTACAGTGCTAACACATGCAGGGTGTAGAAAGCTGGAGAGTTTTAGAGAAATCACAAAGTGATTTGAGAGAAGAGTCACTTTCCATCCTATACACCAGAGGGAGACAACCTTTTTTTTGTTGGGACCCTCAATTCATAGAATCACAGAATAGTAGAGTTGGAAGGAGCCTATAAGGCATTGAGTCAACCCTCTGCTCAATGCAGGAATCCACCTTAAAGCAGGCGTGACAGATGGCTGTCCAGTTGCATCTTGAAGGCCTCAAGTGTGGGAGAGCCCACGACCTCCCTTGATAATTGGTTCCATCGTCGTACTGCTCAAACAGTCAAGAAGCTTTTCCTGATGTCCAGTCGGAATCTGGCTTCCTCTAACTTGAGCCCATTATTCTGCGTCCTGCACTCTGGGATGATCGAGAAGAGATCCTGGCCCTCCTCAGGGGCAACATGCTGACAGTGTGCAGGAACAGAGACAAAAGTGAGCAGTGCTACCTCCTCTCTCTCTCTGTCTCTGCCACCCTTTTGCCCCTCTCTCTTTATGACACCCCCTTCTCTCCCCTCCCCCCTCTATCCTTCCCCCCCTGCCTAGGGGCTCCTGGGTATGGTGGCCACTTATGAATTGCCAAAAAAGAAGAAAAGCATCACTAAAAAAGAAGACAAAAGAGGACAGTGATTTGCAAATTTGCATATGTTAATGTATATGTATATGTGCAAATTTAGAAATAATTATTCTAATTTAAACAGGAATGCAATTCATCTCAGCATAGTGCAAAAGATGGTGACCAGGTGACTTGAGTTCCTTGCTCAGTCTGCTGTCCAGGTGCTAAGTGGTTATGGGCAACAGTTCTTATGGCTCTTTCTCTTTATACTGGAATTGGATTGGACAATCCTTCAAACAGAGGAAGCCTTCAAACAACAAATGATCCTCTGGCAGCCCTTTAAATAGAGGACTGTTCTCTGCAAAAGAGGACTCCCAGCCCCTCTACTACTGGGGAAAGGACTGATCACACTCTTGCCAGAGGTCTGAACTGATCACTTGAAGAGGGCTGCATGAAGTTAGGCCGAGGGCCACATGATGTCCTAGGGCAACAGGTGTGCATACCTACTCCTTTTGTCCCACGTTCGGTGCTGGTGGTCAAGCAATGCAAAAACCAGTAAAACCTGGTGATCACAGGTGAAAGTAGGATTATCGTATGCACCATGAGCAGGGATCCCTCTTTCAAAGGGCTTTCAGACTTCTGTAAAAAATGCCTCCAGCCTAGGGTGACCAACTGTCAGGATTTCCCCGGATTTGTCCTGGTTTTTATTCTATTCTGGATGTCAGGGGGGATTTTCTGTGATTTTCTATATTGTCCTGGAAAGGTACACTTTCCCCTTTAAGGCCGCCATTAGCATTTTGGGAGGGAATGATGTGCTTTCTGGAGGCGCATCATTTCCCTTCCACTGCTCCAATCAGGACCTTAAATGGGAAAGTGTGTCATTCCCGGAGATTATAGAAAAGGCCCTGATTGGAGTAGTGGGGGGGGGGCAGAAATGACACACTTTCCCCTCCTCCACTCCAATTGGGGCCTTTAAGGTGGCGGGGTGGGGGATGACGCTTTTTCCAGAGGCCCTGAAAAGTCACTTTCCTGCCCTGCCCACAGGTTGTCCTCTTTTTTGGTTTCCCAAATATGGTCACCCTACTCCAGCCCAATAGTGCTGCTATAGGTGGCCCTGTCCTGGCTAAAAGCCTCATAAGCAAGTCATCACTGACTGCGCTAGCTGTTCCAGCTATATGAATTTGCTCATCATGAGACTGGTAGATGGAACATCTTGCATTAGTTTGCCCATGAAAAAGGTATCATCTTACCAATTTTGTTTATTTCTGAGATGAACAGCAATGATTTCCTATACTATGATACACTAACTCCTACTGGTGAATGGCCCTGTACTATGATATCTAAAATGATAGAAAAATATCATCAACTTTTTGCTTTCCTGTGCCGCTATCATGCAAAAGACTTTACATTTCAAATGCTTGAAATATTTGGTGGGGGAGAGGGGAGAGATAAGAGGGCCATTAATGAATCTAGAAAACCCTATCACCTGACCCCCCATTTCAGCCAAATCTTGCCTCCCCCCCCCCCATAGCCTTCTAAAATAATAGAAGGTAAAGGGGCAGGCAAGCTTCCTTTGTCCCCCACCCCCAGAAATTTGAACACTCTTAAAATATATATCACTTCTTGGCCTTTTGGCTAAGATCAAGTGTGCAATGCACTGATGGCTCTCTACTGTCTGTGTTTCCACACCATGCAGACCGAAAGGATGACGACTTGGCAATATTAAAGTTTTTGAGCAGTAACATGTGGAATAGTTTTCAAAGATTGTGCATTAGGAAGATGAAGTAGAAATCACTGAGCTGTGGGGGTGCTGTAAAGCTCATGCAGTGGGTAGATAATTATAAGCTTGAGAACAACCTAACTCCTTCTGTTTTCTTAAGTAATTTGGTGTTCTAATTAGAACCAACCACGGTGCACACATAACAAAGGGGAGCCTTTATAATGTACGACAGCCATTTAAAAACTTGTCAATGAGTCCATGGCAGGCATTATCATACATAACGTTGACAGGATCTGCAATATGGGCGAATAAAATGAGGAGACCTTTGCTGAAGTAGTACACCGAAAATGTTTTCATGCGCTGGAGAAAGGAAAACTGGACTGCTTGTGCCAAAACGCATGTTGCCCCAATTGCGTTTTTAAAAAGAGCAAGTTTCCATGCCCTTTTTTTTCCTTAACAAAAAGGCAGCTGCAGAGGCCCCTGACCCAGAGTGGGACTGTAGCATGGAAGGTTTCACTCCATCCCACCCTATCCCCCACATATGGTTTTCCCACTGAAAATTGCCCACAAAGTTATTTATGTATTTATAACAGTTAAGATTTTGCCTACACACCCCTGCAAGGAGCTGTTTGTACCCTTAGGTGTATTTGAGCATAGTCTCCTGCCTTGCACCTTTAACATCTAGAAATTTAAGCCTGTGAAACTTTTCCGACATCATGCTAGAACACGGGTGTGAAGATAGGAAGGGGGTTTCCCTAACTCCCAGCAATGTGGGCAGAGACAAAAGGTTGCTCAGGCTGAACGCCAACCCAACAAGGTAGGCTGCCAACACACACACACACACACACCCGTTATGTCCAACACAGTTGGAGCAGTGGACACTCAGACCTTTCAGGACGACCCTAAGATTCATGAAAGCCTAAAACCTAGGGATGTGCACTGGATCGGACCCGATCCACGATCCGAGTCCGGTCCAGTGGGAAATCGGATAAATTATCCGATTTCCGATCCCGCAGCTGGATCGGCCGATCCAATCCGAACCGGTCCGAAAAGGCTCCGAACCGGTTCGGCGGATCGGCGGGCGCCCACTGGCGCCCACCGCCGCTTCCATTGGCGGGCGCCAGCGGGCACCCGCCGATGAAAGTGGACAGCGGGGGGGGAGGAGGGGGGCGCTTACCTTCTCGGCCCGTGCGCTCCCGTCCGGCACTAGCAGCTACTACCAGCGGGCTCCGCGGCCTGCTCTAGGGTGGCGCGCCGGGTGATGTCATCACCCGGCGCGCTACTCTAGAGCAGGCCGCGGTGCCTGCTGGTGGTAGCCGCCGGCCCCGGACGGGAGCGGACGGGACGAGAAGGTAAGCAGGGGGTGCGTGGAGGGGAGGAGGGGGTGCGCGGAGGGGGGAGGGGGGCCCTTACCTTCCCGGCCCGGCGGCTCCCGTCCGGCGCCGGCGCCTACTACTCCCAGCAGGCTCTGCGGCCTGCTCTAGAGTGGCGCGCCGGGTGATGTCATCACCCGGCGCGCTACTCTAGAGCAGGCCGCGGAGCCTGCTGGTAGTAGTAGGCGCCGGCGCCGGACGGGAGCCGCCGGGCCGGGAAGGTAAGGAGGGGGTGCGTGGAGGGGAGGAGGGGGCGCGCGGAGGGGGGAGGGGGCCCTTACCTTCCCGGCCCGGCGGCTCCCGTCCGGCGCCGGCGCCTACTACTCCCAGCAGGCTCCGCGGCCTGCTCTAGGGTGGCGCGCCGGGTGATGTCATCACCCGGCGCGCTACTCTAGAGCAGGCTGCGGAGCCTGCTGGTAGTAGTAGGCGCCGGCTCCGGACGGGAGCCGCCGGGCCGGAAAGGTAAGGAGGGGGTGCGTGGAGGGGAGGAGGGGGCGCGCGGAGGGGGGAGGGGGGCCCTTACCTTCCCGGCCCGGCGGCTCCCGTCCGGCGCCGGCGCCTACTACTCCCAGCAGGCTCCGCAGCCTGCTCTAGGGTGGCGCGCCGGGTGATGTTATCACCCGGCGCACTACTCTAGAGCAGGCCGCGGAGCCTGCTGGGAGTAGTAGGCGCCGGCGCCGGACGGGAGCCGCTGGGCCGGGAAGGTAAGGAGGGGGTGCGTGGAGGGGAGGAGGGGGCGCGCGGAGGGGGGAGGGGGGCCCTTACCTTCCCGGCCCGGCGGCTCCCGTCCGGCGCCGGCGCCTACTACTCCCAGCAGGCTCCGCGGCCTGCTCCAGGGTGGCGCGCCGGGTGATGTCATCACCCGGCGCGCTACACGAGAGTAGGCCGCGGAGCCCGCTGGTAGTAGCCGCCGGCGCCGGACGGGAGCGGACGGGCCGAGAAGGTAAGCAGTGGCGGGGAAGGGGGCTTACCCCCCCCGGAGCCGTCCGCTTCTATCCGCTGGCGCCCGTGGGCGCCAGCGGATGGAAGCGGGCGGCCCCAGGGGGGGTAGGGAGCGCGGGGGAGGGGGCTTACCTGCCGGGGCCGTCCACAGCAGACGGCCCCGGGGGGGGAGGGAGTTAGGCCCCCCCTCACCCACCCGCCGCCATTTTTTCCACATAGACTTGCATTGCAATGCAAGTCTATGGGGAAAAAAATGGCGGCCGATCCAAAAATTTACGATTTTTGGGTCGGGATCGGACTCGATCCGGTCCGGGGGGCCTCCGATTTTGTCCGAACCGGTCCGGGACAAAATTGGAGGTCCCGATCCGGGTCCCGATCCGATCCGGGGGTCCGTGCACACCCCTACTAAAACCTTTCCGTTTCAGCAGGCCTTTGGGGAGTAGTTTGGACCTCTGTGGATGTGTTGTTTATATCTTGGATTTTTAAAATTATTTGTATTTAAAATGTTTTAAAATGTTTTAAAATGACACTATGTTTAATTGTATTTTTTAATTTGTGTATATCTCTATTTGTTTTAACTGTACATATTTTACTTTGTAAGCCGCCTTGAGTCCCAATACTGGGAAAAAGGCAGGATATAAATTATTATTATTATTGTTATTATTAGTATTATTATTAATAATAATAATAATAATAATAATTGTTTCTAAGGCTTAGGACTGAAACTTTAGACAGTAGCATTAACTAAGAGGAAGACTCTGGATTTAGTACTGAGGCAATTTAGAATGAAGCACACAGACAACCAGCTATAAGAAGTAGGGAGATTATTGGGAAGGGGGAAGGGGAATAAAAGACACACAAGAACCTGAGTAACATTTGGGAACAATACTTCAAGACAAAAATAACAAAGCTACCTAAACCTGTCTATATATAAACATGCATCTTCCAAAAGACATATGTACCAAATTTGAGATCGATCCCTCCAACTTGCGATTTTATATGAATTTATTAAAGATCGTTTCAGTTCTGACAGATCAGAATGACAGCTCACCACGTGCGTTCATTCAGACCTGTCAGAACGGAAACAATCTTTAAAAAATTCATATAAAATCAGGGGTTGGAGGGATTGATCTCAAATTTCATACACATACTTAGGCATACCCCATAAGCATTGTGATCAAGTTTCAAGACTCTAACTTATATGCATTTTTTCTTTAAAAACAAGGCTGCAAAAAATATCGTTTTTTCACGATAATTATCATGAAGACAATACGGTTCACCTACAATATGAATGAAGACGATAATTTTTTTGGTTGGAACTGACGATAACGATAAACGACGATATTTTTTGGTGTGCACATCCCTAGTTGCATCTATTGCACTTGATGACAGTGCAATAGATGTATACTAATATATACTAATATATACTAATGTATACAAAATGTTCAGCATTGGCCTCTGTCTGTGGACCAGTTTCCAAAAAGTCAGGTTCTTGCTCAGGGATTTCTGCAACAAAGCACTGTGAAACAACCAAGAAATTAGCCAACTGTGTCATGCCCAATTGGTACTGAACCTTCTAGCATTAGAGACAACAGTGTAATATGAAGAGGTTTTTTCCCAAATGGAAAAGCAAAGGGAACCCAAATTGTAAGTATAGGATTCTGTGACTTTGTACAGTTTAAACACTTGACATTTATGCCTAGGTTTCAGTATTGACCCTCAAAAAGAATTAAAATTTGGCACCTTCTCAACAGAATCCCCTTGTGCTCCCATGTCACATTTTCATTTATTTCAGCCTCAGCTAGAGCACAATGCACTGAATTCATCAGGGCCCCCATTACATGGTTTAAAAAGCCTGTTTGAACAGTCATTTTAAAAACCATGTAATCCGGCCCTGATAAATTCTGAATGGAAGAGTTTATAATTTCCGCCAAAGGGTGGGGGGAGGCAACCAAAAGTAGAATCTATTATGCATGTCAAAGTAAATTATACAAAGTTTCTAGGTTTGAATTAGAGGCGGCAGCGAAATCTGCCATTGCAGAGGGTGGGTGGGTGTATTTCTAACACACATTTTTAGATGTTTCCTACCTGGGGATCAGTGTCTGGGATCCAGTCCAATGTGAAATAGATCTAGATCATATGCCTTCCAAGACCTTCAAGATCTGGAGTATAGTGATGGTAGGACTGCTGCATGCCAGGCACCCTTCAAACCAGAATGGCCTGATTCAGCCTTCAAGCCATGAATGGTCCACTCCATGACACACACACATAAGCACACAGACCCAGGCGGATTTTTGCCTCATTGCTAGTCCAGCATTCTGCACATATGGTAGCCAACCAGCTGGCGACAGGAAACCCACAAGCAAGACATGAGTGCAACAGCACTCTCCTGCCCATGTTCCTCAGCAACTGGTGTACATAAGCTTACGGCCTCTAATACTGTAAGTAACATATAGGCATCAGGACTAGCAGCCACTGATAGCCTTCTCCTCCAGGAATTTATCTAACCCCCTTTTAAAGTCATCCAAACTGTTAGCCGTCACTATGTCTTGTGGTAGTGAATTACATAGGCCATTCAAATCAATGGGGTTAAGAGTGTATAGCTCTGTATTTGATTGTGGCCACTGTGCTTGAAGTTATGTGAAGTGATATGAAAGCTCCTTTTGTAGTTTTTGATACTTCAAAGTCATCGCTTGCTTTTGCACTCTGGCATGTGTGAACCTGCTCTTCTAATATGGTCCGTTTTCTTGTTGATACATTACATTGGAGTTCTCAAATGAAATCCTCACCCAATCCTGTGAGGTTGACAGTGATGTGAATGCAATTACAGTTCAAGTGCAAGCTTTCTTCAATGACTCCATTAACCAAAGATGCTGAACTCTCACCCCTTCGCCAATCTTCATTGGACGTTGTGCTAATGTGTTGCATATATTATATGGGTTTTGCTCTTTAGATAAACATGTATGGGCCTGGTTTTGCCTGACAGACTAATGCGTAGTTGGGAACTTGTCAAAATAACATTAGTGTTCCATAATGACTGAGGATGTTTTCCATAATGACCTGGGCACTTCTCTCCCGTTGCCAGAATTTGACACTGATCAGAACTAGTTGGAGGATTTAGCCCTAGCAACAATCTATCAAAAGATCCTTCCCCCACCTGAAAATGCAACTCAGCCAACATGTTATAGATGTCATGTATGCCCCATCATAAATTGTTATCCTTCCCTTCAAGATGCTGGCTATATGGAATGGAAATGGGATCCCTCAGCCACATGATGTGGAGCTACTCATTTATAAGCTCCTTTGGGGGCAAAGTTTAGGTAACTATGAATTTAGTATTGGAAACCTCATTGTATTTTAAAGACATGCATGTTTTATTAAACCACACCCCCATCATTTAGAACTTATCATCAGATGATGGGGTAGGAGTCATGAGTGCAAGAGAGGGAAGTTAACTGTATGGTACCCCAACAACTGAAAAAGTTAACACTGATTATTATTATTTTAATGAAAATAACTTTTATTTATTTATTTTTTGGCGGACCTGGACAAACAGAATGATTGGATCAGTTATTGGGTGTTGGTGATCAATTTTTGCTGTTTCAGCTTTCTGAGATAAATGTGAATTGCCTGCTACATCAGAATGGCAGTACTTGCAATTTCAACATTTGTTAGGATCTAGATTCAGCCCCACAGCTTTTACTGCCTCGGAGACTCCTTTGCTATCGGAAACACTTATTGAGGCTGACCAGGTATATCAACCCACGATTCATGTTTAGAAATGCTTATTATCAGTGAATAAATATGAAAGACAGGGTCCTCAGCAGGAATGAAACAGGGAATTGGAATGTCCATACACTGCCATACAGTTAATGCTTCTTTTATTCATTTGTTTTGGAAACGCTCAATAGTTGCCTCCTTTTGGGAGGAAGTCATCAAATGGACAAACGTTGCATTGAAAAGCTCTTTAATATTTTCTGATATACATGTTTGCTTAAATTATGTACCTGCTCCTTGGAACGTAACGTATGGTCAGCGTAAATAGATTTTTTGCACCCTCCTGACTCTTAAAAGACTGATACTACAATATTGGAAAGGTAAAAATCCACTGCCTATAATGCAATGGATTGAAGACCTAGCAACATTTGAAAGAGTGGTATATAGGTGCCATTCACGAATGGTTGGATATTTGGATATTTGGTCTGTCTTTAAAGACGTTTATGTGTAATTTACTCCTTTTTCCCTTTTTTTAATATTGGAATATTTGAAACTGAAGCCTTTAAAGTACGTAGTTACACTTGTATTTTCTTGTTTGATTGATTGTTTTGTTGAAACTTAGAACAAAAAAAAATATTTAAAGAATCACCTTCCATGCAGCGATGGCTGAATGATTTGCCCTCCTTGCCACTGTTTGACTTGGCCATGTATTAGACCTAAGCACAAAGAAGACAAGTTTGAGGGCACTGGGTCAGCTTTTCTTGGGACATATGCTCAACAGTCATCAGTTTACTGTACCTTGTTTCTTCTGCAATTTCATGTGCCTGGAACATCACAACGCACTTCCCGCTCCTGATTTTACTCTCTCTCTCTCTCTTGTTATCTTATTTGCATAGGGTTTCCCTTCCTTGTTTCTTTTTACTTCCTTGTGACGTATTGAAAAATTGCCATCAGGAAGTTTTTTTAAAAAACATTTTAAAAAGAACTCGTGGGGAAGTTCAGCGAAGCAATTTTAAGTGAGTTCAAATTCCGAGAGAGAAAGAGAGGGGGGTTCATCTACACCTGCAGCCCTTTGGGGAATGAGGAGGGATGATCATGGAGTTTTCCACTTCCAGGATCATCCCTAGGGGCCACACACCAGAGAGTTCTTCCAGAAGTAAAGAGGGATGTTCCAGGGTGCCATTGTTTGTTTGTTTGTAAGAGGAGACATCTGCACAATTGCGCAAGTGTGATCCTGCATGACGCAATGATTTTTTTAAAAAAAATAAAAATAAAACAAACTCAGTGCTGGAAGATACCAAGCGCCATCCCAAAGATGACGGAAATGCTCTCCCTTTCACCCCTGATGCCCCGCACAGCTCTGTGCCTGTTTCCTGAGCCCTGCTACCACATGGGGAAGAGGGAGGACCCTGGGAGGGAGAGCCACACTGCCCACAGAGCTTGGAAAGGTCCAGAGACAGTGGAAAAAAATGGGAAAAAAGCAGTCCCAGCTATCCCTGGAAAACAGATTGCTCATCCCCGGTTCACCCCGAGATCAGCTGTGCATCAGTTGGATGCGCAGGGGCAACTTGAGACAACCCCGGGATAAATGGCTGCTGTAGACATGCCCAGAGAGAATCAGAGTTACATACTATACTGTGAGTTTAGCTAGACTGGAACCAATTGAGGAGGAAAGTGTTAAAGCCATTGCTTGCTTTAGGCATCTGATGCAGGATCATTAGCTTGTGGCACTAACCATGGACTTCTCACAGCTCAGGGAGAATGGTGTCCTGAAGAACATTTTGATAATTACAATTATCTCGGCCATTAACCTCTTGTGCATTTTGATTTGCAAATCATCAAAACCCAAGCTCGTTAAGGTTCTCCACTTTCTCTCTCACAGGTCGTTCCATCTCGTATCCATATCAGATTAAAAATTTGTTTTTGTTTTGTTCTTTTTCCGTGAAAAGTCATGGTTTTTTTCACACACCCATTTCAAATATATGCATCAATTGTGCACATTTTTTAAAATGTTAATTTTTTCTCTCCCATGGATCAAAGTGTATTTGTGCATATTTTTCAAATGCACACATTTTTATGCACATTTTAAAAATGAACACATTTCTAATACATTTTTGTTGTTGCGAATCATGCTGAAAGCTCAGAAATGTACAAACTTTGTCAACACATTATGTTCGGTTTTGTCTGGAAGGTACAAATTGGCTAAATTCTGGTCAAAAATGAATTTCTCATGCATCCTTAATATTGATAGCATAGCAAAGCCACTGATGGTGATGGAGCCCACTCTACTGAGAGCAATGGCCCAATACCTTTTATATTCCCTTTTCCTTCCCAATTGATCAGTAGACTCCCATTTTTTGTCATTCTGTTTACTAATCCTTCCTCAGTTTCCCCTTCCCAGATTATAAATAGGAAAGTCACCAGGCTATACAGTCATCAGGCAAACAATTACTAGCATTCAATTGTTTTTTTATTATTATTCTTTGTGTTTCCTCTTTTTTCAGTTGGAACCCATCTTTAGTCTAGTCTATTTGTTTGAATCTTCCTGATTTTAGCTGTTCATTATGGTTTAGGGATATTTGTATTGTGTATGTTGTTGTAATTAGATGCCTTGAGTCCTTGCTGAGAAGGTGGGATGTATATTTTGAGCTAGCTAAATCAACAAACAAATAAATAGCTGATTATCAATGGTCTCCTTGTAGATCTAAGTTCTAAAAGTACACTTGAAAACTGCACTGAGCTTTAGAAAAAAGCAGCCTGTCTCTACTATGTAAATTCTTTGGAAAGTTCCAATCTATAAAGCATTTTCTTGGGCTTCATAAATACACAAAACTACTCTCAAAGGTGATAAGTTGCAATGAGATTTGATAAACCATCCAGCACGCTCTGTGAGCATAGACCTATATCTGTATACAGAAGGGGGAAGGGATAGAAATTGCCACATGCTGCTTTCAAATATTCTGTACATTGCAGTGATTCATAAGTAATGCTATATGATAAAAAAAAATCGCCTTCCAGCTGAAGAGTAATGAGACAAACGAGTCACTACTGTCAACCCAGCACATTTTCTATGCATTATTTTAACCATCTAATATGCCTGGGTAAATCTAGAAAAGGCATCAAGTTGATTTCACATTTTAAAAGTGGTTTGCTGCAAAATAAAATATGTCAGCCGCTACTGCTTCATACTGAACGTATATGCTAAGTTTCACATATGAACTATGCCAGCTGATTGCCAAAATAATAGTACCTTATATCCTAGAGAGGAGAAACTTAATAAGAACGGTCTTAGATTGGTAGAACAGGGAACAGTGTATGTGAGCCAATTGTGCTGGGCTATGGATACCTTTGCTAGCCTATAGACTACCAGAAGTGATCCAAATATCCCAATGTGATTTCTTGTCCATTAACTTTCTAACCCAGTTGAGCCTTGACATTTCTAAAAATATCCTTCCACAAAGAAATGTCCAAATTAGTAACTGAAGTTCAGTAATACAAAAAAACAACCCAATGGGTGGCCATGTGTCTTGTTTTATAGAGGGCAGTCATCCCTTGAAGGGTTTCCAGAGGACTATCCTCCATCAGAAGGGGTGTCCAGTTCATGTTTGGTTTAAACATAAAGAACCATTAATGTAAAAGTATTACAGTAAAAGCTAAATGTGCCCTAAATGGCAGTGGGCCATGTGAAGGATTGAGGCTAATCATGTCCAACATTCCAAAGAAAAGCAAGCAACATGGGAAACAAGATATGGCACCACAAGACTTGGATTTCTTCACAGTAGGTTGTGAGTGATGGAATCTGTGCCCACCTAAAAGACACATCAGCCATCAGCCATCAATCACTATTGATAGACCATCCCATTCTGTCACAATTGATTTTGACATCTTGAAATTAACAGAGCACTGGAAATGACCCCTCCATTATGGAGAGGGGCATTAGCTCCATGGTAAAGCACATGCCCTGCATTCTGAAAGTCCTAGGTTTAATTCCCAGCATCTTCACGTAGGCTAGGAAAGAATCCTGCATGAAGCCCGTAGAGCTGTTGCCAGTTAGTGTTGACAATACTGGGCTAGATGGACCAAGGGTCTGACTCATTTTAAGGCAGCTTCCTGTGTTCTTGTGGAAATAGACCTAACCATCAAGAAGGGAGAGCTGGGCCTTGAAGTTGCCCATCAACAGTCAGCACCTGGATAGCAGACTGCACAAGGCATACAGGTCACCTGGTCACACTATGGTGACATGTACTGCATTTCTAATCGTTATTTCTAAATTTGCATCTATACATATAAATTAGCATATGCAACTGTCATTCAAATCAGCATCCCCTTGTGTCCTCTTTTTAGGAGACACATAACCCTTGAGTGATCTGCCTCACTGCTCTGTAACCGACGTGTATATCTGAGAGCTAACAACAGAGACCAGTGGAGGGAAGTGACAAGCCCCAAGTGGGATGGGGGCAGCCCAAAGTGGCTGGTGGCTGCATGAGAAGGAGCTTTTGGGGTGGGTGTGCTCATTTCAGGAGTACATGAATCAGCCTTTAAAAAAAAGGTGTTCGCTTGCAAGGGAAGTGCCAAAGTGGAGGATGAAATTGACAATGACCTTGACAAAAGGGGTATATCAGCATCCTGGGCTAAATAGCGAACAAGTGGTCTTACACAAGCCCCCCACTACCACCACCCGAATAAAATGAAATGAAAAGGTTGCAAACACATTAGTTTTAGCTTACTCCCAGGGAAGTGCATAAAGGATTGCCGTCTTAGTTACCACAGCACACTTTTTTGTTTTAAAAATAAAATAAAGGCTGTTAATTCTTAGTTCTGTGAAACTATTCACAAGGTAGTTAAGGTATCTTTAATACAGCTGCCAGCAAAACTCAAAATTCGGTGTCCCTTAAGTCAAATCTGCTATTTTGTAATCCTCATATTTGTTATTCAAATCAGGATTGATTACAAGTACCTACATAGGCTGCATGACTTTTTTCTCATTTATTTCAGCCAGAAAAGAGATTTTCTAAAGTTTGTACTACTTTAGAAAACCACTTTTTTTCTGCTTGGAGCAGTGCATTTGTTTCTTTTTCAAAATGAAAATAGCATTGCCACCCAATGGGCATGTCCTAGAATGGTCATGTGACCACTCCATGTGACAACATGCACCAGCATGGTCACAGGACCATTTCAGGATGTGCTGCCAGGCTAAAATGCTATCTCTGAAGTCAGTGGCATTTGTTCGGAGCACACACACACACACACGGCATTTCAAGTAAGAGGAGGGCAGGAAGGAAGGAGTGCAACCTGGGGTTGTTGGCTGGTGGGCACGGAGGAGATCTGTGCTTCTTTAGCAGCTTGTATATACAAAATGAGAATTCAGAATAATGGAGAATTTTCAATTGAGATTGGACAGGGGAATTTGGAACCTGGCAAGCAAATTACCATTCCTGTTGGGGTTACGTTTGCCCATCACTAATTTTCAACTGCCCTCGAGCAGATGCAGATGTATGTGGCTAATCCTTCTAGGCCGCCTGCTGTGACTATGAACCGGACAGCCAGAAATGACCCAGGCAAGATAAATGGCTGAGGCTAAATATGTGGGCAACCCATCCCGATCAACGTGAAAGAAAGAGAGAAGAGCAATGGGAAAGCATGGACACTCTCGGGGGATGAGAGTGAATTAGAGAACACAAAGTCGGATTCCTTTTTATAGTTCCTCTGCATCACACCAATATGATCAAGAAGACTCAGGAATGGTACAATAGAAGCTGAGGCTACAGCGCCTATTATGTTCCTTAAAAATAACTTAAGCTAACCCACTTTTTTTTCTTTTTTTTAATGGCCCTTTTTCAATAGCTCATTAACTTTTAACTTTGAAGAATTCCCGTCGCTAAAACAAAAGCTCTCGCTCTCTCTCCCTCTCTCTCTCTCTTTTGATTATTCAATTATGTTTCTTGTGTTGGATTGCAGCATCTCCTCATAAGATAGCAGAGGGCAATGTATAGCGGAAAAATGGCCTGAAAACATTACACTTGCCAATTAATTCTATTATTAAATGCTAAGAGGAAGGGGGGAATAAGTGCCTGCCAGCTGCGGCTTTATTCTGTTGCTTTCTCAGAAATAATAAATAGGAAGGCTTCGGAAATATTTCTTTTTCCTCCTGCAACAGCCAACTCTGCCCCCCATCTCAAAAAATCCCCCACAAGAAATCCACAGGCTTTTGTTTCATGCTGAAGTAAAATTACTTTCTGAAGGTGACCTGAACAGAGAGCATAATGGCACCAGTAGTGGTCCTGAAATTAGCAATGCCATTTCCAAGCTAAAGTATACGTTCTTGCAGCAAAAACACTCTGAGATACGTGGAACTTTTATTTCCTTGACATTTAGAAAAACAGAGCCTGTGAAAGAGTTCACAGGCATCTAAAATTGTGTGGCTAACATCTCAGCCGCTGGCATTCGATGGCTTACGTACTTCATATGAATGGCATTATGTGTTCCAGCTATTCACAATGGTGAACATTCTTGCTTTTAGTTGATGTAAAGCACTCTACACTTGCCGCCACAACACCCTGCGAAATCTCTTTGCAGCATTCATGCTGCTGTGTGTGGGCTTGTATTGCTATTTAGTCAGAGTCTCCAATTTGTCTTAGGCTGGTAGGAAAGCAGGCATCTCTGCTTCCTGTAAAGAGGCCCTTCCTTGAACTCATGCCCCCCCCCACATTACTAAGCTCACCAAAACAAATGAACAACAACAACAACAAACCATTTACAATAATAATAATAATAATAATAATAATAATAATAATAAATCTATTTCTTACCCCCCTCTCCCTCTGGATCGAGGCAGGGAACAACATCAAATACAAATACATATAGCTGATTAAAAACATCAAACTAATACATTATTAAAATAACAATAAAACCCTTACAATTCAGCTAGGTAGGCCTCCTGGAATATCTTATATCTCAAAAGGCCAGAGTCTACAACAGCAAAGCAGGGGAGAGGAAGCTTGGGGACCACAGCCGATGGTGGATGGACCCAGACTGAAAAGTGGGCAGAGCCAGAATAAAAAAAAAGTGAGTGGTGTATGCAATATTTCTCTCTCCCACTGTTTCTCTCCCTCACACACACTGAGTAGAAGAGAAAGCAACTCTGAGAACAATGGTTTGGAATGCAAGAATGGGCCCCCAGTGTCCGGAGAGCAAGGTGACATTGGTTGGATTCACTGGCTAAACCACCCTGTGTGGGTTGTTGTTGAATCATGGGTTATTGTGTTGTCTGAACACAGCACGTTTTCCACAGGTGTGTTGTGTTGTCTCAATGCAGCACATTTACTGCAGGGTGAGTTATTGAGTTGTCTGAACACAGTGCATTTTCCACAGGGTTGCTCATTAACTATGCAGTGTGAACAACCCAACAGCACTCCATGGGTTCTCAAGGTGGCTTGTTTGAGAAGACTGCATGGTTAACAAGCCACCCTGCAGAAAACGCATTGCCTTCAGACAACACGTTAACCCACCCTGCAGAAAATGTGCTGTGTTCAGACAACACAATAACCTATGGTGGGTTAGCGTGTTGTGTGAACCCAGAGTGCTGTATGAAATTAAGTGGGCACCAGGCTGGACTACACTAACTGGCATAAGATCTTCAGGCTTTCAGGCAGGAGTCTTTTCCAGGTCTGCCTGGAGATACAAGGGGTTGAACCTGAGGCCTTCTGTATACCACTGAGCTACGCCCCCCTTTCCTTTCATTCTTATTTTGAGTATTCAGTTCATACAATTCAGGACATATTACTTGCAAAATCTTTTCCTCCTCCAGGAACAAAACCAGCTTTTCTGGCTACCCACGTTTGACCGATAGTCTGTCCACTGCATTTTTGCAAACCTGAATCAAGAGCTCAGAATAGAGCATTAAGGGTTTAGAAGTTGGATTTCAATGTGCAAGGAGCTTCCCTTTTTCATGAGCAGTTTTGTGGCAATTAGAAATCATCTCAAGGAACTAAGGACAAATATTAATGAAAGGGTTCATCTATTTCTGCAAAGATGCCAAGTGTTCCAGTCATTTCACTTCAATAAGATTTATAGGCAATTATGTTTTAAAAAATCATTGCCCCATGTAAGTGTCCAAAGTAGAAGAAAAAAAGTGGGGTGGTTAGGCCAGACTCATAGATGTCCACCTGAAAGACATGGGATGCTTACAAGGTGGATAGCATCTGTACCCATCCCACCAAAATCCAAGCAGTGACCTATGTGGCTGTATGGCTGGGAGGAGGCAATGGCACAACTTAGACTAGGTGCTAGTCTACATGAATAAATACCACAGTCCCTTTTGTTTTTATACTACAGACTAAGACAGTTGAATGAATAAAGATGTGAACATCTGAACACTCAATTAAGTTTTAACATTATAGTGCACTTTCACTTTTAAGGCTGCAGAATGAAAAGACTGGCTGAGTGAACTAGCTAACAGCAAGCTCTGCTGTTGCTGATGATTCAAAGCCAGCAGGGGCTAAGATCTTTCTGCATATTCACTTCCCTTTTGACACATTGCATGTGATACATCACAAACCTTTGAATGACAGGATGATGCATTTTGTTCCAACGAATTCTCTTGTGCCTGATTGCTGCCGGGGTTCAAGGCAAGTGGAGGCAGTTAGTCCCAGAGAAGCTCAGACTGTGCCTGAACAATGAGAAGACTGATGATATGGAACCCTGTTGGCTCTTGGAGTCACCTGACCCCTCCCTCCTGAGCCGGTAGCTGCTAGGCTGACCATCTGAAAAGGAGGACAGGGCTCATATAACTTTAACAGTTGTAGAGAAAAGGGAATTTCAACCAGTGTCATTTGTATGCAATTAGTTCCTGGTGATATTCCCTCTTCATCACAACTGTTAAAGGTGCAGGGGCCCTGCCTTCTTTTGTATATGGTCAACTCTAGTATAGTGCCTGCACCTTTAACAGTTGTGATGAAGAGGGAATTTCACCAGGAACTAATTGCATACAAACGACACTGGTTGAAATTCCCTTTCCTCTACAACTGTTAAAGTTATATGAGCCCTGTCCTCCTTTTCAGATGGTCAGCCTAGTAGCTGCAATACTACCATCTGCAGTGGTGAGGCTGCAGTACAGCTGCTATTTTCTCAAGCAAGCCATCCTATTGGCACAGAGAGAACTGTGTTTAAGCCTCACTGCTGGAGTCCCTGTTTGAGACACTAGCGGCGCAATCCTATGCATGTTTAGACAGAAAAAAGTCCTACAACTCCCAGCATTCCCCAGCCAGCTGGCTGGGGAATGCTGGGAGTTGTAGGACTTTTTTTTCTGTCCAAACAGGAATGGGATTGTGCTGTTAGTGACTTACAAATGTTGAAGCAATTGTTGAACAGACTATGAGAGTAGGCAATTGTTGTAAATGTCAAGGATGTACACGCCACCCTCCTCCACTACCTCTGATCTCCACATGTTGCTGAGCAAAATCTGCAAGGGCAATGTAAGAACAGTTGGCCGAATGCAGTTACAGATCACCACTCGATCAGGAGCCCTGATAAGGCAGGACAGAGATTGGGGGGCAGGATTGGTCCATGCTTACAAATTATGACCACCCGAAAAGGGCTAAAGGTTGTGAAGAACTTGGAATACCAAATATTGGTATGCAATGATGATGATGTTTTCTTCTTCAGAGCTTCTCTTCTAAATGGAACTCAGCTGGTGCATATGAACAAGAAAAATAACTGGTCCAGAGCATTCCTCCATCGAGCAAATGCTAGGCCTGAGGTGAAGTCCTATCTCTAGTGTAGATTTTTTTTAAAAGCTGAAGAAGATCTAGAGGAATGCATTCAGAGTTGGAAAGGTTAGCTACAGAGCAAATGAAGTCCAGAAATGATGCCTTAGTAGAAGATACAATCATTGTGATCATCTGGGGCAACATCACTTACGGAAAGGATTATGCTTGTGGGTCTTTACTCTCCATAACTGACAAAATGATACCGTGGCATGTAAAGTTCAGTTGCACTAGTGTAGCTGAATCATTGCCTGGTTCTGTGAGATACTCTGAAAAGAATCTTCTTGCATCATCCCAATCGTAGGGCACATTGTAGTAAACAGTACCGTTGCATTAAGTGTGACTCCCAGAAGGCCTCTAGCAAAGGAGACACAAGTCACATGACTGGAAACCAGGAAGGGATTCTGTGCAGCCTGATAGCTGTGTTGTGTAGGAGGCTTCCCTAACCTGCTGCCCTCCAGATGTGTTGGAGTGCAACGTCCAGTGTCTCCAGCCATTGGCCATGTGGGCAATGCATCTGGAGGGCACCATGTTGGGGAAGGATGCTCTATAACAATAGTTGCCATGTACCCACTCCATATTTCTATCATAAAAGTTAATAGGACATGATGTCAGAAGTGGGTTTAACAAAATATTTAATCTTAAGGTTTAACGAAGTATTTAAACTTAAAACAGATCTGGTGGCATTTACAACATTGGATTCAAACTAAAGGTACAGTACTATGCATCTTTGGAAAGAAAAAAAGCCCTAGAACTTCCAGCATGTAGGACTTTTTTCTGTGTGCCTGTTCAGAAGACACCTTAACCCTGCCGGCTAAGGCTTTTGGTTAAGCAGCAGGGTTTAAGGTGTCTTGTGCGGGGCGTTTTGCTAAACCCTGCTCCCTCACTAACCACACAGTCAGACTGTCTGCAGCAGGGTTAGTGGCTCTAACCGTGGCTTAAAGTGTTGTGTGCGACAGCATGTCTTGTGGTTAGTGCTAACCCCAAAGAACCACAGTTTCGCTAACTACAAAGCCTGAAGTGTCATCTGAACAGGCCCTGTCTGAACACGTATAGGGTTGCACCACTAGACATACTTAGAGCAGACCCACTGAAATCTATGGATTTTAAGTTGGTCATGATTAACTTAAGTTCCATTGCTTTCAGTGGGTCTGCTGTAAGTATGTTTAAGTCTAGATCCAAGCCATAGAATACTTGTGACCCAAATACATTCAGAAGCATTTGCTCTTTGGGTAGTTGGTTCAAGGGGATAGGAGAGAAGCAGGGCACTGTCAAGCAATGCCCACCTAGGGGAGGGGCTGCAATTGGAAGAACTCTAGTGCAGGTGAATGGTGTGTGCAATCACATTTATTTTAAAGGCACTACCCAACATCTAGAGGCAGCGTTATTTTTAAAAAGAAAAAAAAATACAGATGCCAGAGATTTTCCCTGGTAAACTAAGACAATTGGAGCATTTGCTAAATAAGTAGCACTGAGCTCACTGTGCACACTGGGAAGTGAAGCCAAAGCAAAGCAGTGCAACAAGAGAACTGCATAAATTATCCACAACGAAAGGATGCACACCACATAGAGATTGTGGGATGCATGAGAAGGCATGAGATGCCACTAGTAAAAAGTAACAAAAAGACACCAAAGGCCTTTCAGTAATCCAAAGGAGCAGGTCCCATTTAACCTAGGCTGACCAGATAAAATCCAGGTCCGGGCTCCTGTAACTTTAACAGTTGTAGAGAAAAGGGAATTTCAGCCAGTGTCATTTGTATGCAATTAGTTCCTGGTGAAATTCCCTCTTCAGTACAACAGTTAAAGGTGCAGGCACTATACCAGAGTGACCATATACAAAAGAAGGCAGGGCCCCTGCAGCTTTAATGAAATGAAGAGGGAATTTCACCAGGAACTAATTGCATACAAATGACACTGGCTGAAATTCCCATTTCTCTACAACTGTTAAAGTTACATGAGCCCTGACCTGGATTTTATCTGGTCACCCTAATTTAACCTGTTCCATAAAGTTATGGAAAAAAAGAAAGCCTAAGAAGGTCGAGGGGAAAGGAAACCATATCCAAAATAACATCAAATATTATTCACTGAACAGGATAAAAATCTATGACAAAGTACCTGTGGCAATACCCTACATTTCTGTCTCCTTAAGTATGTCTGGGTTAGTGTGTTTGGAGATTGCGGAATGTTGGACTGAGTGGGTGTGGCTGCTGATGCTGGGAAAGGGAGGGGGAGGAGTATATATTGTGTGAGAGAGTGGTTTGATTATTATTGTGTTGGTTGGGTGAAGGGTAGTTAGGTGAAAGATAGCTGTGTGTGTTCTGGTCAGGAGTGTATGAATAGGGTGACCAAATAGAATCCAGGTCAGGGCTCATGTAACTTTAACCGTTGTAGAGAAAAGGGAATTTCAGCCAGTGTCATTTGTATGCAATTAGTTCCTGGTGAAATTCCCTCTTCATCACAACAGTTAAAGTTGCAGGGGCCCTGCCTTCTTTTGTATATAGTCACTCTAGTATAGTGCATGCACCTTTAACTGCTGTGATGAAGAGGGAATTTCACCAGGAGCTAATTGCATACAAATGACTCTGGCTGAAATTCCCTTTTCTCTACAACTTTTAAAGTTACATGAGCCCTGACCTGGATTTTATCTGGTCACCCTATGTATGAAGAGAAATTAAATAGACTATTTTAAGGATTTAGGATTATTAGTAAGATTATTAGAAGTGTTAAGAATAGGCAGGTTTTAAATTGATTTGAAAGAACTGTAAACAACAATAAACTTTTTCTTTTATTTTTGCTACCACGAACCATGTGTCAGCTTGGCTTTGTAACCCATTCTCTTAGTTGATAAAGAAACACATAACATTACACCTTCAGCCAATATGCTCCCAAGAGAACCTTTTTCAAAACCTTAGTACCCTTTTCCCCCTGCTATAAGGGAAAAGTAGTGTGTCTTTTACCTTTCCCTCAGGTATTTAAGTGTTGGTGCTTAGCCTGAGAGGGGTGTGCTCATCTAGGCCTAGTATTTGAGGCTGTGACAGCACAGTACCCCACAAAGTGTTTGGGAGGGGGGGCTTTCTTCAGTACTTCCTTTCTGGCTAAGCACCTGTCAAATTCCTGTTGTATTTTGATTATAATTATGAGCAGGAGGTAATATACTTTTAATTAGCTGAGCCTCTTCCTCTTTAACTCTTGTGCAGGCTTTTCTTCCACCAAGATAACCCACCAAATTGGATTGTTGCAGAGGCATGAAATTTCCCAAAAGATAAGTGTTGAGATATAAAATCGCAAAAGACTCTAAAAAGAATAATATATTCAAATTTATTCCCATGCAGTTAATTAATAATTCTAATTTTGTTTGAGCAGCGCATTTTGGAAAAATGTGCCCTTTGAATAATTTTTCAATGGTCTGATAACAATTGCTATCTACATCTCTCAGCACATGAATGGGAAGTAGAACCAAAGGAATACTATTTTAGGGACATTGTCTTTTATTAATATCTGATCATGCTGTTGATATCAAGAAAAGTTCCCCGTAAATTCCAACATTCAGCTGCTAGAACTGCAGTTCTCAGAACACTTATCTGTGGAACTTATTTCCATAAAAAACAATGGGACTTTCTTTCTCATAACTCTGGTTAGGATTGTGTTAGCATAGTATGACCCTGTATAATTCTCTGAGAGCATGGTTTCTGTATCCTTAGTCTTATGTAATTTGAGACCACCACTGGCATAACTAAGCAGAGCAAAGGTGTCCTTCAAGAAGGACAAAGCAAATGTTCTCCTATACTATTCATCAACAGAAAGCAGAGGAGTGCAGCCCCTTTTCCTGGTACCAGTGAGAGTGCACACTAATTTCTGGGAATTCCAAATACATGGTGTTCAGGCCTGCACATTCCCACAAATGCAATGTGAGATATAGATGGTTTCTGCAGGTTGCACATGCATCCATCCATACACAGGCACACCTGATCCCCTACATTCTTCTCTCCAAAAACTTATTGTAAAGTATTGTAAAACTTCAAGGGGCTAAGAGGGCATTTTCATACAAACACCCGAACCTTTCCCATGGACCTGCACAATGGGCTGCTCAATGTGGGTGCCCTGCACTCTGTGGGGTGCCAAGGGTAAAACTATTTGCTGCTGAAATCAGGAAGCAAACCGCACTGGGTCTGTAGCAACTACAGAACATTAAAGATGTAAATTTAGCTTGAGAACAAGCTACGCTTGACCATTTTTATTGTTGGGAATATTGCAATCTTGTCTGGAAGTTACAGAAAGGGGGGCAGTGTTGTAGTTAGCTAGTTAATGCATGGGAAGTTTGCCATCGCTAGCCTTAGGATCTCTATAGCCTTCAGTGTGGTTTCCTGCTCTTCCCCTTTCTTCCCTCCCCTCCTCTGAACCTCCTTTACTGCTGGGAGGACACATGCTTGCTCACTCTCGCTCCTGCCTAGGTAATAGAACACATTTTTCTTATGGAACACAAAAGGTTCTGAACAGACTCTCTTGAAATCCTATGCTGTGACTGCATTTGGATGTGCAAAAACATCTGTCAATAAACCATTTTTCTTTCTTCACTAAAGAAAGGTGTGGTCTCCTCTTTTGTTATCCAAGATAGCCTGTGTGTATGTGGGACTGGTAAACACTCAATCTGTTCTGCCTCCCCCCCCCCCCTTGGCTAACAGCCTTTTTAACAGGAGACAGCAATGCCATCATGTACTGTTCCATAGCGCTAAAATAGCCAGGTTGGTTTTTTTTATCACCACCACTGAATTTGGAACTGCGGGAGTGGTGGCTATTGCACTGGGAGGCAGTGGGCACCCACATGCCCCATCTTGCCCACCTCTGAATTACGCATATGCTTATTGTAGATATACTGGAGGAATGCAAAATTAACCCTCGGACCACCCAAGGCCCAGGTTCAGGAACTGTGAAGGATTTTTCCCATATGCTTGAGCCCCCAACTATAAGATCTGGCAACCAACTTTTGCTGGGTGACTTGTTACAGCACTCACATATGCTAGGAATGTACAATATCAACCATAGATTTATTTCAACACAACAAATAAGACAAAACAATAATAATTCCTTCCTCCCCCTCCGCCCACCAGGTGACCCGGTCCCTGCTCTAAACCTTGCAAGTGTGGTAACTCAGCAGCCTAAATGATCTTAGAGTCCAAGTAGCATTTCAGTGAATCTTCAACAGATTTGAGAGGGAGCTCAGGTTTGTAGTCTAGCCATTAAAAGGCCCTGAAGAATCAAGATTTCTTACTGGTCTTATATAGTTCAGCAAAGAGTCAATTCCACTTGGATTTATCCTGCTCCTGTTGTCTTCCCTTTACAAGTAGTTGGCTCAGCTACTACTGCTGACTCTCAGGTGAGCATTTCGGCTCTTTTTTTATTTTTTTAATAGGACCTTGCCAAATTTGCAAATTTCTGCATGGAAAGAACTTGAGATTTAGGGCTTCTCCATTCCAGACTTTTTACCCCACAGTTTACCATGGCTTCTGTTTCCAGATTCTTTACAGGATTAAGATTGGTTCCTTACATGGGCTGACACATGCTGTTTTGGGGCGCTGTCTTTCTTGGCAAGTTCTCAGCCAGTTCTATAAGTTTCATTTTGCAGCCACTAGATGGTGCTATGGTTATAGTGGAACTGTGCAATTTCGCATGGCCAATAAAGCGGATTTACATTTATTACTGCATTATGTACTGTTGAGGTCCCCCAGACTCTTGGTTCTGGGGGATGTCAACATTCATGCCGAGGGCACTTTATCTGGGGCAGCTCAGGATTTCGTGGTCTCTATGACAACCATGGGACTGTCCCAACATACCATCGGCCCAACGCATGTAGCAGGGCACACTCTAGACCTGTTTTTTTTAACTGGACATGGAGATGGGGATCTGAAAGTGGGGGACTTTACATCAACCCCTCTGTCATGGTCAGATCACCACCTGCTGAGGTTTAGACTTACAGCGGCTTTTCCCCTCTGCAAGGGTGGGGGATCCATTAAGATGGTCCGCCCCCGGAGGCTAATGGATCCAGATGGTTTCCAGAGGGCTCTGGGGAGTTTTCCGGCTGATAGGGCTGGCTCTCCTGTCGAAGCCCTGGTTGATCTGTGGAATGCAGAAATGACCCGGGCAGTTGACACGATTGCTCCTGAGCGCCCTCTCCTGTGTAGAGCTTGTACAGCTCCGTGGTATACCCCGGAGCTGAGAGTGATGAAACAAAACAGGAGACAGCTTGAGGGCAGATGGAGACGAACTCCTGATGGATGCACTCAAACACTGGTAAGTGCTTATGGTAAGCTGTATTCAGGGGCAGTGAGGGCAGAAAAAAAAACAATACTTTGCTGCCACTATTCAATCATCAACCTGCCGCCCAGCGGAGCTTTTCAGAGTTGTCCAGGGGCTTTTGCATGCTGGCCCCAAGGACATGGTAGAACCATCTGAGGCCCGCTGTAATACATTTGCTGGGCACTTCCAGAATAAAATCTCTGGCATCCGTCAGGACTTAGACTCCAGTGTTATAGCAGGTGAATCTAGTGAGGTATCCAAAGCACAGGCTTGTCCTGTTTTCTTGGATGAATTTCAGTTGGTGCAGCTCGAGGATGTTGACAAGGTGCTTGGACAGGTTCGTGCAACCACTTCCATATTGGATCCTTGCCCCTCTTGGCTAATAAAAGCTAGCAGGGATGGAACAACTGGCTGGGCCAGGAAAGTGATTAATGCCTCTTTGCAAGAGGGAGTGGTCCCAGGCCTCCTGAAAGAGGCGGCAGTGAGACCACTCCTAAAGAAATCTTTCCTGGACCCTGAAAATCTTAATAACTACAGGCCAGTAGCAAATGTTCCATTCCTGGCAAGGTCCTGGAGCGGGTGGTTGCAAGCCAACTCCAGGCACTCTTGGATGAGACTGATTATCTGGATCCATTTCAGTCGGGTTTCAGGCCTGGTTTTGGTACGGAAACAGCCTTGGTCACCCTGTATGATGACCTATGTTGGGAGAAAGACAGGGGGAGTGTGACTCTGTTGATTCTCCTTGATCTCTCAGCAGCTTTCGATACCATCGACCATGGTATCCTTCTGGGACGACTGGTTGAGTTGGGAGTGGGAAGCACTGCATTGCAGTGGTTCCGCTCCTACTTGGGGGGTCAGCTCCAGAAGGTGGTGCTTGGGGAACACTGCTCGGCCCTGTGGATTCTCCAGTATGGGGTTCCGCAGGGGTCAGTTTTGTCCCCCATGCTGTTCAACATCTACATGAAACCATTGAGTGCAGTCATCCAGAGTTTTGGAGTGCGTTGTCATCAGTATGCTGATGACACGCAGCTCTATTTCTCCTTTTCATCTTCATCAGGTGAGGCTGTGGATGTGCTGAACCAGTGCCTGGCTGCGACCATGGACTGGATGAGGGCTAATAAACTGAAACTCAATCCAGACAAGACTGAGATGCTGTTAGTGGGTGGTTCCGCTGACCGGATGGAGGGTGTTCAACCTGTTCTGGATGGGGTTGCACTCCCCTTGAAGGAGCAGGTTCGTAGCTTGGGGGTTCTCCTAGAACCATCTCTGTCACTTGAGGCGCAGGTGGCCTCAGTGGCACGGAGTGCCTTCTACCAACTTCGTTTGGTGGCCCAGCTACGTCCCTATCTGGACAGGGATAACCTGGCTTCAGTTGTCCATGCTCTGGTAACCTCCAAGTTAGATTACTGCAATGCACTCTATGTGGGGCTGCCTTTGAAGGTGGTTTGGAAGCTGCAGTTTGTGCAAAATGCAGCGGCCAGATTGATAACTGGAACCAGTAGGTTCGAACATATAAGACCTACTCTGGCCCGCTTGCATTGGCTGCCTGTATGTTTCCGAGCCCGGTTCAAGGTGCTGGTTTTAACTTATAAAGCCTTACACGGCTTGGGACCACAATACCTGATGGAACGCCTTTCCTGACATGAACCTACCCGAACACTACGTTCAACATCTAAGGCCTTCCTCCGAGTGCCTCCTCTGAGGGAAGCTCGGAGGTCAGCAACAAGAGAGAGGGCCTTCTCTGTGGTGGCTCCCCAATTGTGGAACGATCTCCCCGACGAGGCCCACCTGGCACCAACATTGTTATCTTTTCGGCACCAGGTCAAGACTTTCCTCTTCTCTCAGGCATTTGGCAATATCTGAGGAGCCTGGGTTTGTTTTGTTTTGTTTTTGTAGCTTTTTGAAGTGTTGAAGTGGTTTTTAAATGTACAGATTGTGTGTATGTTGTATGTTTTTGCTGTTTTAATTTTTGTATATTGTTTTTAATTGTTTTTAATCCTATGTAAACCACCCAGAGAGCTTCGGCTATGGGGCGGTATACAAATGTAATAAATAAATAAATAAATAAATAAATTATCCCTGATCTTTTAAAAAGTGGGATAAAGGTCAGAAAGTGCAGAAGACGCCTTGGAGTTTGACAACGTTGTGTAAAGGTCCCGAAAACTTCTGTGAGTGGCCAATCATGAGTGTGCAATAAAAGTCTCATTTAGAAATGCTCTCAGAAACATTGAATGTTGGAGAAAATGAAACTGACAGATTCATCCATCCAGGCTGAGGTCTTTGAGTACTTAGTGGGCTTGAATCCTTGTGTATTCAGCTATGTTTGGAATGCTGATTTTGGGTTGATACCTCCTGTTTTTGCTGAGATGCTCCTTATCTTTCACAGCTACATGACTGGCAGATACAAAACAGCCCACTCCCTGATGGTCATAGCTCTACGTACTGAATTTGGCCAGTACTGATGGGTAGGAATTTTGTCCAATTCATTGTTTGATACAAATTTTAAAAAATGAGTAAAATTCTTCATAAATTAGATGGAAAGAACCTGTGATGTTAAAAAAAAAAAGCAAATGTGGGAGAAAGCAAAACTGACAGATTTGTCCATTCTTACTACATAACTGGAGCTTGCTGTGGACAATATCAGGCTTCATTAAAAACAGCATACTAGGGTTCATATCTGCTTTTAAAGAATTTCTTGTGCTGTCATTGTGATCTGTTCCTGTGATATCATTGTAAAATAGTCACAGCTGACTTTTCTCTGAATATTCTCCACCATTTGTTTTGTAGTGGTGCCATTTTCACACACACACAATGCTCTGAGACAATGCTAGGTACGGGGCATTGTGGAGGATGCAAAATGGCTGCCAGGCTGCCAATCCAGTTGCCATGACTACCACTTCGAGAGCACGGGGGGGGGGGGACCTAAGGGGAAAAACAAGGCTCTGGTACTGCCACTGGGAAGGGTAATTCCTCACCCTGAGAAACGGTTGGAGAACTTTTTCTCACCTTGGAGAAATTTGATGAAACAGTCCCCCCAATTTCTGTACCCAAAAATAGGGTCAATAATTTCAAGTGACCATTCGCACAAGTTGTCATCCAGGATGTTAGAGCGACCAGAATGCTCTTTGTTGAAGTTGTTTTCCATCAAGAACTTGTGTTTAATATACCAAAATCAAATCTCCAAAAAGTTTCAGTATAGTCTTACATTAAAATTTACATCTAGTTCAAGATTGTGTCAGTTAACTTTGGAATTATCTGTGCTGTCTCTTATTTTCCTGAGATTTGGTTTCTTTTCAGACCTAGTTAGACTCAATCCCAGTGCACTGAACAATGCATTGTATTGGCAATCCAGATGTTCTGAATTTTTTATCACTAGAAATATTACACCTGGGTTTCATAAATGACATTACAATAATAGAATGACAGTACATAAATGTTTCAGATTTCATAACAAGACATTGCAAGCTCTTCTCTTTTCTTGGGGGAATACTACTCTGCTTAGTGGATGTGATGTCTTGCACTTACACCGTAATCCACTGGTTGAAACTCACTTTTTCAGGCAGATAGTATAAGCACTGTCCCCATCAATTGATAACAAGTACATATGTTTTCAACCTCACATAGTCAAGTATCTTTACTTAATGCATATAGTATAAATGGGGTGAACTGTACTGAGAAATATTCAACTATGGTTTCAGTCTTTTGAGTAGGTGAAGATTTATGACTGGGTCGAAGAGTGCATTTACTTTAGATTCTGTGTTTTAATTTCTTTCCTGAACATTGCTGAATATTATTTTAATGATAACTTATATAAATTGGCAAAGATCAGCTTCACACTCTTTTATATAATCTTCTGGACCTAATAAAATTTTTCCCCCATAATAGTTATTTGAATTATTAGTTCCCCAGAGTTTCAGTTTTGGGATGAAATTCTTCCTCTGAAAAAGCAAACAGGAAAATTCTCGTTGACTTAGGCAGAAATAAAATTTCCCTGAGCTCCAAAGCTTTAGGGATATTCTATGCTAGCCTCATTCCTTCTGAAATGCAGGTACAATTGCTGCTAGTGTCCCAAAGTTTGAATGAATGACTTGACAGCTTGACTGAGTTAAAAACTGGCTGACAGGGATTGCCTGTCTCTCATATAGTAAGCACATTCATTAGTCCCAAATGCATAGATTTTTTTCAGCTTCACAGTGTTAGTACTCTGAGCAATAACCAGAGCTGACCCTACCATTAGGCAAAGTGAAGCCTAATTATAGGCGGCAGTGGCAGTCTCACAAGCCATTCCCTACTAGGCCCCCCAGGGTCATTCCTCTCTCTTAGAGAATAGAGCTATGTGTGCCATATAGCCTGTCCTGTAATCACTAAACTATCCTGCTGTCCTCAGGTGTGGTCAAGGTTGCAATCCTGTTGCCAGTGTTAAGATTCAACTACCAACCTAGTCAACTTCCATACGTGGAATGGATTGGTCACCATTCCGCCTTTTGATAGCAAAACACCTTGTAATTGACCAAACCTCTTGTTCAGAGCAGAAAACCTTCAGCTGAACTTGGAGAAAAGCTTGTTTTGTATATCCAAGGTTGTCACCTGTTGGCCCACCATCGATAATACGTTCTCTACTGCCTCAAAGAAGAATTCCCCCTGCTCAGATTTACAAGTGTTTCCTGCCATCTCCTCCATTTCCCTAGAAGTGTTGATCTATGTTGGATGGGCTTGCCAGTGGCGTCAGAACACAGGCTATACCTATCACCACCACAGGCAGAAGATCAACTTTTTCTGAGTCATGCAAATTCCGCCAACACGCAAACCATTTTTTTTTACTTCTTGGGGAGGACATCCCTAAAAATAAAATCTGCTCCCATCAATGAGCAGGCGATGGACTGAAAGACATCTGACAATCCATGAAACACAGACAGAATGGATTTAATAAAATCCATACATCCCTAGCTGGCATTGAGGAAGAAGGTAAAAATCTTTTTCTGAAAGAAACATTATCCTGCTAGGTGTTTTTTACATAACTGGGCTTCATTTGATGAAATCAACTGGAGTGGCTTTAAATGGGACACACTCATTTGTTTTCCTGTGTTGGCTTTTGTGTCTTATCTGTTGTATTGTTCCTATTAAGATTGTATCCTTCCTATTTTAATTGTACCTCACCTTGAGTATACGGAAGAATGGAGACTCTTAATTTTTTTAAAAAAAATAAATAGATGCATTCCATGTACACTTAACAGAAAAGGCACATTGGCCATACATTTGATGTGAGTCTACATTAACTAGAATGCATATTCATTTTTAAAATGGCCATATTCCACTAACACAACAATCCTATGGACCCTGGAAAAGTCTCTCAGGGGCCTTTTTGGGGATTTCTCTACCAAGGGTGGGGAGAGTGATCTGTCCTCTTTGGGGGAGATTCCACCTTGGCTACTGTCTTCCATCCCCCATGAAAACCGCCCATGTGGGAGGAGGTTAAAAGAAAAAAAAATCTCAGTTGTAATCAATGAAAAACCTCCCAGTTTTTTTAGATCCCTGTGGTGGTGGCGGTGGTGATGGTGGCGGCGGCGGTGATGGTAGCAGTGGCAGGTTTCAGGAAGCAAATGATCAAGGGGGTAGGTTTAACCCTCCCTTCCTGGTGCACTGTGGTCCTGATCCAAATCAGGGCTGTGCATACTTTCACTAGAGTTTAAAAAAAAAGGGAGGTGTCAGCTAGGCATTATGTAATCAATGTAATAGGTAGTTTGACCTTAGAAGTTCAAAACATCTCTCAGTTGCCAAACCTGCAGGATGCCTGGTATGACTGCCAATGTCTTATTCAGCACTAATGTCAGTGAGACTGTTCTGGAGTTAACAACTGATGGGCTGCTTCTCGAAAGATTAAAATTGAATTGGGGAGACAAAATTCCTGCAGATTTAGCAGCATTTTAGCAACAACAACTAAAAGGAAACGGGAAAAGCAGCATTTTCATAGGATATAATTGATGTAAAGTAATATCCTGGTTAAGAACTGAGATATAATGTGCCTCAGGCATTAATATAAGAGTAATTCTATCTTTAAAATAGAGAAATGTAATTGGTCTAATAAGACAATAAAGTTATTTTATAAAGAGTAGCTTTTAAAATTACTGTCTCCCCATCCAGCAGAGATTAAAATCACTTTAATATATTGAGAAATGTATTTTCATTGTCTTCTGTAAAGTTATTATTTCTTTGTTATAAAGGCTTTAATAAGGCCTGGCTGAACATATGTGTATGTTTATGTCTGTGCTAGCATAGAGTGTGCCTTTTTGTATCAATGGTAAAGGGAGAAAATCTCAACTCGTGCTTTCTTCAGTCATTTCAAAGCAGGGATGGGGGCAGACTTCAGGCTTGCAGGATCTACTTAGTGTTTACTAGAACCCCAGATCCACCAACTAGAGCCAGGTGCAAATGATATGAAGAGTTAGAGAATTCTGAGCCCAACTTTCTTCATTTCAGCAGTATAATTTAGGGCAGCGGGCAGAGTCATTTTGTTGCTTCTGTTGGAAAATAGTTGGGAATCAGGAATCCTTGGGCATTGACCACAAATCATCTAGAGAACTACCAGTATATCCATACCAGTTCCAAAGGACCACCAGGCTCTTACGTCCAACCAGCTTTCCTGAGTAGATATGCCCAATGCTTAGCTAAGTGGATTGGCTCAGGGCCAGCCTGCATCAACTCCATATTTGCATGATACACCGACTCCTGTATTCACATGACACTCAGCAGGAGGATGGTTCACACATTACTGTAATGATTATGTTTATTTATTAAATGCATGTGTTTCCTACCGCAAAAAGCAGTAATGAAATGACTTACACATGGAAATGCAGAAACCCATAGTTAATATAATAGAAAAAAAGAAAATCAGCAATCAGTAAAATAATAATAATAATAATAATAATAATAATAATAATAATAAAAAGCCATGAAAAAGCCATGAAAAATGTAATCTAAAAACAAAACAGTATGAAAAGTGTTCATTCACAATACTGAATGGATTTGGTGATGGTGCAGCAGCCACCCCAAACCTGCTTCCACATGGTCACACCTCCAGTCTCCACATTGCAGCAGGAACAGATGCAAGCACCGCCCCTGTAGCAATCATTCATATTCTGTGGTCACCTCCCACACCATCAGCAGATGCTCCGCTAGATGGGCAGAAGGACTGCATTAATAGGGTGACCATATGAAAAGGAGGACAGGGCTCATGTAACTTTAACAGTTGTAGAGAAAGGGAATTTCAGCTGGCATGCAATTAGTACCTGGTGAAATTCTCTCTTCATCACAACAGTTAAAGTTGCAGGCACTATACTAGAGTGACCAAATACAAAAGAAGGCAGGGCCCCTGCAACTTTAACTGTTGTGATGAAGAGGGAATTTCACCAGGAACTAACTGCATACAAATGACACCGGCTGAAATTCCCTTTTCTCTACAATTGTTAAAGTTACATGAGCCCTGTCCTCCTTTTCATATGGTCAGCCTATGCATTAAGTAACGGTATGATTCCGGTGACTCACATGTATTAGAGCTGTGATATGGAGCCATTTGCAAACGTGATGAGGGTTTGGGCCAGTATGCAAACAAACAGAGCTCAGTGGTAGAGCACATATGTGGGAGGTCCTGGTTCTGGTTTTCTCACTGACATTTCCACTTAATAGACAGCAGGTGTTGTGAGAAAGACTTCTGCTTACATTCCCAGGGAACCCCTGTCAGTAGAGGCTGTTGGCTCTGATTTCAGAGGAGGCAGTGAATCGGCTCTGGGTTTCAGTCAGAGTGCTACAGGAGCTATCCAAAGTGTTGAACCCTATCCCCAAAATAGGCCCAGCACCTTGGATATCTCCATTAGAGTTCTGGCTGGTTCGGACGAAAACCCCAAGCGGATTCACAGCCTCACTGACGTTGGAGCCACCAGCCTCCACTGGCCTCTGTCAATCAAAATTTGCAACACTAGCCTCGGTGGATGAAGAGTCTGACCTCGTGTAAGGTGGCTTCCCAATCAAACTACAGCATTTATGCATCAATTGGGCCTAAGTGTGTGTTAGATGGCCATGTGTCCCACTTTACAGTGGACAGTCGTCTATTTGAAGGGCTGTCAGAGAGCAATCCTCTATTTGACGGTGCCTTCTATTTGCAGTCCAAATAGAAGACCATTTTAAAGTTAAAGACCCCATAAGAACATGGAGCAGGGGCCTTGACGTTGCCCATCAAGAGCACCTGGGCTGCAGGCTGAGTAGGCAGACTGGCCCCCTGTCCATAATCTTGCTTAATATGGTGAGAACTATTGAATTTCCATTTTAAATCGTAGTAATGTTTTATCAATTTGAATATGTGCATATAAATCAGCACATGCAATTTTTATGTAAATAGGTGCCTTGGTTTGCCCTCTTTGGGGTGATGTGTAAGTGGGCACCCTAAGTGTGAGCTTCAGAGGCCAATAGAAAGTGGCAGATTCTGTATGCATCCACAGCCAGATACTTTCCTGCCAGCTTCCAAAACAATGAAACAAAAATCCTCAGAGAGCAGCAAATTTCACTTTGTCCTCAACCCTAACTGGATTTTGCTCATATACAGTTCTAAGAAAAGTCTATGATCTCATTAAACACGATTATTATTCAGAACAGGGATGCAAGTCAGTCTTGGCTCAGATTGTCTCTTGTTCTCTTCCTCTTCCTTCCCCCTCGCCCTCTCCCCCCCCCACTCTCTGTCTCCCCCTCCCTTTTCTTGTAGTCAAATTCCTGTATCTGTTTAAATCATAATCCTGTTGCTATTTGGTTACTCTCAGTATAACGTTGTATTTTGTTTGTAATGATTGCAGGCTAATGTTGTAATGATAGACTTCTGTGTAATTTTTATTATTTTTCTGTATAGCAACAGCTTGGGTACTTTAAAAAAATGACAATGGAAATAATATGCTGTGGAACTATGCAAATGAAAGATCAGTGAAATGAATAGTGAGTGAATGGCACATTGATAAGTAAATAAAAACATTGGACAGCATCTCCAATGTTGCAGGCAAAACCAAAATGCTTGTCGAAATAGTGCTTTAGCTTTTGTTTAAACGATTCTAAGTTGATAGTTTTGAACTCACATTTGCTGCCTTACAAGGGCTTGTGAGTTCCGATCAGAGCTCCTGATGGACATGGCAGACTCTTGGTTTACATTTTCAAAGCTCCACCATTGCATTTTGGTCCCAGAGTAGCCGTGTGTCCTGTTTTACAGAGGACAATCCTCTATTTAAAGGCTTGCCAGAGGACTGCACTCTGTCATAAGAATATAAGAAGTGCCATGTTGGATCAGAACAAGGGTTCATCTAATCCAGCACTCTGTTCACACAGTGGCCAACCAGCTGTCCAGTCCAAGTCTGGTTCAAAGAAGGAGCCATAAGAACCGCTGCCCATCAACAGTTGCAATCTGGAGGACAGGCTGAACAGGTAGACACTCAGGTCACCTGAGGTAGATCTGCACTAGTGCTTTTAATCAATATTGAAATGCACTGATAACTGTTGGGGCACATTGGGCATCCTGTATACCGCTTTTCTAGTGTTATTTCTTGCTTTTTATTCTGTATTATCCAAAATACTGCAACATATGTTATTGTGTGTGATACAGACTATAAATGTGCAAGAGGATCAGAGCAACATGGCACGAGGTGTCGATCTGGCCCATGTCGCACTCTTCCCCACAACGGTGAAATGTACTGTATCTCTATTTATTTAAATTATGAATATTATTTCTAAATTTGCATCTATACATATAAATTAGTGTATGCAATTGTTTTTTTACAAATCTGTGTTCTCATTTATCCTCTTTTCTGGCACTTCATTTCCTCTTTTTTGACCATCCATAAGTAGTCACTCTAATGTAACCTAAGAATTTAACACACAATGCTAAGGCACAAAACTAGACATTATAAGGAAATTAGGCCTCTGCTTCCTGCTCATCTCTCCCTAGAAATATGTAACCAAACAAAACCTGTGACATGATGTCAGCATACTCTAAGCTTCCCTTCCTATGCTCCACTTCATTAGTTCCCATTTGTGAGGATAGGAAACCTGAGACTTGCCAGTCATCACCTGCAGGGCTGCCGTCAGCCCCAGGGATCCTTGGGAGTCGGCATAGCTTCGGCCTGCTCTCAGCTCCTGCCTTTGCCATCCTATACTTTTCTTCCCAGGCTGAGCATCCTGAGCACTGGACCTCTCGCCACCATGTTAATTTCCCATAATGCTCCTGGTGCAGTGTCACTCTAGGGCATTGTGGGAAATTTAAATTGCAACTCCCCAGCACTGCTCAGAGTACTGCTGTTGCTGTCTGCCATCACTGCCCACTAAACCCATTGACAGAGGAAAGGGGCCACCAGAGGACATTTTGCCCAGGTGCCAATCAAATATGGAGCCAGCCCTGTCACCTGCCTTACCACTGATGGTGGGAACACCTGGAGATGGGCTTCAGATGATGATCTCAGTGTACAGGAAGGCTGGTGTGGAGGAACATAAATGCATAAGCATCTTTATATTATTAAAGATGCTTATGCATTTTAGACTGCATCTATTTATAGTATCATAGAGTTGAACGGTGCCTTCTAGTGCAACCCCTGCTCCATGCAGGGAATCCAAAGTGAAAGCCTCCTCAACAGATGGCTATCCAGCCTCTGCTTGAAGACTTTCAGTGAGGGAGAGGCCTTCTCCTTCCACAGTACTTGGCTCTATTGTTGAACTGCTCTTACTATTAAGATGTTTCTTCTTATGGTCAACCAACATCTACTCTCCTGTAATTTCAGCCCGTTTTATCTAGTTCTGTCCTGTGGGGCAACAAACAGCAAGTTTTGTGAGGTGTCTTCTGGTATTTGAAGAGCACTATCATCTAGAAAAGATCACAAAACTTTCCCTCTGCCAAGGCAATTCTCCATATCCAAAATTTGACCACCTCTAATCAGGGATGGATCTGTCAATTTTGCTTTCTCTGACATTCATTTCAAAAACAAACAAACCTCAAATTCTTTCTATCCCTTTCTTGTGAAGAAATGTGCAAACGTTGGTTAAGTCCTTATCAAACATCGGACTGAACAAAATTCCTACCCATCTGGACTGGCAAAATTCAGTAGGTACAGCTGCTCCCACCACAGATAGGACTGTGTTGTAAATGCCTGCCATGCAGGTGTTGAAGATGATGAGACTGTCAGAAAAAAAAGGTGGCAACCCTAATTCAGCACTTTAAATGTCATTAAATACATAGGGATTCGAACCCAAACTAGCAAAGCATTTGAATCCCTTCTGCCTGGATGGATGAATCTGAGAGTTTCCTATTTGATTTTTTCCCCATGTTCTTTCTGTAACATTTATGACAAATATTGTGAATTTTGTTAAATTTGGTAATTAACCTTTAAAAAACTATGATCCAAAAGAGAACAAAAAGAGAGGTGGCAGGGAGAGTACAAAGGTAAAGAAAAAGTCCATTTCCTTTAAATTACCAGTAGTACTTAGGGACATAAAATGTAATTACCCAAGCTGGAATTTGGCCAATGCCCTGCGAAGCTATCTCTTTTGAAAAGGGCCAGGAGATTTTTTTTAAATGGAAAACAGTGACAAGAGATCATTAATTAGAAAATAATCAGGACCTTGGTGTGATCGCTCATCCAAAAGAAAGCAATCTCAGCACTGCAATACTATTTTATATCAGCCTGGTTCATAGGTTCATTTCTAACTCAGTGCTGATCTACACATTTAGAAAAAATGATGTGAAGAAGGCCTCCCAGGATTGCATCACTCCAGCATGCAGGTGAGATTACCTGTTCAAGTGGTTTCCCCATATACAACCTCCCTGCTCAGAGGAGAGAAGATCGGGGAGAAGAGTATGGGACTTTTCTTCTCTCTGCCACCCTTGCTTTCCAAAGGCATGAAGGTCTTGCTGTCCAACACAGGGTGTATTTAAAATGCAGTGATCCACCTCCATTCTATACTTGCAAAGTGGTGTCATCAACATAGATGACACAAAGCCAGGGGGAAAATGGAAATACTTTCCCATTCTCCAATATCTTTAACACTTCTCCTGCTCCTTTTGCAGCACCTTGATATTAAAATGTTAGCTGGTGAAAATGCATGCCGTGAAAAGCTCTTGATTTCTACAGATCAGGATACTATTCAAAGCCTAGGCCTCCTTCATACATCATGCTAAACCAGGGATGGGCAACTTCTGGCCCTTCAGTTGTTGTCAGACTGCAACCCCAATCATCCTCACCTGGATGGCTAGGATGGCTAGGGCTGATGGAAACTGCAGTCCAACAACATCTGGAGGCCCAGAGCCCTGTGCTATGCAAAAGATTAGTGGACCCTGCATGAGCAGGAACAACTTGGGGGGCCACTTATATACTGCTAAAATAGAGAACATGCCCCACCAAAACAAAAGGACTAAAGAGATAACACTAATTTGCATATAATTTGCATATGTTCTGTGTGTATGTGTGTAATTTTTTATCACTCAGCATTCCAAACTGCCACTCTTGGTATCCATGTAACATCACAGCCACTGATGAAGGTGGAAGCCAAAACATTTCGCTCTAAATATATTTTGAAATTAATCTGTCGCTTAATTTTTTTAAAAAAAATAAGATTTAAATTTTGCTGAAGGCAAACCAATTAATTTCCCATCCAAATCGTCCCCAATACTTAAATAAATTTGCATCTCACCCCAGATCACCCAAATATGTTCTCTTATTCGATTTGCTCCCAGATAACTAAGGTACTGATCTGAAATTAGTTTTTCTTCAATTAGAAGTACTCTCATTGAAGTCAACCATCAAATTATTACTCCTTCAAAATCAAATTAAATTCACTATAAATAGGTAGGGTGCACATCATGATTCCTTCTGATGGGTGGGTGGGGTTGCAATGAAGTCCCATTCAATTCAAAGTGACAAACTCCCAGGTAAATGTGTATATCTAGCAGCATAACTGAACCATTTCTATATGTTTAATTTTTATACAAAGGTCATATTGTTACACTTACTTTTTAAAAAATACGTTTTAAACAAGGCTAGAGATTGATAAATTCCAACTTGTGATTCATTCTTGTAAATTCCTTACTTGTGTGCAGTGAATCAGCCCTCCAATCCATTTGTTAAAAGCAAAACACCACCATTATTTATGTATTTATTTAATATCTTTGTGACCTGCTGTTCAGTGTTAAAACTAGGGGTGTGCATCGAATCGGATCCGATCCACGATCCGAATCCAATCCGCCCCAAATCAGAAAAATCCGATCTGACCAACCCTCCGATCTGATCCGGATCCGGATCGGATCGGCGGATCGGACGCCATTTTGAATGCTTTTTCCATAGCCAAGTATTGTTTTACAAAAATGCCTATACTTTTTGTATTTTTTATGATAGAAGGATGAAACTTGGGCACATTGTAGACTGGTTAGGGATAGTTATCTGTGAGAAATTTCAGAAAGATTGGTGCATGCGTTTTGTGGCAATTAATTTTTTAATAAATAACCAGGAATGCCTATAACGTTTTCATTTTTAAAGTTACACACATGAAACTTTGCCACATTGTAGGTGTTACCTTGTGACCTATGTGTGTGAAATTTCAGAAACATAGGTGCTTCCCTTTTGTGGCAATTAATTTTAGAAAAATGGGTAGTAGTGGGGTAAATACAGTTATGCCTCCCACTTTTTTATTTTTAAAGATACAAACAGGAAACTTGGGCACATTACAGGTAACACTTGGCTTGATATGTGTGTGAAATTTCAGAAACATAGGTGCTTGCCTTGTGTGGCAATTAATTTTTGAAACAATGAGGAAAGAAACACCTATAACTTTTTCACTTTTAAAGTTACACACATGAAACTTGCTCACTTTGTAGATGGGTTAGGGGTAGTTATCTGTCAGAAATTTCAGAACGATAGGTCCAGGCATTTGATGGCTATGGATTTTTTAGATTAAAAGTTACAAAAGTTTTTCCACAGAAGCTTGGGCTGTCAATTGCACCCCCCTCCTCCGCCTACCGCTCCCTCTTTTATCTGTTTCTGAAATTTCATGCACATATCAAGCCAAGTGTTACCTGTAATGTGCCCAAGTTTCCTGTTTGTATCTTTAAAAATAAAAAAGTGGGAGGCATAACTGTATTTACCCCACTACTACCCATTTTTCTAAAATTAATTGCCACACAAGGCAAGCACCTATGTTTCTGAAATTTCTCACACATAGGTCCCAATGTACCACCTAAAATGTGGCAAAGTTACATGTGTGTAACTTTAAAAATGAAAAAGGTACAGGCATTCCTGGTTATTTATTTAAAAAATAATTGCCACAAAATGCATACACCAATCTTTCTGAAATTTCTCACAGATAACCATCCCTAACCAGTCTTCAAAGTGCCCAAGTTTCATCCTTCTATCTTTAAAAATGAAAAAGTTATAGGCATTTTTGTAAAATAATACTTGGCTATGGGAAAAAGCATTCAAAATGGCGTCCGATCCGGATCGGACATCCAATCCGCGGATTGGGATCGGGTCCGATCCGATCCGACCATCCTCCGATCCGATCAGACCCCCCAGGTCCGATTCCGATCCGCTATCTGATCCGATCCGGGGGGTCAGTGCACATCCCTAGTAAAAACCTTCCCCCCCTTCCATTATCCCAAGAGCGGCAGCTTCACTTCCTTTTTCTCATCCACACTCACATTATTTAACCCCACTCCATTCATCCATATAATTTCCATCCCAGTACATGAACCTTCCTCCCGTATCTGCCACTGCCTGCATGAGTCATAACCAGTTCTTTGATTTGTCAACAGGAACAGGCTGGTAGCCAGTGAAGTTGTTGTAGCAGGAGAGTCAAACACTCCCCAGTTTGGGTCAATAGACTGATCGCAGAATTCTGATCCAGCTGAGGTGCCCAAACACTTTTCAAAGGGAGACTCACATAGAGCACATTAAAGTAGTGCAAACTAGATGCAACTTTATTGTTAAGGCAACTTAAAATAGGTTTTAGCCTAGCTAGATGCAACTAATGCATGTATGACCAATGGCCAGATCTGACATCTCAAGAGTGGGTGAATTTGGTGCACTAGCCTTAGTTGTGCAAATACACTTCTGGCCATGGATGAAACCTACGCATCCAGGTTCAGGGCTGAATCTAGGAGTACATCTAAACTGCAAATGTGAGTTTTCTTCAGGAAGAGTGTAACCCCAACCAGCACAGGTTGAGTCTTTATTCCCTGATCCGCCAGTCAACTAACCAGAGCACCACTACCTTTCCTAGGCTGAAACTAAGGGCTCATCTATACCTACAGCCCTTTCGCAGCATAAGAGGGATGATTGCGAATGTTTCCCGCTTCCGTGATTGCTGCTCACGGGCCACACACAACTGAAGTTTCCCGCAATGACAGGAGTGTCATTGCGGTAGCACATGTGCCCCATTAGGGTGCTTCCGCCTGTGTATCGGCAGAAGTGGGTGGTGCTAGGCAAATGGCTACGGGGCAGAGGGTGGTTTTTTTATTGACTCCTGAGGGATGCCCACGAGCACAGCCATGTATGGAGGGAAGAGGAGCTCCATCAAATATGCGCTCCCGCGCAGAGATATATTTGTATTTTTAAAAATCAGTGGTAAAACACACCGATACCAATCCAAAACGTGTGGCGAAAATGGTGGATGGGTCCACTCCCACACACCTCCACTACCCATGCACACACCCCTCAGAGCTGACTGGAAGTTTGCTGAGCCCAGAACTCGAGGCAAACAGCAACGACCTCACAAAGGGAGGGCACACTGTAAACATTCTTCGGAATGTACGCAAGGGAGCTGAAAAAACCGCGACAAAAGCTGTCAGGGATATTCCGGGAAAACTGAGAGGTGGAGCTGTTATTACCGCAGGAGAAGGTGAACTGTTAGTGATGACTGCGATACAATCCTGCAATAAACAGCTGATGTAGACTCCCCTTAAGACATGGGAAGTTGGGGAGGCTGAAGAACACCAGATGATTGCACATTGAAAGAGAGAGCACTGGCACATCACAGCTGCTTCATAACTAAGTGCACATCCGCAAGAATTTTCCTTAATTTTTCTTCCTGTTTGAACTTTTTTTTTTTTTTAAGCCATTTCTTTGCAGTCAGATTGGATGAGAAAGGCCAAGATCAGTGTGGAAGAAGTTTTCAGCACAGCACTCTTTATTCGTGTGTATTTCCCACTTCATTCAAAGGAGCCTGCACATACCTAGCTGAGCCCACATTCCCTGCCTTTGAATATATCTGTGCCAGATTCCAGTTTTCAATTTTCAACCCCCCCCCCCCAGGGCATAGCCCAAGGGACAGGGAAATGCTCCTCACACTTGGCCTAGATTTGCTACCCTCCAAGGAAATAACACCCGCCCACCTCAAGTTTGTGACAATAATAATATGACAGCTGATTATGCAGATGGGCAGAACGTGCTTAATATTCTCCACTAGGCTCCACTCTTAGTAAGAAGCCATCCTAATAAGAGAGTGGGAGTAAAGTGTCAGGACCTGTCATCCCTCATCATCTCTTTTTTCCCGAAACAGCTTGAAACATGGAGTGACATTCTTCACCCTTGCAAAATATTCTGTGTGGTCTGCTCTGTGATGTAGTTAAGCTATTGATTTGACGGGGGACCTCACAGTTGTCTCCAAGGGCTCATTTCAGAAATTTGCAGAAATGAGTACTGTGGCTCAACTTTTGAGGAGCAGTCATAACTCATGTTAGCGAGCAAATTAAAAACAAAGAGAAGTGTTTAATAAGTATGGTGGTTTTTGTTTTTTGTTTTTTAAAAAAAAACAGTTTCAAAGACATCTCCTCCCAAAAAAAGAGAGAGAGAAATGAACTGTACAATAATACAACCATTACAAGAACATTTTAACTGATACCTGAATCCCATGGCAATCTTATACATGTCTATTCAGAACCAAGTCCTAATGGGTATATAGGAGTGCCACCCTAAAGCCCTAATTGAATGAGTTTAAAATATACAGGAGCTTAGCTGAATTTTTAGATATTTTTATTCTTTGTCTTGGCAATCACATGTTTAAAAGGGGGAAACAATTCGTCATACTGAGGGGCCTTTTTAAAAAATTTGCAGAGGTAGGTTCGGTTTAGTTCTAAAACAGGGAGTGGGCATCCATTTTGCCCCTGAGGACCACATGCTGTGATGGGGAGTGATTCAGGATTAGGGTGGCCACTTAGGCATCTCTGAAAAAAAGGACATGTATCACCCAAAAAGAGGACAAGAAGGGACATGGAGCCGCATAAAATTAGCATATGCTAATTTATATGTGTGTGTGCACAAGTTTAGAAATAATTACTATAACTTAAATAGAAGTGCAATGATTTAAATGATGAAGATTCCAGATGGGGATGACTCTTCCTGAGTGCTGTTTTCCTTGTTTGTTGGGCTGTGGCAACCAAATGATGCCACTCACCCTTTTCCCCAGCACATTTGCAGCAGCAGCACCAGAATGGGTGGGGAATGTGAGGGTGTGGCAGCAGTGTGCCCACCCTTGGTGAGCCACCTAGGAGACCTTTGAGGTTCGAATGTGGCCCATGGGCCCCGAGTTGCCCCCGTGCGCTCTAAAATAGATTACTTTCAGATGTACAAAAAGTGTGGAGAACTTTGAACACTTGAAAGCCATTAAATAAATATTAATGCTTATTATAATCGTCATTCACCTTCACAAGGGCCCCATGAGTGAGTCAGACTGTGAAATATCTGGATACACCCAGAAAGACTAATGCTGAAGGAGGGATTTGAACTCAGGCCTCAAGACCCCCCCCCCCCAGCACTATTCTATGACAGCTGTCTCCATCATAAGTGGAGTTTGCAACCAGAGTCCTGGAGAAGGTATTTTGTAAATGTGTACCATGAAGGTATTAAAAGATACATTTGGAACCTTGATAAGTTCTTGTATTAGCATGCACCCATGTCCCAGCTGCCTTATGTTCATCAGTCTAAAACCCATGGTGTTAACTGACACCATATTTTCAAGTATTTGACTTATTGCATGTGATGATCAAAACCTGCTGTCGTCCTGTTTATTTCAAGTAAGTTGAACTAATTTCACACTTTTCATAATTCACTCTACAAGCTCATTTAATGAAAACAGGCTCCTATAAGGATAGCACTTCTTCTTCTTCTTCTTCTTCTTCTTCTTCTTCTTCTTCTTCATCACCATCATCATCATCATCATCATCATCACAACCACAATAACAATAACAATAAACAAACAAACAAACAACAACAAAAATAGAAGCAAATATCCTGTTTTTACTATGGTTTCAATTAGGGATGTGCACTGGATCGGACCCAATCCACGATCCGAGTCCGGTCCAGTGGGAAATCGGATAAATTATCCGATTTCCGATCCCGCAGCTGGATCGGCCGATCCAATCCGAACAGGTCCGAAAAGGCTCCGAACCGGTTCGGAGGATCGGCGGATCGGCGGGCGCCCACTGGCGCCCACCGCCGCTTCCATTGGCGGGCGCCAGCGGGCGCCTGCCGATGAAAGTGGACAGCGGGGGGGAGGGAGGAGGGGGGCGCTTACCTTCTCGGCCCGTCCGCTTCCGTCCGGCACTAGCAGCTACTCCCAGCGGGCTCCGCGGCCTGCTCTAGGGTGGCGCGCCGGGTGATGTCATCACCCGGCGCGCTACTCTAGAGCAGGCCGCGGAGCCTGCTGGTGGTAGCCGCCGGCCCCGGACGGGAGCGGACGGGCCGAGAAGGTAAGGAGGGGGTGCGTGGAGGGGAGGAGGGGGCGCGCGGAGGGGGGAGGGGGGCCCTTACCTTCCCGGCCCGGCGGCTCCCGTCCGGCGCCGGCGCCTACTACTCCCAGCAGGCTCCGCGGCCTGCTCTAGGGTGGCACGCCGGGTGATGTCATCACCCGGCGCGCTACTCTAGAGCAGGCCGCGGAGCCTGCTGGAAGTAGTAGGCGCCGGCGCCGGACGGGAGCCGCCGGGCCGGGAAGGTAAGGAGGGGGTGCGTGGAGGGGAGGAGGGGGCGCGCGGAGGGGGGAGGGGGGCCCTTACCTTCCCGGCCCGGCGGCTCCCGTCCGGCGCTGGCGCCTACTACTCCCAGCAGGCTCCGCGGCCTGCTCTAGGGTGGCGCGCCGGGTGATGTCATCACCCGGCACGCTACTCTAAAGCAGGCCGCGGAGCCTGCTGGAAGTAGTAGGCGCCGGCGCCGGACGGGAGCCGCCGGGCCGGGAAGGTAAGGAGGGGGTGCGTGGAGGGGAGGAGGGGGCGCGCGGAGGGGGGAGGGGGGCCCTTACCTTCCCGGCCCGGCGGCTCCCGTCCGGCGCCGGTGCCTACTACTCCCAGCAGGCTCCGCGGCCTGCTCTAGGGTGGCGCGCCGGGTGATGTCATCACCCGGCGCGCTACTCGAGAGTAGGCCGCGGAGCCCGCTGGTAGTAGCCGCCGGCGCCGGACGGGAGCGGACGGGCCGAGAAGGTAAGCAGTGGCGGGGAAGGGGGCTTACCCCCCCCCGGAGCCGTCCGCTTCTATCCGCTGGCGCCCGCGGGCGCCAGCGGATGGAAGCGGGAGGCCCCAGGGGGGGTAGGGAGCGCGGGGGAGGGGGCTTACCTGCCGGGGCCGTCCACAGCGGACGGCCCCGGGGGGGGGAGGGAGTTAGGCCCCCCCTCACCCACCCGCCGCCATTTTTTTCTCATAGACCTGCATTGCAATGCAAGTCTATGGGGAAAAAAATGGCGGCCGATCCAAAAATTAACGATTTTTGGGTCGGGATCGGACTCGATCCAGTCCGGGGGGCCTCCGATTTTGTCCGAACCGGTCCGGGACAAAATTGGAGGTCCCGATCCGGGTCCCGATCCGATCCGGGGGGTCCGTGCACACCCCTAGTTTCAATATTTTATTTTATTCCTGCCTTATTTTCTATGACTGAAAGAGCTCCCTACCAACATCTCTCATGGAGCAACATCTGTCCAATTTGTATTTTAAAACCCTATATGTGCATCTCTAGCTAGGCAGATGGTAAGTGGAACATCAAATGGGTATTGCTATGTCGTGCACGTGCCAGTCCGATCTGAGCAGGAGATAAGTTCAGGTGAATGCAGTAGGAAGTGGAAATGACATTAGAGAAGTTTAGTGACACTTTGAAAACTGGCCAGGTAAGAAGGCAGGGTGGCCATGTGTCCTGTTTTACATAGGACAGCCCTTTACTTGAAGGACTGCCAAGGGACTGTCCTCTATTTTGAAGATGTCCTCTATTTGAAGGGTTGTCCAGCCCAAGTCTGATTTAAAGATAAAGAGCCATCAGAGGAAAAGCTGGGCTCTGAAGTTGACAGCAAAGAGAGCAAGGCACCCAGGGCAGGATCTACACGTCGTCCTCGATGCGCCCTCCCTGCGCCACAAGCCGCTTCGGAGCACTTCACCCCGCCTAGTGTGGCTCAAGCCTCGGAGGCTCTGCCTGCGCCCGCACCGCCGCGGCCACCGCCGGTCCCGGGGAGGGAGGAGGAAGGGGGGAGGGTTGTAAACAAAAGCCAGCGATTGGGAGAGGGATTTCCAATTGGTAGCTTTTGTTTACAACCCTCCCTCCTCCCTCCCTGGGACCGGCTGGGATGAAAGGGCAGTGGCGGCGGCGAGAGCGCGAGCAGAGCCTCTGAGGCTTGAGCCACACTAGACTAAGTGCAGCGCTCCAAAGCGGCTTGTGGCGCAGGGAGGGCGCATCGAGGACGACATGTAGATCCGGCCCAGGTCACCTGTTTGCAGACTTCCACACTATGGTGAGATATACTTTATTTCTATCTACATTATAATAGTTATTTCTAAATTTGCTTCTGTACATATAAATTAGCACATGCTAACTTTAGGCAAATCAGAGTCATCTTTTTAGATAATGCATTTTGTCTTTTTTGGCAATTCATAAGTAGCTGGCTATCCTACTTGAAAATCTTACTGTTCACCTGTTAGGAACATTTTGCAACATGAGAACATGTTTCTCTTCTTTCTGACCAACAATTTTAGATGGCCTACTACTATTACATGCCTACAGGAGCTCTGCTGGTGGGGTAGTGGTGGTGGAATCACATTGGCCCAGTGGCCAAGCGGGCCAAAGTCCAGGGGGCCAAGCTGCTTAAAGCTCAGCAAGCTTCACCACCCATACAGATTCCTCCGACCTCCCTAGTTTCCAATTTTTACTGTATAGTCTTCAGTATTGAGAACAATGCATATTCAAACTCTTGGCCAGACACTTTCAACAGGTAGACTCCGGTTCAGATGTGAACCTCCTGCCCATGTTTTACATTCTGCCATAAAAAAGGGTGAGGCAGCAGTCTGATTACAAGTGGCTACCTATGCATAAGTGATGGCTTCAATGCATATATAAGGGTGGATGGCTTGTGGTTAGGAATAGACAGCTAAGGCAAGGCACGCTCCAGGCTCTGGAGGGCCCTTGGGCAAGGCACCCTCAATGGGCCCCCTCCCTCAGTGAATCTGCCTTCTCACCACCATTGTCACCAGCTGCTATTGCTCCCCCTCATTGCTCCCACTTGCTTGCTTGACAGGCAGAGAACCAATGAACAAGTAGGGAGTGGCATCTGTTGCTCCTCCTTCTGACCCCCACCATTGTCTAGACCCATACTGAGAGCCAGGTGAACAGGCAGGTTATGAGATGTAGAGGAGGAGCAACTCCAGGGAGCTGTTATCAGTGGGGCCCTGCTGGGGTGTGGGCCCTCAGTAGTTGCCTTACCATGCCTACCCTTGATGCCAGCCCTGAAGGTATGTCAGATAGCTTATGGAAAGGAAGACAGGGCTCCTGTATCTTTAACAGCTGTATTGAAAGGGGAATTTCAGCAGGTGTCATCTGTATGTATACAGCACTTGATGAAATTCCTTCTTCATCACAACAGGAGCTCTGCCCTCTTTTGTATCTGGTCACTCTAGTATAACTCCTGTAGCTTCAACTGTTGTGATGAAGAGGGAATTTCAACAGGTGCTGCATGCATACAAATGACATCTGATGAAATTCCCTTCACAATACAACTATTAAAGATACAGGAGCCCTGTCCTCCGTTTCATATGGTCACCCTATCAGATATTGGATTAATTCATTAATGTCTAGGCTATTCTCTAAAGACTCAGTAAGAGGGCACCTTCATGTGTAAGTTTGATGTTTAATTTTATGATTTACTTACACTCCAGACACCTACATCCCTCCTTTGATCATGAGAATTTAATGATCTTCATGATGTCATCCACACCTATTTTAAAGCCTAGGGTGGGAGTAAGTGGTCCCATGATGCAGTTTCTATATCTGCCTTGCCTTGCTGCTGGTAACAAGTTTAAAAACCCGAACCATTCTGACCCTGAGACTATTGTCTCAGATCCTATTAAATATTAACTTGCGGTAACCTGTGTTTAGTGGAGACAAATCACTGTCATCTGACAGGAACCTTATATTTAACAGTAATCTGTAACTTATAACGTTTTATGCATCCAGAATGGTAGAGACATAAGATAAAGTTCCGTATTTTACTGGCACTTTTATGTGACACATCTTTATTACACTTCACAGCCAATATTGCTGAAAAAAGAATCTCGGAAGTTTCATAGTCCAGGTTTGATTGAGATAACATCGCGGGATACCATTTACTGCAACCACAGAAATCTCTTAACCAAGGAGCAAGTGGTCATTTTGGGGGTTCTCCTTGATCCAACGTCTCTAGAGACACGGGTGGCCTTAATGGCTTGAAGTACCTTTTACCAGCTTTAACTGGTTCACCACTTCCTGGAGAAGTGGTAACCACTAGGTTGAATTACTGTAATATGTTATACATGGAGCTGACCATGGATTGAAGGCAATGCGGAAGCTTCAACTAATGCAGAATTCAGCAGCTAGGATTCGGACCAGTTTGGAGGCATATTACACCAACACTGAAATAATTACATTGGCTGCCTATTTGCTTTCAAGACCAATTCAAGATGCTGGTGCTTACTTATAAAACAGGGGCGCACAACCGTTCTAGCAACAATGGCCGTATCTGGTGTTGTGGGAGTGGGGGCAGAGACTGCAAATGTGTGTGCACACATGCACACTTTCCCTCACACGCACACATTTCAGTGCAAGGGAATGGGGAGGTTTAAACCTCCCCTCCCTGCCTGCTAAGGTTTAGGGATTGTTGGGGGGGGGGGGGAATGGGGGTGAAAGCCTCTCCCATCCCTCAGTGATCACCACTAAGATACTTGTTCTCCACCACTAACAGCATGAAAACAGATAGAAGTGGGATCCCTGGATTCTGGAAGAGGCTTTCATCTCTGCCATTCACCAGCAACCCCCACCATGATCACTGTCCTGGCACTGCAAATAGCAACTCTGCAACACCATTTCCCCCTCGCTGTCCAGCTGATCGCTGACTGGTGAGGGAAAGTGGACGATTTTGTGAGTGACACTGGGAGTGGTCATGGGCCATGGGTTGTGCACTCCTACTTTAAAACCTAGGCAGCTTGGGGCCTAAAAAACCTTGGGGACCTTCTCCTCCCATACCTATCAGCCCATGCATTAAGATCAATGGGTGAGGCCCTTCTCCAAGAGCATATGAAGGCACGAAGAAGAGGGCCTTTTAGTGATGCCTGAATGCTCCCCGAAAGAATAGCCAGCTGAAGGAATATTTCCCTGGTGCCCATATCTTTCTCTGAGGGTAGGGGAAACAAGATATTGACTCTGCTGTTCCAGACTAGTCCATATCTAAGAACAACTTAAGACCATAAGAAGAGCCATGCTGGATCAGACCAAGGGTCCATCTAGTCCAGCACTGTGTTCACACAGTGGCCAACCAGCTGTCGACCAGGGAACCACAAGCAAGACATGGTGCAATAGCACCCTCCCACCCATGTTCCCCAACAACTAGTGTGTACAGGATAACTGCCTCTGATACTGGAAGTTGCATTTAGCCATCAGGACTAGTTGTCATTGATAGCCTTCTCCTCCAGGATCTTTGTGATTTGTATCTATTGGGTTATATCTAGAGAAGATCAAGTGCAATTCTGCTTGTGCAATAGGGCGTTTGGCCCCCTCCCCCTCAGTACAGTCCCCTGCAACCCCAAATCACTCCTGAGGGTCAACAGATCCTCTGGAACTGCATGGGTTTGGGCACAGGATTCACTCTGTCCAAGCCATTACCTTTCAAACTGCAAATCTGTTTTGGAATAGGTTTCCTTCCTAGTAAACCAAAAAAGATTTTATATATATATATATATATATATATATATATGTATGTGTGTGTGTGTGTGTGTGTGTGTGTGTGTGTGTAAATACATGTATATGTAATAATCTTGGCAAAATCTGAGGTTCCACTACAGTTTAATAAAATTCCATATTTCTATTGCAAGTCAATGAACAGGGCATCTCTGCCTAGTAAAATTAACCAGCACAGCAGAAGAACACCTGGGTAAACTTTTCAGAAGGTGGCTCCAGGCTTCATTGGACTTATATCCCAGAAGAATTCTACCATTTTGAGAACACAAAATAATTATATTGTTATGTCATTTTGGTTCGCCTGAGCTTTACATGCTCAATCTACATAATGAACGACATTTATAGTGTGTGTGAGGGGGGGACAAGTCACTGGTTGCTTACTCATACACAAATATCTAATAAGAATGTATAACATTTATGAACATGGCATGCAATAATGTCAAATCAGCCAAACCCAGTTTTCTTCACATCCTTGCTGGAATGAACTGATAACAGGAAGGAAGTTCTACCTCCGGTTACAAAATAATAATAATAATAATAATAATAATAATAATAATAATAATATCCAGCAACAAAAACCTCAGCCCACGTGCCTCTCATCAACATCTGCTTCTTTTCTTTTCTTCCATAGAAAGCATGCATGAATAATCAAGACTGCTGTTAATTGTAAAAATCATTAGTAAACTTCCAGGTGCTGTTTACTACATAACCATTGTAATTTTCTGTCCTAAAATCAGCATCTCCCCAGCATCATTGTCTGCCCCAGGGCATGAGGATTGTGCAGCTCTTACATTGTCAAAGGCAGTTGCAACCCCATTTGCTAGCAGTGAAAGAAATGGATCCACACCTGCAGCGTTTGAGGCAGTAATTCCTAATATTAGCCAGACCTCATGAGGAGAGGGCTTTTTCCCTCTCTTTTTTTCTTTTTTGCCAACCTCTTATGATTCAACACTTTGCAATCCATTTGAAATCATTTAAATATTCTTTTTTGTTGTTCTTGTCGCTGCTACCACATGTTTATTCTTATTCTGTAACTGTCTCAATGTGCCAATGCTAATCTGCATAAAGCAAGCTATAGATCTATATGCTACTAAACCTACAAAGCAAAGTGATAGTATAGAAATATAGTCACTAAAATACACACAGATACACCAGCAGCCGTCTTTCATATGGACTTCTTCAATCTAGAGATTTTCTTATTCCAGAAGAAATATTGAAGGGTCCGATCCAGTCTAACGCTGCAATTCTAAACATATTTATTAGGGAGTAAAACCCACTGCACATTCTCGGTCCTACTTCTGAGTAAACATGCATTGAAGAATTGTGCTGAAAGTTAGTAGTCTTTTTAGTCCCATTGAAATCAATGGGACATGTCATGACCAACCAAAGTCTCACTGATTTCAATGGGACTAAAAGGATGACTAACTTAAGATGTGCTCTGACATTTCCAAAGCCTTGCCTGGATCCTGCAGGCAGGGTAAAAGTGAGGGAGGACTTGCTGATCTCTCACTGTTTAATTTTGTCTTTCACCATTTCTCTTTTCCTATGATCAATAAGAGGGGAATCATTTAGATCAGCTCCAGGGCTGATGTTTGCTTGGCAAGTTACAAATTTCTCTGTCCGATCTCGGACAAAAATTCTCCAATAATCTGAGATCTTGTTGGGTGTGTATGAATTGTTGCACATGCATGGCATCATGCTATGCATTATGATGTCATGCATCACTACATTATGTTCTCCCCTGTGAGTGGCTGTTCCCAAGATCCCTGCCGTTTGCCCCCCAGTCAGTCTAGAGTCAATGTGAGTAGCTGTGGCATGAATTATGTGAATGAGTAGGAGCTGCAGAAGAGACCATTCTATCTGCTCAAGCCCAGATCTCTTTGCCTGCCAGCTGCCCCAGGTTGAACTGCTCCTCTCCCAGCCTCCTCTTTCTTGGATTCCCTTTTCAGTACCCCTCACAAAGCCACCCACCAGCACCCAGGTCTAACATAAACATTTACTAACCCAAACAAGAAAAGAAATTTGCTTGGGGTTTGAGAGTATTGGCCTTGGTTGAGGAAGCCATGAGTGGAAAAGAAATGTTGCACAAGCAGTGAATATTAATCTGTGTGGCTATTTCTTCAAATATGATTTATGCTTAAAACCCCTGGCATGTGCCATTAGGCAAAGTAGCAGTATTAATGGTTTTGTACATGCTGATTTAGAATTTAAAATTATTCTATATGCAGATGATCTTTATTTATTTCAAAACTCCAGTCGTTGGTTCTGGTTTTGGTGATTTGTCTGGCTATTCAATTAATTGGTCATAGTCAGAAATAATGCCAATTGGAGATAATATACATTCTAGTGTATTAGCCAACTGGCAATTTCATTGGTGCCCTGATTCTATCACTTATTTGGGAATAATCATTCCCAGAGACATATGTCAAATGATTAAGTTAAATTTAAATAAGTTGATTAATGATATTTCATGAGATATTGATAGATGGGCATCTTTAAAGTTAAGTTTATGGGGCAAGGTTAATACACTTAAGATGAATACTATACATCAAATTATTTATGTTATACGTGGAATCCCCTTACTTATACCCAGCAAGTATTTTCAAAAACTTAATACTTTGTTCCGTAAATTCTTTTGGGGTTCCTCTCCACCGAAAATATCTCTGAAAAGGATGCAACTTTCAATTAAAGAGGGTGGGTTTGGCTTTCCAGACCTTGCTACATACCATCAGGCTTACTTGCTCACCTGCACTAAATTTTTGGCCCTTTCCACTTAGATTTGATTTTCCACCTTGGTCAGTTTTGGAATCATCCTGTCTGGAGCCTCTTTCCAAATGGATGGCATTAGGTTCTCAGCATATTAAAGTGGAAAGAGCCCCACCCACAATCTTAGCAGTTAGAGATGTGTGGCATATAATGTCACGCCAATTACAGTTTGATTCATTTTCTCATGCCAAACTAACCATATGAGGAAATCCCGATCTAAAAATAGGAAAGAAAATGTTTTTATGGCAGACTTGGACAGATAGAATGGTTTTTACCCTGGACCAATTGGTGGGTGCAGATGATGAGTTCTTGTCATTCTCAGCTCTGCGTGATAAATTTAAATTACCCACTGCAGCTGAATGGCAGTATTTGCAACTGCAACATTTGTTAGAATCTATATTTGGCCCAGCAGTGTTCACTGCTTCAGAATCTCCTTTGCTATTGGAAGCACTTATTGAGGCTAACCAGGTAAATCGGCCCACAATTCATGTTTATAAATTCTTATTATCAGTGAATAAATATGATACAATGGGGATTCAACAGGAATGAAATAGGGAATTGGAGTGTCCTATTTTATCGAAACAATGGACCATTGTTTTGGCATCCATATCAGATATGGCAATGGATCTCTAGTTACATCTTATCCAGAAAAAAGAACTGTTTCAGGTATACTGGACACCCCAGTGTCTGTCTAATAAAGATTTGTCTAAATCAACTAATTGTTGGATGTGTCACACAGCTAATGCTTTTTTTGTTCATATGCTCTGGAAATGTCCAATAGTTGCCACCTTTTGGGAGGAAATTATCAGTCGCATAAATTTTGTATTAGAAAGCTCCTTAATATTTTCAGATGTACATGTCATTTTAAATTATGTACCAGTCACTTGGAAACTAACACACGGTCAACGGAAATGGATTTTTCGCGTCCTTTTGACATTGGAAAGATAAACATTGGAAAGATAAAAGCACAATCTCTATAATGCAATGGATTGAAGACTTAACAACATTAGCAACATTTTCAAATGTTGCTAATGTTGTTAAATCTTCAATCCATTGCATTGGCATACAGCTGTCATTTACGAGACGTCATACAGAGTGGCATACAGACATCATTTACGAATGGACATTTACTCAGACATTTGGTCGGCCTTTACGGACTTTTATGTGTAATTTATGCTACCTTTTTTCTCTTTTGTACTTGTTTAGAAATTGTGATATTTGAAACTGATGCTTTTGAAGTATGCAGCTGTATATGTTTGTGTGTGTGTGTATATATATATATATATATATAATTTTCTTTTTGGATTTTGTTTGTTTACAAACTCACAATAAAAAATTGAGGAAAAAAATAAAATAACAAATATGATTAATTTTCTGAAGGATTTCAAATCCAAACTCTTACACTGATTGCTTTGGGAAACAGTAACTAAGGGGTTAATTGACATCATTCCATGAGCATTGCAAATGGGACATGAAGTGAAGGGTTCAACCAACCAACATCAGGACATGTGCAGAAATGGAGTTTAGATCCTTTACTCATGCAGATCATGTAGCTCTTGTAACTGATCTTGGTTTGAAAAATGGAAACACTTATTAGATAGCCAGGAAAATTCAGTGCACATACAGGCATTGCAAACATAAGAGATTCTACTAACAAACCATGTTCTTTTGAGTTTCAGTGGCATCCCTATTCATGATTATGCTAACTCATTGGTTACATCCTTTCTTTGGGCTGAGGCCACTCTGCAGGGATGATTTGATACTGTCTGAACTGTGCCCAAGTATAGTATAAATACTGTACTATAAATGAATAGGAAGTTGTGGGAGCTTTACTATACTTTGTCCCTAATCACAAGCCACTTGTCAAAAGACTTCATTCTTATTTTTTAAATTTCTACCCATCTGCATTGTAGGCCACCTGTTCTAATTCCTCTTTTTTTCCTTGTTTTACCAAATGCAAATTTATTTATTTAACCGGATTGTTGATCCAAACACTTTTAAGCACAAAACACTGAATTTCAGAAGGGTAACCATATGAAAAAGAGGACAGGGCTCCTGTATCTTTAACAATTGTCCAGAAAAGGGAATTTCAGCAGGTGTCATTTGTATCTGGTCAAGAGGGCAGGGCTCCTGCAGCTTTAACTGTTGTGATGAAGCGGGAATTTCACCAGGTGTTGCATGCATACAAATGAAACCTGCTGAAATTCCGTTTTCTATACAACTGTTAAAGATACAGGAGCCCTGTCCTCCTTTCCATATGGTCACCCTACTTTCTATACTACAAGGTTCACCTAAAAGAGGGCCAGAGTGGCAGACTGACTTTGTGATATGATTGATACAGTGATCCAAACAGGTTGTGGACAGGGGCCTGAGTTGCTCCAGGTTTTGACAAAACAATTGCTACAACCATGAGCCTTTCATGTTGAGTTATCCAGTTATGCTTCTCAGAAGTCAGTTTCACTACAAGAAGAGAGCCTTTAATTAAACTTTGCTGCCAGTTAACACCTAATTAGGTAGTTAAGAAGGTGATAAAACTAAAACGAAACTCTTTTTTATCTTCATGCCTAACACAGAACAGTCATAGGTCCTTTACAACATTGTTCCTAAAAGTTATGAAACCTGAGCCCTAAGCTATTTCCCACCATCACCACGAACCACACGGTTGGCAGCCCAAAACAAATTAGCATAGTCTGCCCGATTACCGCCTCCTCCACCCACTCAGGAAATTGACAGACACCCTTGCATGTAACACATTTTAAAATGAAGCTTGCATTCTGTGATATAAGTACCCCCTCCTCCAAATCCCAGTCAGAAAAAAGCAATAGATTCTCACCGCCCAGTTCTCTGCCACATATGTGCCTTGGCTTACACTGTGCTAGAAGAAATGCTATGTTGTGAGGTGAACAAATCATCAGCTTCATCATAATCCATTGACCCGTAACCGAGTCTTTTTGATTGCTCCAACTCATGGGCCATTTCTGCACGGGCCTTTGGATGTGGGATTGCCCCTGGGTGGTCCCTGTTAGTTCAAATGATGCACAGGGACTCCCGGGGGCAGGGAGGATGGGCACTGGTTTCCCCTGGGATACGGGATCCCAGGGGAAACCCAATTCTTCCCATGGTCCCGGGAATGGCCCGAGACCACGGGAGATGTGGCCACCCATCCCGGCTGCTGCTGCTCTTACAAGTAAGCACGGCAGCAGAATGGGCATGGAGCCACGCGGCGCAGCTCTATGCCCATCTGGGAAGAGGGGGGCAAGTTCACCATCCCCAGGAGGACAGGGGGACGGGGGGAGTCCTGATTTCAGGTGGGATGTTTTTTTCAACTTACTGCTTTTCGTTGGAGCGCTAGTGCGCTCTTCACAGATCCTCAAACAAAATGGTGGGCATGATGTGTGATGGCCCGGGAGGAAGCCGGGTCGTTGCACTTCCTCATTTGGACTAAAGTGACGATCCTGGAAGCAGCTACTTCCGGGACTGTCCCCCCCTCCCTCCCTCTACACCTATATGTTGTAGAAACAGCCATGGTTTCCAGGGCAGGATCTACACTACTGCTTTATAATGGTTTATAATGGTACTGACAACTGTTGGGGCCCAAGACACACTCCATATACCATTTTCAAACTGTTATATCCTGCTTGGTGTAGTTCTGGCCCAGGTCATAGGGACACTTTGCACTACTATTCTTACAAGTGAACAAAATGTTGCAGTGCAGCCATATTCTCCCACCGAAAAGGAGTGTTGGCCTACCGCCTCCTTAAAGGCAACTGATAGGTAACTCTCTAAAATAATCTATTTACCACTAAGTTAACCCATCTAGGCAATCTGCCATTGCAAAATGTAAGTAGCTCCTACAACTAGCAAAAGTAATTTTTGACCAAAATTTACCCAGTTCACAGCTCCTGGAACCAAACGTGGCCAGAACACAATCTGTTCAATGCAATGCCAGATATACAGTGCAATTTCCAGAGGGAGAAGGACTATGCATGAAAAATGCTGTTTCGAAAAATATGCAAGAAAAATGCATACATTTGAACAATATGCACAAACATTCTGATCAATGGGAGAAAATGTGTACATTTCAAAAATGTGCACAATTGATGTGTAATTTGGAAAAATGTGCACAATTGATGTGTAATTTGGAAAAATGTGCATTAAAACATGTGTGGATTTTCATGCAAAAAAGAAAAAATGCCCAAAATCTGATGTGGGCATGAGTCAGATTGAGCTTCAAGGAGGAATTTAGAGAAGCAGGAGAAGCTTGTTTTTGCTGATTCACACATACCTATGGAAGTGTGGAAACAATCTCCACCAATTCCCCTCCTCCCTGCTTCCACTGTTTTATAGTTCCAGAGGGTCACCCAGCCACTGGACTGCAGGGTGTGTGAAGGGAATGGGGAATTGGTGAAAGCTGCATCCCTGTTTCCAGTGATGGGAATATCTCCCAAATGGAACCCCACTCAGAAGATGCTCCTGCCAGTGGGAGAAAAGCAAACTCAGGATCTCCAATATATTAGTAATGCATAAATAACTTACCAGTGATCCCTTAGTCCTTGCAACCTATTTTTCTTCTGATGGCTAGTTTGCTTGAAAGTCATGAATGCTCCTTGCTGGCTTTTTAATTTTTCTGTAATTTTGCAAACTTTGGTACAAAACTGCCGGTGTGTCTGATGATGGAGTTATTTGTCTTGAAATGTTGCAGGGTAAACGCTAGGTAGGTGCTGGCTTCCTATGTGCCTGGTAATTGATGCTGTGTTTTCACCCATGACAATTTTACTCCATCAGCCTGCCAGAGTCTGCAAGCTTGCAGACAGAAAGGCTATATCTGTCTCTATGTTTGTGTGTGTGTGTGTGTGTGCATATCTACCAATACTGAAAGTTGGCAGATAGGTTTTTATTCAACCACTATTTTGCATTCTACTTGCCTATGTTTTCATTGAAAAGTACCACAAACCTTGTACTTGTACAGCAATATGCTTGTTTACACCAGTGGTGGGCAACTTGTAGCCTTCTAGATTCTTTGGCTTAGCAGTCCTATTCGCACTAGTCAGCATAGCAAATGGTGAGGGATGGTGAGAGTTTTAAGTTAAACATCTGGAGGGCCACAAGTTGCCCACCCCCGGTTTACACCATCCACTCCAGCCTTTTCCAATGTCATGCCCTCCAGATGTTTTAGACTCCCATTCTTGTCAGCCCCAACTAGCATGGCCAATGGGAATGATGGGAGTTGAAGTCCAAAACATCTGAAGGGCTTCAAGATTGGGAAAAGCTGGCCTACTCCAAATGTTTTGCGTATCCCTCCACAGATAGGGCTCTTTAAAAATTGGTTTAAGAACTCAGGAAAGAACAGGCAACATCACCTTAGACTTCAGAGGCTAGTGTCTAGATATAGATTATTCTGAAGAAGAGCCATTGCTCTATGCCAGGAGTAAGCAATGTAGTGCTTTGCAACTCACATAATCTCTGACCACTGGCTGAAGTTTATGGGAGTTGTAATCCAAACTATCTGCTAGGCACTAGGTTGGCTACCCCTCCTCTCTGCCCACATCTAGGAACAAATGAGAATTTCATTTTTCCTCAAACGTAAGAGCTTGCCCCATTTGAAACCCTCAACGAAAGCACCAGGACATGTCCAGAGAATATTCAAACACGTCTTTAGCTCATTCTTGATTACAAGTTTGATTTGCACAAATTCCCTAATTTGCACAAATTTCCTCAGCCCTGCTTTAGTCTATGGAAGAAATGTGTGCAAATTTTGAGACATTTTGTGCAAAATTGGTGAGATTTGTGCAAATTGCCTGTTTGAGCACTGCTCAATTTGCACAAATCTCCCGTTCGCGCAAAATGAGCAGCAATCACAAATGGGAATGGGGCATGAAATGAGCAGCAAGACAATGTTTGAAGAATCCTGGCAATCTTGAACATTGGTTGTTCACCCATTCCTACACAACTCCATTCTAGTGCAATATATAGTGCCTGTATCTCCCGCACAATCCCTGAAATCAGCAGAAGGAATATGCTTTCTCAGCTCAGCTGAGAAGGTCCAAAATAACAAATTCAATGTGAAAGGTTTAAGTTATTTCCATATGTACCAGTTATTATTTATTTTTGTGTTACTTCTAGATTGTGAGCCATTTCGGCAGGGAGTTGCTTCATTGTTTTGCTCTTTGTACAGTGCCATGTACATTTATGGCACTTTATAAATAAATGATGATGTGTGTATATGTGTGTGTGGTGTATGTAGCTATCTAGCTATCTAGCTAGCTAGATAGATGATAGATATCTGGCTCTTTAGAAAAGATTTATCTATATTTAACAATCAAACACACAGTATACTGGCAATCACACCTAAACTCAGCATCTCATAACCATAAGGATTTCACAGCTTGTGTCCATTTCAGCTACTCTTTAGCTCAAATTACTTCAGGTCAATATTCAAAAACAAAGAAGTACAATGCTAAGCATTTCTGTAGCTCATGAACTGTTATTGCAAGCTGTTTTCCTTATTTAAAACCTCCACTACATTTTTTCTCCACAAAGCATTAAGCTTTTGCACTGGGTTAAAACAAAATTGTTTGCTGTATAATGTGTTTTTATAGAGAGATTATTTAAGGCATGATGTCTGTTTATAGTCCCACGGTATGTTCTAATCACCTTTGTTTGCCTCATATTCCATTTCTTAATTAACCGACAACCTATTAGCATAAGGAGGGTTTTTTACCCCAAGAGTATTAATTATACATAATTTATATCATATGCATTTATTCCTTATCAGTTGGATGAATAAAACATTTACCTGTTTATAGCTACTTGGGGTTAATGCTTTCATACAGAAAACTCACCTGAGACTTCCAATCAAATTATCAGATTTTTAATTTTCTGTTACATAATGATACTGTATTAGTCATTGTAGTACTTTATTCCACTCTAGGCTAAACAATCATTTAGTGGAGCAGAGTGTTGGCAGCTTTAATTAACCAATGCTAGTTGTTCCACAATAAGCTGCAAACCATGAAAACAGAAGATGAAAATAGGTGCTTCTTCCGGGGATGCTATAAAATGGACAACAGTACAGCCCCTTTCTGACCAAATATTACTGTGTACATTTATGTGAAAAAACCTATATTTATAGGAAGAGCTGAATATTATGCATGAATGGTTTACTGTTTAATGCTGTGTTTTAAAATAATATCTTCCCATGTTTTAGCTGCTTGGATTTTTATCTTTTCTTTGAAAATTATTTTCAATTATTGTAGCTGCTTGGTGTGTGTGTGTGTGTGTGTGTGTGAGAGAGAGAGAGAGAGAGAGAGAGAAGGGGAGAGAGAGAGAGGTATCATTGGCTTTAATGTATTTCTTTTTACTCTGTTGCTCTGAAAGCTTCGGCTACAGGGTGACTCATAAATTGAATGAATTAATAAACAAAGGCAAATGCAAGCCTTCAGCACTGGAGATGTTGTACCTGCAGAATAGTCTTTATTTGTTTTATTGAAAGTTTTTATCCTGTCCTCTTCCTAGGTTCAGAGTGGCTCATTATTAAAGAGCAATTGATTGGACCAGAGTTTTTATTCCAGCCTCAGGAGCAGGAGGAAAGTGGTTTTTTGCTGATTCCCTCTCCCTTTGCAGCCTTCAGCACCACCTCCTGCAAGGAATGTTCCAGAAGGTCCCCCAACCCAGCAGAGCAGATTTGGGGAGAGGGGAGATGTAGGGGGCTGCAGGGCGAGGGGGAATCAGCAAAGATGGCATCCCCCCATATTCAGCTAATGGAAAAGATCTACTAGATCAAACACCTCCTGCGGATGGAAAGATCACTTCTATTTCAGGAGGGCTTTACTGCACCCAATCCAATTCCTCAACAAAAAGGAAAAGAGACAGTGGTTTAGTGGTGTTTTATATTTTAATTAAATAAATAGGGGAATCACCACAAAAATCATAAAATATTAACCTTCCCTCCCAAAATCTCATACCTAGAGTTGAAAAGGCATAGGGGAAAATGGAGAAAAATGAGGGGGGAAGGGCGGTTCAAGAGATATTTTTCTCCTTGAGGAAAGGAATATTAAATTCTTATGCCAATAAAGACCCTGTCTACACCCCCCCCCTTCTTTTTTCTTCTGTCGCTTAGTTCTCACTGAGGTAAATCTTTGTCTGGTAATGTTTTGGAAGCACCTGCAACAGGTAAGCCTTTCTGCAACAGAACAGCACATAATCATATTGAAATGGCATCTGTTGATAGTTACTTACTTATTTTTTTCTTTCACATCGTAAAATGTCTCCCCAGGTGCTTTTGTAGCTCTTTTAACTGCTTAAATGCTGTGTTTTTGGATTGGCATCCAGTGAAACATCATGGGCCAAGAACGTTGTTCATGGTGTTATTACTGTTGCCATGTTTGGAATAAACATCGCTAGATAAGTGGGCATTCCTAGAAATCTTTGTTCATCAGCCATGTTCTTTGGGCTAACCATTTCAGTTATTGCCTCTGTTTTCATTGTCATAGCAATGTCTTCTTGGCTTAATATTTCAGAATGGCAAACTTGCCTTTTCCTTTATTAAGTTGCAGGTTCCTCTCCTGACACCTGTATAAAAATTACTTCAGCCTCTCATGTTCTTGTCTGAACTTCCCTGTACTAGGCTGTCGCCTAGGGATGTCAGAGAAATCCACAGCAGATTCAAATGAAGCGTTGTCACAAGCGTCTGACTGGGTCTGCTGGCTGCCATTAGCGTAGAAAGGGAAAATGTGCAATTTCTGGAGCCTTGGGGAATCACACATCCCCCCACGCCAATGGGGGCCACCATTAATGCAGGGGTGGAGGTGTGAAATGTCAGCAGCTGAGTGTGTCTGACTGGGTCCCCCCATATACAACCCTCATGGACCCAAACAGACATACTTGGCTGTTGACATCGCGCACCTCCACCTCTGCATTAATGGCTGCCCCCATTGGTGGGGGGGGGGGGGAAGGATGATTCCCCAAGGCTCAGGAAATTGTGCATTTCACACTTCCACACTAATAGAAGGAGGAAATGTGCAATTTCAGCTGCGCCTGCAGATGGCTGCTGAACACTTGCCAAGGCCTCGCGAGCCTTGTGAGTGCTCGGTGGAGGCTCGTGTGGCCCGGCTAATGGGGGCAAGCAGTAGCAACAAGGTGAGCACCCACCAAGCACTGCGCAGGCGAGTCTCCCATCCCTATTCACATTTGGATATTTATGAATCTGGCCTGCGGAATCAGCTGCAAGCTAGTATTTTTCAGAATTGAGCAGCTTCCACAGATTTGCAGACCAGTTTGTTTTGTGTTACATTTGCACAAGTGGAACAGAATTTTCATATGTCCCTAAAAAAAAAAAAAAATCCAATTCTATCAATGGAGAAGGGGCCATAGCTCAGTGTGATAGTGCACCTGCTTCGTATGCAGATGGTCCCAGGTTCAATCCCCAGCTTCCCCAGGTAGGGCAAGAATCCTGTTTGAAACCCTGGAGGGCCATTGCTGCCAGTCAGTGTCAACAATACTGGGCTAGATGGACCAAGGGTCTGACTCGGTAGAAAGCAGCATTCTATGTTCCAATGAGCGGATGATGAAACGAAAAATGCCTGATAATCTGCGAAACTCAGACAGAATGGATTTAAGAAAATCTGTACATTCCTACTATCACCTATATAATATATGATATCACCAAGCCTACCAGTTGTTCATTGGAGTTGCTGAAGTGATACTAAATGGTAATCTTGCCTAAAGTTGCATTGAATGTACATTGTCTGGGTGCTATCTGCATTTCTCAAAATCCACATCTGTAAATAGTTCTTCTTATGCCAATTATGTTACTTTAATTTATTCTACAGTAGGCAGTTGGAAAAAGTTTTTATCTTTCAATTGCTTGTTCACATCTGTCAGATTCAAACATTTTATCTGCTCTCTGGAAAGGTTGCCCACAAAACTTTGATAATCACTTTCTATTCTTCTGTACAATTCACTTCTTTTTAACGTTATAGTGCCACTAGAACTGGCATAGGTAACTATAATATTTCCGTCTAATATTTGCATCCTTCAGAATCCCTTCATTTCACTTACAGCTAACCAAGAGATACAGAAAACATACGCTCTCCCAATATTTCCTCATCTGGCAAGTGCAACACCTTTTTGATTCCTAAACTAAAGCAGATTAAAAGCTAGAACCATTCCCAAATCTCTCCACATGTGAACTTCATTAACATCGACATTTACAGCTCCAAGATATTTTTTCATTCATTTTCCAGTGACTACCCACCCAAGACCAACTTATTCAGGTAGAGCTGCCATGGAAAATTTGCCTAAATAGAAACATTTAGCCAAATTTGGGAGTTTCTTCTCAAGAATCTGAGTAATTCTGAGGGAAGCCAATGAAGTATTGCTAGGGCTAGCAAGATCCTCTTGTATCACTTGTATCATATCAGTATAGCTTTTGCTTCCCCCTGGCCATTATTGATACTATTGGTATATAACACTTATAGATCCTGTTCAGACAACACACAAAGGCACAGTTAGGCAGCTTACCCTTTTGCAGCAAATGATTAGTGAACATTCTTAAACCATGGTTACGTAATCAACATGGTTAGGAATGGTTCACACAACATGCTAAGTCATGGTTCACATGACACACTAAGCCATAATGTTTAGCTCAAAGTGCTAAACCACCATGACTTGATGTGTTGTCTGAACAGGGTCAACAAGTATCTGTTCCCCCCCCCTAAATGTTCTGCAAATATTGATAAGACAGACCCTGCCATGGTCTCACAGACATAATCTAAAAGAGAAAAGGAATGGGTAGGGAAGAGGATAGCAAGCATTGGAGAATCAACTCATGCTCTGGCCAATTGATGGGGCAGCGGCTGCTCTCTCTCTCTCTCTCTCTCTCTCTTGCCATGAAGTTCTTCCTGGGAGACAGAGGGGGCAACTGCTCTGTAGCTTATGGTTTCCTGTCCATACACTTGTCATTCCTACCTCTCTAGCCCCATAACCACCCCTTATCCGCAATCATCAAAGTGAAGGCATTCACAATACAGGGCCATGTCTACACCAGCCTTTTTTCCCAGGGTTGTCTCGAGGTCATCCCTGTGCATCTAAATGATACACAGGTAATCCCGGGGTCAACCAGGGATGATCTAGAGATGACCCCGGGACAACTGAAACTGGGGATGTTCTGGTTTTTCCGCAGACCCGGGACAACCCCGAGGACCGCGACCTCAAATGGTCACACAGCTGCATGGGGTGGCTCCATGCCCATGTGGGGGACAGCAATTTCACCATCCCTGGGGGGGGGGGTTCCTTACTGTTTCACTGAGCGTGACAGGGCTCCTCTTCACAAAAAAGAAAAAGGCACCCGCGAGGTCCCTATCCCCTTCGAGACGTCGCATAGCCTTATACATGCCAGGGAGGGTCGTGGAAGCAGGTAAGTCCTTGATCCTCCCACTACACCCTTAAGTGTAGATGAGCCCCAGCCCTTATCCATAGAAAGCATCATTGTATAGCACATGTATGAAATGAAAAGGAATGTCTAAACTGAGAGGCAAATATTTTTCTGTTACAATCAGCTCTCTTCCTTGCTGTGCCTAGATATATGCTTGCAACTACAGAATGTTGAGGCCATGGAGAGCCAGCAAGCCAGCCTATCACCTCCAGGAGCCTGTCAAAACAACAACATGGAGAGCACAAAACACACTTCAGCAGTGTTACAGGGGATGTTGAAATTCCTTGCCTCCTCCTCCTTCGGTAAAGCAGCCAGCTTGAAAGAATAAGACAAACGTTTTTGGACAAATTCCACCATACTCCAGACACTCACGAAACCAGTGAGACTTAAGACCACAACCCAGAATATCGCAAGCTTTTCCAGGCATGGCAGACCATTTGTGGTGGGTGGACTTGAGCACTTGATTTGAAATGGGCCCTCTAAAAATGGATTAATTTGGAAGGTGGATGCCTGAAATCAATCAATCTTACAGAGGGCTCAGTCTAAATGTATCATGCTCTCCATTACATCATCTGAATACAATGGAGCCTAGAAGCCCTTCCTGCTGTCTCGCTGCTAAATGCTACTCACCCGAGGCAGAGAGTAGCAGCACCAGAGATGGCACAAGGGCTAAAGAGGAATTTGACACTGCTGTACATATGCAGTACATCCAAGATGCTCAAGCATCCTGCGAAGTGTAGTTTGCATGATGCCCGAGCACAGACATGCTACCATATGCAGCAATCCTCACTAGACCCAACTCATTCCACACCCTCCAGTATTTTAGAAATAAAAAATACGGACATGCTTCTGGTTCCCCAGTTCTCTCAGCAATAATCACTCCTCAGGTCTACCCCCTCATGTTCCTCCACTGCTTAAGGCTCTACTCCACCTGAAGTATTTATTTATTTATTTATCTATTTATTGCATTTCTATACCACCCAATTTATTTGTAACAGCTTGCATTTCACTAATTTAAAGCTTGCTTTGGGTCTAAGTTACTTGAAAGACTGCCTTCTCCTGTACCAGCCTGCCTGAATTTTGAGGTCATAAACAGAGGGCCTGCTTACTTATCCAGATAAGCTGGGGAGTACAAAGAAGAGGGCCTTTTCACTGGTGGCCCCTTCTGAAATCAGCTTTCATCAGGTCTCTTCTTTGCAGGTCTTCAGGAAAGCTCTGAAGTGCCACCTCTAGGTTGCAGGTTTTATTGGTGTAATCTGTTTTTATAGTGTTTTGTAGTATTTTATTGCATGGGCTTTTTTTTTATCCTGTACACTGCCTTGAGAGTGTTTTACCTTTAAAGGTGGCATAAAAATGTTTTTAAAATGATAAAAAACAAGAGTGTGAGGTTTCTTTTGAATAAATACGTTCTGAATATATATATTTTCCAAATGGGTTTGTTTATTTATTTTATTTATTATTGCATTTATATCCTGCCTTTTTTCCTCCAAGGAACCTAAAGCAGTTATCAACAGTTAAGCAACCCGTTTATGAAAAGGTGAGCTGTGTATTTAGTGTCTATGTGCATGCACTGGCATACATTGGTACTAGAAAAAAAAAGACCTCTACAGAGAGGCACAGCACGCTATCCTTGGTCACTGGGTTTACCTGGTCCAAACTTTAAAAATGGGATGTCCAATTTAAATAAGTTATATATCCCCAAATATAGGAGAGCATTTTTCCTGGTCCGGTCCAATGCTTACCCTCTACACATCTAGATGATAGCTATAATATAATTCCAGTTAACAGCAGACATTGTCCTTGCATTCATGGCGAGATGGTGTTTTTTCCAATCTCATCTGAACGCTGATAATTTTTTAAAAAAAAAAATGCATGAAAATTTGTATGCATTTTTGTGTGCATTTCTCCTAATTCACACATATGTGTATGATTTTTCCCAAATATAGTTATTTATCCAAGCAATTTTCAATAAAATATACTTATTTGCATGCACTTACCCAAAATTTACACACCTTTGTATACATTTTGTGACTGGAGAACTCCCTTGCAAAGTTTGGAGAAGTAAACCTTTTGAACGATAAGTGAGTTTTAGTTCATGTTCTGCAGGGGTGGGCAATTTGTGGCCCTCTAGATCGCCTGAACTACAACTCCCATGATCCCTCAGCATTGGCCATTCTGGCTAGAGCTGAGAGGAGTTGTAAGTTAAAACATCTGGAGGACCACAAGTTGTCCACCCCTGACCTGGAGGGACCTTTCTGGAACATTTGGTAGCTTCACAGGTTGAGTGGGGATGAAACATTTCCTAAAGGGGCATACTTTTTGAAAGTTGGAAGAATGGCCTCTGACTTTGATACTCTTTTTCTTTTTACTTGAAACAACGGAAAGCCTCTGCAGTCAGCAGTCAGTTGTCTGCTCGTTAAAACATCACTTTCAAAGTCAGGATGGTTCTGGGAATATAGCTCCATGATGATGTAGCATTGTGTCCCAGCAACATTGTTTTGGGGGGAAATATGGCTGCCCCATCAGTGCAAGTGTTCTTTGCAGAAAGCCTGTAAAGGCCATAAAAATGCACCCTTCACCTTAACTAGAGGATGAGGTGGGAAGATGGATTGGAAGAAGCACTGCTTTGGTTTTGATAGGATTTTACCAAAATGCATGAAGTTCTTTATTTCTGAGTCAAAAAGAACTTGAATTTTTTTAAAAAAAATCAATTGTGGGAGAAACCAGGCTCCCCATCTTCAACATCTATATGACAGGCAGATACAGTAAATCACTGTCCTCTCCAAGTTGGGAATAGCTGTTCCTATTGAAATTGGCTAATGCAGATATGTGAGGATTTTGTTTTAGTTTGTTTTTGATAAGAACTTACAACAACAACAACAACAACCACCAGAGTTCTTCATATTCAGGAAAGATAGAATCTGAGATTTTAAAAATTTAGATGCCGGAGAAAGCAAAATTTACACATTCACCCATCTCTATTAAAGGCCACCAAGGATATTTTATTAAAGCCTCCAACTGTTCATAAATTGTCTCTTCACAGTGATCATGATGGCCAAACTCACAAGATTCTAGAGGTGACTAAAACAGTAGAAGAAAAGGACTGGAGGCTTGGAGCAATTCCACCAGCCAAATTATGGGCTTATATTCACATCCTTGTTAGAAAAACCAAACGTATCATACCAGCCTCCTCCTAAGCCTCCTTAGGACATCAAATGCCTACTTTGGCTTGGCAGAATGTCAAGGGTGGCTCACCAACACCTTTAGCAGGTGTCTGAAGAATGGCAGGTATCTACAGAAGAATCCATGCTTTTTGTGGAGTCCATCTAGTTACCAAGGTTTACATCATAGCATTGACCATGTTACGATATCTGGGGCTTTCCCAACCCTTCTTAGGCAGCCATGGTAAATGACACTCAGCTTTATCTCTTTGATGCAAAGCAGAATCATGTACAAATCACCACCACCATGGTCCTGGCTTCAGCTCAACCCACACAATCCAAATCACACTGTTTCATATCCGAAGAGAAAGTCGCATGGCATAAATTCTGGTATGAGAGCCAAGCCTTAGCTTGAAGGAGCAAGCAAAGTACCCAATGGGAGATGGAAGAAGCTACCTTCCCCACCCTAAATATATTGATCAGTCAGTAGCCAGGTGTAAACAATGAACACGAGTTAATCATCTGTAAAATTTGACTGGAACAAAAGGCAAGCCTGATCCATCCAATGTGAAGAGATGAAATGCAGATACACAACTTGACCTGTTGGCCAAACTGCCAGGGACAAGCTGGGACCCCGAGTGTCCAAATTCAAATGCAGATTTGGAGGGTGTATTCTCCAGCTCAGGGTTGCTAAGACCAGTGGCTTAATTAGAGCCATGTTGGCCCAAGTCATTATGCTGCTTGAGGAAGAACAACAAATGGTGACCCCCACATCAAATCAAGATGACCATGTTATTTTGGTACCTGTGGCAGCCACTTCACTCTGCTTAATGGTAGGGCTGGCCAGCCCTTGTTAGACCTTGAAGCACAGTACGTAGAAGGTCCCACTCTGTTGGACAGGAAAATATATTCACTGTACACCTAGCCCAACCAATCCAGAGACTTCATTTGGCCAAACACAGAGGCTAAGATTGCACACCCCTGTCCCTCTCTGCGCCTGAAAAGAACTCTGAGGGGAAGCACATTCAATAACTCACCAGTCTAGATCCCAAGTTCAGATCCTCGTGTTTCTTTCATGTTCAAGCCCCGGAGTTCCTAACAGAAATAATATAAGTCATTATTCGTTTGCAAAGCAGCATTTGTAGTTTGCTGGATGAGACTGCAATTCTGTGTACACTTACCTGGAAGTAAGTACCATTGAATGCAATGGAACTTATCTCTGAGTAGACATTATAGGACTTTGCAGTCCATCAGCTTAATTCTTCTATCACGAGCAGTTCCTAATGTGCCTCAATCTCCCTCCCATTTTTAAGTCGTTAAGGGTGCAATCCGATGCATGTTTAGACAGAAAAAAAAAATCCTGTGACCCAGAATTCTCCTGCCAGCCATGATAGGAGTTGTAGGACTTCTTTTGGTTTAAACATGAATAGGATTGCACCTTAACTTGGTGTAAAAACAATGATATTTATCATATGTGTTTAAAAAATCAGTTTTTGCTTAGTCACGGATTATACAGAGTTGTACTTTCAACCATAAATCAAGATTCCAAAGTGTTGCAATGTTATTACCAGATCATGTACTTCCTGGGCCTTTAATCTGGATCTTCTAAGAGACGGAATTTGCAGGGACTTTGAGAAGATGCCGAATGCCGAATGAGTTTGGGACAACAGCATGGAAGCATATTAGAAAGTTTTGATTGGGAGGGGTAGGAATAAATAATTATATATGATTTTTTTTAAAAAAACCTAGCAATACTCCAGCAAGTCATGCAGCTCCAGATGGACTCCAAAATGTGCTGTCGGCGTCCAGTGATAAGTCCTATGGGACCTGGAGTTCTTTGCTTTGAGGAATGACACAACTAAATGGGGGACCGAGGATTTGCTTTTGTAAATGCAAGATTTTCCTGCCCTTGATCATGCTCATCCGAAGTAAGCGTGACACGTTCTGTTTTCAGTGCTGATCAGCTCCCCACCCCCACCCCCCCGCCCAGTACCAAAATTATCAAATAAGTTTTAGCATTCCTGGTGCACTGCAATCACGTAGATCTTGCTAAACCATCTGGGAAGCAATTCCTCCCACCCACACTGCCGTGCTCCCTGCAGGCTGGCACGGAGCTTCAGCCAGCTGGCAGGCTAGGCACATTACCCAAGCACACTCCACACCAGCTGGCCAGAAGAAGCTGCACATGCCAAGGCTGGCTGGCAAGGCTCCTACTCCAGTCTCCCAGCCTTTCTAACTTCTGCTTCAGTCCGACTCCCTCCCAACCATTTTTTTGTTCTAGGATGGATCGTGTTCGACTTTCTTTAAAGGCAGTGGAGGCTGGTGACTCCTCTTTCAGTGGGGTGGTGAATCTGCTCTGAGTTTCAGGCAGGACTCTAAAGGAGCTGCCCATGGTGCTGAACCCATTTTGGGGATAGGGTTCAGAAATATGGAAAGCTCCTTTGGAGTTCTGACTGAAACCCAGAGCGGATTCACTGCCCCACTGAAAGAGGGGCCACCAGCCTCCACTGCTTCAAGGACTTCTTGCCTTCTGTCTTGCTATAGTGTCCACTCAGCCACCCAAATCCATTTGTCTCTTCCCCAATGTCAATGAACATTTCCATCACTGGAAGCCTCCTCTCTCAGCAATCCTCTTCTCCCTCTAGCACAGGGCTCTCTTCTCTGCAACTATCCATATAGCCCCACTAAAGTAGCCTCTGCATCTGATTGATTTTTCTTTTCAATTCCCCCTTTTCACACCAAAAATATTTCTCCCTGGAGAGAATGGACTAACAATGAGCTGATGGTGGTAGGCTGCATAGTGTTTTCTTCCAACGTACAAAATATATACCAGCCACATCAGGCGTGGAATATGTGTGCCTCTATTATTCGCACCTAAAATATCCTTCCCTTTTGCCATGTATGTGCATGTGCTTAAAAAGACAAGCCATGATGTACATAAATGCATGCACTTTTAAAGAGACATGGTATCTTGTACTTGGGTACCTGCATCCAAATGCAAACTATTGCATGAGAATTTATCCCATGCTTTTCTTTCTAACACACAGGTTCTTTTTCATAGGGTGGGTGGGGTGGCTTATGAATCTGGTAGTTCCATGTGGGATGTGGGGGGAAAGCTCTTTTTATTGGAGTGGTAGCCATTGCCAAATTGCTAAGACTGGATATATCTGAATGTGCAGGCAGACATACATTTTCCTACATGGGGTCTGAAAGATGTGCATTATCAATCACCAATCACCATTTGTAAATTTCATTTTTGTCCATCCTTTAAAATGACATCTTTCTTCCTCCCTACTACTCTCTTAGGATCTGATAGAATAGAGTGACCAGATAAAATCCAGGTCAGGGCTCATGTAACTTTAACAGTTGTAGAGCAAATGGAATTTCAGCCAGTGTCATTTGTATGCAATTAGTTCCTGGTGAAATTCCCTCTTCATCACAACAGTTAAAGTTGCAGGGGCCCTGCCTTCTTTTGTATATGGTCACTCTAGTATAGTGCCTGCACCTTTAACTGTTGTGATGAAGAGGGAATTTCACCAGGAACTAATTGCATACAAATGACTCTGGCTGAAATTCCCTTTTCTCTACAACTGTTAAAGTTACATGAGCCCTGACCTGGATTTTATCTGGTCAGCCTATGATAGAATACATCCATCCCCAGGGGGGTTCCCTCTCACCGGTTCCCAAAGCAGCTCAGCTTGGGGATTTAATTGCCTTTCTAGGGCCTAGTTAGGAGTGAAAACCTCCCAGCTCATCTTAAGATAAGACTCTATAAGAAAAGGGTGAGCCTATCTACACACGCAAGATAAAACACTTTGAAAATGTTTTGAAAACCATATATGGAGTGTGTCCTGGGCCCCAACAGTTCTCAAACTTATTATAAACCATTTTAAACCAGTAGTGTAGATAAGCTCGGTGACATAACTATGAGAGAGGCCCATTCAGGGTATGAGGCCTACTCTTGTCAGCTAAAGCCTGCTAAAATCTATTCAATATGTTAGGCAACACAGATCTTTTAGCAGCATTTTGGAACTCAGTGAAGTCCATATTTCTGCTCTCTAACAAACTCACTACATAATCCTATATTTTTACATTTTGCTGTTACCGGAGATATATCGCTGCTGTGCCATAGGGGCAGCTGCCAAATCCAATGTGTCAATGAGTCTCCAGCCCGTGAGAGAAGGGTGGGGTAACCATATTTGGGGAACCAAAAAAGAGGACACCAACTCGGAGCGGGGTGGGAAAGAGTGCTTTGCACAGCCTCCAGAAAGCACTTCATTCCCCTTGCCATGCTATTGGCAGCTGCCATTAGTGTGGCAGTTGTGAATGTCATGCTTTCCAGAGGCCCCAGAAAGCGCACTTTCCCCTCCTCCACTCCAATCAGGGCCTTAAGGACCCCGATTGGAGAGGAGGAGGGGAAAGTATGTCATTCCTGCCCCCCCCACTGCTCCAATGGTGGCCTCTGGAAAGCACGCCATGCCCCCCGCCACACTAATGGCGTTCTTAAAGGGTAAAGTGTGTCATTCTATAGGGTGACCAGACGCCCGGATTTGTCCGGACATATCCGGGAAATGGGGTGCAAATCCGCATCCGGGCAGAAAAACCGTTTTGGGGGGCCAAATCCGGAAATTTAGCCCCCCAAAACGGTGACCAGATGGCCCTGGGGCGAGCTGGGCCAACCGCGAGGCGGCGGGGGCAAACCGGGGCAGCGGGGGGTCACGCGGCGGTGGCGGGAGACTGGCGGCGCGAGGCACCTACCGGCTGGGGCGTCCGTTTCCCTCCGGTGCTCGGAATCTACTGAGAAACAGGCTTCGCGGCCTATCCCTCAGTAGCGCGCCGGGTGATGACGTCATCACTCGGCGCACTGCTGAGAGACAGGCCAAGAAGCCTGTTTCTCAGTAGATTCCAAGCACGGAGGGAAACGGACGCCCCAGCAGCAGCAGGTAAGGAGCGCGTGGGGGGTGGGGGGGCGGCGCGGGTGCTCGCGGTGGGTGGGGGGCGGCGGGGCGGGTGCTCGCGGCGGGGGGGCGGCGCGCAGGTGCGCACGGCTGGTGTGGGGGAGGCACGGGGGCGCGGGGCGGGGGGGGCCGTGCGGGGGCGTGGGGCGGGGGCGCACGGCGGGGGGGCGGCGCGGGGGCGCGGGGCACTTACCTGCTGGGGCTTCCCACCGGTGCTCGGAATCTACTGAGAAACAGGCTTCGCGGCCTATCCCTCAATAGCGCGCTGGGTGATGACGTCATCACTCGGCGCACTGCTGAGAGACAGGCCAAGAAGCCTGTTTCTCAGTAGATTCCAAGCACGGAGGGAAACGGACGCCCCAGCAGCAGCAGGTAAGGAGCGCGTGAGGGGTGGGGGGGCGGCGCGGGTGCTCGCGGTGGGTGGGGGGCGGCGGGGCGGGTGCTCGCGGCGGGGGGGCGGTGCGGGTGCTCGCGGCGGGTGGGGGGGGCCGCGCGGGTGCGTGCGGCGGGGGGGCGGCGCGGGGGCGGAAAGGCTGGTGTGGTGGTTGAGGCATGCGAGGCGGGTGAGGTGCGAGAGGCAGACAAAGCAGGTGTGGTGGGCGAGGTGCAATAGGCAGCTGTGGTGATCCAGGCAGGCGAGGCACGAAAGGTGGGCGCAGTGTGAGCAGGTGAGGTGAGCGAGGCGGGTGTGGTGCAAGAGGCAAGTGAGGCGGGTGCTATGCAAAAGAGGCAGGAGAGGCATTTCCTTGATTAAGGGGCCCTTCAGGCATCAATTGGCTTGGGGGGGGGGGTCAGCCAGGAGCACGTTTGGGCCTCTGGAACTGTGCAGATCACTGCCGCCATTAGCCTGGCTGGCTGGGGAATATCTGTGCATTTGCAGTTGTTCTCCAGCCATGCCAATGGCAGCAGCAATCTGCAGTTTCCAGTGGCCTTAGAAACGTGTGCCCGGCTTGCCCCTCCCCCCCAGGCCAATTGATGCCTAAAGGATCTCTTAATGCAAGCGTTAAGAGACCCTTCAGGCATCAACTGGCTGGGGGGGAGGGCGAGCCGAGCACACGTTTGCTGGGCCTCCTGCGCGCAGATCACCGCCGCCCTCTCTGTCCTGGAAATCTCAAGTCTCACGAGGCTTTCATCGCGCGAGACTTGAGACTTCTGGAAGAGGTGGGGTGTGCGTAGCGCGCCAAACAAGAAAAAGCAGAAGGCAGCAGCAGCAGCACGATCCCAGGGCACAAGAGGCAGGTGAGGCAGGCGAGGCGTGACACGAGAGAGATGGGCGAGAGGCGAGGCAGGAGCGACCCAACAACAGGAACACAAACAGAATGCAAGCTCCATGCCCTAGAAATAAAAATTACTCTTAAACAAAAAAAGGTGTAATCCTATGCATGTTTAGACAGAAAAAAAATCCTACAACTCCTAGAATCCCCTAGCCAGCATGGCTAAACATGACTAAACATGCATAGGGTTGCACCTTAAGTGAGTTTAAAATGTGAAACTCCTCACATGTGTGGAATCATATATACGGTATATATATTTGTTCTAGTATCAGGAATGTAGCAGTTGTCATTGTGGAAGATATACCTGCCATTTGAAGGGAAGCAATGCATTTTTAGATATAAAAGGGACTATAAGACTATGACATTCAGCATCTAAAATTGCTTAACTACACCACTGTAAGCTAGTACCTGATTATGCAGAGAGAGCTGCCCAGCCAATTATGACCAGTAGACTGACTGTTGACATATTCATTGGAGTGCCAGAGACCTTCTTTACCAGTTGCTTCTTCCAAGCTGCCCAGGCAAGGAGACAGAAGTGGTCCTGGAGCAAAAAGGGATGTGAGCAGCCATGTTTGGACTAGTGGCAAGGTAATATGTGGGTATGTAGTGTGGTTTGGCTTGAATTGCTTGCGTCTGGATCTCCTTGGCTCTGAAAGCATCTTTCTAGACTGTATCTGCTGGTTACATGATCCATGTGGTGGGTGTATAGTCCTCCTTGATATGAGGAGTTTGCACTTGCTAGAGAAAGGTGAACAAATGTGAAGAGAAGCATAGGAGCTCTTCTTCTTTTGTGTTCAGTAAACTCAATTGAGCTTACTTCTGAGAAGGATTATGTTCTGCTGTCTAGGCATTCATACAAAGTTAACCAGAATTAACCTGAACTTCACATTGACTATCCATTTGATATTGCTAGTATATTAAATGTCTGAGTTGTGGATTGTGGTGTAGTGGCTAAAGTGTTGGACAGAGATTTGGCAGATCATGGTTCTAGTTCCCACTCAGCTATGGAAGCTCACTGGGTGATTTTGGGCCAGTCACAGACTCTCAGCCCAGCCTACCTCACAGGGTTGTTGTTGTGAGGATAAAATGGAGAAGAAGGGGATTATGTACACTGCTTTAGGTTCCTTTGAGGAAAAATAGCAGGATATAAATGGAATAAATAAAATGTAAACTGTGTAATCTTGTAACTTGTAGTTAGATATTTTGATAGAGGTATAGTTAATACAAGTTTCTACTAAACCCTAACTGAGGCCATATTGTGGGTGCTTATCACCAGTTCTCCCAATAGTGCGTGACACATAAAAATCTGCAAAAGGCTATTTCTGGAGCAAAACCTTTAGCTTATATTACATCTCAAGTGTTACAATGTTTTAAAGAGAGACACTCTTCCTTTCTTAATATTAATTAAATCACACTGAATAGGCTGAGAAAAGATTCCTACAGTGGCTCAATCATTCTTTCTCTCTTCTTTCTCCACCCTTACCTGGGAATAAGTCCTATTACACTCAGTGAGCTTCCTTCTGGTTAGGCCACAATCCTATGCATGTTGGCCGTGGAATGCTGGGAGTTCTAGGATTTGTTTTCTGGCTAGAGGATTGCACCTGTTGTGTACCTTTCTAATCTTTCCTTACCACATATTTCCCATTTTCTGTTTAGTCTAGCACTGGTGTACTCCCTCCTAACCACAGTGTTCTTTAGCTATTTTTTTCTAATCTAGGACCTGTTTTCTTTAGGAAAATGGAAAACAATAGATTTTCTTTTCTGTTGATCAACCACAAAGAAATTTGTACAGCAACTAAAATATATGTTAATTTCAGATACATTGGATGTTTCACTTGTTCTTTATTTCAGTGATTCTAACATTAACATATTACTTAGAACTAGGGGTGTGCATCGGATCGGATCCGATCCACGATCCGAATCCGATCCGACCCAAAATCGGGAAAATCCGATCCGATCCGATCCGATCCGACCAACCTCCGATCCGATCCGATCCGATCCGATGAGGTCCGATCCGGATCGGACGCCATTTTGAATGCTTTTTCCCATAGCCAAGTATTGTTTTACAAAAACGCCTATACCTTTTTCATTTTTAAAGATAGAAGGATGAAACTTGGGGACATTGTAGACTGGTTAGGGATAGTTATCTGTGAGAAATTTCAGAAAGATTGGTGCATGCGTTTTGTGGCAATTAATTTTTTAATAAATACCCAGGAATGCTTATAACTTTGTCATTTTTAAAGTTACAAACATGAAACTTTGCCACATTGTAGGAGGTACCTTGGGACCTATGTGTGTGAAATTTCAGAAACATAGGTGCTTGCCTTGTGTGGCAATTAATTTTAGAAAAATGGGTAGTAGTGGGGTAAATACAGTTACGCCTCCCATTTTTTTATTTTTTAAGATACAAACAGGAAACTTGGGCACATTACAGGTACCACTTGCCTTGATATGTGAGTGAAATTTCAGAAACATTCGACCTTGCCTTGTGTGGCAATTAAGTTTTGAAACAATGAGGAAAGAAACACCTATAACTTTGTCATTTTTAAAGTTACACACATGAAACTTTGCCACATTGTAGGTGGTACCTTGGGACCTATGTGTGTGAAATTTCAGAAACATAGGTGCTTGCCTTGTGTGGCAATTAATTTTAGAAAAATGGGTAGTAGTGGGGTAAATACAGTTACGCCTCCCATTTTTTTAGTTTTGAAGATACAAACAGGAAACTTGGGCACATTACAGGGAACACTTCACTTGATATGTGTGTAAAATTTCAGAAACATTGGTGCTTGCCTGGTGTGGCAATTAATTTTTGAAACAATGAGGGATTCATTGGACAGCACTTGCCCATAGGGATTCATTGGACAGTACTTTCCCATAGGGAATCATTGCATTGCACTTTCCCATAGGGAATCATTGCATTGCACTTTCCCATAGGGAATCATTGCATTGCACTTTCCCACTGAGAAATACAGTTATGCCTCCCACATTTTTATTTTTGAAGATACAAACAGGAAACTTGGGCACATTGTAGACTGGTTAGGGATAGTTATCTGTGAGAAATTTCAGAAAGATTGGTGCATGCGTTTTGTGGCAATTAATTTTTTAATAAATACCCAGGAATGCCTATAACTTTGTCATTTTTAAAGTTACACACATGAAACTTTGCCACATTGTAGGTGGTACCTTGGGACCTATGTGTGTGAAATTTCAAAAACGTAGGTGCTTGCCTTGTATGGCAATTAATTTTAGAAAAATGGGTAGTAGTGGGGTAAATACAGTTACGCCTCCCATTTTTTTATTTTTTAAGATACAAACAGGAAACATGGGCACATTACAGGGAACACTTCACTTGATAGGTGTGTAAAATTTCCGAAAGCTGGGTCTAGGCATGTGGTGGCAATTAATTTTTGAAACAATGAGGAAAGAAACGCCTATAACTTTTTTATTTTAAAAGTTAGAAGTCTGAACATTGCTCACTTTGTAGATGGGTTAGGGGTAGATATGTGTCAGAAATTTCAGAATGATAGGTCCAGGCATTTGATGGCTATGGAATTTTTAGATTAAATGTTTCAAAAAATGTTCCACAGAGGCCAGGTCTTCCTTTCCTCCCCCTCCCGCTTCCCGCGAAGAAAAGGAAACACTGTCTCGTCTCGATCCCTTTGATCCTTGCTAGTATCCATTACAGGGCTCGTGTCTGCTTGAGTAAAAAGTGAAAGTAGGAAAGCAGACACGAGCCCTGTAATGGATACTAGCAAGGATCAAAGGGATCGAGACGAGAGACACGAGCCCTGTAATGGATACTAGCAAGGATCAAAGGGATCGAGACGAGACAGTGTTTCCTTTTCTTCGCGGGAAATTTTACACACCTATCAAGTGAAGTGTTCCCTGTAATGTGCCCATGTTTCCTGTTTGTATCTTAAAAAATAAAAAAATGGGAGGCGTAACTGTATTTACCCCACTACTACCCATTTTTCTAAAATTAATTGCCATACAAGGCAAGCACCTACGTTTTTGAAATTTCACACACATAGGTCCCAAGGTACCACCTACAATGTGGCAAAGTTTCATGTGTGTAACTTTAAAAATGACAAAGTTATAGGCATTCCTGGGTATTTATTAAAAAATTAATTGCCACAAAACGCATGCACCAATCTTTCTGAAATTTCTCACAGATAACTATCCCTAACCAGTCTACAATGTGCCCAAGTTTCCTGTTTGTATCTTCAAAAATAAAAATGTGGGAGGCATAACTGTATTTCTCAGTGGGAAAGTGCAATGCAATGATTCCCTATGGGAAAGTGCAATGCAATGATTCCCTATGGGAAAGTGCAATGCAATGATTCCCTATGGGAAAGTACTGTCCAATGAATCCCTATGGGCAAGTGCTGTCCAATGAATCCCTCATTGTTTCAAAAATTAATTGCCACACCAGGCAAGCACCAATGTTTCTGAAATTTTACACACATATCAAGTGAAGTGTTCCCTGTAATGTGCCCAAGTTTCCTGTTTGTATCTTCAAAACTAAAAAAATGGGAGGCGTAACTGTATTTACCCCACTACTACCCATTTTTCTAAAATTAATTGCCACACAAGGCAAGCACCTATGTTTCTGAAATTTCACACACATAGGTCCCAAGGTACCACCTACAATGTGGCAAAGTTTCATGTGTGTAACTTTAAAAATGACAAAGTTATAGGTGTTTCTTTCCTCATTGTTTCAAAACTTAATTGCCACACAAGGCAAGGTCCAATGTTTCTGAAATTTCACTCACATATCAAGGCAAGTGGTACCTGTAATGTGCCCAAGTTTCCTGTTTGTATCTTAAAAAATAAAAAAATGGGAGGCGTAACTGTATTTACCCCACTACTACCCATTTTTCTAAAATTAATTGCCACACAAGGCAAGCACCTATGTTTCTGAAATTTCACACACATAGGTCCCAAGGTACCTCCTACAATGTGGCAAAGTTTCATGTTTGTAACTTTAAAAATGACAAAGTTATAAGCATTCCTGGGTATTTATTAAAAAATTAATTGCCACAAAACGCATGCACCAATCTTTCTGAAATTTCTCACAGATAACTATCCCTAACCAGTCTACAATGTCCCCAAGTTTCATCCTTCTATCTTTAAAAATGAAAAAGGTATAGGCGTTTTTGTAAAACAATACTTGGCTATGGGAAAAAGCATTCAAAATGGCGTCCGATCCGGATCGGACATCTGGTCCGATCCGATCCGACCAGCCTCCGATCCGATCCGATCCGATCCGACCCCCCAGGTCCGATTCCGATCCGCTATCCGATCCGATCCGGGGGGTCAGTGCACATCCCTACTTAGAACAGGTTTGTCATAATTATGAGCTGTAGAATCAGACATGTGACCAAGGCCATGTTCAGGTGGGCACCCCCCCTTGGGGGCTGGACATGTTGGTGAGCACACCCCCTTGGGGGCTGAGCATGTTGATAGGCACACCCCCTTGGGGGCTGGGCATGTTGGTGGGCACACCCCCTTGAGGGCGGCCATGTTGTCCTCCTTTTTGGTTTTCAAAATATGGTCACCCTATTCTAGGACATTATTGAAAATTACAGAAAATCCCTCCTGTCACCCAGGATAGAACAAAAATACACCATCAGAAAATGCAAGAGAACAGGCATGCCCCAAGCATCCCTGGAAACACCACCACAGCCCAAACTATCAGGGAGGGTGACAGTGATGATACACACATGCCAAAAACAGCCCAGCAACTCAGCTGTAGCACATACGCTTACATCACCTCTCACAGAATGATGCCACAGCATCACCCACTCCTTCAGTCCCAGCAGCACAGCCAGCAACAATCCGAGTACAGTTGGTTCCCAGATAGACAATGATGTGTCTAAAATCACTTGGCTTTGTCCCCAGGCATCTCTAGTCCTAGGGCATCTCTACAGGCAGGGGGCTGAACACTGTGAATATGCATCCCCACTATATGCACAGTGGCTGTTTGTTCTGTTCCACGTGTCTGGGATACGATTCTGCAAGGTCCAGGTGCTCATGATTGCGAAGCCAGCAGTGACAATAGCTGGATTGGAGTGTCTCATCTTTGCCAACAGAGAATTCATTTGCATGTGGGGGGACAAGTGCCTTCCCTTGTGTGGAGGACAATGCTCCCCACCGTTGGGGGTGGCAAAGGAGTGTTAGAACAATTCAGTTCAGTCAAAAGGTACTACCACACATGGCAAAGAGGGTGGTAGGAACCTTGGGAAACAGTTGCAGCAATTATATATTGCAGAATTTTTATTTATATATTTATTGCATTTATACCCCACCTTTTTTTCTCCAAGGAATCCAAGGCAGTATACATAATGCTCCTCCTCTCCATTTTTTATCCTCACAACAACAACCCTGTGAGATAGGTTGGGCTGAGAGACTGTTACTGGCCCAAAATCACCCAATGGGCTTCCATAGATGAGTAGGGACTAGAATCTGGATCTCTCAACTCTCAGTCCAACACTTTAGCCACTACACCACACTGGCTCTCCAGTACGTGTTCACCCGTCCTTTGCTTACCTGTGTGTGGTGTTCAGTCCAGGCATCCCCAGTTGTTGGAGTGGAGTTTGGAGTTAGAACCCATAGCAAGGTTCCTGATACGATTCTAGGCAGAGAAGATTGATTGATTGATTTTTGCATTTATATCCCACCTTTTTCCTCCAAGGAACCCAAGGCAGCGTACATAATCCTCCTCCTTCTCCTCTCCATTTTATCCTCACAACAACAACCCTGTGAGGTAGGCTGGGCTGAGAGTCTGTGATTGGACAAAGTCATCCAGTGGGTTTCCATGGCTGAGTGGGAACTAGAACCTGGATTTCCTGGCTCACAGTCCAACACTTCAGCCACTCCACCACTATGCGATATTCTCCAAGTCCCCATGTATGTCTTGAGTAGGGATGTATGAGGAATTCATTTCAGTTTGTTTTTGATCAGGATTTAGTCAGTTTGCACCTTCTGGACCTAACACAGACTTGGATGCAATCTGCAGCTGAAGTCCGTACATTTCTGATCTTTCAATGTGATCCACGGACACACAAAAATGACTTCACCAGCATGAATACATATGAATGATGCACATGAAAAAAGCATACTTTTGAAAAGTGTGCATAAATGGGCTTTAATCAATGGAAGAAGAATGTGTGCAATTCAAAGATGCACACAATTGATCCCTACATTTGAATAAATATACACAAAAATATTCACAGATTTTCACACAAAAAGAAAAAAATAGAGAGCTCACACTCTGATATGGGTTTGAGTCAAAACGAGCTTCAAGATGGAATCCAGCCAACTTCAGGGAGCTCAACTTTGGCTGATTCTCACATCCCTACCTTTGGAGATCAGGCTGGTTTTGCTCAGTGCCCCTTCTCCTCATTCCTCCCCACCAGCCTTTCCTTTATAAGGTGTGTGTGTATGTGTGTGTGTGTGTGTGTGTGTGTGTGTGTGTGTGTGTGTAAAAGAGGCCAGAGAGAACTACAGATGTGAGCGCCCGACTGGATTCGGGAGTCTGGAAGACCCCTCCCCTGGCATCTTGGCACAAACATGGCCCACACTCAAGCACTTGCACATGGCCCACACTCAAGCACTTGCAAGGCTGCTAGAGCACTCGGCAGTGGCCCTCCCTTGCACCAAAAGTGTACACTTTGCTGCATCAATGGCAGCTGTAAATGCCCCCATTTACTTAAGGGTAATGGCTGCCAAGCACTCGCCAGGCCAAACCAAGCCTCAGAAGAGGTTCGCGCATCTGACAATCGGGGCTAGACAGCACCGGCAATGGGGTGAGTGTCCGCCAAGGCAGTTCTCCCACCCCTAGAGAGAATAGTGATATGCTGTGGGTGCTACCTTCTGAGTTGTGATCTCCCTGTATGGGACTTATGTAGGGATGGCAAAGAAATCTGTTCAGGTCACACTGACCTACTTTTGCACTTTCAGACTGCTATGCAACCCGAACTTGGTTATCCTTCACAATTCTCCAGATTTTGCAAGGGAGCTGTCCAATCAAAAGAGGTGTGTGTTCGGGAAAATAACTCTCCAAGCTGCATTATGTTAGGAGTATTGCTTGCAAAAATGTGCATATGAGGCAAAATGCATACAAGAATTTATTTATTTATTCATTTATAACATTTCTTGGCCGCCTTTCAGGGCAGAAGACCTCACAAGGTGACTTACAACAATAAAATACACAAAATATTAAAAGCAATAAAATATTAAAAACATTTTTAAAAGCATGCATTAGGAGAAATATGCACAAACATGATCTGGATGCCTTGTTAGGTTTTTTAAAAAAAAATTGGGGGCAGAGGAGGCTGCATGTGGCTTGCAAAGCTACATGTTGCTCACCACTGGATTACATTCTTCACATCCCACTAGTACTACACAGAATGGCCATTGCATATGAACATTCTCTCTTCAATTCACTTTAAACACAATATGCAAACCACTAGCTGATCTAGCTTGTAGTGTGCACAGGTAGGTTTTGACAGCAGAGAATTTGGTGGAAGTTATAATTGTCAGAGAACAATCAGTAGTAGGGGTGGTACAAGGAGCTAGTGTTGGTCATTTTGGATTGAGTTCATGTAACAAAAAGAAGAAACCATCTCAAAGCCCCTTTAAACACTGTAGGTCTAACCCAGCTCCCTAAAACTCATGGAATGATTCCTAAACCATGTTCATCAGGCATTCCTGTTAACAGCTGTGAGCTCATAAAGGTTTGGCTGGTCTGCTGGACTACATATGGTAGCTAATAACCTGATGACCTAGAGATTTCTACCGGCTGCCCTCTGTGAAAGGCACTTGCTGAGTTTTTTGTCCTGTTCCTAAAGAATGTAGTGTATATGTGAATAATATATTATAAGGAAAATAAAAGCCTAACTAGACTTGACAGAGGCAGCCATGTTTGCTATTCACACATCTGCTCCATTCATGTACAAAGCAGGTGGTGGAAATCTAATTTTTAAATCACAAGGAGTTTGCAGGTGGAGGAAGTTCAAACCTGCTCTGCCATATAGTATGTCATGGGAACATTTTGTACTGTTTTCCCCTTTCCCCAGCCCCTATACTTAAAGAAATCAGGGGTAGCATCCAACAGAGTCCCAGCATTAGCATGAATGATGTTGCACTAGTCTAAACCAATGCTTGCGCAATGTAACCAGCACTTGCTATCACAATGGGAGAAACCAATGATTTGCCAATGTAATTTGGTGGCACAGTAGCAAAAGGTCTCCCCTTTTTGCCACTGCACAGCCCAAGTTCAGCATTAAATTTCTGCTCCCTCCCCTCCCCATTGTTCAAGCAAGTGCTAGTTATGTTATGCAAGCAATGGAGCAGTGTAAGATCATTAGCACCACCACTGGGACAACGTTAGATACTATCTTAGGGTTGAAGCACAGAGTGGTAAAGTGGGGAATGGGAATCAACTCCCTCACTTCATAGGCGTGCGCAGCACATTTCATTAGAGTGAGCACCCAGGGATTTTTTTTAAAAGGTGAACATTTATTGAATACTCAATCATAAAGGACATTATTTTTATTCATTTATTTATTAAACACTGTACATACTGGTGCCCTACTCCGTGTTCATCTTGCCTGACTGGGGGGGGGGGGGGCGAGCTATTGCAGGTGTGGAGGGTAAATGAAGAGATGCTCCTCAAGCCCCAGCATTGGTGGGGCTTTGTAGTGACATTGGCCAGAGGAGGAGCTTAGGAGGCGATATTAGTCTTCAGGGTCACTCCTCCTGGCCTGGCTCCCTACAGAGGGGCTCCCTGCAGAGTAATTCCTTTTTGCTCCTCAGGGCAATGGTACACTGTTGGGGGACCATTCCTGCTACATCTGGAACCCTACTCAATGCTCCCTAATTTGGCGCTTATTGCTTGAGACACTAGGATGTGCCTGGGCACACCTATGCCTCACTTGCACATCCCTTTTGATGTAAACATTATACATACCTTTTTCTTGGTATATGGATGTTGCAGATAGGCAAACAAATAAACAAACAAACATGGCTTCCCAGTAAAATCTACTTTGTCCCTAAGCTATAGAATTTGAAAGGATGTCAAGGATCAACATGTCCAGTCATTTGCCTATAACCAAATCTTAAATGAAGCATTTTTGCCAAGGGGGAAAAATCCTCTTTCAATTGTATGTCTAGGAACTATGGGATTCTGAATCCAGGTCTTAAGTCTTTGGTTTTCTTCCCTTTCAAATTATTTGTCTTCCAAGGCACTAGACATACATAGGATTTAATAAACTGTATTCATGGTAACATACAATTTTAGAGTTGGCAGGAGTCCTGGAGGTAATTTAGTCTAACCCCTCTGCTCAATGTAGGATGTTCCTACTGATTATCCTAAGAAATCAGTCCATAATAAACTCAGAGTAAAATTATAATAGTAATAGATTCCTGAGAAATAATTAGGGATGTGCAGCAGATTGGATCCAATCCACAATCCGAACCCGTTCCGCCCAAAAATCAGATAAAAACGATCCGATCTGATCCGCCAACCATCCGATCTGATCTGATCCGATCCAAAGGGACCTGATCCAGATCGAAAAAAAAGGAAAATCAGACGCCATTTTGAATGCATTTCCCCATAGCCTAGTATTGTGTTACACAAACGCCTATAACCTTTTCATTTTTAAAGATAGAAGGATGAAACTTGGGCACTTTGTAGATGGGTTAGATTAAAAGTTACAAAAGTTTTTTGTAATTTTTTAGATTAAAAGTTACAAAAGTTTTTCCATAGAGGCTTGGGCTATCAATTGCACCCTGCTCCCCCGCCTCCCCCTCCCTCTTTTATCTGTCAAAACTCCGTGTTGTTGTAACTTTTAATCTAAAAAATTCATAGCCACCAAATGCCTGGACCAATCTTTCTGAAATTTCTGACAGATAACTACCCCTAACCCATCTACAAAGTGAGCAACTTTCAGACGTCTAACTTTTAAAATAAAAAAGTTATAGGCGTTCCCTTCCTATGCTTCTGAAATTTCTCCACATTAGACATGCCACTTTGGTTCACATGTGCCCAAGTTTCCTGTTTGTATCTGTAAAAATAAAAAAGTTGAAGGCATAACTGAATTTACCCCACTACTACCCATTTTTCTAAAATTAATTGCCACACAAGGCAAGCACCTATGTTTCTGAAATTTCACACACATGAGTCCCAACATACCACCTGCAATGTGGCAAAGTTTCATGTGTGGAACATTAAAAATGAAAAAGTTATAGTCATTCCTGGTTCGTTATTAAAAAATTAATTACCACAAAATGCCTGCACCAATCTTTCTGAAATTTCTCACAGATAACTACCCCTAACCCATTTACAAAATGGCCAAGTTTCATCCTTCTATCTTTAAAAATGAAAAAGCTATAGGCGTATTGTATTGTAACACAATACTAGGCTATGGGGAAATGCATTCAAAATGGCGTCCAATCCAAAAATCGGACATCCGATTTTCGGATCAGAATCTGATCCGATCTGATCTGCCTAACCTCCGATCCGATCCAGTCCACCAGGTCCGATTCCGATCCGCGATCCGATCTGATCCGAGGGGTCAGTGCACATCCCTAGAAATAATGGGTGTAGAAATAGCTCGATCAGAATTTCTTCAGAAGTATATTGAAAGAGAAAGGGTCTAAAAGCTACTCTGATACAGACAATAACTTGGATATTTTCTAACTAACACAGAAAATTAAAGTTTTCTATGCACTTCCTTAGACTGAATCTCCACTGAACAAAATTGACATACTTTTGAGTAAGAATACATAAAGATCAGTCTGCATGTCTTTCCAGTTCAATTGACAAGATTGAGGCGAAGGAAGACATACTACCAATCTAGCCTAGATCTTTTGTTTACAGAAGTCAATACGATTGATGCTTCCAAACAGACAAGATGTGTCTAAATCATTTGCTATGGTCCATCTCTTTTTTAGAAAGATCTCTAATATCTCAAAAAAAATTCCACAAAAAACTATTAAATAACCTGGGTTAGGTCATTTTCCCACAGTTGAATCCCACCTAGTTTGGTGCATTCCCCCAAATCAATATGTTTGCAAGACAGTGTTTTCAACACTGCTCCTACAGAACACGTGATGTAACCCACATCCAATGCATTTTTTAAATCCTCCATTTTCAGCAGTCTTCCTTCTAGAGGTAGTCTTGTATCTAACCCTGTCCCACTTATCTCAATCTAAACTATCTCAGAGCAAAATGTAGGACTGCATAGCAGGCATAATAAAATAGCTCGCCAGGCTGACAACTCTTTCATCTCCACAGATGGACATCTTTAGATACAAGGCTAGAACTGCCATTAAGGGAATTCATCTACTAAGGCCACGTAAAGTACATTAACCACATATCTGTGCATCCTACTCTGAAAGACCTTGAGTAAAGAAGTTTAACAGTACCCTAGTCATTCTGTACTCCATCGCATCTAGAGCCAGGATAGAACTAAAAGTTGTAGCAAATGTGTGTTTCCTAAACATCCAATCACCACTTAAAATGGATGCAGAGGTTGGTGAAGGATTTCCAGGGGGAGATAAGGTGGGTGGTGCTTAATCCTTCACATTCTGGCTGGTTCTCCCCTGCAAAAGCTGGCCACAGGCCATTTTTACCCACAGTTGAACTACCTCCAGCCAACAGAGGGGGGCAAACTATCTTTAAAACAAAAACAAAAAGTCAAAGTGGCATTTTCCTGGTAAATTTGCATGCAGAGAAAGGGTTAAGCACTCCCTTTCTTCCTCCCCTACATTCCTAAACATGTTGATGAAGCAGAAAACCCTGTTTGGCTGCACTCTGACACATTGCCTCCAGCGTGTTGTGGCTATGTGTGTACTCCTCACACTTGAACGTTTACTGTGGGGAACTGGCATGACACCAGTGTAGCCCAGACAAATAGGATTACAGAAGATATGACGGCTGTGTACAGTACGAAATGACCCTTGGAAATGTCTCCCCCAGGTCCAACCAAGCTCTTTATGGCTGCAGCTTAGGTGGCCACATACTCTACTTGACAGAGGACAGTCTTTTGAAGTGCTGCCCAGTCCAACTCCAGTTTAGAGATAGAGATCCATGAGAAGGGACAGCTGGGCCTTGTGGTGGCCCATCCACAGCACCTGGGCAGCAAACTGAGCAGGCACATGACTTCCCTCTCTGTGGTGAGATGTCAATTATAGTGATTATTTCTAAATTTGCTTCTATAAATTAGCAGGTGCATACTTTATGTCAAGCTCTGCCCTCTCTTTCGGTGATGCATTTCCTCTTTTTGGGAAAGGCGTAATTGACTGCCCTAGCTGCAGCTTGGGCCTACTTATAGGGTGACCAGATTGCCCAGTCCTAACTGGGAAACCTGGGGCGATCCGGGCTGACCGGGAGGCGGCGGGAGCAAACCGGGGCTGCGGGGGGGGTCACGCGGCGGCAAGCTGCAGCTGACCCGGTAGGTCCGGGCTGGGTTTTTGGGGGGATGGGTGGCTTGGTGGTGCGGTTTTGGGGGGGCCCCCCGCCACCACCTGCCAGGGCGTCCGCTTTCCTCCAGTGCTCGAATCTACTGGCGCGCTACTGAGGGACAGGCCACGAAGCCTGTTTCTCAGTAGATTCGAACACCGGAGGGAAGCGTCCGCCCCTGCAGGTAAGGAGCACGAAGCGGGAGGCGGGAAGTAGGAGGGCTCCCCCACTTACCTGCTGGGGCGGCTGTTTCCCTCCGGTGCTCAAATCTACTGAGAAACAGGCTTCGCGGCCTGTCCCTCAGTAGCGCACCAGGCCGCGAAGCCTGTTTCTCAGTAGATTTGAGCACCGGAGGGAAGCGGCCTCCCTGGCAGGTAAGTGGGGGGGCCCCTCCCACGTCATGCTTCTTACCTGCCGGACCGTCTGCTGCCATCCGCTGGTGCCCATGGGTGGCAGCGGATGGCCCCAGGAGGTAAGCCCCCTCCCCCCTCGCTGTGTTTTGGGGGGGGGGGCTTGGTGGTCGTGGGGTTTGTTTCGGATGGGGGGTGGCGAGGGGTTCAGATCTGCTTGTTGGCCACATGGTGGGTGGCCTTTTAAAAAAAGTATTTTATGTTTTTGGGGGGGCACGCCCCTTTTGGGCGGCCGTTTTGGGTGGCCATTTTGGACCGGGATTTTGGGTTCCAAAATCTGGTCACCCTAGCCTAGTATTGTTTCCCGTACTGTCCACAGTGATGTTACCTTACTGGTGTTACATTGTTTCCATATTTCATGAACATTCCATATACAGTAGGCATTTCATACAATCAAACAAGCCAAAGTGGCTTGTTTTAATCCTTGGTGTGTGCCGGTGTGTGCTGGCCACCATTTCCTAATTACCCACCTGGGCACAGCTTGTTGTGTTGTCTGAACCGATGAAGTATGACTGGTTTGAGAGGGAAAGAACTCTCAAATAAATAATGCTACAACAGTCCATGGATAATTTGAGTGTTGTTTTCCCACTTAAACAAGCCATGCCACCTGGGTATGGATGACATGACAAGCCGTGCCTAGACAGGTAATTAAGGAAATGGCGCCTGGCACATGCTGGCATGTGCCAGGGATTAAAACAAACCACATTGATTAATTTTGATCATGCAAACTGGATTATTGTTGGCTAGGTTAGACTAGATAACAGTCATATCCTATCCAGTGTAATCTGTTATCTTATAAAAATGTTTGAAACTTGTATTTCCATCACTTGTCATATGAGTAGGTAAGGTTCATTCAATTCCAGCCATCCCTGATCCAAAACAATGTGCACATAGCAGCTGGGGCCTAGATAAAAGAAGCTGATCAGCTGTTCGGTGGGAAAAAAGGGAAACATGCAGACTGGATCCAGATAGCCTGTTTCCCAGCAAAACCAGTTTGCTGGATGCCAGCTTAATTTCCCTAGATTAAGCTCATGTTTTACCAGTGACCCTGGTAGCTGTATCTGGCATGCAAATTGCCCATGTGTTTGGGCATACAATTCTCTACCTTTCTAAGGATATGCATGTGGAAGCTTCTGTGTGCATGTAGCCCCTACCTGATTTAGACAATAGATTTCATGAAAGAGCCCTCACAACCTCTGGACATGCAGTCCCTTAGCCATGAAGTACTGCCCATCCAGGAGAGCCCCAGATGGTGTACATGATTAAAGCTATATTTTACTTGATCACCTAGATAATTATGAACATGGAGGATTTTCATATATTTTCTGGCAAAGAAGACTGAACATCATAAAATTATTTATAAAAACAACAGTGTGGGGAATTATTCGCTCTCAGCAGGGACTTCATCTTACCCTGATTTCTGTCCCAGAAGGGCCCTAATTTGAGAGATCTGAGCACATCTGTATAGATGCGTACAAAGCTTCAAATGGAGGGGATTATGACAAACAGTTCACAAAGCAAGTGGAAAGCTATATATAAAATTATATTTACTTCTCATTTCAGATGGAGCCCAAGACAAAAGGCATATAGGTAAACACAGCTGCAACATTTTTAGGCGTATAATCAAACGCAGAAAAAATATTGGAAAACTATGTTAATTATTGTAATTAAATTGTGAACAGTATTGATAGCAAAATATCTTTATAAAACCTATCAAATCAAAAGAAACCACATCACATGTGGGAATGCATTCTGGTGACAAGATGTACTAGGATAAAAGGATTAGCCTCTCTCTTCCTCCACCACCACTACCACCCTCCCCAAGCAAGAAATTAGCGTGGTAAGATAATGATACATACAGTGGAAGCTGGAGGTGGAAAATTCTAGACTCATTTCTGGTTCATTGCTCTTTCCCAATCACAACTTCTGAAGAAAAATGACAACTTACATAAAGTATAAACTTTTATTTCTTCACATCTAGATTAACTCCATGAAGTCTAGGGATATATTTAAAGGAATTCACCAGGCAAGCATTACATCTCTGTCTAACCCAACCTAGACATCAGTATTTGCACTACCTGAATTTCAGTTCCCAATGGCTGAATAATTATTCTGTTGTATACTTGAGAATAATTTCCCCAAACTAACAAGCCTTCACCCTGTGCCTAAACTATGGTGGCCACTTAAGAATCACCAAAAAACAGGACAAAAGAGGATACCAATCTGCATACAATTTGCATGCCAATGTATATTCTACTTCTTAAGGTACCTTCTCCAATCGGAGGGTGGCTATCTTTACAGTGGGTTTTTTTATGCCGCCGCTCTAAATAATTGTATAGAAGTACAGCTATACCATTCCCTTATGATGCTCATCTTCTTTCCACTGATCTTTTCCCTTCAGTTTTCCCTTGTATAATAATTTGGACTATGGTGTATTTTTCTCCTCAGTTAATATGACCAAGATATTGTAATTTTCTTCTTTTGATGGTATTTATTAATTCTGTTTGTTTGCTTACCCTGTGCAGCACATCCTCATTTGTTACTCAGTCAGTTCCACAGCTACACATTTTTAAAAAAAATATTATTACAATTGAAATAGACGTATAGTACATCTCACCACAGTGTGAAAGTCCATAACTATGGGTTGTCCCTGCCTGTTCAGTCTGCTGTCCATGACCTGTCCATGGGGTGGGCAAGCTAATATTTTGTTATTGTTGTTGTTGTTGCTTTAAGCCAGTATTGGACAGGGCAGTCCTTTTTAAATAATGGACACCTTTAAAGGGGATGGTTCTCTGGCAGCCCTTCAAATAGAGGACTGTCTTTGTAAAAGAGGAGACATAGCCACTCTAAATACTATTAATAAGGTGGCCTGTCAATCTTTCTTAGGTGGCTGACTACAAAGCTGTGGTAACACCACTGAGAACAGATTTACTCTTATTTCCTAACAAGTAGGGCCTCAGAGCAAGAGCTGTGTAGCAAGGCCTTCAAACAAGGTCTCCTCAGAGAACAGAGAGATTCATTTGCGAAGAGACATTCCCATAGATCCATTCTGCTGCCGAGGGTTCTCTTTTGTATATTGTGGACTCCCTGCTTTACTAAGATTTTTGTGGGAAGTGAAATTTTAATCAAAATATTGTCCCTTTTTAAGCTTAGTAAATTTGAATCTCAGCACTGAACCTTCTTAGATGTGTGAAAGAGAATCATATGCATCGCATGAAATTGGCCCACGTGTTGAGGGAAAGCACCCAAAGTGATTCTACTTTTAGTAGGGCACTGGAATGTGCCGCCTACAGTGAAATCACATGGAATGCAACAGATAGCACTCAAATAATTTTAGCTCACATAATAACAAAACTACAGACATAATGACTAGATTGAGAATTTGATTATATATTTGGCGAGGGCCAGGCCCATTCACTCTTCATTCTTTTGGGCTATCTCAGTGTTTTGTCTGGATATACAGAAAGGGAATGCAGGTGGAGAAGAGCTAGACAAAATACCACAAAATGATACAGCCTTACAATTCATTCCCATAAATTGGTGCTTCCAGGCATTCAGGTGGAAGGTGTCATAGGCCCAGGTGGAGGAAAGCACCTGGCTCAGTCCCAAAGTATGGAAAAGGATGGGGTCACAAGGTGGTATTCCTCAGAATTTCTGCCCTGTGCTATAACAATGTGCTGCAATTTTGTTAGGCTGGATCCAGAATCTACCTTCTGCAAATGGAAGGGCTCCTTCCATTTGTGAAAGGGATTGAGATCCAGCAGAAGCTCTTGCTGGAGGAAGGGGGTATTTTTTAGGGATGTGCACGGACCCCCTGGATCGGATCAGAACCCAGATTGGGACCTCCGAGATTGTCCTGGATCGGCCAGGACAAAATCTGAGGTCCCTCAGATCGGATCGGATCCGAACCCAATCCGAAAATTGGAGGTCCGATTTTTGGATCAGCCGCCATTTTCGGCATAGGCTTGCATTGGGGGAAATAAAACTTTCCCCCAATGCAGTCTATGGGGAAAATGGTGGTGGGGTGAGAGGGGGCCTAACTCCCCCCTCCCCCGTCATGCTTCTTACCTGCTGGGGCCATCCACTGGTGCCTGCGGGCACCAGCAGACAGCAGTAGACGGCCCCGGCAGGTAAGCCCCCCCCATGCGCCTTACCTGCCGGGGTGCCCTCTTCCTTCTGCAGCCGTAGATGTACTGAGAACTAGGCCGCGAAGCCTAGCTCTCAGTAGATCTACGGCTGTGGATGGAAGCAGATGGCCCCGGCAGGTAAGCCCCCTCCCCTCACTCGCGTTCCTTAGGAATGCAAGTGGGGGGAGGGGTCCAATCCTCCGATCCAATACGATCTGGATTGAGTCCTTTTCGGATCAGATCAGATTGGACGGCCGATCCAGGTGCTGGGAATCGGGATCGGGATCGGATAATCATATGCAATCCAGGTCGGATCAGGTCCGGATCGTGGATCAGAACCGATCCAGTGCACAACCCTAGTATTTTTGCCGATTCCCCCTTTTCCCTGCAGTCTCCTGCGCTGCATTCTACACTGTTCCAGAGGGTCCTCCAGGCCCAAGATGCAGCTTTTCAGAGGTGCAGAGGACTACACAAGGAAGGAGCAACTGGAGGGAGGGAACACCTCCCCCCACCTTCCACAAGCAGGAACTTTCAGGAACACTGGATCCAACCTATTAAATATTGTTTATTAGATTTTTATCATTCAGTTTACATTAAAATTTCCTGGGTGGATGGCAAAATAAAACTATCAAAATGCATTTCAATAAGAACACATAAATACAACGGGGCCATGGTTCAGTGACAGAGCATCTGCTTTGCATGCAGAAGGTTCCCAGGTTTGATCCCCAGCATCTCCAGAATGGGCAGGAAAAAATCCTAACTGGAACACTGGAGAGCTTCTGCCAGTCAGTTTCAACAATACTGGGCTAGATGGACCAATGATCTGACTCCATATAAGGCAGCTTCCTATGCTGCTAAAAGCTGCAGAAAGCAGTGTGTTAGGAATAGAGTGAATAAGGAATTGAAAGAATTAAAAGTTTGGGATAAATTCATACTGTTTTCATCTGGCACCTAAAAGTTGGGCTGTGCACGGACCCCCCCAATCAGATCCAGATCCAGATCTGTCAGGTCCGGATCAGGCCCGATCTGATCCGACTCGGATCTGGATCCATGCACAGCACTCCCTCCCGTGCTCCCCCCTCCCCCCTCTCCCTGCTTACCTGCTGCCTCCTCCGTGTCATCCTGCCATTGTCCTCTCTCCTCTCTGTGTGCTGCCGCATTTCCCGCTTGCTTTGGGTGATGACATCACCTGCCACGACTGGCAAATGCGGTGCTCTAACCAATTAGAGCGCTTCATTTGCCATTCGCATGGGGTGATGTCATCAACCAACACAAATGGGAAATGCGGCGGCACACAGTGAGAAAAGAGGACGATGGGGGATGACACGGAGGAGGCAGCAGGTAAGCAGGGAGAGTGGGGAAGGGAGGGGGAGAGCGGGAGGGAGTGCTGAGACCAGATCCAAATCGGATCCGGATCACGGATCGGATCGGGCCCAATCCGGGCCCGATCCGATACCGTTCGGATCTAGATCCCGGAGGCCCGGATCAGCCCAATCCAATCCGGATTTGGGATCCGGATCCGGATCCATGCACAGCCCTACCTAAAAGACAAAGGAGAGGGTGCCCCCACTGAGGCCGTTTCTCTGGGCACTGCCTGCCTCATCTCAGAGAATAATGTCAGTATCCAACACTGCTGCATAGACATGACATTAGCAAAGACAAGGACAATCACAAAGACACACATAGGATGCTTTTTCTTTGGTATAAGACTCATTTGTCTTCCACTAGCAAAGACAAAACAAATACATATATCTAAAGAGTGTGCTTCCCTAAAGCACCAGAAGCATTGTAAAATATTTAAAATTTAAAGATTGTGAGATTAATATTTTAAACAAACACAGAACTCTTAATGAAGTATCTAAATTCACAAGGAATGGAATTCAGATCATCAAATGTTAGAAGTAAATTCCAGGTTTAAACCAAAATGTCTGGTAACCATACTTAAATCGGCCGTGTTTCCAGCAATTCTATTTGCTGCAAATCCATCTTGCAGCTAACTGTTTTTGCTTTTCTCACACATCATCAACAAGCATTATCTATTCTCACTATGACTACATTCTGAAGATATTTTAATGTGCCAAACCACCTGCATTCTCACAAACTGTAACACTTGTGCACCACATCATCTCCTGCCATCTCAGTAATGCCCAATCTATACATTATCTTGGCAGCGGTAGATGCAGAAAAAGAAAAAAAAAGTGGGGAAGGTCCACACAGCCAAGTTTCACATTGCGTTGGGAATATTTGACAGATCAGATCATATTCTGTAGTGTTGTTCTAATCACATCAGTGAGGCTTGTGGCACCTTACAGATTTAAATGGCCCTGTTCAGACAACATGCTAAACTATGATGGTTAAACTTGTTGAGATAAACATTATGGCTTAGTATGTCATGTGTTGTGTGGTCCATTCCTAACCATAGTGGCTACATAACCATGGTTTAAACATTCTCACTAACTGTTTGCTGCAAAAGGGTTTCATGGCCTAACCATGGCTTAGTGTATTGTCTTAACAAGCCCAATGTTTATTACGGCATAAGCTTTCATAGAATCATAGAATAGTAGAGTTGGAAGGGGCCTATAAGGCCATCAAGACCAACCCCCTGCTCAATGCAGGAATCTACCTTAAAGCATACCTGACAGATGGTTGTCCAGCTGCCTCTTGAATGCCTCTAATGTGGGAGATCCCATGACCTCCCTAGGTAATTGGTTCCATTGTCGTATTGCTCTAACAGTCAGGAAGTTTTTCCTGATGTCCAGCCGGAATCTGGCTTCCTGTAACTTGAGCCCATTATTCCATGTCCTACATTCTGGGTTGATCAAGAAGAGACCTGGCACTCCTCTGTGTGACAACCTTTCAAGTATTTGAAGAGTACTATCATGTCTCCCCTCAATCTTCTCTTCTCCGGGCTAAACATGCCTAGTTCTTTCAATCTCTCCTCATAGGGCTTTGTTTCCAGACTCCTGATCATCCTCGTTTCCCTCCTCTGAACAAGCTCCAGATTGTCTGCATCCTTCTTGAAGTGTGGTGCCCAGAACTGGATGCAATACTCAACATGGGGCCAAACCAGTGCTGAATAGAGGGGAACCAGTACCTCACACGATTTGGAAGCTATACTTCTATTAATGCAGCCCAAAATAGCATTTGCTTTTTTTGCAACAACATCACACTGTTGGCTCATATTCAGCTTGTGATCTCCAACAATTCCAAGATCCTTCTCGCTTGTCGTATTGTTGAGCCAAGTATCCCCCAACTTGTAACTGTGCATTTGGTTTCTTTTTCCTAGGTGTAGAACTTGGCATTTATCCCTATTAAATTTCATTCTGTTGTTTTCAGCCCAGCATTCCAGTGTATCAAGATCACTTTGGAGTTTGTTTCTGTCTTCCAGGGTATTAGCGGTCCCAACCAATTTTGTGTCATCTGCAAATTTGATAAGCATTCCCTGCACCTCCTCGTCCAAATCATTAATAAAAATGCTGAAGAGCACTGGGCCCAGGACTGAGCCCTGCTGTACCCCACTCGTTACCTCCCCCCAGTGTGAAAAGGTACCATTGATAAGCACTCTTTGAGTCCGATTCTGTAGCCAACTGTGGATCCACCTAATAGTTGTCCACTTTTCACTAGTTTGTTCATCAGAATGTCATGGGGCACTTTGTCAAAAGCTTTGCTGAAGACAAGATATACTATATCCACAGCATTCCCACAGTCCACAAGGGAGGTTACCAGATCAAAAAATGAGATCAGAATAGTCTGACAGGATTTGTTCTTGACAAATCCATGCTGGCTTCTAGTCATCACTGCATTGTTTTCAAGGTGCTTACAGATCAACTTCTTTATAATCTGCTCCAAAATTTTCCCAGAGATGGATGTCAGGCTGACTGGTCTGTAGTTCCCAGGTTCCTCCTTTTTGCCCTTTTTGAAGATAGGGACAACATTAGCCCTCCTCCAGTCAACTGGCACTTCACCCATCTTCCATGATTTCACAAAGATAATAGACAGTGGTTCTGAGAGTTCTTCTGCCAGCTCCTTTATTACTCTAGGATGCAGTTCGTTGGACCCTGGAGATTTGAACTCATTCAAAGAAATTAGGTGTTCCTTGACCATTTGTTTATCAATCTCAAACTGCAATCCTGCCCCATCAGCTTGTACTTCACTTTTTCCAGGGGGTCATAGACCCACTTTTGAGAGAAGACTGAGCCAATGTAGGAATTGAGCACTTTGGCCTTTTCTTTGTCATCTGAATCAATTTGCCATCCTCATGAAGCAGTTAAACCACCATTACTTTCCTCTGTCTTTTACTATTCACTTATCTGAAGAAAGCCTTTTTATTGCTTTTAGCATCCCTCACTAGCCACAGCTCCTTCTCAGTTTTAGCCTTCCTGATACCATTCCGGCACTTCTGTGCTACTTGTTTGTTGTTGTTGTTTAAATTTAATAATCTTTATTGAATTTTCATCCCCTAACAATTCCAAACTAACATAATACTTTATCATTACAAAACTCTTAATTAACCCCCCCTTCTCCTCCCTCCCCTGGCTTGGATTCCTTCTGCTGGTATCCTGAGTTCCATAACTCTTCATGTGCTTCAGGCATCATCTTTTTATTCTCGTCTTTCTTCATATATTCTATATACATTTTCCATTCCGCCTTAAAGGTGTCCCTTTTCTTTTTCCTTTCATAGGTTTTCAGTTTCTGCGACACCTTTTCATTTATCACAATCTCCCATAATTTCCCCCCCACATCTTTCTTGTCAGCATTTTTGCTGTTTTCCATTTAAAAGCAATCAACTGTCTAGCTGCTGCTAGCATATATCCAATTAATGCCTTTTCTTTTAACTCTCTATTTCCGTTATGAAACATATTCAAAAGAGCCAACTCCGGTGATCTATTTATCTTTTGCTCTGTAATCTCTTCCATTTTTTGGAAAACTCTGGCCCCACAGCTTTTTAACCCTCCCGCATACCCACCACATATGCATTTGAGTTCCTTTGGCCTCACACCCTCTCCAACATTTTGTTGTTAAGTTTTTATTTATTTTAGCCAACTTCACTGGTGTCATATACCATTTTTGTGCCAACTTTAAAGCCCCTTCTTTAATTTTTATAGATGTGGTTTGGAAGGGATATCTCCTGAATATCTCTTTCCATTCTTCCTCTTCCATGTCTTTCCCCAGATCTTCCTCCCATATTTGTTTTATTATTACTTTCCCTCTATTCTCAAGCTTCAATAAAATTCTATATATTTGCGTTATTATTCCTTTATCTCCAACTCTATATTTGTCTACTAGCTCCTCCCATTCTGTCAATTCCCTTATTCTTTCCCTTACTATAGTGCCCTTTTTTTATGAATTTACTAATCGGCAACCATGCCATCCATGATATTTTAACCTTTTGTATTTGTTTTTGCCACATCTCTTTTGTTATTGGCTGTTGTTGCTTATAAAAAATTCTAATTTGTGCTGTGTTACTTGTTTGTACTCTTCTTTTGTAGCCTGGCCTTCCTTCCACTTCCTATATGTGTCCTTTTTTATTTTCAGGTCATCTCTAAGTTTTTCGTGGAGCCACACCGGTTTCTTCGTCTATCTTTTTTCCTTGTTGAAATTGTTTGTAATTGTGCCTTTAAAATTTCCTTTTTTAAAAACTCCCACCCATCTTGGACTCCTTTTCCCATTAGGGTCACTTGCCATTGGACCATACTTATCATAGTTCTGAATTTATTAAAATTGGCTTTCCTGAAATTCAGAGTTTGTGTATGGCTACATTCAGCTTTTGCTTCCTTTAAAATCAAGAACTCAAGTATGACGTGGTCACTTTCCCCCAGAGTTTCCGTAACTGTCATTGTATCCACTAAATCATCCCTATTGGTGAGTATCAAGTCAAGAATAGCCGTTCCTCTGGTTCCTTCCTCTACTTTCTGTAGAAGAAAGTTATCAGCCACACATGTCAGGAATTTCTTGGAGGGAGCACTTTTAGCAGAATTTGTCTCCCAACAGATATCAGGGTAATTGAAGTCCCCCATTACTACTACATTGGATTTCCTTGAAACACTGGCAAATTGCTTTTCAAAAGTTTTGTCCTCATCTTCTTCTTGATTGGGTGGTCAGTAGTAGACTTCGACTATCATGCTCCTTTTATTCCTTTCCCCATTTATTTTAATCCAGATGCTCTGCTCGGCAATATCATTTGTTCCCACATGGATGAGAAGAAAAGGATATGTGTCAGCAGGCTTGATGAGCTTTGGCAACCCTTCAGTCACATCTGTAATCTGTGCTAAAGGGAGACAGCATACCTGGCGAGTCCATGGGTCTTTGTGAAATACTTGGGTTTCAATCCCATGCAGCAGGGAGTCTCCAGCAATTTCTGTTGGAAAGGGCTGGTCATCTTGGGCTTTCAAAAGATTTTGTGGTTGACTTTGGTAAGTCTCCAGGGGCACTCACATAGTATTGTATCGCTTGAGTGAGATATTACCTGAAATTCTGGGAATCGACTAAGCCAATGCTCAATGTGTGCCTGCCTGCATATTTAGACTCACTACTGAATTTCATCTAACACAATATTTGAGGTATATTTAGATTAGGGATGGACAGATCTGCCACATTTGGGTTCTCTCAGTATCTCATTTTTCCCAATTTTAAATTTGGTTTGGTCTTGAACTTTGAGAATTTTCATTCACAGTTTGCATGAAAATCATAAGCATTTCACATTTTGCCTATTTTTTGCAAGTGTTTTATCCCTAATATAATGCATATTTGTACATTACTTTCTCTAATATCGGTACATTGCTCTGAGATCCCAATAATATAGGGCAGGATACAAATGTTTTAATAAATAAAAATATACATATTTTGGTACACATTTGTTTCTAAATTGGAGAAAATTGGAAAAATTGGAAAAGAGTGAATTTTGAAGGATAACTGAGTTTCAGGTTCACATAGTGGTTCGAAAGTGCAAAATTAGTTAAGTTCACATTAAACAAGTTTCTCCCCCTTCCCTAGTTTGCATGCTTTTGATTTGTGCAAACCCTATGAGCAATTTCAAGAGAAGCAATGACTTTTAATAGGACTAATAAATGATTGTAAGTGGGTTTTGCTCATCCTTAACTGCCGTGATTGCAAGGCAGTTATTTGCAGGTCCTGCATAGCCCTCCAGATCTTCAGGCAGTGCTTCATATAAGACAGATCACTATGCATGTAAAATGGATATGCAGTAAAGTCTATATTATTTGAGCAAATTTAGATTTCCCATGTGACAGCATTTCATTGAATAAATCCCCCTGTATATTGTATGCATGGTTTATTGCTTTGTCATTTTGCCTCAGACAAAACTATCTCTCACTAAATGAAACCAAGACTGAACAGACTCTGTCTGCTAAAGGAAGTGTTCTGGCCAAAATACAAAAGTGAATAATTAATTGGGGTTTGGGTTTGTGTATGTATATATTGCAGAGAAATAGATCTAATTACAGAGGAACAAAACAAAACAAAAATAGCAATAACTTCATGAGCATCCTTGGATCACATGAAGATCTTTCCACATTTGACTCTAATTTCTTTGGGCACTTAGCATTTCCAATGGGTCATTACTTGGCCAATGAAGACATTTGGAAGAGCTGCTCATTTAAGCATTAAATAATTCGCATCCAGGCATTGTCTTTTACCTTCCTTCATGAACTGCAGAGTGAACACAGCATACAATTCATTAACACTGGGATCAAAACCAGGCTCCCTTGCTTCCAAAACAAATTATCAGTCATGGAGCCAAGAACACTGTTAAAGTAGGTTAAGCCAACGTAGTCTCTGTTTTTATTAAACTTCCACAGTGTTTAGACTTAGTCAGTCACCACGGACATAGCCCTTTCTGTGATATTTCTTAATATACGCTGCCTTCCCCTTCAGAGCCATTAAAAGCTTAGACTGTCATTCCTGTGTTTTTGGAGTCTGAGATGTCTATCCCTTTCTTGCTGCAAAGACATATGCAATGACATCACACTTGGAAGGCTACATGGCAAAAGCTGGGCCCAATTAAAGTGTGCACATGTGTGTTGGTACATGTTTGCTTTTTCAAGATTCAGTGCCTTGTTCAGTTATTTGCTTGATGTATCCCATGGCTCCACTTGAGAGCGATTTGCTCTCAAACTAAAAATCTAACGTAAAGAATATCATAATAAGCGGGAGTGTCACTCATCTCTCTCCTAGGTAAATCATTTGTCTAATCTGAGCTGAGAGAGGATGCAAGTAACTGAAGAAGATAAAACATTATCTTCAAAAGTGGTGATGTGCAGCCAAGATGAGTGAAGATTTTGTTTGGTTTATTTTTTTATAAGAACTTCCCAAAATTTGCATTTTTTTCCACAAATGGAATGGAGAACTTGAGATTGTAGTTAAAACCTGAATGTGTAAGAAACCAAAATGGGCAGATTTATTCAGCCAGCCAGAAATTGAGAGCTTAGCACTTAAAAGTCTGGATTTGAATTTCTGTGTATTCAGTCATGTTTCTGATGCTAAATAAGGGATGCTGCCCCTTTTTCGCCTGACACGCTCATCTTTAATAGCTACATGGTATGGCAGGCAGGTTCTCTCCCTGATGGGAATAGCTCTACTTATTGAATTGGACTGGTGCAAATTGATGAGAATTTTGTTCAATTTGTTGTTAGATAAGAAGAACTTCTCGAAAATTGAAAATTGCTTCCTATAGAAAACAGAAATAGGACTAAGCAGATTTAAAATATCGGAATGTGGGAGAAAACAAATCTGGGAGTTCTGTCCATCCCTGGATTTAAGATTTATTTCCCCATCGATATTAATGGGACTTCAATGTGCCATACATTGGCAGGACCATGCCCAGAATTTCTCCAAATGAGAAGCTTCCATGATATGATAAATCTTGTGAATACTGTTTTTAACAGCTGATGATATTTTAGCATCACCCAAACCCATCCTTTTTCCACTCGTTAAACAGTTAACCTACGTGCCTTATAGCCTGATCCTAAGCAAGTTCATCCAGAAATAAGTCCCATTAATAATAGGACCTACTTCCAGGGAGGGATGGGGAGAAATTTATTTCAATATGAACAAACCTAATTTGCACTTCCTGAACTAATGCATGAACCAGTATGCAATTATCCTTCCATTTTCACACTTCTCCACATTTTGCGATGCAATTCTCTGATCAAAAAATGGGAAGTCTCCACACAAAAATGCATTCTCCAATGAATTGGAGAAATAGCATACAAAAAGGCATATTGGGGAAAATGTTCATAAAGTGTGTATATTATTATTATTATTAATAATAATAATAATAATAATAATAATTTATATCCCTCCTTTTTCCCAGGGCTGGGACTCAAGGCGATTTAAAAGATTAAAACATGTACAATTAAAACATATAAATATAAATTTACAAAAGTGAAAATAGAATTAAACCTGCAGTAAAACTAAAAACATTTTTAAAATTCTAAAAACAGTAACAGATATTTTTTTTTTATTCCAATACACTAACACTGGTCCAGAGTAGTTCCAAAAGCCTGCTGGAATAATTTAAAAAAAAGGTTTTGCCTGCCTCTGAAAGTGTAGCACAGAGGGAGCCAGCCTAGCCTCCCATAGAAGGGAATTCCAGAGCCTTGGAGCAGCCACCGAGAAGGCCCTCTCCCACGTACCCATCAGGCATGCCTGGGATGTTGGTGGGACTGAGAGAAAGGCCTCCCCAGAACATCTCAGGGCACGGGCAGCCCATGCTCTGCGTTATTATATTAGTGAGACAAAATGCATAGACATTTTCATTTGTGTGTGTTTAAAAAAATCCAAACTGATGCGAAAATAGGTTGAGACGCACATATTCTTGGGGAAACAATGAGAACATTATACAAAGTGAAACACCCATATTCGTCCATCCGTACTTCCAGGTCAGTATGCACTGGATCTTTACACCCTTAAGTTGCAATCCTATGTGTGCATACATGGAAGAAAGTCTCATTAAAGTCAGTGGAACTTCCTTCAGAGTAAATATGCCTTGGATTGCTCTGCAGGTGCCCTAATTTTAGAAGAAACTGTTCACCACAATTCAGAGCAATGAGCACATCTATTGCAGTATAAAGGGATATATGTAAAAATGCTTTGAGTTCTGCAGACTTGCAAAAGCATCACTAGGCGAAGCTGCCCGTGTCAGTTTCAAAGGTGCTGGTTGCGTTGCTTCCATTCTGATTCTCGCCAGACGGAAGCATCTCCCTCTTGAGAGGGTACTGCATCCATGCCACGGACCAAGGGCTCTCCTTCCTTCTGTATCACTGCCTATCCAGAGCAGTAAGCAGGGTAATCTGGCGTAATTCTTGCATCTAAAATACATTTTGTTAGAGTGGCTGATCTCCAGTGGAACAGTAGAATAAATGGGCAGCGAGGTTAATGTCAAATGTGCTACTACATTGAGAAGCCAAAGAAAACTCTTTCAAGTGGTCTCATTAGGAAGCCCCAGTGTAAGCAAGTTTCCCAGACTACTGTGAGAATCTGTGTGCCAGAACTGGTGGGAGGGATTCTGCGCCAGCTGCCAAACATGACATTTCTGGACAGGCTGCTGAACCCTCCATAGGTGACATCTGTGGAGCAGCCTTTCATCTTCCTGTCTCTCTGTGGCTGAATACCTGCATGGGGCAAGGATCCCAGAGAGGCTCAATGAATGCAGCCTGTCTCTTCCACCCAGCTGGACTTCCCCATCCAAAGTTGGAGGACCCGAGAATTAATGCTCCTAGTGTCAACATCTGCTCTCAGAGCCTCTTTTGTCCATTTCTCTCTCTTCATGTGCTGCTGACAGCCTAGCCAATCCAAACTGCCCGAGCAACAGGGCATACAATCAGCTGGCTGTTGTCAACCCATGCATTTTACTCTGCAGCCATGGGCAAATCTATTTTGGAGTAAATGCATTGAATTTAGTAGGACTTGGTTCAGAGTAAACAAGCATAGTATAGTGCCATTACTATTTTTACACTTCCATGGAACAATGAACATTAAAAACCACCTAATTGAGAGTTTACATTATTGTCATCATAGTCATCATTATCGTTGGTGTTGTTACACCATGAATGTGCATGGTGCTTTATAAAGAGTGAGATGAGGGACACCTATTTAAAGGGCTTTCATTCTAGAACAGACACAAGGGAAAGACCACAATGGAGACAAGGTTAAACAGGAGAAGGCGATGTGATTATTTCAATTATATGTATTTAGGCTTCCTTACAGGCTTAGGCTCCCTCTACAAGGATTCGCTTTTGCGCCCGGTTTGGCGATTATGCGCATTATCGCAGACGCACATTTACTCCTAATCCCTCTGCACGGGAGGCGGCGAGAGGCGGCGAAGCGCATTAATAGATGTCCAAAAAGCGCTTTACAAGAAGTTAATGCGCATAATCGCTTGTTCACACAGGGAAAATGCGCTTTAACGGCCGGAGCAAAATAAAACTCGCGATTTAACGCGCATTCGAAAATGCGCATTATCGGGGAGATAACGCGCCTCTACGCCCGATTTGCGCTCCGTTCTTGTACAGGTAAAAATTTTAATGAACCTTCAAAGCACATTAAACCTCTCTTGTAGAGGCACCCTTCGTTACATGTCGTACAAAGGCTTCATGGGAAACACAAGGTTTGAGGAGGGAGCTAAAGGAAATAAGAGAGGAACCATCACACAAGTGGTCTGGGAAGACAAAACAGGGGAGAAACTAGGAATGCTAGCTTGAGCTCCTCAGAGGAAAGGTGAGATATAAATGTCATAAATAAATAAATTACAAAGTGGTAGAGGGATGGGGGGATCAATGCCACATTGAGCCTTCCCACTTTGAGGGACATAGGTCAGAAAGCAGTAGTGTAGATCCTGTTGTAGAGTAATAAGTGCATCCAATGGGGGAGGGGGGCTGACTTTTCACGATAAAAGCTACATCACATGAGTAGTCCATTTATACAATGGTTGTTCTATAACTAAGAACAAGCTCATCAAAGCAGCAAATTGGCCATCCCTTGATAGAAGAATCAATATATAAAAATAGACACAATATACAAATTCTATTGCTTTGCTGACCCAAAGTTGATATTAACAGATCAAAAACTCACTTCATATATATATATATATATATATATATAGTCAAAGGTAGCCAAAACCCAAGCACAGTCAATGGTGATTTATTTATAATTTTATTTTATTTCTTGCCATTTTGCATAGCTGCTGCAAAAGGCAAATGTTTTTCTTTTCACACAGTTCTAAGTAATGCCAAGCATACTTTATTCATCAAGATTAATGTTATCACAGTGAATACCAAATGACTTGCTAATCATTGGCCACCTCATTTGGAGGTGTTACCTATCCATCTGTTTATTTTGCTACAGGTATATTTCACAGCATATGTCTCTTTCATTTCTTCAATATAAAGCTACAATCCTATATGCACTTATCTGGGAGTAAATCCCATTTAATTCAATAGGACTTTCTTCTCAATAGATGTACATAGAATTGCACTGTGATAAAGTTTCCTTTCACTGAGTGAAACTTAAACTTCCATGTAAACCCACATACTACATAGCTTTGGAACTGGTAGGAGGGGCAAAGTTGTTGGGAACAAAAAGAAAAAAAAATCATTCAGATTATACCTACTTTCTCTGTGTAAGGCATTTTATGATCCACTGAGAGGTTCTTAGTTTTTAAGTCAGTGCTGTATTAATGAAGGACAGGACCATCCCTTTTATGGAAAGAGAAAAAAAGAATGGGCAGGTGAGAGGTGGCAGGTTAACAAGTAACACAGTACTATAACCCCGTAAAATCCAGATGGGTATAGGAATGGAGGAACCTGTCAATTTCACTTCCTGTGCGTTTCTCATTTTTCCTTACTTGGTTCCATCCCTTTTCCACATCATTTGGACTTTTTTTTATATACATGGAAAAAGGCATGGAAATTCATATGCATTTTATACGCATTTCTCCTAATATACACACGTTTAATCATTCTATGTTTTTTATTAATATATTCTACTCTCTCTTTTTTTTGTTCCCCATATTTATGCATTATTATTATTACTATTGTGCAGATTTTTAGTTTGGAAAACTGCATTGTAAAATTCTGAGAAGTGTGAATTCCAAAAGCTAATTGTAGTCCAGTTCACATACTGATTTGGGAAATGGGAAGTTGGTAAATTCAACTCAAAATGCAAACTGCATTAAAATTTCCCCCCATTCCCTACTTCATTCCAAAGTTTATTGTACTAGCCAAGAGCCATGACAAATACATCAAAAGTATGTGTGTGTGTGTGTGTGTGTGTGTGCAAGTCTATGGGGAAAACAAAAATGGCGGCCGATCCGAAAATCGGCCATCCAATTTTCAGATCGGGATCGGGCCTGGTCCGGTCCGGGGGGCCTCCAATTTTGTCCAATCTGATCCAGGACAAAATTGGAGGTCCCGATCTGGGTCCCGATCCAATCCGGGGGGGTCCCTGCACAGTGTGTGTGTGTGTGTGTGTGAGAAAGAGAGAGAGAGAGAGAGAGACCCCAAATAAGATTTTTTAAAAATAATAATCAATAGGTGGTAGCTAAATGGAGCCTCCATGTACAGGGGCAATATAACGAAGAATGCTGGCTGCTAGAGACAGTAAACTGGAGACTATTATTAGGCAGAGTAAGGTGACAGATATTTGGGGCAGGCAGTAGTAGCAAGGTGTTGGAGGACATTTGTGGGTGCCATGTCCTACCGTTTGCCCTCTAAGCTAGCCTCATGCCCTCAGGAGCAATAGAAGATGCTGTCCCACTGAAAAGGTTGAAATAAGTTTTGACTTGCATTTTGGTCAGCTTCTGTGCATAGAAGGAGGAGGGCACCATCTTGTCCTTCCCCTCAGACAGCAAAATGTGATGAGCCAGCACCGGAGAGAAAAGCAGTCTCCCTTCTGCTTCCATTGCTGGAGCAGCGTCAGCTCCCAAAGCAGCAGCAGTAGCCACATAAGATGGTTGGAGGCTCAAAGGGGTCACAGGAAAGATACAACCCTTTCATATTAGTGATGAGGTCCATCAGGAGCATATTAGGATCCCATTGTGGTTTGTAATTGGTTCAACCTGGAATAAACTGAGCTATTTTTCTGATTGGGTGTATGGGTTAGCTCCCATTTGCCAAGCCCAACTGCATATTTGACCTAGAAAAGGAGGGTCACACATCACTCATGATGACACATTTATCTTCTTGGTGGACAGAAGTTGAGAAACTTTAATAGGCAAGAGCAACTACTGAAGTTTCTGAAGCCTACATCTTTAATAATGTGATCTCTCCTCCTTAATGATGCTTGAAATCAAAATACTCGACATCTTTGCAAATTTCTTTCCATCATGCCAGGTGTTTAATTATTTTGTAAACATAAAGTCCAAAATATGAGCAGAGCATTTGAGAAATTAAGGAGCCAAAGAAGAAAACAAAATTATCAGGTATCCAGGATATTAAAATATGTTGGTTCGTGGAGGGGGGTGAGGAATTCTCTTGCCAAGGACACCAATACAATTAGAGTTGCGAAAGTGTAGAACAAAGGCTCTCCGTTTCTCTTCATTTATTTGTCCGAAAGAAACCATTTTGAAAAGAAAAGGGAAAGATAAACCTGTACGATAATGAAACTCATTTGAATGAGAATATTTATGGAAATTATGACACCTTCCATCCGATTCCAATTTCCTGACAGGAAAAACAAAGTATCAAGAAGTGGATTTTGCAGCATTTGGCCCTTTTACAAGACAGCGCTGTAGAAGAAGGAGCCATCACTCTGGTTGGGGGGGGGGGGGCTTTGATGGAAGCTGTTTTGAAGTTAATGTACCAGAGAGATGTTCGGAAGCCTCCAGCATGAACACTGTGGTGAGGCAAACGGTCAAATGATTCCATCTGTAGAAAAAAAAGGCTACTGGAAGCATTTAGGTGCCTCCCAGTTGTTTAAATTTGGGGTCCCGCTGCTCTTAAACTATATCTGGAATTTGTCATTTTACATGGAGCGGCCCTCATGGATTGGAAAGAAAAGCAAACCCTATGCAAGCATTTCAGTCCTTTCAAATGTCTCTATTTAGAACTCAGAAGTGCCAGGCATTTCTCCAGGTTTTTAAAAAAGCACTCGACATCCAATTTGGAGTTTTTGTTTTTTTGTTTTTTTGTTTTGTTTTTGTTTTAGAAGTTGTAACAAATGTGTTTCTTTGCTGTTTGCGAAGTTTTGAGTTTTTTTTAAAAAAAATCATAACAAAAAAGGAGTACATAAAAAGAGTGTCGCAAGAGTGTCTTCTGTCATTTACCTTAAGTGGAAGTAGAAGAAACATAAGTGATTTGTGCTTCTTTTGTTCCTGTTTCCAAATCTCGTGTGAAGTGGGGGAGAATTAGCCAATTTCCAGACTGTGTTAGCTTCATATATATTCAGTCGTTTAAGTCCATTCTGTCCAGTTTCTGTATCACTCTGCAACTCTTTCTTTTTTAAAGTGACATAAAATTTCAAATTCATACTCATACACATTTTTCCTAATGTACAAATTTCATATGCATTTTCCCATAGACAGATTTTGTACACAATTTCCTCTAATATGCATATTTTCGTACGCAACTCTCCTTAATATATGCATTCTGGTATGACATGTTTGAGCTGAGACCTACGTTGCAAAATTCAGAGAAATGTGCAATCCGATGGAATAACTGTGTTCCAGTCTGAATATTAGTCCTGGAAGTGTGAATTCAGTCAGCTGCTTAGAAATGAGAATGAAACCAAATTCTCCACCTTTCTTAGAGAAGATACCTTGACTCCTCTATTAGACCTCATCCCCATCACAATGTCTAGGCATGGGTTCAGAAAGTGCATGAGAAATAGAACTCCGTGTCATGAGCATACCGACACCTCACTCTTAATCTCCTAGTAACCATGTGGCTTCATATACATGTTAAAAAGCGTTGGGGACAAGTTAGTACCCTGTGACACCCCACAGCATAGCTGCCAAGGTGCTGAAGCACCATCACTCAATTCTATTTTCTGTAACCTTCCTCACAAGAAGGAGTGGAAACACTGTAAAACAGTGACCCCAACTCCAAACCTAGACATTCCAGAAAGATACCACATTTAACAATATCAACAGAGAGATCAAGCAGGATCAATAGAGGTGTGCTCCTTCTGTTGCTGTCCCACAGAAGATCATCAATCAGGGTGACCAAAGCCAATTCCATCCCAAAACAGAGCTTGAAGCTAGGTTGAAGTAAACTGTGTCCTGCAAGAATTTCTGCAACTGCATAGCCACCACTCTCTCACCTTGCCCCAAAAGGGGGTATTGGTATAAGCCCCAGTTCCAGAATGGGGTTTTTTTTTTAAGGAGAGGACCATTTCCTTCAAGGTGGCAGGGGCCACTCCATCACACAAAGAAGCTTTCAGCACTCCCTGAATCCACTTGAACACCACCACCCATCCTCACCCTTGGCCTGCTCAAAGCCAAAATGGGCAAGGGTCGAGTGTGTACATTGTAGGCCAAACAACTACTAGCATGTTGTCCACTTGCTCAGGCCCCAGAAACTGGAACTGATCCCACATGATTAGGTCAGGTAGTGAATTGGACCCATTGCCAGACATTGTACTAAAAGCAGTGTTCAAGTTGCCATGGAGCTTAATTATTTTATTGTCAAAGTGCCTTGCAAAATTATTACAGCAGGCCTCTGAGGGTTCAAATACCACGTTTATGGGATTTGATGACAACAAACTCTTGACCACCTGGAAAAGCTCTGCTGGGTGGCTACTTCTGGATGCAATGGAGGAAGCAAATTGAGCCTTCTTTGCTGCCTTTGCTGCCACTCAGTAGGTATGATGATGCACTCTTGTACATGTTTAATCTCAACATTCCAAATGTACCCACTGGCCCAAAAAAGGTTGGACAATAACACCATTCAAAACAACAGATCTTCACCAACTACAAACTAAGTGAGGATGCAGAAAAGGGGATTAGAGAAGTGAGGCATTGCACAATCCAACCAAAGCCATGCTGAGCTCTCACTATCACCCTAAGATAAGGCAAGAGAAAGAGAGAGGATGCAGCACAAGGCGCATGAATAGAGGAGACCCCAAGCATTCTAAACTAATGTGCCCTCTCACCACACATTCGGAACTGTGGCTGAAGGAGGTCACCCAGCATCCAAAACAAGAAACCATCAGCCCTAAATCCCCATGTGCAGCCTGCGCTCCCTCAGTAGGCTTGGCAGAACTAGTAAGACCCCCTCCTCTGAGATAGGACCAACTGCCAGTTGACCCCTCACCTCAAAAACTGCCTCAATCAGGACCTCTTCCAATCTGCCTGTCTCAGAGGGAAGGCCAAGAGAAGGCCAAGAGATTCCAGTCCATTCCATAGGCTTGGCTAGGAGCAAACAACACACTCTATCTCACTGAACATAGAATCCTTTTTTTTTTTACTCCTACTGCAAATAAAAACTTTTTACTTGGTGTGCATAAACACAGGTTATTGTAGCAGAAAAAGACCACAATGCGAATGGTAGATTGCTATGGCATAAGTGCTAGATAACCAAGCAGTTGGTTGCTCAACATAAGAAAAACAATGCACAGTATAAAAGTATCCAATATGGCTTGCCGTAATTAGTAATATAACATTTGTAAGGGATCCAAAGCATTCCCAAGCAAAAAAAAAAGTCAGCTTTCCCTAGAAAACCTGTTTGCAAATGGCATCGTCTTTCCGCCTTCTTCAACTTTGCGAGTTCACAGCATCTGCTGTTTAAATATAACAGCACATATGGCAGCGTCATTCTGAAGAGCAATGTACAAAAAAATAATAATTTCCCAAACTCAAAAGAAGACTATTATGATCACTTCTGTCATGTTATTGGGACATGGCTGTAATCTGCTCGCATAAGGTGTTCCTAATAATAAAAAAAGAAAGACCCAGAACCTTCAGCAGGTCAAACCAGTACGGTGAAACAATAAACCAAAGTGTGTGCCACGATAAATAGATAATAAAAGGTGCCATTCATTGAACTCAAGGTACCCTGATCTCTGCAGGTTTCACTGCTCTATCCTTGTCTCTCTCGTTCCCATCAGCTTCTGCTGGTGGTGTGCAGTTCTGCTTTGCTTTGCATCAGATATGATGTGGGATCGGTCAGTTGCTCCCAATACAGAAGTATTGCAAAAAATATTCATACTCAGAGGGGGCTGCTTCTGCTACATCTCTGTGAGAATAATTCCTCTGAGCTTGTAAGGAGGCACACCTGAATCAGAGACATATACAAAAACACAGGGGAAGTGACTTCTTTCAAAGGCGGCAGCAGTGGTGGTGGTGAATCGCATGCACTAGTTGTTTTAGTAGCCAGCCCCCAATGCTAGCACCCTGATTCCTCAGATAGCCTGTTAGACTAGTCTGAATGAACATATAATGCTCTTTAGGCCACTGAGACCATAGCTTGAATGAGTACCTAACCTCAAGCCAATGGAGATGTGAGCAAGCCATCAAGGAGAAACACAGATGCGCTTTCTCTCTCTCCTTTGACAGTTTGATCTCTGAGCTCCAACCCATCTGTGACCACATCCCCTGCCTTAGTTTCAGTTTGTCTGATCTGGGATATGACCTCCAGCCCATCAGTGATCATACCTCCTGCTTCTGGCCCTTGCTTCGTGTTTGTCTGATCCAGGATCTGACCTTCCACCCATCAGTGAACACATCTACTTCCTCTGATCTATTTGACCATTGTCACACTCAGACCCACCTCCAACCATCTGCAAAGTTCAGGCCCAGGACTGACATTCCCTGAGGGCAGTTAAGTTTTATTTTTACACAATTAAAAACTTAAATAAATGGGCTAATCTACACCTACAGCCCTTTTGCAACAGAGGCCCTTTCTACACCATTGGGGTGTAGAGGGAGGGAGGGAGGGAGGGCGATCCCGGAAGTACCTAATTCACACCATCGGCACACAGGGAGTGAGGAAGGGTGATCCCAGAAATTCTTAATACACGCCATTGGTGCACAGGAACCAGACGGGTGCCATCCCAGGCAAAAAGGCTGGTGTGGAAAGGGCAGAGAAGGGATGATTGCAAGGGTTCCCTGCTTTCACAATCACTGTTCATGGAGCACATGTGAGGGATGTTTCCCGCAATGACAGGAGTGCCATTGTGGGAGGTCATGTGTCCCCTGACAGCGCTTCTGCATGTGGATCTGGAGAAGTGGGCGGGGCTAGGCAGATGATGAGGCTACAGGTTTTTTTTAATGAACCGGGAGGGATGCACACAAATGCAAAATCATAGCTATGCATGGCGTGGATAGGAGGCCCTTTGAATATGTGATGCTGAGCAGATATGTTTGTGTTAAAAAAAATACATATTGTCAGTGCCAAAACACACCTATAACCAATCAAAAAATGTGCTGAAAATGGTGGCCATGTACACTCCCGCAACCTCCGAAATGGCTGGACACGCCCCTGACAGTGGGTTGGCTGTTCGCTGAGCCAGGAACTCAAGCCAAACAGCAACAGCTTTGCGAAGGGGGGGGGCACAGCAGCTGTGGACTTCGGGATTGTAGCGAGAGAGCCAGAAAAAATGTGACAAACGGAGTCACCGATATTCCTGAATAACTGAGGGGTCAACCCAAGATCACAGCAGGATCAGCTGTGCGTCATGTGGCCTGGTAGGGATGACTTCAATATTATCTTGGAATAAATGGGTGGTGCAGACATAGCCAATGTTTGGGGGTATAAGAGTAAAATATGCTTCCGGTTGATGACATCAGCCTCCAGACATATGGAAAACTCTGCACTAAACTGATTATTATTCCAAGATGAAATCGAAAGCAAAGGATCAGTCCTGAGACATTTTACGCAAGCCAGTCCGGTTCAATGAAAGACTTACAAAACTTAGTTCAAGCATGGCTGTGCGCTTGGTAAACTGACCTCCCTTCAGTGTGGATCAAGCAAGGACCCATGAGGGCTTTGCTGCATTGTCACTGTGTGCCACTTCACAGCACTGAGATTCGAAAACAGACATGCCTGGTTGTGGTGCTCATGCTCATTCCTAACTCAGAGATGTTGTTCTTTTGGACAACAACTCCCAGCATTCCTGACCATTGGCCATGCTGGTTGGGATGTTGGGAGTTGAAGTCCAAAACTTCTGGAGGACACCAGGTTGGAGAAGGCTGAGCAACGATCTAAAAATGGCTACTGTAGATAAAAATGGCAGTAGCCATTGAAATCCAAATATGTGGATGCTAAATACTCGGCCTTTACCCTTCCCACTGCTTCTCTCATTTCCCTCCCCAAAAGCACCCTCTCCAGTTCTTCAAAAAAAATTGTATCGTGTTTTCTTGAAAAAAATATCTTCACACTATACATATTTCTCTGTTCTCCATCCTTTCCAAACTCTGTCCCTTCCATAAATTCTTTCCATACAAAATATTTGCATGGTCCTAGTCTAGAAAAGGGCAACGCAGTCAACCACAGGAGAAATCATTTCGGGAGTCGGAGAATTCCCTCAAGGGTTGTTCCTAATCCCCTAAAATCCGTTCAGTGATTTAACAGCTAAAACAATGAATTCCTTCATTATAAAACTGGATTGTATCTTTTCACTTTTGGACTGCAAGTGTAATTTTGTGGGGAAACAGGATGGGATAAGAGGAAACATCAGCAGAGGGACTCAAGATAGAAGTGAGCTTAGAGTCTGCAACTACTGATGCAGCAACTGTTCGTGGTTCTTGGAAATACAGAGTCAAATATTTGGCTAAAGCTACAATTTAAGTGCTTTTCATAATTGGTCCTTTCCACAAAAGGCATCTAAAACACCATTTTAAACTGAATTGCCAGCCCACATTATTTTCCACAAAAATGCGTCCAAATATAAATCCATCTATTTCCTGGATTTCAATTCTGAATAGTTATTCTAATATACAAACTGCCAAAGATGTTTTTTTCCCCCAAAAGGGGTGGGGGAATCCAATGATTTGAATGTATGGAAATCCAATTTTGGATCAAAAATGTGGGAGTTGTATACCGCAACTTGCTTTAATATCTGCAAGTTCAGCTCTGGCTTGAGATGGATAAAGGTCTCTTGTTTTCCACAAGTGCAGAGTATTAGAAGCCTTGTGCTAGGAAAGAATTCAACATCCTGCTTGTTTGGGTAATAACTCCTCCATTAGAGACAATATTAGAAATTCAGCTTTTGATCTCTCCTTCTGGACTCTTTAAAATCCAAGCTGTGAACCAGCAGCTGATGCTTTACACATCACCCCAACAGCCAGCAATATATAAAGCCTGGAAAACTGCATGCAAGGAAAATTAATGATGGGCTATTAAGGGATATATAGTAGCTCACATTTGCATTATACTACATAACAGCAAAGGAAAGCTGCCTTCCCTTTGTTGCTGTAGTAAACAAGCAAGTGAGCATTACAAGCATTACAGAGCAAAATAAATGGGGATATTTCTGCTGATCCATCCTAATTGCAAGGAAGCCAAGGAAAAGAAAGGAGTTCTTGTCATCTTTACAGAACAAGTGCAGAAAGTTACACTGGTACAATGGGTGGCAAATGAGCTCAGTGGCACCCTTGTGAAGCTGTACAGTAGCATATGGCAGAACAGATCTAGAGCAGCAAATGCCAGAGCGTTGAAACAAGTCATTTGTTAAATTAACAATTGAAAGCTGCACCAAAAAAAAAAACCCTTGATCCATCTAACAAGTAGCTCAACTTTATTTGTGCATGCTAGGGTGTCCATGTCTCCCCTTTCACAGAGGAGAGCCCTCTATTTGAAGGGCTGCTAGAGGACTGTCCTCTATTTTGAAGGCATTCTCTATTTGACAGACTATCTAGATCAAGACCGGTTTAGAGCTGGGCCTTGAAGTTGTCGTCAACAGCGCCTGGACACCAGACCAAGCAAGGCCTACATGTCACCTGGTCACAGTCTTCCACACAGTTGTGAGATGTACTGTATTTCTATTTCAAACATAAGAATTATTCCTACATTTGGCTCTATACATATCAATGAGCATATGCACATTTTATGCAAACCAGGGTCCTCTTTTGTCCCCCTGTTTTGGTGATTCATAAGTGGCCACCTTAACTAGGAACCCTTCCTTTACAAATCTGACCAACTCAAGGCCCTTTTAAAAAGGGACTAATTTTATGTTAGGTTTACTAAGCTTAAATTTTCAGAGTGTGTTTTGTTTCAGGTGTGTTGTGATGCTGACCAGTTTAAGAGAAGGTGGCGGGCAGAGGTAGGCAACGGGTGCCCACAGGTGCCAATGTGCCCCTGAATGCTTTTCTGGGCACTTGCCAAGGTATCCTACCCCTCTCACCTTTTTCCCAGTGTGCACATTTTTTTACTGGCACCTGGGATTGGTGCTGAAAACTGTGGATCCAAAGGAGTTATTTAATGCATTGGGACTCAGAAACCTCCTCCCCCAAATGTTTGAGTTTGAAATGAGAGCATGAAATGGTTTTGTAATTGTAATATAATGGTTTTGTAATTGAAAAGCCCTCAGATAAAGAAGTTATCGGTAGGGTATCTTAGAATAAATGAATAATCCATAATTTGATAGTAATGATCAAGGCTCTAAAAATCAAATTATATGTGACAATTTTGACACTTCTTTCATATGCATTAATCAAAATGTGATTGTTTCTGGAAATATGCACGAACACGCAACCCAACACCCCACTTAGCCTGCCCCAAAATCCACCAGGTGAGTCTCCTCCTAGTAAATACTAGAGCTGAGCACAGCCCCCCGACTCGACTCAGAGGCTATTTCAAAGCCTCTGAAATGGCCCCAATTTGACTCGTGGGGGCCCCGAAGCAGGTCGGCCACCCAGGAAAGCCAGGAGCAAGGCCAACCAGGAGTCCATTGGACTCCCAACTCCCTGCTCCACCCTAGCTGCCCTCATACCGCTGCCCCCACTCAGAGCCACTGCCGCAACTTACCTGGAAATGCATCCTCCTCCTGAGAGCCAGGCCATGAGTTTAAGATATCGCGAAGGCTCTCTATTTTTAGTATATCTATGGCCTCAAAATATGATGGCCATAAAGGGGAAATGGCCATGGCAGCAGGAAGCCAGAGAGTCTGGGGAGGGTGGGGAAATGAGTCCATTCAGTCCAATGAACTTACCTGGATTCACGGCCAGCCGTGTGCTGGCTTTCCCAGGTGGGCAGGTGAGGGAAAGGGCCCAGCAGCACCACGAATCAGCCTGAGGTGCCTCCAAGGCTTCAGTGCTGGTCTGCGTCAGTCTCAGGATACCTTGGGCCAACCTGGTACCACTCCGGAATTGGGCCAAGGCAGACCAAATCAGCCCGCATTGCCTTGGATCCAGGGATTCAGCCCAAGGCAGTGCACAGCCTAGTAAGTACATACCATGAAAATAAAAGGGGGGTGCATAAAAGAATTTATTGGTGTGTCCATGTCACAATCACAATGAGTTGTGTCCAATGTTAGACTTACATTAGACTAACATTGAATAAAATCCTTACCATTGCAGTACTGTCAAGCAGCAATGACAGTGATGTCATATATATATATATATATATATATATATCACTCCTAAAATTATCACATTGAGCATTTGTGTCTGTTGGTTTTTTTTCTGCTTATGTGTATAATAAGATGTTATTTTGGAGGGTTTTGCCAACTGGAATAAAAATTCATTTTAAAAATGAGGCTCTGGAAGATGCTTTTAAAAAGCCATTATTGTGAGACAATAAATAATTATATCATAAAAAAAGTCAGAGCACCAAAAATGATGATAAAAAGTTTTTGCTTGTACCTCTTACATCATTTCAACACACAAAACCAATACACTTTGACAAACCACTCACTTAACAGACTGCAGCTCTTGAGAGACACTGACTTGTAAAGCACAGGTCAGAGTCAGATTTATCTGAAACCATATGGTAACAATTTATGGATCACACTGAAGGCTTCTGCCATTAGATTGTCAAAGTAATTGCTACTGCTGTTCTATCTGCTATATGAAATGATAACTCATGAAGATTTCATATTTAGAAGGGCATTTGTGTCTCAGCCGTTTTTTATTTTTTTGCTGATGTTATTTTTATTTCCTATTGCCATAAGTTCATTTCTTCATGGTGTATACTTATGGCTGTAAACCTTCCCTTGATGTTTGGACTGGGATCCAGTAGATAAGCACCACTTCACAATACACCAGACCAGATGTGTTCTTCATACAGCACAAAGTTAATTTGCAACTATCTTTCGTTGCTGTTTTGGAACTAATATTGCAGTCATCCTATGCATAATTATCTGACATCAACCTAGGGTTGGGACAAAACCTCTCCAAAGCACCATTTCTTTGAATGGGGGGGGGGGGGTTACTTTGCACCCTTCCAAAGGGGAGTGATGTTTCATGTGTGTGTGTGTGAAATGCTTTGTCTCATTTCTTTGGCAAGGGAAGGGGCATTTAAGTGAAGTCACTGTGACAACGGCAGAAAAGCAGTCATTCTTGTTTCTTCTTTTAGGATTTCTGTCTTTAAAAAATCACTACTGGCCATATATCTTCTTTAAATACGAATACTAATACTAATACTACTAATAATAATTTCTCACATAGTCATTTGGAATCATACACTGGTGATCACACACTGAACTCAAAGAAATAAACAGACTCAGTCTCAACAAACAAAACACCGCATGCTCCATTCCAATTCATGCACTGAAAGGATAACAATCAGCAGGAAAGAAGGAGGAAGAGGTCTGCTGGACATTAACACAATTCATGTTAAACAGATAAAATCACTCAGAAAATTCTTCCACACTAAAAACACCCCCATTCATGAAGCCTTATTAAAATCAGATAAAAATTACATCCCACTCAACCTAGCACTACAAAACGAAGCCCAAACACAACCACTCACGCTTGCAGAGAGAGAAAGAAAAATGGGCACAAAAAGCACTCCATGGGAAGCATATAATACAGAACCCACAAATAAACAAAGAACAATCGTACGAATGGCTCAGGAAGGGTGAACTATTTCCAGAAACAGAAGGATTCCATTTAATAGCTATACAGGACCAAGTTATAGCAACCAAGAACTACCAAAAATCATAATAAAAGACAACAGTGTGACAAAAGATTTATGTAGGAAATGTCATCAATTCCAAGAAACAATAGACCATGTAACAGGAGGATGTAAAATTCTGGCAGGAATGGACTATACAGACAGACACAATACAGCTGCAAAAATAATTCACCAATGACTGGCCATCAAATTCAACCTCATCAAACGACCTACACCATACTATACATACTCACCCCAAACAATCTTGGAAAATGCAGATCATAAAATATACTGGGACAGAACAATTCATACAGACAAGACAATACCTTGTAACCAACCACACATAACAGTCATAGACAAAAAAAGAAAAACACACATACCTCATTGACACAGCAATGACAAATTTTGTCAATGACAAAAATGTTGTAGAAAAGGAAAAGGAAGAGAGAGAAAAATATACACCACTACTCATGGAAGTCAAAGAACTATGGCAACAGGAAAAGGTCACAATTATTCTGTTTGTCACAGTCACTGGCACCAAATAAAAAAACTATACAGAAAACCTTCAGAAACTGGGCCTACCAAAATACATCCACACCAACATCCCGAAAGCAGTCATACTTAAAACATGCTCAATTGTCAGGAAATTCCTGAATCTGTAAAAGACAGCATGACTTGGCACAGCCCGTCATGTCTAGCTAGAAAAAACACCAGGAGCAAGAAAAGAGATGATGATGATGATTAATAGAACAACCAGGGAAACAGACTCAGTTTCTCCAACCCCACTTCATCCTTCCAGCCTGCTGAATGAAGATACTTGTTTGCCTCAAGGCATGTAAGAATGGGAGGGGAGGTTGTGGGTCTGAGAAGTTGTCATTGTACCTTCTTTTGTGGCTGCACAGTTGTTTATGGGGTGGGTGGAGTCTCCAAGCTGCAACCTGGCAACTCTAACACTTCCCAGTTTATTATTTATTGATTTGATTTGCAACCCTCTACCCCAGGGGCTCAGAGTGGTTTAGCTGTTTCCCCCCACAAAAAAAAAAGTTAATACCTTTGTGCCTCCTTTCCCTCAGGGTTCACAATTTAAGGCAATCAAATGGTCTATAAGAGAAAAAGAGGCCAAAATAAATGAATATGTCAGTACAAACATAAAATCTATTTAAAACAAAAGAAAACTAAACACCCATACCACACCATAAATGACTAGTTCAACAAGCCATCCAAAGGACAGTGCTTTTTTCCAGGCAGCCACCTGCTAAATGCTTACTTTTAAAGAGATGTTGCAAAGTTAAGGCAGCTCCCCATTTCTGCAAGACTATAAACATTAGCTGCCCTCAGTTTGTCAGGTTAGGTAGCAAGCTGGCAATACCAGATGTGGTGTATTGTTCCTTTAAGAGAATTGTAGGAAATTCTCAGCTAGCAAAGGCTCCCTCACTGCTCCGTATTCCTGGCCTAAGAGTGATTATTGAGGCCTTTCATCTTAATAGACATTGATGCTCAGCAGTGCAGTGGTACATTTTTGAAGTGCAGGACCCACCATGGCATTCTCCTTAACCATGCCTCCAATGAGAGTCCAAAAATGCAGGTCTCTTTGTTGATCCATATCAATGAACCAGTTCTAGAAGTTTTCCTCTCCATTATGAGCAGGTCTTTTGTAAAGCTAATGGGTCTTAATTACCCATTCAATACTGAACCATCTCAAAATATTTTGCCATACAACAGGGAACAATATATTTTTGCTTAGAAAATTCTCTTTCCCCCCCTCCCCAGATTCAGCTAAATTCAGAGGGAATAGGGCCATGATGATATCAGTGTCCCAGCTAATAAAAAAAGTACCAGCACTGTGTCCCTGTGAACCCTGATTCCACTACACCGCTGTTGATGCTTCTAGACTTGGATGTCCTGAGATTTATCTACATGCATACCTAAGCAGCAGACATTACACCAGCTTTTACAGATTTAGCTTTGCAGATTTGGCGATCCGTTAGCAGACCATAAACATTTCTGAGTAGACTTGGGTTGGTCTAAAAGGCTCTTTCTGTTTGAGACTCAGCCATCTACATGCTGACGGTTATTCATCTGCTTGGAAATATTCACCTAATATACTGCCGAAAAACAAAATCACAATTCATGTCTTTTCAAGCTGAAATGTGATCCATTGTTATTAACAGACACCTCAGAGTGTTATTCCTTATCATGGGGCCATGATAAACAATCATGACAGATTTCAGCTGAGCTGTTCCGCCAGATGCATTCTTGAAAACGGAGGGAGAGGGAATTAATTGCATATGTAAAAATATTCACAATACTATATTTCAAATAAAAAAGCATGTTGGAGAAGAGTGGGGGGACCAAAGAGCATAGCGGCTAAAGGAGGGAATGAGGGAGAATGAGAGAAAACACATAATAGCTTTTAGTCTGTCATTTCCCCCCACAGAGTAGTAAATAAGAGCTCTGATACATAAAAGCAGTTATCAAACAGTAACAAATTAGCTCTTTGCCATCTGCAATCCACATGAAGATGGGGGAGGGAAGTGGGTGACAGTTTGGGCAAGATTTAAAATATGAAATCAACTATTTATGAACTGGTTTCAGAGTCTCGCTGTCTACTTTGCCTCTTCAAATGTGGCCACAAGAAAGAAATGAAGTTTTCAATGCTAACTAAAAACAGCAGTTGTGGTCCCGGTTCTTTAACCGATGCTAATTGCTGGCTGACATTCGTAAACAAGATGTTTCCCTTCCTACCGCAGTCGACCCTAGCACATTGTCACTTTCGGAACATCACTTCGGAGGCAGGGAAGAATGAAGTACAATTTTCTGTTTACCCCTTCCATAGCTCCCATGCATTGCAATGAAGTAACCTGTTAACTCAGTTGCTGTTGCCTTACACATAGGGTGTGGAGTAGGGGTGTGCATCGGATCGGATCCGATCCACGATCCGAATCCGATCCGACCCAAAATCGGGAAAATCCGATCCGATCCGATCCGATCCGGCCAACCTCCGATCCGATCCGATCCGATCCGATGAGGTCCGATCCGGATCGGACGCCATTTTGAATGCTTTTTCCCATAGCCAAGTATTGTTTTACAAAAACGCCTATAACTTTTTCATTTTTAAAGCTAGAAGGATGAAACTTGGGCACATTGTAGACTGGTTAGGGGTAGTTATCTGTGAGAAATTTCAGAAAGATTGGTGCATGCATTTTGTGGCAATTAATTTTTTAATAAATACCCAGGAATGCCTATAACTTTGTCATTTTTAAAGTTACACACATGAAACTTTGCCACATTGTAGGGGGTACCTTGGGACCTATGTGTGTGAAATTTCAGAAACGTAGGTGCTTGTCTTGTGTGGCAATTAATTTTTAGAAAAATGGGTAGTAGTGGGGTAAATACAGTTACGCCTCCCATTTTTTTATTTTTGAAGATACAAACAGGAAACTTGGGCACATTACAGGTACCACTTGCCTTGATATGTGTGTGAAATTTCAGAAACATTGGAGCTTTCCTTGTGTGGCAATTAATTTTTGAAACAATGAGGAAAGAAACACCTATAACTTTGTCATTTTTAAAGTTACACACATGAAACTTTGCCACATTGTAGGTGGTACCTTGGGACCTATGTGTGTGAAATTTCAGAAACATAGGTGCTTGCCTTGTGTGGCAATTAATTTTTTAATAAATACCCAGGAATGCCTATAACTTTGTCATTTTTAAAGTTACACACATGAAACTTTGCCACATTGTAGGCGGTACCTTGGGACCTATGTGTGTGAAATTTCGGAAACGTAGGTGCTTGCCTTGTGTGGCAATTAATTTTAGAAAAATGGGTAGTGGTGGGGTAAATACAGTTACGCCTCCCACTTTTTTATTTTTGAAGATACAAACAGGAAACATGGGCACATTACAGGTACCACTTGGCTTGATATGTGTGTAAAATTTCAGACAGCTGGGTCCAGGCATGTGGTGGCAAGGTATTTTTGAAACAATGAGGAAAGAAACGCCTATAACTTTTTTATTTTAAAAGTTAGAAGTCTGAACATTGCTCACTTTGTAGATGGGTTAGGGGTAGATATGTGTCAGAAATTTCAGAATTATAGGTCCAGGCATTTGATGGCTATGGAATTTTTAAATTACATGTTTCAAAAAAATTTCTACAGAGGCCAGGTCTTCCCCTCCCGCTTCCCGCGAAGAAAAGGAAACACTCTCTCGTCTCGATCCCTTTGATCCTTGCTAGTAGTATCCATTACAGGGCTCGTGTTTCCTTTCCTACTTTCACTTTTCAAGCAGAACGGCTGAGCCTAGCTGAGTTTTGCAGCCATGCGTGCAAGGAAGGATCACTCTGGTCTCGATCCCTTTGATCCTTGGTAGTATCCATTACAGGGCTCGTGTCTGCTTTCACTTTGTACTCAAGCAGACACGAGCCCTGTAATGGATACTACCAAGGATCAAAGGGATCGAGACCAGAGTGATCCTTCCTTGCACGCATGGCTGCAAAACTCAGCTAGGCTCAGCCGTTCTGCTTGAAAAGTGAAAGTAGGAAAGGAAACACGAGCCCTGTAATGGATACTACTAGCAAGGATCAAAGGGATCGAGACGAGAGAGTGTTTCCTTTTCTTCGCGGGAAGCGGGAGGGGAAGACCTGGCCTCTGTAGAAATTTTTTTGAAACATGTAATTTAAAAATTCCATAGCCATCAAATGCCTGGACCTATAATTCTGAAATTTCTGACACATATCTACCCCTAACCCATCTACAAAGTGAGCAATGTTCAGACTTCTAACTTTTAAAATAAAAAAGTTATAGGCGTTTCTTTCCTCATTGTTTCAAAAATACCTTGCCACCACATGCCTGGACCCAGCTGTCTGAAATTTTACACACATATCAAGCCAAGTGGTACCTGTAATGTGCCCATGTTTCCTGTTTGTATCTTCAAAAATAAAAAAGTGGGAGGCGTAACTGTATTTACCCCACCACTACCCATTTTTCTAAAATTAATTGCCACACAAGGCAAGCACCTACGTTTCCGAAATTTCACACACATGGGTCCCAAGGTACCACCTACAATGTGGCAAAGTTTCATGTGTGTAACTTTAAAAATGACAAAGTTATAGGTGTTTCTTTCCTCATTGTTTCAAAAATTAATTGCCACACAAGGAAAGCTCCAATGTTTCTGAAATTTCACACACATATCAAGGCAAGTGGTACCTGTAATGTGCCCAAGTTTCCTGTTTGTATCTTCAAAAATAAAAAAATGGGAGGCGTAACTGTATTTACCCCACTACTACCCATTTTTCTAAAAATTAATTGCCACACAAGACAAGCACCTACGTTTCTGAAATTTCACACACATAGGTCCCAAGGTACCCCCTACAATGTGGCAAAGTTTCATGTGTGTAACTTTAAAAATGACAAAGTTATAGGCATTCCTGGGTATTTATTAAAAAATTAATTGCCACAAAATGCATGCACCAATCTTTCTGAAATTTCTCACAGATAACTACCCCTAACCAGTCTACAATGTGCCCAAGTTTCATCCTTCTATCTTTAAAAATGAAAAAGTTATAGGCGTTTTTGTAAAACAATACTTGGCTATGGGAAAAAGCATTCAAAATGGCGTCCGATCCGGATCGGACATCTGGTCCGATCCGATCCGACCAGCCTCCGATCCGATCCGATCCGATCCGACCCCCCAGGTCCGATTCCGATCCGCTATCCGATCCGATCCGGGGGGTCAGTGCACATCCCTAGTGTGGAGGGCCCGGAGCAGGCAAACCCAGAGATAGCCACTTCTGGGTTCAGCGATCTGAAGCTGCATGTAGAATGCGACAGCCCAGGCTTTTCCCAGGCTGTCGCCAGTCGTGGCGGCCATTTTCTTTTCAAGGATATGAGGAGCGCACGAGCGCTGCTCCACAAAAGTGAGTATTAAAAAAACCAAACCCCATGTGCGATCCAGCCCCCCCTTCCCCCCCCATCCTGGGGATGGCAATTCCACTCCCCCCCATGTACTGATGGCCTTAGAGCCGCATGGTGCGGCTCTGTGGCCATCGGTGCAGCCACATTCTTCTGCAGTCCGGGGAACTTCCTGAGATCATGGAAGAATCGGGATTTATCTGGTTCCAGGGAATCAGGAAAAATCCCGTGCCCGCCCCTCTACTCCCTGTGCATCATGTGGCCACATGGAGCAATCGGGGTCCATCCCAGGCAAACTGCCTGGTGCGAAAAGGGACATAGATGAAAAGTTTCAATGCTTCTTTTTCTTTTCTTTCCTAGAGCTGAGCCATTTTTCCTGAGAAAATAACCGATATTTTCTTTTGCTCGCCCAGTTAGAAAAATAATCTTCTCCACCATTTTTTGTGGCAGCCACTATTCATCTCCTCCTCCTGCATTTCCAAGAACAATGCTAGGTGTGGGGCATCATGGAGGATGCAAATCAGTGATCAGGTGGCTCACACACTTGCATCAGCTGCCACTTGTAGGGCCAAAACACACCGGGGGTGACTACCGGGGGGGGGGGGGGAAGAAAGATGTTCTGCTCCTGTCACTGCTAATTGTCAGCCCCATCCTTGAGAAACTACTGGAGAATTAGTCCTCCCCTGGAGAAATTTGGTGAAATGACCCCTTTCCCTCAAGTTCTCCGCCCATTTGAGCACAGCTCTAGATTTTTCATCCCCGCTCTCTTCTTTATGGTTTTATGTTCAAAGTGACGAGGTTCTAGAATAACTGTGTCTTCCCTAAAATTAATAGGATTCTCACAGTGAGCTGTAAAAGCCTGAAACAGTAGCTGTATTAGTTTGTTTGTTCAGAAACCCAGACCAAGAGACCCAGTGCATTGGATGAAGTAGACTCTTGTCTATTAAAAAAGTACATTCTACAACAAATCAGTTCAGCTACTTTCTTGCAGACTGTTGGGACGCTTAAATCTCATTGAGTGTGCATGATTGCAGCCATGGTACCTTGTCCTATGGATAATTGCTGGAAGCTAATTCCCACTAGCTCCAGTGAGAATTCGTCTCAAGTATGAATGCATAGAATGATGGCAGTAAGGCGTATCTATAATGCAGATTTAAACTGTTTTAGGCTGCAATCCTATACACACCTACTGTGCATAGGAACCCATATTGAATTAAATGGGATTACTTCCAAGTAAATGACCAGGTTCACGTGACACAGTTAGATCATTGTGGGTGATCTAATCCATGCTGAGGGTGTGTGGCTGCCATTTTGAATATGTAAGGCTATTAAGGGTTGTGGTGTGCGAACTGACCATCGTGGGGTATTTGAGGGCTAAACAACCTATGCATAACCCTACTAATAATCAAATGTTATGTGAGGGTTGTTTAACCCTCCAATAACCCACAACACCCCTCAACCCCTGAACACCCTGATCAGGAGTTGAATATTCAAAATGGTGGCTGCAAGCACCTGGCATGTGCTGTGGCTCATCGTAGCTTAAACAACCCTTGATGAACTGGCCATCTCAATTAAATTGGCCCAATATTTGTAAGATTATGCTGCACAATCATTTATTCTCCCAAGGAACTCTGGGGATTGTAGTTCAGTGCAAGGTTGTGGGGTGGGGGCATTAATAGGATTCTCAGCATCCTTGTCATGTTACAAACACCATGATCCTTTGGGGGAAGCCATAACTATTAAATTGATATCAAGCCACTATAAAGTTTGACATGTAGATGTGCTCTTTGAGTTATTGCCACACAAGACTGTTTGTCCTTTTCTCGGTAAATAAAGTAGTGTCAGCTATCAAACAACAGAACAAGGAGGAAACAGATCAAAATAACTCATCCTTTCTGTCCATCAGAACTTTCTGATTCAGTGCCACAAATACTGCAATCCTATGCATGTCTACTCAGAAGTAAACCCAATAGAATCAAATGGGTCTTAGTCCCTAGGAATTGTGTGTAGGAGTGCAGCCTGTGTTCCATTTGATGTTCTTAGATCACCCAGGTGATCACTCTGATTTTCTGTTAGGGATCAAAAATGGAGAGGGCCAAAATTTGGAGTGGGGTATGAGGGGGTAGAGAAGCTTCAGGCCAGCAGTTCCATGTCTGGAAAGTTGCTGAGTCATTTTTTTTCTTTTCATTTTTTAAAAGAATCAACATTGAGGCATTTGGTTCAGCAACATAGAGGAGGATACAATTAAGGAGCAGTGCCTTGCCTTTTCTCCAGTGATAATCCTGTGTTTTTCCATGTATCGTATTCATTTTGACTTTCTGGGAAATACAATGGACCTTTCAGCACCCTTCCCCCCCCCTTTTTTCCTTTTAAGGTAATTAGTCCCAGAAATGGAAAGCCTATAAAATACAACGGCGTTGCCACATCCCCCTCTGCTCAATCCCACATCACTAAACTGCAGCACCTCAGGCCATGGAAGTGTTCTTTGGCATGTTTTGACTAGATTAAGAGGCTCAGGCAGCCAACAATATGTTCCACAGACTTCATCAAACAGCAACTCATTGACTTGCATGGCAAATCAAAGCAATAGGCTCTACAACCAGTGAGTGGAGGCAAACCATTGTTTTGTAGGTGAGCTTGCACAGAGGTAAAGATGAGATGAGAGAGTCATTGATGCTTGTGCTGTGCACACACATTTTTATGTTTTGTTTTGTTGTCCCACTACAACCTCTTATTGGACAGGTCCTGTAGGTCTTGAAGCACTACAAAAACTTGCAGAACCTGTTATGAGCAGAGACCATGGGGCTGTCTATACACTCCAAAAGCCCTATGGTGGGTGTGTGGTGGTGCTGGATCAGTTATACAACACAGCAGCCAACTCAAAACTACCGTGGGCTTTCCTGCGAAGTTCCACATTTTAAAAAGTCAGATTTACACTGACTTTTTAGACTGGAGCAAGGCGAACAAGGCTCTTCCACCATCTAACCTCGCTCCAACATCGATGCGGGGTGTTCCCTGGAGGAAGGTGACCCCTGATTGATTGCTGGAAGCCTGGACAGAGGGCAGGAGGAGGGCCAGTGAGCTACATGGCTGCCAGAAACCCCGTGCCCTCCCTTCTGCATCAGGATTAGCCGCTGCCACCCCACAGCAAAGAAAGAGTGGGGGGTTGTTTAATGCAGCAGCAACCCAGTGCCATATAGGCAGCCCCCATATTATGGCTTCTTTTAAAACCACAAGTCCCATTGTGATAAGGGCTCCCTCATAGTGCATTTCTCTGAAAAGCAAACCCTATCATCTGGTTGCCCAAAATTAAATGCAGACGACCTACTGCTTGAATTTTGGGACTGTAAGGGCTTTTGTCTCAAGAATGTGCCAGCAGAACAGGAGAATAAAACTTATGCACACATGTTCTAGTATAAGCACACAGCAGAAATCACAGGCTAGTCTGGGATTTCTCCATCACCTCCACATGAAGATGGACTGTTCTATAGCCATTGCAGGGTTAGGGAAGTTCAAGTCATCAAAGTTCAAGTCCTTCAAGTTTCTTTGAATTCCACCTCAAAGTTCATCCTGACTCGTGTCAGCATCAGGCTGGAAGCTTTGTTTCCACACGAAAATACATGCACACTTTTGTATGCTTTTCCAAATGTACAATCAATTGTGTATATATTTGAAATGTATGTTCCTCCCATTGATTAAAGAGTTTGTGTGCATTTTTTTCAAAAGCATGTATGCTTTCATGTCCATATTTCAAATGTATGCATTTTTGAACACATTTTTTGGTTGATGTTCTTCAAACTGCATCGCAAGCTTGGAGATGTACAGACTTCAACTGCAGCTTGCATCCTGGAGGTACAAACTGAGTAAACTCTGATCAAAAATGAGCTAAAATTAATAACTCATACATCCCCAGCTAGGGTAGGAAGACTGTTCTGCACCAATGGAAGTCTTTGTTGGCTGGAACCCTATTTTCCAAGTGAAGCAAAACCATTTTTGAAATGGACATAAGACCCACTATTTTTGAGCATGTTCTGACAGGAAGTAGCATGAAGCAGAGAGAAGCATTTATGGTACTGCCTGTACTGGAGAGTATGAGGTAAGGTCCAATGTGGCTCCAGGTTGCGCCTCATCTACTCTGAGACCTAATGAAGGTTTGATAGCATCACTACCCTCATGCTGTGCAAGAGCCATTGGAGATGTTGGCATTGGTTCAAAGTTGCAAAGTTGCAGAGTGGGAGGAAATAAGGCAGGGGTGGGGGGCTATTTCAGGGGCAGAACAAAGACAATGAATTCTGTCCTGCTTCCCCAAGCATACTTCAGCAATTCAAGGCACAACTTGCTCCAATGTAATTTCAGCTGATCCATAGGAAAAGAGTGATGCAGTTCAATCCTATGAATATTTACACTGATATATGTTCCACTGAATTTAAGCTTTAGTGTAGTTCATTACTCTGTATTAAACATTACTCTGTATTAAAATAAAGGTCAAAGCCCAAGTTATGAGCCAGGAAGTTTCCAGTGTGAATCTCAATTCACTCAGCAAGCTACCTTCTCACGGCCTCAGCTCCACCATCTGTAATACAGTGATAACAAGTGGGCAACCACAATAATTCACAGTAGCTGAAGCAGGAGACTCTTATTTCCTCCCCTTTGCTTCCCCCCCAGGCCTCTACTGGAAGATCTTAAGGCAGTGCTGACTCTGTATTCCTGTCTTGCAGAAGGGCCCAGCATTGGCTGCCACTTGGGCCCAAATCCATCTACCTTCCTCCTTAAGAATTCAAATAAAGGAGGCCTTCCTTAAGCCTGCGCAAGGGGAGCCAAAAGACAATTACTCCCTCCCAACCTGAGGTAAGTCAATGCTTTGCAAGCAGTATCCCAAGTATGGATGTTGAAATCAGAAATACTCAAGTGGGTCAGGGTGCTCTGATTCCCACCTTGAAGCTCATTCCAGCTTGTGTCTGTATCAGATTGAGAAGTTTGTTTTTCTGCACAAAAATTCATGGGCATTTTCATGCACCGTTTCCCACATGCACACATTTTTCTCCCTTCGATTAAAGCATGTTTGTGTGCATTTTTCAAGTGTACACATTTTCAAATGCATTTTTGTTGTCAAATGAATCACACTCCATGCATGGAAATATACAGACTTCAGACCGTAGACTGTGTTCAGGTCTGTGTTCGATTCCAGGAGGTGCAAACTGGGTAAATTTCATCTTCTCTTGGACAACATCTTCTCAAGAGCCCCCAATCAATGAATGTGGAAGAAGCTTCTGGAAGCCTGGTCAGTCACACCTGTTTAGAGCTCCTTGTCCATGGTTCACTAAGCCATGGACAAGGAGCTCTAAACAGGTGTGACTGACCAGGCTTCCAGAAGCTTCTTCCAGTTTTTGCTTATTCCCCTATTTCTTTTGCCTTGCTATCCCCTGACCTTTCCAGAGACGGCATCAGTGCTCAACCCTATTTGATTGATTTCGCCTCTTCTCTGCCTGAATGTACTTTTTCAGACCAGTGATCCAGCAGCACTTGACAAGCATCACCCATCTTCCTTCACAACAGTAGCCTACAGGTGAATTTTGACTAGGTAGTCAGACAGCATGTGGTTATGTGAGCCACTGACCTTCCACTGACTAATCCTTTGCCAATACCTCTAGATCTTTCACCCAACATAAATAGAAGCTTCCAACACATCCCAGACGAAGCTTATTGAAGTATGTTTGGTTCAGCGATTAAAGGCGTGCAGGATTGTATGAATCTCTTTTGTGCAAAAAAATAATACAAATGTTTGCAAAAGAAAAAAAATCTATTGCCCTACAATTGAATGCTAATCCAGTTCCTTGTTGTCAGATCTGTTAATTACATATACAGGAAAGGAGTAAAACAGATATTACTGATTCACACTCAGTGTGCCAAGAACTGTTTCCAGAATGAGAATTCTCAATCCAACTTCCCTTTATTTTCTCCTTTTTCTGGGCAATATGGAAGCCCAGCCATTTGCTAAATAGCACAATGAGAGATTTTGTTTACCCATCTATAAATTGTCACATTGTCATCCGTGAGCCTGTTATAGGCACTGTCTTGGAGAGAAATAATGGGTATTAAACTTACATGTGAGTTTGCTGGGTTAAATTTGCTGGGTTAGATTTACTACGTTTTTTTAAGACACAAGAAAATATTGACCTAAGATGAATGGAGGCAAAAATTATTCCCATCGTCCCTACCTTTGTTAGGCATGTTCCGTTAACTTCATGGCAGAAAGTTAGTTCTTTCAGCTCAAGCAAGGTCTGTCAGTAGAGACTAATGAAGTACCTGTCCCTCTTCGACCCGGTTCTTCAGACCACAGGTGGGGCTTCCATGATCAAATACTCCCCCATGGAAACAATGATACACCAAGAATTCTGCTCAGTTAGTTTATTTCTTTAGAGACCTTGTTGTGCTTTTATGCGTGTTCTTCTTAGTTGCCTCTGTTTTTAACTATTTCAAAATATTTCATCATCATCATTTAACTAATTGGTTTAAAATTTATCTTTCCCTCAATTGGTATTCACAAGGTTTCTGGTCTTTTATTCACTGATAACATGCCCGGGGTTCACACAACATACTGACCCACCATGGGCTATTGTGTCGTCTGAACGCAGCACGCTTTCTGCAGAGTGAGTTAACATGTTGTTGGAACGCAGTGCGTTTTTCTCAGGGTGACTTGGTAACCATGCAGTGTGCTTTATTTTTCTCAAACAAGACACTTTGAGAACCCATGGCTTGTTGATGAGTTATTCAGGGTGGTCATCACGCTACATAATCAACCCTGTGGAAAACATGCAGCAATCAGGCAAACCTTGATGCCAGCCTTAAACCCAGTATGTCAGCATTATATCTCATACATTTTTAGTATTTGCACATTCATGCCTGCTTAGGCTGACCAGATAAAATCCAGGTCAGGGCTCATGTAACTTTAACAGTTGTAGAGAAAAGAGAATTTCAGCCAGTGTCATTTGCATGCAATTAGTTCCTGGTGAAATTCCCTCTTCAGCACAACAGTTAAAGGTGCAGGCACTATATACTAGAGTGACCATATACAAAAGAAAGCAGGGCCCCTGCAACTTTAACTGTTGTGATGAAGAGGGAATTTCACCAGGAACTAATTGCATACAAATGACACTGGCTGAAATTCCCTTTTCTCTACAACTGTTGAAGTTACATGAGCCCTGACTTCAATTTTATCTGGTCACCCTATGCCTGCTGGTGCAGTTATATCATTTTAGACTCTGTGATTAATGTTCTTATGTTTGGCTGGGTGGGGGCTTCACTCTCTTCAAAATGTGGTAAGCCAGCCCAACTTTATTTGGGGTTCCTTCTCTTCATTTTACTGAGTGAGGCCCTACATCTTGTCCAGAATGCACTAGTCTACATATCCCTGTCCTGCTCTAAACCGAGTCCTGGCTGTTCACAAAGCAAGTACATGGAGGTATACAATACAGCAGTTAATTTAGCAAGAAAATGATCAAGCACACAGATTTCTATCCAGTGGGGCTCAGGCTAAGTAAAGAGTGGTCAAGACAGCAAGCAGAGCACAAACAAGCCATTACATATGTGGGGTCAAACTAAACCAGGAGCAGTCGAGATAGTAGGCAGGCATCAGTTAAGCAGCCCAGAAGCAGGGTCAAAAAGCAGGCCAGTGGTCAGCAGCACAGAGCATCAAGCACAAAACACAGGAGACAAGTTAGAAAGCAATGAAACTGGCAAAGCTAATGTTTCCAGCAGCTCTAAAGTAGCCAGTGAGAGCTGAGAAAGCTACAGCTACTTAGAGCCCCACCCAGTGCTCAGCTGCATCATATTAGAGGCTTATCAGATGTCCTCCTCTTGAGGAGGGCCCAACTTGCTTTAGTAAGTAAGTACTTCTTTGCCTGGACACCATCCAAACATGGATATTAAGGCACTGGTGTTCTTGGGAGTTAGGCGGCTCAACATCTCCCTCTGCCTCAGAAGCTGAGTTCTCTACCTCTTTAGGAGGCAGATTTAAAGGCAACACTCCAGAGGGTCCCAGGTAATCTTGGCTAGTGCCAGGGGCTCCTGAGGGACCAACTGGGTCTGACAGTTCTAGCTTCTCCTCTGAAGATGACTCCAGTGGCTGCATGACACCTTGGACTATGACAGCACCCTCCTACAGGGCCAGCTCAAGATGGTCTGCTACTTGAAGCAGATCCCAAATGGTGTCCCCAACCCCTACTAGAACCAACACTTTTAAAAGGTGTATTGTACTATTCAGACACCAGTTCCTGCCTTTATCCTCCATCCCCTCCACACATGGTGTTGCCTGAAGTAGGTCATGGGAGGACCAGCCCTGCCCTCCTATTTTCCCAGTGTTTTTCATAGTGTGAATAATCCACCTCTCCACAATAGTCTTGAATAGTTCTCAGAGACATGAACCCAACTCTTGTATTTCAGTCATCTCTGACCAGAACTGGTAATAAATGAAGACCAACTTGTGTACAGTCTCTACACAGAGGGGGGGGGGGGGGTAACTGACAGAATTTCAAGCACCAAATTCCATTCAAGTTCAAATGTCAACCTGACTCTACATGTGTCCTATATTACTGGGTTGTGGTTTGCATCCATTGTAGAGATCAGGGATTAATTTTAATTTTTAAAATTGTTGCAATTTCTGTGAATAACAGCACCAAAAGAGGGGGGAACCTTAGATTACATAAAATGGGGGTCTTTTGTTTTCAGTTGCCAGGAAAAGGCAAGCTGAACTGAGTAATTGTAACCAGATTTTTCTTGACCCTATCTTTCTACTTCACTTCCAAAATTGTTTCCTTCCAAACATTTCCGACTATTCAGTACTGAATTGTGTAGATGCTAGATAAGATTCCGTCTCTTACCAGATTATAGTGGTGTAAGAATCCAAAGTGAAATGAAGCAAGACCGATCTGAAGACCTGCAGCCTCAACAAGCAAGCAAGAAGATAGAGTTGGATGGCCTTCACCAACCTGCTGCTCTCCAGATGTTGTTGGACTACAATGTCCGGCTGCAGGATGCTGGGAGTTGTGCTCAGGCCTACCACTGGATGCTTGAGAGCACAAACGCTCCTGCCACTGCCTCATCCCCCACCCCCTTCTCGTAGCTGCCTCGCATCCCTCTTCCCCTTACCATGAAGTGCCCTCCCATCCCTTCAACTAACACCATCACACACACCCTGACCAATTCCCCTTACCTCATCACATATGCAACCCCCACTCCTTACTCTTCCCCTATTGTACCACCTACCGCATCCCCTTCCCATCTCATGCATCCTACCCTACCCCTTCTTCGTCATATGTGCACCTTCACCCCTCACCTTTCCCTCATGTGCCTCTCACCCCCCACCCTCCCCTTGCTGTGCGCAACCCACCTTTCCCCTTACCTGTTGAATTCTATCCCACTCCTTACCCTAACCTTTGCCACTGCTGCCACATTGGCTGTCTGGAGAGCTGTGCAGCCATAAGGAGCAGCTAGCGCAGCTCTTGCAGGTGCCCATCCAGCCACCCAGGCCACAGCCTGGCTCTCGCTGAGAAGATCCTTAGCATGAACCAGAGAGAAGCCACCTATCCACTGTTTCACTCTCAGAGCAAAACAGAGGGGAGGTGGCTGCTCCAGAGAGGCCCGTCAGCTGTTCTCTTGTGCCACAGCATGAGAGTGGGGCTGGGGGGGGGGCTCTCATGAGCCCCCACTAGTGTTGCCAGGTGTATGATGATGATGATGATGATGATGATGATGATGATGATGATTTACCTTTATATACTGCCCCATAGCCGAAGCTCTCTGGGCGGTTTACAAAAATTAAAGGACTGAACATTAAAACATCAATATACAAAATTTAAAAACATAAAACATAAAAACAGCGAATATTGAAAACATTTTAAAACTTTAAGCCTGGGCAAAAATTCAGTTAATGGCTGCGCCAGACAGCCTTGCCTGCCCTGCAAATGCCACAGCAAGAGAGTTTCTTTCCAGAGCACCTGCTCGAGGTGAGGGGGGGGAGTGCTCCTCCCTCTCTAGCACTGGAAGAGCCACCTATCCTCTGGAGGACACTGGGCTGAGGAAGGTTGGAATAGATGACACACCAAAATACCAATGAATAGTACCCATGCTGATATCACCTTAAAAATATGGCATTGCATCAGGGTACTGCTAGGTGCTTTGACAATTATTATTTTTTTTTACCTCAGGTTGCCTCCCCCCCCCCTTTTTTTTTTCATTACAAGAAAAACAGCAGGCTGGCTAACATGAAGATATGTAATCCTAGCAAAAAAATAATGATGGTAGAAACCTTCTGGAAATCAAGCCAGTGTAGAAGTAGAGATGGGCGAATCAGATATAGGAATGGATGAATCCATCTGTATTTCTGGTCGAGGTCAGTTTTGCATGTGTTCATCCATAAGTGCATTCTGTCCTGTTTTTCTTTTAAAAGAATTTGCACCCAAAAAAAATCACTTTTAAATATATATATATGTGTAACACTTTTCCCCCAAACATATTTTCTCTTGAAATACGCATTTCTAAATTTATTTTCTGTGACAGTAAAAAAAAATTAAATATATTTTGATACAGTGTAAAACCCAGTGTATAACTTAGTTCCAATCCATATGGGGAGTGCATATAAAGTCAGTTCATATCAGAGAATGCACCAAGATCAATTTCCCCAAGGATCCCAATGTAGAAAGAGAACAAAGGCAGAAGCAGGAAGAAAAAGTGGGTTGGGGTATTAGCCAGACAAAAATATGTACCCATATTAGCCAGACAAAACATGCACCCATATTGCACAGTACTAGAGTCTAGCTTTCCAGACTGTGATCCTATATACACGTCCATGGGAGTTAGTCTCAATGGTCATTACTTTTGAGTAAATCTGCATAGGATCAAGTTACAAGTTTCCTTTGTGCCCATTCTTTGTTTTTCCAAATAAGAAGAGATTGAAAGCATTTAGATTGCCTTAATTTGATCACTGAAAAACCAAACGTGGGGGAGGGGAGGAGAACCTGGAAGGTGGAGACCCTGAATTTGTAAAGATTTTGTTATTGTTGTTCTTGTTGAATACTTTCATATTTTAATTAACGTCCTTTACTTTTTGATAAACATAGCAGTCAAAATCGAAGAAATTGCATTGGGGTGAATGTTCTCTGTGGGATTTTTCCCCCTCTTTTTTTAAAGCAAAGTATTTATATAAAATTGGTGACAATTGTGTACAGTCAAAAGAACTCTTTCTCCCCATGTAGTAATAATAATAATAATAATAATAATAGTAATGCTCAATCGTCAGGAAATTCCTGAATCGATAAAAGACAGCATGACTTGGCAAAGCCCGTCATGTCCATCTAGAAAAACCGCCATGAGCGAGAAAGAGATTAATAATAGTAATAATAATAATAATAATAATAATAACAATAATAATTTCTTACCCACTTCTCCCTTTAGATTGAGGCGGAGAACAACAATAATGTAATGGACAGCTGTGAACGTGTGAGGTATATAAGCACCTTCTTGTGGTAGGTGGAACTTGCTGGTTAATGGGAGTGATTTCCCTGAATTGTACTGCCATTTCATTGCATCTAAAGGTATGTTTATCTTTTTGCAAAGCCATCTAGAGTAGGCTGACCATATGAAAAGGAGGACAGGGCTCATGTAACTTTAACAGTTGTAGAGAAAAGGGAATTTCAGCCAGTGTCATTTGTATGCAATTCCCTCTTCATCACAACAGTTAAAGTTGCAGGGGCCCTGCCTTCTTTTGTATATGGTCACTCTAGTATAGTGCCTGCAACTTTAATTGTTGTGATGAAGAGGGAATTTCACCAGGAACTAATTGCATACAAATGACACTGGCTGAAATTCCCTTTTCTCTACAACTATTAAAGTTACATGAGCCCTGAACTCCTTTTCATATGGTCAGCCTAATCTAGAGTATGTCAGAATATGCCTACAATCGAGACAGGCTCAAGACAGAAGCAAGAGAAATTGAATTTTGTTCCTGGTTAAATTAGGTCCAGGAGAAGATACGGTGATGCTGGAATTATAATGACATTTTCTTGAGCAGTGGTGGACCCTTTTGCAGACAAGATTGTTTGTGTATATTAAACAGAATGGGAGTTTTCCCCAATGGGTGGAAATGAAGTGTTATTTTCCCTATATTTACAAACAGTGACAGACAAGGTCCTGGAAATTACCAATCAAACAGTCTTTTAGATATAGGTTATATGTTGTGTGGAAATATTTATTACATAAACATAATGTCTGCGAAGAATTGAACAACATTATTCATCCTGAACAAGCTGGTTCTGAAAGAGGGTTAAGCAAAGCCAACCACTGTTTGACTATTCAAGAATTTGCAAGGGAAATACCATTGAGGGCCCTACAAAGCATTTTTGTGCAACCTGCATTGATTTAGATGATGTTTTTGGTACCGTAGACAGGTGTTGGTATAAATTGGCTAGTACAAATATAGATCTAATTATTAAAAAACCTGACATTTTGAGACCAGAGTTAATCTCATGTTGGCTCAAGCTCCACAAAGTCAGGCTGATGCCTTAACTGATGTACCCTGTGATCAGTAATAAAGCTGTGCAATGTCACAAATTGTGCTTGCTTACAGCTTACCCTCCATGCACTCACACAGTTCCTTGGTCTTTCAGGCCCAATTACAGATGGGGAGGATGGAGTGTCTGAAACCAGCAAAGATGCCCTATATTCCTGGTCCTACATTGCTTTATTAAACATCTGAACCTTATTGGGCCTGTTCAGACAACATGCTACACCATTGTTGTACTGCTAACCCTTTTGCAGCAACTGGTTAGCGAGTGTGTTTAAAGTAAACCATAGTTATATAGCCACCATGGTTAGGAATAGTTCACACAACACGCTAAGTCATGGTTCATACAGCATGCTAAGCCATGATATTTAACTCAAAATGCTTAACCACCGTGGCTTAGTGTGTCGTCTGAACAGGGTCACTCCTGTGAGTTGACCCGATGCCTGTTTGTTGCATGTAAGCAAGCACAGTTTGTGACATTACACAACAGCATTACTGAACATGGGGCATGTCTGATAAAGCATCAGATGTAGCTTCATGTTCCCTGGCTTTGTGGAGCTTAAACCACATGAGATTAACTCTAGTCTTAAACTGGCAGGGTTTTTTTATCATTGAATTTCCCCAGTATTAAAAAAGTAAATGTATTATTATTGGAGGCACAGTTGTGCCTCCAATAGATAAGGAAGATCAGTAAAATAAGCATTCTGTAAGGTTAAATGGAAATCAGAGGGGTGGGTTGTTATAACCTTACTAAAATCAAAAGGGTTTCACCAATCTCCCTGAAAACTGCACATGACAGATAGAAATACCTATTTTACATAGCCTGAAAATTTCAGAAAGATTGGTTAAAGACTGAGGGATGAAGGACAGTTAACAGAAAAAAAATGTTTCTGTCATGCAAAAGTGTTTCTGAAAACGTGTTGGCAACTGTTTGCACTCTTCTCTGGTGAAGCCAGTATGGCCGCCATCTTTTAACTATTGCTGTTTTCTTATCCCCTTTCTACTGTAGTTGGTGGAATGGGACTTCTTATTTTTTAAAAAAAGTTCAATTGACTTATTTTTAAAATAATTTTATATCTTAATAAAAGCCTATGGAAGTTCATAACGCAGCACTTGTGGAGGGAGGAGGAGGAGGGAATAAATGCCATTTGGGGTAAAAGCAGCAAGCAGCAGAAGTAGTGAATTTATGGGACATGTGTGTGTGTACGTGCGTGGACAAGCAATCCCCTCAGTGTGATCTGACCCTACCACAAGGAAGCTATGCAATTGAATGGGTATGGAACTTTGGTTCATAAGCAGGCCTGTGATTTCTTGAGGGCAGAGAGTTTTGCTGCTTGAAGTCTGAGAAACAGACTCAGCACGGTTCTTGCTTCCCTTTAAGGAGAAGAACAGTCCTCTTTTCTCCTTTTGGACATGTTTTCCCTTGGCTTTTAAGACTATTTTGGGCCATCTTTCCCCAAGCCCAATTTGGGCTTCACAGAACTTTTCATTTTAAGGTATTTTCTACACTGGATGTATTTTCCCTACCTGGACTTTGCTGGGTTCTACACCCTGAATTCTAGGAGAGACCTCTTTCAACCTTCCTCTGGATCCATGAAAGCCTGATCTTCAGATCTCTCCTTGAGATAGCTAACTTTACATTACTTTTAATCCACACACACACACACACACACTGCTCCTTTCCTTTTCCCCCTAAAAGTTTGGACCATACCGCCATAAAGTTGAAAGCTTCAAACCCTTCATTTAACTATTTGGACTGGTGGAAATTTAAGAACAACTCACACCATCCCCCCAATCTAGATTTGGGACTGAAAGACCCAGGAAAAGTGGGGGTGCATGAAGGATAAGTTGTAAGCAAGCACAATTTGTGACATTACACAACATCATGACTGATCACAAGGCACATCAGATAAGGCATCAGCGTTAGCTTCCATTTTCCTAGCTTTGTGGAGTTTGGACTGAGATGAGAAAGCCTTATCTTCTGGTGTTTTAAACCAGCAGTGGGTTTTTTTTATTATTGAATTATATTATCCTGTAGGGAGGAAATAACTGAGTCATTAACTGAGTAAATGTGCATAAATTAATAGATATGTCCCTATATGGTTAGAATAGCTTTTGAGTAAACCTGTGTAGGACTCTAGCTAGCTTTTCCCCTTTCCTCCCTCTCTTCATCAGAGATCAATCAGTGAGAGTGATTCCCTCAGCCTTCAAAATTACCTCACTCTTTTCTCAGTTGACAGTTCCCTGCTATCTCTCCATCACTGTTAAAATCTTTACAGGAAGAGTGGAATTCAAAATCCCGGAGTACTGGCAGTATTCGATCTTCAGAGTGAATTGAGCATGTCTGATATAACTTTGCCAGCAGTTACTGCCATAGGATTTCACGGGGCAGGAAAAACCTTGTTCACTTTTAAACCACTGCTCAGCATTTCATCAAAACAATGAAAGGCACACCTTCTTGACCTCCTCAACAAGCTTGAATAAAGTACCTCAGTAGTTTCCCTCAGAATTTGAAAGAAATATATAATATGCCAAGCCACAGCTCCAGTAACAAGTACAAATACTTGCTGTATTTGTGGCAAGTTGTATCAGATTGGTTTGAAGTTTGCATTAGGGATGTGCACTGGATCGGACCCGATCCACGATCCGAGTCCGGTCCAGTGGGAAATCGGATAAATTATCCGATTTCCGATCCCGCAGCTGGATCGGCCGATCCAATCCGAACCGGTCCGAAAAGGCTCCGAACCGGTTCGGCGGATCGGCGGATCGGCGGGCGCCCTCTGGCGCCACCCCCGCTTCCATTGGCGGGCGCCAGCGGGTGCCCGCCGATGAAAGTGGACAGCGGGGGGGGAGGAGGGGGGCGCTTACCTTCTCAGCCCGTCCGCTCCCGTCCGGCACTAGCAGCTACTACCAGCGGGCTCCGCGGCCTGCTCTAGGGTGGCGCGCCGGGTGATGTCATCACCCGGCGCGCTACTCTAGAGCAGGCCGCGGAGCCTGCTGGTGGTAGCCGCCGGCCCCGGACGGGAGCGGACGGGCCGAGAAGGTAAGCAGGGGGTGCGTGGAGGGGAGGAGGGGGCGCGCGGAGGGGGGAGGGGGGCCCTTACCTTCCCGTCCCGGCAGCTCCCGTCCCGGCGCCGGCGCCTACTACTACCAGCAGGCTCCGCGGCCTGCTCTAGGGTGGCGCGCCGGGTGATGTCATCACCCGGCGCGCTACTCTAGAGCAGGCCGCGGAGCCTGCTGGTAGTAGTAGGCGCCGGCGCCGGATGGGAGCCGCCGGGCCGGGAAGGTAAGCAGGGGGTGTGTGGAGGGGAGGAGGGGGCGCGCGGAGGGGGGAGGGGGGCCCTTACCTTCCCGTCCCGGCGGCTCCCGTCCCGGCGCTGGCGCCTACTACTACCAGCAGGCTCCGCGGCCTACTCCAGGGTGGCGCGCCGGGTGATGTCATCACCCGGCGCGCTACTCGAGAGTAGGCCGCGGAGCCCGCTGGTAGTAGCCGCCGGCGCCGGACGGGAGCGGACGGGCCGAGAAGGTAAGCAGTGGCGGGGAAGGGGGCTTACCCCCCCGGAGCCGTCCGCTTCTATCCGCTGGCGCTCGCGGGCGCCAGCGGATGGAAGCGGGCGGCCCCAGGGGGGGTAGGGAGCGCGGGGGAGGGGGCTTACCTGCCGGGGCCGTCCACAGCGGACGGCCCCGGGGGGGGAGGGAGTTAGGCCCCCCCTCAGCCACCCACCGCCATTTTTTCCTCATAGACTTGCATTGCAATGCAAGTCTATGGGGAAAAAAATGGCGGCCGATCCAAAAATTTACGATTTTTGGGTCGGGATCGGACTCGATCCGGTCCGGGGGGCCTCCGATTTTGTCCGAACCGGTCCGGGACAAAATTGGAGGTCCCGATCCGGGTCCCGATCCGATCCGGGGGGTCCGTGCACACCCCTAGTTTGCATGATTGTAGACTCAACAGGTAGATTATGGAAGTGAAGTTTCATGTTATTAGCGCTACATGTGTCATTTTTGTAGCAGTTGAATTTTGAGAGTTATTATGGAGGAATCCTGAGTGTGTGTGTGTGTGTCATTTCTGTCAGCTAAAGAAGCACTCCTGTGACTTTTTAATAAGTCTTTGTTGTTTTTCCTCCAGCGGTTCCACACAGATATTGCAGCAAGATTTCTGTTCTCCTATATGCTAATGGCATGATGTTAGTATCCTTTACCTGTAACCGATTCAGAAGACTTTTGTGATGGCTTAGTGAACATCGTCTTGAAGAAAAATTACAAAGAAATTATTCTAAAACCAAAATTATGGGTTTTGGCGAGAGACCTCAGTAATGTTGATGGTCAATTAATGGCGAGCAACGTAAAGAATTTAAATATCTTGGAGTACTTTTTAGGGAGACACTCCTGGAATGTCCAAGAAAAGTGCAGTTAGTTCTATGGCCGTATGTACAATAGGTGCCATTTTGAAGTTTTATTATATGAAGGGGACTTTCTGGTTGACGTGTTAAACTCTTTCAAGGTAAGCTATTGCCCAAATCATATGTGTCATTTTAGTATGGACTGGGATGTTTTAGCCAAAGTGGGGAAAAAATCTGAAAATATTGGCATTTTCTTCAGGCATTGGTGCAGGTGAAAGTGGGTCCCCCCTCCTCAATTACACTATACTATTCTTACTCGCTTGACAAAGTTGAAAAGCTCATCTGACAAGTTTTTGTCTAAGTTATGTTTTATCAGTCTTTAGTCTTGCATGCCATGGCTCTCTAGACTTAATTATCTTCTCTTATCATACTCCTTTTCTGAGGATGTCTTTGTTTCACTTTCTAAGAGAGCTGCAGAAATGGATTTATAATCAAAACATTATGTTGGACCGGCAGGCCATTTTATAGATTTTATAAATGTAACCATTTCAGAGCCTCATATTTGGTTGACCTGACCTTTCCCAGATTTAGACAAGATTTTACAGCCGTATGATTGCAAACCATGCCAACAGCAGAATTTGATGGCAGATACCGTCAGATCCCTCATGATCAATTACTATGTATTTGTCGATCCTCAAAAACTGAAAATATGATACACAATCTATCAAGGTGCCCTTTATATGTGTCACCATGTTCAAAATGTCTTGGGGATATCTGGGTTGCAACCTGAATGTGCCTTAAGAAATATAAGTTACCTGCTGTCTGATCAAGATAGCCAAGTGACCCAGCTGGTTGTACATTTTCCTTCAGAGGCTTCCAAAAATTGTGCTAAAGCCCTAATTGCCATCACTGTTAACTGTAAATATGATAGCTTGATGTAGAGGCCTAGGTGTATTTTAGTTCATTTCACTGAGCTCTCTTTTTAATTGTTTAATTACTCCATTGTTTTATTTCTGTTATGCATTTTGTAATGCTGTACTGATTTTATTAATTGCCCTTGGCTTGCAAATAAATGACTGGACTGGAAATTAGGTATTTGGAAAGAGAGATCATCACCTAAGGCCATTTGGCTCTAAGTATACTCAGAGCTTGTTAGACTTTGAGGACCTGATTCTCTGCCATTTAAATGAAACTAGCCGAAAAATGAAGAGGCTGTCCTAAATATTGCACTGCTTGTAGAACCAAACTATAAATAATGATGAACCGTGTAATTATGTGGATTTGAATACAGATTTAAGCAGCTCATAAGGCATGGCCGATGTATATATTGGGTGCCATTTTCCACCAAAGCCCTCCAGTGGCCTGAATGGTTATTATCAGGTTGCTGCATGTGCCAGGTCTGCCTTAAGCAGAACAGTAGATAAACTCAGCTGCTTTGGTAGGCACATGCCTGCCCCTTGGTAGGGAACCTTTACTCTCATTGAAAGCTCAAGTGAGCACTGGATTTACAAAACAACACTGTGCTCTCCCTGCCTTGCATGCTTAAATGAAGTAAGCATGTGTACATCACCAGAGCCCAGTCAAAGTCTCATGTCCGAAATGTACATCTCATTTACACACACACACAAACCCCATGCCATGTGTTCCCAGTCCTATCCCATACGATTCCACTGTTTTGCACTCAGAATCAGGCGTAGTGTGTGCACAGCAAAGCATCCCTGAACTAGTGATGGATGAATCTGTCCATTTTGTTTCTCTCAGAGTCACATTTTTCCAATCTTAAATTCAGCTTGTCTTGAATTGGGATTTTGGGGGCTCGCTTGTTTTTAAGATTGCATCAAAATCCATGTGTATTTTGTGCACATTTCTCTTAATACATATATTTTTATACAACTTTGCCTAGTATACATATTTTAACAAAAAAATTAGCAAACCATCTACTGCTTTTTAGCATTAATTTCACTAATATGTGCATTTTTGTGTGCACTTCCCCTTAATATTTGCTCACTGTGTGCTTGCCGGGCCGTCCAGCGTCTCTCGTAGCAAACAGGGGCGACTGTCTGATGGGGTCTGCAAACCCTAGTCTAGCAGGCCAAGCAGGAGGGGTATCTGTCAGACTCTACCCCCATATCAGCATCCCTACATCTGATTTTTATGCATGTTTATTTGGAAGTAAGGCCCAGCAACAACTTTTTGCCAAATTAATGTACATAGGATTTCAGCCTTTCAGACACATTGTTTTATTCAGACATATGTATGGCTGAATTCAATAGGATTTACTCCGTAGTTGCTGTACACAGCACTGCAGCCTTAGTACATTAAATCCACACTTTATCCTGACTGATATAAATCAAAAATATCTGCAGTAAAATTTATTGTTAGCTTAGTTACAGGACCACATTCTTTGCTAGAGTTATTTTATGAGCTGCTTTAAATTACACTGGCAAAATATTTCACAATCAAATCTTGAACTCATCATGTACTGCCAGAAATTATTTTTTAAAGTCTTCAGTTTTGAATGGTGTTAAGTGCCTGGAAATATAGCTTTGTGCTCTTTAAAATATATAACTTAATATTTAGAAGGGAAGGTTATCCAGTATTTACTAGCTTAGAGTTAAATACGTTGTTGTTGTTTTTCCAATCACCTGTGCAAAAGGTCTTGAAACTAGGGGTGTGCAATGGATCGGGTCTGATCCACGATCCGGACCCGATCCAGGGGAAATCAGATAAAATTATCTGATCTGATCCCCAGCACCTGGATCAGCCGATCCAATCCGATCCAATCCGAAAAGGACCCAATCCAGATCGTGTTGGATCAGAGAATCGGACCCCCTTCCCCCACTTGCACCCCTCACCTGCCGGGGCTGTCCACGGACGGCCATCGGCAGGTAAGGAGCACGAATGCAGGGAGGGAACTTACCTGCCGGGGCCATCCGCAGCGCCAGTGAACGGGAGCAGAAGGCCCCTACAGGTAAGAATCGCGAGGGGGGAGGGACAGGGAGGGGGGAGTTAGGCCCCCACTCAACCCCCCGCTGCCATTTCCCCCCATAGACTTGCATTGGGGGAAAGCTTTCTTTCCCCCAATGCAAGTCTATTGGGAAAAATGGCAGCCAATCCGAAAATCGGACATCCGATTTTCAGATTGGGATTGGGTCCGATCTATCCGGGGGACCTCCAATTTTGTTCCGATCTGATCCAGAACAAAATTGGAGGTCCCGATCTGGTCCCGATCTGATCTGGGGGGTCCATGCACACCCCTACTTGAAACCCCAATTTTCTCCCTGAAAAATTATTTATTGTAGTTTTTTTCCTTTCCAAAAGAGCTGTGAGTGGTTTGCAACCAACATTTAAAATCAATATGTGGACTATTTATAATTTATATCTTTTTAAAACAACCAAAACAATAGGCCTAAAATCAACCCAAACTGTTCCAGAGTATAAAACCCATGACTGATGTAAAAACAAACAAAAGGTAACCATTTCCTAGTGCCCCCCCCAAGTTATCATCACTATTATTCATTTATTTATTTATTTATTATCCCACACTCCCTTGAAGAAGACAGAGAGGTGTATATCATCTTACACACACACACACACACACACACATACTTCCCAATCTCGGAACAACCTACTGAAGGAGCTTAGGGTGAGAACGCCTTGCATGACCACCAAAAGGGCAGCAGGGAGATTCACAATCAAAGGGTTTGAAGGGAGTCATCCCAATAAAGCCTTCACTACCTCTGAGAGAGCCATCACAAAATGCATAGGTTTATAACCCAGTCTAGGCTTAGGACCCAATTATCAAATGCAGTGCCTACTCCCTAATGCAGCTGCCTGGATATTAATATCAAGTGAGAATGCCCTCTGGACAGTGCTGCATTTGCGTGGAGATTGATATGTGGCAATCCAAGAGGCGCTCTCCATGCAGGCACTCTGGCTATGAAACTCCTTCCCCTATCGCTGTCCTCTCATATTTAGGTAGTTCCAAATCTTAACAGTTTTAGGCACCAACTAAAGACCTATTTGTTTACTCAAGCTTTTAGTTGCATTTTCCTTTTACTACATCATCATCATACAAATTTATATTGTGCTCTATACCAGAGCGCATTCCAATTAACCAAAACATACAAAACAAAATAATATAAACAAAAAAAAAATGCACATTAAATAAACTAAGAACCAGAAATTAAACTAATTCGCAACCAATAAATTAAAACAACCAAACAATTTTTAAACCCCAAAACAAACCGATCGTTCCTCATTTCATACACCAACACCTATGGCTCCGACCTGAAGGAATACGTCTTCAGGTCTCGCCTAAATCTGTCCAACTCTGGTTCCCATACAGAGGTGTAGATCATGTCAACTGTTATTTATCTGTTACTTACTGTTCTCCCCTGTTTGATTATGGGGTTTGGGGTGCTTTTTTAAAATCAATTCTGTATTATTTTACTCTGCTTTATTGCTTCTACCAAGCTTTGAGGTTATTTTATAATAAAAGGTGGGAATAAACTTTCATAAATAAACGACTAAACACAAATTCTAGCAGGCAAATGTCTCTGTAAGGGTATATAGGACCCAGAGCATACAGCCTCTCCCCACCACCACTGCTATATAAAGAATCTGCAAGGCCTGAACCCCTTGAAGTCCTCTGATTTCCTCCTCAATGTTCAATTTGCCTCATTCCCAAATGTGAGCTTTCGTTGCTGTTGTTTGAAAGGGGAAAGTGCATATTTGGGTACCCATTTTTGTTTTACGTGTGCACCCAGTTTTGTACACCCTCCCATGAACTAAGGCATTAAAATGCACTGCCAAGATGCAATAGCCCTAAAGCAGTATCATTTTGGAATCCTAAAACCAGTTTTTCATCCAAATCCAAATGCTACTTCCCCTTTCAACTACTTATTTTCTCTGCTAGACATGGTATAATAATTTAAAGACCCGTCCTAGCAGGTGGGCGTGACTCAAAGTGCATTCCAAATATTTGCAACAGAGTACTTCTTGCTTCAGCCAATTTCCTACATGTTTCTATTGCCCTCCATCAACCATCAGTAAAAAACCCTGTCAAAGCATAACGAGGAAGCAACTCTGCATCTCAGAGCACCATGGCTCACAACAATGTACAATTATGCATTAGTTGAGGTACAGTGATCAATAAATGAAGCGAGGACCTAAAACAATAGAGGCATTCAAGAAACTATAGCTGTACTCTGAACATGCAACCCATACAATCAATAACACTGGAGCATTAAACATAAATACAGAACAGCTGATGCACTAAATATTAATTAAATAAATTAGTGGGAAACAATTAACATTTCAAGGGAGAAACACACTCATCACTACAAAACTGACAAGGCAGTTTATGCCATGATTTCAAAAGAGGGTAATAATAATAATAATAATAATAATAAATTTATTTATTTATAACCCGCCTCTCCCTCCGGATCGAGGTGGGGAACAACAATAAATATAAACAAAAGAACCACAAAATAGATAAAATATTAAAATAAATAAAAACTAATACATCATTAAAAACATCTTAAAATTCAACTGGGTAGGCCTTCCGGAAGTATGGTTCCATGTTCATCAGTTAAGGATGGCCAAATCTCTGTATTGCTGGCCTGCATCATTTTTGTGAGTTTTCATTCCATTTCTGCATTAATCTGCATTTTTAAAGAAAAGTTCTCTCAAAATATTATTTAACTTGGTCAAAGTGAGGCCCTGCTTTGTGGAGTGCTTCTACTCCCCCGGGCCCTCGCCAGTTTTCCTCTCTTTTTTAAAAAAATTTCCAAGAGCATTCTGTGGCTAATGGGCCCGATCAATCATCACTGGGCTATTTGGGGGGGGGGGGGAGGGGGTCCCTCCATTTTATTTCCTTCCTCCATATTATTTATTTATTTATTTATTTATTTCATATATTTGTATATCAACTTTCTGTCAAGCCACCAAGACAGTATAACAAATTGAAATACCGGAACCACGAAAGAAATGTTACCAAAACAAACAAAAACCAAGACACACCTGAATATAGTTCTCTCAGGTTGATTGAATATAGTTCTTCCCAACTTGGGCTCTCCTCATTTTTGAAGGTTTGTTACGAGGGTGACACATGTGCCCAATGCCAGCTACATTACCATTTTGGAGCCCTCACTTTCATCCCTGAGGGCTTTTAAAAATAGTTTCTCAGTGTGAACCAGGAAATGACCTATCCAAACAATGAGCTGATTTTGTCTACATTTTTATCTTTATCTATCTCTACCATCCTCCTTTTCCAGCTATTCCCTTCTATTTGCTCTCCCACCCAGTTGTGAGATTTGTTTTTAGCCACTCCATTCCATTACCCCCCACCCATCCTGTTGTCAGGGTCCCCCCCCCCAATCCCTCTCACAACATTCCACAGCAATGATCTATCATTGGGCTAATTTGGGGGAGTTTCCCTCTTTTAGGCTGACCCCAAGTCTGCTGATATCTCTCTCTAGTCCATGGGTAGGACAATTTTGGTTACATTTGCACATAGGAAGACTCTAAATGTACCTAGTATGTAATTTGGTAGTTTAAACTGCCGAGAAATGCATCAGAAAGTATGGAGAAATGGATATATATTTTTATTTAGTGCATTTATATCCTGTCTTTTTTCCTCCTTAAAGAACCCAAGGCAGCGTACATAATCCTCCTCCTCTCTAATTTTTCCTCATGACAACAAGCCTGTGAGGTAGTCTATGATGGGTCCGAAATCACTCAGTGAGCTTCATAGATGAGTGGAGACTATATCTGGTTCAAACATTAGTTTGAGAGGTATGGATCAGGCCATTTCCTGTAGGAATTCACAAAGAACAAATTCTTCAAGCATCTCTAATTTCATCAGAGAAATTAAGGACAAATTTGTGAACAATTTTCCATCCTGCAAATGCTTGCTCCAACTCTGCATATTTTCTTTGTTTATTTATGGACCACTGCAATAAATAAATAAAATAAGAATTAGGTGTATAGCTATCACCTAAAACTGTAAAGGTTCAATGTGACAAGCCTATCATCTGTTTGGCCTCAGTTGTGATGAGGGCTTCATGTTGCTGGGCACCGGTGAGGACTGCTATGGGTTGGGTGTTCACCAAGGCTTTGAGCAAGGCAGGTTTCTCAGGAAGGCAGGAATGGGAACAGGACAGCACCTTGGAGAGTTCCAAGTGTTGCTGGGGCTGGAAGTTTGTCTGTGAGCCTATCTACACTACTGCTTTAAAACGGTTTAAAACGATTTAAAACAACAGTTTTGAGAACTGTTGAGGCCCAGGACACACTCCATATACAGTTTTCAAAACATTTTCAAAGTGTTTTATCCTGCGTGTGTAGATAGGCTCTGTGTCTGCTCCAACAAGGGGCAGATTATGACTGAGCCTCGAACAGAGATTTACCTTCCTTTAAGCGGGTTGGCTCTGACTCCATACTGACTGTGGCTTTCTTTCTTAAAGGGGCCTGGTCTGTTTTTCAGGCTGTGATCTTGTGGGGTTGGCTTTGGCAGGCAGGACTCTTCATGGGTAGAGTCCTCAGCATCACTGGGTGGTAATGAGACCTTCTGTGGATACAGGGGACAGGTCCCTGGGATTTCCCGGGGAAATGGATATCTTGTGATGCTTTTCTGTAAATGAATCCTCTCCATGAACCATTAAGTCTGGAGCCTCTTTTTCTGAAAATGAGAAATCAGGATCCTCCAAGAACAAAGTCCAGGGTCCTGGCTCATGACACATACAGGCCTTCATGTTGAGGGGCTGTGATTGGCTACACTCTGAATGGTATTCCAGGGTAGGATCAGCCTCCTGTAAAAGGAACCTTTCCTTGATTTTAGAAGATTCCAACTCATTCCACCCTCTACACCTCACCCTATTCAGCAGGGTCTTCTGACTCTCTGTGTAGCATTTTCAGGAGGCTGCCCTGGGATGAAGCAGGCTGGAAAGTCCAGTTTTGCCACCACGGTTGGACCATAAATCTTGATCCAACCCCTGCTTTGCCATTGCAAACTATATATATAAAATATCCCTATATAAAATATCCCTCTAGGGTATAGGATGACAGCTATGTGAGGGAAACTGAAATTATCCTTCACTGGTTTCTGTATCATATGACCATTAGGAAAAGAGTCACCCACAGTAGGGTGACCAGATTTTGGAAAGCAAAATCCTGGTCCAAAATGGCCACCCCACCAAAGCAGCCCCCCCCCCAACATAAAATTAAAAATTAAAAAGGCCGCCCGCCATGCGGCCAACAAGCAGACACCCCCCGCCACCCCCCACCCAAAACAACCCCCCCACCAAGCCACCCCCCCCAAAAAAAGCCCAGCCCAGACCTACCGGGTCCTCCGCTGCCACCGCCGATCTCCTCCACTGCCGTGTGACCCCCTGCAGTCCTCTCACCCTTCTTGCCCTGCTCCTGGGCTCCCTGGAGGTACCTGAGGAACAGCAGCAGCAGGCAAAGGAGGAGGAAGAGCCTGCTTTAAAATGCCAGCGCTGCTCCCCGGCCTCCGCAGGAAACAAGTGCTCAGCTAGGGAGCATCAACAAATTCCTTGTCTGGTGGCTAAAGCAGTTAGCCACCAGACAAGGAATTTGTTGATGTTCTCTAACGCTGAGCACTTGTTTCCTGCCGAGCAGCAGCGCGAGCAGGAAAGAAGTACTCAGCATTAGGGAGTGTCAACAAATTCCTTGTCTGGTGGCTAAAGCAGTTAGCCACCAGACAAGGAATTTGTTGACGCTCCCTAACACTAAGCACTTCTTTCTTGCCGTGGCTGGGGAGCAGCGTGGGCATTTTAGGGCGGGAGGAGAGCTGATCCTTTCCCCGGTTTGCCCCCGCTGCCCCCCTGTCGGCCCGGATTGCCCCAGTTTTCCCGGTTAGGACCAGGAAATCCAGGGCGATCTGGTCACCCTAACCCACAGGGCATTTTGATTCAACATGCTTGATACCCACATCCCATGTGGTCCCTAAACCATTCTATTCTTCATATATTGTTAACTATTACTATTACTTCAGCCAACTGGGATGGATATTCATGGGGATCAGGGGGAACTATTGGATATTGTATGATAAAAATCTGTTCAGAGTTTTGTCTGGATGTGAAACTTATTGAGGGAAAACCAGTTTCTCCTTTCACAATACAAGCAATAGTGCCATATTTTTCATCAGGGAAAATATTATTGCTGAAAGCAATCATGATATATGACCCTAAACCATTTCTTTGTTGTGCAAAAAGACTAAGCAACTTTTTAAAATAATGGCAAAATGTCCAATATTTTTATAGGATTTAAGATGATTTATTCAGGATGGATTATTTTAGAACCTGAACAACAAAACAGAAATGCCATCCTTTGGAAAGGGAGAATGACATTTCAGAATGACATTTTATCCTTGAGTAGTGTTTTTAGTGGAAAGGCAGGATATAAATTTATTAAATTAAAAACTAAACTTTAGCCCTAGCTCCTTAATTAGTACAAGTAGTGACCTTCTCCACAGATAAAAGCAAAATATTAGAAGCACATCATTAACTGAATCCTGATATAATTTTCTATTACTCTTAAGTAATAATGTCTAAAATGGAATCACATCTAAATATCAAAGATCAGGTTGATCTCCCCCAGTGGTTTTACAGAGGTGTCATGTCCACCATGATAATCAAACCACATGTCAAGTCCCAGGGGGCTCAGCTTGGATCACCAAATCTGGTGGCTTTCTTTCTGACTCCCAAACCAGTGATCAGCTGTGATCAAACAGGAAGAAAGAAAGATCGTTTTATACAAGGACTATTAGATGTATAAATGTGAAGAACTTTCAGCCATGCCTATATAACCACACTCACTTCAAATTATTCATAATACAGTCAGTGAAACTTCAAGTATCTTGGTGTAAAATACAAACGAAAAATCTTTACCTAGCCACCCCACTCCTCTGCAATAACACCATAAATTACTCTGACACCATCTTAAAGCCTCCTAGATCTGCGCTCATCGACTGCAGCTCTCTTTCAGAAAACAAATTCCTATTTGGCAAAGTGCTGAAGTGCCTCGTTAACTTTCAAGTCAGTGGGATTTAAGCAGCTGCTTAAGTGCTTTCTTGAACAGAGGCCTACATATTTTGACTTTGCAGGTTGGCAGGACAGCGGAGGAGGAGGAGAGATGGTGTAGAAACTAACACTGCTTCTTAAGAGAACATTCAAATATCACTGCTTTCCATGATAAGAAAATATCCTGCTGTCTCATTTTGTTTTCCACATACTTTTCATGATTTCTTTTAAAAATGAAAACGAAAATCAGAAGGACTCATCCTTCAGATTTAATCCAGGATCCTTACATGGGACCATTAAGATACGGCAGTCGAAGTACAAATGTTTATGTTTAGTAGGAGGGAGAAGGGAAGAGAGGAGTGGGGGGCTGAGTTTTGCTCATATATGCCAGAGGTCCCTTGCTTCCTGTCTCCAGCTGATAAAAGTGGAAAGGAGGGTCAGTGTGAAAGGGGGAAGGGAGCTTTTCCCTTGGTGGCTCTCCAGAATGGAGGGATCAGGAGGAGGCTCAATATGTCTGACAGCTGAAACAGATGATGCAGCACACCACCTATGTAAACAGAAATAGACGCTGGGCCTGATGGAGCTCAGAGATATGACCCTGCCCATAGAGCCACTGAGTCTAGACTCCAGATGTGTTCTCACTGTTACCAGGCCAATTCCAATCCAAGTGGTAAATATTTCTACCAGATGACAGTGGTCTCTGTTACAGAAATGAGAAGAATGGACAGAAATAGGAGGGGAAATGAGCACTGGGCACTATTGCCTGCTTAGAAAAACATTCTGCATCATCTGAAAGATGTTAAGGGGCAATTATTTAAATAGGTCACACACATTCCTTTGCTTTCCTCTGCCATGTTCTGCTGAAAGGGATCCAAGACAAACTGGAAGGCGATTTAACTAAATTAGTCACTTAAAATGTACTGAATCAGAGGTCTTCAAAAGGATCAAAAGAGACATTTTAACATTGTGGGTTTTGGTATTTTGAGGTAAAAGATAGGGGGGAGCAAGCCTCTGCTGCTGGTTATTTCATGGAAATGGAAGGTCAGGGCTCTTGTGAGGGAGAGATGAAACTACAGCAGACACTGGAAAGAAGGGAAGGGGGATCTCTGTCTACACTCGTCACCTGAGATTTTTGGATTCAGTGTTTTGTTCACCACAACCTTGTTACATTAATTTGGACCAGCCAACGTAAACATCCCTTAAGCGCCTAAGAACTCCCAATAAGAATCATTTCAGAATCATCCAATGTAGTGCTGAGTTATATATCATGTTACCATTGTGTGTGTGTATGAGAGGGGGAAGAACTTTCACGATGTCACATAGCACAATTCCCTCATTACCCCACCACATTCCATGTTGCCTGCGGCCCCTGGCAAGAGCAGGAAAACTCATAATGTGAAAATGCGTCATTACACAGTGGGCCTGTTCAGACTACACGCTAAGCCATGGTTAGGCCGCTAACCCTTTTGCTGCAAATGGTCAGTGAGCATGTTTAAATTGTGATTATGTTAAGTGTGGTTCAAATTGCACATTAAGTCATGGTTCACATGACATGCTAAGCCATAATGTTTTGCTCAAAATGTTTAACCATCATGTCATGAATAAGTACTCCTCTATTGCACTTCCCCTTTCCCCATTCCAGTTTCAGCATGAAGACCTTGGCCAGCTTGCATTGGCTGCCTGTACGTTTCTGAGCCCGATTCAAGGTGCTGGTTTTAAACCTATAAAGCCTTACACGGCTTGGGATCACAATACCTGACAGAACAGCTCTCCTGACATGAACCTACCCGTACACTATGCTCAACATCTAAGGTCCTCCTCTGGGTGCCTACTCTGATGGCAACAAGGGAGAGGGCCTTCTCAGTGGTGCCCCCCCAATTATGGAATGATCTCCCTGATGAGGCTCCCCTGGTGCCAACATTGTTATCTTTTCGGCGCCAGGTCAAGACTTTCTCTTCTCCCAGGCATTTAACAGCATATATTGAGTTTTTAATTGACCCCAGAACTATATTTAGGCCTGACTGAGAGTTCGCTGCTGTTTTAAATGTACACTGGTTTTATATGTTGTCTGTTTTTATGTTTTTATGTTTTTAAATTTTGTATATCGATTTTTAATGTCCAAAGTTTTAATTTTTGTAAACCACCCAGAGAGCTTCGGCTATGGGGCAGTATATAAATGTAATAAATAATAATAATAATAATAATAATAACAATCCACTATGGATTAATGTGTCATCTGAACAGCAGCTATATGTCCTACCATACTGAGCATTCTGACCTCAGAGTGCTCCAGCCCAATGATAAAATTTATTGTTTATTTTATGTATTTATTTACAAAATGTAAATACTGCTCCACATCAAGAAGAATTTGGAGCAATGAACAATAATTACAATAAAAGAATAAAAACACAATATTGAAAACAGAGATCTGATAAAACCCAAGTTCTGGTATAACTATGGCAAGACACTCAAGGAAAGCTTCCTGAAACATTTTCAGGACCTCCAATTGTAGAAAATTCCATAGGAAAGGGGCCATCATACTGAAGGCTCTTCTCCTGGTGGACTCCAATCAGACCATAGGTCTATATGAAACCACCGGGAACATGCCCTCAGATGACCTCAGTGACCAGTCAGGTTCATCAGGAAGAAGGTGCTCTCTCAGATATCTTGGTTCCAGGCTGTTTAGGGCTTTGTACAATAGTACAAGGACCTTAAATCTGGCCATATTGTCTTGCCCATGCAAAAAGTCTGCAGTAGCAGCCCTGGTATAGGTGGCCTCTAGTAAGGCAAGTAAGTCCCCACATCATTTGGGCAATGCACATGATGCAAAAGTTTCAGGAAAAGATGAGTGGCAACCACACCACAAAATGAACATGAAAGTTGGGCCTACATAAAATAATTCTTACTGCTTAGCCCCTAGCCATGTAAATGACCGTTAGAACTAAACTAACCTTGTTTCTCAAATCCAGTTCGTAATCTGACATGCAGGTGCTCTTGGCCAGGTCGAAGTAATCAAATTGAAGTTAAATGCTTGTTGATAAAGATGCCTTTTAAAATCCCTTTTCCCTTTCCATTAGTTAAATTATAAGTGAATAATCTCCATGGAACACCTGCTAGCTTTCTCTAATATAAACAGAGACTGGGCGTATTTATTACAGTTGGGTTTAAATACGCTTGCTAATTGGCACTCTTTTCTTGCTCTGTACATTTCTTACTTTTCCCTTTAAACTTTTCTTTGTACTTGAAAGGCTTTAACCGAATGATTAAAAAACCACTAAAGACAAGTGGTTTTACATATTGAAACTCTTCAGGTAGCTATTGAGTGCCTACAGTTGTGTACGCTCTGGCACATTGAATAGATTGCCCTATTGTTCATTTGTGTGCTTTGGGCTTTAAAACAAGAATCAGTGAAAAATCACTTTTCAATCACTTGATTTTGCATTGATTTTTGTATGCTGGGTGGACCTCAAGAGATTTTACGTGGTGGTAGGAGTTTTATAACTATTAGAAAAAGTGGTCTTGATTGACAGGTGGGGAAGACCTATTTGTCTGTTTAGAATGATAGAAAGGTTCCATATGCCAGTCTGTGCAGTGTACAGTCCAAGGGAAGTTCCTCTGTCATGGATGCAAGAAGGAAATAATAAGTGATTGTCTTGATTTCAAGACAAAAGAAGCAGGTGTTGATGAAGGAACTATATTTGACTATTATTAAAATGCTAGCAAAATGCCTACTATTGTGATGTACAAGATTTGTGTGGAGGAAAGATTTTTATATTTCAAGGACTCCTCTATAAAAAGGGAGACGTTGTGCATGCATACCACCTGCTCCAAAGATATGGAACAGAATCAGAGAAATCTTGAATTTACTCTTCTTCATCATCATCTTGCTCTTTGAGCTCCATCACACCTGCTTTTTTTTCTGGGTACGATTTCCACCTTCGGTTCATTAGCGCGACAACCACTGGTCCTTTTTACATTGTTGCGTTTTTTCCTCAGTTGTTTATCTTTTCACTTGTTCCAGCTTGTGCTTCCTTGTATCACCACTTCCTCAGTGAAATCTCTTTTCACTTGTTTGCTCACCCGCTATTGCGCCCACCCCTTCTCCTTCCCCCTGCAGTTCATTGGTTGTTGTGGTTGTGACGGACATTGTGATGGACATGGTCACCCCCCTCACTCTGGTTTTGTGGTCTAGCATTTTAGCAATTTAGGGTTTCATCAACTGGGACATTGAAGTGGGTATATGAGAGAGCAATGAGAGTGGGGTTGGAGCAGCGAAAGTCCATTCGACCGACTCAGCACAAGTCCAAACATTTGAGCGACAGCATGCATCCCAAGCATGCTGGAGGAGAACCGTCTCCACCCTCCTCTTTTGTCAGCAAGACCACCCTTCAACGAACATGCCCCCACAAAAGCGGACATTCTGACATAGTGCGAGGACAGCAATACATGGGGACAGAAGAGTGGTTTTATCCCACATGGAGAAAAAATACCGCACTTTCCCCCACCCTAGAAAAACATGGAAAATGGAGGGGAAGAGGCAAGATGACTGCAGGACTGGGACGACGACATGTGAGGGTCATGGGGCAAAATGGTAAACAGGGCAGGCTGAAAGTGTAATAATACACTGGTGTGATGGAGCTCTTTGTCTTCTTCTATTTCTTCTTCTTCTGATGCTGCTGATACTTCTCCTTCTTCTTCTTGAAACTATAGTGCACACAACATCGTCAGTGAACCTTTTTGGTACTTTCATTAATACAGGAGGATTTCACACAACTTAATTCTGCAGAAATTAGAGGATCCGTTTGGACAATATTTCGATGCTTCAGAAATCTATGAGGTTTTAAAAGGGGAGAATATATGAGTTCAAAAAGGAAGCTTTATTACCAGATTCAGACAGGCTTCGTTTATTTGACCTCCCTGCTGACTTTTCCAGAACTGGCTCTTTGCTTGCTTACTTTAAAAAAAAAAAAGAAAAAAAATTACAAAACTGTTCTGTCAACCGTTGCAGTGTGTTGTACTGTTTTCAGAAATTATTCAGGAAACATTTTCAAAATGTGAACCGATTGCAAGGTTGGTGCAGTACTTCATAGCAGAAGCAGTTCAGTGAGGCAGCAATGCTGAGGCTTCAGGATAAAAAGAACAGAGACTGGAGAACAAAGTAGACTCGGAAATGAATGCTCCATCACGGTTGGAGCCAGATTCTAAACAAGGCATAAAAACCAATTTGCAATGGTATCTGAAACGGCATGTCACAATAACTGGATACATGTTTTAGTGTAACGGTAAAGTCTTAAGAGTTTTACTCTGGTGTTGCAGAGAGGCTCCTTTTTCATTTTAACCTTGCAACGAACACCATTCCATGGTTTAAGTAGCTGCCTCATCTATAGCTACATACCCACAAAGGGTTTGCATACACAAGCGGTTATCCTGAAATAACACGGCATTACATGGATTCCCTTCCTTCCTCTTAACCTTCCTGTTAACTTTCCTCCTCCCACAACCCCAGTTTTATTCCACAGCATATTTTTCCTTGTTTTTTAGGCCTCTCGATCATCAAGGGTGATTGCTGATTGCTCTTTATCTCTGTAACCAGTGGAAGATACAAGCTGTTGAATGCTAAACTAGTGTCTTGCTTGCCTCTGTTGCTTGAGTGTCCTCTCCCTTGCTCTGTGTTTGTATTCGCTTTTTGTTTCCCCTTCTTGCACTCTCTTTGGGTGTGTGGCACACCGATGAGTGGCATAGAAGGGTTGACGTCAGTGGTGGTATTGACTGTTGATGCAGGATGTGTGAAGCTGTGGCACTTGGATTTGTTGTCAGAGTTTCAGAAAACTCACTGTGAGTTGGTGGTTGTGCTGGTACGATGGGCAGGAGAGGGGGTATGAATTCCATACTTCTAAAAGTGTGTGACTGGCTGTGTAATCTCAGACTGCACCCCCAACATCTGAGCTTTTTATCAAACACAACTACCTTTAAAGATAATGTAGTAGGTGACAGTTTCCCTCTAAACATACCACTGTCTTCTATGGTTCTGCTCTCCACCCCCACCCCCCATCACCACTTCCCCCTTGAGCTCATGGTACAAAGAGAGACTGTTATCCTTACAGGTAATAATCTTCCTTTCATTCATTGTTTCTTGCCACCTGACTAAACAGGACTCCGTGCATATTTCTCCATTAACTTTTCTTTTGTATTGTTCAAATGTGTTCATGTCACACCTCTTCAGGCGTAGCTTCATTATGCTGTCAATAGCGTGTCTATACTGGTAGCTCTTTTGAGCAAGGAAAACACTGTTCATTTGCACAATGAAGGTCATGCTGCTTTGTTTAAAGATTAGCCAGGAATGAAACATCGAAATCACTGGGTTCAGGTATCAGAAAGATATATATTTTTAAAAATATATTGAAATGCATATGTTGAATGGAGCTGCTGTATTGTCATCTTTGATATGTAAATATCTTGTGTAGAAACACAGCCTCTATCCTTCATTTACACACACACACACACACACACACACTTACTCATACACACACATACTAATGGGAGAAAAAATAAAATGATGAAAGAATGTACAGTGAATGACTAACAGAAAACATTTCTTCACTGATATAAAAACAACCTCCCTAATCTGGCAAATCTGCTATACTTGTTGTATTTGAAGACTTCCTTACAGCAGTCGAGTTAGGAACACACATTGTACAGAATAAATAGTACAAAACTTACAAGTGGGAAAGTTGCCACTGGGACTTCCATTGTAGGTAAAAGAGACCTTGTCTCACCTATCTGAAATTTGGCAAGTCTTATGCCTTTGCAAATAGGTAGTAGAATACGTGCAAATAATATGATAATATTTGGGTGGAAAACACCAAAATTACAGGCGTCGGGAAAACTTGGATCTCCACCGAAATAAATGGGGAAATGAATTTACGCTCTCCAATGGAGAATTCCCAGCATCTTTCCCACACTACAATTCCCATGATTCTTTGTGAAGGGTCTGACAGTTAAACATGTATAAGGATGAACTAGGTTTATAGTGTAAATCTTTTCTTTAACAATGACACCATGACTACCCCATCCAAGTTCTGTGACAGATGTAAGGACAGCCGGAGCAAGCAACAGAAGCAAATAACACACCACATTATTCAATCATTTGCCCTTTCTATACCGGAGGGGTGTAAAGGGCTCAGGGCAGGGGATCTTGGAAGTAACTACTTCCCGGGATCAGCGCGCCCAATACACACCAGGAAGTGCAATGGCCCGGGCTTCTCCCGGGCCATCACAAGTCCCGGTGGCCATTTTTTCCCCTGATGGATCCATGGAAAGCGCACGAGCACTCCTCCAGAAAAGGTAGGGTTTTTTTAAAAAAAACCATCGTGCGGGGGTGTCCCTCCCTGCCCTCCCTGCCATCCCAGGGATGGCGAAACAGGTACCACCCCCTCCCCTGCTGGGCACGGAGCCGCACAGTGCAGCTCCGTGCCGTTTGCAGTCATACTTACTCACAAGTAAGCACAGCTGCGCTTGGGATGGACAGGCACATCTTCCGTGGTCCCGGGAAGTTCCCGGGACCGCAGAATAATTGGGATTTTTCTCGTTTGGGTTTTCCCAGAAAAATCCTGTGCCCACCCCCCACCCCACCCCCAGGACTCCCTGTGCATCATTTGGACTCACAGGGAGCAGCCGGGGGTCATCCCAGGTGTTTTGTCTGGTGTGGAAAGGGCCATTAATTCCATTTCTGGAATATACCTCAACAGAACAATGACCTGACACTTGGGGCTACTCAACATAGTAGGTGGGCAAAGCAATCCTAAGGACGCTCTGATGTTAGCAGAGTAGGAGGGATGATGGAAATGATCTTTGCCTCTCTGTCTTCCTTTCTGCTGATATTCCACTATACATACTTTTGAGTGTGTCCAGTGGAGTCATGGGGATTGTTGCCGGAAGGCTTTAGAGTCCAGGGAATCCTGTCCTGTCTTCCTCAGTTGCATCCTCACCCGAGATCAGAGTTCCAACCTTGGGTAAGGAAGTCACTGCTGTACTTTCCACAGTGGAGGCAAGGGGTGGGAGGGGGAAATCCCATGTGGATTTCTTCTCCCAAGGTCATAGCCATGTTTATAAGCCTCAGAGGGGGAACTCTAATAATAATAACAATAATAATAATAACGATTTATTTCTTACCCGCCTCTCCGTCTAGATCGAGGCGGGGAACAACAACATGATAAAATACATAAAACTAATTAAAACATGACAAATATTATTAAAACTGCATTAAAACATCCTAAAATATCCTAAAAACATTCTAAAAATTACACTGGATATGCCTGCCGGAAGAGAACAGTCTTTATAGCTTTCTTAAATTCTAAAAGACTGTTAAGTTGACGAGTCTCCTCCGGCAGGTCATTCCACAGTCTGGGAGTGGCAGAAGAGAAGGTCCTCTGGGTAACAGTTGTCAGCCTAGTCTTGGCTGACCGCAGTAAGTTCTTCCCAGAGGACCTGAGCGTGCAGGGCGGATTGTACGGGAGAAGGCGATCCCGCAGGTAACCTGGACCCAAACCATGTAGGGCTTTAAAGGTAATGACCAACACTTTATACTTCGCCCGGAAACTAATTGGCAGCCAGTGGAGCGATTTTAAAGCTGGCGTAATATGGTCACTCCTAGATGTACTGGTGACCAACCTGGCTGCCATATTTTGAACTAGTTGAAGTTTCCGGACTAGGCACAAAGGTAGCCCTATGTACAGCGCATTGCAGAAGTCAAGCCTCGAAGTTACCAGCGCGTGCACTACCATCTTTAGGTCTTCCAACTCTAGGAAGGGGTGCAGCTGGCGTATCAGCCGAAGCTGATAATAGGCACTCCTGGCCGTCGCATCTATCTGGGCTGTCATTTGGAGCGACGGATCCAGGAGCACCCCCAAGCTGCGAACACAGTCTTTCAGGGGGAGTGTAACCCCTTCCAGAACCGGTTGACACACCTCCAAACCCAGGTTGCGGCCTTTGACAGCAAGCACCTCCGTCTTGTCTGGATTCAGCTTCACTTTGCTTTTCCTCATCCAGCCCATTACCGCCTCCAAGCATTCATTCAGAGGAGACACACTATCCTTAGCTGACGATGTTGTCGAAGGCATAGAGAAATATATTTGGGTGTCATCAGCATACTGATAGCACCCCACCCCATGCCTCCGGATGATCTCTCCCAACGGTTTCATATAAATGTTAAACAGCATTGGGGAAAGGATGGCACCTTGCGGTACGCTACACAGCAGCTCCTTCTTTGCAGAGCAGCTATCCCCAAGCATCACCATCTGGAACCTGCCCGAGAGGTAGGACCGGAACCACTGAAGCACAGTGCCCCCGATTCCCAATCCCCTCAGGCGTTCCAGAAGGATACCATGGTCGATGGTATCGAATGCCGCTGAGAGGTCCAAAAGTACCAACAGGGACACACTCCCCCTGTCAATACCCAGGCGTAGATCATCCGCTAAGGCGACCATAGCAGTCTCAACTCCGTATCCCGCCCTGAAGCCAGTTTGAAATGGGTCTAGAAAATCAGTGTCATCCAAGACTACCTGGAGTTGAAAGGCAACCACCCTCTCGATCACCTTGCCCAAGAATGGAAGGTTTGATACCGGTCTGTAGTTATTAAAGTCCAGGGGATCCATGGAGGGCTTCTTTAGAAGCGGCCGTACCACCGCTTCTTTTAAACATGATGGAAAACTCCCCTCCCTGAGAGATGCATTAATAATATATTGTAATTGCGATCTAACCACATCTCCTCCCTGGACGACCAGCCATGAAGGACAGGGATCGAGAGGGCAAGTCGTCCCCCTCACTCGTCCAAGCAGCTTGTCCACGTCCTCGGTACTCACCAACTGAAACTGATCCAGTATAATTCTACTCGCGGAGTCACTGGACACTCCATCGTCAGCCTCTGCTATAACGATGGCATCGAAGTCGGCTCTTATCCGAGAGATTTTATCTGCGAAATAATTATTAAAGGCATCGCAGCGAACCGCCAAAGGCTCTAAAATCGGATTCAGGGGGGAAGGTGCCCGGGTTAGACCCCTCACCACCCTGAACAGTTCCGCTGGACGCGCATTCGCAGACGCAATGCGCGCAGAGAAGAAAGCTTTCTTCGCTGCACGTATTGCCACCCCATAGGAATGAAGATGTTCTCTATGCCATGTCTTGTCAGATAGAAGTCGAGTTTTCCGCCATCGGCGCTCCAGTCGTCATCCTTTCCGCTTCAACTCCCTGAGGTCTTCCGTATACAAGGGTGCCCTGTTAGAAGCGGGTCCGAGAGGATGTTTGGGGGCGATCGTGTCGATAGCCCTAGTTAGGTCTTGATTCCATCTATCAACCAGGGCTTCTACAGGATCGTCGATGATACCAGCCATAAAACCCTCCAAGGCTTTCTGGAATCCAGCAGGATCCATCAGCCTTCGAGGGCGGATCATCCCTGAACACTCACAGAGACCTTAGATTGCTCTCTAAAAGGCTATGAACATCATGAAGCTGGATTTTTGATGAAGTACTAAGAAACTAGACTCAAAACTCTCAAGGTACTTGCAAAGCTCCCCTTCTTAGCTTGTGGTACATGCAAAGCTCCCCTTCTTAGCTTGTGGTAAGCAAATTGTGTGAAAGGTCCATCACCGTACTCTAAATATTGTGATTGCAAGTCCAGGAATGTGTGAACTTTTACAAAAGAAAAAGGGGAACAAAGAAGTGTTCCCATTCACATTCTGGGTTTGCAAATGGGGCAAGCTCGGAAGATTTCCGAACAGAAGTGAAATTCTCATACTGTAGGGGTCAAACATCTCTAGGTCTATTATTGTGGGTGCATTCTTCAGCTGTTCAGTGATGGGTCTTCGGGAGCTATGGGGATATTAAAAGATTTGACAGGCAACACCAGCATATGTTCTGATTTACGAATGATGTAGAGTTGCAGACATTTGGAGGATTACCAGCAGCCTGTAGTCACGAGGTGTTCATAGGCAAGTACTGTTTACACAATCAGTTATCTTGGGATAACAGCCCCTGAACTTATTTCAGCCTCTGTTTTGTTTAAATACTTGAGAGATGAAACAGAGGTTGACATGAGCTGAAAGGGAGTCAACAAGAATGAAACCCCTACAGCCGCTTTCCCTCATCCCCAAATAGAGGCTCCAATAAATAGCAAAATAGAACTGTGGTAGAGCATCTGTTTTCCATGCAGAAGGTCCCAGGTTCAATCCCTGGCATCTCTAGGTAGGGCTGGAAAAACTCCTGCCTGAAAGCTGAGCAGCTGCCTGTCCGTGTTGACAATACTGGGCTAGATGGACTAATGGTCTGACTCAGTATAAGACAGCTTCCTATGTTGTCTGGAATAGGTGGAATCGACAATTTCAGGAAGAACACAGTTGGATCCAGACTTAGACATACTTGGAGCAGATTCATTGAAATCAATGGAATTACTCAAAGTATTATAAAGTCTAGGCCCAACTCAGTGATGTTGGGATAGCATAGGGCAGCGTGGTTGTGGTTGAAAGGCTTTGCAATTCCTTTATTCCTAATCATGGGGAGTGGGGTTAGGTTTATAACTCACAAATGACCACTTCTGAACTTTAGTTTGATAAACTTAGTCTGCACAACTGACCAATGAAGCCCATTTCAGTCCAACAGTTGGGTCCAACATGCAGGGCCAGCATCAAGTTTTGGTATGGTTGAGCACCTGCTGAGGGTTCACACCCCAGCAGGAGCTCTCTTGACAAGAGCCGACTGGAGTCGCTCCTCTTTTTCACCAATGCAATCTGCTTGTTCACCTGCCTCTTGCTCTGGCCCAGACAATGGTGATGGGGGAGGAGGGGCAGGAGATGCCACGGCCTATTTGCTTAATGGCTCTCTTCTTGACAAGCAGCTAGCAATGATGAGGGAGAATAAAATCCCAAAAGTATTTAAATATTTTTGGTTGGCGTAATGGTGGGTTAACTTATGCTGTTTTTTCCCTGACCTACAAAGAAAGGATGGAAATGTTTAAGATCTGAAGAATATATATATATATATGTGTGTGTGTGTGTGTGTGTGTGTATATATATATATAGTTACAATAGCATCACTGATTCCTTGTGAGGGGTGAGAGGAGGGATATTTGTGTTTAAGTTTATTTTGTCTTCATTTCTTATTTCTGTATGAAATTGAAAATACATTTAAAAAATCAATGATGAGGAAGAAAAAGTGTGACAGCAGTTGCCAACGATGCTGGCAGGAAGGTAGACTCACTGAGGGAGGGACCCTCACTGCCAGTGGCCAGATCTACACCTCATGTCATATCGATATGGGGATGCTATATCCCTCTTGTGCACACAACTGCACACACATCCGTTGCAGGATAATACAGACTAAAAAGTGGGAAATAACACTAAAAGAAGAGTGATCAGTGCAATTCAATGCCAATAAAAAGCACTAGCGTGGATCTAGCCAGTGTCTTGCATAATTGCCCTCCAAAGCCTGGAGCCGGCACTGCCCAACAGGTGCTGAACAACTGCACTGCTTTTGCAAACGCAGGTAGGTAAACAGCAAAATCAGTAGCTTTACTGAGCTTCTAGTGGGTCAACATAATGGACTCAGATTGAGCTGTGTGAGCAGTGATTGACTTGGTGTAAATAAATCCTGAGTTTGCAGACACAGACACACGCACATATACTCGAAGCAGATGTTGACTAATCCTGAGTACAGGTAGGTCAGGTGCATGCTGATGGAGCCTGACATAAACAGCCCCCCCCCAACCATTAGTAATCCCATACAAAGTAACCTGCAGCTGATCAGCCCCATGCAGCTGCTACTTCAGCCAGTTCTGTGCAAACACATATGCTGGGACGCTTTTGAATTATACTGACTCAAAACATGAGAGATTGCCATTTTGATATCAGCAGCAACAAAAGAAGGTTTCACGCAGACATTTCTGTGGCGAGATGCAAGTCCAAAGCACACTTCAGCCTCCAGCTAGAAATCAGCTGTTCAGCTGTCAATAAATAAAAATGATGAAGAATGGAGTTACAGAACTTTAGCTTTAGATGTAACAAGTGGGGCTGGGGACAAAACAATGCAGTGTATCTTCCCTCCTAAACAGAGCGGTCCTGTGCAGCATCCAGCCATTTCCTCCAAGCAGGAGATTCTGGTTTCCTTTTTTTAACTGTGAGCCTATCTACACACGCAAGATATAACACTTTGAAAACATTTTGAAAACTGTATATGGAGTGTGTCCTGGGCCCCAACAGTTCTCAAAACTGTTATAAACCCTTTTAAACCGTTTTAAAGCAGTAGTGTAGATAGGCTCTGTCTCTCTACATTCTGTTGCTGTTGAGCACAAACTCATTGGGCTGGATTTTGTTTTCAATTTTTTTTTTTATGTTCCCTTGGGTTTTTCATTGTTGATGCTCTTCAACTTGTATTTCTGTAAACCATGGGATTTCCTCAAGCACCCCCATATCTCAGTCTTGTTTCTCAGTGGCCCCATTTTGGCAACAATTTAATTGGCACTCCCCACCTGAGTTCACTATTATAAGGAATGAGTTATAAAGAGGAGAGGCTAAATTGTTTCAGAGAAACAATTTAGAAAACAAAAAGCAATTGTTGCAGCTAAGTTGTGGGGGAATCATACAGTAGGGACCATTGGATGGAGGGGGAAATGCCAGTTCCCAATAATTATCCACTCAAATTTGTATTACACACAATGAACATGCCAGAAGGGTTGAAGCTTTATTTTGGGAAAAATACAGTCTTTTAGCAAAAGAAAGAGTAAAAAGTGTGTTAATTGTGCTCCTATTTCTGGGTTGGCAAGAGTTACATGAAGGGTTGAAATGTGCATTCTAAAGGACTAGAGAAAATGGTTTGCAGGAGGGCAGCATCCTATAGCATAGAAGAATAATTTTGCCAGTGTAAGACAAAATCCCACAACTTGCTAAACAATGAACAAAAACAGCATCTGGCTTGGTTTCAATGTGCATGAGGATGCTTGTTTAGTACACATAATTTTATCTTAGGAGCTGTCATATCAGTTCTAACTCAGTGGCTATGTAGTTCAGAGACTCTGCCGACCAATCCTCTGTGCTGTGTCCAGACATTTTGGGAGATCAGGAAACACAGCTCGAGTACAGGAAGGGGTGGCAGTCTTAGGAACAGATGGGCATGAAGCATTTAAGCCAGTGGATCCTAGAGCCGATCTACACTCTAGCTTTATAACGTTTCATAAGGGTTATGAAAATTCTTTGGGCCACACGACGCACTCCCTTGAACGAGGTATACCTGAGGTTTTTTAAAATTCACTTCAGTTATATACAACAGTTTTTTACTTTTAATAAATCATTTTAAGTAAAATAATGTGTTCTTCCTTACAGTTTGTGATTCGTGGGGGCAGTGCTTCGTTTACCAGCACCCAAATGCTTAGCAGTTGACTGGTGCGGAAGAAAGAGGGGCTAAGGAGGAAATGGGGAAGTGAACTACAGCACCCACAATTCTTAGCCCTATACTCACTAAAAGCTAGGGAATGAAAGGGGAACTAAGGAGGAAGTGGGCAACTGAACTTCAGCACCCACAATGCTTTGCCCTAAACCATTGTAAAAAAAAAAAAGAAACAGAAAGAGACGGACAGAAGAATGTGAGACTGCACACACCGCTTTGAAGACTGGAGATTTTTTTCTCCTGTAATGTGAGTACTCCTTAATGTGGCCTAAGACGTTTTAGAATGCACCTATTTGGAACGTTTTAAAATACTATTTAAAACATTCCAAGGTACAGTGTAGATAGGCTCCTAAATGCTTGAAGAAAAGATCCACTGGAATTTTGTCTTCACTTTGGACCTGCATGTTCATTCTGGTCACTGATCTGGAAATGAAACCTGAGCTTTTTTGTAATTTTGCTGAAAATTGCATCTACTGACAGTCTGGTATAGCACCAGTGAAGTATGCATGAACACTTCAGCCTAGACACAGAGCAGTATGTCTGATCCCTGTTTTGAAAGAAGCTTGTGGGGAGTTTACAGCTGAAGATTCATTTGGGGTGGGCAGACTGGCATAAGGCATAGGGGAAATGTACACAGACAGTTGGATTACAAATATGAGCCTCCACCATGTTTTTTACATGGGAGGACCACAGGTCATGACAGGCATGCTGCTACTTCCCAGTCAGCTCATGGCTTGGCCTTGTCAGGGCTAGGAATGTATGGCCCTCTAGATGTGGTTGCACTGCAACTCCCATCATCCCTCACCATTGGCTGTGCCAGCTAAGGCTGATGGGAGTTACAATTCAATAACATCTGGAGGGACACATGTTCCCCACCCCTGCAATACATCTTGCCTTGCTGCTTTTTATCTGGTTCATTCATTTGTGATTATTACCTTGATCTGATGGCTTGCCTTGATCTGTGGCCCAAAGAATTGTATTACTGTTTATAATTCTACTAGCACTAATGAGCTCCCACTACTCACAGGTTTAACCAGAGGTCAACAAGTGAAAGAGCATGTGTTAGGCCCAATCCAGACCTTAGCCTAGCACTGCAACTGGAGTGCTGGAGAGGCAGCAGGTATGCCAACCCTCTGCCATTTACCTAATTACATTTCACACCATGACTTGCAAACAGTACCGACAGAGAGGCTCATGGGCAGATTGTCCTGATTCTCACAATTCTTACCCCACCCCACGTGTAGTAGAGGGCTTTGATATGCAAATCAGAGCTCCAGCCTGTAGAGTCTCTGAACCAGATCATCATCTACCATTCCACCAACATATGATAAGTACCATCCTAGGGGGCTGTCTTGCCAATGATGCATTGGTGCCGTGAGCCCCCAAAACCCCACACTTGTGCTCCTGCGGTGTTGTCCCCAAGGCAAGGAGCGGGCATGGGGTTTGCATCCATCAATCGGAGGAGGAGGAGCCGCTGCTGCCCTGTGCACTGCCACCCCATGCGCCTCCACTCCACGCTCTGCCGCATCACTGCATGTTGCCGCACAAACGCTGCTGCACAGCTGCTCAGCCCTCCCCATTTTTTTCCACCTTACCTTGTGGGGCTTTCCCTGCCAAGCATTTCCTTCTCTCCATGCCAGATGAAGCGCGGATGCATTCCAGTGGTCATTCAGCTCACTGGCCTGCCACCTGCCCCCTATCTGGGCAGATGGCGACCAATCAAGGGTCATCATCTTCCCGGCCACAGCTGTGCTGTCATCGTCTTGCTCCAGAGAAAAACGTCGGGGTAAGTCCCCGACTATTTTTATTCCGTAGCTTCGCGGGAAAACCCTGGGATGGCCCTGTAGTGGCTTCTGCATCATATAAAAAACACCATGCCATTGTGGAGCCACCCCAGGGCTTTTCTCACATATAAACAGCCCCCAGTTCAAAGATAACTACAGTGAGGAGTGGAGTGAGAAGTTGGCATAATTTGCTACAGTTCCTGTAATTTTCCTGGCAAGTGTAGGGCAGAATCCAACAGGCTGCTTCCACCCCCAACAATTCTCTTCCACCCCACCAATTCCATTGCGCAAGTAGCCCCCATTGTTTGTGTAATGGCAAATTAGGGCAACCTGAAACTAGTAGAAATTCTCATTTCTGGAAGGAGGCAGGTTGGCGGGCCTTGCATAAGGGAGCTCCTTTAACTTGCCTCCTTCAAGAAACCATCGTTTCTGTTCATTCGGGGCTTCCTCTAGGAAGCACTTAATTTCCCTTGCATAAGCAATGGGTCTTGCTTGCACAGTGGAATTTGTGGGACCCCACCACTTGTGGAAAGAAATCAGTAGGGCAGAAAGGAATCGGTGTAAGTGCCCCCATTGGATTCTGCCCATAGGTTTCCAAAGCTTTTTATGATTTCTACACAAAAGAAAAAAAAATTCCTTTTAAAAAGTTCTTTCTGTTGCTATGTTTTTTAAAAAATTGAAAACATTCACGACACATATATTATCCAAATACTTGTTTGTGTGCTGAGGCATGAGGGGGCATGGAGCTCCTTCCTTCAGCTGGAGGCTCACGTTTCAGGAATGTTTTGCAAAAGGCAGTCGGAAATGTGGCATCCTAAACTTTGCAGGGATCATCAGGCCTATTTAGATAGTGTTATGGATGTCATATGGTGAGTCCCTCAGGCTCCCTGGCAACCTGCACACACGTAAAGCAGAAGCAACAGCTTGCTTCAAGTGTCTTCCGTAAGGATGACATAGTTAGAGAGATCCATCCGGGAGCATATCACATGGAGGGAACCGTCTGGAAAGAGGCACGCCTTCCCTGCGGAACTGCCTCCATGTTGTCACGCACTGTCTTCGAAAACACTGACACTGAATTTATTACTAAAATGAGCAGAAACAACCCCCTACCCAAAGAAAAAGATGACAGAAAACTGAAGTGTAAACACAATTATGTAATTGGATGTTAATGAATGCCAACAGGATCGTGTGTGTGTGTGTGTGTGTGTGTGTTGTTGTTGTTGTTTTTAAGTCCTGTGCACAACACTGTCTGGAAGAGTATACAGAATGCAAGAAGACAGATGTGGAGAAGAGCTGAGATATTGCATGGGGTGGTGAAGGGTGGGAGGGAGGGAGGGAGGGAGGGAGACACAAAGCCCAACAGGTCTTCAGGACACTTGGGGAAGGGATATGTGTGGAGACAAGGAAATACAGAAACAGAAAGAGTTAGCAGTGAGTGGCAGAGCTAACACAGAAATCCTACAGTGACATTAAGAAGCACAGCAGCTCACTCAACCACCATCACAGTGTCATCGGGACAGATGGCAGCAATTGGCAGAGATACACAACGGCAAGAGGCTATAGATGCTGCAATAAGAAAAGCCATTCAGAACATAAAATAATACAAGATTTGTGCAGCAATAAGAGGAATCATTGATAGCTGCTCTTAAGTTGTTAATGTGGTTATCCTGGGCAGCGCCTCACAGGAAAGGAGTTGCCATTTGAAGAGGCAGACTGGCCCAGACCATTGGTCTCTCAGGATCAATACGGTCTTCGCTGATTGGCAGTCTCTGGCAGAGGTCTTCTTCAGCACTGCTCCCAAAGAGCCTATAACTGGAGATGCCAAAAGCTGAGAGCTTCTATGTGCAAACCATATGCCCTTATCACTAAGCTATGGCCCTCCCAAGTTAGTAAAACATCTTCCCATTTGTGTTTCCATAACTGAAATACACTTCAACCCCCCTTAGCCTGGAAACCATTTGCAACCCACCCCTTAGTTGGGAAACCCCCTTAGCCCTTGGGCTTTGTGAGTTGTCATGTGAAATGCTCAAAATAATATAGACAACAGTAGAGGTTATTATCATTGGATCTGGGGGGTGGGTAGTGGAGACGAGAAAGCAGAGACCAGCAAGCCCAAGATGTTTCACAGTTGGGTCTGCTGCATATGATTTAGATTGCATTGTACTGCTTAGACTGCAGGGGTAGGCAAGCTACAATCCTCTAGAGGTTTTGAATTACAACTCCCATCAGGCCTAGCAAGCATGTCCAATGGCCAGGAATTATGGGAGCAGCGGTCCAAATTATCTGGAGGCCACTGGTTTGCCCACCCCAAGTTTAGAGAGAGGCCTGTGCTTTCGAATGGTGAACATGATGCACAATGAAACCAATGGCATATAAAAATCTGCATGCAACGTGCAACGATAATTCAGATCGGCATCATCGAGACCGGGTAGCCACTCTTGTGAGTAGAAGTGATTGGAGCATGGAACAGCAGCATGTGGGAAGGCAGAAATATCTGCAAAAATAAAGGAATAGGCTTCACACTTCCCTTATGGCTATGCCAACACTCAGCCAGGGGTCACATCTATCCACTAGTTTCTCACCATCTGTTGCAGCCTAGTATGTTTGGAAAGCCTCTGAAGCCCCTGAGATACAGTGCTGAGCTGCATCAGAGAAAGAAAAAGAACATGTATATTTATATTTCTGGTGAGGGTGGTTAGAGCTCGATGGCAGGTTGGGGTTCAGCAAGGAAAAGGAGTTCAAAATACATAGTGGTGAATGCAAACCTGCACTTCATGAACCACTGGGACCGACTGATGCAAGAGAGGCTGATGATCATAAGTGAGACGTTGTCCCCCAGCTTTCTCCCCAATGAAGCGTGCTATAAATAGCATGGTGGCTGCACGGAGAGTCAGGCAATGCAATGCAAATAAGACACCATTGCCAAGTTCTCTCCTCCTCCTCCTCCTCCTCCTCACCCCCACCCCCAACCTGAACCGAAGCCAAACTTGAATGGAGGTCTGAGAAAGTTTTAATTCCCGGTTGTATTTTCAGTTTCACAGGCTTTTGCATTTTCTGAATCTGAGTAGTGAGGTGTTGAAATGCTGAAGGAAATTTATTGTCTGAGATTTCAAGCCCAGTTACAAGTTATCAGCATGGGAGATAAATGTTTGAACCTCTCCACTGCTTGTGTGAACCTAAAAGAAAGGGGGGACTTTCCATGGGGGCTGTAGGGGGCAGCAGCTGGCAATGGCTCAGGAGGTCTCAATTCCTCGCCTTTGTTGGGGAACGGTTCCAAGGATTCTGATCTGAGACTTGATCCAACCTAATTCAGGCCTATACCTTAAACTGGTCCCTGTTTGAAATGGTGTACACAGCTCCAAATTGTCAAGTTCTTATTAGGCTAAGGAGACATCAGCTTGGAGAGCAAAAAGAGTTACAATGAGACCTTGTGTTCATGTAAATCTGAATATCTTAGAAATTGGACTCGCATATCCCTACAGTATCTTAGCCGAAAACAGATTGACCCATACAATAAACAATGAAGTATGTCTAAATGTGTTGGTTTGCTCAGAGCCTATAGCGGGGTAAGCAACTTCAGGGGGTCCAGGAGTCATTTTCATTCCCCACAGCCCACATTCCTGCCACACTGCTAAACCCGGTGATGGCAGAAAAAAAAAACCCACTATGGAGCAGCAAAAAGTTCAAAATTGGATAGTGCACACTGACAGAGGGCCCATGCGCCCCTGGTGTTGTGCACCCCTAGATTATAACAAACAAGAAAGCCAGCTATCAAACTGGGGGTGGTGTCTTCACAGCAGTGGGTTGGCGCTGTGTCCCTCGGAACTCCTGCAGCTTCCTCCCCCAAGGTGGCATCAGATAATGCCAACTCTGAGGATGGAGCACGGGGTTTCTAGGCAGCCATCTGGGGACTGGAACTGCCCCTACCCTCTTCCTGGTGGAAGGTGACCAATCACAGGTCACGTTCCACCAGGCATTGCACGGCCAAGCCTCCGCTGCGACTCTGGAGAGATGCGACGGGCTGTCTTGATGTCAACTTGCGCATCCTCGCCTTGCTCCAGAGAACAACATCAGGGTAAGTCCCTGACTTTTTTTCTTTGCAGCTTTGGTGGAAAGCTCCGAGGTGGGTACGCGATTGCAGCTGTGTTGTATAATCAACGCCAAACCACCCTGCACCCACACCGTAGCTTTCCGAGAGTTTAGACAGCCCCTAGAACTAGCCAAACATTTCAGACCAGCTTATTTCAGCCATGTGCAAGCAGGGAGGAGCAAGTCAATATAAACCCAAATTTCTCTAAAATCATCGGGAGGGTCTTACTGTAATTTTGGAGTAGACATGGTAGCTGAGCAAGGGGTATATCTCCCCCTCCACACACACACACACACACCTTTTCCTTTTATTTTTTGCCCATTACAAAAAAAGCCCATGGCATCTTGTAACAGGCACAAGGCCCTCCATTCTCCACAGCCTCACAGCTGAATTTCTTGGACCAGAATATTATATGGGAACGATGCTACATAACAATGATCCCATGGCATTCTGCTCCAGGAAACACAACTGAGAGGGCCAGAGGGAATAGAGAGCCTCACAGCCATGAGACTCCCTTTTTTTACGTGCCAAACAATTAATAAGAACCCCCACCCTTTGTTTTATTCTTTACACATGAAAATCCATGTGTATTAATTGTACGCATCTTTGAAAAGTCCAATTTGTTCTCCCATTTATTAAAGCGTTTGTGTGCTTTTTGCAAAATCACACATTTATTTTCATGCGCAATTTTCCAATGTATGCACGCTATCGAATTCGATTTCGTTTGCTCTGCAAATCACATTGCAAGCTTGGAAGCGAACAGACCATCGACAGCAGATTGCATTTGAGTCTGTGTTCGGTCCGGATGGTGCAAACTGGGTAAATCCCAATCAAAAACAAATTGAAATGAATTTCTCATACATACCTAATGGGGAAGCAATCACACAACCTGATCAACCTATTTCAAATCCAGTCTGAATCCACAGAACACACATTCTCAATCGATTAATTGGATTGTGCAAATTGGCCCTGAATTCATGCACTTCGCAACACGTTGATGGGCTTCAGAGGAGATCTACATAAATGCATATTACTTGAGAAAAAAAGCCAGTTGTGCTTGGCTTGGGAAGAAGACACCCCAAGAGATGTAGACTAGTGACTTTTGGCTGCTTGCCCGAGAACCACCATTTAGCAAAACCTTTGTGCTTTGTAGATTCAGAGCAAGTTCCTTGTGAAGTATCTCACAAACATCTGCCTTCATTATAATTATATTTCTATTTCAGCTGCAACAAGCTATTTACAGATGAGCCTGTTCATAAAGAGCTTTATAATTAAGCAAACAGAAATATCTTTTTATAGGATGCAGATCTAGGGGTGATAATCACACACAAAATACACAGCAACAGTTGCAAATTGAGTGTTTAACACTGGTTATATAGTTAGTGATGTGCTCAATAAAGCCTGACATGCCTTTGTTCTTAAATACAAGGAAATATGGCATTTGCTATATAGTAGTATACATTCCTGTTACAGAGGAAAAGGCCACAATTCATTTTATTTTATTTTTTTGCAGGGATGTCACTGCTTTCCAAACACAGTGCAAACACGAACCTATTTTCTCTAGGGCTGTATTAGCAATTTGTTTCAGCTTGTTTTTGACCAGATTTTACCAAGTTCACTCCTCCCAGAACCAAACCTGACTGCAATCTGCAATTGAAGACCATACATTCCTGAGCTTGCAATGCGAATCAACTTGAGAAATAAACAAAAAAAAATATTTGAAAAAATGTGCATGAAAAATGCATGTTTTTGATAAAGTGTGCACAAACATGCTGTCACCAATGGGAGAAATGCATACATTTTTTTAAAAAAAATGTGTACAATTGATGCGTACATTTGAGGAAATGTGAACAAAAATAAGCATACATTTTCATAGAAAAAGAAAAAAACAAAGCTCGCAATCTGATGCAGACGTGAGCCAGAATGAGCTTCAAGGTGGAATTCAGGGAACTGCAATGAGCTTGATTGAGTTTGGCTGATTCACCCATGATCCCTAGTTTCCTCCACCTTTCTTTCCTCCAGACCCCATGGCACACCATTTCTTTTAACACTGCTACCACTTTTAAATAAAGCTGGGCCAAGTATCCCACCCACTTTTATGGGCCTATTCATCTAGGGTGGCCAGATGAAAAGGAGGACAGGGCTCCTGTATCTTTAACTGTTGAATAGAAATGGGAATGTCAGCAAGTATCGTTTGTACGCATGTAACACCTGGTGAAATTCCTTCTTCATCTCAACAGTTAAAAGCTGCAGGAACCCTGCCCTCTTTTGTATCTGGTCAAAAGGGCAGGGCTACTGCAGCTTTAGCTGTTGGGATGGAGTTTTATCAGGTGCTGCATGCAGACAAATGACACCTGCTGAAATTCCCTTTTCTATACAACGGTTAAAGATACAGGAACCCTGTCCTCCTTTCCATATGGTCACCCTAATTCATCCCTCATAGAAGGGGAGAAGGAATATCAATGACTTTTGAGGAGGCAAGCAAAATTATTCAACGGAGGCAGCCCTCAGACAGCCATGTCACCGCTTAAAGCAGTGGCAAAGTTTTTTGTTTTTCCTTGTTAAAAAAGAAAGAAAATCAGCCACCTTATCTTTGAAGGTAAACCAGCTTTCCCCCCACCTGAAAGTTCTTCCATTTCACTCACCCTGGCATGATTAATCCAATCTTCAGGGGGCATTTTAGCCCATCTGCAAAAGTACCAAAAATAAAAGGGCTGAATACTTCTGTCCAACACTACTTTTAGTTATCTCTGCTTATCTGTTGTCTTCACTGATAAATGTTGGAGTGATCTGGTTGAAAGCAAGCTGGCTGCTGAACAGAGGTGAAGACTGGCCAGAAAGGAACACCACAACGTTCTGACATAAAAATGCCATTCTGACATTCAAAAGACAGCAGCCACTGACTTTCGGCAACTTCCCTTCCCCCTACTCACCTTCAAACTCACTGCTTACTTTGCTATGCTGAGCCATAGCCAGAACAAGACCAATGGTCAGCTGGTTGCCACTGGAACTGAGGAGCATTGAACGCACCAAATCTTGTTCATTCCTGATTGGCTTCTGGATGAGAAACAGGAAACACGGTTGCACCACAAGCTCCAACTCTTCTTCCTGATTGGCTCACTAGCAATAGAGTCAGGGACTGCTGTCATATCACAAGGGTCCTCTTCGCCCTTCTGATAGGACCTCCCTTCAGTATCACATATTTGACAACAGTGAGATGTTTTCTATCTTTATCAAAGTAGTCTTTCTTCTGAAGAATATTCCTCTAAGGTTGCAAACACTTACCTTCGAAGAAGTCTTTATTATTTATTTATTTATTTATTTACAATATTTTTCTATTACTCAAAATACTAAAATCCTTACTCAGTTCACATTAAACAGCCAATCTAACAATATCAAAACAGGATAAAAATGTTCCTTTTAATATAATGTGTGTAATGCACTAATGTGTAATGCACTGCAGTAGCTAAGAGTGTGAGCTATGGACTGGAAAGTCCCTGCTTCAGATTTTACCTCAACTATGTACTCACTAGGTGGCCTAACAACCTTACAAAATAGAAGAATTACGGAGAAAAAGTCCTGGTTCCCTGTCCTCAGCAAGGGCACATTTTACACCTGGTGTGTATATGCGTATGGAGTGGGAGGATACAGGAGACGAGCAGGTAGTGGTGTGGCCACCCACCAGCATAAAGCTTGACTTGCCACTCAGCTGTGTCACTGTATGAAGGGCCACCCACAAACCAATTAGGTCTGGGCCTGGAGATTGTGTCGGCCAGGTGGGGCACTCCTGGGCTATAAATTGGAGAACAGACCTGGGTGCCAGCAAGTGTTTTCTTGTCTGCTTCCTCTCCCACTTTATTCTTTCTAGATTTTAATGTGCTTTGGATCAGGCATCCCCCAGCAATGGATGGGTCTGAGAAGGAAAGTTGACTTGAGTCTCTAACTGGGATCTGGCAGGGTTGCCCTCTTTGGAGCAAATATTTTTTAAGTGAAAAGTGTTCATACAGTATCTGCTGTGCCATGACACTACAGGCTCGGATGCTTGCACATCAAGCAATGACCATAATCAAGGGATAAGTGGTGTGGGATCCCTGAACAGCGCCAAGGTGGTTTAAAGGGGTATAGGAATGTAGGTTCATGGCCCAATTGGGAGCAGGTATACCAGCCACACACCCAAGATTGGCAATCATGGGCAGGAGGAGTGGCCCTTGCCATTGGTTGTCATAAGCCAGCTTTTCTTTCTGGATCCCACTCTCAGTGGTTTCAGTCATACCAAGACTCCAAGACCAATCCTAATCAAGAGTTGGATTCTGTCCTTCCTTTCTCTCCACCCCCTCCTTCTCTCTGTCTGCCCCACTGGGCACTAAAATGCTTTAGTACTGCCAAATATTAGCATACCATAGGACTCAAATTCTGACCATACTTGGGACAAGCTAGGGAAAGCAATGAACATTTGCAGTTCAATCTATAGGGAACTATGGCAAAAAAGAAAAGTGGGGGAAAAAACCGAAACCTCTGAATTTTAAGGAATAATCTAGATTAGAACAGAGCTTTGGACTGTCAAAAAATGTTATACCCCCTCCTTGTATTTTTTTTTAAGTGTTTGCAAAACATTCCATGAGGATGGGGGAATAAGTTCAATAAATAAAAAATACGGTGAAGATTTTGTTCAAAACTGAGTAGGGTTCTACAAAGCTGGGGAGTTTGTACTAGGGTGACCATCGGACCAGAAATGCCCGGACAAGTCTGGAAATGAAATAAATTATGCAGATCTGGTAGGATTTCTTGTAAATTATGCAAATGTACGGGAAAAAACAAACCGTCTCCGCTTCTCCTGGAAGTCTAGGAGGCAAGTTGGAGGACTTTGAAGCTGCTGAGACCGAGGGAAGGCAAACAATTGCATTATGGACCAACAGAGGATGGGGGGAGTGGTAGTCCTGATGGGAGGCAAGGCTCTGGAGTCTGCTTGGCTGCACCCTCCTAGCATGATGCATCACATCCTTCCACAATCATTCTTTGACTTGGCTGCGTTTGGGCTGCTGTTGCTGCTAGGACTCACTCACCGCTGAGCTGCAGCCCATGGTACAGGTCAGCCAGACTTAAGAGAGGGAGGAAGGGGCAGCAAGCAAAGATATATCCCCCTATGGCCATGTGCTCCTGCCCCCTGCAAGCATTGAATAACTTTCAGGCTGGGCATAGGGAGGGGAATGAGGCTCCTGGCCACGATGGCAGGGGTTGGGGGAAAAGGGAAGCAAAAATGTCCTACCTTTCCTTTCTGTCCTGCTTGCAGTCCTCCATAAGCTCCATAAACACGCACCCATCGCTGCTCCAGCCTTGATGCCTGTGCGAAGGGACTCCTCCCCCCCCCCCCAGTGGCCATGACCACTCCAGCCTTGATGCCCAGGACTCGCACCCATGGCCATCGCCGCTCTGCAGCCTTGATGCTGATGGGCAATATTTGATTCTGGTCTCAGCCCTCAAGACGTGTTGAATTAAATTTGTGATGGTAGGTTTCAGGTGATGGATGAATGAGTCAGTGAAATAATGGGATGGAAGGGCGAGGCAAAAGGTACAAGGGGTAGACATGAGAGAGAGATAAGGATCCGATAAAGGGAGAAAACTTGCCCCTGTTATCTGGTTTAATTGATAAACAGGATAAGCACCTTCCAACATGAAAACATCCAGCCTAGCCTTATTGGAGTACTGTATTATTATTATTATTATTATTATTATTATTATTATTATTATTTCTAAGTATTGCATATTATAAGTCTCTCAGGATCTTATTTAGCCTCTAGTCTTTTTATTCAAAGTTTCTGCAAGTACACATTGGTGAGGTCTATCCATATATATATATATATATATATACACACACACACACACACACACACACAGGGATGATGAGGAAAAGCCTTTTAAACTAAAATGTGGAACCCAAGAGAAACGTTGTACTTATTTTACTGTTTTACTCATTCTGTCATGTATTATTATTATTCATCGCTCGTAGCAGTTTTATCTAGATGGACATGATGGGCTTTACCAAAACATGCTGTTTTTTACAGATTCAGGAATTTCCTGACAATTGAGCATGTTTTAATTATGACTGCTTTCTGGATGTTGGTTTGGATGTATTTTGGTAGGCCCAGTTTCTGGAGGATTTCTTTATAGGTTTTTGGTGTGATGTGACTAATGGAATAATTGTGACCTTTTCCTGTTGCCATAGTTCTTTGACTTCCATGGCCAGTGGTGCATATTTGTCTCTCTTTTCTTCTTCCTTTTCAACAACATTTTTGTCATTCAGTATTGCTATGTTGATGAGGTAGGTGTGTTTTTCTTTTTTGTCTATGACCATTACATCTGGTTGGTTGCAGGGTATCGTCTTGTTCATATGAATTGTTCTGTCCCAGTATATTTTATGATCTGCATTTTCCAAATTGATTCTCTGATGTTAGTTATGTGTGAGGGAAAATGTAATTTTTAAACATAGTCCACAGTGAATTATGATATCTCAGCTACAAAGGGAGGTGGGGTGTTTGGAAGAACTGTGTTGTCAATTGTGTGATGTCTATATTGGGAAACTGGCATGGAGATTCTCTGATGTTAGTTATTTTTTTAGCTAAGATATCATAATTCACTATGGACTATGCTTAAAATTACATTTTTCCTCACACATAACTAACATCAGAGAATCTCCATGCCACTTTTGTTTTTAAGAGATGTGTTTGTAAAATAAACATGGAAAGTGGTGATGTTGTCCTCCTGCCCCTTCTTTTCCTCTTTTTCCCAACTGACTGCATTTCACAACAGTAAGGTGGTTTAATTGTAGGAGATGCTCAATGATATCTTACTTTATTGTCTTTTAGATTCTGTTCTGGTCTATAATTCAGTCAAAACTTGGTAGAAAAAGGTTCAGAATGCCAAAAAGAAAGTGTAAGTTTCTGATACATTGACTGTCTTACATGTTCTTTATTTCAGTAATTTTAACATTAACGTATTATGTAGAACAGATTTGTCTTAATTGCGAGGTATGAAATTAGACATGTGACCAAGGCCATGCCCTCTTGGGGGCAGTCATCTCAAGATGGGCCCACCTTGGGGGCTAGGCATGTTTGGTGGGCATGCCTCCATGAGGGTGGCCATCTTGTCCTCCTTTTTGGTTTCCAAAATATGGTCACCCTATCTATGTCCATGGACTTTTGCCAATAGTTGGATGGGCAAGGAAGGATCTCCAATACTATCACGTTCAAATCTGCAGGAAGGACAGTATATATTCTGACAACCACCCTTAAGAAGTATAGAGAACGGATACTGTGGGCTTTTTTTAATGGCAATCCTGCTCATTCTTGTCCTTTCTTTCCTCCTAAATTTCCTTGACCATGTTTTATACCGCACAGACTATTTAAAAACAAAAAAGCAAAAGGCCGTTCAAACTTTCACTGAATGCAGCATTGCTGGAACTCATTTGGAATGGGCAGTGTTTAGCCTATTGTGTTAAATTCCTTAGGGTTTGACTATTTTTGAATTAGATTACCCTTTTATTAGGTACAACTGTTTTAACGTTGCATTTTTGTGATTAACAACGGTCAAAGGGTTTTGGAATTTCCAGCGTTGTACACAAACGACATGGGCAAAATCTTCTGTAAACATCTTCTAAGCTTTTGGCAAACGTTCTTCAGGAGCAAATATTAACTCCAGATAGTGTTTATTGGCTTTTACAAAATAATTGCCATAATAGTGACATCTAATTGCTGGAGGTAAGAGTACATTCAAGCCCAGAATTAATCAAGTTTGTGGGTTGAGTTTTTTAAAAAAATAAAAAGGATCAGGAACAATTTACTTCTTTTTTCCCGCAGTTTGTATTTCAAATAGAACTTTTTTCCCCTGATGATTTTGCTTCATATTCCAGCACTGACTTCATACATAATTTCCCCTCAATGGACTATTACGCCAATCCTGTACACATATACTAAATCGGTGGCAATCAAACTACAAGGTAACCCATTCAAATCCAGATTTAAATCCCCAGATTATGAATCTCATCTTTCATTTGAACACCATGTTTGATTAAGCCAAGGCTGGATCTACAGTACTGCTTTAACAGTATTGAAGTGCACTGACAACTATTGGGGCCCATACTGCATTCCATATACCATTTTCAAACCACTTTCATAGTGTTATTTCTAGGGGTGTGCATCGGATCGGATCCGATCCACGATCCGAATCCGATCCGACCCAAAATCGGGAAAATCCGATCCGATCCGATCCAATCCGGACAACCTCCGATCCGATCCGATCCGATCCGATGAGGTCCGATCCGGATCGGACGCCATTTTGAATGCTTTTTCCCATAGCCAAGTATTGTTTTACAAAAACGCCTATAACTTTTTCATTTTTAAAGATAGAAGGATGAAACTTGGGCACATTGTAGACTGGTTAGGGGTAGTTATCTGTGAGAAATTTCAGAAAGATTGGTGCATGCGTTTTGTGGCAATTAATTTTTTAATAAATACCCAGGAATGCCTATAACTTTGTCATTTTTAAAGTTACACACATGAAACTTTGCCACATTGTAGGGGGTACCTTGGGACCTATGTGTGTGAAATTTCAGAAACGTAGGTGCTTGTCTTGTGTGGCAATTAATTTTTAGAAAAATGGGTAGTAGTGGGGTAAATACAGTTACGCCTCCCATTTTTTTATTTTTGAAGATACAAACAGGAAACCTGGGCACATTACAGGTACCACTTGCCTTGATATGTGTGTGAAATTTCAGAAACATTGGAGCTTTCCTTGTGTGGCAATTAATTTTTGAAACAATGAGGAAAGAAACACCTATAACTTTGTCATTTTTAAAGTTACACACATGAAACTTTGCCACATTGTAGGTGGTACCTTGGGACCTATGTGTGTGAAATTTCGGAAACGTAGGTGCTTGCCTTGTGTGGCAATTAATTTTTTAATAAATACCCAGGAATGCCTATAACTTTGTCATTTTTAAAGTTACACACATGAAACTTTGCCACATTGTAGGCGGTACCTTGGGACCTATGTGTGTGAAATTTCAAAAACGTAGGTGCTTGCCTTGTGTGGCAATTAATTTTAGAAAAATGGGTAGTGGTGGGGTAAATACAGTTACGCCTCCCACTTTTTTATTTTTGAAGATACAAACAGGAAACATGGGCACATTACAGGTACAAAGTGAAAGCAGACACGAGCCCTGTAATGGATACTACCAAGGATCAAAGGGATCGAGACCAGAGTGATCCTTCCTTGCACGCATGGCTGCAAAACTCAGCTAGGCTCAGCCGTTCTGCTTGAAAAGTGAAAGTAGGAAAGGAAACACGAGCCCTGTAATGGATACTACTAGCAAGGATCAAAGGGATCGAGACGAGAGAGTGTTTCCTTTTCTTCGCGGGAAGCGGGAGGGGAAGACCTGGCCTCTGTAGAAATTTTTTTGAAACATGTAATTTAAAAATTCCATAGCCATCAAATGCCTGGACCTATAATTCTGAAATTTCTGACACATATCTACCCCTAACCCATCTACAAAGTGAGCAACGTTCAGACTTCTAACTTTTAAAATAAAAAAGTTATAGGCGTTTCTTTCCTCATTGTTTCAAAAATACCTTGCCACCACATGCCTGGACCCAGCTGTCTGAAATTTTACACACATATCAAGCCAAGTGGTACCTGTAATGTGCCCATGTTTCCTGTTTGTATCTTCAAAAATAAAAAAGTGGGAGGCGTAACTGTATTTACCCCACCACTACCCATTTTTCTAAAATTAATTGCCACACAAGGCAAGCACCTACGTTTCCGAAATTTCACACACATAGGTCCCAAGGTACCGCCTACAATGTGGTACACATAGGTACCAAGGTACCACCTACAATGTGGCAAAGTTTCATGTGTGTAACTTTAAAAATGACAAAGTTATAGGTGTTTCTTTCCTCATTGTTTCAAAAATTAATTGCCACACAAGGAAAGCTCCAATGTTTCTGAAATTTCACACACATATCAAGGCAAGTGGTACCTGTAATGTGCCCAAGTTTCCTGTTTGTATCTTCAAAAATAAAAAAATGGGAGGCGTAACTGTATTTACCCCACTACTACCCATTTTTCTAAAAATTAATTGCCACACAAGACAAGCACCTACGTTTCTGAAATTTCACACACATAGGTCCCAAGGTACCCCCTACAAAGTGGCAAAGTTTCATGTGTGTAACTTTAAAAATGACAAAGTTACAGGCATTCCTGGGTATTTATTAAAAAATTAATTGCCACAAAATGCATGCACCAATCTTTCTGAAATTTCTCACAGATAACTACCCCTAACTAGTCTACAATGTGCCCAAGTTTCATCCTTCTATCTTTAAAAATGAAAAAGTTATAGGCGTTTTTGTAAAACAATACTTGGCTATGGGAAAAAGCATTCAAAATGGCGTCCGATCCGGATCGGACATCTGGTCCGATCCGATCCGACCAGCCTCCGATCCGATCCGATCTGATCCGACCCCCCAGGTCCGATTCCGATCCGCTATCCGATCCGATCCGGGGGGTCAGTGCACATCCCTAGTTATTTCCTGCTTGGTGTAAATCTCGTCCAAGACAAGCATATAAAGTCGAGAACAAAGGCTGCCCCCTCCACTCCTCATCTTTCACACTAGCTTTGGGACGATTGTCATGGGTTTTGTTAAACCACAGTTTCCCATTATATCTCAACTTGGAAACTGTGGTTTAATCTCAGTTTATTAACCAACATATGAAACTAGGCTTTGATCATCTACTAACTTTAGAAATGCAGAATTTTTCTTTATTATAATAATTACAACAGTTTATCCTACCTTTTGCTGAAAAGGAGCCTCAAAGTTTGGGTTTGTTACCAAGCCACAGTGGACTGACTCCAAATCCACCCAAGCAGAAGTGGACCATTTTCCAAAAGGGGGCAGAGGGTAGCCCACACCTCTATAAATCACACAGTCTAGCACTACTCTCTCCTGCTTTTCAGAAACCTTCTCCTGAATAGTGGTGACATGGCTTACAATAACAGAAGGCAAACTAATAAAATGGAAGAAATAGAAGTAAATCATCACTTTAAAACACTAAAACCAGCAGATAAAAGGCCTTTAGAAGCTGCAATCCGACATACACTTATATGAGACTAAATCCCAATGGCGCTTATTTCTGAGTGGACATGTCTATGTTGGCATTGTAAAAGCATGAATGTACAAGTTGTTTTTTTTTATTATTGTCATTGTGAAATTTCAACCAAGCAAAATTATGAAAATAATAAATAAATTGAACTTCACCTAGTACCTAAAGCAGGGTTGGGGAATCTTTTATCTAAGAAGGGCCACTGACCCCACAGGAATGGTCAATCAGGTGTTGGAGCTGGCAGTAGGTGGAGCCAGAGGCAATGTTGACTGGAGGTGGAGCCAAAGATGGGCACAGTTTGCAACACTGCAAAGCCCGCTTGCTCTCTGGGCCATCCTCTTTCTCCCATCCCTCTTTCTCTCTTTGTGCCAATCCATTCCCCTCCTACCCACCCCCACCTCCTCTTTCTCTTCTAGGCATTATAAAATACAGGTAAACAAATGTTTATAGCTCATCTGTAGTTGCCCTGAAACCAATACATGTGTATTTATGTATTTTATTGCTGTAAGTCACCTTGGGAGGACTTTTGCCCTGAAAGGCGGACAAGTAATGTTTTAAATAAAGAAATCATGAAAATTAATTGAAAAGCATGATTTAAGAAAAAAAAAAAGTAAGCATAAAATCAGCAGTAAAAGACATTCCAAAGTTACCTTGAAGGTCTTTCTCTTTTTTTACTAAAAGTGCTAAACATTGATGCGCTTCAAAAAAGCAAACATTCAGACACATTAGTGGTTAAATGAATATTGCCCATTAGAAATGCCTCTGCTTTCTGATAGTAGAATAAATGAGCATACACCTTATTAGAAGTCTAAAAGCTGCTCTTGTGCCACACATGTTAGTTCCATTTTAATTTTCTCTGGGAACTGATTCACATGACTAACTCTGGCATGGTAACTACTGACATGCTGAATTCTTACTGTGCCTGGAAACCACTCTTTGGCAGATTGGCCTTGTGGTCACCTGCTACCTGGTTTCTTAGCCTTCTTTCAAGTAGACAGATAATCTGTCCTCTCTCTCTCTCTCTCTCTCTCTCTCTCCCTTTCTCTGGCTGCCAATGCAGGCGTAATGGGATGGAGCCATTTTGCCTATTTTCCTGCTTCTCCGTCCCCTTTCTCTTCTTCTAGGGACTTTGACTGTTCCTTCTACTTTCCCCTTCTCTTCCTTTAGTCTCTACCCCCTCCCATCCTCATGGTAATGGAGCCATTTTGGCTTTTCCCCCCTCCTCTAGAGAGACAGTCCAGAAAGGCAGGTGGGTACCTACAGCATCTCGAGAAGAAGGTGCTGCTGCAAGCCAGATGAAAACTGGCTGGCCCAGAAGTCATAGGTTCCCCCCACCCTGGGCCAAAAGTACAATGCAGTTTTTGCCAGGCAAACATGCCTGGGGAGAGGAGTCAATTATTTGGGTGTTACCACAAAAAAGGTCCTCTCTCCAGTAGCCATTCACCTGACTCGTAGAAAATTATAAATGGCACACTGGATGGAAGTAATCCTCTGGATATCTGGCTCCAAACTGTAGGGATGTACAAATTATGTAAAGAATCATAGAATAGTAGAGTTGGAAGGTGCCTATAAGGCCTTCAAGACCAACCCCCTGCTCAATGCAGGAATCCACCTTAAAGCATCCCTGACAGATGGTTGTCCATCTGCCTTTTGAATGCCTCTAATGTGGGAGAGCCCGCGACCTCCCTAGGTAATTGGTTCCATTGTCATATTGCTCTATCAGTCTGGAAGTTTTTCCTGATGTCCAGCCGGAATCTGGCTTCCTGCAACTTGAGCCCATTATTCCAAATCCTGCATTCTGGGTTGATCGCGAAGAGATCCTGGCCCTCCTCCATGTGACAACCTTTCAAGTATTTGAAGAGTGCTATCATGTCTCCCCTCAGTCTTTTCTTCTCCAGACTAAACATGCCCAGTTCTTTCAGTCTCTCCTCATAGAGCTTTGTTTCAAGACCCCTGATCATCCTTGTTGCTCTCCTCTGAACAAGCTCCAGCTTGTCTGCATCCCTCTTGAACTGTGGTGCCCAGAACTGGACACAATACTCAAGATGGGGCCTAACCAGTGCCGAATAGAGGGGAACTAGTACCTCGCGTGATTTGGAAGCTATACTTCTATTAATGCAGCCCAAAATAGCATTGGCTTTTTTTGCAGCCACATCACACTGTTGACTTATATTCATCTTGTGATCTACAACAATTCCAAGATCCTTCTCACTTGTCATATTGCTGAGCCAAGTATTCCCCATCTTGTAACTGTGCATTTGGTTTCTTTTTCCTAGGTGTAGAACTCGGCATTTATCCCTATTAAATTTCATTCTGTTGTTTTCAGCCCAGCACTCCAGTGTATCAAGATCACTTTGGAGTTTGTTTCTGTCTTCCAGGGTATTAGCGGTCCCACCCAATTTTGTGTCATCTGCAATTTTGATAAGCATTCCCTGCACCTCCTCGTCCAAATTATTAATAAAAATGTTGAAGATCACAAAGCCCAGGGCTGAGCCCTGCGGTACCCCGCAAATCTGTTCCGTCTGTGTTTCTCAGGCATCTTTCGTTCCCCTGTCTGCCCACCTACAGAATCAGATTATTATTATTATTATTATTATTATTATTATTATCTAGATTTACGCACATGCAAATGCATAAATTCCTTCCAAATGTGCAAATACCCCAAAATGCACATTTTCACACTTTAGCCTATGAGGGAAGTGCACATTTTGGGCTGTTCTTTTTTAATTTGCATATTTTTCTATGATGAAATTTGTGCAAAATTCCCAACAGTTTGAAAAATGGCATGCAAATCCACAGAATCCACCCAACTGGGGAAAAACCTGTTGGTTGAGGAATCTGTGGATCAGACTCATAGAAATCCAAACTCATTTGGTTCTGTTTTGGATTTCTCCAACATCCCTACCAAACTCTTTAGGGCTTTAAAGGCCAAAACCAGAACCTTGAATTGAATCTGGAAACAGGCAGGGAGCTGGTGAAACGTTTGTGGCAGTTGCCCCCAGTTAATCATCATTTCATGTACTCAGTATTTTTTCACCTACCTTATTTTGGGGGGTCTCATTCTTGCTATAAATTATTTCAGATACCTCCGGGAAAAGGATGATGATGTGTTTTCATGGGGCTAGCACCATAAACATGAGAATGGTTGGATGCAGGGGCAGGGGGAAGATAGGACTCATGGTTTGGGTGGTGCCTGTGAAGGCAGGAAGAGGAGGTGCCAGCAGTGTAGGCTGAACACCCAGCCAGTGAGGTAGGCCACCACTACCCCTTACATCCAACTCAGGCCCTGAGCTAGGGTACTTTCAAACTTTAAAGGACATTCCTAACAGTTAAGAAATAGGGGCCAAACTAGCATACTCTGTTTCTAAGGCTTCGACCTGGCTCCTTAAAGAGTAGCAGTAATCAAGAGAAAGTAGGGATGTCGTGAGAGTCCATGGGAGGGGTTGGAGTCTGACAGACTCCCCTGTGCTTGCCCTCCCAGGACCCACTCACCATGATGCAGGGAGCTCACAGACTAGCTTGCTTGGTGAGCATCCATAAGCCAACCACCTCCTTAAATGAGCTACCATTTTGTGCAACAATGGCACCTCAGGACCCGAGCCACCATTGTTGTGGGAAATAGTATCTAACTAAGAGGACAGATGATCTCGCGGCTTTGTCAGATACTTTCGCTGGGCCATCCAGAAGCTCGCGCGGAGCCACGAGCAGGGGCGGTGGCGGCTCAGGAAGTGCCTGGCATCCCTAAGAGAAAGCCTCTGGATTTCATATTGAGGCAATTTAAAATGAAGCATACAGACAAGTAGCTATTATTAGCGGTAAATTTATTTACAAAGGGGGGAAGGGAAAGGGGAATGAAAGACACATGAGAACAGCAGTAACATTTGGAAACAACACATTGAGGCAAAAATAACAAAACTTCTTAGACCTGCCTAGATGTACCTAAGCATGGATCTTCAAGGAGAACAGGGCCCAAGCAGGGAGTCTTGGTGTCTAAAGCAAAAGCAAAATGAAGACAAAGACAAGGAGCAATACACACACACACACCTGATTATATGCTCAAGCCCCTGACAACTCTAAGGTGATACTTGTTAGCCAATCACAGACTGGCTGGGAGTTTTCCCAGGTCCCAGGGGTGAGAGTTCCCACTATAATGCAGCTGAGATCATTCAATCCAATTCTGACTTTGGGACTAGAGACATCCCAAGATAACACACACACAGGTGGATTACCCACTTGTGCAGCCTCACCCTTACAAAATGGAAAGGTACAGGCTGCTAGGACACCAAAAGAAAATGGAGTTCTTAACATTGCCATAATATTAAATGATGGTGTTCTCCATGGAGGAAATGAGAGCAAGGGGGTTGTATTCAGGAGAATGCTTGGTTATGGCTCTGTGGGTGAGACACTGTCCTACTTAAGAGAAGTCCTTGAAATTGTAGGGGGTGGGAATTTGATGGCCACGTGTGTAAATGTATTACAGATGGATGGACTCACCCAGAGCACCATTGTACCAATCCAAATCAGGGCCACACATGCTTACACTGAAGTATTCCATCTAATCATGTGTAACTCTATATGCATGATTTGAAGAACCTCTAGTTTGGCCCTAAGTAAGGCAGAACCATGGAGAGCACACTGCACAAAGTATCCCACAAGAAGGAATGTAGTCCACTGAGGCCTTAAGAAGGCTGGCAGAGCCTGGTCATTCAGTGGCTCCACCTCTGCTGAATGCTGACTTATATTCTTAAAGGGCCAGTGTCTGTTTCTGCCATCTCATGCTCCTGCATGGCTGAGGGACAGGTGAAGCTGCAGGGATGTCATCCTCAGAGTTACATGTTGATGGAGAGTCACATCATCTGAACTGGAAGGTATGGAAAGAGGGTGCTAGTGATGGCTGCCCCTGAAGTGGGGCGATCCTGATGTATGATCTGAATGAATCTGAATCCTCCTCAGGGTAGTGCAGAACCTGGGGACATGACACTCTCTTTTATTTCATTCACTGTTCAACTGGCTTCCTCGTCGTTCTTGCTACAAAGGGTTACGATGAGAAAACCCTTTCTTTTATTTTTAAAAAATCAACAAATTAATAACTCCCTGACATAATGGACAACAGCTCTCCTGTACATCAGGGGATAAACCAATCTGCAGCAGCTGTGGATGGCTATTTACAGATAGGGCACTGAGCCAGACTCCTGGTTAAGTATAATATTTTTCATTATTTCTCCCCCCCCCCATTTGCATCCCACCGCATACCAATGTTTAGAAGCAGAGAAACGCTGTCCACCTTTACCCATATCAAACATGCAAACTGCCTCTTCAGGCTCAGGCCCTGTCCATGAACATCCTCCACTCCACAGTAAATAGATATGCTAATCAGGCAATGAAAAATGTGTGTGTGTTTATATATGTATTTGAAACTTATTATAAATATAGCTGGTAGAGAGAAGCAATTCATCAATATTTACACTGGTATATTCTTACTGATGCAGTTTCAACTATTCAACCTCGGTACAATACCACTAGCATAAGTGACAGGCAGGCAAGACTGGGATGAATTTAAGATGTAATGTTTCCAAACACAATTTGAATATTCAGCGTTGTAAATCTGCCATTAAAATCTGAATGCCAGTTTTGAAGTTGGCTGTGTTTGAGTCTCAAAAATGGACCCTGGGTAGTGTGAATACTGGGTACTACATTAGGGAAACGAACATTAAAATACATTATGTTAGGAAAATAGCTTTCAAAAATGAGTATATTTTATTTTATTATTACATTTATATCCCACCTTTTTCCCTTTAAGTCAGCTGATGTGTTCCCCCCTCTCCATTGTAGACAAAATAGAATACAGAAATGCATGTATTCAGAGAAATGTAAACAAAAATGTCCATAACGTTTTGTGCAACCTATTTTGAAAATAAAATCAAAGTTTGGGGACAACTGAACTTAAAATTGGAAAAATGAGAAATGGAGAAAAAGCAAAACTGACAGAGGATTACCTGGAGGAAAAAGAGGAATATAAATTAAGAGGAGCAGATGATGATGATGAAAACAAAATTTAATAACAACAACAATGGCAACAGGAAAAGGTCACAATTATCCCATTAGTCACGTCAGTCACTGGCATCACACAAAAAACTATACAGAAACCACCCAGACACTGGGCCAACAAAATACATCCACACCAACATTCAGAAAGCAATCCTACTTAAGACATGCTCAATTGTCAGGAAATTCCTGAATCAGTAAAGGACAGCATGACCTGGCAAAGCCCATCATGTCCATCTAGAAAAACTGCCCCGAGCGAGAAAGAGATATAATAATAATAATAATAATAATAAATAATAATAATAATCTGTGTTAAATAATAGGCTTACTCTGTAGAGATTACCAAGTATATAAGACTGAAGTAATGCACTCTGGATCGTGATGTGTATACAAAACATGTGCCTTATGTTGTTGTTGGCTTGATTGCTGCTGTATATTCTACTTCCAAAATTGTTACCACAAAGAATGGAAAACACTGACACCTGGGTGAAAAATACAGGGTGGCGGGACTGGTATTTGTCTGCTTCTGTGAAATAGTCTAACAGATTTGCATTCCTGATGCTGGAATAAACCACAACACCATAGTCAAGTGAAATCAAGCAGCCTTACAATTATTCTTATGATAATTTCACATTCGATCATCTAATTGTGTGTCATCCCTTCAAAACGCTAACAGCAAAAGAGAATCCTCCTCTGCCCCCAAATTACACCAAATTTTGTCAACTACCTCCTCTCCACATTTGACTTGAAAATGAAATGTAAACAGTGGAAATTGACTTATGGTGCATTTAAAATTGATTAAATAAGTGGCTGTGAGGGGAAATTTATTGCTCCCTTTATTGTAATTATTCTCAATATCCATTAAAATGCCTCTTAAATTTGTGCAATCATTCAAATGCTATTTATTACAACTATTTAATAGAAGTACTTATCTTTAGTTAATTTGCTTGATATTTCCTAAATGAAAACAAAAATATGTTCTGTTGATTTCCATAAGTAATGTTTATAAGAAGCCATATCTATATGTCCCTAACCACCCTGTGCCCCAGTTCATGATTTCCCTGTATTGAGGGGGAAGGTCTGACGGAGGCATCTCCTTGTGTTTGCTTGAATGTGAGTAGAAATCGTCACACACTTGGGCATTCTACTTTATCAGGGTTCCTGTTCATGTGAAGGCTTCTACTCACACTCAAGAGAATGGAAGCAGAAGGCCTTTCAGACTTCCTCGCTCATGGGAAATTTGGAGACCCAAGACAAAAGGACATTAGGGGTGAGCTTGCATGCATACTAATGTTTCTCCACTTTTAGCCTTCACTTGAGCAAGCTGAATGCCTGCATAGGGCTTAAATCTGGCTCCCCCAATGGGTCAGCTAACAAAGAATTGCCTTATTTTGTCCATACCCTTGCTTGCCTACAGCAAAGCCTGATTGTGTATTGCTGGCAACAGCACAGTCCTACTCCAGATTCTATTTACTCTCTTCTTTCCAGAATAAAACTTACTTTGAAAATCTCACACACACACACACACACACACACCTGTTGTACTAGTAAAACTGAGTAACAACAAGATTTACTGAATTCAGTAGCCATGGAGATTTTGTTCTGAGTGCATATAATTATATATAATGAAAGTTATAAACGTAAGCTATAGTTTAAAGAAATAAGGATAACCGCAAGATAAATAGTGTAACAGAAGCCAGCCATTTTGTGGCTGTTTTGTGTATTAGTGTCTCAAAAACGCTGTTCATGTTTACCATGCCATGGAATAATTCGCCTCCTTCTAATACTTATTTACTACAGTCACTCTTACTGAAGGTCTACTGGGTTCTATCAGATTAGAATAGGATAGCATGTGATGGTTAGTGATGGGGAAGAATTACGCAAATAGGAAGTTTGGAAATGGATTTCTCCAGTTTAGAAATTCCCTGAGCTATTACGAGCCAAGCTTAATCCTCCCTCTTCAAATTTCATTTCAGCTCATAAAGCCTCAGTTTCTGGGTTCGGACGACACAATAAGCAATGGGGGGTAAAGAGTCAATCGTCTGTTGCATTGATTATTGTGTCATTGGGGGGCGGACAAACAACTTGCGGTATGCTATTTTTTCCATTTAACCCATGGAGAAAAACAACGGGTTGCTTTGTTGCTTTTCCGGAGACCCGTTGATTAAAATGTTGTGTGGCAGGCTCCGTTGCATGTACCATGCGTACTTTCCATTGGCCATAGGGTTTTCTGGAAGGAGAGGCTGAAAGCCCCCCGGCTGCTCCTGTACAGCTGGCAGAACTTGCAATGCATGATGGGATAGGGCCAAGAGGACTGAGGGAGGAGCACCAGCCACCCAGAAGGATGACAGGACTTTCAGCCACACAACAGGGGCAGGACAACATGTTGTGTGGGGAGTATGGGCAACATAACACACAGTGGCTGGTTTCGGATGACACATTAAGCAAAGGAGGGGGGAAACAATCATCAGTTGTGTTGCTTATTGTGTTGTGTGTAGGATTACACACCATGCACACACAACTGACAGTACGCTATTCCGCCCAATTAAGCAATGTAGAGAAACAACGGGCTTGCACGTTGTTTAGCCCGAAGCCCCATTGTTTAAAGTGTCGTCCAAAACCAAAAACCCCTCTCTCCGTGGACTATGCCATCTGGGAATAGAGTTCTGCCAGCCAGAGCAGCCAAAAAACTCGGCTGCTCTATACAGCCAGCAGAACTTGCGGTGCATGCTGGGATACAGCTGGGGGACTGAGGGAGGGGGAGGGAGCAGATGTAGCAACCAAGATGGCCACCGGAACTTTCAGCTGCACAAGCACCAGTGTTGCAACGTGTTGTGAGTGGTCACAGTCAGTATGCTATTTCCCCCTCCGTTGCCTAATATGTCATCCAAAACCAGCCAGTGAGTTGCCTATTCCCCCCCACATTGCTTAAAGTGTCATCTGAACTCAGCCAGTATTAGTCCTCTTACCACAAATTTTCTCCCAGCCACTTCATAACACCTACAGAAAATGGCAGCTGAAAGGGCTTTCAGAAGCTGAGGGCTTTCTCTAAGTTCCTGTCTCTCTACAACATCACCAATGCTCAAAACCTGCATTAGTGACAAAAGCACTAAAAGGATTGTTAAATTTACATTCTCAGAGTTCACTATTCTGACACAGAATGCTACAGACATACTCAAAAGCCTCCATTGCTCAGAATCGAGAACTTAGGGAGTGTCCTCATTTTTTTGCAAAGCACTCTTTGTTGCTATTTTCCCACCTCTCAACTGTTGGAATAAGCACCTCTTGGAATAAGCCATTAGTTCAAACCCTCTGTATGGAGCAGGTAAATAACTGGTTGAAAAGCCACTAAATGATCAAAGTGTACAGGGAATTAGGATGCTGGATTTGGTTTCGCTTTTGCTTAATTGCTTTGCCTGTTTAATAGTTGTGACAAGAAGATGCCGGTTGACTTCTTGCAGTTGACTTCTGTCTCATGTGTTGGCAGAGAAACCTCCATCTGAAGCAGCAGCTTACTAAGGGCTCCATCACACATATTTTCCCCCCTGATTTGCCTCCGCACTTTTTTGCCTCCATTTCATAAGCGTGTCAAGCTAATGGTGCCTTTCACGTGGCTTTGTGGTATTGCACAGCACTGTGAAATCTCCCTTTCACTTGTTTGCTCTTCCACTCCACCCCACCCCTTCTCTCAAAGCACACACACCCAACAAAGGAAAAAACAAGAAAACAGCAAGACACAGAGGCTTAAGGGTGCATTAAATCCACTTTGGAAAATAATCCAGACTTTCCCTGCACCAAAATAATATGCAAAACGGAGGAAAAGAGGCAAGATGGGTGCAGGACAGGGACTTCGTCATTTGAGTTCCACGCTGCAAAATCAGATACCAGACATGGTGAGAGTGCATTAAACCACTGATGTGATAGAGCTCTAAGTTTCAAAAGCGCTGATGAGAAAGTTGTGAAGGAGGAAACCAGGAGATGAGAAAGCAAAGAAAGGGTAAAGACCCCCTGGCTAGTTCTTTAAGAGCTTTGCAGAACCTTCAGAAAAAAAGAACTCGTTTTCCCCAAAAATTCTCCAAGAAGGGTTAGAAAGATTTTGTGCATCCCAAATTGAAATGGTCTGCTTTTGCCCATCGCTATTTGTTTCATTCAGAGAAGAGGTATCCATTGCTCATTTACATAGATTGATTTAGAGTAAGCATATGCAAATTTAACCCTGTCCATTAATTAGTATAGAGCCTTAGCTACAGTAGAGGATTGGGGTTAAAAGAGGGGACAAGTAGAAACCATATTCAGTTACTGTGGGGTAATTTACAGTCTCTGCAGCAAACTAGCCTACTGCTTGTCAAATGCAAGTCTCCTGGTAAGCACCATAATATTTGGAAGGGAGATGTGTCTGTAAACACAAATGGATTCCTGATGCAGGCTCATCTCAGACATCTGCCATTAAAATGTTACAGAGATTAACCAGGAAACATTCAGTATGTGAGTAGTAAACTCATAAAATTATGAATTGTCCTCTTAGTGACTTGTGGATTAAATTATTTCCCTGGGTACATCATAAGTTAGTCAGTAGCAATGTTTCCACCAGGTTTTGGAGGGCCATTGGTCAAGACACCCTCAATGGGAGCCTCTCCCTCAGTAGTCTACCTGCTCATCAGTATCAGCTGCTGTTCCTCTTCCTCAATATTGGTTCCACCTGCTTGTTTGCCAAGCAGAAAGACAATGAGCAAGCAGTGGCATCTACAGCTCCAACTTCACACCACCACCATTGTCTGGGCCTGAGTGAAAGCTAGGTGAACAAGCAGGTTGCAGAGATTCTTGTTTGTGGGCCCTCAACAGGTACCCAACTATGTGGACTTATGATGTCAGCCCAGATCAGTAGATCCCTGTTGTGTCAATTGGATTGAAATGAAAAATTATACAAAAAGGATGTTCTACAAAAAAAAGAGATATTTATAAACTAGCTCTGAAGGAAGTTCCAACAAAACTCTGTTCTTTAAACTAAAGATGTGTTTCGTTAAAAGTATCGTTAAAATGTACGATAATGATACAATATGCTCTTTATCGTGCATGTGTTTAACGATAACGATACAATAGAAAAACCTCCAATAAATATCCGATCCAAGGATTTTCAGCCCGATTATATCGGATTATCGGACTGCCATATAAATAAACCTATAACTTCTGTATTTTAAAAGTTAGAGGCTTGAAACTTGGTCACAGGGCTTATGGGGTATGCCTAAGTATGTGTATGAAATTTGAGATTGATTACTCCAACCCTTGATTTTATATGAATTCATTAAAGATCGTTTAAGTTCCGACAGGTCAGAATGACAGCTCGCCACGTGCGTTCATTCAGACCTGTCAAAAAGTTGCAGAATCTTTTAAAAATCCATATAAAATCGAGGGTTAGAGGGATCAATCTCAAATTTCATACACATGTCTAGCACATGTTGCTACATATATGTGCCAAATTTCAGATCAATCCCTCCACTGCTGTATTTTATATGAATTTTTGAAAGATCGTGCAACTTTTGACCTGTCAGAACTTAAACATTCTTTATTAAATTCATATAAAATCGAGGGTTGGAGGAATCGATCTCAAATTTCATACACATACTTAGGCATACCCCATAAGCATTGTGACCAAGTTTCAAGCCTGTAACTTTGAAAATACAGAAGTTGTAGGCATTTTTTCTTTTTAAAAAATCAGCTCTACAGGGCACAATGGGGCTGCAAATTAAATATCGGGTTTCCAATAATTATCGTGAAGATGATACGATTAACCTATGATATTATCAGAGATGATAATTTTTTTGGTCTGAAATTCCGATAACAATAAAATACAATATTTTCAGGCATGCACACCCCTGCTTTAAACACGCTCCAAATTTCAAAAATGCTATTCATGTTTACCAGGCCACAGAATAGTTCAGAAAAAAAGAACTGCTGGTTCATTGATGTTCCATTGCTAGAACAAAGGCCTGACAGTCATGTATATAAAGATGAGATCCATGTTCCCATAGAACTTTGTTCATTCTTCTTCAATATTAGGGATGTATGAGAATTTTGTTTACATTCCTTTATTGACGTTCACAGATTTCTTCATATTTGGAATGGAAAGAACTTGGATTTTTTAAAATAGATAGATAGATGATAGATATAGATATAGATAGCTATGAGAGGAACTGAAACTGACAGAGTGATTTCAATAGGTCTACAATTCCCTCGGAAGGAGCAGATGCTTACAAAAACTTCACATGCATAAAGGACAACATCACTTACCATCCTTCAACACCAAACATTAGACTTTCACGGAAGATGGTCTCCATTTTTCATAAACGCACATAGATATAGATTTGTTGTTCTGCCTTCATCATTCCCTTTTAAAGGATTGATGTATGATTTACCACTGAAACCGCTCCTGAGCCACACTTTTTTATTGCACCTACAACATACATCCTCAAAATTTTAGAAATAGTTCAGAATATGTCTATGCCTCTACCAATTCACCATATTCTAAAGAATAGTGCATCCACTTATACTTTCACCTCTGAAATGTGTTCTTTGAGAATGCCCATTTCATTTCAAGGGTGTAATTTTCAGGATCAAGTTGAGTCTCCTCAGTAAGGCAGGATCTACACTATTGCTTTAAAAAGGTTTATAATGGTATTGACAACTGTTGGGGCCCAGGACACACTCCATATACAGTTTTCAAACCGTTTTCAAAGTGTTATATCCTGCTTGGTGTAGGTCTGGCCTAAGACTATATATAGGAACAAATGAACAAAATGCTGATGAAAACCAAAATGATGCATAGTCATCAAATGTGTGTCTTCTACTATTTAGGTGTCAGTTAAAATTCTGCTCAATGATCAGTACCCAAACTGATATTATTATCTTCTACCTCAATTTCTCTGACTATAAATGTGTCATATTCTTCAAAAGCCTGCTTTATTTTAAAAGACCAACAGTACAAACTTATACATGTCTACTCAGAAGTAAGCCCCACTGATTTCAGTGAGGCTTGCTCCCAGGTAAATGTGTATGGTATCAAAGCCTAAGGTGCTATGGGGACTTCCTCCCTTTAAGAGGACAAGGGTCAGCACAGTCAGCAAAAATGGGCTGCCAAATAAGAAGTGAACACAAAGAGGAAAAGGAGAAGCAAAAAGATCTAGAAAGAAAGAAAGAAAGAAAGATTTGGAAGAGACATTGGAATTTTCCACTGCAAATTATCATCACAAACCGGCTGTCTGGGAACTTCTCCAACCTGGTGTTGGGTTCCCTTTGATAACATGGTGTTTCTAAGCAACATTTCTCGCAGCCCATGCATACGAATGGTCAGCCACCATTCTGTGACTTCAAATAAGTAAAATTTCTTTTGCTAGATGCAGATCCAAATTATTGTTGCTGTTTTTCTAAAATAAATACAGAAGGTTCTTAAAGATAGAGTCAGTGGGGAAAGGAAGAAAAATATTTAATAAGCCATATGAAATATTCTTAACAGAATACAGCAGAGATATCAACATTTTTCCAATAATATATTAATTAATCTAGACTCTTTGTTGCAAAGTCAAACAGATGGGCATTCAAATAACATGTTAACATTGTTAGATTACAGTATCTGTGCCTGTGTTCTCGATGTGTAATAATCAGCCTTAAACAGCTCCCCAAAATGTCACCAGTGCAATTTACCAGTTTGTTTACTTGCTTTCAAACCATTTGTGCTCAGGTCCCCAGTGAAATATTCTCAGCTTGGAAAGATCTTTGCCATTACCATTGCTTGTACATTTCACTTTCATTCCCAACAAATTCTAATAAAAATAATAAAAACAAATCTCAACACCTGGAATTTCTGTTTCTTTGTTTGTTTTTAAGATACCCTTAGAAGAAGCAGGTAGCAATAGGGCGGTAAGACTGTTTCTTCAACCTGTAGAAGAATTTAGAAAATCTCCTGTTCCTGCAATACGAGGTTTGTTAATTATATGCAGACATTCGCCTGGCCAAGTAGTTAATAGCCAGCAGCAGTACTATATCTTGGAAGGAAAAATGTTTCTCTTTTTAGCAATTGAAATGAGGTCTTAGTATTAATCACAGGACAGAATTTTAGAAATAGCACAAAGATATGTCTGCAATGCCTCATCTGCAAAATGTTCAGAGGCACTAAAAAAATGTATGAGTCCTGACACCAAATGTGCAACAGGCAAGATTCCTGACACTGATGATAGAAAAGAACCAGTCTCATTCTTGGACAAAAAGGATATTTCAAGAGAGATATCAACCTGCAGACTGCTGGAATAATTTACATCTTGACAAGAACCTCAGAAAATCAGCACAGTCACTCTCCTGACCTCCAAGACCAGATTTGCATTAGATAAGTTGGACAGGCAACACCTCTAGATTCTTCACAATCTGACGTTTCGAAGAAAATACTTCAGACATCCATAAAACGTTTCCTTATCATGTGAGTTTTCTTCTCCTTGACATAGTCCTGGAACATCTACATTTCACCTGTGGTACGTACAAATCAGACAGCTATCCTGCAAGTCATTCAAATCAATGGATGGGAAATACAACCAATTTCTTTTTTCCAAAAAAAAAAAAAAAACCAAAAAAATACTGCCACCTGCTCCTGATATTTTATAAGAAACCATTTCATATCCTCCTAGAATAACCACAGCAAAGGGGGTAAACAGCAAGTAATCAGGTGGTTATCTTATATACACCCGACATGGAATGAAGTGCCACTGAAATCAATGAAAGTTTTGCTTCCAAACACAATATTGGTTTATTGATTTATCTAGCACCATCAGTGAGCATAAAGATTTGCAGAGTACATGAGGACAGGACTCTGCCCCAAGGAGCTCCCAGTCTAAAATTCAACACTGGGGAAACAAAAGAAAGAGAAGGGAAATAAAGGCAGGGATGAACATGAGAAGAACATGCAATTCAAATACATATGAAGTATATATGAAATGTATGCACTCCCACTATTATTGATTGATTGATTTAAAATATGTTTAGATTGCCTTTCAAAGCAAAAGCCCTGTCTAGGCAGTTTATGAACAAAAAACAGAAAACAATGCAAATATAAAATCAGAGTGACTATCAAAACTACACTTTATAACATGTAGACCAGCATCATTATTCAATTAAAAGTTCTTTTAAAAGCAGCATGAGGGAGAGCTGGGTGCACCTCCTATGGTGGCTCCATCCTTATTCCATAAGGGTGGGGCCACTACAGAAAAGGCCCTGTCTCTTGTGCCTGCCTGCCCGATTGATATTAGTGGCAGGCCCTTAAGTTGGACTTCTGTGGCCATTGCCATTTCTCATTCATTAACTGGATGATTTACTCCTGGGCTTAGAACTTGCAAATTTTAATGAATGTGGATATTGAAAACAAATTTCATTAATTGTTCCACAAGAAGGGCTGTTTCTCAATCCTATTCCTTCATATTAAACTGGCCTGGAAAAAAATACTTGCAAAAGCCCAACAAGCAGAATAAAAATATTGTCAACATGAATCTATTTAAACTATAACCATTCACCATTGCTGGAATCATGTCCTGCTACTCTATGTCATTCTAGGGACCTATTGACTGCATCATGGTCCCTCTGGAGTACCAAGAGTGAGATCAAGCTCTCAAAACACTACAGAGAACACAGTAATTCGAAAAATAAGTCCAACCATCAGCAGGAGCATTTTCTTGTGGCTAACTGCTGGGTAGTTCAAGAGCTGTCCTGTGAATTGTCTGGAATAGGTGTAAAATGAGCTAAAATCCATGCAGGTTATATCTGGGAGTGGGGGATGATAACAGAAGGCCATGACTTTAAATGTAGCATCCTATAAATAAATGGTTTGTGGAATCGGCTATGAAGATTATCATTATTTCATTACTAATTACCATTTACCAACACTTCGTACACGGGGCTCAGAAGTGGATTCTAGGTGAGACTGAGGGGCAGTGGACTAAGTGGGAGTGGCCATTTCTTCTTCCCAAGATTCCTAGAGTGAGGACAGGAAGCACTGTCCACACTTCGATTGGCTTCTTGACAATGCATTGCATGACATAGCATCATCATGGCAATAATCAGAGAGAGAGCAAGCTTTCTGCTCTCACTCTAGGGACTCTTGGAAAGATCATGGCAAGGACTCTAAGGCCAAATCTATGCCAAGCAGGATTTAACACTTTGAAAGCCATTTGAAAACGGTTTATGGAATGTGTCCTGGGCCACAACAGTTGTCAATACTGTTATAAACTGTTTTAAAGCAGTAGTGTAGATCCTGCCCATGAAACATGTTTGCTAACAGCATCAGGAGCCCTGATGCTGTTAGCAATGTAGTAGCACTAGTTAAAGTCATATAGTAACACTAGGGATGTCACCACCAAAACTTCACCCAAAAAGTTCAAGGAAAAAATTCAGTTCAACCTCATTATGTGTATCCCCATGCCCAGCTTGTTTGGGTGGGGTAGGACAGTTGCGAGTGGGGGTGGCAGAGAGGAGATGTGGAGGCTCGCAATTGGCGGTCTCAGTATGGTGCCACAGGACAGGGCAGGGTCTGTGAGGCTTTATAATGCCTGGCATCGGTCCCTCCCCACACCTTCTCTCTGTTGCACGGCTCTGCTTGGTCCAACATCAGTCGGAACTTGGAGAGCACGCAGCAGTGAGGTCGCAGTAGAAGAGAGGAGAACAGCAGAACGGGCCTTTGGCTGGAACGTCTCTTTCAGGCGTTTGGCTGCAGTTGTTGCGGGGTGGACTGGCCAGTTTTTCCAGAGTTGTCGTCGGCACAGGAGGAAGGATGTTTCCTTTGGGCCAGTTCGGACCCAGGTTTGCAGGGAGGACCGGCTGGTCCCCCCGAGGATGGTGTACATTTTATCCATGTGGGGCTTGCTCCCCGCTCACACCGGCTAATGCAGCAGCCTTTTGTTTGCCGGCCTGGTTTCCCAGCGCATCCCAGGAGCAGCGCTGGACAGCGTGGGCGGCAGCAGGGATCCCTCGGAGCAGGAGAGGTTCTTTGGGCAGGCAACGGGGCGGTGATATAGAGTGTGGGCTGCGCCTGCAGCAGCGGGTGCGCCCGCCCCCGTCTCCCTGCCTTCCTTGCTGGGCAAGCATTGAAGCGATCAGCTTCTTGTTTTGCTGGTGGGCCACGGTGGCGTCAGCAAGTGTGTTTGGGCCTCCCTCACAACCTAATACCCCTGCTGGGAGTTTCTGCTTGCAGCGACAGCAACAGAAGAGCAATTTGTGGCCTTTTATCCTTTCCCCACAGGCTTGAGCAGCCCGTTTAGAGCAGGCTCACGCCATTACTTTTGTGTTACATTGGGTAAAGGGTTCTAGGGTGTGAAAACCTCCCCTCATAGTAAGGAATCTGGGGACTGGCTGGTGCTGGGAAGGGCATATGTGGTCATCCCTTTGAGCATCAAGGATTCCGTCACCTAGTGGTTAGAGGGTTGAACTGGGATTGGAGTCCCAGCCCATTCATCTGCCTCATATTGAGCAAAATGCCACCAAAAAAGGGTGTAGGGGGAAAGAAGGGTAAAGGGAAAGCCCCACGCCCCCACACAAATCGGGAAGAGCTAGAGATGATTCCTCATCAGAAGGGGAAGTATCACTGTGATCTTAACTAGATTGCAAGTGGTGAAAAAAGGGAAGGGTATTTCTTCAATACCACCTCCCATACCTCAGCAAACTCTCCCAGGCTCAGGGCGGCACCAGACTAGGAAGCATAAATTAGGCAATTTACTGTTATCTGTTTCTAATAGACTAGAGGCTATGGAAGCATCCTTCAGCCAGTCAGCAGCGCGCCAGGAGCAAACAACAAGAGATCCCCCTGCTTCCCCAACTACCTTCTGTTCAACAGGAAACACCTTCAGCACACTTTCCTTCAATGGCAGTATCATCTCAGCCATCCCAAGGGCAAGATGAGTGGACTACAACAAATACACAAACCCACACGCAGACCATGGGTGCCTTCCCGCCTTGGGGTTGGTACCCATAACTCGCTGGGATGAACTGGACATCTTTTAGCACAGCTAGCACACTTCCTGCCAATAATCAAGCAATTCTCATGGATCCTCTCCTTCCAGGCACTGTCTTTACATCACAGGCAGGCAATGCCAGTGGGAAACTTAACACGGCTGTAACAACAACTAGCAGAGCCAGGGGCAAGTTCAGTGTTAATGGGACAGGCCACTACCAATCCAATCAAGCCATCTACGGTTGAGGCTAGCATGTCAACTGAGGAAACTATGACATTGCAGGTATCCCCAGCAACTGCTGCATGTGCAGCAGTATGGCAGGGACCAGCTGGTCCCACCTTAGGCTCTAATCCTCCCGCTAGGGATCCTTTTGCGGGGGCATATCGAGATGCTATCCCTACAGGGAGTACTGCTGCCTCCCTAGGATATCACCTTTTACAAGGGGAAAATTTTGGAACAGGGATTTTGTAGATGTGTTCTCTTTGCTATTCTGTGAACCAGAGAACACAGATAAGGATAAAACTGTGGAGAAAGAGGCAGAGAAATTGAGGAAAAAGAGAGTTGCTAGGACCTGGGCTAATTGGTTACCTGGTTTCCTTATATATATGGGTGTTGTACAGCAACACTCCCCAGAACAGGGCTATATATTAACCAACTACCTCGATATGATTTATCGGGTGTATACTGAATATGAGGGTGAGGCCTGGTTGGCTTATGATGAATCATTCCACCAAAGGGCAGCATTTGACCATTCCTTGAGGTGGGACGTCAAGGACCACGATCTCTGGTTGCAGTTTTTTACTCCAGCCAGGCCTGGTTTCAGTGATCGGGCTGACAGTGGCCCCTTATTGGCAAAACTACAACCCGACCCCACTTTCAGAGGGTCAGGGGGACAGGGGGTTCAACACCGCCCACCTTGCTGGGAGCACAGCACACATGGTATATGTATCCCATTGCCTTGCAGATACAGGCACGGGTGCCCTGTCTGCAGTAGCCACCACCCCGCGTCAAGCTGCCCTAGGAGTAGGGGTGGACGGGGCAACTACAGAGAGGGCTACACCCCCAAGAAGCCAGGAGGACAATAGCTGCCTCCCAAAGAGCCCAGCCCAGTTAAAATTGAATCCCTCAGGTGACTTTTACCACGATACCCATATCAGCAAGATGCAGTTTATTTAGAATTAGGTTTTCTATCAGTTTTTCTATACCTTATCAGGGCCCAAAGTTTGCATCAATTGCCAAAAAACAGAAATCCATCTGTTTGATGGAGCCCATGGTGCAGGAAAACATTGACAAGGAGGTGACTGCCAGCAGAGTGCTTGACCCCTTTGCCAAACCCCCTATACCCAATCTCCAGGTATCCCCATTAGGTATAGTACCTAAGAAATCCTCTGGGGAGTACAGGTTGATTCATAACCTTCCCAAAGGAAGCATCTGTGAACGATGCAATACCTGAACATTTGAGCTCGGTTAAGTATGCTTCATTCGATTCAGCAGTGGCTTTAGTGTGTAAGAATGGTTTGGGGGTTCAGATGGGAAAATGTGATATAAAATCCGCTTTCCGCATTTTACCCATCAACCCTGCTGATTTTGACCTTTTGGGCTTCTGTTTTCAAGGGCAATATTATATAGATAGGGCTCTACCAATGGGATGTTCTATCACGTGCACTATGTTTGAGAAGTTCAGTTCCTTTTTGGAATGGGCTTTGCGGGACAGAACTGGAATTCAAGACATGACACTTTATTTAGATGATTTTTTATTCATTGGCCCAGCTGGCACAAACTAGTGCCCTTTTTTGATGCGGCAATTCCAAGCATTAGCTGAGGAATTGGGAGTTTCGCTTGCACACGAGAAGACAGAAAGTCCTGAAACTTCCCTTGGGTATCTTGGAATTGAATTGGATTCCATAAGGCAATGTTTTCGATTGCCACCAGAGAAGTTGCAAACACAAGATAGACTTCGGGGTTTGATTATTGCACACAAAGTGACACTGCATCAGTTACAGGAGCTAGTAGGCCATTTAAATGTTGCTTGTGGAGCTATTGCACCAGGATGGGCTTTTTTCTGCCGCCTATGCACCGCCATGCAAGGTCTGCATCACCCATATCACCGTGTCCATGTGACAAACCCGATGCGCGAGGACTTGCGTGTCTGGGTGAGCTTCTTGGAAAACTACAATGGCATGTCCTTTTGGCGACACAATCTGTTCCTAAAGGCGGAAATGCAGGTCCATTCTGACACATTGGGCACTCTCAGATTTGGGGTTATCTGGCGGGACCATTGGTGTTCTGAACAGTGGCCAACAAAATGGCAACTACATGGTACCTATGGAGACCTGACATTGTTAGAATATTTTCCAATCTTTGTAGCCACCCATATTTGGATAACAGAAATGGCAAATTCAGTAGTGCACTTCTGGTGCGATAACCAAGCCACCGTTCAGGATATCAATATGCTTTCATCACGTAGCCCCAGGGTGATGGCACTGGTTAGGGCTTTCACATTACATTGTTTGAACCATAACATCTTGTTCCAGGCATGGTATCCTAAGATTGGCCTGAGGAGATGGCAAAAGAAAAGATGCCTGCTTAGGCTTTCATCCCCTTTTGCAGAACTTTAATACATGTGGCCCATATTAATCCCATCTATGTGTCTCGTCTCTTTATTTCCACCCTCCACTTCGCAGCAAATGTAGCTGTTCCCACAGTCTTATATCTAAAGCACACATGATCACATATTATGGTAATTGATTATTATTAGGTGTGTTTTTCCCTATATATATATATATATATATATACACCACTGAAAAATAAATGCTGTAACTGAATGTCATTTGTCTCCTTCTCACTCATCTCTTCTGAACACTCCATATATTTGGACTTGTTGACCAGCCTATTCTTCTATGAAAGATATTTGGGTTCTTGGCCCTCTGAGCTGCATTAAGAACATCACAATACCATTTCGCTAGTCTTCGGTTGTAACTTCCCAAGCTGACATGGAAGTCAAAACTAGAGGTGTGCATGGACCTAAAAAATCAGATCGGAATCAGAACCTGAACCGATGCCTTGGATCGGATCGGATCGGAGGCTTTCCGGTTCGGTTCGGAGCTGATTCCGATCCAAAAATCAGACATCCGATTTTCAGGTCAGATGCCATTTTAGGTGTTTTCGCCATAGGCTTGCATTGGGGGAAAGAAAGCTATGCAAGCCTATGTGAAAAACATGGGGATGGGTGAGTGCGGACCTAACTCCCCCCTCCCTGTCCCTTCCCCCCACTCGTGCTCCTTACCTGCTGGGGCCATCTGCTGCCGTCTGCTGGTCCGTTCTACTGAGAAACAGGCTTCTCGGCCTGCCTCTCAGTAGCGCGCTGGGTGACGTCATCACCCGGCGCGCTACTGAGAGGCAGGCCATGAAGCCTGTTTCTCAGTAGAAGGGACCAGCGGACAGCAGCGGACAGCCCCGGCAGGTAAGTGGGGACCTCCCTCTCCCTCCCCCTCCCTCCACTCATGCTCCTTACCTGCTGGCATCCTGCGCTGCCATCTGCTGCTTCTGTACTACTGTTCTACAGTAGAGTGAGGGCATGCTAAGTGATGACGTCACCCAGCACGCCGGCGCTCTATTGTAGAACAGGCCACAAGGCCTGTTTCTCAGTAGTACTGAAGCAGTGGATGGTAGCAAGGAGGCAGCAGGTAAGGAGCACGAGTGGGGGGAAGGGGGAGGAGGTCCGAGGTCCAATCTTCTGATCTTTTCTGATCTGGATCAGGTCCTTTCAGATCAGATTGGATTAGACTGGATGATCCATCTGCGGGGGATAAGAATCGGATAATTGTATCTGATTTTGCCTGGATCGGGTCCGGATCATGGATCGGACCCGATCCGCTGCACATCCCTAGTCAAAACTATATGTTACTATAGCAAAAAATGTGACATGGAAGCTATTTACCTAAAACCCCCGCCATTCATACATCCAACACATGGAGAGAGCAGTAGGACCTTATCTCCCCACTCTGCCCTCAATGCTGTGCACATTATGGGTCCTGCCCCTACCTGCCTTGTTTTCAGTATGAATTTGAAAGGAAAGCCTGTGCATATTGGTTCTGCACACGAGTGGGAGCCAAATGCAACTGGGCTTCCCAAATGTGTGAATTGCCTACACATATACAGCAGTGCATGCATAAGCTCACCATTCGAACTTCACGCTGAATGCACAGATATTGGAATCTGGCTAGTGAGGTGTGCAATTTATTCCTTCCTACCTACCTTTTGTTTATTTAATTGATATCCTGCCTGGCTGATAAAAATTGGTGCTCATTGCAGCTATCGATAAAATACAGATTAGAAATAAAATCTTAATTAAAACATAACATAAGAACAAATAAATTAAAAACCCATGAATAAATGCAATAATTAAAGAAATAAAGAGCTCCCAACCAATTAAAAACCCCTTTCAGCAACAGACTAGCTTATAGGTCAAAGGCCTGCTTGAATAAAATTTCTTTGCTTACTGACAGAAGGTCAAAAGAGAGGGAGCCAACCTAGTTTCCCTCAGCAGGGAGTTCCACAGCCTGGGAGCAGCTACCAAGAACAATTCATTGCACCTTTATATTTATTATATCTATGGCTGCAAACTATGGCAGCCATAAAGGGCCATTCCTCTTTATGGCCACTGTAGTTTGCGGCCATAGATATAGGGGGGAAATTAAAGCTGCCCTTTGGGTGGGGAGGGTGGAAAATCTGGATTTTTCTTCAAATTTCACAATCCCCCCCCCCCTTTCCTGGATTTGTTACCAAAAATCCTAACAAATCCTTTTTTACCTGCCATTTGGTCACTCTACATGAAGGCCCTCTTGTGCAGCCACCAAACACATCTCTGAAACATGCAGTACTGAAAGAAGGGCCTCCCATGAAAGTCCGTTGGGAGAGGCGGGTGATAAATAAATATATTATTATTATTATTATTATTATTATTATTATTATTAAGACCCAGGCTGGCTCACAGGGGGAAAGGTGGTCTTTTGGATAGCCTTGTCCCAAGCCGTATAGCGCTTCAAAGGTCTTATCCAGTGCAGAAGAAGACAACTAAAATGATCAAGGGGCTGGACTATCTCCCCTATGAGGTAAGGTTACAACAACTCGGATTGTTTAGCTTGGAAAAAAAGAGGCTAGGGGGAGACATGACAGAGGCATACAAAATTATGCATGGTGCGGAGAATGTGAATAGGGAGACATTGTTCTCCCTCTCCAATAATACTTGAACCCAGGGTCACCCATGAAGCTGATTGGTAGGAGGTTTGAGACAGATAAAAGGAAGTACTTCTTCACACAGCACATCATTAAACTATGGAATTCACTACAACATTATGCAGTAATGGCCACCAATTTGGTTGGCTTTAAAAGGGGGTTGGATAAATTCCTGGAGAAGGCTATCAATGAATCCCGATCAGAGGCAGTAAGCCTATATGCACCAACTGCTGGGGAACATGGGTGGGAGGGTGCTGTTGCACCCATGTCCTGCTTGTGGGTTCCTGGTCGACAGCTGGTTGGCCACTGTGTGAATGGAGTGCTGAACTAGATGGACCCTTGGTCTGATCCAGCATGGCTCTTCTTACGTTCTTATGTTCGCTTCAAATTGTGTCCAGAAACAGACTGGTAGTCAATGAAGCTCTTGTAACAAGGAAGTCAAGTGATCCTTGTAACTGGCTCCGGTCAATGGCCACAGCATTTTGGACGAGCTGAAGTTTCCAAACAGTTTTCAACAACAGCTCCACAGAGAGTGCATTACAGGTAAGCAAATGTAACTCAGGGATGCAAATGCACTCCTGGCCACTGCCGCAACCTGAGCATGTTCATACAGGGCCAAGTGGTGCAGGTATATTGTCCCTTCCACAAGTTATATGTCACATGAGCTTCCCAACTCTTGCCCTACTTCACTTCTTGAAAGTTGGGGAAAACTTTCCTCGTGGTAGCATCACAGCACATGTATTGCCCGATAAGATATTACCAGAACACAGAAAAGGAGCAAACGTAGGACTGCTATTTTCATGAGTCTGCAATAACATCTATTTGTGGCCTCAGAGTAAAGTAATTCAGAGCCATGTGTACAAGCATCAGGAGTCAATGCATTTGAGCCTCCCTCACTCTGTTTGTGTCAAGTATAAACACTGTGATAGGGGGATGGGGGAGAAATTCATTTGGTTCACATTTTAATAGCAACCATTTAAATTCACAATTGACACTTGCCAAACTAATATGCGAACCAGAATGCAATTATCCTTCAGTTTTCGCACTTTCTCCATCTTCTGCAATGCAGTTCTCCAATCACAAAAATGCACACATTAGGAAAAATAGGCATATATTAGGGGAAATTGTTTGCCAAAAAAAAAGTGTATATTAGGGGGGGAATGCATATAAAATGTGTACACATTTGTGTGCACAAAAAATAAAATTAGCATGAAAATGCATATGAATCTGTATACAGACATTTTTTTATTAAAAAAAAAAAAACCCTGCAAACCAATGTGTAAACAGGAAGGAAGAAACACACTGCTTGAAAAAAAATGTGAATGTTATAGAAAGCGAAACAGATTCATCCATTCCTTGTGAGATAATTCAGGAAAGAGATCTCTTCACTGCAGCCTGGGCAGATTTGACACTTCTGATAGGAATGCATTAAATACAACACTGATTAACGCTTCACATTTCAAAATGTCCTATAGCTATTGGCGTGTGATTCAACCATGTGGACAATCAGACATTACCTGTGTTGTCAACATTTCAGTTTCTCTATAGACGGTTTCTGGGAATCAGGAGGCCCACGTGCCTTAGCATTTGTAAATTGGTACTAAAGCTGCACTATTAACGCATTCATTCCACCAGAAATAGAAATGACCAGCTGGTAATGCTGCAGCTGGGTCTAACTACCATTCCATGGATAAGTCAAACAGCAGAGACTCCTTTAACATCACAATTAGATAGAAACAACCCAACCACTTGTTTGTTCCACACGCTTGATCCTATTATCTTGATCTTGTTCTAGGTTTGCTTTTCCAAAGTGTAATTACTTTAAGTAGTCAGCACAGTAAAAAAACCACTTCTTCCTTAGTTGTGACTTAGTTTAGTCTTGCAAGCACTGTCACTTCAGCTGAGCCCATAACAGTGCTAAATTAATGCTGCAAAAGTCCTACTGCAAGGATTTCGGTCAGATTGATTTTATACTTCGGTTATTCAATTCAACATACAAAGCAAACATTCATTGATTACAGTAAGCCCAGATAATTGGAGTTCTTTATTCAATGATACATATTAAGCACACACTGATTAATAGAAGTGATTTTGCCGATGGCCCAAGGACTATTCCGGCTTCTTCCTCAGTCTTCCATCAAAAAGTGATGGCAACAGACACTTAGAGCTTCTCTACATTTAAAACAACAACAACAACAACAACAACAACAACAACCACCACCACACTGCCTTAACAAGGGCTTTCTGCTTCTGTTTTTGTTCTGGGATCGCAATTGGCTCAATTACACAGGTGGCCATGTGGTTTGGTTTGAATACTTGCTATCCCTGCATCCTCCATTAAACTCAATAAAATAGTACCTTCTAGTGGCAGAATGCTAGCACAATGGCAACTTTACACAGGAGCGATTTTGACCCCCAAAATTTTTAAGCTGTTTATCTCTGTGTTTTCTGATAGCAGGATAAGGGCAGGGGATAATGCAGGAGACGTGCTGGCTGTTGACGATGTCATGTAATCAACCCGCAAACTTCCGTGAGTGGCCAGTCAAGAGCATGCTATAAATCACTCATTTAGAGAAGTCTTTAGAGATATGACCCTGCCCCCGCCCCCGCCCCAACCACACACACAGGAATTCTTTTTCTCAGTAGAATCTATGTGTGAGGTGGTTAGAGTGATGATATGCACATTAGCTTCCCCTCCCCCCTGCAACTCTCTCTTCATTCTCAATTCCCTCCATATGTAAAGAAACAACTTCTACAGCAAGGAGGCTTTTGTATCCTTGTAGGTTCCCCATGTGATGTGACATGGTTTTCTAGGGCTCTCCATTGGGCAGGGAATGTACATGCCCAGATACAAAAGACTCCCTGCTGCAGAAGTTATTTGTTTACACACGGAGGACAATGGGAATGGGTATGCGGGGAGGTGGGGGACAGAGCTAGCATGCTCAACCTCCCTCTCTCTCCTGAAATGTAGATTCTGCTTGGAAGTAGAATGCCTGACTAGCGCTGATGTACCTTTAAAAAGCCCAATAACATCTCCCCCCTCCTGAATCATCTTCTTCTTCTTCTTCTTCTTCTTCTTCTTCTTCTTCTTCTTCTTCTTCTTCTTCTTCCACTGCTGCTGCTGCTGCTGCTGCTGTTCTTATTCTGTAAAAGCTGCACCAAACAGCTATGAAGTATGCACTTTCTAAATGGAGCTGGAAATTATCTCGCTGGAAACAACACTACATGATCACACAGGCCCTTTCCACACCAGGCTGTTTGCCTGGGATGGCCTCAGGCTGATCCCTGTGTGCCAATGGTGTGTATTAGGTACTTCTGGGATCACCCTCCCTCCCTCCCTCCCTCCCTCCCTCCCTCCCTCTACACCCCTATGGTGTAGAAAGGACCACAGTGTCATTTCCAGAGGCATAATTTCCAGCCCCATTTAAAAGCTTGATACGGCTTTCACCTTTTAAGAAGTTAAAAAAGAAGACAGAGATGGGGGAACCTTGGACCATGTATATTCCAGTAAGCATACTAGTAACTCCATCACCTGAACACCCATCTCCCCTCAAATGTCCCCTACTCATCTTTGGGGTGGGTTTCCCCTATAGACACACACTCCCTCCTGAAACTGCCAGATATTCTGCTGTTGTGATATCTGGATCAGCCCCACTTTTAAGAACAATTGTGGTGGCTACTTTTTAAAACTTTATTGGAATCCAAGAAATATATGCTCCTGTAAATAATATTGATGATGATGATGATGAACAACAACAACAACAACACCTTGGGGCCAAGTTACTGGAAAGATCATCTCCTCCCATATATATCCACATAGACCCTAAGATGGCCTTCAGCAGTCCTTCTCTGGGAGCCTCCACCAAAGGAAGTGAGGTGGGTGGAGCCTAAGAAGAGGGCTTTTTCTTTGGTGGCACCCTGGTTGCGGAATGAGCTTCCCAGAGAGGTTCAACTTGTGCCAACACTGTGCTCTTTTTGGTACCTAGTGAAGGCGCTCTTATTTTCCGAGGCATTTTAGTTTTTCATTTCTGTTGTTTTAAATCTGTTACTGTATTTTAAATCTTTGCACTGCTGCTAGGTTTTATAATGTGGTTTTTTTTTCCAAAATTTTATTTCATACTGTAGTTTTAAACTTTTAAACTTTTATGTTGTATTTTATCGTATTGTATTTTATGGTTTTAATTGTTGTGAACCGCCCAGAAAGCTTTGGCTATTGGACAGTATGGGAATGTAATAAATGAATAAATAATAGGCAAGATCCCAAGGTTGCACATGTGGAAGGCTACTTATACAATTGATCATTCTCTTTCTTCCTGCACTCCCCTGTGTCCTCTGAAAAGCCACCCTGGGGGCCCTGGACAAAGTGAACAGTTGGTAAAAGAGTTCTGCAATGGGAGGGAGGAAACACCCAGAACTGTCTGGAAGAACCTTGTTTGCTGGTTCCCTCTTCCACCTCTTTCACTATTATGCCTACTCGCACAATGCACTTTGGATGAGCGAAGTGCTATCTGTTGTTTTCCCTGTCCCAAATTATTTATCGTCCAATTCACAGAATCATAGAATAGTTGAGCTGGAAGGGGCCTATAATGCCATCAAGTCCAACCCCCTGCTCAATGCCATCAATTAACCCTGTCAAGAGGGCTGCTGTTCTAGAGAGAAATGCTAGGAGACAGTGGTCTTTTCTACACCAGGCTGTTTGCCTGGGATAGCCCCCAGCTGGTCCCTGTGCATTAGGTACCTCCGGGATCGCCCTCCCTCCCTCCCTCCCTCCCTGTGCACCAATGGTGTGTATTAGGTACTTCCGAGATCGCCATCCCTCCCTCTACACCCCTATGGTGTAGAAAAGGCCAGTGACTTAGCCCAAAGCCAGATCTGTGATGGAAACAGATCTCAAAGTTGTCCACTCCCACATCTCACTATCTACTCCTGAAAGCACACTGCATCTCTCTGGCCATAACCCTAACAATATCATCATATATAGAAAGTCCACGGGATGGAGGAGGGAATCCTTTCAAAGATTTCCCTGCATGGATATTAATAAGGAATCCAAGGGGATAAACCCACCAGCTTCTTTGACCTCCCAGCAATGCATACCAAAGTGGGTAAACCTCAATAACCCCACGTGACTGTAAAATATGCCGACCTCAAACCTGGGACACTGGTAAGTTGATCAGAAGGGCTCGTTCTGATTTCTGTAAACAGCTAGCCTTCCCTCGAAAAGAAAAAAAAGTGTCCTCTTTGTCCTCCACCCCAAACCTCCCACCCTCAATTCAGAATTTATTCTTAATTGTCCAGGAGACTGACTGCAAGCTGTGAGTCAACGCTATATTTCCAGGGGGCACAAGATATTAATAGTACCACCCTGTGGCCCCATATATCGTCATAAACCCTGCCGTAATTTGTTTACCCACCCTAGACAGTAACTAACATTCAAATAAATTGAGTTGGCGCCTGCCAGATTTATGCTATACCTCTGTGCTTAGCAATGTTTAATCAGGGAGTTAAAATATTACCGCGTAAAAATCCTTCTCAAGCATGCACGAACGAGAGCAGCTACCATTAGAGGCTTGGCAGCCGCACGCGGTGTCAAATAGTACCTCCAGACAATTTCAAAACACAAAGTGGAATATTCATAAAGGAGCTACTAACTTACTAACATTATTTCAAAACAATGCCCTCTCTCTCTCTCTCTCTCTCTCTCTCTCTCTCTGTTCTTAGTTCTGGTGGTCTGGTTTTTGAAGTGACAGGGTGATGGCCAGGGACAAGAGGGCTTGTCTGCAAGGCCCTGTCAGGCTGAGAGAGGAGGGGGGTTGGCAGGAGGTGATTTCTGGTCAAAAAGGTGGTGGATGCCTGTCACAGAGCTTTGTGTGTTTGGATAAAACAAGCAAAGCATGCGGGGGGATCAGCATGAAGCATCACACCTGGAGGAAAAGACAACTCGCTCCAGCCCCAGTGCCATAAGACTGGCTCCACAAAGTCTAGCCAACATCTGGAATGGATATCAAGAGACACAGTGCAGCCCTGACTGGCGCTCCACACTACCTTTGTACTTTTTGCTGCAAATTGAAAAGCAAAACAGACATCAAGGATATATTTATATAACTGTCTTCAAGCTGCATTTTCTACTCCCATCTGCTGCACATGATAAGTCTCAAGTGTTTTTTCTAATTAAAAAAAACATTTCTTAAAATCCTTGTTCATTCAGTATACCAAACTGACCACCACCACCACCACCACCACCACCACCTCCTCCTCCTCCTCCTCCTCCTCCTCCTCCTCCTCCTCCTTCTCTCTCTCTCTCTCTCTCTCTCTCTTTAAATTGTTCCCATTTTTAAAGGAACAGTAAGCATTTGGGAGTGAAAAAAACAGCACTGGCCTTATGAAGATGTTCTCTTGTGGAAATTACAGACATCACTGATCAAACTGTGTTTGTATGTGTGTGTATTTTATATATATGAATTATATATACATATATGTGAGCATGCACACATACATAAACACATACACCCACACATATGAGCATATCATCAGAGCTGTGTTGAAGACTAGGGAGACAGCAAGCATGTAGTAATAATAATAATAATAATAATAATAATAATAATATTTATTTGTAACCCGCCTCTCCCTCCGGATCGAGGCGGGGAACAACAACAATATAACACAAAAATTCACAACAGTTAAAAATTTTAAAAACAAGAGAACAACACAACATTAAAAATATCCTTTGCATCGCAATTTTAGTTTACTCAAAAGGAGAAGGATAAAATTAAATGGATAAACAATGCATTGTGGGGTGGCTTTACCTGATGGCAACTTAAAAGAGTGGCTGAGAATAAAGCTGAGCCAAACATTCTGTACAACAACCTGTCCAGTGTGAAGAGGCATCATGCATACAAAGGAGCTTTGGGGCTTAACTGTTGGCCCCTCCCCCTTGAGGTCATGGACTTCCTGGCCTTGCCCCTGTCATCCATGTATTAAGTGTACAAGTATCTTCAGGGGAAAACTAACACAGGTTAACCTCTGCACACATAGGCTTCTCATGCAAGCTAGACTAGGGTGACCAGATAAAATCCAGGTCAGAGCTCATGTAACTTTAACAGTTGTAGAGAAAAGGGAATTTAATGTCAACTTAATATTACTTAAGTAATTAAGTTAAATTAATATTAACTTAATGTCATTGAGTAATTTTAAAAACAACAAGATGGCAGCCATGATGGATTGCATATGATTTATTATTTTAAGAAACCACTTGTTTTAGGGTATTGTATGGTGGTATTTTCAGAGGTGCTGTGGATACATTTTTACATTCTTGCTAAGGATTCAGTCCTATCATCCCTGGGAGGGTTTCCTGGGGTTGTTATTCCCTAGGCTGACCATCTGAAAAGGAGGACAGGGCTCATATAACTTTAACAGTTGTAGAGAAAAGGGAATTTCAGCAGGTGTCATTTGTATGCAATTAGTTCCTGGTGAAATTCCCTCTTCATCACAACAGTTAAAGTTGCAGGCACTATACTAGAGTGACCATATACAAAAGAAAGCAGGGCCCCTGCAACTTTAACGGTTGTGATGAAGAGGGAATTTCACCAGGGACTAATTGCATACAAATTACACTGGCTGAAATCCCCTTTTCTCTACAACTGTTAAAGTTACATGAGCCCTGTCCTCCTTTTCATATGGTCAGCCTAGTGTTAGGCAAGATGGTGGTTAGGTTGGCGTTATTATCTCTACACAGAAATGTGCAAATCAGCAGAACATGAGCTCATCGAGGTTTTCCAGCTTCCACTTCAAACCTCATTCTCAGCTGAGTCCATATTGCGATGTCACTCCCCAACACAGAAATTCGTTCATATTTTGGTGTGTATTTTTTTAAATTGCATGCATTTGGGTACACATATTTCAATCCTATGCATTTTTCTGCCCTTGACTAAAGCTTGCATGTGTGTGCACATTTTTAAAATGTATCCAACTTTTTCCTGCACATTTTTGCAAATGTACGCGATTTTCAAACACGATCTCTGTTGCTGCTCAAACTGGATTGCGAGCTTAGAATATGTTTGTTTCCTGGAGGTGTCGACTGGATAAATTCTTATGAAAAACAGGCTGAAACGAATTTCTTCCCTGTTCCTATCGTTATACCACCGGGCTCACTGGTGCTTTTTCTGGACTAGTAGTGATCAGAAGAAGAATCGGCAGATTCCACCAGGCGTGCAATTCCAATTCATCATGTCTGCCATGTGCAAAAGCACAATGGTTGCTGGAGGAGGTGGCTCTGGCAGCACCCTTACAACAGTTTCCAGCTGGAGAGCTCACACCGCACAACAGGAACAACGTGTTGCACATGTTTATTGGATTTGCAGAACTATTATTCATTACATTTTATTTCCTTGTTGTCATCATAAAACGGGTTCTGTTCTACATGGTTAATAAAAAAAGCAGTGCAACTTCACATACAGCAGCACTTTTGTCAGCCATCTCAGTGGCAGCTTTAATTCCAGGTTGGACCTTGTTGGAATTAAAAGGGACACTCATGCTCCCCATGTCCCATTTTAGGCATCTTCTGGAGCAACATCATCAAAACTTATCCCTCTCACTTAAGAAATGAAATAAATCAACCCATATGACAAAGTAGAGCTTAAAAACAATGTTTATAAGGTTTCTTTGGAGGATTTTGAAGAAAATACATCTTTAACAGTTTGTCTAGGAAAAGACACACATTTTAGATCTTAGGTTGCAATCCCACACGTGCTTACCTGGGATTCAGCCCACTTTAGTTCAATGAGACTTAATTCTGAGTAGACATGTACATGAAGGGTGGTCGTTGGCTGGGAGTGCTGTGCTGCTGGCTGAGCCTGAAGCGTGTTTGTTTGCCCCGCCCATCTCCACAGGTATTTCAGCCTTCAGGCTGCTGAAGGCGCAAGCCTGTGGGCGAGAGCTGAAGGGCGAGAGCAATGAAGCCGTTGGACCAAAACTGCAGCTGTGGATGAAGAGCGCTAAGAGAGAAGAGCCACCTGCACCCCACCCTTCCAGCTGACCACAATGTGTAGGGGAGCGGCAATTTGTGTTGTGCAGGGCAAAGGGAAATATGGCGTTGGCACAGCAATGTGCCGTTACAGGGGAAGGAGAGATGGATATCTCACACCCATCTTACCTTCCGATTGCTCTGCTAACTCGGGGAACTTGGAGAACGAACCAGGCCACCCACAGAACCTCTCCTTGCTCCTATGTAATGCCAGGTCAGTTAAAAATAAAACACATATTATCCATGACCTTCTTTCAGATGAGAAGGCTGACCTGGCATGCTTCACAGAGACCTGGCTGGGAGATGACAGTGGACCGACATGGGCACAGGCCCTCCCAGCTGGGTACTGTGTTCGTGAGCAGGTGAGGGAAAGTGGGCGGGGGGGCGGAGTAGCTGTGGTCTATAGGGATAATCTTAACCTGACCAGACTTCCTGTTCGTGAACTGAATTACATCGAGTGTGTGTACCTGAGTCTGAAGACCAGGGATAGACTAGGGATCCTCTTAGTGTACCGGCCACCCCGCTGCCTATCAGACTCCCTGGCCGAGCTCACGGAACTGGTCTCGGAGCTGGTGTTGGATTCGCCCAGGCTTTTGGTCCTGGGCGACTTCAACATCCCATTCGAGACTGGTTTGTCAGGTGGAGCTCGGGAGTTCGTGGCATCCATGACTACCATGGGCCTATCCCAATTGGTCTCTGGACCCACACATTCAGCGGGACATACCCTTGATGCTGTTTTCAGTTCCGAACAGAGGGATCTGTGGGCGGAGGTAACGAATACCTCCGCGTTGTCATGGACAGACCATTTTCTGGTTAGGGTTAGTATCATGGCTACCACCCGCCCCTGCAGGGGTGGTGGACCTATTAAGATGGTCCGCCCTCGAAGGCTGATGGATCCTTCTGGATTTCAGAAAGACTTGGAGGGTTTTATGGCTGGTATCGTCGACGATCCTGTAGAAGCCCTGGTCGATAGATGGAATCAAGACCTAACTAGGGCTATTGACACGATTGCCCCCAAACGTCCTCTCCGACCCGCTTCTAACAGGGCGACCTGGTATACGGAAGACCTCAGGGAGTTGAAGCGGAAAGGACGACGACTGGAGCGCCGATGGCGGAAAACTCGACTTCTATCCGACAAGACATGGCATAGACAACATCTTCGTTCCTATGGGGTGGCAATACGTGCAGCGAAGAAAGCTTACTTCTCTGCGCCCATTGCGTCTGCGAATTCGCGTCCAGCGGAACTGTTCAGGGTGGTGAGGGGTCTAACCCGGGCACCTTCCCCCCTGAATCCGATTTTAGAGCCTTCGGCGGTTCGCTGTGATGCCTTTAACGATCATTTCACAGATAAAATCTCTCGGATAAGAGCCGACTTAGATGCCGTCGTTATAGCAGAGGCTTACGATGGAGTGTCCGGCGACTCCGCAAGTAGAATTACACTGGATCGGTTTCAGTTGGTGAGTACCGAGGACGTGGACAAGCTGCTTGGTCGAGTGAGGACGACGACTTGCCCTCTCAATCCCTGTCCTTCATGGCTGGTCGCCCAGGGAGGAAATGCGGTTAGATCGCAATTACAATATATTATTAATGCATCTCTCAGGGAGGGGACTTTCCCATCATGTTTAAAAGAAGTGGTGGTACGGCCGCTTCTAAAGAAGCCCTCCCTGGATCCCCTGGACTTTAATAACCTTCCATTCTTGGGCAAGGTGATCGAGAGGGGGTTGCCTTTCAACTCCAGGTAGTCTTGGATGACACTGATTTTCTAGACCCATTTCAAACTGGCTTCAGGGCGGGATACTGAGTTGAGACTGCTATGGTCGCCTTAGTGGATGATCTACGCCTTAGTATTGACAGGGGGAGTGTGTCCCTGTTGGTACTTTTGGACCTCTCAGCAGCTTTCGATACCATCGACCATGGTATCCTTCTGGAACGCCTGAGGGGATTGGGAATCGGGGGCACTGTGCTTCAGTGGTTCCGGTCCTACCTCTCGGGCAGGTTCCAGATGGTGATGCTTGGGGATAGCTGCTCTGCAAAGAAGGAGCTGCTGTGTGGCATACCGCAAGGTGCCATCCTTTCCCCAATGCTGTTTAACATTTATATGAAACCGTTGGGAGAGATCATCCAGAGGCATGGGGTGGGGTGCTATCAGTATGCTGATGACACCCAAATATATTTCTCTATGCCTTTGGTAACAGCGCCAGCTAAGGATAGTGTGTCTCCTCTGAATGAATGCTTGGAGGTGGTAATGGGCTGGATGAGGAAAAACAAACTGAAGCTGAATCCAGACAAGACGGAGGTGCTTGCTGTCAAAGGCCGCAACCTGGGTTTGGAGGTGTGTCAACAGGTTCTGGATGGGGTTACACTCCCCCTGAAAGACTGTGTTCGCAGCTTGGGGGTGCTCCTGGATCCGTCGCTCCAAATGACAGCCCAGATAGATGCGACGGCCAGGAGTGCCTACTATCAGCTTCGGCTGATACGCCAGCTGCACCCCTTCCTAGAGTTGGAAGACCTAAAGATGGTAGTGCACGCGCTGGTAACTTCGAGGCTCGACTTCTGCAATGCGCTGTACATAGGGCTACCTTTGTGCCTAGTCCGGAAACTTCAACTAGTTCAAAATATGGCAGCCAGGTTGGTCACCGGTACATCTAGGGGTGACCATATTACGCCAGCTTTAAAATCGCTCCACTGGCTGCCAATTAGTTTCCGGGTGAAGTACAAAGTGTTGGTTATTACCTTTAAAGCCCTACATGGTTTGGGTCCAGGTTACCTGCGGGATCGCCTTCTCCCATACAATCCGCCCCGCACGCTCAGGTCCTCTGGGAAGAACTTACTGCAGTCGGCCAAGACTAGGCTGACAACCGTTACCCAGAGGACCTTCTATTCTGCCGCTCCCAGACTGTGGAATGACCTGCCGGAGGAGACTCGTCAACTTAACAGTCTTTTAGAATTTAAGAAAGCTATAAGGACTGTTCTCTTCCGGCAGGCATATCCAGTGGAATTTTAGAATGTTTTAAGGGTGTTTTTAGGATGTTTTAGGATTTTTTCTGCAGTTTTAATAATATGTGTTATGTTTTAATCAGTTTTATGTATTTTATCATGTTGTTGTTCCCCGCCTCGATCCAGACGGAGAGGCGGGTAAGAAATAAATTGTTATTATTATTATTATTATTATTAAGGTACCATTATGCATTTGCAATTTATCACAGGTCAAAGTAGACCAGGATACAACCTATACTATCTGAGTTCACCCATATGCCTTGCAATGCTGAGCACATGAAGGATATATAAAAATTAGGGGTGTGCACGGACCCCCCGGATCGGATCGGGACCCGGATCGGGACCTCCAATTTTGTCCCGGACCGGTTCGGACAAAATCGGAGGCCCCCCAGACCGGATCGAGTCCGATCCCGACCCAAAAATCGTAAATTTTTGGATCAGCCGCCATTTTTTTCCCCATAGACTTGCATTGCAATGCAAGTCTATGAGGAAAAAATGGCGGCGGGTGGGTGAGGGGGGGCCTAACTCCCTCCCCCCCCAGGGCCGTCCGCTGTGGACAGCCCCGGCAGGTAAGCCCCCTCCCCCGCGCTCCCTACCCCCCCTGGGGCCGCCCGCTTCCATCTGCTGGCGCCCGCGGGCGCCAGCGGATAGAAGCGGACGGCTCCGGGGGGGGTAAGCCCCCTTCCCCGCCACTGCTTACCTTCTCGGCCCGTCCGCTCCCGTCCGCCGCCGGCGGCTACTACCAGCGGGCTCCGCGGCCTACTCTCGAGTAGCGCGCCGGGTGATGACATCACCCGGCACGCCACCCTGGAGCAGGCCGCGGAGCCTGCTGGGAGTAGTAGGCGCCGGCGCCGGACGGGAGCCGCCGGGCCGGGAAGGTAACGGCCCCCCTCCCCCCTCCGCGCGCCCCCTCCTCCCCTCCATGCACCCCCTCCTTACCTTCCCGGCCCGGCGGCTCCCGTCCGGCGCCGGCGCCTACTACTACCAGCAGGCTCCGCGGCCTGCTCTAGAGTAGCGCGCCGGGTGATGACATCACCCGGCGCGCCACCCTAGAACAGGCCGCGGAGCCTGCTGGGAGTAGTAGGCGCCGGCGCCGGACGGGAGCCGCCGGGCCGGGAAGGTAAGGGCCCCCCTCCCCCCTCCGCGCGCCCCCTCCTCCCCTCCACGCACCCCCTCCTTACCTTCCCGGCCCGGCGGCTCCCGTCCGGCGCCGGCGCCTACTACTCCCAGCAGGCTCCACGGCCTGCTCTAGAGTAGCGCGCCGGGTGATGACATCACCCGGCGCGCCACCCTAGAGCAGGCCGCGGAGCCTGCTGGGAGTAGTAGGCGCCGGCGCCGGACGGGAGCCGCCAGGCCGGGAAGGTAAGGGCCCCCCTCCCCCCTCCGCGCCCCCCCTCCTCCCCTCCATGCACCCCCTGCTTACCTTCTCGGCCCGTCCGCTCCCGTCCGGGGCCGGCGGCTACCACCAGCAGGCTCTGCGGCCTGCTCTAGAGTAGCGCGCCGGGTGATGACATCACCCGGCGCGCCACCCTAGAGCAGGCCGCGGAGCCCGCTGGTAGTAGCTGCTAGTGCCGGACGGGAGCGGACGGGCCGAGAAGGTAAGCGCCCCCCTCCTCCCCCCCGCTGTCCACTTTCATCGGCGGGCGCCCGCTGGCGCCCGCCAATGGAAGCGGCGGTGGGCACCAGTGGGCGCCCGCCGATCCGACGATCCGACGAACCGGTTCGGAGCCTTTTCGGACCGGTTCGGATTGGATCGGCCGATCCAGCTGCGGGATCGGAAATCGGATAATTTATCCGATTTCCCACTGGACCGGACTCGGATCGTGGATCGGGTCCGATCCAGTGCACATCCCTAATAAAAATAGCCATGCTTACTGAGAGCATCTTCAAACTTGCATGAGATTGAACATTTAAGTTTTTTTTTATGTATTTGTCACTGGGAGACCCTTATCATAAGCAACAGTTAAATATCTATACCTGCTACATGTTAACTGCTGGAATTGTCCTTTCAAAATAAACTTCAAGCCTGCATTAATATATTTACAGAGCAGTCCTATAAATGTAGGCTGACCATCTGAAAAGGAGGACAGGGCTCATATATCTTTAACAGTTGTAGAGAAAAGGGAATTTCAGCAGGTGTCATTTGTATGCAATTAGTTCCTGGTGAAATTCCCTCTTCATCACAATAGTTAAAGTTGCAGGGGCCCTGCCTTCTTTTGAATATGGTCACTCTAGTATAGTGCATGCAACTTTAACTGTTGTGATGAAGAGGGAATTTCACCAGGAACTAATTGCATACAAATGACACTGGCTGAAATTCCCTTTTCTCTACAACTGTTAAAGTTATAGGAGCCCTGTCCTGCTTTTCAGATGGTCAGCCTATTATTCCCTCAGTGGGCAGAGAGAGGAATGTCCTCTGTGGAGAGGGAAGTCCACCTGTGGAAGCCCTCTTTGGATGGTGGCTCAGTTTCTGCACTGTCAGTGCCCCCCAGCAGTGGTCTGCCAGAAAAAGAGCTGAAAATAGGACAGTTGAGGGCAGCCAAGAACTCACAGGTTACTAGGCCCCTCATTCTCTCAATATACCCCCCAAACAGAGTTAGAAACTGTGCTGATGTACATCAGTCTAAGAGCTGATGTAATAAATTCCCTCCCACTGAAAGCAATCGGAGGGAAGAAAGTTGGGTTGGAAAGCTGCCTTCCCTACTGCATGAGCCAGCAGGGCTTAGGAAGTGGTGGCTCCTCCACCACCGACTTTCATCCCACTTTAGATTTGTTCTGCCCATGTTCCTACCACACTACTATTCCATGGTGTGTCCTGCTTTACCCTCCACATGAAATGTTGAAACATGAATAAAATAGTAAATGGACATTATTGTTACTTAGGTTGTTTTTAAGTGGTGGTGTTTGCAGTTATTGCTGCTGGGGTGTGTGTGTTAGGTTGCGGGTTGTTTTCAAGCAAATGCTGACAGGGCATGGTAGGGAACAATGTAATTAATGCTGAAAGGCAAAGCTTACCAATTTCACTCTGAGATTTCCAGTGTGGAACCACCCTGAAATAGTCTGGATCCTTTGTTCTTTACAGAATCCATCTTGCTGTCCTTCCCTAAATTTAATTGGCTACATCGTTCATGCCTAGGGCCAGTTCTCTGTGTGCGTATACCAATCCCTAAAGTTGTCTTGCAAGTGCCATGTGAGCTCTAATGCAGAACAGTCACCAAGAACTCCTGAGCCATTGCCTGCTTCAGAACTTGTATGGGATCTATAAACTCAAAACAGGGATACAGAACGAGAGGATGCCAATAACTTTAACTTCATTTATCTATATTTGGCAAAAATTGTGCTGCAGCTGGAGATGAAATGCTGAGCTAAATAACTGCAGTGATGTGAGCTCCAAAACAGCAATTACTAAAGCTGAGCTGCCTTGTGTAAGATCTTACTTTTATTTATTGTATTTAAAACTGCTTGCAAGCTGCACAGCACAAGTGTTGCCTAATCAAATATTGCCCGATTCTAAGGGTATCGTCTCAGCTTCAACTATTAAAAGATGATGATGTATAGGTAGGGAATATGTCTTTCTTTGTTGCAGCCAAACTGAAATAATATGTGTGACATTAATTTTATCTCATTCTCATTTGCTTCTTCCTTTGCAAACAGTGGCAGTTTATCTCCATCTTAGAATTTCAGTAATAGAGTCATTCTGTACTATTACCACTATTACCACTGCAGCGTCACTAGGGATTTAAAAAATGAAAATTATTTTATTTATTTATTTATTTATTTATTTCAATATTTCTTAGCTGGGTGACCATGTCAGGAAAAACCAGGACACATCAGGATTTTTGGCAACAAATCCGGGAAGGGGGGAAATTATGAAATTTGAAGAAAAATCCAGATTTTTACCATCCTCCCCCCACCCAAAAGGCAGCTCAACTTTATAGTCAATGGGAATTAGCAAAAATGCTTACAGATCTGTCACTTTTAAAGATAAAGAGATGAAACTTGGCACCATGATAGCCCCTTAGGTAGGGCTTTAGCCATGCCAAGTTTGAAGCATATCTGTTCATATGTTGATTATTAGCAATTTGTTTTTAAAGTTTGAGGTTTTAAAAACATTTTAAAAAAAGAAAAATACACTGAAGCCATACCCTTCCAACTCATGTTGTCAAACCTCTTCTTTGGGGTCTTGCACCTTGAGCAGTTTCAGCCAGCCCTTGGCATGAAGGGGATCTTGAATTTTTAGCTAAGAAATGCTGGGTGAGCACAGCACCTTTCCTGCTGCAGATTTGGTGGGCAGTCGGGCACCTGGAGCTCAGCAGAGATCAAAATGTGGGAAAGGAGAGGTCAGTCAAAGCAGTCATGTGTTTGTGCAGGAAGTAGACAGGAGTTCAAACACTGGGTGTGAAAAGTGGTGCCAATGCACAAGCCTTGAGAAGCTAATGTATATAAGAGAAGTGTGAATGGGCAAAGTAGTGTCCACCACCCACAACACCTACCCTAATGTTAGAGTAGAGAAACTTGTGACAATCATACACAAGTTTCAAAAAAAATATTTCACTTTAAAAATAAAAAAGCCAGCCAGCCAGCCAGCCGGCATCAAGCCATGTTAAGCAGCAGCTTGCAGTGGAGTGAGGATACAATCCGAAAAGATATTTGAGGGAAGGGGAGAATGTATCACACAGAGTATAGCAAAAAAAGTACAGCAAAAGCTACAAAAGTAGGACTGAGTGAAATTAATTTCAGATACATTGGATGTCTCACTTGTTATTTCAGTGATGTTAACATTAGATGTTATGTAGAACAGATTTGTCTTAATTGTGTGCTATAAAATCAGACATGTGACCAAGCCTATGTTCAGGTGGGCACACCCCCTTGGTGCTGGACATGCCCCCTGGGGGCAGACATGTTGGTGGGGATGCCTCCTTGGGGGCTGACCATATTGTCCTCCTTTTTGGTTTCCAAAATATGGTCACCCTGGACTTCCGGGGAGGCGCTGTGGCAGACTGAAGCCTCTGCTTGTAGCGGAGAGGCAAAGCAGTCCGAAAACTGACTGGGGGTCTCTAAGGTCAGAGAAAATCACCCTAGATTAAAGGGATGAGCTGGAGATAACCATAATCACTTCATTAGCCCACCCACGAGGCTCTCGCTTTGGGACGGAGATCCCACCGACAGGGCTGCTGGGGTGTGTTATATGGATTTACAACACTCTCTGCTACTTTGAAGTCTTCAACAAGGCATGAAGTCCAACAACCCTCATTGTTGAAAAGATTTACTGAAGGAATGTATATGTTAATGAAGAGAGATCTTCACTACAGCAAAAATGAAACTGCTTGTGGATCATTTGGTGAGCAAACCCTAATTTCTGGATTACAAAATATAAGGGGAAAAAGAAAAAAGATATCGGAAGGAATCACACATTTAATATCATTGGACAAAGAATACACAGAAGAATTAAGCGGTAAGCGATTCTTTTAAGGCGGGCTTTATATCCTTTTTTTTTCTTGACGGAAGTGCGGATGGAAGATAACTGATAGCTAGAGAGTTCAGCTGGCCAGAGGGGGAAAAAATCTTTTTTCATTTCTAGTGCCATAACAATAGATAAGTAAAGAATTGGACTGTAGATATGGTTGCTATGGGGAACTGAAGGTTTGGAACAACGGAAGTGACAAGGTTAAATGTAAAAGACACCAGGAAAAGTTTGGTAGATTTTTCTACTGGAAAAATGGCTTTATCTGAACAACTACAAAAGGTCTTAGAACATTTAAGTAATAAAATGGAGGAGTTTGGCAGTAAGATGGAGATGTTTGAAAAAAGAATGGATAAAAAGCTGTCGGAAACAAAACTGGAGATGATTCAAGAAATGAAAAAACTGGACAAAAAGCTCAAAGGTGTTGCAGACAAGGTGGAGAATTTAGAGAATAAAATTGAAGTTTTGAACATAGAGCTGGAGAGAGAATCAGATAATTTGGCCCTAGCAGAATTAAATGAGAAGGAATATTGACATAAAGCAATTTCAGAGCTGGAGGGGAGACATTAGAGAGGAAATCATGAAAAGTTTGGCAATATCTTTGGATTGTGAAGAGGATCCCATCAAGATGGAGGGGTTACAGAACAAACCCTATGGGTAATTTGGCCCAAGTGGAACTAAAAGAGAAGGAACATCGTTTGAGTCGAAGAGCAATTTTTAAGATGGAGGGGGACATCAGAGAGGAAATCATAAAAAGTTGGGCAATATTTTTGGATTGTGAAGAGGATCCCATCGAGATGGAAATTGAGGGGGTTTACAGAAAATTCTATCTGTGGCGGAACAAAGGACATTCCAAGAGGATGACCACTGCCGCACCCTCCCCCTGCTGGCTACCCGTCCCTCCCTCCCCCCCTGTGGGGGCAGGTGGCATGGGGGCCATCATGCGGGGGCTGGGCCCCACCATTCCTGGTGCAGCTGTTCAATGGAGCGGACTGTAATCAGTGCGCCCCGACCATGCCACACCGTCGGGCGGGGAGGCGCTGCAAGAAGGCAGAGCACCTAGGTATTACCTTGACAGATAAGTACTGTAGGTTATTTTATAATAACTATATTAAGGTAAGGAATGAACTTTAAAAAAGATCTAGTAAGATGGGATAAGGTTTAAGTGTCAATTGTGGTGAGAATTGTCACTATTACAATGAATGTGTTACCAAGAATGTTGTTTTTATTTCAGATAATACCTATTGTGGACATGAGTTGAGACTTGGATATGTGGTATGACAGGGTGAAGATAAATGTAGAAATAATAACAATTAAGTGTGTTGTGTGTTGTGTTATTTTGAGAATAGATATAAACATAGGCTATGTCAGAAAACTCCATTGTATTAAAGTTAAGATAGGGGCTAATAAAAGAAGGTTATATATGTTAATGGTTCCCCTACTCGTAAATTGTGGAAAGGTCTTTTAAAAAAGACAAAAATGTGTGGGTTTGAGTAAACAATGTCTGTGTCGTATTTATGACTCTTAGTATAGGAAGCCTGCCAACTCCCTTATCTAAGAATGTCTGGGAAAAATGCCAGGCCTTTAACGGTTTAAAGGGTTTATTTGCAATTCCAAAATCCAATTACCAATAGCCAAGGTCACGCCAAAAGTTCAGTCCATCCGAATGTCAAGCCGAGGGTCAAACCAAGTATTAGAGCAGTCCAAAGTCCAGAGCCAAAATAGTCAAGCCAGTTGTTCAGTCCACAGGTTCCGATTCAGAAGTATGCCGGGTGTCAAGAGCCGAAGACGACGGTTGTTCTCAACGGATCTTAGCTTCTGACTTCTTTCTCCTTTATAGTTGCTTGAGCCTGTTCACAGCTGCATGCAATTCCTTCATTATCTTACTTAAGGCTTGCATCAGCTGTGCTCTGTTTTCTCAGTCTCATGCTTCGCCTTGTGGGCTTAGCTTTCTCCGCCCGTTTGAGCTGCCGCCTTTGCTGGGGAGTTACTGGACAAACTCCTTCAGGCCCCGAGTCTTCCTCATTAGAAACAGGGGGTGGGAGAGGGTGGCTTTCCTGGGGCTCTTCAGAGGAATCTCCCTGCTGTTCCTCCTCCTCCGGTAAGTCCTGGGGAATGGGTAAAGCTGCAGTCTCTGCCACTTCTTCCTCCTCAGAGGAAGATTCTTCAGACTGCCTCATGACAGTCTGACTTTGAAAGGGCACTATGTATAAATGATGGTTATTTCAAAACTATATACATTTTGTGGAAGTTTGAAATGGAAGATGAATAAGTATTAAAGTTCAATATATAACTGAAACCAGAATACTTTTTTGGGGCCTAGTGGAGGATCAGATGAAAAAGAACTGGGGAACTATATTTTTATATATGACAATGGTAGTGAAACTATTATACACACAAAAATGGAAATGTCCAACGCTTTCTACAATGGATGAATGGATGTTGGAGTTATTGGAGTTGGCGGAGATGAAGTGAATGGAAACCTCTTATAGACTTTGTGTAGGATTGCGTAGACTTTATCTGGGGATTCAACCAATAAGAAGAAATAAGATAAAAGACAGAGGGTAAATGTGTTTACTTATTAGCAAGAGAAAATATTGTTACATATTTTTGCTGTGGAGAAAATAGTATATCTTCTGTATATCTTTTCTTTTAGGTTTTTAGTTTCTGTAGATGTTTGTTTGTTGAGTTTGTTGGTGTGTGAAAAAATTTAAAAAATGAAATTGCAAACTATGGTCACCCTATAGCTGCCTTTCAGAGCATAAGCCCTCACAAAATGGCTTACAACAATAAAATAAATTATGTTTGCTCTGCATTTGCTATGAGCACAAACTGTCCTGAAATCATGTACCTATTACACTACCATATCAAATCATACCATTGGTCCAGCTAACCAAATATCCTCTACTTGTCGTATAAGCCTGCCTAGGTCTTAAAATCTTTAGGAAAGGCCCTTCTTTCAAAACTGCCTTCAGAGGCATTTTCGTTGGCAACATGCTTTCTCAGCGGCCGCTCCCAGGCTGTGGAACTCCCTGCCGAGGGAGGCTAGGACTAGGTTTGCTCCCTCTCTGCCATCCTTTTGCCAGCAGGCAAAGACCACTTTATTCTAGCAGGCTTTGGGCATGTAAGTGGGTCTGTTGTGTTGGATGCAGATTTTAATCTGTTATTGTTCTGTTTTTGATTGTTTTCATGCATTTGTTTTCTTATTGGTTTAATCTAGTGTTATTTGCTGTGAGTGCCATTTTTCCTGATAGAAAGGCAGGATGCAAATCAGATAAGTAAATAATAAATACTCTGAATGCCAGGGTCTCTCCAAAGACTGAGACAGAGATATTGCAGGGGACCCACCACCACACATCACTTAACTGATGCCAGGGCTAGAATCTGGGACATTCTACATACAAAGCATGAGCTCTACCACTCAACTCTGCCCCCTCTCCATATTCCCTCATGTGAGATATCTTTTAACTGCGAAGCACTAAGAACCCAGGCCAAGATGGGCAAGTCTGTCAGTTTTGGTTTCTCCCACATTTGGTATTTAAAAAATAATAATAACATCATCGAATCCCAGCTATGAAGAAATTCTCATGATTTAGAAAATTCTTCACAAAAACAGACTGAAACTAAATTCTCACTAACCTCTACTTATTTATTATTTATTTGTGACATTTTTATACCACTGGATATAATAAAATCCCTCAGCAGTTCAAAGTAAATATTAAAATACATTTAAATACAATATTAAAAACACAGCATTAAAAGCACAACATAAAAAGGCTGCTTCCAACTATAGTAAAAACCAATTCAAGGAGTAGCAAAATTGAGTAGCGTTATTAATTTATTTACAGCTCAGGTAAAGTCTGGGTGAACAGGTGTGTTATCAGGAGGTGTATGCAAAAGGTGTTACATTTTCTGCCTCCTGAGCTTCATGAGGAAGGGTTTTCCAGAGGGTGGGTGCCACTACAGAGAAGGCCTACCATTGGAGTTGTTCATGGTGACATTCCATTCAATTTGGAATGACAGCTGGCACCAATTGGCAGCTGCCATCCCACCCCCACCCTGAAAATCTCCCTCAAAGTGATTCCAGATCCTCACATAACACCATTCTGAGGGAGATTGGGGCGGGGGGGGACTGGCAAATAGGAGTAGTGTCACCACTATTTTATAGTGGTAAAACAGTGTGTCTTGGGGCTGATTTCAGCCCCCCCCCCATTTTGCCCCACCTACACTCCCCAAATTTTGAGTCTAAAGTTCTCTCTGGGAAATTATCAGCACAGTCCTACTATTTGCTCACAGGGGGTCTATACACTTTTTTTTGCTTTTTTATGTTAGTAATAGCAATGAATAAGTGCTTAGTTACTGGGGAGATGTTTATGGAGTCGAAGACATGAAGTGAAAAGGTAACACAAATTTTATTAGACCTTAAGTACCCATGCATAAAAGCATGTGGTTCCTAAGGTCTGGGAATGACAAAAATGCGGAGATGCTAGTACTTAAACTACATCAGTTACCTATTCTCACTTCCATTGCTGAACATAGATTTGCAAAGCTGTTCATCAACTCTTAGCTATGTGTCCTTGATTAATTATTCACATATTCATGTTCCCATGCAGTGTTTGACCTTCCCCCCAAACTATGTGCCTCATCATATATCCTTAATTGTGATGAGGAGTTCCTGGCTTTCATTGTTAGAGCCCTAGTTTTCACTGAAGTTGTAGGCCTGTGTCTGGACAGGTGACCACATGTCAGGAAAAACCAGGACATGTCAGGATTTTTGGTAACAAATCCGGGAAGGGGTGGGGAGAATTATGAAATCTGAAGAAAAATCCAGATTTTTCCCATCCTAACTCCACCCAAAGGGCAGCTCTACTTTATAGTCAATGGGAATTAACAAAATTGCTTACAGCTCCATCATTTTAAAAGATAAAGAGATGACACTTGGAAATGCCAAATTTGATGCAGATCTGTTCATCTGTTATTTTTTAGGGTTTTTTTTTAAAAAAATTGAAGTTTCAAAAAAAATTAATGTCATTTTTAAAGATAAAGCTATGAAACTTGGCACTTTGATAGCTCCTATGTAGGATTTTAGTCATGCCAAGTTTGAAGCAGATCCATTCATCCACTGATTTTTAGGATTCTTTTTTAAAAAGTGAGGTTTTAAAATTATTTTTTTTAAAAAATATCATTTTTTGAAGATAAGGAGATGAAACTTGGCATCATGATAGCTCTTAAGTAGGGATTTAGCCATGCCAAGTTTCAAGCAAATCTGTTCATCTGTTGATTTTTAGCAAGTTTCAAAACAAAATTGAACTTTAAAAATAAAAATAATTTTAAAAAAGCCGGCCAGCCAGCCAGCCAGCCGACAACAAGCCCTGTTAAGCAGCAGCTTGCAGCGGAGAGAGGATACAATCCAAAAAGATATTTGCGGGAAGGGGAGAATATATCACACAGAGTATAGCAACAAAGTACAGCAAAGCTACAAAACTAGGAGTGAGTGAAGTTAATTTCAGATACATTGGATGTCTCACTAGTTATTTCAGTGATTTTAACATTAAGATGTTCTGTAGAACAGATTTGTCTTGTGTGCTGTAACATCAGGCATGTGACCAAGGCTATGTTCAGGTGGGCACACCCACTTGGTGCTGGACATGCCCCTGGGGGTGGACATGTTGGTGGGGACGCCCCCTTGGGAGCTGACCATGTTGTCCTCCTTTTCGGTTTCCAAAATATGGTCACCCTAGGATTGTATCACTTCGTACTGGAGGGGGGTGTCTTCCATTACTGAACACTTTTCCACAGAAAACAGCATGTCTCCACATAGACATACAGATATTTATTTATTTATTATGGAGGTGCATTTGATTACATAAGCCTTCATGTGTTAAGTGGGCTCTCAGAATCTTTATTCGTCAAGTGTTTGGCAATGCCAAGAACTAGGACAGCCCCTTTCTTTTCCTGGTCAGTCCCTTTCAAAGTCTCCCATAAGTCATAGCTTTAAGGACTCTTTGGGTGGTCCTCTGCATCTGCCTTTGTTGAAATTTTGTAACTATACACTGGTTGTGCCAGATTAGTTTTTTTCCCCCTGGGCAGGATCTACACTACTGCTTTATAATGGTTTATAATGGTTTTGACAACTCTTCGGGCCCAGGGCACATTCCATATACTGTTTTCAAATCATTTTCAAAGTGCTATATGCTGCTTGGTGTAGATCTGGCCTGTGTTTCCCCATAGTGAAAGTGGAAGCTAATGATACTCTGCTAATGACTCTTAATCTATATCACCACCACCAAAAAATGAAAATGGACAAGCAATTGCTAAAGATACACTATAAATCCAAATTATCTACCATTCAAGTTGTGTTGTGCCTAAATACCTATTCAGTTCACGCACATACACACACACACACACACACTTATTGATATATTACTCTTACTTTGATTAAAAACCTATCTACACTAACAACCCAAACCAGCCAAGTCCCATGCCTAGAACATGTGGTTCTCTTTCTCTGTGTCAGGTAGACATCCATATCCACATTTTGTCAATCTGCATCACATCACTTTCAGAGATGCATATTTTCAAGTTCATCCTCATCCACATTTTGGTGAACTAGATCTGGGTTGGGACAACAGCCTTTATGCTCTTTGGGTTCCCTTTTAAGTGATTGTGTTACATATTTTATTTGGGTATGAAAATAATTAGGGATGGACAAAACAATCTGTCTCTGGTCTGCCTCACTTTTGCAAGTGTTCACAAACAAATCCATTTGACCTTTTTCCATATTAATCTGAGTGTGTGTATTTTTTTAAAAAACACACACACAAGAAAACCCATTTGCTTTCAAAATACACATCTCTAAATGTATTTTCTCTTAAAATTACCAAATGTATTTTGATTCATGTTTTGCACCAAGAGCTGTGGTGGAACATTCAGGAAGTGTAAAAGCCTGTGGATAACTAAGTTCCAGTTTGCACATTAGCCCACAAAATACAGACTAGGCCAGTTTGTATCAGGATTTGCAAAGATCACATCTTTCCCTCAAGCTTTACCTGAAATAATATAACGGTGCAATCCTATGGGTTGTGTCCTGGGTACTCATAAGCCCCCAAACCCAGAGGCTTATGAGTCGGTTGACCATATGAAAAGGAGTCCAGTGCTCATGTAACTTTAACAGTTGCAGAGGAAAGGGAATTTCAGCCACTGTCATTTGTATGCAATTAGTTCCTGGTGAAATTCCCTCTTCATCACAACAGTTAAAGTTGCAAGGGTCCTGCCTTCTTTTGTATATGGTCACTCTAGTATAATGCCTGCAACTTTAACTGTTGTGATGAAGAGGGAATTTCACCAGGAACTAATTGCATACAAATGACACTGGCTGAAATTCCCTTTTCTCTACAACTGTTAAAGTTACATGAGCTCTCTCCTCCTTTTCATATTGTCAGCCTACTTATGAGTATCCTGTACTGAGAGGAAGGAGCCTTGTGTGCCTCCCTCTCTGCATTCTAGCTGGACAGGAGATTTTACCTGTCTAGCAGATGTTTCAAGGAGGGGAAGGGAAGGGAAGGAGGCTGGGCAGTGATACGAAAAGGTGTAAGCCAAACACCCTGGTCTCCTCCCCTCCCCGCCCTCAGGAATGCTCCCTTTCACCTGTCTCTGTGCTCTGTTTACTGAGTGGCAGCCAGAGCAGTTCTCTCCATGCCGACTATGAGGGGGCAGGACTGAGAGCATGGTTTCCTGGCTCAGAGCTCGAAGCCTGTCTTTGAGCTTGAAACCAGGAAACTGAAAAATCCTATGCCCCCAGACACTGTCTAGGGGATGTACGATTGCTCCCTAAAAAATTCAAGAGAGTCACCTGTCAGGGGAAACTAAGATGTTTAAAGGGGAAGGCAAAGAAAGGAGCAATGGATATCCAGATAGAACCTAGAGAATAAATGGGGCCATAAATAGGCTGACCATATGAAAAGGAGGACAGGACTCATGTAACTTTAACAGTTGTAGAGAAAAGGCCATTTCAGCCGACATCGTTTGTATGCAATTCATACCTGGTGAGATTCCCTCTTCATTACAGCAGTTAAAGTTGCAGGGGTCCTGCCCTCTTTTGTATCTGGTCACTCTAGTATAGTGCCTGCAACTTTAACTGTTGTGATGAAGAGGGAATTTCACCAGGGACTAATTGCTAGGGATGTGCACTGGATCGGACCCGATCCACGATCTGAGTCCGGTCCAGTGGGAAATCGGATAAATTATCCGATTTCCGATCCAACAGCTGGCTCCGCCGATCCAGTCCGAACCGATCCGAAAAGGCTCCGAACCGGTTCGGCGGATCGGCGGGCACCCACTGGCGCCCACCGCTGCTTCCATTGGCGGGCGCCAGCGGGCGCCCGCCGATGAAAGTGGACAGCGGGGGGGGAGGAGGGGGGCGCTTACCTTCTCGGCCCGTCCGCTCCCGTCCGGCACTAGCAGCTACTACCAGCGGGCTCCGCGGCCTGCTCTAGGGTGGCGCGCCGGGTGATGTCATCACCCGGCGCGCTACTCTAGAGCAGGCCGCAGAGCCTGCTGGTGGTAGCCGCCGGCCCCGGACGGGAGCGGACGGGCCGAGAAGGTAAGCAGGGGGTGCATGGAGGGGAGGAGGGGGGGCGCGGAGGGGGGAGGGGGGCCCTTACCTTCCCAGCCTGGCGGCTCCCGTCCGGCGCCGGCGCCTACTACTCCCAGCAGGCTCCGCGGCCTGCTCTAGGGTGGCGCGCCGGGTGATGTCATCACCCAGCGCGCTACTCTAGAGCAGGCCGCGGAGCCTGCTGGGAGTAGTAGGCGCCGGTGCCGGACGGGAGCCGCCGGGCCGGGAAGGTAAGGAGGGGGTGCGTGGAGGGGAGGAGGGGGCGCGCGGAGGGGGGAGGGGGGCCCTTACCTTCCCGGCCCGGCGGCGCCCGTCCGGCGCCGGCGCCTACTACTCCCAGCAGGCTCCGCGGCCTGTTCTAGGGTGGCGCGCCGGGTGATGTCATCACCCGGCGCGCTACTCTAGAGCAGGCCGCGGAGCCTGCTGGTAGTAGTAGGCGCCGGCGCCGGACGGGAGCCGCCGGGCCGGGAAGGTAAGGAGGGGGTGCATGGAGGGGAGGAGGGGGCGCGCGGAGGGGGGAGGGGGGCCCTTACCTTCCCGGCCCGGCGGCTCCCGTCCGGCGCCGGCGCCTACTACTCCCAGCAGGCTCCGCGGCCTGCTCTAGGGTGGCGCGCCGGGTGATGTCATCACCCGGCGCGCTACTCTAGAGCAGGCCGCGGAGCCTGCTGGTAGTAGTAGGCGCCGGCGCCGGACGGGAGCCGCCGGGCCGGGAAGGTAAGGAGGGGGTGCGTGGAGGGGAGGAGGGGGCGCGCGGAGGGGGGAGGGGGGCCCTTACCTTCCCGGCCCGGCGGCTCCCGTCCGGCGCCGGCGCCTACTACTCCCAGCAGGCTCCGCGGCCTGCTCCAGGGTGGCGCGCCGGGCGCGCTACTCGAGAGTAGGCCGCGGAGCCCGCTGGTAGTAGCCGCCGGCGCCGGACGGGAGCGGACGGGCCGAGAAGGTAAGCAGTGGCGGGGAAGGGGGCTTACCCCCCCCGGAGCCGTCCGCTTCTATCCGTGGACAGCGGGGGGGGGGAGGAGGAGGGCGCTTACCTTTCCAGCCCGTCCGCTCCCGTCCGGCGCCGGCGGCTACTACCAGCGGGCTCCGCGGCCTACTCTCGAGAGCAGGCCGCGGAGCCCGCTGGTAGTAGCCGCCGGCGCCGGACGGGAGCGGACGGGCTGGGAAGGTAAGCAGGGGGCGCGCGGAGGGGAGGAGGGGGCACGCGGAGGGGAGGAGGGGGGCCCTTACCTTTCCAGCCCGTCCGCTCCCGTCCGGCGCCGACGGCTACTACCAGCGGGCTCCGCGGCCTGCTCCAGGGTGGTGCGCCGGGTGATGTCATCACCCGGCACGCTACTCGAGAGCAGGCCATGGAGCCCGCTGGTAGTAGCCGCCGGCGCCGGACGGGAGCGGACAGGCCGGGAAGGTAAACAGGGGGCGCGCGGAGGGGAGGGGGAGTGCTTACCTTCTAGGGACGCCCGTCCGGCGCCGGCAGCTACTACCAGCGGGCTCCGCGGCCTGCTCCAGGGTGGCGCGCCGGGTGATCACCCGGTGCCCTACTCGAGAGCAAGCCGCAAAGCCGGCTGGCGGTAGCCGCCGGCGCCGGACAGGAGCGAACGGCCCTAAAAGGTAAGCAGTGGCAGGGAAGGGGGCTTACCCTCCCCCGGAGCCGTCTGCTTCTATCCGCGGTCGCCCGTGGGCGCCTGCGGATGGAAGCGGACGGCCCCAGGGGGGGTAAGGAGCGCGGGGGAGGGGGCTTACCTGCCGGGGCCGTCCACAGCGGACGGCCCCGGGGGGGAGGGAGTTAGGCCCCCCTCACCCACCCGCCGCCATTTTTTCCTCATAGACTTGCATTGCAATGCAAGTCTATGGGGGGGGGGAAATGGCGGCCGATCCAAAAATTTACGATTTTTGGATTGGGATCGGACTCGATCCGGTCCGGGGGGGCCTCCGATTTTGTCCGAACTGATCCATGACAAAATTGGAGGTCCCGATCTGGGTCCCGATCCGATCCGGGGGGTCCGTGCACACCCCTACTAATTGCATACAAATGACACTAGCTGAAATTCCCTTTTCTCTACAACTGTTAAAGTTATATGAGCCCTGTCCTCCTTTTCATATGGTCAGCCTAGCCATAAAGATTGGGGTAGGGTTTCTGTTCAAAAATATTTAACAGACCAAAAGAGGTTTCTATTGTTCAAATAGTTTTTGACAAAAGATGGGTTTGAGAGTAAGAAGGGAAGAATAAGAGAAAGACTTTTGAAAGTTAACAGTACTAATTAAACTTCCAAGGGACGTTGCTTTGCTATAGGATAAACATGTTTTATTATTTCACATTGAAGCTATTATGCCTACATGGCTTCTTACTGAAACAGCAAACAGTGATCTGCCTTTCCTGTGCCTTATTTTAACTATAGTAACTACAGATGAGGAAAATGTAACATTGTAACAGTGGCTATGGTAAATTCTTCACCCATGGTGTGATCCCAGTTTTGTAATTTGTCTTCCTCATAACCAGCAGGTGCTGTTCATGTCCTTATGCTTCAGATGGTTATTAAGGGCTCAGTCCTAAGCATGTTTAGACTGAGATAAGTTCTACAACTCTTAAATCCCAACAGCCCCCAAGCTGTCTGGGGAAAGCTGGGAGTTGCAAGACTTACCGCTGTCTAAATCTGCATAGGATTGTGCCCTTAGTGGCATGTATACTATTAGTTATTTAGAGATTCTCTACATGAGTGATTTATTGCATGCATATGATTGGCCACTCACAGATGTTTGTGGGTCCTTTACATGATGCCGTCAACCTCCAGGATGTCACCAGCACCTTCCCCGTGTAATCTTGGTTTTATAAAGTTCAGAGATAATGCACCATTTAAAATTATCGCAGGATACCATAAGAAGTGCCATGCTGGATCAGACTGAGGGTCCATCTAGTCCAGCACTCTGTTCACACAGGGACCAACAAAGCAGCAACAGCACCTTCCCACCCATGTTCCCCAGCAACTGGTGCACACAAGCTTACTATGTCAGATACTGTAGGTAGCACATAACCATCAGGGCTAGTAGCCATTAATTGCCTGTTGGCACTGTTTCATTTAACTTTATGGAGCATTGCCAAGAGGGAAAGTTTTTAATGCCAAATCATATGGACGCCATTGGTCACCATCTAAAGGAGCCATGATCAACGTGGAAAGACCCCAGAAGAAGAAGAAATGGTAAAGGTGCATTTTTTTTCTGTAATGTGGAGACGCTCTTAGCAACATACACTTTATAAAAATGCAAACACTGTGGCAAAGGTCTCTCAAGGACTGGAGAGAAGTGCTGGTGGGGTCAGCCAGTATCAGCCATCGTTGCCTTTCAAGCTATTTGCAGTGAGTGGTTGAAAAGTCCAGCTGAAATGGACATGACCATGGCAGACATAGATGTTAGAACACAGCTTGTCACTGATATAAAGCAGAGGTGGAGGAATTTTTTTTCAGAGAAGTGTTAAATCTGAAAGCTCTTCCACCACAGCTGCTATTTTATCCCAGCAGGGCTTTGAGATGAGAGGTAAGCCCCATCAAAAGTGACTGGAGAGGAGATTCTAGTTAGGAGATGTTCAGCACATCCTTCCTACCAGCTACTTCAGTTCATCCCAAGCCCCATATTATAACTTTTTGTAGGGTGAGCATATGGCAAGGAGGACAGGGCTCCTGCATCTTTAACAGTTGTATTGAAAAGGGGATTTAGCAGGTGTTGTTTGTATGCATGCAGCACCTGGTGAAATTCCCTCTTCATCACAATAGGTAAAGCTGCAGGAGCCTTGCCCTCTTTTGTATCTAGTCAAGAGGGCAGGGCTTCTGCAGCTTTGACTGTTGTGATGAAGAGGGAATTTCACCAGGGGCTGCATACATACAAATGACACCTGCTGAAATTCCCTTTTCTGTACGACTGTTAAAGATGCAGGAGCCCTGTCCTCCTTTCCATATGGTCACCCTGACTCTTTGGCCTGAGCCATGTTCTAAGACATGAGCAATAAGTCTATCAGTTGTACTTAGACTCTTAGAATGTAGGCCTATTTAGCTCACTGAACACAATAAAAAACATGGCTTAAATGTTCCAGTTTGGACTGGAGCTTTCAGTATTATGCCATCTTGTCAGGTCAACTTAACTCCACAGCACATTCTTCAATTTCACAGTTTCTGTTATCCAAAAGAAAATAACTGACAACTAGCCTAGAAGGTCAAATATTCCAATATTTAAAGTCGCTAGTCATATTTCAGATGCCTTCTGCCCTACTTTCGTTTACTGATGCACATATTCAAAGGTAATCCAAGTCACACCAGATAACACTGCAGGAGATTAACTGATTTGGCCTTTATAACGCCGTCACTCCTGATGTATAGTTGTCTACTTCTAGCTTCATAAATAACAGACACTGAGTGAGGTTAACTTTTGTTTGGTCTGTGATCCTTCAAAATAACAGAAAACAGCAGCTTCAAGAGACATTTAATTTACAGTGTAGTGTCCACGCTTTAGTTTCATATATAGAGCTGAAATACAGTACTTCCTTTTAAAGTAACCTATGCCGATCATATTCTCACTCATTACGAATCACAGACCTTATAAGAAATTATTTGTAGAGAGCAGTTGACTTTGGAATGCAACATTCACCTGCAATGTTTGATAACACCACTAACATTTAAAGTGTTTAATGCTCTTTCTATTAACATCTATTTCACAGCCAGGCCATTTCCATATTCAAGTACATATTTTGGTTGCAGTAACAAAATAATGAATGGTATTTTTTTTAATGATCCTGAAGATCAAGGGGTGCCCAACAATTAATGTGAGATCCAAGAGAGCTATATAATTTATATTTTCTTTACATCCAAATAACCCAGCGGCTCAGCTCAGGTATCACACACACACACACACACACACACACACGTTTTGATCCAGGTTTATTTAAACAAACTGTGATTATAACAAACCATGTTCCATGTTTGGATTGAACACAAAATTTTAACTTGCTAAAATAGCAATCAAAAAGCTTTAAATTTCCTTCCCAGTTCTGCATGAGAGGGAAAAGGGGAGTTGGGGGGGGGAGTGTGGACACCCTCAACTGATGCCTGCTTGCCCTTATAACACTGAACCATGGTTTAGTGTTACATCTCAACTTGGCTGCAGTCTAGTTCTACACTTGCATCACTGGTTTATTAAATTATCCTTGTTTTACATATTTTCAGCAACACCAGTCCTTTCCTTAAAAGCATATTCTGCTCACTTACAAAACTGAGAAGGTAACTACTCCATGGATGTTGTGCTGTCTGATTCTTAAAACGGATTGCTAAGTTAGGCTGACCATATGAAAAGGAGGACAGGGCTCATATAACTTTAACAGTTGTAGAGAAAAGGGAATTTCAGCTAGTGTCATTTGTATGCAATTAGTCCCTGGTGAAATTCCCTCTTCATCACAACAGTTAAAGTTGCAGGCAGTATACTAGAGTGACCAGATACAAAAGAGGGCAGGACCCCTGCAACTTTAACTGTTGTAATGAAGAGGGAATCTCACTAGGTATGAATTGCATACAAACGATGCCGGCTGAAATTGTCTTTTCTCTACAACTGTTAAAGTTACATGAGTCCTGTCCTCCTTTTCATATGGTCAGCCTATGCTAAGTAACAATGTTATTGACCTATATTATTACGCATCTCCTCCCACTGCTTTATACTATGAGAAAACGACCACAGTACAGCATAATCAGGAAATACTTCAACTTTTATTTGAAGGTAACAGTAAATATAAAATCATATGAGATGAAGAAGGTATCACTGGAACTGAATTAGGGTTCCAATGAATGCACCTTGCAAGTCCTGAAACATGTAGGTTTTGGGATGCAAAGTGTATCAGGCCCCACATCCATTTCCAGGGTGGTCCAGGTTGGGGAAATCTACAAGAAAAATCCAACAGGGCAGATTCCTCATGCATTCATATAAGTGGGAAAAATGGTGGTAATTTGATCTTCAGATGGTAAAGTGTGGCATGCTCCTCAAAAATAGCAAAGAACATTGTTTTGCTCCCACAGCATGCTTGGAACAAAGTACAATTACTAATCTACCTTTGTTACATAACTCAGCAGCCTTCTGTACCTCCACCCACCCACCCCTGCCACACACATACCACTTCACTCTCCCTGAATGCTTTGCCTCACAGGACCCCGTTATGTTGAAGAATCACTGCTGCACCCAGAAGAACCAGAAAACTGCTATTATCACCACACATATTTCTCACTTGATTGGCACCATCCGTAACTGGAGCGCACCAGCTCTGCTCATTAGCCCCTATTGTATTAGGCTGGTGTTTCAACCCACACTATTCTTTTTTTTTTCACTGCAGAGGGAATGGAGAGGGTTCAAGCAGGCATACAAAGTGGGAATGCCACAGATGGAGATCTCACAACATTGCTTCTAGAGTTAGCTTTTGATTCTGAAGCTCCTGGACATGTGATTTTTGCAAGTTAGCATGATAAGGTAAAGTTACCGGGTTCTATTGAACATCTGTTTATACAACAGTCCTTTCCATTCCTCTCTTCACTCCTCCCCTGGACCCCACCACCACACACACAAACCCAAATCTGCTCCAGAGGGTCCTCCACCCCCTGAAAAAGATGGTGGGTTGGGTCTCAGGAGGCTAACGGGAGAGGAGGGATCTTTCCCCTTTCCATTCTGCTGGTGGAAACCTTAAGAAGGGTGAAACCAGTTGCCACCCTCACCCATGGTTATTTCAACATGAATGTAAGGCTACCTATGCCTACATGATCATGCTATGAAAACCATATTAACCCCCATGTTAAATAATGTCTTCATCCTTGGACATCCCTGGCGTGTGCTAACTATATCCTTTGTTTCACAGTTTATACAGGCCTTTGTGACCCCCCTGCTGGGATCACTGCAAGCAGAATTCAAACATGAACAGGCTGGCTTTTTTCATGCCCTTCAGTTCTCATTCTTTTTGTTGGCCAATATGCCTGCTATATAAATAATCATAGGTTAAGAATAGAGCTAAATTCTGCTCCTCTGTCATAGGGAGCTCATTGCAAAATATTCTCAGATCATCTTTCCTAGAGTAGTCTGTAAACAGCACAGAAGCCAGATGTGCCCTAGGAGAGAGACTCATGTAAATAAAGGAGATATTATTTAAGGTACAATTTTCCAAATAAATAATTCACACCCGTTTGTACCTTAGACCTGTGTGAAGAGCTCACAAAAGTAACCTCGAAAATACGCTTCCTGCCCAATCCTATGCATTTACTTATTTAAATTTATGTATTCATTTATTTAAGTCCTATGCATTTGCCTATTTATTTAGAAATAAACCCTACCACGTTCAGTGGAGCTGTCTCCAAAGTAAGTCTACATAAGATGCCAGGTTTAGGCTTTGAGTTCAAATTGTACTTACTTGAAAGATAATTCATTTGATATTAATGGCACTTTATTTCCAAATAATGCTTTTCAAAATGAGGTGTTAGTGGTTCTGAAAATGAGTTCAGAAGATACTTTGTCACTTTCCTAACATGATAAACACTAACCACAATCATAGCTGTTTACCCACTCAAAGGAGAAGCAATTCTCCCCACTTCCAACTGCCTTTCATGGATTTAAGGTCTGTGTGTTCCATGGGAATCATCCATTTTTATTTTGTTCCATTTACACAGCTGTCCTATCATAAAAATCAGCCTCATCTTTACTAAGTCAATATGGGGAAAACTGTTGTTTGGCACACACAAAAGGAAGGCTGAAGGGGCTATACATGTTTGTGAACCTCAGACTTAAAGTGAGACTCCCAAAACTTAGCCAAGACAATTCAACAGGATTTAATTAGTTTTATCCTTGTCCTAGAGACAAGTAGATCAAAATGTGATGTGGGGGAGAGGGAAGAGAGGGGAATCAGAACATGAGGAGCAAAAAGCCCACAGATGTTATTGGGATCCTCAGCATACAGATCACCATACAACTCTGATTGAGAGTGAGTGGATTCCTGCCCTATTCAAGAAACAGAGTGAAATGGGGTATGAATCAGGGGGAATTCATATATCCCTTATAGCAAACCTATACTTCTGTATAGCCACCCCTTACTTCTTTTTTTTTTTTAGAACTACCAGTTAGGGATGGGCAGACCTGTCAAGCTCAATCCCATTACTGTTCTCGTTTTTCCACAGCCAAACTCCTTCCATCATAAGTCCATATAGTTTTTGTTCTCTGCATGTGTTTTTGTGTGCATTTTTGAAATGTACACATTTTTGTATGGATGCACCCATTGACATTGTTCACACATGATGTTAAGCCATGGTGCGGTTTGTTGAAATCTGGCTTGTCATTGTGCCTGAATTCGTCCCTGCAAACAAATCATGGTTTGTTAATGAGCTACAAACCACAAATATAACCCATGGTTTATTGTTGGCTTCTGAAATGTTTAAACCATAGCTGGTCATGAACTGTGCACTGCTATCCACCTTGAAACAGAGGTTCCCAGCAAAAACAATCTCAAAACAAAACTGTTCTGAAGGCTGGCAAAATGGGCTGGAGAGAAACCAGAAGAAGGGAAAGCAAGCTGTGGTTTGTTTGCTCATCTAAAGCATGGCTAAAGCCACATTCATGGCTAAAGCAAAAAACTATAGTTAATATAAACCATGGCTTAGTGTTTTGTGTGAATGCAACAATTGACTAAAATGTGCTTGTGCACATTTTAGAAATGTATGCCTTGTTTCATTGTGCATTTTTTTGTTTGGCAGAATGTATCACAAACTCGGAAATGTATTGACATCCGATCGCAAATTTTGTTCATATCCACGTTAGGTTCTGGGAGATACGGTTCAGATAAAACTGTTTTTAAAAAAACTCAACAGAGGGAATTTCCAATAGAGCCCAGCCATTTTTAAGCCTCCTAATCTTAGAGAACCTTTTCTGTGTCAGTTTGTCTGCCAAGGAACCCCTGCACATTGCAGAGGGTTCCCAGAAGGATTCTAGGCTGCAGAATTTTTGTCTTGCCCTGTGCAGCAGAGCAGACTGAAAATGTGACCTGGAGCATTCCTGCATGAGGCTTTTATTGCACGCTCGTGATTGGACACTCAAAGAAGTTTGTGGGTCCTTTACACAATGACATCAACCTCCAGGACATCTCCTGTGGGCTTTAACCTTTATCTCGCTTTTTTAAAAAATCTGAGATAATGCCATTTTAAAATGTAATTATGTGTATTCTCCATTGTTTGTGGTTCTCAGTTAGCATTCCAACTTCTCTTTCTTCTGACAGGCTCCTCATATTTAATAGCTACATGGCAGGCAAATACAACATGATCCTCTCCACATTAGGAATGGGTCTTTCAATTAAAATTGGCTGACATAGACGGGTAAGAATTTCATGTAGTTCATTTTTATATAAACTTACAAATTCTTATAAGTTCAATGGGACTTACCTCCAGGCGTGTGTGTATAGCAGGGGAGGGCAAATTGTAGCCTTCCAGATGTTTTGGCCTATAACTCCCATCAGTCCTTGTCAACATAGATAATGATAAGGGATGACAGGAGTTATAGGCCAAAACACTTGGAGGGCCACAAGTTGCCCACCCATGGTATATAGGATCACAGCCCAATTTTGATGTCACATCTACCGAATTTCAGCTCAACGTCTTTTGTGGAAGTAGTTTTACAATCTCGAACGGGTAAGGCCCATACACATGCCACAGTATGTGTATGTGTGTGTCTGTCTGTCTGTATTACAAACTGCAAAATACTACTGACTATAAAATGTGAGCTACATCCAATGCTGAAAGTCAAATAGTAAATTGGCTGACAGATATCAAATATTATCAAACATCAGTTCTCAAATATTAAATGCCATCAGATATTTGACAGAGATCCAACATGAAAATGTGCAGACAAAAAACTGCACACATATTTGAGTTCTAAGACGCACAACTGTACACAGCCATCTTCTTATTTTAAAGCTGTTGCACATTACGCTTCTAGTTCCCCCCCCCCTTTTCAAAATTTCTCTCAGCAATGGACTACTGGCTTGTTTGAAAGACAAGGCCTCTTCAATTCTGTGTCTAGCTCATAATTAGGGAAACTTGGAATCCCTGCCTGTGAACACCTGGCTTCGGACGCCTACCTGAATTTTATATTTCCATGTGTTAATCTGTCCTCAGGGTTTTCCTTCAGTTTCACTTCAGGACTCCATGAAATCATCTGCTTCTCCAAGCACTGACGCCTTGGAAATGTTTGCAACACAGAATGTCACCCTCAGCCGCCCCCCATTCTCTTCCTCTCTCCCTCCCCAATTCTTTAATACTCCATATAGTCGAGAAGTCTGGTTTAATCAGAGAACTATATTTTGACTGGGAAAATATTGCAGAAAATCATTTGGCCCTCCCCATCCACATGTTTTAAATCTGCATAATGCCGCCGTGTAACAGCCTTGATCACAAGACTAAAAACTAACAAAATATTCTTGTTTAGGTGAAGCATTACAAGGGAGATTCAAGAATGGTGTGCTGCACCTAGGAGCTGGGGTGAAAAGTTTGGGGTCAGTAGGTGGGGGGGGTGCCATGGCTGTAGGTATTTTGGATTCTGGGGTTCTTGGGTGTGTAATGTCTAATGCACTTTTGGAGCATACCTGAAGGGTGCATGGCACAGAGTCTAACAAGGATACCTTACTTATGGAGTGTGCAGTAGGGTAAGGCTTACTCCTGCTGGATTCTCATGAACTCCAGGATGTATTGCTTTTCCACCATTAACAGAACAGCTCTTTCAGCATTCTTGGGCTTTTCTGCAGCACTCAGTTTATGTCCTGGGCTTTGCATACTTTGTTTTCCATTCCTCATTGAACATTGGCTGAGGAAGCCTGAACTGGAATCCCAGCAAGGAGAGCATTCTCTGCCTATCCTACTGCAAGAGGCTCGTTAAACCTGGACTCCAACTTGTTGCCGTGTTTCAGGTTCACTGCCTTTGGGCTGACTGCACGTTGTCTGTAGGGTGACCATATTTTGGGAACCAAAAAGGAGGAAAACATGGTTGGCCCCCAAGGGGGCATCCTCACCAACATGTCCTCCCCCAGGGGAAGTGTCCAGCACCAAGGGGGTGGTGCCCACCTGCACATACCCTTGGTCATAGGCTGACCATCTGAAAAGGAGGACAGGGCTCATATAACTTTAACAGTTGTAGAGAAAAGGGAATTTCAACCAGTGTCATTTGTATGCAATTAGTTCCTGGTGAAATTCCCTCTTCATCACAACAGTTAAAGTTGCAGGGGCCCTGCCTTCTTTTGTATATGGTCACTCTAGTATAGTGCCTGCACCTTTAACTGTTGTGATGAAGAGGGAATTTCACCAGAAACTAATTGCATACAAATGACACTGGCTGAAATTCCCTTTTCTCTACAACTGTTAAAGTTATATGAGCCCTGTCCTCCTTTTCAGATGGTCAGCCTACTTGGTCACATGTCTTATTTTACAGCACACAATTAAGACAAGTCTGTTCTACATAACATCTTAATGTTAAAATCACTGAAATAACAAGTGAGATATCCAATGTATCTAAAATTAACTTCACTCACTTCTACTGTTGCTGCTTTTGCTGTACTTTTTTGCTATACTCTGTGTGATACAGTCTCCCCTTCCCTCAAATAACTTTTCTGATTGTATCCTCACTCTGCTGCAAGCTGCTGCTTAACAGGGTTTGCTGCCGGCTGGCTGGTTTTTTAATTTTTTTTTTCATTTTAAAGTTCAATTTTATTTTGAAACTTGCTAAAAATCAACAGATGAACAGATCTTTTTGAAACTTGGCATGACTAAGGCCCTCCTTAAGATCTATAATGATGCCAAGTTTCATCTCCTTATCTTTAAAAATGATGGGGGTTTTAAAAAAAAAAATTTAAACCCCAAATATTTTTTTAAAATCCTAAAAATCGATGGATGAATGGATCTGATTCAAACTTAGCATGGCTAAAGCCCTACATAGGAGCAATTAAGGTGCTATGTTTCATCACTTTATCTTTAAAAATGATGTTTCTTTAAAAAAAAAAAATTTTAAAGCCTCAAACTTTTAAAAATTCCTAAAAATCAACGGGTGAACAGATCTACTTCAAATTTGACATGGCTAAAGCCCTACCTAAGGGGCTATCATGGTGCCAAGTTTCATCTGTTTATCTTTAAAAATGATGGATCTGTAAGCATTTTTGTTAATTTCCATTGACTGTAAAGTAGAGCTGCCCTTCGGGTGGGGGAGGATAGGGAAAATCTGGATTTTTCTTCAAGTTTCATAATTTCACCCCCTTCCCAAATTTGTTACCAAAAATCCTAACATGTCCTGGTTTTTCCTGACATATGTTCTCACAGTGTTCCATATGCTGGGCCTTACTGCAAGATTCTTACCTATTGCCCCTTTGGTTTGACTTCACCATTCACCGTGACCAAGCCTTGCTCCTAACATATGAGAAGCAGCCAATTTTAGATGATTATTATTAGACCAATCCAATGATTAAAACACTGGATTGATCTAGTAATCCAATCCAATTTGTAGATCTTCTGGCTTTTAAGTAACCTAATCCATTTAATTGATTAAACCAAAATAAATCTGCTTATCGATTGCATGTTTACCGCATGGCGGGTTTTTTGGAGGGGGGAGGGGGATATCTTCCAAATTACTAACAAAAATTGCTACTTATTGTTAGAAAAAAAGGCCAACGTAAAAACACTTGAATTCCCTATAAGAATGATACAAAAGAACCTGACGAAGTAAACTGAGGTGCCCTTAACTAGGGCTGTGCACAGACCCCCCCGATCCGATCCGGATCCCGATCTGTCAGGTCCAGATTAGGCCCGATCTGACCTGGATCTGGATCCGATCAGAATCCATGCACAACACTCCCTCCCGCTCTCCCCACTCTTCCCCTCCCTCCCTCCCTCCTCCCACTCTCCCTGCTTACCTGCTGCCTCCTCCATGTCATCCTGCCGTCGTCCTCTCTCCTCACTGTGTGCTGCCACGTCAGCTGGATATGCCCACTGGGGGCAGACACGTTGGTGGGGACACCCCCTTGGGGGTTGACCATGTTGTCCTCCTTTTTGGTTTCCAAAATATGGTCACCTTAGGGGGCAGGATCAGAGCAAAACTGTGAAGACATTTTCTTTTTCTTCCTTTTTGAGTGCTACAGAGCACCCCCATTCTTCCTCACTGCTCCGACTACTTCCTCCAGCAGCAGGTGCCCTGAGAGACATGGAAGTTATGGGGGAGGGGATGAGGAGAAAAACCTGGCAGCAGAGGAAAGGATAACTGTGGAGGTAAGGAGAAGGCCACATGGGAGAAGCGGTGCAGAGAGGAGCAGAAAGCAACAGCAGCCAAAGTAAGTGCTCCTTCAATATGAATCACTTACCACCACACAACTGAAGTTGGGAATTCTGTGGCATTTGTGCAGTGGGAGGAGGGGATTCATGGGGCCTGTTCAGACAACACGCTAAGGCCACTAACCCCTTTGCAGCAATGGTTAGTGGCCATGTTGAAATCATGGTTATGTAGCTACCAGGGTTAGGAATAGTCCACACAACACAAAAAATCATGGTTCACATGACACACGCTAAGCCATAATGTTTAGCTCAAAATGATTAACCACCGTGGCTTAGCATGTCATCTGAACAGGGTCATGGAAGCCACAGGAAAGGCCTTCAAGGGCCACATATGTCTTGCAGGCTGTATATTGTCCACCTCTATGCTAAATCCTCAGATTGCCTTGAAAGTCCGTGGGAGCTTTTCAAGTGGTGTGCATTTTGAAGGGGACCATATGAGCAATCTTCTAAGGGGGAAAAAAATCTCAGAATGCTATTGGATGCCAAAATTATAGCTGGGAACTACAATCAAATCTGTACTGGAAATCCCCTACTAGAGTCCAGGAAGCATGTGTGATTCTTAAAAAACAAACAAACATTATGGTTTTGCACACATCTATCAGAACAAAGTAAGTGCAGACCTACCCACTCGTTTGTTATTGTTTTCCAAGACAATAATGAAGGGGCAGTCTACAGAACATGCCCCAAGGCAAACAGACTTCTTGATTGCCCTATGACATTATTGTATCAATATTGCCAGAGTAAGACCAAATTTACACTTTCAGAATACAAAAGAAAAGAAAAGCAGTATACCCCACCAGTTTTTATTTATTTATTATATTATTATTGCATTTATAGCCCCCCTTTTTTCCTCCAAGGAACCCAAAGCAGCGTACATAATCCTCCCCCTCCATTTTATCCTCACAAAAACACCCCTATGAGATAGGTTGGGCTGAGAATCTGTGACTGGCCCAAAGTCACCCAGTGGGTTTCCATGGCTGAGTGGGGACTAAAATCCTGATCTCCTGATTCTCAGTCCAACACTTTAGCCGCTACACCACACTATCACTGTACTAACTATTGGCAGCCCCTAAAGCAATTATGTGTAGGGCAGCAGACTGGATAGAACCTGCCTTTTAATATGCACTGTAATTGGAGAAAGCCTGAAGCTCAGCGCAGTCCCCAAAACTACAAAATGGGGAATACAAGAACAGGGAAGCCATGATGCTGAAATGGCAGCACCTCTTCGCTATTGCTCTCAGCATACAGTGATGCAAATATATATTCTGAAAATTAACACAGCCAGAGAGGAAACATCCCACAGGGTGCATCAATACCCAGCAAACGATAATGGGACGCTTGTTCCAGCAGCTGTGTCCTGCCCTCTGAACATTAGCACCTGTCGGTGGAAGCAATCAATGCTGGTCAATGGGCAGCTCCCCTTACAGTTCAATTCACACAATGATCATTAGCTGGAACCAACACAGTGGCACCCCGTGCTGCCAAATGGTGTCTTTTTCTTTTTTGAATGCAGGCAAACAATGTCTTTCCCGAATAGCTGGCATCACTCTTTGCAATCTCTCTAGTTTATCTTCTGCTCTGCCTTTTCTGTGGTGTGCAAAGGAGAGAGATGTAATCGAAGGTAAAAATTAAGTTTATTCAGCGTAATTTTGTTAGGTGTTCCGCTGCTGGGTTTCAGATCAATCTTGATTGGCATCCACTGGTTATATTCAACCAAGGCGAGAAATCATGTCCCTTGGTCAATTTTCTGTGTCTGTCTACTTTTCACTTACTAAAACCAAACAAACAAACCAACAATCATTTATATGACCTTAATTTGCAACAATATCTGTGGGTGGAAAAAAAGGCAAAAGTGATGAATGAAAGGGCTGTTTGGAAAGTGAACGTTTTGACCCCCTCACCCCATGTATGGAGATTTTTTGCAGCATTAGACCTAGTTTGCAGCATTAGACCTAGATTTCTGACCTTGTTTTGGGGTTCAAATACCCTGATGGATGATCTAAGATGGGAAATAAATACAGGGGTGTGTCCCTGTTGTTTCTACCGACATCCGGGAACTTTAAATGCTATCAGCCATGACATTCGCCTGGCTCAGATGATTGTTTTTATTATTGGGTTAAGTTGGTTAGTCAAACATTTTACTTTGGTTAAATTGGTTAGTCAAAACTCCCCCAAATTAGTAATTCTAACTGCTGATGAAACAACAAGGTCATAGCTAATGTTGCAACCCATTCATAAAAGGTAAATTAATTAATGCACATGACAGATGGGGAGTCCTATGTGTGAGTAACATAACATAAGCATGCCATCAAAAGGTGTTGATAGGGCAGATGATTTGGAACAATCTATTGAAACATTCTACAAAAGTTTAATAAGTATTTATAAAAATATATATTTGTAAATGCAGGTTGCTTACCTGTAACCGTAGTTCTTCGAGTGGTCATCTGTGCATTCACACATATGGGCTCTGCGCCTGCGTGGAGCCTGTCTCGGAAACTTCTATAGCTAAGGCAAACGTTTTTGGCGGGAACCCCTCCCCCACTGTCTACTGACTCTGGGTTCCCGCCTTTCTCCTCAGTTCCAAGAGACCGACTTGCTGGCCCCATAACTAGGAGAGAAACCACTCGGTATCGACAGTACATTTACATCGACACCAAAGCGGGGACAGTGGGTGGGTTGTATGAATGCACAGATGACCACTCGAAGAACTACGGTTACAGGTAAGCAACCTGCATTTCTTCTTTGTGGTCTCTGTGCATCACACATATGGGCGATTAACAAGCTAAATTCCTGGTGGAGGGTAGGTGTAGATCAATGTTCCCTCACAAGACAAAGAAATTGCTTGCCCCAAATTGCAGTTTGTCCTGGTACAAACAATCAAGTGGTAGCATGTAATGAAATTAAAGGACTTATACCAAATAGCTGCCTTACATAACCAAATAGCTGCCTTATACCAAATAGCTGCCTTACATAAGATCGACAATCCCCTGCTAAAGATATGGACTTCAATGCACTGCACATCGACTTAGCTGTTACTGGACCAATGAGTTGCAAGCCCTTCAACTCGTAGGGCAGTTTAATAGCATGTACAATCCACTCCGCGAGTCATTGCGACTCTTGCATCTTATAAAATCTGTCAGTTCTAGCCCTGTGTGGAAGCCCAGGTAGGGTGCATCAATACTGAGGCAGATAATTCACTCGATCTGCGTAGTGTTGATATAGCCAGCAGAAAACAACTTTCTAAGAAAATTAATGTGATATCTGAAGGTGCCATTGGTTTAACTGGTTTCAATGTCAGAGATTGTGGCATGACAGAGAAACTCCATGCCAGAATGAAACTCCTAATTAGAGGAGCCAGATTCATAATGTCCAGAGGAACCCCCTAACAACGGGGTTGGTGCAAAAACAGGTAAAGCAGTCAAATACCCGCATATTGACAACTATTTTAGCCCTATAGTGTATAGGGGGTAAGTGTAAGGACATCGTTAAGGAGGCTGAATGGGGCTTGGGGCCCGAAAGATCCATGTATTTAGAAAATAATCCCATTGTGCAGTATATGACTTCTTTGTTGCCAGGCTACAGGCTGGATGAAAAAATGGAATCGACCTCACGTCGAAAGTAGTTACGGTATTGGGATACCCTATGCCATGGGTCTGAGCATATGCAGGGGTGTAAACTATGGGGGGAGGGGGGGCAATGCCCCCACCGGGATTTCCTAAAGGGGGCAATGCCCAACCAAGTAACATCAGTAAGCTCACAGCCTGACTGACAGATTCCTCAGTCAGTCTCCAGTTGTCTCTATTCTTATGTGTTTAGAGGCAGTCTAAATTACATCCAAGCACATCCTGCTTCCTCATCAGCTGCCCAGCAGATCTCCTTGCAAGACAAAAGCCACTCTCCTGTTGTGTCAGGGTCAGGCTTCCCCAGATTCATTTTCTTCTGGTGTCTTACTCAGGTGTTGTAAGACAAAAGATTGCCCATTTAGGAATTACAGTCTGGGTACATCTTGACGAGAGTTTTGCCCCAGGCCATGGTGCATCCGGAGTGGCAGCAGGTCATCTATATGATGCAGCTGGCATCCCGAAGCCATCCAGGAGCAAATCCCTGAAACTCCGGTTTTAAAAGGTCGGGTACTTACAACTTTTTTATCGTCGGAGCTGCAGCGGAGCTGATGGTAACCCGATTGGTCGCCATTGGCTGATATCTTCAGAAGTAGAGTGAGCCACACCTGTCTCGGCCACCAAGGGGTGAATATGATGGAGACTGTGTGGACTACACAATATTATCATACCACAGTACTCATGGAATGAGAGGAAAAATTAGGGCTGCAAAGACATTCCCAGTTGAACAGAAAAGTGTTTGTATGAGGACTTGAGATGGGGGAGGAAGTGGGAAAGTGTATGCCCCGTAGCAAATAGTCTGTGCAAGTACACCGATGTAGGGTTGTTAGATGCAGGGTGAGTCTGGATTCTGTGTTCACTACGAGGCCCAAAGAGCTCAATAAATTGAGTAGTCACCTTGCCTTCGATAGCATTTCCTTCTAGGATGCCACCAGAAGCCAGTTGTCTAAATATGGGTAGATTTCTACCCTTTGAAGGCAAATGAATGGAAGGACCAGTGCCATACATTTTGTAAATATTCTGGGGCACAGCTTTATGTGTCATCAGAAATTTGTGGTTCTGATGTACGTATGGAGCCGTCTCAAATCCAGAACAGGTTGAAGAGATCTGTAGAGGAGTGGACCAAATATTAAATCAGAGAGTGATATAGGTCTTCCAAAGGATGCTCCACTCTGTACAGCTACCCCATCCACAGGCGATGCAGAAGAGAGTAATGTTGAGTCCGACTGAGAGCTCTCTAAGGATTGGGGGAATCAGGTTTAGTTCTAAGATTAAACCCATCTTCTCCAAGCTGAACTTTTTGACACCCCACAGAGTAGGGCTGGAAAGGAAAAGAGCTAGGTGGACGTACTGACGCATTCACAATGGTATCATGAGGCAATGGTCACAGGTCACAATGACAGTGTCACAATGACAGTGATCTCGGTAGAGCTAGAGGGAGTTGCAAGAAAACTTCCTCCAGTGGCAATCGTGTACCATGGCGCTCAGTACCAAGGATCTCAGCACCATGGCGCTCGGTACCATGGAGCTCGGTACCGAAGGAGGCAGTTGAGTCTCACCCTGTGATGTCGACTGAGGGGCTCTCATCCATAGAATCGCTCCAAGCGATCAGTCCCCAGAAGTCCTATATAACCTGGCCTTCTTAGATATCCCTTTCACTGTAGAGACAGCTAGGGAGCGTCCAAACATTGGACGATCGGAATGACTCATGGTCAGAGTCAGGGTCCGAGGACGCAGAGGGGCTCTCCTCCGTAGAATCGCTCCATGCAATCAGCCCCAGAAGGCTCCTGCCTTCTTAGATATCCCTCTTACTGTAGATACAGCCTGGGGAGCGTCCAAATGTTGGAAAATCAGAATGACCCTTAATCAGAGTCAGGGTCCCAGGACACAGAGGGGCTCTCCTCCGTAGAATCGCTCCATGCAATCAGCCCCAGGAGGCTCCTGCCTTCTTAGATATCCCTCTTGCTGTAGATACAGTCTGGGGAGCGTCCTAATGTTGGAAGATCAGAATGACCCTTGGTCAAAGTCAGGGTCCGAGGACACAGAGGGGCTCTCCTCCGTAGAATCGCTCCATGTGATCAGCCCCAGAAGGCTCCAGCCTTCTTAGATATCCCTCTTGCTGTAAATACAGCTAGGGAGCGAACAAATGTTGGAAGAACGGAGAAGGCATGAAGCAGCCATGTCTCCAGTAGATTGAGGAGCCTGTGCCATAAGTGTAACGATTGTCTGGAAGAAACCATGGCTTCTAGAGCTTTTATCCACAGACCTGGCGCCAACACGGTTATCTTTTCAGCGCCAGGTCAAACTTTTCTCCCAGGCATTTCAACAGCTTAAGTTGAAGTTTTAACTGATTTTGTAGCCAGGTTTAACAGTTTAAAATGTTTTAAATGTCAGCTGTCTTATGTTTATGGTTCTAAATTTTGTAAACCACCCAGAGAGCTTCGGCTATGGGGTGGTGTATAAATGTAATTAATAATAATAATAATAATAATAATAATAATAATACATACAGAAGCAACAGGTTTTGATGACCTGAGCCTCTCCCAAAACAAATTAAACAGAGAAAAGTCTGTCTGCTGGGGAAGCTTGCTGACGCACTTAACACATTTTGAAAAGGGCCTTAACGGCTGTGCAATCCCCCTCAACATGATCCAAGAACGCTGGAGAATAAAATATCTAAGAATATAATAACAATAAATTATATTGTTTTAAATGTACGTGTGTACGTTGTATGTTTTTAATTGTTTTAATCGTATGTAAACCGCCCAGAGAGCTTTGGCTATGGGGCGGTATACTAATGTAATAAATTAATTAATTAATTAAGACTAAAATTGAACTAAAAACAAAGTAAAATAACTTAAAACCTTAGCACTCTAAAGCTTTCTCCTCAAGAGAAACACAGAAGTTCCCAACAAGACATCCTTTCAGCAAGGTGGTCGAAAAAGAACTGAGGAGAAAGGCAGGAACACGGAATCAGTAGACAGTGGGGGAGGAGTTCCCGCCAAAAACGTTTGCCTTAGCTATAGAAGTTTCCGAGACAGCCTCCACACAGGCGCAGAGCCCATATGTGTGATGCACAGAGACCACAAAGAAGAACATGGAGGTATGCCACTGAATGCATTTTGTACCCTTAAAATTAAAGGAAAAGGCAGATCTTGTTGGAGGAAAATTTTATGAAGAGTCTAGTTGTGAATAAAAGAATCAACAAATAATATTTGTTTCTGAATTGCTTGCATGGCATTACTTTATTATATTATAAGTGAAAAACACAACACACTATAACATGATGGACGTTGCAAACTATATCTAGTGTAAAACCTTTCTATCTGGTAGAGCTGACCCAAACTAGAACATTTCAACCCAAACAGAAGAGAGACAAACATGGCTAATGTTTTGACCATTTAGTCCTGGCAGCTAAGTGCACACATAGGGTACTCCAAATTCTAGAAAGGCAACATACACCTAATCCATACCAAGCAGGATATTGCACTATGAAAGTGGTATATAAAAGGCAGGAGCCACACTACTGCTTTATAGCGATACTGAAGTGCACTGACAACTGTTGGGCTCCTTTGACACATACCATACACCACTTTCATACCGCTTTCATAGTGCTATATCCTGCCTGGTGTGGATTAGGCCATAGATGAGATCAGAGCTTTTCCAGAAATGAACTTCTGTTAAGATACTATAACAAAGTGCCAATTCAATAGCTAACTGTTAATGCCTTCGCGAGAAGAGAGAGAGAGAGGAAAGAGGAAAGAGGGGTGGAGAGTGAGTTGGTGGCACAGTTGTGTAGTGGGCCTTCAGCTTCTGAGAAGAAGGAAGAATGCACTCACTGTAGGACTTAGGAAAGACCAAACAAGAGCCTTGAAGTGAAAAGATAGAAACCCTTATGACCAATTGTTCCTTACTATTCTGTCTGAAAACCAGAAAAAGACAAGGTTCAAAGGTACAGGAGAGATACCCAGCTAGAAAATTATGAAAGGGGAAGAGACAGAGAGTTGTATACAACTCATGGAGAAAAGAGGACAGACTAAGGGCCAAACTAAATGTTATTCTAATCACACATAGTGGGGCTATGTGTAGTGCCTGTCTCTAGAGTAAAGTGGGAGGGGCATGGAATGAAGTGAGGGGAGAGCAAAATATAGATTGAAGAAGGATAGTTGAGCTAGAGAAGAGAGGAGGGAGAAAAGGAGGTAGAAGGAGAGTGAGTCAAAAGAGAAAAGGGAATCACACATAGTGGAGCTATGTATGATAGGTTTCTTTACTCCAGGGAAACTGTGTATACCCCCAATTCAGATCAGGACCACTGCACTCCAGGAGGGATTTAAACATTGAAAATTGAACCCAATCCCTTAAGGATAAAGTAAATAAAAAATATGAATAAAGTTTTAATAATTCTACATGGTATATACCATATTGAATACCACTAAAATTCATACTCCAAATCACACCAACTATCCCCATGTGAAAATTGCAATGTATACGTTTTGGAAACATATTCCTAAAACAAAAGAAAGATTAAAGATAAAACTTTTGGTCCCTGGCAGGCAGAGAGGTAGGTCCACCAGTGGAGGTCCTCCCTGCACAATGGTTGTCCAACTGATGGTACTTTCCTGGCAGTAAGGGCAAGTGTAAGCTTTATTTATTATTTTATTTTATTCCATTTATATTAGGGTGCCCATCCGCCCGGATTTGTCCGGACATGCCCGGAAAATGACGGGCAAATCCAAATCCGGGGGGGAAACCCATTTTGGGGGGCCAAATCCGGAAATTTAGCCCCCCCCCCAAAGCTTGTTTCGGGTACTTACGGTTTTGGTCTTCCGAGGCCTGCCGAAGCCATTTCTGGGTTCCTAGAGGGCCGTCGCTATGGCGATGGCCCTCTAGGAATCTGGAGATGGCTTCAGCAGGCCTCTGCAGGCCCATTTCAAGCACTTCCAGTTTCGGCCTTGTGAGGCCTTCCAAAGCCATTTCCGGGTTCCTAGAGAGCCGTCGCTGTGGCGATGGCCCTCTAGGAATCCGGAGATGGCTTCAGCAGGCCTCTGCAGGCCCGTTTTTAGGACTTCCGGTTTCGGCCTTCCGAAGCTATTTCCGGGTTCCTAGAGGGGCTAGGAAATGGCTTCGGCAGGCCTCGGCAGGCCCATTTGGGGCACCTCCGAGGCCTGCCCCTGGTGGGTCATCCACACTTACCCAAACTCAGTCTGCAAATCCCTTCCGGCTCCCGCTCGACGATCCTGGGCCTCTTCTTGGACGGTGCAGGCAGAGGACAAAAAGCAGGCAGAGCAGCAGGTAGGACAGTTTTATCCTGGGAGTTACAAGGTTCTGAGAATTTTTCCAAAACTGCCCTCCACCTCCTCTCCCAGGTCTCATCCTGTACTTTTCTAATCCCCTTCTCTGCAACCCTTTGCTGCTGCTAAGAATATTTTCAAGGTGAATGTGAAAATCCCCATAATTTGCCCAGAGAAATGGGGGAGGGGGAGGGGGAGGGGGAGGGAAGCAAGCATAGGAGCAGCCTTGAGAGAGGTATGTTTGTGTGAGTGTATTTATGTGATGGGTGCATGGGGTGCATGTTCATTTGTCTATGAATGAATGTGTGTGCGTGTGTTTTGGGGTGGGTGATCCTGAGAGAGTTTACTTGTTTGCAGTGTGTGAGTGTATTTATCTGATGGGTGCATGTTCATTTGTCTATGAATGGATGTGTGCGTGTGTGTTTTGTGGTGGGTGATTCTGAGAGAGTTTGGTGTTTGTGAGCATGTTGAGAGTGTATGAGGAGCTATAGTTTTGTATGTGAGAGTTGGAATGATATGGAGTTGATATTCCTATTTACGGGAAATAAATTTGAATGAATTTTCTAAGAATTCATTTAGAGATGGTTTGAGCAAATTGGTTTAGCTGTCTGGAAAAAAGGTGTTGTGCTAGAACAGAAAATGGCTTCAAAGCAGTACCTTTATCTGGTTACCTCACCCGTTTGCTTTTTTTATTGTTTTGTTGGAGGAGAACATTGAAATATATTGATGTATGAATTGACTTATTAGCAATATTTATTTACTGCTTCTTATTTGACTAAATCATGAAACAGTTTAAAAAAAGAATATAAAAATGTGCAATGGTATCATATTAGAAGTTCATTTGAACATGGCTGTGTGAAAGGCAAAGTAAATGGATGCAATTTCAATGGGCTTTTTAAACATCATGAATACATAATTTATTATCCAACTCTATTGGAGGATGATTGTTACTGGCCATGGTGTTTTTACTTCATCTATGTGATATTTGCTGGTGCTAGCATTTGTTTTATCCTTTTAGTAACTGTACAAAAACAGACGATTCTTTAAATACAGTATCCTCCTCCAAGCTGGTTCTCTCCAGATGTGTTGGATAAAACTCCCAACGCCCAGTCAGCATGACCAGATAGGAGTCACAGTCAAAGACATTTGGAGAGGATTGGGTTGGGGAAGGCTGAAATACATAGAGTTCTACGTTTTTTAAAAAAAAGTCATATTCCTCCTCAGTTTATTAATCTTCACAAGATCATATCTAGCTGAGCTGGAGTCTAGATCCACATTGTATATTGTATCTTCTATATATTTTTTCAATTAATTCTCAAAACCCACGTCAGACTGTTAATGAATTTTCCATTTAATTCACTAATCTTTTGGATCTAACTATTAGCTCTTGCGCCAATGTGCATGGTGGGTGGGGTGGGTAGAGAAGGGTTTTTCACTTCTCCTGTAATTGCTAGTTATTTTATATCGTCCACCTGAAGTTTCTGAAGTCTGAAAGCCCAAAGTAAAATTGTTAAAAGTCCTAAAGACATTTCCATCAAAGTCCATTGGAGTTCTACTGATGAAAATTCTGACCAGCAAAATATCTCAACCTGTGCCAATATGAGCAAGATTTCCTGGGTCTCTCTTTTCCTCTTCCTTTTCTGCAACGTTTTTGTCATTAGGTATTGCTATGTCAATGAGGTAGTTGTGTTTTTCTTTTATATGTATGACTGTTGTGTCTGATCGCTTGCAAAGTATTGTCTTGTCCCAGAATTGTTCTGTCCCAGCATAGCATGGCTTGGCTTGACTTGTCTGAGTGTGTCTGGATCTCCTAGGCTCTGAAAGCATCTTTCTGGAAAGCACCTGCTGGTTGCATGATCGAGGAGGCCAGGTTCTGTGAGTGCATAGTTGTCAGCCAGTGTCATTTATATGCAATTAGTTCCTGGTGAAATTCCCTCTTCAACACAACAATTAAAGTTGCAGGGGCCCTGCCTTCTTTTGTATATGGTCACTCTAGTATAGTGCCTGCACCTTTAACTGCTGTGATGAAGAGGGAATTTCACCAGGAACTAATTGCATACAAATGACACTGGCTGAAATTCGCTTTGCTCTACAACTGTTAAAGTTACAGGAGCCCTGACCTGGATTTTATCTGGTCAGCCTAAAAAACTGGCACTAACACAAAGGGGGAGAGGAAGGAAGCTTCTCCCGTTCTGCCCTGGCTGGCTCAAAACCAGCAGGGCTTAGGAAATGGTGGTTCTTCTACCACTGATTTCACCTCCTCTGCCCCCGTAGGATTGTTCTGCCCTTTTGCTGATATTTCAAACTATGCTCATTACATCATATTTATGTAAGCTACGTTTCAGATTCAAAGCACAGGCAGTATAAGGTCATATTCAAAACAGCTTTTAATATTCACTTTTAGCAGGGTATGTTTTTTGCTCTATCTCTCATCCTGCATATGCAGCACTTTCTCCTTAAGTGCTTTAATGAGACTTTCTGGGTTGAAATTAGTAACGCAAAAAAGAAAAAAGAAAGAAAAGAAAAACCCACTCCTATTATGACAACCAAGCAAAAAAATACAAAAATTAAAAGAGAAATTAAACATATGAAAAAGCACTTGGTGAAAAAGCTGTGCTTCTTTCTCCAACTCAGCTTTTTTTTGGGGGGGGGGGATTAATAAATGGTGACCCATTTATCTTTTAAACAGTAGCAGTGGCAGCAAACTGAGTGGAGCTAATTAACAAACAGGTCTGTAAATATTTCCTTTTATATGAACAACTGAAGAGCTACACTTTATCATAGCAAGGGGAAATTTCTATTCACACATCTCAACATTAGACCTTCTTGGCATGCCATGGATCATGCCAAAAGCCCATCTCATCCAGCATTCTGTTTTCAACGGTGGCCAATCAGATACCTCCGCAAAGGGCAGAAGCAGGACATGAAGACAACAGCGCATGAGTAAGGACCAAATTAGACCTGCATGAATCCATATAATGTCGTCTTCTCCACCAAGCCAGTTCCCGCCATATGTATTGGGCTGCAAGTGCAAAGTGGTGGGCAACATACGTAGCAAAGAAATCTACATAAATTGTGGCACGTCATCACACATCCATGAAAGACTCAGAAAATGAGGGCATAAGTCACAAACGTATGCTAGAAGAATGATGTGGTTTGTGGTAAAGCTTGGCTGTTCGAACAAAAGAAAAAATCCTTCTCAAGGATTTGTCTGGGGATTCATTTATTTTTTGATAAGAATTTGCCAAACTTGGCAAAGTTTTTTAAAAATTTGAATGTTGGATAAAGTAAAATTGACAGACTTGCCCAACCCTAGGCTTATCCATCAATATAGTCCCGTTAGAAAGAATCAGTTTACCCTGTTGTAAGAGAACCGCATTTGGCCTTACAACAGATGATTTTTTAAAAAAAAGGTTTCTCAAATACATGCAGCCATGTGGGTGTGGTTTAAATAAGCTAATATTTGCACATGGAAATCATTTATGGTTATAGAGGACAGGCTTTTGTGGCCGGAAGAATGATTGATTATTCATTTGCAGCTGGAGATAAAATGGAACTACAGCTGTAGCAGTAGCAACCTTTTGCTGTTGTGCCAGAACAACAATAAACAACAGCTCGAGTCATTAGTTGTTTCTAAAACCTTATGTTCTAGAGGAATCTTTATTTCTCGTGTTAACAACTCTGAGCTTTAAAGAACAAAAAAAGATGCCTTTAAAGATTGCTCGTATTTCTTTTAAAGTAATCACATCGCTTTAAACAGCAAGGATACTGTGGACAATATTGAAAAGTAGGGATAGCAAACATCTTTATTCTTGGGGTGGGCTGGGGGCAGAATCATGCCATAGTTCAGATAACAATCCAGAGTCTGGAAGTGTATTTCGCCATGCACACACCATGGGTGGTCTGATTTCATAATACATAATCCATCCCAATTAGCAGTAAGAGCTTTACAGTTATGGAATACATGTGCTTGGACAGCTGGAGATGTCACCAACAAAACGCAAAGAGGCTACATCATCTATTACCCTTTGAAACCGTTTTCTTTCCTCCTTACTAGTGAAACTTTTCAACAAACATTTTACCCTACCTTAAATGACATTTGGTAAGGTCACTGGGGCCCAGAAACATGGCCCAGGGGCTGTCTTTGGTCATCATTGCCTGAAGAAGGTACACTTTCTTCATTAAATCATCTCTTAACTTTTTTCCAGCTTCTGTACTATACATACATAGATGAATAGCAATGAATACATATGAAATGCATACATATATATATATATATATATATATGAAAATACAACTTAAGATTTAACAAAAGCTGATCAGATATCCTAATTAGTATTCACACAAAGGTGGTGTCTCTACATCAGCCATTCAAATATTGGAAGTATTGTAAGGTCCTCAGTCCATTGCATTATAGGAGGTGAGTGTTTTTCCTTCCAATGTTGTAGCATTAGTCTTTTGGCTGTCAAAAGGGTTCCAAGAATCCATTTACACTGACCATTCATTAATTTCCAAGAAGCAGGTGGATAATTTAAAAGAGCAAGTTCATCAGCAAATAATAAAGATTGTTACAATACTAAATGTATCTTCTTAATAGCCTCTTCTCAAAAGGAAGCTACTACTGGGCATTGGCAAAACATATATTTAAAAGAAGCATAAGCTGTGCTGCACTGCCAGCAAATAGCCGAATTAGTCAAGCCCTTATTAAAGAGAGGTTGTAGTGTTCAATAGACATGAAACAAACGTTTTTGCTGAATCAAATGCAGCCTAAGATCCACAGACACAAGAGGTACAGAGACCCCAAAGCAGCCATCCATTGACTAGGCAAAACGGGACAATCTAGTTTCCTATTCCATTCTTTCTTAAAATCCTATATCGTATTTATTCACCTATAACAAGTATTTACAAATATGGATTGTGGGTCACTTTGCCTGACAAACATCAATAAGTGCTTCCAATACTAATGGAGACTCTGAAACTGTAAAAGCGACCGGGCCAAACCTGGATTCTAACAAATGCTGCAATTGGAAGTATTGCTGTTCAGCCATAGCTGGCAAGTCATATTTGGTAAGCAGGATAAAAAAAATGACAAGAACTCATCATCAGCTCCCACCAGTTGATCCAAAGGGGGGGGGGGGGGACCAGCTGAATTTCTCCATGTCCACCACAAACATATTTCTATTTTTAGATCTGGATTGCCCCACAGAGTCAAGTTAGCATGAGAAAATGGAATAAAGTGTAATTGACATGACAGTATGTGTCACACATCTCTAACAGTAGAAGCTGTGGGAAGAACCCTGACTGTTCTTGTATGACTAGAACCTAACGCTAGAGAAGAACCAGACAAGAAGATTCCAAAACTGCCCAAGGTGGAGGATCTGATGTAAATGGGAAAGGCCAAACTTCCATACAAGTCAAATAAGCCTGATGATATAAAGCAAGATCTGAAAGACCCAATACACCTTCTTTAATTGGAAGCTGTGTCTCTTAAATTATGCACCAAAGATTTTTAGTATTACAAAAAAATACATTGGACAGAATGAAGCAGCCTTATTAAGGACATACAAAAAACTCTACTGGATTTTATTTTGTTTCTTTTATGGATAAAATAATGGGCACCCGGCTTGTTCCCTAAAATTGAGACACCCAAAGTGGCAAACAAAAACAAAAAAACCCAATAAAATAAATTAAAAATACAATCTAGCAGTAAAATATAGAATCACATCAAATATCAAAGGAGCAGTTAAAAATAATTCTCAATGAAAGTCATCAATAATTTTGGGACCCAAGATCTGATCAAAGGTTTACCAATTCAACAACCTGCCTTCCATGGTAACAATAGACTTTTCCCTGGGAAGCCCATGAGTAAGTTTGGAAGTCAATAGCCACTGTTGCTCCCCAGCAACTGATATTCAGGGCATGCTGACTCCAAACCGCAGATTCCATATAGCCACCTACAACAGTTCTCAAGTGACTCCTCTCAGCATTAATCCCATACCACTATGTACTGTCCAAAAGTATGGAGTTGAAAATTATGAAATTGACACAAGTCACATCCCGAAACAGGGAGAACAGTTTTGCCCAAGCACGTGTCCATGATCGTAATTTGTGGTTTCAAAGTAGCCCACTGACATAAATCCTCTGCAACCCTTTGAAAACTGAGGGATATGTGTTTGTGGTGTTGCATTTTAAACAATTACTTATAAGTCAACTACTGGCATGCTTTTCCTTTGTTGGGCCAAACTTTAAACAGGTAAAACCCATAACATTCCTGATATTTTTGTTCAGGAGTAAAGTAATTACCAAGATCAATAATTCTGGGCAACTAAAAGTGCTCAGAAAAATGAGATTAGACTGTTGCTCTGCTTGTTTTGGCACTCTGACAATGACGCAAGTGACCATTCTTTTGCTAAAGGAACCTAAGCTTTAGAACTCTGGAAAAGAACTCTTTCCTTTTTGTGTAGAATGTTATATTCTTCATCTTAATTACCTGAACAGGCCATAATACTGGGCTTAATGACCCATCCATTGTTCCCATCAAGAATATTTCTTCCTTTCTTTTAGATGTAGCCAAATGACAAAAGCACATTCAGCGTTGCTCTGGTATAGTGAGCAACTTGCGTTTTGAGAAGAACTTGCCAAAATTCACCACTTTCTTATAAATGGGATGGAAACAACTTGATTTTATATATATATATATATATATATATATATATGAATGTGGGAGAAAGCATAACCAATAGATTTGTCCATCCTTAGTGAGCAAAACCCATAGAGACAAATGACTCACATTTAATTATGGAAATACTATAATGATGCCTCTTCAGTGCATTGCAATTATTTTAAATGGTTTACGTTATTAATTATAACCCTATGTAAAATGGACACAACTCCCACAATGGTTTGGATCACTGAATCTCAGAAGGGCTCCAAGTCCCTGCTAAATTTGTTATATGTATTTTTTTAAAATCCCCTTTTTATACATACTAGCAATATTCAAAGATATACTTAAATATCTGGTAGACCAAAATGATTTAGACTCTTTAAAATACACCCTGTTCTTATTAGTTTACACTGAATGAAATCTTATCTGAGCAACAGAAAAAATCTCCAAAAGATGCTACTTCTAGCGTTTAATGTATATTAAGCTCCTACAGAACACTAAGCGCTATCATTCAGATTAATAGCAAAGTTTGGGAGTGTGTGCTGATTGTTATGTAATCTTGTGATTCCTCCAAATGCTGAGAGCCTATTCTCTTGTGTGAAGGTGGTGTTATTTTGAAGAGAAAAGGATCTCAGTATTTGGAGGAACCCCAAGATTTACAGGAATATAGAAAAAAATCTGGGGTCAACCTTGAATGAAGAAGTCCCCCCCCCACACCCAACAGCTTAAAACAGACTGATATGTGTGTGGTGCATGCTTGATTCATCCAAGTCAATGGGCCTCTTCAGACAACATGCTAAGCCATGGTTAGGCCACTAACCCTTTTGCAGTAAATGGTTAGTGAGCATGTTTAAACCATGGTTATGTAGCTACCATGGTTAGGAATGGTTCACATGACATGCTAAGTCTTGGTTCACACAGCACGCTAAGTCATAATGTTTAGCTCAAAATGGTTAACCACTGTGGCTTAGCATGTCATCTGAACAGGGTCATTTGCTATTAAATTCCATTGGGACCAGGGTTCACATGGCAGATTTCCAAAAGTCATTGCAGTGGGAAGTAGGGGGGGATGAATAAATGAAGGGAAGGGAAATGGAGGGGGCTGGAGCAGAGGCAGTTTAAAGAAAAAGCAGAAGGTAGAAGGCAGAGGAGGGTTAATGACAGCAAAAACCAAAACAAGAAATGGTAGGAGGGAAGAAGTGAATGAACAAACACAAAACAACTTCATCAGGAAACTAATGCAGGACCCCAATGCAAATTGGACAAAGTGAACGTCTATTTGCTCTTGCTGTCTTGGACACTACTTCTTTTCACAGTTGGACATGGTATAAAATCAAAGCCCCCAAACTCTTTTGCCACTGGAGTGCAAGTTGTCATACACATGGTTTGGCCAAATTTCTTTTCCATCATGTATGACACAATCCTATGTATGTTTAGACAGGAAAAAGCCCTACACCTCCCAACATGGCTGACTGGGGGTTTTCCAGGTTTTTTCCATCTAAACATGCATAAGGTTGTGCCCTTAATTGGCTTTGATGAGCAAAATGCTCTCTTAAAAAATGTTGAAACAGAGCTATTTTTCTAACTTTCCGATTCAGTGTTACAGGTCACTGTAGAACTAGCAAGCATCACTATAAAGATGGAAGAAGGTATGTTTACAACACAAAGGAATGTGCTGTAAATTATGATCCTTATAAATAAACAACCTTTCAAAAAAGGATCTGCATTGGCAGCAGATTTGCCAGGACCAAAGCAATATGCAAATGTTATATAATTAGGGTCCTGTGGGACATATTTTGAGAAAGTAAACAGTAGCATTTGGAATTACAGTAACTCTACGGACTGATTCGAGACCCATTTAAACCAACAGAACTATAATCACCAGTTTCAATGTGGATCAAGGCTGATGGATTCCCACACGATGACTACATATTTTTTAAAGAAATGATCATGATAGGAAAGCCTATTTAATGGTGAAGAGCAGCCTTCTTATTATCCCTGGCCACTCTGGCTGGGCCTGATGGGAATTGCAGTCCAGAATAGCAGGATGGCACCAAGCTGGGGGAAGCTATCTAAGATGCAATGTCATTTGCACAAGGCTACAAATTGCTCCTAGTGTGTAGCAACTCAAACCATTGTCTTCATAACACTCTACAAACATGCATGGCATTTTTATAACAGCAATTATGTATGAATATTTGCTTGGTTGTCCAGCTGGACCACATATGGAAACATGTAGCCCTATAGTTGTTGTTGGACTGCAATTTCCATCATTCCTCACCACTGGTTATGCTGGCTGGGACTGATGGGAGTTGCAGTCCAATAACACGCATTCTCTGCCACTAAGCTAGATTTAGATAAGACAAGTTTCTGCTCTGACGTCTCCGCTCATCCATCAAAATGTTTCCCAACATACCTGGCCAAGAAGACCAAAAAACTAGTGACGTGTGGATAATATGATCATGCGTTTGTAAATAAGCTGTTGCTAGGCCTGTTGCAAAAATCCCTTCCTTTTTTCTACCCCATTTGCAAGCAATTGGGGGGGGGGGTCACTAATGGGGGGAGGATTGGTGCAAGAGTTTTGGGGAAGGGCTTATTGTCAGCAGGAGCTCCTTCCCCCCAGAAGCCCCCAGTGCACAATGCTGCCATGTCCTAACATTGCACAGAGGAGGTTTCCAGGGGAAAGTGGCATTCACCGGGTGCTGCCTGTCAAGAAGCACACTGTTGCTGCTGCATCCATCCAAAAGGATGAAAGGAGAATGAGTAAATGTTTCCCTTATATATATTTTCTTATTGTTTTAGTAAAATTAAGCTTACAGGGCAATACTATGGCTAGATCTACACTACCGCTTTATAGCAGTATTGAAGTGCACTGATAATTGTTAGGACACAATCCACATTCCATGTACCACTTTCATAGTGTTGTTTCCTGGTTTTATTCCACATTCAAAATGATTTGAACAAGGTATAGCTCTGGCCTCTATATCCACTAGATTTAGCAGTGTACCCAATCCCATCATAATAGTATTTTTACTATTATCTCTCTAATTTCCTTATGTGGCATTCTTTTGCCACATACACACCCTCCCAAATTCAGCCAAAAGTTCTTACTGGAAAACTTTGGTTCTGTACTGGCTACATCACGCCATGCAACATCTTTGCAGCATGAGGAAAACTCAAAGTTGGACAAACTCCCTGTAATAATGAAGCACTTAGATTTAGCCAATAAGATAGAATCATATTATATCTGTGAATGTTTACTTACTTGGCTTTCAGACTGCACAATATGTTTTACATTCATTTGGTCCTTTCCAAATGGTGGGTCATTGGAGGACAGAGACAATGAGATACAGAGACTTGGTTCACGTGATCATGGCTGCCCATCATGGCTTGTTTAAGCCATGGTGAACTGCAGTGTATGCCATCATGTGCAAGTTAATTTTTCAATATTCAAGATGCAACTTGTCATATCATTTCAACCTGGGTGGTGGGGTTTGTTCGAGGGTTAGAATAGGCCATGAGTTATGCATTTAATCTTTACACAACTTCTGCTGCCTGGATTCAGAAGACACAACAAGTTGTGGCTGCAGCTTGAATATTCAAAGTGGTCACCCACACATGCCAGCACACGCCGCAGCCAACCATGGCTTAAATAAGCCACAGTTGTGATTTGATCGTGCGAACTGACCCAGTACCTGTGATTAGGTCGATGTCACACTGCAACAACTTGCTTGTGGGACACTGATGGCAAACAAACTTTGAACTATTTTTCATCAATATCAGATCTTTGGCAGGTTTGTTTGTTTTTTACACATTATATAAAGTCAGTCCAACAAGTGTTCTTTCAATACGTTGCTGTTTTTTTTCAATTTCATCATGAAAAATCTGAGGGCAAGCCCTTGCACTGTGCCTCCCAAAACCATGCTCACTGTATATGTTTACCCCTACTAAAACCTGAAATATCTTTGAGTCACAATCTACTCCACAAATAACAATTGTGAATCCTATACATGTCTACTCAAAACTTAAGTACCATTGATTTCTATGGGACTTACTCCCAGGTAAGTGGGTACAGGATTGTTGACTAGGTCTTTCTTCCAACTATGGAAGAAAATCTTACATGTTTATTACTATTTTTTAATCGTTACTATATTTGTAAAACTCTAAATAAGTGGGTAGTGCTCTGCAGAGCATGAAAAAAGAACAAAACATAGCTTAATGTTATAGTCTTTCCATCATATTACTTCCTTGTTCTATCTCCAGGATGTTTCCTGAAAGTGTTCAAGTCATTGTGCATATGCTGAAAAGAATGCTTGCTTTTATGAAAAAAAAAGCATTTACAGTAGAGTTATATATTACATCAAATTGAAGCTGGCATTCTTACATCCACAGATCCTGTAACTCTAAAGCAGCCTTCTCCAAGCTTGTTTACTACATATGTTTTGGACTACAGTTCCCAGAATTCCTGCCCATTGGCCATGCTGTCCAGGGCTGATGAGAAGTCCAAGACATCTGGAGGGCACCAGTCTTAGGGAAGGCTGATCTAAAGGAATTTGAACTCCATTACAATGAAGTAAAAGGAAACCCTTTGCCTAATTTAGTGTGTTGCATATACAGAAAAGTATCAGGACAGTCTAGCTGCTTATTAAGACAAATCCACATAAGCATGCAATCTAGAGGCAAGGAAAACTTTGTATCATGCAAGTACCAAATTCGGCTTGAGGTTCATATGGAGAACACATCTGGGAATAGTCTGATAACAAATTTCTGGATAGTACATGCCTGCAACTATCTCTGGTGAAAGAGTCTCTGGTGAAATGGCTCTGGATTTTGATGCAATGTTACACTTTTAATGCAATTACTCTGGATGCAAAACTGGACTTCAGCAGTCCAGTGGCTGACTACTATGACAGCTTCTATCAGTGTAGAGAAATGTACCCCCAGATACCTTTCTTGGTGCCCACCAAGGTGCCCTACCCCCTCCTACTTTTTTTCAAAATTAACACATTTTCTTTTGGGATGCTGAAGGAATTTTCAACAAAGCCAAATGATTTCAAATTTTAATTAATCTAACCTGCAGATTCTGCAGCAGACCAGATTCCCCCCTTCCCCATCACGTGGATTCCGAAGACCATTTTTCCAACCTTTGGGAATTTTGCACAAATTTTGCAATAGAAAAATTCGCACAAAATCTAGACCAAAAATTCACTTTCCCCCCCATAGGCAAAAGCGTGAAATGTACATTTCTGCACATGTGAATTTGCGCAAATTTGCATTCATGCAAATAAGAATTTGCAGAAAATGGGCAACTTAAAAAAATGATTCCATCTATGGGTGGATGACAGAATGAAAAGCACCTGACAGTCCGCAAAATACAGGTGGATTTCACACATTTCATACATCCCTAATTGTCTTAACAGCAGCTGGGATTGCTATTAAATAGGTTTCTGTTGGTGCTGAAAACTGTGTGTTCAAAGGAGTTCTTTAATGTGTTAGGATGTAGAACCCACCTCTGCCTTATACTCATTCTTTGGGGCAGGTTATTTGTCCTTTGCCATGACTCCCATGGCAACCACTTTGTGCTGATCTCTAGGGCAGTTTCCAAATTACCCAAAGTGCCATCAGCCCAAAAGGGTCTCCTGGTGTAGAGTAATAAATTATCTGTTCTTAATATCACTTGCTCTGACAACACATCTTCCAAATGATTCTAGATTCTCATCTCAGAGCCCAGTCACTATTAAAATATTATTGTCAAAATGCATTTGATTTACACATAAGCCATTGTGTAAATCAAATTTACACATAAGCCATTTACACTACAACAACTCATTGCAAAGTCTAGACATGGGAATGTATGTATCTGTTATATGGGCCATTATAATGGGGCCAGTTGTTATGCCATTGCAGCTGAATCACAGAATTGCTATCATGCAACCAGGAACATTTTCTGTGTTGTTATTGTTTAAATCTCTAATCCTTCTGACTAACTGGGGGGGGGGGGATCCTTTTTGCTTCAAATGCCTGTTCCATTTCTATGAAACAGATCGTTATGAGTTCTCCACATGCTTCACTAAAGTACATATAATAAGCTATAGTTACACATACATTTATACAAACCTTGTACCATAATTAATACATATATTTCCTTTTTTTTTGCATCCTGGTCTTTTCCCTCCATCTAGTTTGGGCTTCCTCTTGACTTTCTAACTTCTCCCTTTCCAATGGCCATTTTTGGCATCACCTTTAACTCCTTGGTCTTCCTTCTGCCAAGCCAGCCAGGGTCTGCTTTAAACTCAGCCATTGCCAGTCTAACCTAAACACTGTTAATGTATTTTCTTGACATATCCATGAACACATGTATGCACATAAATTATTACATCTATTGCTGTTACACTGTTACATGTGTAGACAGTATGAGCACAGATATTGGATAACTGCATCTTAGGATTCAAAGTGACATGTAAACTCTCAGGATAAGACAGTCCAATCCATTGACTGTGCAGATTCATGAAGTTAAAAAAGAATTTTAATTCCTCAAGCATCCCTATTTAGTATGGTATTTCAAATTCCTAAGTGTACCTCCTCACTAACATTAGGCATATGGGACTCCTTCACAAAACAGACTTAACTTTATGTGTCTAGCTGCTATGTCTCTCCCCTGCCCCATTTTTACTCTACAGTAAGTGCAGAAGCCTCAATCTGGACTAGGATTCTAGTGGGGAGGGTAGGTGGGCTTTTAAGAACCCGTTCAGGGTCCCCACACCTGCTCTGGAGTAAAACTGCAAAGAGAGCATCACTGCTAAACACACATTTAAAGTCATGTCTGTTTGGGCCTTAGGAAAGAATGGGGGTGTGGAGTAATCATCACCTTTTTTAAAAGTAATGGGATCTCAAAATCACAAGCATTGTGGAAAAGAAGCTTCAATATGATGTATCAATTTCAATACAAATAATAATATGAATGCCAAAAGCTTAATTTGCTATTAAAATCACAATCACTGTTGCTGTTCTTTCCTGTAAGAATTTTGCAGCCGAACCCTTATTTAATATTTTTCACCTGGAAAGTCCAGGTGATCTTACTCCTGAAAGTGCAGTGATCTGACTGGGATTGTACTTCTGTTTAAAACAGGTGTTCCTGTTCAAAACCGCTTGTCATTGATCATGGTCTCTGCTTCTAAGGCCATCACACATTCCCTAAAAAAAAAACTCCAAGTTAGAACTTCAAAATAACTCCTTACAAAATCACTCACTCCTTCCCTAGTAAATGGCACCAGATCTTTACTATTTCTCAGCTTTGTATTTCTTCTCTCCGTTCCTTTCCATTCCTCCTCCTTCCCCCCCTCCCGCCCCGCCCCCGAACATGCCTTCAAATCGCACATTTCCATCTAGCAGACATTTTGGAGAGGCTAGTAAATATCAAGCAAATGGTTTTAAAATTATGTGTCCTTCTAATTATGGGGTGTGCATGGCTCTCCAGCTCAACTGCCATGTGCACATCCATATGCTAACATTTTGCAAAAAGCAAGCATGATTAAGGATTGAAGCTGCTACTGAATGTTCCACTCTTCTGTCGCATGCAACATCTTTAGATCAAGTCCTAAACGTTTGTTAAATCATTTAAAAAAAACAACACTGTGCTGCATGTCTGATGGTTTAGTGACAGACAGTTGCCTAGTAAGAAACTTCAAATATAAAAACTTTTACAGCCATCTGACGAAGGGAAAAAGGGTATGATCCTTGTCTCTGTGCTGGAACAATATGACAAGAGGGAACATACTGCATTCAAGCCCTACACTATGCCAGATTTCTTCATTTTCTCTAGAAATGGACAGAGCTGAAAGGAAAACTAGGGCTGGCGTAACGTAAAAGTGCTCCGAACTTTGTAGGGGTTCCAGTGAAAGATGCAAGCAAAAATAATCCAATCACATGAAGCAAAAGTTTTGCAGGCAACACTGATTAGAAGCATAACAAAGATGCATCAATACTGGTGGCCCATGCCAAGAGAAGTTTATTTTTACCATTAAAAATGTAAGCCATTTAATGCTAGATGGAAACATCCAGGATTCCCTGGTCACCCAATTAGGAAGCCGTGGGATTTGAAACATTTTTAAATTACAGATCTATAATTTAACTTTACAATTATATTCCATTTCTCCACTCCAAGTTCAATACATGCAGGAGTCCCAACTATGTGCTAAGCGTCCTCCCAACCTGTAAGGGCTTCACTGTGTGCTTCAATGGTAGAGGACAAGTCTTACTTTAAAGAGAGCTGAATGTGGTAGAGTATAGACATGGTCTTCTCTAATATTAGGGAGCATGAGCAGAAGAATGCTATTGTATTCATGTTCTGCTTAACGGCTTCCCATTGGCATCTTGTTGGCCACTGTGTGAAAAGAACATAAAGGCCTTCAGTCTGATTCAGTAGGGCTTTTCTCATGTTCTTGTATTCTAGGACAAAGTGAGAGATTGAGGGGTGGAGGAACTGAGGAGAGGGAGGAGAATAAGAGGGAGGGAGGAAGACAAGTGGATAGGGTGCCCTAGAAGGCATTGTTTACTTGGACTTTTAAAAGGGTTTTGACATGGGACAGAATCCATTGGTGTGCTTGTGCCCCTGCCGATCCTTTTCAACCCCTTCTTCCATAAGTGGTGGGTCTCGTTGATTGCATTCTACCAGTAGCATGCACCATTTATGCAAAGGAGATTTTGTGCTACCTAGGGGAAGCCCCAAATGAACAGAAATGCTCATTTCTGGAAGGAGGCGGATTAGTGAGCTCACTTATACAAGCTCGACGAGTGTTTCCATTTGGTTCAGGTGGACCCAGAAGCACTTAAATCACCACTGCACAAGCGGTGAGGCTGCTTGTGCAATGCAATTGGTAAAGCAGAAGAGAATCAGCTAGAGCGGATGCACCCCACTGGATTCTGCCCAAAATCCCTCACCAAAGACTCCTGACATTGCACACAGTTAAACTATGGCATTTGCTACCATGATGTAGTGATGGCCTCCAACCTGGACAAGTTTAAAAGGGGATTAGAGGATGTCTTTCATGGAGGATGTCTGTGGCCACTAGTCACGGTGATTCAGCAGGCCTCTTCCACTCTTATGTTATATTATGTAGCTGCATTATTGTCCAGAGGAGGGTGACCAGGACGTTGAGGAATGTGGAAACCCTGTGAGCACGGTTGAAAGAGCTGGAGATGTTTAGCCTGGAGAAGAGAAGACAATTAAGGGGAGACATGATAGCAGTCTTCAATATCTGTATTGCTGTCACACAGAAGATGAGGCAGACTTGTTCTTTGTTGCTCCAGAAGGCAAGATTAGAACCAGTGCTGCTCCAGAAGGCAAGATTAGAACCAGTGCATGCAAATTTCAGGGGAGTCAATTTTGGGTGACCACTTGAAGAAACTAATAGTAAGAGCTGTTGTGAAATACGTTGCTTCGGGAGGTGGTATAGACTCCTTTACTAGAGGCATTAAGCAGAGCCTCAACAAATTGCCTCCTGTCAGGGATGCTGTATCATTACATCCTGCAATGCAGATTCTAAACTGAGCAGGGCTTGGACTAGATTCTGTCCAAGGTCCTTCTCAACTCTACAATTCCATGGAAAACAAAATGATTTTAAAATGTTCAGGGATTAAAAAAAAAAAATCAAAATGAGTCCCATGTTGAAGGTCAGAGAAAAATCTAAATCCCAACCAAGTTCTAAAACTCTTGAAGACAACTGCACTTGGTTAGCATCTCTGGGTTCTATTTTGGATTGCTGAAGCACTACAAAACCTACTTGAGGAGGACGATAATGGGATAAGCAGACAAACCATGGTCAGCGATGCTACCCCTTTCACGTTTACGTCCATCCTGAATGTTTTGCATTCTTCCCAAATCACCTGAGGAAAATGCGTCTGTAGAATCTTTGTTTATGAGAGTGAGTATTTGTTTATTTGGGGGACATAGGAATGGTATTTCTATTAAAGGCATTGTTCCATAGAACAATAGCTTAATCTTACTCTATTGTTTTAAACCTACGGATCTGTTATTGAATGATTATTTACTGCAAATGAACAGAGTGATTCAATAATGAAATAAGCTATCAGATGAGCTATCATATCAAATAACTAAATAAGCTACTCAGTGGGGGGGAAATGCAGTAGTGATAGTAATTACAGGTTCTGTGTTTTCTGCCTTCACTGCAGTTTTATTTCAGTTTGAGAAGAGCAACCTTCCTTTGGAATACAAGAACAATGATTTCCAAGTATTGCTGTAGAATTATAATGCCCACAAGGATCCTGAGCTACGCCTCAAGTAAACATAGAAAGTAGAGGGCACAGAGAAATCTTGGCTGGCTGAGTGAGCAGGGAGAACTATTGGGTGGGTTTCTCTGCCCTTAGAAACAGAGAAACCAGAAACTGGAGCCAGGGGTGTACAGTTTTTGTTAAATGCATTCCATCTGTGTTTCACAGATTGTTTCAGGCATCTTTTGTTCTATCATCCATTCATTGACAGAATTGGATTTTATTTTTATTTTTTATTATTTTTTAAGGGATGTGCATGAATTTCGTTCCTGTTTGCAAATTTGCTTTTTGCACAGTTTCTGGATTGCACTTTTACACAATTTCCAGAGCCTCTGTAAATTGTGCACTTCCTCCCCTCTATGCAAGAGTAAAGGCGCAAATGCTTTCATCAAGGGGGCCTTTAAGGCCACCTTTGGCACAGTGGGGAGGATATGCACACTTTCCCCCATTACCTCAATGGCGATCTCCATTGCCACAGGAAGGGGAAAGTGAACAAGTTTGCGGTGCATGCAGGCAGCTGCTGAGTGCTTGCTAGGGCTTCCCGAGCACTCGGGGGCATTCGCACTTGCAGGAGAAGTGCCCAATTGGGTCTGGGGGGCAAATGTGTGGGGACCACCTGGCTACTGGACCCAGTCGGGCACTCATGACAGAAGTTGGTTCACTGTGGAATCTGCTGGTCATATTCATAGACATCCATTTGAGCCTTCCTCCAATATTCCTAACTGGAGCCTAGGGCAAATTTGATCCTACCATTAGGTGGAGTGCAGCAGCTTCATCACAGCAGGCCATGAGAGGCAAGGGTGGACAGTGCGGTGTGTACCACCCATCCTGAGCTGTATCTCCTAAACTAATCTCCTGCCCTCAGGTGCAGCAGAAAAGGTTATGCCATCACCAGTGTTGAAGTAAGATTCAACAGCCGGTGCAGTCAGGTTTTATATATAGAATTGGGGGCACCATCTTGTCCATCACTTCAGGCAGTAAAATGTCTTCAACCAACCCGAAGGAAGCAAACAAATAATATAGCCCAATATTTCATTTATAGCTTCTGGATATACAATTTAAACGTGTCACTTTTGGAAAATATTAAAATGCATAGCTGCTATTCTTCACTCTCTCTAAATCTATTACGAAGTCCTTGAACCCAACTCCTCCAAACGTTCCCAAGAAGCATACAGTTCTTGAACAGGTGCATTGTAACTCTACTAGCAGCTTACATTAAAAAAGGAAGTGATGCAAGCAAGGAGGAGCTTGTGCATCATATTGTTATGAGTTTGGCATAAGCCTGAATGAACTTTCAAGGTCCCTTACAGTTCGGTGACTCTGATCACAAAGAGATTCATGATACCTTCCACCATTGTAATTGTTGACTCTAATATTTCTGTAAGTAGAGCTATTCATATGGATGTCCTGAGACAATACCACTTATGACCTGACAAAAGGCCTTGAGTAGCTTGTATCATTCTGTTTATGTATTTCAGTGGGAGCTGGGATGAGCCAAGTAGGCATGGGTGATGGGCAGAAATAACTCATCTTTCTCTCCTCCTCCCACCCCAGACTAGGGGAGGTGATGAATGAGCTCTGTGTGTATAGCAGGAAGTTCATCTGTGCTGAATCTGATGGAGACTTGCTCTCTGAAGGAAATCCAATGGTGCTATGGGTTCCCTAGAAATCTGATCAGGAACACGAATCTGTTGAGAGTGCAAAGTCTGTGGGCCCATCTTATGTTCAACTTGTATATATATATATGCAAATAAATCTTGTAGTACAGAAACATCAAAGTCTCCATTGATCGTCTAAGGAAACTGAACCCTGGAAAAGCACTGGAACCCATAAGACTCAGAAACAGGGGGCATGCATGTAATAATATTATATAATGAAACTCTGGAGAAGGGAGGAGATCACTAACTCTTCATAATGCCATAGAACTCTAATTTCCTATGGAAATAGGAACCAAAAATAAAAAGCATTGAAGGACATCCTGCTTCGCAGCCTCCCAGTCCATTCCTGATCTTGATGATTTAAACCTTTAAACCCTTTAGTATTTTGGGAAGGGGTTACCTGAGAAACTTCCTTCTCCCATATATACGCCTCCAATATTTAAGATTCTATTCAGAATCCCTACTCAGAATCCCTATTCAGAATCCCTACTCTTCACTAGAGCCTAAGCCCCTAAATCTCTAGAGAAAAGAGGGCCTTTTCAGTAGTAGCATCTGTTATGAAACAGCCTCCTCAGGGAATTTTGCCTGGCACCCTTGTGATCTCCAGGTAATGTTTTTGTACCCTCAGGCCTCTTAAATGATTCATGTGGTCTGGGCCTCTCAGTTCTAAAATCCGTGATTTAATTCTGTGGTTGCTGCAATTTTTGTTTATTTATTTATTACATTTTTATAATGCCCGATAGCCGAAGCTCCAGGCAGTGCACAAAAACCATAAAAATGGTATACAATAAATTAAACGTTAAAAGGTAAAAGTACCATGTAAAATCAGATAAATTATAGTCCAGAGAAAGCCTGTGTAAAGAGGTACGTTTTTAGGAGGCGTTTAAAAGCTATTACATTTTCCGCCTCTCGAACCACACGAGGGAGGGTTTTCCAGAGCATGGGTGCCGCTACAGAGAAGACCCACCACCGAGGTTCCTTGTGGCAACATTCCATCCGTTTTGGAATGTTGTTGCTGTTGTCGTTGAATTTTTGCTGTTTTGGGGGTTATGGTCTTACCTTTTATTTTGTATTTAACTTGCTTTTATCTTTGTTTAGTGTAAGCCCCCAGAAAACTTTATGTTATGGGGAAACATACAAATGTCGTAAATAAACAACCAATGTTTGCCATGGGGACAGAACAAAACACATGCCTTCCATTTTCAACAGCACGTTTCTGGCAATATGTAATTCCATCCTGATTCCAGGTCTTCACAATGTTCAACTACATATGGACAGGTGAAGGATAACAAACCTGGGCCAGAGCTACACCAAGCAAGATATAACACTTTGAAAGTGGTTTGAAAATGGTACATGGAATGTGTCCTGGGCCCCTGCAGTTGTCAGTGCACTTCAATACCATTATAAACCAGTAGTGTAGATCCTGCCCAGGTTTTCTACCAGCTCTATTTCAAATCCAGCCACCTATCCTAATGCACACACTGAGCTTGCTGATTGCAGCATGCCCCAGAAATACTGTTTTTATAGCAAGGCTGCCCTGCTTCCCTTCTCTTTGGTAACCTTAGTGCTGTTGTTTTAATAACCTTCTTCTCTTGTCAAGCACTGATGCACAGACTCTTTCAAAATTAAATTACTCTTCTCTGAATCACCTAATTAAATTATCTCTCTGCTAATTCCCCTTACCCTACAGTTCTACTTTCCTATTTCACCTTTGTCACTTACTTTCTAATGATACTTCCTATCAATTTCCCAGAAGATGCATTCTCCCATTTAGGGCAAAGTGCGGTAACCTTGTATGAGCACAAGACAGGACTTGGATCAGTTCCCAAGTGAGCTGTAAGGGTTTGCCATTCAAAACTAGGCAGTATTTTCCTGTATATATATTTTTCCCTTGTTATTCAGTTAAGTACAAGAGTGAGATATTTTTGTAAATAGGTATGCCTCCCCACTAGAGGACTACCTCCTGTTGCCAAATCATTAACCTGCCTAGTAGCTTCTACCAAATGAGTCCATTCAAAGTTAGTTAGATAAGAAATCAGAAATATGTGAAACTGTCAATGTGGCACTGAAGCCTCAAAATTCAGGTGAGTGTCTAAGACTGGGTTGGGCCGACACAATAACCCACGATGAATTAAATAACACACTGTGCATACCACATTAGGCATGACAGAGATGTTCAGTATATCCACATCATAATTCATAGGACCCCCCAGTACTTTCCAGGAAGTCATTACTCAAGGTCCAGGACTAAAACTTAGGAATACAAAGATGTTTATAACATGAGTGGTCAAATAAACTTTCTAGATCTAATTGAATAAACTTAAAAGACAGAAAGAAAAGAAAGAAAAGAAAGAAAACTCAATATGGTAATTGATCCCATGTTAGTAAATATGAAGAAAGGAAGGGAACTTTCTTCATACCCTGGATAATAAAAATGAATTATTATTTACTGAAATGGGGATGAGCTCAAAAAAGGAATGAACTCAGTGTTTCCACAATGCTCAAGTTTTCATGGTCATATCATTCCCTTCATTAGTCTGTGAAATTGTCAAATGAATAAGGGAGGCCTTTTTCAAAATCACAACCTCACAGGGATGGAATTTCAGAGTAAGATGGGAAGGTTTACCCATACACACACCTTCCGGAGCATCAGGGTCCCAATCTAAATTGGGGCCATGCATGCTTACACAAAGGTAAATAAAACTATCAGCCAAACATTTAGTTTGGCTCTGACTCAATTCTTTGCCTCTGAATAGTCAAATATAAATAACTGTCACAAAATATTCACTTAACTGCTTTGGAAATAGTAGACCACCTAATCACAAGAAATTCACTGAGCTAGGTCTGGAGAACACTAGAGACAATTTATTCTAGAGAATGCAGAATTTATTCCAGAGAATCCAGAATTTCTCCCTACCTGTTCCAATCTTATTTTCCCCCAGGTTTCGGCCCAAGGTATTTTTTTGGTTTTTGGTTTTAATGCTGGTTCCTTCCCCCCCCCCCCCCAATTCCTTTGAGGTGTGAGCTGAAATAGCACAATTGTCTCACCGGACATGTGGCTTGCAATGGGATTAGTGATGGTGAGTAACTCTGCCATCTTCTTTTACTTGGCCACCCTTCCACCAAAACTGGTCTAAAATTACCTCTCTCTGATCTGGATTTGAAATGGCAACAGCTTTAAGAGGGAAAAGAATGGCAATGGCAATAGAGTTCCCAGTTTTGTCTTGAAACCGTAGCTGGAATTGCTGAAGAGAAAAGTGTGTCAGTCTCAGAGATGGTTAAATTAACACATGCATCATGCACACTTTTGATGGGTGAGGGAACCAAACTTCTATTCCTTCCCTACAGAATGCTGGTGTGGCAGAGGGAGACAGGCAGATAATTTTTCACCCAGCAGTAGCAACTAGTAGGAATTCTAGTTAAAGGGGACTGGCTTTTGTCTCTCCAGAGTAGCAGCCATAGTGGTGGCGGGTGTTCTTTACAAGGAAAGAAGTGGGCAACTGAAGTTTCTTCAGCAGCAGCTACAAATGGAAGATCCAATGCTCAGTGGTAGTAGGGATGTCCGGATTTTGTGAAATCCGTCCTGTATGTGTTCCATGGATTGTGTGGTGTCGTTCGTTTCAGCATCCATTCACAGACAGACTCGGGTTTTTTTTTCTGGTATGCGGAAAAACACGCAAATCATTCTGCAAGAGGATTCAAAACAATTTACATAATTTATGCTAGTGCATAACATTTAGAGCATTGTCCCCCCCAACCCCATTCCATTCAACATTTCCCCAGATATATTTTCCAGAATGGCATATGTTTCAACAGAAACTTGAGTATTTTCCTACAAATAAATTCACATACATTTCAGGAAAGTAAAAAAAAAAAAAAAATCCAAAAGGCCACAGAGTATGCATTGCCCAGAGAGGCTGATCCACAGTGGATTCCAGAAGTTGGATTCTTAGACATCAGAACTTATTTTAGTCCATCTTTGATTTCCCCAGTATCCCTAAGTGATGAAGCACATATGTGTCATGCAAAAGGACCTATGTTCAATCCCTGGCATCTTATGTGGAGCTGGAAAAATGTTCGATCTGAACCATTGATAGTCAGTAGACCACACTGAGCTAAAGAGCCACTGTTAGTCAACAGGCCATATTGAGCTAGATGGATGTATGGTTCCTGTGGTTTCTAAGTGTTCTCATTGAGTGGGGGAGAGGGACAGATAAAGTTTCCCTGATATAGTTTTCCTTGCTGAGGAAGGCAGTTCACTGTGTGAGGGAACTAATATTGCACAATCAGCAGTGAATCAGACAAGTGCTTGTATAGTATTGGCAAAAAAATAACCAATGTTGTTGCATTTTCTTTCTTTTTTCTTTTTCTTCTTTTGGTCATCTGAAAGCACTCTGTCAAATGGCTGCTGAAAACTGTTAAGTGTCACCAAACAGAGCTGGAATGCCTTCAAAGAACTTAAGAGGCTGGAAACTAGACTCTTGATGTCTGAAGAACCTCAAACAAAATATTATTCCTCGAAGAAGTATACAAAAACATTATTTCCATTTTCTTCTTCTCCCTCCCCTCCTCAGCACAGCAGCTTTCATAAACTACCAAGAACAGGTGTAAATTTGGGTTAAATTGAGAATACGGTTTTGTAAAATCAAGCCCTTCTCATTTCTATTTTTTCCCCTTTTTTGGTACTGTGTCCATTCAGTACAATTTGGAAGGATCATCAGAATGTGAAAGGGCAGATCAAACAGCACTGAAAATCCCAGCTGTACTGGCCCCAATTCAGAGTGAACATTAAATGGAATGCTCACTGATAATTTATTCCATTTGAGACACACAGATATTCCCCTTGCTGTATGCTATTCTTATTGTTTCCCTTTGTGACACAAAAAAATTAAATATGTCTTTAATTATATATATATATATATATATATATATATATAGTTTCAGAGGACAGATATTTAGAATGTTGTACACATTTACTTACATGTGATGTATTGTTCCATATTTCTCTTTAAATTTAAGTTTCATTTTCCTTAGCAATTTCCACAACCACTAGGAAGAACAGGCTTCAGGAAGGTAAATTATCTTCAATAATTTCAGGCCCTTTCATTTTGCAGGTGGAGGGCAGCTGGGACGAGATAGGAAAGAAAACAACATCTAAACAAGAGGTTTGGCTTTGTACTCTGGCATCTGCCTCTTGGTGGTGCTCCAGCTGTAACCTGATGTTACAAAATGGAGGGCATGCTGAAGAAGCTTATTTTAAGAAGCTGATGGTGATCAGCAGTTGCACCTTAAAGGTAACCAAGGAAATGTCTAGCAGAATATCGAGAGCAATGCTGAATCCTAATGCCTGAAGCTCAGAGATATGTATGAAATTATTTGCCTCCCAGTCAAATGCGACACCATTCAATTGATATAATAACATATGTAGAAGGTATCTTCCTGTTTCATATATCGTTCCTTGTGATTTGTTTGGCTTTTTTCTTTCTTTCTATTAACAATGAAATATTTTACGAATGGCCAACAGAGATACAAAATACTTGGTGCATAAACTCAATATGTAGCTGCATTACTAAGATAAAGAGAGAACAAGTAGAATGACATGCAGACAAAGCCACTCATACAAATGCTTAGATTATGTGTTAGAGGGAAGACAGTGGCTATTTTAAGTAACTATTTTTGACATGGCTGCTAACAGTAGTGGAGACATCTGGTGACAGTTGAAGGTCATCTCTAACGCAGAGATTAGGAATAAATTCCCACAGATGTCCAAAACACAGAGAATGTGTATTTTATCTCTTCCTCTTTCCCTCACACATAAATGGTCTCTTGTTTCTGTGCTTACAGCATGATATATGCCCCATACACACACACCTTGTACACACACACCTTGTCTTGTTTTTCTTAGGTGTTGTACTTGATGTGGTTAAGTGATAACCCTTTGAATACTCATGAGGCCTTTTAAGAACAAGAGATCAATGTTTCCTGTGTCAATATCATAATTTTCGGCAGTAGATCACAATGTGGGTGGTAGCAGAGGTAAATATTCTGCACAGATTTTTCACTTTTCTATATGCTAGCCAAGAAAACAGTTAATAAAAGTCAATGTGTAATGAAATGTTTTAAAGGCTAGGTTACAATTGTACCATTTTAAAACAAGAGGAAAGATATCACAATCTAAAGTTGCCTCAAATAATAGAAACAGAAGGAGGAAGAAGAGTACAGAAATCAATCAAAGAAGCAGGTGGGAAGTTGCAGGTGGTAAAGCACATGGTATAGAAATGAACCTTTTAAAAAATAAATAAATAAAAATGAGAGAGGTTATTTTCCATCGCATTGCTCAGACATCTTGGGTTTCTTATGAAAATTCCAAACTAGGTTCCTGAAGATAATCCAAGGGGGGACAATGCCTACTGAAGCTCATTTGGCCTTAGTGGGGAGGAGGTTCCTCTCAGTTAAGGCCCTGATCATGTGGAATGTTCTGCCCATTGAGATCAGGTAGACTCCTAGTGTGGAGTGTTTCTGCCAACAACTGAAGACATACTTGTTTGCCCAGTTATACCTTCATCTGGTAAAGTGCTTACATATGTGGTACTGGAACCCCGACACCCATACAAAGTTGATTATTTGCTTTTTGTTGTTGTTGTTATTGTTGATCGATTGGTAAATTTCTGTTAGATTTAATTGCAATTTTTTAATTTAAAAAAAACTGCTGTCAGCCAGCCTTAGCATGCCAAATGCAGTAGGAGAACAGGATATAAATATTTTAACACATAAAGAGATGGTTCACACGTCACAATAAGCCATCCTGAAAATAAGCTACAATGGCTTGGTTGTTCACTCGCTAACCCACATCACTCCTGACAGACGATAAGGCACTCTGTGGCTTGCCATGGCTTATTTTCCCCTTAGTCCTCCCACTACTCCCAGCACATATCCCATGGACCTTTGTAGCACAACCTCAGCAACATACTGCATTACTCCACTAATAAGTATAAATGCACTCATTAATGGAGCAGAGTTTATAGTGCAGATTTGTTTTCACCTTCAGGGAAATCTGCACATATTTAATATTTTTCCCCACCTTCAGTGAGATTTGTGCACATTTTACTTTTTAAACTTCTGGGGAAATTTGCACAAATTCTTTAGTAAATTTGTCTTAAATTTGTGCAAATCTCCCCGAAGATTTTTTATTTAAAGAAAAGTGTTGCTGACTAGGGAGGAGACAAAGGCCGTTTCTACACCAGGCTTTTAGCCTGGAATTGCCCCCAGCTGGTTCACATTATGCACAGGGACTCCCAGGGCAGGGGGATGGGCACGGGATTTCCCAGGAATAAGGGATTCCTAGGAAATCCTGATTTTGTTGCAGTCCCAGGAACTTCCTGAGGCTGCGGAAGATGTGGCTGCCCATCCCGGCTACTGCCATGCTTACTCATGAGTAACCGCAGCAGCAGTAATGGGCACAGAGCCACACTGCATGGCTTTGTGCACATCGGGGGGGGTGGCACCAGTTTTGCCACCCCCAGGAGGGCAGGGAGGGGGTGGGGGTCCAATCATGAGGGGAGGTCGTTTTTTAAACTTACCTTAGTGCACAAGCTAAGAGAAAAAAAATGGTGGGTGCAACAAGCACGTCATGCCCGGGAGGAAGTGAACTTCCTCCATGATGAAAGAAGAGGACAATCCGAGATACAGGTAAGTCTGGGATCGTCCTCGTGCCCTCCCTCAAACTGAAGGACTAAATTGACTAGTGAAATTTGAATAGAGAGGGGATATTAGTACCAAGATTGCAAGGAGCAAATGGGTATTTCACTGCTGTTGCCATGCAATTCCGTAGCCCTTTCTGATAAGCCATGCAGAAGTCATCATGCCACGTCCACACGTCATGACAAGCCAGTTAGAAAACAAGCCAGCCTGAACAACCCAAAAGCAAGCATGGATTCTAATGGTGGCTTGTACATGACTAACAAGCCATGGTGAGGAAACCAAGCTGGGTTCAGATGTAATAACAGATAAGGCTGACAACCTACCATGGATTGTCATGTCATGCAATGCAGGTCAAACAGTTGGATACCTGGCTGAGGCATCGAAATGTCTGTGAAGACTTGTAGTTCCACAGCCATATTCTGCCAGCGTCTTTCCCATAAAATCTCTGCACGTTACAAAAAAATATTAGAAAATGACTTACCGCTAGCCCAGGCTGATTAATAAAGATTGTTGAAAGTACAGTATCTCTAAATGATCATGTTCCATTGCAAACTCGTACAGATTTGGGGTATGGTTTTTTCTTACATGTACATATACATATATGCAAATTATAAATGTGATTGAGTGGTACCAATGTAAAACTAATAGGAGAATTTTCTCTTTCTCCTATGCTACCACTTACCAGCTTTTTAAAGTTTAAAAATATAAACATAGGAGGTATGTACAAGTATGTACTATTTGCAAAATACATTTTGTCTGTTCTGCGGAGCAATAACCCATGAAACATTGTTGGTATCTCATGGGCACAGTACTCTATGCTTGCAAACATTTAAAATTGCACTTGTGGAACATAAAGGAGTTATAATGATCTCACCCACATATATAAATTTTATTCCACATAAGAGAAGGAAGAGAGAGAGAGAGAGAGAGAGAGAGATGCAGCAGTGAACAGCTGAATGTGAGCACAAGTGTCATAAATTCATAACACTTACAGCTTTTTAACAACCAGTCATAAATTTTGACTGATTTCAATTTAATTTACGAGACTTTGTGATGGAATCAGGAATATCTATTTTAAACTACTTTCTCCCTCCCCCCCCCCCCCAACCCCAGAAATGTGGACTATAGTAACATGCTACAAGGGGCAGATGTGCAGCTCCAGAAAAGCTACGCTGCTTATGAAGAATGGGCAAGCAAAGAGTACTATATTTTTCTTACTTGCTGGGGAGCAGGAAAGGAAGGCGTGCAAGGACACAGAGGGCAGGATCCAGCAAAAATTGAGCACTTTCAAGACCCATTAATCCAAAAAATGAATGTGAGGCCATGCTTAACTTCTTCCAACTGAAATCAAAAGGAACTGGAAGAGCTTAACATTAGCTGGATCCTGCCTTGAGTGCTTTTCTGACAAAAACATATAAATTGAGAACTGTGGGAGGAGGAGGACAGTTACGTGAGTGCGTGAGAAGAGATGTGGAGGCTCGCCATTGGAGGCCTTGTGTGGTGCCACTGGGCGGGGCTAGGTCCGCAGGGCTTAAGGAGGCTGGCAATGGACCCGCCCGGCATTCCTTCTTCTGCGTGGCTCCCTCCCTCCCCTCCCTGTAGTCAGTGTGGGCTCCACCGGTTGTCTTTAGGAGGCCAAGTAGGATTTTTTTGCTCTTAAACCTAATTTGGCTAACAGCTTTTTCGCCTACTTCACACTGTAAGACAGATGGGGTGTATTAAATAGGTAAACTGGCAATGATTGGTCATGTAATATTGGTAGTAGGTGCGGGCACCTTTAGCTGTTTTGTAATGGTGAACATTCTCAGGCACCGTTGAGGCGATGGGTAGTGCCTGAGGCCCACATCTGGGAGTCTTGCAGCACCAGATCATTTGGATAATGATTACCAATGAGGCCAACCCTCCTCTCCTACTCTGAGCCGTGCAGCACGGGATGGGTGACACCAGAAGGCCTCCCTTCCCCAAATGGGGTAGACCGCGGGGTGGCGAAGGATTGGGCACCACCCCAAAGTCGGAGAATTGCTTTCGCCCAATCCCAAGACTTGGCCTGTAGAGGCCAATAGAAGATGCCCGCCTAGGTTTTCATTTCCCCGTTTGCAGATCTTTAATAAAAAGTGGCCCATTTTAATCCCATTTACTTGTCCTGACTCTTTATTTCGCACTACACTCGCAAATATTAGACTGAGTTCACATTTGAGTATGTGAAGCTCTTCTGTAGCAATGTGCTTGGATCTCCCTATACCTATAGCAAGATCATCCATCCAGATGCCTCAGTAAGACTGATGATCATTTCATGAGATATCAATCTTCTATTATTATTTTATCTTTATTTTTATAACCTCAGTACTACAGACTAAGCTGCAAAAGGGGCAAGCGTATTATGTGTATACACATTTAAATTTTGGTGGTTGTTGTTGTTTCAAATTCATTTCAAATTTCTCAGTCAATTTTTGAATGCACATTTTTAATTTTAACCGGGAATTTTCCTCACAAAAAATTTAAACTGGAATGCTACAAATTTGCTGGCATCTCACTTGCCAAAATCAAAACAAATATGGAACTTCAAAAGTTATCAACTGTCATATACTACATACCTCTTCATGTCATCAATCATATATTGTCAAATAAACATTAGCTATAAAATACTGTCAAACAACTGTCAGATACAGAAAACAAACAGCGAGGTCAATTATCAATACTGAAATCAAATGTAATCCATGGTTAAATATTCAGAAAATATACTGTAAAATTAGTACAGGGGAATTTTGAATTTTCGGAAGCGTTAGTTTTTCGTTACAGATGCAGATTGTGCAAATCACTCATGGTACAGAATGAGCAATGCACTCACACAAATTGGCTGATGTGGACATATCTGTAAGGCAAAAAAGAGCAAATTCAGAAAAGGATAGAGACTTTGAGAAGAAACGTTTAATTGTAAATTAATTTGTATCAGTGAAGTAACTCTTTACCACACAATGTTAGGTGATTTGTTTCGGGGAGGGGAGGGGGCGCACAAATGATGTGAACTTCAAGCACTTCAGTATTTCCCCCCCCCCCTCAAAAGCTAGCCGTGAGCTTTGGCAAGCAAAGCACCTTGTTTATTTTCTTGGACATTGAGATAGAATTTTATTTTGAGTCTGGCAGAAGGAAAACCTTCGAAACACCCAAGAGAATCATGAGTTTGCTTCAGAGCCCTACTGTCTGCACCTGTCAAAAGCTTGATTTTTTTCTGCTGCACATATTGGCAGATTGGAATGCTAACAACTAAACAGCCTGCTTGGGTTTTTTTACCCCTCCCTTTAAGTTAAAAGCCTTTAATGCCTAAAATGTAAAAGCACAGATTTTACATTTTAGGCATTTAAAAAAAGTATTTGCAGAAATCCAAGAGCAATTCTAGAAATGAATGTGAGGGACAGAATCGCAAGGATCATTTGTAGGACATATTTTGCTGCTTATATTATTTATTTATTTATTACATTTTTATACTGCCCAATAGCCGAGTTCACAATTAAACCCATAAAATGCCACATGACAAGACACAATATAAAACTTTCAAAAGTACCATGTAAAAGCAAAGTAAAATCCAGCAGCAGTTATAGCCCAGGGAAAGCCTGTGTGAAAAGGTGTGTTTTCAGGAAGAGTTTAAAAGATCTTCCATTTTCTGCCTCCCAAACTGCATGAGAGAAGGTTCTCCAAGAGGATGGATGCCGCTACAGACAAGGGGAAGAATGAAAGATTTATATTCTAGCTAAAGCATGATATGTCTATATAACACGCTACTGGAATGTTGCATTGAGAAAATATTTGCTACCCATCCTCTCCATAAAGAAAATTGTGAGGTACATTAAAACACACAACAAGACAAATGAGGGCTACTCCACATAACATGACCTTATAAGCCAGTTTCTCCTATATTCCTATGGGTTGTCTTCACAGTGCCAAGTTTGCGCTGCCCCGCCACCAAACCCCACATTATCACTGGCGTGGTGAGGCACTGGCAGTGAATAATTCTCACTGGGGCTCAACGCAGGCTTTCTGGAGGCCATTAGGCTCACTGGGCCCACCCCCTCTCATTCTTGCAGCTTCTGGCAATCAATGCGAGGTTGCCTTCCACCAGGGAACACCCCCAGAGCAGCACCCTGCAGTACACCCTTCTGCAATGTTTATTCCTGTTCAATTTGTAGGGGTGTTTCCCTCTGCACACAACCAGTTTACATAGGATTAAAACAATTAAAAACAATATACAAAAATTAAAACAGCAAAAACATACAACATACACACAATACACACATATATTTAAAACCTCTACAACAGCCCAAAAAGCTACAAAAACAAAAACAAACCCAGGCTCCTCAGATATTGCCAAATGCCTGAGAGAAGAGGAAAGTCTTGACCTGGCGCCGAAATGATAACAATGTTGGCGCCAGGCGGGCCTCGTCAGGGAGATCGTTCCACAATTGGGGGCCACCACAGAGAAGGCCTTAGATGTTGAACGTAGTGTTCGGGTAGGTTCATGTCGGGAAAAGCGTTCCATCAGGTATTGTGGTCCCAAGCCGTGTAAGGCTTTATAGGTTAAAACCAGCACCTTGAATCGGGCTCGGAAACATACAGGCAGCCAATGCAAGTGGGCCAGAGTAGGTCTTATATGCTCAAACCTTCTGGATCCCGTTATCAATATGGTCGCTGCATTTTGCACAAGCTGCAGCTTCCGAACCACCTTCAAAGGTATCCCCACGTAGAGTGCATTGCAGTAATCTAACTTGGAGGTAATCAGAGCATGAAACCAGGTTAACCCAGTCCAGATAGGAACATAGCTGGGCCACCAATCAAAGTTGGTAGAAGGCACTCCGTGCCACTGAGGCCACCTGAGCCTCAAGTGACAGAGATGGTTCTAGGAGAACCCCCAAGCTACGAACCTGCTCCTTCAAGGGGAGTGCAACTCCATCCAGAACAGGTTGAAGACCCTCCATCCGGTCAGCAGAACCACCCACTAACAGCGTCTTAGTCTTGTCTGGATTGAGTTTCAGTTTATTAGCCCTCATCCAGTCCATTGTCGCAGCCAGGCACTGGTTCAGCACATCCACAGCCTCACCTGATGAAGATGAAAAGGAGAAATAGAGCTGCGTGTCATCAGCGTACTGATGACAACGCACTCCAAAACTCCGATGACTGCACTCAACGGTTTCATGTAAATGTTGAACAGCATAGGGGACAAAACTGACCCCTGCGGAACCCCATACTGGAGAATCCACGGGGCCGAGCAATGTTCCCCAAGCACCACCTTCTGGAGTCGACCCGCCAAGTAGGAGCGGAACCACTGCAGTGCAGTGCCTCCCACTCCCAACTCTGCCAGTCGTCCCAGAAGGATACCATGGTCGATGGTATCGAAAGCCACTGAGAGATCAAGGAGAATCAACAGAGTCACACTCCCCCTGTCTTTCTCCCGACATAGGTCATCATACAGGGTGACCAAGGCTGTTTCCGTACCATTGATTGCACACACTTGTGGGTATTGATCTTGTGCTGCACAATTGTGTGCCACACAGTCACATCAAGATGTCTTTTTGCAATGTTTCAAGGCACACAAACATTTCAGTGCAGTGGTGTGGCTAAGAGCTGATCTACACGCTAGGTTTTTAACATTTTATAAGGGTTGAGAAAACTCTTTGGGCCACATGACACACTCCCTTGAACGATGTATACCCAAGGTTTTTTAAAACTCACTTCAGTTATATACAACGGTTTTACTTTTAATAAATCGTTTTAAGTAAAATAAAGTGTCCTTCCTTACCGTTTGTGATTCATGGGGGCAGTGCTTCATTTACCGGTGCCCAAATGCTTAGCAGTTGATTGGTGGGGAAGAAAGAGGGGCTAAGGAGGAAGTGGGTGAGTGAACTACAACACACACAATCCTTAGCCCTATACTCATTAAAAGCTAGGGATTGAAAGAGGAACTAAGGAGGAAGTGGGCGACTGAACTACAATGCCCACAATGCTTTGCCCTAAACTCATTGTAAAAACAAGACAGAAAGAGACGGGGCAGAAGAGTGTGTGACTGCACACACCGCTTTGAAGACTGAAGAAGTTTTCTCCTGTAACATGAGTACTCCTTAATGTGGCCTAAGACGTTTTAGAATGCACCTATTTGGAATGCTATAAAATATTATTTAAAACGTTCCGAGGGACTGTGTAGATAGGCTCTAAGAATGCACCTTGGGAGCAAAGTCCAGGACCTCCACCTCCTAATGACTCCCTAGAGAGCAGCAGGTACTGAAAGTATTAGGGCAACAGAAGCAAAATTCCATTGAATTCTTGTTATCATGATGGTGCTATGGTTTGAGTGAGTTGAAAATGCAAAACTGCACAAGTACAGGGCACTTATTTGAATCAGGGTTGGCAAACTGTTTTGTTATGGCTAGTGCTCTAACATATCAGGAACATAGATACAGATGTGAATGGGATGGTGGTTGGGGGAAGAAGAGGAATGTTAGTTGTGCATTCCACAACTCAAGTAATAGACATATGACCTGTTCAGACAACATGCAAAGCCATGGTTAGGCCACTAACCCTTTTGCAACAAATGGTTAGTGAGCATGTTTAAACCATGGTTATGTAGCCACCATGGTTAGGAATGGTTCACACAACACACTAAGTCATGGTTCACATGACATGGTAAGACATAATGTTTAGCTCAAAACGCTTAACCATCTTAGTTTAGTGTGTTGTCTGAACAGGGCCATAGCCATCAAAAGGAGGCCCTCATAAGAACCTTAAGTCCAGAGTCTAAAATGAACTAGTTGCATCATCACTATTTGCATTTATTTGTTTATTTATTTGATTCATATCCTGCCTTTCTACCAAGAAAAATGGCACTCGAGGCAGCTAAAAATCACAAATAAAACTTGATAAAACCATTAATTAAAAATACATTAAAACTCAGCAATAACAGAGTGAAAAACAGCATCCAACCCAACAGACCTGCTTACACACCAAAGGGCTGCTTGAATAATAAAAAAAGTATTTGTCTGAAAGCAGAGAGACAGCAAAGAGGAAACGAACCTCACCACTTTGGGCAAGAAGATCCACAGCCTGGGAGTGGCCACTAAGAAGGCCCTCCCTCACATTGCCACCAAATGGCAGCTTTGAAGGCAACAGTCTCGAAAGAAGGCCCTGTTATGAATACCTTAAGAATTGGGCAAGCTCATATAGGAGAAGGCAGTCTTTCTGGGAGCCTGGTCTCAAGCTATTTGGGCTTTATAGGTTATAACCAGCACTTTGAATTCTGCCCGGAAACAGAACAGAAGCCAGAAAAGCTGCTATAACAAGGGAGTTGCATGTGCCCTGTAATGAGTCCTGATCAGTAATCTGGCCACAGCATTCTGAACCAGCTGAAGTTTCTAAACAGATTCTCAAAGGCAGTCCCATGTAAAGCACATTACAATAGTCCAACAGGTTGTAACTAAGGCATGTGTGACCATGGCCAGATCAGACAACTCGAGGAATGGGTGCAGTTGGCCTACTAACCTCAGCTGTGCAAATATACTCTTGGCCACCACCTAGACTTGGACATCCAAGTCCAGGGATGAGTCCAGAAGTACACCCAAACTGTGAGCCTGAGTCTTTAGGGGGGAGTGTAATCCCATCCAGCACAGGTTGAATCTCTATTCCTTGATCTGCTTTCAACTCACCAATAGCACCTCTGTCTTATCTGGATGAAGCTTTAATTTGTTTGCCCTCATCCAGTCCATTACTCACATCAGGCACTGATTTAGAAGCAGAATGGCTTTCTTGGGTTTACATGGAAAGGACAGAGTTGGGTCTCATCAGCATACTAGTGGTACTGATCCCCAAAAACTCTGCACAGCAGTTTCATGTATATGCTAAATACCAGGGGGGATGTGCTGGATCAGACAGTATAATAAAGAGTCCCCAGTGCCATCTTCTGAGATTGCCCTTCTAAGTAGAACCAGAGCCACCACATAAAAGTGTTTCCCAGTCCCATCTTCGACAGAGGCCTGAGAAGAACACAATGGTCGATGGTACTGAAAGTCACTGAGAGGTCCAGCAAAACCAACAGGGACACATTCCCCCTGTATAATTCCTGGCATAGATCGTCCACCAAAGCAAGCAAGGCATTCTCTGTCCTATAACCAGGCCCAAAGCCAAATGGAAATGGATCTAGATAAGCCACATTATCCAGAAATCTCTGAAGCTGAGCCACCACCACACACTCCAGCACTTGCTCAAGAATGGAATGAAAATTAGAGATTGCATGCATTAGTAACCTGGATAGTGGAGGGAGAGGAGACATGAATGGAATGGTAGAAGGTATGTGACAAGCTGCACTTATATAGCAACCTGTACAGACGTGCAAAATATTAAAAAGTGGAAGAGTAGTGGGTTGCTAATATAGCTTTACAAACACCACCAGATAATTTGGAACCCCAAAATCTGTGGAAAAATTTGGATATGGAAAATCTCCTAATCATCCCCAGTTGGGAAAAAAAAAATCCTCACCCCTGACAATGAGCCTATCTACACACACAGGATAAAACACTTTAAAAACATTTTGAAAACTGTATATGGAGTGTGTCCTGGGCCCCAACAGTTCTCAAAACTGTTATAAACTGTTTTAAACCATTGAAAACCATTTTAAAGCAGTAGTGTAGATAGGCTCATTGTAATTTTTGGGCGCAATGTTTGCACATAGGGAATAACTGCCTGGAACACCACATGCCACATTAAGGATTTTCATTTGCTTACATATATTTCATTTTCCAATTTCTCTTTGTAGTTAAAACAAATCTATTATCAGCTGTGTCCTGAATGCCTATGCAAATCCCTCTATAGAAAAGCTTTAGAATATGAAAAGTAGGAGTTTAACAAGACACAAACCTTATTGTTTGTTCAACTGGCAGATCTAATTGAGCTATAGTATTCCAAGCCATGCTTGTGCTCATACTGCAGAAACATAATTTCTCTCTCATTTGCTGCTATATCAGAGAATTAACCTTCATTTAAAACACTCCCATTTGGAACATTTCTTACTGCAATGTTTCCTCTGTTACTCTCAAAAGAAATTGGATGTTAATTTAACACCAATTCCATTCAAACTGACATACCTGCATAACTAAGCTGAGGATCATAATTTATGATCAAATGCATGTCTGCACATTACCTATATCTCTGAAAGGCTTCCACGGTCAATTAAATTAAGTCTATATACAAAACCAGCAAAGCACTTCCAGAAAGGGTCTGAGACCACTCAGTCAATCCTTATCAACAAAGAAAATCCAAGACAGAAACACAACACTTGCCCACTTTAATTCAAGCTTATGAATTTTAAAATTCAGATCCCAAGGTTCCCAGTGCTCTCAGTCAGCTCTTTAGCCCTAGCTTGCAAGGCTCTGTGTGACATCACAGAACAGTTGGCAATCAGAGGCCCTGTGATACCTAAGCCTACATCTTAACCTCTGATGCCATAGAGTGGTGAGTCTAGAACCAAACAACTGGCTCACCTATTCGAGCAGAACAGGAATTGGCATCAATACAGGTGAACAGGCAAAGATCACAGACCAAGGAAAAGATTTTAAGAGTTGAGATCAGAAGAGTGGACTGCACCACTACCAGTAGTGGTGTTCTGCTTTTTTACTTATAGTCTCATAAATAGTATGTAATAATGAAAGTTGACTGTTTCTTATCGCTACTTCTTCATATGCGTTGGTCACTTAGGATGGCCACTCATGAATTGCCAAAAAAGAGCAGAAAAGATCATATCAATTTGTGTGACATTTGCATATGCTAATTTATATGTATAGATGCAAATTTAGAAACAATTATTATAATTTAAATAGAAATGCAGTACATCTCACCATAGTGTGGAAGACTGTGACCCTGTGACTTGCATGCTTTGCTCAGTCTGATGCTAATTGTTGATGGGCAACAGGTCTTATATAGGTCTTTATCTTTAACTCAATTTGGACAAGAACTCCCTTCAAATAGAGGACAGTCCTAGGGCAACCCTCCAAAAACAGGACCATCCTCTGTAAAAGAGAACATCTGGTCACCGTACGCCATACCATATCAATTATCAGAATGTTAGATAAGTCTTCAGATGTATGAGCCTTAAAGTGTTCATCAATAAAGAAGTTCATTGCTTCCTGTGTGTAATGCACCCTCTCCATAATTTTGCCATGACTATTTTTAATCCACCGGCACAGTATTAAAAATACAAGGCCAGTTTAGGTTCTGGAATGGACTCTATAGACTGTTCTTGAAGATAGTCACTGGTCAACATTGTGAGCACAGAGTTTGCAATGCAGACCTATTTTATAGTGTACAAAATTTATAAAAGTTTATCAAATTTATACACTTATTTTATAAGGTCAGGCTTACAGTTGCCAGGTGGCATCAATTTCTCTATTCTATCAAAAAATATGCCTACCTAAACAGAGAGTTCTGTAATAGTTTCACAGTAATATTTCCATGACATTTGAGGAGTTTGCTGTGCATGCAGTATAATTGTCCAAATGAGCAGAAGATTTATTTTTCCAGATAATTCAAACTAGTCTCTTTTTCAGACTAAACGTTGGCTTAAAATTGCCAGGCATCCTGCCCACAATTCTGATTTCAGTGGGACTTCAATACATGCCAGAACTGTAAGCCTGACCTTTGAGTGACTATAAAATAATTAGGACTAGGTTGTGAGCTTTGTATTCACAAAGGTGATCAAGTAGCTAGTTGCATGAATGGTCCATGGAGGCTATTCTAGAATCCATAGTTGGCTTCCTATTAACTAAAAAGAAATAGAATACTATAATAAAAAAATATAGAAATTAAAAAATTCATCTATGAAATTCATCTATGAAAAGAATCTAAGCTTTAGTCACATCATAGATTTTTAATAATAGCTAACAGAATTGAAAGTTCTTGAAAAATATATTCATACTAACGTCTATATTTATTGAAATGACTAAGAGTTTATAATCTGGAACCATGTGGAATGGTGGGCATCTATAGCACTTGACCATGCAATTAATTCCTCTATGGTAGCTCAGAAATCTAAAGTGGTAAAGAGGTGGTAACACAGGCTTAGCCACATGATTAAAGTCTGCAACCATCTCCCTGCACAAATACAGGTGCCACATGGCCAGCTTTTAAGCATCCACTGCATGGCTTCAGGTTGTATGAATCCATCTTCAATCTGCAATATTGATCCAATCAAAACTTAGAATAAAAAGCTCAAGGATACAGCAGATACTTCTTAATTAACTTAATTAACTAAATGAAGCATACACATGCAATAAAACCTTACTTTTATAAAGCAAATAAGCTATTTTATGGGTGCCTATAAAATGAATGTTGTCTGGGAGATATTTATTAGCAGAGTGGAAAGTTGTCAGGAGCAGCTATGCTCTAGAAACCTGGTGAATTTTATGGCACAAGCAAAGAAAACCCTAATAACTGGAAGTATTAAAAGATGAGTGGAACTTCATCAGCATGAATAGAATTCAGTTTGGTTGTCAGCAGACCACCTGACTGCCTTTCAACAACATTGAAGAGTTGTTTATATTAGGCCATTAATTCTAGCAGCATTTTAAACCAGTTTAAAGCCATAAATATCATTTGATATTGTGATAAAGGCATTTGTGAAGGCTTGTTCTTGTGCTGTGCCAAAGGAAAAAAATCTGAAATATATTATAAAAGGTTTGTACCTTATCTGGAGGCAATATCATTGTAAACCACCTGGATATGTTATACATGACAGGTGGTTTAAAAATATTTTTAATCATTAAAATAAAATTAAAAAATTAATAACAAGGGCATATTAGTCATAAGAATAATGATGCCCACATAAGGAAATTTTATTAGATATGTCATTGCGATGTTACAAAAACCTTAATGATAAAAATATATGAATTCTATGCAAAGAGAATTCACTCACAATAAATTGTGCAAGCAAATCACTGATTAATGCTTGCTTATTTTGCACAAGTTACAATGTATAGGCTTCATGCAGAACCTAATATTTGAAATGTAGAATTTATATAAAAAATAATTGACAAGACAAGAAAGGATAAAAAGTTTAACTCACCAATAGGCCGTTTCTACACCAGGCTATTTGCCTGGGATGGCCTCCGGCTGGTCCTTGTGCACCTATGGTGTGTATTAGGTACTTCCAGGATCGCCCTCCCTCCCTCTACACCCCTATGGGATAGAAAGGGCCCCAGTTCTGCCTTGGCTTTCCTTGCCTGGCTCCATCCTAGTGAACTCATTCAAAGTTCCATTTAAACAATAATGATAATCAAAAGTTGCTATACTATAGGTCAACTCCACTTTTGCACCAGCCACAGTCTCCAGCAGTTTTTAAGGGTACTTATGTGTTTATCCACAGCATAAAAGGTACAATTAGCATGACAAGGATACCTTCCTCAATGTTTCAGTCACTGTTTTCAAGACCATTGCATAACACACCTCTTATGTTGGCCAGTTATGGTTGTCACCAAACCATTAATCTTGAGCTGGGCTTTCTAAAGTAGGTTTATTTTGAAAATGCAGTCTACATCTGCCTAGTGCCCCTTTGCATCCTCCCTCCATATACCAACCTTCTTCGAAATAACTCACCTTTAAACAAAATTTAACAGATTTCATGGAGATATGAGTGCTGTTCAGGCATTTGCCTGAACTCGTGAGGACTTAAACTGGGTAGGCTTGTGAGGGCTTGTCCTGGTAAAGTCCCCTACAACTCCCTAGAGTCCACCCCCTGCATTGTGTGAAAATGTATTACTTACATTTTCTTGAACATGAGTAGAACTCTCCGTAAGATTTGGCAATAGAACACATTTTCAAACTTTGCTGATAAACATGGCAAGGTCCCAGGGACTGAAGGGGCAGGGAAAAATTGTTGACGAGACAAGAACAGATATACAGTTTAACTAACTAGGTTCTGCCTTGGCTTTCCTTGCACATGGGGATGTAGGTGATGGGGCCAGCATTCCCGGCCCAGGCCCCCTCCCCAGTTTAAGCTCTCATGAGTTCAGGCAAATGCCTGAACAGGGCACTATTTTGTAGGGATGTGTATCGTATCGTTAAAATGTACGATAACGATACGATATGTTCTTTATCGTGCATATGATTAACATTAACGATAGGATACAACTTCCTACAATAATCATCGGAGACAATAATTTTCAGCCCGATTATATCGGATTATTGGACTGCCATATAAATATACCTATAACTTCTGTATTTTCAAAGTTAGAGGCTTGAAACTTGGTCACAGGGCTTATGGGGTATGCCTAAGTATGTGTATGAAATTTGAGATCGATCCCTCCAACCTTCAAATTTATATGAATTTATTAAAGTTTGTTTAAGTTCTGACAGGTCAGAATGACAGCTCACCATGTGCATTCATTCAGACCTGTCAAAAAATTGCACGATCTTTAATAAATTAATATAAAATCGAGGGTTGGAGGGATTGATCTCAAATTTCATACACATGTCTAGCACATATTGCTACACATATGTGCCAAAGTTCAGATCAATCCCTCCACTCCTGTATTTTATATGAATTTTTGAAAGATCTTGCAACTTTTGACCTGTCAGACCTGAAATTATCTTTAATAAATTCATATAAAATCGAGGGTTGGAGGGATCGATCTCAAATTTCATACACATACTTAAGCATACCCCATAAGCATTGTGACCAAGTTTCAAGCCTGTAACTTTGAAAATACAGAAGTTATAGGCATTTTTTCTAAAATAAAATTCAGCCCTATAGGGCACAATGGGGCTGCAAATTAAATATCGTATTTCTGATAATTATCGTGAAGACGATACGGTTCACCTACGATATTATCGGAGATGATAATTTTTTTGGTCCAAAATTATGATAACAATAAAATACGATATTTTCTGGCATGTACATCCCTACTATTTTGAGGTGTTCTAAGAGATATGTGAGTCACATGCCTGATCACTCCAGTTTCCCCTGTAAAACAATATAGTAGAGTTGCTATTTTTATACAATGAAGGGGGGGGTTGTCCTCTTCATCAAACCAACTTATGATGTAATGGCCAAACACACATTGGCTGCATTCGGACAACACATTAAGCAACTGGGGGGAGGGGGAACAATTGTCAGTTGTGTTGCTTATTGTGTTGTGTGGAGAGTAACACGCTGCTCATAAACTACTGACAGTACGCTATTCCATCCAAATAAACAACTGAGAGAAACAACTGGCTTGCAAGTTGTTTCACTTGAAGCCAGTTGTTTAAAGTGTTGTGTGGAGGGGTGAGTGTGTTAATGGCATGTGGTGAGTGGGTTAAAACATAACCCCATGGAGGCAGGTGGCAAGAGCATCCAAAGCGGTGGCTGCCACTCTGCTACAACTGGCGCAACTTGCAGAGACTGCTGGGATAGCACTGGGAGGATCGAGGGAGGAGGGAGGGAGGGGAGAGAGGCGGGGGCTGTGTCAGTCAAATGCTGGGTTGACTATTAGTCCACTCAACACCAGCCCCAACCACTCACAGTTGTGTAGGAATATGTTTTGTGGGGAGTACCCACAAAATAACCAACTGTGTGTTGGCTACTCAACCCACCATTGACAGAAGTGTTGTCCAAATGCAGCCATTGGCTGAATTCAGACAACACAATAGTCAATGGTGGGGTAATAATCAACTTTACAGTTGTTCATCTAGGGGGTACTCCCCACACAACATGGTAATAAATAATCAGCTGTGATGTGGATTAGGATCAGTGCTGAGTTGACTGTGGCAGCATTCGGACAACACGATAGTTAATACAACTGACAATTGTTCCCCCCCCCCCCACAGTTGCTTATTGCATCATCCGAATTCAGCCATTGTGTTAGTTGATGTCCACAACGGATGCGTTTTTTTAAAAAAAGTTTGTCTATCTGTGGTGGGGAAATACCCTAAAAGATAAGAGGGAAGAGATGAAGTTAGTGTTGAGTGAATTAATAGCAGGCAGGTGGCTGGGTGGGTGTCATGGCAGATAAACAGTGTGATGAAGCCAAGGTAATTATAATTATAATCTGGCCAGTGATGCTTTCAGCTGAGGGGTGTATAAACCTCCCTAAGTTAATACTGAGATAGTCCAATCCCCACCTGCTCCTTGTCTCCACCTCTCTGTAAAACAACAATGTTCCCCATTGCCAAATCCATACTTCTCATCTTGGAGCGATATAAACCAGGGTCATTTTCTAAAAGGTTGCAAGCCCTGGGAAAAAAAATACTCTCACGCTTTTAGCAATCTGAATTTCCCTCCAAACCTCCATACATTTCTGGATAGAATTCACTTCTTTCAGTGCTGTGTTATTCACAGGGGTATAACATGCTCAAGCTAACAGAAGTCAATGGCAGATGTGTCGGCAGAATTCATTTCTGTAATTTTACTAAATGGATGTAGCCCATAAATGCAGCCTTAATTAATGAAAATTTTAAAGGCACTTATATACAGGGGGAAACGCAGTTGCCAAAAGCAAAACTTTGTGGAGGGGGGGGGGATGAAACCAACTTTCCTGGAGATTACAAAAGCAGAGACCACCCTAAACTACATATAATAAGTCTCTCTTCTTTGCTGTTCGCCAATAGCAAAAGACGGACTTTTTTTTTCTACATGGGGGAATGTAGTGATTGATCAATGCACAGCTAACATTTGTTTGTTTGTTTTAAAAAAATACAAATTCAGGTTTGTCTCATTGCAAATGCGACAGGAACTAATATTCTGTAATTCTTAGATGTTCTTTATTGGTATTGGTGGATAGTGGTATATGAAGCAATGTTAGCTGTAGAGATCAGTCACCTTTTTATTTTTAAGCAAAGGAATTTGTGCCTTGATGACTATCCAGTAGATAGTTTATATGATGGTCAGTCAATGCGTTTCTATGACAGTCAATCAATATGTATAATCGGTAGAACCCTATTCAGAGATTCTCCTCATGTGTTCGCAATACACACAAGAAGGGGGAATGGAGGCACATGCACTAGCTCTGCCTCCTCCTTTTCTGTGCCCATTACTCTTTACATGTGGGGAGTGAAAGACTGCAGAGGAGAGGCTCCTCTACCCATGGAGGCTCTTGCCAAAGTTATAGAAACCTGGAAATACAGAGGACGCTCTCCTTACCTCTGAAGACCACAAGATGTAGTGATGGCCACTAATTCGATTGGTTTTAAAAGAGCATTGAACAAATTCCTGGAGGAGAAGGCTATCAATGGCTACTAGTCCTGATGGCTATATGCTACCTCCAGTAAGCCTACGTACTGCTAGAGAACATGGATGGGAGGGTGTAGTTGCACTCATGTCCCAGTTGTGGGTTTCCCGTGGACAACTTGTTGGCCACTGTGTGAACAGAATGCTGGATTGGATGGACCTTTGGTCTGTTCTTATATTCTTAAGACAGTCACCCTTCCCATATAGAGAGTGATGACAACAGTGAAGGAACAGGGCAAAGTCAGCCCACTCATTTCCACTTACAAACAAGAAGAATGATGGAATCGGGCTGAAGTTGAAGAAGGAGATTGGTGTTCCAGAGGGATTTTCATGTACTCTGAAAATAGCATCTCTGGGATAAAAAGAAGAACTTCAGCTACTATTAAGATTTAATGATAAACAAGATTTGGCTCTCAAAACTGGACAGAAACTCTTGGCCCCAACCCCCAACCCCCCCAAAAGAAAGGATCAGATAGAATGTGTAACAACTGGTGACAAGAAACTTTAGAATACCCGATATCCAGGATTTCAGCCTCGTACTAAAGAAATTACCAAAGGCAATGAGCCTTGAGTTATTCCATTAAAATACGTGACACAGTTCTAGACTACGCAGTTTGAAGAGAGAAGTTTGAGGCTCTTGTGTCATCCATGTCATTACGTATTTGTAATCTGCTTGGGGCGGGAGTGGCTTTGTTATCATAGGCTGTATTTCCTCAAGATTACTCCATCAGGACACACGTCGGCAGTGAGCAGGGCTGACACAAGCAGTGTGTCCAGAGTCAAAAGTGTGTGGGCATATCCCTTTTCTCTCTCTTTCTACCCCCACCTTTTCTTTCTCCCTCTCTCTCTCTCTCTCTCTCTCCTCTCTCTCTCCACCCAGTAGGCTGCTGGGTGAGGGACAGAGGTCTGAACTGATCACTTGAAGAGGCTTTTGTACATGAGGCTGAAGGCTGAATGAATTTGCAGCTCCAATACTTTGTCTAAAACCATTTCTGAACATTGTAATTCCCAGTGCCTTTCAGATTTTGTACTAATATGTTGCATATTTTTATTATAGATAAGGCAAGTTCAAGTAGGGGAGCATATTTTGAAGTAGTTAGAAAAGCTGTCTCTCAGCATATGTTGACTTTGCAAGAAACTACACTGTAATAAAAGTCTGTTCCTTTAATTGCCACACTATATTCCTTGGAATAACCAAATCTGCATCACCAGTGATTTGTTTTGTGACATTTGTAGAGTCCAGTAGGCTTTGGCAATATACGTGTTATTGATGATATTCATGCTATGCATTGTCTAGTGGCCATTTTTAGTGTCATCTTGTTATTAAATCAGCATAAGAAAGTGCCTTGGGACAACTAAAGGTGATTTGTCATAAATGGCAGAAAGCAATCTATATGACTCTTGCTTGGTGGACCAGGTGGCATGGTGTAATAATTTGCAACCCTTTCACCTTTTATGTCAAGGGGGTGGGGGTGGGGGGAAATCAATCCAGGAATTTTTCAGTATTCCCTCATAAATGTTTGTACACTGATTTTTAAAATACTTGTTTGGGACATCTGATTCAATATAGCTGGGATTAATCTAGCTCAAACTTTTTACACAAAGGCAGCATCTTCTTACAAATTAACCCACATTGTCCAAATTATATAAACACAGAGAAGGAGCAAACAGCATCCATCACACTAAATGGATATGACTACATGACAAATGATAAATATTATGAGCAAAATTATTCATGTAGGTGACCCACCATTACATACTCCAAGGGGGAAATCAACATGTCCCTGTGGTGAACACTAGAAAATCTGACCAGGAGAACGCTTCATTCATGACACCTCATACAGAGAGAGATAAATTGGATCCGGAGTGTGACTACCAAGCCTCCCCTGAGAAACAAAATAAATATTAAATTCCAAAAAAGGCACGTCTGCAGGGCACCAGGTTGGTGAAGGCTGCTATAGGATGTACCATGTCCTATTGTGAACAAAAAGGGGGGGGGGTCTTTACAGTGTTGCATTCCTTAAAAACCTGTGGCATCACAGCTGTGGGATGGGAACAATTAATCCTCAAGGCAGGAGGGAGAGAGGGCTTTCTGGTGGCCACTGGGCTCATGGAGCACGCCCCCTGCCCTCTGCCCCAGCTTCCCACGCTCCAGGCAACCTACCAGAGGCCTCAATCTGCCTCCGGAACGCCCCCAGCATCAACACAAAGTGAAGTCACCACCAACAGACCATGGAAATACAGTGGTGAACTCAGAGGAAGGGAAAAAGTTGTGGTAAGTGGTGTCAACTTTCCATACCATTGGAGGGGAAAAGGGCAAGGTCAGGAAGGCAGAAGGTACATTTTCACGACATATTTAAAAGCTAGGCTACTTTGTATAGTCAAGCTAGATTAATTAAAAATATAAGGATGGGCTGCTCATTTGACCATCTTTTATGTATTGGGTAAGACACAAAATCTGTCATGATAATCTAGTCTGCTTTAAAAAAAAAAAAAGATAGAAACATTAAATAGGCCAGGTCAAACCTAAAGGTAAAAGGAGAGCTCTCCCTCTCTCTCTCCCTCTCCCTCTCTCTCTCTCTCTCTCTCTCTCCACAGTACCACTGTTAATATGAAAATTAGTATAATATGATTAGCTGTTCACCTCAACATGAACAAGAGGAAGTCAGGAGGGATTATTTTGCACAGTGATAAAGCCAGCTGTACCTGATTCTAACCCAAGGGGAAATGGTGGAGAGGATATATGGATTTCAATTTGAGTAATAATGAAATGGTAAGTGATATAGCTTGGGCCTTATAATGACTGTATTAATTTGCAGGCTATAGCATTGAACTAGAATCGAGGATCCTAGGCAACAGCTATCTACACAACAATCAATATGATTAAAACACCATGTAGGGAAAGCACTGCATTGCTATTGTGGATTTAAAAGCAACGGAGTTGAAAGCAAATGATTACTGCATATTCTCTGGAAAAGACGACTGCCATTTCTAAATAATTGTATTCATATCCACTGATTATTCCAGATCTTCCAAACTTTTAACATGTTTTTTGAAAACAGCACATATAATATTTCCACCAATACACATTTCTTTAAAAAAAAAAAACCTTCACTTCTGATATCAGCCAAATTTAATTTGCACCTTTCCCATGAGAAATGTAGGGCGTATCTCACATTTTACAAATGAAAAGCAATCTCCAAGGACATTTTTTTCTTTAAAAATGAGAAAAGGTCTTTTTTTTCCCCATTCACTTATTTGATGTGAAAACACATTATTCCACAGACAACGGATAGATTGACATTTTATTGAAATACACAGTAGTTTTACTACTGTGTATAACTACTAAGAATGCATGAACTACATGAAAGTCAAGTGTCAGGATTCCTCAGTCCAGACATTTACAGCCAGGAGCAGATTTAAGATCAAGTTCCCCCCACCCGCTGCCCCCCCCCCCATCTTATAGCACTATCTATTTTTACCTACAAAAGTGGCTGGAAAACCCACATGAAACTGGCTCAGTCTCTTAACCCCAGGCCAGGCTATCAATGGCTATTACTCCTGATGGCTATATGCTGCCTCCAGTAGCAGAAGCAATAAGCCTACATACACCAGTTGCTGGGGAACATGGGTGGGAGGGTGCTGTTGCATTCATGTCCTGCTTGTGGGTTCCTGGTTGACAGCTGGTTGGCCACTGTGTGAACAGCCTGCTGGACTAGATGGACCCTTGGTCTGATCTGGCATGGCTCATCTTATGTTTTTATGTTCCCTAACCTGGAATCCTTCAGAAATATTCGGAGTATGACTCCCATCATCCCTGGCCAGCACAACCAATGGTGTTGCATGAGGCTGATGGGAATTGTTTTTCAACACATCTAGAGGGCACAAGAGTGGGGAAAGCAACCCACCCACCTCGGCTAGGATAGTCATGTGCAGGGACAACCATACAATAAATACTGTGCCATTGGTGCCCCCACCACCCTATAGCCGATTTTGCAGGGCCAACCGGAGGATTTGTGGGCCCTGGTGCAGGGGTGTCCATCAGGAGGAGCATTGCTCAAAACGTTGATCTCTCAACCCCTGTGCTACCTACTGCTTGCACAAGCCAAAGTTCCAAAAGCCATATTCTGAGCAATGGCAAAGCCACATTCTGAGCAGCAGCAAGGCACACAGCAGAACTATCACAGGTTTTACTTACATTTTTTTGTTTGGTAGCAGTTCCTATAGTTCATTAGCATTCTTTATTTTAGAATATCCATTATTTTTATCTTTAAAAACAAGAAGGAAAAGTTATAAGCAAAAAGAGGTATCCGAGCTGACCTCTTACAGCTTACGTCTTTATTTTATTGTTATTTATATAGCACTTATAGAGTTTACGGCATTTGGAGCGCTAAGTGCTTGGTAACGTTAACCTAGCGCAAATGGCATCATAATGGAAAGGGTGAAAAGAAACATACTTTACAGCTAATTGAAGGAAGGTCGTTTTTGTAGTTAGCACTCAAACAACCTGAAGAACCTTGAAAGAAAGGTTACAGACACTTGCTTTTTGCTACCCAAGCTCACTGCAGACAGTGCATTCAAAAAACTCAGCCACGGAGCTCACTTGGCACCCCCCTCAATTTGGCATCCTAGGTGACCCCCCAAGCTCGTCCATCCCTAAGGCCAATCCTGGCCATTTGTCCTACTTGATAAATGACAGTCATCTATTTGGAGGCCTGACCAGGCCAAGCCTGGTTTAAAGAGCTTAGATGCATATTAATTAGCATATGGTGATGCATTTCCTCTTTTGGAGCAATGCCTGAGTGGACTCCCTCCCCTAGCTACTACCCTAGAAGAATGCAGGAGCTCCTTGAATTGCCATGCAATCACTACCGGGGGGGGGGCTTTTTTCCCCCACCAGACACTATGCAACTTGAGACATACCTTGGCTAAGTGAATTACTTTTCTTAATTGTATTCCTAGACCTGTTCTATGACAAGATAATGGGAAAATAATACTACTGAGCGACACTGCAGGGTTGTTGGAAGGATGACTGAGATGATGAAAGTATGAGAACAAAATAAGCTTGGATAAGAATAGACAAATTTCCTGCTAGTCTGTGTCTAGGAGGTAATGCCCATTCCTATGTTTCTAATTACCCTGAAGTGAAACTTCGAGAGGAATTTGGAGATTCCCAGTCTAAATTCCTAAGATTTTTTTTAAAAAGTTTTTTAAAAATTAAGTAGAGTGGAGAAAATTCACAAGAAGTTTCCGCACAACCCGCCACAGACCCCCAAGTTGTGCATCACATCCTATGTGCTTTTCCAACCTTCTTTGTAGGTTTCAGCAGCATAAGCAGAAGGCAGCTAATAATAGTCTCCTCATTTTAGTCCCTGCCCTCCCACCCCAATCCTACAATAGCTTCATAACAGCTCCCTTCCCTGTGTTATGCGATTTAGGAAGGAGCTGCTTTTGTTGTTCAGCTTTGGTCTGTAAGCAGAAAGTGGTTTCATCAAATATGTCAACATTGTCTGAGTACACTAAGAAACCCTGTAGTTCTAAGCTGGTAGCAGCCAATCTGTAGCCGAACGATAAGACTGTATCATCTAAAAATATAACATCATCCTTCACATATATATACAGATGGATATAAAACAGCAATGAAAGATCTTGCTTTACCAAATATAACGCCCACTCAGAAAGGATGCATTCAAGGTTTTAAATTATCCCAGAAAAGGTTGTGTTAATATTCCAATTATCTCTGAAATTGAGATTGGCCATTGTTCACTTGATTAATTTATATGGGCTATTTCAACAACTGATAATGAGCCTGTTCAGACAACACACTAAGCCATGGTGAGGCCACTAATCCTTTTGCAGCAAATTGTTAGTGAGCACATTTAAACCAAGGTTATGCAGCCACCAGGGTTAGGAATGGTTCACACAACATGCTAAGCCATAATGTGTAGCTCAAAATGCTTAATCACCATGAGTTAGCATAGCATCTGAATAGGGTCTATATGATTCCACAACTTGTTAGCTTGATAATACCAGGACATCACACAAACACAGCACACACACATTCACACAAAGATGCACTCTCAAGCAATCTTGGGCCCTGTTCTAATAACCATGCATCAAGCATGGGCTGCACAACTGAAACAGCATGGTTCTACATGCCGATGTTGATGTTTTACATCATCACATAAACAAAAAACTCCCGTAATGCAGAATACCATTGGCATGCAAAAGCTTAAGTATCACATGGAGGAAATACTTGGCTGCTGCCGTTGAGCAACAACTGTGGAATCCCATTGCCTCACCAGTAGTGATGGGCGAGCTCCTCCAAGGTCAAACTGGATCAACTCAGAATAAAATAGGCTATTTTGTCCTGAAAACTGGGAAACAGGTCAGATTAATCCAATTCAAATTGGTTCAGTTCCCTCACACCTCTGATCAGGGACACAATGGAGCCTGATAACAATTCTGCATGGTCCATCTTCCTTTCCCTCCTTTTTTAATGCTATTTGATAATCTTATGTGATGTCGCAGTGTGCCTATGGCACCCTTTGAAGTTAATCACCTGCCAGCCCTAAAGTTTACGACCTCTTCTGTGATCAGTGGTATAGTAAAACCAAAGCTCACTGGGAGGCCACACCTGCAGTTTTATATTAGCAGGAACACTGACATCATCTCTATTCCTTCTGTTCTCTGAGTTTAGCTGCAATCCTCCCAATAGCTGGGGTGGGGAGGAATGAATTCTCCCAACAACAATATATTATTCCCTGTCTATGCAAAGCATCTTGGGGTGGCTTGGTCTTGAATAGGCAACTAAGACCCATTAGCTTTACAAAAGGCCTGCTCCTCATGGAACTGAAAACTACTAGAACTGGTTTATTGATATGGCTACCAAAATATTTGGACTTTCTCTAGGTGTGGTTATGGGGCTTGTCAGTATTAATGCCTGCGCTTCAAAATGCACCATTACACTACTGTCTGTGAGGACAGGGCACCTTTGGCTGTCATTAGCTCAGCTGTCTGATGGTAGTCTTAGCTGCTGCGATAGCACACGTGACTATTTAGGAGCAACAGGAAACTTCTGACAAGCTTTGTCCATATAAAAGAGCACTGGAGTGTATTTACACAATGGGTTTTCAACTGACACCATCTGGGTACAGATCAGTTGAGGCCAGAGAGCCTTTCATTAAAAGCAAACGGTCGACATTTGCTGCCTATGACTGCACAGGCAACAGGAAGGATTCAATTAACAAACAAACAAAGTTGGTTTAACATGTTGTCTTAAGGGTTTTCTATGTTTTCCAAGCTCCAAAATGGCAGGAAATTACAGCTGTTAAGGGTCACACTAATAATAGATGTGTTAATTAGGCAATATGCATATGGTATGGTTTCTTACGCTGTGGTTAGCTCCAGTTTCGCCACCACCTTGTAGCTGGATGGCTGTCAGTGCCATCTATTCACTGGAATAGACACATAGAGTCTGAATTCCATGTTACAAATACCCAACTGGCAACAAATACCATCTACATAAAATGGTAAAGTTTGAAGGAGCTTTGAAGATCATCTAACCCAACCCCCTGCTTAGTGCAGGATAGCCACAGGTAAAGCATTCCTCCTTCTCTACATCTCCCATACAGGGTATTAGTTAGTTTTGTAATCCTGAAATAAAAATCCAGTATAGTCGGTTAATATTTCCCCATGGTGCAGAATAAACAAAAGAGCTGAGAGAGAAGGCTGAAGGTCACTCATCAAACCTTAAATTCTTGTACATAATCCATTTCTTACACTCTCTACCTCAACACAGCCGCAGACCATCCTCAAACCAACCTCTCATATATTGCCACATTTCAGATTAATCCTCTCAGCAATTTTCTGAATAAAATCCATAGACCCCACGGTCTCATTGACTCATAGGGCCACAACTGTGGCCTTTAATGTTATATGTCTCCAGTAAATAACCAAAGCTGGTTTGGCAACATGTGGTACTCCAGATATTTCAGCTTATAATTCCCATCATCCCTCACCATTGGCTATGCTGGCTAAAGGCGATGGAAGCTGTATTTTTTTTCAACAGTTGTTGCTGCTTCCTGCCTTTGAAATGGAACACTGTGCGTGCATGCTTTTGTGATGAAACCTGGCATGAATACTCTCTGCTTAAGGTTGTAGCACAAATGATAGGCTCTTGTGTGTATTTTTGTATCATGTAAGCCCTATTCAGGTGTTATGCCTGAATAGGATACAATAACACCCATAAGAAAGAAAGGGCTATACATCCCAACCCCACCGCCAACATCCCCAGCCTTCCCACTTTGGAAAGGGAGGTCCGCCAGCAGTTTCTACTTGCATTCACTTAAACATGAGTAGAAGTGTCCATGTGACTACATACCCACTCATGCAAAGGGTTCCACTTGCATTCAAGTGAACATGAAGGGAAAAAACTGAGGTTCTCTCTGGTCAATATAGGAAGGAGGAGGCCCTGACAGACACATGGATGCTGAGGCAGGACTAGCACACAGAGCACCATGCCTCAGGTGATATGCCTGAATAGGGTATGCTATCAAGTTGCCACCTTATAATCAGATAAATTAGGGACAACCATTTACTTAGTCAGCCAAGTGAAATGAATAGGACATTGAGTTTCTTATTGCAACCTCAAAATAATCATGGGTAGTTAATTGATATTAATTGTTTTAGGAATAAAATACAGAGGGAAATTTGACTGTCTGGCAACATTACATTAAAGTGACATGAGGCTGGTGACAATATAGATTGGATTCAATTGTCAGAGGACATATTCATTATATTAAAGCCTTGAGTACATTGTCTGTGATTCATCACTCATGCATAACTTGCAATTATCTATTGGGATATCATTTCTTATAAGGAATAACCCATGGCAAGAGAAGATGGCAAGCATCCTTCCAGTGCCAAGTGGCCTATTTATTATGGATGCACTAGCCGAAATAACACAATCAATACTACTAGTAGTAGTTTATTGTTGTAACCACAGGTCGTAACACAGTAAATCAAACATACATACATACATACTAATATGTATTGGATGGTTGCATTGCTAACGTAACAAAATTTCTACAAGCTTGAGAGAGATCTTGAAAAGAAGTGTACAGGAGGAGGCTTGGAGAGACGTTCGTGGTGGGTAAAATCATTCTGAACCTAGCTGAGAAAAGAAATGTCATCACAGGGAGACTGAACCCCATTTAGCTTGGCAACTCTGGCAGCCTGTTCACACCAATTCGATCTGTACTACAGATGGCTGACTCAACTGCCTTTCTCCCACAGTACATCATATTTCTCCCATTGTGCTGCCAAATTGTCCACCAAATTTGTAAACAGTCTCTCATTAGGCAGTGGGCACCCCCTCAGTTTCCCACAGAAATACACACATGCATAGACTGCCAACATCGGATAGCCAAAAGTAATAGCAGGAACCACTGCAGACATTAGTTCATAATACAAAATGGCCAATAGTACATGGGTTGGCAAATGAGAACAGATAAGTAATTTAAGTGCTCTCTTGGCTAATACTGGGTATATATTCTGGCTCAAGAAAAACTTTTAACATCATTGTGGCTGGGATTATCTTTCTAGCACAAATATTCAGCCCTAAGAATAAAAGAACATTGATCCAGTATTTTAGCCTTCAGGTGATTCAATACAGTCTCTGGAAAGTGTACAGAAGATTTATTGAGCCACAAAAAATCTTCAGGTTCTCTCAATGCATTTGGAGTCATGCAGCACTTCTTTCAGGGAAAGTCTTTACAATCCATATTATAATGCTTGTAGGAGACTAATAACATGTACATTTCAAAACATACATGGCTGTCTCTCAATAGGAAGAGTTTGTGATGGCTCAAAACTGGTTAAATTCACACACACATACACATTTTACAAAAGTGATATGCTTCTTAGTAGAAGTTGCATCACCTTTCCAGATAAAATATGCATAACACTAAAGAAATGCCACAAATTCAAATGCTCTATGTTATCTCCACAGTCTGCTATTGCCATTTTAAAGCATGGTATTATGAATTTGGAAAGAGACATTCACTCAAAAAAGAGTGGAAAATGCATAAATATTATGCTTAGTACTTATCAAAGCTACAAGAGAAATAGCTGTGCTTTTCTGGCTCACACTGCAAATCTAAGCATATTTACTCAGAAGTAAGTCCCACTGAGCTCAATGAAGTAGTAAGTATGCTTAGGATGCCTGCCTTAGAAACAAAGCAGTCCATTGTGATTTAATGGGAAGGTTTCTCTGTTTCAACAAGGACCTACAAATGCTCATCAGAACCTCCCCCTCCTGTAATCACTCATGCTCCTTAGTAACAGAGGGTGTAGTTCTTCACAAGATTTCTAAGTTTGCAGTCTGATAATCCATCTAGCTTCCAGTTTCAGAATAAATGTATCACTCTGTCTCTTAGAATTCTCAAATGGCCCACAAAAGAAAAACAAGGCACGTATTTGCTCTTATGAGAACACTCCAGCCAATGCTTGATTAATGCTGTCTTCATCCTCTTCTTTAGATTAGTGCTCCTAAAATGCTGGAGTTCCTCTGTACAGCTAACGGTCCCATGTAGGGTCGGTGGGGGTGGCATTGCAACAGCAGGCTCCACCCCTGCCATGCACACTTACCTTCATACATCATCAATATGTGTATGTCCATAGGTATGTTGAACATGCAAAGGAACATGCACACAGTGCAGCAGATACTACTACCTCCCCCACAGTACATTTTTGAAACATTATATTTATTTTGGCATTTATATTTCCATATTAATAAATTCTCAAAGCAGCTAACATTATCATGTGTTCACAAACATGTGTTCACAAACATCTGAAGAGCTTATCAGAGCAATTCCATTCATGTCTACTCAGAAATAATCTCCACTGAGTTGCACATAGAATTTCAGCAAGTGTCATTTGGTGTTCACCTATTCTTTTTAACACTCTGATGGTCTTATCTAGGTATCTTACTGTAAGGACACTTCATGACATTAATCCATGTCTATGATAAGAACATAAGAACAGTCATGTTGAAGCAGACTGAGGGTCCATCTAGAACAGCATTCTGTCTGCATAATGGTCAATAAGTTGCCTGCAGGAAGCCCACACAGGGGTACAATAGCAGCATCCTGCTCATATTCCCCAGCAACTGGTATGCAGAGGCATATCTCTTCTGATACTGGACGGTATCATGTCATCATAATAGTAGCCATTGATAGACTTATCCTCCATGAATGTGTCAAATCCCCTTTTAAAGCTATCCAAACTGATGGCCATCACTACAGCTTGTGGTAGAAAATTCCATAGTTTAACTGGGTACTTTGTGAATAAATAATTCCTTTTATCAGTCCTGAATCTCCCACCAATCAGCTTCATGAGATGACTTTGGGTTTAAGTGATAAGAGAAAAACATCTCCCTATCCACTTTCTCCACACCAAACATAATTTTGTACACCTCTATCATGTATTTCCTTACTCGTCTTTTTTCTAAGCTGAACAGTCCCAGCTGATGTAACCTTTCTTCACAGAGGAGTAACTCCAGCCCCTTGATCATTTTTGTTTCCCTTTTCTTCACTACAATATCATTTTTGAGGTGTGGTGACCAGAACTGTATACAATATTCCAAGTGTGGCTGCACCATAGATTTTGTATTAGAGCAGTATGATATTGGCAGTTTTAGTTTTGATGCCTTTCCTAATTATGTCCAACATGGAATTTGCCTTTTCCACAGCACTGGATCATGGAGCTGTCCACCGCAAGCCCAAGATCAGCTCGCCAATTATTTCAAAGCCTTGATCATCGATGTCACTACTAATGCAGCCTCAAACCTGATAAGACTCATCTGTAGATCTTCATAGACTCCTCAAAATCCAGGAAGGTTATTCGTTCCAGGAACAGTATTTGTCCAACCTAAAAAGTGCACGTCAGTACTTTGCATGAAGAATTATTATATTCTCCACCCACCCCCCAGAACTCAACAAAACAAGGTCATAGAGTACAAGTGAATGATTGTTTTCACTTACGAATTTCAGTCTTACAGTTTAGGTAATTGACTCTGGCAGTTGTCAGACAACCTTTCTTCCCTTCCTCTTTAAGCTGAAATGTCAGTTCTGAAGATTGGGGGTAGCAATCACTTGATGAAGTTAATCTAAGTGCCAACCAAAGAACAAATGTCCCTGTAGACCCATTACAGCATTGGCGGTTCAAAACTGATTGCTGTAGAATGAGCAAAATGAAGCAGGAAAATATTTACTTGATAAATGAGTGTAACTTGCTATAGCCATCCAGTACACATGCCAGGTATTTACAGCTGCATTCTGCAATGCAAAATCTGGTGCCCTGATATAATAACTTAGGGTACAATCCTATGCATGTTTAAACAGAAAAGAAAATCTTACAACTCCCCGCATGCCCCAGCCATAGGAAAGCTGCAATCCTATGTCCCATGGGAGGGCATCCTAGTGGCACAGGAAAGAGTTGATGTTCCCATCCATTTGCAGGGAGATCCATAGCCAAAGAGGGAGATCTATGGAAACCTCCACTGCCCTTGCCACTCTGATAATGGCGAAAAGGGAATTCCAAGGACATGCCACCAGCGAATCAGGGAAGACTGGATCCACTGGTTCCTAGCCCCCCCCCCCATTCCCTGACATGCCCTTGGAATGAGGGGGAATGCACCAGACCAAGAGCTGGCATGCTTATTTGCTTCCCACCACCACCATGCAAATCCAGCAGGGCTTTGGATTTGGTTGTTACTTCATCAAGGATTCTGCATCTCCCACCCGTGTAGGGTTGTTGTGTCTGGCTACAATGCCATACTCACTTTCCTGGGTGTAAAAGCCATTAACTCAATGGCACTTACTGATAAGACTAGTATAGGATTGCACTGTTAATTTCATTAAAAAGAGAAAGAAGAAAATACTGATTTCTGGTTTTGTTTCATGGCCATGGACTGCAAATCTTCCTCTGGGGCGACACATTGAAAGCAAATTGTACACTACAGAAAAAGTTATTCTGCTTGCTGCACATTAATATCGTGCAATTGTGTAGGCTCTGGATACAATCACCACAACAGCATCTAACTTCAGGTACCATCTGTATATAATGCTGGTATTACCCATTTGTTATTAGCCCTGACCTTATCTTTTATCTGTGCCGCTACCTATCTTCAAGGATAGAGAATGAGAATGACTAGCAGCAAGGTACATGCAGGTGTGCAGATAGCTTTCTACAGTTCCTAGTAAATTGTGTTGCTAGCTGTTCAACAATGTATGTAAATTAAATGGAATGACATCATCAGGTGCCATAGAAAACAATGATGCTTCAACAACCTTTCAATCGGAGTAGAATCTAACACCTGGCCTGGATTTTGCACAGCAGATTGCAGTCAATCTGGTCCTGGCTGCAATAATGTTATGAAGAAATATCATTCCCTTTCTGAAGAAGGGTGCTATATAGGTTGGGTTAGTTAGAGATGGAGGAGAAATATATATGGTTTAGATTTTAATGCCGATTTACCTAATTTCATGCTTTGAAAATAATCCGCAAACCAGAATGCAGTTAGCCTTCGAACTTTACAGTTCTCTGAATTTTGCAGTGCACTTCTCCAATCAGAAAATGCATACAAAAATGCATATATTAGGGGAAAGTGCCCACAAAAATGTTTTAAAATGCACTATATAACAAAAATTGCTTGGAAAATCTGTACGTTAGGTAAAATAGTGTCTCTGAAAAATGCATGTTTTAGGATGGGGTGGGAAAAAGATAAATCTCCAGATGTTTTGGACTTCAATTCCCAGAAGTCCCTGACACCATGGCCAATGGAAAATGTGTACAACGTGCATACAAGTTTTCATATATATTTTTTAAAAAATCTCAAAGTTCAGTATATGCCAAATTTAAGATTGGAAACATTCTCAAAATTGGGGATGAACTGAATTTTATGGTGGAAAAACTAATAAACAGAGATAAACTGAAATTTGCTGATTGATCCATCCCTGGGTCAGGAATTAGAATAGCTAAGAGACTGGCCTCCACACAGCCAAAGGCTAAGGTTACTGACTGGAACATACCCTTGCCCCATTCCTGTACCCCTTTTCTCCAGGGCAAGAACCACTAAGCTGAAAGTTTCCCATTCATGTAATCACAGTCATCCAGAAGCAAAAATGCTTAGGCCAGTGTACCATGATTGTATGCTCAGGATCAAAATGGAAATATAATTAAGGTATCTGAAACAGAGGTCAAGCTTTCATAAAGAGTAACAACTCCTAGCTTCTCCCCTGCAGGAAAACCTCACCATGCTCTTCAAATGTGAGCTATGACTTCAATTATGGGTGCTGTGGCCTTTTGAAAACCTTCTCCATAATAGAGAAGAAGAAACCTCAATCAGTCACCACATGGTGCCAAGATGCTGTGTCTCTTCTGTCAATCAATAGCACGTTAGCGCTGTATAGCCTGGCTCCTCTACCAGTGGCTCTGTGTAATTCCCTTTCCCCAACACGATTCTTGGTGCTGTTCTACACCCCATTCCTGGCCTCTGAGATACTGCTGGCTACAAAGGTCACCTTCTCAGACTTAAGACAGAGAATGGATTGGATTGGAATGGGAGTCTGTAATGAGCACTGTGACCTCAGCAGCTACCTATTGCTGCTTTCATTGTACAATAGGGACACGAGAGCTCTTTAGGGTTTTATTTATCTTGTTTCATATTTTAGTGTTGTGAGTAATACTAGTATTGTCCCTACCAAGAAAAGACGAGCATGGACGTGAGACTGCCGCATTCATAAAACTTCTACTTTCCAAATTATTATAGATGGTTTTTATGTCACTTTCTATATTACACATGCTTTCACCACCTGTTACCATAAAGAAATGTACTATGTAACATTACAGCTTATTTTCAGGAATAATCCACACCTTTATTAGACAGGAGTGCAAGCTTTAATCGGTCTGATCAGTGGATCAGACAACAAAAGCAGTGATTTATCAGTGAGAACCAGTTTTAATTGGAGAGGGCCAATTTAGGTGTTAGGAGGGAGGGGGGAGGATGGCAGACTTACCTGCTTCCACAGTCCTCCCCCACTGCTTACACCACCATGCAACATCCAGGAAGGAAAAGTGACATCGAGGGCACTGCGGGTGCCTTAAAAAAAAAATACTGAAGAGTTGCCAGGCCCCGATCTGCAGAAAGGTAAGGTTATTAAAAAAAAAAAAAAAACGCTCCCAACCCCCCCCCCCACCATCCTGGGGATGGTGAAATTGCTTTCCACACACACACACACACACACACACACACACTCCTTGGGCACGGAGCCACCCCGCACAGCTCCAGAAAAACTGGGATATCCCCGGTTTCCGTTCTCCCAGGATTATCCTGGGGTCATCCCCAGGTCGACCCCAGTTAATCCTGGGATCCCCTGTGTGTCATGTGGACGCACAGGGACGACCTGTGGACGACCCCAGGATAAAGGCCTGGTGTAGACATGGCCACAGTTAATCCCAAAATATCCTAAAACCAAACACAAAAATGGAGGATAGTTGTGTTCCTTCATGCTATAATATGGAATGAAAAGAAAATATTAAACAGTCAGTTGCTAAATTCAGATGAAATGGAGCCAGTTGTCAATCCATGAGAGTGTAATCCACAATTTGTTTCCCATGGGCTCCTACACAGGGCCATGCAGACGGGGGGGGGGGGGGGGGGCAGTGGGGCTAGTTGGCCTGGGGCCCATGATTTTGAGGGAGCACTCTGACAACAAGGTCCCCCCCAGCTTCTGCAACTGCTTGAGTAGCATAAGAAGCCCATCGAGAAGTGAGGAGCCAGCCTTGCGGAAACAGCGCAGAAGCCGTCCGTCGTGAATACCACGGTCAGACTACAAGCTCCAGAGGGCCATGGCTCATGCGGGGCGGGGATCTATATGCCTTGAGGTGTTGTAGAACAGGTTTACTATGAAGGTGTTATGTAGAATGGACATGTTGGTGGGCCCCCTTGGGGTGGCCATGTTGTCCTCCTTTTTTGAAATGGGAGGGGCACACACTTCCCATCTGGCCTGGGCATATTACCAGCTCTGCATGGCCCTGCTCCTACATTCCCACAGGCTCTACTGCTCAAACTCCTACTCTCCTTCTCCCTCCACTTATGGTTTGAGATAACCACATAAATTAGTCAAAATGTGGTTAGCAGTAAAAAGCCCTTTGTTCCACATTTGTAAGTCTGTGTATTTGTCAGAGGGAGGTACATTTGAGAAGCACAGAGGAAAGGGAGATTTATAGCTTGACCTTAGTCCACCTGTGAAAAATATAGAGAACCCGGAACAAGGCACCAGCAATAGCATACAGGCAGCGGCTGTCCTGCCTTCACTGCAGCAGACTCCGAGCACAGGGCTAACCAAGAAGCAAGTAATGAAGCCAGCCAATGTTCAAGCACACAGGTTCCAGTCCAGTTGGGTTCACAGTAAGTCAAGATAGCAGGCAAAGGTCAAAGCACAGGCAAGCCATCAGATACGTGGAGTCAGGCTAAGGCAAGCGCGGTCAAGATAGCAAGCAGAGGTCAATACATAGCTAGACAGTCAGATATGTTACACAGTCCAGAAGCAGAGTTAACTAAAAGTCCAAGGGTCAGTAACATGGAGCATCAATCACAGGGCGCAGAAGCTGGAAGAACAGTGTTGTTTCCAACACTGGCTAGGCAACCACTGAAGGCTTTTAGCTCCAGCGCGTGCTGAGCTTAGGGTGACCATATAAAATCGAGGTCAGGGCTCATGTAACTTTAACAGTTGTAGAGAAAAGGGAATTTCAGCCAGTGTCATTTGTATGCAATTAGTTCCTGGTGAAATTCCCTCTTCATCACAACAGTTAAAGTTGCAGGCACTATACTAGAGCGACCATGTACAAAAGGAGGCAGGGCCCCTGCACCTTTAACTGTTGTGATGAAGAGGGAATTTCACCAGGAACTAATTGCATACAAATGACACTGGCTGAAATTCCCTTTTCTCCACAACTGTTAAAGTTACATGAGCCCTGACCTGGATTTTATCTGGTCACCCTAGCTGAGCTTCACCCAGGACTCAGCTTTGATACATTTAGGAATGTTGCAAAATTCTGCCTTGGTCTGCAAGACCAGTGGACACACCAGCTCTCACGGACCCAGGCAGACACGCCCTGTGCTGGGATGGACCCACACCCAAGTCTTGTGAGCCTCTAAGAGCACTCGGGTGCAGGCCCACTCTGGCTTCTGGATCATGTCCTTTTCCCTTGCATTAATGGAGACTTTAAGGGGCACGGGGGGGGGGGGGGGTGCGCTTTCCAGAGCCTCTGAAAAGTGCACAATTTTCCCTGCTGAGGGAATGGCGGCTGCCAATTATGCAGTGGAGGAAAGGTCCAAAGTCAGGCGGGTGGCTGCCAAGCACTCACAAACCTGACAAGCACTCAGCACAGACTCGCAGGGACTAGTTTTTTTTTGGGGGGGGGGGGGGCAAGGCAGTGGGATGCATGAGTGCTCATGGGACAAACACTTCCCAGCTTCCCAACCCCTAAATATGTTACAGCTCTCTGGTCAGAGCCCTACTCATGAGGAGTCACTTTCTCCTGAGAAGTCCTTCCTTGCAAGCAAGCACTCCTTCTCATGAGAACCCTACTGGCCTTGAATTTCCTTGAATTTTGGCCAAACCAGCATTTTTATGCTGCATTTCAGTTCATAGGGGGACATGGAATCTAAAATTCCAGGATAATTATTTTTATCTCAAGCTGGTAAGTTTGCTACACTTGCAGTTTGACTAAGGGCAGGGTGCGGGAGGAGCCCAGGACTTCAGCATCATTATCCTTGTCCTCTTTGGGTTTTCTTGTCACATTCTCATTTTATGGGTTGTCTCAAATTAACTTACAAATTCTGGAGCATATTCATTTAATATGCATGGAACTGTCAACCAGTGCAATGTTTTCAGAATATAGCCTAGCCTCTCTTTTAAGTGATTGTCTAATGAACCATTAAAATTAAAAACATCAAGGTGATATTTTAGGTATAATAATGGAAATTCACCTTGCTTAAGTAATATGTAAACAGCTTGGCCCAATATATGTTTAGCCCCACTGTGTTCAATAGGACTTACTCCCCTGTAAGTGTGTTCAGAATTGCAGCCAAAGATATTGTTTAAAAATAATATGAAAACACTTTCCTCAAAGTGTTACACCTTCACAAAAAGCATTTCCAGAGGGCATAATATTCAGCCCCAAATCCACATTTTAAATTTAGTTATTATTTATGCATTCAATTTAAACCACACCAGTGTTATAATAATGTTACCTTCTGTACTGTGAAGCTATTGTGTGTGTGCAGAGAACAAAGTCAAGGAAAGTGTGGAATGTTTTGAGCATGAAACCACTATGTTGTATTAGTTGTGATAATAAGATTTCTATAGTTGAAATCCCAATTCCACTGTGATGCAGAAACTCCTCTTGATAAGGGCTGAAACAAGAGCATTTTCATTTTTAAAAGAAAAACACCACTTATTCTGGCTAGACAGTTTATTTCCATGTCTAGGAAACATTTTATCCTTCCTCTTTGAAACAAAGGTTGCAATGCTAGACATGTTTACCTGAGACTAAGTTCAATTGTATTCAGTGAAGCTTACTTCTGTATAGACATGTGCAAATCAGCAAAATGTGAGCTCGTTAAAGTTCTCTGATTACCACCTCAAACCTCACTCTGACTTGTTTCCGTATCAGATTATGAGCATTGTTTTTGCTTGCACAAAAATGTGTGTGCATTTTCATGCACATTTACCCACATGTACACATGAATTGTGCCCATTTTTCAGTTGTACACATTTTTCTATCCATTGACTAAAGCATGATTGTGTGTATTTTTCAATTGTGTACACAGCTATGTGCATTCCCCCCCCCCCCAAAAAAAATGTAAGCATTTTTCGGACACATTTTTGTTGTTGAGTGAATCACATCACAAGCTTGGAAATGTATGAACTTCAGATCACAGATTGAGGTTGAGTCTGTGTTTGGTTCCAGGAAGTGCAAATTGGGTAAAGTCTAGTCTAAAATTTATTTCTTATCCATCCCTATTTCTGAATAAACATACATAAGAGTATCATGCTTCAGAAGAGGAAGTCACTAGTACCTGGGACCTCTATCTATACTACAAAGCTAACTTGGTTTTACACCATTTTCACTGGCATAGAAGAGTTATGTAAGGAGAGCCAGTATGGCTTATTGATTAGAGCATAGGCTGACCATATGAAAAGGAGGACAGGGCTCATGTAACTTAAATAATTGTAGGCCCCCTCCACAAGGATGCGCTTTTGCGCCCGGTTCGGGGATTATGCGCATTTTCGCGGAGGCGCATTTACGCCTAATCCCTCTGCACGGGAGGCGGCGAGAAGCGGCGAAGCGCATTAAAAGATGCCCAAAAAGCACTTTACAGGTAGTTAATGCGCATAATCGCTTGTTCACACAGCGAAAATGCGCTTTAACGGCCGGAGCAAAATAAAAGTCGCTATTTAACGCGCGTTCGAAAATGCGCATTATCGGGGAGATAACGCGCCTGTACGCCCGTTTTGCGCTCCGCTCGTGTGTAGGTAAAATTTATAATGAGCCTTCAAGGCTCATTAAACGTCTCGTGTGGAGGAGGCCGTAGAGAAAAGGGAATTTCAGCCAGTATCATTTATATGCAATTAGTTCCTGGTGAAATTCCCTCTTCATCACAACAGTTAAAGTTGCATGCACTATACTAGAGTGACCATATACAAAAGAAGGCAGGGCCTCTACAACATCACATGGCACGCTACCTAGGGGCAAGCCGCGAAGCCCGCTTGCAGTAGCGGCCAGTGGCGGACGGGAGTGGACGACCACAGAAGGTAAGCAGGGGGAGGGGGCTTACCCCCCCGGGGCCGTCCGCTTCCATCCGCTGGCGCCTGCGGGTGCCAGCGGATGGAAGCGGACGGCCCCAGGGGGGGTAAGGAGCGCGGGGGAGGGGGCTTACCTGCCGGGGCCATCCACAGCGGACGGCCCCAGGGAGGAGGAGGGAGTTAGGCCCCCCTCACCCACCTGCTGCCATTTTTTCCTCATAGACTTGCGTTGGGGGAAAGCTTTCTTTCCCCCAATGCAAGTCTATGCGGGGGGGCGGGGAAATGGCGGCCGATCCAAAAATCGGATGTCCGATTTTTGGATCGGGATTGGACCCAATTTTGTCCTAGCCGATCCAGGACAAAATTGGAGGTCCCAATCTGGGTCCCGATCCGATCCGGGGGTCCGTGCACACCCCTACTTGTAATCCTACCTCAGGTTTCCCACTGCTTCTTCCATATTTTTTCTTATCGTAGAAGATCTGTTAAAATAAGATGGAATAGTAGCGCAATGCCCACTGATCATTAGCGCTAGTCTGGAAGCACCCATATTCACACCACCTTTGCTAACCTGCTCAAATTAGTACATTCGCACCTTGAAATAATTATAGTCAATGATAGTCAGTTAACAACCATTACCATGAAATGAACAGAATGACTACAAATGAAGTCAAAACCATGATTAATTAATGTGACCTAATATTAGGGATGCTGTCATACCTTCAAAATGTTTCTAGATATTCTCATTGTGTAATTGTGTGCACTCCCTCACTGCAAGGACAGGGCTAGAACTGCAGTCAGCATGACTGTGTCCCTATCCCAGCATTGCTTTACATAATATTCTGGCTTAAAAACCTATAGCAAAGGGCTGACCAAGCTGATCAACATCAGACTGGATGCTACTTTCAGTGGAAGGGAAGAAATTTTTGATTGGAGAGAAGATAATACCCATAGTACTGCACACCTACTTACATTCAGTCATTAATATGATCAAAGTATTAAAAGCATCAATATTGCTTACACCTGCTTACATTCAGTCATTAATATGATCAAAGTATTTAAAGTTTTGTTTTTTGCTTTCAGAACAGGCCCAATTTCCATCTATCAGCCTTGCCCAAGCCAAAGTTGTTTGCAAAACTGGGAAGCGCAACTGGTAAACTAGGCTGACCATATGAAAAGGAGGACAGGGCTCATGTAACTTTAACAGTTGTAGAGAAGAGGGAATTTCAGCCAGCGTCATTTGTATGCAATTAGTTCCTGGTGAAATTCCCTCTTCATTACAACAGTTAAAGCTGCAGGGGTGCCTGCCTTCTTTTGTATCTGGTCACTCTACTACAGTGCCTGCAACTTTAATTGTTGTGATGAAGAGGGGTTTTCACCAGGTCCTAATTGCATACAAATGATGCCAGCTGAAATTCCCTTTTCTCTGCAGCCGTTAAAGTTACCTGAGCCCTGTCCTCCTTTTCTTATGGTCAGCCTACTGTAGCATCCTAGGATGGCCATATATCCATTAAAACTGGGATGGTTTTATGTCTACCTAAAAAGAAGTGGGATGGCATTCCACCCCATTTTTAGCATTGAATTAGCCCCACTGGACATAGTGGGTCTCACAGGATTGTTCTACATGTCTCTAAATCTAAGCAACTCCGCTTATTCCATTATCTCAATAAGGTAATGGAACAAAGGGAGGGAGAGCTGCTAAAGATGAATAGACAAGCACATTCCTTATCTTTAACTCTGCCCCATATCTCCTATAACACCCACACATTTTTAAAAAGCACCTTCAAACGCTGGAGTCTGGGACAACTGTAGAAGAGGCCTAGGATGGAGGTGGAAGTGATGATGGTAGTTTAATTATCTGAAAATAGTCTGTCTGCTTTCAAAGAATCAATGTGAGTTCACCTATGAGGACTTGATACATTTCCATTAATGTTTTGGTGAGCTTCAACTATTAACAGAAGCATTGTAGTAGACATTTATGTTCCAATCTGGGAGCTCCTGACTTGTGCATGCGTCACAGATCCAGGATGCACACATAGTCTTGTGTGTAAAGAGGCCCTGGCAGTGCAACAACATGGAGGACAATATAAATGTGCAAATCACTACTCAGTCGTGTCCTTTCAGCCTAACCAACCTCATGGAATAAAATGGAACAAAGTGCAATAGAAATAGGATAACTGGGTAGATAGATAAATGAAAGATAAATAGATGGATGGATGGATAGACAGATGATAGATAGATAGATAGATAGATAGATAGATAGATAGATAGAGATGCATGAATGGGTAGATAGATGGTTAGATAGCAGATAGATAGATAGATAGATTAGATAGATAGATAGATAGATAGATAGATAGATAGATAGATAGATAGATAGATGAGAGAGAGGAGGGTGGGGTCACCTATAATTTTTTAGTGTCTTGCCCATGATTACACCAGCTCCAAGAAGTTAAAAGACACACTAAAGATCTGCAAAATTCATGGTCAGAGACTAGATCTACATTACTTTTTTATTTTGAACTGTACTGATAATTGTTAGGGCCCAAGTCACATTCCATATACCACTTTCATAGAGCTTCATCAGATGGGGGGAGATCACGCTTCCCTACCATCGCTTCTCCACCCCCGCTTTTGTTACTTAATAATTCCTCTTTCAAAAGAGGAAGTAAACAACATGGCCCATTCAGTGGGCTGTTCTGATCACTCTGCTTCTCCTGCACACAGCAGGAGATAGCGGCAACTTCCATTTAAAAAAATATATCGGACTTTCTGGGTGTTTTTTTGTGGTGCAAGGAAGGCCCGAAGGGGTGGGAGGCGCGCTGGAGGCAGGCAATGTCATGAGAGGGACCCACAAAATCCGTGAGTGCCCAGCAATGATCATGACGGAGCTCATAGCGTTATATCCTGCTTTTTATTCCACATTCGTAATAATTTGACACAAGGTGTAGATCTGGCCATACAATAACTTTATTAGGAACGACCAAATATGCACAAAATTGTGGGCAAGCTTTCAAGATCTCGAGAGCAAGATGTTACAAAGCAGCAGCTTGGGGCAGTGGGAGGAGAAGAGGGGGGAAGTCTGACTTGATGTTGAAGTCATGAAGACTGCATGGTCAGAATCTTAAGCGGAGGAAGATGTGCAGATGTAAATGAAGAGATTTGGAGATCTCAAACGTTTGCCCCAATTTTGTGCATATTTGCTTGGTCCTATATTGCTTGAACGTGGATTTTGCAATACTTATTGTGGACTAGCATGGCTTTCTTTATTTTACTAAAAATCTGAATACAGCTCTGTGAGATGCCCCTTATTTCAGACTGATGGTCACAATGCCCGTTCTTCCTTCTACCTTGAAGGAGAATATGATAAAGAACTGGAAAGAAAATCATACTTTGCCTCTGTGGGATGTTTTGTTTTGTATCTGTGGGGTGGGGGGATTAAAAGGCATTTTAGTTTATCGCTTCATTGTATCATTTTGCTTGGCAGCTATATAGTTTGGAAGTCACACTGAATATTAACCAGCCTGCTACGTCTGACTCATTCACTCCTAACACAGGTTAATCCCTGTATCATAGGCTGCCACCAGTTTCCTAAGCAGCTTAAAGGGACATGTTATAACTTCGACAATGACCCGCTAATGGTTTTACATTCTCAGAAGTATTATGAGCTGTCTTTGTCACTTTTATCTTCTAATGAGATCAATAAATTTAGGAAGCAGACATGGCTGGTGCAAACCGCAATGCCTCCACCAAGGACATGGAGTATAACTGCTATACTATAAATAATAATCTAGGAACTATCATCAGACCTTGGCTTTTTCCCCCTCCCCCTCCAGTGGGCTACTCCGATGCAAGTCCCCATGAGCACCCAAATCTCCTTGTATGTTAGCAAAATAAGGTAGTCTTGTGATTTTTTTCCCCCTTGTGGATCACACTGTGCAAAGCTCCTAGTGAAAAGCCTCATACTGAGAAATAAGGTTTTGTTCTCTTGCGTTTCTTTCTCTGGGATATTGAAAGCGGGATTTTACTTCACCATGTCATCACTGACAGATCTTTCTTTGGTTTAACTGTGAAACAGAGACATTCAAGGAAGCAATTAATAGAGGCCCAACTGCAGGAAACAATGGCAGACTTGCACTTTTTGATGTGGCCCCTCTCCATTCATTTGTAAAGTAGAGATTTAAAGGGCAAAGGTGTATGCAGGGGAGGGTACCAAAATTTCTCCCAGCCAGGGCCACTTCAGGAATCCTGTCTGTGTGAATTCTATACAATAGTGACCTGATTTGCCTCTCCTAGACTAACATGTGGATTAGAACCTCGTTATCCACCGGGTTCCATGCCTCCCTGATGTTCCAATGTACTTCTTGGCTCAAAAAACAAAACACCCATTAACAACAATGATTGAAACGTGTTTAAAAATGCATATTCTAAGATAAAATACATTCACAAGTGTGTATTTTGAAAGAATTCACAAATTAATCTGGAAGCACATGCAAAAGTGGCATGGACCAGAAACAGACCGATTTGTCCATCCCCAGGTTCACTTGTTCTATTGGACCTCAAGGTATGACAAAACAGTTTTCAGGACAGACGACATGGCAGGATCTACACTGCTGCTTTATAGCAGTATTGAAGTGCACTGACAACCATTGAGGTCCAGGACACATTCTATATACCATTTTCAAACCACTTCCAAGGGGTTATATCCTACATGGTGTAGATCAGGCCCAGGCTAGGAGTGGCAGGCAAGAGAGCTCAGCCTCCTGTCTGAATGCCTTTGTCCATTTAAATTATATCCCTGTGCTTTATACCCGAATAGAATAGGTTGCATTTAAAGATATGGGTCTGACAGAGTCATATGTACTTTTGGCCACATACCGCTTCCTCATTGCTTGTCTCAGTAAATATTTCCAATACTTACATAAAACTACTTTTCCTTTTCAATGGACTTCTGCAAAGTACAAATAATATGGGTGCTTCTCCTTTCCACAGCTATTGTTTTTTAATCTTAGGCAGACTCTAAGCAATTAAGGTGGTCATCCTATATTGGGCCTGTTCAGACAATACTCTAAGCCTTTGTTAGGCCAGTAACCTTTTTTTGCAGCAAATGGCTAGTGAGCATGTTTAAATCATGGTTATGTAGCTGCCATGGTTAGGAATGGTTCACACAATGTTCTAAGCCATAATGTTTAGCTCAAAATGCTTAATCACCGTGGCTTAGCATGTCATCTGTACAGGGTCACTGACTTTCCTGGGAGTAAGCCCCATTGAACTTAATGGAACTTACTTTTGAGTGCTTGAATTATGGGTGAATAGGTAGAAACATTTCATTAAGTCCCTAGTCCTTACTGCTTAATCTCCCTCCAATTTTGGCCAAATTTCATTGCTCTAGTGTACATGACCTCTAGCACAATGCCAGTAGCGTTTGCTGGTGTGACAGGTTTTCTAGAGAAACCCGTCAACCAACACACATTATTGGGGTCATGCTACTGTTCCCTTACGCTAGCCTGATGTTATTTACATTAATGGCAGTGATGCTCTGGGTACTGCCCAAAGTAGAAAACATTCAAAGTACACTATAAAGTCAAATATAACCTATTTGGTTGTGTTAAACAAGGCTACTATGTGCTGTACCATGATGGGCCATCTTTAATAAAGTAAAAAGAATTCACCATGCAGTGCTGATGGCCCTGATTTGGGAAATAAATGCTGGGAATATCGACTTGGTCAATAGCCCCATCAATATAAGAGGGTGTGTGCAGTTCAAGGCCAAAGTTCATAATTAGACACATGCTATTTCCATTAGGGTGACCAGATAAAATCCAGGTCAGGGCTCATGTAACTTTAACAGTTGTAGAGAAAAGGGAATTTCAGCCAGTGTTATTTTTATGCAATTAGTTCCTAGTAAAATTCCCTCTTCATCACAACAATTAAAGTTGCAGGGGCCCTGCCTTCTTTTGTATATGGTCACTCTAGTATAGTGCATGCACCTTTAACTGTTGTGATGAAGAGGGGATTTCACCAGGAACTAATTGCATACAAATGACACTGGCTGAAATTCCCTTTTCTCTACAACTGTTACAGTTACATGAGCCCTGACCTGGATTTTATCTGGTCACCCTAATTTCTATACTATCAGAAGCCCTCCCCACCAATGGGTAGTATCTAATGTTAGTCCTACATAGAGTAGACCCACTGAAATGAATGAGAGCTAAGTTAGTCATGACTAACTTAAGTTCCATTCATTTCAATGGGTCTATGCTATGTAGGATTAACATTGAATACTACCCAATAAATCCCATGCACCTCTCCAGATAGTTCATAATGCATTAATTTTGCACATCACACAGCAGTCACCAAAGAAATTGCAGCGAAGGCCACAAACAGCCTATCCCTCCATAAGGCACATACTAGTAAGTGTGCAGCAGCTGCTTTAAGAAGGCAGAATTTATATGGCACAAATAGTGCCATCCTAATATACCAAGATCAAGCTGCAAGAAGGGTCAGTGGACTCTCGACATATGGAGAGGGAAGAGCAAGCCCTGAGCTTTCCAGAGCCAGTAAAGCAGATATGCATGACAAAAGGAAACCTTTGAAAATTTACCATCAGAATGGTGGTACTGGGGTGGGTGGGTGGGTGCGCGCGTGTGTCCAATGTTTAAAATGAATCAATTTCTGTTCTTGTCATATTTAGGGAAAATGGAATATTAAAGATATTTAAAAGTGATGCAGGCGTTTGACTGGAGGCGCTATTGGCGTCTAATGAAAAAACAGGCAAATTGACATAAAACCAGATTCAGACAGGATCAGGTATAATGCCCCCTCCCCCTGGCCACCTCCAAAGTGTTCGGAATTTGGATTAATGAATACAATGTCCTCCCAGATGTTCCTTCAATGGTCCAGAGTGGGAAGGAAAACTGGCTGCAGACCAAATCAAATTTTTATATTCCTCTAAGATAGTGCCAGACACTAAGATTTCATCAATGTAACATCTGAGGCACAGAGACAATGCACCACGGTTGGCTAACCCCCATATTCAATCCATTTTGCTGAAGACAGGACAAATAAACTCGGAATCAGAACATTCAATGACTCATATCAAAAGGTATAAATTGAAAGTCAACACTTGTACTGCATATAATCTCACCGAAGAAGAATTTATAGCCTAAAATTTCCTACGTAGAGACCTGCTGCTGTTTGCTGATAGACTCCAAATGCTCACTTTAAACACTTCCAGCCCTTTCAAGTTGGGAGTTTTGCTCTCTTTGCAATATCTGCTGCACGCACACCCTTCTAAAGAGTGAGAAAGAGAGAAAAGTTGGAAGAGAAACACATTGCTAAAATGGCTACTTTATATCACAAAGTGTGCCATTTTGCTGATATTAAAGGAGAGGTGGGAAGGGGTGGTATATATAAGAGGGTTGTGCTGTAGCATTTTTCTTTTGCATAGCCTTGGCCAAATTATGTTACTTAGCTGCCACCTGCTGTGGAACAGTTGTTGCTCAATACTGCGTTGCATAAATGACCATATAATTGTATTTTAAAATGAATTTTATAATTACATAGGCCAGGTTTCCAAAACATCCAATGGGGTTTTTTTTTACTGCTTCCTTTGACTGGCAAGGCTCATGTCATCAACTGACCACTTTTGGATGCCCCTTCCACTTCTAAAAGAGGTTTGCTATGTGGCAATTGTAGTCTAGTGAAATTAGCATTTGATTCAATTACATTGGATTGGATCCAGATTTAGGCACCTGTAACTAGGCTGGTAAAACAGGCTTCCCCACCCTCTCTTGCCCACTGTCTCTTCCCCATCGCTGCCTCCACAGCCCCCAAAAATGCTACACAGAAGGTCAGAGGATCCTGTTGAGTGGGGTACCAGGATGTCCTGGATGCATTCTCAAAATGGCTGCCATGGAAGGCCTGTTCATGAAATAGCTGCCATAGTGGACATGACCAGCCACAAAACAACTATTTCCTAGAAGGCAAATTGACACTGACACAGGATTTTGCCAAATGGACAGAGTAACATAATTGGATGAAGCAACCAAAGTGGCACTCACGATTTTCACTTTAGGACTTCAGTTGCACAGGCACTTGAACTGTTCCTCACATGTCGGTTATCGTGGATGAAGGCGCTTTTTTATCATGTGAAAGTAATATGTTTGATAACATTTGCAGGGGTGTGCAGCAAGTTCAGACAGGTTGTTGAGATTCTTTGTTTGAATAATACCCGGCTCTGTTAGCAAGAATTGCTGAATAACTAAGTCCACAAAGTGGAATGGCTACTGGAAATGACAGTTGAGGAAGAAGTTGCCCCTCCCCCCATCGAGTGGCTGAAAGTCAGGACCTCATAATAAACTACGGAGCTCCAAAAAACAACAGAGCAGCCCGTTGTTTTTCCCCATTGCTTAATAACGTACCGTCAGTTGTGTGTGTGTGTTGTGTGTTGCCCGACACACGATACAATAAGCAACACAACTGACGGTGGCCTCTCCCCCTCCGTTCATTATCGTGTCATACAAACTGAGCCAGTTAGTCAGTTAGCAGTTAGCAGTTATGAGTGCGAGAAAGTTGGGGTTTATCTGCTGTAGAGGATAGCGAAGTGTAGGATCTGAGTTTTATTATTTTGGGAATAAGAGGGGGGAGGAGTTACATGTAACTTTAGAGGGCAGAATAGGCAAGGATACATGTTATATTTATTGTAACAACCAAGTAATGAAACAATTGAAATCACATGCTTAACGAAATGCATGAACTTACTTCTTGTGAAATAAAAGTTATTTTGTTACACTGGATTGGGTTCTTTAAGTACCAGGGTACTGAGATAAATGGTGGTAGCATAAAAGGAAGACGAATTAAAAAGGAACACAAAGTGCCAAGCTGGTTGTTGTGGGACCAAGAAGGGTCACAGAATCGCAGAATCAATGAGAGAGTAAAATGTGGTGCCCAGAGGCGGGAACTGAAAGGGGAAAAAAATCCACAGAGTGGGCATCTGTTTACCCATTGCATCCATAGTTGGGATCCTTTACTGAGAAAGGTAAAAAGGAGTCCCAAAGGGAGCAGCCATGACAGGGAGGTCTTCAGCAGATCTAGTGGAATGGCTCTGTTTCCTGCTGGAATGTTGGGTGCCTCCTCCCCACACTGCTTGCATCTCATCTAGGGGCACAAGCAGTATGTGGAAAAATCACAGATAACATGAGGATTCCTCTGCCCATGTCAGGGGGCAAGGCTTGGGAAGTGGGAGGGCTTTGGGGTGAGAAGGGGCCCACAGATGTTGCTCAACCTTCCTCTGGCTGGATTGGGCAACCCTGTAGGCAGATTAAGCCTGTGGACTGGAATTTGCCCTCCGCTGCACTATAAGGTATCAATCCTATACACAGGTATCAATCCTATACACAGTTAACTGGGAGTGAGTTCCGTTGAAGACACGGGCGTTCTTTTCAGCAGCAATATATATGATTGCATTGTAAAAGTCATAGAATTAAGCAACTAAGGCCCTGCCCTCACTGTAGGAGCAGAGAGGGAGGAAAGTGGGGGAACCCGGAAGTAGCCATTTCCAGGTTTGGCGCAATAAGGACACACCACAATGTGGCAGCCCAGGCTTCTCCTGGGCTGCTGCAAGTCGCACCGGCCATTTTTTTTTTAAAAAAAAGGAACCATGGAGGTGTGCACAAGCTCTTGTGCGCAAAAAGTTAGTTTATTTTTTTTAAAAAAATGCAAGCGATCGCGTCCCCCTCCCCCCCACCATCCTGGGGATGATTTCCCTGTTCCCCCCTTCTGATGGCCTTGGAGCCATGCAGGGTGGCTCCGTGGCCATCGGACCAGCTGCGCTTACTCATGGGTAAGTACAGTTGCGCCTGGGATGGGTGGCCACACCAGTCGCCCATCTCGCTTCCTTCCCGGGAGCAGGGAACTAACCAGGATAATTGTGTTCCCTGAACTCCCAGGAAAATGGAGGGCTGGCCCCTGCCTGCTTGCTGGATGCTCTGTGCGTCATGTGGACTCTCCGCAAGCAGGCAGGGGCAGCCCCTCAAAAAATGGCTGGTGCGGAAAGGGCCTAGGGCTGCAATCCTAGTCCCACTTACCTGAGAGCAAGCCCTAGTCCCCACTTACCTGAGAGCAATTCAGTGGGTATAGGATTGTACTATAAGATTTCTTTAATCAAGTGACATCCTTATACATTTTGATAAAGCCCCCTTTGCTCAGTATTCCTTCTAACTAATGATATTCATGGGGAAACAATCAGGCCTGCCATATAGTGTGATGTAAGAACTATCTCACTCAACCACTTATAACATTTTATTACCCCTAAGAACTTACTGAAGCTCATAATAGATTTACTAAGAGAGTGGAAGATTAACAAAGAGGAATTTATGGTGGAGCCACAGAGTCAGTAAACATTAGGGAAATCAATCCCTTTAGTGATAGGAGGTGTTGCTCATGACGCAAGTTCTAATCTGTACAATGCAACCAACAACAGGTTTCAGCATGGGAGTGGGGGAGGTGTATAGGGAGGGAAAAATTAAGACATTCTGTTCCACTTGGAAAGAATCGGGGAAAAAATGTGTCCCAGAGGCAAAATACACTAGCAAGTGGCCATGGCGTTAATTAAAATTACATTTCAGAATAAGGAAAGGAAAGGAAAGAAAGAAATTAGCGAGCTATATTGTAAAATAGCAATCTGGCAATCTGCTTTGATAAAGTCTACAGACTGCAGAGTTGAAACAAATGGTGACAGGAAGGTAGAATTTCAAGCAAATTCTTTTAAGCTTGAATTTTAAGTTCAGCATTCATTTCACTTTCAGCATTCCCATTTCTTTCAGCATTCCCATTTCTGAATGCTGTTGGATCCAGAGATGTAAAGTGAATTCATCATGTTGATACTTTGTCACATTATTGCCTTAAAAGAAAGGTTAACATTTAATTTTATCTATCTCCAAAACACTTTGACTTGAGTTCAAATTCAGTCATGGAAAACTATGTAAAATAAAAATGAATTGGCCAAAGATGTACATTTCCCCCATTGGCTAAAGCATAAAATGTGCATTTGGTGGGGGATCTGTGCATTCTGAAGGGATTTGCACATTTTTTTCAAATGTGAATTTGTGAAAATGTGAATTTGCACAAATTTGGGAGACTGGGAAATGACATAACAAAAGGCATCTGACAATCCGAAAATGCAGACAGCAGGGATTTTACATTACAAGCCAATTACAATGCAGAAGCCTCCTGCACAATAATATTCAATGGGTTGTGTCAATGTTAGTGTAACCTAAGTCCCATTCATTCTTTTGAGTTTATTCTAAGTCTACTCTAACATTGGATTCAACCAACAGACTGTAAGAAAGTATTAGAGTGGTTGGTTGGTTGGTTGGTTGGTTGGTTGTTTCAGGGGTGGGGAACTTCTGGCCCATGGACCAAGTGCTGACCTCCAGACCTCTCAATCCAGACCTCTGGACTCTCCCCAGGCCTCTTCCTCTTTCTCTAGGCCATACACCCCTCACCAGCCCCACTTGGAATTATTGATCTGGTTTATTCCTTCCTTTTCTATCCTGTAACCACTAAGCTAATGGAGAGACCCTTGGACAAGATGGTGGAAGGAGAATGTTTGGATGCCAATGTCTTTTTTCCCCATCCTCGTGTACTTAACAAAGAGAAATATCGCATCTGCCCACAAAAGCAGTTTGGGGAGGGTAATTTTGTGCTGAAAACAACAAAAGGGGAAAAGGTTATGCAACCTCTCACTGCCCTGTCCAAAGTAATTTTGGCTTTTTCAAAATGCAGAAAAAATACCTTCATAAGATTCTGTGTAATGTGCACTTTGAACATAAGTTACTGGAATCACACAGACTTCTTCAGTCAAATTATGTAAATATTTATCTGCTACTTAGGTTTTCCAGGTCTGTCCATTCCTCTGTGAATATGCAGAAATTCAACAGTTGATATTTTCACATCACTGCATCTCCAAAACCTTTGAGTTTTGTCATATCATGCAGTAGTTAAATGCACAGGAGCCCTGCCAGAAGAAAGTTATTCCTGCCGCTGTTCAATAAAATATTTTTTGGAATGTCTCTTGAAATTGGTAATAATTTCCCTCAGTTTATGCTGTTGACTATCTGAAGAGTTCAGAACAAGCTATCCTCTGAGACACGTGTTTTCTTGCACTATTCGGTGCAAGCCTTCTGGTAATATTCCCTGAGGTAAATATTTTTGCATAGAAATACCAAATTTATTTTAAGATAGTCTTGAGATAGGACAAGCACTTTAATGTAAGCACTGTGTCTGTCAAGAACTTGTGTTTGAAGGTTGGCATATACCCCAAGCAGAAAGCTGGGCAGAAGACACTAAGTTGACTATTTACACATTGCCAAAAAAGGAGGAAATGTATCACCCAAAAATACAACAAAAGAGGACACAGAGTTACATAAAATCTGCATGAGCTCATTTATATGTACAGATGCCGATTTGGGAATAATTACTATAATTTAAATAGAAATACATCTCACCATAGTGGGGGTGGGAGTCTGTGTCCAGGTGACCAGTGTGCCTGCACAGTCTGCTGTCCGGGTGCCAGCTGCTGATGAGGATTCTCATGGGCTCCCCTTGCTTTCCCTGCCTATACTTCTTTATCTCTGAACTGAACTTGGAATGGGCAGCCATTCAAACAGAGGACTGTCCTCTGCTCTGACAGCCATTCAAATAGAGGACTGTCTTCTGTAAATATGGCCACCCTAACTAACTTAAAGGCAAGGAATAGCTTGGCAGCCTCCCTCGGTGATAGGTTATCTAGGATGAGGATAATCAGCAGAATATGTAGCTTTATAGCAGGTAAGAGCAGGTCAACCTAAAGTCTAGGCCTATTATCTGCTTTGGGGCCTAGTTTGGGGCTGAAAAGATTTTTAAAAGCTTGAGGGATGCATACAGGTAGAAATTGCCTGCCAGGAGGATTAAACAACTCCACCTGCCACTTCCTCCCTGCAATTGCATTCACCTCCCCCTTCGTTTGCCTCATGAGGAGATCCTGTAGTTAGTTGGAAATCCAATGCATTCTTCTTGGTGTGTAGTTACATAGGCTGACCATATGAAAAGGAGGACAGGGCTCATGTAACTTTAACTGTTGTAGAGAAAAGGGAATTTCAGCCAGTGTAATTTGTATGCAATTAGTTCCTGGTGAAATCCCCTCTTCATCACAACAGTTAAAGGTGCAGGCACTATACTAGAGTGACCATGTACAAAAGTAGGCAGGGCCCCTGCAACCTTAACTGTTGTGATGAAGAGGGAATTTCACCAGGCACTAATTGCATACAAATGACACTGGCTGAAATTCCCTTTTCTCTACAACAATTAAAGTTACATGAGCCCTGTCCTCCTTTTCATATGGTCAGCCTAAGTTAAACCCTAAGATCAGTAAAACTAAATAGGCATGACAAAGTGGTTTCTGGATGAGAGAAATGCCCACACATATATAGTTAAACATCACTTACACATGCGTTATAGGAAGGCTTCCCATGTAGTGAGGCGATATGTAGCTGTGGTTATTCCCGGCTGTTTATTTCTTTGAACTCATTTTGAAATTGAAGTACTGTAGTGTGGATAACATATCACAATATCAGGAAACGTAGTGATGATGATGACTCATGATCCTTTTTTTGGTTAAAATACAAATCATTTTTGGCAACAGGTCATTTGTAAAAATGGCCATTTGAAATCTAAAAATAGCAAGAGTCCTGCAGCACCTGAAAGGCAAACAAATTTATTGTCCTACATGCTTTCATAGCCCAGAGAATACATTGCCACATGCATGAAGTGAATTCTGGAAAATGCTCACTAAAAAAAATATATAGTCAGGGCATTTCAATATGGTAAATTCAGAATTATTGTTATATTTATTTATTTATTTATTTATTTCCCACCTTTTTCCCAATACTGAGACTCAAGGCAGCTTACAAATTAAAACATGTACAGTTAAAACAAATAGAGATATACAAACTTTAAAAATATAATTAAACATAGTACAATTTTAAAATATTTAAAACATTTTAAAACATTTTAAATACAAATAATTTTAAAAATCCAAACTGTAAGCTGCACATCCACAAAGGTCTGAACTACTCCCCAAAGGCCTGCTGAAACAGAAAAGTTTTAGCCTGCCTCTGAAAGCACACCAAAGAGGGAGCCAATCTAGCTTCCCTGGGAAGGGAGTTCCAGAGCCCCAGGGCAGCCACCGAAAAGGCAACTGGACAAGACAAAGACAGTACAAAATCTTATCTATGACAGTTAGGGTGACCATATGAAAGGGAGGACAGGGCTCCTGTGTCTTTAACAGTTGTATTGAAAAGGGAATTTCAGCAGGTGTCATTTGTAAGTATGCAGCACCTGGTGAAATTCCCTCTTTATCACAACAGTTAAAGCTGCAGGAGCCCTGCCCTCTTTTGTATCTGATCACTCTAGTATAGCCCCTGCAGCTTTAACTGTTGTGATGAAGAGGGAATTTCAACAGGTGCTCCATGCATACAAATGACACCTGCTGAAATTCCCTTTTCTATATAACTGTTAAAGATAAAGGAGCCCTGTCCTCCTTTTCATATGGTAACCCTAATGACAGTTGTGTTTATTATGCTCACTACACCATCAGAAGATACTATCTAAGTGATACTTCTTAGTGAAGTTTCCCTCTCTCACAGAAGCGAAATAAAGCAATGGGAGGGAAATCAAAATATTTCCAGATTATTTAAAAACACACAAGATAATGTGAGTGTAAACAAAAGCTTCGTGTTTGCTGCTGCACTGAATCAGAACAAACAAAAACAGCCTTACCTGAGAATCTGTAGCATGAAAACAAACACTTGGGTTTCTGACAAGTTTTTGAAATAGACTCAAGAAATAAATCTTAGCAAAAGGGCCTCTTTTCTTACTTAGGGAGCTCCTAGATGGAGGACTCCTAGTGCTAACAATCAAAAGACAGTGGCTCAGTTCGGACAACACGATAGTCAATGGTGGGGTAATAATCAACTTTACAGTTGTTCAACTAGGGGGTACTCCCCACACAACATGGTAATAAATAATCAACTGGGGTATGGATTAAGATCAGCGCTGAGTTGACCATGGCAGCATTCGGATGACACAACAGTCAAAACAACTGACGATTGTTTCCCCCACACCAGTTGTTTATTGTGTCGTCCAAATTGAGCCAGTGTGAAGCTATTCCATTTTCTTTTCCGTAGGATGCAATGCTATGCAAAGCTGGCTGGGGAATCATGGGAGTTGTAGGACTTCTTTCTGTCTAAACATGCATAAGGCCCTTTTCACCTGGAATGGCCCCCAGCTGGTCCTTGTGAGTCCAAATGATGCACAGGGACTCCCGGGGGCAGGAGGGTTGGCCACGGGATTTTCCAGGGATAAGGCAACCCTGGAAAATCCCAAATCTTCCACAGTCCCAGGAAGATGTGGCTGCTCGTCCTGGGTGCTGCCGCGCTTACTCACCAATGGGCATGGAGCCACACCAGTTTCGCCACCCCCGGGAGGGCAGAGGGGGCCAATCGCGTGTGATATTTTTTTAAAAAAAACACAGTTTGTGGAGGAGCGCTCGGATCCGAAACTAAGAAAAAATGGCAGGCACAACATCACACTTCTGATGTAAATTGAGAGTACTGATCCCAGAAGCAGCTACTTCCGTGACCGCCCGCTATCCGCCCTCTACACCCCTATGGTATAGAAAAGGCCTAAGATTGCACCATTAATGGTTTTTCTCTGGTAAGAAAAGTGGACAGAAAAAGCAGTAGGAAGACACAGGTGGGCTACAAATGGAAGACAATGATGGCCCAACATCCTGTAATAAGGGGGGATGTCAGGACCCCTCAGATTCCGTGAATGAGACAGTGTGATTGCATAATAAATAATTTTTTGGAAGTATCCATAGACAGAAAGGTCCCAAGGGTATTCTGACCTGATCCTTCCACCACTGTGTGATATGAGAGCTGTCTCCCTGTCCCATCCCAAAGCTCACACATCTTGTTATTGGTAGAAGAAACCATTCAGGCATTACACATCATGAACAGGGCCAGCATCAGTACATGGCGTCTACTTCTGGGGTCCTATCACCATGTCAGGTAGGCCTTAACATGAATGCACCTCACTCACCTATCCATGTAAATAGTTTATGGAACACCTGAACATGTTATAAAACTGAAAGATTCTGGGCCCAGGATTTTATTTTTATTTTTAAGAATCAGAACGTAATTGAGTTTACTGCCCATCAAAGCTGTCCATTTTGTTTTCTCTCATTTTTCCACTCTTAAATTAGATTTATCTCAAATTCTGAAAATTTCCCCAATCATCAATTCAATTCTTCTTGAAATTTAAGTTTTTTTCTAAAAAAATGTTTGCATGCAAATTCGTATGTATTTCAGTGCTGATAAAAGCATTTTATGCATTTTTTTTTGCCTAATATAAACATTTTTGAAAGAAATTTTTCTAATGGATGTCTGATTGTTATTTTACCAAATATATGCATTTTTAGAAAACTCCATTGCTATAAAGTGCAAACTGAATTAATTTCTTCATTTCAGTATATGTCTTTTGCATCTGGCTCCAACTGGTGAATCTCAGGGATCTCAACAACAAAGTAGATCCCCAAGCCTGAAGTCTGCCCACCCTTGCTGTAGAGAGAGTTGTTTGAATTATTGACTAACCTACCATGAGGCATATGTTGGTCTTTCCTGCTGCTGAGACAATGACCTTGAGTTATGAGAGCAAAATAAGCTCTGTGCTATTTTGACCTACAAATGTATAATTTCAAACTAGCTGACAGAAGAATTTAGAGCTGTTTGGAAAATTGGGTGTGATGTTTTTCCTTCTCCCTTCCTCTCCTTAGCAGTATTAAACTTACACAGGAAAGTGAAATAATATGTGGACAACAGAAGAGGTATTTTTCCCTCTTTTGAGTGGCAAAACTACAATGCCTGACAGGATACTTAGACAGGGGGAGGCTGAAGTTATTATTTAAACAGTTCTCTTCCAGTATGGCTGCATTATTTGCATACCAAGCCTGCCCTAATCAAAAGCATGATGCCAATCAATTAAAACAACCAGAGGGCAATGAAATTCATAAGTCTCTTCTGTGGATCATTCAAAAGGGCATTCACTTTACTTGGAAAATGCATCTTAAGAATGAGATACCAACTTGAACATGCACCCCAGACAGATACCCACTTTTAATAACCACCCCTCCAAAATGAATACAAGTGTTAAAATCCTTTGGTCATCTGATAGGTGGTTTTTCTTTCAGCTGGAACAAAAGCTGGCCCAATATAATAGTCAGTTTTATACTGATCGTAGTTATAAGAAGGACTAAATACATAATCACAGAATGTGCAAAAGATTTTAAAGACCATGCCTATGTGGCAATTAAACACAAGCATATGGTCATGTTTCAATAACTACAAGCCGACATATTCTAGAACTCCTGATTAAAAAAATGGAGTCACAATAATTGGCACTTTCGGTTTGACATCACTTTACAAATTAAAGAAAAAGATGAGATTTGCCATTAAATAGTATTGACAATATGCATACAGTACACATATTTGTCAATTTCATTAACCTTCCAAATTAGGTATTCACAGTGCACTAATGACAGCATAACACATCATTACAATATTCAATGCAATTTCATAGATATTATGTACAGGGAAATTTTTCACATTCTCTCTTCCTTACAGCTGTTAGAAAACATTATACTTTGCAAATATCCCACTGGGATAAGCAAATGCTAAATAGTTGACTCTGAATAGAATATATTATTCCCTCAAAGTGGTCCCAAATCAAAAATAGGGTGCCGTTTTGCATCTATTCAGCTTTTGTTATTTGGCCACATGAAGAGAGGCTCGTGTGAGTCATTTCCACTTAATCCTAAACACCTTGTTGCTCAATCTATGGCAGGGGTGGGCAATGTGTGTCCCTCCAGATGTTTTGGCCTATGACTCACCATTGGGTATGTTGGTTAGGGCCAATGAGAGTTGTAGGCCAAAACATCTGGAGGGCCACAAGTTTCCCCACCCCTGCATTCTATAGGATGCAATAATTCAGTTACCAAAAGTAGGCTCCTTTTCTGTCTTTCTTTTCTAGATTTCCATATGTTCAACATAACCTAAACATTATAACGTAGTGTAATATAATATATCATAATGTAATACACCTACTGACCTACCCCCCAAAATAAATAAAAAATAATAATTAATGGAGTGAAGCTTATTTCCCTTATTAACTTTTAAAATTCTTGATATTACTATAATTTACTATAAATTTATGCCATATTGGAAATTTCATAACATTTATACAGTCCATATCTCCTTAGCTATGTTCAGCATATATGTCAGCAATTCAGAAACTACTGTGTGTAAACTGAATGTCCACCATATAATCCTAAATGCTAGTGGCTCATCTTTGCCTTGTAGTAATCGTAACTTATGCATTCTTTTTTCATAAATTGCAGTAGACCATATATATACCATGCCTCTTTGTCTAGGTGATCCAAATTTTTCCACTGTTGTACTATTGTCTGCCTCACAACTGCTATTTAAAAAGTTACCAATTGTTTGGCTACAATAGGTTCATGATTATTATAATACAAGTTAATAAAATTAATTCTGGAGTGAACTGAATCTATTCCTTTGTTATCTGTAATAATTCTTGATGTACCATATGCCAAAAGTGTTGAACTCATAGGCATTCCCACCAGAGGTGATAATGTATGCCTCTGGTGGAACTCTGCCCTCCAGCAGTCAAACTTTCCATCTGAGGTGATGTGAGCCATTTGCACTGGGGTTCTATACCACTGATGAAGCGTCTTCAAAGATATTTCCTTAAGACTGATTTGTAGGGTTTTTGCAACCAAAGCTTATTCCATTGGCTATCTGATATACTAAAGCCAAAGTCTGTCTCCCATACTGATTTCAGACCATGTAGAGAGCCTATTTGTACCTCAACTAAAATACTGTACAGAGACAATTCCCTTCCCTGTGAGCCCTGTTGAGAGAATAATTTGTTCAGTAGGCTCGATAATGCAAATAATCGGAGAAATAACGCGCCTGGAACCCTGATTTGCACTTCCTTTTTTGCTTTAACATAGCAGGAATGTAGAAGCAGTCGCAAAGCATGGAATAGCACTGTGGGGAGGGTGGGGAGGAAGATCAATGCTTCACAATTGAAATGATATAACATGGTGCTTCACAACTGACGTAAGATAGGATGGCCATCTAAAAAAGGAGGGGAGGATAAGACCATTAAGTCCAGGGTCTAAAATCACCTGGCTGCATCGCTTGGTGGGCCTCTCTCATCCTTCCTAGGGCTAGTACCATGCTTGAATGAGCCCTCAGTATAGTGCCACTGATGCCCCCCCCCCAAGATCCCAAGAACCTCCTCCCTCCTGGGTGGGTTTACCTGGCAGCTCTGGAATAATGGTCTGTCAGCCAAAGACCTGTTTCGCACCAAGCAGTGCCAAGCAGCCACCTTGTTTTCTTTCCCACAATGCAATGCCCAAGTATCCAGAAAACATGGCAGCTGCCTGGCATGGATTGAAGTCAAGCAGCTGCTCAGCTCCCAACCCATTACAGCACTGCTGCCACATGGGAAAGTCCACCCTGGTGGATATCAGGAACTGCTGCCCGCTATCCCATGTGGTGAATCGCATAGCTGCAACCTCTCCATGATAAACTCTCTGGCTCTGAACTGACTCTGCCTGCTCAGACTGGCCATTGCCCCCCTTTGGCAGGAAGGAGTATAAGAGGGCTCCTATCTCAGTGGTACTTACCTGAGTTCTGGCCTGTCTTGTATTTCTAGTCTTGCTGTTTGGTCCCGATTCCTGACTAGGGATGTATGATGCTGGGAATTCCATTTCATTCAAGCCTGACAAGATTCTACTGTGTTTCCATTCTGGTCAGTGGTAGAAGCCTTTGGGGGAAAAAAAACAAAAAAGAAATCCTGATTCTCAGAGTTTTTTGCGCATGTTTCCAGCTCCCACCATTTATGCAAATGGTCACTGGATTTGGGAGACGGTCTTTCAATTTGATCAAATGGGGTCATAATTTTTTTTATTGGCAATCTAGTGGAAGTGCACGCAATCACAAATCCACCTGTCCGCTTTGTAGCCCCTCAGAGGCATACTCCCCTCTTGTCAATATCCTTGTCAGTCTCATCCTCTCCACACATGGCATTGTTTCGCCCAGCAGAGCCTTATTCCATCCTTCCCAAATACTTGTCAATTTCATTCTCCATTTCTGTACTTCTGCACAAATTTAAAGATTTCCTTCATCTCAAAAAAATAATAATCCAATTTGCACAAATTGCTGCCTTTTTAAAAAAAAAAGAAAGCTTCATATTGACTCGCTACAGATTGAGTCAGAATCAGTGGAAGGAAACGGAAGGAAACCTGCCAGGGCCAAACCAGAAAAAAATCTATAGAGTTTTTGCCCAGAAACAGAATCCCATACATCCATATTCCTGACTTGTGCCTCCTGGTTCACCCTCTGATCCTAATTGTTTTTTGATCCTGACTCATGATTCCAATCTCCTGGCTCACTCCACACTGCTTCCTGTGCTCAGCTCTGACAGAGGAAGGAGATGGTAGGCTGCTGCAGGCCAGCACCCACCACTGGCAGGGGTAAGTGACTGTGAGAAATGGTGGCGGGAGATAGCAATCCTTTCAAGGTCTGCCAGATAATAAAACAGGAGGAAAAAAGTCACCACTGCACCTCCCACCCTGGCCACCGCTAGCCAGCAGGGCTTTAGAAGTGGCAGATGATGATGATGATTTACATATCTATACCACCCTATAGCCAAAGCTATCTGAGCAGTTTACAAAAGGTTAAATCATTAAACATTTTAAAAATCGATATACAAAATTTAAAAACATAAAAACAGACAATATACAAAGATGATATCCATTTAAAACAACTTTGAGCTCTCAGCCAAAGAGAGATCAGCCAAAGAGAGATCAATTAAAACTCAATATATGCTGTTTAATGCCTGGGAGAATAGAAAAGATAACAATGTTGGTGCCAGGTGGGCCTTGTCAGGGAGATCAAGTAACTTCACACACACATGCATACACACACACACGCCTCTTAGAATTGTTCTATTTGAAGGTGACTTAAAGCCAAAATAACATGTTTTACAAATTTCCCATTCATGCATGTTCTGAGTTGTGACAGAGTAACTCCCAAATAAAAGATAAAATAAAAAAGGAAGTCCAAGCATATGTGGCAACATCAAAAACTGTGTCTGTTTAATTATACAGGACACGCTGTCGTGACATACCTACAACATTTTCAGAGCTCTATAACAAGACCAAAGAAGAAACCCAGGAGTACTTCCTGAACACCACATCTACCCTGGAGAAAGGAAGGGTCACAGCAGCCCACAATGTTTCCTTGACCTCATCCATTTGTTCTACACTGTAGGATCACACTATATAATCTATAGTGATGCTGTAGATGTTTACGACCAATAACTTTTCTGTCCATATGTAGTTTTGCAAATGACCGCATAGAATGAATTCGAAACTGCAAGGCACTATACTATTATTATTTTTTCAGCACTTCTAAGTTCTCCATGATCGCTTGGAGGGACTGGGAAGATGAAGTGTGTGGTTAAAAAAAGCAAAGCAGATCCTCCTGTAATTTGTTGGAACAGAGGCAATATGGTGAGGCCAATGAGGAATCTGTCAGTACTGTTAACTTTCTATTTTAAGTAGCCAGGTTTTGCAGAGTCTAATTATTTACTTATTTTATTGATTGATTGAGTTCTATACCACCCATATAGTTGAAGCAGCCTTCCCTGACCTGGTGCCTTCCAGATGTTTTGAACTAAAAGCCCCATCAGCACCAGCCAGCATGGCCAATGATCGGGGATGGTGGGAGTTGTAGTCTAAAACATCTGGGGGACGCCAAGTTGGGGAAAGCTGGCCTAATGGTTTCTGTGCCTTTTTGTGTACCTAAATGTACACAATGGTCCAGCTAATGGAGCATTTAGCTACTGAAAAGCTAGTGAAAATCTTAGTTGTTTTCCTCTCCCTGAGTCGCTCACTGCCAAAGTCTGTCACTCTAAACATCATCCTTCTTTCACAGAAAAATGGATATACTGTGCCATCAAAAGATATTAAGGTTGAAAACCTCTGTCCACTTACTTGAAGGTACATTCTATGAAACTCAGTGGGATTTATTTCTCAGTAAACATACGGAATCAGGCAGTCTGCCAGCTGATCAAACTATAGGAGTTCATCTGGTGCCATGTTCAAGGAGCAAACACAGATTTTCCTAAAAGGGTGATATATAGATATAGATATATAAAAACTATTCCTTTTTCATAGTTTGAGTTAATACAATTTCACCTTAATTTAATATGTCTTTTAAAAACAAAAACAAAAAAACAGCACAGGCTTTCTATTCGCCACCTACTGGCATCAGGTTTAATAGGGACACCCATGAAAATGCTCACTACTACCCCCACTGAACACACACACACATACACACACACGGTTATTTTGGTGTACTCCTTGTACAATTAGTTGAATTAGGACACAATCCTATGTACGTTTAGTCAGAAAACAGTCCTACAGCTCCCAATATTCCCAAGACAGCATGGCTGGCTGGTGAATGCTGGGAGTTGTAGGACTACTTTTCTGTCGAAACATGCATAAGATTGTGCCATTAGCAAGACACTCCATTATTTCTGGGAAGGTTTTTTTCAGTCTTCAACTTCCTCTGTTTCAACATGAGGAAATACAGAAAGGAGGCAAAAGCAAAGAAATAAATGATGGCATTTTTCAGAACTGCTCCACCATGATGAACAACAACAACAAAGCAATTGGTAGAACCACACACGCACACACATGCACACACACTTCCCATATTAATCGCCAACACATTCCTCCAATTAAAGGGAAAAAAAACTATTTCACTCTGAGGAGTGGCATATCGTCAACAGTACTGAGGCTACTTGGCTTATTCCCATCCACAAAGACCCTTTGGCGTCCCTATATTCCATGAGGCAATTCAACCTCTGCAGAAATGTGCCAATGTTGGCTATAAAGCAGTAGATAGCGGGTGGGTAGTGCGAAAGCATTTCAAAACTGCTAACAGCAGGCCTGTTGTGAATCAAACAGCTGTGCGCAAGACACAGGTGTGCTCACCCAACAAGGCCTATTTGTGCCTTCCCAGTATGGTGTTGGCCGGGGTTGTGGAGTCGCAGCTGACTGCATAGCAAACGAGAGATGGAAAAGGCCACCTGAGAAATGTCCATTCAGAGTAAACATTGGGCACCACACAGACACACATTCATGTGCTTAGTATTATGCTTAACTCCCCAGAACTGTAAAGACAAGAAAACATGAAGAAGAACAGATCCCGTTGCCCTAAGCACTATCTGCTGTATTGATGATATCTTGTCTTGATTTGTTGACAAGATTATTTTTCTACATGACCAAAATATACCAATAGAATACGTTGGTATGCCCCAGCAGCTAAATAATTCTTTATTGATTCTTGTATTCTCCTGCCCTCTTACACATGATCATTGTTAAACACACTTTGGACAGGACCTTCATTTATTTGTATGTACAATGCACTTCTGTACTAATTTTAAAAAGGATATTAAGGTGGTACAGATTAGCTAGAATTTAAACCTATATAATATAGGGCTACACTCCAGATTAAGATGTCAAATAGGTTTGGTTTGGTTTTGTTTTTACCCCATTCCTCAACTACTATCTCTGTGCCCAGAGAGATTACCAGAGTGGAAGTGATCTAAACAGATAACAAGGGACAGAAAAAAGGAACGCTGTACTCCAATCCTAATTTAAAAAGTAATACTGTTTACGTAATAGAAAATTTAACATTTCTTAAACAAATGACCCAAGAATCCACTTTAGGAATGCATGCATGCAGAGTCTTCACCTAGAATTCATTCCTCTCCATCTGTCATATTTTCCCACCACCTTTTTATGTTATTCCATGAAGTGTTATGTATATTAACAATCAACAGCAGCCCTGGCGCAAGCTCTCTCTCACTTGACATGGAAGAGAACACGCTCAGTTGCCGGATTTGGGCAACATGGCAATCTGTGACCAGAGTTGGGTTATGGAGCAGGCAGCTGCAGATGCCAAGCCCGTACCACATACCACGGTGGCTTAAGGTACCATGGCTGAAAATGATCATGAGAACCAGGTCAATAAAGTTCTTGTCTAGCTTTCTGACTGGTGTGTCCTCTAAGGCTGCACGGTTGAACCTATTCATATTATCTGATTCTACATAGATCCATGTTTAATTCACTGTGGGAAAACTGGCCTGAATCCTCATGTATTGTACTTGGGTAAGCTCATACTGACTGAAGAAAATAGGAACAACTATCATTTGGTTTTCTTCCCCATCACAGCCAACACTATGCTCTTTTACATAGAAGCTGTATGTCAGTGGGATTTACATCTATGGATCCAGGATTAAAAGATGTAGACCACAACAACTACAGTAGAAATACAAAAAGGACTTGTCACATGGGGAAAAGAAACCTGTTTTCCTTCCCACAAAGATGATTTCTTTAAACATGTCCCAATTATCATTTTTGAACCATTTCTCCAAAGCAGACCATAGAAATTAAAACCAATTTACTGTTATAGCAATTACTGCCAGCATAGTCAAAAGAGTGTGCAAATAGGCCTCATGTTAGCCTTTCATCATTCCGAACAGTCAGCTCAACAGCAACAATACAGCTAATGCTATTGCAAAGAAAGCAAAGCCCAATTAACATCAGAACACACGCTAATGTTCTAATGAAGTAAATGGACTTCAGATGAGACAAAGTGCATCTGTACCAATTAGCTGACACTGAAGGCATGTGAGGAAATAGCACCAATTGTAATGAAACAAAAGAGCGGTAAAAGTCACGATTTAAAGTAATTACACACGGGGCCTTTGCCAAGATGTTGCAGTGCCCTTCATCACAGTGAGAGGTCAGTGACTCTTGTTCTTAAGATGTGGGCAATTCACATTTCACATTGTCTTTCCATGCTGCCACATGCTCAGTTTTGCTGAACAACAAGTCCCACTGTTGCTTATTTACCTACCAAAGCCGGGGGGGGGGGGGGGGGGGGAGGAACCCACTTTAGTAGAAATGATCACTGAGGTGCCGCCTTGAGCAAAAACCAAACACAAAAGAACTCCTCCAACTTCATTTGAACAGCTGTGAAGAGTCTGTTATTTATCAGGGAAAAATTAACAAAGGCAAAAAGGAAAAAGCAGCAGCTCAGCAGAGAACAAGACAGCTCCAGTGCTGCCCTCGCCCAGCTGCTACACAAGACGGAAGAGTCAGAAGAGGTGGAGGAATGAAAAGCTGCAGCTCGTTCTAGCAAAAACAAGGGATGACTTATTTTTCAGAAAGACAGGGGTACTTTAAAAAGCAAATGCCAACTGCGTTTTGATTAGAAAGAGTCCTCCAAAGAATGTGGTAGCTGCAATGACATTGTGTTAGTCTGACCATATGAAAAGGAGGACATGGCTCATGTAACTTTAACAGTTGCAGAGAAAAGGAAATTTCAGTCAGTGTCATTTGTATGCAATTAGTTCCTGGTGAAATTCCCTCTTCATCACAACAATTAAAGTTGCAGGCACTGTACTAGAGTGAGCAGATACAAAAGAGGGCAGGGCCCCTGCAGCTTTAATTGTTGTAATGGAGAGGGAATTTCACCAGGTATGAATTGCATACAAATAACGCCGACTAAAATTCCCCTTTTTCTGCAACTGTTAAAGTTACATGAGCCCTGTCCTCCTTCTCATATGGTCAGCCTACATTGTGTATTAAAAAAAAAGGGACGGTATTACATGGTGGAAATCCTATACAACATGGATGACTGCTTCTTCCCTCACCCCCACTCCACTTCCACAAAACACTTTGCTACTTTAATATAACAGTGTATGAGGTGTGGTTAAAAACTCAGGTGGGGGGAAAGCTGTCAGTCTCCATAAGCATTTTGCATCCAAGGACGGTTCCAGGCGAGGCTTTTATTGTCACCCTGCCTCATTCACGGTATTTTATGGGGGTTCAGATGATATTATCTACAATTTTTAACCCTCCCATGTTTTCCCGCAACTTCATCAGTCCTTTTTCTAACCAGAAAAAAAAAATCCATTAAGAAGGAAACTAGCTGCACAATCCCTCCATCCAGAACCAACCCTGGAAAGGTTGCCAATCTAGCCCTATGCAAAAATTCCTGTATGCACTTACTTGAACATGCAGATGGGGGGGAGGGGGGGTCACACACATGATAGCATGTTCAGCACATTGTCCCACCTTCAGCATCCACAGTTGTAGGCACTTACAGCTGTAGGTGAATAGGCCTCTCCTTTGTAGATGTCCACACTATATCTGTGGACTACAGGGGTTGGGGCAATGTGCCACATGTAACATCAGAGGACGGGTATATGCTTTGACCCTGCTCCCTTGTTGTATGTTCAGGAAAGTGGGTTCAGGAATGCCTGCATAGAGTTACTATCTCTTGAAGGAATGTTTCAGAAAGCATGTTAGTTCCTAAACCCACACCCCAACCAATGTCCTCATACCTATCAAGCATATCTCCAACCCTGCTGATTGTAATTGCGGGAATGGAAGGCGAGAATAAAGAGACGACACAATAAATTGGATTTAAACAGGGCCACATTTATTAACATATCAAGGTAGATGGAGGCCTAAACGGGCATCCTGTCTTTGGGCAACATCTTGGCCATAATTGGGATCGGGCGAGCCATTCATATCCTGGTAGGTGTCGCTGGTGCGTCAACACCTCCCAGGAGTCCCCATTTGGGGTAGGTAGGCCTTCCTATGTCATCTCCCCTCAGGTTGCAAAACTCAGAGTGGGTGAATAAGGTTGGCCACAGAGGTAACCCTTATCCCCACACCTGGTGCTGCAGGACTCCCAGGTGAGGACCTCAGGTGTCACCAATCACCACCAAGCATATCTCCAACCCTGCTGATTGTAATTGCTAACATTATTATAGAGCTTAACTAGCCGAGAAATACAAAGTTGAGCTTCTCTGCTATATAAGATATTTGTATCCCTCTAATTCTACTGATTAAGTCAGCACGTTTTCCCTTTGTCCCACACAAGCATCAAGCAACATCCCTCCTTCCTTTCCCTCCATATAACAGATGGCAGTGGAAATAGTAAGAGTGATGCACAGATACAGGTAGACAAGGGTGACCACTTGGTTGCGGGTTCACAAGCAGTGCAGTGCAGGAGCAGATTCCCCACACATACATGTGTGTGTGTGTGCACGCTCAAACTCGCTAGTTGTGTGCATGGTTGCAGTGCCAAAAGATTAATCCACACACAAATCTATTTATACATATTGATTACACCCCTGACCGAATTAGGATAACTGAGTGCAACCCACCTTCTCCACATTATGCATTGCAATTGCACACATTACTTACTGTTAAGTAGATCTGAATTTATTTTAGGGATCCATTGTCCTTTATGGAAACTACCCTAAAAGGTGCAATACTATGCATGATTAGACAGAGAAAAGTCCTACAACTTCCTTTTTGTATGGAAGCCACCACTTCTTAAACGGAGGGACATTTCAAAAACAGTTTGTGATATGGCATGAGACAGATTGTAGATCATAATACTTGGACATGGAGATTCAACATGACCATTTAAGTACACTGCAAAACATATTAGAGTACTTGAAGTTTAGAAGCCCTTTCAGTTCAAGAAGTAATACCTACAAAAACACATTCATAAATTTAGGTCGTAAATCAGAAGAAACATTTATAGTGCAACCCTGTGCATGTCTACTCAGAGGTAAGTGCCACTGAGTTCAATGGCACTTACTCCCAGATAACTGTATATAGGATTGAAGCCCTAATGTCTAAATAAGCAATACTGTGGACATATTTGGGGAAAAAAACTTCAATGAACTAAAAAGGGCTTACTTCCAAGTAAACACACACAGAGAGAATCATGCTACAAGAGATATAATATTCTGAAAATAGCATCCCTGGAAAATTTGAGACTGAGCAAGCTCACTGATTTTAAGACAGTGTTGATTTTTTAAAATTATTTAACATAATGAATTTTCCATGCATGTACTTGATCAAATCAAATCAAATTAAATCGCTGACAGAATATGCTCTTGCATGTTCGGTTGCTTAATGTATTTTCTTCCAATATTCAATAAGGGATTTCCTATTATCTCAGAAAACCTTGGCCTTTTGTTTCCCTTTGTTAAATCAAATGAAACTTGTCAACTTATCCATATCCATTATGTCCCATGCTTTATTGAATTCGTTACAAAGATCAGGAGCATTTTTGTGTGTGTACCAGTATTTAGTCAATACAACCTTCACCATGATTAATGAATTTCTGAGCCGTGTGTGTAGACTGGCCAATCTTATAGTGACAACCTAGTCCTCTTTTTCTCTTTGGTTTCAAAGTACTAGTTCAAAGGCAGAAAGTCAGTCTGCCCAAGCAAAAAGGCCATAATTTGTAAGGGCAGACACTATAGAAACCGAAATCTTGGGTAAAATCTAACATAAATCTTCAGCTATGGGGCGGTATACAAATATAATAAATAAATAAATAAATAAATAAATAAATAAATAAATAAATCTTACTTAGAGCAGACCCATTTAATTGAATGGAACATACATTAGTCATGGCTAACTTAAATCCCATTCATCTCAATGGATCTATTTTAAGCAGGGCTTATGCTGGATTTTACTCCCTCACTTCTATTTCACTGCTAACTATGCTTGATGGGACATGCTCCCCTGGCACTGTGGCACAGTTTTGTTTTTTTAAAGATAGTCAACAAAAATTCTTTTAACCAAGTATCACACAAGAGTCATCTAGAGCAAATAACACAAATGCCAACATTTCATCTCACTTTCCTTACCATCGCCTAGCAAGTAAGGGCAACCTTTAGAGCCTGCTTCAATATCAGAGATTGCTGGCTTGCTTGCCTTGCTTTCTCAGAGGGTACAACTTAATAATGTTGTTTTGAAGTGATGCGGATTTACAACCTTAACTGTACCCAAAAAAGATGGTGGTGGTGGTGGTGGTTTTTGTCTGGTATTTATAGACAATACTTTATAGTTAAAAACATATAATTACTGAAGAAGGCATAATGAAATCCACTATTGTTAGATAACACACGTAGGGTGACCAGATAAAATCCAGGTCAGGGCTCATGTAACTTTAACAGTTGTAGATTAAAGGGAATTTCAGCCAGTGTCATTTGTATGCAGTTAGTTCCTGGTGAAATTCCCTCTTCATCAGAACTGTTAAAGTTGCAGGGGCCCTGCCTTCTTTTGTATATGGTCACTCTAGTATAGTGCCTGCACCTTTAACTGTTGAGATGAAGAGGGAATATCACCAGGAACTAATTGCATACAAATGACACTGGCTGAAATTCCCTTTTCTCTACTACTGTTAAAGTTACATGAGCCCTGACCTGGATTTTATCTGGTCAGCCTAACACACAGCAATTCCAATTAACAGGGGAACTGATAAAAGAATTTTATTTTCTCACGATGACTCTTCTTGTGGTTCGTTTTATGTCACAGTGGTTCTTTTCGCATTCATGGTTGCTCTGTGGAACTTCTCAACACCAAGGGTGCTTCCAGACAAGGCTGTTATTGTCCAATTGCCCAGACATCATCTTCCATTTGTAATCCTTCCTTTTTTTTTCTCACCGCAGCAAATCCAATATGGAGGAAAACACAGAATAGCTACCCACATCGCTGATTATTGGTAGCACTAAGAGCCATCCATCTAGAAACATCCCAAACGTTTTAGGTTTTATTGGCATATTACAAATACTAGAAATTCTGTAATAATAGAGACATAGGGCTTCTCAAAGGCATGGCTGGCTGCTTGCCGCTTTCTCTCTCCCCCTTTATTTTGGGCAACTATCAGGTCTGTAGCATGTGCGACAGCCAGTTTGTTTTCAGTGCTTCACAGCAGGAACAGCCCAAAAATGACTGCACAATAAGGTGGCAAGAGTTCTTCTGTAAAAGGTGGTCATGCAAACTTACCTTCGATGCAAGGTAGTAGTGACAATATAATTTTGAGAACAATTTTATGAATTCACCACATCTTAATCCTCTAACACAAACAAGAATTAAAGCAAATTTGGTATAGTGGCTAGAGTGTTGGACTAAAACTGGGGAGAATGGGGTTCAAATCATGTCTCAGACATGGAGCTCACTAGGTGGCTTCCTGCCACTATCTCTCAACTTAACCTACCTCACAGGGCTATTGTGAGGATAATGTGGGTGGAAGAATTATGTGCACCATCTTGAGCTCATTGGAGGGGAGGGAAGATATTAATGTAATAAAATGTATAAACAAACAGTATCAGTGTGAGAAGTGGAATGGGTGTTTAGAGGGCTTCATTAAGAACTCAACATACACACCGCAATGAATATAATACAAGAGCACAATCCCAAGCTCCACAAATCATGCAGCAGTCAAGAGCATACAGATCTTATTAAAAGAGAAGAACAATAATGCCCACATCTGTTATTCAAGTTATTACAAAGCAGCCAGTGTCATACTTAATAAATAATGAGGCAGGATTTTTAAATGGAACCCTGATGTAAACTTAACTCCCCCAAAAAGCAAAAAAAAAAAAAACCAGAAAATAATAATGTTAAACATGAACAGCATATGTAGAGGGGATCTGACAGTTTTCCATGCAGAGAAGAAAAATGAAGCTCCTTGTACCAAAATATGCCACTTTTTGCAGTGATCACTGTCATGGGATAGCTGTGTTTCAGCAGTATTTTTTAAAACTGTGTCCCAGCAAAATGCGGGCCAGGAGTGAAGGACAAGAGAGAGAGAGAGAGAGAGAGAGAGAGAGAGAGAGAGCAGCCCAGACACTGCTGGTTTATTAAAGTGCCCTTCATTCACCTGCTCCATCCAAATCAAACTCTGATTGGCGTTGAGTCTTGTAAACGGGTATTGTGTGAGCAGTGGGCAGCTGGAGTCCTCTGAGAATCTTCACTTGTCAGAGATGAATCAATCATCTCGAAAGATGTCAGCATCTGCCCAAACCATTTTATATTAGAATAAATGGCAGATGGTGGTGTTTTTATATTTAATCAGTTCCACCAAATGCAGTTTCATCTCTTATAAAACTAAACCATCTGCAGCGTGTAGGTGTATGGATCTAGCTAAATGCCCGCTGCAGAACCTTTTTTCCCTTAAAGGTAAACTGTACAAGTTAGCGGTGGCATTTTAGAACAAGAAAGTACAATAGAAATGGGGGGAGGGGGATTGGGGGAGGGGGATTGGGGGAGGGGGATTGGGGGAGGGGGATTTAACTGGTGCTTTTTAAATGCCAGTATGTTGTTGTAAAGGCTTGCAGTGTAACAATGCCCATAATTTATGTGTAGTATCAAAAGCCTGTGCTCAATTCATAATTTAGATTACACATATTTTTGTGAGTTCAATGCTGGATTGCATGAAAAAAAATATTTCCCACTATGGGTGCAATTTTGATCTAACAACTGCCTGATCCTATGCATCTTTACTTGGAAGAGAGCCCTACCAATGCCAGTGAGATTTAGGCTGCAATGCTATGCAGACTTACAGGAGAGTAAGCTCTGTTGAATACAATGGGGCATTAATTCAAACTAAACATGTATAGGATTGCATTAAAAAAAGAAGATTGCACTGTTATCCCTGGATAAGTTCGCAACACAATGTATCTTTTTTTTTTAGAAAAATGTTTTAAAAGCCATATGAATTTTCATCATTGTTCAGGCCAGGGTGTTGAGGCTTGAAGACTTTAGTTTCAGAGTCTATTTATTATTCAAGAACAGAAACCACTTACTACAGAGTGAGTGCAGTTTTCTTACATGAAAAAGGGCCACTGTCATCATTTAGCGAGCGTTTTGCTTGCAGGAGATAGAGCTTTATTTCTACCACTCATAGTTTATCTTTATTTTGTCACGATTCCTGAGAAGAGCAGGTTGGGGACGTTGGCTGCATGGTATTTAACCAAGAAGAAAAATAAAAAATAGACACCCACACTTTTAACGTAGATTATCTTTTGAACACATACGTTTGAGTAGCACCATCTGGGTGGGGTTTGACCAACAGCAGGTTAGAGAGCCGATTTCAAAGGCAAGCAGATGGGTTTTCCCTTACTTTTGGCTGTATGAAGCAAAGCACACATCTTGCCACCAACTGGACTCTTTGCAAGCAAAGAGTAGAGAGAGCAACTATTTCAATATACTGGACTATGTTCCAGTGTATGCTGAAAAAGCAAGTTTGCTGTTGCTTATCGATTCTTGGTGAGGTGAACATTTTGAATCGCAACATTCAATATGTTCAAGGCCGCTATTGTGCAATTACCTACACCTGGCAGCTGTCTAAATATCCTCTTTGCCCCGCGGTGACTGCGAATTGGTGCTGCATCAGTTATACAACGCAGCCCACGACTCGCAGCCACCAAAGCTGCACCTTAAAATAGTCAGGGACTTACCTTGAGGTTTTCCTTTGAAGTGAGGTCACCACAGCCCTTCCACTGTGTGTCCTCGCTTCGGTGTCAAGCCAGGGGTGTTACAGGGCGGATAGCGACAGCAGATTGGAAGTCAGGCAGGAGGCAAGTTGGAGTACCCGGATGTCGGCCAGAAAACGCACGCTGACTTCTGCAGTGGGGATTACCTGTGCCCACCACACAGCAGCAAAACCACAGGGTTTAGCGACAGAGAGGCAGCAAAGAGGCACCATGAAGGCAAGGTCCGAGCAAAAGAACATATCCCTGTTTGTTACTGACTAAAATAAATGTACAATAGAATCTGTATATCTGGGCAAGCTGAGGAAGATCTGGATTTCTTTAAGTATGTGTGCATGGATATATATATACACCGAGAGAGAGACAGTCATATTTTGGATTACAGCCTAAGGATGTAATCGTGTACCTGGGGGCCAGCCTCATTGAACACAGAGGGATTCACTTCTGAGTAGCCATTTTTAGGATTGCACTGTAAAAGCGCCAACCTCCCCCACCCCACCAAGGCTCATGAAGATATAGCAGTTGTATAATAGCATTCTGAAAACCTGTGATATGTTTTTCAGATCCCCTAAGTTACAGTACAGGGTTGCCAGCTTTTCAATTGGCCCCTGCACCCCTGCCTTTAACAGTAGCTTGAAAAGAAGGAACTGGCAATGGAAGCCTCCCAAGCCATGGAAACAACTGCTATCACTTGTCAAATCCCTGCACACAGGTGCAGCAAGCCTATGCATATCTCAGGGCCACAACATGTAACTCAGGACTTCAGTATGTTATTTTACAACTGCTTTAAGTGTGTTTCCTTCATTGATTGACTAAAGAACATGAAAGGCAGAATGTGGCCACTTGACTGAGCACAGTGATGAATAGCTTTCAATTTTCTTCTTCCTTTCTTGCAGGGCTCCTGTGCCTTTCAGAGTTGCCTGACAGCCAGAAATTCAATAGCTCTCTTTCTTTCTTTCTTTTTGGCCTGGAGGTGGAGTATCTGCCTTCTTTTGTATCTGGTCAAGAGGGCAGGGCTCCTGCAGCTTTAACTAGGCTAACCAGATAAAATCCAGGTCAGGGCTCATGTAACTTTAACAGTTGTAGAGAAAAGGGAATTTCAGCCAGTGCCATTTGTATGCAATTAGTTCCTGGTGAAATTCCCTCTTCATCACAACAGTTAAAGGTGCAGGCACTATACTAGAGTGACCATATACAAAAGAAGGCAGGGCCCCTGCAACTTTAACAGTTCTGATGAAGAGGGAATTTCACCAGGAACTAATTGCATACAAATGACACTGGCTGAAATTCCCTTTTCTCTACAACTGTTAAAGTTATATGAGCCCTGACCTGGATTTTATCTGGTCAGCCTACACTGTTGTGATGAAGAGGGAATTTCACCAAGTGCTGCATGCATACAAATGACACCTGCTGAAATTCCCTTTTCTACACAACTGCTAGATACAGGAGCCCTGTCCTCCTTTCCATATGGTCACCCTATTCAACCTTGTGGAAGTTTTCCAAGTTTCACCTTGAAGCTCAGTCTGCCTCATTCTAGACTAGTTCCCAATTGCAAACTTCTCCTTCTCCTCCTCCTTGTCTTTCTCCTCTGCATATTTTTCACTTTCGCTTTCAGAAATAATACTGCAGTTTCCCTGCTCTTTAAAAACTTGCCAAAGTGCTGTTTAAAAACAAAAGCGAAACTGGAGGGTCGCGACATCATCTAAAGAATCCATAAACAACCATGGGAAGGGAATGATAAGCACACAATAAACGCCACGTGTAGAAAAGCTCAAAGACCAGTTCTGACCACCAGGCATGCTGCCCTCCCTAGTCTCTTACCCAACATTCTTTAAGTAGGGATTGAACTGTGATGGGCTCTATCACTATGATAGTATATGTACAGCAAAAACCGACGAATCCCCAGTGTTCTGGTTTGTGCGTTACAGCTACAGCACTTTCGTGGCTTCAAAAAGAAAATGTGGCGAAGATACGCCCTATGAGACAACGCAAACTTAAAAGAAATCACAACATCAACCAACAGAATGTGTTTTTAGGAAATTCACAGCTTGCAGCTTCTGGCTAACAGAAGTTCGCCCCCTACCAGTATACTCTTAACTGAGCCAACCATGCAGGGAGAAGACCACCACTGTTAAGAATTCTGTTCTTCCTTTCTCGAACATGACAATGTGGCAAGAGAAGCCTCCAGCCTTCTCTTGTCCTGGTGTGACTCTGTGTGCCTATCCACATTGCCCTTAAAACGACTTATATTCTGTTTAAAAACATGGTTTTTAAGTAATTTCATTACGTGATAGGACACACTAAGCAGTACTTATGTTTCATAGTGACTGCTTCCTCCGTGTTCACTGGTGTCACACAGGGTTAATTCTGGGTCTCTTCTACTTTCGTTTTTGTTTTGCAGGCTGCTTGACCCACCCACTTCTGTCTCAGTAATTCAAGCAGCCTGCAAAACACAGAAATAACCCTGTGCGACACCAGTGAATGTTTTGAGAATGGAGGAAGCAGTCGCTATGAAACGTAAGTACTGCTCAGTGTGTCCTACCACGTAATGAAACGACTTAACCACGTTTTTAAACAGAATATAAGTCGTTTTAAGGGCAATGTGGATAGGCTCTCAGTTCCCTGATGATTGGTTCCAGATATGAAACAATGCCTGCTATGTGCAGATACATGGGCCAAATCACGACAAAGAAGCAACCTTTGTGTTCTGTAATCTAGGCCAAAAGGGGACCCAGGTGGCTGGTTGGTTGTGCCTCTGGGGAGAGGAAATGGGAGGGGGCCAATTGCTTCACTCCATCAGTATACTGTCCCCAGTCTATTTATAGAGCAATCTAGGACAGATTGACAGGATAAACTGGGGAAAGGCAATTTGTATTAATAGCATAAGAGACTACAGAAAGAGAGGAGAAGCCTGGCTGGTAAATTCCAATGCATAGAATCCTCTCTCTCTCTCTCTCTCTCTCTCTCTCACACACACACACACACACATCACCTAATGAAAGGACTAAGGAAGAATCTTTCTCCTCTCTCATCTGTAGGGCACATTCTTCATGCTTTGCCCATCTTTTTCTTTCCCTCATCTTCTCCTCCATGTCTCCTGCCTCTCACATCTGTGTACCACAAACGAGCCTTACAAGCCGATTTTACTTCTGGTGACTTGAAAGTAAGGTCATATCTACACCAGGCAGGATATAGCAGTATGAAAGTGGTATGAAAGTGGTATATAAAAGGCAGGGGCCACACTACTGCTTTTTAGAGTTACTGAAGTGCACTAACAACTGTTGGGGCCTATTGACACATACCATATACCACTATATCATGCTTGGTGTGGTTCCTGCCTTTTATATACTGCTTTCATAGCATTTCATACCATTATATCCTGCTAGGTGTAAATCTGGCCTAAGTCTCACTGAATGCAAGGAGACTTTTAAGGTGACCATATGAAAAGGAGGACAGGGCTTCTGTATCTTTAATAGTTGTAGAGAAAAGGGGATTTCAGCAGGTGTCATTTGTATTCATGCAGCACGTGGTGAAATTCCCTCTTCATCACAAGAATTAAAGCTGCAGGAACCCTGCCTTCTTTTGTATCTGGTCATGCTAGCTATACTAGAGTGACCAAATATGAAAGAGGGCAGAGCTCCTGCAGCTTTAACTGTTGGGATGAAGAGGGAATTTCAAAATGGAATTGAGCCCTCATGCAGAAAGAAGTGCTACACTTCTGATCTACAAATCCTTTCATCACAAATTTGTACATTTGGCATGATTGAGTGGTAAAGCTTTTCCTCAACTTTATCACTTTGGGACACTGGTGTGGCTTTGCATCTTTGAATGCTCCTCCATTGGTGGCAGGGGGGAGGGGGAGGACCGTTAAAAAAAATTAAAGCAGGTCAGGGAAAAGACTAGGCTGAATCCTTCTAACATGCTTCTCTTGCATGTGAAAAGTGGGTTTTGTTTTAGATGCAACCCCATGACAGCCATCCAAAGTGACCCAGGAAAGGATTTATTACATGACTCTACACCATGGCTTACTTATCCCAGAAGTGACGACATACTTAACCTTCTATGAGTGACTATAGCTGCAGTCTTCTGCATGTTGTCTTTGGAGTAAACCCCATGGAATGCAGTGGCATTTTCTTCCAAGCAAACATGCCTAGAATTGGGTTGTAATGGGCTATAAAGAAACCACGCTGTGAAAATTTTCCACTGATTGCAAATGCCTTCCTCTAATATTCTCTGGATTCAGTGCACTGCGCTTTTTTGCATCTCTCCCCCTGCATGTAAATTGATCCACTGTGTCAAAACAGTACCATTTAAAACAAAAGGATTTGATTTATAGCCAGTCCCCAGACTAATAAATCACACCTGCAGTGTGGTGCTCTAGGATCTCTGTGTTCTGCCAGCATTTACCTTTTATAAATGGTTGGGGTTTACCTCCCATTGTGATGGAGCCCTAATACAATTGCATACTTCTCTCCCAGCGTTCACTCTTGCTCCTGCTCATTATTCCCACTGGGGAATTCAGACCTAGTTTTTGCATCCATGTCAGGTTTCTTTTCTTCTTCTTTTTTAAACAAGGGAATGTTGAATTAAATAAGTACATTTGTATTCTGAAGCTCAGTCTTTCCTCAAACTTGTTAGGCTCTGCTTTTTCCTCCCTCCCCGCCATGGCCTAATGATATATATAGATATATAGATATATGGCAATTATTTACTATTTAAGTGGCAGGATCTCAAAATGTCAAGTGCATAAAGTCTGTGATCTGCAATGTAACTCCTATAAGCCAAGACACCTGCTATAGCTTTTATGCCTTTTTTAAAACAATCTTTTCACATTTGTCCCTAGAACTTTTCTTTTCATTAGAGATCAGGGGTGTAGTGAAGCCTGGGCTCGCAGGGACGCAGCACCAGCACTTTGTGATTAGCAGGGATATTGATGTCATCTGCCACCCTTCCTCAGATTTCTCTTTTCCCTCTGAGCTTAGCTGCAAACAGTGCCAGGTCCCGGTGTTTGAGGGCCCTTGGGCATGACATTCTCAGTGGAGCCCCTGCCCCAGTGAGTCTGCTTTCTCACCACTATTGTCACCAGCTCCCTCAGCTCCTCTTCCTCAGTCTCACCATTGCTATCACTTGTTTGCTTGACAGGCAGAGAGACAATGAACAGTCGGCAGAGGCATCTCCTCCTCCTCACCTCCACTGTGGTGAACTAGCAGGTTGTAATGGAGAAGAGGAGGAGCAAGTCCAGGGGGCTGTACTGGGACAGTTGGAGGGAGACCTAGGCTGACCAGATAAAATCCAGGTCAGGGCTCATGTAACTTTAACTGTTGTAGAGAAAAGGGAATTTCAGCCAGTGTCATTTGTATGCAATTAGTTCCTGGTGAAATTCCCTCTTCATCACAACAGTTAAAGTTGCAGGGGCCCTGCCTTCTTTTGTGTATAGTCACTCTAGTATAGTGCCTGCACCTTTAACTGTTGTGATGAAGAGGGAATATCACCAGGAACTAATTGCATACAAATGACACTGGCTGAAATTCCCTTTTCTCTACAACTGTTAAAGTTACATGAGCCCTGACCTGGATTTTATCTGGTCATCCTACCTTTAGCTTGTATCCTGACTGAGACAGCATAATGTAATTCAACTTTCTCCTGGACCTTTGGGCTTCCAGAAACCTTTGGAGTCTTATTAAAACCTGGCTGTCATAGTTTCAACAATGACGCAATCCAATAATAATAATAATAATAATAATAAATTATTTCTTACCCGCCTCTCCGTTTGGATCGAGGCGGGGAACAACAGTAAATATAAAATATGATAAAATACATAAAACTGATTAAAAACATGGCACACATTTTTAAAATAGCAATAAAAGATCATGAAAAACATCCTAAAAACATTCTAAAATTCCACTGGATATGCCTGCTGGAAGAGACCAGTCTTTATAGCTTTCTTAAATTCTAAAAAACTGTTAAGTCTCCTCCGGCAGGTCATTCCACAGTCTTGGAGCAGCAGAAGAAAAGGTCCTCTGGGTAGGCTGACCATATGAAAAGGAGGACAGGGCTCCTGTATCTTTAACAGTTTCATAGAAAAGGGAATTTCAGCAGTTGTTATTTGTATGCATGCAACACCTGGTGAAATTGCCTCTTCATCACAAAGTTAAAGCTGCAGAAGCCCTGCCTTATTTTGTACATGGTCAAGAGGACAGGGCTCCTGCAGCTTTAACTGTTGTGATGAAGAGGGAATTTCACCAGGTTATGTATGCGTACAAACAACACCTGCTGAAATTCCCTGTCCTTTGCAACAGTTAAAGATACAGGAGCCCTGTCCTCCTTTTCATATGGTCACCCTACCTCTGGGTAATATTTGTCAGCCTAGTCTTGGCCGACTGTAGTAAGTTCTTCCTAGAGGACCTGAGCGTGCAGAGTGGATTGTATGGGAGAAGGCGATCCCACAGGTAACCTGGACCCAAACCATGTAGGGCTTTAAAGGTAATGACCAACACTTTGTACTGCACCCGGAAACTAATTGGCAGCCAGTGGAGTGATTTTAAAGCTGGCATAATATGGTCACCCCTAGGTGTACTGGTGACCAACCTGGCTGCCATATTTTGAACTAGTTGAAGTTTCCAGACTAGGCACAGAGGTAGCCCTATGTACAGCGCATTGCAGAAGTCGAGCCTCGAAGTTACCAGTGCGTGCACTACCATCTTTAGGTCTTCCAACTCTAGGAAGGGACGCAGCTGGCATACAGGTGAAAAAAATAATGTATTATTTTCCTGTTTACTTGTTCCTCTTTTGTTCCCTTATGTCAATTTTAGAATGTAAACTTGTCCTTTTGCACTTGGTAAAACCACACTTACACTATATAAATTAATTAAGTAATCATAACATACGTTTTTTTTTAAAAAATGTGATGGGAAGCCTTTTCCACATTAATAAGCCAACTGCTTATTTTCAGGTTTTGCTGAAGGACAGAATCTCTGCAACAGGTTTCAGCATCAGTAAGGGGTCATTGGTGGGCTCTCTCACCAGTAGCTCTAAATCCCTCCTCCCATCCCACGGATCAACACCATTGAGTCTCTGCCACACCTTGCCAAGGAGTTCTCTGACTAAGATATTCCAGCTAGAGAAATTTGGGAGTACGTTCTCTTGGTGCCAGTGTAATGCTGAAATAATCTGCTCTCATTCAAATATGAAATAGCAGTTCTTTACTGGAACTAAACGCTTAATTTTATCTATGGGTTTATCAGCCATGTTTTCCAAAAAATTTGCCCAAAGTAAGGTATAGTTTTAAATATAACCCGATATCCAATGCTAGTCTAACTTCAGTTCCATTCATTTGAATGGGTCTACTTTCATGGAGTGCAGCCCATGAAAAGAAAGTTAAAAACAATAAGGGCAATTGTACTAATGCAAATATAACAAATGGGATAAACCCTGTACAAAAGGCTATACAACAAATATACTTACTTAAATTCTCTGTATGTCTAAAATTCTCACAGTCTAAAATTGTTTTGAAATGGGGGAAAGGGGGGAAATTGACAAAAGAGCTGAAAAGCTGTACTTGTGTGATGGCCTGACCTCTGTGCTGATCCCAGTCCTAGTTATATATTCTCCAAAAGCTAAAGACCAGCAGAGCAGCCTTTAGCAAAACAGGGTTTCATTCTTGGCATTCCATTTCAGTTACAAAATCCTTATTAGCTGAATGTATTTTCTCAGCTATGGTGATGGGAATTCATAGCTTGTCTTATCTAGACTTTTCAATCAGAAATTGCTCATTCCAAATTTTGCATTTGGCCTTAGTAACACTGCTGATGAAAATATTCCCTACATCTTGTGGCCATCTCTTACAGTCCCCCCTCACCCCCCCACCTCCCTTCTACGTCTTTCCAAACTGCAAGGAATTATCAAAATATCTGATGCACTTCATCACTTAAAGGGAGTGAATAGTTTCCCACAATGTGGAAAAGATACATTTCTTTATCTCTATTTGCTTCACATTTGGATAGCCACAAGAGGTGCATATTAACTCATTACTTGCTTAACTGAGATGAGATGGAAGTCTGATCTATTTCTCAACTGCCACCATTGAGTAACATAAGGACCTTACAGCTGGAGGCTGACCCAGGCCACTTTTCCGTATCCAAACGTATGTAGCGCAACATAAAAATTAAAACGATCGGTTGATCGCATCAGCCCAACGCGCACCAATTTCCAACTTTGAACCTCTGCTTATTTATCTTAATCATTTATTTATCAGATATATGTGCTGCCAAACTGGCAAATGCCCTCAATGCAGTTTGTGATCATAAAAAACAAAAATGACAATAAAATAACAACCAAAACAATAAATGTACGACAAAAATATCAAAATAATAAAACATTAAAAAAATATTTTTAAATGTTAAAGAGCTGTCAATGAAAGTTAATAATCAGGGCAACCACTTAAAGATTAAATGACTGCTGGAAGAGGAAGGACCAGACATCTAAACTTATACAGTGATGCCAGGCAGATCTCTCTGGGAAGTTCATTCCGCAGATGGGGGCCACTACTCAGAAGGCTTTTTCCCTGGAAGTCATCAGTTGCACCATTGTGAGTGGTGGTGGCACCCAGGGAAGATGATCCCCTGCGCCTCAGGAATAACAACTTTGTTGCCTTGAGCTCTCGCCTGGATCAGTGATGTGACTTTTTTCCCTTCCCTCCCTCCTTTTGGGAGTCACTATACTCTTGATGATGCCTCTTTCCCACCATTTGTGGTCTGAAGACAATAGTCAGAACACACAAATCAGTGCAAAATTAACTGCCTTTGCAACCAAAACCTGAATTTATGAAGAGCAAATCTCACAAAAGGAAATGGTTCGGAACAGTTTGCTGACAAAGATTTACCAAAGGAAAGGGGGGAAGGAAGGAAGGAAGGAAGATACTCACTAAGGGGCTGCCTATACAGCAGCAGGTTGCTGCCACAATAAGCAAAATCTTGTGCTTTTGCTGCTTCGGGTGGTGGGGAGGCAGCTAATCCCAAAGCTGCAGCAAAAGAGCGGGGTTTCCGGAAGCCAGGCCCACCCCCTGCCCAGGCGGACAGTGACCAATCATGGGTCATCATCCTCCCAGCCACGCCTCTGCCGCAACTCCACAGTGAGGATAGATGGCAGATGCGCTGTACTCGCCTTTGCAGCTTCATGGGAAAGCCTCAGGGTGGGTGTGAGGTGGCTGCTGTGTCATATAATTGATGCAGCACCATCACACACACACCCCAGGGCTTTCCTTGTGCATAGACAGCCCCTAAAAAGGATTCTTCTTAGAACTAGTCTCCCCCTCCACATACACACTCACTACATACTTTCCATTCTTTCTTTGGTAAACTTTTGTTAGCACTGTTTGGTGCTGGTGTGTGTGGTACAGGAGCATCCTGTCCACACATCCATGACACCCTTTAAAATACATAGACCAATGTGTCTGGAAGGTTTGTGCACCTCCAAATGTTTTGGCCTACAACTCCCAACAGCTCTAGCCAGCATGGACAATGGTGAAGGCTGATGGGAGTTGTAGGCCAAAACATCTGGAGGGCCATAAGTTGCCCACCCCTGCTCTAAGCAACTGAACAAAGCATGTGTGTGTGTGCAGACACACACACACAAAAATGCACATGAGTAGCACAGCAACACATCTATGTGCACAAATTGCCATTGCAGTTCAAAAATGTCCTTTTAAAAAGCCCTGTTGTGTTGCAAGGGGAATGGGTTGGGCACTGTACATTCACTGTGGAAAGCCTTGGGATGCCAGGCTTTTCCCTGAACACTAAACTCTGCCCACATTACGCACCCAGGAGTGTGGACACGCACATATCCTTCTGTCCAAAACTGGCCTGCCCCAACAGAATCTCTTGGGCCCTACCAAGATGAACTTTCTGGATACATACCTGCTTGCAGTCAATATTACCTTCCAGTGGCACTTTATTAGGGTGACCATATGAAAAGGAGGGCAGGGCTCCTGTATCTAGCAGTTGTGTAGAAAAGGGAATTTCAGCAGGAGTCATTTGAATGCATGCAGCACCTGGGGAAATCCCCTCTTCACAACAGTTAAAGCTGCAGGAGCTATACTAGAGAGACCAGATACAAAAGAGGGCAGGGCTCCTGCAGCTTTAACTGTTGTGATGAAGAGGGAATTTCACCCAGTGCTGCATGCATACGAATGACACCTGCTGAAATTCCCTTGTCTACACAACTGTTAAAGATACAGGAGCCCTGTCCTCCTTTCCATATGGTCACCCTCACTTTATCCCTTGCACTACTAAGCTACGGACCTTGCATCTCCTTCAAATCTGTGCTCACTTGAGCACATTTAATGATGTCTTACAGCTACGCTTTTAGCATTGTGTGTTGGTATTCAGAGACCTACATAATCATGTGGTACATCCTTGAACAGTGCATATGGTAAACGTTGTCACATCTCCACTGTGATGAATTTAGAAGCTGTATTCAAGACTGAAACGGCTGGGGTACCTTTAAGACGAATAAAACAATAATTCAGAGTGAAGTGGTTCTGTGAAAGTACCATTGATGTTTGTTTCCTTTTAGCATAGATGCGACATAGCAAAGTAGACTCCCTGGAGACTCCACAGCTATTTTCAGTAGTGACAAGCACCCACCCCAAACATAACTTCTAATCTGTTCATACCTCTTTGAATGCTAAGTAGAGTCTTCTTTTTTTCAGTTTAGAGCATTCTCTCCATAAAGCAAGTGCAACAAATAACACAGCCTTGTATTCCTATCACCTGCCTCTTTGTGCATGGCATGCCGGCTTTACAAGCTGATCATGTGGTTCCTCCACTCATGGATTTCAAAGGGAGCAGGATTAGGCCAAATATGCTCTCAATCTGGGGCATGAAATTCCAGGGGGAACTCTACATTTAAATCAAGAGCAATATATAGCATCTAATTAGAAATTTACAACAATGAGTCATCCTCAGTACATTATTATAACTAGGCTGACCATATGAAAAGGAGGACAGGGCTCATGTAACTAACAGTTGCAGAGAAAAGGGAATTTCAGCCAGTGTCATTTGTATGCAATTAGTTCCTGGTGAAATTCCCTCTTCATCACAACAGTTAAAGTTGCAGGAGGCCTACCTTGTTTTGTATACGGTCACTCTAGTGTAGTGCCTACAACTTTAACTGTTGCAATGAAGAGGGAATTCACCAGGAACTAATTGCATACAAATGACACTGGCTGAAATTCCCTTTTCTCTACAACTGTTAAAGTTAAATGAGCCCTGTCCTCCTTTTCATATGGTCAACCTAATTATAACTCTTGTTAGGAATGCAAAGCCATTTCATCTATGATTTGGTTATCAACTTAATAAATTAGGTTTCAAACAAGCTGAAGTAATACTGTTTTTCTGGAGGCTTTTTTTAAAGTGTGTATGTAAAAAAAAAAACAATGGGCATTTTACCCCCATTAAATATACCTGTGCTAATAACATCAGATAGGTGGAAATTTATTATCTAATGAGATATGTACATGTATAACTTGTGTACAGTTATGAAAGGTTTTAGATGCGCAAAAGAGATAATGAAGTATTTTTAAAACATTTTACCATCTTAGTCCTTTAACTTCGCTGTTTTAAATTTGTATTTTAAATCTGTATTCTAAATCTCTGCATTGCTGCTCAGTTTTATTCTGGTTGTACTTTTATGCTGCGTTTTTATATTGTGGTGTAAGTTTTATACTTTAAATTGTATTTTATGGTTTAAATTTTTGTGAACCTCCCAGATAGCTTTGGCTATTGGGTAATATAGGAACGCAATAAATAAATAAATAAATAAATAAATAAATAAAAAGTATTTATAACCCACCTCTCCCTCAGGATCGAGGCGGGGAACAACAATAAATATAAACACAAGAACCACAAAATAGATAAAATATTAAAATAAATAAAAACGAATACATCATTAAAAACATCTTAAAATTCAACTGGGCAGGCCTGCCGAAAGAGATCAGTCTTCACGGCTCTCTTAAATTCATGAAGACTGCTAATTTGTTGGATCTCCTCCGGCAGGCCATTCTACAGTCTGGGAGCAGAAGAAGAAAAGGTCCTCTGGGTAACACTCGTCAGCCTGGTTCTGGCTGATTTGAGTAAATTCTTCCTAGAGGACCTGAGTGTGCGCGGCAGATTATACGGGAGAAGGTGATCCCTATGTACAGCGCATTGCAGAAGTGGAGCCTCGAAGTTACCAGTGCATGCACTACCAACTCTAGGAAGGGGCACAGCTGGCGTATCAGCCGAAGCTGATAGTAGGCACTCCTGGCCGTCGCGTCTATCTGGGCTGTCATTTGGAGCGACGGATCCAGGAGTACTCCCAAGCTGCGAACAAAGCCTTTCACTGTACTTAAGACCTCCATCACACCTAATTCCCCTCCCCCCTGGTTTGCCTCCACATTTTTTTTACCTATGAGACAGAAGCGTGTCAAGCTTATGATCCCGTTCACCTGAATAGCTGCTCTTTCGCTCCTTCACTCCTTTGCTCTTTAATAATAATAATAATTTATTTATTTATTTATTACCCGCCTCTCCCTCTGGATCAAGGTGGGGAACAACATTAAATACATATATAAAATACATAAAACTGATTAAAAACATATAAAACTAATATATTATTAAAATAACAATAAAACTCTTAAAATTCAGCTAGGTAGGCCTTTTGTTCCACTCAACTCCACCCCTCCCCTTTTCTTTCTCCCTCCAGTCAGGTCCTATCAGATGAGCACTTCAACCAGACTGCCTTTCTGCCAGAAAAAAATGGAATTACTGTTCAGTCTGACTCTTTGGGGGCATCGAGGGAGTACAATATTGTCTCTGCAGAGATTCAGGCATTGTATGATTTTAAAAAAGGCTTTGGAGCTGGGATGCAAGGTTTGGGTTTTATACTGAGGCTTGGAGCCTGCTGCTGGGAGAGATTGTTTTTCCCTGCCGAGACCTGATGCAATCCATTCAAGCCCCCAGTTCCTTTAAAACTACACAGAGACTTCAGGTGCGTTAAATGCACTTAGGGAAAATAATCCAGACTTTTAGCATGCTAGGAAAGGCTGGGGAAGAGGCGGGGTGTCAGCAGAACAGGCACAGCATCATGTGAGTACCGTGCTGCAAATCCACACACCAGGCGTGCCAAGGGTGCATTAAATTGCTGGTGTGATGGAGCTCTCGTTTAGGATGACCATATGTCAGGAAAAACCAGGACATGTCAAGATTTTTGGTAACAAATCCAGGAAGGGGGGGGATTATGAAATTTGAAGAAAAATCCAGATTTTTTCCATCCTCCCCCCACCCAAAGGGCAGCTCTACTTTATAGTTAATGGGAATTAACAAAAATGCTTACAGCTCCATCATTTTTAAAGATGAAGAGATTAAACTTGGCAAAACGATAGCCCTTAGGTAGAGCTTTAACCATGCCAAATTTGAAGCAAATCTGTTCATCCATTAACTTTTAGGATTTTTTTTTAATTTCAAGGTTTTAAATTATTATTTTTTAAAAAAAAACATTTTTAAAGATAAAGAGATGAAACTTGGCACTTTGATAGCTCCTATGTAGGGCTTTAGCCATGCCAAGTTTGAAACAGATCCGTTCATCCATTGATTTTTAGGATTTTTTAAAAAAAATTGAGGTTTTAAACTTTTTTAAAAAAAAAAACCATCATTTTTTAAAGATAAAAATGATGAAACTTGGCATTATGATGGATCTTAAGTAGGACTTTAACCATGCCAAATTTCAAGCAGATCTGTTCATCTACTGATTCTTAGCAAGTTTCAAAACAAAATTGAACTTTAAAATAATTTTTAAAAAGCCAGCCAGTTGGCCAGCAGCAATCCCTGTTAAGCAGCACCTTGCAGCAAAGTGAGGATACAATCAGAAAAGATATTTGAGGGAAGGGGAGAATGTATCACACAGAGTATAGCAACAAAGTACAGCAAAAGCTACAAAAGTTGGAGCGAGTGAAGTAAATTTCAGATACATTGGATGTCTCATTTGTTATTTCAGTGATGTTAACATTAAGGTGTTATGTAGAATAGATTTGTCTTAATTGTGTGCTGTAAAATCAGACATGTGACCAAGCCTATATTCAGGTGGGCACCCCCCCCCTTGGTGCTAGACATGCCCCCTGGGGGCGGACATGTTGGTGGGGAATCCACCTTAGGGGCCGACCATATTGTCCTCCTTTTTGGTTTCCAAAATATGGTCACCCTACTGTTAGCTATGCTGGAGACTGTAAACACATGATAAGATAATTGTTTTGTCAAACGGTGGTTGCTAAGCATCATTAAAAGTCAGTTAGGCTGCCTCTACAAGAGAGGTTTAAAGCTCTTTCAAGGCACTTTAAAAAATTTACCTCTACAAGAACGGAGCGCAAATCGGCATAGAGGCGCGTTATCTCTCCGATTATGCGCATTATCGAACGCGCGTTAAATCGCGAGTTTTATTTTGCTCCAGCCGTTAAAGCGCATTTTGACCATGTGAACAAGCGCTTATGCGCATTAAGTACTTGTAAAGCGCATTTTGGTCATCCATTAATGCGATTTGCCGCCTCTCGTGCAGAGGTATTAGGTGTAAATGCGCTTCAGCGATTATGCGCATAATCGCCTAACCGGGCGCAAAAGCGAATCCTTGTAGAGGGGACCTTAGTTAATTATATCCCACCTTTTAGGGTGAAACCCTCACAAGGCATCTTACAACAATGGATGAATATAGTATATCACACAATAAAACATTAAAAACTAAACCAGCAAATTAACTATTGAAACAGCAGCAAAGTAAAACACAAAAGATGTTCAGTGGGCGGTGAATGCTGGCTGACAGTTGTGAGGGGTGGGGAAAAAATCCAGGGCAGCAATAGAACTGAGCATTATCCTGACTGGCTGGACCCCTGAACAGGAGCTTGCTTTCAGGGTGCCACTTTGCTGCTAAACCCCGCATTTTCGCTGCTGCGCTGTGGGGGCGGGTAATCCCCATTGCAGGAGATAGCACAGGCTTTCCGGCAGCTGTCTGGATACTCCAGCCTGCCCTCTGCCCGGCTTCCAGTGACCAATCAGCATTCGACATCTGCCCCAGAATGCACCTGGTTCTACACCAAAGAGAGGACACATGGCAGAAGGGCCGTGGTGACCTCACTTCAAAGGAAAAAGTTGGGGTAACACCGCAACTGTTTTTAAGGCGCAACTATGGGGGAAAGCCCCGTGGTGGCTACAAGTCAGCAGCTGCATCATATAACCAATGCAGTGCCACTGCACAGCTACCATGGGGTAAAGAATACATATAGATAGCCCCCAGGAACATTCCACAATTCAGTTCCCATTCGCCTTTTGTATCACCCACAATTGGCTTAAACAGTGCATTTCAATGGAACGCATCCACACATTCTATGTAGCTAAGACAATCTACCTTCTTCTTGTGTTGAGTAAAAACGTGTTTATGTGCATGTGGTAAATGTGTTAGACTAAAAATGGGGAGGCGTGTTTGTGAGGATAAAGAAAGAGTGAGATCGTACCTTGGAGGAAGGGCAGGTTATAAATATAATCATTAAATAATAAATAAATGGAGCCAAAGGAAATACGGAACTGCATTATTCTTCCCACTATGGGCAACTACTTGTTATCCATTGATTATTAATTCATGGGTGCTTCAGAGTCTCTATAACATATAAGTACCCAAGTAGAAGTACATAGAAGTAGATGATATCACTCCTGGTATCACTCCTGACATTTGTCTATTGCACCATGCAGTAAGGCAAGTCATACGTGGTAGTGAAAAAAATCATCTGCAAGCAAGACAGTATGAATTTGCTTTGTAGAATTGCATTTACCTCTCGGCATTGATTCCAACAGGACTATAAAGGAGGTACTGAGAAATTTATTGTTGTTTGTTAAATATACTGAATATTTCAAGTATATAAGTATTTATATATGCTCACACCACATACTTATGTTTAGGACCTAAACGTTAGGTAATAACTTTAGAAAATAACATAATGTATGATTTGCCTTCATAAAGCTGCATTAATAAAATAGTCAATTTCAAAATGCCACATGTAGAGTGGGATAGATCAGAGACTCAAACATCAAACCGTTCTTTTCACCTGATACTTTAGGCTGTTTCATCTATTTCATGGAAAGCAAACTAGCAAGGCTGAAAAGGACACAAGGCAGGGATACGGTCCAAGCCCAAACATCAGTACAAATACTTCCCCTTTCCCTCCCAGATTCCTGACAGTTCATTACCCCCTCCCCATTATTTTCCCCTTCCAATAATACATCCCCCAGTTAATTTTACTCCCAGCTGCTTCTTCAAAAGAAACAAATGTCTCAATTTTTCTTATTTCAGTCTTAACCCAGGTCCCCTCCACAAGGATTCACTTTTGCGCCCGGTTAGGAGATTATGCACACTATCCCTGAAGCGCCTTTACGCCTAATACCTCTGCACGAGAGGCAGCGACAAAAGGCGCTTCCCTCCCCTCCCCTTCCCTCCCCGACGCTCCCCAGCTGGCTGGCTGGTAGGCTGTGGGCAGCAGGCGAGCGATCCTCCTCCTCCTTGCCTTCCTTTACCCCCTCTTCTTCCTCCTCCTCCTCCCGCTGGGCCCCCCGCCGCGGGTGCCAAGCAGGAGACGCCCCTCTTGCAGGGAAGGAGTCGCAGGTGGGCGGGCGGGCGCGGCTGCTTCGTTTCTGGGCTCCCGCCCGCCCACCTGCGACTGACAGCCTGATCCCCTCAGCAGGAGCCGGAGGACAGTGGAGAGAGAGGGGTGCGTGAGAGCTACTGGACGCTGCCAGGCTTCTTGGCAGTCAAGGGGAACGGAGGGGAGAGAGAACGGGAGAAAGCAGGCACCCGGCTTTGCCTGAAATTGACGCGACCAAAGGCGGAGAAGGGGGTGAGATCTGACAATAGAGGGAGGAGGAGCCGCCTCCGCAGACACCAGCCTTTTCCTTCCGCTCGCCGGAGCAGCAGCCCCCTCCCATCAAAATGCGCTTTAATGGACGGAGCAAAAAAACCTCGCTATTTAACGCGCATTCGATAACGCGCACAATCGGGGAGATAACGCACCTCTACGCCCCATTTGCGCTCCGCTGGTGTAGAGGTAAATTTTTTAATGAGACTTCAAAGAGCATTAAACCTCTCTTGTAGAGGCACCCCCAGTAACCTGAAAGTACCAATTTGCCTGAGCTTCTGCAGTTCTGGCTCTGCCTCTAGTTTAAAGAGGCAGGAAAAGCAGAGATGGAGATGATGGAGATGATAGAGATGATGGAGATGATGGAGGCAGAGATGGAGATGATGGAGATGTTTTAATGAGGAGCTACCTGATCAGCAGCCACATTCCATAGCCAGCATGAGGCAGGCTGCTTCCACCACTCCCACCTCAATTTAGAACTCATGTAAGAACAAAAGATTAAGAAGGGTAAGCATGGTTGGGTGCTTGCCAAGGACCTACACCCCAGCAGCAGTCCACTGGCCCCCTGGACTTGCATCTCCTCTTCACCATCGCAACCTGCTTGTTCACCAGCCTCTCACTCTTAGCCCAGACTATGGTGATGGTGAGAAAGTGGAGCAAGAGATGCCACTGCCTACTTGCTCACTGGCTCCCTCTCAAGCATGAAATTGGTAGCAATGATGAGGAGCAATAGCAGCTGGTGAAAATGGCAGTGAGCAGGTAGTCTCACTGAAGAAGAGGGCCTGTTGATGGTCTTGCCCAAGGGCCCTCCAAAATCTGGAGTTGGCACTGATCCTTGTCAACAAAGGATACCAAATTGTGTGTGTCATGCACATCTTTCCATACAAAGCAGAAAACCTTATGGAAGCTTATTTCACTGTAGCCCTGAGAGCACACATGATGATAGGGATGAGGGGGTGAGGGGGGAGTGGAAGACAAGCAAAGACAACAGGAACTGTCTCTTCTCCTAGAAAAGGGTGTCTTGCCCAAAAGCCTTCAAAAGCCTAGAGCGAGCACTAGAAGTTGATATATTTTTCCTTAGGAAAAACCATAACCTGTCCTGAACTATTTTGGCTACAGTTCTCCAATATTGTTCAACTGGCATCATTAGAACAACCCCAGAATAAATGGCTTGGATGCTATTTGGTACATCTGGCCACAACAATGGTGCACTTTAGGTGTTTGTTGAAAACATAGCTATTTACTTTGGCTTTCCCCCCAAGCCATAAACTGTCTCTGAGTGTGTGTGTGTGTGTGTGTGTGTGTGTGTGTGTGTTTATATTCTTTTTGTAAACCACTTTAGGATTTATTCAAATGAGAAATGATACACAAATATTGCTAATCAAATAAATCATAAATACAATAATATTTATCAAGCATTGTTGCCACTGCACAACATTTCATTGTTACCATTCAAACACCCATTGGACAGCACCAGGACTTGATGGATTGTCCCCTTTGTCTGCAACCCTGAAAGGGTAAAGTTTGCAATTCTTGTGTGCATTGCTTGCACACTCTTTGCAATAGTGGCTGATAGTGTTGAGCAAACGTGAGGCCTACATGAAAACAGCCTGTCTTGCTTTTGCCAACTTTTTTTTGCCTAAAATTCAATTCTGATTTCTTTATCTTTCAAGACCATGATTTTCCAAAGAGATCAGATATGTGAGGACTTTTATCCATCTCTTCAAAAGGAGCTCTGACTGTCTCCTTTATTATAATGTAAGTGGTGCTTGAATAACGACCGAAGGATCACGCCTATTATTGCCCTAAGCTATAATTAGTTTATTGTCAAAGATGTAAGCAGATTTAATCAAAAGTTTTATTTAACAGGCAGAATTCAGGATCTTTGCAGCAGAATATAGTGACTAATCCTTCTCCTGCAGAAGCCATACCCTAGAAGTTCAACAAGCTTTTCCTAATGTATAGAGCTTGATAAACTTCTGGAAAGAGAGAATTTCCACCTAAGGAGTCTATATAATACATTGCTTTACTTAGATTCATGATTCCTAAAGTTCTTGAGAGCAGTGCCGGTGCAAGGTATCTCAACACCTGAAGCAGGAGAGCATACACACGCCCACACCGCCGCAGGAGGCTGGTGGATCTAAATGGGTTTCTGATGGCTCCTGAGGATTTACAAGTGACACCATGAGCGTCATCAGATGAGCGTTATAGCGCATGTTCATCACTGGCCACTCACGGATTTTCATGAGTCCTTTTCATGACACTGTCAATCTCCCGAGCACCTCCTGCCCCTACTGCTTGTTTCCCCATCACAAAAAAAGACCCAGAAAATCCAATCCTTTTGGCTGTGACAAAACTTGCTGCCATTTCCTGCTGTGTGCAGGAGAAGCAACGTGATAAAAACACCCACTGAATGGGCCACGTGGTCATTTCTTGCTTTCTCTTTCTTCCCCATGTGAAGAAAGAGGAAGCTGCTCATCCCAATTGTGGGACAACAGCAAAAGGAAAAATGACAGTAGGGAAATGCATTCCCCCCCCCACCCCCATTCTGATGACGTTTCCTATCGGGTGGTCTGGGGCATTTCAGGATACAAAAAATGTTGCTTGTTGCCACCAGGTAAACCTACAGTGGAACCCACTAATGTAGGGCAGGGCCCCATGAATCCTAGAGGCGGCCTAGCCTGCCCTGTTACGAAGCCATTTGGGGTCCCCTCTACAAGGATTCGCTTTTGCGCCCGGTTAGGCGATTATGCGCATAATCGCAGAAGCGCATTTACACCTAATACCTCTGCACGAGAGGCGGCGAGAGGCGGCAAAGCGCATTAACGGATGACCAAAATGTGCTTTCCAAGTAGTTAATGCGCATAAGCGCTTATTCACATAGTCAAAATGCGCTTTAACGGCCGGAGCAAAATAAAACTCGCGATTTAACGCGCATTCGATAATGTGCATAATCGGAGAGATAACGCGCCTCTACGCCTGATTTGCGCTCTGTTCTTGTAGAGGTAAAAAAATTTAAGCGCCTTGAAAGAGCTTTAAACCTCTCTTGTAGAGGCAGCCTGGGACAGAATCTCCATAGATTTTGTTTCTGACTCCTTTGATTATATTTGGGACAATTTATGCTTTACCAGTTCATACAGTTTGTGGAAGTGAACACCGTAATGTGGAAAGGGAAGGTGTATGCCTGGAATAACAGAGGGCATATCTATTCTGTAATTTTATATAGGTCTTATTAACTGCCACTGCTACCCAAAAAGACTCCTGCATACTTTAATGCGGTGAGATGCAGAGAATTACCTGACAGAGCCTCCTAATTCCCTCACTGGACTACTGTTCCCAGAGTTCCATGGGAAGAGGAATCCATGCTTAAAGCATTTTAAATTGGCAGTATAGAGGTACTCGAAGTGACAAGGCTGTAACTTGACTTCAGTGTCTGATGTCCTATCTTTTCAGAGTTCCTAAATGCTGAAAAGCAACAATTAAATCATGGACAGGGGTTCACTGGAAGGAAGAAAAAGCTTCTAGATCAGAACGTCAGGCCCGTGGTCTTGGCTGGCCCTCCAGGGGTCCAAATCTAGTCCTCTGGGATTCCCCAGAAAAAACCCTTCCCCCACCCCGTGATAATTTCGTGGTTTCCTGGTTTTTGTGTGATTTCTCCCCTCATTGTAAAAGGTTGAGATGCTGCTTCTAAGGCTTAGGAAAGATCTACACTACTGCTTTATAATGGTTTATAACAGTTTTGACAACTGTTTGGGCCCAGGACACATTGAATATACAGTTTTCAAACCGTATTTAAAGTGTTATATCCTGCTTGGTGTAGGTCTGGCCTTAGTTATGTACAGTCAGAGCTTTAAGCTAAAATAGGCAGGTATTTTTAGAAATTTGGCCCCAGCCCCTTTTGTGTTCGGCCCCACCCACCATTTGAATGTGGCCCTCAAGAGCGTCTCCAAAAGTGGGCCAAAAGTGGTTCTGCACCCCTGTTCTAGATGGATGGCTCCTAAAATGATGAATCAAAAGACAGTTTATAGTAATTCCCATCTTTCCCTCCTTAATGAATTTTCTGCGGTAAGAAAAATTATGTAAGAAACAATGGGAAAACATGGGAGGATAACAAATAGAGGATGATGACATCTGGACCCCTGCTAAAAATCCCATGTTTGAGGCACAATAAAAGCTTCACCTGGAAGCAAAGAAAGAAAGACTTACTTTTTCAGTGACTGAAATGGAAACACTCATCTGTGTTCTGGCAGGTCCTCTACTAAAATATTAGTTTAATGTAATTTGAAAGATTCATCTTCTTCTCACCCTCACCCCTCCCTTCCCTTTGTTGGCATCTCATTAGAGCCCATTAGTGCAATACTTGTTACAGTTCATTTAGGGAGGAAAAAAATCATTAAACACCATGTCACTTGAAAACTGTGCGACATAACATGAAATTGAAATGACCTTCGTTCTGGCACGGAGCAGAACTGAGTTAGAGAGCACTCCTGCATTCTAAAAATGTTACTTGGACTGATAATAGAATTCCAGCATGCCAAGGCAATGAGCACCAATATATAGTGCTTCATAGTCAAAGCTTCAACTAGAACAAGGGAATTTGGGGTTGATAACCCTAAATCTTAATACTGAACTAGGCTAAATCTACACTACTGCTTTATAGTGGCATTGAAGTGCACTGATAGGTGTTGGGGCCCATTACACATTCCATACACCACTTTCATAGCCTCATTTTCTGCTTTTTATTCCACATTATCCAAAATACTGTGGCAAATGTCATTGTGTATTCTACGGGGTATAAATGCGCAAGACGGATCAGGCCTGACCCAACCAAAGTTGCTGCCTCAAGTGAGCCGCCACTGCCCCCACCCCGCTTCGTCTCCCTGTGGCTCCCCCCTCCCTGCTCTTGCGTGGCACCAGATCCAGGATCCCCCTCCCCATCTCTCGCATCATGGGAGGGACTCATGGCTTCCCACTCCCTGCTCTCGTGGGGTGGCAGCTCCTGCTCCCTTCATCCACCGAACTAATGTGAGAGGTCTCATGATATTTTGACCCAAGTCTCCCAGCCAGGAGTTCCCATGGCTGGGGCAGAAGGTGGGAGCCACCAGCCTGGGGAGGGAGGAGGAGCCGCCACCACCACCACCTATGGGTGGCCACAAGCAGTTGGCCAGCTGGCCAAGCAAACAGGCAGATAGGGAGGGAGGTAGCGGAGGCAGCGGAGGGAGGAAGTAGCTGTCCATTAGGGATGTGCAGGGACCCCCTGGATCGGATCGGGACCCGGATCGGGACCTCCAATTTTGTCCTGAATCAGATTGGACAAAATCGGAGGCCCCCCAGACCGGATCCGGCCCGATCCCAATCCGAAAATCTGACATCCAATTTTCGAATCGGCCACCATTTTTGTTTTCCCCATACACTTGCATTGGGGGAAAGAAAGCTTTCCCCCAATGCAAATCTATTGGGAAAACATGGCGCCAGGTTGGTGAGTGGGGGCCTAACTCCCCCCTCCCCCCTTGCGCTTCTTACCTGGCAGGGCCATCCGTTGCGGGCGGCCCTGGCAGATAAGCCCACCCCCCCACGATCCTTACCTGGTGGGGCGTCCTCCTTCCGTTGCCGGTTCTAAACTACTGCGAACTAGGCCTCGCAGCCTAGTTTACAGAAGAGTGCCAGGTGATGACATCATCACCTGGCACTCTCCTGTAAACTAGGCCATGAGTCCTAGTTCACAGTAGGTTAGAGCCGGCAACGGAAGGAGGAGGACGCCCCGCCAGGAAAGCCCCCCCCACGCGATCCTTACCTGGCGGGGCTATCCGCTTTCATTGGCAGGCACCCTCTGGCGCCCGCCAATGGAAGCGGTGGCGGGCGCCAGCAGGCACCCGCTGATCCTCCATTTTTTTCCAAACCGGATCGGGTCCTTCTGGACCGGTTCAGGAAAGATCAGACGATCCAGAGGGGTGATCAGAAATCGGATAATTGTATCCGATTTCCCCTGGATCAGCTCCAGATCGTGGAGCGGACCCGATCCAGTGCATGCCCCTACTGGTCATGCAGCAGCAAGCCCTTTGGGTGGGAAGGGTGGAACAATTTCCTGCTCTTCCCAGCCCACACCACCTACTGCACCCACTGTTACTTAATTGCAGATAGCATTACCATGATGGGATCATAATGATTTGACACAAGGTGTAGATCTGGCCCTAGAAAGGGATGCGGAGAATCACAGCAAACCCTGAATGCAAATAGCAGGAATGTAACACAGAGAGGACATGGATAAGGAACAGGTGGAAAGGATACGACCCTGCTTTCCACATGACTCCTGAACAAAAAATGGCTTTCACTATCACAAGACTTAGGGAATGCTTTGAATGGCTTTAAAAGGGGGTTCGACACATTTACACAGGCTATCAATAGCTATGAGCCTTGATGTTGATATGCTACCTCCAGTATCAGAGACAGTATACCTATGTACACCAGTTGCTGGGGAACATGGGTGGGAGAATGCTGTTGCACACATGTCCTGCTTGTGGGTTTCTTCTGGGCAGCTGGTTGGCCACTATGTGAACAGAATGCTGGGCTAGATGGACCAGCTCTTCTTACATCCTTATGTTCTTATGACTAGCCACAGAGGAAACCCAACTGTACTTGCAGCTCCAGAGTCTATGGCATGGGTGAACATGTACTATCACCAATAAAACAAAGCAGAGTGCCAGTGTCCTGTGAAGCAGCTGCTTGGTGCTCACCATCTTCAAATGTCCAGGACAGGCACTACGGAATTACCACCCCTTTCCCCAACTTTGCATTGCCTACTTGCAGAGTGACTGTGTACATCACAACTGCCACATCATTCAAAGAGGAGGGAAAGGATTGCACTCAAGGTGGTCCATTCCTAAAACTTCTCCCCTTAGAATCATCCCCCAATGCCATGATTATACACAATATCACAACTCTCCTCTTATTTCTTGAAACTTTTTAAAAAATAATAATAACTGGAGTTATAACAGAGCATGCTAATAATACTGTATGCCACTTCAAAGAGCTTTTAAAGCTTTCTGGCAGATCTTAGAAGCTCTAACTTCAGAACTCAGTTCAGACATATATAGACTTTACAGAGGATGTTCTACAGCTTCATCCATGTCTGGTGGATGCTGAGGATCACTAACTTTCTGTCCTCTGGTATCTTTACATAATTCATTCATTTTCCCCTCTCCTTGGGATCTCCCCTCCTACCGGCAGCCTGTGAAACAAAGGCACAACTGATTCTCAGATCTGTTTGAATGAGGAGGTCCATTTGCTATGACAGCAGGTTCACTTCCCCCCTATTTCCAACTGTGGCATTTCTCTTAAGGTCTAGAAACACAAAAGGCATTTTGCAATTGCCAAACCTTGAAATAAAATTGGTAATGTTTTAGTGCATGACCCATAAAGGGGAGCTACGCAGGGTGCACATGTGTTTGACATACATTTTTCACCTCGTCAAGACCACAGATGGAATCAACATGTGTGAACAAGGCTTCCCAGGCAGAGATGACAGGATATCAAGGTACCTGGCAGATTGCCAAATGTCAGAGTTAAAGGAAGCAGATACAGCATGGGGTTTGGGACATACCTAGGTGCTGTTCACAGCATCAGATTCCAGAATCTTAGTTCAATCGACCTTTGCAAGTAATGAAAAACAACATAGCGACTCCTTCTGGAAGGCCTAGTTGCCAAATTGATGTGAATTTTAACAACAATGTCTTCTCCATTTAGAAATGTAATAATGATCTATGGTTTCTTGACGCACCTGTGTGCTGTCCTTTATTTGGTGTTCTTTATCATAGAATAGGCTGACCAGATAAAATCCAGGTCAGGGCTCATGTAACTTTAACAGTTGTAGAGAAAAGGGAATTTCAGCCAGTGTCATTTGTATGCAATTAGTTCCTGGTGATATTCCCACTTCATCACAACTGTTAAAGGTGCAGGGGCCCTGCCTTCTTTTGTATATGGTCACTCTAGTATAGTGCATGCACCTTTAACAGTTGTGATGAAGAGGGAATATCACCAGGACTAATTGCATACAAATGACACTGGCTGAAATTCCCTTTTCTCTACAACTGTTAAAGTTACATGAGCCCTGACCTGGATTTTATCTGGTCAGCCTATCATAGAACCACAATACAAAAAATACTAATAATGTTATTAGGGGATGAGCTGGGAAACTACGAACAGCTGTTTTATGCAACAAACAACCTGAAATTTCATATATGCTGTATAAATGATAGAAAAGGTTGTGGCACATGAATATGCAATATTAACAGCTGAACTAAGCTACTGTATATTAGTATGATGGACCAAGACATTTCGCTGTCTGAAGCAGAACACCAAGTGCCCCCGCCCCCCGCACATCAACCCAAGATGCATAATTCTCAAGGTGGTCAAATTATTTGGAACGTTCCATAAATGCCTCTTCCCTGCTCAGTAAAAATACAATAATAAAAAATACATATAATTAACCACTTGCTGTCTTTAATTGACACCCAAAATCAGCTACCTGAGGCAGCTGCCTCACTCTGCCTAATGTTAGAGCCAACATTGCAAAGTCAATGGAACTACTCCAAAATGTATGGTTGGTGTCCTTGACAATGCAATCCAATGCATGTTTACTCAGAAGGGTTATGAGTGGCAGATGAATTGTCCTGAATCACCCAATACCACATGCAGTTAGTTCTTAACCCTGGAAGAGAAAGACTGAGAGCCGATCTACACGCTAGGTTTTTAACGTTTTATAAGGGTTATGAAAATTCTTTGGGCCACATGACGCACTCCCTATAACGTTGTATATCTGAGGTTTTTTAAAACTCACTTCAGTTATATACAATGGTTTCACTTTTAATAAATCGTTTTAAGTAAAATAATGTGTCCTTCCTTACCATTTGTGATTCATGGAGGCAGTGCTTTGTTTATTGGTGCCCAAATGCTTAGCAGTTGATTGGTGGGGAAGAAAGCCAGGCTAAGGAGGAAGTGGGCGAGTGAACTACAACACCCACAATTCTTAGCCCTATACTCGCTAGGGAATGACAGAGGAACAAAGGAGGAAGTGGGTGACTGAACTGTAACACCCACAATGCCTTGCCCTAAACTCATTGTAAAAACGAAAGAGAAAGAGACAGGGCAGAAGAGTGTGTGACTGCACACACTACTTTAAAGACTGAAGAATTTTTCTCCTGTAACGTGAGTACTCAGTAATGTGGCCTAAGACGGTTTAGAACGCACCTATTTGGAACATTTTAAAATACTATTTAAAACGTTCCAAGGGACTGTGTAGATAGGCTCTGACTTGGGCCCTAGCAAGGGCCTATAGGCCAAAACCAGGAACTGAGATTGCAATCCTATGCTCACTTACCTGGGAATAAGACCTATTGAACTCAATGAAACTTCCTTCTATTAAAGATGTATAAGATTGTGCTTTAAGGAGAAATAAACTGTCAATTTTAGGAAGCTAGTTGACCTTCAGTTAAAATGTACTGTTGAACTACAAAACTCAGTTACTTTTATGAAACAGGGCATGCAGAGCTTCCCCTACACTTTGAAGTACAGTAGCCATTGTCGTACTTTACAGAGGATAGTCATCTATTTAAAGAGCTGTCCAGTCAAACTCTGGTTAAAAGAAAAGGAATTATAAGTAAAGAGGGTGGGAGCCTTAAAGTTTCCCATCACCTGGGCACTGGGTGGAGCATCCGCCAAGGTCACCCGGTCAGAGTCTTCATCAGAATACATGGTGAGACGTGTTGTACTTAAATTAATGAGCACTATCCGGTGCTGGCAATCCATTAGTGTTAAACATGTTGCACAAGCAGGAGCAACCACCAGTGCAATGGACAGCTAGCACTTGCTAGTGCAACTCAGAAAACTAGCCCAAACTATCACTTCCAGAATGAGAACTCCCTTCTGCAAGCTCTGCTGACTTGTCCCAGTTCAGAAACAGAAGTTTTGGCTAATTTCTGGATGTGCTAGCCAGCATGAGATTCCAAGTTTGCTAGAGGTCATTCTCACTAGCGTAGCAGCAGCGTTCGATAGTGCCCATAGTAGTTATTTCCACATTTACATCTATACTTATAAATTAGCATCTGCAAGGTTTATGTAAATCTGTTTTTCAAGCAGCTGCCTCACTCTGTCTAATGGTAGGGCTGGCTCTATGTAAAGCAAACAAAAATCTGAAAACAGCTCTTCTCGCTGTATATCATACGCTTGGCATTTATGTTTTCTTGGATCTTTATACTCTAGTGCAGCTCCCAAGAGTTCACCTATAATTTTATACAACCAACATGAGAAATATGTGACCCTGACATATAAAGTATTAGTAGGGAACAGAGGGCATCCTTGTTTAAGCAGGAAGTTGCAGACTGTGTCCTGGACTTGATTCCTTGCTGCTACCAACTCTCTGGCCTAGTTCTCAGCAGATAAGGTGGTAACCCTATGACCAGGCAGGACCATTTGAGGGGAAGCATGATGGAATGCCTCTCCATGCAAAACAGAAACAAAAGAAATCCGCTCACACAGAAAAATAAATGTCACAAAGAAGGATCTTAGCCTTACCTTCTTCCTGTGCTGGGGAAGCCTATGTTTGTATACCACTGTGCATGTAGGCTTCTATAGTAGCTGGAACCCCTGCACAATCAGGGTTTCAGCCTTCCATGACAGTCTACACACATAGGCTTTCCGCTGCAGCCATCCATGCTCAATGAGTTGGCACTGAGAGAAAGGTAGTCATGTCAGGGACAGCATTGTAGCGCCCCTGCCTCTTTTGATTGCATGAAGGTGGCTCTTTTCTTGGTAAGAACTAGGCCCTCTATTGCTATGAGGAATATCCAACTTTTATTTCCAAATATTACCCCGTGGGCTTTTCAGTATCACCAGAAAAACAGCCCATGACAAGGGCTTTCCAGGACGACTGTATGATAGGCAAAAGCAGCTGCTCTTCAATGAATTTGGCATAAATGCATGATTCGGTATTGTTTATAACCCATTTTTTATCCTGGCTTTCCCACGTTCCCCCTCCAACCCCCAGGAACAAGGCACAATGCAGAAAGTGATTCAAACAATCCCAACCGTGACCTGCTTCAGTGAAAATTCTATGATATAGAAAAGGACTCTGAAGCCCTTTGCAGATATCTTACCCATTTGTTTTCCTTAACGATGATTAAGTGGTAGATTAGCATACCAAAAGCATATAAACCAGAAGATGATACCATGATTTGAAGTGGGTTTGCATTAAACATTGATAAATATTAAATCTGCACTGAACAAACTATAGTTAAGGCATCATCTTCACACAGCGCATCGTTCAACTATGGAATTCACTACCACAAGATGTCGTGATGGCCACCAATTTTGATGGCTTTAAAAGGCAGTTGGATAAATTCCTGGAAGAGAAGGCTATCAATGGCTACTAGTCCTCATAGCTATGTGGTACCTCCAATATCAGAGGCAATATGTCTATATACACCAATTGCTGGGGAACATGGTAGGAAGGTGCTGTTGCATTCATGTCCTGCTTGTGGGTTCCTGATCAACAGCAGGTTGGCCACTGTGTGAACTGAGTGGTGGATAGATGGACCTGTCGTCTACTCCAGCATGGCTCTTCTTATGTTCTTATATTATCTGCTTGCAAGTTAACAAGCAGGACTTGCTAGTGTTTTCCTGTACACATCCTCGCAGTGGCAGGACTTAACTCAACAAGCTAATGCCATGGTTTAGAACAGAGGTGGGGAACTTGTGGCCCTCCAGATGTTTTAGCCTACAATTCCCATCAGCCGTAGCAAGCATAACCAATGGTGAAACATCTGGTTTAAGCTCTTAACTAGGGGCTGAGACAATAATATAGCCAAGTGAAATGCATGCACTGAATCCCTGTGTTGGATCAGTTGGATTTGGACCAGTTGGATTTGACCTCAATGAATTAGCCTTCGGTTTTACACCTCAATCACAGCCACACTGATGACCTTACATTAATTGGAATTTACTTCCAAGTAATAATGCACAGACTAAAGCCATAGGGTTTCTTTTGGTAGTATAGGAATGGAAAACGTATGACTGCGACCATGTCTGCTAGTTGTTCTTCTTCCTAACTGTGCTACTGCTTCCCATTCTCAGACACTCTTCCATCCTGGATGATATTGGGATGGCCAACTACAAGGCTGCACTATGCATGCCATGCGTATTCACACCAACTCTATAATGAGTACATGTCTGAAACAGCAACTAGGTGTGAGCAAATGCAGGCAAAACTCTGGATCACCTGCTGTGGGATGGATTGCCGTACTGACACATTTTTAATAAAATGAGCAGGTACAAATAGTACAAGAACAGCTCCAGAGGAAAAACTAGGGCTAATTTTAAGCATGTGAAACTACCATTGATTCTTGGCTTTTCTCCCCAGCTCAGTTCTCAGTTTAGCCTCAGCCCTGAGTTCATGAAAATAGGCTGTCGTGTTGGAAAGCCACATAATACAGGAGCTTTCAATTAGGACCAAAGATCAAAGAATTGATGCTGACTGAACATGTCTTCCTCTCCTGTTTTTCTTGTCAGAGTGGTAAAGAGCACACCATGCAAATCCATGAGAAATACTGAAAACCAGTTTGACAGTGATAAAAAAGGACATTAAATAAAATAACTGAAATATCATCAGTAGTAACACGAACAGCAGAGCATTCACAGTACATTACTTCTCCTTGGACATTGCCCCCATTTTGAAGGAGGGGGGGATCCTACCATGACAGCTGTGTTTTGAGTACTGGATGGTATTTTTGGTACTCATTGCTGAATCCATATTTGCCGCTGAGGCAATTTCGGCAGGGTGAAAAATAATTCCATTCTTGACTGGAAATTCCATGAGATAAAAAAACATTCTTGCTCATTGTCTAGTAGAAATTCCCGCTGCAAATTCCATAATAGTTATTTCTTCTGATGTTTTCATTGAACTTAAATATTACAGAACTGCATATGTGAGGGGGGGAGAGACACAGAGAGAAAGCGTGTGTGTGTATGTGTGCGTGTGTGCGTGAGTGAGTGAGAGAGAGTGAGTATTGGAACTCTGTTAGATATTCATTAATTTTATAACCCACCTTTCTTTGATGGAACTCAAAGGGTTGTACATAGGATTCCTGGGTGGCTGCCCATCAAAGCACTGCCTGGCTTAGCTTCAACAAGGTCGCTACATTGTTCCCTGGAACCTAAAGCATAGCCTATTACTCTTCTTTTGGTGGCATGTTAAATGTTTGTGAATTACCACTGGCCACACCCAACCCCTTGGGTACTCATGAAGTAGGGTGACCAGATTTTGAAACCCCAAATCCCGGTGTCCCCCCCCTGCCAACAACCCCCCCCCCACCAAGCCACCCCCCAAAACAAACCCCCCAAGCCACCCCCCCACCCAAAACAACCCCCCCAAGCTACCCCACCCACCCAAAACAACCCCCCCACCAAGCCACCCACCCCCAAAAAACATCAGCCCGGACCTACTGGAGCGGGTTCTCTTCTGCTGCTGCCGCCGCCGCCGCACCACCGCCGCCACCGCCACTGGGTCCCCCGCCGGCTTGTAAGGCTAGCGGCCGCGCGGAAGAGGCAGGGGAGGGCCGGATCCGGAAGTGACGTAATTGGCCCTCCCCCGCCTCTTCCGCGCGGCCGCTGGCCTTACAAGTCGGCGGGGGACCCGGCAGCGGCGGCGGCATGGCGGCGGCGGCGCGGCAGCGGACCCGGCGGCGGCAGTGGCGGCGGCGGCACGGCAGACCCGGCGGCGGCGGCGCGGCGGTGGCGCGGCGGCGGCCCCAGCGGCAGCGGCGTGGCACCGGACCTGGCCGCCCCAGCAGGTAAGTGCCCCGCGCCCCACGCTCCTTACCCGCTTCCCTCCGGTGCTCGAATCTACTGAGAAACAGGCTTCACGGCCTGTCTCTCAGTATCATGCCAGGTGATGATGTCATCACCCGGCGCGCTACTGAGGGACATGCCGTGAAGCCTGTTTCTCAGTAAATTCGAGCACCGGAGGGAAGCAGACGCCCCTGCGGGTAAGGAGCGTGAGGCGCGAGGGAGGGCACTTACCTGCTGGGGCGGCCGCTTCCCGGGCTCCTCCGCCGCCAGGTCTACCGCCGCTCCTTGCTTGCTGCCACCGCCGCGTGACCCCCCGCCACCCCGGTTTGCCCCCCCCCGCCCCCCGGTTGGGCCGGTTCGCCCCTGGATTCCCGGTTAGGACCGGGAAATCCCGAGCCATCTGGACAGCCTATCATAAAGTGGTTCTTTTTATCCTGCATTTTCAGCCAGGAAAGGGTGGGGAAATTCTAATCAATTCACTTAATGTTGTATTCTGTTCTGCTAGGAGGAGTCACTTAATTTACCTACCCCCAACTCTAGAAGAGGATGGCTATAAGGGGATAGGAATGTACTCAGTGGTAGAGCACTGAGGTCAGGTAAAAGGTGATGAGGAAGGACTCTGATATGTGGAAATCCACTGTCAGCCAGAGTACAAAGCACCAGACTAGATTAATTAATAATCTGACTCTGTACAAAGCAGCTGCATCAATCTAACTTAATTAGAGATGTCCTTATTTTTAAAGGATCATCCTGTATTCCAAAACATCCCAATTAAATAAAACACAAGAGAGCTATGTAAACTTTCTCCTCCGTATGTGATTAGAATCCCATGAGGAGAAAGTTGAGATGTGTTAGTTAGCTCTGCCCCCTTCGTTGCATCTGTATGTCCCCCTCTGCTGCCCTCCTCATGCAAACCTAAGAACCAAAGGCTTATCTAGTCCAGCATTCTGTTCCCAAAATGGTCAACAAGATACCTATGGGAATCTGCAAAACAGAACATGAGGTCAGTCCTGCTGTTGTTTCCTAACAACTTTAGTTCCAGAGACATACTGTCTGTGATCATGGAAGTGGCATACAGCTTTCAGGACTAGTAGCCATTGCTAGGCTTATCCTCCATGAATTTGTCTAATTCTCTTTAAAGCCATCCAGGTTCATGGCCATCCCTATATCTGGAGGAAATTAATTCCATGAACTATGTGCTGTGTGACCTTCCTGGTTCTAGTATTATGAGCTCAACTCTCTCCACACCATGCATAATTTTATATACCTCTATCATGTCTTCTGTTACTCACCTTTTTTTCTAAGCTAAACTGTCCCAGGCATTGCAATCTTAGGGAAGTTGTTCCGGCCCCTTATTCTATTGCACCTTTACCAGGTCTACAATACCCTTTTTGAAGTGCAATGACTAGAACTGTGTGCAGTCTTCCAAGTGTGGTCTCACCATAGATTTATATCAAGTCATTATGATACTGGCACTTTTATTTTTTATTCCAGTGTTCCCCAACATGGAACTTGCCTTTTTCACTGCAGCTGCGCACTGAGGCCCAACTGTGCCTCATACACGGGCATGACACATGATGCTATCCTCAATTTGTATCAATCCCGGGTTTTCTTGCCATAAAAACCACATTTTTGCAAAGTCCTTCTGTGATGGATTTCCCCTTTTCTGTGACTTCTCTCCATTTTGGGACTCATGTGTGCAATACTTATGGTACTACTCTGGGGGAGGGGAAGTGGCTTCAGCAGGGTGGGCAGCTAGGGAACTGAAAGTTGCATCAGCAAAGGGTGGACCTGACAGGAATGAGTTAACTCCTCTCACTGAGGAGAAGTTAACCCATTTTTGTTGGCTCCACCATCCACTGTCCAAAATCAGGGGTATATATTGCTAATGTGCACCTCTAGAGGTGTGAATCTCAGTAAAACAGCAGCAGCTTTGAGGAAAGAAGCCCCGTCAGCCAGTGAACTCAAAAATGAATGCAATGCTGCTTCTCCTCCCCCTGCCTTTGTGTGTGTGTGTGTGTGTGTGTATATGTATATATATATATATATATATATATACACTCACACCCACACATATATTGTGTGGGTGTGTGAGAATGTGTTTGGAATGTCCTTTCAAGCATTCCCAATTCTCTCCTTTGTCCTTTTAATTTCCTTGCCTCAAAAAACAACTACATGAAATCGTGGGATATACACATCTACTCAGAAGTAAATCATATTGTCTTCAATTGTGCTTACTCCAGGAAAAGTCAGCATAGGAAAGACGGGTGGGGAATTGCTTTTTGGATGACTTAAAATAAAAATAAAAATCCTTGCTTGTTCACACCATTGCACCTGTGCATAAGCGTAATGAAAGTAAAAAGATGAGGAAGGAAATTTGTTGATGTCGCAAGACTCTGCCTACATATAGCAAAATTAATGCACTTTAAGATTACGTTTGTCTCAGGAAAGTGGGATTTATACCAAGTTTCACTGTATTAATTTACTACATGTGGCACGTGAGAAGTAAATGCAAATTCAAGAAAATTCATTTTTGAACTCCATTAGCACCAGAATATGTACCCACAATCCTAAGATCCTTTTCCTATTCAGTCACCGGCGGCTGAGAACCCTGAATGGCCATATGGGGTTTAAATCAGAAGAGGCGCCTCTATGAGAACGGCAAGATCTCTGCTGAAGATGCTCCTCCTCCCATGCATGGAAGAAGGCAGAGCTAGTAACTGTGATGCAGTGGAGGGGGCAAAGCTAGTTATCACATCCCTGCATTCCCGCTCATTGCATGAGAAAAACAATACCTGAATGGGGTTAACGAATGCTCTTATTCCAGAAGATCATCTCTCCATAGGGTATAGTGAATGTCTCTTATTGGGTGCCACAGCACTCAAATGTTGCTATTTTTAAAATGCTATTCTGGCAAATTTAGTGGCTTTGTGTGAAGTATCTAATGCTGCAATAATACAGTACTATTATGAATTAATAAAATGTAACAACATTATATTAATTTGGAGTCTAAGGATTCTGACATTATCATTTTTGATATATGTCTCTTGGTACTCAGAGCCTATGAAATTCAATTTTATTTTGCATTGGGGGCCAGGGGAGTGTATTACTATCTAGATATTAGATATGCAGACACCTTCCTTTTTGCTGAACAAGATTTATGAAATCCTGTCTAAATACCATTCCAAGACTTGCCTTCCTTCAGGACTGCCATTTAACCATTTTAATTATGGTACTTCAACTTAAAATAGATATGGAACATAAATTTTAAAAGTTCACCATTTACAGTAATTTAGCTGGGGAAATAAGATTACACATGGAGGGGTGGGTGGGGGGAAGCCATGCAAGTTAACAAAATACAACTCCCCCTGGTATTACTGAGCAGAATCTGTGTCAACAAAGACTTCCAGGAAAGAAGCAGAGCAGGAAAGGAGATCATTGTAAAGATATAGAGTAGCTGTGGGTACCTCTAAATGGTCACTTTTCCCCTCAGTAGCTTCAGAGTGGTGGCAGGTGGATTACATGACGTTGCCACCACTCCAGAGCTACTGTGGGGAAAAGCTCCAAAACTCCACTCTAAAAATGTCAGGCATTTACCCCGACTTTTTTAGCTTGGAGCGGGCTGGGCAGGGATGGGGATGGACCAGCGAGCCATAAGCTCATTCACCACCTCCACAGTCCTCCCCCATTTAAAAAAATAAAAAACCACTTACCTTGGAGCAGAAGGGCCGATGTTCCCAGCCGCCCCTACAGCTGCCGCTGGGCAGGTGCAGGCGCAGCAGCAGCAGCAGGAAAACCCGCCATGGCGATCCTTCCGCTGTAGATGGGCGGAAGGAGTGCCAATACGGGGGGCTCTGCCTGCCACCGGTGCTGTGCGGCAGAAGAGGTGCCATGAAGAGGAGGGCACAGTTAGAAAATACAGGTGCAGAGAAAGTGGTAAGAACTGGATTAAAATTTCACACCATTTTCATAATTTGCCAAAACCACCCAATTTGAAATCTAAAGGTTTGAATTTCATAGTTTCGAATTCGACTTTAAAATCTAACTTTAAGGATTGTTTACAAATATCCAATCTTAAAACGTGATGGATTTGGGGCAGAGCAACCCTATGGCCCCTAGACAGTATCTGGGGCACAACAGGATGCTGGGGATCACCCATGGAGGAGGAGGAGATCCTATGGTGGAATTTCCCCCACCTCTCCCAGCTACTACAAAAGTTCAGCGGCGGCCCTCTTTCAAAAGTCACAAGATCCTGAAGCCTCTCCATCACTGATTTGCGCCCACTGGAAGGTAGGGAAAATACACTGGCCAAAAGGCCTGCCTAGCTCAAAACAACACAATTTGAGGAACAGGAGATTGAAAAAGCCTCCATCCACCTCCCACCCTGCCTGGCTCTTGCTGACAGGGCTTTGGATAGACAGAGGGCTCCTATCTCAGAGCCCTGTGTCAACTGACAAAGCACTCAATGGGATTGCACACACACTTCATTTCAGTTCTTATCAAGGCCATGTTATTGTGGAAACGTGACTCGGAGCTCATCCAGCGGTAACTTCCTATATTCCAAGTTGTTTGTAGAGCACTTCGTTGGCGGCATCCTTTTCTGTGCCCCTCATGAATCCAAAAGGCCTACAGAATATCATGCATTGGCACCATCAGTGGTACATGTTGGCCCACCAACTCCCAATACCTATCAGTGCTAAACAAGCACCTTGACTAGCAGAGGCCTTGGCAAGTGGATGAAACAAAGCATGGAGTTTTGTCATTAGAGACACTAATGCATAAATACACACAGAGTGATTCATAAATACTGCATAAATACACACAGAGTGATTCAATGTGCATGCTCTGCCAGCGCATCTCCACCAGCACATTGAACATTAATGCAAGCTGTCAGTTTCACCTCTCCATTCTCACTTGCTCCCTCTCTCTATCCTAGCTCCTGCTCCTGCAGCTGAGTGTCCAGGCATGAAAACTTCATGCCTTGGTTTTGTTAATTTTCTTCAGCCAGAACTGGGCCACATCTACACCAAGCAGGATATAGCAGTATGAAAGTGGTATAAAAAAGGCAGGAGCCACACCAAGCAGGATATAGTGGTATATAGTATGTGTCAATGGGCCCCAACAGTTGTCAGTTCACTTCAATACCACTATAAAGCAGTCATGTGGCTCCTGTCTTTTATATACCACTTTCATACCGCTATAACCTGCTTGGTGTAGATTTGGCCCTGGACAAAATGGAGATGGCAGAAGCAAATGAGCCAACAACAGAGGGATGCAGTAAGTGTATGCTCACCTGTCCAGTTCACGAATGATCACAGTACATTCACAGAAATCTGTTTCTTAATAGGTTAGGTTTGTTTTCTTCCTAAGAAGCATATTTCAATCTTTTATGCACTTTTGTATACTTTTCAACCAACGTAAGTTGAAATTCACATCACTTCAAACTTCAGAAAGCAGCAGGGAGGAGCAATTTAGTGTGGAAGGGCAGAGAAAGGATTAAGTACCAGTTCTCCATTGTTGTTTCTTCCTCCAAGCTGCATTTCTCCCTCCAAGCTGCATATCATCAGGGCTTTATTACGTACATTTGTATCAATTGTACAGTTAGCCCCCGAGAGTCAGTGACCTGCCTAAGGCCTCTGAGCGCGATCCGTGTCTGAGAAGAGATTGGAATCTGTATTTTCCACACCAAGCCAAATATTATAGCAACGACACTGCGATAAAAAGGTACCTCATGAAAGCCTGAAACTTAGGAACTTATAGGGATGTGTGAATCTGTCAAAACACATTTTTCCAATGCTATGATCTTTCCATCCCGATTCCACATTGGATTCTGGATTTTTTTACTCTGTATGGAAAATTTGTTTGTTGCACCTTTTATCATGCAACTTTTTGAAAAGAATTTTCTCTGTGTGTGTTTTTAAATGTATGCATTGTTGTGCACACTTTTTCAAACATACACCTTTTTTTCAAATGCTTTTTCTAATGAATAAAGTGTTGTGTGCATATGTTTTCCAAATACATACCTCTTTGTGTGCACTTTTTTTGAAATGTGTGCAAATTTGTGGCATGTTTGCTTGTAAAATGCATCACAAACTTTGGGAATGTTCAGATTCACGTTTCAGATTGTGTTTAGATTTACGAAGTGCGAACTTGGTCAGTTCACATTGAAATGCTTTCCAAACAAATTCACATTGAAATGCTAACTGAACAAATAACTGAAGATACAAATATACCTTGTACTGGACCAACTAGTCTTTTTTCCAAATAACCCATCCCTGTTTTTGAAAGAATAGCTTTCTTCCTGAAGACTGCTCTTGGGAAAGCTTTTCTCACACATTCTGGCTGATATGTCATTGTTTAAAATAACATAACTATCTTCTGATATTACTGATTGAGAAATGAAGCCATAATTTCTCCCTATAAGACTCCTGATTTCATGCATATTCATTTCCTAAGTCAGTTTTAAAAACAGTTGAGGGATGTTACTCTAAAGATCGCGTGCAGCAGCCAAAGGCTAAGATGTGGTAAGTATGGTGTGACCCCAAGCAGCATAAAACAGATTCTTTTGTGCTCTCTCTCTCTCTCTCTCTCTCTCTCTCTCACACACACACACACACACACACACACACACAAACTTCAAGCACATACTGATATTCTATTGAATTTCCAGTCTTTCCTCTCCAGTGGTTACGCTCTAGGCATTCTATTTAGCCATACATTATATTGAGGCATGTCTTATCAGTCAAACTAGACCATTTAATAAAAGATCTGTCAGACAAATAGCATTAGCTCTTGAGAAACCCTTTCGCCATCCTTCCCAAACAGGAAGATGTTTAGCAAGAGGTGTACAAACTGTCCGTAGATGCAATCCTCAGATTCAAAGGTGGATGCCATCGGTTAAAAACAGGTTAAGGAATGTGCAGTTCCTCATAGCGGAGACACTTTTAGCCCATATCTTGAAATCTCTTTCTCTAGCTTAAGAACACAATTCACATTTCTTCTGTTTGGAGTCGCACATGCTCCCTCTTCCTATTCCTTTTGGATCACAAAGCTTTCCACATATCTACCGTTTGTGACCATTTCCAGCAGTTAATCAAAACACACTGTAAGCAAACCATGTGTTTGCCAACAAACCTAAGTTTCTGAAGCACTTACCAACTCCAAGGCACAGGACAGAATATGTCATCCAAGGCCAGATCAACATCTGGTGTCAAATCATTACGAATGTGGATTGTGCCCCAACAGTTACCAATGCACTTCAATACCGCTATAAAGCAGTAGTGTGGATCTAGCCCCAGTTTAAAAGAGCAAATCAGGAGCTAGTGTTGGCTAAACTGTAGCTAGGATACTTCTCTGCAACAATTTACACATGGACCCATCCTTTTCTCTTTGTCCATAGCCTACTGCACAGTACTCAAGATATGGCAACAAGAAAGAAACGCACAGGTATACAATTCAGCCAATGTAAGCATTTCAAGTACTATTAATTTCATTGGGAGAGATATGGACCTCATCTACACCAAGCAGGATATTGCACTATGAAAGCGGTATGAAAGAGGTATATAAAAGGCAGGAGCCACACCAAGCAGAATATAACGGTATATGGTATTTGTCAATGGGCCTCAACAGTTGACAGTGCACTTTAGTACTGTTATAAAGCTAGTGTGGCTCCTGCCTTTTATAGACCACTTTCATACCACTTTCATAGTGCAATATCTTGCTTGGTGTAGATGAGGCCATAAGGACATGCACAGTTTAAGTTCTTGGTCACTATGCTATGTTAGCTCCCTTTAATTCTGTCCAGTTGAAATTCATGGGATGTGAGCACCTGTCAGAGTGTGTGTGTGTGTGTGTGTGTGTGTGTGTGAGAGAGAGAGAGAGAGAGAGAGAGAGAAAGAGAAAGAGAGAGAGAGAGGCACATATGAGAAATGATGTACTTTAAAAAAAGTAATACATCCTTGCAGCTCTCAGCCATATAAACTCTTTAAATGGAATTTATTGGAGAGGCATTCTTTGCCATTTTGTCAGTCCAACATATAAGTTGAGCCCAAGTGCTCAAAGTTTACAATGCCAAGTTATTCTAAAGCATCAGGTTGATGGCAAAAAAAAATGGGGAAACTAGATAGGGACTGAGTGCATATCCACACATGGACATGACTGTACAGTGCAATATAAAGATTATGTTCTCTGTTTATATAAACATTTCAAATATGCAACCTGTAGAGTAGAATCAATTTTGGCCACCTTGTCAGAGCACAATACATACTGACCTTACACTTTGAGGCACAGAAGCAAAATGATGAATACTTACTTCTACGTTTAAATATATAAGCTCACCGATTAAAAAGAAAATGTAGCTATCCCAAAGCAGGAGCGAATACATTGGGATAACTGCATTTGATTTAATATTTCCATATGGATGCTTTAATAGTTATTGCTATTGTAAGTGCAAGCAAATCTCTGAAAGGGTTCGTTTTACATTGCCTGCAACGCTGACATCATTTCCCTAGGAATAAGCCCCACTGAATGCAGTGGGGCATAAGTAACGAACCATCAGTGTGTGCTGCATGTCCATACATTTAATCATTTAAAATGTTCCTAAAAACTAAATTGAATTTCTCCAGTGGATTTTCAATCAAAATATAATTAACCTGCTAAAACTAAAACCAAGATCATACCCCTGACTTTCTTACAGGTGGGCAGCCTGTCACTATGGGGATTATTCCTGCTACTCTGGCACAAACAAAGGTTAGGGCTCATTCCACCAGAGCAGCATTTAGAGCAAGTCAAGTAGGGCAAACACAGCCATCCGGTTCTTCTCCACACACTGCCATGGCCACAGTGCTGGCTCCAGGTTTTGGAGGGCCCTTGGGCAAGACATTCTCCATGAGCCCCCTCCTTCAGTGAGTCAACCTTCTCACCACCCTTCTCCCCAGCTGCTCTCCTGTTCCTCTTCGGCTTGTTCACCACTTGTCTACTTGACAGGCAGAGAGCCAGTGGGCAAGTAAGCAGTGGCATCTGCTGCTCCGCCACCACTGTTGTCTGAGCCAGAAGAAGAGGTAGGTGAACAGGCGCGTTGCCATGATGAAGAGGAGGAGCAACTCCAGGGCACTCTTTTCAGTGGGCTCCTGCTGGTTGTGAGCCCTTGGCAGCTTCCCAGCCAAGCCTCTCCTTAATGCCAGCCTTGCATACCCACCCAGTCTTTCAACTACTATTGTAAATTCTTGACTCGGATTGTTAGCAATAATGTGATCTTCATATTGGTCCTCTACCACTCTATGGCCCCAGATGTCCATTTGCATAGCATGGCTGCATTACACAATGGCTCAGGGGGCACACCCAAGCAGTGACACCACCACCTCCTGTTATGCCAGCACAGGGAGCAAAGTGACTTCCATGGTGTAAGAACATAAGAAGAGCCATGCTGGGTCAGACCAAGGTTCCACCTCATCCAACACTCTGTTCACACAGTGACCAGCCCATAAGTAGGACAGGGGTGCAACAGCACCATCCCACCCATGTTCTCCAACAATTAGTGTATACAGGCTTACTGCCTCTGATACTGGAGGTTGCACTTAGCTGTCAGGACTAGTAGCTATTGATAGTCTGATGAATCTAAGATAGCCTACATAGTCTAAGGAGACGAATTGTTCCCTTGTGCCAATACTGAGGGATCTTCCAAATGAGACTTTTATGGTGCCATTTTCCTACTTCACATTTTCCTACCTCGCTCACAGAATGTTACAGGGGGTCCAGACATTGTCGTCTTCCACTCATGACCCTCCCTCATTTTTGCACCATTTCTTCAGTTTTTTCCGTCACTGCAGAAAATCCATTGAGGAGGAAAAGATGGAATAGTTGCACAATGTCTTCTGAGTGGTACCACCAGCAGTGGTGCAACTATGGCTGGACCCTGGAGCCAAAGTCCAAAACCCTGCAGAGAGCAGCGGATGATGAGGGCATCGGGGCAGCATAAGCAAACTCCACTTAATTCCTGTAGTCATGGAAGAAGGGTGTAAATGGGATGGTGGTTGTGCACTTCACCACCAGGGGTCGCCATCTGGAAGCACCCTGGGTCTCCCTTGCCAGACTTCGTGAACTGTACACACAATTCGCATCCCGTGTACATTCAGTGGTGTAGTGGTACATATTGAAGTGCCCAAGCTCATCATGACAGTCTTCCTAGCCATGTCCCCAAAGAGCAGTCCAAAAATTCAAGTCGCTGTGTTGTTCCATATCAACAAACCCATTTCAATAGTTCTCATCTCCACCAGAAGCAGGTCTTTTGGAAAGCTAGTGGGTCTTAATTATGCAATAATAAAAAAATAAGATAAAATAAATACTTTGAGCCAGTCACAGACTCTCAGGTTAACCTAGCTCACAGGGTTGTTGTTATGAGGATAAAATGGCAAGGAGGAGGAGGATTATATATGCTGCCTTGGGTTCCTTGGAGGAAAAAAAAGTCAGAATATAAATGCAATAATAAAAAATAAAATAAATACATTGTTGCTGAGAAAATTCACCCCCCCCCCCCATTGCAAGCTATTGTGAGGACTGCAGCTCAGATCAGAAGGAACAGGGAAGTCTGAGGGGGTGGCACATGACATCATTGTCTCTGTAACAAAATAAGTGCCAGCGCTGGGCCTCTGTGAGCCCTGGTCCCACAACACCACTGTAAACATTTGGGTTTTGTATAGAAGTGTCACTGATATTTTGTACCTCTTGCATTTTATTACCTTTTGGCACCATTGTTTAATGTTATTTATCAATACCTCTGTGTGCGGTGGGGGAAGGGAGAGCTGCCTGCTGAGTTCAAGAGCTTCTTTTTATAGCACACTTGTTCCTGGCCACTCATGGATGTTCGCTGGTCATTCTGATGATGCCATCAGCCTCCTGCTCACCTCCTGTTCTAGCACTAAAAACGAAACCTCAGAAAACTCAACTCTTCTAGGACAAATCGATATTTGTTGGATTTTCCTGCCAGGCAAAGTTGCGCTATAAAGTGCCCACTAGAGAGTGCTGTCTCATTCAACTGCATTGCGGCTGTACAAGCCACGTGATCACTGCTCTCTTCCTGCTCTCTCCCTCATGTAATTACAGCTCATTGCAGAAGCAGAAGAGATGCAGGAAGAAGTGCCATGGTAAGGGAACAGAAGTTTCCTCACCTGAAGGAGCTCCAAGATCTCATGCAAAGTGAACTTCAGTCCATGAAAGCTTCAGCAACACTCTGATGCTTTTCCTAGAGCTGAACTGTCACTTCCGAGAAGAGATTGTTCTGAGATGGTTATTTTTTTTCCCCAACCTGTAGAAAAAAAAATGTCTCTGAATATTTTCCACCATTGTTGGTAGTAGTTGCCATTTCCCCCTACCTCCACATAATGCCGCAAACTGATGCTGTGTCCAGGACATTGTGGAAGGTGTAAAATGGTGCCCTGGCTACCAACACAGTTGCTGTTGCAGCCACTTGCCACAGAGCCTATCTACACTACTGCTTTAAAACAGTTTATAACAGTTTTAAACCGGTTAATAACCGGTAGTGTAGATAGGCTCAGATTAGCGGCAAAAAAAAAACCTCTTTAGGAAAAATGAAAAAAGCTATACTACTGTGATTGCTAATGGTGAGCCCCACCCCCAATAAACTGATGGAGAATGTCTCCTCCCTTTGAAGGAATTTGGGGTGATGCTCCTCCTCTCTATTTCTCTGCTCACACATAAGGTGAAGGCCAATAGTGCACAGCTTTAGCTGTTGCTGCCTTAGTTCTGGCAGCTCGCAGGACCAAGCTGTTCACCCTTACCTCTCAAAGCCAAATTGAACATATATATTTTTTCGCTAGGGTGACCATATGAAACAGAGGACAGGGCTCCTGTATCTTTAACTGTTGTAGCTTTAACTGTTGTGATGAAGAGGGGATTTCACCAGGTGCTGCAGTGCACACATACGAATGACACCTGCTGAAATTCCCCTTTCAGTACAACTGTTAAAGATGCAGGAGCCCTGTCCCCCTTTTCATATGGTCACCCTATGTTTCGCAAAACTCCCCCCACCCATAAAATGCTTAGACTTTGGTAAGACTCCAAGGGAAGGAGATGAAATGTAAGTAATTCATAATCCTTCCCTTGCTGGAATCAGTTTCTCAGGGTTCCACCCAGAACTGGCTGAAGGATAGGTATGGTCAGGCACCTACCGAGGCTTCACATCCCAGCAGGGCTCCACTGGCAAGAATCCAGTGCTCCTCCTCTTCACCACTGCCTCTCGCTCTGGCCCAGACAATCATAGTGGTGAGAAGGAGGAGCAGGAGATGCTACTGGCTACTTGCTCACTACTTGCCTGTCAAGTAAGTAAGTGGAAGAATGATGAGAAAGCAGAGGAATCACAATAGCAGCTGGTGACCATGGTGGTGAGAAGGTAGGTTCACCGAGGGAGGGGACCCATTGAGGGTGTCTTGTCCAAAATCTGAAGCCAACAGTGTTCCACTCTTAGTATTAGGAATCATGAACGTTCTGCTCTGCCACACAACCAAACCCTGAAAAAGCCGCAAATTATCCAGCAAGCCTGTAAAGGTCCACCCATTCTCAGTGATGATAATAAACTCATAAATGTCTCATAACAGTCATAAAGTCACCTTTTGTGGTGGAAAGAGCCAACATGAGATTTATACACCTGTTTACCCCACCCCTTGTACTTGGGATTAAGTGGGATATAAGCGATGCATAGACCTTATGCTGACCTTCTGTGTTGGTATGGACTTCACTCTGGGATAACCATGTTTGCTCAGGTGCAGTATCTTGGGTGTTCTCCCTAAATTCTAACCCAACAGCTATTCTCTGTGTTAACTAATAAAAGCCATTCACAAGGCCAGCAGCCTATGAATGTTTCCATTTCCTCTCATGTACTTTTTTTGCCTTTCATAACCCCTTTTGATCCCACACGGGTGCCAACCTTTATCTGGAAACACCTTACTCAGAATACATTTACATTTTATTCATCACCTTTTTAATAAGACACTGAAATGGTAGCAGAATCGTGGAAAGCATGTACTGCAATCATTTAAAGATTGTATATTCTATTAACTAGTAAACTATTTCCAGATAGATCTACCATTCATTGCCTCCCTTCTCAGATTTTTAAATAGCTTTTCAATTTGTCCATGCTTTTTTTTTAACCTCTCATCTACTATTGGTGCCCTTTTGCTTTTAGGCAATTACAAAAAATTATGTATCAAATGAATTATCTAACTATCCTAATTTCATTACTCTAGGGTACACAAGGGCCAGATCTACACCAACCAGGATATAACACTTTGAAAATGGTTTGAAAACTGTATCTGGAGTGTGTTCTGGGCCCCAACAGTTGTCACGACTGTTATAAACCGTTTTAAAGCTGTAGTGTAGATCCTGCCAAGTACTCCAAGTAGTGATGAGTGAAATCTAGCTAGCCATATCCAATTCACTCTATTTATTTAAAATGCATTAAAAGAAGGTCCACAAGACATCCTAAAGTCATCCATTTTTGAGAAGGACTAATTACAAATTGGGGCTTCTAGGCCTGTGGTGCCTCCTGATTATGTTATTGGGATTTCAGTATGGCCTAGAAGTTTCACTGTGCCCCTTCTGGATTAAACAGGATCCTCCTCGCCACCCCTCACTTTGTGTTACTTACTTTGTGGGTGGGGAGGCTTGAGCAGGGTTATTTGTTTATTTATTTATAATACTTATACACCACTTAATATAAAACACCTTTAATCTCTAATATAAAATATTTAAAACCACATTCAATACACAATTAAAAGCACTATTAAAACAACTGCTATTACAATAACATTACATTTAAAATACACTAATAAAAACAATTTCAAACTACAATAACAATAAAAAATAATACAAGGAACAGAAAGATGGAGCAGCATATAATGAATTGCAATTACTTACAAGCCAGAGAAGGCCGGGATGAACAAGTGCATTTTCAGGAGCCCACTTCAATGTTTTAATGATGACCTTTATGGCCTTAAATGGCTTGGGGCCCAGATAATTAAAGGACCGCTGACTCCCACATGATGAACCCCTCTTGTTGGAGAGGTTCTACTCAGCATCCTACTGTCATCTGACCTCAAGGCTTCCTCAGTGGTGAGACCTAGGCTCTGGAACTCCTTTCCCCTGTTTGGCCTTCTCTCACATTCATCCTCTTGAAGGTCTGCAAAGATAGTTCTTCTTCTGAAACATACTTTGGACATTTAATGGAGGGGTAGAGTCATAGGGTAGCCATTGTTCTCTTTTACAGAGGAGAGTCCTCTATTTCAAGGGCAGCCAGTTAATTGTCTTCCATTTTGGAGGCATCCTCTATCTGAAGGGCTGTCAAGTCCAAGTCTGGTTTAAAGCTAAAAAAACATCAGAAGGAAGAGCCGGGGCCTTGAAGTTGCCCATCAACAGTTAACACCTGGAGAGCAACCTGAAAAAGGCACACAGGTCATCGGCTCACAGTCTCCTAATCATGTTTAGATGTTCTCTATGTCTATTTAAATTATTGTAACTGTTTCTATGGTTGCATTTGTATACCTAAATTAGTAGGGATGTGCACGGCCGAAATTATCGTATCGTTATCGTAAATTCCGACATTAAAAAAAATCGGATCTGATCATATCAGGGGGTACCCGGATTGATTGGATCGGAAATCAGATAAATATCGGAAGTTCCAATATGATAACAGTGTTTTTCCCCATAGGTTTGCATTGGGGAAAAGAAAGCTTTCCCCCCAATGCAAGTCTATGGGGAAAAACACTGGGCCAGCACTCCCTCCCTCCCCCCACTCGTGCTCCTTACCTGCCTCTGCCACCGCCGCCGCCCCATAGTACTGCTAAACAGGCTTTCCAGCCTGTTCGTCAGTACAGAGAAGCGCCGAGTGATGTCGTCATCACTCGGCGTGTCTCTGTACTGACGAACAGGCCGGAAAGCCTGTTTAGCAGTACTACGGGGCAGCGGCAGCAGGGAAGGCCCAGGTAAGGAGTGAGAGGGGGGAGGGACGGTCCCCCTTGCCTGGGCCTTGCCTGCTGCCATCCACTGCCGTCCACTACTAAGAACTACTGAGACCTAGGCTTTGCGGCCTAGTTCTCAGTAGAGCGACAACACGCCAGGTGACATCATCACCCAACGCGCCAGTGCTCTACTGAGAACTAGGTCGCAAAGCCTAGTTCTCAGTAGTTCCTAGCAGACAAGGCCCAAGTAAGGAGCGCAAGTGGAAGGGGGGAGGGCTTTAAGTGATTTGCTCTTCAGGGCATGGGTTTGAATCCCTGTGTATTCAACCATGTTGGTTCTGAATCAGAGTTGAAAAACCAAAAGGCGAGAGCATCCACTTAGGTAAAAAAAGAAGATAGAAGTGGTTCTCGGAATGCTGCAATGCTTTATTAATACACGCCCAACCCGTGTATACCACATAGGCCGAAACGTGTTGGGCGTGTATTAATAAAGTATCTCAGCATTCCGAGAACCGCTTCTCTCTTCTTTTTTGAGCTGAATCAGAATTGCCACCTCTTATTTTCTGACCAGTTCCACATTTTTAACAGCAACATGGCAGGCAGGTACAACATCATGGTCCTCTTCGTGCTCGGAATAGCCGTACCTATTGACTTTGTGTGTGCAGATAAACAAGAATTTTATTTCAGTTCACATTTGATAAGAATTAGGAAAATTCGCTAAGTTCTTCCTGTTCAGGAGAGGAAAAAAACTTGAAGTTGAAAAAAATTGAAGGCACAAGAAAGTGAAACTGACACATTTGCCCATCCTTAGTTGTTACTGGGCTGCATTTTTAAAGTATCTTGTAAAGGCTAGACTTTTTGAATATATATTTTCTAGCATCATATTGCTGTTCCACTTCAAGTCTGTGCTAACTGAATGACTCATTATACTTCACAATTAGTACAATTTTTCCTGGATGAACTCGTCAGAATCAAAGGGCTGTAAGTTAATACTGTTGTTCCATAACAATGTCAATAGGACCCCGTTCAATTTGTTCTCTCTCTCTCTCTCTCTCTCTCTCTCTCTCACACACACACACACACACACACACACATGTTGTGAGAAGCAATTAACACTTCATTAATATGATATAAAAAGCTAATTTACCTTGTGTCCCCTGAGACCAAATACCCTTTTATCCGTATGGGCTAATAATTGCTATCGTGAGACAGAGCGTGTGAACTAGCTTTGTAGTGCATTAACAGAAATCATTGTATCATTTTCTGTGCAATAGCTACTAGTTAATGCGAAGAAAGAATGGCACATCTCTAGCCTGTGAGAGATGAAAGCATCCCTTGGCAATCATAGCTTTTCCTTCAACTTGGGTAAGGTTTTCTGTCCCTCACCATTCCAGGATAAGGGTGTATATTTGGTGAACAACTTCTCGTCTAATTTAGGAGAGTAGATTGAAATGAAGTGCTACCAGAACTCTGACCGTTCTTGTAACCGACAAGAATTGTTCTCCATAAATTGCGTGGCACAGATATTCACTGGCAGCTCCTCGTGATCAAAGTATTTGACTTAAATAATTGATTTATTTATACTAGTAAGAAGATATTATCATACCACTGTGGATTTAAAGACACTCACACACACTTTGTGCTTCATAATGCCCTGAGGGTGTGATTAGGATATTGTACATCAAAGGGATTTGCTCTAAAGTATTTCAGACAATAAATTAATAAAAATAATTGAGTTGAATAATTCTGCTGGTTGCTGGGATGCCTTCTGTAAGATCTGGCACAAGATGCTCTGTGCACAGTTAACAGCTGTGCAACAGGCAGATATAGACCCATCTAGGAAAATTTAGAACTTCGCTCAATGCTCTGGCCTAAGCCTACAATCTGGGCTCCTGGTGCTCATTCCAACTTTGAGAAATTGCCCTGCTGTGTGTGTGTGGGGGGGGGGGGGAATCACATGCTTTAAAGGGGACGCAGTGCAGTAAACACAGGACTGCAACTGAAAATAGTGCCTTGTCAAGTTCTCTCCCCGCACACACCTATAAACACACACATACACACACCCGTCATAAAGTGTAGTAAAAATTATCCACACCCTAATGTTACCATGTTTTATTTTTAGGGTTTTAATCTGTGCAAACTGCCAAGAGAGCTTTGGTTATCGGGCAGTACTGAAATGTAAGAAATGAAATGAAAACCTCACAATGTTCTTAGTTTCCCTACAACATCACCTGGGCTGATGCTGCCAAGGTCAGAGAAACACAATTATCATGATGTAGAAGAGGCTAACAGCATTTACTAAACATTATGAAAACCCTAAACCACCCAGAAACAGGATACCTAGTCCATTACTTTCCCCTGGATACCCCAGTTCGACCCCTGAGAACTTCCTAGGAGACCTTTTTGGTTGTTCTACAACCAACAGGATATCATTAGCTAATGCCCTGTAAGTGGGCCTTCTCAGTAGCAGCATTCTCCTACCTGTGCTTCAAGAGGCGGAAACTGTAGCAAGCTTTAAATGCCTCTTGAAGACGCATCGGTTTAGTTAGGCTTTCCTTGACTTGTAATTGACTATAATACTAGTATGTTCTACTCTTCTTGCTATAATGTTTTAATGTATTTTTATTCTATATTGCTTTTATATGCATTTTTGTTGTGAACTGCTTAGAGATCTTAGGATATCAAGCAGTATAGAAGTAGCATAAATAAATAAAAGAGAAAGAAAGAAAGAAAGAAAGAAAGAAAGGGAAGATTGAACTTTACACAGGGGTGCGATTTTCAGAGGCAGCCTCATGTTTATTGGAAACTATCATTCCAAGTCACACATACAAACAACTTTTCTGAGAGCCTACCAGACCAAAATGCCTAGCTCTGAAGGGGTCCATCCTCAGAGCCAGGCATGGGGTGTCCCAGGAGATTGCCAACATAGCTCTTGAGAGCATCAGCAACTGCTGTCTCGCTACGGCAAATGCCATAGTGGAAGAGCAGTTGCAGGGCTCTCCAGAGCACACACTAGAGAAGGCAGTGGCAGGCCCTCCTGGCAAGGGTGGGGGGAGGGAGCAGTACCATTTGCCACTCCTCTTGCTCTGCCACCTGAGGTGGGGGCTTCACCCTGCCTCTTGGGTGGGCCGGCCCTAGAGAAGACTTTGTGGCAGAAATGAGTAATGCTGCTTCAATCCAGCTCTTTGCTCTCTTGCCATATACACTAAGCTAAAATACTGCAATTGCAAATCTAGTTGCAAGCATAAAAGGCTTGATGAGTGAATTAGGCTTTATTCTACTTTGCATCATTTCAAGAAATGCCTTTTGCATGGATTGAAGGAAATGTGAGAACTGTTCTCACCAGCAGTTTGGCATCAGTGACAGGGATGGTCAAATGAGTCAGTTTCCAGTCCACATCACTTAAACATGGATCTATTCCATCTTGTTTCTGCATTCATCCACCTGAAAATTTGCCTTTAACTACATATTGTTAAACATACTTTTCTTTCAGAATACAGAATTTGAAGTGCATTTCAGTACTTTTTCGAGCCGAGCACTACACCATAACATTCCAAAAGTGCAGACTCCAGTAGATAACCAGGTTTTCATCTTGTACATCAGTCAGGGAGATGCCCATCAGGTCAGTTCACACTGGAATTCACAAAGACCAAATTCCTCAAACTCTCCTAGTCGATGACCAAAATGGAGCAAGACTGCAAATATCAAAAGATGCTGGTGGATTAGACATTTTCCCCCAATGCTGTTAACCATATAGACCTTGTAAATCATTCAATAACACCCACCTAACGTTGTGAACATTGCCCAGAGTCAGATCGTTCATTCATCCTGCAGATATTGGCCAGGCCAAGCTGGATATAGTGGTATGAAAGTGGTATATAAAAGGCAAGAGCCACACGAAGCAGGATATAGCGGGATATGGTATGTGTCAATGGGCCCCAACAATTGTCAGTGCACTTCAATACCACTATAAAGCAGTAGTGTGGCTCTTGCCTTTTATATAACGCTTTCATACCACTATATCCTGCTTGGTGTAGATTTGGCCATTATCTCCCTTGACTGGTGGAAGCTCTCTGGGATTACAGGCAGAAATCATTCCTAGTCCTTGTTAATGGAGAAATGTCAAGAACTGGACATGGGACATTAATGGTTTGACACAGCTTTGGATAAGGCTTGCACAAGATCAGTTTACATCACAGATCCAAGCCTCATCAGACTTTAGAGGTGCCTAATGTACCCACTCCATTTACCCCCATACCTGCTCCTGTCAGCTGCTGCATATATATATATATATATAGTCCCTGAGTGTCAATCATCAAGCCTACAGCATGTCTTGAACGAGTGACCTAATGAATCTCAAGCAGGGATTCAGCCTGCGCACCTCCACCCTGGTCCACTCACTTTTTTTTTGCGAGTCCTTTTGACAGCACTGTCCACCTCCTGCACATCTCCGACTCCTTCTGGTCTTTTTTCCATCAAAAATAAGACCTATTAAATCTGTATTATTTTTCTTATTATTATTGAAGCAAAACGTGCCGCCATTCCTTGCTGTGTGCAAGAAAAGCAGCACGATAAAAAAACCACTGAATGGGCCACGCAGTCGCTACTTGCTTCCTCTTTCTTCCCCATGTGAAGAAAGAGGAAGCTGCTCATCCCTATTGTGGGACAGCAGCAGGAGGCCAAAGTAACAGTAGGGAAACACGATTTCCCCCCCACACCTGATGATGCTTATAATCTAAAAAGGCATAACACGCAAAGACAAAGAAATGGGGAAGGAAGAGGAAAAATTTAAGTAGTCTTTCAGTAGGGCTGGTGAAATGGCCCCTCATAAGCAAATACATAAATTAAAAGCAAATGTGGCAACAGAAAGTGGCAACGGATACAGGGGACAATGATCTTATCTGAATCTCCAGAACTGACCCCAAACATGGGTACAGATTCTAATCCTGTGATTGTTTTTAAAAAATTAGAATAGGATTGGATTGCTCCTCCACTCAATTATATTATCTTCATCATCTTCATCATCTTCATCATCTTCATCATCATCATCATCATCATCATTTATATTCTGCTCCATAGCCAAAGCTCTCTGGGTGGTTTACAAAGATTAAAACATTAAAAAAAATATCCAAAATTTAAAAACACAAAACAGACTATACACAGACAGACACCATCAAGGCAATGTACACCAAAAAAAATATTACAACAATACAATGAATAAAATACATAAAAATGCAAAAACCTAACACGTTTTTAAAATGTGCCTAATTCTTATGTATTTTATTCTTTGTTCATCTGTAGGCGGGGTTAAGTTTTGGCTACCTCTGGGCTTTGACAGGGCATCTTGTGAGATGTTCTTCAGGAAGCACCATGACAAGCAGGCCCACTTGTTGGTGGTTTGGGTGGCAGGGGTTAATTAAAACAAGATTTTTGACACAATAAGGATCCGTTCAAAACATACAGAAGCGAATTAAGCAAAGCAGCGACAACATCAACAAAAGAGGTTCAAACATTAAAAGTGAGTGGGCTGACAGCTGCTCCCGTGACAGGGGTCTTTAAAACCTCTGTTTCAAAAGAAGCAGTTGCTAACACAAATCTCTGCGGCAGTGTGGAAGTGCAGCGCTCAGCCAGAGCCATCCCAGGCTGGGGGAGACGCTGCTGAAAGAAGGGATGTACAAGAACATGAGCTTAACATCAGAACTTCCCTTGTTTGCAAACGCGAACTCAAGTGCATTCCCCCCCCCCCCCCGGGTCAAAGCCCGCATGATTCTGAACTTGCAATCAGGTTCGCAAAAGGCGGTCATCAGAAAAACAATGGGCACTTTAAAAATGTGCATCTTGTGGGACAAATATGCATTTTCACATTTTAGTCCTACTTTCCCCATCCACTATAGCATGCAAATGCACAATTCTTTTAAAATGTGCATTTAAAATTTTCCTATCAAATGCAATTTGCAAATGCGGTTGGTTGCCAGCTCGGGAAGATACTTTGCCTGAAAAGTGCACTCACTTTCAGGGTTGTGATGCGGCAAGTTCTAACATTTAACAAACTGAAACAAAATTCTTGTACATCCCTATTTATTTATTTATCTATTTATTTATTATTAAAACATTTATATCATGGCCTATATCATTGGGATCTCAGGGCTAAAAAATCAATTCAAGCAGTGTAAAACAATTAATAATTTGCAGAGCTAAAATGTATTAAACCATTAACAAGCTAATCGCAGTAAAAAAAAATAAAAACAATTAAACAATTAAATTATGTGCAGTGTTAGGAAATTTAGCCCTCAAAGGCTTTGATCAAAAGCCACGTTTTAACTTGGCACCGAAACAAAGTCAAAATCGCGCCTGTCAGGCCTCCAAGGGGAGGGCATTCCACAACCGGGGTGCCACAACAGAGAAGGCCTCTTCCATATCCTATCATAGTGTATGTCTCACGTTGGTGGGACACAGGAAGGCTTCTCCAACAGATCTCAAAACTCAGGCAGGCATATAAAGGGAGAGGCGCTCGCTCAAGTATTGAAGTCCCAAGCTGTTCAGGGCCTTAAATGTCATCACCAACACCTTGAATTATGACCAGAGGTGTATTGGCAGCCAATGCAATTCCATTAAGAATGGTGTTATGTGGTCTTTACAGGATGTTCCAGTCATCTGTAGGGGCAGTGTGCTCCAGTGGTTCCTATCTTACCTGGCTAAGCGCTCTCAGAAGGTGGAACTGGGGGCTACTGCTCAGCCCCATGGCCTCTTGGTCTGTCTGGATTCTATAATGTTTAACATCTACATGAAGCCGCTAAGAGAGGTCACCTGGAGTTTTGGAGCTGAGTCTCACCACTATGCAGATGATACCCAGCTCTTTCTCTTTTTCAACTGATGTCAAGGAGGCTGTGGAAGTCCCAAACTATTGCCTAGGTGCAGTGAGAGATTGGATTTATTTATTTATTGGATTTATAAACTACTCCCCATCAATTTCAGAGCAGTGTACGACAAATTAAAACACCAAATACAAAAAAAAACCCTACAATGAAAATATCAATAAAACAGTGGCTGGGATTTACTCAACAGACAGGAAACGCTTGTCTAAAAAGAAATGTCTTCAGCAAACACCAAAAATAGAATAATGCAGGTGCATGCCTGATCTCAGTTGGAAAGGTGCACACCTGATTTCATTGTTGAAAGGAGTAATGGATTAGCCCCTACCAATTCTTCCTTCAGCCACTGATACCAATTAGCATTTTTTTTTTCATTCAGCATTAATTGAGCTGACAGTTTTCAAGACAAATTTTCGGAGAATTTTTTTTGTTTTGAAGTTTTGGAAAATTTCAGGTGCACACCCCCAGTAGAATATTTGGTAAAATCCACCACCCCGCTCCCTCCCAATTTCACTGACTGCATGGAGTAATTTTCATTTTGTTGTGGATGATGATGATGATGATGATGATGATTTTTTTACTGGTTTGAAATCCTGAATTAGGTTTCCTGAAGTTGAGATGGTACATTCATTTCTGTTTTGCTCTACCACTGGTGTCTGCTTCAAAATAGTGACACAAGCAAAATCAGATAAGGATGAAAATAATATGCTTGACACCTTCTCACATTGCAACCCATCGGTGTCTACTAAGAAGAAAACCCCATTGAATTTAATTAAAGTGGCCATATGGAAAGGAGGACAGGGCTCCTGTATCTTTTACAGTTGTACAGAAAAGGGAATTTCAGCAGGCATCATTTGTATGCATGCAGCACCTGCTGAAATTCCCTTTTCAGTACAACTGTTAAAGATACAGGAGCCCTGTCCTCCTTTCCATATGGTCGCCCTAGCCAAACTACATTTATTAAATTATTGACTCTCTTCAGAAGACACACTAAGCATTTTGAGCTAAACATTATGGCTTAGTGTGTCATGTGAACCATTCCTAACCATGGTGGCTACATAACCACAGTTTAAACATGCTCACTAACCATGTGTGCAAAAGAGTTAGTGGCCTAACCATGGCTTAGGGTGTTGTCTGAACAGGCCCAGTGTGTAGTATGTAGCTATATTTTGGTTTTTTTGTTAGTTTAATTCATTCTTAGTTTGAATACAATACATGGTGAGGGGAACTGTGGCGATACCCCACATTTATGTTCCCTTAGGTATGTCTGGTTGAGTATGTTTAGAGAGCTCAGAATATTAGATTGAGTGGGTGTGGCTAGTGATGCTATAAAAGAGTTTGGACAGTTAGTTCGTTGTTAGTTGGGACTTGTATGTGGGTAGGTGTGGATAGAGTAGGGAAAGAGGTAGTGTGAGAAGGGTGTGTGAGAAAAGAATGGATATAAGATTGTAGGGATTTAGGATTATGGGGCGGTATATAAGTGTAATAAATAATAATAATAATAATAATAATAATAATAATAATAACAACAACAACTAGTATTATTAAGAATAGACAAGATTTAAATTGAATTTGAAGAAACTAAGATCTGTAAACAACAATAAACATTTTCTTTATTTTGCTACCATAAAACCACGCGTCAGCTCAGTTTTGTCACCTGCTCTATTGGTTCATAAATCCACAAATTACATTAAGCCTTTAGCCCAGTATATCCATAAGCAGAACCTATTTCACAACATCTTTGCCTTGTTCCCTCACAGAGAGGGGAAAGGTAGTGTTATTTTGTCCTTCCCTTAGGCCTATTCAAGTGGTGGTGCTTGTCTTGAGAAGGGGTGCTCATGACCGGACCTAGTATATAGGTGGTGTGGTGGCACAGGAACCTTATCTCTTCCCTTCCCAGCTATATGCAGACCGAAAGTTGTACACACACACACCAGTGCTTGGAGCCTTAGGAGGAAAAAATAATCCCAGGGTTTCAGGCAGCCTTTTTCCAGCCCTTCCTAGAGGTGCCAGGGATTGAGTCTTGGATTCTGCCATTGACCTACTATAGCCTTTCACCTTCTCCTCGTCCTCCCTACTGGGAGGAAGGGTGGATGGTCTAAGATGGGCAAACATGCTGAATCTTTTTACCAATTCTCCAATCTCCTATGGCCAACATACACTACATTTCAAGTCTTGTTTTCATGTTTCTATAATGCTTCTGATATATAGATTTATTTGTTTTTCTCTACTGCTCATCATGCATGAACAGGAATCATAATATTGAAGCCTGGGGGTCATCCAAAGAAGCTGAATGGTGGGAAATTCAGGACACCTCAAGATGCACCAATGACCACTAATTCAGACAAGCTTTACAAGGGGGTTAGATAAATTCATGGTGGCTACATGTTATCTCCCATTTCAGAGGCAGTATGCCTATGCATACCAATTGCTGGGGAACATAAGTGGGAGGGTGCTATTGTACTCCTGGCTTGCTTGTAGGCTTCCCATAGCCATTTGGTTGGCCACTGTGGGAATAGAATGCTGGTCTGATCCAGCAGGACTATTCTTATGTTAAACAAACTCAAGTAGGGAGGTCTTTAGGAGAAGGCGAAAGCAATATTATTTGCTTTTCAACACATATTGGCAATGGTTACTTAATAATGGCAAACCCATGTAGTATAGTGAGGCATGGAGAGATTTGCGCCATGAGAGGAGGTGTCTGCAATTCAATGGTTTGGGGATTGGAAGCAGGCCATAGTTCAATGTCAAATGTGAACAGGGTCAAAGTGTTGCCACTGTGTTATTGCCACTTATCAGAAAACATCAGACAAGAGAGATAAAAGGATATAAGGATTTGGGTGACCATATGAAAAGGAGGGCTTCTGTATTTTTAACAATTGTATTGAAAAGGGAATTTCAGCAGGTGTCATTTGTATGCATACAGCACCTGGTGGAATTCCCTCTTCATCACAAGAGTTCAAACTGCAGGAGCCCTGCCTAATGTGTCCAGATGCAAAAGTGGGCAGGGCTCCTGCAGCTTTAACTCTTGTGATGAAGAGGGAATTTCACCAGGTGCTACATGCATACAAATGACACCTGCTTTCAATAAAACTGTTAAAGATACAGGAGCCCTGTCCTCCTTTTTATATGGTCACCCTAACAGGAATGCTCCCAATGTATTATTTCTAAGAAACCCTCAGTCTTTGTAGTGCTAGCTTAGGTGTTCCATGGAACAGAAATGGTGCTGAGATTTCCATTTTCCCTCTCATGAAGGACAAAGGCAACTGAAAATAATAAAGATGGGAATAGCCCGATTTTAAAGAGGTGTGATCACATTTATCCCAGCATGCATCCCCCAGCCTCCCACTATCACGAATACAATTTAGTTCAAATCTCTAAAATCTTACCTGTAATTGGAGCCAGCTGCAACCTCCTGACACATGCTAATTGCCAGTAATGATTTAAGTGCAGTAAATTCACATACTGCAATTGTTTAAATAAGGGAATCTCTTGCAGTTTTTCTGTGAGAAAAAAATAATAATAAAACCTGTTAATCTTTGCTACTGACTTATCAGATCCTCCAGTCACATGTTTGCCTTCATTTTCATGACCTGATAATGTGTTTATTAGAGCCATAATGTGCAGGTGGAAGTATAAAGGTTTTGGTGGCATGTGAAACCCGCCTATAATTTATTTACCATGGGAAAACTTTGTTTCACTGTTGTATCTTTTGGTGAACTGCTTAGAATCGTAGAACTGGAAATGACCTCAAAGGTCATCTAGCCCAACCCCCTGGTAATAAGGAAATCTACAACTACAACATCCTTGATAGGTGCTGGACATCCAGCATAGGCGTGTGCAGCACATTTCATTAGGGTGTGCACCTTAAAGGCCCCAACTGGAGCATAGAAGGGGAAAGTGTGCTTTCACAGTCCACCCAGGCCCCAATTGGAGCAGTGGGAGATGAGAAAGCACACTTTCTGGGGCCTCCAGAAAATGCTTAATTCTCCCCCATCATACTAATTATCCATTAGCGTGCCCAGGGAATTACGCACATTCCAGAGGCTCTGGAAATCGTTTTCCCGTCCTAAAGGCCCCAATTGGAGCAGTGGGGGGGAAGCAGAGCCAGCCCTGGAGATATTAAGGTGTGCCTGGGCACACCCAGCACATCCCGTGTGCACGCCTATGACATCCAGCTGCTCCTTAAATAACTCTAATAAAAGGGAGTCTGCCACCTTTGAAAGCAATGTGTTCCACTCTTGAACCGCTTGTGCCATTAGGATGTTTTCTCTAATGTTTAGTCGAAATCCTCTTTCTCACCATGTGGACCCATGTGTTTGGATCCTACAGCCTGAAGCAACAGAGAACAAATTTACTGCATCATGAAAGAGGAGCTCCAGATATTTTAATTTAACTATTCACCTGTTCATTGTCTATTTTACATACCCAACTTCTGCTACCTTTCTTCGTAGGACTTGGTCTCACGACCCTTCACCATCTTTGTCACCCTTTCTGGACATGTTCCAATTTGTCAATGTCCTTGTGGTGTCCAGAACTGGACTCTGTTCTCCAGGCAAGTTATGGTCCAAGTCATATACGTCCAGCGATACAGCATAAGAAGACCCACTCAGTCAGTCCATCCTGTCCATTAGTCACCTCTGCTTGGGAAAATGCCATGCTTTGGCAGAACATGGCTACAAATCTCAACACACACAACTTCCTCTGCATATAGCAAAGAACAAACAAATTAGTAATGGCATTGGCTGCAGTGTCACATAATGCTGGCTCGAGAGAACAAAAAACAAGCATTAACAAGCTAATGACCAAATTCTTCCCTCACTTGTGGAAGGAGTATGGAGTGTGAGAGAAGCCATTGCCTTAAATCAGCCTTCCCCAACAGAGTGCCCTTCAGATGTGTTGGACTGCAACTCCCATCATCCCCAGCCAGCATGACTGGAAATGATGGAACTTGCAGTCCAACACATCTGGAGAACATCAGGTTGGAGAAGGCTATTTTAAATGGATGGCAGTCCAGTCCAGCTACCTGACTTGGGAGGTCTCTATGATACCAAAGGCTTCTATTGGTTCTTCATCCTGAGGCAGCTTATATTCAAAAACACGTTGCTTTAAAGCTGGAGCTAGCGGCGACATTGTGTTTACTTTAGAGTAATTGCAGGGGCTCAGATCAGGGCCCTAGTTTGAAGGATAGCAGGCCTTTAACCCCATTGTGGTCCCAATCCAGATTGATGCCCCCACACACACACACACCCCTGCAATGTATATTGCTAAATAGTGATCTATTACCTGACACCTTTGATTTGACCAGGGAACTGTCTAAACTCTCGGAAAGCCACAGGGTGGGTGTGCTGTGGCACAGTATCAATTATATGACGACACTGCAATTGCGTACCCACCCCAGGTCTTTCCGCCAAAGCTGCAGAGAAAAAAAGTCAGGGACTTACCCTGACTTTTTTTCTCCTGAGTGAAGCAAAGACGCACAAGATGACATCAAGACAGCCCCTCACCTCACTCCAGAGTTGCAGCAGAGGCATGGCGGGGTGGTTGGTTACCTTCCACCATGAGGAGGACGGGGCAGCTCCAGTCCCCAGATGGCTGCACAGAACCCCTGCACCCTCCTTGGTGTCGGGATTACCCAACACCCCGGAGAAGGGAAGCCATGGGGTTGCCGAGGGACACGGTGCCGTGAAGACACCCCCCATGCCTTTTATATCATCCTATTAGTTAAGAACATAAGAGCAGAGCTGCTGGATCAGGCCAAAGATCCATCCAGTCCAACATCCTGTTTTCCACAGAGAGTGCAGGGAGGCCACAAGCAGGACAAGAGAGTGATGGCCCTCTCCTGCTGCTGCTCCTCAGCAACTGGTACTCAGAGGTCTGATGCCTGGAAGTAGCACATAGCCATCAGGACTAGTAGCCATTACTTGCCTTATCCTCCATGAACTGCTCTGTTCTCTTTAAAACTATCCATGTCCAAGGACATCACTGAAATCTGTAGCAGCAAATTCCATAAACTAACTCTGTCTCCTTTAGTCTGTTTCATTGAATGACTTCAATTTCTGGCATTTATCACGCATAAATTCATAAACCTCCAACCTCTCTCTCCATGTCCCTTTTTCCTAAACTGAAAGGTCCTGAGCATTGTAGTCGTTCCTCATAAGGACTTTGGCATTTTGATCCTGATTTAGTACTGGATTTTAACCTCCTGTTTTGCTTTTTGATGAATTGTTAAAGCATTCTAAGTCCAACGTTGGTCCAACTGAAATCCCTTTCATTTCGATGAGTCTTCTCGAGGGACGTGTGAATCAGCAAAGCTCAAACTTGCTGAAATTCTTCAATTTCCATCTCGATGCTTGTTCCCACTCGAGTCCATATCAGATTGCAAGCTTTGTTGTTGTTGTTTGTTGGAAATATATGCATATTTTCATGTGTATTTTTCCAATGTATGCATCAATTGTGCGCATCAATCATATTTGTGTGCATTTTTGAAAAGTATGCATTTTTTCATGTGCATTTTTCAAATGACCACATGCTGTCAAACACATTTGGGGGGGGTTCCATGAATCACATTGCGAACTCGTAAATATACAGACTTCGACGGCAGATTGCGTCCAAATCTGTGTTTGGTCCAGAAAGTGCAAACTGAGTACGTCATGATCAAAAATGTACTAAAGTGAATTTCTCATACATCCCTAGTCTACCCTAAGTAGGACTAATATTAGATACAACCCTATGAATTATTTTATTATGTTTGTTACCTTGAAAATTACTTTACACCCCTCTGAGGACCCTTTTATAGGTTGAAGAATGGGATGGAAATGTTTAAAATAAACAAAGAAAGGTGGAGGCATAGACCACCAACCTAACTAATTGGGAACCTGTGGGTTTGTATATTTGTTCCCCCCAATGGTGGCAACATGGACTTGGTGATCTCTTGTATAGCTTTGGAAATTTGAGGATTATCATCTATCAGCAGATGGATGATAAAATACCTGCCTTTGGATAAACAGGCACCAAAGGCACCAAATACAGGGCCCATCAACAAAGACTCCGAGAAGAAATGTGCCGTCGTGCACATATTGAATTAGCATAATTATAATGAATTCCAGCAGAATGTTGAAGCAATTGTGCAAGGAACTGGGAGGGAAAGTGTCCTACCATGACTCATGTTGAAAGAAGCTTCTCTCAATGTGTATGTGCGTTGCCTCCTCAGCCAGCAGAGGACAGGCAAAGGGGTCGAGTGGAACAGTTGAGTTCAACCATGGTGGTGGAGTTCTGGGGTGAATGTGAGTTTTCTGTCTTCACGCATTTTGGTTCACAGTTTGAACAGTGGCAACGTCGGGCCCTAACACACAATTGGTCTCCGAGAACTATAGTGCTTTTTGCCAAACGTATTGTCAGTGGCTGGCTGCCATCTCACAGCCCAGTCCTCAGGGACGATGAGACACTGTCTTGGCCATTCCAGAAGGCATGCCAGACGCTCTCTTCCAAAGTGGTGTTTAGAATGAGTAGAGCAAATGGCAGTCTTGCCGGTTTAACATTCTTAAGTGCTTTAGCATTCATAATGTTCTTAAAGCCTGCTCTTGTGCCCCGTAATCTCCTGGATCTTCATTTTATGCAACCTCTGTGCCAGAGCTGGCCATGCCCAGCCTAACACCTCTTGGAACAGAGTTTCATCCAGCAGAAATCCATGCCAATGTAAATAAATGCACCCGTTTATTGGGCAACCTGTTCCAGATCTCCTTCCAGCTTTAACTACTTCCAGTAGTTTCAAGACCTGGTTTAATAGCTCCACCTGAACAAACTGTTTATTCCAAATAACAGATTCTTTTTAATTTGCAAATCGCTTGCAAACTTTTATTTTGCATGTATGGTGGGAAAACACAGCAGTGAGGCCCCTGTAGCCAATTAGTGTAGCTGGCAGGAGCAGGGAAGCCAACATTCAGTGGAAGTCAATGGAGAGGCCAATTCGCAAAAAGCTCCAGCTAGCAGTATGACAAAGGTATGGCTTTTGTGACTGTTGGGGTCTCTGCAGGCTGGCCTGTCCACCCAACTCCACCACTCCACACTTAGCAACTGGGCTGTGGCTCAATCCCAGGCATCTCCAGACACGACTGGAGTCCTACGTCACCTATCAGCACTAGCCAGCATAGCCAATGGTGAAGGACCGTGGGAATTGTAGGCCAAAATACTGGAGGGCTGCAAGTGGCCCACCCGAGCTAGATGGGCCAATGGTCTGACCCAGTAGACTAGTGCTCTGACTAAGACATCTTGCTGTGTCCCTAGGTTTTTCTGCTCTTCTTACATACACAACATGGTGACTCGCTGGCAATAATGGTCTGGCAGTGGCCCTGCCAGCAGACAAGAGGCCAGGTGCTGCATCCAGATACTTGACCTGGTAAAGCTATGGTAGGGTGACCAGATAAAATCCAGGTCAGGGCTCATGTAACTTTAACAGTTGTAGAGAAAAGGGAATTTCAGCCAGAATCATTTGGATGCAATTAGTTCCTGGTGAAATTCCCTCTTCATCACAACAGTTAAAATTGCAGGCACTATACTAGAATGACCATATACAAAAGAGGGCAGGGCCCCTGCAACTTTAACTGTTGTGATGAAGAGGGAATTTCACCAGGAACTAATTGCATACAAATGACACTGGCTGAAATTCCCTTTTCTCTACAACTGTTAAAGTTACATGAGCCCTGACCTGGATTTTATCTGGTCACCCTAAGCTATGTTATGGTAGCAAGAGTCTCCCTCTGAATCTGTGGGCTAAATGAGCTGTTCCTGCCTTGTTGCCAGCCAGGTTGGCAATGAGCAGAGCTTCCAGATTACTGGGAACGGGCTGGATTAAGGATCAGCAAACAACCTATTTTTGCGATAGCTGAGCTTCCCCGAACACCACTTTGAAGCTCTGCTTGCCTCCTTCCCCATGTTTGATGGCATTCTTTTCATTTTGTCTGAACAGGAGAAGTGCGTACTTCAAAAAGGGAAGTCCACGTTTTTTTTAAAAGACTGCACCAAAATGAGGACTTTCTCCCTATTGAATATAGTGTGAAAAGTGTGCATTTTTCAAACATGAAGAGGGAAATTGGTAAGTTTTTCAGAGCTCATGCCCCCCTGCAAATGGAACATGTTTGCATAATTTGCAAACAAAAACAAAATCCTCATACATCCCTAGGCTGGAGCCACCAGATATTTTCTTTGTACTCAAAGATATATTCAGTGATCCCCAATTGTTTTGGGTTATTAGGCATATTTGGAATTTTTAGAGAGTGTTGTGAGTGCTCTCACAAAATAGTTGTCATCGGGGGGCTTGCCCATTTATAAAATTGCTACCATTGTGGGCATGGCTGGTCACAAAACACTTGGTTCTTAGAAAGCAAACTGGTGAGACTAAAATAAAACTAACTTGCCCAAGAACCTAAGTACAAGGCAGAGATGGGGGCTGAGCTCTAAAACACAAAACTACTGTTTTGAACCAGATAAAAATGGTGCTGGAGGGTAGCTCTTTGCTTTGCAATATGCCAGCCTTCCGGGTTATGATTATTAATTATTATCATCTCTCTTTTCTCGCTTGTGGCAGTTTTTCTAGACGGACATGACGGGTTTTGCCAAGTCATGCTGCCTTTTGCTGAATTCAGAAATTTCCTGACTATTGAACATGTTTTAAGTATGCCTGCTTTCTGGATGTTGGTGTGGATGTATTTTGGTAGGCCCAGTTTCTGAAGGTTGTCTGTATAATTTTTTGATGTGATGCTGGTGACTGATGTGACTAACATGATAATTGTGGCCTATTATTACTATTATTATTGTTCTCCTTATGAAATAAAATAAAAAGCAGGAGGGACAGGCAGCCTGGTGGGCAACAAGAGAGGGGACTGTGGACACACTGGTGCTCACAGGCATCAATTTGGAGACCCCAGCATGAGCCTAGATTTCATCTCATTAATTACATTTCTATACCACCCAACAGCCAAAGCTCTCTGGGTGGTTTACAAACATTAAAGCTTAAAAATACAATATAGTAGCACAATATTTTTTAAAAAAATTACATTCAAAAAATATAAATCATTTTAACAATCAGCAATAAGAGAACCCAAATTAGACAGCATGCTGAGAGGATGTAGGAGACTTTTAGGCCAGATCTACACCTTGTATCATCAACTTAACAGTCTCTCTGACTTTAAGAAGGCCATAAAGACTGACCTCTTCCGGCAGGCCTATCTAGTTGAACATTAAGACTTTTATTGTTATTTTAATAATGTATTAGTTTTATTTGTTTTTAATCAGTTTTATGTATTTTATATTTGTATTTAATGCTGTTCCCTGCCTCGATCCAGAGGGAGAGGTGGGTAAGAAATAAATAAATATATTATTATTATTATTATTATTATTATTATTATTATTGTGTCAGATCATTATGAATGTGGAATAAAAAGCAGGAAATAACACTATGAAAGCAGTATATAGAATGTGGATTGTGCCCCAGTGCACTTCAATACCACTATAAAGCAGTAGTGTTGGCCTAGCCTTATTTCAGTGAATCCCAACTTCAACTTCTCATTTGGCATTTGCAGAAAGGACAAATGCTATTGCTTATACTGTCATCACTGCCAACGTTTTTCTAACATAAGAACATAAGAAGTGCCGTGCTGGATCAGACCGAGGGTCCATCTCATCCAACATTCTGTTTACACAGTGGCCAACCAGCTGTTAGCCAGGGACCAGCAAATTAGAACATGGTGCAACATCACCCTCCCAGCCATGTTCCTCAGCAACTGGTGCACACAAGCTTACTGCCTCAGATACTGGAGATAGCACATAACCATCAAGGCTAGTAGCCACTGATTGCCTTCTCTGCCAGGAATTTATCCAACCCCCTTTTAAAGCCATCCAAATTGGTGGCCGCCACTACATCTTCTGGTAATGAATTCCATAGTTTAACTATGTGCTGTGTGAAGAAGTACTTCCTTTTATTCGTCCTGAATCTCCCACCAATCAGCTTCATGGGATGACCCCGGGTTCTAATATGTGGGAAAAAGAGAAAAATGTCTCCCTACCCCATGATACTTTTTGCATCCTTAACAGTCCCTGATATGGAGCTGTGGTGTTGGAGAAAACCTCACTTGTTGAACTTCTGCTTGCCATACAGCTGTTAGGAGCCCTGGAGTTCTTCTGTACTATTTGTGCACATCCATGAATGCTGATGGAAAATGAAAAGTAGAAGAGAGGCATTTTAAAATCAACTATAGATGTTAGGAGCCCTGGAGCCCTGCCAGAAAGGGTGGGGGAGGAAGTTTGAAACAGGAGAGCTATATATAAGATCACTGCTGTCTAGTGTGTTTTTCCCCTAGACTTACTTGTTTTTAATGTTTAGGCATGACAATTTTAAATTTTAAATGCATATTCTTTAGGGCTGTTTTAAAAACACCCCTAGTTTTATTCACAACAAGTTAGGGCAGACTTCCCCAACCTGGGACATTCCCAATGTTTTGGATTACAGCTCCCAGGATTCCTGACCATTGAAGCCTAAAATATCTGAAGAGGAAGGATAAGTTAGGATTAGGACTTTGGGACCTGAAGAGAATCTGTCCATGCTCTTAACTGCTACTCCCACCAATACTGCCAAATTGTGATCAAAGTGCTCTACCAAACCTATCTTCCAATTTCCTGAAATTTTTCTCTTTTCTAATTTTCCCCTTCCGTTTCTTTGCCTCGTTCTCGGGACACTTTCAAATTCCTTTTAGTGGTGTTTTTGAGCTTACTCATTGTTACTTATTCTCCAATGGTACTGTATGATTGTTTTCCCCTGTCTATTGCACATCTCTCCATTTTTCTTCAACAGCCTCCCCCATCCTGATGTCCTCCAGATATTTTGCACTACAACTCACAGGATTCCTGACCATTGGCTATGCTGCCTGAAGTTGATGGCAGTTGAAGTCCAAAACATCTGGAGGCCACCAGGTTGCTGATGGCATCTCTAAAGCCTCCCCAGCTGCCTGCACTTGCTGACCTCAAAGAAGCTCCATGGGAGGAGTTACCTTATAACATCTTCTCTGGGCTTTAAACTGAAGTGTGGGAAGCCAGGGAGGCTGCAGACCACCAGAGAAAGTATTGTATGACAAAAGACAGGATGCTCACATACACCAATCTGCTTCTTCACAAGTGAAGTACTGTAAGTGCAAGAGCCCCACACCCCACCCATGAGAATTTCACCAAAACTTTATTCTCCTTTGAATGTTTTAAAAGTAATTTCTTTTCCAGCAAACTGAATGAAAATGGTTGGAAAAGATGCTGAAGAAAAATTCAACACAGCATTAGGGAATGTTCTATCTCTGGTCTTTCATATACAGGTAGACACAATCTTGTCCAGTGCTTTCTTTACCACAGTGTATAGTGCTTTTTATTGCTCCCTCTGGTAGCCTGAGAGAATGCATCCTTGACTATTTCCATATATTACAAGGAGGACTACAGAGTGTCTGATTCATCCTATTGAACATAAGCAGCTGCCTTATACTGAGTCAGGCCATCAGTCTATCTATCCCAGTACTGACTAATCTGGCTAGCAGTGCCTTTACATGGTCTTAGCAGAAATATTTCCCAGCTCTGTTACCTGTGGTCCTTTAACAAATATATCAGAGATTAAACCTGAAGGAGGTATGTGGTCTGCTACTGAGAAATAACCTCCCCAAATCCAGTTGTGGCCTGTTCAATTACAAATCTCATTGGTGCCAAGGGACATGAGATTAGTTCTGTCCACTGGACAGGCTCAGCAAAGAGTCTTCTCGAATCTCCTCAGATTTTCCCGCACACCAAGATCACCATCCTTGATTGCTAGTTGGCAGGAGATGAGACACGATGTTCTTAGAACTCCTAAATAATAACTGAGGAGAAAAGAAGGAAATGCCTCAGCACAGGAATAAAGGAGATATGATATCTCAAAGGTCACAGATATGTTTAGTGTATTTTGAGTCATGAGACTCTTTGGAGAGGCAACTGACTCAATCTTAAAGAGCTCAAACATAATCTCACAACTTGAAATGTGCTGGGCCCATGAACCTATAAGGTAGGCTGACCAGATAAAATCCAGGTCAGGGCTCATGTCACTTTAACAGTTGTAGAGAAAAGGGAATTTCAGCCAGGGTCATTTGTATGCAATTAGTTCCTGTTGAAATTCCCTCCTCATCACAACTGTTAAAGTTGCAGGCTCTATACTAGAGTGACCATATACAAAAGAAGCCAGGGCCCCTGCAACTTTAACAGTTGTGATGAGGAGGGAATTTCACCAGGAACTAATTGCATACAAATGACACTGGCTGAAATTCCCTTTTCTCTACAACTGTTAAAGTGACATGAGCCCTGACCTGGATTTTATCTGGTCACCCTACTATAAGGTCCCCTCTGCTTCATGCATAAATTGTAGGCCTGATGGTCTGTAGGATACAAAGCATTGACCCTCATTGTAGTTGCTTCTTTCTGAGTGGTTCCAGTACTCTAAGAACTGACCGTTAAGGAAGCAATAAACATCAGGAAACACCTAAATACAGCACAACAAATTCCGTGAATTAAAATTTCAGGCCAAATTAAAACAGAAAGGGGGTGGGAGAGTTGCCTTAACAAATAACACTGAAATTTAACTCGCACAATTTTTCGAAACAGGCCTAGATTAATTTATGTTATTAAACTGCCTTGGGAAACTTGCTTTGTGTAACAATGCAGATAGTAAATTGTAGCCTGACAATACTGCCATAAAAACAGCAAGAGGGAGAGATGTCTTTGTCTTATCATTGTTTACAAGATTTAATGCTTGGTTTGAGCTTGACATTCAGAGTGATGAAAAGTGATGGCTTCTCGCTGGTGTTCCCCAAGTGGTGAGCTGTTGCCAGCCAACACACTATGGGCTGTGTCTAATCCTGTCCATCCACCAGAAACTACTGGTGGAACAGATACCCCCTAATTCCTGCAGGGCCCCCAAATCTACTCTAAGGCACTTGGAGACCCTCTGAAGCAAAGGTTGCATCTGGTGGGCTGCAGGAGGAGGACAGCAAAGGGAAATCCTATTGCACAAGCAAATTCCACGTACGTGTTTTGTAAATTCAGAGCAAGACCATGGAAGAGCAAAAAAGGTGAGTCATTTGTGACTTGAAACAAAGCAAAAGAAAGAGATGGAGCTCCCCTGCTTGGTCCCCTGGCAAGAGATTCTTATTCATCATAGGCAATCAGGCAATAGACTCTATTGTGAGGGGTGGAGTGGTCAGCTGAAGACACAGGCTTCTGATGACTGTTATTTTAAAATGTCTTGCAAACTTCCCAAACCTTTCCTAAGCCCAGGAAAGACTTTGTTTTGTTTACTTAAATTAATGTTGTTACTGTTGTTGTCTTGTGGTCCATGAACTAAAATTTAAATGCCTAATACCGTAGTAGATATTTTGCTCTCCAAGATACGTTCTAACGGGTATGTTTATCACTAGTTGAGAAGTGGTTCCATGCTGGTTCACATGTGTAAATGCACATTCAGGTTGCAACCCTAAACACGATTACTGAAGAATACGTCGCATTGAACTCAGAGGAGTTTACTTCTGAGTAAACACACTTACAATTACACTGTAATTGACACAGTTCAAACTTTTCAATGTAAATATTTCACACATCAGCCTGGCATTGAGCAAGCAGGTGATGAAATATCAAATGATGTATATGTGTATGTGAACTGATAATTTGTCTGTTGGGTTTTTTTTTTAAAAAAAAACCTTGTTTTATTCAATTATTGTGCATAGTACAATGAGCTTATAGTCAACAAATACAATCATCATGTTGACATGTAAAATGAAAATAATGAGGGGAATGTCCAGTAAGAGTGATTTTGGAGATATATGGAATCCCTTTTTGGAATATGTTTTAAGATCGGGAAAGGGACAATCGCCTTCAAAAGAATCATTAAAATTTTGGAAGGATGATGGATGAATGTGAGTAGGTCTCGGGGGGGCGGGGTGCACGGGGGAAGTCAAGGGAGTTAGTTTGTTTATGTATTATGTGTATGTTTGTTTGGTTTGTTGAAAAATCAATAAAAATTATATAATAAAAAAAACAAAAAAAAAACAAATACAATCATGGTGAACAAAATTTATTATTTAAAAATTGGAACCCACCTTGGCCTAAACCAAGATAATGATCGGAATGCACTAAAATGTAGGCAATGAATTGATGGATGAACCATACTCAAAGGAGTGATAATGAATCAGCCTGGATTGGGGTATCAAGTAGGGTTCTGCAAGGCACTGTTTAATTTATTAATTATTATAGCTGGAGGGATGAAGAATACTATTATATTTATATGCTTAGAATTCTAAATAACTTTAATACCCTGGACAATTGGCCTGAATGTTTTAAATCCAGGGTGACCAAATGCATAGAGCAGGATCCCGATCTCTGTGCGTCCTCTGGCACGACTCTATGCACAACAGAAAGTTGTAGTAGGCTCTCCCATACAACAGAGAATGTTATGTAATAAGGGCTCTCAGTCGTGCCTAGAGAACCTACGCAAGTATAGCTGTACAAAGTAGAGCCCCATTCTTACCTTCTGCTGAACATGTGGAATTTGGGGTGTAGGGCAATGGGCACAATCCTGTTTACCTCTAGACTTTCAGAGCTTCTCTACACACCGGAACAATCCCGTGCCTTACCATGGCTTTCCTCCTCACAGTAATCCCACCATCGCGACACACTCCTTCACATGCGAACACATGATTTGTTCCCTTCTTGGAAAGGCCTCTTTGTGTTTTAATGAGACAGTGCCATCTAGTGGCAGAGAGATCCCGCTTTTTTCCAGATGTTGCCGCATTATCTATGTGTATTTTCAAATGTATGATTTCCAAGAGATAGCATAGGAGATGTCCTGGCTGTTAACAATGTCATGTAACGGACCCGCAAACATCCATGAGTAGCCCATCACAAGCATGCTATAAATCGCTTGTTTAGAGAAGCTCTCAGTCTAGTGGAAGGTACGAAAGGTTGGAACAGGTCTATGAGAATTTCAAAAATGTGTACCATTTTGTAAGTGAAGTATCAAGTTGCGGATGCAGTCTTAGAAGACGCACTCTTTAAAAGAATCCAAGAGCTATTACAACTGACTGCCAAAAGAATACAAGGCAACAATATAATGCTGCTCTGCTGTTGTAAGGAAGATGAACAGGAACATGATTGCAAATTTCCTCTGTCTCAGAGGCTGCTACAGAAGAGGAAGTGCAATTGTTTTCTCCTGCACCGGCAGGAAGGAGAAAAGGTATTGGGTTAAAATTGCAACAGCATGAGTTTTAAGCTGAAACATAAGATGAAATGTCCTAAGTGTAAGAAAAGTCATACAACAGATGATGTTGCTAGGGAAGTTGAGTATGATCTGTCAGAGAAGATGATGCTTTCATTGCCATTTGCCACATATGCTTTGGGCTTGGGAATTATTATCTCAGACGAAGGGGTTTGACAGGAGGAACCCATTAATTCCTCCCTTATCTTGCAAATCTGTTGCCCTTGTTTAAACTGGTTCTGTTAGCACAAAAGGATGTCTCTGCTTTTGATACATATTTCTTATTTAACCATATGTTCAAGGGATGACTTGCTGGCCTGCTCATAATTAGGTCCCAAGAATTCTAGCAGCAGGCTTTGATGCTTACACTGAGAGCCTATCTACACTACTGCTTTAAAACGGTTTATAACAGTCTCCAGAAGCCTTGAAATGCTGTTGGGCTGAAGTCACATGCAGTTGCTTCAACAAGTGAAGTTTCTGGTAGGAACCCCCAAAATTAGCCTGTTACTGGTGAGCCATATGATTGTATCATGATTTTGGATATATCTTTAACAGTCAAAATCCGTCATACACACCTCAATTTCAATAAATCTGATTCAACTCTTAAACAAAACACAAAATAGCCCAGATCAGTTAATGATTCTACATGGTACTCATCTTTTTATTTTTCTACTCTTATGGGGTTGCTAATGGCTCTCCTATCATGTCAATCCAGGATCAAATCCCTTGTTCGTTCGTTTGTTTGTTTGTTTGTTTGTTTCAAATGAAAGTTCAACCTGGCAGTAATAAAAATTGAGAAGACTGCACAAAGTGGAAAGCTTAGGTTCACACTCCCCCTTTGTTCACGCTGTCAAAGCAAGTGGGGGAACATTCATTCACCCCTCCAAAAAACAATTTAATAGCTGTGATTTTTAATCCATATTTATAAGTTCACACAAACAAGTGTGAGATGGCTCTCATAAAAAGCATTGTAAGTATGGTGGGATGGGAAGAACCCTCTTTCAATTACCTTCAATTAAAATAAGTAGTTAAACACCAAGTAGCAGTTAATCCACAGGAAAATGGCAGTGACAGCACACCGTTGCAAAATACTGGCTTTAATTAGATTTAATGTTAGGGACTATCAAGAGGTGTTTTTTTTCTTTAACTAACTCAACTCAGAATAAAAGAGCTTGACCTTGTTCATAACATACAGACAATTGCCCAATCCAGCTCTACTAATGTGCAGTGAATATTGGCCCTGGATAGAGGCCCATGGGCACATCCACACTACATTTAAGGGACCACCTGTCTTGTTATGAACCTGCCCAACTATTAAGACCTGCAAGAGAATCCCTGTTGAGGTCTGTTTGTCCACACGCGTGGAACAGCTTTCTCCTGTGTTGCTCCCAAACTATGAATGGGCTCTTTCTAGAACTACAATTAGCTTATAACTCACTTTCTCGGCCCTCAAGGCATATCTTTTTAACTTAGCCTTTTAAATTATACAGCTGTTTTGGTTTATTGTTTATTTATTTATTTATTTATTTATTATATTTTTATAGCGCCCAATAGCGGAAGCTCCCTGGATGGTTCACAACCAGTAAAACCATAAAATACCAGACAATAAAATACAGTTGATAATATACAATATAAAAGTTTAAAACTACAATATAAAAATAAAAATGACTAAACAGAAGCTACCCCCCCCAAAAAAAAACAAATTAAAAAAAATACTAAAAAGCTAAAATGCCTGGGAGATGTCAGTGTGGTGTAATGGCTAAAGTGTTGGATTGGGAGTTGGGAGATCTGGGTTCTAGTCCCCACTTGGCCATGGAAACCCACTGGGTGACTTTGGGCCAGTCACAGACTCTCAGCCCAACCTACTTCACAGGATTGTTGTTGTGAGGATAAAATGGAGAGGAGGATTATGTACACAGCCTTGGGTGTATATGTTTATGGTTTTAATGTTCTCGTTTTTATGGTGTTAAGGTTTTATATTGTTGTACACTGCCTTGATGGTTTTTTAGCCAATAAGGCAGTAAATTGATGATGATGGTGGTGGTGATGATGATGATGATATTTGGTGGGAAGCAGGTGAGAATTGCAATGTGGACAGGAATGTACATTTCATCTGCTGTGCATGTGGAAGCCTGCTTCCTCACATGGATCTCCCTTGCTGTATTGGGGTAAATACATGTTAGTAGTGTTAAGGAAACAGTCATTTGATGATAAGATTGAATAGCCTGTGGGACTAGAAAAAAGTATGTGCTGTAAAGTAGCCACTGCTTAGTCATTCTCTAGATTAAAGCTGTTTTTTTTTTTCCAATTTTCTTCAGTGAGCTCCATCAGACGAGCATTTTATTGCATGCTCGTTACTGGGCACTCACAGATTTTTGCGAGTCCATCTCATGACGCCTCCCGCGTGCCTCCTGCCCCTTCTAGCCTCCTTCGTGCGACAAAAAAACACCCCTGTATGTCTGACTTATTTTTTGAGACAGAACTTGCCACTATCTCCTGCTGTGTGCAGGAGAAGCAGCGCGATCAAAACATCCCACTGAATGGGCCACAGGCACGTTGTTTACTTCCTCTTTCCTCTCCCTTGAGAATGAGGAAAAAATCGGGACAAATCGGCAGAGAAGCAACGGTAAGGAAACACGATTCCCCCCCCCCCGTGTGATGGCGCTCATTGTCTGTCTTTATGGACTGCTAAATGTCCCAGTGTGCCCCTCATCGTCTCTGAGAAAAATCAGTCTACAAGGAGAAAAAAAATTGTATTAACTTTTTTCTGTCAAAACAGCCTCGTTGTTAAAAGGTTCCTTGATTATATTTATCATGAAAAATTCCAATGAAAAGAATAACTCACCAACCCTGGGGGACGTCTATATCAACCACAAAAGAGAACTAATGATTCAAAGCTCAAGAGACTTTGCTGTATGGGGGAAGAGAAGGGGAACCTACGATAACCATCTTTCCCAGGGAAGGCTGAATTATGAGTCATTTCAATCATCACTGTATTAGTAGTGTGGCAATGTCCATGCAAAAAGGATGCTACTTGAATACTAACAGGTGTTGGGTAGACTAGTACTGCAGAACCAGACCTACCTTCAAAGAAATCAAATCCAGACAGTTGCATTGATCCAGCCATTATTTTTTATTGGTGCGTGACATCTGCTGGATACAGCCCCACTCTGTCCTACTTGCATGGTATTCCCCATTTATTTTAATAAATCCATGTGCACGTTCCTTGTTTGGGCACATTTGCTCCCTCCAGTAAAATTAATGGCTCAGACTCCATACATGAACTCCTGATAAAACAGCCATGTTGTGAGAGACAACAGTGGACATCCTGGAGGATACCTCCACCTCAGTATCTTATGGGTTTCATGGGATTGTGACTGAGGTGGCCAGTGGATGGACAGACCAAGATGGCCAGTACCACTTTGCTTTTACCCCTTCGTAGTTAGTGTGATTTGAGCAACATGGGAACATAGGAAGTTACCTCATAAGATGTTTTTAATAATGTATTTGTTTTTATCTGTTTTAATGGTTTATCTATTTTACGATTTTTGTATTTATATTTATCGTTGTTCCCCGCCTCGATCTGGATGGAGAGGCGAGTTAGAAATAAAATAAATAAAATAAAATAAAATCAATATCAAGTCAGACCTTTGATCCATCTAGTCCAATGTGGTCTACAGTGACTGACAATGGCTCTCTGCAGTTTTCAGGCAGGAGTTTTTCCCAGCAATACCTGAAGACGCTGGGCATTGAACCTGGGGCCTTCTGCATGCAAAGCAGGTATTCTACCACTGAACTATGACACTTTCCTCAAGTGGTTTGGAGAGGGACTGGCTATGTCCCCACATACTTGTGTTTCTTCATATTATGGAATGATAGAGCAGCACCAATTCCCTGTTTTGGTCCAATGTCTTGTTTAATGAGGTGTAATTCGAAGACTTTGGATCATTCCAGCAAGGCTGTCCCCCTCCCCCCCCCCCCCGCTTGATCTTTTGACAGGCCTGGCCAGGGCATGTTTCCCAAGACCGGGCTCTAGTTACTTTTAATTGCTCGTTCCTTAGGACTGAGATTTAAAACCAAGAGTGAAAAAGGATCATAACATCACCAGTATGTCAGAACCTTCAATATGCCTGCCTTGGAGGAGAGGCTGGTCTGCTGTACGAGTTTGTTTGTTCTGCCTAAGTGGAAGAGCATTTTCTTAACCTCGGGAGCCATTGCTACCAGAGTCTGAGGTAGAGGCGCTTCTCTTCGATGCCACAAAGACGTGTGTGTGCATACAGGGTGATTTTCACAGGGACTGCAGCTCAGGAGGGAAGGGTTAAACCTCCCTGCACAGTGTAGTCCTGAAGGAAATTGATGCCGGGGGGGGGGGGGGGGGGGGGACACATACACATACACACACACACACCTGTAATTAAATAAAGAGGAAAAACCAGATGTAGTTCAATGACATGTAGTTCGATCCTAACAAGTGTAAAATTCACCATTCATTTCAATGAAAACATTGCAGCAGGGGTGCACAGTGCTCAGGACACACGTGGCCCTTGGTTACTTCTAGCGCAGCCCATAAAGCCATGGTGACCCCCCCCCTCCCAGTTTCCCTTGTAACACTAGCAAGGGTTCCCTTTTCTCTGACCTCTCCGGAGAGATTGGATAAAAGGAAACTGTTTCCTGTGTTAGTGCTAGCCCTAGCTACAGAAAGCCTTGGGTTTCCCGCATTGCTAGCGAGGGAAGCCCTTCCTTTATCTCCAATTCCTCCTGCGAGTGCTAAATGGATGTTGTATGTAATCTGGTTTTATGCTTTTTATAGTTTAAAATTTTGTATATCGGTTTTTAATGTTCAGTATTTTTAATCTGTGTAAAACGCCCAGAAAGCTACGGCTATGCGGCGGTATATAAATGTAATAAATAATAATAATAATAATAATAACTCCAAAAACACCACCATTCATAAAGCCATAGTAAAAGCAGATAAAAACTACACCCCACTCAACCTAGCACTATAAAATGAAGATCAAACACAACCACTCACACTCGCAGAGAAAAAAGAAAAATGGGCACAAAAAAGCACTCGATGGGAAGCACTACAACATAATACAGAACCCACAAATAAACAAAGAACAATCGTACGAATGGCTCAGGAAGGGTGAGCTATTTCCAGAAACAGAGTATTCCTAATAGCTATACAGGATCAAGTTATAGCAACCAAGAACTACCAAAAATACATCGTAAAAGATAGCAGTGTAACAACAGACCTATGCAAGAAATGCCATCAGTTCCAAGAAACAATAGACCATATAACAGGAGGATGTAAAATTCTGGCAGGAATGGATTATACGGACAGACACAATGCAACTGCAAAAAAAATTCACCAACAACTGGCCATCAAATTATCAAACAACGTACACCACACTATACATATTCGCCCAAAACAATCCTGGAAAATGCAGATCACAAAATATACTGGGACAGAATAATTCATACGGACAAGACAATACCTTGCAACCGACCAGACATAACGGTCATACACAAAAAAGAAAAACACACATACCTCATCCACATAGCAATACCGAATGACAAAAATGTTGTTGACAAGGAAGACAAAAAGAGAGACAAATATACACCACTGGCCATGGAAGTCAAAGAACTATGGCAACAGGAAAAGGTCACCATTATTCCATTAGTCACATTAGTCACTGGCATCACATCAAAAAAATATACAGAAAACCTCCAGAAAATGGGTCTACCAGAATACACCCACACCAACATCCAGAAAGCAGTCATAGTTAAAACATACTCAATCGTCAGGAAATTCCTGAACAATAAAAGACAGCATGACGTGGCAAAGCCTGTCACGTCCGTCTAGAAAAATCGCCACGAGAGATTAATAATAATAATAATAATAATAATAACAACAACAACAACAACAACAGCTAAGGAAAGCCTGGGATTGGCTCTCAATTCTCCTGGGAGGTTGGAGATAAGGAAAATGTTTCCCTTCCTAGTGCTAGCAAGTTAAGACCTGTCTGGGGGCAGGGGGAGAATATTAGACTTTGTGGGAGTGGAGGGAGTATCTGTGTATGTATGTGGGGGGATGTGAATGGTGTATGTGGGGGGGGGGGTGAGTGTGTATGTGAGAGGGAGGCATGTAAGTGTGCAAGCATTTACATATCCATGCATGCACACACGCAGCCCCTGGCCACCCAGCAAATACTTGATACAGCCATCGGATACTTGATATAGCCACACAAGGCTGTGCACCCCTGGCCTACAAAGTGTATTTATCAACCTAACTGTATAATTATAGGAAGGCACCATACCTTAGTCACCAATTCACAACTAAAAACCAAGGATCAAGACACACAGATCATTAACAGATGCAGCATGGAAAATATTACATACATCCAAGAGTCCTGTGGCACCTTCAACACTAACCAGTTTATTGTGGCATAAGCCCTTCATGACAGAACAGCCCACTTCAACAGATGCATTAAATTAGTGGGTATATACATGGGTACAGAGGCAGAGAGGGAGACGTCTGCAAATAGTGAGGTCAGACTAGGTCATGTTGTTCTTATCTGTGTACATTTCAGCTCTGCGTGTAAATGTGCCAGACTTACAGCTATGCCTTGCATTTCATGGACTTTTGGTCCCACTGGTTACAAACTTGTTTTCCCCTACCCGCATATAGATCTGCCAAATGAGGACAACATGTTGTATATCTAACCAAGAGGACTCTCATCCACAAAAGCTGATACCAGAACAAATAATTTAGACATTGAGGTGCCGTAAGACGATATGTCATTTGTGCGACAACAGATCCTACAGCTATTGCTCTGAGATTTGTAACATTACATAAGAGCATAAGAAGAGCCATGATGGAACAGACCAAAGACCTATCTAGTCCACCATCCTGTTTCCAACATTAGCCAACCAGAGCCCCATGGGGAGCCCACAGCAGGACATCCATGCAATAGCAACCTCCCACTCATGTTCCACAGGAAGTGGCATACAGAGGCATACTTCCTGTGATACTAGAGGTAATATATAGCCACCATGACTACCAGCCATTCATTGCCTTATCCTTCATACAGTGTATAAGGGAGGCTCATATTGCTGAACCAACCACATGTCATCATAGGAATGTTCATAGGTTCCCCACCTCCTGCTCTAAGAAATCCTAAATGGTGTGTAATATATCTCTAAGGATACAAAACATTTTTACCTCTTTACGCCTCAGCATACAAATTTGAATTTTGAGTTGTGTCAAAAAGAGATTTCAGGCAATCATTACCAAATACATGACATCATCACTTAGAATATGATTGGTTTACAAGGGAGCTGTCTGTATGCTCTGGAAGCCCCAGGGTGACTCCGAATCTGTGCTGCGTCAGTTATAAGATGCAGCCGCTGATTCGGAGCCACCCCAGGGCAAAGAGCCAAAGATCTACAGCAGAAAAGTCGGGGCTTTACCCTGACTTTTCCTGCCTGAGAGAGGTCAGCACAGCTCTTCCGCTGTCTATCCTCATTCTGGCACTGTGCCAGGGGCGCTCCTGGTCACCAGAAGCCACAGGAAAGGGAGGGGCAGGCCTGGCAACCCTAGTGGCCACTGGAAAGCCTATGCTGCCTCCCCCAGCAGGGATTATTTGGCGCCACCCCACACAGCAATACCACAGGGTTTGACAGCGGAGCAGCGCCAACTCAGCACCGTGAAAACAGTCCCCAGGTGGTTATAGGCATACCATGGCAATTTACTGCTTGGATGATTGCCATTCCTATTCATCCCCTATGGCTCAAATTAAACATTTGTGCTAAATACACGATGCTACTGAAAAAAGCAAGTAGTAGGCATGTAACATTCTCTACATCCATAATGTCTGACAGAACTTATCTGTGATTTGATATCACAATGTTTAACCTGCCAGTGCCTTCTATTCCCCCACCTTTGACTGCCATGTATGGGAGATGTGGAACATTGTGAGGTCATCAACACACACGTATGGTTAACTAAATCAGGGGTACTGAACCTCCTTCAGCCTGAGGGCTGAATTCCATTTCAGAGAAACTTTCAAGGGCAGCATTCCAGTGGTGGGTGGAGCCTAAGGCAAAAGGGGCAGGGCCAAAGGTAAATGGAGTGGTGCCAAAAATGCAGCCTAATTAATCTTAAAGTTTGACTACCAATAGCTAAGCTTCAAGAGAGGCATTTCAGCTTTTTAGGGGGGGGGGGGGGGAACTGCACAAAATCCGGAAAACCACTAAATGTTTGGTGGTGGGAGGAAGAGGGTGGGACCCGGAGAAGGGAATGTGGTCATCTGTGGAACCTCAGGGGATGAGATTGGGACCTCCAGGAGGCTAGATTTGGCCCCCAGGCCTAACATTCTACACTGTGGACCTATTCAGACAACATGCTGAGCCATGGTTACCTGTTTGCAGCAAATGATTAGTGAGTGTGTTTAAACTGTGGTTATGTAGTTGCCATGGTTAGGAATGGTTCACATGACACACTAAGTCATGGTTAGAGGTTTAAAATTTCCAGAAATTTTGAAGCCATGGGGAAAAAAACCATTTTTTCCTGGGTTTTTTCGGGGGGGGGGAGGGGGGACGGACAGAAATTTTCTGAAAAATTGAAAAAATGCAATATTAGCACTTTTTACAGATTGAAAGTCACTTTGTTACTTTAGGAACATAAAATGTAGTTATGTACAAGTTGGTTTGGCATAAAATTATCACATTTGGTATATTAAAAGTAAAGTGCATTCAAGCAATTATTGCAAATTGAATTTATTTTTTTTATTTTTCCCCCCCCCTTTTTTTTTTTTAACAAATGGAGCTACAAGCTTCTGAACTGTAAGGAACACCTGAACTATAAAGAACCTCTTTGGTTTTGCCAGTTTATGAAGAGCAGGCAAGAAACAATTTTAAAAAACAAACAGAAGAAACCATTAACTTTAGTAACAAGTAAAATTATTTATGTCTGTGCTAGTCCTCCACAGTGTCAAGCAGACATAAAGCACCCATTCCCATAAAAAGAACTGAGAAAAAAGGGGGACCAAGATTCAATGAATATACGTGAAATTTAATCAGACTCATTTTCTGAGCTATAGCTATCACTGCTTCAATGGCTGTGCAACCCTATAGGCAGAAAAGCATCTTGCTCTTGCATTTGAGAGTTGTAGTCTCAGTTTGCAATCTAGGACTTGCTTGCCCTCTGTGCACAGAAATTGTAATAATCTGATACTGTACATAGTTTTTAGAAATCTTTTGGAGAAGTAAATATATAAACACTTTGTTTTAAACATTTTATGCTAAAATAAAACATTTCATTATCTGTTTTTTCTTCATTTTTTTCACTTTTTACAATTTGGGGGGGGGGGGGGACCAAAAAAGGTTTTGGAAAAAAATAGGGGAAACTGGTTTTTTTCCGATTTGGGGGGGGGGGGGGTCCGGGTCTTCACATCTCTAGCCATGATTCACATGACAAGCTATGCCATAATTTTTGTAAACCGCCCAGAGAGCTTCAGCTATGGAGCGATATATAAATGTTGTTAATAATAATAATAATAATAATAACAACAATAATGTTTAACTCAAAATGCTTAACCATCGTGGCTTAGCGTTTTCTCTGAGCAGGGACTAAATCTTGCAGGTACAGGAAGCTTAACATACAGCTGTCCTTTTAATTGGCAGCCATCATGTCTGGTTTGGCCCTGTAAGGAGCTGCCCGTCAGTGAGGAGAATGCTATGATATACCCACACCTGATCAGAAATCTAGGGGCTGGCCCCATGTTCCAATGGCCCCCTTAGCATACCAAAAGGCCCTCTACCTTCCTACCTGTCACCAAGTCATGTCCACCCACCCAAACTACTCATCACAAGGTGCCTCCGCCTGCTCCCCAGTGCCAAAGCAGAGCCACCCAAGCCCTTTGCTCAGTCAATTTCCCCACCTGCCTGCCACCAAAGCCTGTTCCTCCACCCATCTACCAAAGCTCACAGCCCCTACCCCCAAAGCCAAAGCTGCCTGCCAAAGGCCCATCCCCAATCCCACTCTGCCTGCCAGCCAGCCAGCCAGCCAGCCAGCCAACCTACCCTCCTCCTTTTTTTAACTTGGCAAGGAAAAGCCTGCTCCTCCTTCTCCCCTGGCCAGCCCCACTGGCAAAGTAGCATGGCTCCAGCTGGCCAAGACTAAGAGGCCCCAGGGCATATGATTTTAAAAGGTTGTTTGTTGTTCCCCATGTGAAGAAAGAGGAAGCTGCTCGTCCCTAATGTGGGACAGAAGCAGGAGGGAAAGCGACAGTAGGGAAACACAATCCTCCCATCTGAAAATGCTCACAGAGGATGTGTAAAAGGATGTGTGAAAGTGGGTCTTTGCTCTTGCATCAATCTAGCGTAAGGCAGGCTCTAGTGATCCATCTTACAAGCGATCATACTGGAAAACCTTTAGATATTAATCTCTTTCTCTCTCTCTCTCTCTCTCTCTCTCTCTCATTGCACTGTACAGCACCTTGCACTCAGAAGCAGAGTATTAACAGGGAACAAGGCAATTAGTTTCAAAAAATATTCCTCAGGGGGAGCTGTGAAATCGCCTTCCTGTGAAGGGTTGAAGAAAGCAACCTCAGGGTGGTAGGCTGAACTTGGCAGCTGGAGATCTATGCTCTCTATACTAATATTATTCTATCAATTTTGGCCACTTAGCACCAATCACCTGTGTCAACAAGGAGTTCCCTCTTTTCTGTATCAAGAACCATCCCTGTTGCACCTGCCTGCAAGGGAGGAGACTGGATTCTCATGGCTTCTTCTCTTTGTAAAAATAAAAACAAAAGCAAAAACGAGCACACTTTTGCTCACTCTCCCAAACTCCTTTTCAGAGAAAACACCCTGAGTCAGCCTCGAGTTCTCATTTCACTCATATCTTCAGCAACAACAAAAACTCCAAACCTTCAAATGTCAGTGCTTGACATGCACACAACTCAGAAAGAATTACCTCAGCGTGCGCAACCACCCCAAGCAAAAGAATGCAGAGAAGGCCATTCAGGCTGTTTGCTTATCGCAACACCCACCCACGCTGCTGGGACTCTTTCCACACCTGCAAGTGGCGCTGGGCACAGACAGAGCTCTTTGTTATTTGTGTCGTTCTGCCTGGGTTCCTCTCTCAGTTTCTCAGCTGAGGTGGAGAAATAGGCCTCCGTCGGAACTCCCATGACCAAACATGTCGAAACATGTCGGTTTCACTACCTGAACTGGGCCACGAGAGAAAGAGCCAGCGCGAGTCATTAGTGAGCATGCTTCCTCACACTGTGGCTGGCTCTGCTCCAGGCCCTGTGACCCCTTGCAACATGTCACCCTCAGATGTTGCTCAGCAAGCTGCTCAGACCAGTGAAGCAAGCGAAAAAAATCCCCAGAGTTCTCATTTACGCTGGGCTTCACCTCGCCTTGGCTAACACAGGTCTCCTGGGCTTAGTCTAAATAAAAGTTGACGAGAGAAAGTGTCCAACCTACTTATACTTATCAACTTTCCTATGTTAATGTATCCCCCAAAATAGTAGTGAGTGTGAGTGTGAGTGTGAGAGACAGAGAGAGACAGAGAGAGTCTGCCACTTAATATTTTTTTAAAAAAGCATTCAGTGCCATAAATTTTTCGGGCTGATTGCCCATTTATTGAGGCCTAGTGTATCAAAGATCCTTCTCACAATCGGCTTTTTCAAGGAGCAGTGGAGATTGCAGCTGAAGGATAAACAGGAACCTGTTAATGCCAACTTGCAAAGGTTAGATAAGGAGAGCAGGTGCAGAAAGATCTTTTCTTTGAACACTTGGCTTCCACCCGTGAGCAGGTCTCCCTGCTGTATTTCTTTCTCTCCTACTATGCAAGACCTTTCCTGCAGATACACCCAATCGATTACAGCAGCTTTTAAATAACAATCTCCTTAATCAGCCAATGTCCTTATAGTGAGCAATTTGAAATGCTCTTGTCCACTTCCAGCTGCCTTCCTCTCTTGTCCTCCTCAAAGACTTGAAATCTGCATTCTTGCTTGCCCCTGCCCAGGGGCTTGGATGGTTAGTTCACACCTTTGCCTTCATCCAGTGATTCTTTGCAGGCAAGAATGATGTAAAAATTCAGTTGGGGTGGTGGTGGAGCTCAATGAGCTTTCATTGGTTCCCTCTCCCACCGGACTCCATTCCATCTTCTGCTAGCCTGCAGTGAGTCAGGCCAGCTAGCAGATTTTCGCAGTTACTGAATTGACATAAATGATGGCTGCAATTTGCAGTCGTAATTTGCAGATATTATGCACATTTGCAGCCCTCATTTGAGCAACTCTCTATTTGCCCAAATTACAGCCAAGTCCCCCCCAAATGTAAAAAGTCCCCAGAATCTGGAAAAAACTTGTGGCTCGGCTCACAAAAAGGAAGCCGACCTGGGTGTGCCAAGGAGGTCAACAAGCAAGCCCAAAAAGAGCCAGATTTCCCAGCAATGGACATCCTTACTTGCTGGTACAAGGATTCTGTTCCACCTGTGTCAGATACCTCTAACTACAAGGGCTTTCCCACTGGTTGTAGGATTATTATTTTTAGTAATATTTAAAACGAGCTTATTATCACTCCAAATTATAAACAATAACAATAAGAGTTTGTAATAATCATAGAATCATAGAATAGTAGAGTTGGACGGGGCCTATAAGGCCAACCCCCTGCTCAATGCAGGAATCTACCTTAAAGCATCCCTGACAGATGGTTGTCCAGCTGCCTCTTGAGAAGCAGTGATGCATAAAATGCTCATGGTTCTCAGGAGCAGCACAAAGCTTCCAGTAGATATACTAGGATGACCAGATAAAATCCAGGTCAGGGCTCATGTAACTTTAACAGTTGTAGAGAAAAGGGAATTTCAGCCAGTGTAATTTGTATGCAATTAGTTCCTGGTGATATTCCCTCTTCATCACAACACTTAAAGGTGCAGGCACTATACTAGAGTGATCATATACAAAAGAAGGCAGGGCCCCTGCAACTTTAACTGTTGTGATGAAGAGGGAATTTCACCAGGACCGAATTGCATACAAATGACACTGGCTGAAATTCCCTTTTCTCTACAACTGTTAAAGTTACATGAGCCCTAACCTGGATTTTATCTGGTCACCCTAGATATACACAATGCCCAGTACAATACACAATGCCCCAGGGAAACCAGCCAGTGTCATTTGTATGCAATTAGTTCCTGGTGGAATGCCCTCTTCATCACAACAGTTAAAATTGCAGGGGCCCTGCCTTCTTTTGTATATGGTCACTTTAGTATAGTGCCTGCAACTTTAACTGTTGTGATGGAGAGGGAATTTCACCAGGAACTAATTGCATACAAATGACTCCGGCTGAAATTCCGTTTTCTCTACAACTGTTAAAGTTACATGAGCCCTGTCCTCCTTTTCATATGGTCAGCCTATGATAAGTGGTAAAAAGTTCCCGGGACCACGGAAGAGTCGGGATTTTCCAGGGATCCCTTATCCCTGGCAAATCCCTTGCCCGCCCCCGGGAGTCTCTGTGTGTCATTTGGACTCACAGGGACAAGCTGGGGGACATCTCAGGCCACAAGCCTGGTGTAGAAACAGCCTGAAAAAGAGAGAGAGAGAGAGAGAGAGAGAGAGAGAGAGAGAGAGAGAGAGAGAGAATGGGTGGCATCATTTGAGGGCACAGAGAAAGTAAACTTCTCCACAGGCTTCCATAGGAGGTTGACCATGGGGTAATGCAGATGTTGCTGTGACCAGCTTTCCTGCATGAATTGCACCCAGATTTTATGCTGTTGCGATGGATAATCTGCAGCTGCTGTTCTAGAAGTTTATCTGTGTTGAGCAAGAAAGGAAAGTCGGGATGTACGGATTTTCTAAAACCCATTCCATCTGTGTTTCATGGATTGTTTCATAAGTGTGAAATTTGCATTTGCGAAAGTGTGCAAAACCTCCCCCCAAAGTGCAAAATCCCACCCACCAAAATGCACATTTTCATACTTTAGCCTATGGGGGAAATGCTCATTTCTGACCAGTGTGGTGTTATTAATAATAATAATAATAATAATAATAATAATTTATGTATTTTTCCATGACTAAATTTGTGCAAAATCCCAAAAAGTAAAGAAAACAGTCCACCAGTCCAAAGGATCAGTCTGACTCAGAAAAGCTTGCTCACTGCAGAATCCATTAGTCAGATCCATAGAAATCTGAACTCATTTCTTCCTGTTGCAGGTTTCTCTGACATACCTAGGTAGAAAGGCTCTTGTAAAGAAAGTAAAGAAGAGCCAACTCCCCTGATTAGTGCTTTAAAAAAAAAAAAAAAAGCAGGTATTCACCATGTTCTTGGTGGTGGGTTTTTAAAAGGGGCTGTTTCACACATGCATATAAATCAATTGATTTCTCTCCACTTCTTGCCTCACTGCTTAAGGTGTGAACAAACCCCAACAAAAAGAACTGTGTTCAAGAAGAAATAAATGTTCTGTCTTAGATCATTGCATTGATTCACACATCTAAGCCATCATTTAATCTTCCAGCATATGGTGAACATGCATGCGTAAATCAATCCAGAGATTTACAAGGTTTTGAATCACAAACTATGCTGTAATAAACTGTATTGTCTTATCTGAAGCATTATGGTGAGGTGTTTGTTTGTTTGTTTGTTTGTTTGTTTGCAGAATCCCCAAAGTAGTGTTAGTAATGTCCTTTACAGCACAATCCTATACGTCTCTACTCGGAAGTTAATATTAGTTACAGTTAGAATTTAATATAAAATATCCAATACTTGGGGGGGGGGGTTCATAAATAAGCACAGCCTCCTCAGTTTGCCCACACCAAAAGAATAATCACAAATTTTTGTTTTACTATATCACAACCTTTTTTGTTGTTCAAGCAGTTGATTTTTACAAAAATCCACCAGCAGTAAACTGAGCACCACATCATACATACACATCACCTTATTACTCTGTTCGTGCGCTCATACTACAACAAGCTCATAATGTTCCTAATCAAATCTTTTGCAAGTGTTAATTACAGAGCAGAAAGGAAAATTGTTGCAAAAAAAATTAAATATTAATAATGTTTTTATCTAGACTGAGAACAGTTTGGATAATGTCAATATATGGGGTGCAATCTACAGTCAATGGAAGCCAAAGGGAATCATTCAAAAGGTTACTGTCAGATAGATTCGCCCATCCTCTATCTATCTATCTATCTGTTTTGCTTTCCCTGAAACTGAATATTTAAAAACTCAATTTCTTACTCTCCCGAATGTGAAGAATATTGCAAATTTGAGTAAATACTTATCAATAATAAACTGAACTGAAAATCTCACTCATCTGCACCAACCAAATTCAATAGGTACAGTAATTCTCAGCATAGAGAGGACCATGATGTACCTGCCTGCCATGTCGCTGTTAAAGAAGAGAAGCCTGTCAGAAAAATGAGCTGGCAACCCTAATTCATCACTAACCTGATTGAATATGCAGGAATTCAAACCCAGACTTTTGAGAGCTAAGCACTCAACGCCCTAGAATGGACAAATCTCTCAATTTTGGTTTCTTCCACATTGGAACTTCTTTAATTTTGTGTTCTTTTCATCCAGAATATGAAACACTTAGCAAATTTTAGTAAATTCTTCTCAATATCAAACTGAAACTAAATTCCTACCTATCCCTATGATAGACAGCTGATAGATGGAACCTCTTAGCACTCTCAGTATCGATGGCATAGGCTGAGTGGTTGGTTCTGCCTTTTGATAGAAGCTTAGACTAGAGCCAATGTGGGGTAGTTAGCAGAATGTTGACTGGGGAGACCTCAGATGAAATCCTCTGTCAGCCATGAAGCAAATTGGGAATCAATCACTATCTTAATTCACATGTTTAGCATTATAACCATAGTTGAGAACCTATGGCACAATTTGAGCTTCCAGATTGTACAGGCAAAGTGTAGTTTAGACTCTAGAGCAGCTTACTTGCTATTGTTTTCTCTCTACCCATCACTCCGTTTCTATGGTGCAGCTGTCCTCTGCAATGGAGCTACAGCTGTACATATGGTTTGACAGTTCAGGCATTACACTAAACCATCATTGCCCCAAATCCATGGTTCAAATCATGGTTTCTGATTCTGGTTTACAGGCTTGTCCAAACCATGGTTTCCTGGTTCCTGACTTCTTTAACCATGATGTGATGTGACGTCTCTCAGCCTAACCTACCTTATACAGTTGTTATGAAGATGAATGGGAAGGATAAAATGCAATAAATAAATAAATGGGATCTTAGCCCACTTCTAGTTCTATATATGGTGGCCATATGTTCTGTTTTACAGCATTTTATTTAATAGCATTCACTATTTGTAGGGCTACCCAGTTTAAAGAACAAGAACCATAAGACAGAGCAGAGGCCTAGAAGTTGCTTATCAGCAATTAGCATCTACAAAAGCAGCCTGAGCAGGCATATGGGTCACCTGTGATAAAATATATTAATTTCTGCTGAAATTATAATACATAAGGTGGGCAGAAGGTAGATCAGGATCTATTGGTAAATCTCTGGACGATTTGCAGTAGATCGGCAAGGATTTTTGACCACCAATTGTTTAACAACAGCAGCAACAAAATGATTTAACACACACACACACCCTCATCACACACCATGCAATAAAATATACTATTGAAATAAAGCATTTGCTATATATTTTATCCCGCTTCTCAGCCAAACTAGCTGCTGCTGGTGACTGTTGAGCAGGGACATTTTGCTGCCAAAAGCAAAGACCCAGATAGCATCCCCTCCCAATTCCATATTAAAAAAAACCTAACTGGACAAGCAATTGAAACTTTCTTCAACACTGACAATGGGACAGTGTCTACCACCACACCTGAAAGCTAGTTCAGGGGGCACATGACAGGCCACAAGGTACACAGTCTCTTCTGCAACACCTTGTTGCCATCTCGCAGCATTTGCTGCCTGAAGCAACCACTTTACTTTGCCTAATGGTAGGGCCGGCCCTGCAGTTAAAGGAGAAGGAGCTTTCATGGGGGTAATCTCCAGCAGGGCTGAAAGCTGGGGTAACCAGGAATCATTTTTTGTGTGTGGATGTACTGTGACTCTGTTTGTTCCGGTGCCCAAAACAAATTCCTGAGCTCAAATTCCTTTAATTCTAGATGTAAATCTTTGGACCAGCCTCTAGTTAGCAGATTTCAAGGTTCTAATAAAAATACAAAGTAGTCCTCACAATGCTGCAGTGTGCCCACCCCTGTATAAAAACATAAGAACCTTGTTAGATCAGACCAATCTAGTCCAGCATTCTGTTCAACCAGATGTCTACAGGAAGCCCGCAAGCAGGACATGTGCACAATAACCCTCTCCTGGTTGCGTTCTTGGTGTTCAGAGACCTACTGCCTCTAATACTACAGGTCCTATAGTAGTCATTGATAGCCTTATTATCCATGAAAGTAATTATTTCTAAACTTGCATCTATACATATAAATTAGCACATGCACATTTTATGCAAGTTAGTATTGTCATTTCCACTATTTTTTTTTTGAACAGTCATAAGTAGCCACCCAAGTGCTATGATTCCATATGCAGAGAAATTTGGACTCCTTAACAATATGTGAACTGCCTTGCTGGTCACACAATCACCTGTTTCCAGCAATTTCCCTCTGGAAGCTCATAAGAAAAGGCATTAAAAATTGGGTGTGGCAACATTACATAAAATGAAATAATAAATAAATGGCAGCCATCAGAGTAGGGACATGTGAATCAACAAAATTCAGACCTGCAAAAGTTCTCCAGATTCCATCACGGAAGTCATTTTGACTTGAGTCCATATCACTGAGCAGGAAGTTGGACTCAATGGCCTTATAGGCTCCTTCCAACTCTACTGTTCTATGATACTACGATCAGATTGTGAGCTTTGGGTTTTTTTTCTTTTCACATGAAAATCTGTGAGTATTTGTGAGTGTGTTTTCCAAATGTATGCATCAGTTGAATGCATCTTTGAAATGTATGCATTCGTCTCTCAACGATTAAAGCATATTTATGTGCATTTTTCAGAAGTACACATTTTTTCATGAGTGTTTTTCAAATGAATGCATTTTGAGGGGTCTGTGAATCACATTGCAAGCTTGGAAATCTACAAATGTCAATGGCAGATTGCGTCGAAGTCCTATTTAGGTCTGGAATGTGCAAAGTGAGCAAATCTTGATCAAAACTTAACTGAAACTAATTTCTCATACATCCCTACATCAGGGTGATATTCCACTCAAGATGGGTCCATTCTGCTGCTGGTATGAGTTTGCATTGAAAACAAGGATCCAGCAGCAATTTTCAGCCATGCTCTTAAGTGTGAAGCAAGACATCTTCTGTCTCTTCTGGAATTGACTGAAGTGAGAGCCAGACCTATATAGGTTAAGCTAACTAGTGTAAATGTATCTCTATGGCACAATCCCCAGTCAAAATCTCCCCGGAGGCATTGGGACACCACATTGCTGTTTACTTGAGAGTGCCATAATCTTCTTCTTTCTGATCTCAGGGCTAAAAGCAAACAAACAAACAAAAACAACCGACAACCTTGCCTTTTAAAAGAACCCAAAAGGCAGCTTTTCTCTGAAAATGTAATTATGACATAGCTTGAGAAGACGTAAGCAGATCCCTAACCTTCCCGCCACCCCCTCCACCGCCACATTAATAAGGAAGGCGAAGGGGAAATAAATTTGAGTGAGATGTTTATGACCCACATTTCCGAGCATGTTATAAACAAGCACAAAACATTCACACCAACTAAAGCAAATAGATTTATAGGATGGGGACTTGAGATGGCACTACAAAAGGAAATAAATAACTCATCGACACTGAGCCGGCTTAACTCCCTTTAAGATCCTGATGCTAAATATTTGCACTGCCTCTGCGTCTGCAGTGCCAACACATTGCTAAGCTGGGCTGTCATTGTTGTTCTTTCATCCTATGCTGGAAGGAAATGTTCTGCAGTCACCTCCTTTTATCGAAGCCCATTTTACCTGTGTAAAAAGGTAGATTGTGAACGTAAGGCTTGTTATAGCATCCAGCCTTTGGCACGCCCTTCCCAGGGATGTCCACTCAGCCTGCAGTCTTATGCCTTTTCGGCACCCGGTGAGGACCTGTTTCTTTCCCAAGCCATTTAGACTTCATAAACATTTAGCTCTGAGTTTAATGCTACTGGAACTGTACTGCTCTGCTGTTTGTTTACTGATTATGTTATCTCTTTTCATTTTTTGTGGTGGTGCTTAACCTTTCAACTTTTTGTTCCCGCTCTTCAGAGCTAAAAGGCAGGGACTTGCATTTGTTAAAGAAATGATAAACAAAATCAATATTCATCACAACACAAATACAGCTGTGTCTGAATGGGCCATCACAGTGACATGGTGCCCTGGGCAAGATGTCCTTTGCAACACCATCACCAGCTCCCCTCCACCACCCCATGCCACCCTCGTCACTAATGTTCCCCCACTCTTATTTAAAAAGAAAGGAAAAGGTACCCCTTTATTCCCTTCCTGCACTCTAGCTTGTAAGCAGCAGTTGAGAAGAGGCAGGTAGCGCAGAAGACAAATGGGTCATTTTCTGTATTTGATTGTTTTCTAAACTTTTTGCCCAACAAGCTCTGTGAAAAGTTTGGAAAACAATCAGACTTGGTAAAAGGTATTCATTAGTTCCCTTTCTGTGTGCTGCCTGGCAAGCAGAGGGAGAGAGATGAATAAGCCCCATTTTTTCTCTTTTAAGGGTTCTGTCCATTCCTGTTCCCCACACACCCTTGCCTCTCAGATGCAGCTAATATCAGGGAAGGAATCAGATGGGTCCCTTTTTATCTCTTTCAAAACGTAAACCGAGGTTTTATCATCTCGGTAAAAAGTTGCAAAAAAGAAGAAAACACACCCACTTGATCTTGTTCTTCAGCATGGCCTAATCACATGCACGCAGTGATAACTACGTGGCCTCTAACATCTCTAATATATTTCCCTTTTCTTTTTCTTTTTTTCTTTTTTGGGTGTTTTTGAACTTTTGACATAGTGGGTGTGCTGCCACAGAGCGACTCCAGGCAGCTGTGTCCACACCATCTCCATTTGCCAGAGTGCTTTTTTCCAGAGGCGCCCTGGGAAAAGAAGATGGCGGACATGGCTGTCTGGAACTTCATTCCACGTCAGCCAGCATATTTGCTCTGCAAAAAGTTAGAGAAGTTGTGGTGACTGCCACTGTAGTTCGGTGGCCCTTGGGATGCGGAGGGCCCAGACTTATGCCTGCTGGCTTGGACCCACTGTACTTCAGACACCACTGATGGAATTTTCACCACACCTCCCATCCTTTGGTGGGGGGAGAGATTTTTCAGCTGAATCAGTTCACACATTCTACTGCAAGTCAACAAGTGATGAGAAATCAAGTGATATTTCACTGAGCATATATATATATATATATATATATATATGGATGCATATGAGACTTGTACTGGGTAAAATTAATGCATAGAAGAGCAGAACTAGTTATATGTGTGATGGAAGAAGTGGCTTAGAAGTCTCCAATATGCTTGTTTTGTTTGTTTTAGTAATTAAGAGTGCAACCCTATATGGATTGCCTGCAGATTCCAAACTTGGAAGCTGCTGAGTATTCAGTGCAGAGTGGGTGATCTTCGCCTCCGTGCGCCAGCCACCCTACGTTTCTGTGCTGGTGCATTGGGAAGGGGAATAAGAGCTTCATCACACCTACTTTTTTCCCCCCGTTTTGCTTCTGCTGGTTCCCCTTCTGTTTCCTATGCGAGTCTAGTGTTTTGGATCACACGTGGTCGGTATTGCTGCGATACCTCAGCTTGGCCTGTTCCAAATTTGCGTTTCAGTACTTTGCCCATTCAGGGATAAATCGAAAGAGAAATGAGCAACTGCTCAGGGTGAGAGAACAGCCACGATGGGGACGACATCATGCGAGTCCAGCATTGAAAAAGTGGATCAAAGTTGCAGCGGGTGTGCATCAGACCACGCGTGTGATAAACACCTAAGACTGGGGCAGCCATAGGATATGTCATATCCCAGCCACCTCCCCTCCCCGCCCCTGGGAACACCCCCTTTCCCCCAACTCCATGCTCCATTTTCCAAGGGTGGAGAGGTAGCCAACATGGTTCTCTCCTTACTGGCCACAAGGAGGAGGGGGAGAGGGAAAGGAGCGCAGTTTCCCGGCTCCAAGTCAAAGCCCTCTGTCTCTCACCTTGGCCCAGGAAACTGAACTATCCTATGTCCCACACACACATTGTCTTGGGGGGGGGGGTCATAGGATCAGTCCCTCTGACTGCAATCCTATGCCCACTTAACTAAGAGTAAGCTCCATTGAAAACAATGAGGCTTAATTCTGAATAGACATGCATAGGATTGCTCTGTAAGGAGTATAAGTGGTAGAATAAAAAGGAAACGAATCTTTCTGTTGGACGTATATGGCATAGCCATTGGGCCATGCAAGCAAGCAACTACTTAGATTTTCCTGTAGTTAGCTCAATTATAATTCCACACACAATTGCAATCATCTAAGGGAGAGTAGGGACGAGTTTGCTAGCTCTATCCCCATCACCTTCCACAAGTTGTACAGTGAACATCTGCAGCCTTTGCTGTTAAAGGTACAGGAGCTTTGTCCTCCTTTCCACATGGTCACCCTAATGGAGGGTGATGGAGTGGACAGAGTTAGCCTGTTTGTCCTTGCTCTCCTACGATTTTAAGAGTGTGGGGGAATTGGAATGCCCTGACAGTGAACTATCTATGAGCAATCTAGACAGGGCCTAAGAGCCAGATGTGTGTTACTGGAAGGTGGAGGAATGAAAAACCCAGTTGGTTTGCGTCATGCAGATGTGATCGTGACTACTCAGTAACAAATTGATTAGAGACATTGTGTTTGTTTCAAACTTTCATTATGAATTTGAGCAGGAGGAAGGGAAAGTAGAAGCTTGTGGATTCCAGGGGAAATTTCTTCATCTCCCCTTATGTTAGGCTGACCAGATAAAATCCAGGTCAGGGCTCATGTAACTTTAACAGTTGTAGAGAAAAGGGAATTTCAGCCAGTGTCATTTGTCTGCAATTAGTTCCTGGTGATATTCCCTCTTCATCACAACAGTTAAAGGTGCAGGCACTATACTAGAGTGACCTTATACAAAAGAAGGCAGGGCCCCTGCAACTTTAACTGTTGTGATGAAGAGGGAATTTCACCAGGAACTAATTGCATACAAATGACACTGGCTGAAATTCCCTTTTCTCTACAACTGTTAAAGTTACTTGAGCCCTGACCTGGATTTTATCTGGTCACCCTACCTTATGTCTGAACTCTATCTTACTTAAATAAGAACCTGGAGTGTGTGTGTGGGGGGGGGGGGGGGGAGAGAGAGAGCAACCCTAAACTTTAAAGCTTGCTGGTGCATGACATGATTGAGAAATACTTTCAACCTGAAAACGGTTTCACTTCCTGCATGTTACCACAAAGAACCTACTTAATAAAGTTCATACCAATTCTGTTTGCTCTCTCTTTCTTGCTCTCTCGGTCCTGTTCGTCTACATAAGGTTTCATTAAAACAACTTGTATACATTCTCTCCGTGATTACAGACACCAAACTTATTGTATTTTACCTGCGGGACTACTTCTTGCTTCCACTACTTCTTGCAATTACTAAACAAGATATAAAATATAAACCTTCTGTTTATGCTGCCTGCCTGGGAGTACAAAAACATGGAGAGAAGGCTGGAATTATACACACCTAGTAGTTATGATCCAGGGCTACCAATTGTGCACACCTGAATTTAGGGGATGATTATTTAATAGCCCTCTTCCAGAATACTTTTTTTCTATTTGATGCCTTACACTGGATGAGTAGTCTAGTTATGCCTACTCAGGACCAGGGCCAGCCCTGCCTTTAGGCAGAGAGAAGTGATTGCTTCAGACAGCAGCTGTTAGCGGGCAGCGGGGGGGGGGGGGCAGTCTCTCCACTGCTCCTCCCTGGATGTTCCCCTCTGTTGGAGGACAAAGCTGCATATGCCACTCAACTTGTCCTGCCCCCTCTCCCCCACCCACCAAACTAGCCTGCTTCCTCAGGTATAGTGGAGGATGTTATCCCATAGCCAGCATTGAAGTAAGATTCAACTGCTGGTCCAGCTGGTTTCTACACATGGAATGAGAAGCAGGGCCATCTTGTTCTTTGCTTCAGGCAACAAAATGTCTGGGGCAACCCTACTCAGGATCAGTGGTTAGTCTCTAAAAAGAGGGAGGGCATAATAATAATAATAATAATAATAATAATAATAATAATATATTTATTTATTACCCGCCTCTCCCTCCTGATCGAGGCGGGGAACAACATCATCATAAAACACACAAAACTGATTAAAAATACACAAAACCAATATATCATTAAAATACCAATAAAACACCAATAAACACTTAAAATTCATCTAAGTAGGCCTGCCGGAAGAGCTCAGTCTTTATAGATCGTTTAAATTCCTGAAGACTGGTAAGTTCACGGATCTCTCCCGGCAGGTCATTCCATAATCTGGGAGCGGCAGAAGAAAAGGTCCTCTGGGTAACAGTTGTCAGTCTAGTTTTTATTGACTGTAATAAATTCTTCTCAAAGGACCTAAGCGTGCGGGGCGGATTGTATGGGAGAAGGCGATCCCGCAGGTAACCTGGACCCAAACCATGTAGGGCTTTAAAGGTAATGACCAACACTTTGTACTTCGCCCGGAAACTAACTGGCAGCCAGTGGAGAGATTTCAAAGCTGGTGTAATATGGTCACCCCTAGGTGTACCAGTGACCAACCTGGCTACTATATTTTGAACTAGTTGAAGTTTCCGGACTAGGCACAGAGGTAGCCCTATGTACAGCGCATTGCAGAAGTTGAGTCTCGAAGTTACCAGCGCGTGCACTACTGTCTTTAGGTCTTCCAACTCTAGGAAGGGGTGCAGCTGGCGTATCAGCCGAAGCTGATAGTAGGCACTCCTGGCCGTTGCATCTATCTGGGATGTCATTTGGAGCGACGGATCAAGGAGCACCCCCAAGCTGCGAACACAGTCTTTCAGGGGGAGTGCAACCCCATCCAGAACTGGTTGACACACCTCCAACCCCAGGTTGTGGCCCTTGACAGTAAGCACCTCCGTCTTGTCTGGATTCAGCTTCAGTTTGTTTTTTCTCATCCAGCCCATTACCGCCTCCAAGCATTCATTCAGAGGAGACACACTATCCTTAGCTGATGCTGTTCTCAGAGGCATAGAGAAATATATTTGGGTGTCATCAGCATACTATAGCACCCCGCCCCATGCCTCCGGATGATCTCTCCCAGCGGTTTCATGTAGATGTTAAACAGCATTGGGGAAAGGATAGCACCTTGTGGTACACCACATAGCAGCTCCTTCTTTGAGGAGCAACTATCCCCAAGCATCACCATCTGGAACCTGCCCGAGAGGTAGGACTGGAACCATTGAAGCACAGTGCCCCCGAGTCCCAATCCCCTCAGGCGTTCCAGAAGGATACCATGGTCGATGGTATCGAAAGCCGCTGAGAGGTCCAGAAGTACCAGCAGGGACACACTCCCCCTGTCAATACTCAAGCGTAGATCATCCACTAAGGCAACCATAGCAGTCTCAACTCCATATCCTGCCCTGAAGCCGGTTTGAAATGGGTCTAGAAAATCTGTATCATCCAAAACTGCTTGGAGTTGGAAGGCAACCGCCCTCTCGATCACCTTGCCCAGAAACGGAAGGTTCGATACTGGTCTGTAATTATTAAGGTCCAGGGGATCCAGGGAGGGCTTTTTAAGAAGCGGCCGTACTACCGCTTCTTTTAAACAAGATGGAAAACTCCCCTCCCTGAGAGATGTATTAATGATATGTTGTAATTGTAATCTAATTACATCTCCTCCCTGGGCGACCAGCCAAGAAGGGCAGGGATCGAGAAGGCAAGTCGTCCTCCTCACTCGTCCAAGCAGCTTGTCCACGTCCTCGGTACTCACCAACTGAAACTGATCCAGTGTAATTCTACTTGCGGAGTTGCTGGACACTCCATTGGCAGCCTCTGCTACAACGATGACATCTAAGTCGGCTCTTATCCGAGAGATTTTATCTGTGAAATGGTCGTTAAAAGCATTACAGCGAACTACCGAAGGGGTTCAGGGGAGAAGGTGCCTGAGTTAGACCCCTCACCACCCTGAACAGTTCTGCTGGACGTGAATTCACAGACGCAATGCGTGCAGAGAAGAAAACTTTCTTCGCTGTGCGTATTGCCACCCCATAGGAACGAAGATGTTCTCTATGTCGTGTCTTATCGGATATAAGTCGAGTTTTCCACCATCGGCGCTCCAGTCGTCGTCCTTTCCGCTTCAACTCCTGGAGTTCTTTCGTATACCAGGGCGCCCGATTAGAAGCAGGTCGGAGAGGACGTTTGGGGGCGATTGTGTCGATAGCCCTAGTTAGGTCTTGATTCCATCTATTGACCAGGGTTTCTACAGGATCGTTGATGATACCAGCCATAGAACCCTCCAAGGCCTTCTGGAATCCAGAAGGATCCATCAGCCTTCGAGGGCGGACCATCTTAATAGGTCCACCACCCCTGCAGGGGTGGGTGGTAGCTGTGATACTAACTCTGATCTGATCTGGAAAGGCTTCTCAGTTGGAGCTGGAGAGACACTCTATTATTACATCATATGTCTCAGGATGAAACAGCTGGCAGATGTATGTGTGTGGGGGAGGGCATTCTGGGACTCAGCTCTAAGTTGCGTCAAACATTCAGGACAGATTTATGACATTTTTTTTCCTGGTATTAATTACATCCCATTTCCTAACCAGGCTTCTCAAAGATCATAAACTAGCAACATCTCAATCTTATCGTCTCAGATATACCATCCATATGTCCACTCACCCGGCTGGCCACAGAAATCTCTCTATGGTTTCCACCCATTGCTCTCTCTCGACTCTTCCAAAAGGCTCCTTAAATTAATCTTCTACCCCAATCTAGAAAGAACTCACAAAAACCCTACCTCTGTCAGAGATCTATCAGAGCCAAATCCAGGAGATCATAACACCTCTTCTAGTTCTCCCACACTAATTGTCAAGTACTGAAGAGTCCCTGCAGTTTAGCCTCCTGTTTGGGTTCTCTCTTTTTGTTGTGTGTTCCACTGTCTTAACGCCACACGAGAGAACCATGCTGAGTTTCCTTGAGATATCTGGGTAACATTAATTAGTCTCATTTTAATGCCTCTTAGAGCGTATCCCGTTATCAGTGCACAATACAGGTCTTCATGGTGTTATATCTTTTGGAGTATGTTGACGTCAATGTGGAAGCAAACTCCAGGCATAATTCCTCCCTTGTCTCCTGCCCCAGTAAGTTTATATATAAAGCATCTCCACTATATTTTCTTTTGTAAGAGATGTTTAGTTGTTCTTGTTTTTAAACCAGAGCTGACCTAGCACATTACACAGAATGAAGTGGTAGACTGGGAAGGCAGACTTTTGGACTGTACTACTTCAGACTGTAGATAGTGGGGGACATTATTGTCACATTCTTCCCCAGATCTTTAAAAAAAAACCTTCTTGCACATTATAAACTAGCCCATCAGAAATAGGTTATGCTAAAACATTCCCTTGTGTACTAGTTTACCACATGCACGGAATTTCTTCCATGGGGGAGATTAAAAATCACAAACCTTCCTTCTTGCAATCCAAAGTGGTGCAGCCCAGAATCCTATCATCTCAGTCTCTCTCTCAGGGCAGTACCCAATGCTGGCATGTTGCCAGCACCGATCACATTGTGCTAACAGGAACGGCCAGTAGTGCAATGGGGATACTCTCAGAAACTAGCTCAAACTACCACTTCCAGAATGCAGCAAGTCAGCAGAGTTTCCTCCTGTGAGCTCCACTGACTTGTCCCATTCTGGAAGCTCCTGTTTCTGGTTGTGGCTAGCTTCCCATGGTGCTAGCGGTCAATTCCGCTAGCACTGGGGCAGCACTGGATACTGTCCTCAGTTTGTATAAAATGTACTTTCTTTAATTGAAACTATTCTTTATCTATCTCCCTTCTGGCCTTCTTGTTGTCACTGCTGCTTTCCTGATTTTTGACTTTTAAATAGCCTTCTTATATATGAACTGTTCAATCGTTGCCCATCAATAAAAACCCTCTCCACTTTTAAAAAACAAAACAAAGAAGGCTAGTCATTCAAGTGTTACTAAAGCAAGCTCAGATATGGAGGGGTGATGCCTCATCACCCCACTCCCCTCTCTCAAGGGAGAAACAAAAGTTGTTAAATAATACATGTCGACAGACACACACAAACACACCAATCCCTCATATTGTTGCCGCACAATTTTAGATTTGTACAAAGGATGGATCTGTGGGGGTGGGATAGTGAAAGGATAAAGATAAAACCTAATGGAATACAATGCACATGTCGCTATTGTGTGCGCCCAGGGCTTTCTTTGTGATTCAAGTTTCATTTCTAGCATTGCTAAGGCAGGTGTGTGTCCTCCTTACGCACACGTCCAAACTTTTCTGGTTTTTTTAATGCAGAACTGGTCAGTTCATTTTCAGTTATTATTTTATTGATTATTCAATAAAGAGAGGGAGAACCTGTTTCAAATAATAGACCAATTAAGAGAAATGTATGTGTATTGGGCAAATTGATCCTATACGCTTCCTTGGCTAGCAACCCGTAGCTTAGTCACAATCCTACGTGTTCCCAGCAGCGCAGAAGAAAACATAGTAACTGCAGTAGAAACAAGAGCCAGCCAGCATAGGAACGGCAGCATCCACTCAAACAAAATCCCCACCAGTAAGTAACAGTGATACTCATCAATTGTATTAGCCATGCACAGAAGGCACCATTCAATAATGACATAATAGAACCGATCCTAAATACATAAACACCATACACTACCACAAACACCCCACAGAGCCTCCCATAACCCAATGGAGACGAAAGCAGCAAGTTTATAACGGTACTGACAACTGCTGGGGGGTCATGACACATTCCATATACCGTTTTCAAACCACTTTCAAAGTGTTATATCTGGCTTGGTGTAGATCTGGCCATAGAGGGTGCTGTAGCTACAAAGTCTGTGAGATTTGTGATAAAAGAATCATAGAGGTGGAAGGCAACTCAAAGACAGCTAATCTAACCCCCTGGTTTTGTTACTGGTAAGACCAAACCAAACAGGAAACATTTCCCAACCCTGAACTAAACAGTGATAAAATAATTAGGATAGGCAAACTGGTGAAGTTAGATATGTATATACTAAAATATCTGATAATATGATGTTATCTATGCAGGCTCAAACATACATCCAAAGTAGATAGAGGAATTACTGGTAACACATAGCTCATGTTTACTGCATTATTGTACTTGTGCAACTATTACAGTTCTACTCCAAGTGAGCATTGTGTTATTAGTCTTATTGCCTCCATGTCTTTCTGTTTAGAACTGTTTCAATTTTTTTCTTTATAGCTGTAGCAACTGAAGAATTTCTAATCTTGTTTGCACCATTTCTTCCCCAATAGAAACAAGCCTCTGTCCGGCCTGGTTCTCTGCCACCGTCCTGAGTTGCAGCCGGGAAGGCCTGGCCTTGCATTGTCTTTTCACCTCATCTGTACCATTTATTTTGTTTCAACCAGCTTCAACTTCCATTCTTCCTCCTTCTACAGTTAAGCATTGTTTGTCTGCATTTATTAGTTGTTGCTGTTCAAGTTCTGTTGTCAATAAAGTGGACGGTCAATTTACATGAAAGGGTGGACTGCATGTGAGTTTAGCTGGAGCCACTGCTATTGTAGCAGCAGTCTGGCTCTTGCAACAGCTGTGGCATAGGCAGGGTTCCGTCCTTTTGCATCTCAGAGCCCTTGGCCGCTGCCCACGCATGCCAACCAACCCCTGAGGCCAGGCCTCCTTTTCTGGATTACATCCATAATCTTGAAAGTGATTATGTGCACATCTTGGTCTTCCTGACTACTGTTTTTCTTTTCTGTGTATTCATGACTTAATTTTCTAATATGTTCATAAATGCTACTTTATGTTTCAATTTCATTTCTCTATTGCTTGCTAAGTCCCTATGGTTGTTGTCCTCTCCGTCCCACTATCTCTGGATCTCTTTCATTCCCTCTCTCTTTGCGCTACTATCATATTATTCATATGTCGATCGCTGTTATGAAGTGATAGCCTCATTAGTTGAAGCTGTCATTGTGCAGTGGCCAAGATGGCGTACTCAGCATGTGCATCAATGTGATGATGACAGTCATCACCTCGAGGAAACCTGACACACAATGGGCACATGTAAATTGTTTGTTAACTTGCCATGAGAATTGGCCATGAGCATTTGTCATCCTTTGCACACTGCACATGGGACAGTGCTTAAGCATTGCAAGTGCTCAAGCTCACCTGAACCCTGCCCTCTTTCTCCCTATATTGCTTTTAATACATTTTTCAAATTATGGCTCTGCCATCATGTGGGCTAGAAACTTGGATTACATTCTAGTTGCCATTAATCTACCTCCTCAGTACAATCTATGCCAGATAGTTTTTTAATGTCACCATGCAAGAAGACAAAAGTATAGGATCATTTTTATGGACCCATTGACAGAAAAATGAGCTGGATCGGCTTATGAAATTTCACCTGTAGCACTTATCACATTTTGAGCAAAATTTCCACAGCACTACAAAGAGAGCCCCTTTTTTCCCTTCCATGCAGAGGCAGCACAAAAACTTTGCCTTCTATATTAATCAGCCTTATTAGCATATTGACTAATTGGTGCCTCATTCTGATCTTGCTTTTATACCCAGATCACTCTTGATGTTTTGCTCTTTTTAGACGGGATATTCTTGGCTATTTTTGTAGTTGTTAGTAACACTCCCAGTATTCTCAGTGCAACCTTGGATAGCCATGCTGTTGATCCTGCAGGGTTGTAATCAAATTCCTAGCTGCATCCCATCTTCAAATATTCTTATTTTGTAAAAGTTATGAAAAAAGGACTTGGTTAAAAAAGCAACATTTTGCAAAGCAGTATTTTACTGGTGGAATGTCTTTACTTCCCAGAAGGCAAGAAAACAATTGTTTCCAGTAATTGGACAGTTTGATTAGAGGCAGGTGGTGCTGAGCTGAGGAAACTAGAGCCACGAAGCCAATTTTAGCGTCAAACACATTTCCTTTCACTTTAGGATCCAGCAGCATAACATGCAAATTGCTTTCAACAACAACAAAAAAGAGGGAAATGTAAATTTAGTTCCTATTTATTATCCCTAAGTAACTGGCACTTTATCCAAACTTGAGGTTCGCAACACTTCATAGACATAATATACCTATTTATTGCCTCAAATGCTTGGACTAACATAATAGCTACTAAATGCACAGGAATAAAAGATCATTGTTGCTCAGGAGGTTACTTGCTAGATGATCAAGTACATCTTTCTGCAAAGGCAGATTAGAGGTAAATTTAGGATCTGATCCCACAAACAGCTACTCAGGCAACTAATCTTAGTTAATACTAATAATCTCATTGACTTCACTGGACCTTGACTTCGGATGATTCCAAGGGGATCTCATTGGCAAGGACTGGAATGAACTTTCAAGGAACTCGTAGGCTCAAGGTTCAGTTCTTGGTTTGCCTTATGCCCCAGTGTGTACTGGCAGCTGCTCTCCAGACATCAGAGACATTAAAATTGGCAGAGAAGGCAGTGCTGGACCAACCTGAGCATTTTTTCCTTCTCCTCCAGCCACAGTTTCATACTGAACACTTGACAATAAATAAATGTAAGCGTAGAGTGACATATGTCTCTTGGGGGCAAATAAATAAACAAATTCTTCACATTTTTTAAAAAAAATAACAGAGTCTTGTGGCAATGCATCTGATGAAGTGGGCTCTAGTCCACAAAAGCCTGTGCCATAATAAATTTGTTAGTCTTTCAGGTGCCACAAGACTCTTTGTTGATTTTGCTGCAATAGACCAACACTGCTACCCTTTGGAAATTGTTACTATCTTAAAACTTTATTTTTCAGTGGATAAACATGAAAATTGCAGTATACTTAACAAGTGCTACTTCACAAATGACATAGAGAAAGCCCAGGTTTATCATTATGGGGAATAACTGCCAGCCACCTCTACAGTGTGTGTGCGCTTGCATGACATTCAGGGTGGTAAATGCTTTATCATAGGCATGGATGGCATTTTTATAGATTTGCATTCAGTCGTCTGCCTGTACGGGTTCAAAACGGGGTGGAACCCTTGGGCTTCTAACTCAAAGCATAGCATATCTGACTATGGAGCAAAGCAGTCCTATTCTCACAATATGCCAGGACTGAAGATACGCTGCCATTACACCAGAGGAAGTGCCACCCTAGCCACTCTGTGCTCAGCCCAGGAGAGGAGGGGAGGAAACACAACCATAAAATAAAAGATGGCAGGGAAATGACAGGGGTAACAATAACAAAGAACTGCTGGATTTGGCCTGGATGGGGTGTGCTTCCTGGGAGGAGCCAGGAAGTAGTGAGGCCAACTCCTGTGGCTTCTGGCCTGAGGAGAGAGGGTTCTGTAGAGAAGCCTTTGATTAAATAAAACTTGGAGGTTTTGTTTAGAAACTAGAGTCTGTTTGGTTCTGTGAGGTGTAATCCATCAACACTGAAACAAGAGAAATGTTCCCAGCATCTCTGGAAACACCACCAATGCCGCCCACACATGCAGGCAGCTAAACCTTTCAATGCAGGGAATATGCCTACAGTCCATACCCTTCTCCATATCATCACACATACAACATGCAAAACAATGCCACAGTGTGCCTACCCGTAATCATCTGGTGAAACAAAGGGAGAAACAGGTTCTCAGGCTGCTGATTTTTTATTTATTTTTCCAAAGTTGAAGAGCTCGATGCGTTTCAGCCTATATCTTTATATGGCCTTCTTCAGGGGACTGTAAGCATTTAAAATACATATTGTAAAACACATGGTGGGGACAACATGTGTTAAAATATATTCTCATTATGAAATCAAGTTGACATATTGCCACGGGCCTATGTACATATGTAAACTGTTTTTTTTCAACATTTTAAATTATTACAAGAGGACAAATTGCTTTATATACTAGCATTTCATTACATACATGCCATACATTTCTAATCAAAAGAATATCTGTGAAATCTTACTTGTAGGAAGGTATTTGCAAAGATCTTCTCAACAAAATTTCTTTCTCTGATAAATAACAATTGAAAAGAGTGGTATGCAGAACCTTGTGTTAGAAGCAGGGCAGCCCCACACCAAGAGCTGCAGCGTCCTCCATTGGCTCACTGCCTAGGGCAGGGCACTGGGAAGCAGGAGTTCCAGACCCATGAGTGGGAAAGGGGAGGATATTACCCCATGTGCATTCTACGCACACAAAAATCTCCAGGACACAAACCTACATCGCAAGCTCTGAGACCCCTAACCATTCAGCCAGAAGACCTGGCTGGCTCCTCATATATCTCAGGAAATTTGTCTCCCCAGCTCCATCACCCAGTCATAGGTGCCAGAAACATGGGGCTACACGAGGAGTACTTTTCTGGTGGAACGCCTTAAGTGTTACATTCTGGAGATCCCTCTTTTGAATCCAAGGTACAACCCCATACTAGGAAATGGGGAGGCACACACACACACTCCTGAGATAATCAGAAGCACTGCATGGACCAATAGCCTAGCAAATGGAGTCCTTTTGACTCAGCTCTCCCCCTCTTTTGCTAGCCAGGCCAGGCCAGGTCACCCCCCTCATTTTAACTACACCATGTGCGATATTATCAGGGTGTAACCTAGAGTGTCAACAGGCTTATGCCTCCATCAAAACCATGTAAGTCATGACCCTACCCTCATGAGGAGACCAACATTTATTATCAGCTTATCCTGCATTTCAATGAAGTTCCCTGGAGTGGTGAGCTGCAATCTTGCCATATGGTAGCGACTAGGCAAAGGCATGCAAACTAATCATCACCATGCCCAAAACTCATCCCATGATGGCATCCCACTGTCCCTTTTGTCTGAACACACTCTAGGTAAGACAAGGCATTTGTATTGTGTTTTCAAAGTCAGCTAAGGCTAATATAGCTCACAATAAGACAAAGGGTGTGATCCAACCAACATTAAGCACTGTTAAGTACTTGATTTTAAACAGTCTTAACTTCCCACGGCTTAAACTTTGATCCCAAATAAAAACAAAAACAAGCCAGTGAAATTTCTATTGCAGCCTTCCCAAACCTAGTGCCCTCCATATGTTTTGGACTACAGCTCCCAGCATTCCTGACCATTGGCCATACTGGCTGGGGTTGATGGAAGTTGATGTCCAAAACATCTGTAGGGCACCAGGCTGGGGAAGGCAGTTCTATTAGAAACTTTTGCTTCCCTGACTTCCAAGTCCTAATCACACAATGTTGGCAGCCATTTAAAACCCTGCCCTCCTTTGGGCGCATCCAGTTATGAGTCATTCACTAGCATGAATGGGGACTGTGTATTCTTGCAATATCTGCACCCACTGCTTTGTGTGTTCATATAATCCCATTTCATTCCCCCAAATCTCTGTAATTCTTGGGATTTATTTTTTTAAAAAAAATCTTGATGCAATACAGTGGCAAGCAAAATACAGTTAAACAAAGACATCTAGGATCTTCACTTCAAAAACTGATATATAATATTGAATGTACAAATGGGACATACAAAATGGAATGTTCCTCTTCAAGATACTCCATTCCATGTCCTTTCACCTCTCTAGTTTCCCAGTGTTTTCCTCCAACATCATTCTCAGTCCTCATTGGACTGTTTTGGGGGGGGGGGGGGGGGACAGTATCCCCCTTGTGGTTTTCCTTTCAAAAACAAGTATTTCTGTTCACTTTGGGGGGGTCCCCTGAGCCTGATGATACCTCTCTCTTGTACATGGATGGTTGGGGTACATAAAGACCAGACCTTGGAGAATTGAGACTGCTAGACATGGTTGTTGTAGAATAGGAACCTGCTGGAATTTGAATGGGATGTTCTCAGAAATCCTTTGTTCAAGGTTTGGAAATGGTCCTGAAACAGAATTCTTCTAATTTGGTTTCATAGATCTGGGGTAGAAGATACACATATCTATACATGAACTACTGAGGCTGGCAGCTATTTCAACTGGACAGACTCTTTCAAATGCAGCATGCAAACCAGCCAATTGCCTACTGCTTGCAGTACTTTCTGTGTTGCTATTTGCATAGCATTTTCTGGAATAAGCCCCAAATCACAGGGCCTCTCAGATCTTTCCACAGACTGAACTATTTTAAGAACTTCTTTGCTCGGTCTTGTACCTAAATTCACAAGTAGGGGTGTGCACGCCAAAAAATATCATCGTTTATTGTTATCGTCATTTCGGACCAAAAAAAATATCGTCTTCACTCATATCGTGGGTGAACCGTATCGTCCTCAAGATAATTATCGTAGGAAAACAATATTTTTGCAGCCCTTTTTTTAAAAAAATGCCTATAACTTCTATATTTAAAAAATTAGAGGCTTGAAACTTGGTCACAGTGCTTATGGGGTATGTCTAAGCATGTGTATAAAATTTGAGATCAATCCCTCCAACCCTCAATTTTATATGAATTTTATAAAGATCATTTCCGTTCTGACAGGTCTGAATGAATACACGTGGCGAGCTGTAATTCTGATCTGTCAGAACTGAAACGATCTTTAATAAATTCATATAAAATCGAGGGTTGGAGGGATCGATCTCAAATTTGGCACATTTGCTATACAGAAGTTATAGGTATATTTATATGGCAGTCCGATAAAGTTGCTCAAACATTATTGTCTCCGATGATTATCGTAGGTTTTTGTATCGTATCGTTATCGTTAAACACATGCACGATAATGACCTTATCGTATCGTTATTGTACATTTTAACGATATGATACACATCCCTATTCACAAGTGTGTGAACAGAATGCTGTGCAAGATAGGCCCTTAGCCTGATCCAGCACGACTTTTCTTTATGTTCTTATGATCAAGTGGTGGTTTAGCTTTTGCTTTTCATAGTTAAATCAAGAAAATAGAAACAAACTTTGGTCACCTTACATTGAAAAGTAAATGTAGTCCTACCAAAAGATGCTGCAACTCCCCACCACCACCACCACACACACACACACACACACACACACACATACACTGCTGAACAAAGCTGTTCTCAATACTTTGGCCCAACTCTTGAAGAAAAAAAGCCTTATCCCACTATGCAGTGACGCACTTATCCATTATATTGCATTAGCACTTCCTACAAAGAAGCCAGGACACAAGTATTACAAAATAAAATGACATTATGATGAACAGAAGGGAGGGAAATCTGCCAGTTTATGCTTATCAAATAAAAGAATGCAAGTTTCAAACTACCAAAGGTGCACAACGCAAACTGTGTGAAACGCTTCACTTAGAAGCTATGTGGTATGTTTATTATTCAGGGCCATCCTAAATCCGGCTGTGTCACAGGAACCACATTTCCACAAGGGCAGCACAGCTTTCAAGATTATCCTCCAGTTTCTAGGCACAAATGCAATCATCTTCATCATGCCTGATATCTTACCCAATTATTCTTATTTGGAAGAATCAGAGATGAACTCACAAAATGCATATTTGTTCTATGACAAGATTCCTTGCCAGGGGCAGAGGGGGCCAAAGGAACTGCTGATTGTATCTAATGTCCCTAACCTTCTGCTACAGTCGCAGAATAAGCAGGAGAGGTACTTTAGAGCACAATCCTATACATGTCTGCTCAGAAGTGTGTCCCCATTGAGTTCAGTGGGGTTTACTCCCAGATCAATGGCTACAAGATTGCAGCACCTAGAGAGAGAGAGAGACGCCTAATCCACACCAAGCAGGATATTGCACTATGAAAGCGGTATGAAAGCAGTATGTAAAAGGCAGGAGCTTTATAGCGGTATTGCTCTGTTGGGACCCACTGACACATATAGCTTTCATACTGCTATATCTTGCTTGCTGTGGTCCTGCTTTTTATATACTGGTTTCATACCGGTTTCATAGTACTATATCCTGCTTGGTGTGGATGAGAGAGAGAGAGAGAGAGAGAGCAACACATCCCATTATTTGAAGCAGGAACAATAAAAATCTACAATTTTCAGACCATTCAGAAATCCAAGTATTTACTTCCCAGTCACTGTAGGAGGTGAACTGCAGGGCCATGGGGCAATTCTGACTCACCTGGCAGCAAAATCCAGCCCTCCAGAATTGTGCAAATGGACACGCCCCTTCCCCTAGTCCCAACCCTTTCCACTAATTCTTTGGTGGTTTCCCAGGGTTTTTTTGCAGAGTTTCTTACCATTCTTCTCATAAGGCAGTTACTGGCAGTAAAAGCATTAAGTTAAAGTATGCTGAAAGTAGCTCTCAGGCGGAAAAAGGTTCAATAACCCTCCTCTCTGACAAACTCACATAACATGTGACCCACCAAGCCAAACTCATGCATAGCAGCGACAGACTAGGGACTTTAATAAACCTCCTGTTTTCACTTCCTGACTTGGAATGCAAAAAAGCCGGGGTGGACAGTAAAGCATTTGGCAGGCCTCAGAACCAGACTGCATTCAGCTTGACAGGTCACATTGTGAAGGCTAGCACTGGAGTGGCAAACAGAGATAGGTGAATCTGTCAATTTGGTTTCTCTCCATTTCTCATTTTTCCAACGGTAACTTCCTTATGTCGTTTTTACATTGGTTTGAGGAGAGAAGGATTAGTCTGCATGACAGTTTGTACACATTTGGGGGCATATTTCCTCTAATATTGTGTGCTCATTTCCCCCTAATATATGCATTTTTTAAAAAAAATTGGAGTACAATATTGCAATATTCGGTAAAATGCAAATATCGAACTTTCACTTTGTTTTGTTTTCCATATTGGTTCATGATGTGCAAATCAGGTAAGTTCATAGTTTTATGTTAACCCAAAGAAAATTTTCCCCCTCCCTAGTGGTTTCATTAGGAAAATATGTGGGGAGGGGGAGGACACAGAAGGGGCAAATTGTAATTTGCAACATGAAGGAGGGGCAAATTCTATCCCAAATATCAGATTTCTGAAAGAGAATTAACGGTATGCTTGACATGAATAACCCCATTTTAAGCATATTTTCTCTGAATTGAGGTTAGCATTCAAAGAATCATGTTTAGGATTGCAGCCTTATTTTCATTTCCAGTTTATTATTTGATCATGATTGCATGTGAAAATTGGCCTTTCTTCAAGTTACCATACAGGTCCCACAATGGAGGGAGAAAACTGTCAGGTAGGGGCAGGGGGTTCACACTGGGCAGCCTATGCAGCTCTAAGAGTGCTTTTTACATATTGGCCCCAGAATAAAACCACTAAAAACTTCTTTTTTAAACTTTTTGTGCATATTGGCAAATATATGTATCATACGTGTGTATGTTTGTCAAGGAGCCACGACTGACTGCAACTCCCTACTGTGAGTGCATATTCAACGGCAAACCCAAGTTTGCATCTGTATAGCGTGTGAAAGAGTCCTCAATTCGAGGCGTGATGAGTTCATCACAGAACAGAACCAATCTTAGGAACACTTCAGAATTGTCCAGTTTCTCCTTCCCTATGTCAATGACAATAGTTGCAGAATTTGGTAAATTTAGGCCTCTATCAAAATAAAAGATTTTGCATACTGTGAGATGAGTTTCATTTCTGTTTGGCTGTTGTTCTAGATCATCCCTGTCTTTCTTCAGTCATGTTCGCTCCTCCCTCCTGTTTATTTTGCACACATCATCATTCAAAATGGGGGAATGCTTCTTACCTTGTCCTGTATTTCTATCTCTATCAGCCCATTGCAAATTAAGTTTTCAGATACTTTGATTTCAGAGTCACCTGTTTGGCTTGATCCTGATCTTCAGTAGCAATTTTTCCTTGCCCCGGGGGAAATTTGAGTCTGTTTCGGCCATCTGTCCCAGTTTTGTTTTTTGAATGCCAAGGAGAAGGGGGGGGGGGACCCACACAGCTCTTTAAAAAAAACAACCCAGCAGCAATGTTTTATTCTTCTTTATAAAATGTCCTTGCCAATGGACTCTATGGTCTTTTATTTCAATGCAATCACACAACCACAATTATAGTAATGCCAGAAAGTAGACCAAATTTAGCAACTTTTGCAATCTCTAACTGACAAATCTGTATGTGCTTATCTTACTTAAAAGTCAAACTGCATATTAAGTTAAGCATACTTAACTTGCAGCACTGCCTGCAGAAGAGTGGTGTCGGGAGGGACGCCTTAGCCAGGAAGACCCCTGGACCACTCACCATTACCACCAACACTTTGCCTCTTATAGAGGAGGAAGAAGTGGAAAAGCTGAGGGGGGGGGGGTTCCAGGGGGCTTCCTGGCTAGAGAACCTTCCCCCTCCACTCTTTTCCAGTCACTGCTGTAGTGCAGGGGCAGGGAAGAGAGATTGTTATTTCCTGTTTACTGCTGATGGGCTGCTTTTCCTTCATAATAAAAGAGCAGCGTCAAGTGTGCTTAGCCTAAGATGCAGCGTTATCTGTAGGCAACTTGGATTTACGACAACAAAGAGCCATTGGCTCACTTGGGAGGGCCTATGACTCAGTGGTCTTCTAATGCCCCTGTACAGTCTTGCTTTGTGAAAATGCACTCATACAGATTCAGGGCTGTCTCTCTCTCTCTCTCTCTATATATATATATAATTACTTAAGCACATTTTCATATATATATATATATATATATATATATACACACACACATATACATACACACTAAATGAATTACTTAAACACATTTTCAAACCTCCATAGCCTTAATGTAGTTTGGGTATTTATACGTGCCAATAAATGGTCTTCGTTCAGATAAACAGGAATCCAAGTGCATTTCAAATGGGAGTCTCCAAAACATGGCTGTGTAAATCAGCTCTTTGGAACTTTTTATCATCAACGTTAGGCTTGGTTCCTCTATTTTCAATAAATTCTATTTACACAACCAATTCAACTCTTTCTGGAGACAATGGGGGCTTTTTATCTTCTTCGTCTTGTTGCCACTACCCTGAGAGGCAGGGGTTCCCAATACAGCACCTGCAGGCACCTCTAATGGTGCCCACAAAAGGGTCCCCAATATGGTACCCATGGATCCCCAATTTTTCCATTTTTAAAATATACGTACAAGAATTTGTATGGAATACATACAAGTTTCTAGCAATTATGCACAGGCATCAACACAAGTGAACCAAATATCCAAATAAGTATCCATTTGAAGGAGCTACCTGCTCAGATACTGCAAGTGTTGTAAAGTCCTCGATCCGTTATATTATAGGAGGTGACTGTTTATCCTTCCAATATTGTAATATCAGTCTTTTAACTGTCAAAAGGGTGCAGATAATCCATTTACACTGACCATTCATTAATTTCCAGGAAGCAAATAGATAATTTAAAAGAGTGTGTACATTAGTGAATATTAAAGACTGTTCCAGTATAAAATTTATCTGTATAATAATCTCCTCCCAAAAAGAAGCAACTCCTAGGCATTGCCAAAACATATGATCTCTAACTTCATTAGAATACCTGATGTTCTGTGTAATAACCTCTCCCCCAAAAGAAGCAACTCCTGGACATTGCCAAAACATATGTTCAAAAGAAGCATTCGCTATATTGCACCACCAGCAATTAGCTGAATTCAACAATCCCTTATTAAAAAGATGTTTTGGTGTCCATAGATGCAACAGGTAAATGCCAAAGAGGTGATCCACTGATTAGGCATTTTATGGTGGTACCCACAGCAATTCCTCAAATTCTGAAATGTGCCCATGGGTCCAAAAAGGTTGGGCAGTCCTGCTGTAGGGGGAGTAAAAAAATGGGAGAAATGGGGAAGAGGGTTAAACCATCTCCCAGAGCACGATGGTCCTGTCCAAATCAGGGTCACAAGTTCTTACAGAGGAGTAAATAAAACTACCATGCATAGCTACACTATACATGATTCAGATAACTTTTAGTTTGGCCCTCAGATAAAACCTCTCAACTGTTGCTAATGGGGTCTTTTTATCTAAGTGTTGTAGCCAGGTTGGGGGTGGGGGAGTATCAAACTGATCAGATTGGGAATGGAATAAACTTCCCTTTGCCACAGGCTGTATTCCCAATCCCCCTACCTATAATCAATTAGAGGGGGAATTGATATGTATTTATGTGCTATAAATCAAGCAATGTCTAATTTTGCCCTTAGTAACAGTTAATAGATATTTCTGGCCCTGTGCAGGTACATCTCTTCAACTCACCTCAGACCTGACATATGGCAAGGAGCACGGTTTGTCTCATACAAAAGGAGTCAGACTATAAACAGTAGTTTTATTTATTCTTGATTGGATTTTGTTTTTGTTGCATAAGCAGCTTCCCATAGAAAGCTGATAGAGAATAAGAGAAGCACACAGCAGGCGTCAAAGGAAACAAATTCTTGCATTTGAAAACGTCTTTAATTTTCAGCTCAGTTTGAAATGTTGACCTGTAGAGATTACACTTGACTTCACACACAGGATTGTTTATGTCTATAAGCTCATTCAGAATCAAGGGCTGGATGCATTTTGCATTCCACATCTTCTCTATTCTATTTACTCAGTGAGGTTTACTTGCACTCTGAGTGATGAGTGAATTGATTAAGGAATCAGCTAATTATTTCATGCTTATTTTAAATAATTTAATAATGAAACAATTCATTAGAATGCTTCAGTAATATTTCTTAATTAAAGAGAGTTACATAAACACATTTATGCATCTCTGTAGTATGAATAAAGCTTGGGTATCAATTACAGATCTGAAGGTCCAGAAAAAAAAACTGGAAAAATTGGGGGGGGGGGATTTCCCCCCGTTTTGGGCCATTTTTGTATTTTCCAACAACAAAAAGCAGCTTTGGATTATGAAATATTTTCTTTTAGCCTTTACTTCATCCAAATTTCTAAAAACTATTTAAAAATAAGACCTTTATAGAAAGACTAGTGATCTAAAATGTCTGGATATAATGATCTAAGCGACAAAATGATTTCAGATCTGTAAAGAGTGCTAAAAATAAGTATTGCTTATTTTCTCCTATTTTCCCAAAAATTCAAATTTTCCCTTGGGGAAAAAATGGAGGGGGGGGGAATAATTCCCCACACTCCATGACTTCAACATTTCCAGAAATTTTACATCTTTAGTGTCTATAGGTGTCAAAAGTAGGGTTTGTTCAGATAATAGGAATCCAAAAACATTTCAAATACGAGTCTCCAAAAACATGGCTGAGAAAATCCGCAGAGACTTTTTACACAGGCATGTTTTTGGAGCTTTTTAAAATCAACTTTCCCCCTAATGAAAAGCATATGTTTAAAGAGCTTTACAGTGCCTGTATTTTCAATCAATTCTATTCCGCACTGACCGATCCAACTCTTTCTGCTTCCCATTGCCTGGGTGCTACCCCCCTGTTTTGCTGGGTAAATGTCATAAACATTCCCAAGGATTGCAGTTGGGTAAGTAAATGATTCACATGTTCTTGCATGAAATAACATAACACCGGCAAATACTTAGTTACCAAGATGTGCATCTGTTGTCAAACCATTGCTACATGAGTGACACTGCTCATTAGCTCTGATTCCAGCGAGTCGCTTGCATTGTGTCATCCCTACCAGAAGTCTTCAGAGCCTGAATCATCTCCGGAAAGAACGAATGCTACGACTAAGTAGTGTCTCAGCTACCAAGAATATGAATGATGTGGCTGGTGTTTCCTTTCCTTGAACCAAAAACAAAAGGAGGAGAGCACCCAACACAGGTCAGAAACAGGAGAAATAGGTTCTCAGGATGCAAATTGTTTATTTTCACAAAGCCCGACGCGTTTCGGCCTGTGCTTTATTCAAAGGCCTTTCCTTAGGAGGTTGTTAGAAGATAGTGCCTGCAGAATTTCTTCTAGCAAAAAAGTGTCTCCTGTAGAAAATTATAGGAGACAATTTTTTGCTAGAATAAATTCTTCAGTCATTTTGTTTCCTCTCCTTAGCAAAGCTTGATCTAGCTTCCATAGTTCCTGGAAGAAGAAGAAGAAGAAGAAGAAGAAGAAGAAGAAGAAGAAGAAGAAGAAGAGGGGAAGGGGAGGAGGAGGAGGAGGAGGAGGAGGAGGAAAACAAAAATACATTACAGTACTGGGTCAATTATTCTATGTGCTATAGAGCAGGGTGTTGAACTTCACGACCGGGGGCCAAATCCAGTCCACATGGGGTCCCAGTCTTGCCAACCAGGGTTCCACAGATGGCCACACACCTTTCCCTGGCCACCAATCATTTGCTAGGTTCCCAGCTTTTGTTGAGTATTTTCCCCATTCCAAGAGGTTGAAATGCTGCTCCTAAGGCTTATTTATGGGAAGTAAGAGCTTTCCTCTAAAATGGGCTAGTATTCTGGCCCTGCCTCTCCCCCATGGCCTTTGTCTCCATCCACCCCTGGAATGCTGCCCCTGAGGGCTTCTCCAAAACTGGATTCATCCCTTGTGCTGAGCGCTGTTCAATGAGGGAGAGCAGGGGCTCGTCAACAGTTAGCCGACTGAACAGGCATACATGTCAGCTGGGTACAGTCTTCCCAACTATGGTGAGATGTATTATATTTCTATTTAACTGAGTTAATCTTTCAACATTTGCATATACACATAAGTTTGCATATCCAAATGTCATCAGATTGGTGTCCTCTTTGTTCTCCTTCTTGGTGATGCAATCCTCTTTTTTTGGTAATGCTTAAGTGGCCATCCTAGCAGTGGTGGGAGGAAGTATGGGGCCGCACAACACGCATCCAGGGCCTGCATGTAGGGCACTGGTTGTGCACCCCTGTACTAGATGTATGTATAAATGGTGATATGTCATTCCCCTCCACATATTCAGTGTTATCCTACAACAAGCCCTTTTCAGATAATCTGAATATTTTACTTCCCGTATTATCCTACTTATACTGCGAGTGCTTCACAGAATCAGCTGCTTAAGTGGAGCGTGTGCTGCATGATTTATCTTGTTGGCAAAATATATTTCAGTCTTAGTAAAATTCCATTTTTGGATTTTCATTTTCTCTGGGTAATTCCAAGAAGATATATATGTGGAGCTCACAAAAACCTTGAATTGAGAAGCTGACTGAATGTGCAAAGCACAAAATAAATTTAATTCCATCATAATTAGAGTCAATTATGTAATCCCTACCACTCTGCAAAACATATCATTACACGTCACATGTTTTGTGCCACTCATTTCTGGAATGCTAAAACCATTTTGTAAATGGCATTCTGCAGTCTAAGGAACTGCTGGCCATAGCAAAGGAAATAAATAATGGCAGTATACAGAATCCACAAATGTATCAATTTTCACTCTCTGGGTCTCAGTGAAGCAGAAACCCATCTCTTGATTACTTCCAAAATTGGGACTAAGGGTCTAAGCATGAAGCCACAAAGTCTGAAATTGATGTAATGCCCAAACATGTGAAAGGCAAACAACTCCCACATCCATTGGCAAGGCCTCAAATTTAACCAAAGTATGCTCCACCCACCTTGTCTTTCTACCTATAGCAGTGGACAGCAGGGCCAGCCCTACTATTAAACAAGAGTGAGGCAGCCACCTCAGGTAGCTGATGCTGGTTGGCAGCATGAAGTGTTGGAAGATGGAACTATGTGTTCTATGTGACCTGCTCTGTGCCACCTAAGCTGGCTTGTTTTCCTCTGGTGTGGTGGACACTGTCCCATTCCCACTGTTGAAGTGAGATTCAACTGGCATTCTGGTCAGCTTCTGTATGTGGAATAGAGGGTGCCATATTTATTTAGTTTTACCTTTGCCTCAGAGAGCAAAATATCTTGGGCTGGTGCTGATGGACACACAGCCTAAATTGCACACTAGTTCTTTGCAGATGGTCACCATAGATTCATACAGGAGACAATCATTTTGCTAGAAGATATTCTGCAGACACTTCCTTCTACTCCCTGAAGAAGGCCTTAAAATAAAGGACAGGCCAAAATGTGATGGGCTTCCTGTGAATAAACCACTTTGCATCCTGAGAACATGTTTCTCTCCATTGTAACCAGGATCACATTTGTAGCCAAGTCCCCTCACTTGCATTCGGTCCATATGTTGGAGGTGATATCTGCATAGGGGGCCTATATGCATATGCAGTCCAACATACAGCGGTTCTGCATGTGAAATCTATTATCTGTACCCTTAATTTTTCAAGAGCAAGAATTGTGCATATAGAGTCTGTGCCTGTCAGCATGGTTGCATATAGGCCCCCTGTGCAAAAATATCTCCAAAACATCGGGCAAGGCCAAGGGCACAATCCTGACCCTCCCACAGAATGTCCATCCACATGACCCCTCCCACGGCATGCTGCTCAGAAAGGCTAAGAACCTTTATGGTGTTTTGAAGCACACAGATGATGCACAAAAATTTGGGCATGCACAACGAAAGTCAAGAATGTAACATGTGTGTGTTGACTGCAGACATATTAACCATGAGAAAATGCATAATAATAATAATAATAATAATAATAATAATTTTAAAATTATTGTTTTGCCAGCAATAATTCTGAAACTTAGCAAAAAAAGAGAACAGAAACTGGCAGCTCTACTGCCCTTTTAATACCTGCAGCAGAGAAATATAAAGGACAGAACAGAACACCAGCAGCCACTTCCTCCCCAGAGTTCCCACCGCTGTCGTCATGGCGTCTCCTGGCAGCCTTAAACTAGAGGCCATTATGCAAACAAACATGAATATATTAGAACAACCTAGAGATAAAAGGGGGGAGGAGCAGGGAGAGAATGACAAGCCAAGGAAGAAACATTAATTAGATTCAAATGGCGTGATTTGCCTTGTTTGTTCAAAAAGAAATTAATTACCAAAAAAAGATGGTAAATTAAGAATAAAAAGCTCCCCACAAGAGGAGCCAAAGGTTTTCCACTGGAATCCATGACGAGTCTCTGAAAGAGGGGATTGTGTCTAATTAAACATTATTTTATGTCATTCTAATTAAGATGACCTCATATTATAATTAGAGATATGCTAAATTACTTGGAAATAATTAGAATGATTGGATACCCACCGCGTTTGCCAGTTTGGAAGCTTTCGTGCTCACACTGATTCTGTTCACCTCAGTAACTTTCAATCAGAGAGTCTCCCTCTCTCTTGAATTGTATAAGCAGGTATCTGCTTTGAAGAGGGAAGCAGGAAGAGATAGCAGTCCCATGTCAAATGATGTCACTCTGCTCCTCATTAGTTTTATACTTGCAGGACACACAGCACGATGCAAGATTATGTAATACAGCATCGACGTAATCCTATGGCAGGTATCCAGTCTTAAGTCACACACATTTTGCAACCACAAACGTTCATAAGAAAATTGTGTTTTTTTAAAAAAACAATAAAAATAAAAATTGGTAATCTTCATTACGATGAGCATGCCATGATGATAGATAGATCCAAAAGAGAATATGCATGTAGTTTGCATGTCATAAATGTTACCCAAAATGTGAGGGAATTCAAGAAAGGGTCAACCATAGGGCAATTCAAAATCTAGTTATATAGCTCAGGACGAACACATCTAAGAGATCACCTCCCCACCACTACCATCCAGTCCCAGTAGGATTTCTAATATTGCCTGTAGGCTCCTTTTTGCTTTGCATCTCTCAGATGTTCACACCGTTTTTTCTACGCAAATCATCTAAAGGGTAAAGTTGAGCGCAACGAACGTATATTGTACGGACAGAGTCATTGGGGCTGCTTTATGCATTGGCAGTCATCCAGCTGAAGTCAGTAATGGCCAAATCCCATTGAAATCAACGTGACTTACATTAGCCACAACTTAGGGTGATGTGGAATGTGACCCAGGAGATGCCTGGCACATCTGCTAATGTCTTTTACTTTTGCAAAACGCAACTGTTTGTGCGTGTTGAGGTGGGGGAGGAAGGGAGGAACAACTTGGATTGGGGCCAAAGTGTTGGAGAAGAAAGTCTAACTCTATCCTGCTATGTTGTGGCCCTGATCAAAATTCTCCGTTGAAGCTGCTATTAGCTGCGTAGAAGAAAACCTGCAAGCATTTATAGCCTGCCTCTCATTTTTCCCCTCTGTGGCTAATAGCACTAACAAGGAAAAGATTAAGATCAGGGCTACAGCATGACAGTGAAAGGTGAACAGCACCACTATCCCAGTCTACATCCCTACTGCTAACACTGTGGTTGCTGCTTTGAGAAAAAGAAAATGTCATTGGGAGATGCATTCACCAAATTCTGGGATCACATTCAGTTTGGCCTTTCCTTATTTCTATTGCAGGGGTGGGGAATCTGTTTCAGGCTGAGGGCCAAATTCCACTCTGGAGAAGTTTTGGGGGGCTGCATTCCAGTGGTAGGTGGGGCCAAAGGCAAAATACCAAAAAATGCCAACATATTTTAGCTTAAAGCTTTTATTAGCAATAAGTAAGCCTTAGGAGAGCTTAATATTTTAGAATGGTGAATAAACTGCACACAGGCTGTTGAGAAAAAGGGGTCAGCCAAGGGGAAGGTGGTGGCTATCTGGGGAAACTTTGAGGGCCATATTGAGGACCCAGAAGGGCCAGATTCAGTCCCTAGGCCTGTGGTTGTCCACCCCTTATCTATTGGTTTCAATGAAACTTAATCACAACAGACGTTGCCTAGATTGGCCATTCTTAAACTCTTCATCTAAAAATGTAACGTGTAAATCAGGCAATCTCATTTGGTAGCACATTCAACACAGAGGAGGCCCAAATTGGCTAAAGTGCCCTAGAGTGCCATGAAAAAGGGTACAAGTGGAGGAAAACATTGGTATGCCTCTGTGTAAAGCATGGATGAGCAACTTGTAGCCCTCTGGATGCCTTGGCCTACAACTCCCATCAGCCCTAGCCAGCATACCCAGTGGTGAGGAATGATAGGAGTTGTAGGCCAAAACATCTGAAGGGTCACAACTTGCCTAGCCCTGGTGTAAAGTGGGAAAAGGCCCTCAAATTACTTTTCTGTGACTGGCTGAGTAAAGGATCAAGGACTCTGTCATAGGATAAAGTAGCCCTCTATCTGCCTTGGGGCTACTGATGGTAACCATTAGTGACCTGGAATTTTACACAGCGGAGTGTGTGGAATTCCTTCCAGGCAGGTTAAAGGGGTGAACATAAGAAGAACTACTCATTGTTTTAAAAATACTTAAGAGATTACCTGACCCCTTACCTACCTGTTCAGATGCTGCTCTCATCAGGAAATGCACTTCTGGTGACACCTCAGATTTCAGAGGACCAATCTATGATGAGATGGAACAGGCCTTCAGTATTGTTGTGGCCACTTTCTGGAACTTCATACCACTACAAACCCTTCTGGGGTTTTGTTCCTACTGAAAATATAATTTTTCCAACAAGCATCCCCACAAGGATAATCTTATCTTCTGTATACAGTAATAAAATACATATGTAATTATGATCTTATACTGTATTTTTCTACATTGCTTAGAAATGTCTTTTAATGTAAGTGATCCTTAAACATAGTTAAATAAATTCATATAATATGCTATAGCTCTACCAGGCTTCCTCTTGATTGTATTTCTTTTATTGGCTGCTCTCTTGCGTCTGTGTGTTTGCTTTTTAAAAAAAGAAATTATAACCCAATTGTTTTTAATTATTGATGTTATCTACCTCAAGCATTTCATATGATTTGGAAAGGAAGGTTAAAAGTATCTTAAATAAACAAACAGTATTATGTGAGTCCCAAATCAGGCAGGGAGGCCATTCATAGTGGCTTCCTCAAAACTGAGAAATTCAATCTGTAACTTCACTTAATTAGACTATTTTTATTGTAAAATTATAACAAAAGAGATAGGTTAGTATATATCCATATGAATGAATACATATGAAATGCATATGTATACAACTTTCTAGCAATTATTCATAAATTCCAACAAAGGCAGACCAGATATCCAAATAAGTAAAAACATTGTGAGATCTTTAATCCGTTGCATTTTAGAAGGTGAGCATTTACCCTTCCAATGGTGTAATAGCAGTCCTTTGGCGGTCAAAATGGCATGAAGAATCCATTTACGATAACCATACATTAATTTCCAAGAAGTAGACAGATTTTTAAAAGAGCATGTACATCAGCAAATATTAAAGACTGTTCCAGTAAAAAAATTAGCTGTATAATAATCTCCTCCCCAAAAGAAGCAACTATTGGCCATTGCCAAAATATATGCTCCCTAACTTCATTAGAACTCCTGAGTATTCACCAAAAGCCAAGCTAGAATATCTTTCAGAAGCATTGTAATTCATTTAGCTAGATACATATGGTAAGGACAGGGGACATTTTAGCTTTTGTTCTGCTTTCACTGGCCATGTTATAACATTTTTTTTAATCTATCACTACCCTCCATGGGGATTGTGTGATGGGATCATGCTGCACAGTATACAGCATACACACATTAAAAACAAAAACATGATACCATTGGCAGTAGAGGGGAATAGAGTGATGGGGTTTATTTCTTCCTTTATTTGTCATGCATACATACATACATTCATTTAAAAGATGTATAGGCCACCTTTTAAGGGAAAATATTCAGCTCTGTCAGACACACAGCCATACCTTTGGGTCACGGCTGATGACTTCTCTCCAGCAACACACTCCTGAAAACAATTACTGTGGTGTTCAGCCACGTGAGCAGTCTCAATAGGAACTGGTGGCATATCACCAGTGTTATAACTGCAGCCCAAAATAATGGACATAGATGAGTCCCCAGAGAAATATTAGAACGAATGCTGCAATCATTAGTATTATAGTTTTATTCATCCAAGTGGCTAGGGACACATCCAAAAAGCATGCTTAATTAGAAGATCATATAAATGCTAATTCTTTATGGCAACATGGGCAAAGGGCTGTAAAAGTCAATTTCAATAGCAAAAAGTTACGGAAAGCCAATGTGCATATTATGGATGGTTCTGTGATTTACTATTTGTACATTGATTGTTTTTCTCAATCTTAATCAAAATATATTAACACCGTACATAGATCAGGACCATGGTGGGGGGCATAGGGCCAACCCCCTACTCTGCTCCCTATGGCTGCTATTTAGTAAAACAAAGCGAGAGGAAAAACATGCGAGGGCCAATCAAGTGCTTTATATCACATCTAGTTTGGCTCTCTGTCCATGCTTCATGTTCCTATGCACACCCCTTTCCTCTTCAACAAGGGTGCCGAATGTCCTACATCCCAAGGGCTGAATTCAGTTTCTGAGAAGCTCTTGGGAGCACATTGCAATTGTGAGTGAAGGTGAAGGCCAAAGGAGCAGAAGCCAAAGGAAATACCAGCATATTTTAGCTTACTGCCAGTATCCAATCCTTAGAACAGGGGATGGAAACCATTTAGAAAGGGGGACAAATGGCGCAAAAGCTGGGAAATTGTCAAACAATCAGTATCAGGGCACAGGGTGTGTGGCCCTCTGGGAAACCCAGAGGGCTGGATTGGGCCCCACAAGCCTCGGGTTCCCCACCCCTGCTCAATAACCATAACTATTCAGGGGGAAGGTCCAAATTCTGCATTATGGTTACAATCCAAGAGATTTGCAGGTCTAGTAAATGATGATGTAATTCATAGCATTTTTGTAATAACAACATTTCCCATTTGCAGCTCGCGGAAGGTGGGATACTTTTCATCTTAAAAAGTTATACCCCATAGCAACACCAGTCTGACTATGAGCTGCTTCACAATTATTATAATTAATAATAATAATAATAATAATATCATCCCACCTTTTCCCCAATACTGGGACTCAAGGCGGTTTACAAGATTAAAACATATACAGTTAAAGCATCGGTATTACAACTGTGTTTCCTTCGCCACATAATGTTGTTTCCCACAATAAAACTACACAATCGGGGTGAAATGCAGGCAGGCACCTATTCGAGGCCACAGGTAGAGGCAGGTGAACAAGCAATATTCGAGATGCTTCAGACTCTTTGTTGAAGCTTGATTTCCTCACTCCCATGTTTGACTGTGATCTGTTTTCCTTTCTGAGGGGGGAAATGCACGTTTTTTCAAAGTGAAATTGCACATTTTCCAAACGTGAAAGCAAGTTCAGGGGAAAGTGGTTTTTTCCTGAAAAAAGTGTTCCCATTTGGGTTCACAGTTGGGAGCGCAAACAGAGCAAACATGACTCGAAAACGAACCAAAATGAACTTCTCATCCATCCCTAGCCATGGGAGACCGGACTAGCTCTAGCTGCCTAGCGTGTGACCGCGGTGTCTTGATGGGCTCACGTCTGCACTTCACGTATTCCGAAGCATCAGCACCATCAACACAATTCAAAATGACTGCTACATAAATGGTGAAGCGGCCCTCTTTCTTCGCCTCGCGACTGTTCGATCTAAAGCAGTTTGCTTTCCAAAATGCCACTTTGAGTATTTTATGACAGTGACTTATATGAGTCCCATCCTGTGGTGACATTTGTCCCCATGAATAATCATGGAATAAAGTGGGGAGAGGGGGATAATTAGTATTTCACTTTGCCAGAGGGATCTACTTAAGGGGAAAGCCGTCTTTTAGTTAGGAGCAGCTGATATTTGTCAGCTGGAGGACGGGGCTAATTAAATGCATCAGGCAACGGTGACAAGAAGCTGAAAAACAGCCTGACAGTTCTAAAATGACTTATAGCACATGATTAAATATAAGAGGTTTTATTAATATACACACACGCACACAATACAAACAAACACACACAGGTGTGCCCCTCATTTGCTAAGTACCTCCTGTGCTTTTTGTTCTGGTACTTAAACAGGTGCAGAGCTGACTCCCCACTCATCACTATACTTCACTTCCATGGCAGCGTACTGGTTACTTAGTGGGTGGTTGCCATGAAGGTCCTGCCTTCCAGAGTGAGACAGACAAAGCAGGAGAGGTCTAATTCTCTTTGCCTACATTCACAAGGTTGGAGGGAGGGAACTGGGAGGAAAGGAAAAGCAAGCAAAACATTGACTATAATGATTTTAAAAAATACATACTTCCTCCCATCCCTTAATGGCATAGGAGTCAGCAGGGCTGCCCCCAAGATATTTTGCTGCCTTAGGCAAGGAATAAGATGCCTGCCCCCTCCCATTCTATGTACAAAAGCCAACTGGACTGGCAGTTAAATCTTTCTTCAACACTGGTGATGCAGCAGTGTCTGACAACATGAGGCTAGCTGAAGGAGCACAAGGCAGGCCATGTAGGACACCACTCGTTCCTCTGACACCTTTCTGCCATCTCCTAGTGTCTGCTGTCTGAAGCAACTACCTCACTCTGCCTAATGGTAGGGCCAGCCCTGGCAAACAGTACCACACAACTGGTGGACAGAATACTGGCTGATTCAAAATGAGACCTTCATCACACTATCACCCTGCCTCATTCACAGAATTTTGCTTGGGGGGGGGGGGGTTAGATGACAATAACGTCTTCCACTCGTAACACTTGCCCCCCCAAAAAATATTTAAAGGCCAAGCTCCTCCTACTGAACTACTACAGCATGAAACATTGGTGCCGCTAGGACTGGACTATGGCGTGCAAGTCTCAGGCCCCATGGTCCGTGGGGGCTCCAAACCGGTAGAGATGGAGGCAGGCTGGTAGCAACAAGCCAAGGCATGCTATAAATCAAAGTGCTGCACCGGCCATTCAATATAGCATACAAATAAGGCATATTTTCAATTGTCTAGAAAGGCCTTACATTTCTGGAAGATCAGCAAAGCACAAAGAGATATTCCAATCCGCTAGTGGAGTGGCCAACTGGAACAACATTAATGATGCCTCTTTTAAAAAACCTAGAGACTGAAATATTAACTGGGATCATTTGGATTTACCTGATCAAGACCCAAAGACTATTTTGAGCCAACTGCATTCATGTATTTAGAATAATTAGTTCAATATCAGTATTTTTGGATTCTTCAAAGGGCAAAGATACGATTTCTTTTCAAAAGAAGTGCAAGGACACTTTCCCTGCATGCAAGCACACGCATACACACACACACATACACTTGGCATCAGAGCATTCTGAAGCACCTGTAGAACATTGTTATATTTATAGCCCTCCTGGTGCAAGTGTTTTCAAAAGAGAAATGATTTCCGTATACCACACTTATTGTTTCTTATTATTCATATGCAAGAATGAAAGATCTGTTACAGCCTGTTTTCCCCTTTCCCCTGCATTCATGATGGAGGGAATCAATATTCCCCATGGACAGTATTAAAAGGCTTGCAGGCCAGACTCACAAAATAGTTGCCAGATTGTGAGAAGAAACTCAAAAGGGCCATTAGAAGTGCCATAATTGCAGCTTGATGCGCTAGAACAGATTAGTTTCCCCCTCCCAGCCAGTGCTCACAAAGGAGGAAATCCTAACAGGCCTGCTCACTTGAGGATGGGGTATGGGGAGAACGTGGACAGCTCTACTTAAAAATATAAGACTTGTTTTGAGAAAGCCGTGGGGAATTTCCTTCCAATGCAAATAGCAGCCTTGGAATTGTGGCAGGAAAGGAAAGAGCAAAATCCCCTCCTGTTTACTGAAATCCCAATGATTATGGGTGAATCTGTTAAACTGCATCTTCTTGTTTTTCCACTGCCAAGATTGTTCCATCAGGGCTCTGTGCAAGCTTCATTTTTAGTTTCAGCGCAAAAAATCCACACTTATTTTTGTGGGGATTTTTCAAATATGCACATTTTTTGTACGCATGCATCCGTTGACTAAAGAACGTTTGCGCACATTTTAGAAATGTGTGTGTTGTTTTTGCACGTTTTTCAAGCGGTGTTTGTCGTTGGTGCTATTTTTGTTTTTTGCTGAACACATCACAATCTCGGACATGCGTGAATGTCCAATCACAAACTAGTCCATGTTTGGTTCCAGGTGGTGCAAATGGGGTAATCTCGCATTAAAATGCAAACCCAACAAATTTCTCACTCATCCGTATTATCTGCCCTTTCCCCTTACAAGCTCCTATTTGAAGTGTGAAGAAGCATTTACTGTCACATCTAGTTTAGCCCTAAAGTAGCCTATTCTCCCGTGCAAAACACTTTCAGGAGAGGACAACAGGCATTGGAGAAGAGTGCTCAACTGTCCCCTGCCATCTTTTCAATTCAAATGTCCCCTCCCCTCCCCCAGATGCTTTCACTCCTGCAGCTTCCAAGACCACAACTGGTTGTGGTTTTATATTGTATGTTATTTTGTGTTTTTAGATTGTGGTTTGTTTTATATTTTTAAAAATGATTTCATGGTTTTAATTTTTGTGAACTGCCCAGAGAGCTTCAGCTATAGGGCGGTATGACCATGCAATCAATCAATCAATCAATCAATATTTTTATAATACACTGCAGTTTGAAATTCAGTCTTGAATATATCCAAAATCAGGCTTCTAAAATCTTGTTGAGGATCTCTCAATCTCTTCCTCTGTTCACACGCACAAATCTCAAATAATGCCACGGAGCTATGTTCACTCACAAACAGAATAGAACAGCATTACTCTCTTTTGTAAAGGTTATCCAAGAGGACACGGCTTACACATTGCTGCCTCTTACCCCAAAGGATCACGTTCCATGCATTCATTGAAAGATCACTCGGAGCTCTTCTTGGCTGTGGCCACATTTACACATCACTGTCAGCCCCAAATCCGGACTTAATAAATCAGGATGTGAATGAGGAACAAGGTGGTGCACACAGCCAGCATTCACTCCTCCATTTGCACAAGCAGATAAACTAACCAGGAAGAGGGTAGCTTTTTGTGCTGTCCATACCTGAGATTTTGGTGCACCTGAACAAACCAGGATCATGAGCCAGATTTAAGCCAGAATTAGTTGTTGACTTCTACATCCTGGCTTGTTTGGGCACATTAAACCATAATCCTGTGTAGAAAGCAGGAACAAGCCAAGAAGGATCCATGCATTATCAGTTATGGAGCCAAGCCCCTTTCAGCACACATTACCTCTTCATGTGAACAACATGTGAAAGGGACTCTACTTTGCCTCAACATGGCACACCAGCAAATGCTATTAGCACAGGACCACTAGAGGATTCCACCTCTTGTAATGCTACAAGTTGAGTGTCCCCAACGTTGGGTATTATCTTTTTAAGAGGCAAGCCAGAAAGCCGAGCCCAAACAGGCAATGTGAGTAAATTGGAAGAAATAGTTTCCCCTTTGCTGCAAAATCCGACATGAGCAGTTGGACCTGTCTGCTCTCCTCAGGGCCAGAACAATCCTGGGCCTTGATGTACCAATTGTTTCCCTGTTAGCACTTCCAATCCAAGTGTTTCTTCAATAGGTTCTTCCAGTAGATTATAATATTCTTATATTATATATATATATATATATATATAATAATTAATTGAGGTTTTGGAAGAAGTCCAGTACATGCTACTGTTCCCATGCGTACAGTAGCCCAGGTACAAAAACTATATTCTGGCCTGAATTCCAACACAGCAGGGAGGAGGAGCTTCAAGACATGAAGAGAGGCTGTAGCTCAGAAGTAGAGCACAGGCTTCGTATGCGGAAAGTCCAAACCCAAACTCAACCTCCGTTTTCATGTTAAAAGGATCTCAAGTAGAAGGCCTGGGAAAGATCCTTGACGAACTGAGTGGGGTGCTGCTGCCAGTCAGCGTCAGTGGCTAAGTGAAACCAGCATCTGACTCAGCTTAAGGCAGGATCATATGATCAGCATCCATCAGCCAGGATATTCTGCCCCTAGTATGGGAACAGCAGTGGTGGAGAGGAAGGAACAATGCAGGCCCACTGAAGCAACAAAGCAATTGCAGAAGAATTTTCTGGGTTGCTCCAGCAGCACAAGCCACAGGGGTAACATTTTCGGCAAGATAGCTTCTTAACAGTAAAAACATTTGGGCAATAGACCACATTGTCCCCACAGTTGTGCAACTTCCTTCATGAGCACTTTCATAAGATGTGCTGGATAAAAACATGGCAGGGAGTGTGAAGTAAATTCTGCCTGGTTGCACAGAGCTAGAATAGGTAACCTTTGAAATCCCTTGCAAGATGATTATTATGATGATTTGGCTGGATCCAGGATCTTCCTTCCATGAGAGGAAGGGCTCTACTTGCAGAAGGACTTTCTGCCAAATTTGGAGGATTCCTCCACCCCACACACACACACGTGCACCGCAGCTCACTCCATTCAAGAGGTCTCCTGACTCTCTGTGTAACCGCCCTGGGAAGGAGGAGGCAGGGAAGTTCACTTCTATCTGGATCCCAATGAATCATCACCATTGCTTTCGGAGTGGAAATGTCATAGAAAATTGTAAGTGTCTTAGGATGATGATGATGATGATGATGATGATGATGCATGGTTTATTTCTAAAGTCCTTGCAATAACTAGAAGGACACTGTATATGAGAAAATTAAACATAAGAACAGCCCTGTTGGTTCTGACCAAAGACCTACCTAGTCCAGCAGTCTGATTCACACAGCAGGCCAACCAGACACCTATGAGAAGCCTACAACCAGGCCATGAGGGAAATAGCCCACTCCTGCTTTGGGGCAGTCTCCAATGCTGCCTACATGCTAGCAGAATGCACCACAAGTGCAACAGGAAGCTAGAGGATCCTACAGTGATTAGAAATGAGCAAAAACACAGTTTCCAGAACTTGGCAGGAGCTTTCTGAAGGGAGCACCACTGACCTGTACTTTCCAGAAATTAGCATTACCACGCGTTTCTGGAATTAATGTTCAAAGTGTTAGTTCCTTTTGTGCAAGCAGTGGCTTCTGCTAGTGCAACAAAAATGGTGGAAGCACAGCAGCAGTATTGGATACTGCCCCCTGTTCCTAGCAGCTGGTAATTCCAAAGCAAACTGCCTTTGCACCCGGAAACTACAAACCATCATGACTTAGAGCGCCATCAGATGGGGGGAAATCACGCTTGCCTACCATCGCTTTTCTGCTCCCACTTTTGTTGCTCGATACTTCTTCCTTTCAGGAAGAGGAAAGAGGAAGTAAAGAAAGTGCATGCGGCCCATTCAGGGGCAGTCTTTATTGCGCCTCTTCTCCTGCACACAGCAGGAGATAGCAGCAACTTCTGTCTTTAAAAACAATACGGACTTACCAGGGGCTTTTTTTGTCGAAAGAAGAAGGCTAGAAGGAGCGGGAGGTGAGCTGGAGGCAGACAACGTCATGAGAGGGACTCGTAAAAATCTGTGAGTGCCCAGTAACGAGCATACACTAAAACACTCATCTGATGATGCCCTATAGACATGAACTAAATGGCATAGGTTTGCCCCACAGGCTGCAAGAGAAAGGGAGTCACAGGGAAAAGCAGGGGAATGAAATCCATTTAACTAAGCCAAAGTGAAAAGGTGAGTTCTTAACAAGCATTTCAACGCCATAAACAGAAGATCACAAAAAGTCACCAGGAGAGCCCACACCCAGTAAGAAGGGAAAAGCTGAATTTCTCATGTGCAAATAACAAGCTCCATACAAGGTTCCCATCTATACAAATATATAAAAAACTATGTCATTGACCTCTAAAGGCAGAGATGAATGCACAGCTAAAAAAAAAATTAAAAAGAAAAAAGAATACTACCTTCAGTAACAACAGCAGCCTCTGTATATGGGATTTACAGATGTAGCTTCCACCAAGATATCCCTATGGCATTTAATGCAAGAATTACTGAACTGCCATGTTTGCTGTGTGCAAAATAGAAGAATAAAAACTATGGTTCTTTTTTGCTCTGTCAATGAATGTACATCACTCCCTGCCTGAATGTGCAGTAAACATATCCAAAGATATTGAAAGAGAGATACAGAGAGACTGGGCCTCTGATAATTTCCTATATATACAGTATGCGTATACACCTGCATAGAATTGATCATCTTCTGGAGTCTTAGATCACAAAAAAATGGCATCTTTGTCCCATTTTTAATATCAACATTTCTATAATAAGCATGCCTGGTATACACACAAGAGCCTGCAAGGATTGTAGCTTACCCTTAATTTAAAAACAAACACACACACACACACACCAAAAGGTCTGTCTTAAATTCAGCAGATTTTAATCTGGCTTCAGAACATGGATACAGAAATACCATAAATAAATAAATAAACAAATAAGTAAATAAATAAATAAAATTATTGGGGGGAGAAGACAGACTGAGGCACCCACATTTAGCTGTGAATAGTTCTTTGCTATAAATAGGTGTCAGCTGGTCAGAAAGGATTTTTTTTTTGGCCTTTGTTGTTTAATTAGAATACACTTAAGGGAGCCGACAATATGAGCATCCTGTGCAAATGAGGCTAGGTTTCCCCTCTGTGCGCTTTCTCTTTTGCGGGTGCAGCAGGGAAAGGAGGCAAATTGCCCCTTTGAAGTTGCCAAGTTTTCCCGTTTAGTTTTCCCATTAAATATTACTCTTTTGTCCCAGAATAATAAGGTTGTACTTTAGATTTGCCGGCATCCCAAACCAAATCAGACTGATTCGGAGAGATTCAGGAGATGCCTGAATCAAACGGGACTCCTCCAAAGCAAGCCAAATCTGAAGAGTCCTGAAGATTCAGGATTCGTCGAACAGATACAGAGGTTGTCATCAGACGAGCATTTTATCACATGTGTGCCACTGCCCGCTTATGGATGTTTGCGCATCCTTTAGATGACAACATCTGCCTCCCGCACACCTCCCGCTCCTTCTGCTCATTTTTTCTGTGGCAAAAGAGACTCCTTTTAATCCAACATTTAAAAAAAAAACTGATGTTCAAAAGAAGGTTGTTATGGAAGAAGTCATTTTCTGCAGAAGAGATGTGAGCAGGCACATTTGGATCCATTTCCCTCTTCAGGAAGGTCTTACTGACATAATTAGAGGGCTGCAAATCAGAGCCCAAAGAGGTGGCGCTGCTCTGAATCTTGGGGAAGTTTCTAGGGACCAATTCTGTGGTTTGTTTATTTAGGGGGAAATCTACACAGTCCTTTGGAACGTTTTAAATTGTATTTTAAAACGTTCCAAATAGGTGCGTTCTAAAACATCTTAGGCCACATTACTGAGTACTCACGTTACAGGAGAACAGTCTTCTGTCTTTAATGCGTTGTGTGCGGTCACACACTGTTCTGCCCTGTCTCTTCCTCTTTCGTTTTTCAATGAGTTTAGGGCAAGGCATTGTGGGGTTGTAGTTCAGTTACACACTTCCTTCTTAGTTCCTCTGTCATTCCCTAGCGAGTATAGGGCTAAGAATTGTGGGTGTTGTAGTTTACTGGTCCACTTCCTCTTTCTTCCCCACCAATCAACTGCTAAGCATTTGGGCACCAGTAAAGGAAGCACTGCCCCCATGAAGCGCAAACGGTAAGGAAGGACACATTATTTTATTTAAAACGATTTATTAAAAGTGAAACCGTTGTATATAACTGAAGTGAGTTTTAAAACACCTCAGATATACAATGTTATAGGGAGTGCGTCATGTGGCCCAAAGAGTTTTCATAACCCTTGTAAAACGTCAAAAACCTCGTGTGTAGATCCGCCCTGGGTTGCTTTCTCATCTTATGCCAGAGTTCACAGTGGGTTACAATCTGGGTTTTTTTAAGTTGCATAAAGGGAGAATTCTATCAGTTCCCCACTGCTCCCCCGCCCCCGGTCATAATGCTGTTGCGGTGATCAGGAAAGCTATACCTGGTAGATTTCCCCTTGCTCTACTGCACTTCAAGGCTTTCTCAAGTACCGGGTCCCTTTGTCAACCCTATTTATAAATATATCCTCATTTATGTTATTTATTTATTTCTTTTACTGCATTTATATCCCGCCTTTTTCCTCCAAGGAACCCAAGGTGGTTATTGTGTCCAATTCCTCTCCCCTTGCTCAGGGCGAAGGACTGTTAGACGTTAATTCAGAATCAGATTCTGAATTCGAACAGACATTCCAGTCCATACCAGAAGGGGAAGATGTGGTTCCCATAGCTTCACCTTCAGTAGTTATCTCTCCTGATGTAAATAACCCTCCGGCTGATAAACAGCCCTCCACTTCAGAAGGCGAGGGAGAGAGTGACCTTAGAGATGCCATTTTCCGTAAGAGAGAGAAACGTGCACAGATCAAAGAGGTCAGGAGGCGGCGCTCGGAAAAATTAGTGGCTCAGAAAAAGCTTGATGTGGATTTTTCTCAGAAGTGACTCTTTCTCTTGAATAGATCATCTGTGTTGTTTACTTAGCTAAATTACGCCTTGGGGCAAAACGCTTTCTACTTTTAACTCCCTTCGACTGGAAGGAAGGGGTCATTTGCTAAATAAAAGATTGATTGCTTTCCTAAGAGGCCTCCTTATTGACTTCAATGAATGCAAGGAGTTAGAGAGTCACGACAGCAGTGTACATGATCCTCCTCCTCTCCATTTTATCCTCACAACAACTATCCTGTGAGGTAGGTTTGGCTGAGAGTCTGTGACTGACCCGAAGTCATCCAGTGGGCTTCCATGGCCATGTGGGGCCTAGAACCCAGATCTCCCGACTCCCAGTCCAACACTTTAGCCACTACACCACACTGGCTCTTAAATGTATGTATTACATTTATATCCCACCTTTTTTCTCCTTGCAAGGAGCCCAAGGGAGCTTACATGGTCCACCTCCTCTCCATTCTACTCCTCACAACAACCCTGAGGTAAGTTAGGTTGAGAGTTAGTGGCAGGCCCAAAGCCATCCAGTGAGTTTCATCATGGGCATGTGGAGGCTAGAACCCGGATCTCCTGAGTCCCAGTCCAACCACTAACCCCTGAGCCACACTGGCTTCTAAATGCTCTTATCTCGTTTTATCTTCAAAATCCCCAGTGAATAGCATATCTGAGACGTATTTTGACTGTGAGACTCCCTTGTTCAAAATCAACTGCTCCAGCAATGACTTCCTCCTATTATTTCCTGTGACTACTGAACATTTTAACTCTTCGCTGGTTGCAATTTACAGGCACAGGCCCAGAGCAGTTCATTTCCCGGGCCCCCACCATACCTGCAGAAGGGAGATAACAACACTTAACTTACCTACCTCTGTGGGATGTTACAAGGCTTAATTAATGCTTGCAAAAGAACTTTGAAATCCCACAAATGAGGAGTGCAAAAATAATCATTTTATATTTCAATTTCACTTTTTAATTAACAGACTGCCAAACACATTTTCCAAACCACTAACCTGCCTAACACGAAAATTTTAAAAATAACCAAAGTGAAGATTTGGGGGAGGGGAGAGTGCTAAAAACAATAAGACCATCAATCAGTTTGATTCCCTGCTCAACAAGAACAAAGCTTTGGGAGCCAACTCACAGTTTCACTTTGTTTTAAAGGGACATTTACCTTGGACCTTTCTGTTACTTTGTATTAGGCAATTCATTCACTGGTTGTGGAATCCTGCTATTGATTCAGTAAGTGCTCCACATTTTGAGGGATTTCAAACAGGAGACACCTTGGTGAAGGCTCAGCAAACATCAGCTGATGCACGCCACAAATTCTTGCATTAATTCAGTCACATTAACACATGACGGAGAGCTTGATTGACTAGACTGGTGATTTACTACAGCATAACAGATGTGACTGGCAAAAACACACAGGGCATTGAGGTGTACGTGCTTTGGGCCACTGCCCTCCTCGGTTCAAAAGGGAGGGAAATCAGTTTGAAGACTTAAGAGCACATCAATGACAGGTGGCCATATTTGTACGTAACGGTAAGCCAGGAGTCTTGGATTCCCCTGGCTCACTGCAGGGGTGTTGGACCTCTTTCAGTCCAAGAGCTGAATTCAATTTTGGAAAGGAGCACGTAGCCATTTGGGGTATCCCAGAAGACCAGATAGGAACCCCTGCTAGAATTGGCCCACAGGCCTGAGGTTCAACACCCATGGCTTCTTGTGAATGAACAGGATAAAGTCATGCAGCTTGATCAGTTCCTGTGTCACATGAGTGAGTAAAATTAACTAGGAAGGGATGGCTTTTCATGATGTCTGAGCCTGAGATCCTGGTTTGTTTCTCCCAAAGAAGTCAGGATTTGTAAGCCAACACCCCTGAATTGTTGGTGGCTTACCAATCCTGGCTTGTTTGGGAGCAACAAAGCAGGATCCCAGGTTGGGACGCCAGGATAACTTCACCCTTTCTGGTTAGTTTTACCCACTTGCACACAGGGAGGAGCAAAGCAGGAGCACATGGATTGAGTTCACCAGTGTGTTGCTTGTTCACAGCAAGCCAGGATAAGCCAGGAATCCTGGTGTATCGTTATGTGCAAATGTGGCCAGTGTTTGATATTATGCCCTTGCTTCTTAGCAATAGAAAAGCAAATACAGACCCAGTCAGGACAAGCAAACACAATGAATTTCTAAATTCACCCCAATCTGGGAGCTCAGAATAAAGCTACTACTGAAATTTTGCCTAAAAGTCACATTCAAAGCACTGGCCCAAAGCCAGACATTTTGCAGTGAGGGGGACAGAGAGGCAGGGAATTGTTGCACAACAGGCAGATTATAAATGCAAGTATCCTAGTGTGTTTAAAACTAGTTAATTGTATTAATAAATAGCATGACATTTTAATTTTATAGGGCCTAGTGCTTCTCAGTTATCCCAGTGCCTTTGAACCCATTGGCCAGAACAGTGGAAGGACAAAACAAGTTTCTTCTGAGTGAGCAGTTGGATAGAAATACTGCCTCCCTGTGTGACTTTCCTTATATCTTCACAAGTGAAGAGCTAGAGATTTCTTTTAAGGTGAAAGCTGAAAATTCAGGTAGGGCCTGGAATACAGCTGAGGAGGGGCAGGTCCCGATGGCTGAGGCCCTGTTAAAGTGAACACAAGGGTTCTTCTTCAGACAAAAGAGTTTGGAATACCAGCTCAGTTTCTTGGAGAGGTTCCACACATTTGTAAGGTGTCACCAGATTTTGCCTAAAGCAACATTTTAAGGGAATTTGGACGGTTATATTAATTTCAGAAGTAGCAAATGGGGTTCAATGACCACAACTTGGATTTTCCCTGTGCTTTTAAGTTGCCTTTGTTGCTTCTGCAGCCATTTACTCCTATAGTCATTCCATTCCCCTTCTCCCCTACCTGTAGTGTAGCACATCCGCCAAATTGCTCACTACAGCAGGAGGGTGAAAGGTACCCAAAAGGGAAAGGGGAAGAATTAGGCAGACAAAGTTGCGGCTGCCTCCCCTCTTAATATAGAGGTACATTTAAAAGGTGTATGGGGAAAGTATATGTGACAAGGGAAGGCTACAGGTTGTCAATACAACACTGCTTTGTACGCTGATTCATTCAAAACCCTGCAGCTTCGCTGCTGCAAGTAGAATCAAGAAAGCTAGATGGCAGGAGGGAGCACAGGCTATCTGGCCAGGAAAAATCTCAGCACTGGCGGCCGTTTGGTTTTCCAAGCCTGCCCCCTGCCCTGCATTCCTGGGCTGACCCTACAGTGGGATCTGCCCCTAGAAACGTCTCCGAACTGAAGCCACCACAGACAGATGAAAGAAACAACATGGTGGCATTGGAGCAATGGGGAAAGTTGCAGTAAGATGACACCGTGGAAAAGTGCAGTTTCGGGGTAAAATCCCAATGTGGCTGCGAGTTGGCAGCTGCATCGTATAAACAACGTAGCGCCACTGCACAGCCACAACAAGGTTAACAGAGCAGAGGGACCAGGGATCTAGTGGGACAGTTGCACAAAGTAGTTTGGAAGGTAGCAAGTGAGGCTGCTGGAGCAGACTGGCATTGTAGGAAGGAGAATAAGCAGTTGGGAGTTATAAACTATCTTTGTTCCCAAGGTATTTGTAAGCCTGAGATGGTACAATTTAGAAAAAAAAATGCTGTATTAATGTTGCAAAGACTTCATTAGTACAGAGGTTAATTGCCTTTCCCTGTCATATTTTTGCTGCTTACATCTGTGTCATATCATTGTTTGCTTCATTAGTTTTTAAAGTGGAACAGCTAAAGCTCGGGTTATTGAAATAACAGGTGCATTAACTATGCTTCTGTATGGTGCTCTCTGATCGCAGCTGAACTGATTAATCACCTCCATTTCCAGCAGCACTGGCCTTGCGCCTGGAGAAGAGCCAGAAATATGGGTCAGTAGGGAAAAGCATTATCAGCACTTGGCACTCCCACCTTGTACTAGACGGAGGTAGCATCTCATCACATTTCCCTTGGTTATCTTACAAGAATAGCCATTGACTCTTTAATAACGTGTGGAAGGTTAGCAGAGCATCACTTAAGAAGTTCCATTCTCTCAAATTACTTGTTTACTATTTGTTTCACCAGTCTTGGAAGATGGGAAATGCCCAAGCCACCAACACTGTTGTTGGTTTTTTTGAGGGGGAGGCAGCAGTTCTGTTTAGCGAGGGCCAGCCCTATTGTTAGACAGAGTAAGGCAACTGCCTCTGGCAGCAAACTTGGAGGTGGCAGTAGCAGTCCCCCAGGCATTGAAGGTAGTGCCAGATTTAGGAACAAGCCAAGTCAGCCATGGCTTGGGGCCTCACATTATGAGGGGCCTCTAAATATGTTGGAGATAACTAAGATACACTATAATTGAAGCTACTTTGGCTTAAATGTGTTGGAAAGTCTGGTGTGATTTTCAGCAGAGTTGCATTATATAGAGAAAGTATGGCAACACTGCATTTAATATTGGAGGCAATAAGTGCAATCTAGAGCCAGCTTAAAAGTTCAAATCAACTTACTTTATTAGTGTTTTTACGCACATCTTCAGAGAAGGCTAACACTGTTTAACTACAAGCACATTTTCATTACCTATTCTATTATAATGTAATACACTTTTTTCTCTTTATTTTGATGTTATGGGTTCCTCTGAATTTTGACATGGCCTAGGGCCCCAGCATGTCTTAATCTGGCCCTGCTTGAAGGACAGAGCTGCGTGCCACATGAGATGTCCTGTACTCCCAAAACAAGCCTGCTGCCCTTGGGTGTGGTCGAAGATGCTATTTCGTTGGCAGCACTAAAGTAAGGCGAAACTGCAACTCCTTTCCATTTCTGTACATGAATTGGAGAGGAGGAGCAATCTTGTCCTTTGCCAAAATGTCTTGGACCAGGTCTTTCTTCAGCATTTGTCCTCAACCATCTTAATTGAAATTCCCCACACGCAATCAGTGGCTATATTTTGTCCCCACCGGTATTCTGCTGTATTGCCCTCCCTTGCTATACATGCAAATATATTTGGCAGGGAAGAAAAAAGTTACTCTAGGTTCATTTGACAACTCTGCATTTTAGGGTGGGGGTGCCTGTATACAAAAGGATTCTATCTTTCAGTAAACGTTCTTCACACATTCTATTGATTTCCATTTTTCCTTCTCCCCCCTCCTATATTCTAGAGAACAAATCACTGAGCAAGAGAAAATAATTACACATGCTATATCTCAAACCTTTCATAATTACACTATAAATTGGTTTACTCTGAATGCTTTCAGCTTATCATTGTTACCCAGATCTAATCAAGCCTGAGTACTGAAGTCAATATAACATCTCTACCTTGATGCTTCCTCTATTCCTATCTACTATATAAGCCTACCTGTTCACAGCCCCATAGCCCTTATCAAACCTCAGGAATTCAATGTGTAATGCAAAGCCATTGCCACCAACTCCAGCTTGACTTTTCCTCACTATTATACAACAGAAGTGAATTTTCAGAACTAATCACCAAAATAATTCTATCAACATCTACACAGAAGAAAAGCTCCTCTCTATATTTATGCTTATACATGTTCTCGGCAGTTTCACTTCCCATGTTTCCAGCTCCCTTGAATGTTGTGTGTGAAACATTAAAAAAAACAACACCCTGCTTAGGGCACTCTTGAAATTTATGTTTGTAGCCATTCAGTCCAAAAGACCCTGAAGGCAGCTCACAAGGTAAGCTTAAGGAGGGGTGGGGGGACTACCTTCAATATGCACTCAATTATAAAATAAGAAAAAGTAAAATGAGAACAGAACTAAAGCTTCATAAAATCGAGCAGAGTCCTAAGTGGGGGTGGGGGTAGGACTAACAAAAGGCACAACCAAACAAAGTGATTGTATTTTACTTTATTATTTTGTATTTGTTTAGCAGCTTATCTAAGTGCCATTGATGAGGGGACCAATCAGAATACCCAGGAGAGGAAATTCCACAAGCTGGGCATAACTGCAGAAAGAGGTCTTTCCAATGCCCCAACAGATTGGTTCTCCAATGGTGACAGGATAAGGTGTGCTATGATAAAGACAGTGGACAGGCCGGTTTGAGTGGAGAAAGGTGGCCCTTTAAGTATCTTGGTCCCAGATATGTAAGTGCATGGGTTCCCTTTGAACTATGCTTTCAATAGCCCTAGCCCAGCGCCTGCAGCTGAGTAACACAACACCCTATTTCCACATCATAGATTTAAGGGATACCTTGCTACAGGGAACTGTCAAGTGCAGGGGCAGGAGAAAGTCATGTATTTATATATGCCACTAAATGGTTTACTCTATACTCCTTTTTAAATATATATATATATATATATATATATATATTATTTTCAACTTAAAACTACATAACACAACATAAAATACAATACAAAACTTACAACCCTTCATTACCCCCCCCCCCCGTGCTCTCCTCCCCCCAGGAGACCTACATCTATTCAATTATACATCTCTCCAAAATTGTAAAGACTCTTTTGAAGGTGTATGCCCCTTCCCCATTCTTAAAACATACTCCAATAATGGACTCCATATAATGTCAAAATCGTTCTTCCTGGACATTCCCCTTTTTACTTTCAAATTACATGTTAGCTTATCATTAAGTGCCATATCCCATATTTCTTTATGTTTACTCTATACTCCTGAAGAGAGGGGAAGTACAATCTTCTGGAAACGAAATGACTTTTTAAAAGTTTTACAAAATGGTGATCATTGATCAATCCATAGTCTAGGCCTTTTAAATTAAAATAAGGTGCTGTTTCCCTGTTGGGTGGGGAAGGAATTCAGAAATCACCCCCTGGAAAGAAGATGTTGTCCAAAGTACTGATATTCCCATTCAGCAAGCCCCTCTCAGAAAGGTGTGAGTAACGAGATGCAGCTCCTAGTATATCTTAAAGCTGGGTTTCAGCAAGCTTTGATCAATATGTTCATTACAGTGGGGAAGTTATATTTAACTTTTGAGATGCCTGTATCTGAAGCTCCTTCTCTTTCTTATTTGAATAGTAACATTCCTTTTTTGGTTGGATTCTTTACAGTGCTGAACTGTTGCAAGCAGGAGATTCTACCCAAGGACTTTATGTGTCAGCAGTATTACTGGTGTGGAGATTATCTGTGTGTATATAGATGCTGGCATTTGGAGGTGGAAATCTAGGAAGACTAAAGAACAAGGCTAATAAGATCTTCTCTAGAGAACACACATCCAAGTAAGGACAAAATTCGCAATGGATTCAAATGAGTTTGGATTTCTATGAACCCAGCCTGTGGATTCTGCAGCAGACCAGCATTTTCCAAGCCACACAGACTTGTGGGTAGGGTTTGTTTGTTTGTTTGTTTTAACTTTTTAACTGTGATGCACTTGTGTGAATGCACATTAACACTAATCTGCACTTGCTCAAGTGCACAAAATTCTCACACATCTCTAAACAAATCTGATTCCGTCAGTGAGCAGGTGACAGAGGCTGCCTCTACAAGAGGCATTTAAAGCTCTTTCAAGGTGCATTAAAAAATTTACCTCTACAAGAACGGAGCGCAAATCAGGTGTAGAGGCGCGTTTTCTCTCTGATTATGCGCATTATTGAATGCGTGTTAAATAACGAGTTTTATTTTGCTCCGGCCGTTAAAGCGCATTTTGACTATGTGAACAAGCGATTCTCCGCATTAACTACTTGTAAAGCGCATTTGAAACAACCGGTAAGGTCACCTGTTGAGTGCTCAATTACCTCCTGCATACAAGCATTTACGATAAAGCACTTCTGAGGAGATGCGCATAATCGGAGGAACAGGCGTCAAATGGAATCCATCTAGAGGTGGTCAGAATGAAAGATGCTAACCATTCAGAAAAAAACCCAGATGGAATCGACTTAACAAAATCCATATGTCCCTAAATGACGCCAAGGATTTCCCTAACTTGGAGCCTCAATGTATTCAGGAACAGATAGTGGCAAGTAGTCTGAAATATTTTATCCATTGTAAAGCAGAGAAGTTTAAAAGAAAAAGTCAGGATCCATGGTAAGATGTGCACCTGGGAGAGGGAAAACTCCAGCAAGAATTCAAAGCACCTGAAATGACCGTTTTTCATGTAGCTACAAAGTACAATCCACAATTACCTTTTGTTCCAAATTATACAAAGTATGGACGTTTGCATAAGTTTGATTTGCTTGCCTTCTGTGTTTTGTCCAGACTTTGCAATGTTGACTTAATGAGACTGGAAGTTGGAAACTAGGAATGACATGGAAGAACCTGAAAAACTGTGCTGGGTGAAGACACATCATGCTATGAGCATTGGAAGTTCCAACTAAATAAATTTTAAGCCTTTCTCAGCCACTATACTAATGGCACTTAGAACACAGAATTTCCTTCTAGTTTTAACAAGAACCTAATACCAATTAATGCTGCAAGATTAACTTTTGGGATGTACACTATGTCCAGAATAATCTTTGCATCTCGCATAGTCAACTAGCAGCTAGCCGTCTTGAATGTTTAGCGCTGTGTGTTGTCAAAATTATTCTCCGTGACTGTAAGTTCATTTCATTTTCTATATCTGTCCCATAATGCCTTTTGTGCTTCCCACTACTTCCTCACTGTGGCTTTTGCGTCTCTGCTTCAGAATCCTCCAGGGAAAGATTTAGCTTAGTTTCAACCAAACTTCTTAGAACAATATCGTTCCATATACATATACATACAAACTAAATAGCAGAGTTACGCTACACTTCCTAAACACAACACACATAATAATAATTGCATGCCCAGTACACAAAACAAATAATATATTACACCGAAAATTAAGCCTACAGTATGTTCTTTTTTTCTTTCTGGAGGTACTGATGTATGTTCTATTTTTCTGGCAATTTCTAACATAACATTCACAGATCATGGATAGAGTTTTAAAAGCAATCATGTGAGACCTTCTAGGTCAAGCTTTATGTTGTATTTAGTCATCCACACACCTCTATCAGAGTTGTGTTTGTGTCTGTGTGTGTATATGACCGGGAGCTCACAAAAATCTCAGATACAATCAGTGATACACCCAGGAAACGTTTGTCAATATATCACTGCCATCTATAATCAAATGGTTCCAATATCTCTATGTGTGGCGTAGTGATGCCACTTGATTTTTCTTATGGTTTTAACTATTGGCAGGCATGCTAAAATTCGTCCTCTTGCTGTATGGTGATGCAATCATTTTTTCCTTTTTGTTTTTTTATTGTGAATTTAACAAAATAGAACAGAATACAAATCGTGGGGTGGGGAAAGAACAAACATTACATGCATAGGATACACCATTCATAAAAAAAGGGGGGAATTATGCATAGGTTGCAAGAAAAGCAGATCAAATATCCATGTATTTATCCGCTCCTAAGTGGCACCTATATACTACCTGTTCAAATGTTGATAGCATTGTTACGTCCTCAGTCCATTGCATTATGGGAGGTGAACATTTATCCTTCCAACGTAATAAGATCAGTCTTCTCACTGTCATAAGTGCTCAGAAAATCCATTTGTACTGACCATGCGTTAACTTCCAAGAAACCAGAAGGTAGTTTAGAAGGACGTGCACATCGTTCCATATTAAAGATTGTTTCAATAAAAGTTTATCCTTATTATGACCTCCTCCCAAAGGGTGGCAACTATTGGGTATTGAAAACCTAGGAGAAGCTTTACCTGTTGGATTTGTGCCTGGCTATGCACCTGTGAAAGGCACAGGAGCTCTGCTAGAAAGCAGTAATTATCATAACTACAATGTACAATATAGATGCACATCACAGCATTGACCAATTTTAACAATGTCCTCCATCTTTTGATCATACAGCAGTTTTCCAGGTGAAGTCATCGGGTTTTCTCCCCTGAAAAATGTATGTCTGTAATCCTGCCTAAGCACTCCCACCTGCATTCAGTGATTTTAACTCTTGTACCTAACAATAGTTTTAGTTTTTGCATCCACATTGTATTTTAGGCTGTATTGGCATGTCTGTTGGGTTTGTTTGTTTGTTTGTTTTATAAATAGATTTCTCTAGTTGGTATATGACTTAAATTTAAAACATAATAAATACAATTTTAAAAATTTAATGTGAACTACTTAGATGCTTTAAAAAATATTATGTGGTACAGAAGTATTATAAATGAATAAAATCACAATAAATACAATAACATACAACCAATAAACCTACAGACACAGCTTAAAATAATACAAACACAAATATTTTATGTTGTGTTATTCTTTTTATTGTGATTTTATGATTATTTAATTATTTAATTGCTATTGTGTTTTAAATAATACTCTGAAGTGGAAAGCTCTAAGATAGGATAAGAAATGACATGGAAGACCAAACCACCAGAGTCCCACTGAAGCTCTCATAATGATCTGACTTCACTATTAGAGAGTTTAAATCGTCTATTAACCGGGTTTCCAATTATTAGTGTAGGTTATGTTCTGTTATGGGCATGCACAGAATGCAGGGACATGTGATCTTCAAAAAAATGTCATCACAGAAGATGGGAGGCCTAAGTCACTTATTTCAGATCAGTTCGAGAGTACTTGTCTGAAGTAAACGGGCTGTATTTTGCAGCCAAATATTCTAGGGCAAGCATTGCCATGGTCTTTCTTGTAATAAGATCCTGCTTGTCCCTTTAAATGTTACAAGAAAAACAGCAGATGAATATGGGTGCCTCTACAAGAGAGGTTTAATGCTCTTTGAAGTCTCATTAAAGCAGAGACTGCTGCCCACAGCCTACCAGCCAGAGACTCATTAAAGCAGAGCGCAAATGGGGCGTAGAGGCGCGTTATCTCCCCGATTGTGCGCGTTATCGAATGCGCGTTAAATAGCGACTTTTTTTTGCTCCGTCCATTAAAGGGCATTTTGATGAGAGGGGGCTGCTGCTCCGGCGAGCGGAAGGAAAAGGCTGGTGCCTGCGGAGGCGGCTCCTCCTCCCTCTATTGTCAGATCTCACCCCCTTCTCCGCCTTTGGTCGCATCAATTTCAGGCAAAGCCGGGTGCCTGCTTTCTCCCGTTCTCTCTCCCCTCCATTCCCCTTGACTGCCAAGAAGCCTGGCAGCGTCCAGTAGCTCTCACGCACCCCTCTCTCTCCACTGTCCTCCGGCTCCTGCTGAGGGGATCAGGCTGTCAGTCGCAGGCGGGCGGACGGGCGGGAGCCCAGAAACGAAGCAGCCGCGCCCGCCCGCCCGCCCGTGACTCCTTCCCCGCAAGAGGGGCGCCTCCTGCTCGGCACCCGCAGCGGGGGGGCCCGGCGGGAGGAGGAGGAGGAAGAAGAGGGGGTAAAGGAAGGCGAGGAGGAGGAGGATCGCTTGCCTGCTGCCCACAGCCTACCAGCCAGCCAGCTGGGGAGCGTCGGGGAGGGAAGGGGAGGGGAGGGAAGCGCCTTTTGTCGCCGCCTCTCGTGCAGAGGTATTAGGCGTAAAGGTGCTTCAGGGATAGTGTGCATAATCTCCTAACCGGGCGCAAAAGCAAATCCTTGTGGAGGGGACCTATGAAGCCACTGCATTTCACACCTCCTGCTCCCTCTGCCCCTTTGCCCACCTGCCTCCCCCTTTCTTCCTAGAAGCAATCAGGACTACAGTTTCCATCAACCACAAACAATGGAGAAGGGAACTGGTAGAGGTTTGTAACTTGGAGGTGAGGTTGATGACTGATCAGAAGGAAATTCCCCCACTTTACTCTTGCGTGTGTGTGCACACACACACACTTGATAGGCATAAACTGGCAGATGATAGTTTTCAGAGGTGGACCAATCATTACTTGCAGATCACAACCACATCTGAGGGTACCTCTAGACGGACAGTTTCCGTCGACATGTCTTTGCACTGGTGGCAGTTGCGTTACATGATGCAGCTGCCAATGTGAAGACATCTAGGGGCAAAGGCCCTTTGCCACGAACTAAAAAAGTCAGCCATTTAATGTTACTTTTTTAGTTTGCAGTAGTCCTCTCCCCACCCCCCATTTAAAGTTTTAAAAGAAAAGAAAAAAATGCACCTCCGCTGTCCTCCTCCCCATTTTGTTTTGTTTTTTTTAAAAAAAAACCTTACCTGGGAGTAGGGGAGCTGAAGCTCCCATTCCCCCCTCCAGCAGGCGCTTCACCGTGCTCGGCGGCGCAGGCAGCAACAAAGGAAAAAGCGCCGTCGCGCCCCTTACGGCAGGATTGGTGTAAGGGGCATAAAAGCGTTGCGCGATGCTAGGGAGGTGCCACGGTGCAGCGCTCCCAACATCATGAAGAGGGGGCCTGACTCTGGATCCTCTTCAGCTGACTTGGATTATTTTGAGGGAAAGGAAGATTTCTGCATTGCAGTCCAGCAGAGGTAGGCAACCTGGTGCCCTCCAGATGTTTTGAACTACAACATCCATAATCCCTAACTATTGGCCATGCTGACTGGGGCTGGTCAGAGTTGTAGTCCAGAACAATTGGAGGGCACCAGGTTGCCTACCCCTGTAATCCAATAAACCCAACGGTTTGAGCTTTTCCAAGATGAAGCAAAAGGATGAAAGGGACAGAGCAGGAGGACAGACAGACGCACGGGCCAAAACAACATGTTTTGAGATTTCTCTGAAGGGACCTGGAGCATGTCTATCAAGAAACCTTTGAAAAAATAGATAACTGTGTCACTCTGTTCACACAAATGATGTTGCACTAGCAGAAACTAGGTTCTGAAATATGCACAAGAGGCAAATCCAACTAAAGGTGTGTTTGTGCAAACACAGTTGCACAGCCGCTCGCACAACGGAAAGATGCAGCCTCGGAGCTTCACTAGCACTATTTGAGTTTGCAGAATTATGCCACTGGATACTGCCCATAGAATTATAGTTAGAACAGAAGTTGATCAATAAAAGTGCAGGATCATTCCTGTATGGGAGCAGGGAGCAAATCTTATGGTTCCTCCTAACTCTGTACAAACTCAAGGAAGGGAGTACATTGTCCAGTGGTGTCAATTAGAGAATGTGGTCTCTTTTCTCCACCCCTCCCCCTGAAAAGTCAACCCAATACATTGTTTTAAAATGTTATATGCATCTACTTAACAATTGTGTGACTGGGTTCGCATGGGACACAGGCGTTTAATAAGCCACACTGAGTTGTTACCCGCCCCTGGGGTGACAGTCGTGGGCCTGTTCATTTCCTTAATTCCCTTTACTGAGCACGGCTTGTTGTTACGTGTGAACCCGGCGAGGGTGGGTGGCTAGAGTTAACAAACCATCCAAGACCACAGGCATGAAGAGCACATTTCATTAGGGTGTGCCCCCAGGGAATTTTATTTCTTTATTATTTTTTAAAGGTAAACATTTATTGAAGATTCAGTCATAAAGGACTTTATTTTCATTCATCAAACAAGGTAAAGAAACTAGTGTGGGAAAGCCCACTACCTCTCTAGGTCATTGGTTCCATTGTCATACCGCTCTAACAGTACAATGGGCTCCACTTCAGGTAGGTAGCAAAATGTATGCATGCTTGTTATGGAGGAGAGTGTTAGCAGTTGATATAGATAAATGGGTAAGTGCCTACCTGCACAACTACCATATAAAGCAACCTAGCCCAACTTGGTGCCCACTAAAGCAAGAAAATTCCTTCCCTCCTACCTTGGAGCAAAACTGCACAAAAGGAGCCTCACTCACTGTTTTCATTCAGAGGCAGGCAGGGTCCACGGTGAGACAATGGCTCAATTCGGACGACACAATAAACAACTGGTGTGGGGGAAACAATCGTCAGTTGTTTTGACTATTGTGTCATCCGAATGCTGCCACAGTCAACTCAGCGCTGATCCTCATCCACACCACAGTTGATTATTTATTACCATGTTGTGTGGGAAGTACCCCCTAGTTGAACAACTGTAAAGTTGACTATTACCCCACTACTGACTATCATGTCGTCCGAATTCAGCCAATGTGTGGCTAGTGCCTGCTTCGAGTAGACGGCTGCACCTTCCTTGGACACATGTGAGGAGGGAGAGGATTACCAGAAGAGACAGAGAGGGGCTGGAGGGGCTGTTTCCAGAGGAAATGGCCCTCCCGACTTTGGGAGGGGCTCCGTTTCCCCCTCACTGCTACCATGTTTGGTGAGTTGGGAACTCATGAGGGTGCCGGTGCTGGCATGTGGCGCTTTCCCCAAAACAAAGCAGCAGCGTCAGCAGCGCCTCCAGCTCTCCCATCCCTGCCTTTGCCAGTCCTCTCCAAGTCTTAAGTGTGTGCATGTCCCCATCAGCTTGCTAATGAAAATGGGGCAGCGGGCAGCAGGGATGGGACTAGAAGCTGGAGATGCGCTGTTGCTTGAGCCGGTGCTTTTTATGTTTGGGCATGATGTCCCTGCTGATTATCGTAGTGGGGGGGGGAGAACCAGAGGATGGGAGCGGCTTCAATTTTTGAAAGTGTTGCTGATCATGGGGGGTGGGGAAGTGGAGGATGGGAGCTAGAGCTCCTCTGCTTATTTTGTGAAAACGTGGCCGGGCAGCTGATCATGAGAGTGGTGGGAGGGGGAAGCGGAGGGGGATGGGAGCTGCTGGAAGCGCGCTGCCGCTGCGCCTGCTTTTCTTTCTTTTTCAAAAACGGCAAGCAGTATGCAGCTGTAAAAGTGATCATGGAAGCGGGGGGCAGCAGAGGCTGCTCTCCCCGAAAATATTAGGGTGTGCCTGTGCACACTCGGCACACCCCATGTTCACGCCAATATCCAAGACCCACACTCTGTTGTAGGGTTGCTGCATGGTTTGTTAACCACCTGACCCCACGCTTGCCGGGTTTGCACATGATGACAAGCCATGCCCCACGAGAGTAATTAGTGAAATGAACCATGGCTTATTCACCACCTTGTGTTGTGTGAACCGAGCCTGTGTCTTGCTTGCCCATTACACTTGTTCTGAGTAGCAGTTGTTAAGTATATATAGTTACCACTCTGTCTATATGAAATGGAATTTGCGTTACCCACAAATGCTAAGACTGTGAAGAAATTGCATCAGTACACAATTCACAAGAAAAGTAAATAATTATTACTCAGATAAGTAGGAGAGGATACCCAATAAATTTACTGAGAACCAGCAAAAAAATAGATAGACTGGTTGTCCCTTTAACTTATGACGGATATACTAGTAAGATTTGAGATATCATTAACAGATATTGGCACACTTGAAAGATATACCTGGTTGTCAGGGAGGCTCCAAGTTTGCGTAGAAATGAGAACAGAACCTCAGGGATATTTTGGTGCAAAGCATATGGCAAACACCACCAAAATGCTTTCACTGCGGCGGAAAGCTTCATTGGCTGTCTTCCTTAAGGACCCATGCAAGTTATTTGTCCTTACTCAACTCCAGTTTCTGGGTTCTGATAGGAAAGGAAAGTGTTCATGTAGTGCACTATATATCTAGGAAAATGTCACGCTTCGTACATTCAGTTATCAACCACTCTGGCAAGTGCTTTATGTTATCTACAAAAAGCAGACTGCGGAGGGGAATGAACTACAGCAAATCAAAGTATATTACTAAAAAAAAGAGGGAATAGCAGCATGCCAGACTTATGGTGTTCTCCCAGCTGGAGCCACAACTCTATAAAAAGTTTGCACAGGTTATTACATAGGCCAATTAATGGTTGCCTAGACTCAGTGCATAACAAGCCATTGAAGGGTTGCCACATTTTCCCTGGCAGAGCTTCTATGTATTCCACAGGTGCCTAACAGGCAGAAGCTTCCTCCACCCACCCACCCACTCCCTTTACTTGTCAGGACTATATCGCAGCCCGAGAGATCATGACTTGCCCAATGCCCTCCTGTGATCTATACAGCTGGGCTGTGGTGTAGCAGAAGCTGGGCTCACGGGGACGCTGAAGTCATCTGCCACCCTGCTCTGATTTCCCTGTTCCCTCTGAACTCGGTTGCAATCCTCACAGCAGCTGAAGGGAAATGAATGTTGTTGTGATTCCCTGTTGTAAAGCAAAGTATTTTGGAGTCATTTGATCCTGAATGGGCAATTAAGACCCATTTGCTTTGCAAAAGACTGACTCCTGAAAGAGATGCAAACTGCAAGAACTGGTTTGTTGAGATGGAGCACTGCAGCTTTGGACTCTCCTTGGGGATGTGGCTATAGAGACTGTCATGATGAGCACCTGCATCTCCAAACTTACCACTACAGCTGAGCAATAAATGTTGCCGACTTTTTTTGTACCAGACCCTAAGCCATGCTCTCAACAGGTGTTTGACCCACAGACATCCCAGGCTATGAAAACAACACCTGCTGTCTTCTGCGCATATCAAGCTGACTTTTTAAAAGCACAGGAGCATGTTAGACCAGTGTTTCTAGTCAGTTTGCAAACCTATGGTGCAGAGATGGGAACCTGAGCTTTGCCACCATACCACGCTGTCCATGCCCACTTCCCCGTACACCACTTCCCCAGCTGCCAAGGAGGAGTGGCAGGATTTTTTCTTTAATAGTAAAAGGAGTGTGCAAACCGGGGCACTGGACCTCTATTCCCCTCCTGCAACTTATTTTCCCTCAATCCATTGCTCCAGCGACTTTTCTCCCTTCCCATTTCACTTCCAGCATTGCCAGCAGGAAGTGAGGAAAAGAGCAGAAGCAAACAACTGTGGGATGGTAAAGGCCATAGATCAGTGGTAGAGCACCTGCTTTGCCTCTGAAGGGTCCAAGGTTGGGTCCTTGCTATATCCAGGTAGGACTGGGAAACAGTTCTGTCTGAAACCCTGGAGAGCCTTGGGCCGCCAAAGTAGGCCTTCTCCATTCTGCTGCCTCAGGCAACGAACAAGATGGTGCTCCTTCCCATTCCATGTACTAAAGCAGACTAGACCAACAGATGAATCTTACTTCAATACTGGGAATGGGGCAGCATCCTCCATTGCACCAGAACACAGCAGACTAATTTAGGGGGCACAGGGCAGGCCATGTGGCACAGAGCTCTGTCCTCCAACACCTTGCTGCCACTCCCAGAATCTATCACCTGAAGTGACTGTCTCATCTGCCTAATGCTAGGGCTGGCCCTGCTTTCCCAACCTGGAGCCTCCAGATGTTTTGAATGACATCTCCCAGCATTCCCGGCTATTGGCCATATTGTCTGGGGCTATGGGAGTTGAAGTTCAAAACATCTGGAGGGCACTAAGTTGGGGAAGGCTGCTGTAAACAATACTGAGTTTGGTGGGTCAATGGTCGTACTCAGTATAAGGCAGGTTCGCTAAGGTGTAGGGGGAGAGCATTCAGAACCCCTAACCCATGCATCTTACTTCTACTTCTTAAAGAAAGATGCACCACCACCCATTTTGTATGGGCACGGGGGTACATGTGAATGATGCCCCCCTCACATCTAGTTTGTACCCTAAATGAGTAGGTGGATAATTTTATTTAATCTATTTTAAAGAACAACATGTATGCTGCCTTTCTGTGATTAGCATTCTGAAATCTAGATGCTTAATTGAATCAGAAAGCTAGCGACATAGAGCAGTATCCAAGTCAACACAACCACTAACATAAATGACACTGCGCTAGTGTAAGTGACCTCTAGTGCAATCCTAATACTGCTAGCTGGCACAATGGGTTTTCTGGGAAATTGCTATTGGAGATGTGCTAGCGGTCGCTTACTCTAGTGCGCTGTAATTTATGTTAGTGCTAGTGCGAATTCGGATACTGCCCAAATTTGTCTCTTGCAGCATAAGGAGTTGAATTTGAACATCTTGAATCCCACTTAAATGCCCCAAGTAATGTAGACCACATCAACTCTTAATACATACCAGTAAAAACCCTGAAATTCATCCTATACAAAAGAAGCCAGAAGAACGTAGGGGTAGAATATGCTAAGAGATGTGATGCTTACAAAACCCAGTGCTACTCAAGGTCTTGCATCACGTTAATCTTGTGAAGAAATGTAACTAAAGGGTGGGGGGGGGGGGGGAGAAAGATGAATGAAGAAAAGAAGAAACCCTCCAGTTCCTTTGGCCTTATTTATGCAGGAAAAACCAGTGATGGCCAGTGCTGTGCTGCTCAACGGTAAGAAATCCTGCACACAGACAGTATCCCAATGAATAAATGGTGCAGTCAAAGTCTTGATGCTTCCATGCCTATGCGATGTGACTGAAAGACCAGTAGCAGCTGGCAGGAAATGGGTAAGCAAGCTGACCACAGATAAACTGTAGGACGCCGAGTAGCAGTAGAAGATATACTCTGGGAGAGGAAGCAGCACTGTCAGGCTGCTTCGTCGCAGAGTGTGTGCAGTACATTCACCCTGCTATTGAAGTATGCGGCCACCAGATAATGGTCAGGGGACACAGCTGTCAAGCTGTGATGAAGTAACTCCCAGAAGCCCGGCACTTGCTGTGGTACAGCTGCGGATGTTTCTGTTAAGGAGGATAAAGGCTGCCTGTCACAAGAGGACTGTAGCCAATTCAGTGTCATGTGAGAGCAAACCAGAAGCCTGGCTTGAAATGCTTGTTGGAATCCTCCACTGGAATCCCCAACAGGCCACTCACCCCAAAACAATTCTCCGGGACAAAGGCCTAGCTGTTTTTAATACAGCCTCATACTTCTAGCATGCAGCATATATATATATATATATATATATATATATATATATATATATAATCATCCTGTCAAGGCCGCCCAAGGGATTTCGCTGCCTGAGGCAGAACAGGAAATGGCACTAACCCCCCACCCTAAGTAAGAGACTAATCAAGTTATTTAGGCACCTAAAGTAGAAAACAACATAAATGTCTCTCTCTCTCCCTGGTAGTAAAAATACAACAACAATAACAACAATCAGCAATAATAATAATAATAATAATAATAATAATAATAATAATAATACATGAAGTATCCAACAATATGCTGTCCTGTCATGACATCCAAAAATGTGCTTCAGGGGGCTAACCTCACTCTAATGGTAGGGCAGGCCATGCACCCTAATGCCATACATCATTGTATGGCATTAGGGTGCATCAGACACTTTACACAGAAGGAACTCTCATGACCACTGGTGAGAGTTTTCTCTGTGTTATAAGCCATCTAGTTGCCTTCAAAATCAATCACAGCAACACATATTACTGACTGCTGTAGAAGCATGAAAGGACCTGGGGCCTTTGATGTCATTTCGAACGCAAATATTTTCTGCCCAACCTGCTTGGATACTACAGTATCTACAACACCCTAATGCAGGGCTGGGCAGAAGGTAGCTCTAGATCTCCTGGTAGATCTTGGCATGATTTCCAATAGATCATTAAGGATTCCTGATTCCTAGTTGTTCAATAATAACAGCAGCAAAATGACGCTGTCCTAAAATATACCACTGAAATGAAGAGTGTGTGGGGTAACCAGGACTGGATTTTCTTTGAAATGACTTTGAACTCTATTCAGTTAAGGTATTCAAAACACATCCTTGGACTCAGGATTCCTTAATTCTGAGGACCAAAACAGTCATTACTTTAAAGTTGTGTCTAGCAGCTATTGGATCAGGACCCTAGTGTGGGGAGCTCTTAAGATCTGCACCCACTGTAGAGTAAAAATTAAAAAGGACAGAGCTGCTAGACACACTGAATGTCTGTTTGGGCCCAAAGTGTATGTCTTTTCCACTAGGCTCTGGTTGGTGAATCTAGATCTAGTAAAAAACAAAACAAAAGTAGATCTTGCAAGACTGAAATCCGACCCGAATACTGCACCAAGGGGCTTTGCCCATTTAATACAACAACAGATCTTTAACCTGCTCAGTAGCAAACACTACAGGTAACACCAGGTCTAATCGAAGAGATCTTCTCTCAGGATCCCTTTGCGAGGGCTTGCTGAAGTCCAACAGTGCTGGGAATTGGTTTGCAAATGGCTCTCTGAGGTGAAGCGCTGAACTTGCAGCACAAACCAGTTGATCTGGGTTTGCTGTGTATCAGGCTTGGCCAGAGTGCAGCAGGGTAAGAACAGCATTTGTACTCTGGCTGACCCATAGAGGCCTTGGTTTTTGCTGTTTCCAGTGAAACGCGGACAACAGCATTCTCGGGCGCCTGTGAAGTGAAGAACTCCCAAAAGCTTTCCCTGATGGGCTGCAGAAGCTGCCCATATAAATATCGAGATGTCCCAAAGCTTTGCCAGACATCCACTGGGAAGAGATTTGAATTTGATAGAGACCCTGGACTGCTTAGCAGAGGCCCTTCTCCTCAAAAACTCTCTCACACCACAGCAGTGGTGTTGCTGCAGTCCTTTTGCAGGAGCACATAATCCTGGAGCAGGCCATTACTTCTACCATGATTCAGGCAGATGTTTACTTTTCTTCAGTGGCTGCTGGGATGATGGTGCACTGGGAAGTGTCAAGCTGCCACTGAGTGGCGACTAAGTGGGAAGGAGAACTAACATCCTTCTCAGTGGGCATTGCTAGTATGAGGTGGGGGTATGCCAGCCCCCAGCATGGGTGTGTACCATACCAACAGAAGCGTTGTTGCAATACAGGTTTTGCTGACCTACGTGATAATGAGCTAACAGCCCCTACACTTCCACTGTTGCCTTACAACTGGCCTGTTAAGAAGACACCTTAAACCCCGATGGTTAAGGCTTTTGGTTAAGCAGTAGGGTTTAAGGTGTCTTGTGTGGTGCGTTTTGCTAAACCCTGCTCACTCACTAACCACAGTTGGACCATCAGCAGCAGGTTTAGAGGCTCTAACCGTGGCTTAAAGTGTTGTGTGCGACAGCACGGCTTGTGGTTAGAGCTAACCCCAGAGAACCACAGTTTCGCTAACCACAGCGCCTGAAGTGTCATCTGAACAGGCCCAATGTCTGTTGATAAGACTGTTGGGTCCCCCTTCCCCTCATTCACAGTGGTCTCTACTTCCCAGAGCACCTCTCAAACATGTCTTTATGTAGAAAGATGAGAGAGACAGAGACGGAGGATGGTAATAAGGCAGTGGATCCCTGCTTAAAATCTCCAATCAAAAGAAAAGGAACATGAGGAGGCAGCACTGGGCCAGAACTCAACGATCTGGTATCTAACTCTATACATCAGGGGTCCCCAACCATTTGGTTCGGTGGGCACATTTGGAATTTTGTGGGAGTGCTGTCGGCACTCTCACAGAATGGCTGCCATGGTACAAGGAGTGTGCCCTTTCATAAAATGGCTACCATGGTGGGCACGGCCAGTCACAAAACTCTCATTACCCAGAAGACAAGCTGGCGAGACTAAAAGAAAGATAACCTGCCCTAAAACCCAAGTACAAGGCAGAGTCGGCTCTAAGCTCCAAAACACAAAATGCCTCTTTCGAACCCAAATAAATATGGTGCCGGAGAGCATCAGTTGGCTTTTGAGAATGGCAGCCTCCCAGTAAGATATAATAATTAAAAACACTTCAGAAATATACTAAAAGTGAGGGAGGGGCAGGGAACCAGTGAACACCAAGAGAATGGTCTATGGGCACAGTGGTGCCCACGGGCCCAACGTTGGAGACCCCAGGCATATATGTTGACTGCACAGATTAACCATGTGCCCTGATAATGCTGCTGCTGCTGCCTTTACTATACGTCAAATAATTGCTGTATTTTAAAAATAACAATGTGGTAACCAGATTAATTTCAGGCTTTTCACACACACACACACACACACACCAGTCTGGCAAGTGGACCAGAGGTTAAAAGCCTAGCCAGATGTCTTCAGGGCAGTTGTCGTCTCTATTGAACATAAATATTTTCCTTGATTGGAAAAAGTGGCAAATGTCCATTCTGTACATAAAAAAAAATGTATGGTTGGTAGTGGACTAAGACATGTGCTCCCTGCTTCAAGAATGCCTCAAGCTGCTTGGCTCTGTATGAACACATCCTCGTATTTAGGGAGGAGTGAAGGTAGACAGATGTGGAGAAATGGCCCCATTCTGGACATGAATAATATGGCACATCTGTATCTCACCGGGAAAAAAACAACGTTGGCAAGATCATTCAAGGATTGGAGAATGAAAACAGTTGATAACGACAGACCAATTGCTTGAATAAACCTTGGTAATCAACCTTGGTGATGTCAACATACTGATTTAAAGCAATGCACGTACTGAAACATTGGTTCCCCCTGCAGTTCAGAGCTCCTATCCACACTACCAACTTGTATCATTTTTATGCCACTATAACTGTCATGGCTTCCCACAAAGAATCCTGGGGAATGCAGTTTGGTGAGGGTGCCAAGAATTCTCAGGGGTTTGTTTGTTGCATTCCTATACTGGCCAGTATCCGAAGCTCCCTATCCCACTTCACAGAACTATAATTCCAAAAAAGCAGGTCTGCTAGCATTGGATATATTCAAAGCCTTTGATTGTGTGGAATGGCCAGCACTCAAAACAATATTAAAAACATTTGGGTTTGGAGATTGTTTTATGGGAGTGATGGATAAGTTGTATAAAAATAATAAAGCGGAAATATTGGTTAATGATGGGTTAACACAACAGATTACACTAGCCCGAGGAACTAGACAGGGATGTCCTCTTTCACCGATCTTATTTGCAATAGTAATAGAAATTTTGGCAAATGTAATAAGGGAAGATGAAAGAGTGAAGGGGATAGGAAGAAAGGAGAAGATTAAAATGAATATGTTTGCGGACGATACTTTATTGACGGTAGAAGATCCCCTAGGGAGTGCTGAGGTGATTAAGAAACATTTAAGAGAATTTGGAGAAATTACGGGATTAAAAGTAAATTGGGGGAAGTCAGAAATGATGTTATTTAATTATAATAAGGAAGAGTTGGAAGAAGGTAAGGATAAGTTGGGTCTTAGACTTAAAAACATAGTACGTTATTTAGGTATTAACATTGATAGAGATTTAGATAGGCTTGAGGAACTTAATTTGGTAGCTTTAAAAAAACAAGTAGGGGAGAAATTAGAAGTATATAAGAAATTAAAACATTCTTGGTTTGGTAGAATAGCAATTATTAAAATGAAGATTTTACCTAAGATTAATTTTTTGTTTAGAATGTTACCAATTAAAATATCAGATGTAGAGTTGAAAAGTTGGCAAAATATAATCAATGCATATTGTAATGGGGATAAGAAAGCTAGGATTAATAAAGGGTTATGGTATAAGGCTCAAAAGAAGGGAGGTTTAGGACTTCCAAATATTAAGTACTATTATATAGCTAATCAGTTAAGATATGTTATAAGCTGTATTCTAGGGGAGGAAGATCTGGAGTGGTTGGAGACGCAAACTGGGGAAATAGATTATAAATTGAAAAATATTTTCTTTAAAAAAATTCAAAAGAAAGAATTAAAGGGACTGGACAACCCTTTGTTGGTAAATATAGTGGAGATCTGGGAGAAATTTAGGGGGAAGTTGATACCAGGAGATTCACCCCTTGCCCCAGTGGTAGTAGTGGAGAATTTCCCAAGAGTGTTAAAAGTGGAGATTGAAGCGAGATTGAAAGATAAGGAAATAATTAAGTTAAGGAAGTGGATGGAAAATATGAAGGATAATGAACAAATTAAAGAGCTATTGATAGGTCATAAATTTGCATGGTTTAAATGTATACAATTAGGGAAATGGACTCAGGAATGGAAATTGAAAAATAAAAAGTGTAGAAACAATACAAGATTTGAAGAATTAGTAGAGTCAAAAGGCAGGAAAGAAGGAAAGGAAATTAAGAAAGGGTTGACTAGTGAGATATATAAATTATTGATAGAGGAAGAATTTCAAAATTCACTTAAAGTAATAAAAAAGGCTTGGGAAGAGGACGTAAATGGAGAAATTAAGGAATATAACTGGGAGAGGTTGTGGAACGCAAGAATGTTAAAATTGTTATCGATCAGAATTAAGGAGAATTTTTATAAGGTATTGTGGAGATGGTATCTAACACCGGTTAGATTTCACCAGATTGATAAAAAAATATCTAAAAAGTGTTGGAGGGGATGCCAGGAGGTTGGAACTTATTACCATATGTGGTGGAGCTGTGAATATGTACAAAAATTTTGGAAAAGGGTATTTAAAGAAATAAGTGAAATAATTGGAAGTAAAGTGGAATTAGACCCGAAGCTCGCTCTACTAGCAATATGGGATAGAGGGGAAGAGGACAAAAACAAGAGGGAATTGATAAACAACCTCCTGACTCCTGTTAGACTAATGATTGCAAAAAATTGGAAAGGACAAGGAAGCTATACAATAGAAGAATGGTATAAAGAAATATGGGATATGGCTTTGAATGATATGCTAACTTGTAAAATGAAATTGAAAAGGGGAATGTCCGGTAAAAATGATTTTGGGGAAATATGGAGACCCCTTTTGGAATATGTATTAAGATCGGGGAAGGGACAAACACCTTCAAAAGAGTCGATAAACTTCTGGATAGAATAAAAGATTAAGAAAAGGTCTCATGGAGGGGGGGTGCACGGGGGGGGACTGTCGAGGGTTATGTATGTATTTTATGTTATTATTATGTTGAAAATAATAAAATTATTTACAAAAAAAAAAAAGAACTATAATTCCCAGGGTTTTGAGTCTCTAGCATACCCATACCCTAGGGAGAGTGGGAAGTAGGCTATGTCACATTCAAAGAAGTCAGGGCAACACACATGTCATTTATTCCATTTTATCTACACAACAATCCTGTGAAGTTAGTTAAGGCTGAGAGATAATGACTGGCCCAAAGGCACTTAGGGAACTCCATGGCTGAGCAGGGATTTGAACCCAGGTCACTCTGGCAAAACTCTGTCCACTACACCACCAATGACTCTTCACGAGAAACAGTAGCCAGTATTATATTAACAGGATTACAGAGACTGAGGCATTACAGACTGAAGACATTGGCCAATACACACCTCTTCTGCAGGGGGGTGCTCCCAGCCAAACCAAAAAGATACAACTGTCTATCCTGGCCCAAAAGTTTTAAAAATGTTCTTTAAGAAGGACGTGCTTCTCACCATAGCAGTAATTTGTTTTTCCCTGAAAGAGAAGCCCTGTGACCCTGAGTTTAAAATAAAAAAAAGTAAATTTGCAAGCTGCTGCCAAGCCGTTTTAATTTCACAACATTCCCTGAGACCAGAACAGTTGGTGCACGGCTGTGACTTTTGCCCAAGTCATCTCCTTCCAAGCAAGGTCCCGTCTCGATCATGAAAAATGACAAGGCTTCACACCTGGAGCGCGGCTGTTGCTGAGCTGCATCCTGCACCAGTACCGGGCAGGACACAGCCGGGTTAGCTAAATACAAGCTCAGCTGCGTGGCTGACTCATTGCTTGTTCCTGGAACTGTCTGAAGGAGGAAAGGATGCTGTGGGTAGGCTCTGTATCATCTGGGTTAGGGCCGGTAGCAGATGGGCCTAAAATCATACTTCCACGTGGGTTTAAAATAGAATAGCACCCACAATCAGCTGAATGGGGAAATGTGCAAATGCCTGTCACATGAAGAAGTGTGCTGCGGCGGCGGCAGCGGCGGCAGCAGCTCTGTTGCAAAGGCTTTGGGTTGAAAATTAAAGCATGCAATGTTTGTTCAGCCCCTGAAGTTGGCCAGGGAGGGTATGAGGCAATCTGATTTTGACTCTGACTCAGACTCGGATTCCACAACGAGGGCCTTTGTCACAATCAGGTCAACTGTTACAAAAGCAACTGAAAAGCTATTGTGCCGAATCAGACTCAGCCCCACATCAGGATTGTGTCCAGGCTATCGAGGTCCATCAGCTCAGAGCCTGAGACAGAGGCAACAGCTGGGGCACATCCAAACTCATTACTGCCTCGTATCTGTCATGGCTTCCCACAAAGAATCCTGGGAACTGGAGTAAAATAAGAACAATGCAGACTCTAATGAAGGGCAAGCATCTGAGCTTTTCTTCCTATAGCAGTACCTGGGAACATACAACAGGTACGCAAAAAAGGAGAACCAGGTCAAAGGGTTCCCTGCCCCCACACCCAGAGTTAGAAGCAGATTGAAAGAGGTGTAAATGCTCATCTCCATTTCACCATAGATTTTTGAATAGTTTCAGAAACCTGTAAAACCTGTGTTTCAAAAATAACTCCTGCAAAACCTGTTGGGTTTCATGAAGCAAAGCCTCCCTCAGGTCTCCTTAAAGCTATCACCTTGCTTTCAGCTTCACATTGTCCAGTGTGTAGGTAATGTCAACGTTGTTGTTGTTCATGCACACAGAGCCAAACTACCCATTACATATAATGCAGCCATAACCTCATGGACATTTTTTAGGTTGAAAAGGCCACTTGGGGAGGAAGCGATTATGAGGGAAGATGTGGGTTGGGGAAAAGCGGGCACTTTTCTCTGCCCATTTCTGCTATTCCAAATCACACACACATACACACGCGCACAAGTAACTTTAAAAATCCCTGGGATTTCAAACGTGTGTAACATATTTGAAAACCCACTGCAGCAGAGAGGGGGAGTGATTTGGGAAGGGTGCTTTGGAGTGGGAAAACAATTGGGCAAGGAACAGAATGAGCAGGCCTTCCTCCTGAAGTCACCTACAAAAGGACTTTTGGCTGTCTGCTTCCCCCCCCCCCCTTCTTTCCTTAATGAAGGGTTTTTTTCCTGCTAAGTAAGATTATGGCTGGGAACCCAATCAAGTCTGTTTCCCAACAGCGAACATGCTGCCAGGAGAAAAGATCAGCATCATAATTGGTGTGGTCTGCTTCTACCAAACCACTGGAATGGGGCAAAATGTCACACACATAAGCAGAAGGTCAAAAGAGGGCAGCAATGTGACACTGCCTTACAGCTCAGTCCAATGCATACTTGCTCACAAGTAAGGATCACTGATTTAAATCGGATTTACTCCCAGGGAACTGTGTTTGGTATTGAAGCCTTACACTGTAATCCTATGCCATGTTTACTTGGGAATAAATCCCACTGGATTCAACTGGATATACTCCCAGGTAAATGTTTATACAATTGCATCTTTAGTTTATTATATTTTACTTCCACAAGAATAGATGCCATTTGGATTTTCTGCTGCAGGCATCAAAATACCTTGCATTGTCTCTACGAGGTAGCATAGGGAATGTTTATGCTTGATCTTAGCCATCAGAGTCTGAGAAGCCAACATAGCACCAGTAACTATTGGACATATCTTAAATGAAAAATTTTTATCACCATGAATTCTGCTGAGAAACATTTCACTCTGATATGTGGGCTGGAAAAAAGGTGATTATGGCACCCTCTGTAACTTGAGGTTGTAGCACCGACCCCTCTAGAATATACAGGGTTTCTGTCTACCCATCTATGTGGAAAATGTATCCTATAAAATCGAGCAAATGGATTCCAAATCCTGTAAACTGGAATAGGTTGGAGTTGGAAAAGCTCTATTAGGTTATTTGGATACATTCTCTCACCAAGAGATACATTTTCCCCTTGTTTTGTCTACTTCTAATCATTTCAAGGGCTGCTACTTCTTTAAAACATTAACCGCAGTGATCTCACAACCCCAGCTCTAAGAGGCACATCCAACTCTACGAGATCCAACAGAAACTCTTCTTCTATTTCAGTCCAAGATGGATTAGGCCCTTTCCCTGAAATTCAGAAATAGTCTTATGTCATATGAATTAAAATGGATCTGACACACTCCAACAGTAGATTAACATATAGTTTGTGTCCTGAATGTAGATTAGGACAGAGGAGACATCTCATTTTCTATCTCAAAAGTAAAATAAGATAAATAACAAGTCTGAATGTAGTTAGGACACAGGGATGATATGCAAATAAGTAACAGGAGAAAAAGAAAGGGTGTTTTGCTTTACCCATGTTAATGCTGAAACTTTGTATGTGTCCTGGTGAGGACTGGGCAAATAATAGTGGGCAGAAATGTATGGGCAGGGCATTTTAAAGACCAGGAGAATGCCATCAGCTACATACCCTTCTCGTGAGTACCTGCAGGAAACTGGCTGGCCAAAAGAGACTGCAAGACAATTCCATATTTTCTAATCTATGTTCTTAAAGGGACAATTCACTAAGAGGAGAACACACCTAAGGCTGCTAAACTGTGGACACCTGTTCCAATGAAGTGAGATCATCTTTGGGAATCTAGAAATTAAGAACAGGTTGTTTACCTGCTACTGTGGTTCTTTGAGTTGTCATCTATACATTCACAAATATGGGCTCTGCGCCTGCGCTGAGCTTCTCTCGGAAAACTACAATAGCTGAGGAACACTTTTGGTGGGAACCTCTCTCCCTCATGCAGTGTGCATGCCTGAAAGTGTTCCTGCCCTTCTCCTCAGTTCTCTGAGACCAACAAATGTAGCCTCAGTACCGAGAAGGAATAAAATTGCTAGTCTCTTACCTCGGTCATGGTGTATACTGCCAGCATAGTGGGGATGCAGGGTGGATTGTGTGAATGCATAGATGACCACTCAAAGAACCACAGGTACAGGTAAGCAACCTGTTCTTCTTCGTGGTCTCTGTGCATCACACATATGGGCAATTAACAAGCTAACTTACTGGTGGTGGGTAGGTGAAGAACTTCAAGCACATAAAAGAGCAGAAAGGACAGCTTGACCAAAGTTGCAGTCCTCTCACGCTCAAACATCCAGCCTGTAGTGGGTTAAGTACGTTGTAGGTTGAGCCCAGGTTGCAGCAATACAGATGTCAGATATGAGCACCCCTCTTTTGAATGCAGTAGATGTGGCCGTTCTGCACACGGAAAGGGACGGATTGGGCCATCCAGGCTCCTTCCTGCTAGTTCATAAGCTAATGTAATAGTCTGAACTATCCAGGTGGCAAATAGTTGTGCCAATACCGGCAATCCCTTTTTCCGACCTCCATAACAAAGAAAGAGTCTTTGAGACTTACGGATAAGCTCAGTCCTGGATTTGTTTAAAAAAAGAAAGAAAGAAAGAAAGAAAGAAAGAAAGAAAGAAGAAAGAAAGAAAGAAAGAAAGAAAGAAAGAAAGAAAGAAAGAAAGAAAGCAGCCCTTGTAACATCCAACATGTGGAGTGTTGACACCAATGGGGAAGATGGGGTCTTGAAAAAACCTGGCAGGACTATATCTTGGTTCAAATGGAAATCAGAAGTCACCTTTAACATAAACAAAGGGTCCGGATGTAACACCATCTTGTCCCTATGAAAAATTAGATAAGGGTGGTCAATACAAAGAGCGCAGAGCTCTGAAGATCTCCTCGCAGTCATGATCGCTACCAAAACAGCCACTTTGCAAGTCAATAAGCGAAGATCTACAGTAGCAAGGGGTTCAAAAGGCTTAGCAGTCAAGGTTTTAACACTACTAACAAGCTCCATTGAGGAAAAACCGAACGGATAGGAGGAACCAAATTCTTAATGCCCCAGAGGAACTGTTGAACCTGTGGGTGAGTGAATACCTTCGAACCTTGAACTAAGTGATGTGACACTGAAATTGCTGCCGAATAGACATGGATATAAGAAGGCTTAAGTCCTTTGAGAAATAGAGAATTTAAAAACATGATAAAATTCCACTAACTGGACTTGTAACAGGATCAAACTCATGAGTCTTCGCAAAACAGATAAAAGCTGCCCGTTTTCTTGAGTACAACGATCTTGTTGATGGTTTTCTAGCAGCCTTTAGCACGTTTAACACATTTTGTGAGAGGCCATCCTTCGAAGATTCCCTCAAATTCTCCAGGCTGTCAACTTGAGTGTGCTCAGGTCGGGGTGCCAGATTTGGCCCTTGTCCTTGGAGATTAGATCCAGTATCTGAGGGAGGCGTATGAACTCCCCTCCTGCCAGTCTGAGTAGAGGCGTGAAGCAGGGTTGCCTTGGCCACCATGGTGCTACTACAATTGCGTCTGTGCCCTCTGTCCTGAGCTTGACAATTACCCTCATCAGTAAGGGGAATGGCAGAAAAGCGTAAAAAAGATGTTCCATCCACTGAAGGAGAAAATCGTCTCTTAGGGATGATGTGCCCTGACCTGCTCTTGTACAAAAAAGAGGGCATTCTGTGGGGAAGCAAAGAGATCGATCGTTGAAATTCCTCAGTGATGGAAACGTTTATCTAGAATGTCCCGGGATAATTGCCATTCGTGAGAGTTGAGGGCGGTTCGACTCAGAGCATCTGCTAGGAGGTTGTCTTTGCCCGCAATGTGAAGGGATCGCCCATGGGATCGCCCACTCGAAAATAGCTAGTCAAGCCTGGCAATATTGTCTGTCAATACCTGCACTGAATGGCTGGAGAGGTCCATTTTGAAGGCCAACAAAGCTTTTTTGACAGTGAGTAACTCCAGTGCATTTAAATGAAGCCTCTTTTCCTCGATACTCCAAAAGCCCTGTGTCCGTAGATGGCCACAATGTGCTCCCCAACCAGCTTGAAATTCATCCATGACAAGGACCTTGGATGGGGTTGGCACGGTGAATGGTATCCCTTGAGTGAGGTTTTGTAGTTTACCTTGTGGATTGTGACCATCAGATGGAGAGAGATTCCTGTGAATATCCTGTACTGCTGGGGTGTCGAACCTCAGGCCTGTGGCCCAAATCTGGCCCTCCATCATTCTCCAATGGCCACCCCCATTCCCCCAAACATATTGCTGGGTGGCGTCTTGGCTTTTGTGCAGTTTTTCCCCATTCTAAAGGGTTGAAATGCCTCTCCCAAGGCTTAGTTATGGGCAGGAAGAGGCAACAGGAGTTCATTTCATTTTTTTTATTTCTATATCGCCCAATAGCCAAAACTCTCTGCGCAGTTTACAAAGATTAAAAGCCATAAAAATACAATATCTATATAAGAATACAGTAGGGTAAGGCTTATTATTCAAGATCTACTAGATCGATTTTACTCATTTTTGTTTTAAGCTGAAGTCTGAGCAATGTAGATGTGCAGAAAATTCTGAAAGTTCGCAAAGATCCAAAGCTCAAGTTTTAATAACAAAGCAGCATGTTAAAAAGAATGGCCTCTCTGCCAGAAGCAAAAATGGCATTTCTTGTTGTTGCCACTTTAAAAGTGAAGTCTATGTAGCAGAAACAAAGATGGCGGCTCCAGCTGATCAGTTTCTCTCTCTCTCCTCTAGCATTGTATCAAACATCTGACGAGGCCTGTGAGGGCACCTGATGCCCCTGCATCCAGCCCTCATGGGCCCAGTCAGACCCACACAGCACTAGGAAATCCCACACCTGACTGCTCTTAAGCTTTTGAGAGTGGTTGGGTGTGGGTCCACCCTGACCCGTGCCCTTTCCCTCCGCTGCGCTAATTGCAGATGCCATTGACGTAGCAGGGGGAAATATGCAATTTCCCCAGCCTTAGGGAAATTGCGTGTTTCTCTCCCCCACACACACCGATGAGGGCCTTAAAGGCCCTATTAACAGGACCTTTAAGGCCCCAAATGGTGAGTGGGGGGAGAAACACATGATTTCCCCAAGGCTGGGGAAATCATGTATTTCCCCCTGCATTCTAATGGCGGCTGCCACCATTAGAGTGGAGGGGACAAACATGCAATTTCCCCATCCTTGGGGAAATCGTGTGTTTCTTCCTCCTTCATCCCTGCGTCAAGGCTGCAATTGGCACAGGGGGAATGGCAAAACATGCTTTCCAGGCCCTACGGAAAGTGCGCAATTCCCCCAGCTACACCATTAGTGTGGCTGAGGGATTTGCTCACTTTCCAGTGCCCCCGGAAAGTGCCCTTTGCTCATACAGCCTCCCAAGCATTTGACAAAGGCCCACGTGGCCCACCTCTCCTTGAAGTCCTGGCTCTGCTCCAGTCTGGACTTGGTAGGTCCATGGAGTAGGCATAGAACAGGCCGGACTAAGCTTCTTCTTCCGCGGAGTCGGGAGCGCATTATATGCTGGCACAGCAACTTAAAAAGTCCAGCTCCTCTCAGGCTTCTCAACAGATGGGATTTTCATATCGCCCAGCACTACCCAGAATTGCAACCTGAAGTATGTTTCGCCCTCAGACTACTTGCGCCCATGGACTTTATAAAAACCGTTTATATATAATGTAAACACACACACACACTTTCTCATATGCATATACATATACCTACGAGTCCAGCGACATCTGTAAGGCCACAAACTCACAAGTCCTGCTTTAGAGGTCAGGGTTGCCAAGCACTGCACATATACCACATATTATTGCTCAGTTTCTTTGTTAGGAAATAATGGTCAGTTTTAAAACTACAGTATATTTAAACACATTAGCATATAGCAACAGCTGGAGAGGTTACCTTTCTGAAGAGGTGCCAACCCTAATAGAGACAGGCATGAAAACTATATCTTGCTGCATTTTGTGAAGGCTCATTAACACAGAGGCAACGTGTAAATATTTACAAGCAACAAGCTCATATTTCTTCTTTCCGCCTCCTAATGACTACTAAAGGAAAGTCAGGACCTTGCAGAAACTCAGCTGCAATGTCTGAACTGCACTTTGGGAAGACATGTAAATATTAAACAAAATAAAAACCAGGGTATCGTCTCAGCGGAGCAGCAAATCATGCTGGATCTTTGGCGTGACTGTGCACGCACGCACGCACACACAGACAGACAAGCTCTCCAAGCATAATAATAAACTCACATGATTAGACAGAAAAAGAAAAGTGAAGTTCTACATAGCAAAACCACCACCATTTTCTAGCACATTTTAAGCTGCAATCCTTAACCGAGAATAAGCCCCATTGAAGTGGGCCTTATTCCCAAATAAACATGCATAGGATGTGCTCTTGCTGTCCTTCTGACACTTGGACCCTTTTTTCCTCTATGAAGCTTAAATATGGTTCCCAGACTCCCACTCAAGCAGTTTAACAGGGCCAGAACTGTGGGCCTTCAGACCATATTCCGGTGCTCTCCTTAGGTACCCCAGTTCTAGTCCCCACCTGGCCATGAATCTTAGTGGGTGATTTGGGGCCAGTCAATGAGTCTCAGCCTCACCTATCTCACAGGATTGTTGTGAGGATAAAATGGAGAGGAGGGGGATCATGTACGCCGCCTTGGGGTCCTTTAGGGAAAGGCAGGATATAAATGAAACAAATTAATAAATAATAACTAGAACTCCAACTCGCCTCTGTAGAAGCTCTCATGAAAATAAAATTGGGCAGGATACTGCCCTCAGTACAGAACTAGGCCACCTTATTGCATGCTATCACGAAACCTAAACATCCTTCCATTCTGATGTGGTATGTCAAAAGGAACTTTATTGTCATGCCACTAACTTCTTCCTTTACGTCAGCATCTCAACATTTTTTCTTTCTTTTTTTAAAAATATTTTTTTTTGCTTTTGATGCTCTGAAGAACAATAATACAGCGATCAGGCTCTACAACCAGAAGGTGAACGACAGCATAGAAAATAAAATCTCATGATTTGGAACTTAAGCGCTATCTCAGATTTGTCTAAGTTAGTAGCAATTCCAAGGCACCTAGAGGTAGCAACACCTAAATAAGTTGCTCGGAGGATTCACCACTGTTCCTCCTCATATGCCAGAAAACAAATTGCCAGACAGAAAGCACAAGACTCCGGGCAATGCAAAGAAGTGCAAGATCCCTACCTAGGAACGGATGAGAATTTCATTCACTTTTATTGCGGAACAAATGGTGCCAGTTCACCCAACACCCGGACCATTGCTCAGAACGGAAATGCCAGTTAGTCTGCATTTCTATGGACCTTTCCACCATACTGTTCGATCACTTACAGGTTTATGAAGTGGTCCAAGGGTTGCCCTTTCCTTTATGTATTTATTTTACACAAGTTAAAGCTGCTTGGGACAGCTAGAAAGCATGGGATCAGCTGCATGGTTTGGATATGCTTGTGCAAATGCTCTAGGAAGTAGCTGAACATTATGTGCTGTTCTTTGCTAGATAATTGTATCAAAAGTAAAGATGGCTGCCCCCATGTACTTATGGGGGCAGCCATCTTTACCTCCATACAATATGCCTGCTAGCCTCACATTGGCATTGAACGCAAGGGGGGAGATGGCTGCCTCCATCAATACATGGCAGAAACCATTGGGGGGGGGGGGGTGTACAATTACCCAGGAGTGATGGCATGATATGGAATCATAGAATTGTTGAGTTGGAAGAGACAACAAGGATCATCTAGTCCAACCCTCGAGGATAAAGACAGCGCCCTTCATTCCTTGTATATATATAATTTAGGGGTGTGCACGGACCCCCCGGATCGGATCGGGACCCGGATCGGGACCTCCAATTTTGTCATGGACCGGTTCGGACAAAATCGGAGGCCCCCCGGACCGGATCGAGTCCAATCCCGACCCAAAAATCGTAAATTTTTGGATCGGCCGCCATTTTTTTCCCCATAGACTTGCATTGCAATGCAAGTCTATGAGGAAAAAATGGCGGCGGGTGGGTGAGGGGGGGCCTAACTCCCTCCCCCCCCTGGGGCCGTCCGCTGTGGACGGCCCCGGCAGGTAAGCCCCCTCCCCCGCACTCCCTACCCCCCCTGGGGCCATCTGCTTCCATCCGCTGGCGCCCGCGGGCGCCAGCGGATAGAAGCGGACGGCTCTGGGGGGGGGTAAGCCCCCTTCCCCGCCACTGCTTACCTTCTCGGCCCGTCCGCTCCTGTCCGGCGCCGGCGGCTACTACCAGCGGGCTCCGCGGCCTACTCTCGAGTAGCGCGCCGGGTGATGACATCACCCGGCACGCCACCCTGGAGTAGGCCGCGGAGCCTGCTGGTAGTAGTCGCCGGCGCCGGACGGGAGCGGCCGGGCCGGGAAGGTAAGGGCCCCCCTCCCCCCCTCCACGCGCCCCCTCCTCCCCTCCACGCACCCCCTGCTTACCTTCTCGGCCCGTCCGCTCCCGTCCGGGGCCGGCGGCTACTACCAGCGGGCTCCGCGGCCTACTCTCGAGTAGCGCGCCGGGTGATGACATCACCCGGCGCGCCACCCTGGAGTAGGCCGCGGAGCCTGCTGGTAGTAGTCACCGGCGCCGGACGGGAGCGGCCGGGCCGGGAAGGTAAGGGCCCCCTCCCCCCCTCCGCGCGCCCCCTCCTCCCCTCCACGCACCCCCTGCTTACCTTCTCGGCCCGTCCGCTCCCGTCCGGCGCCGGCGGCTACTACCAGCGGGCTCCGCGGCCTGCTCTAAAGTAGCGCGCCGGGTGATGACATCACCCGGCGCGCCACCCTGGAGTAGGCCGCGGAGCCTGCTGGTAGTAGCCGCCGGCCCCGGACGGGAGCGAACGGGCCGGGAAGGTAAGGGGCCCCCTCCCCCCCCTCCGCGCGCCCCCTCCTCCCCTCCACGCACCCCCTGCTTACCTTCTCGGCCCGTCCGCTCCCGTCCGGGTCCGGCGGCTACTACCAGCGGGCTCCGCGGCCTGCTCTAGAGTAGCGCGCCGGGTGATGACATCACCCGGCGCGCCACCCTGGAGTAGGCCGCGGAGCCCGCTGGTAGTAGCCGCCGGCCCCGGACGGGAGCGAACGGGCCGGGAAGGTAAGGGCCCCCCTCCCCCCCTCCATGCGCCCCCTCCTCCCCTCCACGCACCCCCTGCTTACCTTCTCGGCCCGTCTGCTCCCGTCCGGGGCCGGCGGCTACTACCAGCGGGCTCCGCGGCCTGCTCTAGAGTAGCGCGCCGGGTGATGACATCACCCGGCGCGCCACCCTGGAGTAGGCCGCGGAGCCTGCTGGTAGTAGTCGCCGGCGCCGGACGGGAGCGGCCGGTCCGGGAAGGTAAGGGCCCCCTCCCCCCCTCCGCGCGCCCCCTCCTCCCCTCCACGCACCCCCTGCTTACCTTCTCGGCCCGTCCGCTCCCGTCCGGCGCCGGCGGCTACTACCAGCGGGCTCCGCGGCCTGCTCTAAAGTAGCGCGCCGGGTGATGACATCACCCGGCGCGCCACCCTGGAGTAGGCCGCGGAGCCTGCTGGTAGTAGCCGCCGGCCCCGGACGGGAGCGAACAGGCCGGGAAGGTAAGGGGCCCCCTCCCCCCCTCCGCGCGCCCCCTCCTCCCCTCCACGCACCCCCTGCTTACCTTCTCGGCCCGTCCGCTCCCATCCGGGGCCGGCGGCTACTACCAGCGGGCTCCGCGGCCTGCTCTAGAGTAGCGCGCCGGGTGATGACATCACCCGGCGCGCCACCCTGGAGTAGGCCGCGGAGCCCGCTGGTAGTAGCCGCCGGCCCCGGACGGGAGCGAACGGGCCGGGAAGGTAAGGGCCCCCCTCCCCCCCTCCACGCGCCCCCTCCTCCCCTCCACGCACCCCCTGCTTACCTTCTCGGCCCGTCTGCTCCCGTCCGGGGCCGGCGGCTACTACCAGCGGGCTCCGCGGCCTGCTCTAGAGTAGCGCGCCGGGTGATGACATCACCCGGCGCGCCACCCTGGAGTAGGCCACGGAGCCCGCTGGTAGTAGCCGCCGGCCCCGGACGGGAGCGAACGGGCCGGGAAGGTAAGGGCCCCCCTCCTCCCCCCCCCCGCTGTCCACTTTCATTGGCGGGCGCCCGCTGGCACCCGCCAATGGAAGCAGCGGTGGGCGCCAGTGGGCGCCCGCCGATCCGCCGATCCGCCGAACCGGTTCGGAGCCTTTTCGGACCAGTTCGGATTGGATCGGCCGATCCAGCTGTCAGATCGGAAATCGGATAATTTATCCGATTTCCCACTGGACCGGACTCGGATCGTGGATCGGGTCCGATCCAGTGCACATCCCTAATATAATTCCACCTTTTTTCCTATTGCAAGGAACTACAGACCAGTTAGCTGACATCAATTCCTGGGAAAATTTTGGAGTAGATTATGAAGTAGTCAATCTGTAAGCACCTTGAAAACAATGCAGTGATTACTAGAAGCCAGCATGGATTTGTCAAGTCAAATCCTGCTAGACTAATCTGATCTCATTCTTTGATCGGGTAACCTCCCTTGTGGACTGTAGGAATGCTGTGGACATAATATAACTTGACTTCAGCAAAGCTTTTGACAAAGTGTGCCCATGACATTCTGATCAGCCAACTAGCTAAAAGTGGGCTAGATGGAACAACTATTAGGTGGATCCATAGTTGGCTACAGAATTGGACTCAAAGGGTTCTTATCAATGGTACCTTCTCAAACTGGGGGGAAGTAACGAACAGGGTACCACAGGGCTCAGTCCTGGGACCAGTGCTTGCCAACATTTTTATTAATGATTTGGATGAGGAGGTGCAGGGAATGCTCATCAAATTTGCAGATGACACAAAATTGGGAGGGATAGCTAATACTCTGGAAGACAGAAACAAGCTTCAAAGTTATCTTGATAGGCTGGCAAATATGTGATTAGGAAACCATGATGAATCACCTTGTACTTTTTAAAATATTTGTTAACCTGTCCAGTTAAAATCTTTTCTAGGATGAGCAGTAGGCTTTGTAAGAGTTGTCTGGAAACCAGACTTCTTGTGAGGGTTGAGGCTAGACATTTGTGTGTTTATTCAGTGTATGCTTGCCCATACTTTTTTGTAATCAAAATGAGCACACAAGGAAGGGAAAACGTGCTCTTCTTTCTCTGCCTTAAATTGCTATACTTGAGTGCTTTGAAACATTTTCCCCTAGCCAGTATCGGTGCTGGGCCATGGGGAAAAGAGTTCAAGCACCCAAGTATGACAAGGTAAGGTTGGGGAGTGGCAGGTTTCACTCCTCCCCTGCATGCTTATTTTAATGTAAAAGGTAGAGCTCTTCACCCCCCCCCCCTTTATAGGTAAAAGAACAAGCACGTGTTTCATAGGTACACACAGTTAGTTTGCCCTTTATAGGGGGATGTTAGGAGTTTGGCTGTCTTGATTAGTGTAAATCCTACAAGTTTGTCTAACAAGCTAATGGGTGGTCAGGGACTTGGCAAATAAGATTGATGTTCTTTAGTGGCTGTAAATTACACAACCCTGCCTTTAGAATAGTTATAAAAACTGTTTCTTTGAATCTCCCGCTCCAGCTAGTGGGAGGAGCAGAAGCCATTTGAATTTAGGGACAGACAGAAAGAAAAAGAAGGAACTGTGAGTTTAGATGGATTGGAAGGAACTGGGGGAATCCATAGATATATCCTGTTATTTTGGAAACCTGATGCAGGATCAGCAGTTTTGCTGCCTGCTTCAGAAATTGATTTGTTTCCCCTATGCTCTGCTACTATATTTGTAAACAAAGCGTATTATAAAGAAATCATACATTTCCAGTGCTCTCATATCCCAAATAATCTAAAGTCTCTAATACTATCCTTGGGATCCTTACCACTTGAGAAATGAGGAGCATGTAACAATATATCATGGTCCCCAAATTGTGCGCCAGGATGCACTAGTGTGCCATGAGCTGGGCTGAAGTGTGCCTTGGATGTACCCACTGCTTCATATCTCTCACAGTGAGTAGGTCCCATGCACCACCTATCTCCCACCCTCTACCAGCCAAAATATGGGCAGTGATGTCAGTCCCTTTGAGAGAGTCAGAAGAGTATCGGGATATCCTGACACAACCCAGACTAATCCTGGCAGCCTGCACCACTATTGTCTAGGAAACACAGGCACATCCTTGAGGGACTGGGCAGGGTCTTTGGAGACAATATTAATTAATTCTCACAGATGCAAGGAGGATGTCTGTTCATTCTTCTGGGGGCTGAGCAAGGGCAGACAGATAGACGGATGATTGCAGGAGAGTGCAGGAGAGAGAAGCGGGACTTTCATTCTAACATATACACACACCCAAAAATGTGTACCAAAAAAAATTGGGAAACACAAATTATAATGCCATGCATAAGTAATAACCTGCAATGAGCCAGAAATGCCAGGGAGAAGCACTGTGGGCGGGACCGAGAGAATTACTTTGTTTTTATTGCCGTCAATACCTACACACAGAATTCTAAGTTAAAGATTAACAAGGGCAAGTGAACAGCAAAAGTCATTGCTGGGGGCAAACAGCTGAAGCACCATTTGCACGTGTCACAGCAGAAATGGCTTATTCAGCGCTCCCACTAGCTGAATGAGTTGACTGTGAAACACACCTGCAAGCAGAGATTTTCTTAATAAGACCACATTTTCGGTTGCAGTTTGTCTAGGAGTATTAAAACACACAGAGCGCTGGCTCTCACTTCTCTCTCACTCTCTTACACGCACACAAACACACACACTCCCTCAGTGAATGTGGTTTGGAAAGAACCTTCTACCTACATATGACGTCGGCAGTTCAACGAAAAGAAAGCCCCAGGTAAAGTCAATGGAAACTCTATCCACCAGCTAGCTATGCACCTGGTGTTTTTACATTGCCCTGTAGAGCTTAGAGTTTCAGGAGTGATGTGTGTGAATCTTCCATAAACCTTCACTTGGCAACCTCAGATATGATGTGAGACGCACTGGCTGCTCCCACACACAGGCCGCCTGTTGGAAAGGGAAGAAAGAGTTACAAGTTTCATAATAGTTAGAATATTTGTTGATAGCCCTGTCAGGAGGGGGTGGCTCAGTGCCACACTCATTTTTCCTTTGTTCCCTTTCCTGCTCCCATAATACTAGAACCCAGGGTCAGCCCATGAAGCTGATTGGTGGGAGATTCAGAACAAATAAAAGGACTTCTTCACACGGCACATAGTTAAACTGTGGAATTCACTACTACAAGATGTCATGATGGCAACCAATTTGGATGGCTTCAAAAGGGGGTTGGATAAATTCCTGGGCCCTTTCTACACCATAGAGGGAGGGAGGGCGATCCCGGAAGTACCTAATACACACCATCGGCGCACAGGGACCAGCCGGGGGCCATCCCAGACAAAAAGCCTGGTGTGGAAAGGGCCCTGGAGGAGAAGGCTATCAGTGGCTACTAGCCCTGATGGTTATGTGCTACCTCCAATATCATGTCCTGCTTTGTTGGTCCCTGGTCAACAGCTGGTTGGCCACTGTATGAACAGAGTGCTGGACTAGATGGACCCTCGGTCTGATCCAGCAGGGCTCTTCTTATGTTCACTGTCTCTAGGCCTGGGGTGCAGAACCTCTTTCAGCCCAAGGGCAGAATTCCATTTCAGAGAAGCTTTTGGGGCTGTATTCCAGTGGTGGGTGGGGCTGAAGGCAAAAGGGGCAGAGCTAAACATACCCACAGATTTAAACCTCTTCCTGCCATGAAATAAGCCCTGGGAGAGGCAATTATCCCTTTGAGACTGTGCAAAAGCCAGGAAACTACCCACTGACAAGTGGCTGGAGGAAAGGGGTGGGGCCAGGAAAAGGGGGCATGGCCATCAGGAGAACCAAATTTGGAGCGCCAAATTTGGCTTCCACACCTGAGGTTCTGCACTCCTCCTCTAGGGCTCAAGCTTGGCAGTTCAAACAAATTATGGGGCTGACCCCTTCCATTTCATCCTGCAAACATCTTAACATATTATGTTTATGATCTGGGAATCAGCCCTCCTCAGCCTAGTGCTCTCCAGATGTTTTGGACTACAGCTTCCATTATCCCTGACCATTGGCCATACTGGCCAATTCTAATGGGGCTTGTAGAGGACACCAGGTTGAGAACAATCTGGAGGACATCAGGTTGGCATGGGCTGCTCTAGGTGAAAATGATTGCCTCCAATACTTTCACAAGGCAGATGTTCCAACCATTCCTTGTCCTCTCCTTAACGTTACACTGCTATATTTCATCTATCATTTCCCTAGTTCCATGATATTTCAAACGGTGGGGCTAAATCTGACCCTTTTGTCTTAGTCATGTGAATATGAAGCTCCCTCTACAGCTCCGTTCTCCTCCCCTTCTTCCTCGTAGAGTAACTTCTAAGCCAGCATGACATGCAGTGACGTTCATGGAAACCTAAGCCAATCCCAAGCCATTTATCATACCACATACAGCTGACAATCACACCAAAATAACCAAGCCCAACCAGATGCAGGTGAACTGGCCCCGAGAAAAGTAAGGGCTTGTGTTTCTGGAGCACCCTTCTGCTGACAACAGGAAACTGACCACCTAGAATCCAGACAGGTCCACAGTCACCCTCATCAGCTGCATGGATGTAGCATTTCTTCCATATATGTCTAAGACTGGATATGAGAGGGGGAGAAATCCATTCATTTCACATTTTAATGCAAACTTGCCTAATTTCAGACTTCCAAACCAAAATGCTGTTACCCTTCGAAATTTGCATTCGTCTGCATTTTGCTCTGGAGTTATCCATCCAGAAATTGTGTACAAAACTCTGTATTAGGGAACAGTGCACACAAAAATGTGTATATTTGTAGAAACAGTGTTTGCGTATGCATTGAATTAGGATAATTGGTTGCAAAACATGTATATGGTAGGCAAAATTTCATACAAAAATTAAAGTATATGGGGAAATGTGCACCTAAATACATACGAATGTTCATACAAATGTAAAAGGGGGGGAAATCTTACATTTTGGAATGAACTAAATTTAAGATTGGAAAAGTGAGAAACTGAGATAATCCAAAATTGACAGATTCGTCCATTCTCAATTGGATGGCTCTACATGCATATATCTGACTCCTGAATAAGCCATTGTCCTGCATTTATACCATAAGAAACACATTTGTCTGCCAGATGGATTCAGGGTTAGCTACTTAGTTATTTGTTTCTTCAGACCTCACAATTATGATTATAGTTATGATTACATTTATATCCCACCTTTTCTCCACTTGCAAGGAATCCAAAGGTGGATTACATGATCCTCCTCCTCCTCTCCATTTTGTCCACACAATAACCCTGTGAGGTAGGTTAGGCTGAGAGTCAGTGACTGGCCCAAAGTTACCCCGTGAGCTTCAAAGTCATCCAGTGAGTTTCATGGTCGAGTGAGGACTAGAACCTGAATCTCCTGAGTCCCAGTCCAACACTTTAACCACTACACTACACTGGCTTCTACACCACAATTAAAACATTGTGAATCATTAAAATAGCATAGCTACCCTACAGTCAGAAACTGGTTTATTAAGTCCTTTCCTCTCCCAAGGAAATGTAGTCTGGTGGCAGCAGAGGTGGATCTCTAACAGAACCTTATCCAATACTTCACCAAACTTCAGTACCCAGCATTCTTTGGGGAAGCCATTGCAGTTACACTAGCATAAAACCAAGGTAGATCTGCCCTGTCTTAAATATTGCATATTTTGTTCCTTCTTTCCGCCTTCATACAATGTGTGCCTTCTTTCCACCTTGAAAGCTATCAATGAGAAAGTTAAATTTCACTTATCGTTGGAAATACAAAGGGTTTAAAAAAAAAAAAAAGTTGCAGCGTTATGCAAGAGTTTTTCCTGTCTTGAAGCAATGCAAATTCTCTATCACTTCAGAAGAGCAAATGTTATCCATGTAAGTGCCACAGCGCATCTGGCATGGGTTCATTCTTTCTCCTGAAAGCAATGCCTACATTGTGGGGCAGAATGCCAGGAGCCACATCCACATAGGAAGTAGCCCAGCCCAAGATAAAGGGATTAAACGAGGTGAAAAGAATCATTTCTTCTTTATTTGCTTTAATCTTGCAGCTTGGTCACCTGGAAATTTGTTGGGTCTCTCTCAAGTGTTGGGCCAATGAAAACAAAGGCAATTGAAGGAGTGAAGCAGGTGACAGGCAGGCTTGCATCAGCTATATACTCAACGGGAATTTTTCAGCAGTTGCCAAATAATCCTGAGGTGGTAAATGTCACCTGCATTAATACAGGTATTCAGCCCTGTAAGAAAAGGCTTTACTCCTGCTTCTGAAAAACGGCTTCACTCAACGTTCCATTATATGACAGGATGTGAATCTGCTGACATATGAGACAAGGGTGACAGCTGGGCTTAGTCGAAAAAGTTACGAGCTTGATGCAGGAAATATTAACGGAACAGGAAGCCACTACAATTCCCTATCTCTTTCCCTCTCTCTTCATAGAGGAAGAGGGAGGGATCATCCAAATAGGGTCAGTGGTCTTCAAGTGGGCCAGACCCGAAACCCACCTTGGACTCCCAACCTGCAAAGGGGTACTCACTTTCACAATTTTCTCTATGCCAAACATGGTGGCAACAACCTTTCCGCGAGCCATCTGGACTGATCTCGTGACCCACTTTGGGATCATGACCCTCCAGTTGAAGACCAGCTCCACCGAGAGACCCATAACTTGATAGAAGACTTCAAGATGTCCTGCTTTCAAAAAGCTGTCACACATCACTATAGCTTCTAAGTGAAGAACCTTCTGGACCTAATCCACCCAAGTTGGCTATTGGCTCTTCCTGGGCAGGACAGGGTATAAAACGGCTTCCTTTCTTCATGGAACTTCACCTCCATGCAACAAGGTCTAGCTGAGCTCTGGGATGTCTTGTCTTCCTGGTCTCACTCTTTGGTCCTGACTCTTGGCTTGCCCTCTGATCCTGAATGCTCTTCGGTCCTGACTCCCAGTTCCCAGTCCTAACTCACTTCAGGATAGGGATGGATAGTTAACTCTTTAACCAATTTTGCATGTCAGTTCTGTCCAAATTCTGCATCAATCTGCAATTTTAAAAACAACACACAATAATTGTTCAATTTTTTCTTAATTTTCACTGACATATGCACTGTGTACACAAATTTCCCTAATAAATACATTTTTGCATGTACCTTTCCCTAATATATACATTTTAATGCAATTCCTGAGCAGAGGCCTGTGTCGCAAAAATTGAAGACGTGTGTCAGTCGAAGGTTAACTGTTCCAATCCGCATATTAGTGCAGGATGTATGAATACGGTCAGTTCACTTAAAAAGGCAGACCAAACAACATTTTCCACCCATCCATATTCCAGACTACTGTGTCTGGCCCAGCCCTTGTCTCATGGGTTGGAGACTCATCAGATAGCACTAGAATTGTGAGATCTGGGGATATGAAGTACCAGCACACATTACATCCAGGGAAACTACAGCACTAAAGAGATTAGAGGTCTTGCATATGTTCAACTACACCGTTTCCCCTTATGCCTCTTCTTTTTTGAAGGAATGGTTCAGATTGCACTTTGCAACAGCTAGCCACGCATACAGTGCTGACTCAGGATCAGCTATTAAGAGGAAAGAGCCATGAGGGAACCTCCAAACCTATTGCGTATCTCCCAAGAGGAAGCCATTACATCTGTTTCAAGGAGGCCTTAAGCAGGAGGGATGAATAAATGGGGGAAAGGATTATGGGGCTACAGGAGAGGAAGAGAATAGCAATACTTAGTTTTTAAAAACCTTGTTAGTAACTGAATCCCATTAGCATCAAAACGCTAATGCTTGACAACCCAGTCAGGTTTTGATATAGATGCTGTGAAAGAGTGAAAAATGGGTCACAGCTAACTTAAGTCCCATTCATTTCAGTGGATTTACTCTACGTAGGACTAACATTGGATACTATCCAATGGTCAGCCTGGGAGTTTCTTGTCTTGCTCTGTTTTAAAATGTAGTTGCTCTGGCATTTCATTGTTTTAGGGCACAATCCTCCGGCTGGCTGGGGAAATCTGGGAGTTGTAGGGCTTCTTTCTGTCTAAACACGCATAGGATTGCACCTGTAATGTTTTAACTACATGCTGCTTTGCATGTCACAGGCAAGGAAACACAAACACCTTAAATAAATAGAGAAACACTATCATCAAACGTAAACCTATGTAAGTTGCAGTGGGAAATATTTAGTTCTTGTTACAAGTTTATGGTCAGGTTAGAAATAAGTGCAGACAAGCAAATAACTTCATAGAGCTATGAGGTTATAGCTATAACTGTTAAAAGGCAGGGAGGGACAAGCCATAAAGCATGGCCTTATACTAACCTTTTCTAGGGAGAACATATTAAGCCAAAGGTTATCCTCAGAAAGTGATTATTTTGTATAGCAATTATATTATTCCCCATTTATATAATAAAAGTTTTAAACTTGGCCACATTTTCCACCCCCACCGCTACTACAAAGCTGATCTCAGGCCTTTGTAATTTTATGGACAATACGTGTGTGTTGCTATTGTGGAATGGGATGAAAGAAAAGACCTTCCAATGCACAGCACTGGCTTATTATGTAGCTGTTGCATACACCATAAGCATTACATTCATTCAAGAGAGGTGAAAGTACCTCCTCCTGACCAAAATGTGAGTTAGCTTCACGTTAAGGAACCAGGAAATATCATGAAGCAGTCTTCCCTAACTGGGTGCTCATCAGAAGGACTGAACTGCAACTCCACCATTCAAAGCCAGTGTGGCCATTAAGGCAGCCTTCCCCAACCAGGCACCCTCTGGATGTACTCAATGGGTATGATGGGAGTTGTAGTCCAATGTATCCGGGAGAAGCCAAGTTGGAGAATGGCTGCCTTAAGATATGAGCAGAGGCAAGCTGCAGGTTTTCTGAGAGTGACGCACTTTGTGCAATGTGCCAATGTTCCCTGTCTTTGTGTTCAACCGAAAGTGACCTCCAGCTCTGGAATCCATGGCTGTGGCATGCAAAGTTCCAGTTCAATGTCAGACTTTCAGTGTTCCCTTGCAGCTTATAGTGTGAAAGCAGAACACCAAGGGCAGGAGAACCACAGTCTGTTGAGAAACATAATGGAAATAATGGGAAAGCACTCCGTGCCGTTTGCTAGGAATGCAGCTTGAACACCATCAGTCAAAACAAATTATAATGAAATGGCAAAAGCAAAGTCGGTATTCTGGAATGATTTGCAAGCATTACAGAGACGGTGAAGAAGCATATTTGCTACAAGGATAAACTGCCCTTGAACAATGTTTTCTGTGTTCTGGCAAACTAATGTGCTTTATTTTCCTCTGGCTTCTTCCCCCCTCCTTCTTCTCCCAAAGAATAAACATTTCCTACATTCAATAAAATAGTCTTTCTCCCCACCCCCCACTCAATTTATGTTTGCATTAAATAAATCCATCTCTCTTATAGTATATGATACATGAAGCATATGTATGTAACAATATTTGTAGACTAGTGTCAATCAAATGATTCACTGAGAATTACACGAATTACAAATTTGGCACGGTTTAAAAAGAAAAGAAAAGAATGTGCCTGTCTCAAAGCAAGAAATGGTCTCTTTTAAATCAGTGAGGTTGTTCATTTCCATAATCTTAGGTAAGTGTTCGAAAGAAGATTAGTTTAAAGTTATGCACATGGCATCCTTAAGGCCTTTATATTGCTTTAGCGCTTTAGCGCTATGGGAAAAAACAACACGTTCAGAAATATCACATGGTACCGCCCACTTCACAGGGATCTACCTCTGGAACACTTACATGACAATCAGAAGAAATCTAGACTAATCTTCACCCTGCTATGCTATTGTTTTATGTGCCCTGAAGTAGGTAGGTTTGTTTGTAACATGTGGAGTGTTTAAAGTAGGGGATGGGTGAGAATTTCAATGAATTCACATTTTGATGTGAATAAACTTATTTCAAACTCCCCACTCCAAAGCTCCAAAATCAGCACATTCTGAAATGTTGAGGTCCCGTTCAGCAATTTAAAAACATGCACAAAAGATGCATATATGAAGAAAAAGAGTACACTGAATGCGTGCCTTAGGGAAAGTGTGCACAAAATTGCTTCAGCCTATAGTGGGGGAGTGCATATATTTTTTTGGAAATGCACATGAAAAAATGCATACATTTGGAAAATGTTGTTCAAAAATACATATACTTCTGTGCAGATTTCTCATCAAACAGTTCATATATCGATGTGGGAAAATGGGACAGAATACTCTTTCTGAAAGGTGAATGGATATTTAAAAAACAGAATACTCAGTTCACCCCAATTCTCCAAGCAGTGAAACAGAAAAGGAATGAATGAATGAATGAATGAATGAATGAATGAATGAATGATATATCATCTACAGCCAGATTTATCATGGCTGGACCATTACTGTATCAATGAAGATGTATCATTTCCAGCCAGGGGAGGAGGAAGATGGGAGAAGATGGAGATGCTCCCTTCCAAGAGGAGTCCTGGCCATTTCCTTGTCATCCAAAGAACCAGTCTGTCCTTTTGCAACCCATCATCTTATTCACCTAACAATAGAGAATGTACCCAACCAGATCATGTAGGTTTCAGGCCCACCTTCTTAGATTCAAGAACCACCAAGTTGGTATAGATCCCAAGCGGTCATCCAGCTCAACCCCCAATCTCATATCAATACTGATGAACACTGAAAGGCCAGAAGTGAACCAGTGTCTTGCCAATGGATGCTCAACAAGGATCATTGTGTGTCATCATCAGACATTTTTTGAAAAATGTGCAAATCACTTGTTTCTAAACTGCCTGCCTTTCTAGCACTATCCTGCTACCTGCTCAGTAGACATGAAGCAAAACTGCATCAAGCCATGAGATTGGGTGGCATATGTATTGTAGTACTCATTAGAGTGGCAATAGTTTGGATTGACTTGTGGCACACTGTTAGCCACCAATGCTTTTGGCTAAGTGGTCATCTTAAAGCACAAAAGTCAAACAAACTGCAGTCACTGTCTCCTGTCAGCCAGTAACTGTCCTTAAATCTGTCAAATAACAATACGGCATAATGGCATTTACTAAACTTGAATGGAAAGCATGCAGACTTACAATTATTCAGACTCACTATTCTTCTATTATATTGGATCAATGAAAGCTATTTCCATAACAGTTCTTCCATAGAGTATCAATATAAGCAACGCATGCTTCCAGGCAACGTTTTTATCAGGCACTTGCCCTGCCTCATTCGCAGAATTTTACAGAGGGATCCAGGCAACTATGTCTTCCATTTGTAGCCCTCCCATGTTTTCCCATTACTTTTCCTGTCCTGTAAAGGAAGAAAAGAAGGAATAGCTGTACAATAGCCTTTTGACCATTAACACTAGGAGTCCTTGATCTGGAAGTACCCCTTACGATGCTGCTGGGTGGACTAAGGACCATAAAGACATAAGGCGGAGATCTGTAATCAGAGCTCCTGTGTGTGTCAGGCCCAGACCAAGACATTTTGCTGCCTGAGGCAAAGAACAAGATGGTGCTCTCTCCAGTTCCATGTACAAAAGCTGACTAGAGGGGCATTTGACTCTTTCTTTGACACTACTTATGAGGCATGGCACATGTCATACCCCTCCCCTAGTGATCCCTTCCCTGAGGCTATGGGTACATTTGTGGCATATAAAAGGGGGTTTATCTTTTCCTCAACCATTTCTCCTTATACACCTTCCAGCCCAGATCAGGGAAACTACTACTTTTCCCACTAGGCTTTGAACACTCTCAAATATCTCTTTTGTCTCACTACCTCTAATGACTGCCACACAATATACTGCTGAACAACATAAATGATTATTTATTAAACACTTTAAACCAGTAAATAAGATATATTTGTGTGTGTTAAATAAAGCACTGAATTGTTTCCTTTTTATTACATGTCCTATTCTAAACTCCTCCCTTGATCTCTAACTACCCAACAACACTCTCTCTACTCTAACCCCAACTCTGACATTACTAACTGCCCTAACTCTACTAAGTGCCCTAACTGACCACAGACACTATTTAAAAGTTGCCTCATGCTCTCAACCAATCAGTCACCAGCACTGAACACTATGGTTCTTACTCCAGAGTAGGCATGGCCTCCTCCACACGAGACGTTTAATGAGCCTTAGAGGCTCATTATAAATTTTACCTCCACACCAGCGGAGCGCAAAACGGGCGTACAGGCGCGTTATTTCCCCGATAATGCGCATTTTCGAATGCGCGTTAAATAGCGACTTTTATTTTTCTCCGGCCGTTAAAGCGCATTATCGCAGTGTGAACAAGCGATTATGCGCGTTAACGTCTTCTAAAGCGCTTTTTGGACATGAATTAATGCGCTTCGCCGCCTCTCGCTGCCTCCCGTGCAGAGGGATTAGGCGTAAATGCGCCTCCGCGATAATGCGCATAATCCCGGAACCGGGCGCAAAAGCGCATCCTTGTGGAGGGGGCCCTTGTCTAGGTTTCCTGACCAGAACAATGTCAGCTTCCCCTTGCCATGCCAACACTGACCACAAACTTCTCCAAAACCTAATTGTAATATTCTCTTCACTTGTCTTGTTTAATATGATCTTAGGGGAAAGCATAGTGTGTTGTTTTACCATAACTGCGCAGTTTCAGGCTGTTGTACTATTGTATTTGTGCAGAAATAAATATATATAAATATAAAAATTTACAGCAGGGGGAAGGAGAACGTAGGGGGCAGGGTGGGAGATTTTGCTGGCATAGCAGTGATACAGGTGAAAATATACATGAGTGCAACAACGCATAGACGTGAAAGTGCCCAGAGCTCGACTCACTAAGGAAACAGAGGAGGAAACTGCGGACACAAACCAGGAAAAAAAAGTAGGTGTGATGGAGCCCAAAGACATGTGATCACAGATCTCCTGTGTAATGTCTCGTTTGGCCCTGAGTTAATGGAATCAGAGGGAATGGGAACTGTGCTGCGATAGGACTGTCTCTCCAATTAACGGGGGAACAAATTCTCAAAATTTATTGACAAATCACTTGGTTTACTCCAATTATCCTGCCGGCCCACTTGATTAATATGTGCAGAGCTCCTGCTTTAGATCTTTGTGTCAGTAGCTCCTTCTTGTACGTTCACTGAACTAACAAAACACACCATTCCTCTACAAGTGTAAATCAACAGATGCTCCCCAACTTCAGAATTACAGTCGTTTGTATAAAGGTGTTTACAATATGCTGGAGGAAAGACAAATAAACTAGACACAGGGATTGCTCACAGCCGCAACCCCTCCCAATGCTATCTTTTGAGTTGCACTTAATACAGTTTGAGGAAGTACAGGACTCTGTTGAATTCCCCTTCAAGAGTCTCATGACAAAAGAGGAAAATGTCTTTCATGGACACCTGCAGAGAGAAGTTCCGTCTTTGGGAACTGGAATAGATTTTTCTTACATAGCATAAATGAAACACATCATGATTTCCCTTTTACATCCCCAAATCATGTCCAGAGGCAGTGACGAGAAACTGTTATTAATTGTGCCACTATTTGGAGTGGGGCGGGGCAATTCCAAGTCATTTGTGCGGTTCTAATTACTCTTGGGCTGACGTTTGATGCCAGCACATACCACGATCATAACGAGCTCACGTCCCAGGCCTCTTTGGGAGTTTTCCACCAATCACTCTTTATGAACATATGCATGTATATCCATCCGTTCACATCCATACCCTTTATTTAATAATAAAAAAATAAGAGTACACATTTTATTTTGTACAACAGTACACAAAATAAATCCAGTTTCCTCCCAGGGTAGTGTGTGAATTTTTTTTAAAAAAAAAAAACCACGATGTGAGTGCCAGCACAACTACGTGTAATACCGATGCTGAAGTGTCGGCAGCTACAGATGCAGACTGCTAGATGGGGCGGGGGTCCATAATTTTGGATCCATAATTTCTTTCATTTATAATCACTGCTTGTAAGAGATATAATGGAAGCAGCAAGAGGCAGGGGGCAATGGACAAGGCCTCCATTCCTATGGGATGTGGCACGGCGTAGAGCTTGGACCATATAAAGGAGCGGAGCTGCATTTCCCCGAAGGAGCAAATACAGAATTTAGGAAAGGGTGGGCGGCCTTTTAGGGCCCATGAGCACATTTGCCCATTTGAGAAACTGTCCTGGGCACCACCACCGGTGCAGATGAAAGCATCAGCCTGCAGCCACCTGCCACTTTCATCTCCTAAGAATGTTCCTGAGCCCCACTTGTACCCAGACATTCATGGGGAAAGAAGATAGGAGCAGCGGGAGGCCCTCACTTTTCTTTGAAGCAATCCCAGCTGCCAGTAAGAAACTTCATTTGAAAAAAATAATAAAAAGTGGGAGTGGTAGGGTACCATGACGAGCACCGAGGCCGTACTGGTGCGTGCATGCGCCATTGTGCCTAACCCTGGTTTAGGAGCCCTCCTGGACTAAGCGCTAACTGGGGAAGCTCAAATGGCAGTGGTGGTCTGGAGAGCTTTTTACCAGCTAAGTCCAGTATGCCAACTGTGACCGTATCTGGAATTGCCCATGACTAGTGACTACTACAAAGTGCTCCATGTGGGAACAAATCACATGTCACATCTCTGACGTGACTGTAGAACTTTAGACTGCAGGTGGGTTATTACATGTTGGGATCCCCCCTACCTAAAAAACAAACAGAAACACACCCACACCTACCTGCATGTGGAAAACCAGGAAGAGATATCAAGTAGAAGCTTTCTCCTCTTTGATGTATGAGTTCTCATCTGCCCTTCAATATCTCTTGTCTTGCTAGAATTGTTTCTTGGCTGTCCTGCCAGTATCTCAAGTCAAACACATTAAAGAAGCAACTTCCAATAGTTCCACTCAAGCTTTGCCTCCTACTGTATTTCTCTGCCACTGCCGGAAATACCAGCATCTCCCTGGGGTCATTTTTGGCTGCATATAGAAGACCATCACTTTTCAGAGAGCCAGAGGCAACATGGTTAAACTTGTCACTTATCGTGTTACATGTGTTTATTTTCTCAGTCTCTTCAATCAAGTCCTCTGGTCAAACAGGCTTGCAGGTTTATGTAAATGCTCCAAGCATTACCTGGGGAAATCCTAATCTAGCTCCTAGCTGCTGCCTTAAGTGTGAATGTATAGTGGCGTGAACTGTCATGGGCATCTATTGGCAAGTGACCATCACAAGTAAATGCTTCCCCTTCCATGCTTGTCACTATTTTTCCGATTTGTTATTTTTAAGTACATGAAAATGGGGGGGGGATGACTAACTTACACATTCACACATGTACCCCCCCCCCATCAAGCTATCCTCTCCCTTTAAGCATCATCCGGCCATTCAAACTCATTTATCGATTCTTTCTTTAGAATGAAATTGACTATAACAGAAGTTGCTTATGATGTGGTCTTGTTATGCCACCACTGCATCGCTTCTATCGGACTAGTTTGGAAACAGGAAAACAAAATGAAGAACACCCTTTGCACACACACAACCAGACCCCACCCCCTCCTTTCCTTCAATTATGCCTGTTTTAAACTTTATTATTTTATTAGTATTTTATTATTGCACTTATATCCCGCCTTTTTTCCTCAAGGGAACCCAAGGTGGCGTACATAACCTTCCTCCTCTCCATTTATCCTCACAACAACAAACCTGTGAGGTAGGTTGGGCTGAGAGTCTGTGACTGGCCCAAAGTCACCCAGTGGGTTTCCATGGCTGAGTGGGGACTAGAACCTGGATCTCCAGACTCCCAGTTCAACACTTTTGCCTCTACACCACACGGGTTTATATATTCTATTATATTGTGTGTTATGGATTTAAGTTTGTTTTGTGAACCGCCCAGAGTGCTTCTGCTAATAGGCGGCATAGAAATGTACTAAATAAATAAATAAATAAATAAAAGTGTTATATCTCTGCCCTGATCACATCTCTTCTTTTGTCCTCCCAGTCTCATCCATTCCATATTTTAAAACTACTTTTACCAATACTGTCTCCTCCTCACAACGGTGTGCAGAAGCTCCAGCCTGCAGGCCTGAACCAGACTATGCAGCCTCTTGGGGTTCCTCCAGGGGCAGGGCTTCGGCTCTACGCCCTGCCTCTTGGAGGAAACCCATCAGAGGGCATCCCCTCACTGCTTGGAGATAATTGTGAGGATGCCCCTGTTGGCACACACCAGCAGCAAATCCTCGCTGTTATCTCTGATCAGATATAGCAACAGAGGGCTAAGGGGGGGCGGATGTTGAGACTCACCTGTGCCAGGGAAACTGGCCATTCTCTGTCCACAGGCGAGTTCCTTTCTCCGTCCCACGGTGGGGGAAGGAGGCAGGGGGCATGAAGTAGCTGAGGCCCCTTTGCTCCCCAGCTCGAGAAGCCATATGGCACTCAGCCACTTCTCCTTCATGAGACTTGTGTCTTTCGCCCAGGAAGGAGGCTGGCGTATGAAGATGGGGTAAAGCTGAGCTAGTCTCCGTCGCTCCCCATCGGAGAAGCAATGGGGACTAGCCTAGCTTGGCCCCACTGTCCATGGGGTCTCCCTAACTGGGAAAGTCCGCATACAGCAAAGCCTGGTCCCTGGCCCAAGAGACAGGGGGAAGATCGAATGGCATCATATGGGCTGCAGAGGGCTGGCTGAGGTGTCATCCGCCCCCCCCCCACCTAAAAGTAGTTCTGCACTCCACAGGCTAGCATTTCCATCCCATGGCCATTCCACAATTCCCTTGCCATTGGCTGTGCAGGCTAGGGCTGATGGGTGTTCTATGCCAAAACATCTGGAGGGTGACAAACTATGCAGCACCTACTATACTGTTAGCAATTATGAAGTGTTTATTAGTAATAGAAGAGACAGCAGCAGCATATAATAGGTAAGACCCGGCGGGGGGAGAGAAATTGGCACAAGCCAGTCTTTACACAAGGTGTGCAGAATTATCAGAAGGTGTTCCAGGTCTAGGTCAGGAGGGACCATATAGTCTGTCCGAGGGCAGGTGGTGTGCCCAGCCAGTGCCTCTAGTAATCCAGTTCCGATATTGCCAATTATCCAAGACATTCAGAAATTATGACTCATGGCCCTCAGAGAAACACAAGATTGGGTTAACCATGATGTGAATTAAAAGCAAGGAAGATCTGGAAGAATTAATTAACTGATTATTATTTTTATTCACAATGGAAGACAGAGCTCTGATTAATTGAAGCCAGCCACCTGGGCGCCTCCATTACTAATAGGAAGACTGAACTACCTCCTTTGCTGGCTTGTTTCCCTCATGCTCCTCCATTCATTCGTCCTTGTTGCTGGAGTCACATGTTCTGGCGATGATGGGAAAGTATAGGAAGGAGGAGAGAGGAAATATGCCTGACTAATGTCCCAGGTTGTTGGGTTCCCTTTTTTCGAAAGGACAACAGGAAGCTGGTTCTCCCGTCCACCCAATGCGTTAGGCTCCACAGAAGCAGGCACAGAGGTTTGAATGGGTTCTGTTCTGATGTTGGGACACTTCTATGTATATGGAGTCTCTCTCCCTAGTCACTTCCAGACCGCATAAAATAGCCTAGGATGCAATGCTTTGCCTGTTTAAACAGAAAAAAGTCCTTCAACAAAAGTCCTACAGCTGGCTGGTGGACGCTGGGAGTTGTAGGACTGTCTTCTGTCTAAACAGGCATAGGATTACACCCTTAGTTAAACTGCCTCCTGCAACGGGAAGAGTATTGGGCTACAATATGCCCAAGCTCAGTATCTACACTTGATATGGTCAGGTAAATGCCAGGGATTGCTAGGACTTAATTACATTTTAAAAGCTCTTTTTAAAATGTCTTTTTTCATCCCCCAGCACTGGCCCAAAGCACTGGGTGACAGGGCCGCCCCAGGACATTTTGCTGCCTGAGGTGAAGGACAAGATGGTCCCCCTCCCACTCCAGGTAGAAAGCCACCTGGGCTAGCAGTTGAATCTTTCTACAATACTAGCAATGGGGCAGCATCCTGCACCCCAGCTGAAGAGGTGCATGGCAAGCCACGTTGCCCACAGCTTCTTTCTCCAACACTTTGATGTCTCCTTCCAACATCTGATGCCTGAGGCGAACACCTAATGATAGGGCTGTCCCTGCCTGGAAGAGCAGCTACAGTAGGCTGACCAGATAAAATCCAGGTCAGGGCTCATGTAACTTTAACAGTTGTAGAGAAAAGGGAATTTCAGCCAGTGTCATTTGTCTGCAATTAGTTCCTGGTGAAATTCTCTCTTTATCTCAACAGTTAAAGGTGCATGCACTATACTAGAGTGACCATATACAAAAGAAAGCAGGGCCCCTGCAACTTTAACTGTTGTGATGAAGAGGGAATTTCACCAGGAACTAATTGCATACAAATGACATTGGCTGAAATTCCCTTTTCTCTACAACTGTTAAAGTTACATGAGCCCTGACCTCGATTTTATCTCGTCACCCTAAGCTACAGGTCCTGCTTGTTAGTGGCAGGACCCAGAGGCATGGAAGAAGAGAAGGAAGAAGATGGCAGTGCAGCAGCAGAGCTGAGTCTGGCCAGGCTGGTCATGGAGGGAAAGTGCCTCAGTTTGACCCACTCTGGGCAGGTGGCAATAGCAGAAGTCAGCTGGGAAGCTCAGGCAGTAGTGCAGGCAGGCCTTGGCAACCACCACTTCTGCCTTTCCTGAGCAACACAGGTGGCAGCTTGACAGAGCCACCACCTCCACTCCTTTAAGCAGGTGAGAACGGCATAGAAAGGGCCAGCAGACAGCAACAAAAGAAAAGCCCATGCTGCCAGTGGAACTCTGCATTCCTTGGCTGGTCCCTTGAAATAAAAATCTCTCTCAGGGCTCACTGGAATGCTGGGAAAGGAAAGAAAGTGAAAGGTGCTTTAGCAGAGCTCAGAGCAGTTCAGAAAGCAGCATTCCTCCTCCGCCCCCACCCATAGCCTCGCAGGTGGTGAAGTGGAGCCAGGGCCTGCAGTGGCGCAGCAGTGGCGCTTCTTTTATTAGCAGGGATGCTGATGCCCCCTGCCACTTCCCTCAGACTTCTCACAGTTGCCTCTGAACTTAGCTTTAAACCCTCACAACAGCTGCGGAGGGGAAGGAATTTCCCCAGGAACACTATAGTGGCAATCAGGCAGCATAGAAATGCAAGAAATAATATTGTTCCCATGCTTTGGGGGGCAGGGGGGTGGCTTGGTCTTGAATGGGCAATGAAGACCTGTTTGATTTACAAAAGACCTGCAGCAGGTGGAGATGAACACTGCTAGAACCAGTTGTTGACCAAACATAGTTGCCTGTATTTGGGGAGTCTCCTGGGGGCAGGGAGGTATGGGGATTGTCAAGATGAATACCTACATTTCAAAATTTGCCATGGCACCACAGAGGGGAGTGCCAGCTTGGTTGGTGGGGCAGCCAGCTGGGAGGGTCCACAGAAGACGCTTGGCCAGGGACCCCTCAAACCTGGAGCCAGCCTTGGGTATGCAGCTCATTGGGCAGTTTTGCTGGTCTTGCGACCGTAATAAATTCTATTCATTCATTCATTCATTCATTCATTCATTGGGCAGCTTGCATTAGCCTCACCTAAGGTTGTTGTGAAGATAAAATGAGCACAGAACTAGGGATGCCAGAGAAATCCGCAATGGAATCAAGTGAGTTTGGATTTCTATTATTCAGAGCCATAGTTTCCATAGCAGGCCCACATTCCCCAAGGCACACGGATTCCACCAAATTGCAGACCATTTTTTCTTTTAACTTTCTGGAATTTTATGCCAACATAGTCACAAAAAAGTACGTAAAATAAAATTTTAAAGAAACCACCAGCCAAATAGGTGCATTTCGCCCATAGGTTAAAGCATGAAAATGTGCATTTGGGTAGGAGTTGCGCATTGGTGGTGTTAGGGGGGATTTGCACATTTTTAGAAGTGTGAAATTGCACAAATTCAGGAAACTGGAAAAAATTCAATTCCACCAATGAGCAGATGATGGAAGGGAAGCCACGTGACAATCTGCGAAACGCAGGCACAACAAATTATTACAAAATCCACACATCCCTACACTGGAGCCTTCCTTTTGGGTGGGGTGGGAAAGAAATATGAAATCTATGAGTGCTATGTGCATTTCCGAGATTTCTAAAACGATTTTATATTTTTCTTGAGCAACCACCCGGGACTCCATGTTGATTATCAATTGATTTCAAAGTACCATGAAATCAGGGACAGAAGCCCCATGTTTAACCAGAGAATCACTGGTTTGTACTCATTTCAAGACAGGGAAGCAAGCTCCCTTGTTTTATGGCGTCTGTGGAAGCAAACCTCTAAAGATGTGCTAGGATTTAGAATGTTTAAACGAATTAGCTGATTTCTGATAACACAGTTAATCCGTCTGGGTAACTCTTAACACTTTGGAATCTTTGCTTACAGACGTCCCGTTTTTGTTTTTAAGTATTTGGGGTTCCTGTTGTCCAAACGCTTTGTTTTCTTTGCAGGACTAGAAAATGCTATCGATAAGAGGAGCGAAATTAATCTGCTGAATCCAGTAATATGTCGAGTTCTGCAATGCAGCAATTTCTGCATTGGGCATGCACCAGCTGACTTTACCTCCTTGCCACCAAATTTCAGGTGCAGTGTATACTACATCAGTGTGAAGCCACCGTCATACTGAACTCAGCCAGAGGATATTGGTTTTGGCAGCCAACCAGACCACATGGTTTTGCCTTGAACTTCAAATGACCCTGAAAAAGCAAGTGGTTGACCATGGATACTACTGAGAAAAATTAATGGCAAACCTGCCTTTCAGACCTAGCAATTATGCTTTGCCCAGGTATGTATGGAAGAGTCAGGAAATCTAGATGGTTCACAGGACCATGTCCTGACCTGTAGAGTTCTGAACTGGGGAAAAACCACAGGATTGAACTATGATTTATCAGTCATCCCATCTTTTGAGCGGCATGGAAGATTTTTACTCACAAGTGAACTTCAGAGCTTTCAAGTGGGCTTGAAATTGCACAGAAAACAACTTGATATTTAGATGCTGTATCATCTTAGAAAGTATCTGTCTTATTCACATGGACATCTGTCCTACCCACCCACGATGATCTTTGTTTTCTTCTTCATGGACAAGGAAGAGAGCTGACTGTACTTTAAAGCCCAAAACACCACTTCCCAATTCCAGACGTCACTTCAGTCTCCTTCAACGCTTGCAAGAAAATCAATACCATCTATCATTTTTCTCCACCCCCACTTCTCCCCATTTCTTCCTTCCCCATTTCCAAATGCTGTCATCTGAAAAACATTAGTATATTAATCCTCACACTACAGCTGTGTCTTTTCTGGCCTGTCGGCCACAATAAAGTTGATTGATTGATACAGCCATGTCTTGACGGCGGCACATTGGTGCCACCAGTCCTCAAACCCTGCCTTTGCGCTCCTTCACGTTGTCCCCATGCGAAGGAGCTAGCAGGGATTTACGCAGGAGGAGGAGTGAACGTGCACTGCAGCTCAGCTCAGGCACCCGCGGTCCTTGCTTCAGGTTTTTAAAAAATCTATTTTTTCTTTTATTGCACAGGTTTGTGAGTCCAGGGAGGAGGAGGCTTGATGGATCGCCCCCTCCCCACGCCCCACTTTACTTTTCTTTTAACTATTTTTCTTTATTGCGCAGCTTTGTAGGTCCAGCAAGGTAGAGGCTCGCTGGATTGTCCTCTCCCCTCTCCCAGTGCCCTGTGCTTTAGGGTTATCGTTGTTTTTACTGTTTTTCTTTTATTGTGCAGGGTCGTGGCTCCAGCAAGGTGAAGGCTCACTGGATTGCCCCCTCCTCTCTCCTAGCGCCCCATGCCCCGCACCCTGATTATATATATATATATATATATATATATATATATATATATATAATTGTGGAGCTTCGTGTGTCCAGCTGGACTGCCCCTTCCCCCGTCTACCAAGGGTGATCAATCAGGGGGAGCCATTGGCCAGAGCAAGCCAACAGATGGCAAATGTGAGTCTACACCTTGCTTACAGGAAAAAGTCAGAGTAAGTCCCCAACTTTTTCAAAGTGAGAGCTTCAGGGGAAAGCCCTCAGATGGCTTCGCAATGGCGGCTGTGTCATATAATGACCTGCCACCACTGCGGATCCACCCCAGGGTTTTCCCCTCATCAAGATGTACCCTAGAAATCACTAGCATTCCAAATTTATCCAGAAGGACCTGAGGCAAAGAATCAAACTGATTTTTAGGTTGCATCGGAAAACTGTGAAACTTCAGAGAACTGTTTTTCTGCCTTCCATTCCAATTTTCTGCCTAAGTAATGAGAAACCTCTTTGCCCTAATTTCTTTGTTGCTGTTTGCTCTTTTTTTTATTACAGAGTATCAACAATAAACAACAACTGTCAATGTTGTTCTTTGATTTGTCTACAGCAGGTTGCCCTCCAGATGTGTTGGACTACAACTCCCATGAGCCCCAGGCAACACAGCCAATTGCAATGCCATTTTACGGGGGCGGGGGGACTGTACTCCAATATGATGCCAGAATACAAAGAGCATAATCAGACAAGCGTCTTATCGCATGCTCGCTACTGCCCACTTACAGATGTGTGTGCGCCTTTCAACGACGACATCCTCCTTCTGCTTGTTTTTCCATCATAAAATAGACCCCTTTTAATACGTCTTTTAAAAAAAAAGGAATGTGCCGCCATTTCCTGCTGTGTGCCCGAAAAGCAGTGCAATAAAAATGCCCACTGAATGGGACACATGGTCATTGCTACTTCCTCTTTCTTTCTCCATGTAAAGAAATCGTTGCTATTGTGGGACAGCAGCAGGAGGCCATAGCGACGGTAGGGAAATGCGATTCTCCCCCCCCCCCCCCCCCCGGGTCTGATGATGCTCAAAATATACATTCCACGTATCATATCTGAATTGTACACGCGGGAATTCTCTACTTACACTACACATGAGCAGTCATTGAGAAAGGATTAGGCCTCCATCAGCATGAGAACTGTGAGTTCAAAGGAGTTGTTTAGTGTGCTAGGGCTCAGACCTCACCTCTGCCTTATACACAGTCTGTTGGACAGGTTACTTGTCCCTCGCCATGTCTCCCATGACAGCCATGTAGTGGTGGTACTCAGGACAGTTTTTCAAACTGCCAAATGTGCCCAAGGCCCAAAATGGTTACCTGTCTATGGAGTATAATGTTCAAGGAGAGCTAGTAAATAGCCACATTTGGCTAGCATCCAGCTCATGCAGATTTTAGGAAACAGGAGTGATGTTGTCCTGGGACTAAAATCTCTGGCTTGTATACTTGCGTCTGTTCCACATGCACACTCCTCTATAATACCCACACAATCTGTCAGACACACCATACCTCTCCAGTGCTCTAAATTTACCATGTCAAGTGTGTCCTCAACTTCCTACTGCTTGGGGATGAGAGAGCATAAAACAATATTTCTTTTAAAAAAATCCATCTGGGACCAGTAGACTACACAGAGAGAATGTTGGGGACTATTGTATTTGATGTCTTTTGTTAATTGTTGCTTTATAATTAAACCAGTTAAATGAGTCCTGAAGAGAAAGAACATTCTAAAGAAACAATTCCAGCTGTGTTTTGCCTTCTTGAAGCTGGAAAACAAAACCCATTAATTCACACCACATTTTTTTTTTACTCCAGCAAATTCTTTGCAAATTGTATGGAAAATATGATTTGATATCAAGCTATGCAAACCTTTCAACAAGGATCAAATGTTGAGTCTAGCCCTTAGTATTTTACTCATAGTTCTTGCATGCTGAGGGAAGAAAGGCTTTTAGGAAATATGTTGAGCAGAGACTCAACCAGCCACACCACCCTACCAAACTAAGGTCCACTATTCACAGGCATGGTGCAGCTCACCGTCTTCCTACCACTTGCAGATTAGTTTCCTGCCAACTTTCAGACCTACAGAGCATTTTGCCTGCACCAGTTAGCATTTAATTCTGCATGTAGAACCTCAGACCTGAGGGCCAAATTCGGCCCTCCAGGGTTTCACAGATGGCCCCGCCTGTTCCTCTTGCCCCGCCCTCTTTTTTCACCCACCAGTCATTTGGTGACTTTCCAACTTTTGCACAATTTCCCCCCATTCACACTGGTTAAATCGTCTCTCCCAAACCTTAGTTACTGGAAATAAGAGCTTTAACATAAAATATGCTCGCATTTTGCCCCACCCCTTTTGCCATTGGCCACACCCACCTCTGGAATATGCCCCCCCCCCCAAAGTTTCTCTGAAATGGAATTTTGTTCTTGGGCTGAAAGAGCTTCTGCATCCCTGGTTTAATCCCTCTTCATCCTATGCTTATTTACATATTTACTCAGAAGTAAGTCCCATTCTGTTCAATGGGGCTGACTTCCAAGTCAGTGTGCATAGCCTTGCAACCACAGGTGCTCAACTCCTTGTCCTACCGCAACACAAACATGCCATCACCCTTACCCCATGTAAGCATAAATATGAGCATACTTCCTCTCCAGGTGGGTGTGTTCACTCTGTTTAGTCCTTTCCCATCCTTAGGAACTGTGGATTTAATGTTAATATTAATAATAATAATAATAATAATAATAATTCTTACCATTTATATAGCATTTTCCCCATGCAGTCAAAATGACTCTCGGGCATTGTTGCAACACTCCTTACAATTGGGGTCTCCAAACTGTGCCTTTGGACACCAATGTGCCCCATGGACTTGACCCCCACCAGGTTCCCTGTCCCTCCTGGTTTTTATTTTTTTAAAGACTTTTTCAAATTAAAAAAATGAATAGGGAATCAGGCATTCTGCAAAGCAAAGGACCTCCTGGTGCCACCTTTATACCCAAGAACACTTCTGGGCCCCACATGGGCCCACAGGCATTCTTAGGAAATAAATATGGCAGGTAGCCGCAGCCCACTGCTACATTTCAAAGCATGCCAACTGGTCAGAAAAAAAAGATGACCTGGGGTTCGTAGGGACTAGAAGATGTGGCAGGGGACATCTTGGAAGGTTAAAGAGGGGGGACCCCTTGCAACCCAATAAGTTAGCTCTGTATCAACCCAATTTCACACAGCAGGACAGAAAGCGAGAGATTAAGTCACGGAATGCACAAGCCATTCAATGACGATTTGAATGGAGATCTTCCTTATGCTTAGCCACTATGCTACACTAGATCTCTCAGGTGATGTGTTTGTGTCATGATTACAATTGTCACACCCACTGAAGGAGATGGGAAGCTTCTGTGCATGTGGAGCTCATCATGGTCTCTTGAGTGTTTCCTCTGCCTTGCATGCATGTAGCCTTCTACTGGAGAGAAATCAAGGTAGAAAAGGGCATCTTGGGACAATTATTTTAGGTGAGCTTAACTACACCACATACTACTAAGTCACTGCTATTTTTAAAGGCTAGAGCAGGTGTGGTAAAACGGTGGTGCACATGATGCGCATGACCCCCTCATCAGTGTGTGTGTGTGTGTGTGTGGTCCCCACCACAAATTACTGTCATCGCACTGCTGAAAAAACCCTACATTTTGCCTTTAAAATAAGGCATGTGTGGAGCGCATATCTTTTTAAAATGCAAAATCATGCTCCCTGAGGTCTTCCAGGAATGTGATTTTGCTTGGGAAAAAAAGCACATGTTTCCCCCATGCCTTATTTTAAAGGAAAAGAGCATTTCCCACCTCACTGCTGAATTACCACTAACATCAGGGATCTGTGAGTGCAGGACACCCAATCACCCCCACTCAATTACTCTGTACATATTATGTGAACCACATGAAGTGCGAGGAATTTGATGGCTTAAGCAGGTCCTTTTATATAAGAACAAACAGGTTTGGAAGTGGAAATCAACATTCCCTGCCCTGAATTTGTAATTAACACCCAAAGGAGAGCCACATAAAGCCAGGGATGTTCTCCAAGTGTGAGCAAGGTTTCTTAGATATTTCAGCACCTTTTGTTTAAACACATTAAAACAGAATAGTACTACCCACAGTCAAAAGACTAAACCTTGGGAAATGTTTCAGTCTCCTAAAATGCTTTTGAATTGCCAATTGCCAATATTAAACAAAATTACTAAGTTATTTCCTTCAAATTGAGCCAGAGAGGATCTTATAAAACTGTCAGCTTAGATTTGTATTGCAAACTCACAGCTAAAACAGAATCACGCCTGATCCCCCTGATCTACTACATGCTGTATACGTAGGTAAATCAATATGATCACAATTGCAGCCGCCCCCAGTCCTGGCAGTTCTGCAGTCAGTTGAGGCTAGATAATCAAAGTGGCCTGAGTTTAATATAACATCAGAAATATATACATCTTCCTTTAAAAGGCTGAACAATCTGTAAAAGTTAGGGAATGGGTGGATAATTCAACGTGCAGAAGCAACGTTTAGACAGCATGCCCCTAGAAGAGGCTCTTTCCTGGCACATGGTCCCAGTGAGGTGATGCAACATACAGGCTGTGTGCACAAGTAAACAACCAAAAACAGCACTGCATTGATTAATCATCCGGCTGATGGGCCTAAAGCCACAGAACTTTGACAGTGTGCTTCTTATACTTTCTATGGCTACGGTAGATTGTTGCATAGTTGCATATAAACTATGAGCCCCACTCTGCCCAATGCACACTTTCAATCTCATCACAGACTACAACATACTACCATATCACTGAGTCATACAATATAGGCTGCAGTCTCCTATATTGCAGGATCCCTAGTGTTTGGCCATCTCTTTCATTTGCAGAATCGCTCAGAGATTCAATGCAGAGATTCAAATGCCATTTCTACAATAATTCAGAGCATTAAAGGATGCCTTCCCTTGATAAGAGTATCCCTGCGCACCTGGGTGTAAAGTTCCACATATGTGTTGGAACTCTTCACCTCAGCTAGGCTGGCGTGAGGGATGGTGCCCCTTTTGCTCCAATATTGGGCTATGCAGGAAAGGGGACCTCAGAGGATGAGTGCAAGACATGGTCGTATCCCCCACTAGTTCTGGGCCTCCACATTACCCCAAGGAGGGCTCTGATTCAGATGGGTTCCACTTTACTTCATTTCAAGGGGAGCTCTGCCTCTCCCTTCTATACCTTCCTAGCCTGAGGACACAGCTCTCCCATCAACATCCAACTCTGAGAATGACACACACACCCTGCAGCTTTTCCTCTCCCACAGCCACACAGAAGCCAGAGACGGCAAAAACAGACACACCCCTGCATTCAGCAGGGGTGGAGCCACTGAATGACCAGGATCTGCCAGCTTTCTTAAGGGTTCAGTGTACTGCAGTCTTTGCTGAGACAACACCTTCTGGTGGGAGAATACTCCAGCCAGCATGCTTGCAGTGCACTATCCAAAGTCCTGATAGGCAGTGATCACTGTGTTGCAGTCTGCTTCCCTGCACCTCATGCTTGTCAGGACAGTCACTATCTGTGGGCCGATAACAGCTGCTTCTTTAATTGCCACCATCCTGGGACCCCAAACTAATTTGTGCACTAGTTGTGATTTTCTTCAGCAGAAACTTACAGATGCTAATGAAAAAAAATAGTATATCAGCTCACCTGTTGGGGAGCTCCCGCCAGAAAAAGCTATCAAGAAAAACATAGGCTAAGTTGGTCCTGATCATGGGCACAGGAACATGTCTCTCATGGAAAAGTCAGTACAATAATCACATGGGCCTTGTCAGTGAACCCCACCCCACGCTCCCTTATAGTGAAATGCCCTCGATACAGAGGTTCCCCCAGGGCCTATATTAATGTCTTTTCAGTGCCAAGCAAGGACTTTAAAAAAATCCCAGGTCTTTTTAGCATAATTACAATATTTATATTAGTATTTTAATGTCTGCCTCTCATGATTTTTAGTAGGGGGCTTTAGCTCTAGGAGGTTGCTTTCGACTTTATGTTGTGAGTAGATTACATGACTCTGGGTGAAATTATGTTATTTCCCTGCTCTGACATGACTGTTTTGTTTGGGGGATTCCTGGTCCTGTTATTCGATTGTACTGTATTCAATTTGTGTTTTTAAAATTATTTTAATTGTTTCCCTTCCAAAGAACAGAGGTTATGGGGCAACTCATAAATGGAGGGGGGGAAATAACTGTGTGCTCGAATGAGCAAATTATCCTAAGGTACTGCAGCTCACTCCTTTTCTAAGTAGAAAAGGCACACATACATGCCTCTGAGTCGGCCCCAAGAGGCACTGTCTATGAGGCACATCTCTTCTCAACCAGTGCTAGCTGCTCTTTTACTGCTCCCACTTTGCTTGAAGTAGAAGGCAGTAGCTCGAAAAGTGGGAACTATGTGGCACAAGAGAACCTGCGTAAGCATCATCCAATAGTTCAATCTGCTTCTGATTATTATTATTATTATTATTATTATTATTATTATTATTATTTCCCACCTTTTTCCCATTTGCAAGGAACCCAAGGTAGCTTACATGGTCTTCCTGCTCTCCATTTTATTCTCATAACAACCTTGTGAGGTAGGCTAAGCTGAGAATTAGTTACTGGCCCAAAGTCACCCATTGAGAGGGAACTAGAACCCAGATCTCCTGAGTTTCAGTCCAACACTCTAACCACTACACCACAGACTGGAGTTGGGCACACAGCAGGTTAAATAGGCATGTTTTTGACCAGATTAGATTGCATTAATTCATCACTCTCACCACTTCACCCCACCCAAAATATGCTGCTGCAGGTTTACCCTAAGCTTAACATCTCTTATTCACACATACTTTGGCTTGTCTTTAGACCTGAGTCCTAAATTTCACTATATATTATTAAGGTGAAAGAAAAGCTGGATGATCTTTTGCCTGTCCTGGCACAAGAACCATATCTGAATCTAAGTTAACCAAGGTGAAAAGCGTGTACATGAATCTGGGGCAGAATTACATTTGTGTCTCTCTCCCCCTTCCCCAATTAAGTAGATGAGATTACCAGAGAGAATTCAGTCCTGAAAAAGATGTTTTGTATTAAGTTAAAATCATTTTTCCCTTTGATCTTTTTAACTAACCAGATTCTTAAGATGCACTCTATTACATCTCTATGTAGACCATCTTTCAGGAGCATTTTTCTTTATTTACAATAAGCAGCCCCAATCTCACAAAACTTTCATCATGAATAGGGTCCCCTCTACAAGATTTTGCTTTGACGCCCAGTTGCCCAATTATGTGCATATATGGATAAGTGCATTTACTCCTAATACCTATTCACGAGAGGCGGTGAAGCGCATTATGGGCTGAATGAAATGTGCTTTAAAGTTGTTTACATGTGGAGAATCGCATGTTTACATGGCCATAAGGTACTTTAACTCCCGCGGTAAATTTTAAGTCGCTATTTAACGCGCATTCGATAATGCGAATAATTGGAGGTAAAAAGTGCCTCAACCCCCGATTTGCGCTCCGCTCTTGTAGAAGTAAAATCTGTAATGCGCCTTGAAAGAGTTTTAAATCGCTCTTGTAGAGGCACCCTAGGTCCCAATGAAAGCACTGGGGACTTTACAACTTCAGTGACTAATTTTACAAACTGTGACTAATTCCAGTCCCATTGGTTTCAATATGACTTTCTGCACACACCTGTATATGTTTACTTCAAAGCAAGACCAGCTGTGTTCAGTGAGACTTTCCACCCAGGTAAGTTCACATTCATGACTAACTTTAGCTAATCAAAACTACGGAAACCCTTAAAGAGAGCAGCAAGCTGGAAAGGTTAGTCCATATCATTGGAAAGGAAGGAAACAGCTGTCTGCCCAAACCAGGTGCCCTCCAGATGTTTTGGACTACACCTCCTATCAGCCCCAGCAAGGATGGCTAACAGACAGTGGGGATTGTAGTCCAAAACATCTGGAAGGTGCCAGGTTGCCTACCCTGGAGCATATCTACACTACTGCTTTAAAACGGTTTATAACAGTTTTAAACTGGTTATTAACTGGTTTAAAACTGTTATAAACCATTTTAAAGCAGTAGTGTAGATAGGGTCCTGGTCTAAACCATCTACTCCACTCTGACACAGTAACAGACACCACACAAGCAGCCCCAGGTGCTGAGCATGGGGTTTGCATTGACACGCACCCACCACACCCCCAGCAGCTCCCTTTCATACAAGGGGCAACCCATCCAAAAATGGGACCAATATGCAGGAATATGGTTCTGCACTCTACACCCAGATCATTCTGGCTGGATCAAGGAAACTACACACATTAATTTAGTAGGCATAAATAAAACTGTGTATGCTTTTGATACTAATATTGTTATTGCATTGCAGCTTTATGCAACTTGTGTTCTAATTGTGAACAACTCAGCAACAGAAAAGTGGGCTATACATTTTCAAGAAGACAAGGAACAGAAGGGAAGATGATCTGTCATCAGCTCTGCTGAAACAACATCTCCACCATGCCCTCCATCAACTGTCACTTGGCAGCAGTCATTCCATCAGGCTGCAGCAGAGGGAGGGTAGAAAAGCAGGGTCATTCCTTTGGCTCTGCTGAGAGACCAACAACTTTGTATCCTCTTCTCCTTGGAATGTATGCACTCCAGATAGTCATGATAAGAACTTTGTAACTAAAAACTAGTGCCTGAGTTGTATTTTTTCCCGTTCTCTTCTCCTTCTCCTTCTCCCTCTCAGTCTCGTTTCCTTTTGTGTCATGACTTTTAGAGTGGAAGCCTCAGAGCAGGGGCTGTATTATTAGTCTTTGCAAGCTGCTTTGGGAGCCATTTTTGGGCTAAATAACAATAATATAAAGTTGTAACATATACCATTGCAATCGATTTCTCTCCCCCTCCCCCGCCCCATATATAGATAGAGATTCTATTACGTAGACAGCTTGTAACTTTCTACATGTCTTGGTTCAATCTCTCTCTCTCTCTCTCTCTCTCTCTCTCTCTGAGGGGGTGGGAGGGAGAGAAGGAAACCAAGAGATACATTTCACTTCCAGGAGGGAGGTACATATGCAGAAAACCAGCCAGTCACATCTTGGAGTCAGACAGCAGGTCCTTAAGTGATCATCAGAGAAATCCTTCATCACGTGCTCCTGCAGTGTGAGTTTGCCTTACTAGGATGGAGCCATGCAGATGTTACCCAAATGCTTCCATTAACTTAATCTTCCTCAGAAGAGCCCTTCTGCTGCCAAGTGCTTAAGAGTGTCATTCGGGATTTAGATGCCATTTTTGTTCACTGCCGAGGACTAGTCATGTGTAGGAATCTGCGGGCTTGATAATAGGGCTTAGAAGAGAACGCCATGATAACAGATTACTTGCTGCAGTTGATGAAACACAATACAAATTCAAGCCAAAACAGCACCTAGTCTTAAAGTGCCCTTTCACAACTAATACTTAATTATCCATTTGGCTATTTTCATAAAACAAACTCCAAACCAAGCAAAAGCTTTCTAGCCTGCTAAATGGTACAGAATGCTATCACTGATGGGTTGAAGGGGAAAAAAATAAGAGAAATACATTAGTGCAACAGGGAAAGTTGCTGGGTTGTTCTTGATTTTAAAGAACCCAGGAAAAAAAAAAGCTAAAAGTTTAATACCTTAATGCAACTTTAAAAATCTTTCTGCAAAGCAAACGTATTGGGCTTTGTCCAGTTGTCTTGGCATATGGTGTTATCTAAAGTAATGAAGCTTGCCTTTATATGTTTTTAGCTCAGTTGTTACGTGGGAGGAAATAATTGTACAAGACAGAGAAAAAAACACCCCAAAGAAAGAATGTTAGTAAATTTAACTTGTTATGGTTCAGTCCTCGAAGCATTCAGAGCGGATATGGCAGGAGGATTAAGTTCACATCCTTCAGCAACGCAGCTGAGGGCCAAAACAGACATTACTTTCAATGTGTGTCTAGCCTGGGGCCCTCCAGACCTTTTGGACTTCAACTTCCATCAGCCCAAGCCAGCATGGCTAATGATCAGCAATTCTGGGAATTGTAGTCCAAAGTATCTGTACAGCCTTGGGGAAGGCTGGTCGAGCAGCTCTGTCTTCTTTTCATTTCTAGCTTCTTTCTAACTCTACAATAGAGTGCCCATCTGGATGAGGGCCCCTGTGCCGGCTTAGAGATAAAATGGGTGTGGGGAAAGGATAGCTGCTAGCAACGTATTTAAAAATGCTGTCTGTTTTGGCCTGGGGAACAGGGTAAAGAGAGAGGAAAGCATGGTCATGATTTCAGGCAATACAAATGAGCTGGTGAATGTAAATGGCTGCACTACAGCTTAGTGCTGTGGTGATTCCTGCTCACCCTTTCACCTTCTCATAATAGCCATAATAACATTTCAGATATAGCTGAAAATGGACACATTTGTCATAAAAGCACCATGCACCAGCAGAATTGAGGGGTACTTTGACTAACATTGGAGATCATTCATTTAATTGAGTAAATATATACTGTTTATGAAAATTAAAACAAAAAACAGGTAAAGTGTATTATTATAGATCAGGATGGGCAACTTTGGGAGATCTGGGAGGCAAGTTTGCCCCCTAGACCAGCCTCCTACCCATGCAGGGCAAAAATATTGTACTGTAAACCAGTAAAAAGCTAAATTTGACCCTTTTATGGATCTATAGTGGGCACAATGCCCTAAATGTTGTTTTTGGGGTGCAGAGGTAGCAGGGACGCATGCGGCCCACTGGCCTCATGTTAGTCCTGCTATAGATAAATGTCAAATGCATAGACGAGGATGCAAAAAAACCCTTCCGGCAATTGCAACGTATCAGTGTTCACATTGGCTTTCTCTCTTCAACCCTACTTCCACCATCTCCTGCTATCTCAGAGACTATTCTCAGACTTTCCCTGATGTTTGGGAACATGTCATCAGAGGCCCTTCTCTACACATGTGGGGCTCCACCATATTGTCTGCTGATGCTAATCATTCATTTGCCCGAGGCAGATGAAATACTTCGCAAAATTACACACACAACAAATAACCGAGGCTGTTTCTGCCATGTCTCTTGGCGTAAGACCCAACACAAACAAAAATTATAGTTTCTAAAACCATTAAACCACCTCTCCCATGCTCTCAGTCCATCACATAAAATTATGTGTTAGATTTTTATCCCACACTTCCACCAGAGAGCTCCAAGTTGCTCTTATTCCCTTAACAATCCTGTGAGGTGAGTACGGTTGAATAATAATGACTCTTCCCAAGATCACCCAGCGATATGTCATGGCTGACTGGGGATTTGAATCTGGGATTCCAATATCCCAACACTATAGATGCACCCATCAACTGGTAGATAGCAGCAGAATTTTTTGGCCTCTTGGATCTCAAAAGAGAACAGGTGAAAGAGAGCTCTATCAGATGAGCGTTTCATTGCATACTCGTTACTGGGCACTCACAGATTTTCGCAGGTCCCTCTCACGACATCTGTTTCCCATGTGCCTCCCGCCCCTTCTAGCCTTCTTCAAGCCACAAAAAAACACCCCAGTAAGTCCGACTTGTTTTTAAAGATAGAAGTTGCCGCTATTTGCTGCTGTGTGGAGAAGCAGCGTGATCAAAACGGCCCACTGAATGGGCCACGTGCACGTTGTTTACTCCCTCTTTCAAAAGAGGAAGTAATAAAGACAAACGCGTGGGCAGAGAAGTGACAGTAAGCAAACGTGATTTTCCCTGTGTGATGACGCTCAGAGTGTAGAAGATTCAAATTGTTGTCATCTCACAGCTCTGAATTAGCCTTTGAGTTTAAAAATAATGTGAGAGTCCATCAGTGAGAAACCCAACACCTCCATACTGTAGTGACCCAGAAGTGATTTTTTTTTTAGCAATGAGCATAGCTAGGTGTGACAACTTAAAAATAAATAAATAAATAGTAGCAGGTGCAGTGTAAACTGGGGAGCGGAGGGATTGGTAAAGTGCTGCTGCGAAGCAGGAGGTTGACTTCTTCCCTTGTGCCATATCCCTAATGAAAAATCCCTGTACAAAGCTGCTCTTTGCCATGGGGTAATTGCACAACAACTGTATTTCCCAGAAAGCATGCAATACCTGCATTGTACCCACAGGACAGGGGGACAGGGTTAATGAGGAAATTGGCTCAAGGCAAAAGACTAACCGTCCCTTCCTCATTACCATTTTCCCTACAGGTGTTGTTGTTGTTTTTTAAAAAATTGAGATCTACAGATTATGTGCAGTTTTGCCATAAGCCATTATGCCCCCTTGATTGTTAATTATGATCTGACATTCCTCAGAAGAGTTTCTTTGTCCCAGGAGTCTTTGGTACAACCTGACATCTGTTTTGAATCCAACCGGATCCAGCTTTCTCCAGCCTGGTGTCCTCCAGCAATTAGCTGTGTTGACTGGAAATGATGGGAATTATTATTATTATTATTATTGGCCTCCTCCACACGAGACGTTTAATGAGCCTTGAAGGCTCATTAAAAAATTTACCTCCACAAGCACGGAGCGCAAAACGGACGTACAGGCGCGTTATCTCCCCGATAATGCGCATTTTCGAACGCGCGTTAAATAGCGACTTTTATTTTGCTCCGGCCGTTAAAGCGCATTTTCGCGGTGTGAACAAGCGATTACGCGCATTAACTGCTTGTAAAGCGCTTTTTGGACATGAATTAATGCGCTTCGCCGCCTCTCGCCGCCTCCGGTGCAGAGGGATTAGGAGTAAAAGCGCCTCCGCGATAATGCGCATAATCGCGGAACCGGGCGCAAAAGCGCATCCTTGTGGAGGGGGCCATTATCATCATCATCATCATCATCATCATTATTATTATTTGCATTTATATACCGCCCCATAGCCGAAGCTGTCTGGGTGGTTTACAAAAATTAAAAACATTGAATATTAAAAAACGATATACAAAATTTAAAAAGCATAAAACAGATTATAAATACAATATCCAATTAAAACTACTGTTTTGGGTCAAACAACAGTCCATATCTGGGGGGCACCAAGCTGGGGAAGGCTGAATCAAGTCTGCCTAACATCTTCTGAACTCCATCTTAAGGCTGTTGCAATATGCAGACATGGAGAGTTCACCATTTTGCCCAGCTCAGAATAAGGTTTCTGGAGAATTTGACAGCTTGCTCACCATTTTGTGGCGTTTTGGTTGCTCCTAATAAAGCCCTGCCGTGGTTATTGGATTCTGTAATACTGTTGCTTGAATGGATATGGGAGAAAGAGTTGGCATCTGGGTTTGTTGCAGGATGTGGTTCCTGGCTTTGTCTCTCTATTGCAATGCAACCCGTGGCCTGTATGCGGGCCTTGGAGGCTGTCTGTGTGGCCCATCACAGGTGTCCCCCCACCATTTTCTAGCCCACATACGCTGCTTCTGCCAACGCCAGCCAGTTCTGCTGGGAAACATGGAACACTATAGTATACTGGGTGGCCCAAGTCATATTATATGAGCTATAAAAAGGGGACACAGCAGTGAGGTGCTCAAGGACTTGTTTACAACTGTCCTTAACCAATCAGTGTGGGAGTTCAAAAAATCAAGAGTAAAAAGGGCACAGGAGACCCTCACTGCTCTCTTGCCACCATGGAAGCAAGCAGTGACCTCACTCCTGATTTTGGAAAATAATTAGGTCTGAACTTTCTCCCTAAACATCCTGCGGAGTGTGGATTTTCAGCCACAGTGCTGACATTAGAGAATTCATTTGGACCACTAGCACTCTGTGGTTCACTCTCTCAGTTATTGCTAAATATCAGAGAATGGTTAACTATCACTATTAGAGAGGAGGAGAAGTAGTCAGTTTACCATTCGTCAATGTATATTATCTTTAGCTAGCTACAGAATGGCAGAGTAGCCTAACTGTGATGTGGAAAACTTGCAATGTGAGTACAAGGCTAGTCCCTATGTTGAGGTAACAGCAATACCTTGTCCATGGGAGGATAATGAAAAAGGTGGCTTGTGAAACTCAGTCTTGTGATTTCAGTACACCTGCACCATGAGAGAAAGAAAGAGGGAGAAAAGAAATAATCAGGAGAGCTGCAAACGAATACACCTTTATATAGCTCTTTAGGCTTTAAATCCTAAACAAACTTGCTAGGGAGAAAATCTCATGTAACTCACTGGGATTTATTTCAGAGTAAATTTGATTAGAATCATGCTGCATGTGTACAGAAATGGACTATTTATCTTCTCAGCTGCTCTATGTGGGTAAGTCACACTCGGGTAGAGCATTCCCAGTTTACAGAGGGATAACTCAGAAATTCTGGAAGAGATTAGGGGGCTTGCTCTGAAACCAGAGAGGTCTTGGCTGAAGTCATGGAAGAACCAGGAGCTGAATTCAGGTATCCAGGGATGTCTAAATAAAAAAACCAACCATCTACTTCCTAATGGATCACCATGGCTCTTTCATATAGAAATTTCTCATATACACAACCATCTTTATCAACCCTCTCCTGAGAAATTATGACTGAACTATGGGAAAAGAAAGGCAGAGAACAGCCATTCAGGTCTTAATTTGACAACTCTATGACTTTAGACACAGACTCATTTTTCTTGCTCCAGACACTTGGCTATCACACAGAGAGAGAGAGAGGGAGAGGGGGGGGGGGAGAGTCAATGATTAAAAATGCAAATCAAAATAATTCAGCTTCAGTAACACACTACCGTTTCTTTGCACAGGTGTGCATAGCCTCACAAAATGCAAAGCAGCGAAAGCGCAGCCCAGCTGAAAACCCCACAGGCAAGCAATTACGGTTCCCGCCCCTATAATAAAAGACATCGAGTTTTCTGGATATATTGTCTCCTGTGCACATAGCAAATAGTTATTTTTGAAATGTGAACTTTGGCACATGCTTTTCTCATCTTAACGTCAACAAGCAAATTTAGTTTTCCAGAGAGTAAGACAAAGCCGAAGACAGTTCAATAATAATAATAATATTTATTTCTTACCCGCCTCTCTCTCCAGATCAAGGCGGGGAACAACATCAATACAAACAATATAAAATACATAAAAGTTATTAAAAGCATGTAAAATTAATACATTATTAAAATATCAACAAAGTCTTAAAATTCGACTGAGTAGGCCTGCCAGAAGAGATCAGTCTTTATAGCTCTCTTAAATTCTGGAAGACTGGTAAGTTGGCGGATCTCTCCCAGCTGGTCATTCCACAGTCTGGGAGCGGCAGAAGAGAAGGTCCTCTGGGTAATGTTTGTCAGCGTAGTCTTGACCGACTGTAATAAGTTCTTCCTAGAGGACCTGAGCGTGCAGAGCGGATTGTATGGGAGAAGGTGATCCCACACGCAACCTGGACCCAAACCATGTAGGGCTTTAAAGGTGATGACAACACTTTGTACTTTGCCTGAAAACTAATTGGCAGCCAGTGGAGTGATTTTAAAGCTGGTGTGATATGGTCACTCCTAGGTGTACCGGTGACCAACCTGGCTGCCATATTTTGAACTAGTTGAAGTTTCCGGACTAGGCACAGAGGTAGCCCTATGTACAGCGCATTGCAGAAGTCGAGCCTTTCTCCATCTGTGAGTGCTTCTAATGCTTTGTTAATGGCTCTCCCACTTTGTTCCTCACCCTCCCCAACTTGGTATTTTTTTTAAAAAGGTGCAGTAGTAAAAAAGGCAAATGAAGATTAAAACTGGGCTAGCCTACATATTTACATGTTACCTATAGCCCTGGTTCTGCACACACATGAACAATTTCGCTCGCGTGGATATCATAATTAAATACTGTTATTTACCTCCTGTTCATACTCTGAACAGGAGCACATTGTGCGACTTCTTTCATGGGTTCCTCCTCTTGACACATTTTTCATGGAAGGAGAGGGAACAAATGGTACAGCAAACATTTCGTTGAGGGGCTGGGTGGGTGGGTGGGTTAGCCTCTTCTTAGGATTCTGCAGGACCCCTAAATGGACATGACTGGGATTGAAAAAAGCATCTTTTCCCATAGAATAGAGGGGAAATAAATGTAAATGCTAAATTATATGTTTATGCCCGATTTTAAACTTGCAGAGCGATCCTCCAGTTTCTTTGGCACAGGGTGAATGTACAACAGCAGCACCTGGCCAGGAAAAGAAAAAGAGAGAGGAGGGGGCACACTGAATTCTATGGTCCTTTCCATATTCCACCCACCCACACCCACCCACACGCACATAACAGATGCAAAGTTGCTTCTTCTTTGTTGCTGCAAATATTTGAGGTAGTGCTTCTGCACAATATTTTCTCATTGTGATTCCAGATGGAGGGCTCCTGATCCCACTGAAAAAGCATTTTGTAGCTTTTTCCATTTTCCCCCTCCTTAATGACGTTTCTGTGATAAGAAAAAAAAAATCTGAAGCAGTGGGGAAATACTTGGGGGAAGGGAGGGTTTACAAACGGAAGCAACAGCATCTGCCTCCCCCCATAAAATTCCATGATGTCGAAGTCACAATAAAATCCTCATTTGGAAGAACATTTAATCCTTACAAAGCAATAATTTGCCTCTGGGAGAATGCATTTCTCTACCCCTACTCAGCCCCACATATTGTGATTTGGAGTGCTGGCGGGTGATTAGCCCAACTGGACAGCATCTGATATCTAACACAGTTTCTCTACCCCAATTTCATTTTGTAAACACTGAAAGTTTTTATGTTATTTTTATTTATTTCTTTACAGATTAAGTGCTCACACACTGTACACTTGAACAATCGTTCCTTCTTAAACCCACAACACCTTATCATTTTATAGATCTTTCAACTTTTCCACTGTTGTTTTTAATCAGTTATTTGAAGGCTCTGTATTCTTCAGGCCAAAACTTTCAGCCTTGAGCTAAATTAAATGGGTTTAAGGTAGGTTGACCAGATAAAATCCAGGTCAGGGCTCATGTAACTTTAACAGTCGTAGAGAAAAGGGAATTTCAGCCAGTGTAATTTGTATGCAGTTAGTTCCTGGTGATATTCCCTCTTCATCACAACAGCTAAATGTGCAGGCACTATACTAGAGTGACCATATACAAAAGAAGGCAGGGCCCCTGCAACTTTAACTGTTGTGATGAAGAGGGAATTTCATCAGGAACTAACTGCATACAGATGACACTGGCTGAAATTCCCTTTACAACTGTTAAAGTTACATGAATCCTGACCTAGATTTTATCTGGTTACCCTAGTATAAGGCTATCATGATATTTGCACTGGATTATTGGTAGCATAAGAGCAACACTAGAAGAAAGGTGTGGCTAAACCAGCCTTCTTTAGACTGGTCCCTTCCAGATGTTTTGGACTTCAACTCTCATCAGCCCCAGCCATCATGGTCAATGATCAGGAAAATTGGGAGTTGTAGTCCAAAACATCTGGAAGGCACCAGGTTGAGAAAGGCTAGGTTAAAAAGTCAAATTGATAACTAGACCACATCTTTTTTTATTGCTTTTCTTAACCATACAGCAGTGCTTGCTGGTAATACCAGCTGGAGAAGACTTGGAATCCTAGGCCTCAATGTTGTTAGGGGCAACCATAGAATACACAGGGAAATAAATGACTAAGGTCCATTTGGACATTACATGAAAAGCAAGGAGTAGGCTTGTTAATGATTTAGCCTAACATCGTTACCCTAAAGTAAATTAAAAAGTGAGTTGATAATGTTGCTGCTGTTCTTTAAATTAAAATAAATTGTTAATTATCCAGTTGACTATGGTGGTCCTGGGAATCTTCTGCAGCACTTTCCAGATAACTAAAAGACCTGATCGATCTAAAGGGCAACGTTTACATAATTCCCTATTTATGCCATCTCAACACACAACTCTTAAAACAGTGTTGTTTATGCACATACATCTCTTCATGTGAATATCTTGGTGGGATGAATTTATTTCTAGTAATAGGATTGCCACCAGTTTTTCCAGGCAGGGCTCTTGTATTCTTTAAAGTAGCATGGCAGCTGTACCAAAGGGGGGCTATCCTTAATCAAGCAGCAGTATTACACTCATGTAAATATAACGTAGGATAGACTATTATGGTGCTATCATAATATTTTAATCATCATCTTTGACTTGTTGCGAACAGAAAACGACAGTTCAACCTCCATTTGAAAAAAGCAAACTAATGTCATACTGGAAGATGTTATTTTCTGGTGATCCCCCTTTTTTTAAAAAAAAAAAAAAAAGAAAAATATAATGCAAACACTCTGTAGCATTATGTTGATCTGAGTGTGGCAATGGATTTAACGTCAGCAATATACAGGGAGCGTGTACACACACACACATCATACTAGCTGTATCCTGCAAAGCTCCCAGTTTAATTCAAAATGACTTGACAGAAAATCTCTAGGCCACCAAATGCTATTACAAAGCACAGTATTCTCATTAAAGGTCTGAGTCTTCCCTTCCCCTCCCCTCCCCCCCCCCCCCGCCCCTCTCCCTGAAGACTGGCTCCTGGTGAGGCTGTCCCTCTGGCATAACATGTGATAGAGCTAATCTGTCTTCACTTGGACAGCACTGCAGATATGCAAACCCAGGTGGCACTAATAGGTTTACAGTAATAACTATGGAATTGGATACAGTATGTTACACTGTGAGAAATTCCCATAGATCAATTTTGCAGTGAAGGTTAACCGACAAACAAGGAGCCATAATATTCTTCTTCTTCTCTCTCTGTTCCTTCATGCCTCTGCTAACAATGTTATGCTTTTTAAAAATAAAAGCAGGGAGATTCTCCCATATTGGAGCAAGAGAAAAAAATATTTTGTTTTTTCACTTGCTGGATTTACACACACACATTTGGGGAGAGGCAAACTCTGCTGCCACGTACTGTTTTTTTTCTAGGACATTTGACACACACACACATTAAATGCTCTAGCAGTGCAATCCTCTCTAAGTTCTTCTTGCTGGACAAGTGGTGATTTTGCAGTGGCTAAAAAGACACAGGGATTATAAGAGAACAAAAAGGCTGGCACTACCATCAAAATCTGCTGGGCCACTAAGGCCTGCGATAAGAGAAGCACTGTAAACTCTTCCTGGAAGCATGCTTACGCACCATGGTGATCATGCCATCACCATATCTGTATTGGTGCTTTCCATGCATGACTTATGTGCAGCCAATACTAGTAAGCAACATCTAATCAATGGATTAGATGTAACTTTGCTTCTGGGATCATGATTATGTTATGCTGGAGTTAGACCTGGTGTAGTAGTCATCAGCTAACAGCTGTTGGCCTAGAGAAACCATAGGATCAACTGGCCTGTCTGTTTGTCTTGATGCAAGCTGAGAGCACACCAATAAAAAACTCTCAAACAAAGCAACAGGTAAACAATATAGATTATAAAACACCGCAGTGGGATATCAGAACTTTACCTAATTAAAGAGGACACTGACATGGTTACCTGAATAGCAATTTAATTGTTGCTGGGAAAGTGCACATTGCAGTGGAGAATTTTAGGCTAAAAAGTTGATGAGCTGATCATTTGAGGTCATTTAAAAATCCCAAGGCACCCTTTGTACAATTAGTGGTTTTAATCTTAGTATGTTGGCTAAATTCCAAACACTGGCAATAAATTACATTCCTCTGTTCCTAAATTCCCTCTATTTTACCCAAGAGATGGATACATACTTCCACTCACAGATGAAGACTTTCATCCACATGAATTGTAAGCCTCTAATACTGGTGTGAAAGAAATGCCTTGGAAAATGCAAAATATTCACAGCTCAGTGGTGATGTGGTAGGGCAGGGGAAGAGGGGGAAAACCTTATAGTCTAGTGCAGGTATAGACAATGTGGTGCCTGTAGACACCAGTGAGCCCCCAGACATTTTTCTTGACACCCTTCCACTTTTTTTCTTTAAAAACTTTAACACGTTTTCTTACTGGCAACTGGGTTTGCTGTAAAATAGGTTTCTGTTGGTGCTGAAAACTATGAGTTCAACGTTTTTTAAGTGTGTTACGGCTGATACTCCACCTCTGCCTTTTGGGTAGGTTTATTGTTTCTTTGTGACTACTCATGCCTCCCATGGGAGCCATTTTGTGATGATGCCCAGGACAGTTCCTCAAATTGACAAATACGCCCATGGCCAAAAATGGTTACTTGGCCCTGGTTTAGTGTCCAATCCAACAATTTAATGTGAAGATTCTAATGCGGACAAGGAATTACCCTGCCCAGGAGCAATGACCCATTTAGTTAAATGGAAAGGGACGATCTGGTGCACACATATACATTTATATATTACAGCCTTCCCTAACCTGGTGCTCTACCTGAAGGACCATCTGTCTTTATGGTATCCTAGAGTCAAAACACACTTAACATTAAAAGAGTAGTAGAGATGGATTAAAAGCACCTTCACTGCCTTCAAAATGCCACATACATTTTACACTCCTGAGATGAGAAATGAGAAAAAAGGGGGAGGGGAAACAAGTCCTCAGCAAGTTTTCAGAGTTGTTTATTTGCAAACCAGGGGAGAAGCCGTGGTAGACACCTACTGGTTAGTGCCCATGTCATCACATCATTCACGGAAGCTAACGATACCAGTGTTGAAAAATGTTCTGTTCTTTTCTTTTCTTTTCTTTTAAAAAGGGCAGAGGGGGAAGTGTGGGTTAAAAATACACACACACACACACACACACACCCAGCAACAAGCTGTCTTGATTCAGGTTCTGCTAGATAACAGCAGGGACCTGAAAGTACAGTTAAAATGTTACTGAGTAAAAAGTCCCATATTCGCCCTGTTTTGCACAGGATGGAGCCCATTGCCGACTGGGTGTCTATACGATGCTGCTTTGTAGCTGGTTTCCCTCAAAACCCCTCAACATCACTGCTGCGAGGCAGGAACAATACATTCAGGCGGCAGGAGGGAGCGTAGGCTTTCCAGCCAGAAAAAAAACAGTGCCGGCAGCCATTTGGCTAATCAAGCCTGCCCCCTGCCCTCACCCTGTCTTCCCATGCTTACCTGGACTTACCCTGGGAACTTGCATCCACCCCTCAGCAATGCTCACTGACTTGACCCTAACTGAGGCCACCACTGACAGACTGGGAAACAATGTAGTGACCTCGGAAAAACTTTAAAAACCACGGTAAAGAGTAACCGCAAAAAAGCACAGTTTCTGGGGTAGAAACCTGATGTGGCTGTGAGTTGGCAGCTGCATCATATAGACAACACAGCACCACTGCGCAGCCATGACAGGATAAATAGGCTGTATAGACACCCCCAATGCTGGGACTGCACACAAATTCTCCGTATTTGCCGTACCACGGAAGGGAACATGAGCATGAGCTTGGGCCAAAAGCAGCTGTTTTTGCTGGAGACAAACTATAATTTACGATGTTTCAGTCCTATTGATCAAAAAGGTGATAACTCCATAAACAAAGTAACAGAATTGAATACAAGTGCAAAGGAACCATACAGAATGTCCTTTTGCAACTGCTCAAAAACTGGAGGACACCTGCCGTCTTGGATCGTGAGCCGCTATTTCCCTGCACCGTGTCTTTCTTCCATTGTGATGCCTCCCACTTCTAATGCCTACTCATCTTCACATTCAAGGGACAGCATATGGGAAGAGGGATGTGGGACAATGAGCTCAGAATAATTTATGTGGCAACCAAGACAAGATGAAGTGATGGCTGCACAGAAGGTTCACTGTTTTGCCATCGGGTTGCACTGCAGCATACATTTCGGGAAATATTCGTGGGGCTTTGCCACAATTGTTTAGGCCATTCCACAGCCACCATTGGCAACTGGGCTTTAAAATATCTCTGTTTTCAGTCTTTCGAGGCAAGGTCTACATATTGCAAAATGGGACAGCAGAATCCTCAGATTGCAGGTGCAAATACCATTTTTGGAAGCCACATGTGTTAAAATAGAAAAACTCCCACTACAAATTGCTCTGGAAGAGGAGGAAGGGCACTTTGGCCAGTAGCAAGAAGACCAAGGGCCATGGGAAGGTTGCACTCCCTCGCTCTCAGGTAGAACACCATGGCAAGGGGAAAAATGACCTTGCCCCACCTATTAAGCAGAGCAAGCAGCTACGGGGAACCTGTTTTCCCCATCCTGTCACTAGTCCAATTGCCAGTTCCACTGGGACTGCAGGTTGAGGGGAAGGCCACTCTGGCCTCTTCCACCAGCCAGAGGACCAAAAGTCATCAGGTAGCTGAGTAACAACACAAGCAAAGGAAGTCAGCAGGGCCCAACTGGATATAAATTACTGTTTTCAAAGCCTTACATGGCTTGGGACCACAATTCCTGACGGAGCACCTCTCCGGGCTTGAACACATCCGTACACTATGCTCAGCGTCTAAGGTCCTCCTCTGAGGGAGATTTGGAAGACATCAACACCAACAAGGGAGAGGACCTTCTTGCCCGTGGAATGATCTTCCCGATGAGGCCATTGTTGCCAACATTATTATCTTTTCAATGCTAGGTCAAGACTTTTCTCCTTTCCCAAGCATTTGGCAGCACATGATGAGTTTAGATTGATCCTGGATTCGTTTTTTGTTTGGGTGATTGCTCAAGTTGGTTTCAGATGTATGTTGTCTGTGTATATTGTGTGCTTTTTGTTTTAAAATTTTGCATATTGTATTTTTAATTATTTTAACCTTTGTAAACTCACCACTTTGTTCTGGCATTAACAGATTTCTGTCCTCTAACTTTCCCCGCTACCCCTTCCCTTCTATATCTTGTTCTTTTAGTTTGTAAAGCCCACTAGGGAACACAAGGAGGGTGCCATTGCACTCATGTCCTATTTGTGGGCTTCCCAGAGGAATCTGGTTGACCACTATGGGAAAAGAATGCAGGACTAGATAAGCCTTCAGCCTGATCTAGCATGGCTCTTAATAAACTGGTAATATCCCATGAAATTTAGGGTGTTTTACTGATCCTTTGCCACAGAAACAATATGGGATATTTATGGGGCCATCTTTTTAGCAGGGTAAAATGCCCAGCCTGTCTCAGGCAATGAATATTGGTGTATAGTTAAAGGTCAGCAAATTGTCAATTAAACTAAAAGTATACTCCCATGCAAGTTTAATTAAAAGAAAGCCCCTCTGTGTCCAGTAGAGCTTACATCTGAATATGTGTGAATGGGACTACAGTTTATTATTTCATTTTTTACACGATGGGGGTGCCATTTTGATTTTCTGGCTCAAGCACCACAATGGCTTAGATATATCTGGATATTTGGATGTATCCATATATCATAATCCTTCTGTGGATAGATTATCTCCGCCATTCCCATCAATTTCTCTAAGAAAAATGCTGACAGAGAGTATTAAACATCAGAAGAAAAGGTAACAACAAAAATAATGATCCAAGGTTGCTTCACATCAACATCAATTGACCATGTTCTTTTGACTGTCATATTTTTCACTAACCAAGACCCCCTCTAGAAGGATTCGCTTTGGCGCCTGGCTGCCCGATTATGCACATATTCGCAGAAGCGCATTTACTCCTAATACCTCTGTACAAGAGGCGGCGAAGCGCATTATGGGACGACCGAAACGCGCTTTAAACATGTTGACATGCGGAGAATCACATGTTTACACGGCGGTAAGGCGCTTTAACTGCCGCCGCAAATTAAAACTCGCGGTTTAACGTGCATTCGATAATGCGCATAATTGGATGTTTAAAGCGCCTCAGCCCCCAATTTGCGCTCCTCTCTTGTAGAGGTAAAAATTTTAATCAGCCTTGAAAGAGCTTTAAACCTCTGGTGTAGAGGCAGCCCAATTTGATTCCATTCTAACTCCAAGTCATTAAAATCAAAGGCTTTTACCTTGTTTTTTTTTAAAGAAATTATACCTTTAATGAAAGTTTCCCCAACCTGTTGCCCACCAGATGTTTTGGGCTACAACTCCTGATCAGTGGACGTGTTGACTTGGGATGAGGGGAGTTGAAGTTCAAACCATCTGGAGGGCATCAGGTTGGGGAAGGGTGCTTTCTATGTATTTAACAATGCTATCAATTAAGATGTGAAACAATGAATTCTGACTATGTGTGTCATTGTTACCACATATTTTCAAAATTATGCACCAAGACCAGATCCAAAAGGCCTTTTCACATGGTCATTGAATACAGGAATGGAAGGGCAGGATAGTGTCCAGAGTGCATTTCCAATCTCCACAGAATAGAGCCTAAATCAGAGGCCCCAACTGCATACACAGCCATGTACATGCTGTTTCTGAGCCTATATTCATATTTTTAAATGTACAGATTGTGTGTATGTTGTATGTTTTTGCTGTTTTAATTTTTGTATATTGTTTTTAATTGTTTTTAATCCTATGTAAACCGCCCAGAGAGCTGCGGCTATGGGGCGGTATACAAATGTAATAAATAAATAAATAAATAAATAAATTCACATTCAGTGAATGCATAATTTTAATCAGAAATGAGATTGGTTCCTAATGTTTTCAGGTAGTGCTTTTTTTATCAATTGCTTCACTAAAATGAATATGGCTAATTGAAAAGTAAGATGCCACTACCAAAACAGACTAGCAGAGCCCAGTTCTCTTGAACATTATTTAAGATAAATTAAATAATATGTGTGCATCCTTTTAAACTGTATTTGTTATGTACTAGGCAATAAATGCAGCAATACCCTTGGCTTTTTAACAGCAGCAATGCTGATCTTTGTGATAATGCCCACTTTCAAAACAGGAACTCTCATGAGAATCCTGGAGCCAAGGGGGGAGGGGGGGGGGAATCCCTGTGTAGCTAAAGTTCAAATAACACAAAACAAAAACAGTTATTGGTGTTCCAAGTCAAGGGAAAGGAAGGCTATTAGCAAAATTCAAAAGAAATAGGCATGGACAACAATCCAAATGGCTGCTTAGGTATATATTTGGGCTTACTCAATGGAACACAGGCCCTTTCTATACCACTGGGCCTTCAGGGACACTGGGGGGAAGATTCCCGGGATTTCCTGCTTCTGGAATCGTCCCCCAGCATCTAGACGGCCATGCGACATCCCAGAAGGGAAGAGGGACATCACGGCCACCATTTTGTTTTCAGAAGAGGGGCCGGTCAGGCATTTGTGATCCAGCACAAAAGTTTTTTAAAAAGCAAAAAACGCCCCAACCTCCCCCCACCACCATCACACGGATGGCAAAATTGTTTTCTCCCTACACCCCATGGGCACGGAGCCTCCCTGTACAGCTCCATGGCCACGTTGAAGGTCATGTTACTCATGAGGAGGTGGGAGTGGCAGGATAATTGGGATAACTGAGGAACCAGTTATCTCGGGAAAATGGAGGGGTCATCCCTGCTTGCCCCTAAGATCACCTGTGTGTCATTTGGATGCACAGGGATGACACAGGGAAGACCCCGGGGGGGGGGGGGGGAACATGGCGTAGACATGGCCTTACTTAAAACAAATATTGGAAGAGCAGAACCTCATATCACAAACTACTTGTGAAATTGCGACAAGTTTCAAAGGAGGCTTGCTGTGCAGTGGGGTTGGAGGAGAGGGGGGTGATCAGCTGCCTCACTGAGCATCCAGACCTAATTACACAGTCCTCTCAATTGTGGCCATAAAATTCAGGTCATGTCCTTGAAGTGCCCTACCCACAACTGCACTGTTCAGCACTACAAAAACAGTTTCAATTTCTTCTCTGTAGTATGCTGGATGAAAACTTACTTTTTTCCTTTTTTAAAACAACCAGTTTAAAAATACATTAGTACCCCTTCGCACACATAAAACACATCATATTATTCCAAATAAGATCCTAAAAGGACAAAAGACCGTTTCACTTGCCCAAAGCTGGTTCAAAATCAATGCCACCCAAAATAACATATTGAGCTTCTGCATTCCAGAACTCTTCACAGCTGGTAAAGATTCTTAGTTGGCTTGCTTAAATAAATGCAGTGAGATGCTATTAATGTAGTAGAGTGCTCCAAAGTCTTCTGAACTAGAAAACCCCACTGAAGGCCGGTCTAATTGCATCCGTTTCAAACTTTATGTTATTCATCTGTACAACAGTACATACTGGCTGGGGTTCTAGTCCAACACATCCGGAGGGTACCAGTTTAAAAAAAGCTGACTCAAGGCATTGCATGTGCTCACCAATTGCCATCCCCACTCATTATTAACCCTTTGAATTCATAGGGTCAGTTCACATAACACCACAACCCACCTGCAAAATCAGCTACGCGCTATGGGTTGTCCTCAGAACAACCCACAGCGAGCCCAACAGCCAATTGGGCTTGCTGCGGGCTGCTCTTCCCCTCGGTCCTCCAGCTGGCTCCAGCACATATCCCAGGGATTTGGTGGCAGAACCCATCTTGTCTGCTGACAAATTCCCCTCCACACTACAATCGCAATCAGAGCTTTTTTAAAAAATAATTTTAAAAAATGCACAAAATGCTTTTCAGCCCCAGAAATGTGCACAAATGTCTTCGTACTTTTGTTTGAGGGGGGAGTCAATTTTCCACAATTGCAGCTGTCAAACTATATATAGCCTTGCCTTGTCTATTCCTTGTATGCTGCAGCTATTAAACACACAAAGTAATTACGTAAAGATGGCAGCTAAGGACTTCTACCAGTGGTGTAAAGACTTCTAGATATGCCTTAGTAGACTTGCATAGAATTGAGCTGTCCTTTGTATGCATCATGGAGAAACGTCCAAATTGGCAAGAAATACATTTGGCCCTGGCCACTTTGTTTTCTCTGTCCTCGGCCCTGCCCCATGTCCCTAACCCCCTTCTGTTGCTGGAATGCAGCCCCCAAGACCCTTCCCAAATTGGAATTCATCCCCAGAGCTGAGAAAAGGTTTGTCGCCTCAGCCATACGTTTTTTCAAAGTGTGTAAATTGATCCTTACTGGCTTTCGCAAGGACAAAGAGGAAATATGAAACAGAAATAGAAGGAGAATAAGGTGAGTTGTGGAGGGGGCCCCAATCACCTTTCCTCTCAATAGTCCAAGTATTTTTTCACTGCAGACCTTTAACTCTCAGAAGAACATTGTGAAAAGCAAATATTTGGGTCAGATTTGTCTCCCGGATTCAAGCAGCCTTGCTTTTCTTTCTGCATTGTTCATTCAGGCTTTTATCAGCACTATCTGAAGGAATGCGAAAGCTTCACAAAGGATAGACGGACAACAAAATCAAAGTCCACCCTCCAACAGCATCAGATTTAGTAAGGACTTTATCAGTGACTGGAGAGAGACAATGGTATGTAACCACTCAGGTAAATACAATGAACAAAGGTCTTGATCTCCTAATAAAGATCTAATTCTAGGCTTTTTTTAAAAAAAATCCTTCTGTTTAATTTAAGTGTTAAGGCCCTCACAAATCCACCAACAAAGCATGGAAATTGTGTTAAGGCTGACTCCAGGTTTGAGATCTTCAGCAAAGACCCATGCATGTCGCACTAGGGTGGTGTTCCCAACATAAGGCAGACAACCATAGTTTTAAATTTCCCACAATGCATCAGGCACCACAGGGTATTGTGGGAAATTTAAAATGGGGGCTTGAAGCCACCCAGTGCAAGATGGCCAGAGCAGAAATTAATACTGGTGGGCTCTGCCGGAGCTATGGAGCCCCAGCAGTTGCCTGAGTGTGCAAGCTACCCAAACCAAGTCTGACATCCACTTAATCTCCATGCCACATGAACAGTAAAACACATTCTACAGTGGGGCCACCAAGCCGCAGGAGTGTCTGTTCTACAGTCTCACAGAACATACTTGCTTTCCCAAACTCACACGCATTGCCTTGGTCTTTCCATTCCAGTCCTCTTCTCTTGCAGGTTGGGGGTAACACTACAGTTAGAGTCAATGACATCTCAGTTTTTAACAAAATATATGCTTTTACATTCCCTTATTAAACTTGCAAATGAGAAGGTTTTGCCATCTCATTTGAGCTGTCATAAGCATCCCTCTCAGCTCCCACACCTAACATCAATGGCAATACCGCAGCACCAATGATGCAACTGTGAAAATAGTGAACTAATTTCACATAAATGCATCCAAAAAAAAGGAAGTGTTGAAATGGCGGACAGGCAATCCTGTTTTTGTTTTTTCCGCACACAGTTTTAATGGCAAAGTACGATGTCCTATTCATTTTTGTATGAAATTATTTTTTTCAATAGAAAAATGACAGGTTTCGATTTTTTAAAATACTTTCTGCATCATGATTTCATTTGACATCTACAAGCTGCTACCATAAACATTTAAATACTCATGTAATCGCAACCACATGTGGAGTCATTCCCTTTGCCACTACTTGGGAGACATTTTACAGGAGTCTCTGCACATTATTTGCATTAGCATCAATTAGGTGAACCGCCATAAAAGTAAGTGACATTTTAAGAAAATATTCAGAAGCCTAAATGGCTAACAATGACTGCAATGCAGCCTGAGTTAATGTTGCCTGAGGCTCGCTGCAGCTCCTTCCTGCTTGTGCACATTACACTAAACCAGGGATGGGCAACATGGTGCCTACAGGCTGTATGCGACTCCCACTGCCCCCACCAAAATTTGCAGCAGCAAAACAAACACAAAAAAACCACCCATCTGTGGTTTCAGCAGAAAACTACCACAGAAGTCTAAATCGGTCAAATTATATTTATTTTCAAAGAGTGTGGCCCAAAAATGCCCCCCAGCCCTTGCTGAAGTTGCCCACCCCTCCACTAAACCATGGTTTAGCATGATGTGCAAACATAGCCAATTTTTTTTTTAACCACTTTAATTATTACTATGTAAAAATGGTACGAATTTGTCCAAATCTGCTTAGCCATTCTTGGATTTATCCTGAGGTTAAGATCCCAAACGTACAGTCTAACCATAGCATAATTTACCAAGCTAAGCCCTGCACCTGGAGGATATATATAGACAGCAACAAGATCTGTTTGGCATCTTGTAAGCAGGGTAGCTGAAAATGTGGCAAGGAAAGCCTTCACTATAGTTTGTTCGGTGCAGATATATTACTGAATTGTGATTAATGCAAACCATAGTTTGCAAACCCTTTCAAACCATGTTTCACATCCTGGTTTGCAGCTAATCTTTAACTATGATATTCAGATATAATTCTTAAAGGGGATTATCCCCTTACATGGTTAAGGGGGGAACAATGGTGAAATAACAAGTTATGTCTACGTTAGGCCACTGTTAAAAGTAACCTTCCTAACAGGTCATAATGGCCAACTCCAGTGTAAAATCAGCATCATGACATAAGACATTTAGGGCAATCCTTGGAGTTAAACGATGAAGCCAAAAGCAGGGTCCTGTTTTACTTTCCATGGGTAGGCCACAATTAAGAGTTTAGCTAGCCCACCTACATCTTAGACATGAACAGGTCACACAGTACAATTAATGGTCCTCGTGTAGACATGGATCATCCCTACAGATGTTTTGGACTCATCAGCCCCAGCTAGCATGGCCAATGGTCAGGAATGCTGGGAATTGTAATCCAAAGCATTCGGAAGGCACCAGGCTGAGGAACACTGATGTAGATACACATTCCCATTGACATTTTTTTTTTAAAGTCTCATCCAGCCCTTTAGATAGATGATCATATTGGAGATAGGGATATTACATCCAGATGTCCATCTCCGTTGACAAAATGCAGAGAAGGCTGCTTACAAGTGAGCTAGTTCTTTCTGATGCTAAATCTGGGTTGTACCACAGAAGACTGAAGATGGAGTTCATGTGATTGAATGCTCCTCCATTCTAAGAAATTCACTGTAAATAGAAAACTAGATGTTTGTATGGGAAAGGCTTGGCTAGAGCAATTCTCACCAATGTTCAGTTTTCTACCTGGAGGGATTTTGTCTGTGAAGAGGAGTATGGAATTATGTGAGGCCCAGCATTCAATCTGAAGTGGTACAACCCAGACAAAGATTTACTACTTCCCCAAGAACTACACCTGGATGAAAGTGCCTGGATCAGGGTGATGACGAATACATCCCGTCAAGAAGCTCACTTTTTTAGTCTAGACTTTGCCATCTTTTTAGCACCAGGTAAAGACCACCCTCTACTCCCAGGCATTTAATGGTATATGATGAAGCATCTATGTCTACTGTTTTAAAACAGGTCTACTAGAGAAAACATTGTTTGTGTACATTGTTTTTAGATGCTTACATGGTTTTCATTTTTATATGATAAAAATACTAGACTATCATTAGCATGCTGTATTTTGTATTTTGATGAATTGCTGAAAATCACCCAGAGAGCTTTGACTATGGGGCAGTATAGAAATGAAATAAATAAATAACAACTAGCAATCCAGGGGTCCTTCTTACTAAACCTCTTTGGTTAGGAACACACTTCCTTAGAGCCAATTGTCAATCGCACATCAGCAGCCACACGCTTACACGTTTCCTCAAACCAATCCTATGTTCCTCACCAAATTTCTTGAATCGGAGGTTGGAGAACTCTATCATTCTGGAAAGCTGTTACATCTTTTGCAAAAGGCACTGCACCAGCTGTACAGAGCGTGTGATCCATCATCACATGGAACACAGCCCACGAGTCCTTTGTGGTGGCCTGCCAAGTACTTGACCCTCCCCCTTGTTTTTACAGTCCTAACAGCAAAAAGAAAAAAAGAAAGTGTATCAACCCTCTCATAGCCCACCATATATGGCTGTATTTGACGTGATTTGTCACAGTTTACGCAGGCCTCTACTACACTGATGCCTGTGAGGTTAAGGCTACTGAGACATAGCACAGCAAAAGACTTAGCAGGTTTGGATTATTGTATTTCAGCTTAACATTCCAAAATGTAAATGAACTTTTAGCCCCTGCGCACAGCCCTTTCACTTAAGTTGTTTAAACCAGAAAGTCTCTTAATTAACCATAGTTTCCCAGTTTGGTCGAAACAGGAAACAATGCTTGGAGACTTCCTGACTTAAGCCTGATTCACAGAAAGGGTCTGCTTGGCTGTGCAAAAAGGTAGTTCGTATCTCAGTTTATTAAAGTAAAATATAACCTAAACCAGTTCACTGTGGCCTTTATTTCCAATGTGGTTTGAGGATAACTCTCTCGGTGCAGCTGAAAATGGCTAATCTCCAAAAACATGGATTCTACACATATGCCTGTACAGTAAACTGCCTTGCCTTCCTCCCCTCTTTCCTCCTTCCAAATCAAATGGCATTGGTGCTTCTACACTCAAGGCCGACCTACATACATTTTTATGGTCCTGTTTACAATCCATTTAATCACCTTCAATTCCTACTGAATTAACAGCTTCTCTTTTTTCAACCGCTCCCTGCTCCTGTGCAGGTCAACAATCATACTTCCATTTATTGTCAGCTGTGGGATCTCGCTGTAAATTCTTCGTTACTTAATATTTACCATTTCAGCGCAGAGTCCAAAGGTGAGTGTGAAAGGAGCTGTTCTCCATTCTTGTAAACATTTTACTGAGACAATTTCAGAACAGTAAACAAGCAAAATACCTTCACTTTGTTGTACTGTCACCACAAAGTCTATTAGCTGTGTTCTTGCTAGCAGTGCTTGTAGAACAGCTCAGCTCTGCATTTGCTAACAACATCAAAACAATCCAGCCCTCAACCATTCAAAGAGATTCCATTGATAAACTTCATAAAATTCATCCTGATGTCCGCTGAGGCTGGCCTTGTCCCAAGCTTCCCACTCCTTGTCATTATTATTTATTGAAAAGATGTATATCCACACTTTTACATTGGATTGATGTCTTCTGAGAGGCAAACTAAAAGCATAGCAAAAAATAGGGATGATGGAGTTCAACAATTTTTCCTAGGCTTAGCCATCTGAACTTTGTTTCATTTCCCACTGCAGCACCCAATTCAATCTGCAGAAAGTCGGGCCAATTTATGAATTCTGCACATTTCCAGGGTGACGGGAGGTTCTCCAATTTGCGCACAATTCTGAGCAGTTTGCACAAACCACAGCCAAATTTGCGCAAATTGGAGAACCTTCCAAAAAGTGCACAAAAAAATCCCAGAATTTGGGGAACAGCTCGCAGCTTGGCTCACAGACTCCAAGTGAGTCATAAACCCTGCAGAATCCATCAAGCCAAAAAAGAACTTGGGTTTCCCAGCGATGGATATCCCCAGTAAAAATACAATTCAGAAAAGAAGCACCATTGTAACAGATAAAGTTCAAAAGCCATTCAAAATTTAATCCGATGGTAACTAACATGGTTTTCACCTCACACAGTCACCACTTTTGTAACTAACACAGTTTTCTCTTCACTAAGGGCACAATCCCATGCAGGTTTAGGCAGAAAAAGTCCTCCAATTCCCAGCATGCCCAGCCAGCCATGTTGACTGGGGCATGCTGGGAGTTAGAGGGCTTTTTCTGTCTAAACATGCATGGGATTGTGCAGTAAGATGTTAAATGGTGTTCTAGGCTAACATGTTTGGGGAGTGAATGCCTGTTGAAGTCACAGAGCATTTTGAAAAGAGTGAAATGACCACAGATGGCATATCTATGCCACAGCCCTAATAGGGTTAATAGTAAAGCTGGGCTGGATATCCTTTTCCACTTTTGTGGGGCCATTTGTTTCCTATGAAACTAGGGGAGGAGTAGACAGCAACTTTCAGGAGGTTTCAAGGGCAAATTCTTCTGGGGCAGTAAGGTTGACCATTCCGAACAAGGTTTGCTGAGGGTTTCCCTTTTTTTTCCCCTTACCCGGACCCCACAATACAAAAAGCTTTGCTGCTGTTTGAGTAGCCCAGTAGCATTCTACTCTCAAAAGGCCCAATAAAACTAATACTAAGCCATAAAGTTGCATTGTTACTACTGGGGCGTTTTGAAAATAGGGCTGGGTTACTCAAGGCAGTTTTGCCACTGCTTCAAGCAGCTGGAAAGCATGTGTATGCTTTAAAAGAATGAAGAGACAGACAGAGACCCCCTCTAGATGGATTCCGTATGACACCTGTTCCTCCGATTGTGCACATCTTCTTGGAAGCGTTTTATCGTAAATCCTTGTATGCAGGAGGTAATTTGAGCACACAACTGGTGGCCTTACCGGTTGTTTGAAATGCACTTTACAAGTAGTTAACGTGGAGAATCGCTTGTTCGCATAGTCAAAATGCGCTTTAACGGCCGGAGCAAAATAAAACTCACTATTTAACGAGCATTCGATAATGCGCATAATCGGAGAGAAAACGCGCCTCTACGCCCGATTTGCGCTCCGTTCTTGTAGAGGTAAATTTTTTAATGCACCTTGAAAGAGCTTTAAATGCCTCTTGTAGAGGCAGCCAGAGACTCTCGCTAACTTTGTTCGGAAATTTGAGCCACACTCACTCACCCCCAAAAGATATAAGAGTTAGTCAACACCTGCCTATTACAATCTGGGGCAGGCTGTCTCCCTCGAACCCGACATTCTGGAAAGGATCTGGCCCAAATACTTTGGCTCAGGATTATTTAATAATCATTCCCTTTCCTTAAAGTATCAGTGGGATAAAAGTTCTGTGAGCTGTTCTGACAAGAGTACCAGCAAAGTGAAGCTTAAAACTGAATTAGCTTCAGTGCAAATTTCAAAAAGTCATCCTGAACATCTCGCCCAAATGCCCAGTATTTTACCAGGGACACGAACTAGAAATAAAAAGGCTGTTCATGGAAAGGAGGGAGGGTAAGAGCATATATCAAATAGGTATTTCAAAATAAGAGTTCATCTTACTCTTTTAAAAGTAACATGTAGCTTTCTCAAGCTATTTACATCGCAGCTGAATATTCTAAAGAAGGAACCCTTTGGTGCTGATTTTAAAGAAGACACACTCTAAAGGTATTTCTCTCTCTCTCTTCCTCCACCCCCACCCTTCTCAAGGAGCAGAGGTACAGAAGTCTTCTATATTCTGCTACTTCAGGGACATATGTTCTGCTATCCCACCAGTTATGAAGTGATTACTAGAGTGGCACAAACAGATTTTTTATTTTTTTTTAACAAAGTGAAGGTGCTATTTTCTCAGGTTCTGTGAGAATACACACACTTATTTTTACCAATCCAATCTGTTCACTAGTAGCTTCATGTCCGCAGGGTTTGTGAGGCCATCTTAGGTGTCGGAATCATAGCAACTTGCAGGGTGCTACCTGACAGCAGAGGTTTGAACAAGGGGGGAAGAGGAGGAGAATGATGCAAGTTCCAAAGTTTGTGAGGAAATCATTTAAATACATCCTCTGTCTCCCTCAGTGTTTGCATTTGAATACAGACTGAGCCCCTGTAAAGTTTACAGTTTGAGGGAACCATTGATGCAATAGTCTGTTTTAGGCCCTTACTAAAATGTGCAACTTGCTTTTAATTTTTCACTTATACATGTCCATATTATTTATTTATTTGATTCTGATCCTGCCATTTGATCCAGAAAGGTTCCTAAGGTGGCTGGCTCACATAAAATGATGTTTATTTAGGAAATCTGTATCCCATCTTTCCTCCAAGATGGACTATGTTATTCACCCACCCAACTCGTTTTATCCTCTCCACACCCCTAAGAGGTGAGAAATAGTGGTTGGCCCAAAATCACCTACTGAGCTTCATGGCTTACTGAGAATTTGGACCTGGGTCACTCAAGTCCTAGCTCAACACTCTAACCACCATACAGTGGCTCTCCAATAAAATGAGTTTAAAAATATAATAAAATACAAGTACACTGGTGCTGCTTCTAATCTACTCCCTTCTGTCTGCTGGCAATTGAGAGGTCTCTGTTACCTGGCTGTGTGCTTCTTACCCTTTCATCATCCAACCCCCAAGGATATATGCCTTCTTACCATTCAAGGGCAGAGATGGATGAGCTCCACCATGACCCAGGTCTGATGAGCTATAGTAGTTGGATATTCTGTTGCCTGGTTCATTTCTCTCTAGAGTGACCAATTCCATAAGAGGGCAGGGCTCCAATCTGCTTAATATAGGGATGGGCCAAATGCATACCTCCAGCTTTCTCTCCATGGGGCTGTCTTCACAGCGGCAGGTTGGCACCATCTCTCTCTTCAACCCTACACTTTCCCTCTCCCAGGGCGGTATCAGGTAATCCCAATGCTGAGGAGTGAGCAAAGGGTTTCTGGGTGGCCATCTGGGTCCTGGAGCCATCCCCACCCTCTTCCTGGTGGTAGGCGACCAATCACTGGTGGCCTTTGACCAGGCTCCGCCCCCGGGTTGGCCCTGAACTGGCCGCAGAGCGATGTTACGTGGCAGAAGCACCATGTTGATGTTCCTCCCTTTGAAAAAGTTGAGATAAATCCCTGACTTTTTCAAAGCACAGCAACGCAGGGAAACCCTGCGATGGCTGTGAAGCTGCACCTGGCGTTGTCTAACTAACAGGGTGCAGATCCACAGCCACCACAGGGCTTTCGCCGCATATTGCCAGCCCCCAGGTCACAGCCTCTCTGGATTATTGGTATTATTTGCTCTGTCCACTCTGTCTCCCAACTGCAAACCTGACAGAGGGAACTGTGCAACAAATAAGGGATGGAGAGTGCCTGGTTACAAATGTCTTTTCTTTCCTGTTATATACTTTAGAACAGTAAGAATATACCTGTAACTCTGGTCATGTTTGCCTTTGGCCCCTCTTACTGCTAGAATGTGGACCTTGGCAGGTTTTGACTTTTGTTTCCGAAGGGAAAGTAGCAATGTGGCGTTCTGATCTGGCACTACACTCACAATCTGGATCAAGGCCTTGCACCAGTTACCTTTCTCTCTCACACACGCACACTCACACACATACACACTCTCTCTCTCTCTCACACACACACACACACACCATCAGGGGCTGCTTGCCTCCAATATGATGTTTGAAGTAAGCAGCACCTTCTGGGGCAAATATAGTCTGGGAGGGGGTATCAATTTCCTTCAGGAGACTAGTGCACAAGTTCAATCCAGATCGGAAGGACAATGACAGATTGCAGATCTATCTGACATTTTTTTCCTTTGAAGGAAAGTAGCAGCATTACAAACACTTTTAAAAAGTGTGCTTAATGCATGTATACGGTAAGTGTAACACATGCTTTATTTTCTTAGGAGCCTTTGGTAAGGAATGCAGTCAAAAACATTTTGAAAATCTATAATAACATATCTAATGGATCACCGCTATCCATGTGTCTGTTGGTATTCTCAAAAGGTTCCAGAAGTAAGTGCATATCAAAATATTATGAAAATTATCTAGTATGGAAATTATACATTCATTTCAATATAAGCAGCAGTATCAATCGCTAAGCTAATACTACTAACTATGTTATAACATTTCAAATGCACTGCAGTGTACACAGTCTAGTATGGTAGTGGCTCAAGTGCTGGACTAGGAGTCGGGAGATCCAAGTTTTAGTCCCACTCGGTCATGGAAACCCACTGGATGACTTTGGGCCAGTCACAGACTCTCAGCCCAGCCTACCTCACAGGATAGTTGTTGTGAGGATAAAATGGGAGAGGAGGAGGAAGATTATGTACACCGCCCTGGGTTCCTTGGAGTAAAAAGGTGGGATATAAATGCAATAATAAAATTCACCCAATTTCAATATCAGTCTTTAAAACTAGCAACAACAAAAACAACAACAAAAATAAAAGTAATAGACTGAACAAAGAGCACCAGCAAATATTCAAAATGGCGCCCTCCAATCCAACCCTGGTGGATTCACTAAAACATGTCCCAAGTATATCCTTCATATACTACAATATATACTGCAAAAAACAACAACCACATCCCTCATCCTTCTTACCAAGGGTCCAAAGGTTAGCAAAGAGATGGAGTGCTCTCACAAAGGGTATTATAAAAGAAGTAATAACAACTAGGAGCAGAAATAGAATAAAAGTCACAATACAATGGGAACATTCTTAAAAAGAGACACTTGCACCCTGATTTCTTGCTCCATCTGGAAATCACCCCACCCCACATTTATGAGTGTGGGGATGATAGTACATAATTACCACTCACAGTGATTTTATGGACGAGACTGCTCCTTTTTAAGTTTTCTGAATTTGTTGAGCTCTTTGCCGTAAGAGGTACATTTAATCTATACTTGAAAACCTGTAAGGCAGTTGAGATACAAAAATTGTATACGGAGGTTGGGGCAAAGAGCTCAATAACCTCAGAAAACTTTAAGATGAACAGAGGTAGCTATGCTTTGGATATATTATACCTTCAAGCAGGGGTCAGCCTAGATTCTTTAGTAAGCTCCTTCAAGTTCAAGCACTCAGCCTTCTCTGCCTGCAGTGGTGGTATCACATGGATTTACCTGAACCCACTGAGGAAAGCTGGCAGGCTGTGAGAAGAGCCAGCTGCTAGCCTCTTTGTAATTCAACTATTAATGGATTTCACACATTGCCCAAGTGAATTAAATAACTCTTTATTAAGAAGCTATAGTTGGATTAACAGTGTATCTGAGTAGCAAAGCTTTAGCCCTTCTGAGCTAGAATTCTGGCTACGGTTCTCCACCATGTGGCCCCAGCTTAAGCTTATTTGTAAAAAATAAAATAAAAACAAAACAGTGGTATAAAATACATTCCTTACTCTGCCAGAGCAGGGCTTTGGCTAAAAGAATGAAGCGTATACACACACACCCATCTTATTTGTTTATTTATTTAAACTATAATTGCCAACATTTTTGCTGGCCCGCTCATTGTTTCTGCAACTTTAACAGTTGTCTGACAAGAAGAAATTTAGTCTTTCCTAGCATGGGTATTAAGCAGCAAGAGAAGTTTCACCAAATGAATTTAAAGGATTTTTAAAGGCACAATAAATCAAAAGGTTTTTAAAGGCACAAGAGCAGGACCAGCCAAAAAATTTACAACACTGTTTTAAAATGTCAGGGTACATTGAAATGTCCCAAAGGCTCTGCGTGGGTAACATATTACAAAAAAGAAAAGGCGTTCTATCAATGTAAGGCAGTCACAAAAAACATGTCCCTGGGCAACCCCTGCTTTTGCAAATTTGATGCATGGATGCCCTCAATTAATCTTAGGGACTGCCAAAAAATGCAAGGAAGGAAAATGGTCTAAGATATTAGTCTTTGGCCATTTACAGATCGCTACCCAAAGTTTAGAAAGGCCTATATTGCACCAAATAAGCAATAGCATGCCTCTGTGAACACTTGGGGAAACATTACTGATACACCTCATTGAAACTTTAAAAGTCAGCTGTTTGGTCATTTCTGTCCTTACAGAAAGGGCAAAAAGATGAAGGCAAGGAACCAAGTCTGGGACAGTTTTTAAAAAAAATAGTATCAGTGCATCTGAGAATTTCTCTACAGAATGAAGCATTCCATCTTCTAGAGGAAAAAGTATTAAACTACCATTTCCAGAAATAGGTATGGTTTATACTGAGACAAATATACTTACCACTTCCTAATAAAGCATGTGCAAGAAGACATTCTTTCCCTTCTGTCGAAACACCTCCGCATGATCTTCTTAGAAAATTTAACCACAGCTGCTATCAACTTCTTGAACTGAGGCGCTTGGGGTTTTTTTTCTTTTTCTTTTTTTTAATAATCTGCTGCACATGAGAGACCAATAGCAAACCACTGGAACATTTGTTTGTACAAGATCCTGCAAGACCCTGAAGAAGCAAGATCCAATGGCCATCCAAGCCAATGGAAGGCTTTCCACTGAGTTCAGTATTCTAGCTGAAGTGCTAAGTATTTGGAGAATGCTTAACCACCACACTTTGCAGTGCTGCTGACTTCCCTAATCCAGCCTCCCCCAAGCTGATGCCTTCCAGGTGTTTTGGACTACAACTCCCAGTATTCCTAACCCTTGGCCAAGCTGGCTGGGGCTGATGGGAACTGAAGTCCAAAACCTCTGGAGGGAAGGCTGATCAAAGCCCTCAGAATGTTCATGGGACACAGCTAAGCAGAAGAATGGCCTATTAATGTTGCCTTCACTAAGCAGTGACTGATGTGGCAGAGAATGGGTACTTTGCATCCAACAGCCTTTGCAAGGCTTCTACTGGTCTAGTCAGGCATGAGCTGCGACAGCAGCCTACCGAAGCTTACTGGAGGCCTCCCTATTGGTACAGTGTTGCATAAGAACATAAGAAGAGCCATGCTAGATCAGGCCAAGGATCCATCTAGTCCAGCACTCTGTTCACACAGTAGCCAACCAGCTGTTAACCAGGAACCCACAAGCAGGACACAGATGCATCAGCACCCTACTGCCCATGTTCCCCAGCAACTGATGTAAATAGGCTCACTGCCTTGGATACTGAAGGCAGAAGCACATAGCCATCAGGACTAGTAGCCATTCATAGCCTTCTCCTCCAGGAATTTATCCAACCCCCTTTTAAAGCCATTCAAATTGTTGGCCGTCACCAGATCTTGTGGTTGAAGTCTGCATTCTATGGAACTGGTGATTCCTTTTCCTTGGCAGTGCTGGCTATTAAAAAGATGAGGCCTTCTACTCACCTCGGACAAGATAACCTGGGAATGCAATGCACACCCTTAAGCAGGCCACTTTAATGGAAGATGGCACCAAGACCACAACACTCACTGTACACACATAGCTGTGCCCGCTAAAATTAATATTCCTTAAACTTTGTGATTACGCACAACATATGAACAATTTCCTGTATGACAGCATTTAATTTACATAACAGAATGGTTTAGTTATAACAGGATTTGCAAGGTGCATGAATGCGTAGGCATGCTCTCTTAGGTGATAAATGAGGTTCTCGACTGGGAGCAAGGATAGTCAACCTGTTTATCCCCAAAAGCTGTATTCGCTCAAGGCTGAGTTGTCAGGTAGCACACGAGCAGGGCCAAAATCCCACTTTGGCCCCACCTCACACACACACTGACTCAGTTTGCAAAATTATTCTAGTAGGCTGTGGCAGATACCGGGAGACTTTTGAATATTCAAGGCCCAACTGTGACTTGTTGTAACATCCAAACCCAGCAACAATAAGAACAGTCCATAGGTTCTGGGTAATTTGTTGACCGTGCCAACAACCCACCCTCACCAGGTTTACATGACATGATAAGCTACGGTGCCCACTCACCATAGCTTGAATATTCAAAATGGCTACCAGCATGTGCCGTAATCCACCATGTCTTAAATATGGCTGTAGACATCATGCGAATTGGCCCACTCTCTTTTGTCTCTCTCTCTCTGCCCCCCCCACACACATTCACTTTCCCCCATTCGCTCAGTCCTCCCACCCACCCACAATCCAGGTGAAGATCCCCCTCCTGCACTGCTATCAAGCTTTTTCTTAAACTTAATAGCCCAAATCCCCCCCACCGCAACACATTGCTCAATGCTCTTCTCTTCCCGCTACAATAAATGTTCACTTAAATAACACACTTAGGCAACAACGAAAGCACTTCCATTTCCAAATTCCCAGTGGAGTTAAGGGCTCCACCAACAATGGAATCCTAGACTTGTCAGAAGTCAAGATCCCACTGATTTGCTCCTCAGACAGCATGAGGTGTTGGGGGGCTGCATGTAAAAAGGCCAAGAACTACATTGATCACCTCTGTGCTAGAGCTTTGTTGTCTGAAACATCTTGCACTGATACAGCCCTTGAACCTGGATCAAGTTACCTGCCGAAGTACAGATAAGTAATCAGTGCTATAGCAGAGCAGGTAGCCTCCTGGACCTCCTTCCCGCACCCCAGACACAAATAGTGGAGTCTGACTAAGGTTACGATTTAAGTGCCGCTTCTTCCCATGCTGTTAGGTTAATGTAAGGTGGCCACTCACATATCTTCCCAAAAAGAGGACACACAACACCCCAAAAGATGGCATCAATTTGCATAAACTGATTTCTATGCATAGATGCAAATGTAGAAAGAATTACTATTAACTTAAATAGAAGGACAATATATTTCATGCTACTGGGCAAGACTGTGACCAGGTGACCTGTGTACCTGCCTGCTCAATCTGCTGTTCAGGTGGGCAACTGTTGTTGGGAAACTTCAAGACCCCTCCCTGCTCCTTATGATTTTTTATCTTTAAACCAAACTTGGGACCGGACAGCCCATGAACCACAGGATGCCTTTAAAGGCAAGACTGTCCTCTGCCGGCCCTTGAAATAGAGGGCTCCGTTCTGCAAAATAGGACACATGACCACCCTAGATTAATGTGAGAAGCCCCAGACCATGTGGGATCAGCCCATGCTGCTGCAGATCCTGCTCACACTAGCATCCAAAACCAAAGTATTGATAGTGTGTGAAAGGAGCTGCCACCATATGGGTTCCTCTCACATGCCCAGGGGCTTCTCTTAGTACAAGAAGGAACAGTACTGTAGCCGCTTCCACACTAATGGAATCATATAATATGCCCACTCTTGGATCTGCCAAGGGGAACCAGATTACCCACTATAGATCCTGCCTGGGATCCAGAGAAACATGCCTGGTTTGCTGTATGGTCAACAATATTAAGCGGGAAGAAAATAATATCTCAATGTATGTTTCTTCTCATGGTGGACAAATAATTTGCATATCAGTCTGTCTCATTTGCTTATTCCATTTTATCAATAAAAACAATGAACAACACTGAGTTCTTGCAGTAAATATTACAAATTTAGATCATATCCTTTGGGCTCATATACACACTGAAGTATTTATAACCAATGTACTGCACTAGGTAAGCAGTCACTGGTTTTCTTTTCTGCAAGCAGAATTAACAGATTTTTTCAGACATATTATGGAGCCATGTAGGATCAAAAACTCTTGTATTATTGAGACAAAATCTCTTAAATTGCACTTGGGATTATGCCCAATTTACCTGACACTGTTGGAGCTGAAGAGCCTTACAGGGGTCAGACCTGAACTTGTCCACTTCCTGTGGCCCTGTAACCATTTTGGAGCCAAGGGGCAAATGGTAGTGCCAAGTCTACAATCTTCTCTCTGCCACAGCCAAGTGCCATGACATAGTGTGGCACTAGCTATGGAGGAAATGGTCTCCTAATCTAGAAGGCAGAGCACCAATTAACAGAACTGGGCAACTTGTTCAGAGGCTATTCGGATTTGGTAGTGTGATATCAGCGGTATGACATAAGAACATAAGAAGAGATATGCTGGAACAGACCAAGGGTCCACCTAGTCCAGCATTCTGATCACAGTGGCCAACCAGTTGTTGATCAGGAACCAACAAGTAGGACACAAGTACAACAGCACCCTCCCACCCATGTTCCCCAGAAACTGGTGTACATAGCTTACTGCCTCTACTACTGGACATCCAGAAAATCAAGAGTCCATCATTCACTGAACTTCCTGAAAATAAAAATTCCCATCACTGGCAAAGTTTCCTGCCTCGCAATAATTTCTGTAGTTTACAATCCTAAGAGAATCAATTACTTTTTGTGAAGTTTCCAGTTGGACAGATAGACTCCATGTGCATAAGGTTTGTATGAGTGTAGGGGTCAAGTTCCAACTTTCAAAAGAACATGTGTAGGTCATGACTTGAGGCCATGATCCCACTCCTCCATGTGCATCCAGTGTGAATGTGTGAGGGCTTAGAATATGCATCCTTAAAATGCTTTTGAGAGGAATCAATCTAACTTAAACACAATGCAGACTTAATTTCATTTCTCCCAATTTCTCTCCCGTAACCTTGGAAATGCTTCTGTCAAAGCAAACATTTTCCAACTGAAATGAGCTTATTGTACAAATTTGTAGAATAATATGCACGGCGCTCTGCTTCACACATTAAGCAGAGGAACCAAACTTGCTCTCTTTGAAGTCTGTAATAAAACACCCATTGATTTTTCAAACTTCTCAGGATCATGCTTTGATGTCTGAGAACACACAAGCACTGAACAAGAGCTTGCGATCACACATACTAAGCAAGTACAATGTCTTAAGTGGGCTTCATCAACACAACCAAAGAGACTCTTGCTCTATTCGTCATGACTGGTATAAGGTAGAAGCTGGCCTGTAGACCATGCTGGTCCAATCTTCATCATCATCATCATAACCTTTATTGTTGGAAGCCAATGGCCATATCAACATTCAACAAAATCATACAATCATTAAACCCTCAACTCTATTAGCCCAAAGATTCATTAAGACAATCTTAAATTCTCAGATCATTGAAAAGGGAAGAAGCAAGATCGCAAAGAATAGGAATACTAAGAAGGGGTAGAATCGAGGAATCTACACTATGTTTCTTACTGCAGTAAGAGGGGCAGGTAAGACATGGATGCTAATTCAGTTGAATGACATTGTGATGCCTGTCATATCCTGCCAAAACGGGCAGCAGTTTTTATTGCATTATTTGGGTACAGGAGGTTGCTACTACAGAGATCTCTGTACTGCCAAGAGCCTCTCACCAACTTAACATGCTTTGCTGTCGAAGAAGCAGAATTCCTTCATTCATAACAAAAGGTTTCTCTTTTCCCCCCATTCTTTTAGCTGTTTCCCACCCTTTGTATGGAAACCCCCAGCAACACAAACTGTGCCTATTAGCATTTCAAGGAGCTTCCCATTAACGGCGGCAAGAAAAGCGCCTCTCTCTATGGGTAAAATCCATTTTGTCGTCTCGTGACATCTGTTCTAACTTTCCAAGCCAGAAAAGAAACCAGATAATGCCAGAGAGCCTTTTGATTTACTGTATTGGCACTTGCAATGATGTGTCAAACTCTTAAAGCATGTAACCCTAGTGGACGTACATGGCTGTGTCAATGGGAACATCTGCATATTCCTACCACATAGGGCAAACTGAAGGCATTCCAGAAATCTGCTCTCTAGCTTTTTTACTAACACAATTTCATGCTTTTGCTGTCCATCGCTGGACAAAATGAATTTTTTAAACTGTCCCTGTGTAGGGGATGCTGCTGGTGTGTGTGTGTGTGTGTGTGTGTGTGTGTGTGTGTGTGTTGTTTAACACTGGTTGCCTCTCTCATCACAAGTTGGCTTTCATCACTAACGGCGTGGCAGGTAACTGTAGTCAAGCATACAATGCATTGGTACAGCAGACCATTTATCAACTTACCATGACGTGCATGCAACTTGGTTAAGTCAGTCATCTAATTCATCCTACCTAGCTGGAAGACAAATTTTGGTCACAGCACCTACAAAATGTGCAGTAAAAAGTTGTCTGGATCAACCTGAAATGGGGGAGAAGAGGAACATGGGAGCATTGGAATATACATTTCAATTTACACACACATACATACACATACATACATACACACACACACACACACACACACACCAATTCAGGATAAAGGACTAAATTTAAAGCTTGCATATTTATTTCTCTATTATATCCTCTGTGCTGTATGGTCCTTAGGTCTTTTACGCTGGTCATCCTGGGAACAAAAAGCTGAAAGCAGATCCCAACAGTTTTTTTTCCCATTCACTATTCATCCAGAGGTTCATCAGCTCCATATGGATTCAGCCAACTGCTGTGTTAAATCAGAGGCCTTTCCCAGAATTGACATGGTAATGAAGTCATGGTATTGCTCACAGAAAAGGCCTCTGTAGGTATTCCACTCTCGAACAAACCCAGCCTTTTCACCCTATTCAGTCCCCAAAATTGTCTCAAACCATTCCAACATCTGTGAATTGGGTATTTGCCTTTGAGTGGGTGAGCGATATGTTTTATTGCACAATGGTGTTTTAAGCACTGCTTAACAGGACTCCTATACGAGCCAGGAAAGTGCAATAATTAAAATGCATATTGCCCTGCTTAGAATGGATTATGTCCTCTTTCCTTCGTTTGCGCCCACAAGCTTCTATAAATGTCATACTTCATGTGCTCTCATCAGAGAAATTTTCTTAAATGTGGAATCTTCTTTTGCTTTCAAGGTATTGGGAAGCGCTTTGAAAGTAAAAAAAAGCAAAGGTGTTGAATAGTTTAATGACAAACTGCTTGATTGACATTATAGTTGCTAATGAATAAAAGGCTCTTTTTCATCACCAGTATGTAAAATGCACTGTTTAATTCAGAGCTATCAAGGTTAAGGGAAATACATGCTTTCACAATACACTATCTGAAAAACAAACACACACACATACATGCATGAACCTTCATCCAGCGAAAATGGTTGGCTTATGGAAGCATATTTCTGTTCACGTTGCCTGTTGGATTAGTCGCTGCATAGTCAAAAATCACACATTCTAAATCATGTGTGTATGGCTTACAGTGCTAGATCTCAACACAATGCCCAAGGTTGCATATAATGGTCCCAAATGTTCATAAGCACATGCGCAATCTATTGCTATGCTCATGTATCTCTGGGTGGGAGCCAAGGATGCTTATCTTCTGCTATTCAGCACAAGTGGGATCATGGCCAGAATCTCAATATAGCACAGAAACACAATTCAGTGCAAAGCCAGCTCATCACATTTTGCTGCCAGACGTGAAAGACAAGATGGCACCCTACCCCTTCCATGGACAGAAGCCAGCCAGAGATGAATTTTATTTCAACACTAGCAATGGGGCACCACCCTTCACCGCACCTGAGGGCAGGCCATGGTACACATAACTCTGACCTCCAACACCTTGCTGCTACTGCCTGCCCCTAGTAACTGCCACCTGAGACAGCTGTCCCATTGTGCCTAATAGTAGAGCCAGACCTGATTCAGTGATTCAGAATTAGCTATTGCAAGGGTAAGCAAGCTGGAGCTCATGAGCACCAATGTGCCCTACTCCTCCCACTTAAAAAAATAAAATAATACATGTTCTTACTGGTAGCTTTCATTGCTCTGAAATAGGTTTCTGCTGGTACTGAAAACTGTGAGTTTGAAGGAATCGTTAGTGTGTTGGGGCTAAGACCCCATTTCTGCCTTAGATTAACTGATTATTTGTCCTTTCTGCCACACTTCCCATGGCAGCCATTTTGTGGTGGTGCCCAGGATAGTTTCACAAATTGCCAAATGTGCCCATCGCCCAAAAGGATTTCTCACTCCTGTCTATTGGATACAGAACTAGAATTGTAGTTTTCCTTATTTGTCTCTCACAAACACACACACACACACACAGCAAAGATACTCCTAATGTTAATGATTTGAGGGAGAAGTCTGAAAACGTGCACACAATATCTGGGACTTCAGTAGAACTAAATTGTCTGAAAGGCTCCAACATCTTTTGGACTCAGCAGCCCTTATTCTTTAGACAAGATTTAAAAACCAGACTATAAACGATGATGGATCTATTTTGACACTCTATTTCTACTTCACTTCAAGTTCCACTCACTTGGAAACTGCAGAATTCAAGCCCTGTTGGGGAAATATGGTAGTCTGAATCTACCCGGAGTCTTTCCTCCCATGTTCTCTATTCCCACCACTTGCCTGTTTCTCTCATCCTGCCTGCAATATCAAACTTTGCCAATAATAATATTGCAAAACATCAAATAGATTCAGAAAAATCCACTCATACTATGAAAATGCAAAGCAAGCGAATGTGTATGAATTTTATCAATAAGTATTGAAATGTTTCTTTAACACAGTTTTTTTGGCACTGAGTAGCAACATTCTTGTATGAGTCAGCTACATTGGTGAGGACAACGCAATTAAATTTCCTTTGACGAGTGAACGTTCTCCATCCAATGTTTATTATTTATTTATTTATTAATTTCTGAAATTTATACCCTTTCTTCCAATGTCAAATCAGCACTGCCAGAACAGACTAAAACTAAAATAAAAAATAACAAAAGTATCTAAAACAATAAAATCAGCAACACAGTGCAAAATAAAACTCTAATCAATAAAAATTCAAGGCAGTTTAAGAAAGTTATGCACTTTTTAGTAAGCAATTTTTTAAATCCTGGGGAAAACACAGGAAAGTGATAGCAAAGTGTCCTAATTTGTAGCCATTTGTACATTTCTAATGAGCAAGGAAGGATTAAGGAGCACAGATCACTTTTTTTAACGTAGTCATAAGTCTGGAGGAAATGCTCTAGTATTCATGAAAAGACACACACACAGGTGTGGTCAACAGATGGATCTTGCCTAGTAGATTACTCATAAAAGTGTACTTCCCATGATGTAATTGCACCACCTGAACATTAAGATGGCAACTGCTGAGTCACAAAGAACTGCCCTGTCCCATGTGATCGTGTGCTTGCAGTTTCTTTAAAGTTTACAGTACACTTGGACACAAAAGTAAAAAAAAAATGTTTAAGGGCTGTGCAAGATACTCTGTCCCAAAGACTGTGAATTATATAATAGAGCTGTCAAGGCCATTAAAAGGGGGGGGAATCACACCTCAGACATGATTGTTGTTTATTAGGTCACAGATTTATCCTGCTTAACTAAACTTGAATGTATACAGCAATTCTGTAAAAGTATGTGCAGACCCGTAGCACAATAAAGGCTTTCCCAGGTTAAGAAGGATCTGGTAAGCCTGGCCCCATTTTCCCTACCTCATGTCTAGTTCAGATGTTCACGACGGAAGAGTCAGTTCAGATAAGCATCAATGGAACACGTTCCTAGAATAAGGTACTTTGAACCTTAGAATCTTCATTCCCGGCCATCATGACAAGAAAACTGTGGTGAAGGACTGGTAAGAATCTCAGATTTAGAGCAGGAGATTCCTTTATACGTTTTTCGGAATGCAAGGCAGGGGCAAATATACTTACCCATAATTTGTAAGATAAATAGATAGAAGAGGTGAAGAATGACGATACAGCTTGTGGAATTTCCTAGCTTTTGTTACCGGGCCACTGTTTGCATGCCGTTGATTTATACAAGAAACACACTTTATAGAGATGGTAACAGTTAATTATTGATATTTGTGCATTGTTATTCATGCATTTCCTAATGACATGGCAGCTACTTTCTTTCAAAAGTTCAAAATCCAGAACTAGGTTCATACCAATGAAGTACTTCACTCATTCTAAATTGGCAATGGCCCCCTCTCTCTCTCTCTCTCTCACACACACACACACACCGCAGAGAGAGAGAGAGAGAGACCACGGCCATTTCCCAGGGCCTCAAAGGGCTACTCACTCTCCTTGCCTTGCCCTCTCCCTCTTGGCCCTGCAGTGGTGCAGAGTGAGCCCAGGTGGCCAGAGTCAACGAAAGGGCAGTAGCAACAGTGATGAACAGGCAGCGGGACTACAAAGAAATGTGTCTTGCCTGGGGGCCCCAGAACCCAGAACCAACACTGGATACAGGCACATGTGTTCTCTATTCCAGAGGGTTCCTTGTGCCTGTTTATTGCATGGAGGCGGTAATGTGACTAATTACAGTAGTTGCTACAACTTGCATAACATTCTGTAATCAAGTGTAGAACAAGACATACCGAATTGCCTTTAAGCGATCAGAAGATGTATGAAAGCACCAAGAACTAAGCCACACCATACCATGTTCAGGTGGTTCCCATATCCCCATTTAGAATGAGTGAACCAGCCTTCTGACGGAAGACTCCTGAGGACTCACCCACATCTGTAATACACCAAGCTAACAGCATCTTTATGTTATCTAGGGCTAGCGCAACCTGCGTTAATATAAAAAAAATGGTCAGTCTGAATGTCATAGCCACCTTGATAAAGAACAATACAGGTCTTTCATTCAACACCACAAGTTTCCAGGGACCAGAACCACTAATTCCTCTATTGTGGTTGAAGCTGTAATCGGCCATCCTCAAACATGATCTGGTCCAAGTACATTGCAGCATAAGAATTGGTATAGAGTGGCTCATTTGAAAGAATCCTATCAGCAATTAAAGCAGCCTTCCCCAACCTGGTACCCTCCAGATATTTTGGACTCCAACTCCTAAGCCCCATCCAGCATGGCCGATGGTCAGGAATGCTGAGAGTTGTAATCCAAATCACGTCGGGAGCACCAGGTTGGGAGAGGCTGATATCTGCCAGAAAAAATCAGAGGAGGGTATTATGGGTTTTTCCTTTCTGTTTAGTCTAGTGCATTATTTTTATGCGTAAGGTGCATTTCCCAACAATTTCCTTTTCACAGCCATTGTTTCCCTGATGCCTGACCCTCACATGCAGCTCTTTTTAAAAGCTAGACATTCACATAACAGGAAAGACCGTCTGAGACTTATTAAAGGGAACAGCCTCTAGGATCAGTGAAAGAGTTGGATTTGACAGAGTTCCCAAGCTGCTTATAAATGTCCGTGTGAATAACATTCTTATTAATCTGCTAATGCTAGACTCACGATACATTAGCACAGAGACAAAGAAAAAGGTTAGGCCACTCTTTATGCAACTTAAGGCCTTGTTCACTTATTACAGTTCAGTTCACAACCTCTCAGAATACAGCCCTGCACACATTCATTTACCACACACACACTTTTTGGTTTTGGTCGCGTCTGCACTAGATTTCAAATGTTCTGCTGTAATTGAGTTCTGATGGAAGCCACTTTTATCAGACATCTGGGTTGCACTGCCTCGACTTCTAATATCTGGGAATCTTTGGAGGCATGGTTTAATGAACCAGAACTTCTATTTTGAGAGAAACAAATTTCCTCAGTTAAGAAAATGGGTGCAGAAACATTTCCATTGTCCCCTATTGGGATCTTCCCTGCTCAAAAGTTATCATTGATATTAATTCAGTGATATACATTAATTGGGCAATAAAGCTATTGCCAAAGGGAAGTGGAAGAACTCATTCCCATAGAACTCCCATCTTTTCTTCCATATATCTCTGTGGAATTTATCCTACCTGGTGGAGAGACCATCGCCTCGAGTTAATTTGCAGGTTTGTTTTTTCTTTTAAAATTAAAAATGAAAAGTAGTTTTAAAATTTAAAATAAAAGCACAAAAATGAGGTTTTATTCCACATTCAGAAGGTTCTGAGGCTTTGGCCAACCTTCTCAGGAAGGGAGTGTCGAATGTCAGGAGCACTTGCCATGCAAACTTCATGCACTGATGGTATTAAGATGCTACTAGAAGTTGAACCATGAAGGAGTAAAAGGAGGCAGGAACTCTTCAAATGCTGTGGGTCTCGGTTGTTTGACACGGAAGATTTTCTTGCTTTTATTTTGTGAATTTTGGTATTTAATTTTGATATGGTACTTTTATCATTTTTATGATTATTTGCTTGTGAGCTGTCTTGAGGCGATTTATGTCAATGGTAGGATATGAATGAATGGACAGATAGAAATCCAACATCATGAGTTGTGACTAGGAGCTGCTAGAAATATACTGGAACATTGGTTTCTTGTGATTTGTTTAGTAGGGAGTTCATCAACTTTGATGTCCTACTCTGCCTAGACTATCAACTCTTGGAGAATGGCCAATTCTGTCAGCTGAGGAAAGCCACAGGAGTAGCTCGGAGTCCAACATGTGATCAGGGCCTAACTGAAACTGGATTTGAAAAGTTTTGTCAGTTAGTTCCTTTTGAAATTTATCCAAATGGGAAGTCAAAAATCAAACTAAGGGCTGAGGAGGTGCTTTGGAACCAACTGACTTTTTCCGTAATTAATTAATTAATTAATTAAAGACTATACTCTCTTGCCTTTCTTAAAAGGTTCAAGATGGCTTGCAGCATAAAATAACCATAACACATAAAAGCCATGTAAAACACTGCTACATGAGCACAGAATGTAGCAGCATATAACCACAGAACTATAATATATTGTGCCAGGCAATCATATATTGTTTAAGCCTAACATTTATGATCTTACCTGCTAAATTCCAGAGTTTATGAACAGCAGCACTGTGAACAAGAATAATAGTAACTGCCATGTTGGTGTTAGTTCGTTTGTTTTTAATTAACCACCAGTTTTGAATTTATTTGCCTTGGTTTATGGGTTTAGTTTATACTCCACCTTCTCACCAGAAGTGCCTGATCATTATTTCTCTGGGCCTGGTACGAACCCAAAACACGTAGGCACCCCTTCCACGCCACTGCCACCGCAAACCCTCTGTTTTGAAAACTGATGCAAATTTAATCCATTAATTACATTGATTAAAGCTAATTTAATTTAGCCCTAGTTGAAAGTAGTTTGAGAAAGGCAATGGTTGTCATGGTGAAGTAGACTTATATTTTGTTTGTCCCACTGTTGCTTCTGGTCAAAGAGGTTTTACCAGAGGGAAAAGAAGGACAACATTAGCCTCTCTATCAAATCCCATTCACTTTTCGGGGGGGGGGGGGGGGGAATGATACGTCTCTAGCAAAATATAGTGACTGGATGCTCAGTATAGATTATTTTATTTTTGCAACTATTATACATAAAGTTTAAACAAAAATCCTGCCATTGCTAGTATTCTACATCCTGAATTGATTGCTACTTCTGCTGACCTGATCTGGAAGGGCTACCTGCAAACATAATAAATATGATGGATGTGTGGTTACATTTCTGTAAATAATCCAGTTATTTCCACATGTCTAAACCAGAAATTATTTCAAATTTGTATTCTGAGTTTTAAACCTCCTGGAAAAATTGCTTCCAACAGTTCACCCCCTGAACCGTGCAAGTGTGTTGCAATGAGCTAGGATTGTAGAAATTATATGGGATCACTGTGGGCCACAGCTGGGTCCTGCAACATATTTGAAAATGACCGATAATAAGCACCATGGATACTCCCCTAATACCAGTAATAGTAGTGTTAGTTAAGTCACCCTGCTGAAAGCATCTGTTTTACGTTTACTCTCCATTCCTGACTTGATGGGTCAAAATGGAGAGCAAGGTAATATCAATATAGTAAGCTTCCAAATTCACAGTGAATTAGCTCATACCTAACCTGGAGATCTCAAACTTTCCCTAAAACCTTAAGCCATTATTATTATTACTATAGTACCATAAAAATGCATGGTACTTTATACAAATCCACAATAACCCCCCCCCCAAAAAAATCACCACTCAGTAACAAATGTTGATTCCAACATCACACCCCCAAACAGCCACCTGGAAAAGATTTTCAAGATCTCCTTGCTAATCCAATTTCCCAATTGCCACCCCAAACCCCTCCAATGAAATTAAAACTGCATTCTGTGGTCCTTATTCATTGGGGTCCTGCCCCTTGAAATTCACCATGAGGCTGAGGTGAGTAGGATAGGAAGAAGTTTTTCAAAAGAAAAAGTCAACAGGTATTCTTTTTCATGTTAGCTTGACCTGTAATTTTACCAACTGTGGAACTGCAATTTTACTACAAACTCCTTAGTTTATTTTCTTCATAACTAGGAAGTAGTCAGGGGCCAAGGATCCAACTAAATATAAAGATATAAATATAAAGATCCAATTGATAATGGGCCAAATTCTAATATGCAGGTATCTTTTCTTCTTGCAATAGAGGATGTCTCCGCATATTGGATAAAAACACTTCACACAAATTTCATGGAACTATTTAATTGAAAAGAGTATATATTCTCATAGCAAATACTTTTCTTTCTGGGGTTTGGATGGGAGAGATATAAACTAATCTATTCCAAATATCAAAAGTTACCTCATGGTATGAAATTCTAAAAGAAAAAAAGGGGGAGAGTGAATGTACTCCTGTTCCTCCACTTCTTGCTGTGGGGATAACAGAGAAGTTGTTAAATTGTAAGGATTTGTTAAATTAAAGTTATTTGCTCCTGAGGACAAAGCTCATGAACCAAAGTTAAAGTCAAAAATTTAAAAACTGTGCAGTAATATCATGGTTGCACTTCCAGGATTGCTTGCAAATGAGGCTTTTATTGTGTTATTGCCCGGGCCTAATCCACACCAAGCAGGATATTGCACTATGAAAGCAGTATATAAAACGCAGGAGCCACACTACTGCTTTATAGCGATACTGAAGTGCACCAACAACTGTTGGGGCCCACTGACACATTCCATATACTGCTTTCATACTGTTTTCATAGTGCTATATCCTGCTTGGTGTGGATTAGCCTCATTTACAGCATTTTAAGGGGAGGGGTCTAGATAATGTCTTCCTTTGGTAACTCTCCCATGTTTTTCCACTGCTTCGTCCATCTTTTTTCTTTCCGGGGGAAAAATCAGTTAAGGAAGAAAAGGTGGAATAGCTGCACAATGCCTTTTGATCGGTAGTGCTAGAAACGGTCTGTCCAGAAGCACCCCAGGTCTAAAGGTTACTTTGCTCTGGACCAGTCCAAGAAATCTTGGTGCCAAGACAGAACAGCCAAACAGTGCTCTGCACACATAAACAAGAGTACAAGAAAATGATTATGTATTGGATAACTGAAAATTTGCCATTCTTAAACGATGTCCCTAACCTATCACCTGAAGTGGCCTCCTCATCCTGATTAGATAGGCCTAGCTCTTCACTACCCTTCATACGTTACTGAAAGGACTCCAAGGGATTAAGAAGCAGTGGGGACACATCTCTGGTCCCACTCATAATGTCACATTACTCTCCATCCATGTCCCCCCACATCCAAACACTGAGCATGGACATCTGCGGGAGGAAAGCCTACACGCATAGGCTTCCATGGGAGCTGGATCACTGGTCTACATGCATAGGCTTTCTGATGTCCATACTCAATGTGTGACTGTCAGGGGGCCGGGACCAGGGAGCTGCATGAATTCTGGAGCAGGGACGGCGGCGCAACCCCACTGCTCCTTTAATTGCATGAACCTCCTTCATGCATGTAACATGTGACGAGGCTCCATGAAAGCAAAAAATGAAAAACAAAAAGCAGAAGGATGGGAACAGTTTCAATGAAAAGTGATGTGGACGATTTCTCCTGCCAACATCATATCTTTCTAGATGTGGACTGCAGTACCTATGCAATTCTTGAAGGATGGAAAAACAGGGACACGTGTCACAAATTACATTTCGTTAGTAGCACCCTTGGTTTATCCATAGTATTGAGCCACTTTATACTTTATACAGAACTGCAGGGACAGTGGTATACAACATGTATGTTACAATGCTCACACAAAGAACCTCAACCGTCTCTCTATCCCCAACATACATAGTGACAGCATGTCTGGATGGTCTGAGAAACAGGCAGCTCTCTGTGGACCTTCCATAGCCTCTCCCTCTCTGTTCAGTCAAATTACATGAGCTCCAGAGCTCACATACTATGACACAGCAGATGGGAAGAGGTGGATAGAGATATGGGAAAAGCTGGCCTTGTAACTCTTTTGTGCTTCCTTTTGAGCCCTACATGGATCCCTCCACACTCAAGTATTGCACCTGAATGGGGAAGACTCAGCCATAAAGTGTGGAGGAAATAGGCGTGACCCTAAATATTGGAGTTCATACAGCAAACCTGCACTAGTGACCCTTGATTGGTTGCAGCTCTGATACCTGTCCACTGCAGTTTGGAGACATATATCCTGTTTGGCTACTTATGCATTGTCAAAAAAAAGGATGCAAATTTGCATAGGATTTGCATGTGCTATATGTAAATTTAAAATTAGCATAATTTAAACATAAACACAGTACATCCCACCATAGTGTAGAAGACTGTGACCAGGTGACCTATATACCTTCCTCAGTCTGTCACCAGGTGCTGTCAATGGGCGATTTCAAGGCCCAGCTCTTCCGTCTGATGGCCACCCTCTTTAACATCCCGTGTCAATCACTCCTAGTGTACATTCTGTGCTGTGTTAAGTCAGTAGCAGTTCAACATATCAAACAGCTCTCAGAGCAGACTGCTGCAAACAAAGCTAGAAACAAAATTCTGTGCAGAGATATCAGACTATCATCCCAAGGAAAGAGCTGCTTTTGTGGGTTGGCATCTCTTCCATCAGTCAGGTCAGAGTCTATCTGCATCTGCTTTTGCCCCCTCCCTGCAGGCTTGAAAATGGACTGTTTCATCAACTTGGAACTGGTCTACAAGGTACCAGAAGAAACTGCCCGCCACCCAAACACACACTAACACATCCATAATTTTATTGCACCTTTACCCAACTTTTAAACGTACATTGATCTGGGAGCCAATCTTAGCTGAAAGGCATATAATGTACATATAAGAAACACCACCAGCCTTCCAAAAATAAGGAATCATTTTAAGCATCCATGTCCATTTTTAAAACTTTTTAAAGTTTCTAGTTAGTGTGTGTGTGTTTTTAAAAGGCGCATCTACCATGCATAATCAGGGGTGGCGGGGAAAGACACGTTCTAGAACTCAAGTTCTTGGAAACCAAAAGCTCATCCCAGAACATATTGGTAACAATAACAAAGTATCTTGATTTGAACCTTGCTGTTGGAGGGTAGCCAACATTTTAGAAAAGAACAGGCCCAGGGCCCTTGCTTTCTTCTGCTGCTCCTGGTTACTATAACCTCTACTCCTACAGGGTGTTTTGTTTGCTTGCTTTTGTTTTCATAATCCCAAGGGTTTCCCTTTCGCGCCTTCTCACTCCACATATGGCTCTTCTCACCCACCTCCTGGCTTGAGCTCCGGACAACGGCTGCTGCTGCTGCATGCTGGGGAAGCCACGCCTGTGCCGCACCCCCTCCCCACCCTTAGAAACTTGGAGCCACCGGCAAAGTTTACACATAGCAGCACGCGACAGACGTGTGGCAGCAGAGAGTTCACAACAGCGGCGCCTGGTGTTCTGCAAAACCCGGCGCCGAGGAGGGTACGTCGAGAGAGGAGAGGAGGATGCTGGGGTGTGGTGTGTTCACGACTTCGGGGATGGCAGCTGAGCGAGTAACTCGGCAGAATAGAGACGTCTTCTAAAGGAGTTGTCCCTTGCGCGATGTGGCTCTTCTCTGGCTTTCTTCTCCCTTTTAGACGTATCAGCCTTAAGCATCTTGAGTGAGCCAAGGGGTGCACAGTGCAAAAGAAAGCGCGGCGGGGAGAGAAAGAGGAGAAAATGAGTCAGCAGCATCTGAGAGTTCAAACTTGAGGGGGGGTGTAAACGAGCTTGCAAAGTCGTACATCTAGTGAGATGATAATCAAAAGAGAGAATTATCACTTGGGAAGATAATAAAAAAAGGATCTGCGACTTGAGAGTGTCCTGCGATCATCACCACCACCGTTAAAAGAAAAGAAAAAATCCAATCACCTTAATGAGAGCGAAGTTCTCGTAGCTGGCTACCCCCGCTTTCCACTGCATTGCGCCCTAGCCTTTTTTTTTAAAAAAAAATAAGACGAGAGCACAATGTGTTTCTTGTTATGGGGCCCGGCTTTTTCCCATTTTCTTTCTGTATGGGTTACATCGTAATATTAAGCTGTAAGTTTAGTTCTGGACAAACAATCTCTTGTTGCATCCCTGGGATGGGGGGGGGGGGAGTTAATGAATTCCCACAGATGATGTTGCCCAAACAGTGATCGGCTTGTGACTCGATTTGCAGCACTATGATGTGTGTGTGGAAAGGGGGGGGGTGGCTGGGTGGGGGGGAGGTCAGTACAGAAAAGCGCTTTGAAGGGGAAAGGCGCTGCCTACAGCAGGATTGTTTCTACAAGCTAATTGTACGGAGTGCAGCTGCACAAGGCTGGATCAACAGTAATAGAAGGCGGCGCAGACTTCCTGACGCCAGCCCTGCGGAGCTCCCACCAACACTGGCAATTCCAGATTGTTTTCCAGACCTTATCTCTCCCTAGTTAATTTCTCTCGCTCGCTCTAATTTTGGGACCGGAACAAAAGTAACAAGGAAATCATGGGTGAAAGTAGAAAACGCTGTTCGAGATCAGTGCACTTCACAGATTTCTGTAACAATATTTTGTATGTATGCATTCCTTCCCTCCTCCCCGCCCCCCAACCTCGGTGCCTCCTCTAGCTTTCTAAAAACTTTTTTTTAAAAAACAGATTGGCAACGGGATACAAAAAAGAAAATAAAAAAGCAGCTGAAAGTGATTGGATTATTTAGCTGGAGAAAGCTCGCCCGGGTACATTGCAAACCTCAGCGTCCAAACATGAAGACTGCAATCCCACTTACATGGGAGTAAACCCCATTGAACTCCCTTCTGGGTAGATGTATATGAGATTGCACTGTTAGTGGATCTAACGTGGAATTTGTCGGATAAGGTGGCGCCTATAGTTTATAAGAATGGCACTTTTACATTACATTGTTGTAGTCTTTCTGTCATATCAATGGGACTGCAAGGTGGTTAATATAAAAACGGGGTTGTTTGGGGGGCGTTTTTAAAAATACCTGGTTGATCCCCATCATTGGCTTTTTTCAGATTTACTGCAGTCCTATACATGTCTATTCGGAAGTAAATTCAGTGAGTCTTACTCCCAGGTAAGCGGGTTTAGGGCTGCAACCCAAAGCGTTTATTTTTCTGTGTGTGAGACTCATAAAGCAACAGCTTGAATTATTAGATAATTTATTCCTAGAGAACCAGAAACACTACTTGTTGCACTCTTAAAATTAAATCCCTAAATAGCCAGTTACTCTCTTCTAGACTAGCCTTTAGCGCCCCCCAAGACGTTCACAAGTCTCCCCACTTCTTCCAAGAAGTAAATGTTTATTATTCTTGCGCTTGATATATGCAGACGTATATGCTTGTCTATATATATATACATAAGCCTGTACCAAGAAGAATGCACTCTGATATGGCACCATTCATATATGGGAATGTTTTGGTGCCAGGGGTTATCACGGGGCAGGTAAATCTCTCAAACACAGACAAGGCCATTGTACACAGTGCCCAGAATTTCCTTCTTCATGCTGCTGCGCTCTTAGAGACCGACCCAGGAGGGCGGGAGGAGGGCGCAGAGGGAAGGGAGAATCCTGCACTCCCTTCCGCGCACCCCCCCCTTACCCGCCCCGCTGCAAGAGCCCGCTCGCTCCACTGCAGGTGCGGCGGCTGAGAAAGAGGAACAGTAACAGCAGAAGCAGCAGCCACAGCCGCCGCCAAGCTGGGCTGAGCCCCGCAGCAGCCTCCCACAGCCCAGGGCCGAGGCCCGGTCTCCATGGCAGCCGCCTGAGAGGCGCCGCCGGCCTGGACCGGGAGGGAGGAAAGGCAGCGGGGGAGTGACGTCACGGGGCTGGCGCCGCGGAGTCGGGCCCGGCCTCTGGAAGGGAGGGAAGGAGGTGGGCGGGGGCGGCCTTGAGGAGCTGCGAAAGGGAAGAGGCGTGTTGCTGCTGCCGGCCTCTCACTGACACGGGGAAACGCGGCCCGGGCGGCCAGGTGCAGGAGCTGGGATGCATGAAGGAAGGGTGGGTAGGTGGGTATCACTGTCAATTTACTGTGGGAGGGGAACACAAAGGAAGCAGGTCTGTAAAGAGAGAGACAGAGTGGTACGTGGTTCCATTTTCCTCTCCTTGCTGTGTGTATGCACAAGGGAACGAGATGCACCGGGATATGTTTATTCGTACAGAATACACCCTCCCTGCATTGTCCGAGGCGGTGGAGAGCACAGAAAAAGGCTCTCCGCCCCACCAGGTATTGCAGCCTTTTTCAACCTCATGTTCTCCGGATGCGTGGGGCTACAATTCTCATCGCTGGGAATGATGGTAATTGCAGTCCAACGCATCTGGAGGGTACCAGGCGTACACCCGCTCGTCCCCACCCCCTCTCTGTAGCAGCAAAGGTGGCAGGAATAACACACATCTCCTGTTTAAGGGCTTGCATGCCATCTGTACATTGCACTAGCCTTTGCCCCTTGATCAAAAAAGAATGCAGCTTTGATCAAACACCCTTGCTTGAGCAAACGCTTAGCATCTGTAACAGAAAAAGAGATTGTACATATACTTGACTTTAGGGTTGCTGAGAGGGTGCCCATCCCTACCTCTGTGGTGCTTGGGTGGGAAAGGAAAAGAGAAATGTACCGCTTTGGACTCAACATTTGGACTCTGTGTCTTTCCGCCAGATGTTAAGCAGTCTTCTTTTTCTGTTGTCTGAACGCTTGGAGCTGGTACAAAACCAGGATCTAACAAAAGATACATATTTCTACCCACTCTTCTATTCTAAAGCCATAGAAAGGGGGGAGCTGTTTCTCTCCCCCAGCCACGTTCTCCAACTGACTGCCATAGAAAAATACAAAATCTTGCTCAGGCAAGAGCAGAAACACTCAAGCCTTGACATTCAGTGGAATGCAGATCATGAGATTTCCAAAGCTATACAATCTACTTCAAATCTAGGCTACAATCCTATGTGCAATTACATGAGAGTAAGTCCCACTAAGTACGTATTCATAGGATTGCACTACTACACCAGGGCCTCACAACCTTTCACCCAAAGAGCTGCATGTGATGCTGGGTTGGGGGTTGCACACACGTGCACGCTCATACATGGACACATACACATATCAACAATCTACATAAGGATCTCTGGAGGATGGAATGAAGAGTACAGGTGGCAGGGAATTGAAGGAGGGGGGCTCAGGGTACCCTTAGGGGACCATGATAAAGGCCTAGAATGGGGTGGGGGTGGGGACAGGTTGTACACCTTATAATTGAAGGCTGTAATATACAGACTGGCCCTGCAATGTAGCTGCTGAAAGATGCCTATGTTTGGATTCATGGTAACCTATTCACGTAACTAGACACTGCAAACTGAACTGGAGGGGGCGGGAGCATATCTGTTTTAAAAATGCTGCCAAATGGCCATGTGAATTTGACCTTACATGGTTGCAAAGGAGGTGCTTCCACAAATTCATACAACTAGAAGTTTTGGAAGACACCACTTAGAAATTGCTAAAACACAAACATATCCTCTCAATCAAAGAGGACATAGAAGATTAAAGCCATTTAGAACTGAAAAGAAAATGCCAGAGGAGAGGCATATCCAGCCACAGTTAAATACCCTGGAATCCCTTGATTTCAATGGTAAAGCAAAGTATGTATTGTGCGGTGCAATCCTATAAATCTACTGAAAAGTAAAACCCATTGGGTTCAATGGGGCTTATTCCAGCCTGAATCTTCCCTGCTGAAATTAATGGGACACCAAAATATTTAACTTTGCATCGTGCTCAAAATGTATGAATATTACTGCTAGTATCAAAAATATTATTCGACTACGACCACTTTATCCTTCAGCACAGCAACAATTTAAACATTTTGAAGATAATAAATTGCTTACCAAGTTTAATGTAAACTTAGATTTGATATTGGATATGGAAACAATAAATATTTTTTTTATCAAAGGGTACAATCCATCCACAATCCAGTTTTTCTGTAGCACTGATTTCAATGAGAGAGACTTAAGCCGTGAAATGAACTAGAGCCTGAAACTTTGGATCATTCATGTCTAAAATATTTAATAAATGTCCTTGTGCCAAATATTACTATGGCTTTAACAATCTGCTGTTCTTCTTTTAAGACTGCTACCCTTCATATTTTGAAACAACTGCGATATATCCTGCCAGCATACACACTACCTATGGGTTTCCGTGTTTCTGATTTAAGATTCCCCACCCCCTCCACCAGACATTCAACAATAAATTACAGTGATAAATTCTAGTAAATTTGCATATAGGCTAGTCCAAATTAAAACAACGAAGACTTAGAAAAAATATAGCAATTATATGTAACAAATATATAGAACAAATATAGAACAATTAAAAACAATGAAGACATATATAATCAGAAGACCTCTTCAAACACCAGCAAAGGAGTCTGTTTATTATACGAAAATACTACGTTTTAAGTCTATGGGTAAGAGCTTGTGTATTTTCAGTTTTGTACTAGTGCCATCAGAAGCATGTGCCATCTGAAGCATGCTTACTAGGGAGCAAGTCCCACTGAACTCAGCGACATTTACTTCTAAGTAAACACACTTTGGATCATACTGCATGTCTCATAGACTTCACTTGGATTGCAGCTAAACAATGCACTTCTATTGTTTGGTTACTCAGAATTGCATTCAATGAGATTTACTCCCGTATGAGGGGCATAGGGTTACAGACTTGTGTCATCTTTCTTTTAGCAAGGCTTCAACTACACGAGTAGAAAAAATATTTTATTTATTCATTTCATTTTTGTACCGCCCAGAAGTTCTCTGGATGATTTTAAGTACATAGGAAACTGCCTTGTAACTATCATGCCATTGAGATTAGTATTGCCTGTGCTAACTCGCAGCAACTCTGCATGGTTTCAGACGAGGCCTTCCTAGCCCCTACTGGAAGATGCCAGGGATTGACCCTGGGACCAGTTGGCTGCCAAGCATATGTTCATCACAGAACTACAGCTCTCCCCGTAGAAATAGGAATATAATCTTGTATTGTGGCAGTGAAGCCCACCATGAAACTGCAAGGAGAATGGGGAAAGAAATGGATAAGGGAGAGACAGAGTAAGCCAAGGCTCATACACTGGTGAAGGCCGTGGCCACTCCACCCTCTGCCTTCCTTTCCAAGAACCTGTAAGCTAAGCAGCTCTACTATTGAGCACGTTCACACGGAGTCCACACTGGTTCAAATTCTTTCTCTGCTGGGGTGGGAGGAAAAGTGTACAAACAAAAACTCCACATGAGGGGTTGTCGTTGTGAAGCCCCAGTTCACATAGTTGAGACACATGAGGGAGAGGAGGGACACCTACCTGTCTTCCTTAACCAATGCTGCCAATGTGTGAACTAGATGAAAAGACAAGAATTTGGGAGGGTAGTGTGAGATCCTCATGTTCTGTTCGTTTGGGTAGATTCTGCATGCACATATGTGTGTGCATGTTAGAATTTACCAGCCAAAACTGTCTACTGTCTCTGTAAACAGCTATTTTAAAGGCTGTTGGCAAGGATTTGTAGCAAGCATTAGGGGACAAACACCAACATTTGGGAGGAAATCCTGACGTTAAGGGGAGCAGCTACAAGCAACTGTAGCCCATGAAGAGGCTTGGATTCTCTCATAGACCACAAAATGTGAAAGTCACCCTCCAATAGATCACAGAAGGCAAAGGATAAGGAGGGACTATCTTCCTGGGCCCTCCATTCCTACCTATACATGGCTATCTCCCTCAAGGCCGTGAAATGCATTTTGGGCAGCACAGAGACTGCCCCCCCCCAACCCAAACCTAATTGTAACAAATAGTAGATTTATACTGAGAGAATTTTCATGTCTGTTAAATATAGTGGTCCCAATGGAGCGGTACAGGGATTTGTTCTGTTCACTTGCAGAATCTCTTATGAGAATATAATAGCGGTGAAAGACAAACTTAAAATTTCATGTTTGAAATGTTTCTGGCAGCACTGGCTGCAATGATCATTATCTTCAGCAAAGCTGCACGGATACAAACACAGTAAGCATACCTGTTGGTCACCAGGATTCATTTAAGTCTAATTAGTTGCCATATACATGCACTGAAGAGGAAAAGAAAAGGCGCCTCACATGGGCAATGATAGCTGGGTGTTCAATATGCACATCAGCCAAATGATTCTCCAATTAATACCACTGTTCAGTTAGTGTACTTGTGAAACTAAATCACTGCATCATCTTGAAAACGTCTGGACTCAAGTACTGAGCTGCTGGCAGAGAGAGGGAAGCGTTCCATTGGGTCTTGCCTGCTTGACAGATGTGCTTGACTGAGTTACAGTTACCCCTTCTGCAGTGCCTCCACTTCCAGTATCCTGCGCTGTCTTTTGGCAAAAAAAAAAAAAAAATAGCGATAAATGAAAGAATCTACTGTTCGGGGGCCCTTGACAAATATAAAATGAAAACAGCTCAGAACCTCTCTCCCTTTGTTAGAACTTTGACTGCCTCTCTCACGCTCTTTAATCCAGAGCAGTTGTCAACCCGGCTGCTTCAAAGTGCTCTGCAACTGGAAGTTTTAGGACAATCGGACTTCGTTGCAACACAATATGCCAGCGCACAAGAGGGGAAGTTGCTGTCGCTGTTCTTACAATGCCTTCTTCTGTTTCTCCCCTTTCTTTTTGATACACAATGCATCTAAAGCCACTCTTTCGGATTTGGTCTGTATGTTGCCATCATTCGCTAGGGCGAGATTATTGGGGTTGGGGAAGGGCAAATAAATTAGTATACTATTGACTGGTGGCGGGGGTGGGTGGGGGGTAGGTCTGTGGCTTGGAAGAAAGCCAGCCTGTTGTGATCGGATCTGGCTCTTCGGAATGAAGATGCCGAAAGAAAGAAAGGAAAAAAAAAAACCCGTTTCGCTCCTTTTCTCTCCCAAAGCCCTTTTGAAATTGTACTGTACTCCCTGTACTGTCTATTTACTACCCACAGCTGTGCCTGGAACACGCCTCCCTTTCCCAAGATTGGCTCAGAACGCGGAAGGCCCGAGCCTGCGCTTAGGTTCAGGCTGTGCCAGTGAGAAGCGCCTCCGCGCCTGACGGACATATGAAGGGCCTCCAATAGCAGCGAGCACAGCTTGGATTTGTCAGCTGCGGGACGTGCAGTATAAAAGTCAGAACAGGCGGCTTCGGCTTCATTCTGACTGCAGACCAGGCAGCCGCGGAGAGAAAGCGAAAGGAGGAAGTGAGGCAGGAAAGCAGGCAAGGTTTCCCCCAAGCCGCGCGTGCGTTTTGTGGCCAAAGGCAAGCCCAGCTCTCCACTCGCCCTTCTTCCAGCATGAAAGCATTCAGTCCGGTGCGATCCGTCAGGAAAAACAGCCTTTCGGAACACAGCCTGGGAATATCCCGCAGCAAAACCCCGGTGGATGACCCTATGAGTTTGCTGTACAACATGAACGACTGCTACTCTAAACTGAAAGAGCTGGTGCCCAGCATCCCTCAGAACAAGAAAGTCAGCAAGATGGAAATCCTGCAGCACGTAATCGACTACATCCTGGACCTGCAGATCGCTCTCGACACGCATCCCAGCATTGTCAGCCTCCATCACCAGCGACCGGGACAAAATCCTGCCTCCAGAACCCCCCTGACCACCTTAAACACAGACATCAGCATCTTGTCGTTACAGGTAAGCGCAGCCCTCGCCTTGGTTGGCTCCTGCCAGACTGTTTCCTTGTATCGCGTCTTCAAGGAGGGTTTGATCAACGGTGTTGCTGTTGTATCGAAGCTGCTGCGTAGTTTGTATATGTGTGTGTGGTGTTAGTGGGGTGGGAGGGTTTCAGGGTGACTGGGGGGGAAAGAAAAAACGCATAATGCAGTTTTGGTTCCTTATCCATTTTAATGTCACCCATTATTGGTAAATGGTAATTACTGCTGGTCATGCTCATTGACTTTGTAATCTGGAATACTTCATATGCCTCCTTGAACTGTTAAGCATCTTAACACCACCCTCTCTTCTCCCTCCCTCCCCCTTTGCAGGCAGCTGAATTCCCCTCAGAGTTAATGTCAAATGACAGCAAAGCACTTTGTGGCTAGATGAATTGGTAAGTGCTCAGTTCCTGAGTTTTTAAGAGTATATGATCTAACAAAGTCTCCCAGTTGGAGGGGTGTTGGGGGTGGAGGGAGGGGTGTCTTGACTGGTGTTTATACTGAGAACTGCCTAAACATTGTATCACACTGAGGTTTTTGTGAAGTGGCAAAGAAGCCACAAAATGCATGTTGACATCTGTGTGTGTAGCACACTCTGCTCAAATGTTTGCCGGACATTCAGGGACAGCCTTTGAAAAGTTGAATATATAGGAACAGTGAAACTGGTGTCCGGGTAACAGGATTGTTCCTGGCATCTGTTAAAGAACTTGTAACTAAATAATTGCTTTAGTGTCTCTTGTCACTCCAGACAGAGATTCAGATATAGACTTTATGTCTAGAGAATTGGGTTTTCTGCCAGTTCCCCCACCTCTCGACATATTTATTATTTCATTTAGAGCGAGTGTGTGTGTGTGTGAGAGAGAGAGAGAGAGAGCGCGCACTTGCATGCGCATGCTACATCTGGACGCCAGGGTTTGCCCAATCTTTGAGTGTTTGGTTAAATGTTCAAACTGTGGCTTCCTCTCTGGCGCCAGTCTGTCCGGATCTCTGCCCTGTTAGCATTCTTCTAAATATGCCTCTCTTCAATCTTTTGCAGGTGTTTGCTGACTTTTTTTTTTTTTTGCACAAGAAGAGACAGCTTTTTTCTTTTTTTTCTTTTGCAAGCTGCTGAATCCGATTTTCAGCTGTATCTGGAGGGGGAATCCATATCCAATTAAATGGACACTTTTAAGAAAAAAAATATGGACACCACTTCCCCTGTTCTACGCCGTGGACTAATCTTAATTATTTATGAAGAGACTTTTAAAATGCCCTTTCCCTAGTTGGAAGGCTTCATTTATATACTATTCCCACAACGGGGAGCGAAATGAAATGTAAAAAACTCTGAAAGGAATTGCCCATATTAAAGCAGACTTTGCCTTTTTTACCTCCAAAAGGTGGAGCGTGAGTACTTAGAAGGATTTAGTGTTCAGTTTTTCAGTGAAGTCTTTGTCAAAAATTATCCTCTTTTGACATCAATGTGGGACTGAATGCTGTGTATATATTTATATATAAATATGGGAATGAAACTTTGAACTCTTTAATTAGAGTTTTCTTGTATAGTAGCAGAAATGTACATTTCTGCAAAAAGTGTAATGATGTACGTAATCATGCTGAACTTTTTATAAAAGTTTAGTTGTAAACTTAACCTTTTTATACAAAATCAAAATAAATCGTGTGTTTATTGAAGAGTTTGCTTGCTTTATTCATAGTTCTCTGGCTTTGATTAATTAAAACAATACAGATGATGTTCACTAAATGCCAATTAAAATGTGTGTAGAACATATGTAATGAAATTACTCTAAATAAATCCTCTTGTAAGTTGTGGGGGGGGGAAGAATGAGGATGTTGAGCTTTGGCAAAATCAAACTCCGCTAGGCAGGAGAAATTCCATTGCTCTGTTTTATCTTCAGCCTGTGTTGATTGGTTTCATGTGTACTTCTCAAAGCAACTACTCCAAACTCTGGTAAACTTGCTCTTTTGGAGAATTGTACATTAACTAAGATTTGCAGATGGCTGCTAACTTCCCCAACTGGTCAGTTCCTGTAAAAACCCTTTTAATGCCAAAGCTGATGAAGTAGAGTCACTAAATATGAAGTTTACATGAATCCATGCAATATTTCAAGGAAAGGGGTATTAGTTAATCAGCTGCAGCAGCTTCCCTGTATGACTAAGCTGTTGAGAAATGAATGGCACCCTCATGTTATTGATTAAACCTTGGCTGCTCTAAGCTTCAGCCCTCTCCCTCTAAAAAGAATTAAGTTGCATTTTGTAGTACTGCCTTAAGGCTGCAATCCTGCGTAGAGTGAGGATGTCTAGATCCCATTAAATTTCATTGACTTTAAACAGATGAAGTATGTGCAGGATTGTAGCCCATATTCTGTCAAATCTCTTTCCCCCCATCACCTGATTATGCCCTCTTAATCTTATCCTATCTGTAACCCCAGCTTCCTAATGCAGGGGTAACTCCTGGTAGCAGTTGCACTACTCTTGTAAGCCAGTGTTCAGTTCCCATACAGTTCTTAGCACACGGTTTTAATTTCCCACTGTACCAAGACACAAATATGTTCAGCAGAAGCATCTGCGGCTTTGAAAAACCACTGCAAGGTTTTAGGAAAGGAGTCACACTGAGGAACATGTTGCTGGGCACCTGGGTGTGAGGCTGGGATTTCTGTGCTCCAGGGACTCTTGCAGTGAAATGCAGAAGCCTCACCTGAGGCCTGTAACACTTTTCACCAAAGAGAACAGGTGTGTGGGTGGCGCCACACAGTCTGCCGCAGCTGCCTTTCCTCGCCCTTGACATCAAATCCATCCACAGAGACTGGAAGAAAAGCCAGCTCTGATCTGTTGTTGAAAACAGAAGCTGCCCCAACCAATCAGCAATACAGCCTTCTCAGAAGGGATCAGAGCAATCTAAGCGGGAAGAGAGCTCATCCACTCTCCCTCTTATGCTTCACCACTACTTCTGTCAAATGAGTGAGGACCTCAAGCCTTCAATATACAGCAAATATGCAGTGTCTTCCTTGGATGAAATTCCATGCTTCCCCCAAACAGCAAAAAGTACTTTCACTGGCAAAATCTTGCAAGTTTAGTCACATTGGTGAACTTTTCACATGTCAAATACCTATCTGGACGTTCTCCCACAGAGTATTTTGGCAGTTCACCAGACCAACCCAAATAGCACAAATATCCTGCTTCCCTTTTCTTTGAAAGCAGTTGTGGAATTGCATTTAATGTGCAAAACACTGTCTTCTAAAAGCATTAGTGTCTGACATATTATTAAAGGGAAAATTCTAACAAGAACATGGAAACTTTTTAGCAATTGTTTACAACTTCAATTTTGAAAGCTTTTGGATTACTCATAACACATCCTAAACGCAACCTAGTGTTTCAGTGAATATGATTATTTGAATTTGTGGGTTTCTCACCACCAATTGTTATAGTGGTATTATAGGGCAGATGAGAGAACAGTAGATAATTTACATGACATAAATACACACCTTTAAATACCCAAAGTCTCTCTGCTCCATGCCCCATTTAACTGTAACAGCTGTTGCTTAAAACTTTATATCTACACCTTTTGCATTCTTACAAACTTCATTAGTTACGTCATTCTGCTAAACAATTTCACAGCATTTTACATAGAAATGGAGACTTTACATTTATGTACTTGTTGTATACTTGCATTGTTCAAGATTGTCACACTAAAACACACTGCAGTGTAATCAAATCCTATATTTCACAGCAGGCACAAGTGTTATAAACATTCTCAGAACTACTTCAGATTAATTATTCCTGTTCTGTTCTCGCCATCATGGATCAGAACCAGTATTAGATGGAAGTGACCATCACACTCAATATTTTGTTTTTCAGATTAGTTAATCTGTGGGTTTGCTCTCAGTCACCATTGTATATAGAACTCAGAGCAAGATTATGAAGAGCTCTTAACATTTAACCATATTTAATATAATCACACTTTTGCTCTTATAAACAAGACGGTAGAAGTGTGGCATCATGACGATGTGTTTTCTTTCTTACCAGGCATTTATTTGATGCCATATTAGGCATACTTGAGACTATACTATATTTGAGAATCAACTAACCAGGACAGTATTGTCATTCTCACTAATAGGCATTCTGCATGATTAAAACTATAGAATTCGCTTCCATAAGATGTGCTGGCCACCAATTTAGGTTTAAAGGAGGATTAAAGAAATTCATAGAGGATAAGGTTGTCAATGGCTATAAGTCTTGATCGCTATATACTGGCTCCAGGATCTGAGGAACCATGCCTCAACAGGTAAAAGGAAGTACTTCTTCACATAGCACATAGTTAAATTCACCACCACAAGATGTAGCGATGGCCACCAATTTGGATGCCTTTAAGAATCCCTGGAGGAGAAGGGTATCAATGGCTACGAGTCCTGATGACTATGTTACCTCCAGTACCAGAGGCAGTAAGCCTATGAACACCAGTTGCTCGGAACATGGGCGGGAGGGTGCTATTGCACCCATGTCCTGCCAGTTGGCCACTGTGTGAACAGAGTGCTGGACTAGATGGACCCTTGGTCTGATCCAGCAGGGCTCTTCTTATGATCACTTGCTGGTGAACATGAGTGGGACGGTACTATTGCCATCATGTCCCGGGTGTGGGTTTCCCATAGTGGCCACTATGGGGAACATGATGCTGGACTAGATAGGCCTTTGGTCTGATCCAATAGGGCTCTCTTAGATGAAACAAATTATTTCACAATGTAAAACCTTTGGGAAGAGTGGGAAAAATTCTACCAAAATTCACAACTTTGTCCTGTTGTGAACAAAATGAACTGCAATCAGGATTAATTTAAGTTTATTACACAATTGTGAGAACCTGCTTAGCAAAAGTATCTGAAGGAACAAAACCAATATTTTTCATTGGGGTGCAATCTCCTAAGGGAGCTGGGACCACCACCATTCATATTTACAGACTCAGCAATGTATGCAAACTAGAGGTAAAGAAAGATCCGGATGAGGTATAATCAGAAGTGTGATACAGGCTAGGGTTAACTGGAAATAATATTCCTATATGGCAACATTCATGCAGTATAAGCCAGTCTCGTAAATTGCAACTATAAATTTGAGTGACAAGTTCAAATTGCTAAGTGCAAAAAAAATTTAAATAAATAAGGGAACTGTCCAGTCAGAGATGTTCGGTTCCTCAGAACTTGTCAAAGCCCATCAGAAGACGTAAGAAAACCTACCTTGCCATGACAAGGATTCTTATTTCAATTATTGAGTAGATAAAAGAGACCTACACTCTGATGTATAACTGTGAGGAAATTCATATTTAATATTCCTGTTCTTGAGTTGCATTCCATTCATGCCAAACACTTTTGAGCCACTCTTAATTCTTTGTAGGGAGTGAGCGCCACCTTCTGGCCCACGCAGAGAAGACACCTTCTATTTTAAAAATTATCCTATTGTCAAAATAGGCCAATAAGACTATAAGCTTTTATTTCAAAGAGGCACCAACTAAAGTCCTTAAATTTCATTCCAGGTGGACACTAGAAATCATGTAATTTTTACAACATCTAAGAATTGGTACCTGAATTGGCTTGTTTCCTCTTCCCATTCTTTCTCCCTTTTTATCAAGTCTGCTAAGATTGTGAGTTTGCTGGCAGGGAACATCTTTTTAATCTCTCTGCAGAAGAGGGGAACCTCAGGCCTGAGGGGCAAATCCAGCTCTCTAGGGTTCCCCACATGGACATGCCTTCCACTTGTCCCATCCCCTTTTTCCCAAACACACACACACGGGGGGGGGGGGGGGGACCAGCACATACGACAACACCATAAAACCCTGCAAAACACTGAGGCAAAATACAAACCGCTTTAGCCCCATAGCGTACTGCCTACCATCCACCAGCAAATGTTTTCTTCATTTCTGGGCAGCATGCTCCAAAACAAAGCGCTGGGCTGCAGCTACCCACCATTATTTTCTAGGAGTATCTCTGGAAAGAAAAGTGGTGTGGCACTGGAGAAATGGACTTCACTTTGCAGCATGCTTGCTTCACAGTTGTTATTTTTCCCCCAGACATTTTGGGTAGTTTCTGGTTGCGCTGACAGTGGGTCTGCTGCACAGGCAGCATTAAATACTGCCCAATGCTGCCAAGAGATCTATACTTTCCTGGATCAATGTTTAAAAACTGGTCTTACATTGGCTATCTTAGCCTTATGTTAAGTTGCATCTTTTAATAAAAGTTCAGCAATTCTACGTGAATTCTGGAAGAACACTTGTGATGATGCCACCTGGCTCCAGTGTCTTGTGTAATTTGCAATCCATTGCTTCAATACTTAATACTTTGGTCACCGCTTGCTTCACAGATTCCTTCCTCAAATACAAGAATTCAAAAGTAGACTTCTATCCAACATCTTCCACAATGAAGACCAGCGCAAACAATATACACACATACGTCAACACACAGATTAGTTCCACTTTTGAGAGGCATTTTGCCTTGCTTTGAAATTTCTATTTAACCGCTCCAGTAGCTTTTTGGATTTGTTTTTGCCCTTTCTGCTCTGTGGTGTACATTTAATCTGGGTTTCTAACAGTGTTTTTTCCTAAAGGCATTCGGCCTTCGGCATTCGGCATTCATCCCCTACATCCTCCTCTCAACCTTTTTGTTTTGTTTTACTAATACCCTCATTTTTGGATTTGTATTGGAACTTCCTGGCATTTCTCCCCACTTTGAATGAATTGATAGGGCTGGGGTCACTGTTCCCAAGCGATTTAGCAAAAAGTTACCTCTCTAACCAGATTCTGGAGACTACTTGTTTTTAAAGGAAGGTTCATCTTCCTTCCAGTCGGCTCCACAGAAATATGTTCTAAACTGTGAACATTTCTCACATCTAGAAATTTTGCCTTTGTCATGACCTACATGTAGGTTACCAAATCATGTGAAGATAACTGAAGTCCTGTATTGTCACAACATTTCCCTTCTGGCTGCCTCCCCAATTTCTCCAAGATCACAAGAGCTTTAGTTTGACATGTGCAATACCCACACGCACACAAAGTAACGTTTCCCCAGCACATTACTTTTCTGATCTAGTATCCCATCCACAGTGATTGACTGAAGGTTTCTAATGTATTTCACTCGATAGATATTCACATAAGATTTATGTGAATAAATAAATAATCTCTGCTATATACAGCATAAACACCTCTGCAACCTACTCATGTCTGTCCATCTGGAGATTTTATATTCAGACATATTAAATTATACCAATTTAAAATACAAGAGATGCCCATTAACTATATTTAAACACTTCTATAGATCCTCACTAAAAGGGTTTTGGAGGCTGCATTACAGAACCAAACATTTGTAACACATTTGCAGTTACCTCAAAGCAAAACGGATTCATACAGGAGCCTTGCACATAGCTGCAATAACTCTCGAGGCCCTATGTTGTTCTAATTTGGCTAGCACTTTGGCTAGAGTACAGTGACCTGGTTTGCACGATCACTGCAGCTCACCATGGCTTATTAGCCACAGTGGACTGCAGCACTAGTTGCTGATTCCAGGTTGCCAATTCAAGCCCACACTCCTGCAGCTTCTCATGTCATCCGAACCCAATGAAGGTGGCTTGTTGGAGTGGTTAACAGACAACCCTACAGGCTCCATCACACCTACTTTTTTCCATGGTTTACATCAACTGTTTCCCCCTCCATTTCCTTAGCGAGTCGAGCGCTGGGCACTTTCACATTTGTGCATTTTTGCGCTACTCCAGCTCATGTATCTTTCCACCTGAATCGCTACTATGCTGACGATATCTCCCGCCTCACCCCCTACATTCTACATTCTCCTTCCCCTGCAGATATATATATATATATATATATATATATATATATAAATTTCTATGCAAATACAATAGTATGGCAGCCTGAAACTGTGCAATTGGTGTAAAACAACACACTATGCTTTCCCCTAAGATCATATTAAATAAGTTAAGTGAAGAGAAAGTATCACAATTAAGTTTTGGAGAAGTTTGTGGTCAATGTTGGCATGGCAAGGGGAAGCCCCGACATTGTTCTGATCAGGAAACCTAGGCATGCCTACTCAGGAGTAAGAACCATAGAGTTGAATGGGATCGAGTCCCAGGCATTAGGGATGTGCACTGACCCCCCGGATCGGATCGGATAGCGGATCGGAATCGGACCTGGGGGGTCGGATCGGATCGGATCGGATCGGAGGCTGGTCGGATCGGATCGGACCAGATGTCCGATCCGGATCGGACGCCATTTTGAATGCTTTTTCCCATAGCCAAGTATTGTTTTACAAAAACGCCTATAACTTTTTCATTTTTAAAGATAGAAGGATGAAACTTGGGCACATTGTAGACTGGTTAGGGGTAGTTATCTGTGAGAAATTTCAGAAAGATTGGTGCATGCATTTTGTGGCAATTAATTTTTTAATAAATACCCAGGAATGCCTATAACTTTGTCATTTTTAAAGTTACACACATGAAACTTTGCCACATTGTAGGGGGTACCTTGGGACCTATGTGTGTGAAATTTCAGAAACGTAGGTGCTTGTCTTGTGTGGCAATTAATTTTTAGAAAAATGGGTAGTAGTGGGGTAAATACAGTTACGCCTCCCATTTTTTTATTTTTGAAGATACAAACAGGAAACTTGGGCACATTACAGGTACCACTTGCCTTGATATGTGTGTGAAATTTCAGAAACATTGGAGCTTTCCTTGTGTGGCAATTAATTTTTGAAACAATGAGGAAAGAAACACCTATAACTTTGTCATTTTTAAAGTTACACACATGAAACTTTGCCACATTGTAGGTGGTACCTTGGGACCCATGTGTGTGAAATTTCGGAAACGTAGGTGCTTGCCTTGTGTGGCAATTAATTTTTTAATAAATACCCAGGAATGCCTATAACTTTGTCATTTTTAAAGTTACACACATGAAACTTTGCCACATTGTAGGCGGTACCTTGGGACCTATGTGTGTGAAATTTCGGAAACGTAGGTGCTTGCCTTGTGTGGCAATTAATTTTAGAAAAATGGGTAGTGGTGGGGTAAATACAGTTACGCCTCCCACTTTTTTATTTTTGAAGATACAAACAGGAAACATGGGCACATTACAGGTACCACTTGGCTTGATATGTGTGTAAAATTTCAGACAGCTGGGTCCAGGCATGTGGTGGCAAGGTATTTTTGAAACAATGAGGAAAGAAACGCCTATAACTTTTTTATTTTAAAAGTTAGAAGTCTGAACATTGCTCACTTTGTAGATGGGTTAGGGGTAGATATGTGTCAGAAATTTCAGAATGATAGGTCCAGGCATTTGATGGCTATGGAATTTTTAAATTACATGTTTCAAAAAAATTTCTACAGAGGCCAGGTCTTCCCCTCCCGCTTCCCGCGAAGAAAAGGAAACACTCTCTCGTCTCGATCCCTTTGATCCTTGCTAGTAGTATCCATTACAGGGCTCGTGTTTCCTTTCCTACTTTCACTTTTCACTTTGTACTCAAGCAGACACGAGCCCTGTAATGGATACTACCAAGGATCAAAGGGATCGAGACCAGAGTGATCCTTCCTTGCACGCATGGCTGCAAAACTCAGCTAGGCTCAGCCGTTCTGCTTGATAAGTGAAAGTAGGAAAGGAAACACGAGCCCTGTAATGGATACTACTAGCAAGGATCAAAGGGATCGAGACGAGAGAGTGTTTCCTTTTCTTCGCGGGAAGCGGGAGGGGAAGACCTGGCCTCTGTAGAAATTTTTTTGAAACATGTAATTTAAAAATTCCATAGCCATCAAATGCCTGGACCTATCATTCTGAAATTTCTGACACATATCTACCCCTAACCCATCTACAAAGTGAGCAATGTTCAGACTTCTAACTTTTAAAATAAAAAAGTTATAGGCGTTTCTTTCCTCATTGTTTCAAAAATACCTTGCCACCACATGCCTGGACCCAGCTGTCTGAAATTTTACACACATATCAAGCCAAGTGGTACCTGTAATGTGCCCATGTTTCCTGTTTGTATCTTCAAAAATAAAAAAGTGGGAGGCGTAACTGTATTTACCCCACCACTACCCATTTTTCTAAAATTAATTGCCACACAAGGCAAGCACCTACGTTTCCGAAATTTCACACACATAGGTCCCAAGGTACCGCCTACAATGTGGCAAAGTTTCATGTGTGTAACTTTAAAAATGACAAAGTTATAGGCATTCCTGGGTATTTATTAAAAAATTAATTGCCACACAAGGCAAGCACCTACGTTTCCGAAATTTCACACACATGGGTCCCAAGGTACCACCTACAATGTGGCAAAGTTTCATGTGTGTAACTTTAAAAATGACAAAGTTATAGGTGTTTCTTTCCTCATTGTTTCAAAAATTAATTGCCACACAAGGAAAGCTCCAATGTTTCTGAAATTTCACACACATATCAAGGCAAGTGGTACCTGTAATGTGCCCAAGTTTCCTGTTTGTATCTTCAAAAATAAAAAAATGGGAGGCGTAACTGTATTTACCCCACTACTACCCATTTTTCTAAAAATTAATTGCCACACAAGACAAGCACCTACGTTTCTGAAATTTCACACACATAGGTCCCAAGGTACCCCCTACAATGTGGCAAAGTTTCATGTGTGTAACTTTAAAAATGACAAAGTTATAGGCATTCCTGGGTATTTATTAAAAAATTAATTGCCACAAAATGCATGCACCAATCTTTCTGAAATTTCTCACAGATAACTACCCCTAACCAGTCTACAATGTGCCCAAGTTTCATCCTTCTATCTTTAAAAATGAAAAAGTTATAGGCGTTTTTGTAAAACAATACTTGGCTATGGGAAAAAGCATTCAAAATGGCGTCCGATCCGGATCGGACCTCATCGGATCGGATCGGATCGGATCGGAGGTTGTCCGGATCGGATCGGATCGGATCGGATTTTCCCGATTTTGGGTCGGATCGGATTCGGATCGTGGATCGGATCCGATCCGATGCACACCCCTACCAGGCATGGGCAGCGGTGGCCTCGCTCGCCTTCTCTGTGGGGTGTTCAGGCACCCTCTCTCCCTCCTCCTTCACGGTTGAGCAGTTGAACAGAGAACTGCCCTGCCCTCCTCTTCTGTCAGCAAGACCACCCTTGGACACACACACACACACACACACACACACACACACACACAAACCAAAGAACAGGATGATCTGATAGTGCAAGCACAGCAATATATGGGAGGAGCAGCTTTATTGTGCACAGAGGGAAAACCCCCCAGACTTTCCCCACTCCAAAATAAGATGGAAAACGAAGTGGAAGAGGTGAGATGAGCGCAGAACAGGGACAACGTCATGTGAGTACCACGCTGCAAAAACACATACCAGGCATGGCAAGAGTGCGATAAATTGCTGGTGTGATGGATCTCTACAACGGGCCCACAAGCCACCCTCAATGGGGTCAGAAAAGACAAGAAGCCACGCCCTGTGGGCGTAATTATGCAAATCAGTCAGCATGCGATCGGCACATGGCAGGTGTTTTAACGAGTGACCGTGGGTTGTTAACCACTCTGCAATCATGCAAACTGGGGTACAGTCATACAATTCTCTTTTAGGCTGCCACATCTTCACCTGGAGAGGACACTTTTCCTTTAAACAGCTCCCAGGCACCAAGGAAGGATGGAGCTGCTGCCTCCCACCTCATTCCTCACTGATCTTACTCTCTGACCTGCTGTATAAAAGGACTGCAGGTACGTCCCAGAACAAGCAGGAGATGCACGAAGGATAGAACAATAGGATGAGAAACATAGTAATTGTATCCTTAGTTTTAAACTTTTAAAATGTTTCGGGGCTGACACCAGCTCAAATCCAAAAAACCATAGTTCTAATAGAATTATGCCTAACACAATGCTACAGAAGATGAAATTGGGCTGCCACCTTTTAAAATTGAAGAGGCAAGCAAACTTGCCAGCAGGTCTCCAAAGGAAATGAATTTTGCAGAGCTGAGGAACAGCAACCAAGAATATGGTTTTAAAAACTTTTCTACACGTTGCATTTATTGTACACTCATGATTCCTTACTCACAATTGTTTACGGATTCTTTAGACGAAGTTGCAATCCGCCAACTTCCCACGGTTGCATTTTTAGAGTGGGGGAAATGGTGCATTATTTCTGAAAGCGAAAGAAAAGGTATTTTCCTACTTCTGTAATTGCAGTATTCCACTATAGCACAGCACCATAGGTTATGTAGTGGAAAAGCAGGAAAGGAAAAGCTCCATGTGTAAAGCTCAGATTCTGCGACAAAACCAAAAGTAGATACAGCGATTAACAGCCTCATGTAAAAAAGTTCTAAATGTCCATTTGCAGTCTCAACTTGAGGCACAGAGGGCACTCTCCAAACAAAATTATGAGACCGCAGTAGGACAAAGGAATGTCAATAGTGCATTAAGAATCTGGGATGTGCCATTATAGACTATAATCAGGACCTTGAATTGATACTGTACAATAACAGGAAGCCTATACAGATTCTGGTACACTGTTATATGTTCCAACTTGCTCTCTGCACTATCAAGTAGGAGGGTGGCAACATTCAAAGCTTCCAGGCGGCCATCCAAGGGCAGCTATATGAAAAGTACAATACATGCTTGAAATTACAGAATTTTCCAGCACAATCCTGGACCAGTATAAACCCTTTCTCTGCTCACCCATGCACATGGGAGCATGTGCCAGCAATTAGCACGAATTAGGTTAATGGTAATTCAAGTCAACTATTGCCACAGCTCTTTCAAAGCAGGTGTGTTTGAGGCCCCAGGTCTATTTCCACGGGCCCTCCAGGCTGCAGACTTACCATTCCTCAGGATGCCCGCTCCTTTTTACAGCAAGCAACCGCACACTGGATAACAACAATGTCCACATGGATGGAGCAATATTTGCACATCAAGGAAGTAGTGGCAGGTAGGAAACAGGATTTGTCCATGTTCAGGCAGAGAAATGTCTTGAGCCAGGATAGAGAAGTTTCCTGACCTGAAGTTTCTCTGGACTAGATTTGACTACAAAAGGGAGGGAGAGTGAACATGTGTAGAACGAAGACACCTCCTTTTAGTGATCCTTCAGACATTTAAAGCTTTGGAAAAGGTGTTGTTTTTAAGCAGCAGTAAGTAAGCTCTGGCATGATCATATATTGGCTTCTTTGGCTCCAAGTCTTAGAATGGCTGTGGCTTCCAAGTCTTTCTTGAGGTTAGGCTAATATCAATCTTTTGAGTCTTTGACCAGTGAAGGCCTGCTGCTAGAGCGCTGCAGCCAGAGGTTCCCAGTCTGTACGTTCTCTACCACTCCCCTCCCAGAACATCTTAATAAAGAACTAATTCTTTTCTTGCCGCAGGAGTTTTAAAGAGGTAAGGAACAAGAAACCCTTGAAGTATGACCAGCAAAAAGACCCCACATTCATACATTTGGCCATTGGCCTGTTTCTCTCTATGGACACAGATGTCCATGAATTAGATGAGAAAGAAGAACCAGATTATTCAACCTGAATTTTCTCCTGTGCCGATTGGGAGGGGATTGGTCACAGCTGCTGTGTAGGGGAAAGCCATTTTCTATCATTCTGTACTCAACTTGGGCAGATGGGTGCCTTCAGAGCTGGTAAAGAAGGAATATCTATTGCCAGTATATTTATGCTTCTGAGCCCAAGCCAAATTGGGAGAGGGGCCCCACTGAAGGAGTCAAATAAAACTTGCCATCCCTGAGTGTGTGCACACACAGAGAGCTGAATGAACAGTGGAACTTCAGTGTCAAAAGAGGAATTTCGGTTCTTCTTCACCCTGCATTTAGAGAAGCAGGTGCAACGAGGGAAATCCAAAGGCCATCTTTCCTGGCTAAGCCAGAGAGAGAAGCAACTGATAGGGGTCAAACCTGGAGAGATTTAACACCAGACTAAAATCTGTCCGAAGAATCTCTGAGAGGAACGAAGCTTCTGTCTAGCTGACAGATAGTGGCTGTCATCTGGCTTTGTTCCTTCCTGCAATTTGTTACCAGCAGTACTGACTCCATTTTGAAGCAGCCAGAAAGCCAAGGCGTCTTCATTCCCCACTTCCGGCACAGGAATGGGGCTGAGTGCAATCACGTAAGGCTTAGATCAGGCAATTCAGTTCCTAATAGACCTCCCAAAATGCATTCCCCAGAGGCAAAGGTGGGAGTAAAATTGAGCTGAATATGAATGCTGGATGGCAACAGTGATATCTGGTAATGCATCTAGTCATGCAACTGCAATGGGTCCTATTGCTGAACTCCAGCCTGGACACCAGTCGTTAAGACAGCCATTAGCATGTAAAGTCATCGTTTGTTAAAATAATGTTTCCAGCCAGTACAGCCATCATCCCCAAATACCCTCTTTTGTTATCTGAGATGAAGACCAGCTCAGTCTTTCTCCAATAGCAAGTAGCACCACTTCCAATGCTTATGGGCAGTGATGTCACTGCTTTTCTCTAGATTGTATAAAAACCCTCAGGTTTTGAGAGTCTTGGCCCCACCCACCTCCTTCTTAGGAGCATGGGGCCATGCTGCTGAAATTGCTGAGTCTCTCCTCCCAGAGGAAAGGCTCCTGCTCCTTCCTTCCTCTCCACTGAGACCAGGAGCTGCAACACACGCTAGTTGCTGTCTTCAGGAAAGGGCTTCAGTCCAGGGAAAGGTATACTGCTTTTAGAGATTCCCTCCCTTCTTTCCCCTGCTGTCTGGGTGTGTGTATGCTCTAAGTCTCAAGAAGACCCCTTTCACAGTCTTGAAACTACTTTTAAGCCTCCATTTGCTCAGCTAATTTCCCAAAACTAGCTTGTGCATTTGTATCTGTTTATACCTCAGTAAATGTACCATTGCGGTGTTATCCTCTTCAATAGTGTGGATTTCTTTGGGTAAGAATCACCTTACTTAGCCACAGACGCTTTTTTGCCAATGTCTAAAGATTCCTTATAAGTGAGTGTGTAGGTCTCATTAGAATGTGTGCAAGTTTGTGCACAGGTCTAATGACAGCAAATCACGTAACAAATTCTAAAGAGAATGTTTTCATACTTAATACTTAAAAATGACACAATTATCCCACATATTTCATCTAGCCTTGAGAGTTTGGTCATTAACAGCGTTTTGATCAACATAAATAGTAAGGATTGTGTGAAAACACAGAAATCCTTTTATTTAAACATAGGGCATCCAGCTGCAATTCAGAAAACTGATTCTTCAAGTAACTTCTAGCATACCCTTTGGCAAGACTGTCTTATTTTCTGGTGGCAAAGACTTCTATCTATAGTTTGCACATACTGCATCAGAAGGGATTGATGCACTCATAATTCAAACATTTGAGCTGTGCTCAGCTTAGACATAGGCCCAAGTCTTCAAAAGTCTAACAGTTGCAAATTCTAAGTGGTTGTCTTTCTACTCTAAATTACAAGCCCCTGGATGTTCATTTGCAACATTCCTGAAGTAGAGGTACATTGCAAATGAAGACAAAGAAGTGCGAAGTCAAAGAAAATTCAATTGGGTAGGAAAAAATACCAGTCTTACTTTGGAGAATGTATGTGATATACAACATGTAAGGATAAACATTGTAAAACTATTTAAGCACACTAATGGTTCAGATGTAATGGGAAGCTACAGTTTTCTGCTATGTGAACAAACTGTGGCGAGCCTCTGGCTTGTACACTCCCCCTTCCACTCCATAGGGAGCACCTGATACCACTTTTAAACAAAATCACAGTTTCTTGTTATATCCAAACTTGGGAAAGCTTTGTTTAAACTCTAGTTAGTGAACAAACAAACAACAATTCCGTGAGTACAGACACAACTGGGAACTGTGGCTTGTTTAACAGAGAAACTGGGTGCCTCCTGTCTTCTGGCAGGCCTACCCATTTGAATTTTAAGATGCCTTTTAATAATGTAGTACTTTTATATGTTTTTAATCAGTTTTATGTATTTTACGCTGTTTTGTATTTAACGTTGTTCCTAGCCTTGATCCAGAGGAAGAGGCAGGTAAGAAATAAATTATTATTATTATTATTATTATTATTATTCCTTTCTGGTGCATTTCAGAGGAAAAGAAAGGAGCATGTGAACCCAAGATTCACTACTGCTTTTTTTTTAATGTAGCAAGAAACAATGGTTTCCTGTGATGTCCCAAATGACCATAAAAGTGATACAGAAATTGTTATTTACAGAAAAATTTGTTTGGGGATACTCAACTTCAAAATTGTTAACTAAGGTTTTAAATCCACATTCTGCTAAGCATGGAAGTTGGATTTGTGGAGTGAAGTACATAGAACTAATCATAAAGATAATGAAGACCTAGCATTGAAATCTGAAATTAGCACTATCTTTTGCTATTTCATTCCTCTATATAAAATATGCAAATCAACAAGCAACTGAGAATATGAAGCTGCAATTACTATTCCACAGCATCATGTATCAAGAGTTAAGAACTCACAATCCCAGCAGACATAATTTCATATATCAGGAACAAGCACTATGATTGGTTCATGCAACACAACAATCCACACCCACAATTGTGTATGGGTTGAGTGTGGGTTACTGCTGAACTTTGGATTGTTGTATTGTGTGAAGCCAACTGCAATAACAAACCATGGTTTGTTAACCATGAACAACCCATAGTTCAAAATCCAATAACAAACCATGGGTTCTCTTTGTGGGTTGTTCATGGTTAACAAACCATGGTTTGTTAGCATGGCTGAGTCCATACTACACAACAATGCATGTTTCAACAACATCCCATGATTCAACAACCCAGATTCAACCCAGATTCAAACTTGAGTGTGGGTTGTCATATTGTGTAAAACCAGCCATAGTCTAGTAAAATGGGTGCAAGAGTTCTATTCAGCACAGGAATTAACACTACTAGATTAAAACCAGTTGAAGTATTTACATTTCCCTTATAATTTTTCTTTTGAAAATTCAATCCACCCTTCCTCTACATTTCATTATGAATTCTATTAGACATATAATTCAAAATAAAGGTGGATAGCTTCTCCTACATTCCTGAGCTAGGAACCAAAGAGCTTGTGCAAGGGACTCCATTGGATTTTAAACCTTAAGAAAAAAAAAGGAAAAAGACGGCGATTCTCCCTCCCCTCCTTGCTATATTCCAAAAGCTGTTGAAGACTCTCCCAGTTTCAAAAAAAAGTTACCATATGGCATGAGAAGTGGAGGGAATAATATTTGAGAAAAGCAAGTCTAAAGTTGCAATCTTATACTCATTTGCCTGTGAAGAAGCCCCACTGAACTCAATGGGACTTGTTTCGGAGTAGACATGTATAAGACTGCAATGTCTTTAAATAGCCCTCTTGGAGTTCTCTGATAACCAGTTTCACAACTAGACAGTAGGCTTGGGCAATAATACATGACTTAGTAGTGATCCAAATGGTTTTATGAAGAGAGTTCCAAGAATAGGAAATATAATGTTTCATTCTTTTACAGAATATTTCATATATTACATTCATCATTTAGTATACATTGACAAACCAGCAATTTTTAAATGTTCATTATGCACTAACTCAGACCTGGCTTCCTTTCTCTTGCGTTTTTGGAATCTCTCTCTCTTCAGTCATTATCTTCCTCAATTTCCCCCATTCTCATTATGGGAATATCGATCCCCCTCTCTATTATTGTAAATGTCCAGCCTGTAAATACCAATGAAGACTTTCAATAAAAATGTACTCAACTCATTAAAATACAGTTATTTTGAAAAGAAAAAAAGCAGCAGCAGCTTTTATATATAGAATTAGATGATTGGAGGGCACTCCACACATTATAAAATTAGTGTGTGTTCAACACAATCCAATTATTGAAATGAAATGTTTTAAAATCATGCCCAACACTGTTGGAGTGTCATTTTATGTGGAAAACAAGTTCCACTGAAATCATTGGATCTTTCTTCTAAATTGATTCCCCGATACAGCGCTCTGGAAGGCTCCAATATATACACTAAGAGCCTATCTACACAGTCCCTTGGAACGTTTTAAATAGTATTTTAAAACGTTCCAAATAGGTGCGTTCTAAAATGTCTTAGGCCACATTCAGGAGTACTCACGTTACAGGAGAAAAATTCTTCAGTCTTTAAAGCGGTCTCACACCCTTCTGCCCCATCTCTTTCTGTTTTGTTTTTACAATGAGTTTAGGGCAAGGCATTGTGGGCGTTGTAGTTCAGTCAACCACTTCCTCCTTAGTTCCTCTGTCATTCCCTAGCTTTCAATAAGTATAGGGCTAAGAATTGTGGGTGTTGTAGTTCACTCGCCCACTTCCTCCTTAGCCTCTCTTTCTTCCCCACCAATCAACTGCTAAGCATTTGGGCACCAGTAAACGAAGCACTGCCCCCATGAATCACAAATGGTAAGGAAGGACACATTATTTTACTTAAAACGATTTATTAAAAGTGAAACCGTTGTATATAGCTGAAGTGAGTTTTAAAAAACCTCGAGTATACAACGTTAAAGGGAGTGCGTCATGTGGCCCAAAGAGTTTTCATAACCCTTATAAAACGTTAAAAACCTAGCATGTACATCGGCTCTGAGTTCCATAGTTGTAGTTTTCCCAATATGAAAGGAAAAACTCCAGATGGAATCCAACTAGTTTCCTTCTGCCAATGGAAGTTTTCCACCAGTCGATCAGGGAGGGGTGCAATTTTCAGCAATTTCCCTGGCAGACACTGCCCCCACCCACCCCCGGAGTTAATGGGGGCAGCAGGAGGAAGGGATTAATGTTCAAAATTGCAAATTTCCCCATTCCTCCAACAGAAGCCTTCCATTGACAGAGAGAAACTAGCTGGATTCCGCCCTCGGTGTAAACCCATATGGCATGCACAGATCTTTCACACACACTCAAAGGCTCAAGCTCTCATTGAAAAAACATCTATATACAGCAGAGCGGTTGGACAGGATTTCAACCAGGCTGTTAAGTCAACCAAAAGAAATCACTCTATTTATTTATTACATTTCTATACCGCCCAATAGCTGAAGCTCTCTACACAAGGTGGAGAATTCTTGCTCTTTTCAGAGCACCAAACAGCTCCTCATCCAACACTGATTATGTAGAGATTTGGTGCTTCATACTTCTCCACCTAATAATTTGCTTTAGAACACAGTTGCCTTTAGTGCCTTTACCATTAAAAGTAAATAAAAAAACGTCTGACACAAGAGCAGCATGCTTGTTATTTTATTACCTTCTCTGAACTTAGTGGATACATATGATTCACCAGTCATATTCAAAATCATGCATATTTCATTTACAGTACAAATTACTGATGTTACAGACACAATACTAAAAATAGACACAATGCTAAAAAAAAGGACACAATTATGTGCTTGTTTTGCTACATGATATCAGACATTACATTTTTTTACTTACTACTAAGGTAATGACAACCTCCAATTCCTCTTGCTTTCCACAACCAGATACAACCTATTAATCAAAGGTCATTATTATTTTTAAACTGTAAATAGTCATAACAGATTCAGAAGACTACACCCAAACTGTGCTCTGCAAATGGCTTCATGTAACACCACAATCACACTACTCTGTGCAATTACTTCAGTACTACTGTGTTCACTATCTAGAACGTACAGTAAATTCTGTCAACAATATCCAAATATCAGCCACAACTAACATTTTCAGCATGCAATAATCTCTTTTAAACTTGTCCGTACAGTCATACATTTGACATTCCAAGGACATATTAGGTAAAATCAATGAATAAGAGTTATATTTTGACAATTCTGTATCAGTATTTAAACCATCAATACTTTTAAAAGTGACACATACAGCACTAGAAAATGTAAATAGTTGTTTCAGTGGATATCAGGTCTGTAACACTGTAACTGTTAGTTTCACTTAACATGATACATCCTTTCCCACGCCTTGACCTGTTTTTCTAATTTTTTTTTTAATAAATAGGAAGCTATTCATTTCTGTCTCTGTGAGATCATCTCAACCGCAAAATTATTTCCCTTTTCATCATGCAGACCAAGGAATTTATGCCTAACTTTAGTTGGTTGCGGCCTTAAATTTTCCATGATAACAACCAAGTAAGCAGAGGACAGGGAACCAAGTCATGCTAAGGGAAATCTAACAAAAATGTATATACCCAATCAGAAACTAATAAAAGAAGGAGTATGTGTAAAAACCGACACACACATTCTTGTTCAGGCAGGCTATAATTTCACTTGGATCTCTTTTAAAGAATACTTTCTCTCTCTTCTCCAAAGCCTGCAGCATCTGAGCCAGTAACAGTAAGGAGCTCAGAAGCATCTTTTGAAAGCCTGACATAACTTGAACGCTGGCTACGTTTGTGGGCCACACCTTTGACGTTATCATTCTGGACTGGAACAGAATTAGAACTTGATCCAGGGTGCAAAATGATTTGAGATGGCTCTCTGATGCTTTCAATCTCCTCAAAATTTTGATTGGCTCTGTTGGTTGGTGCACTGTTGTTATTCAGGGTGACTGTGCTCGGCGTACGGTTTAAATTATAGACTTTCTGGCACGCTGGCCAGTTCTCTTCAGGACTACTTGCTATTAAGCTGCTGTCCGAAGGGCTTTTCTTATCTTCTGAGCAAATTGACATACGTGCTGTGGTGGGATCTTGAAGGCCACTCAAGCTGTGGGGAATTCCCCTTTTCCCACTGCGGCCATCATCTTCCAGCTCAATGAGATTTGCTTTTTCAAGTTGGGAGTCATCTCCATCATTATGGAGAGAGTGGTTTGGAGAGCTTTCATTGGATCTTACCCCAGAGTCAGAGGAATCTTTTTTGTCTAGAAGAGCATCTGTCAAGTACTCCTTTGCTTTAATCAAGGTTCGAATGGGCTCGGATCCATGTTCTGGAGATTTGGGTTGCTTCTCTGTTTTCCCTTCTATTTTCCTATCTTTCCCTTCCTTGAGGAGGGGAGTATTATCAGATTCTTCTGTTCCAGACTCATCTTCATCACTTGGAAGTTTCTGATAGCGCAGAGCTACTCCCTTCAGCTTTAGATCTGCAGCTTGGAAAATGCTGGTCCTTTCTGAAGTTTTCTTCCCTGGAAGAAGCTTCGATCCAGACTGATCTGATTTTTCATCTTCTTCAGTAATGGGATCCAACGGAGATGCATCATTAGTAGACACGCCTGACATACTATAGTCTGCAACATCATTCCGTTTAATCAAGAAGGACTTTCTTCCATCCTCTTGTTTCTGTTCACCATCCTTTCCCTTATCTTGTTCCATACTGGACTGGAGAGAGCCTGTGGATGTGCTCTGGCCCATATAAAAGGCTGCTGAGCTATGTGGGGAAGATCTACCACTCACCGTGCTAGAACTCACACCCCCTTCTAATTGTGACATTTGAGCAATATATTCTCTATATGCATCTCTATATTCTGCTTGAACCTTATCAGTAAGCTTTGAAATTTCAATACTAGAATCTTGAGAATTGAGGCTTGAAAGACTTGGAGTTCGGCGAGCTTGTGACTGTACAGAGAGAAAGAAAACACAGCGATACAAAATTTTCTGGGTATACTTCAGCCTTTTAAAAGTGGAAAGGATAGTTACAAATATTTTACACTCATTTTAACTACAAGTTAAGGCTTTGTTCAAATTCATGCTCTTCAGACCTATAGAGGTTAGCTATAAGCAATTAAATCTGAGAACATAGGGTAGTATCCAATGCTGTCACCGTGCTAGCACAAACCAATGCTAGTAAAATGTTATTAGCGCTTGCTAGGCAAAGGGGAACAGTAGCTATTTGCCGCCGGAACTCGTAACATCAATAGTGGTAGCACTGTGACAGCACTGGATACTACCCACAGTTGTGAATGGAGCTGCATCACGTTTGGTCCCTTCACAACCAGAGGGCCAATAGCTCAGTGGCAAAACACACAACGTGCATACGATGGGAATATTCAATGCTAGGCCTGCCAACTAATGAGTAAGATCTTGTCAGGAATTAAACCAACATGTGCACCTACCATGTGGATGCTTTCACAGACAGCCTGAATTTCTACATTTCTCATTTCAAGTATCTCATTTATCAGATGTGCAGGATAAAAAGGAGAGCATACAGATTCCTGCCAGGTATGCAGAAATGCACAGACATCCCTAACACAACACACTGAGTCCCATTCTAGAGTGCTGCGTGAGCAGGCTTCCCCATTCAATTCCGTGAGCAACACCCCCTATGCCCCCAACACCTCTTTATACATCCAGAGCTGCCCCTCTATCAAAGTAAAAGTGAGAAACACTTCCAGATAGAGGGAATTCTGTATATATCTAGTGTACATGGAACCGGAATGCTGAACTAGAAATGAACATAAAATGTGGTCTTCCCCCTTTGTATATATTAATCTGCATTCCATCAATGTGCCTGTCGATTTGAAACAACTATGGGCTTTTACTCCTTATAGTGGTGGCTTACACTCGTTACTACTGTTTTTAAGATGTTTTTAATAATGTATTTGTTTTTATCTGTTTTAATGGTTTATCTATTTTATGATTTTTATATTTATATTTATTGTTGTTCCCCGCCTCGATCTGGATGGAGAGGCAGGTTAGAAATAAAATAAATAAATAAATAAATAAAAATAATAATAATAACAACACAAAGAGATTGGACTGAAACAAAAACTACTTTGAAGAGAGATTACCTGCCAACTTAGGTTACTATGACGTGGAGCGGCTTCTTCTAGACCAATAGTGTTCAGTTCTTCAAAGCTGAAATTAAGAGTATAGGGAGCTTGACCGGGAAGACCAGTAAGTTCAGTATGAGGCAATTCACTATTCAGCGCAGGACGACGGACAAGATCATTATGAGGAAGTGCACTGGCATGTTCATTCACTGCCCGAGAATCTTCATGGACAGCTTGACTTTCTGCATTTCTCATTTCAAGTACCTAATACAAGAAGTAGAGCTTTGAGGATGCAACTAGGAGAGCATCTATTAAAAGACAATCTGACTGAAATTGTTAAATATTGGCTACAACCTAAGTGAAACCAGCGATAGAATTGTGGAGATTTATTTATATTATTAAGTCTGGTTAAGATTCAAAGATCTCTGAAGCACAGCCTCTGTCACAACAACAGGACTTATGAACCTGTCACATTGTAATTGCTGAAAAGCCACTATGGAAAGTTGGGAGACCCAGTGAAGTAGCTTCTACTGCAGTAGAATGAGCAGCATCAGAAGGGGAAATGTGAAATGGGTCCCAATGCACATTCACACAAATGTGCAGATAGATGTGTATATATGGAAAAATACCCTGTATATAACTATTTTTATGTAATATTTATTCTGTGAGGTTACAATATATCTGAGTACACCTGAGGCTTTGTTGTGTTACTGTGTAGGAGTCACTTAGTGACGTTCTGAAGGGGGTTCAGACAACACAATAACCAACAGTGGTTTAAATAGTCAATGGTTGGTTATGTAATCCACTGTGGGTTATTGTGTTGTGTGGAAGGTGTTTTTTAACCAATGATTGGTTATTTGACCAAAATAACTAATGCAAATAACCAACATTGTGCATAGATGGCTATTTGAACCATTGATGGTTATCGTGTCATGTGGAGGGCACCATTGATTATTTCCTAAGCCACCATTGGTTATTTCATCAACCACAGAGTTGAAAGGCAAGAGCAGTCAAAGCAGCAGCTGCTGCTCTAGTCCAATCAGCAGGATAGATTTTGGCAGAAATGGCTGATGGGATACTAGCGGGAGGTCTGAGGGGAGGGAGAGAGGGCAGGGGATGAGTGAGTAAACGTAGCATGGACTAATAATCAACTCAACATTGATCTTAATTCACACCACGGTTGATTATTATGTTGTGTGGGAGTACCCCCTAGATAAACAACTGTCCTGTTGATTATTACCCCACCATTGACTATTGTGTTGTCCAAACACAGAGACAATCACTTTGAATATTGTTACATGGGACCTGGATCAGGTAAATTTGATTCAGATTGGCTGGAGATTCTAGCTAGGTGGAAAAAAGCAGTTGGGAAATGACAGTTAAAGGATTGACAGCTGACAGATGAGTTAGTCTGTGGAGAATGAGGGAGAAGGTATGGTGGTTGGTGTGTGTTTTAGAAGAACTAAGAGCTGAGGGGAAAGAGAATAGCCAAGGCCTCAATGTAAAACTATTCCTTCTCTGTGGGAGAACCATGTGTGGCTGGTGTAGATCAGGTACAGTGAGCAGGTAGCTGTGTTATGCCAGGACACAACCCTAAGATCTTGTAAGCAGGAGGTCATACAAGAGGCAGTAAAAAATCAGATAAACTAGCCAACCAGCCAAAAATACAACAGGAGGAGCTTTAGTGTTAGAGGAAGACTGTACCCAGGAGTGGAGATTTAGGGAATTTGGCCTGAGGTAAAATAAGTAATTAGAGGCTTGTAGAAGCAAGGGTCTCTTGAGTCCTTAAGAATGATCACAAAGCAATCTTTTGAAAATCCCAAAGTAAATATTAGTATTCATATATGTGTAAAATATCCCTTTAATAAATTACTTGTTTAATAGTACATCTTGTGTCTAGTGTTGGTGCCCATCTCACACCTAATTCTTATACCAGTTACTTGGAAGTTTTTAAGTATTCTAACAGAATCAGTGCAGTGGAAAAGGATCTGCTTCTGGAACTCCTGAGTTATAGGGGCAGAGAGTTCATTAGGTCCTGAAATATAAGCATTTGCTTTAAATAAGAAACCATATAGGTGGGATTGCCCAGTGAAGGAGCAGTTTCCCCATAGTTGGTGGTAGTGCTCGGGAGAGAAAAGCCCCCATAGTATACATATTTCACAAAGAAGCTAACTTAAACACATGTGTTTATACAAATACATGGATTCAAGGTTTTTTTGTTACACTCAAAAGCAGAGTTTAAATAATCATATAACTAACCAAAGAGTGGACAGTTTTTTACTAATACAACTGATACCACATCCTCCCTTTCCTCCTCCCATAAGTACTCAGGGAAGTATCCAACGAGTCGACTGCACGAGCAGATCACCCTGCTCTGTTGCCATTTCTGTTGCATGAGCAGAAACCACCACTTGCACATCAGAGATTTAATACTTCCTATAGGAAGCCCCAAAACAAGCGGAAACACTAGTCAGGACAGTGGAGCAAAGCTCCCTCATGCAAGCTCCGCTCACCTGTCCAATTCGAAACAAGAATTTCTGCTCATTTCTGGATGCTCACAGAAGTGCTAAATCTCCATTCCGCAAGTGGTGGGTCTCTCTTGTGGAATGGAATTGGTGGGGGCACAATGAAATCAGTGGGGGCGAAGCACCCATTGGATACGGCCCTCAGTTTTTTTAATGCTTATGTTGATAGTACAGAAACAGGCAACTGTTGAAGACCCCAAACTTTGTGAAAAGCAACAGTTCTAGGCACAGTGCTGCCATTTTAGATAAAAACGCTCTGCTAGATAAAATTGCATCTTATATAGGAATACAGTAGTGTAAGGCTTATTACTAGAGATCTACCAGACTGATTTCCTTATTTTTAAAAACTAAAGCCTGAGCAGTGTAGATGTGCAGAAAATTGTGAAACTTTGAAAAAGTTCAAAGCTCAAGCTGTAATAGCCAAATGGTATGTTTCCCCGCCCTGGCCAGGAGCCTGAGGCATTTGGGGAACTACAACTCCCACATAGCTCTACATTGAGCAGGCACGCAGGGGGAAAACACAAAGGCGGGAATGGAGGGAGGGCCTTGGCTTCGCGAGTAGAGTCCGCTCTTGGAGTGTCTATACTGGTGCAGGGACGGTGGAGGAGTCGGTAGTGGAGGAAAAGAAGCAGCCCTAGGAAAAGCCAGATTTTAAAATGTGGAGGAAGAGAGAAGGAAGTGGGCTTGAGGTCTGAGGGAAAGAAGCATATGTTGTTCAGTGAGGGTCCAATAAACTGAAGGAAAATAACCCCAAACAGCTTCTGGAGGACTAACGTAAGAACAGTATGTTTTACCCTCAGTCTAGCGCCCATTGTGATATGGGCTCTTCACTGGTATATTATTAGTAGAAACAAGGCCTTAAAAAATAAGGCTAAACCTGCAATTCCATGTAGAATACTTGGTACCAAACCCTAGTGAACACAGCAGAACTTACTTTCAATTACGCATGCATAGCATTAGACTGCATAACCGCTACAAAGGCATTTGTATTTTGTACATATGACTTAAAATGGTCTTACTGCACTCCTGAAGAGATGCCAGTCACCAAAGTTCATGTTCATCTCTCGCTTCAGTTCATCGATGTTGCACTGTGCTAAAACACGACCATTTATGTTTGCCTAAATAAATTTTACAAATATAAAATAGTTAATTGTTTCATTACCACCTTTAAATATTTCTAAGGCTAAAAAAACCAGAATGAACTTTTACATGTAAGTACACATGCAATATTACAGGGATTGTATGACTTTATCAGTTTGAAAACTAAAGAAAGACGTGCTAAAGTCTTTAATAAAACATATAAACTTATGGTTTCCATTATGGCATAAAATGAAGAGGAGTAATCATAAAAAAATGAACATAGGTTAATCATATTTCATATGTGTGTATGTACAAAGCCACACACACAGACACACGCACACAATAAAAATATTGACAACAATAAAAAGAGCAGCACAGCTTAGAAGGATTATTTTCTAAATGTGTCAAGAGTTTTAAAAAATATAGTCATAAAAGGCCTTTCTGAATAACAGTGTTTGCAAAGCATGCTTAAAAGTATGAAGAGAGGGAGCGTGCCATGTTTTCTCAGGGAAGGAATTCTATCACTGAGGTGACACTCCAGAAATGGCTCTGCCTCTGATACACAAATAAGTTTGACTCAAAAGGAAGGCCAGAGCAGTGTGAGATGACAATCTTCAGCGGGTAGGGTCATACTGGTAAGGTAGTCCTTTAGATAACCAGGTCACAGACAGTTTACACAGCTATAAAGGTCAAAATTAACTCCATAAATTGAACCCAGAAGCAAACTGGTAACCAGTGGAACTGGGGTAGGATAGGTGTTACGTGATCCAGTCACTATGCCTCCTGGTGACTGTATTTTGAACCAACACAAGTTTCCAAGACGTCTTTAATGACCCAGCACTGTAACAATCCAGTCTGGATATAACCAGTGCATGGATAACTGAAGCCAGGAATGCCAACCCCAGATACGGTCGTAGCCAGGAGTGCACAACTTGCACACCCCAAGGCCTTTACTGTGGTACCTCATGGTGTCCTAATACCACAGAGCCACCATCAAATCTCCCTTCCGCCAATTTTCCCACCACCTGCACTCTCCACTCCCTCTCCCAGAGATCCTCACACAGATTTGTACTTTCCCATCGCTGCTACGGTGAGGAAAGAGCAATTCGTATCAAGACCGCCAGGGTGTGTGTGTGGCACCCAATCCCCAAGCCAGCATTGGGGGGCAAAAAGCTTCTGTGCCCCTGCTCTAAGTTTACTACTGAGTGCTGCTTACTCCATAAGCTGCAAAGCTGGCCCTTCAATGTGGCTGCCTCTACAAGAGGCATTTAAAGCTCTTTCAAGGCGCATTAAAAATCTACCTCTACAAGAATGGAGCGCAAATCGGGCGTAGAGGCGCGTTTTCTCTCCGATTATGCGCATTATCGAATGCGCATTAAATAGCGAGTTTTATTTTGCTCCGGCCGTTAAAGCGCATTTTGTCTATGTGAACAAGCGATTCTCCGCATGTCAACAGTTTAAATCGCGTTTCGGTCGTCCAGTAATGCGCTTCACCGCCTCTCGTACAGAGGTATTAGGCGTAAATGCGCTTCTGCGAATATGCGCACAATCGCCTAACCAGGCGTAAAGGCGAATTCTTGTAGATGAGGCCTGTGTGACATATTTTTTTAGGAAATAGCTGGTTTTAACATCATTGGAAATGCTGAGAAGGCTAACTCAACCTCTCCCAAAGCAATTTAAGATATCTTTTTATAAAATGCCTAGTGAAAAAAACGGAAAATGCTTAATGCTACATACTTAAGAATTTGGAGTTGTACATGAGTAAGCCTAGTGGTTGTATTAAAAACACGACACACAAAGACATATATATAGGCCATAAAAGTCAATGATAGTAAGATTTTTTAAAAAAACACTAATAAGGTTGGTGTAGCAACTGAAAAAGCCCTGCTCCTGCCACATTTTCTCATCCCCCAATACAATCTCATGGACTGGCTTCACTCCATTAAATTGTATAGATGCAGGGAGAAAAATACTGCAGGTGGGGTGGATAATATCTTTTAAGCCCTGGGTTTAGTTTGGGAAAAAAGAAAAAAAACGTTTTTCTGATCTCCCCCCACTCCTGAAAACCTTGGGCAATTTCTGAGTTACTCCAAAGGGGAGAGGGTTATGGGTGCATATTTTCTGACAGGCTACTCAGTCTTTCTGTTTTAGTGGCAAGAAATTAAAACAAGTTAAAGAAATGTCAAACACTTCCAACAAATCTTGATATATTTTCCCTTCTTCCCTTTAGAAAATTGTCTTATCAATACAGGATTGTTTGAAAGTTGTTGGGGAGCCCGGAAGAAAATTATGGGCCTGGTGAAGCGGCTGCTTATGAGGTTGCATGGCATAAGCTCCAATTTTTCAATAGTTTAGCAATTTAGTAATTCTGTGAATGAGTACAGGCTTGCTATGTATGACTCATAGACACAGAGAAGCTTAAAGACATTATATAGAAATGAGTAGGGCTACAATATTTTCAAAACTTCAGGAAAATCAAAGTAATGAGAGACCACTCAGGTCATCTAGTCCAAAGCCATAACTAAAAGCCTCGACTGACAAAATCCCAGAATTCCATGTAGCAAACTGTTCTTAAATAGTCTCTAATGAGTATTTACATCTTAGGAAGACAAGAGATGTTTTCTATGCAGTTGTTGTGTGTGCATGTGTAAAGGTGCAAGCGAAATGAAAAAATGTTCATGTTATTTGTAGTGGTCTTAAAAATAAGAGATGTTCCTTAAACAAAAGTTGACATCTGGCAACCCATTAACAGGGTTGTATCAGATGTCTGAAGAAATCCAGACTGGAAATGAGAGGAGGAATTTGGAGATTTCAGGAGAGAGCCAAAAGAACTTGTACTTTATCTTGTCATGTCTTACGATTTTATTACTGCCGTCTCAAGTGCCAGGAGTCAGGCACTGAAATATCTCCTAGTGACCATATGGTATAGCTTTAGGCAGATGAAACAGATAAGAACGGGTCAAAGCCAACACCAGCAACTTTGGCCAAATCCAGGAAGAGAAGCAAATGTGAGAGATATTCCTCACAGCCTGTGACAGGGGTTTAGAAAAGATAAGATAAAGGACTCAACTTTACTTGAAACAAAAACAAATCAGGTTATCGGGCAGAACTGGGAGAGAGGGGGAAATGAATGTGTTGAAGCACCTTCTCTACGGTGCCCATTGCAAAATAAAAGTCTCCTAGAAATAGACATGGGGTAATGTTTGTAAAATACACCTCCTCCCACCCTGTGAAAAAACCCTACATTCTGATATAGCTCAGTTCTACTGGAGCATCTGGTAAGTTGACACCATGCTAAGTCATTTGAACAGGTCAAACCTCACCCTTTATTCTCCAACATCGATCTGTTCATTAAGCTCATTTTTATAACAGTCCACCTGATTGGAACCAACTGTCTCTTTTGAGATGTACATGTAAGGTCCTAAAAATGGTGAGTCCAGCCACTAAGAAATTGGCATCAGAAAAGGGGAGCATCCCACTACTGGATTTAAAAACAACAACAACAACAACACTCAGTCTCCACTAACAGGGGGCAGCTTGGTCTGAATGTATATCCCCATAAAAGTGAGAATACTCTCTCACTTCCTGCCTTCGTAACATCTAATCAGGAGACCAAAGATGCTTTCTCTCAGACCATCCTCTGTGCAGTGAATTCTGCACCGATTCTACTCAAGTTCAAGTAGGTAAAATATAACCAGCTAAGTTAGTTTGATTCCATTTATTTTGTTTGGAATTCTGTGTATGTATGTGTTTGCTGCCTTCCCTTGTTTTTCCCTTTTCTCAAGTAAACTCAGAGAACGAGAGAGAGAGAGAGAGAGAGAGAGAGAGAGAGAGAGATTTGGCTGTATTGATTTGAAAAGGGAATTTCTCATGGGAAACATTGCATGGTTGTAAAACTACCCCTTGCGTTCTTAGGATTTTCACAAGATATTTGTTTAGCTCTGTGGTTCTTGGCTTTGGGCAAGAAAACCCAGAATGCCTTTCTCTTTATTTTTTCCTAGAGCTGTATTGAAGGAACGGGTACTTTGCAGAAGGGCTTAGGACTCCCCAAGCAGACTACAGTATGTCAGGAGGTTCAATCTGCTGGTGACAACCTATTGCAATTCTTTCCCCCCTCTTTTTTAAAAAAACCCTTATAAAAATGGGTCTACCAATAGGAAAAAGTAATCTCTCCTCCCAGATCCATAATATCCTCCCACCTCATTTGATTTAGTCCTAACAAAATAAAATCAATCTTATTTAAGCCCATGAGTAAGATCTATATTTAATTAATTCATGGCATTTTGTCAATGGAACAAAAATCTGTATTAATATATATTTGGTATATTGGATATAATTATTTGGGCATAATCTTAAATACATTTTTTCCTGAAAGGCCTATATCTCTTAGACACTAGAGACACGTGTGCAATTTATACATGCAAAAACTCACCTTCTTGATAGTTGCAGAGTACTGAGTCAGCATAGTCTGGTCTAATCCTTCTATCTGTTTCAGTTTCTCACACACAGCATCAACAGTCATTGAGCTCAAAGGCACATGGGGTGCTCCTGAGCCTGGGACTGTTCCCTATGCAAGGGAGAAGGACATACATGCAATATGTCAAATGCTCATTATGTCTACTACACATTGTGCAAAGAAAAGCACACAATGCTTAACATGTCTATGAGCCCTCACTGAGAGGTAATACCACCAGGAATTACAATATTGGCATATCATCAGGTGCCCCATTGGAGGAAACATCATCCTTTCCAGGGTAATATTCCAGTTTAGTAATTATTTTTAAAAAACAAAACAAAAAAGGACATCCCACATGGTATATCGTTATAAGGCAGGGCTTCCATTAGAGATTTCCTCAAGATGTTTGTAGGTTTTTAAAATGAAGCTAATAACTTCTGCCATAAAGACCAAGGAAAACTTGATGACCTCTGCAATATATTTATTCTTGAGAAACATTTTCAGAGCCCAATTCTTTAGTCAGAGCAGGGCCTAGTGGGCAAGGCAAGAAGTCCAACTAGAAAGAACCATGAAAAATGCTCAAAATATCACTATACACTTGCCACAAGGGTTCCTGGCACATTGGGAGAATAATTACGGTGAGCTGCTAAGTCAGATGAAGCAACATCCAACAGTATCCTTAAACCAGATCTTAACTCATATCTGCAAGTTCTAACATTTGCCTGAGCCAATAAAGGTGGAAACAAAAAGGTGTCACCCGTATTTTAGACATTTAATCTCGTGGAAGTATCCAACACAGCAATAGTGTCATGTAAGAGCTCTTTGTGTGTTTCTAACTCATGCATGTAATGTGCGAGGGAAATAAGTGTATGTTCAAAACTGGTGGTACAAAAGCCGCAATAAGCTAATGTTCTCTTGTATGGGAACATGTATTTTAAAATGCATGTCTTTAAAAATGCATGTCTGTCACCCAGAAGTGAAGAGGCCCTTAGAAAGACAGTAATACCCTCACTTAACTCAAAATCATCCCACTGCTCTGAGAAACTCTTAAATCCCATTTTTTATACTCCAAAAGACAAGGAAAACTCACTGACTACAGATTCATAAACAAGTTCCAGAACTGATAACTGGGACATTAAGGATTAAAGACTTCTATCAGCATTTCATTTATTAGAGTCACAGACCAGCAAAGTTCTTTCGAAGAGTTTTCTGGTGCCACAACCACCCCAAAAATATTTGCAGGGATGTAATTGCATGTCATGATTTCTTCTTGAGAATCTTTTAGTACTGCAAGACCCAGAACACTGAATTGCTTCAAGAAGGAATAGTAACACTATTTTACATTGACAGTTTCCCCCATACCCTCTCTGAAACAGCAGCAACTGACTTCCAGGAATAGGTAATAAATTTCAACAAAGGCACTGGAGGCCAAATTATGGCAACAAAGATGGCATCCAGAAAAAGCCTGAAAAACCCAAGACTGAGGCAAGTAATAATTTTTTTAAAAGCAGAAAAAGATTGGGATAAGAGCTGTCTGCTTACTTGGGTCCTTCAATGTTCATGCCAAGCCCACTAGTAAAAATGTTTGCTCTCTCATAAAATGAAAGCCATGTTTTTCAGTATGCCACTTGTGTATAAAAAAGAATGCCTGGCCTATTTAGTTTACTTCTGTATAATCTATATACCAAGATATTATTTCAAAATTTAATTCTAAGATTCTGACTTCATCACTTCAATACATAAGGAACACATGAAATATTTCATGTAATAAAAGTAAATCAGTAAGATACACGTGCCATTTTTTAAAAGATTTAAAATCCCCTGGACAAGTTTTAAAAACATGTATTTAAAAGATTGTCTTCATGGTTCATACATATTGCTGATCAATACAATGACCCGGTTCAGATGACACACTAAGCCACGGTGGTTAAGCATTATGAGTGAAACATTATGGCTTCGCATGACATGTGAACCATTCCTAACCATGGTGGCTACATAACCACGATTTAAACACACTCACTAACCCTTTGCTGCAAAAGGGTTAGTGGCCTAACCATGGCTTATTGTGTCGTCTGAACAGGTCCAATATAGACAATGTACTTTTTTCCCTTTAAATGATCTAAATGGTCAATGAGTCTATACATTTTCACAAGCTATTCATATTGATATTCTGATCAGCTGCAGGGAGAAATGTGTGCGTTATTGTTTTGGAGACAGAGGATGATGAGGTAGCTTTTGGTGTGCAGGCAGTCATGCATATAAAAGTCTGCTCCAACGGGGTAAAAAAAACTTTCTCTCATGCACTGAATGGGGGGAAATGTACATATACAGTCTATGGCTGAAAGGACACAAACAATCAGGTCTTCCACCTTTCGTGGTCAATATTTATTTGATTTTTAAAATTATGATGATGATGATGATGATGATGATGATGATGATGTAGCAGTAGGAAGCAGTCTTGGGCTGCACTGCACTACACTATGTAACTCACCTCCACAATCAGCTTCTAATGAGCACAACATTTTTTTCACAGAAGTCATCATTTTTATAGTGTATATAGATAATGAATAAAAACCTTCTGTGAAAAGTGAACTAAAATCCCAAACAACTGAGTAATTCAAATGTTACAAATAATAAAGCCTAGATGCATTAGTTGTTGATAGTTTTATCTATATAAATTAAATTCTATATTATACCTCTACTAGGTTTTCCTAACATCTAAAGAATTCAGGTGTGATTCCAACTGTACAATTATGTAAGAAACAGTGAGAAAAGTTTTTAAAAAAGTACCAAAATATAAAACGTAATAGATTGATGCCATATTTAACTGACAAATAGTAGTTTTAGCATGCAATGTAAACTAATTTAGAGAAGATTTATTTCTTCATAAAAACTATGAGAAAATACATAGATTATAGATGTCAAAGCATGAACCCTATAACAGAGATTCAATTTAATCCAGAACACTCCTTATAATAAAAAGCAGTGCCTAAATAATGAACAGTGCAAGTGATTTTAGTGATATTTGTTATAACACATGTGAATTAGGATTATACTTAAAAGTGACTTTTTTCCAGTTGTAGTATTTTTCCAAAATGCTGAGAGGACATTATTCTACCAAGTATTTGCCATGCATAATCTAAAAAGCAGGATGTCAAAGCAATCCTCAAGGCTGGTAAAGTGCATTAGTGTATAGACAGCCAGCATGAAGTGCTAGTATGGACATCTGTAATGATAATATAAAAGTAAGTGAACAGTTTGCAGAAAGTTGCTGTACCTGTCTCTGTCTGTTTAACCCAGTTTTACACTGCTTTAGGAAAAAGGACAAAAAAGATGACACAGCTTAACATGAAACACGAGGCTGAGCTAGTACAGATACCTAGATATTTCCTTTAAAGTGATGGAGGATCACAACTGTTGAAAACGAAACATCTCTGAATTAAAATACACTGTTCAGGATCCAAAGAAATATGCAACTACGTCTACATACCCAAGGTAATTTAGAGCTTGTGTTTCTCTATAAGCTCCCGTACTACATGACAAGCTGCTTCAAAAGCAGTTTTTGACGTGGTAATGGGTGAATTTCTGCTCAAACAAAGTCAAAATCCCACTGGACTGGCCAAAATCCTTATGCATAGTTAAAGCAAGTCTTTGGATCTGAACCATGTACAATGGTGTTTGCGGGGGTGGGGGGTTGTACAATTCAGTGGTTTGTTACACATTTGCCTTGAAATAAAAGTAAACTTCTTTTAGAAGCTATACATCCAGAAAGACTCAACATTTAATAATAATAAAAACATTTAAAGTGGCCTGATTTCATATTGCAAACATGGCACTGCAATCCAGGAAATTCTTCCATCTAGTGCTGCTAGGCCCTTTCTATTATTTTCCATTACTGGAATGGCTTGTGCTGGCGGTTCCTTGCCTTCCCAGATGATTACAGGAACCAGTTGCGTGTGCAATTCAGGGCCATGAGGATAACACATTCTCTTACAATTCTCTTCACTCATTACAATCCAACAAAAGTCCCATTGAAAGCAATGGTTTCAGAACAACTTAGCCCATTATGCTAAAGAAAAAATTCTACAGGAACATTTACAACAGGATTATGTTTATTACATGCATAGTACCATAAGGCAAAAAAACAAACCCATGCCCATTCCATGCTTTGACAGAAAAGGGCTAAATTTTTAAAGAAAACTAAATGCCTCATTTTCACATATTGCCAACATTTTTAACTGGTTCTAGCTTGATTTGGTAAAGCTTTCCATTCACTAATCACAGAACCATACTTAATAAAACCTATATACTCCAGTTTAACTGGTACAAAGACATGTACATTATAAAGATTTTACAATTAACTCAAGGCCCTAATATTTATGGTAGTCACAGTGAGGAGGAATTTCCAAAAAACTGGAATTGTGGTGAATCAAACATTTTAATATTGTCTTTATATCTACTCCATGTGTACATTTAAAAACCAATTGATGCTCTTCTGTAACCTCTGGACTTAGTTTCGATACCACCTTCAAACTGTGCTTACTTGTATTTTCGCAAATAAGTATTAAGAAATAATAATAATAATCAGGTAAGCACCTTTTAATTAATTAGAATTCAATTATGTAGAAAGAGAAAAGGTGCAAGATAAGAGTTTGTATATTATACAGCTGTTTGAAAAAGTAAATCCACTATGTATGGAAAATAAACTACCATCTTACAATAGATTCAACAACAGAGAATCAGGTTGTATTTTGCTATTCGCACAAATTGCATTATTTTCTCTCTCTGTTATCTGAATGTGTAGTCTTCTCTTAGCATCACCTCTGAATAGGTCACTTTCTACTTGAGTATCGTGTTGGGGTGGATTCCCAAACCCTGTCACATGATCATTCCAACTTTGCTCATGTTATTATTAGGCCATGTACTTGCCTCTCCCATGCAGAACCCTGGAAGTGCAGCTGTGCCCAAGAGCTGTACCAGTCATGGCCCATGAGGTTTTGGGGGGGGGGGCACGGCAGTGAGAGTGATTTGTTGTTAACTCAACAGCAAGCATTGTTTGCTAGTGACTCATAACCACACAGGCCCAAAGTCTGCACTGACGTGAACAGTGAACAAAGCAGGGGGGGGGGGGGGGGGGGAGATGGAATCTTTGACTTTTTCCTCTAAAATACTAGGAAGGAAGGAGAAAGACACATTTTTCCTGGATGAGTATTTTGAATATGAATACAAGGCCAAAATCATATAAGTAAGAGCTGCTACAGAAAACAGGTTAAAGCCAATAAAAGAAGGTTTGTCATCCATCTTTACAATCCAAAGACATGGCTAAAACCAGCTGCACAACACCTGATTTCAACTTGCCAATTTTAAAACAGAGCTGGAATTTGGGAAATAAGATCCATGGTTAGTGTAAGCCAGGAGGACATTGTCCCTTAGGCTCATGACAGGTACCTCTCATCCTCACAACTGCCCCTTGACTAGCTTATGCCTTATCAACTGCAGCAGCCTTATGCCCTCTAACGTAACTGAGAAAGGATAAGGGTAGATTGAATGTTTTAGCCAAATACAGAATATATCAACTACTCACTACTACAAACGTGGAAAGCTAATATCCAAAGACCCTTTTACTAGCCAGAACCGTACTGCTAATGAAAATGGAAAACACTGCACTAAAAACACTGTACTCCACAAACTACTGAAGGGTAGCACGGGAAAGCCAAACATTACAGTATGTTTTATAAGTAAAATATTAGCTCTTGTATTCATTCACACACTATGCTCATTAGTCTTCAGCTATTCTAATTGCTCATCAAGCTACTGATGCAGTGTTAGTGAACTGCAGGTATAATTAAAGCAGACCCATTACTGTTGAAGAAGCAATGAGATGCTAAGGTTCCACACCACATGACTACTCATTTACCATTGAGGGGTCTGTGGGTGAAGGAAGCCACTCAGCAGCATCCTCCTTGATAATATCCTAACAACAACAACAAATTATTATGATTTGGACAAAATTGTTAAGCATGCAACAAAAATATGAAGGAACAATGGATGGAAAGGTATCAAAGAATGCATCATTCTATAAAAACATTGTTTTAAAATCAGGAATAGGGAATGTAAGACTTACAAGAGCTGTATGTGGCCCATCAAGGTTTTCTTCCTGGTCTGTCAAACAAACTTGCACTGCTACTCTGTCAGGAATGCGTATTCAACTCGTGTGTTCCCTCCTCCCCTCCCTCATCTCTTTGCATGCTCTGATTTCCTGCATAATGTCTGGTTAGCAGCAAACCATAGCTTGCCATTACATCTGAACTAGACAAACCATGGTTTGGACAAACCATAATTTTCCCACAAACCAAAAATGAGGGGGAAGAGCAGGAAGCATGTGAGCACAAGGCATTCTTCGTGACTAGAACTGAACTGAGCCTCAGTGATGACTCAGCAGTCATTCCAGAGAAGTGGGAAGAAAGCCTCTTTCAAAGGAGAAACCTTTGCCGTTCAGTTGTGGCTCACAGGCCTTGGGATGACTATCCCTGGTTTGGATGAATTTTAAAACTAAGTTTAAAAGTAGCTTTGCCCTAAAGGCATCCATATTTTAGAGCTAATCAGGTGTTGTTTTTATAATACTGCCTATTTCCCTCTGAACAGCAGTCAGCATAATGTGAGCTCTTGTTAAGCGATTTTAAATTTATAGAATTATGGCACAATTACATAAATGTTTATAAAGCTCAATTTCTACGGTGATGGAAAATTAGAATTCTGACACAACCTAGAAATAAAATGTATTTTGTTTTACACCTGAATGTAAATATACAAATATTTAATTCATTTTTTTTGTCTTTATGGTTACAAATGTTCTTAAACTAATCAAAGAGGTAACCTTTTTCTTTCTTAAGTCTGTGAATGCATCAAAGTTAATAATTTTATCATAGCAAATGATAACCCCTAAACTCACATGAAGGTGTTGACTATATCTATTACTTACTGTAACTGGGCATCCATATTTTTACTATAACAATATTCTGTAAGACTCAACACTAGATAGAAACTTGATAGAATTTTGAATTCCATGGATACAAATTCGTTTTAAAAGGTGGAACAAGATGCATTTTACAATCTTAGCTAGCCTTCTTAAATAAAAAAGCATTTAAGATTTTTTTTTATAGAAGATATTTAAGAGAAACTGGTTTACACATTTGTGTGCCAACATTAAATACATCTACTTGGTATTACTGACTAATCTTAAGTTAGTATGTTCATTTACTTTTCGTGATACTTACTAGACCACTGCTCTGTTCCCTGGACAAACCCGATTTTAGTGATGGACGTGAGGTGAGATGATTGCTGCCAGGGTAATACCTTGGCATGTAAACATATGGGGCAAAGAATGGCTATGGAAAGAAACATGTAACAAAAAGGGACCATTACAAAAAATCAAAAGAAAAACTTAATTCAACAAATACTACTTAAACATGTAAAACATAAAAGTTACAAAACACTTTTGATTCTTGAGGTATTTTAAACAATCTATTTTGAAATGATCAAAAGGTGAATTGTTAGGTAGTTACCTACCACATTTGAAGCCAATGGGAGATTTCCAATTTAGTTCGATGAGAAACAAACATTAGGGTAATGAAACATTTTTCGAAATGAGTTGGAACGTTTACACAACTTCATCGGCAAGGTACTAAATGATACAATTTAGAAAAGCTGCCCGAACAGCCACATTAATGCATGTCCGTTTATTCATTCTAATGGTAGTATAATCCCATAAGAGTAACTGTGACCGGCAGACCATTGTTTAAGTATCTGGGAAGTGTTCCACAGGACCCTCTCACAAAGATCAATCCATGAGACAATCTCTATTATTCAATTTTACACCACTTTTAGAATTCAGACTTTAACAATCCTGTGATGTATACCATTGATATTCCCTTTAAAAAACTAAGCATGAAAGAATGTGAATCGATCAAAGCCACCTTGAAAATTCATAACTAAGCAAGTATTTGCGTCTAGATTGCAGGGTCCAAAATCAATATTTGCAGCATCAGTCTATATATACCTACAGAAGTAAGTCATATTTAAGTTCAGTGGGAGCTTACTCCCAAGGAAGTGGGTACATGGTTGCATCTTTAATCTGTTTTGCAAGTTGAGGTCAACACAAGCTGATTTGTTGCTGTTGTTTTAAATTGTGTTTGCATATAATGGTTGCATGCAATCATATTTTAGCTTAATAAACTGAGATATGAGCAAATCTTTTGTCTACACACAGCCCCTTTGCTCCTCCCATTATGGTGTGAGCAGTCAAACCAAGAAGCCTCTAATTAACCACAGTATCTTGTTTTGTCTGAATTGGGAAACTATGGCTATGAGTTTTGGAAGAAGCCAGGATGTTAAACCACCATTTGAAGTTGGTTTAATATCCTGGTTTGTTCCAAACTTGGCAACCATAGCTGTCCTGTTCAGAAGTAACAGGAAACAATGGTTAGTTAGAGGCTTTCTGGTTTGACTACACACACCATAATAGGAGAAGCAAAGGAACGGGGTACACAGTCAAAAGGCACGTAAAAAGGTTTGATTATTAAACCAAGTTATGATTGTTCAAACTGTGCTGTTGAACTGTTCAACAAGTATCCAGATTGCAAAACATCTCCTGGTTCAACCCACTTTTAATGTAGTGCCAGCAACATGCTGATCCATTGAGAAGGCTGGTTCAACATATGCCATGAGTCCACACCTATACATGGGGCTTTGCATGGACATTCTAAGAATAATCACTTAAACCCATGATTGCCTCTACAGATAAAGAGCCTCTCTTCCATGCATGACTAAACCCATGGATCCTAGTCTTTCATTTATTTGTCTGCCTCCTGCAGTTTATTCAATGGTGCTTAGCTACTTGTTTTCTTCAAACTTTGCACCGTGGTTTAGAGTTGCCATGCATTTACAATCAAACAGGCTAACTAGCATTTTTGTCTGTTTTCTACTGTTGATGTGTTTTTAACCAAGCATTTATAATATCCGAACAAAATACAATCTCATATAAATTTAAGACAGCTGCTCTCTTTCTTACTCTGTTATAGAATGGATGCTGGGGTCCTGTCATTCCACTGTAGTAGCTGCTGTGAGGTTGTGGCGATACAACTCCCGCATTGAAAGGCCCATTAAAGGAGTGTGTTGAAGAGCAGGCTGACGAGGGCTGACTAAACACTGATGATGCTCTAGGAGCTGCCTCTTGCAAAGGCAATGTAGGATACGGGATTGCTCCAATGTTAATTTGGTCTCTTGCAGCACGGACATCTGAAATGTTTGATGTATAAACCTAATCAAGTTATATGGCTGACAACACTTACAAACTACAATCTGACAAATACAAAAGAATGCAAAAATAAATGTTAAGGTCTGAATTGAGTCTCTTGCATTTGAGTTTAACAAAACAAGAAAAAAATGGAGCCTCCTGCTAAACTGCTGTTTTCTCTAGAAATGGAAGGGGCACTCAGCAATAGGATCAGCCCTTCTCTCAAAAGCAGACAGGGATAAACAAAAACTTGAAGGTCTGGTGAGAGCAAGGGCAATTTACAAATTCAAATCTCTCTCTCTCTTGGTAGGAAACATTCCACATTAGGATACAAAAGAAGCAATACATACCAGAGTGAGCAGGCAACCTATAATCACCCTACTCAATCCTAAACTCTTGAAGAAAGGAAGATTCTCTGCAGAACCCAAAGAGACTTCTGCCTAGGAAAAGGAGTTGCATGTAATGCCTAGTAAATGGATGGATGTCCAGTTTGCTACCATATAAATCTTCTCTAGGGTGACTCTTGTCCCAAAAGACAGCAAATGCAGCTGTCTTTCTCACCAAATGGCCTTAATTTCTTCTGGGACACAGACCCTTGAAAAGCAATAGATTGTGGACATACATTTCCTCAACTACCTGGCTATATTCACAACTGATGTCTGACCTTCTACTCAAATAATGGAAAAGAAACAAATCCCTTATCAGTATCTTTAGCACCCTACAAATAACCAGGGTGTTCGGCACTATCTTCTGGGAACACTATCTTCTGTCAAGGGCAGAAAGGAAAGAATGAATTCCTAAAATTTGTGAAATGAGAAATTAATTGCAGGAATAAAGGAAGTGTTGGGGCAAAGATTCTTTGGAAGAATTGGGAAGGAGGGAGAGTGATCATACTTTTGGAAAGCATGTGCCACTTTCCTTCTGTCCTTTCACAGAGAAAAGTAACTTTTCCCCATGTTACAATTTCTTGTTGAGAATACTATATCCTGCAAGTCAGAATATAATATGTTTGGTAGTGCAGAATAAAAGTAGCTCTGAGGGATAGGCAGAAAAGGCTTGCCTTTTTTCGCCATCACAGAAGAGTATTGGGGGAAAATGTCTTCTCTCTCCAGGCCTTCAAGTTTATTCCTCACTCTCTGATTCCAGAGGTCTTAGCTGGATGCATAATGTTCTCCTGCGTCCAAAAGGAGAATTGTCTTTCAAAAAGATAGAATCTTCCATAGACTCGGGAGTCATGGGAGATCTTTTCAAGGTGATTTCTCTAGCTGCCTGTAACTCAAGGCCAAAGAGAACAAGAGCTGGTAAAGGAAAGCCTGTCATATAAGTTATCCTGCACTGTCAATTATATCTCTATTCCAGCTTGCAGGAATATTCCCAAAAATACTTTTTTCACATGGGGAAAAGTATATAAAAATCCCTATGCAAGTTCTGATCAGTCAATAGGGAGAAAGCAGCTTCCTGAAAGAACAAGGAAGGAAGAATCAGGGCAGCAAGTTCCTGCTTCTCTCTGTCAAGGAAAACCTAGAAAAAGAATGAGCCTAGAATGAGCATGCAAAAGTAGAAAGGTCTCTTTCACTGAGATGTGTACAAGGCTAGGCAAGGGCTGCAAGCACTCTCAAAAGCTGTACTCACAGTGTAAGAGTGCTCCTTTGTGTAAATGTGTAAATTTTGAAAGAAAAGCAACCCATACAGGTATTTTATAGATTTACGAATTGCTGCTTTTATTCTTCCAAAACCGCTTTAGATACTAAAGCTAATCCGTAAGTATCTTAAATACAGTTATTCGGCAACGTGGAACACATTTATAGTCTGACTAACAGAGCTATTCTCAATAAGAAATTTTAACATGAAAAACACCTCGTATCTTTAAATTTCTCTGTGGGGAAAAATACATCCTGCATTATCACTACAGCTAGGATCTTATGCACTAAATAAAAGAAGCTAAACAATGTTCAAGCTACTAACAAATGAAAGAATACACTACAATAATATCCAGTCCTTGCCAAAATGACATATTATGGACTAGAAAAGTTGAATATTGTAGTAATATTTTATAAAGAATTGGCAACCCTTTGTTGGGATATAAATATAATAAATAATAATTAATATTAGTTATTGGAAAGATAAAACATGCTTGTAAGTGATCACATATCTGATTTGTTCTGATGTGTTTCAGTTACTGTCTTTGTGCACTTCTTGGTTTTGATAACAATTAAAGTATATCTTGCTTACACAAAAGTAGTATTAAAAGGTTTCCTATTGTGCAATTGAACTGGCAATACGTTTACCTGCAATAATTTCTCGGAGCTTTGGATCGAGGTTTACTGTGCATGGTAAAAAGGTTTTGACGTCACGTGCTATAAGGACTGGAGTTCGTGAAGACAAAAACACTTCAAAGTTTCGAATATCCCCATCAATTTCAAGTAGGGGCTCAACATCTTTAGTTGTTGGAATATTCTTTGAAATTCTAAAGAAAGCAAAAGAAAATCAAGATTATAGAGTATTAGTCTACAGGTTTATCAAATATTTCTTTTAAGTTTGGCTAAGGATCACAAAACCAGAGTCAAATCTCCCATTTATCTTAGATGAAGTGACTAATAAACTGGATTATAAAATGCATGCCTAACCAAGCTGTTCCTCAAATCATCCACAAATTGAACCTATAAACTAATTGTGAATTTTCACATGTTCAATCTCTGCAATGCATACTTGAAAGGACTACAAATAAAGTTAAGAAAAAGAACGAAGAGTTAAAAAGTTTCCCAACCATCTGATTTTTGCAAAACAAGACTCCAAAAAGAAAAGGAGTTAAAGACTTAAATGAAAAACCACAGCTGAGAAGTCACATGAAGCAAATTAGCTGAATTTTAATGCCAGCTCTGCTTAAGTCTGAATGTGAATAGTGTTCTGCATATGATGAACAATGCTCCTGTTCAGAAGCCAATAGCCTACTGCTGGTTTATAGATTGAAATCTCTATTCTAACCTTCTGAGCTCAATACATTAAAATGTTATGTTGAAAGATATTTATGTAAATTATAATCTTTTGGCAAAGGGCCACAAAACTTTGTGTCTGTGTGCTTCTCAAATAAAAAATGTAAAACGTTCAGACACAAAAGTTACATGCTCTTAAAATATAAGTCAATTCAAAAACTAAGCACGATAATGGAGGCAACAATATTCTTCTTTTAGAATATCTGCTGCCAGGAATAGAAGCTTTGAAGTTGAAGGCAGCATGAATTAACATGAAACTTACAAAAAGCAACCCAAGGCCATGGTGGGTTATTGATCGGCATATCACACTAGAACCTCACAGAGTTGTGGTGAGGATAAAAAAAGAGGGGAGAGAAGGAACCATGCATGCCACTCTGGTGTTCTTTAGAAGAAGGCTGGGATTAAAAATGAAATTAACGAAATTTCAATTATGGAGAAGACTGATCCTAATGACAGTACCATAGAATGGAACTTCATAAAACAGTCAATAAGTACAAATTTTGGTCACCTTCTTACACACTTGTCTTTCTGCTAGGCTGGCAGCCTAAACTATGAATGAAGGTCTGAGTCCAGGCCAAGCAGCAGCTGAAGTGTATTCAGTGGCAATTATGGAATCCAAATAGCCTTCATAAAAACCAAATTGAGATACTACACTATAACCTCCCTTCACAATTAGGTCAGAGCTGTGGGGAACAGCAACTGCAGGGGGGTGATTTTCCTCAGGACTTTAGTGTGTAGGGAAAGGATTAATCTGCCCCTTCGTCATAGTACCCATCATAATTGCCCCCTGCAGCTATTTTTAAAGTAACAAGGCATACTGAATGCATTCACACATTAATGTTGTACCTAGTTTTAAGTCTTGCAATAAGCACGTAGTTACTATAACAACACAATACGCAAAAAGTTAAGAACAACTATTTTGGTAATTAATTTTCGATCTGCTTGCCAGTGTAAATGGAGGATTGGCCAAGAGGGTTATTCCAGGTTGAATACACAGCATAACAGTGTGTGACATAGCAAAGCGATCAAATTGAACCTTTCAATGTTTTCTTCTTTAGTGAAATGCAGCCATGGTGGACCTGCCAATATGACTGGAGGATAAACTAGGGCAAGCTTTCCCAACCTAGTGCCCTCCAGATAAATTGGATTACAACATGTGCTGGCTAGGGGATGCTGGGAGGTGTAGTCCAACACATCTGGAGGGCACCAGATTGGGGAAAGCTGGACTAGGAGGTCAACCTCAATAATTCAAGCTAAGCCTGGCAATTATCCTCGAGATTCTGCTCTATACTACAGATGGGGCTACACTTTGGGTGAACATTCCTCAAAGGGCAAGGCAACATCAACCCAAGAAAAATGAATGCTCAGGGCAAGTATTATCTTCCTTTCAATTTTCAGTGGATCCTGGATCAGGATGTTTAACAGCACTGCTCTATATTCCAGACAGAATGGCACATAAGCCATCATTCAGAGAACATATTGTTAAATCCTTCATTTAAAGGCCCAAGTAGCTGCCCCAAAGGCACCCTCTAACAGAGCACCAGCTATAGAGATTTCCCACCTGATAGAATGTGCAGCAAAACCCTGGGGCAAAGTCTGACTTGGACACTTGTGTAACAAAAGAATGCATTGACTGAACCTTCTATCCAAAGATGACTTGAAGATCTCTGATACAGATTACATGCCAAAGAGAAGATCTCAAAATTGAACCTGCTGCTCACTCTAGGCAAGCTGGAGGAACCTGTTGTGGCAAACTCATGCAGGTATATTTGAGAGAAGACAATTGGTGATAGGAAGTTCCTGTGCTGCAGGGCTTCCATGATGGTTTGAAGAGGCACCATCTGGAAATGATATTGAATCATTCATCTACAGACACATACCCTGGAGATGGCTAGAACAGAAAAATCAAATGCTCGGAACAATGGGGATATAATAGAACGAGATTAGAAGCATAGCTAGATTAAGAATATTACTACGCAACAGCCAAGAAGGAGGACTGAATGCCCTGGGGCAGGCAAAGAAAAGGTACGATTCTGAGATTAAGGCTATTAAGTTATAATGAAGGGTTGAGGGGAAGAGTAATGTATTCATGCTATGTGTTCTTTGGAAAGTGTGAACTACCAGTCTTAAAATAAATTTTAAAAATTCAACAGGTGCAACTTGTTAAAAAGTGGCATGGGACATCAGGCAAATTAGCAGCCAAAGAATTACCTGCGAAGTATCAAGAACGTCATCATTCAAAAATGTCATACCTCTCAAGTATCAGAATACCAAGAATGTAAAAACAGTAGAGAATAAAATGGTATACTAAATATATGCATATTATTTCTGGCAACCAAATTAAGTAATCAGTGGAAATTAGATAACTGGGTGTATTTTAAGGCAATCTGAGGAGAATACCATGAACACAAAAAAGGAATTTACTAACAAAAACAATGCACATCCAAATAACAATGTCTGAGTTGTGCCAGAATCCAGACACAGCAGATAATTCCTATAGGGGCCTCTACTGCAGATGGGACTGCAAATCACAGTAGGAAAAAAGCAACAGATCGTCACAGGGGCTTGGGTGGGGGGTTCAGTGGGTACAAATGGTTAGACTGATTATCAGCAAGGAACAATATAATGGCTGCGTTCAGACAACATGATCATCAATGGTGGGGTAACAATCAACTTGACAGTTGTTTATCTAAGAGGTACTCTCCACACAACATGATAATAATAAACTGTGGTGTGGATTAGGATCAGTGTTGAGTTGACTATTAGTCCACACTGAGATGACTCACTCATCTTCTGCCCTCTCTCCCCACCCCAGTCCCAGTATCCCATCAGCCATTGCTGCCAAAAATCTATTCTGCCAGCTGGACTAGAGTGGCAGCCACCACTTTGACCATTCTTGCCTTGCGACTCTGTGGCTGACGAAATAACCAACAGTGGCTGAGGAAATAACCAATGGTGCCCTCCATACAACAAGATAACCAACAGTGGTTCAAATAGCCAACTCTGCACAGCATTGGCTATTTCGGACAAATATTTATTTATTTATTTTATTTTATTTCTAACCCGCCTCTCCATCCAGATCGAGGCAGGAAACAACAATAAATACAAATATAAAATCATAAAATAGATAAACCATGAAAACATATAAAAACAAATACATTATTAAAAACATCTTCAAATTCAACAGGATAGGCCTGCCGGAAGAGAGCAGTCTTTACAGCTCCTTAAATTCTAGAAGACTGCTAATTTGTCAAATCTCCTCCGGCAGGCCATTCCACAGTCTGGGAGCAGCAGAAGAGAAGATCCTCTGGGTAACTCTCATCAGCCTAGTTCTGGCTGAGTGGAGTAAATTCTTCCCAGAGGACCTGAGTGTGCGGGGCGGATTATATGGGAGAAGGCGATCCCGCAGGTAACCTGGACCCAAACCATGTAGGGCTTTAAAGGTGATAACCAACACTTTATACTTCACCCAGAAACTAATTGGCAGCCAGTGGAGTGATTTTAAGATTGATGTTATGTGGTCACCCCTAGGTGTATCGGTGACCAACCTGATTAAAAAATTCCCGTAACACAACATAATAACCCATGGTGGGTAAAATAATCAACTGTCGACTACTCAAACCGTCACTGGTTATCATGTTGTCCAAACCCAGTCAATGGCTGAATTCAGATGACATATTAGGCAACGGAGGGGGAAATAACGTACTGACCGTGCGTTAGGCAGGCGGTACTCCCCAAACGACACGCTGCAGCCGGCGCTGCTCGGCACCGGCAAACGCACCAGTTGCTAAGAACGGGTGGTGGACATTTTGGTTGCAGCATCTCCTCCCTCCCCCTCCCTCAGTCCCCCAGCCGTATCCCAGCATGCACCGTGAGTTCTGCCAGCTGTATAGAGCGGCTGGGGGGTTTCGGCTGCTCTGGCCAGCAGAACTCTATCCCCAAACGGAATAGTCCACGGAGACGGGGGGCTCAATTCGGACAACACTTTAAACAACGGGGCTTCTGGCTAAACAACATGCAAGCCCGTTGTTTCCCTCCGTTGTTTAAATTGCCCAATTAGCGTACTGTCAGTTGTGTGTGCGTGGTGTGTTACTCCCCACACGACACAATAAGCAACACAACTGACGATTGTTTCCCCCCTCCTCCGTTGCCTAATATGTCGTCCGAATTCAGCCAATATCTTCAATATGCCTTTCAATCATGCTCGTATATGCTGCCATGTTAAAGTTTGGGAATAGTAAGTGCCATGCTCCTTTTCCTGATAAATTTATTTTAGGATTCAATGAGAGAGACAGCAGCTACAAGGAAACAATATTGATTTAACCTAACTAGGGAGTGATGTGCTTGTGGGGGGCTGGGAATAAAGAGGAGAGGTTGGGCTGTTTGAGTTGCATGTGAATAGGCAAGTGTGGCATTGCTAATTTGAGTGGGACAGAAGGGCAGGGGAACATATGATGGAACTAAAGATGATGTCATGGTGGCTTTTCTTTAGTAGGAAATGTTTCTGCTTGTACAAATCAGGGCACCTGATTTTTGCTGATTCCTCTACCCACTTAGATAATTGCTCCCATAGCTAGGCAGACCTTCTTGACTAGTATGAGATATAATGGAGAGGAATGTAGTAGGTATAGGAATCAGCAAAAAGTGTCCCGACGTGTACAAATAAAACGCTTCCCACAAAGTCATCATTGGATGCAACCCAAGATTGGAAGTCTGAAGTACTTGCAAGATACTGTTCGGAACACAATGGGTTGTATCCATGCAACATTCGTTTAAGGTCACAGTTTCCCCCCCATTGAAATCAAACTATATAACCTGTCTGGATTGAGCCAATATTGTTAAAATTAAAGAGACAGGAAAGTGCAGCTTAAAACTGCCACATCAAAAGTTTCAATATAGCTTATAAAATGTAGTTTTTCCTTCTTTTTAAAGACAAAATTGGTTAAACGCTCTAAAATAGAAAACCACCACCACCTACTGGAGAGAACCCTTTTACAAAATTGCCTTGTTCAAATATGCTCATTTTTACAAGGCGTAACTAAAAATCTCAAATACAGTTTATATAGAATTAGTAATTGCTATCTGTTTAAATGTGGTATTGGAAAATAGACAGAAAATGCCTGAGTTTTCATTTTACTCTTTCCTCACTGTTATGTATATGTTAACAAAAAAAAACCCTCAAATGATTTAGACAAAGGCTTTTAGCTCAACACATAATTGCAACAAAATTACAATAATTGTCCCAATTAAAATAATCCTGAATGAACAGTTTGTCATCTTAATGTTCCAATGGTTTATAGAAGGATCTACTTAATTAGCTGAAATTGCTTTCCAGTGTTAGTATCAAATGTCATTTGTTAAAAGTTGAACGATTTAGAAAATAATTTAACAAAAGCAACTGTACCAAACACCAAGAACCAACATTTTCTTTTTCCAGCTGAATAAAGCAAGCAGATGTGTCATCAAATTGCTATAAAATAAATGAGGCTTTTTATAGGGAAAAAATAACTTTACTACTAGTCCTAAAGATTTCTTATTCTGATTTTTATATGATCGCAAATTTTAAAAAAATGTATATCATTTATACTCTTTCTTATTAGCACAACACTATACATGCAATTGAAAACCATAGTAACAAGCCAGTGGGACAGAAATATATTCAATTTCTGAAGAAAATCGTAATTTTTAAGATTATTTATCCCAATTAAAGGCTGTTTAATGGAACAAAATGTACACAGAATATTGTCATTAGAACTGGTAAATACTGACTCATTTATTTTTATACAAATATTTTTATTCTGGCTTTCAGGGCATAGCCATCACAAGATAGCTACATAAAACCATAAAATAATAAAACAACTATTTTAAAATCAGCACACAACGATTTTAAAACAGCAGCAGAAAAATCAATACATAGGTCAAAAAGATTCCAGGAAACCAGAGCATTTCTTTGTAGAACTTAAATACTCCATCCATAGAGCAAGAACTCTGCGCCAAATGTTCTTGTGCAAATACTTTTCACTGTGAAAAGTGCTTGGGGGGGCAAACATTCCTCAAAGACTACCCATTGATCACCTTGCTCAGTCTGGTTCACTGCAGGTGAAGTGTAGACACCAGGAATAGCAACACTGCATACCCCCTTCCAGCTATATGATGTCAGTGAGGGCAAACAATGTTAAGAACAATGCTTCCTGCTTCACTCTGGAGTACAGCCACCACCTGAACGGTGTTGGCAAAGACAATGTTTTCACATGGTTCTGAGCCTTTCGGGCGGGGTGGGTGGGGAATCACCAGGAACTTGTCTGCTTTTCATAGAGGGCAAAAGTGAGATTCACAAAAAGCTCTTCCCCCAATTTCAGCACAGCCCCAGGAATATTACAATCAAATCCCAACTCAGACGTGAAGCTGACTAGGTGATCTAAGGCCAGTCACCTTCCCATAGACTAACCTATATATTATAGAGGGGTTCAGGGGATAAAAATGGGATAGGGGGAGTGAACCATGTGTCTCCTCGAGCTTTTTGGAGGAAAAGTGGGGTATAAATGTAGTAATTAAAGTAAAAATCAATTAAATTAAAACTGTAGTTGCTTCCAGTGTCCAAAACCTATATTATTTTAATGTCCATTAGAGGTAGATGCATGAATGTCTATGCTCCAACTCTTCATGAAAGCTTGGCGGGTAACAAAAGCAAAAAAAGCCCAGCAAAACAGGACAGACTCTACAACTTTTTTTAAAAAAAATCCCCATCCTCTGTTGATTTAACCCTAAGCCCCTAAAGCTGGCTCAAAACAGATACATCTTACAATGCTTCTGACACTTGGATTGTAGTGCACCTTCAGCTGGAGGGATGCCGCAAACAGTTGCTACTTGCTTTTTGAATCCAATGCCCATCGTGGTTCCAGTGTCAACCAAGGGTTGAAAGCGTGATTTGAAACAGTTTCAGGAACCATGGTTACAAATGAATCTGGCTAGCGTTTTGCTTCTGAATTGCAAACCATGGTCTGCTGAGTAACAGCATTGTGTCAGCACTGCTCCTGGCAGTTGTAAGAGCTCTCTCTCTCTCTTTCTCTCTCTCTCTCTTGTATCAGTACTAATCGTTCATAACCTGCAAGCCATAAAAGAATCTAATTCTTTTTAGATAGTGAAAAATAATCTTTCAGTATCTAAAAGTTACAATGCTGTAATTGAACCAAACAATACACAACCGACCAAGCATGAAGATTAATATAAATTCATGTTTAATATTACAATACTGCATGGCAGACCTCTTCGCCAATATAATCAGCTTTTAGTGCCATCTACTGGCAGAACAAAGATAGTCACTAAAGACAGACCTAGGCTGCCTCCTGACCTACTCACAGTTACTGGAGGAGAGTAAGTTTCACTGAACTCAAGTGCAACTTGCTTCTGAATAGATATGTATACAGTAGTATGGTGCTGCTAACGTACTCCTGCAGTTCCTCTCAAGTCAGCTAAGCTGGTCTCAGCAATGCAAGTTTTTATTACTACTCCCTTATAAGGACAATATCTCAATCTGGAGACCCTATCCTTAACAGTTCTGTAGTTGCCCTCTAGTTCTTCCTGCTTGCTCTTCTCTTAGTCTTGTTGCTCTACACCTGTTTAAGCAAGAAGGCAGAACCCCCCAGCTATAGTCTCATCTGCAGCTGCAGAATTGTTAGAAACAGAAGCAAACTCTCTCCAGGTGGTGACCAACCAATCCTAATAGGAATCGCAAGGAGCTTACTGTTTAATTGGTACAGTCCTATCCATCACTAGTTTGAGCCTATTCAAACATTGAATAGGTAAAACAGGAAAGGATTACTGGACAGACAGCAGCTCCTGATCAATTATTATAAGTGAGATAGATATAAGAACATTTCGCATAAGTATCACCGTTTGAACCTGTTAACAACAAATTGAAATTTTAATCCCAGGAACACATTAGGAGACATCTTCAGCTAGGGAACTCATCTATAGGTATCACACAGATTATACCTAAATTACGGTCTGCCCAAGATACCAATATCTTCAAATAAGACATGTTGTACAGATTGTAACAGGCCAGTCTTTCAGGCTTTCTCAGTAAAGGGCCAAACTAAGTGTGATACTATGTGTCAATAGGAAGCCAGTCAGTTTTGTTGTGTTTAAATTAATAGGCAGTTTTCATTGGGTTTACAGCATGCAGGGAGGAGAGTTAACCCTCTGCTCCTCCACCATGGCCCAACTAACATCCCACACACACACACCAGATGATATTCCAGGCTTGCATTTAAGCAATAGCCTGAGAGCCATAGGCAACCAGGAATTGTGTGCAGGCAGTTGCACAGAATTCTATGCAGGCAAGCAAACGGACTGATGAAGGAGAGACAGAGTGCTCTGTCCCTCCTCAGAACCCAGAAGAGAAATGGGGCTGCTGCAAGACAGAAATAGCTCTTTGTCTCCCTTTGGCAGCCTCCTATATTAACCTTTTTAAAATTTTATTGTTATTTTTTAAAAAATTGCATACTAGTAATTTTTGTGAGCTCATTTAGAAGGCTTAAATAGCCACAGAATAAAAGTTCAAATTCAGGCCAATGAGAGCTTCTTTTCCTGGGATCAATAGCAGCGGGGTGGGGTGGGGTGGGTGGATAACCTTTTGTTTTACCAGAGACAGGCACCTTTTTTTCTGTCAAGGGTCACAGTCCCTCCTGAGTAATCTGTCCCATGTGAAGTTTCACTTGCATATGCTTGTATAGAGTTACAGTTCCACTAGCAAGCAGAAGACTGCAGACAAGATGTCATAGACAACAACTCCGAAATGCTCACATATTCACAGACGTCAAATTGAACAATGCCTTACCATCAATGTAATTATACCACATGCTGTTAACAAGTCATGGGGCTTCATCACTTAGTGTAATTAACAAGAAGAACTCAAGTCCCAGCAATCCAAAATAGTTATAGCTACCACACGTGCACATTATTTCTTATTTTGCAAAAGTTTGCAATATTCGCCCCGAGACAGCAAAAGCATTTAGACATATGCTCATCTTTAAGTAGTCTAACCTCAACATAATTACTCACATTTAGTGTGGAGGAGTGTGTGTGATGAAATCAAAGATTGTGTAAGCAGACTTCGGCTCGTGTAACGGACCCTTTCCCTTTCCTCCTTCCCGCTACAGCCTCTGTGCTCTTGCTCCCTCCAGAGCAGATTTTGAGGATGTGTGGAGGAAGGGGTGTAGGGGAAGGAGGAATCCACCCCCTCTGTCCGTCAGCGGGGGAGTTACTTAGATACCACCAATGAATTTCAGATTGTATCACATAATGCATTTGTCATTAAATGCAGACTTTTGAATATCACCAACAAATGCTTCCCATAATCAAAATCACCCACCTTTCATATATTGTTTTTAACGTTAACTGATCTGGAACACCTTCTGTTTCTTCCAAATATAGTATGAGCCAAGATGTCCTGTATGGCCACTGCTCTGTCAAGTTGATCCAGCTAGCCAGCCTATCCCAGTTGAATGTGATCTGATTAGCTCTCAATAAACGTCCTGTAAAATATGAAAGGCTCTTTAGGTTCAAAATCCACAGTTCAGCAGTATCCAACTGTGCCCTTGCATGTGCAGCCAACCCCGCTGATTCGGGAGCTCCGCTAACCTGCTTGTTTTGGGTCTCCCCCCTGGAAGTGCTTTGTTGCCATTCCGCAAGTGGTAGGGACTGGCTGGATGTCGACTAGAATCAGTGGGGCTAGCCGCACAGGCAAGGGCCCTGTTGTATTCTGCCCCAGACCTCAAATAATTTCCAAATGGCAACTTGCACCTCTGAAGGCTATAGCAAGCCAGCCTGTAAAGGAGGATTGTAGAAATGGCACTGGATTATTAAAAGGAGCAATGTTTCAGATTCCCCCCCTCCTATCCCCCCCCAAACCTATAGATCTCAGATGGTGGTGCATTTGTGGAGAAACCTGCTCCAGTGGAATATGTTGTGAGGTATTGTGGCCTAAGTATGTGCTGTGTGTCGTAGGCAGTGGTGATGCACGCCTCAATCCAATATGCTATGGTGGTCCTAGAGACCTTTTTTCCTATGAAAGGACACAAACATGGTATCAGTGAGGTGGAAACCCCTGGTCGGGCATATGTAGATCTTTAGTGCTCAGTGAATACCTAATTTGTGCTATAGTTTCTTAAAGGAATGAGAAGGATTTAGGCAAAAAGCAGCAAGAACCATTTCCTGAGAGCCATGAAATACAGAATTTATTTAGAGTCAGAGGAACATGGTGTGGTTACTGAAAAAGCAGAGCTAATCTCGCAAGAAGAGAGGGCCCAATTCCAAAACCCTCCTGGCTCAGGTAATGGCCACTAGGAAGGCCACATTAATTTAAATGAGTGTAAGGGACACCATGCTTAGGGGCTCAAAACCTCAGAGTGGACTGCTCATTTGCCTGGATCAATGTGTTGTCAGTTGAAGTAGGCAGTTACTATCATATTCAGGTGCTCTTTGATTAACTCCTAACACTAGAAATCATGGAATCATAGAATAGCAGAGTTGGAAGGGGCTTATAAGGCCATCGAGTCCAACCCCCTTCTCAATGCACTTAAAGGCATACCTGACAAATGACTGTCCAGCTGCCTCTTGAATGCCTCTAGTATAGGAGAGCCCACTACCACCCTAGGTAATTGTCATACTGCTCTAACAGTCAGGAAGTTTTTCCTGATGTCCAGCCGGAATCTGGCTTCCTGTAACTTGAGCCCATTATTCCGTGTCCTGCACTCTAGGATGATAGATAAGAGATCATGGCCCTCCTCTGTGTGACAACATTTCAAGTATTTGAAGAGTGCTATCATGTTTCCCCTCAATCTTCTCTTCTCCATGCTAAACATGCCCAGTTCTTTCAGTCTCTCCTCACAGGGCTTTGTTTCCAGACCTCTGACCATCCTCGCTGCCCTCCTCTGAACCCCCTCCAGCTTCTCTGCATCCTTCTTGAAGTGTGGTGCTTCACACTTCAAGGAGTGTGGTGCTTCACACTTCAAGGAGTGTGGTGCTTCACACTTCAAGTGTGGTGCTTCACACTTCAAGGAGGCAAAGGAGTATTGTGTCCAGAACTGGACACAATACTCCTTTGCCTCTTAGGAGGCAAATTGGACTCCTTTGCCTCTATGGAGGCTGCCTTTGGCCAGAGCGTGCTGCAGTGGGTGATATCTCCACCTTAATATCAGCCTCAAACCCTACTACAAAAATGCTCAACTGGGGCACAACCCATTATTTTGGCACCTCTTTACACCATACAGAAAGCGGGATGTTTGAGACTCACCATGAAGGTCTGTTCATGTATGGTATGATGGAGGCATCCATCCACACCGTTTCTCGATGGCTGACCCGATGACTGCTTACATGCGTCATAGGTTAGGTTGATCTCCACCTGTGACCTAGCTTCTCGGAGAGAGCTCTTGTCCCTATATGTGTTTTTGGTGTATATTTTGCATACTAACTGCTTTACTAGTAGACTCCTTTTTTTTCTTTTTTTTTGCTTAGCCGTCGGCAGAACTAGGTACAGAGCTGAAGGAAGCAACACTCTTAAAAAATGCAATAATCTGATCCCTGCCTACTTTTAGACACCTCTGTCACATGATGCCAGAATGGACCTTCACAGTGAGCATCTAATGTCCTAGTTTTGTTAATTCCTTCTTCTCCCTGTAGCCCCCAATTCCACCTCCCACATTGCTCTGGGAGGTTTGGGAACCTTCCAAAACAGGTTTTGGGGGCACAGAAAGAGGGGTGAATCTGAAAAAAATGATCTTTTTAATAATCCAGTTTAAAAAGCAGGAGGAAAATCTTCGAAGGAAGAAAAATAAAGAGAAAGGTATCTACAATCGTTCAGGAAGTTCAAGGAGTGGAAGCTCAAGTAACTGTCCTGGGCAAAGGTGGGGAAGGAACTGGGGGTGGAGCTGAAGGAAGCAACACTGTAAAATCACAATCATGTGACCCCTACATTTCTGGGCGGTTGCAACCCACCCTTTTGGATGCATCCTCATCATACAGAAAAATTACCTCCCTCCTTCTCCAATGGGAGACTCCACTAGATTTAAGTCCATTCCACTAATGGAAGGAGACTTCCATTTGAGGAAAGGCAAGTCTGAATCCAACCATCTTTGTGTGGTGTTGGGTGCTGGTTTCAGTTTCTCTTCTATGGTAATACAACAGGCAGTTTTTCAAAACAAATTAAACATTTGTGATCATTCTGTTCTTTTCATCCAACTCCATTACATGAAGGTAAGTATAGAGATTTTAACTGAACAAAGAGGCCATTATGCCACAGAGAAAACCCTAACCATAAACATGAATATACTTTATACTGCACATAACGCCAGAATACTCATCACCTGTTATTTCTCAGTTCTATTGCTTGGCCTTGAAAGTTAAGAATGAGGCCCGTTCGCAGTGAATGAGGTAAACAATTCTTCCCCTTTTTCTTTCCAAGGTCTTTGTAAACCTTCTGAAAGCACCTAGTGAATTACAATACCTGGATTGAACTCTTCATACAGCATGAAGACTGAATATTAAATGCCTGCCTTTGATAAACAAAATATGATAAGCAAACATACCTGTTACAGAAACAATATTGAGCAGTCGCCTCATAGTCTGTGGACTGATATCACTGAACCAATCTTCCGTAACCAGTAGCTTGGTCAGATCAAAAGACATTTGACGTGTAATGGTACGCTGCATTTGTCTTCTTCTGTAAGTATCCTAGTAATAAAAACAAAAACATATTAGGAAAAAAAGAATTATTTTAATTGATATGGCCTGCTAAAAGGCAAGATATTTTATTGATGCACTCAGGAGCAGCAGACTAAATTACTTTAAAATACTGTTTAAGATCTACCTTTTCTCATCAGAAGAAAATATTATTTCTTGCAATAAGTTCTATGTCAATAACACCTTTAAAAGATAGCGCTGTTGCTTTCTACAATATACTTAACAGCTTAGAAGATGCCCCTATATTTGTTTTTTATAAGGGTGTTGTATTTATTATATTTATTCGTTTGCTTTTAATGATTTTAATGTAAGCCACCTGCTAAGGGCTTGCTGAAAAAAAGTAGAGTAGAAATATATAAAAAGGTAAATAGGGTTGGACTCAGCTCCCAAGCACCACTTTCCAGCAGTAATTTGCATGAGAACGGGGCGCCATTTCTTACCACCAGGAAGCAGAAGCTGTCAACACAATCACAACAGTCAGACACCACTTCCTATAAAGATGCCAAGGCTGCAGCTTAGATGATTTGATAACATATGAATCGGGTCTAAGGAAGCCAACTAAGTACCTGACCTAAATGCCCATTTGCTAGAATATATCCTACATTTCCACGAATTCGTTTAACTCTGAAAGACTTCAAAATGGCCATTTCTTACTCGTCTGTTGAGAGCTGTTTTGCTTCCAAGCTTCGCCACGTCTCCCAGGCTATTCTGTGAAACCCTTCGATCAACTTCTTCATGGAATCCTAAAAATATATACATATATTTCACATTAAGATGTGTTTTCTTTTACCACACAACAGATAATTTCTTCTATTAAGCAGTAATATATAAACAGTAATATATAAATAATCTTGCAAATATTTATTTCGTCTAATGCTAATAAAAATGGTATTAAATGACTGCTTATTTACAACTCTGCTGCTATACCTGAATTATCTGAGTATGGAACATCTCCGTTTGTGGTTGCAGCTACCATCATCTTTTTAGCGCTACTGAGTCCACGGCTGTTAAGAAAGACAGGTAAGTGGACTATATTTCTCATGTAATCATGTCCATTTATATTTGAGTCCCGTAGCACACTGTTCAGATTCTGATTAATTGCCTTTATAATGATGTGTGGGTCACTAGCAAAAATGGCAATAAATGGGCCCTTTGAAAATAGGACTCGAACCTGTGAAAAGAAAAATCAATTTCAGCATTAAAAATTATAAGGATACCACCACAAGTAGCTCAGCATGCAAATATTGTGGCATCACTTGACAGAAACTGGGGAGCCACTGGACCTGCTTACAGGATACACTCAGGTCTGAACTCCTGCCTGCCACTTCTGTGATGTGTTGCTGCCTGCCCCCAGTTCAGTAGACTATAGGCAACATTAAGGAGGAGGCTGAGTGTGGGTTATTTTGAAATGTGGATTGTTTGTTGAACCATGGGTTAGTGTGTTAACTCAACACAGCACGTTTTCCGCAGGGTGGGTTATCATGTTGCCTGAATGTAGCCAAGATGGCTCGTTAACCACCCTGAACAGCTCCACAACACAAACCATGGGTTCTCAAGGTGGGTTATTTGAGAAAATAAGCCACACTGCATTGTTAACAAGCCACCCTGGCTGCATTCAGGCAACAAGATAACCCATGGTTCAACAAACAACCCACAGTTCAAAACAACCCACACTCAACCACTGAGTGCAGGATAGCATGTTGTGTGAACAGCCCGTGTGTGTGTGTGTGTGTGTGTGTGTGTGTGTAAGGGATGATCCAAAATGGCTTGGGACATGACACAGGGAGCTGCTGCAGGGAGTCGGAATTGACAGAAATCAAGGGGAGAAGCTTCTTGTACAAGTACCTTCCACTCAAGCAAGGGAATCTCTGGATCCACTGCCTTTTTTCAGTTAGGTCAAAAAAGACAAACAATGAAACAATGTGCCACTTTTCAATGGCAGGATTTAATTGGCCAATTTATTTTAGCCACACAACTCATTTAATCTCAAAGTAATCATGACCAATAGATTGCAATTCCGTGAACCTTTACTTGGGAGTAAGACACTTGAAATCAATGGGACATTTCCAAGTAAGCATGGATAAGTTTGGGCTGCAAGTCCTGTTGAAAGTGATGAAACTTCAACAGTTGAATGAATTTGAATAGGATTTAGTTGCAACTAACTTTATCTGGATTGGAGCTAAATTTCTCTTTATAAAATAAATATAATCTTCATAGATCTTGCTGATTTCAAGATATTTAAAAGGTAAAATAGTAAAAATGGTGTTACTTACTGTGTCAAGCATCTGTAAAACTTTGTCCTGTTCACATGCATCCAATCCATCAATAATTACCACAAGCCTAGTTTGATTCTGAGTAAAGCTATCAATGGTTTTCGCCATCTTTGCCATCAGTTCCACTTCACATTTAAGAACCTATCCAGATTAAAATGATTTTAAAGTTCTTAGAATGTTATTACACCCAATGTGTTGATAAACGGAAACATTTTTCCAAAATAAAACTCACTTAAATGACATAACTTTCACTATTTGGAACACTCTTGTGCAATTCTAAATAAAAATGTATTCTTCAGATTTAGTGGGGATCACATATGTATTTACCATAAAACAAGAGCGAAATGTTCAATAACATAATTAATGGGTGCTTTATTCTTATGATTAATTGCTCTTTAATTACAACAAACACCACCCAGGTCACAACTGCCATATTTTTCTTGTGACAAGATATTAATGCTTACTTTCATAAAACCTTCACTCTTCAGCTTGTGTAGCTTTGAAGCAGCATTATGAAGCCGTTTTCTCTGTGAATTCCAGACAGAGTCCATCACACGCCACCATGTGCGACAGTTCAAGATGAAGCCCAAACCCACAACACATAGAAATGATATCAGAATAGCATTCACGGTCATATTTTCAGGATTCACTTTAAAATAAGCTATAAGTGTGATCCCAGCAACAATACAGCTCAAAATGAAGAGGAAGATAACGAAGGATGGGAGACAACAAGTTTTCTTCCATTTCTTTTTACCTAGGAAACAAACCAGCAACTGGTAAACATATTTCTAAATTCAGCAGGACACTCAGGTGCAACTACCTAATGTAACAGTCTGCTACTTTAAAAATGAGATGAAATTGGAATTTCAACAACATAGGTCAGGACAACTAAAGAACATGTCATGCTATACTCGAAAAATACAAATTAATGTGAAGCCTGATCATTTTCACGTATGGGTTTGGAAGGGGTTAGCTGGGCATATTTTACAAATCCAAGGTGTAATATATAACTCCACATGGGGAATAGCTATAAGTGAAGACTGAAAGAGAAAATATAGTGTTTTTCTTTTCAGACAGACAGATCCAGAGAACTGTAGACTAGTTAGCTTGAAAGTAATAAACCAACACAATTAATATGTAAGCACCTCTTAGGAAAATGGAGTAATTACTGGTTAAGATCAGTGACAATACAGCTGAGTCAATATCTCAATGCTAGCAAATCCCAAATCCCATCCTCCTAAGAAAGGGTCCTAAGAAACTCTAAGGCATATTTCTCTATACATTTTCCAAGGTAAAAGAAGTCAGCAGGTACAGAAAATAGTTTCTACACTTATAAATCCACATACACAACAGATTATGAAGGCTGACCAATGGTTTCATATAGTTATGCAAAAGCTTTCATTGTCTTCATACATTTGCAACTCCCTTTCTACTTTTAGCAGAAGAACATGATAAAAACATTACAGTTTTGCAGTTCACTTTTCTAACTTGAGCAGAAATACCACATTTAGGGGGGGAAAGAGTTCTATATTTGTCTGAATGCTTATGGGAAAATGTATTCATAAAACAAAACCACTTCAGTGGTAACATCAGGGGGGAGTAAAAAAACAAAAACAAAAACAGTAATTCAGTGTAAGAATACCTTGAGTATCTTCCGTCTTGAATACTCGAAAAAGACGTGTTGCTAAGAAACCAAATTCTCTCTCACAGGCATCTGAGAGCGTGGCAATCATCTCAGCCATTGAAGTTTCTCCACCTACACTGGACAGTCTATTGTAATCCGTAAATAAAAATCTGAAGACAAACAACAGTTTTAGATTATTTCAGGCGCCAGGAATAAGCTTTCCCTTTCATTAAGATACACAACCTTAAATTGCTGAGCTGCTATTAATACAGTATTCTTCCATTCACAATAGTTTGTTTTTATTTGCTACTTGACCCTACTTTTAAAAAAATGTATACACACTGTAACTCTATAAACTGTTAAAAATGAAAGATAGTAATTACTTCACCAAGTGTTAAATTAAAATTCCAGGTAAGTGAAAAGGCTAAGTCACAAGGGCATGCCACTCTGTGCAGGAAAGCCTTAGAGGAACTCCAAGTTTGGGTAGCTACATTAGAGAGTATTTCTGATGAAGATCTTCACAGTACTCCTAGGAAAACACACTTTTTTACTAGTACCAGGGTGCTTCTAGATGAGGAGTAGCAGTAACCATCAAGGCATTGAGCAGCTATTCCATCCCTTCTTCCTTAAAATTATTTTCCACAAGGGGAAAAAGACAGAAGCAGCAGTGGGAAAACATTGGAAGTTTACAAATGGATGATGATAATGTAGTCTGGACCCCCTTAAATTTCTGTGAATGAGGCAGGGTAATTACACATTAAAAGCCTCATCAGGAAGCACCCCCCGATGGGTTGCAATATTGCACATTGTTACAAAGAAGTTTGCCACTGTTATGCCAATAAATTTCTTTATATAACTGATTGCTGGGTAATTATCCTAAGAGACTAACCCATTTATAAATTAACAAATCCGAATACAGGTGGATATACACAGGATGAAAAACAAAGTTTTCATAGTACAGCCATTTAAGGATGGTTAAATTCAGTTCCAAGATGTTGTCGTGAAACAGAATATTGAAGAGAAGATTTCCCATTCCTCCATAGCCTGTGCAAGTCTTACACAGATGTGTGGCTGTACAGCCAGTATTTCAATAATAATAATAATAATAATAATAATAATAATAATAATAATAAATTTATTCCTTACCCGCCTCTCCCTCTGGATCGAGGCAGGGAACAACATTAATTACAAAATAGTGTGAAATATAAAAAACTGATTAAAAACTTATAAAACTAATACATTATTAAAATAACAATGAAACTCTTAAAATTCAACTAGGTAGGCCTGCAGGGAGAGATCAGTCTTTATGGCTTTCTTAAAGTCAGAGAGACTGTTAAGTTGACGAATCTCTTCCAGCAGGCCATTCCACAGCAGCGGCAGAAGGTCCTCTGGGTAACAGTTGTCAGCCTAGTTAGTACACTGCAATAAACGTCATAGCCCAGTATCTCCATCAAATTGTTGTGAACCGCTGAGGGGGTTTTACTAGGTTTAACAGTATACAAGTGCAACAAATAAAATAAATAAATGTGTTTATCAACAAACTTTTTTTAAATTATTTTTTTTTAAATCTCAGGCATTATTTTCAAGGGAGGAACAATTATGTTGAATCATTCTAACCTGACAGGTAAGGCTTTAGTAGTTTGCTCTGGCAGCTCAGGTGGGTTCACGAACATGAGCTTAAGTAGCAACTCCATGTAGCCGATATGTCTCGCCAACCTCGTACTTAGCACCCATGCCCAGTTCCAGTTCTCTCCTTCTCTTCGGCTACCGAAGTAAATCACAGCTAAAAGAAACGTTTTACAAACACCCTAAATGTTAATAGCAGTTATAGAATATTTAAAAAGAGAAAGCAACACATAAAAAGCCACTGACACCAAGCACATTTTAACTGGTGTCAGTGGTATATATGAAAATCATCATTTAATAATCTTTATTTTTCCAGCACCATCTTTCTGGCCAAAGCATTATGGAAGCAGTTAGCAACCCTAATATACATATCTAACAGATCTCAAACTGCTTATTAAATTCCCCCAGCATTTATACTGTTCTCCTAGGGACAATACCCCAAACTAATATTTTACTTTACTGAAGGTAATGTGAGAGGACTTCATGGGAATATGCAAATTCTAGTACAGGTGCATCATGTATCTCTCTACATCGCTGCCACTGAAAGTGTTGAACATTAATCAATAACCTTTAGAATTAAATGGAACACAACGGGGCTATTTACATGACACGACAGCCCACCATGGGCTATTTAACCCACTGTGAGGCTGCCATTTTGAATATGCAAGCCCCACTCAGGGGTTGTCGTGTCATGTCAGCCCAGCAAGCATGAGTTATGAGACAGTTAAACAATCCTCGCATAACCCATGATCTTTTTAGGATTGTTTAACCCTCACATAACTCGCACTCGCTGGGTTTGCGTGACACGACAACGCTGAGTGAGGGTTGCATATTGCCAATATTTTTACTATCATCCACATTTAATATATCACTAATGTTCAAACTCTATAGGTGCAAACCAGAATTCCCATAGGTATAATTCCACTCATGGGATGCTCTGAGCAAAGGAATCAGCGATTCCTCTTTCCTCCTGCAATATCCAGTGCCCCGTTTCCACAGTGTTCCAGAATGCTCCCCAAACCATTTGGACTAGGTTTTAGGGGTGCAGGAGGCTGGGCTCCTCATCCCACCTCCACAAAGCAGGAGTCACCAGTGGATATGAAATCCTTCTATGATATCCAATCTTACAAGTTTCCTAATTTATTTCAACTAATCCTAACTTGGTTTCATTTTCAAGTCTACAAACACAGAAAAATTTTAAAAATGATCTAACTTAAAACAAGACTTACTAAAAAATACATATAGTAGTGCCAGGAAGCTCAGTGCCACTGCAATTCCAAGTTTTGCATCCACAGTGAATGAAAGCAATAAACCAAGGCCTCCACACAATAACAGTGAAAGGAATACAATAAGCCAGGAAAATTGGAACAAAGGTTCAATCTGCTGTCCAGCAAAAGTTTTCATTTCATCTAAAAAAAAAAAAAAAACAGGAAAGAGACATTTAGTCAACAGAAAATCTCAAAACCAGTTCTCTGTGAGGTTGCATCAACTCCATTCCATAATGGAGATAATCCAGTAGACACTGTTTACATGGGCTTTTGAAAAACTTAGCAATCACAGGACAAGAGGAGAGGTTCTTTTATGGTTTAGTAACTAGTTAAACAGAAAGGAAGAATAAACTATCAGATCTTGCAATGCAGGGATGTAAAAAGTGGGGCCCTCTGAGGATCTGTACTGGGACTACTGTTCTTTGATGTTGGCTGTTGGGCAGTATAGAAATGTAATAAATAAATAAATAAGGCTTGTTCATAAAGAATCTAGAACTAGGGATGAGTAGTGAGTTCCATAAACCCTTCGGACTAAGGTTTTGTTGTGGAGTGGAGACACAGGGGTGGTTAATGCCACTAAATCATTTTGGGTGCTCAAAGCAAAGAGGGACAGCAGAGAGCTCTCAAAGGATCTTCCCAAACTAGAAGAATGGGTATTAAAGTGACAAATGTAGGTTAATATATACAAATGGAAAGTGATGCACCTTGAGGTAAAAAATTCTAACTTCACATATGCATTGACGGTGCCTAAGCTGGAAACAACTGTCTAGGAAAGAGATTCTGGGGTTGTGGTGGATAGTTTAATGAAAACATTGACTCAGTGTGCATTGGCTGTGAAAAAGGCAATTCCATGTCGGGGACCATTAGGAAAGGAATTGAAAATAAAACCGACAATATCGTAATACTCTTGGACAAATCTATGGTGTGTCCACACTTGGAATACTGTATACGGTTTTGGTCACTGCACCTCAAAAAGGATATCGTAGAGCTGGAAAAGGTACAGAAAAGGACAACCAAATTTTTTAGTGACTCATGAGGAAAGATTACAATGTCTGGGGTTTTTAATGTTTATACATTATAGATACGTATAATGTTATGTGTGGTGTGGAGAAAGTGCACTATACCAGAACTCGGGATCATCTAATTAAACTAAATGGTAGGAGACTCAAAAGAGACAAGAAGGCAAAGTCCCTTATACAGCATACAAATATTTGTTTGAACAAGATATAGTGATGGCCACCAACTCGAATGGCTTTAGAGGGGATTAGATGAATTCATGGAGGATAAGGCTACCAAATTATCTAACCTGGAGTTTATTAAGCCTCACACATAGTATGATATATAAGGACATTCAAAACCAAGGGGAAAATATTCGTTGCTTGCCTGAAACTCTTATGGTCTGAATTCAATGTGTCTTCTATTCAAATGAACAGTAGGATAAAGATCAAGACCCATCTCCAGAGACAGAAACCAATTATATAACATTCTGTAAACTATACAGCTAAACAAGATGACAGCAAGTATTAGAATTAAATGTTTACCTTCAAGTTTCTTGAGCAGAAAAGATTTCCCACTTCCCCATTGGGCATATAATCCAACACAGATGGGTGGCTGCATAGTTGGTTCACTGAGAATATCAGCTAGTGCACTACTATAAAGATCATAACCCAGCATATCTCCATCAGATTCAGTTGGAGATAAATGCCCTGCAATGCAAAGAGGATTCATGGAATAAATGTGTTACATTCCTATATATTTTGCTGTTCATACACAGACATCAAATTATGGTGAGCCCCTTAAAGTAACTTGAAAATATACTATGAACTCTTGATATCTCATTTCATTTATTATATTTCTATATTCTGCATAAGGGCATGTACTATTAAAATATTTCTTTCTTTCTTTCATGCTACTCCCAAAGAAGAGGACAGCATCTCCCTCTCTGCTAAACCATCCTGCTATCCTCAAAACAAACTTTTCCACAAAAGAGTTTGGCATCCTTTCATTTTCTCCAACCCCAATACTTATTAATTTCATTCAACTAAAGAAAATGTTATCCTGTTTTTTTCCCTCCAGAAAAGGAGTTACTCAAAGCAATGTACAACATAAAGAAAAACCCAAATCATTTAAACACATTAACAAGTTATAAGCAGCAGCAAATACAAAACCCACAAACTAACAATCAATATACATGCTTTATGCAACTTGCTACTAATTAATCCTCCCTTGGTTTCCAGGCCAGGTATACCTTCATTAAACTAATTTACAAGCTCACTGAACAATGACCATCTCAGTAATGTACAGCACCTGGGACATGGTTAGAATTCTCCAACGTTTTATTAATTCATGCACAATATTACTGATTTAACATATATAAGACAGTTCATAAGCTGGAGTATTCTAACAAGTAAGAAGCTGATCTAAGAAAGTTAAAGCACATAGGCAGATTTTTTAAAACAACAACAACACAACAACAAGTCCATATATCTAACCAAAACTCCAATAAAAGAAAAAGATGATGATGATGATAATCTCACATTCATTTAGCAAGATGTGAACAAATCTAGCTTCCTCCCAGGCTTGCACACTCTCTCTCCCACACAGCCGGTTTGTTGCATTGTCCAGACCAACAAATCATAGTTAACGTTAACTATAATTCGTTTCAAACAAACCAACTTCAAACTGTGGTTTATCTGTTCATGTCAAGCATAGTGCATGTTAACTATAGTTCCAGATCCAGACATAACAAGTGAAAGCAAAAGCTTCCAAACTTCTCCTGGCCACACAGGAGAGGAAAAGTTAGATTGTGCAAGCCTGGGAGGTGGCTAGACCTGTTCATGTCTCACTAAACCATAGTTTAGTAGGGCCTTCCCCAACCTGGTACCTTCCAGATGTTTTAGACTAAAACTCCTAGCATTACTGGACAAAGGCTATGCTGGCTTGCGCTGATGGGCGTTCAAGTCCTCCAAAGCATCTGGAGGGAACAAGATCTGGAAAGGCTTTACCTAATTTATACTTTGCTTCATTCTAGGTAGCCACTCCTGAGAATATCTGGTTAGTGTATTAAGAAGAAAATGCCCAGTACTTACTAGCTCCAAATATTTGAGTTAAAATGCTTTTCTGGTGACTACAGTCAATGTTGTAAGGTGTCTCTCCAGCTTTATTGGGCCTGTAAAGCAGCCTGCCATCTTTAGGATTTCTTAAAAGCAGTTCTGCAAGCCTGCGGCTTCTCCCACGAATAGCAATATGGAGTGGAGTATCTCCTTTCTGTTACAATTGTCATACAAATAATGGGCAAGTATGTGGAAACAAAAAATGTTACTACAAAGTAGTTCACATATTCAGAAGTTCAAATGATAAGTTCCCTTCACTGACATCCCTCATCCCCATACATCTTATAATAAACCCTACCATTAATAACTTACCTCCTCACTTGGCTAATTTTGTTTCTAAAAAAGAAGTCTAGGTAACCAATTATTTTATTGAGTCTCACTCCGACAAGTTTTCCCCCTCACAAAAAGAAAGCCGACTCTCTACCACAACATCTTTTTCAACTTCCCTTTGATACAGTTATCAACATTTTACCTTGTCTACAGCTGAAACTTTTGCTCCTTTGTCAAGCAGAAGCTCAACTATTTCAATATTTCTCATCTTGGTGGCCTTTATAAGAGGTGTTTCTCCATCCTAAAAACAAAAAATAGAAAAATATTTAGTAAACGCCTCAGGAAAAGGTAGACAAAATTATTTATTTATTTATTTATTTATTTTATTTCTAACCCACCTCTCCATTCAGATCGTGGTAGGGAACAACAATAAATATAAATACAAGAATCATAAAATAGATAAAACATTAAAACAAATCAAAACTAATACATTATTAAAAACATCTTAAAATTCAACTGGATAGGCCTGCTGGAAGAGATCAGTCTTCACAGCTCTCTTAAATTCAAGAAGATTGCTGATTTGTCAAATCTCCTCTGGCAGGCCATTCCATAGTCTGGGAGCAGCAGAGGAGAAGGTCCTCTGGGTAATGCTCGTCAGCCTAGTTCTGGCTGATTGAAGTAAACTCTTCCCAGAGGACCTGAGTGTATGGGGTGGATTATACGGTAGAAGGCGATCCCGCAGATAACCTGGACCCAAGCCATTTAGGGATTTAAAGGTAATAACCAACACTTTATACTTCGCCCGGAAGCTAACTGGCAGCCAGTGGAGTGATTTTAAGACTGGTGTTATGTGGTCACCCCTAGATGTACCGGTTACCAACCTGGCTGCCATATTTTGAACTAGTTGAAGTTTCCGGACTAGGCACAAAGGTAGCCCTATGTACAGCGCATTCCAGAAATCCAGCCTCGAAGTTACCAGTGCTTGCACTACCGTCTTTAGGTCTTCCAACTCTAGGAAGGGGCGCAGCTGGCGTATCAGCCGAAACAAATAGTAGGCACTCCTGGCATCACTCGCATATATCTGGGCTGTCATTTGGAGCGACGGATCCAGGAGTACCCCCAAGCTGCGAACACAGCCTTTCAGGGGGGGGTGTAACCCCATCCAGAACTGGTTGACACACCTCCAAGCCCAGGTTAGGGCCTTTGACAGCAAGCACCTCCGTCTTGTTTGGATTCAGCTTCAGTTTGATTGGTTTTTTTTAATGTTTGGAACAGGATCATATTTGACTGCAAAAAATCTAAGTCCACCCCTCCATCTTAAAGGTTTGAGGTTGTCTTTTTCTACGATTTTAATCACTTGAGTTTTTGTTTAACCTTGGATCAGATTTGGTAGCCTAAGAGGCTATTTCTCTACGGGGCAGGGACACAATATCACGGAATTCAGTTCAGTTATCCCTTAACACATTTAGGGTTAAATTTGACTTTCTCCTTCCATCCTCCCCCCCCCCCCTCTGAAAATTTGCTCAGGAGCATTTCCCAGCCCTCCAGCACAGATTTTAGGATGGGCCAGGGTATGTGTGTGAGAAGAGAATTGCCCACCCTCCCAGTTCCATTTACAGAACTGCTTCCGTCAGTGGAATGCCATAATTGTATACAACACTTTACTAGAGAGTAAGCCCCATTGAACTGAATGGGAATTGCTATCAACATGCATAGGAGGACTTTGTTTACTTAGGAATGAAAAGTTGTTCTTTATTGCTGTTAAATAAGTTTATTTTACTAATCCCCTTCTTGTTCTTCAGCTATATTCCAATAGAAGTATCATCCAGAAAGTTGATACTTCTTTTGTCTTTAAAAAAAAAATTGTTTTGCTGTGCACACGATAGAAGAATTTAACTGGAAAATAGTGTGCTTAAGAAGTAGTATTTCCACCACTTTCAAACATTTTTATTTTATTTTTATCCCATTTTTTACTAACTAGCGCTCCAGGCAGCTATTATTGCCTTTGTAGAACTTCTAATTTGTTTAAATGATTGTTAGAGTATAAACCCTGCAGGCAATGGTAATTCCTGATTAATGCAAAATAAATATGTTGCTTTTGTATGAGATATTTTTTCAGAAGGAAAAATGGCTTTGTTTTTGTAAAGCTTGAGAGCATGCAGTCTCTGTTCTAAATGCATTTCAGTTTAATATATTGAATTACTATTTGAGAAAAGTGGTGAGAAACAGCTGGTGACATATTATAAAATGTGCTCACAGGCTCTCTAACCATATTTTTAGAAGGAAATCTGTACCATTGAAAAGCAATTCTGAACAAAAATTATACTGAAGTACACTATCCTCACCTTCTTTGAAGACATTTCTAACCATACTGTTTTATTTAGCAATACACAGAAGAGTTAAAAAGCATTATTTGCAAGATGAATCATGCAACTTGCTATCTCTAGGATCAAAACCATTAATGCTATATTTACCTTGGTACATGTTTCAGTGTCCGGATTACACTGCAAGATATCTCTTACCATCGTAGCATTTCCTTTCTCAACAGCCCAATACAAAGCCGTTTTGTTATCCTAAAAAGAAATACACAACATCTTTGATTAGCATTTTAAAGTCAGTTGGATTAACTTCATAAACCGTGTATGATACGGCTCGTATTTAATCCTATATAGCTAATTAATAAAAGTCAGAATGGAAAAAAGAAGCTACATTAAGGCAGATGACATTCATCGAGCCTTAAGAGAAATGTAATGTAAATTACATAATTGGTGTTCAACTAGAAATTAAGACTAATACTTAGAAGGTGTTTAGTCATTGTCTGTATGCATTGGCATGTGTATACCACAGCAGTAGCTGAGCATTATAACATCCGCAGGACTATCTGTACTACATCACCTCTCAACTGCAACATCAAAAAAACAACTTGCGATGCAGTTTAAGAAATAAGTTTTCATTTGCCTTCAATGCAAAGTTAAAATTTTGTGAATATAGAATCCAGTTGATTCTATATTCAACATCAGTTGGCATCCTGATCCACTGACAGATCATTAGCCATCACTGTCAGAAGAACCTGTCATTTCACATGCTTTTAAACTCCACCTTCACCCACCTTCTATATATATATATATATATATATATATATATATAATTTAGGTTAACCAGTACACCTAAAGATAGTAGGCAAGTGCTTCATCACGCACTGGACTAGACCCACTAGTTAATGAAACTGGTGAAGACTTTAGTAGCCAAAAACTTGGATCTTGTTTTATCAGAGAACATCAAAGATGCATAAGTAGACTTCCACTTCTTCAATGGACCTTTCCCCTCTCCTCCTCCGCAGCCGCCCTGCATGCGCCCCGAAATCCACTCTGGCGGGTTTCCCAGCCCTCTAAAACAGATTTAGGGGGGTTGTGAGGGAGAGGAACTCAATCTGCTGGCATATGCTTTTTCCATCAGCAGAGACACAACTATAAGTTCACTGTGATTTTCAGGATGCCATCTCCATGTAGAAATATGCTTCTCTCCAAGGGATGCTTCTGAAAATACATAACACTGATATTTTCAGAAACTTAATATTTAATACTTAACACAGAATTACTTACTTGACCTCTGATGTCAATATCTGCATACTTATGAAGCAGGGCTCTCACAATTTCAACATGACCCCCTCTGACAGCCCCAATTAGCACAGTATCTCCACTCTGTGAACAGGACAAAACACACAGTCAGTCACTTTCCCTCCATTTCACAATCAAAGTGCATATTTAAGTTATGCTCAAAATACCTTTTTATGTTTTTTTACCTTTAAAAAAAGAACCATAGTGAGCATGTGTACATGTATACCTGGTCAAAACACGTACTTACCCTATCAGGAATATTCACATAAGTTCCCGCATCAAGGAGGTCCTGCACAATTTCTGTGTGCCCCTCCTTTGAAGCAATCATCAAGGCTGTGTTTCCATCTTTATCTGTTAAGTTTACATTTGGATTTCTTTTCAGGATTTCTTTGACTGAATCCGTAAAACCACCTTTTACTGCTACAATAAGTGCGGTCATAGAATTCTGTGCGGGGGGGGGGGGGGGGAAGTAACATAACACATAAGATATTATTATTATTATTATTATTATTATTATTATTATTATTAGTCTAAGAAGTATGGAATTTTCTTCTAAAGTTCACATTTTACTTCCATTTCAGACACCCTACTACATTCCATTATCATTATTTTTTATCAAAAGAACCCTTACGTTTAGAAGAAATTCCAAGCTATTTTTTATTCTGCCTCATTCTACAGATTGGGACTTTTATAGATGAGAAGAGAGCTGCAGCTTGGCACTATTTGAATTGACCCCAATTCAATTAATATATTATATGCAGCCTTGTGCACCATTTTAACAAAAAGTCTTAGAGTTTCAGAACAAGACATGTCTACATCGTCTTTTCACATCCAGTAGTTTGTCCACTAAAAAACCATCACTGTGAAAAGCAGCTGGGAAGAAATTTTCAGTAAACAAATAGCAGGAAGGGAAAATATTAATTAGTCCTCCTCCTCTGCTGAAACTCAGGCTTTGGCAGCTGCTTTCATTTAAAAAAGGAATGTCATACAAAAGATATATGTACATGGCTGTAAATTGTAGTTCAGTACCTAATCCCACATGATTGAATTAATTACTTCTGAATGAATAGATAAGTATGGTGAGTGTTGATGCAATGTTTTTGAAGTTATCAAAACGATAAATTTGATCTGTTTGACCTCGGTGTAATGGATAGGATGAAATGGATAGGCATTTAATGGCATATGACGGGGTGTTTGTGTCAGCTAACTTAACAGGCCTAGTATTTTACTAAAATTGTTTTTAACTGTTTAAATTGTTTTAAATTTTGTATACTGAAATTTTGTGCTATATTTTATTCTCTTGTAAATCGTTGTAAACTGTCCAGAGAGCTTCGGCTATTGGGTGATATAAAATGAAATCAATCAATAATGAATTTCTGTTATAAGTTGGAATAAAACAAAAAAAATTATCTTATTGAAGAGATGTAGATGAATTTGTTTCAGCGTTTGTTTTACGTGGGGATAAAAAGGGAAGGAGGGGTTGGGAAATGTAGCTTCCAAGAACGTCCTTGTGTTCACAGTTGTTTGGATCCAAGCCTTATGCCATTAAAGTATCAGGGTCCTAATATTGCTTAAATAAATAAAACAGTCCATTGTATGCCTCAAATTTATCAGCTTTCGGACATTCTTCACTGGTAATTCTGGATAGTCCCATGTTATCCTCCTCACTTTTCCACTGTACAATTGAGAAGGCTTATTAATTACAACCGTGGATTAATCCCACCTCCTGTCATGAGATGGCTCCACCAGCACTTCTTTCTCCAACAACAACGCATCTCCATGCGGTGCATCTCCCCTCCCCTCTCACGGAATGGTAGCACCCCAATAAGGTAAGCGGTAACCAGTGCCACCATTCAGTGGGGAGGAACAAGTCAGGGGGAGAGATGACAACTCAACGGAGTGGGAATAGTCCACTCCACAGAGCAGCACTTCCGTGTCGCCCAAGGCCATCATGCAAATAGCCATCCATGGAGTTGACTATTCCCACTCCGTGGACTAAAGTGTCGTCCGAATGCACCCAATGCCTCACCAACTCTTACTGCCTTGACTTCTGGTCTCCTAACCCAGCCTTGTGATTGAACCTCTGTGCTATAGACATTGGACCCCTCCTTGACTCTGCCACATATGTGCCAAATTTGAGATCGATCCCTCCAACCCTCGATTTTATATGAATTTATTAAAGATCGTTTCCGTTCTGACAGGTCTGGCAAGCTGTCATTCTGATCTGTCAGAACGGAAACGATCTTTAAAAAATTCATATAAAATCGAGTGTTGGAGGGAGCGATCTCAAATTTCATACACATCCTTAGGCATACCCCATAAGTACTGTGACCAAGTTTCAAGCCTCTAACTTTTAAAATACAGAAATGCAGGTTGCTTACCTGTAACCGTAGTTCTTCGAGTGGTCATCTGTGCAGTCACACCATGGGCTCGCGCTGGCGCCGAGCCTGCTTCGGACTTCCCTAGCTAGCTTAGATTTTTGGCGGGAACCCCTCCCCCCGCCGTCCTATTGCGCATGCTCAGGGTTCCCGCCTACCTCAGTTCTATGAGACCGCTTGGCCTCGCGACCGAGGTAGACAAACTAGTATGTCACTTAACCAGAAGAAAGCAAGCACGCACGCTAGAGACAACTCTGGATGACCAAAGCGGTGCCAAGAGGGGACGGCGGGAGGGTTGTGTGACTGCACAGATGACCACTCGAAGAACTACGGTTACAGGTAAGCAACCTGCATTTCTTCGTCGTGGTCTCTGTGCATCACACCATGGGCGACTAGTCAGCTACTCACCGTAGGAGGAGGGTTGGCACGCTGACGTGTCACTGGCATACAGACGATAGAACCGCTCTGCCGAACGACGAATCTTGGCGAGCTCTTACGTCCAATCGGTAGTGCCTGATAAAGGTTGATGCATTCGACCAGGTCGCTGCCCTGCATAGGTCAGGAACTGATGCTCCATGCAACGATGCGGTGGACGTGGCTTGTCCCCGTGTGGAGTGCGCTTTGACCGCAGGCGGTGGTTCTTGACCCGCTAGCTGGTAGGACAGCTGGATAGTGTCCACAATCCACCGTGACAGACGATGGGCGGAAACCGGTGCCCCTTTATTTTTTCCGCCATAACAGACAAAGAGTTGTCTAGATTTGCGGAATTCCTCTGACCGGGACTTGTAAAAAGCGAGGGCCCTGCGAACATCTAAGGTATGTAGTGCTGCTCCCCATTGATCTGTGGGCGTCGCGAAGAATGTCGGCAACACGATATCTTGATTAAGATGAAAACTAGAAGTAATTTTTGGAACAAACGAGGGGCCTGTTCTCAGGACAACTTTGTGTTTGAAAAACTGGGTATACGGGGGGTCAACGATCAACGCCGCAAGTTCTGACGCACGTCTCGCAGACGTAACTGCAACCAAAAACACAGTCTTAAACGTCAGCAAGCGTATATCGATTGAAGCCAAAGGTTCAAATGGCTTAGTCATCAACACTCCTAACACTAGTGGCAGTGACCATTGTGGTACTATCGAACGACGAGGCGGTGAGATGTTATAGAGGCCTTTAAGGAATGCCTTGGATAGGGGGTGTGAGAACACCAAAAACCCCTCAATGAAATCGTGATTTGCGGAAATAGCCGCCAGGTACAGTCTAATAGATGCTGGGCTCAGGCCCGCAGTATGCAGGGAGTGCAAGAACGAGAGGACACCTGAAATGGGTCCTGTTAAGTGGTGGAATCCAGAAGCGACTGCGAAAGCTTGAAATTTATCCCATTTCCTCTGATAGGATACTCTGGTAGCCGGTTTTCGTGCCGACTCCAATATAGCCTGTATTTCTGGCGGCAAGGCTAAACGGTGCCATCTGGCAGGATTCTCCATGCCGTCAGCCGCAGACTGTCTGGATTCGGGTGGAATATCATGTCTTCCTCCCGCGATACTATATCCGGCCTGGCCGGCAGCCTCCAGATGCGATGATTGGCTAGTCGTCGTAGGGTGGTGAACCAAGGTTGGCGAGGCCACCACAGCGCTATGAGGATCGCATTGGCGTCGTGACGCTGGATCCGTGTTATGACACGGCCGATCAACGGAAATGGTGGAAAAGCGTAGAGGAAGCTGTTGGTCCATCGGCGCGTAAACGCGTCCCCTAGGGACGCTGCTCCTATTCCCGCCCTGGAACAGAAGGTTGGGCAAACTGTGTTCCTCTGAGTCACAAATAAGTCTATGTCCGGGGTGCCCCAACGGGCAAAGATTTGGCTTACGACCCCCGGGTGCAGCTGCCATTCGTGGTTGTCTGCGAACGTCCGACTGAGAGCGTCTGCAGTGACATTGTCTGTGCCCGCTATGTGAAGGGCAGAGATACGAATTCGTCTGGGAACTGCCCAGAGGAGAATGTCTCTGGTCAGGGACAGCAGATCCGGGGACCGTGTCCCTCCCTCTTTGTTGAGGTACCACACTGTTGTGGTATTGTCCGTCAGGATCTGTACATGATGCCCCTGCAGGTGGTGCTGAAACGAGTGGAGGGCTCTCTTCACAGCGAGGAGCTCCAGAAGGTTGATATGTAGTCGCTTCTCCATGGTTGACCATCTCCCCTGCACCGTCAAGCTCTTGTAATGGGCTCCCCAGCCCAGCAGGGACGCGTCCGTAGTGACGACCCGCGAGGGACCTCGTGTAACAAACGGCATGCCCTGGTTCAGATTGAGAGGGTTCGTCCACCATTTCAGCGAGTGTCGCACAAAGCTGGAGATTGCTATGCGAACTCTGTGCGGGTCCATGGTCGGGTCGTAGTACTGCAGGAGTAGCTGTTGCAGGGGGCGCATGTGCAGCCGTGCCCAACGAACCACGAAGACCGAAGCCGCCATGAGGCCCAGTAACTTCAGGACGGTGAGTGCTGTTGTTCTTGTTCTGTGGCGGACTCTTGCTGCCATGGCCGCGATGGACGCAGCCCTGACTGGTGGGAGGTATGCTCTGCCGACGACTGAGTCCAACCAGACCCCTATGAACTGGAGCGTCTGCGTTGGCTGGAAAACAGATTTTTCTAGATTTATCTGTAGGCCCAATGAGCACAGGGTCCGAGCCACTTGTTGAACATCTGCTAGAGCTTGGCTCCGGGTGGTCGAGACTACTAGCCAATCGTCTAAGTACGGGTACAGTTCGAGTCCTAACGTCCGCAGGTGTGCACAGACTGCTCCCATGCATTTGGTGAACACCCTGGGCGCCGTTTTCAAGCCGAATGGGAGAACGGTGAACTGATAAGCCCGATGACCCACCATGAACCGAAGATATTTGCGATGCGACGGGTGAATGGTAACATGGAAGTAGGCGTCTTTGAGGTCTATCAATGTGAACCACCTGCCCCTCTTGAGCAACGGTAGTATGGCTGCCAGGGTAATCATTCGGAACTTCTTGGTCTTGATAAACCTGTTGAGCCGCCTGAGATCCATAATAGGGCGGAGGCCCCCGTCCTTCTTTGGCACTGTAAAGTATCTTGAGTAAAAACCAAGGTGCAGTCGAGATGGTGGAACCCTCGTAATTGCCCCTTTCCTCAATAGTGTTGCTACTTCTTGCAACAACGGTGGGGACGGTGGAGTTATTCTTACAGTGCCCAGTGGAGGGGGGACTCGAAGCTCTATTTTGTAGCCTGATGTAATTATGGCTAGCACCCACTTGTCCGATGTAATGGACTCCCAGGCGTGTTGGAAGTGTGACAGGGTGTTTCCAAACTGACAACGCTCTGGGGGGCCGATCACGAAGTCAAAGACGCCGCTTAGTGGTCCGATCGGGCCTGGTTCTTGCTTGGCGGAAGCGTGAGGATGGCTTGCGTGGTTGGTATTGCGTGGACGCCTGTGTCAGTTGGAAGCGCTGCTGGCGGTCATGCTGCTGCCGCTGTTGAAAAGGGACAGGTCTGTACCACTTGCGTGGTCGATATGCGGGTTGTGTGGCGGTGTGGAAGCCCATTTTCTTGGCAGTGACTTTGGCCTTATGGATAGTATCCATGGTGGCGTCAGTCTGGGAATTAAACAGCCCTTCACCGTCAAATGGTAGATCCTCGATTCTAGTACGAGTTTCTTGAGGTAAGGAGGCTGACCTGAGCCAAGCGTGGCGACGGAGTGTCACTGCGGACACCAGTGACTTTGACGCTGCATCTGTCTGATGGCGTGCTGTGGTGAGTTGTTGCTTGGAGAGGCGGATCGCCTCGGCCTGGAAGACTCTTGCCAGTTCCCTTTTCTCGTCGGGGAGATAGTCCGTCAAGGAGGAAATCTTTTCCCATAAAAACAACTGGTAGCGAGCCATCATCGCTTGATAGTTGGAAATCTTCGCTACCAGCGCCCCTGAAGAGTAGACCTTACGCCCTATGGCGTCCAGTTTACGTCCCTCTTTGTCTGCTGGTGTTGAATGAGTTCTAGTAGAGCGACCTTGGGCTGCCTCAACCACAATAGAGTTTGGCTTCGGGTGAACGAAGAGGAACGGAGCATCAGCTTCTTTAACTTTATAAAGTGCGTCCAAGCGCTTGGACGTGTGGCCCATCGATGACGGAGTAGGCCAAGTTTGATTAAGAGTTTTTAGCAGCGTTGGGACCATAGGCAACGTAAGCTGCGGGGTAGGGTCCGTGTACATGACATCATATATGTCATCATTGATATCGTCCTGTGGCAATTGATGTTGTACTCCGAGAGATTGAGCCATTCTCAACATTTGCTCCGCAAAACTGCCATGCTCCATTGACGGAGAGGCCCGCTCTGTAGTCCCAACTCCCTCTGGGGGCGATGGCATGGAGCGTGTAGCAGATGCTACCGAGGACGTTTCCGACACGTAGTCCTCAATGGACTGCGGAGATGATGGTGTGGGGAGCTCTAGAGTCGGTAACGGTGCTAGTGGCTGCAACGCCGTTACCGGAGTATGTTCTCGTTGTCGTGGTGATGGTCGGGGCACCTGCTGCTGCCGTTGAGAAGGAGGAAGAGGATTGTCCGATAATCGTTTCCCCGTATATGGGTCAAACAGGTAGGACGTTGGTGCTCGGTAGCGGGAGCGCCTAGAAGACCTTGATGGCTGGCGTGACCGATCGGAGTATCCGTCCCAATCACGCGATCGAGATCGAGATCGCGACCGTTGTTCCTTCGATACCGAAGAGTGTTGAGAGGCTTGGGAGAAAGACGCTCTAGAGTTTGCTGGCGACGAAGGGCCCGGGAGGACGTCCACACCAGCAACGACTACCTCTATATCCGAAAAGAGCTCCGCAGGCGGCGATAAAGGTAGAGTTGGAGGGGCGTGCAAAAGAGCCGGTAAGGCCGAGCATGGCTGCGACTTGTGTGTCTCTCTTGTCTTCGGTAACGAAGATTAAGATTTTGTCGACTTCGATGCTTGTTTAGTTTTCGAAGTGGAGGATAGCGATCGGTGCTTTGATCCCGAAGCTGGAGGAGGCTGTGCCGGCGGAGGCGTCGGTAACGATGAAGTCTTCGGTCGGTGCTTCGATCCCGAAGCTAGAGTAGGCTGTGCCGGCGGGGGCGTCGGTAACGACGAAGCCTTCGGCCTCGATGTCAAGGTTGACCGCGACGGTGGAGACGTCAGTAACGATGGGATCGCCGATGCCGACGATGACCTTCTAGGTGGCATTGTTGACTTCGGCTTCGATAATGATGACGAGCCCCTCGCGGGCTCCGATATCGCTGGAGAGCGTTTCGGTATCGAGGGCGGGTCCGCTGGCACCGATGCAGATTTGGCAACCGTCGACTTCGCCGCCTTGTACTTATGCTTTTTTGGTTTAGCAGCCAGTTTTTTTGATGGTTTTGCCACCTTTGGTGGAGGGCTATGTGCCGGTTCCGAAGGGGACGGCAAGCGAGGAGTTGCTGGGTTAGGGCGACTTACAGCCTTTCGGCCGCGCTCCCCAGAAATAGAGGGCTGCGACTCCATAGAAGGTGGGATATCCACAGCTTCCAACGCTCGACTCCAGAGAATGCTGCGAAGGCGGTCTGCTCTATTGCGCCTAGTCTGGCGCGAAAATCCCATGCAGAGTGCACAAGTTTCCACAATGTGGGACTCTCCCAGGCAAGCGACACACAGCGAATGGCCGTCCGTGAGGGCGATTTTTGCCCGACACCTCACGCAGCGTTTAAACAATGCTGTGTTCGCCATAGACTAATCTACTATGCTAATAACTAAAGGCTATATATTATAAAGATTTTTTTTTTTCGTAAACAACAACTAATACAACTAATACAACTACTATTACTACTATAATCTAAGCTATTTCTTATCTTATGTTCTTCACAGAAAACTCCGAACACGGAGAGGAAGTCTCCCGCGAGGCTATCAGCGAGGCGGTCGAAGAAGAACTGAGGTAGGCGGGAACCCTGAGCATGCGCAATAGGACGGCGGGGGGAGGGGTTCCCGCCAAAAATCTAAGCTAGCTAGGGAAGTCCGAAGCAGGCTCGGCGCCGGCGCGAGCCCATGGTGTGATGCACAGAGACCACGACGAAGAAGTTATAGGCATTTTTTTCTTTAAAAATAGGGCTGCAAAAAATATTGTTTTTTCACGATAATTATCGTGAAGACAATACTGTTCACCTACAATGAGTGAAGAAAATATTTTTTTGGGTCCGAAATGACGATAACGATAAACAATGATATTTTTTGGCATGCACACCCCTAATAAAAATGAAATAGTCCCTCTGCTCAGGTTTACAATTGAAATGGCACAATACAAAAGGAAAAAAGGATGGGGAGGTAAGAGGAAATTCGCAAACTCAGGTAACAGTACTTAAAGTTACAGAGTAGAGCTGTGTGCATAAACGGCCTCTCAAAATTCTCCATCTTCTTTGTGGGCAGAGAAATTGGGAGGACAATTTCACTGAATTTCTACAAGCAGAGGAAAAATTCTCAACAGTTTCTCACAGGTAGAGTTCACCATTGGCGGGGGGTTGAGGGTAAGCACAGATTCTTTTGACGTCAGAGTTTTGGGGGGTTTTGTGCTGCCACTGCAAGAGGCAACAGTATCAACTGCATTGGAAGGCTAGGCCCCATTTTGCATCCACCACAATGCCGGTGTGAGCGGAGGCAGTGTCGTGTCAAGCTCCAGGGAAGAGATGGAGCTTAGTGCTGTGTCAAAATCTGTCCTCTAAGATCCTGAAAGTTTTCTTCCCTGGTGAAAGAAGCTTCCATTGTTCTGCCTCATTCTTGGGATGTCTTATAATTTATTTTTGTGATATTTTTGAGCTTACCTAATCACTGCAAGGCAACCAAGGCTGCTGTGTGCGTATTCTTTCTATTACACATCTCTCCATTGTACTGCAGCCTCCCAGGCTGCCTGCGCTTCCCGATCTGAAAAGCCCTATGAGAGGAACTACCACCTGGGATTTAATTGGAATGTGGGAAACTGAGGGAGCTACATGTTGCCAGAGAGGTGATTGTACAACGAAAGACAGAACACCTGCACACACTCCTCGGCTACCTCCTAAGTAAGGTAAGTTCAAGCAACCTGAATCCAACCTGTGAGAATTTCTCCAAAATTTGCTTCACTATTGAATTTCTTTTCAAACCAATTTTCTTTCTCTGATTGAAAGAGAATGGTCAAAAAAATGTGGGAGAAATTTTCAGCACAGCACTATTAGAGGTCTTATAAGGACCAACTGGGCTGAAGACAGTTCAGAGAAAGGAGGAGGCAAAAGGAAGTGGTTTTTCAGCATGGTCGATGGAATGGCATTTCTTCCCTCTCTCACTGTACTGCAGCCAGATGGAATGGCTGATAGGTGACAGCTAAGGGAGAGGACTTAGACACCATAAATCCCCTCACCCAATGCCATCTACTGCTTTATATTCAGAACATATTTAGACTAACCATATTCATTTTTGTAAAGAAATACTCACAGCTCCTTCTTGGTCAACATCTGCTCCCATATGCAACAAATACTTCACACATTCCAGATGACCCTTTCTTGCTGCCCAGATCAATGACGTAGTACCATACTGGAGAAAGAAACTGCATTTTACACATCAGTTTTGTTTTAAAAAAACTGAACAACTGCTTCAATTACAGATGTCAAATCGACATGTCGAAGATGGAATAAAGACACACTTTGTTGGGAAGAGGAAAGAGGAGGGGGGCAGTTCTTGCTACTAAAAGTAGGATTCTATGAGGAAGATTCGAAATAATATCTCAGCATAATGCAAGAACGTGCCAGAAGAGCTCTCATTGTTAAATTCCATTTCCATTTCAAATTTCTGTGTCAGAGTGACAAATCTGACACCACTCCCAAAGTTGCAAATGGAAACAGAAAAAGGGTAAGAGAACAGCAAAACATAGGCATGATAGAGTTCCAGAATGTATATGGGTCCAGAGGAAGGTAAATCACAGCTATTAAAGAAAAGGATAGGGACATCATGGAAGATAATGTACTATATCTAGAGATTAGCACCTGCCAGTCCTTAGGATAATGTGAGAATAAGCTTAAACCAAAGGTAGCACTCTAATAATGGTTTATATACTATCGTAAGATAGTGTTTGGCAATATACAGACCATGAGCTCTTGTAAGGGGTTTCAGAAGTTATTTGCTATCATATTTTAAACTTTAAAATGTTTCTAGCTACTAGAGCTTTAATAAAGAACTTGTGTAACACAAGCTATTGCAGTACTATTGAACGATTGCCCAGAAATAAAGAGTTTCAAATCGAGTTTAAATTAAAACCTGTATAGGGTAATGTCATGTTTAGCACAGCAGTTCCTCACCTATGATGAAACTCAGTAACTTCAACCCATAAGTATAAATTGAATTTGAGAATGACAGAAACATGCAGTAAAACCCCATGCATGTGTACACAGATGTCAGTGCCCGTGTTTTCATGGGGCCTTAATTTTAGTTAAATGCTCATTGGCTGCACTCCTAAGAAGGTTTTAGTTAGAACTTTTAAAAACAAACAAACCCATCAATATGAATTAAGGACACTAAACTTAAATTGCTCTTCTAACCCATGTAATGAAACAACAGAGCTCAGGATACTAAATCTCATAACATTCTTAGAGTGCATTTCTATGCATGAATGGGACATACTCCCAGGCAAGTCGGTATAGAATTGTGCTGTTGATAATTTTAACTTTTAAATATTAGTTACGTTTGTACTTTAAAGAAATCAGTTTTCAGCCTACCTTGTCAGAGCAGTTGACTTTAGCTCCACATTGCAGTAAGAGTTGTACTATACGAGAGTGGCCCCGCCCTGCAGCCCAAATTATCGGATAGACACTGTATTGCTTAGAAAAAACAATTAAAAAGTCATAAGAATAACAGCATGTGTGCACATATCACTTTTCAAGCAGTCATTATTCCAGAATGCTAGAGAAAACAACAAAATTAAAAGGCACAAAACTAAGTCAGCCAAAATCTCTACTCATCGGGGAACTCCAGTTCAATTATTATTATTATTATTATTAACAATATTTATATACCGCTCAATTATCTAACACATTTAATCAGAGACAACATACAATTATGAAATCCAAGATTCAAAGTGTCTGATTTTATATGCAAGGTTCTGACAATAATGACAATTATTTTTTACACTGTAATGCTCTATAAACCTGAGTAGTTAAAAGTTTAAGGAACTGTATAGCGATACACTGACTATAATATATCCCTAAACAGCCTCTATGGAACAAGGAGATTCATGTATCAAAGCAGGATTTCACATGCACAGCCAATACTCATTTGCCTTATGATGCTAATCAAGGCAGCCGAGACTAGCTGGATGCATTTTTTGACAGGACAGGTGATATACTTCACTGTACTGACCACTTGTTGCACATAGCTAGATGTGCATGACTAGAACTGAATCAGGTCATTATTCTTAATTTATATCCGCTTACAACCAGACTCCCACAACCACATTAATATCTGTGGGTTTTTTAAAAAGTTCTCGATGCAGAAACATTAATTTTACACAAATTATCAGTGAATAGTCCTAGGTCACTCAACAGCCATTCAAACAAGCCACCTAATTACTCTCTAAGTACAGAATTATTTTCCTGCTGTCCCCAATGCAAAAAGAAAATATGGAAAACTCACTAGTCCAGTGATGTTTGGATTTGCTCCTCTTTCAAGAAGCAGCTCAGCTACTTCAGTACAGCCTTTGTAGCATGCCCACATAAGAGCTGTCCATCCACCCTAACAACAAAACACAGGAAATCATAGTACAGACAGTTCTAAGATGCACTTAAAACACATTTGAATAAAAGATTATACTGCGTAACTACAAACCCAATTCTCAGGATGCGAAACGTTTATTAATTTCCAGATAGGTAACCATTAGGTCTGTTGCAGCAAACACAGCAAAGAAACGGGGCGGCTCATCATGGGTTATTTGCCTGTGGCCACCAAACCACATATGCAATCCGTGCTCAGAGGTTGTCAGTTAATATGAAACCAGCAAGCGTGGCTTATGCAAGAGTTAAATAACCCTAAAACAAACCACCGGTTATGCGAGGGTTGTTTAACCTTTGCTTAACCCAGACTCACCAGGTTCACACGCCACGACAACCCCAGAGCAGGGGTTGCATACTCGAAATTCCAGCACACACAGCTCAGCTGTTTTGTAATAAAATCTTCTTTCAAGCTCCTTTTTCAAGAACGGCTACCTTAGGGACAATGACAGAGTGTCCAGGGAAGTTGAGATGTTCTCCTGTCAGTTACTGAAGATTGACACAAATCTGATATCAGAAATGGCAATTTATTTTAACACTAGACTACACAGTGCTTCCACCATCGTGCCCAACCTGAGGTAATTAGCAAACAGCATCATTTACCACAAATGGACACAAATCTACATCAGGAAAAAACAGTGGGGAAGGGGGGAAGGGGACACTCTGTAAAATGCCTTAAAGTGGTTATTCTGGAACAAAGGAACTTCAAAGAGCAATCTCAAAATGCTTAAAAAAACCCTACTTTCCAAGGGGGGGAGAAAACAAAACAAAACAAAACAATTCTCACAAAGCTTCCAAAGGGGGTTCAACGTTGGGTGAAACTTCAAAAAGATGAAAGTCCCACAATTGTGAGGAAGCATCCTGCAAAAGGGAACAGGCCTGCTTAAGGGGAAAAGTTCTGCAGTTATCTCTCTTTGCAGTTTAAAGGGAAAAAAATATCATATCATACCATGTCTCGATGTTCCATGTTCACATTGCAGTTAAGTAGCTCTGACACAATGGCAATATGCCCCTCTTTAGCTGCTGAGATAAGAGCTGTCCAGTTATCCTAAAAGGAGAAAATGCAATTAAGGAAATTTAAGTGTCCAATAGCTAATCAAAAGCAGCTTCCATACCAAGGGTGCATCCAGATGAAGCTTTTATCATGTCATGGCCCTGTTTCATTCACAGGGTTTTATTGGGGTGGGGGTGTTGAGACTACAACATCTTCCATTCGTAGACCTCCCATGTTCTCCCATCACTTCTTCCATCTTTTTCCTTACCATCGAAAACCCAGTAAGAAGAAAAAGTAACACTCAGAGCCCTCCCATCTAGAAACACCCCAAGCAATAATGCCAGCTGAAATAACTCCATTGAAGTAACGAAGCCTTTTGAAAAAGAGTGACTCACAGACCTTATACCATATACTGTTATTAATGAGTGGCTGAGTGGGACAAAAGTCAGGCATTATACAATCCTGGCTGTACCTTTTGTGCTCTCGGCTCGCTAAGTGCAGGACATGGGCTGATGGAGGGTGGGGGATTCGCAGTAGGGGAACTGCGTGTGCAGAATAATGTGCACAGGAGGAGGGGAAGTACAGAAATGGATTATCCGCTCAGTACTTACTGAATCCTCCAAGTTGCAGTTGGCACCTTTCTTTATCAATTCTTGGACAATTTCTAAATTGCCTTGCTCAGCAGCTATCATTAATGGAGTTTGACCATTCTGCAATCACAGGAAAAACACATGTACATTTTTTGAAAACTAACAAATTCTTAAGCACATGAATACATGTTCCTGTACTAGAATATTATATACTGTTGATCATATGATGTTTTGTTTCCACATAGCATATATAAAATGTAAACTCTATACTGCAGAGCAAGCATGGAGAGAAGGGAAAACTCCAGATGCTGTGTACTTCAACTTCCAGAAGCCCCTGCCAGTATGGCCCATGGTCAAGAATGCTGAGAGTTGAAGTCCAAAACATCTGCAGATCTACTTTCTGCCACTTCTACTGCAGAGTTTTAAAGTAAGAAATAGAAATTGTAGCACACCTTCTAAACACACTATTATAATCCTGTCCCCACAATATACACCTGTAAAAATTTTGAGGTTCAAAGATTTTCTCTGCTGATATGTGATCTTGAGGTATTGAATTAACACAATAATTTGGGTAGACAGTCTGATTCATGTGCAAAACTTATTAGGCACTATTTTCAAAATGGCAGACAATTTCCATTTGGTCGCTAGTTTTTGTCAACCACAGAAGTTACTATCTTGTGTTTGGTATCAAATTATAGGTTTTTGGGGTCAAGGAGTTCAAAGAATATGCTATTTTAATTGTCAGAGTACTCCTTCCATCATTTTCCAAGATGGTGCTGAAATGTTGTCTAATTTTCTCATTTACTTGACAAATCAACATACAAATGTTGAAAATAGTGCCTAAAAAAGTTTCTCACAAGAATCAGAATGTCTACCCAAATTATTATGTTAATCCAATACTTCAAGATCACATATCATCAGAGAAAATCTCTGGACCTCAAAATTTTTGCGGGGATATATTGTGGGGACTGGATCAATTAGAAGGATAAAAGTAAAACAGACTTAGGAATGAGTTGCTGTTGAATGAGTTTATTTTCCTAGTCCCCTTCTTGTTCTTCAGTTATACTGCACTGAAAGTATCATCCAAAAAGATTATACTTGCTTGGTCTTAAGATATTTGTTTCTGTATCCATAATAAAAGAATGCTCTTCAGAATTATGATGATCTATTACATTTTTAAAAAAATCTATGACTACACAATTGTCTAACTAAGAAATTACTGAACAATAGATATACATCACTGAGCATCTTTCCACTCACTGAAACTTAGACCTGTACGAGCTGAGTATGGGTTGTCTTTGAATCACGGATTGTTATGTGTGAATCCTGCATTTCGGTTTAACTATGTATTGTTGATTACAAACAACCCAGAGTTCACAACAACAAGAAACCATGGATTCTTTGTTAACGATGAACAACCCATAGTTAAACTGTAGTACTGTATTCACAATGACCCACAATTCAATGACCCCACCAATTAAACAACAATCCATACTCATTACATATGAACCAGGCCTTGGATTTGGTTTACACATCACAACTACCCATGGGTTATTTAAACCATGCATAATCGTGAATGACTGGAACAAGCATGTACAATAGTTCCTGATCCTGGTTTACCATGGGTTCAAATTCTGGGTGTTTCATCCCCAACGAGACATCATGATAAACAACCCAGGGATAGGGTATCCATGGATTGTTAAGCACAGCAGGAGCCGATGGGAGCATAGGAACCAGTATGCATGCTGTTTGATGTAAGCTGCATTTTCAACGGCCCTCAGTTTGTTGATGAGGTGTGAATGGGGACTTAGCTGAATATGTGAATTGTCTCCATTTAAAAGTATTATGTTTAAGATGAGCTGTGGTGTTTAGTCTGTCATGACTATTTCATATATGCACATATAGTACAAAAAGTCATTCCTCAAAACAAAAGCAATGGGAGAGAAAATAGGAAAAAGTGCATAGCCCTAACTATACTGTTAAACCTAATTCAGCATAAGAGGTACTGCCTATTATCCTATACAAACCTATCTGGCTGAAACCCTATGCAAACCAACCTGGGATTAAGTCCCACTGAAGGAAATGGGGCTTACTTCTGAGTAGACATGTATAGGATTCCACTATAAATAAGTATCAAGCTTAGCAAAATTTTCAGTCCAGTCTTTCACACGATTATTCAACGGTCAGTCCCACTAAGATATACCACCAAGAAAGAATGCCTAGGACTGTGCCTTTCATTCCATATTGTATCAGATGTAACTGTTCATTGTATCTTTCCGTTCCTCCAAAATGCTCTGAGTGCTAATCACAGAGTTCCCAGGAGAAGCTAAATGTGCTTCACTTCAAACAGGGAATGACAACGAAATTCAGAACTGCCAAAATAGCATGTGCCACTTTTTAAGAAGTGGCAGAGAGAGAAAGACAACATGCTAATTAAGAAAACTGCAATGGGCAGGGAGCTGTAGTTCATCATTTTAATTCATTAAAACTGAGATGCCATATCAAAACTCAATAAAAACTTTAAGAAAAATAAACCTAGCCAATATTGTATCTGTCAAAAAGGCAGCAATAATAATAATAATAACAACAACAACAACAACAACCATATCTGCAAGTTCTAGGGTTTAAGCTTGATGTTCCTGGCCTACATAAAATTAAAGTATATTTTGATATTTATACCTTACTGCACAAAGCAGCATCTATTTGTTGGTCATTTAAAAAGCCATATAATATTTTTAAAAGACTTTTTGTGAATTTATCTTACCTCATTCCTCTCATCCACATCTTTGCACTTCTCAAGAAAAGCCTTCAAAGCAGGAACATTTTCTTCTTCCACATATGTCACCAAACTCTGAGACATCAGACTTGCCATCTTTGAGTTCCAATGAAGGTGGTTATCTGTATTAACAAGACAGTCCGTTTTAATGTGTCACTGATGTGCTATCAAGTTTTCATACTGAAGAGAACAGTGACTTTACAGTGGCTGAAAATCTGTTATAAATTGGAGAAACCAACATAGAAAGAATGGCTGTATATAGAGTTATGGAGATAATTTGTCTGGTAGAATTGACAGCTTACCTGAGACATGATGACCCTGTTCAGATGGCACACTAAGCCAAGGTGGTTAAGCATTTTGAGCTAAACATTATGGCTTAGTGTATCATGTAAACCGTGACTTGCGATGTTATGTGGATTGAACTGTAATTGATGTGATACTATAAGCTACACCTCTCCAGCAGCCAAGTTTGTAAGAGGGGGTTATTTATACTAATATGTCGAGAACCAAATGTCATCCATTTCGGAAGAGGTTCTAACCATAAGGATTCCAGACCTGACCAGGGTGGCAAATCTAAGTGAACTGGAAAAGACCAAAACTTAGTGCAAGCCAATAGATAAGCCTGATGGTACAAAACAAGGTCTGGAAAACCAAACCCACCTTCTCCAACTGGAAGCTGCATCCATTTCAAAGGTATTCGAGGTGAGAAAGAACACCAGAAGAATTTACAAAAACAAAGCATTAAATTGTTTAAAGTATTTGCCAGGTATAAGTAAAGGAATTCCATGCATAAGAGAGAATCCGAGGTATAGCGTTCATCTTAAGTGTGATGACTTACCCCACCACAAACCCAACTTTAACAGTGCCCATCTATTTATATCTCGTGCAATCTCACTAATCAGCTTATTCAAATTTATTTTAATCAGATGAGATGTATCTCTGGGAATGAGTATTCCCAGATAGGTAATAAAATCAGGGCACCATCAAAATTGACCATTAGCCAACGTACTAGGAAATATGCTACCTCCAATTGGCATCAATTCAGACTTTGACCAATTAATTGAATAACCAGACAGATCACCGAAAGTATTAATCAATTTCATCAAAACAGGAATAAATGCCTGGAGTTTAGAAATAAACAATAAAAGATCATCAGCGTAAAGAATAATTTTAAATTCTAAGTCAGCATGTACAAACCCGTGAATACTACTATTCTGTCTAGCTGCGCAAGCCAGGGGTTCAAAACATAGATCAAATATCAACGGGGAAAGTGAACTGCCTTGCCTAGTACCTCGCCCAAGCACGAAAAAAGCCAGCCACCACCATTGGCCATAGCTCTTGCTTTTGGGGTCGAATATAACATTCTAACCCACTTCAAAAATTGCACTGGAAAACCAAAATTACTCAATGTAGCAAGGATAAATTTCCAATGAATTTTGTTGAAGGCCTTCTCATTGTCCAAAGAGTCAATGACCGCATGGTCAGTTCTTTCTCTATTTAAAGCTATCAAACCCACAACTAATCTGACATTATCAGGGGGGGGGAGCCTGTTTTTAATAAATCCAGATTGATCTGGTCCAACCAATGTTGTAATAGCTTAGTGTGTTGTCTGAACAGGATCGATAATAAATATAGGAAATTAGTAACATGCTGGAAACCAGCTATAATTTATATTTACAATTATTTCAGGGGAAATTACAGTAAACATGAATAATTAAATTTAATTTGACTTAGTATCTGTATTTTGTAAAATGTAATTTTGTTCTGCAATTAATACATAGTATGAAATAATAATTAGAACACATACACTCCCCAGCACCTCTATTTAAGTCTAAAACCTGAGTTATCCAGTATGTACAGAAGATTTGAGAAGAGCAGCTCCTGTGGCGTAATTCCCACAGCTAAGGAAGTTTCCTAATTTATTACTATCACCCACAACCTGGTGCTATGCAAATTTTTGCATCATACTTTGAAAGATAAACAAAAGCTATATCTGGAATGACCTGTAAACCCTGGTATTTGCAGTCTTTTAAGGGCACTGCTAGCTTCTCACTAAACCTTTGAGCAAGCTGCTACCTAAGGGAAGCATCCATGCTTCTAACCTATATTCCATTGAAAAGTGAAAATCCATTGCTACTTCACTATAAATATATTTTGCACATTTCAAACCACTATTTGATAACTTAGTTGCTGTTGTCAGTAGAGAATTCTCTTTAATGTGACTTGCTTTAGTCCATAGCTTCAGTTTAAACCTGAGAAACTGCAAAGTAACTGATACTTCAGCAATATGAAAATATTTGCTTCAACAATCTGTTAGGATAGATAGCTCTTTTCAAAAAGCTGAGCTGTATGAAAATCGCCTTTTTTTCTTTTCACCAAAGAATCCTGTTTCATCAGGGTTGCAATATTTTGTTTCAGATTTTCATAATGAGGGGAAGAGAGGAACTAAAGAAAGGCACATCTGTGTCAAAAAAAGAAGAAAGAAATCCGAAACAATCAGCTCTCTCTTAATAACATATTTCCTAAAATACACAACCTTGAGAACACAATACGATGGTCAGCCATTTGGGGAGGTGAGTCACAACTAAAATATGACATACAGTTGTGCTAGTACACACTACAACCAACATGGAGCCCCCCTCATTCCTTGAAGTAATTTTGATATCTATATAGCCACTATACTAAAGTTACTAAAGGATGGGACACAGGCCTGAGATGTAGCAACCAACATCAAAATAGATGTGTTTTCAGGCAGAAATACACATATCTTAGCCTCTTTAGTCTGAGTCACTGAATGACATCAAATGTGTAAAAGAGTACATGTAAGCAAGTATACAGGTGTGAGAGTAATGTGTGCACACAATTGTGCATTTTCCCCCTAGTCATCTAGAATAGATACAGACACAGGGAACCAAAGTTGACAACATTGCATTTGACAACATTGACACTGCATAATAGTAAAGCAGTCACTACAAACCTGGTTCTAAGGCAATAAAGTAAGGGTGAACAAAAAAGAACCCTAAAGGGGAGAAAGTCCAGTTGCTGAGGCAGCATCTTATGTAAAGTGGTGTTTGTAAACTTTGTGCTTCCTGTCTACTACAGATAAGCCTTACTGCTCCTGGTCAGCCTAAGCCCAAGAGATGGCCTAACAATTCTTCAATCATAAATAAAGCTTTAAGCCTCTGTGTACTCTAACCCTCCCACTGGCCTCCAACATCACAAGCAGCAAAAAACTATCCTGTTAAGTGTTAACCTGCATAGGCATTCACATTCAGTCTCAGTGTGAATTAATACTGACCATAAGAAGAGCCATGCTGGATCAGACCAAGGGTCCATCTAGTCCAACGCTCTATTCACACAGTGGCCAACCAGGTGTTGACCAGGAAGCCACAAGCACGCCACGAGCTCAACAACACCCTGCCACCCATGTTCCCCAGCAACTGCCGTATATAGACTTACTGGTAGCCATTGATAGCCTTTTCCTCCAGGAATTTATCTAACACACTTTTGAAGCTGGGGGCTCAGTGCTCTGTCACAGCCTACCACTGACACTAGATAGCTGAAGTTAGTCAGTAAAATGCTAAACAACTAATACCTTGATCAGCCATGCAGTTTGCTACTCACCTGAACACTCAAGGAAAGTAACTCTTCACGAGCAAGATAGAAAATTGCATTCTTTCCTCCATCAATCGTCCGGCTTTCCATCACTCTGAGGCTATTCCAGGTACTATCCAAGACTTTTAAAGACAAGCGAGAACACCTAAATAGACCCACATTCCCAGAGCCACATTTATTTTAGACTCTCCCTTGCAGCTAGCATGGCATGGAGATATCTTAATGGCCTTTAGAAGAGCAAGGAGGATGGCAGGAGGGAGGCAGGGGCAGTGGGCACCAGCAATATTGGGGTGGAGATGGACAAAAGGGAAAGAAGCAGGTGAGTAAGCATGCACTAAATAACTACTTGCAAGGCTGCTTTCGCTTCCACAACATGTAATGAATGCCCACTGTAAACATATGGCAAAAGCATTTGACACCTGCTATGTTGCCCGTGCGGATTTTTTTCACCTTGATTTTAAAGAGAACTTTTAATGTGATTTATAGAGAGGAACCAGAAACAAAAAGCCTGCTTTCCCCAACCAGGTGCCCTCCAGACGTTTGGTTGTCAACTCCTATCAACCCCAGCCAACATGGTCAACGGTCAGGAATACTGGGAGTTTTAATCCAAAACATCTGAAGGGCACCAGGTTGAGGAAGGCTACAATAGACTAAAGGTTAAGCACTGCTGTGTTACTTTGAAAGCATGTTCTTGTTTTGATCTCAGCTGTAACTGACAACAGCATATGAACCCAGTTTTTGTTTGAGGATCATACACTCTCCCACTGCATCATCATTACCCATACTCTTCTGCAACTGTCCCTGGATGCTATGCCTCACAGCTTTACATTACCAACCTAAGGGGAAAGCTATATTATATATGTTGCAGCACTATCCTATTGGTCACTTTTAAGTCAGAAACGGATGAGCTGAGGACAAATCTCTGTACAGAACAAGGAACATTGAAAAAAGTTTTAACAACCAGCACTGCAGCTAGGGCATCCTACATTCGAGACAGGCAGGCAACTGAGATACCAACACTTCCAGACAACCAAGGGATGCTCTAGCAAGTGCCATTCCCTGAACTCAACAGCACGACTGAAAACATGGCTACCTCAAGGGCAGGGAAAGAGAACACCAGTGAGCCCTGCTGCTACCTCCTGCTCAGATACATTTGCACTTATCTGTCTGCAGCAGACATGGGGCAATGTGTGGCCCTCCAGATGTTGTTGGGATTGCAATTTTGTTGGACTGCAACTCCCATCAGTCCTAGCCAACATAGCCAATGATGAGAGATTACACGTCCCCATCCCACAACATCTCCATCCCTGCTCAACTGTTCACATAACTGAATAAATACCTCCAATTTTCAAAACGTTGACACAGGAGTGGCCAACCTGAGGGCCTATTGCTAAATGCAGCCCTCAGTCAAATTTCAAAAGCTAGTTGCAAGCAATCAGTTCAGGCTTTTGGCAAAAGCAATCTGTCCCTTTGCCAGTAGCCCATTGGGCAGGGTGAATGAGAGAAGAGGAGATGGAAGGGAAAGAGAGAAAGAGAGAGAGAGAGAGAGAGAGAGAGAGAGAGAGAGAGAGAGAGAGAAGGGGCAGCAAAAAGAAAAAGAAAGAGTGGCCCTGCCCACTGCTAGCATGTGGCTGACAGTTTACTCCCAAGAGAATATGGCTCAACCCACCCTGAATTAACCCCATTATGCCATCTCAAAAGCTTCAGTAGAGTCAACTTAGCAAGGCTCAGAGGGATACAGCAGTTGGGGGTTATATACATGCTGCCTTAAGACTTGTTGGGTGATGGATCCGTGTGTGTCATGGATCCATGTGTGTCACGTTTCATACTTTAGAGGAAGTACGATAGTTAAGCCTTCTGCTTTTGGCCAGAACAAATCTCATGATTTTCCTATCATGCCCTGATGACACAAAGTCAAGGCATCATCTAATAAGAGTCCTACCCAGGGCTGCTTTTAGCACTGTTAGGTAGATTTTATGTGTGAGACTTAAATCAGCTGCATTTCCAACCCCCAACATGAATTCAAAACTTGCATTGAAAACCAGCTTAATGGGGGGGGGGGGGGGGGGGTCAGCTATTTCCTCTCCTACATTAGCACCATTTATATTCATACAGCAAAGTGCACGGTGTGCAGCATATTTCTAAGCATATATACATGAAATATTCATTTGTAGCCTTAGTGTTAGCTATGAAAACACCACTAGAAAAAGGGCAGCCTTTCAATATACCAGGAGGACAACATTTCAATATACCAGGCAAAGAAGCCTCAGTGAGCTTACAGTAAACCCACCCAGTTGATTTTTAGGAGTTTTATTGGTATTTTAACAATGTAGTAGTTTTTATATGTTTTAATCAGTTTTATGTAGTTTATATCATGTATTTTAATGTTGTTCCCCACCTCGATCCAGAGGGAGAGGCGGGTAATAAATAAATAAATAAATTATTATTATTATTATTAATTCAACCATATTTTACTCAATGACCAATTTCCTCTCTATTTGCCATGTATCTGTCAGTCTTTCCTGCAACCTGATGGTAGCTATCTTGGTATACTAATACCAAGATCAGCAAGGTATCAATAAACAAGAAGGAACTCAGAAGGGAAGCAAGCCTCCTCAAGGTAGACAACTTATCTGACAAGACCTAGAGCCAGAGGTCAACAATTAATCCACATTCTTCATTTGCACAAGACCAAATAGGTGCGGAACCCACCATCATGGGAACAGTCTTTGATTGTATTGATTCCAAAAGTAGATAAAGATTTGTCAGATCCAGGATCATATAGACCTATTTCCTTAATAAATCAAGATGCTAAGATATTTACAGCGATAATGGTGAAAAGAATGAATACTTTTATGTATAAATATATTAAAAGAGATCAATGTGGGTTTATAGCAGGGAGATAGATGCCAAATTTAATTGGAAGAGCATTGAATATGATTAATATAATCAAGAATAATAAATTGAAGGCAGGTCTGATGGCTTTGGATATTTTTAAGGCCTCTGATTGTGTGGAATGGCAAGCTTTAAAAATAATAATAGAAAGGTTAGGGTTTGGAGTAAGATTTAGAGGTGTGACAGATCAACTTTATTCGCGAAATAATGCTGTGGTAACGGTAAACGATAGAATAACGCAACAAATTTCCTTAGCCCGAGGTACTAGGCAAGGTTGCCCTCTTTCCCCGATTTTGTTTGCTATAGTTATAGAACTTTTAGCTAATGCAATTAGAGAAGATAAGAACTTTAGTGGGATGGGTAATAAAGAAAAAGTAAAAATTAGTTTGTTTGCTGACGATACTTTAGTAGCAATTGAGAACCCAATAGAAAAAATTGAGAAAATAAAATTACATCTGAAAGAGTTTGGGGAAATATCTGGTTTGCAAGTTAACTGGGATAAATCAGTAATGATATTATTCAATTATATGAAAGAGGAGGAACAGGAGTTTAGTAAAAAATATAGAGTTAAGATAAAGAATATGATTAAGTACTTAGGTGTAAACATTACAAGGGAAGTTGATAAGTTAGAAGAGGAGAATTTTAATAAATTAAATAGGGAGTTTAAGAAAAAATTAGAAGAATATAAAAAGATTAATCTTTCATGGTTTGGTAGAATAGAGCTTATTAAAATGAAAATTCTGCCTAAATTTAATTTTTTGTTTAGAATGTTACCAATTAAGTTAACAGATTTACAGTTAAAGAAATGGCAAGTTATAATAAATAATTTTTGTAATGGTAATAAGAAAGCAAGGATTAATAAAGGGAATTGGTATAAATCTCAGAAAAAAGGGGGATTAGGTCTCCCAAACTTAAAGTATTATTATATAGCTAATCAATTGAAGCATGTAATAGATGGAATTGCAAGATCAAATGAAATAAGTTGGTTGGAGAGCGATAGACAGGATTTAGAATTGAGGTTAAGTAAAAAAAAATTATTAAGGTAAATAAGATGATAGAAAGATTAGAAAATCCCCTGTTAAGGAATATTATAGATGTTTGGTTAAAGTATATAAAAAAAAATTACCAGATATTTCCCCATTGAATCCGGTGGTGTTGCTGGAAGATTTTCCAGAAAATTTAAATACAGAATTAGAAATAGTTTTTAGAGAACAGAAAATTTTTAAAATAAAGGATTGGTTGGAAAAGATGAGTAATAAAGAACAATTAGAAGAAATTATGAGAGGAAGGAAAATAGCATGAGTTAAAGTTATCCAATTAGAACAATGGATGGCTAAATGGAAAAAGAACAATAAAGAGCTTCGAAATTTTACAAAATTTGAGAAGATGATTATAATGAGAGAAGAGGAGGATATAAATAAGAATATTAAAGGGGTGGTAAGTGAAATTTATAAAATTTTATTAGAAGGAGAAGAGAAGCAAAATTATTTGAAAGTATTATGGGAAGAAGATTTAAAATAACAAGTAAATATTCAAAGTTGGGGGGAAATTTGGAATTTGTGGAATTTGAACACTATGTCAGTAAGAATAAAAGAAAACTATTATAAAATAGCATGGAGGTGGTATTTAACACTGGTAAAACTAAATCGAATAGATAAGAAACGTTCGAAGCTATGTTGGAGAGGTTGTCAAGAAATTGGAACGTTTTTTCATATGTGGTGGACTTGTAAATATGTACAAATATTTTAGTTAAAAGTAATTGAAGAAGTAAACAAGATAATAGATCTAAAGTTTAAGATATGTCCTAGGATAGCTTTATTATCAATTTATGATAAAGAAGAAGGAGAGCAAAATGTTAAATAGCTAATTACGAATTTAATGACTGCAGCGAGGTTAATAATAGCTAGACAATGGAAAGTGCAAGGCAACTACCAAATAGAAGATTGGTATAAAGAAGTGTGGAATATTGCTATAAATGATAAGTTAACAAACAATGTTAAAGTTAAAAGAGGAATATTAAGAAAAAAATGAATTTGGAGATATATGGGGATCATTTGTGGATTATGTATTAAACAAGGGGAAGGGGTGTGCACCGTCATATGAATCTATGCAGTTTTTGGAAGAATGATTAAAAATAAATATGGTATATAGAAATGTAGCTGGTCCCAGGGGGGTGGGGTGCACTAGTTAGGGGAATTATGTTAGTTTTATAAGGTTAGTCATATGATTTATAAGTGATATGTTTATGTTTTTTGTTTATGTTATTGTATAAAAATTAATGAAAAATATTATTATTATTATTTTAATAAAGACCAAATAGGTGCGCTAGAAAAATATATGATCAAACTACCTAACTACCTACCAAATATATAAAGCTACCCTTGTAATCCTGGGCAAGTTGGTCAAAGAGTATAGAAAGGACCACATGGAGGGATGCCACATACTGATCCAGGTGTTTGACCAAAATGAGGTGAGGCAGGTGGCTACTAGGAGAGGTTGTTTTCAGTGGTGGCATCCTGATTGTAGAATGCCCTTCCCAGAAAGGCTCGCCAGGCACCTACAATTTTGCGAACCTCCCAGGGAGCTTTAGTTATTGGGTGGCTAATATTATGATGTAGATACTGAAAAGCATGGGAGATAGCATAGAGTCCTATGGCAAGGCACAGAGCAATATCACCCAGCATCACCTTCTGGAATCGGCCATCCAAGTGCTTCTAACTTCCAACCCAGAGAACTATCCAGAAGAATACCATGATCAAGGGCATCAAAAGCTGCTGAGAGGTCCAAGAGAATCCCCCTGTCCCTCTCTCAGCAAAGGCAATTCCACAGGGCGATCAAGGCAGTTTCCGTTCCAAAACTAAGCCTGAAGCCTCAATGAAATAGGTCTAGATAATCAGTTTCATTCAAGAGCGCCTGGGGTTTACTGGCAACCAGCTGCAGAAGGGGATGTTGTCTACTAGCTACAGTTGTAAAATCCTCTGGATCCAGGTAAGGCTTTTTCAGGAGTGGTCTAATTACTGCATCCTTTAAAGAGGCCGACACTATTCCCTCTCTCAAGGAGGGATTTACAACTTCCCAGACCCTGCCTGATGTTCCCAACCTATTAGATGTAATAAGCAATGACAGGCAAGGGTAAAACTCATAGGTGGTCAACCAGACCTTGTCCAAATCTGCAGGCTTCAACAACTGAAACTCATCCAATAAAACTGAACCAGATAGTGCTCTGGACACCTCTGCTAATGGAACTGCATTAATTGTGGTGCCCAATTCGAGACAGGTTTTAGCAACTTTATTTTCAAAATGTTACACAAACCTGTCACAATGAGAAAGCAAGGATCCCACCATTTCTCTCCCTGGCCCAGATTGTAGTAGGCCATGAACCACTCAGAAAAACTCCACTGGACAACACTGAGAGGATAAAATGGTGATGGAAAATAACTCAGTTTTTCCACCATCACTGCCACAGAGTAGGCTCAATAATGAGCTCTAATCTGTGTTTGGTTAGACTCTGGACGAGTTTTCCTCCACCTGCATTCTAACCATTTTCCCTCTTGCCTCATTGCCTTCAGCTCAGATGTATACCAAGGAGCTGGCCAGGCTCTTCTCAAGGCACAATCGTGTCAGGTGCCTGAACCATCCCTGCATTCAACAGAGTGACCTGGGCTTCAACAGGAGCACCAGCCATACAAGCAGGAAAATCCCCCAGAACCTTCTGGAATCCACCCTTGCGGAGAGTTGCAAGTCTAAACCTCAATAGGAAATGATCTGACCATGACAATGGGCAAGATGTTAATTCCCCCACTTACAGATCACCAATAATTATGACCAAAACCAATAATATCCTTCAACAAAAATATATCATTCCATTCACTGGCATGAATAGCTCTATTCAGTGGGCAACCATTACTACCCATAAATGCAATGTCCTTGAACTGCATGGTGTCAGTATGAATGGCAATTTTTCATACTCCAAAAAATAAAACCTTTCACAGTGTGTGTGTGTGTGTGTGCGTTTGTTTGTTTGTTTGTTTGTTTGTTTGTTTAAAAAAGGTAAAATGCTAGATGGAATATTGATCACTTTAAATTGCAAGCCTATTTCCCCCCAAAGCCATACATAAGTCCTACAAGGCTTCTAATCATTCTCCATTCACTTTGTTCTTGCATTAAACTGCAAATCCACTAGGAACTTTATTCCATACCTAGCACACTACTGATGGTAGACAAACACAAACAGAGAATAGACAACTATGCTTGTAGCTCCTTTGATAAATGTGCCAAGATGTTCTTCACACATTGCACTGGAATCTGATAAAGTGGACTCTAGTTCATGAATGATTATGCTACAATAAGGCCATAATCCTTTACACACTTATTTGGGAATTCTCATATGATAGTGATGTTAATCATGATCATATGAGAATGTGAAGGCATGACAAGACTGTTGGTTTTAATTAAGATTTCAATATTCTGTGGTATCATAGGCACTCTGTTTTTCTCAGGGGGTAAGCAAATTATACTTCCCACCATAAAAAATGTGACACCTTAAAAAGCAACAGATTTATTGTGCTATAATGGATTTTTTATATCACAATAAGGCTGCAATCCTATACCCACATATCTAGGAATAAGCCCTAATGAACACAATGGGGCTTACTACTGAGTAGACATGCATAGGATTGCACTTTAAGTCAATTAGACTTTCATCTGCCACAAGATATGTGTATATATAGACACGCCTTGCTGTGACAGTTCAAACTATACACGTCTACTCAGAAGCAAGCTCCATTAAATTGAGGTAAGCAAATATAGGATTGCAGACTAACATGGCTACTCCACTAGAATTGCTTACCGCTATGACAATTACAGACTAAGGCTGCTTAGTACAGACAGACAACGTAGTATTGTGCCGTTATTCAGTCTTCTCCTCCTTAATGGATGTTTTGTAGGCAAAAGAAGTGTTGAGGTACAGGTGGGTTACTAATGGAAAACAACATCTGGGTAACCCCTACAATTTCATTAATGGGGCAGGACAAGTGCACAATAAAAGCCTCATGTGGAAGCACTCTACATTTACATGACAAAAGTTGGCGATAAATGGCCAGTTGCACATCCAAAGCATTCACACGTTCGGAAATGTGATCAAGGGAACGAGCACGGACGACACATACTGCAACACCTTATCTAAAGGCTTGAAGGAAGATGGGCAGCAGCGACCTGTACACAACCAGAGACACGAGACAACAGAATTGCCTCCATCCCACCCAAACAATTATATCAAGCCCCACAGTTCTCTGCGCTCTAAACTATTCCTGCGCTCGGCTATGAACTGGGGCCCCCTCCACAAGGATGCGCTTTTGCGCCCGGTTCGGGGATTATGCGCATTTTCGCGGAGGCGCATTTACGCCTAATCCCTCTGCACGGGAGGCGGCGAGAGGCGGCGAAGCGCATTAATTGATGTCCAAAAAGCGCTTTAGAAGACGTTAATGCGCATAATCGCTTGTTCACACGGCGAAAATGCGCTTTAACGGCCGGAGAAAAATAAAAGTCGCTATTTAACGCACATTCGAAAATGCGCATTATCGGGGAGATAACGCGCCTGTACGCCCATTTTGCGCTCCGCTGGTGTGGAGGTAAAATTTATAATGAGCCTTCAAGGCTCATTAAATGTCTCGTGTGGAGGAGGCCTGGGAAACGGGAGCAAAAAAACAAAACGAACAAAAAACTAGGTAGTATTAAGGCGGCTGGGCGGCTCCATTCCCTTTGTTTGACAGCTCACCCGACCACCACCCTCGCCAAACCCCTCATCCCCTCCACGTTGCTTACCCCCTTTCCCCTCACCTGCAGGAACTGAAGAGGAGCCACCGAAACAGAAGGAGGAAGAGGCGGTGGCTGCAGCACAGGAGGAGCGCCTGGGCGTTATCTGACGAGCAACTTCTCCCTGCAGCTGGCGGCAGCGGCGGCCATCTTACTTTCTCCGCCTCCTTCGTTTTGTCGCCGGCTTTGCCGGCGCGGTCACGTGAACCTTACTCGCGTCTGACTACTGTGGGTGGGGGGACGATCCTAACGTTCACGAGAACTCGTTCCACTTGCCGTGGAAGCGGGGCTGGCTCTGCGGGCGCGGAACGGAGAGGGGTAGGTGAAGAGGGCTTTTATCACAGCCCATGGCATGACTTCCAGCCCTCTTGGTCTGTGGCGGCCAAAGAAATAAACAAACAGTAACCGGCATTCTGGTGACACCTCCACATTTATGGGGGCAGAACTAGCATATGGTGGGTGCGTGAATTGCGGTGCTCGGTCTGAGGATGTATATTATATGGGCTTAGAAGAGGGTCGCGGTTAAAAGCAGTGGGGCCAAGTAGAGAGGAAATGCCTGTGGCTATTTCAATTTGCAGTTCTACTTCCACACTTACTTGGGAAGTGCAATCCTACGCATGTTTATTCAGAAGTAAGCCCCACCGGATTCAGGGAGGCTTGCTCTAAAGTAACTGCGATTCGTCTCCGTGTAAAGGTGTATAGGAGCTGCCAAGGTGCATAGGATTTTGACTCAAGACGAAGAGCATTTGGTACTAAGTTTTATTGCAGAGGTAGACAGACTTCAAAGCTTGTGGGGTCTACTTTGTTTTTTTACAAGAGTTCTGAGATCCACCAATCGCACAAAGGGATTTAGAATTAAGGGCACAATCCTGTGCTTGCTTAAACAGAAAAAAGTCCTACAATTCCCAGCATTTCCCGTGCTGGCTGGGGAATGTTGGGAGTTGTAGGACTTTTTTTCTGTCTCAACATATTTCTTTATGTTGATTAGAACAATTAAAAACAATATACAAAAATTGAAACAGCAAAAACATATAATATACACATACATTTAAAACCACTGTAATAATTTTAAAAAGCTATAAACCTAAAAAGAAAACAAACCCAGGCTCATCAGATATTGCTAAATGCCTGAGGAAAAAAAAGTTGGGACATCGTTGAGCCTTGTCAGGGACATCGTTCCACAATTGGGGGGTCACCACAGAAGGCCCTCTCCCTTGTTGCTGACCTTCGAGCTTCCCTCCGAGGAGGCACTCGGAGGAGGGCCTTAGATGTTGAACGTAGTGTTCGGGTAGGTTCATGTTGGGAAACGCGTTCCATCAGGTATTGTAAGCCGTGTAAGACTTTATAGGTTAAAACCAGCACCTTGAATTGGGCTTGGAAACATTCAGGCAGCCAATGCAAGTTGGCCAGAGTAGGTTTTATATGCTCGAACCTTCTGTTCCAAATTATCAATCTGGGTGCTGCATTTTGCACAAGCTGCAGCTTCCGAACTGCCTTCAAAGGCAGCCCCACGTAGAGTGCATTGCAGTAATCTAACTTGGAGGTTACCAGAGCATGGACAACTGAAGCCAGGTTATCACAGGATTGCACCCTAATGTCTGAGCCCCAGAAATGTGTTTTGCCTATGTGAATTTAACTCACAGTCCTTCCACAAAAATGACTATTCCTGGTTATCCCAAGCTTTCTTCATTTAAGCAGTACAATTTAGGACAGGTAAGGAGTTATTTTGCTGCAGCTGTTAAATTATTGGGAGTCAGAAATCCTTACCAAGTCACCGAAAGTTCCAGACAGTGTAAAAGCTGGAGCAGAACTGGCCATTTATTTATTTATTATTATTATTATTATAAAAAACTGATGCAGGAAACAGTGGAATGTGTTAGAGACCCTTGAGAACAATGTTTAAGAACTGAAACCTTTCTAATATACTTGTATAACCCCTTAACCCCTAGATGCCAACCAGAACAGATTGGACTGGCCGGAACACCAACTTCCAAGCAAGCCAAACCAACCAAGTTCACAAGTCACACATGACTAGGTAGGAAACTTCCACAGAAACCATGTTTTGGGACATGTTCAGGACAATAATCTATAATCCCAAAAAATGGTCCAGAGCACTAACTTCCAAGTGAGACAAATCAACTACATTCACCAGTCACACATGATTAGATGGGATTAATGTAATATATTGCCACATTTAGCACCTTAGGCTACATGGGAGTACTGGCATCAGAGGAAAAGGCAGGCGGTGACCAGGGAAAGTGCATTTTCAACAGTGTTCCTCCGGTTATGGGACTCTTTCCCCAAAGAGGCACACCGTACTGTATTGGGTTTTTGGTGACAGGCAAAAACTGTTCTATTCTCCCCAGCTTTTAAACTACCTTTTGTATACATTTTAAACACTGGGATTTTATTGTGTAGGTTATTTGTAGTGTGTTTTATATTTGCACTTGTTCCCATCTTATTTTTTGGTTAGGGTTAGGCTTCTCATTGCTCAGAGAAGTAGGGTAAACATAACTGTGTGTGTGTGTGTATGTGGAGAGAGAGAGAGAGAGAGAGGGGGGGGTGGCATATGTGTGTATTTACTAAATAAAGTAAGCCTCATTATGATCAGGGAGATTTATTCCTAAATAAGTGTGCGTAGGACTGCAGCCAACGTTTCACAGAACTCAGAGAGGCTTACTTCTGAGTAGATACACTCAGAATCTGCCTGAAAAATAGTTACAGTGAAAATAAAAGCTTATGAAGTAGGTCCTGTTGTGTGCAGTGGGATTTAATGCCAAGGGTGTGCATAGAATTGCAATTTTAGATGTGCCTAAACCCTTGGAAATCACATGGATTGGATCCACTTCTGCAACGGGGCACTTGTTTTTTGTAAAAGTGGTTATGGTTAGCCAGCTTTAAAAAAATATTTTGGCCTACTGAAAGCTAGTAATCCAGCACCTGAACCCTACAAAGGAAGTACAGAAGGGTGTGTCCTCCTTTATAAACAAGTTAAGAGATGGGTAAAGGTAATTGCTATTGTCAGAAGTTGAGGGAAGGCTTGGTTGCAGGGCTAGAAGAATATATACAGCTCTAATAACAGTGCCTGTGAGCTATTTGAAAGGCTAACTGTATACTCCCTGTGAGTAATGTTTCCTGCACATATTATACAATAACAGAGCCTATCTACACTACTGCTTTAAAATGGTTTATAACAGTTTTAAACCGGTTAATATTAACCGCTTTAAAACTGTTATAAACCATTTTAAAGCAGTAGTGTAGATAGGCACACAGACATGTAATGCAACATGAAGGAAAGTTTTTGGGATAGACTGGGGCAGGGAAGGAATAAACAGGCTGTTTCAATTCCTATTGCGCCATAGCAAGTGGGATTTTCTTTTCCTCAAAAGGAGCACTGCAATAATTTTACAGATATCTGCAATTTGGGTCAGAGTTTGTTTTGAAAGCATTCTGGAAATGCCACGAAACTGAAGACATCCAATCTGGAAATAACCAAATACAAAAGAATAGGCCGGGGAGGTGTGTGAGTGTGTGTGTGTGTGTGTGTGTGTGTGTGTGTGCGCATGCTCGCTATGGTCATGTGACTTCTGTAACACTTAACTACAAAATGGGACAGACTTCTAAACTGACATTGCTAAGTCGTCATGGAGGCCTAGCAGCTCACACACTAATTTTAAAAGCTCTTTTCCAGCAATGGTTTGAAAATATGTGAGACTGATAAAAGGTTCTCTTAGATTTTCTTGCATTGGGATTAATGCAAACACAACATCAATCCCAATCCCACTTCTGGATAGCTGAACTGAATAGGTTCTCTAAAGCCTGTCATTCAGACTTCACAAAATGATGCACTTCTCAAAATCGCAAGAAAGGTGAAGCCTGGAGGAATTTACACTAGTACTGATTAACACAAGGTGCCTGCAAAGTACTCTGGAGACCCTAGCTTGCATTGATTTGTCACAGCTAAATCCTGTGTTGAGTTAGGCACCCTAAAGCTCACTTGTTCTTTCAATGGTCTTATCTGTGCTTAATATTGGGCAGAATTGGGCTGCAAGCATTTCTTCTACTGCTCCCACAAAGACAGAGAAGATGAGATACTAAGATAGAATAGTCAAGCAAGGCAGTCCTTTTATTTATTTCTAAGATTTATTAGTTGCCCTATAGCTAATTGCTCTCAAAGAGCCATTTTGGGGGGTATAAAGGCAGGGAATAAATTGAAGAAATAAACATATAAGGTGAATAAAAGGCCTGAGAGAATTAAAAAGGTCTTTCTCTGACACCGAAAAGATAGCAAAGTAGGCACCATGTAGGCTTCTTTGGTGAAAGTATCCATAACTAGTGGACTACTATTGAAAAGGCCTGCTCCCAAGTAGCCATCCACTTATACCTCAGCATGTGAGCAGGGCATCTGGTGATTATCTCCAGTAGCAATATGTGCAAACAGGTGCTCCTCCAGATACTGTGGACCCAAGCTGTGGTTGTGGAATAACACCAGCACTTTGAGTTGGGCCTGGAAACTAACAGGAGCCAGGTACAGTACTCAAGACGTAATGATGGCCACTAGTTTGGATGGCTTTAAAAGCCGGTTGAATAAATTCCTAGCTGAAAAGGCTAACAATGGCTGCGAGGATGGCTGAGTACTACCTTCAGTATCAGAAGCAGTAAGCCTATATACACCAGTTGCTGGGGAACATGGGTGGGAGGATACTTTTGCACCATGTCCTGCTGTTACAGTTGGCATAAGTGTACCATCAAGTATTATACATTTTGTTAAAAAAACTACAAATATATTTACCTGGTCCAGTACAGTGTTGCCAGGTTTATTACACTTGGGAGTGTTTATTTTGATTTTGTGTTGTGGATTAGCAATGTTGCCAAACTTGAGAATTCCTCGGCTTGGAATACAAACATTGGTGACTCGGAGTGCTCACATCAAATATGAGGAAGTTTTTATGACTTCACACCCCAGGAACTCGTCTTTGGCTTTGGTTTCGATTTTAGCCAACCTAGTTTCTGTCTTCCTGCACTCCATATTTAGCAGGTATCGGAACTAATTATGGTACTACAATGCGGAACGGGGAAGGTCAAAAATAAGATTCTTCCACTTCAGAAATCGAGCCATTATGAGCAGAGCTCAAGACCTTCCAAAATTTGGGGCTGGCTCATTATAGCTTGCTACTGGTCGCTCTTGCCCCAGACTAACCCTGATGAGGAGGATCAATGACAGAGAGAGCTGGCATAGAGACTCCAGCAGCAGCAGCAGCAACAGCGGGCTTATTGTTAAGGTCTGAGCACTCCTAGTTTCTTGGAACATACTCAGTACGGTTTATTGTTGCCTGAAGAATAAGAGTTCTCAATATTTGCTTAATGGATTGAGCTATGAGGCATTCACTGGACATTTCTGAGCCTGCCAAAAGGAGCATCCAGGCGTCAAAGATGAAGTGTCTGCTAAGACCATTCATACCAGCCTCCTTCTTTGCCAAGTGTAAATTTTAGGAAGGAGGGATAAGTTGGGAGGAGGAGGGGAACTCCCTTGGACTTGGCCTTTCCAGTCCCTGTTGGAAAAAAGTTGGAATGACCTCAAGCTTTAGTTAAGATATGATCTGAGGAAGGAGGGGGAAGCTCACCCATCTCTGAATTTAGACCTCACTGGGAATTCTCCCCCCTCCATCTCTCTCCAAGAGAAGCAGCCTCACCTGAATTAGCAGCACTAAAGCCTCTATGTGCACAGATGCGATCTCTTTACAAGATTACAGGAATGGTGATGCAGCTATACGTATATATGCCTGTTTTGGAGTGCTGGTTAGGTATGTGTCAGCCACCTATTTACATGGTGCTTCACTGCATGATGTACGTCCCCCATCGATCCCCCTTTAAAGTGTCTATTTTTTTCCAAATTAATTTCTTATTTAAGGAATTTTTCTGGGAGGTTTACTTGCTCTTTCTTTCCTGTGCTTATGCCCAGCATTCCAGCTGTGGAAAGAAGTGCTGTCACAAATATAAAGTTCAACAGCTGTAGAAAAATCCAACCACAACAGAAAGACAGCTGCCCCACAGAGACCAGGGCCAGCATCAGGTTTGGTGGTACCGTTGACAAGTCCCCGGGTGAGATCCTTAGTGGCAACACCATCTCCCCGGATAGCAAGGGAGACCGAAGGCTGCCAGCAGCTCAACTTGCCTCCCATTCCCTTACTTTAAAGGAGATCCATGACAACAGCAGCAAAAAAAGCCAGTCTTTGTAAGTGTAAGCATTGCTGCTAGAGGCTGCCATTTTAATGTCCCCATGTCTCTGGGCCCCCAGTGTAACATCATTTGCCACTTACTTGACCAGTTCCACCACCACCCCCTGCCATTGGTGTGTGTTTGTTGCCTCAACATAAGGGGAAGGGAGACAAGGCGGTGGACCTTTCAGGGGGTTCGGGCCATCAGTCTCAAAGGTACTTACTCCTGATGTTAGGCCTGATAAGAGATGCTTCCCAATGTATTTGGGGAAACTATATCAGGGGACATGTTGAGGAAAAACTTCTTGGGAAGACTTTTCAGTTCAGCTCACCTATGCAGAGTCAAGCATTAAAAAATTCCCTAGATAAAAGTTTCCTCAACAGGCGTTGGGAACCATATCAATTGTGCAGCTTTTTCCCTTTAAAATGCTATCCCCAGGCGTAGATCTAGCCAGGCCTTTGCCAACTGGGAGCAGAATCCAGCGGAGTGCTTACATCCCTGCCAATTCTCTTACACCCCACCAATTCCACTTGCATCATGGTGATTCGTCGCTTCTGGGGCAACCTGAAATGAGCAGAAATGTTGGTTTCTAGGAGGCAGGTAGGCGGAGCTTACAGAAGGGAGCTCCGCTGACCTGCCTCCTTCCTGAAATGAGCGCTACTGCTCCTTTTGGGAGTTCTCCTTTGCATAAGTGGTGGGTCTCGCTTGCACAACAGAATTAGCAGGCCCCACCACTTGTGGAAGGGAATTGGTGAGGGATTTTGCCCGTCGTGCCCTGCAAATGTTTTCTCTGTTTGCAGTTATGGGAATAGCACTTGCATCTGCAAAAGTAATATCTGAACAGACTATAGCTTGGTTTGAATCTATTACATTCCAAAAATTGATCTATAAAGTCATTTTTGGATTACATTCTCACACAAGAGATTTGTCTCAAAGATCTCCTTTACTAAATATTGTTCACTAACTAAATTGTAACTTTGGGCTTCACCACACCAGACTTTTAATCCCGTAATTTACCATGGCTTCTGCTTCCGGATTCTTTGCAGAATTTAAATCTGTCCTTTATTTGGTCGGTTTTTCTTTTACTGCATAATGCTACTTGCCATTTACACTGGTGTGTGGAGCCTGGCGGGATGCTATCTGATGTCAATAGCATTGTATGCCCACTGTCCACCCCCTCTGGGGTAGCCTCTCCCCTTCTCAGCATGAACTTTTCCATTTCAACTTCCTTGCCTTCCCTTTTCACACTTCCACTGCTTCCGATCCCTACCTCAGCAACTTCTACATACAATCTACAGTATGTTCGCAACTTCAGAGGTATGCTCTCCACGCCCCCTCATGTGCACAAGTATTTGTCCCTGTAAAAGCAAGCAACATTGTGGGCATTTGGAGCAGCAGCAGCTTCTGCCATGCTGTACTAGCGAAACGCCAATATACTGCGCTTCCAAAGTTCCTAGTGTTGTTCCCAGAAGCAGAATGGCAAAGGGACTAGAGGTCAAGGGAGACGGGGAAGGGTGAAACTCCCACTTGATCATTGTCACTAGGTCACGTCAACACTGCTCTGCCCATCACCCACCTACACAAAGCACGTCATAGCGTCATGTCAGCAATACAAGGGCAGGTGATGACGGAACTGTTGCATGGTTCTACATAATATCACATTTTCCATGTACAGAAATATCACGGCGAAAATTGGGAAGAGGCAGGACAGCTGCTGCAGGACAACGGCATCATGTATTACACATGGGAAATACTGTAAATGAAGAATGACAATTGCAACAATAACAACAACAAGCCCGCATGAAGGAGCCCTTTGTCCACTGTGTAAATATTAACTTTAAAAGGTTTATTTTTTTTGTTTCTAGTGATTCATCTCATCGTTTGGATGTTATGCATTACATTGCATAGTCAAACAGCTATGAAACAGATGGAGAAAAGCAACTCCAGACCCTTTTTTAAACTACTGTTTAATCAGATTTGAAAGACACAAATTAGAAAAAACATTTATAGGCAAGTTAGAAACACCATTAAAACATAGCAGGTATGCTACCCTTGTGTAGCATCTCTGAGACAAAACTAGAAATAAGTAATTATTAAAATATCACATCACAGTGTAAACTAACACAATGGTATTTAAAATTACCATACACCAAAACCTAATTTTATGGATCTGTTGAAAAATAACCATATATATATATATATATATATATATGAATAATAAAAACAAAATTCATGGACAATGTCTTTATATTCTGAATCAGGGAAGGCAAGTTGAGGAAATACTGTAACTATCAACTTTTGAAGTATGTTCTCATTTCAAAAGGCAGATATTTTGAGAGGGAAAGGAGCATAACTATCTCTGCATTGAGCTAAGACCCCTTCAATGTGTATCCTGGCAGGAAATAACTAAGTTCCATATTTATATTCTTATATTGAATAAATTTTATATTATTTTTAATAATTATGTGTGTCCATCCTGAACTGGAGTACTAGCTACCATTCCATACCTATAGAAAGTTTAACTGAGCTAGAATATGCTTGAGGTCTGGTTTCAGGAATAACTATCTAACTACTATTGTTTTTGTATGATACTTTTTGCCACTGTAAAACACATCCAAAGACTTCATAGAAATAGTCAAAATCAATGAACATGGAAAAAAAAGCATGAAATGAGAGATTCATTAACGTTAAGAACCTGACAAAATACAAGGCAAAACAAAAAATAATTGAAGTGTAGGCAAATGCTCCTTTTATAAAGCCTTTTGGCCTATGTGCTAATGTACCTTTGATATGCACAGCTAAACACTGTTTTGAGGCCTCTGCCATGGAAGCAGAACATTTCACATTTAAGTGCAATGGAAATTCAAGAGCCAAGATGACTAAAATGTCCGCAGGTAGCTACAGTGAACCAGACAATGAACCCAGGGACACACCTGATTAAGTGCCAAAAGTGAAAGGATGTTTTTTTTTTATCCTGGCATGACAGTTAAGGTTGAGATCCTGTTAAGGTCAAAGGGCAAAAAGAGCTTCCAGTATTTTCAAGTGGGTCCAGGATTGAAGTCACATACTAGGGTAAAAAAATCACTGGGCGTATCCAACAGCATGCAAGTGGTTATCTACTAGTACAAAGGAGCTGTCTCACCCACTCTTCCCCACTTCAGCCCTCGAAAAAACTTTTCCTGGGGATCGGGACTGCCAGGGAAGGCTTGGAATTAGATAGGGGAAAGGTTGTAGTGGCAAGAAAACATCCCCTAAAATCCAGAAGGGGCAATTTGCACAAATGCTTCACCCTCTCACACCACAACCCCAGTCCCCTAATATACTTATTTATTACATTTATATTCCGCCTTTTTCCCTCCTTAAGAAACTCAAGGAGGCGTACATAATCCTGCTCTTCTCTATTTTATTCTCACAACAACCCTGTGAGGTAGGTTGGGCGAGTCTCTGACTGGCCCAAAGTCACCCAGTGGGCTTCCATGGCTGAGTGGAGACTAGAACCTAGATCTCCCGATTTCCAGTCCAACACTCTAGCTACTACACCACACTGGCTGCTTACCCCCCATGAGAGGCTTTCCAGGGGGCAGGGCACAGGAGGTTTCTGCAGGAGGAGGAATGAAAAAGTCCAATTGTGTGACCAGACCACTGCTTGCATTACATTGGATACAGTCCACTGTATTTGGGGGGTTTTAAGCAGCTGTTCATCTCTGACAATAACTTGGGGTTGAGATGTTTGTACTAACTCTGCTTTGCAAAAACAAATCTGATGCTACTTTTCCATTCATGCAGGAGGCTGCTCTAATGTAGGACTCAACAGTGCATAGACAGACATTTGTAGTGAATTTTGAAAGCTACACATTTAATCCAAGATTAGTGATAATAAAGCAGGAAAGGGCAGATTTGTGAAAGTACATGTCAAGCTTTGAGGTGTAAAGCCACCCTCTGACTTTTCAAAGTTTTATGCAACCCTAGCAAAGATAAGGACCAAAGCTACCTGGATCAATTAATAGCATGGGAAACAAAATGTTTATTTTGATGCTACTTTAAGACAGTGGGGCAGAAAGCTTTCATATTGGGGCCAGTCATCTCCCTAAGTAGATGCTTACTTTACAGTAGACAAGTGTTACTGCTGCTCATGCCAAATAGGTTGGGTAACAGTCTACCACCATACCATACTGGGCCTGTTCAAACAATACGCTAAGCCATGGTTTGGCTGCAAACCCTTTTGCAGTAAATAGTTAGTGTGTTTAAACCATCGTTATGTAGCCACCATGGTTAGGAATGGTTCACATGACATGCTAAGCCATAATGTTTAGCCCAAAATGTTTAGCGTGTCATCTGAACGTGGTCACTGTTAGCCCCAGCCCACAAAAATGGAAATTCTGATGTCACAGCCTGGCAGGATCGAAAAAGTGAGAACTTCAACCAAATGACACAGAAGGCAGTCTTGCCACCAGTTATATACGAGTAATCCCACTAGCTTCAATTGCACTTATGCATGAGTAACTAGGATAGGATTCCAGCAAAGTAGCCATGTTAGTCCGCTGTAGCCGGGGGGGGGGGGGGGGGGGCACACACAAAAACAAAATGTTCTGTGTCACTTTAAAAACTAAGGCCAGGGTCTGTACACCCCCATGCACACTCAGAAAGCATTTATCAATGTAGAGTGGGAGTATCCAGATGATTTTCCCATGCCACCACAGCTCCCTGTGCCACTGAATGTGTAACTCCATTGGCAGAGCATGTGTTTTTCACATTTAGAAAGCTCCACGTTTAATCCCTGCTGTCTCCCATTAAAAGGATCAGGGAAAAGGTGATGAAAGACCTCTGCATGAGACCCAGAAAGTCACGGTCCAAGTAGACGATACTAAGTAGATGGACAAAGAGTCTGACCTGATATAAGGCAGCGTTCTGAGCCACTCCAGGGGTCTCCCAACCTCAGGAGCATCATTTTTGGGAGAGGGGTACAACAGGAAACAGTGGGAAAGGGCAGCATGCAGTCCTTTGGATCCTAGCCTAGCAATTTTTTATTAAGGAACCAATTTAGCGACAGGATTGTACTCTAGTCTTTTTGACGAATGGTCTCAAATAAAGGACAACAGAAGATAAATTTCCTTTGCTAAATTTACGGATACCTATCAAACAACTTGCAAATGTTGAATTTCTACAAAATGCCAGGCTTAAGAGGTCCCACTTTTAAAACTAAAACTCTTGTCTGTGTCTAAACATAGAGTTGCTATATTTGCAAATTCCTTTGAAAGCCAAAGGTGCTATTACTATGAGGCATGTCAAATTCATGTAGTTGCAAGCAACCAGAATTGTCTTCAAAATACAAAAATGTATAAGCACTTTGTTTTAAAAATAGGGAGTGACAAAGTAAATTACGTATAGCCAAGAGAGACACGTAGAACACAAATTAAACAAAATCCTTCCCTAATTTATGAAGTGGCAATCAGATATTAAAACGCCACATAGGTTGATTTGGAGCTCTGACATTTTGAAATTATTTCTTCAGGACTGAAGTTACTGTTTTGAGATAAAGTCCTCTGCAATTGAAAATAACTTTTTTTTCTATTTATTGGCTCCAATCCAACTGAAGTTATTCAAGAGAATCTCAGTGATATGAATGGAATGTGTTAGTCTCACACATCCCAACTAGCTTTTAGGCTCATTACTTTCAATGAAATTCAGCCTCAACTAACTTTAGCTGTGCTGAGGCCCCTTATAAAGAGGATGTATTCCATAGAGGAATTGAAGGGCTACTCGCATTTAAATTCAGGAAAACATTACTCAATTATTATATTTCTGCAAAATGTTTCATCTGGTGAAAGACAAGAAATAATAAAGGAGAAGATTAATTATATATTTATAGCACAAACCTATGCATGTTTCCTCAGAAGTCCCACTGTATATAACAGATTTACTTCCACATAAGAATGCATAGAAGTGCAGCCCTAATCACCAAACTGTTTGCATCGGAGGACAAAATTTAGCAAAGTATTTTATATTCACAATTTATAATCTGAAAATGAATGTGAAAAGTATATTTTTGCAAGAGCCTATCAATGTATCAATGTGAATGTTATGCAACTATAACATTCACACAAGAATCCAAATGGTAACACAGTAGTACTTTAAAAGGTAGGGAGAAGATAATCATGGATCTTAAGGGAATCTTCCTTGCCACCGTTGCCCACCCCAATTGCAGCTTTTTGGCTTAGTGTGTTGAGTCCATATTTCCTTCTTAAGGCCTGGAAGTCATGGTTGGTTTGGAAAAGCACGCCTGGCTTTGCTTCACCTCAGTGACGGAGAGGAGGACAGAAGGACCCCCATTCTCTCAGTATCTCAAGCCTAACTGAAGCCATTTACCATTGTAATGACTGGCACCAGGGGAAATTTAGACCATCTTCTCTACTGCAGGAATGTGTGGGTGAGTGTGTTGAGGAATGGACTGAAACTACATTTTCCCTCCCAGATTGGTCTTTAGACAAGGATACAGAAACAGAAGTCAAAGTGGACTATGCAAAAGAGGCAGGCCCAGCTCTATGGGGAAAAGAAAATGGGCTGCCAGTTTGGACACAGTTGCAGAGAGGGCTTCCCACAACCCAGATTCTGAAGTAGGTTACTCCCATTCCTCTGAGAGTCTGAGTAACAGCTGCCATTTACTCATATTGAAGAAAGTAAAGCACTCCACTTGGACACTATTATGGCTGGGGCTAAACAGACTGCTATTCCTGGCACTAGATTGTCCTACATCTACTGACAGAGATACTCCGGTATGTGCCCACACTCAGGCACACACCTATGCATAGAATGTATCTACGTCCAGGGTTTCCAGCAATATATAGAAAATGGTTATAGCAACACGAGCAAGGCTGTGCTGAGTTGCTCTGCTCCTATTTTCACATATGCAGAGTAACCTCTCCCCATGGTGTCTGGATATATGTGAAAATGTCAGCAGAGAGGGTACATTCACTGCATTCCACTGTACATTCAGAGGCCTCTACATGACCTGGAACCCTGATAGCGCAGGGTCGTGTGAAAGCCAGCTCTCTGCAGCCGTTCACATGGAATGAACAGACACCAAAGAGAGCAGCTTGTGGTGCAGTCCTGCTCACCGCTTTCTATAATCACTAAATGGCGCTTGTATGTTTCCATCATTTCAGCATAGTTCAGCAAGCCTATTTCTTCTAATGCTAATATTCAGTTTAATGACACAGTCAGTATGAAAGCCCTTTTCAATGTGCACAGTTACCTGATCTCCAAATGAACATTCCATTCTGCATTTCTAACAGTGGGAGTATTAACATGCATTAGTTTCCTCAGACAGATGGCACCTGTCTCCAGCTAGCTGTAGATATCAGAAATTTCTGACACAGAAATTTTATCTTTCTGTGCTCATTTAAAAGTTCACAGTATTAACATTATTAAGATGGTATCAAGATCTGGCATATTTTAATAATAATCCAATCCCAATTTTTATTATTTTTTCTGTGTCATTTTCTTTTTATTTTAAAAGATTAAATGGACTGCATTCACTAAAAAAGCAAAAGCAAAATGGTATGTAAATAAGCAAATAAAAACTATAGCCCTTTAGTACTTCATTTCTTCAACAGTTGTTAATGTTCACCAAAAAGTGATTAATATTTATCAATTCCCTTGATATATGTTACAAATTAAATTATGAGAGAACAGAAGGGTTGGAAACATTTATCCAAAGGTACACTATGATCTCCATGTATGAAAGTCTTGTGTAGGGATTTCCTAAACCACAGGTTTTCCAGTGTTACAGGGTATATAATGTCAAAGATGAGTTAGATAATACCTATTTAACAATTTCACCCTTTGTTTAATATAAACTGAATTATAACCATAAGATAATCTGGCTATACTTATATCATAAGCACCTTCTCACACTAATTCTTTACATCTCTGACAAAATTTCCAAGTGACTGTATCTTAAGGACACGCTTTGCAAAACGATTTGTACATGATAACAAGGAGGGATTTTACTGGAAGGTTGCAGCTTTAACAGGAACTCTAGGTATGTCTTATGATGGCTGCCATTAGAGCAAAATAAACTTAAACTTGAGCGTTTAGCCCTGGAAAGGGTTTGCGTTTTTACAAGTTTCCAAAGGGCTTTCTTGTAATGATCATGTTTCAGAAAAACCAACTATGATTTGGCATTGGCAATATTTGCATTCCTGTACTATAAGAAATTTATATTCCAAGAAAAAAAAAAACTCCAAATACTGAGAGGCTTATTGCAATTCCTTCTTATTGATTCAGACATCATGACTTTCTGCTCTCATTTCTCTACTTTTTTCCCTTCAGCACCCAAAAGCCTATATTTCAACTATGCTTCCCACATTATGTTAAATATGAAAATATCACTTAGAAATGTTATTTCAGTAGATAGAGGGTTTAAGGCAAGGCATTTGCTTATTCAAGATATTTTCCTTCTGTTACTCGGGACTGAAACAATTGTTCTCCCACTACCACCCATCAGCGCCTTGGGATACACAACGTACATTCAGCAAAGGGGCACACCGATGACCCGATGGACATACGCTGTAAGTCCTGAGTGCCCATTGAAATAATGGTATTATTTTCATATAAGGCATGATCCACAGGAACATGGCATGGGAGAGGTTAATTTGCTTTGTTTCCATTCTTACTAGTGTATTCAGTATTCCCTAGAGATATAGTATTCTTTTCTTACTAACCATCTTTTCAGACAAATACAAACCCCTTTAAAAGGTGCTATAAATGGGTTTTGAAAATATAAAATATATCCACCGTAGCATCTCTAATCATTGTTTCTCTACTGTATTTCTGCAGGTGATTTCTCTTTTTTGATTGAAACTATTTGTCGTAGAGTAACTGTTATGTCCCATAATGCTTTTGTCTTCTTCTTGCTTTTTGGACCAAGAGGGCTGGATGCTTTCTTGCTCTTTACTTCCTTTTCGAGTTCTTTTCATTGGTAATATCAACAACACTAAAATGCAGACAATATGAAGGCAGAAGTACCAGGAGCTAAGGAATAAATCAAAATAAAGATAGTCAAACTGATCTCTGGTCATTACATGATAATGCTTTAGCATCTACTTACCTGTAAAAAGGTCTAGGCTGACCATCTGAAAAGGAGGACAGGGCTCATGTAACTTTAACAGTTGTAGAGAAAAGGGAATTTCAGCCAGTGTCATTTGTATTCAATTAGTCCCTGGTGAAATTCCCTCTTCATCACAACAGTTAAAGTTGCAGGCACTATACTAGAGTGACCATATACAAAAGAAGGCAGGGCCCCTGCAACTTTAACAGTTGTGATGAAGAGGGAAATTCATCAGGAACTAATTGCATACAAATGACACTGGCTGAAATTCCCTTTTCTCTACTACTGTTAAAGTTACAGGAGCCCTGTCCTCCTTTTCAGATGGTCAGCCTAGTCTACACATCATGTTCAAGTATGCATCTGTATTTTTTATATATATTGGGGTGGTCAGGCGGTAGTTTCTAAGACTTATTTTGATAGTTCAACCTGTGACTTTTGTCCCACCAAGAGTGAATGGCCTGCCCCCACCATCTCCTAACAATACTCTGGTACTGAGAAAGCTTGGCCAATTCAAAGCTGTAAGGAAGGAGGACCTTAGTGAGGTGTGAAGGAGACAGACGTGTGAAAACAATGGATAATATGGATTAGAGGAAAGTGACTGGAGATCAAAAGCAAAATACAAATAATGATGTAGGGCATAGAGACCCCTGTACCATGACCACTAGAGGTCTTCTTCAGGTGTTGCCTGCATATTTTGTACTATGATCACATCTACACCAAGCAGGATATAGCGGTATGAAAGTGGCATGAAAGCGGTATATAAAAGGCAGCAGACACACCAAGCAGGATATAGTGGTATGTGTCAATGGGCCCTAACATTGTCAGTGCACTTCAATACCACTATAAAGCAGTAGTGTGGCTCCTGCCTTTTATATACCGCTTTCATACCGCTAAATCCTGCTTGGAGTATATCTGGCCCAAATCTCTATTATCCCCTAAGAGTTAGAAGCTTGATTTCGGTTTTGGTTTATATGAAATCTGAGAATCTATGACAGTGGCCTAGTTCTCCACAAGGCACCAAATATCACATTAAATTCTATGCACATGGAATCAGAGACTAGATTACTGCTTGTTCAGCTATCAGCAACCATGAATAATTAACTTGCCACTTAAATCTTGTTTTGAGAAATACACACAGCGTCAACTTACCTGTAAAACATGTAAGATGGTTTCACCGAGAGAAGTACAAATGGTACTACTGTATAACTTATTGCTACTTGAGTCGTCGTCCATGTCATGATATCGTAACATAATTTAATGGCTGGAGAGTCAATGAAGTAGTGTCTCATGTTCTTTCTAATCTAAACGGAAAAAAGGTGAAAGAAGGACTGAGAGAACCTGGAACATCTTTGCAGAAGAACGAGTATAATGTTTAAATTTAAGGGAAGTGCATGCTATTGTTTTTATATTTTTACAACTACTCTAACAAAAATTTCTACATATTACATTGAAATCACATTAAGTGATTTATAAGCTTCCCTTTGGCCCTTGAAAACCCCAGCTGGTACAACAATTCCCAAATGAGTTCTTGGCCCCTACCTGAACAGGTAACAATTGTGCACTTGCTCTCTGATACTCCGGTGTCCTCTCTCCTGCCTGACACAGACCTCCAAAATTCCCTGTCCTTTTACATCAATCTGTGCTGCTTGCTCAATCTCCATCACACTCTGGTCCCGGCCTTTTGTGGGCTTCTCTAGCGTTGACCTTGTCTGGTTTAACCTTATGGAAGGAATGTTCTTATAAAGCAACCCACTATTTCTAACTACGGCAATAGCCTTTCAACACCAGTTGCCGGGGAATATGAGTGGAAGGGTACTAATGCCCTCATGTCCTACTTGTGGGTTTCCCAACAGGCAACTGGTTGGCCACTGTGTGAGCAGAATGCTGGACTAGATGCACCTTTAGTATGATCCAGCAGGGCTCTTCTTACATTCTTCACTACTTTAATACTTCTGATTACTTCAGGAAGGCAAAGACCTGGCTTTCCCCAAAGCTCTCGTTCCTTGCACTTGCAGGACTAACTGTATCCGACAGTCTAATCCTGACAAGGCTGCCCATCATAACTCAGGGCTAAATAAGATGTGATATTACATGTATTCACTCCCAAATGAAATAGCTTGACGAGTGAGATTTTTGAAGGGACCACAGTGTGTGTGCATGGGGGAGGGGGAGGAAGACTCTCTTCTCTGTGTGCTGTAATCCCAATCATGTCACCCACCTCACAGGTGTTATTTCGAAAGTTTAAAAAGGGGACAAGGTGTTAAATGCATTCACACATGCAACTTCATGTCTAGTTTGATCCTCAGTTGCTATTGGAGGCATACATTCTATTCTAACAGACCTAAGTCAAAATATCTATTTGAAACATTAGTCTCAGAGACAGTTTTATTGTTAAGCATAGTAAGGCAACCATTTATATCTCCTGCTTCAAGCACCAAGAGGGCTCAGCCCATCTTTGATCCATTGTTCATTGATATGTTTCTCCTCCATAGTGACACAAACTAAGGAATATCTCTCCATTTTCTCAATTCAAATTTGAAAGGTTTGGGGAACCAGCACACAATTATTCCACCTATATGGTGGAGCTAGTAATTGGTGCATTAGTGAATTCTGTCGCAAATACACTAGAAGATTTTGAAAAGGCAGCTTCCCTCTTACAAAATCAATTTAAGTGTGTGTGTGTTTTAGTATAAACATGAACAACAGCTTTGAATTCATAGAATTACTCAATTGTTAAGAGCAAGATACAGTGGTACTTACAGTTCGTGCTGCGAGTGTCATCAGTACCCCTGTTAAGAATGTTAAATAATATCCAGGATACACCCCATGCCAAATGGCTGACAAGATAAAGGTTTGTATTGTTGGACTGAAGGAGGCTCGTTCATAGCATACTCTAAAAGTTCGAAGAGAAAATGATCCATAAATGAGGGAAAGGAAGAAGTAAAGTTCAGCAAAAAATTGCCCTAACAGAAATAACTCAAATTTGTTAAATCACTGAAACAGTATAGAGGGGAGTCCCTCCATTGAATTCCACCACACACCCTGTGAGAAATGAACTGCCCAGTCCAAGCTAGTAGTTAATTCTGACTACAAAAAGGTTATTAATGTATTACTTTTCCATAAGTTAAATGATTATTTGAGATACTGAATCTCCTCCACAGCTTTCTGGTGTAAATGATCCAAGACACAGCTGATGACCTCACATGGGGTGGATTCGGAATCTGCTTAGAAGAAAAAGGTATTGCCCCTGTACCAGACTAAACTGGGAACCAAATTTGGCCCATCATGAACAAGAAACTTAAAGATGGTCCCTAAGTGACCTGCACACCAAGGAACTATTCTCCTTCAGCCCAATCCATCTTGTAGCACCACAATGGCTTGGATATTAAGATACCTTAAGAAAGTTCACAAAAAGAGTTTCTCTTCCCCCCACTCCAGGCATGTGCATTACCCCACAAAGCCTCCCCAGAAAGCCAGAAGACCCTCCTGAACAATGTGGGATAAGGTACAGGACACTGGAAAATTTCACCCCCAAACTGGACATACCATTTTGGAAATTCGCCCCTCCCTCATCAGCCCCCCTACTTCCCCATCCCACGTTGTTCACATGGGCATTGTTCAGAAATCTATTTTTCTTCTGTGTTTCAGCAGCCTGTGCAGTTCTATTCCACAAAGCTGAGCCTGCATTTATTTGTTAACCCAGCTGGCTATGTTATCTTGTGCCATCCCTGGCTTCAAGGTGAAGCAGAACTCTAATTGAGCTGAACGAGTTCAGCTGAGTGTTGGTGAGAACGTTCTGCCTCACAAAAACCTGGGAAGATTTCTTCCAGCCTGCTCCTGATTGGCTAATAGGGATCACCTCAGATTTGCTAAAGGCTTTTTGATATAAAACTTGGGGGGGGGGGGGGAGGGGGAGATACCTATGTCTTTGCTTACTTTGGTTTTGGTTTTTCCCTATCCAGTATCTGCTTTAGAGGGTTCACTTTCCGAGGTCCTGTTCTACTGAAAACCCATGCCAGTGGTATGTATAAACAGGTTTAGTCAGTTTGCTGTTTTGCCCTTTAAGTATCATTTCCAAACATTCCTCTGGTTCTTTTGAATGTTATTCCCTTTCCCTTTTTGTAAATAAACTCACCACTTATCATATGTGAATCTGTGTGCTTTACTCCAATTGGCCCTGGTACGAAGTCAAGAGCTTTCCTCTTGGGTTATTGCTATTGTTTAAGCTTTGAGGCTTAGGGCTTTGAAACAGATGTTGCTGGCTTCAGCCCTTGTTTCATGAGCCATAGGGATGTTCCTGTAAGGTCTGAGAGTCCCCCAGCTCAGGCTGAGTTAGCCTTAAGGGTTGGTGGCAGCCTACCTTGCTGGGTGAGTGTTCAATCTGAGCAACCTTTTGTCCCTGCCTACCCTACTGGGAGTTAGAGTACCCCACTTCCTCTCTTCACTATTTTACTCCACCACTGTGAAGATAACTTGCTTTATGCAAGTGGACCCCAAGGAGAGTGGGCTCAAAAGCAGCTGCTAAAGCTCAAGCACCAGTATAGCAGCCTTGCACACTATGCAGTAGTGATCTTACTATGAGCAGAGAGAGGGGCATGACAGATAGAGTGGAAACAGCACAGGCCCTCATATCACCAGGCAAAACTATTCTACCAAATGCTGATAAGAAAAAGGGGATGTCAAAACCGGTACCTTTTGAGCCAAAGAGCTGTTTGGATATTCCAGTTATCAAGAAACATCTTGAAACTTGTTGAAAACTGTAAAATTAACAAACCATTTGTTTATTTCAGGAAAACAGCGCAGTTTATTTATGGCACAGAAGAGAGTGTATCAAGACATTGTGTAGTCTGCAGCGATAGGCAAACAATAAAGGAAATCTTTCAGGAGGTGGGGGGAAAGAAAGTATGCAATCTATTTTGAGCTATCTTGGTTGTGCTATCTGAAATTCTGCAGCTGCAAATCACCATTACACACAACACTGGCTGGCAGAACACAGCCCAAACCAGGACTGTTCCCACCACACACAGAGGGTCAGCCTTTTGGGACTGCACTACTCAAGGTGCCCCCTGCCCCCAAACCCACGTCAGAAACAGCTCAGGACTCATGGGGGAGGTTGCTGAATGTCCACTCCTCCTGCCACAGCAGCAGAGCAACCTACAGCAACTACAACCGTGGGAGCACTTCCTTCCCTCTCTTTGTCTAAGTAAATATAGGCTCTTCCCCTCTTGTAGAGCTGCTGGGCAAGTGGACTTCAAAAGATTAAAGGTTTTGCAGTAGAGATGGGGAAACGCTGCACACTTTCATATTCACTTAGTTAAGACAAACGGTAGAAATGCCTGGAACCACTGCTGCCTGAGGCGAGGTGAGAAACTGATGAGGAAAGTGGCAGCTATATTCCTCTAAGAGCTTCGCCTCAAGGAAGTGACTTTCAGTGCTGTCGAAAAAGAAAGAGGGAGTCATAATTTGTTCCCCCTTCACTCCTGGCCCTGTACAGCAGCTCTGTTAAAAAAAATACAATTTTGGAGCTTCAGTAAGAGAAGTCTAAATTGATAATATGGCAATGTTGAGAAGGGTGGACATTTTCACCATGCACGGGGACCTGAAAGCAGAGGAAGCTGCATCACTTCTTCTCTCAATTTCTGGATGCTTCATGCAAAGTGAAAGGATCAGCCCCATAAAAGGGGAATGTTAGCTCTTTCTTCACAGGGGGTACATGGAAAGGGAGGAAGCAATTGAGCTTCTTTCTGTCTCAGACAGAAAGAATGCAAGTCCTCTCCTTTGCGTGGAAGAGAACAGAAGAACAGAGAGCAGGAACAAGAAGATGTGGGTGGCCAGGAGAAATGGTCACTAGCCCTTTGGTAGTCACTGTAGTAACCAGAATGCCCGTCTCTGGGCCTGATTTTTAATGCACCAATGGCAACCCTGTCCCAAATTCATCTTATCATTATTAACAGACAGTATACCAAAGTAAGCCCCACACAAATGCAGCATTACAGAACTCAACGTTTTCCATGAATATTTTCTGAAGATCCATGTACCAACCTCTATATGCAGAATTCTTAGATTTGAAATGGAATCCCAATGTGAGACTCCATTTTTATCATAACCTCTAAATCCAAACCCAGCTGCATTATTAATTGCATCTGCTGCAAAGAAACAAGGGAATCAGTTGTAAGAAGCTATAGATTATGTTATATGCATCACATTAAAAGCACTTTTCATTTTGGCTTTTTCACAGTTAAGTTTGAAATATCTACTACTTGTCACAATTCTCGAGGGGAAAAAACCAAATACCCCCACCCCCCAAATGGAGATCTCGGTAGTTTTGCAATGCAAGACATTCAAAAACTTTGTTTCAAGATACAATAAAATAAGAACCATTGATGTAGGAGGAGAAAAATGATAAAGGATTTTCTCTCTCTAAGTCTAAAACCAGGAAAGATTGCATTACAGTTCTGATTTCATGCACACCTAGTTGATAGAAGCATGGATTTCTCAGTACAACATAAAATGTGGCAATAATTTAATATTATACTATATAATATAATATCCAAGGCATTGCAAATGTATTTGCTTTCATTTTAGAAGAGTTCAAGGCTAATAAGTGAAAATATTAATCTTACGCTTCACATGACATTGTAAAAGAGAGAGAAGACTTTGTCCATTATATCTCTTTTGTTGTTTTAAATAGCTAACCACAAGTGGCATCTAATAGAAAGATAGTATCGCAACTTTTCAGTTTTGACACTACATCTTTTGCCATCTTAAATGCAGCACACTTTCTGTAATTGTAGAGACAACAGATCCCACACAAACAACTATTTCAGCCATGAACAGCATCTACTCAACCTTTGTGATTCTTCTGACCCCTACTGGCCTTCAGGTCAGAATCTACAATGCCATCAAAAGCAAAGCATTCCTCTCACTTTTTTGTCATGAATAAAGACTCCTTTCCCTTAAGAATGACAGAGATACTCTATTGCTATTTTCTAGGAAACTACGAATGCAAAGTTAACATAACATAATTGCTTTGCTGAATCAGAACAAATTGGGAAGACAAATTGTTTTGAAATTATCTGCATTATCAATGCCAGCTTTCAGCTCATTCTCCCTCCCCAAACTGTCAAAAATAAATGAATTGTATAGTAGGCCATACAGAGATACTGACAATTTATTTAAATACCTATGGAATGCCGCTTACCAGAATTATAAATTGAAATAATTATTCCAATTACACAAAATGTTTGGGTACATTTAAATAAAGAAAAGATAATGGAATTTTTCACGCTAAAGACTAACCAAGATGCATGAAAAGTCACCTCAATAGGCAGATTTATACACAAATAGGAAAACAGTGAGGTTAAATTGCAATGAAATACAAAATGAAGCATGTGACAATTCAATTAAAGTTTAATTGTAGCAGTGACCACTCACAGCCCATAGTAATTGGTGATAGCAATTGTGAAATGATCATGTTAACACCTGCAGTGGGACAGGAAGTCACTGACCCTGTTCAGACGACACACTATGCTATGGTGGTTAGGCATTTTGAGCTAAACATTATGGCTTAGTGTGTCATGTGAACCATTCCTAACCATAGTGGCTACATAGCCACGGTTTAAACATGCTCATTAACCATTTCTTGCAAAAGGGTTAGCAACCTAACCATGGCTTAAGCATGTCATCTGAACAGGCCCATTGCCTCTATTCAAGCCCAAATGAACAGAATCAAAATAATGCAATAACACTATTATTTTATTAAGAGCAGTGTTTTATAAGAGCTATTACTTAACCAACATTTGTCTGCTTTAAATTCAGTTCAAATAAATTGCTAGCACCTAGTAAGTCATTTCATTTATGGTTTAAGAAACTCCTCTTTGCAAAAGAATCCCTTTGAACGTAGTTCCTTTTTAACCCACCGGAGGGCACTGTATCAAATATATTCTTTAAACTATATATCATTATATAGCCTGTACAGGAATATTCTTCCAAGAAAACTACTTACCCAAAGTCCATGCAAAATAGTATTTGGGCCTGGCAGCCATAAGAGACAGATACAGGTAGATAATTCTTGTAGGCAATGATGCTGTTGCTCTGAAATGATCATCAATGTTGTATTCTACAGGCAAAGTTTTGCTAACAGTCATATGAAATAATAAGGATAGTCCACACACTACGAGTTTCTGCGCCACAGCTATCTGAAATGTGCAAGATGTAAAACTTTGTAAGTACCTTTTAAAAATAAAACTTACACATAGAATGGATGATTTACAGTTTCTTCATTCAATATATGAAGGTGCTTTAGCTTGGGGATAAAAACTGTACAATATTGCTTTTGCTTGCTTAAAATAATAAAATATGCATTGGAGCCTAAACATGGTCTATCTTTCTTGCTGCAATTAAAAACCCTTAAAACTCTAGGGGATGGGGCAAAAAGTATCCATGCCACATGAATTGACACTCAGAAAAGCAGCAAGAAGTGCAGCAACTCAAATGTCCACTTTTCATGCTTTAAAGTAATATGAAAAGGGGACATTCCCATCTCCTTCATAATCACGTATGTGAGTTCACCAGAAACATGTCAAATAGACATCCACTTTTGCCACTTCTCTGAATGTGCCAAGCAGCTACAGTAAAAAAGCTCGAATTAGACTGACCTTGGTCTACAGAAGAAAGGATAACAGGCTGCGCACTCACAAATATATTGGCATGTTCATTCATATACCACCACTGAAAGCTCGTAACACAGATCAAGAAGAGAGCTTTGCTTAGTTAGAGAGATAATCCTCTCTTTTCCTCTACTGTACCTTATGCAGACCAGGTTGAAGCTCCCTGCTAAGATAAGGTTTATTCCTGGTAAAAATGTAAATCCAGAAGACAGTGGCCTAAATAAAATCAAATACTAAACCAGGAGGGGATCAGACACTTTTACTTCCATTTTCAACCATCCACAATTACACGTTGATCCTGTTCAGACAATACGCTAAGCCATGGTGGTTAAGCATTTTGAGCTAAACGTTATGGCTTAGTGTATCGTGAACCATTCCTAACCATGTTGACTCACACTCACTAACCATTTGCTACAAAAGGGTTAGCAGCCTAACCATGGCTTAGAGTATTGTCTGAACAGGCCTGTTATGTCTGAACTAAGAACTGTGGTTAAAGTAAATAATAGTTTAGGAAAATAAGCCAGGATCATTAACCATGGTTTGAAGTTGGCTTGTTCCTTAAAGCAGAGTAAACATTAATCACAGTTTGTTTGGGTTCGAACATAACAAATCATCATCATTAATTAGTCGAGGACAAAAGCAAAAGCTTCCAATCTTCTTGCGCCTGTGGCCAAAGGAGAGAGGACAGGGGAACACATTGCTGCTGTTAATGCATGTAGCATTGAACTATTGTTTAGAATTACATGCTAGCACAGCCAATGTGGTTTCTTTACCATCCTTCTCCTGGATTAAGCTTCATGGAGGCACTATCTCCAGCTGGCTGGGAAATAGGAAATAAATCTAAAGTTTTGTTGATTACAGCAGAAAGAGGGGTTTTAAATTCAGGTATCCCTGCTCTTTAAACCTTTTAAAGATACAGCCTATCAGGAAGCACATGGCTGTGTAATGCGCATCAAAAGATAAATGTCTTGCCCTTTCACTTGCCTATCCCCTTTAAAGTCTCTACATAGGTAGAAATCTCTGATATGTAGAGAGTTTGTAGAGTAAGCTCAGACTTTCAGAAATTGCTCTCTGCAACTGTCTATATGCAGACAGATAGGGAAAAGGCTTAGGTGAACTGGGTTGCATACACAGGAAACAAGAAGTTGCTGAGAAAAATGCAGCCATGAAAATGATTACTGGCTCTCCATGAGTACAGCCTAGTTCATACTGACTTTTCTCTACATGGTTATATACATGCATAACACAATTGCGTGAAGGAATTTTACAATGTGAACTTTCTCTCAAACTACTCTGACAACTCATTTGGGATTATAAGGGCTAAAACCTCTTTTATGATATTTGAAAGTTGGAAATTACATTTCACTTCTCAACTTTAGTAAATGAGTCTTGTCCACTTTCAGCCCAAATATAAGTTTGTTGGGGAGGGGGGCTTGACAGCACATACACTTTAAGGGTAGTATCCAACTGTGCACTAGTACTAATGATGTTGTGCTAGTGTATCCAACACTTGTGCAATGTAACTAGCACTCACTAGGGCAATGGGGAAAAGATGTGATTCACAAGCAAAATTGGTGGGACTAAGCTAGCACTACATCATTAGCACTAATACTGGGGCACAACTGGATACTACCATAAGGGGTTGTTCAGAGAACAAGCTAATCCACATTCAGTGGCTGAGTGTGGGTTGTTTGTTGAACCATGGGTTGTTTATTAAACTGTGGGTTAGCATAGTGTCTGGATGTCCGCAGGGTGATGTCTGCAGGGTAACCAGCCTGAACAACCCAACAACAAACCATGGTTCTCAAGGTGACTTGTTCAAGAAAATAAGCCACCCTGCATGGTTAACAAGCCACCCTGCGGACATTCAGGCAACACACTAACTCACAGTTCAACAAACATCCCACAGTTTAACAACAACCCACACTTAACCACTGACTGGGTTCAGACAATCATGATGGGAAAAGAAGCCATAGTGGCTTCTCCCCAACCCCGCACATGCCCCTGCCATTTGCATACCCCCCTGCAATGAATCTCGGGTTGGCATGTCGTTCAAACTGGGCGCACAGTGCAGGTGGCTTTGTACCTACCCTAAAATCCACAAAATGCAGTAGAATGTGTCAGATGGGTATGAAGCTGCCCCCACTGCACCATGTGCCCAATTTGGACAACATGCCAACCCGCACTATATCGCGGGTGATTATGCAAATAGCAGTCGCGCATGTAGCCTGTGCGGGAGTGGGGGGGAGAAGCCACGATGGCTTCTTCCTGTCGTGATCGTCCCAACACAGACGCTGAGTGTGAGTTAGCATGTTTTCTGAACATACCTTAGTAGTTCCGTTGCTGGTTTTCCATTCATTTTTTAAATCAAGCCACCTATTACTCAATGTCAAATCTCTGCACACCTGGATACATATTATAATTTTGTTAATCTACAAGGCTTTGAAATATTTCTTTAGTGCACCTACCAACAAAGTAACAGTGCAAACCTATACATGTCTACTCAGAAATAAATCCCACTGACTTCAATGGGGCTTACTCCCAAGTAAGCATACATAAGATGGCAACTTTAGTGTAGCTAGCTATTTTGTAAGTCTGAACTCATCCACTCCAAAGCTCGTTGACATCTATTAAGAACAAGCTACTGATGGAGCGCTACCTTTACTGACCATTCTACATTATTTGTATTTTCAATGAGTTTTTTTAAAGGTCAGCTGAAGGGTCAGCAAGAGTTGTTGTTTTTATTACAAGCCCTGCTACCTGAACCACGTGTAATGCTACAAAAGAAATAGATAGATAGATAGATGATAGATAGATAGATAGATAGATAGATAGATAGATGATAGATAGACAGATACCAGTTCAGCACTATCATACTCTCAACTTCTCATTTCATATAGTAGTAGGTACACTATTATTGCCTATTCTAGAAAGTTACCTAGCCACTGATGGAAGAGAAAACTGTAGCATGTTCTTTACTGTTCGGCATTGTTCCTTATGCTTTGCGATTTCACCTCCTTTTCCAACCTGCATTCTTTCCACTGCTCTCTGTTCCCAGTTCCCCTGTTTATCAATTGCTAAGAGAAAGAACAGCAAAATGCTTAATCAAGTCCCTTTCTTTCATCCAAGCAAGAAGCAGCTGGCTGCCAGAGGTTTTAACAAACTTCACTTGGTTCAGATTTATTAAAGCCATCAATCCATAACCATTCCTACTATGTTTCGTTACAAATATCGCTTCAAGGAAGTAACTGTGACAGGGCAAATATGACTTAGATTATCAATAATGTAAGTCTGCTCTCTGGAGGAGACATAGACATCTTGTACAAGTCTAATGTTCTGATCCACAGCATACTTCCTGAGGAAGCTAGGGGAAAACTGTCTTTAAATCCATCCTTCAAGATTTTATTTAAATTCTTACGTTGTACCACTGAAGTCCTGAGTGCTGAAATGCTATTGGCTATGTCTATGATGGGGGTTATTTTTAAAAAAATTACTAATTTTGCAGTATCCAATCAGAAACACTTTAAATCACATTTACAATTATTTACAGGTTCTAAATTACAATTTCTATTTTTTTTTTAGTTCCATTATTTGTATAAACCTGTCATAAGCCCTATAGTTTTCAGTCTGGGTTTAAACTCCAGGTTGTTCATTCCTAACAACCCAGAATTCTGAGTTCAGGCATCACACAAACAACCCAGGGACAGGGTGTTCTTGGGCTGTTTATCACAGAAGAATCAGACACATGCGCAGAAACTACCACGCATGCACACTCCCACTGCTTTTTCAACAATCCACAGTTTGTTAACTATGGGTTGTCGCTGACGTGTGAACCGGGACACTAGCTTCACAACTAAGGTCTCAGCACCTAGGTCATGGTCTGAAGACACATGATACAGCAACCCCACTGAAGCAATTATACTATACCATACCAACTCTCCACTTTGCCACACTAGCTCTGCATAACTGTACACTATAAAATATTCTGTTTTATATTACTAGGTATAGACATTTATTTATTTATTTAGATATGATTCTTAAAATTCAACATCCCACAGAAATCAATGGAAAAAATAATGATTGATCTCAATAAATTTGGAATCAGGCCCTAAGTGTAGTTAGTTCAGTTAAGCTTTCTGCTTGAAATAAAGCTTGTGGCATTTCGGATTGTAGCACATCGAGTTACGCATAAACTGTAGGCAATTAACCGGGGGCAAGGAGAAGGAGGTCAATAGCTAAAAATATTTCTAAGAAGTAGCCAGAAGCAAGGGGGATTTGTTCCACAGGAACATGGGAATATAAGGGTAGCTTATAGCTATAAGAAAAACAAACTTACGAAGATAGACATTAATTTCAGACAGTTGACACCACTTTGAGCACCAACAAATGATAGCTTGTAAAAAGGCATAATAGGAGGGAGATATGAAATAAATCACTTGAGAATTTTGACTAGATTCAGATAACATGCAATTAGCACTGTAGAAACTGTTATATTAAGCTCATATCATGCGCCTAACAAAGTTAACAGAAGAAGGGTGCTGTCATTAATTTTATGTTACAGAAATGAAATTCAAACAAGAAAGGATTAGGCAGAACATAGTTCTTTCATCTAGAGCTTCACATTTGCTGATCCTCATTACCCGTGAAAGTTAAACTTAATCTAATGTTGCATTATTCTTTCGTTTTATAATCCATTATGAGAATCCAGCCAAAAAATGCTCTTAAATAAGCATTTCAGCAAGATGACAAGGCAGAAGTACAACTCTTTATGTGAGAAAGCAACTTGAAGTAGTAATTTGATACAAAAAAATGCAGGGAAAAGAAAGAGTTACACCATTCACATTATTTCTCAAGAAGCGCACAATATTCACTGGTGTAATAAAATGCAGCCAGATTTCTCTAAACAACGGTTGGGAAGTGTAAAGTATCAATCCAAAAGCATACACAGGTTCTCTTAAAAGTAATGTCAGAAAGCTAATGCAGCATAAATAATGAAACAAAAACATCAAGCATGTGAGCAATACAAGAAAGAAAAACTTACCTGTGGGTGACTGATTAGTTGATATTTTGAAGGTAAGTATTCTTTAATAGATCCTCACTCATAAACCTCGTGCTTGTCAGGCACTTGAAAGCTTTTTAGCAAGTTTACACAGTAAAAGGGTAAGACCAACTTTTTGTCACCTATATTTGTATAACAGGCAAAGATAAGAATTTCTCATTTGTGGAGAGGTGGGGGTTAGAGATGAACTCCCGAAGTTCAGAAAACCCTTAGCTATTATGAGTTGAGCTCATAATGCCTGGCAAGATACTTTTACAAATCTGCCAAGTTGAGATGGGGGGGGGTGGACAGAAGCAGCTTCTAAATCATTCTTGCAGATATGAATTCTGGGAAATGTCATTTTTAATTTTTATACATCGATGAAGAGAAATCAAGAAATACTTGGAGTTTAGCAAAGAGCTTCTTCTTCTAAGTAGTTACTAATTCTGGACTAAAGATTTCTGAGCATGTTCAGAGCCTGCACCGGTGACTCTGAGAAAAAGAGTTCTTTATTCCTCCTGATTCAATAGAAATAAGAATTGCTACAATCCTCAGAGTTCCGTGGACAATGGAGGGTTTGAACATGTTCAGGACTGCAAACTTTATTCTTGCAAACTTTCTTTGCTGTTGTTCGCCCTACTCCCATGCAACTTGCAAGTTTGGGAAAGTGAAGGAAAAGAAGGATAGTGAAGGAGAATATTTAGAAAAATCATGCTCTGTGGCAGTTTTAGTGAGGAAAAGGTGGAACTGGTTTGGTTCCATCAGAAACTACCTATAGATGAATAATTTCCATGATGTCACTCTATGGTGCGTGGCGTGTCATATTGATGACATCATCAAGATGACTCCCAATGAAATTCATAAAATCGTCAATATCTCCGTTATTTATGGACAGATTTTAAATGTTAAGGTTAACTTAGTCCCACCTTTTCCTCACTAAAACTGCCATGAAATTACAAATGCTCTCCTACTAAGACATCTGATGATGTATTTCTAAGCCTTTTGGGCCTTTTCAAACCTCAGAAAAAAACAGGCCACTAGTCTATATAAGCACATACACCAGCTGCTTAGAGCACTTTTATGTTGATAAAAATATTCTTTTAAACAAAGTTTCCTTTCAGTCCCTAACATTTTCCATATGTCCTGTATACTGACCATACTGTGTGTGTTTTTAAATTGAAGCATCAAGTAGTTACATTCTTAATGTATGCATTTGTCATCCTGCCAAGGGAATGGAAAGACAAATTCCACATGTAGGCAAGAAACAGCATGACTGAAACTTTACATTATGTAAAGCAGCAGACCCATCTCTTCCTCCATTCTCTATAAGGCAGCTTTCCTCAATGTGACACCCTCCAAACGTGTTGTCCTACAACTCCTACCATCCCCAGCCAGCATGGCCCTCCTGGTTTAGGATGATGGGAGTTGTGGCCCAACACACCTGGAAGGCACAAGGTTGAGAAGGCTGATCTAAGGTTTAGTAATGCAAAACATGTAACATGCCACAGAACAAATTTGCCCACCCCCTTATCCGTTGTTGCAGGAATAAGAAAATTTGCAATGTATCGATGCTGTATCATACATTTTGTAGTACTAACCACTATCGGGACAGAGAAGGAGGAGAACATGTGGGAACACTGCTTTCAGCAGCAACCATGTTTCAGCCCACAATGCCTTTTTCCAACTCAAGTCCTGTGGCAGATGCATCACTTTAGCTGATCAGCAGTTGTTCTTTATTAAATAAGTTTAAATATTCTCACTACTGAGATATATTGGCCAGGCTACTACCTGTCCCATCCAAATAATGAAACCAAGGTGTTTATTTTAAGGAATTGAAAGGGCAGCAGATATATATAGAGAGATAGAGAGATAGAGAGATAGAGAGATAGAGAGATAGAGAGATAGAGAGATAGAGAGATAGATATAGATATTAAACGAAATAAACATAACTATTGTATATGACAATCTTGACAGCACTGGGTGGAGATTATAGGAATACCAATGCCAGGCCTTTCACAGTCCACAAGGTCCAGAAGTGAGTATCTATGGAGAATATCTACCCTTTAGGTAAAAGATAGTATTTCTTTTTGAAGGTAGAACTGTACCATTCCTTAATATGCACCATTCATGGTCCAGATACAGCTTGAGTGTTATGCCTGTACAAAAACAAGTAATGCAAACCAGGCTTCTCATGCAATGGCAATAGAATAGCAGCACTGCAAAAGTCATATAGGTCTTACATTTGGAGAGGGATCTGTTTGTTCATATTTTATCTCTTCTTTCCCATTTGCTTCAGACTGTGTCAGTTGGTATGATCTGCCTTCAATGAAAGTAATATAGTCTTTATAAGAGCATAACGGGCCTGCCAGGATACCCATGAAATTACAGTTGTAACTTAAATACTCCAGTAGACTTGGCATGCGTCTGTAATTCAAAGACAAGCAACTGGTGAGATTTTACTTAAGTTTTTAAAGAGAACTCTACTATAAGAATAATACTTAAGACCACACAGTGATTATATTTGAGTAGAAATTGAATGTCTAGCTGACATTACTGCTTCGTTTTTAACTATAGTCAGACAGAAATATAAGAGGTCTGGGATTCAAAGATCCTTGTGCTCACTGGTTGTTTACGTAAAGCCTATATGTGCATTGCCAAGCTGCAAGCACTTGTCCACAGCTCAATGTGGGCTTAAAGGTTGCTGTCACAATATGGTATAAGAATTTGACTAAGGAGTCTGATTTCTTGTTTAGGGCTGAAAAACCAAGATGTGAGTGAAATTCATCAATACTCCATAAGAAATGTGCCTAAGTAAAACTGGGCACTGAGAGCCACTAACCCACAATTCAAATGCAAAATGAGTTGTATGAGTCTTAACAGCACACTATAACCAAAGTGATTTACTTAAATTATATTTATACCTCTAATTATCGTTTTTGGCCAAAAGTCCAGGATGGCTTTAATTGTATTATATACAAATGGATAGAAAGCAACTCAATTTAAAGGCTCTCACCATTTCTCTGTTTCCTGCTAACTGACTGCAGATGGAAACTAAGGAGCCAGGTGGCAGCTTACACTGAAATAGAGAAAAGCTTACCTCACAGCTAAGCGTCGCTGTGATGGTGTCAGCTCTTCTGTCTTTCGAAACATTCCTGTGGATGGAGGAAAGAAAAAGGGTTAAGCACATTGGGCTGGTTCAGATGTAATGCTAAACCAGAGTTATGAGAATAAGCTGCTGCAAGCATTGGGCTCTATCACTTCCCTCTACTCTTCAGGTGTAACTGTGAACAGGAAGAACCACAGCTTTCCATGTCATCTGAACCAAGACAAAGTGTGGCTTAATCTTAACTATGGTTAATTGAAATATGCCAACTTCAAATCTGGCTTGTTTTAACTAAGCATAGTTAAGATTAACCATATATTAGGGTTTGGACAGCACAGCTTACAGTGATTAATCTAAAACTCCACACAGAAGGAGGGTGTAATACATGACACTGAGACTTGTTAAGGCTTATTTTCATAACACTAAACCATGGTTTAGAATTACATCTCAATACGGTCATTAGTTCCCTATTAATTTACAAATTAATCAAGAATGTTTCCTGGTCTCATAATATCCTCCTTTTTAAAACCCTGCTTTCTAAACTAATCAAACATGACAACTATAGTTTAGTATATCTAGACTCTCATGTATCTTTATAACCTCTGGTACCACAAGATTGCCACATACAAAAATCATATAAAATATTACTTTGGTTTTGCCTACCTGTTCAACAAAGCACAGAACAGCAAAACCAAAGGAGTATACTATCCATTAAGTCATCACAGCTAATCTATTTTGTTAATATGATTCAGCTGTCTTATACTCTGTGGGTTCAATTTGTCTTTATAAGCAGGGATCCTTCACCTATCTTGAATGATTCTAGGATATGGACAGAGAACAGAGAGTGTTCACACCATCTTTCATCTCTCTCACTGAGGTAAACATATTTGTACAATTCTGTCTTCCCAATTCCTTTTAAATTACAAGTAAAAATAAATATGACCACATATGTTTCAGACTACAAGGGAAGGCATTAATCACAGAAGATTCAGAGGGTCCTCTTCTCACTCCAAATCTTACCATCATGAATTTCGTATGCCAAGCTTGTAATTTTCTGTGTAATTATCATCATTGGGCTGTAACAAAGTGAAAGAAAAAGAAAATGCTTCAAAGCAAGGAAATCAGATCACATTCATAAAAAATATTGCTTCCCTATGGGAAGAAAAGATTGGTTGTGATAGGGCATTTCCCTGCCACTAATTTCTATTACCACTAGAAGTATTTTTTCATGGATTGACGCAGGCAATTCTGTAAAAAAGTGAAGACACTTTTATTTTGATAAGATTTTAATATGTAACACCTAGTTTTATTGCTTCCAGTGTTAACATGTAACATCTTTGTTAGCTGTTTGTTTTGTTTAAAATGTTGGTTGTATTATATGTTCTTTGGTACTATTTTTAGAAACTGGCCATCTACTTGTTTTATGATTATGCTATATGCTTTTTTCTAGGCACATTTGTACAAGAGTGGGATGTAAACCAATAAATAATAATAATAACAACAACAAAACAACAACAACAACAAACAGCTTCAAGCTTCAATCAGTTTCACAGGGAAAGCAATCAACAAAAGCTTTAATTGATTAAACAGTGGTGGGCAATTTTAAGGAAAGGAGACACTTTATTTCTGGAGGGTATATTAGTTCTGGCATATTTCTATAACAGAAAATGATAAAAGAAGCAATTAATATGGCCTTTCCTTCTAACCAGCTATGGATAAGAAATGGCAAGTTGTGTACTACATTGTGGTATAGTGGTTAGATTAAATCTACACTATGCCAATCAATTGGGCCAATCGGGCAGTCTCTCACTATCTTTGAACCTAATTTACTTCATAGGGGTTTTTGCATGTATACTGTAGAAGTAAGGAGACTTTGGTGGCAGAGTGGAATAAAAATGTAATGAAATAAATGGTGCCTAAGAGACTGTTCAGAATATAAGCAGCCTCAAGCTCACATGCTCTCTCCTCCCACAACAGGAGGTGATTAGAAGCATCCTTTCCTGGTTTGCAGCAAACCATAGTAGGCCCCTTCATTTAAACCAGTAAACAGGGTTTTATGGCGAATCAGGATCACGCCGTGATTTCCAGTCCTGGCTGGGTTGGGGCAAAATGGTAAACTATGGTTTCCCACAAACCAGGAATGGAAACTTCTAATCTCTTTCCCTCACACACAGAAGAGGGAAAAGAAGGAGGGCACACATGAGCCCAAGGCTCATGCATGCTTGTTCTCATAACATCTTAACAGGTCAATACTGTTCATGATCAAGGTGGATAAAAATCAATTTTTTTAAAAAAAATTAAATCGGATTTTTTAAATAAAATGCTTTTTTGAGGAAAAAGCTATCTAAAATAGTTTTCTATTTAAGATACATTATAGTCCAAAGGTTATTCATCATGAAATAAGGATTAGTTTTTAATTATGTAGCATGAGGCTGTATATTCATGCAATGTTTAAATTTTTTAGTAAATGAATTCCATTAATCCATTCACAATGTCATGCTCTTCCAGAGGTTTCTGTAAGATTATTGGGCAATTTTTCTATCTAGAAGATATTACCACAGATGCTTGGTTTTACAGTTCTCAAAACTCTGAATTTGTGTCTGCAGAGATCAAATCAGTATTTTTTTATATATAACTGTAAAACTAATCTGAAATGTTGTTATTCTAAAAATGAAACCTTCATTTGGTTGTAAATATTAAGATTATACCAGCAAGAATGAGTCTTTGATAACTCTGAGTTGTGTAAAATATGTATTAAGCTTATAGTGAGGAAGAGTGCACTTTTGGGGGAGGGGGGTCACATGATTAAATTGAGTCTTTCTGAGTAGTGATTTAAATCGTGATTTAAATCTTGATTTAAATCAAATCCACCCTGTTCATGTTTATATATTTATTTACATATATATATGGCCTAAAGACAAGTTGCATGATTCCCCATCATGATAGTCATCCTGCCCACCCCCCACCCCCCAACCACTCATACAAGTGTTTTAGACACCTGGAAGAGGAGACTGAAACCTAAAAATTGCAAAGTCTAACAACTGTTTTTACAAAGGCCCTCCCCAAATCTCAAAGGCAAAGAGATGCCATTTTTTACCAGAGAGAGATAGCAGAAAAATCAGGATTATCCCTGGTAAATCGGGACCATTGAAATATAGAGTAATGTTGTTTCAGTTTGTCAAACCTATACATTCAACCATGTTTTTGCTCCATAAATATTAGCATATAGCTGGCTTTGAAAAAATTGAACTTATTTTAAAAGCAATAAAAAGTAATTAGTGTCTCTGTGCAACCAGCCTGTAGGGAGTTTATTGGTTCTCCTGCATCATAGTGAAGACATTGTTTGCTGCTCTTAGACACATGGGTAATGATAATAGCAGAGAAAGCAATATAACAAAGATTCATCAGTCCCCAGGGGAATGCCATCCCCTGATTACACAATTCAGAGTTGCAAAATAAATAAATAAACAAACATTGTCACAAAAGAAATCATTCTGTCTAGTGGAAAACGGTGCTACAAAGCATGGCAGTCAAACATGGCCACCCAGCAACAAAACAGGGGTTTCTGCGTAGTCAATATACCTCCCCAGGTCTGGAGAAAATTTTTAAAAAATATTAAAAATATTTTTAAAGATATTTTTAAAAAAAATATCTTTGGAGGAGGGCTGTGCCAAGCTATCCCAGAGGAACCCAGTGTTAGGAACAGATAAAATATTCCAACTGAGGTGTGCCCTCCCTCCCCAAACTCACATCAGAGCACTACTTAAGAACCATCTTGCCCCAAGAAAAACGGAAAGACGACAAAGCAACCTGTCAGATAAATCGGTTGAAAAAAGAAGCATGACAAGAGCAGGTGAAAGCATAAATTTAAGCTGTTGATCAGCCTGTGTGTGACAAGCACAGAGGTTAGCTACAAAAAAGGCAGTTTTGAATGGAGCAAAGAATACAGAAAATACCAGCATCTTGTAGCTTAAAGTTCTTACTGGCAGTAACTACGTCTTAGGAGAGGCATTTGAAACTTTTAGAATGGGAAAAAACAGCCCTGCCCAGATTAGTCTCTCAGTATAAACCACACCCGAAGAGGATAACTTAACATTCTCCTATTACAGATAAACAGGTAAGGGTCGCTCAAAGTCACAGAATTTCTGAATTATGCAGACATCTACACAGTTCTAGGAAACTTTATATTTAACTCGGTATTTATTTATTTCCACTTTATAATCTGTACAAAAATAATTGGGATACAAGAAAGGTTTATTCTTACCCAGAAAAATCAGCAGAATATTGCCCATAATCAAAGATATAGACTCTAGAAATTTGGCACACAGTGAGGTATCCCAAAGCAAAAACAAAACAATATCTGAAAGAGAAAAAAAAAAGACATCAAATTATCTGTCTCACAGTCCATCAGACTGATACAAACTTGAATCAATAGTGTTTAACCCTTTAAAGTTTTGCACAAGTCTTGCTTGAAATGAACCCACTCACTGCTGTCCTATCAATTGCGCCTGCTGTCCACTTCTTTTATGTGAGAGGTTTGGACAGTGATGGTCAAGCGTCAGGTTTTTCAGCAATAGTCCCAAAGCTCTGAGACCACCTCTAAAAAAATAGCACTGATGTTGCTCTCTTTCCCAAACACTCCTGTTTAGTCAGTTTCTTTTTAAAATGAGGATTTAAGTTTTCTAATACATGATTTTACTGTGATATTGGGGGGGGGGGGGTGTTATGGTTTTATTTATTTATTTACGCCACTTTGCAGGAAAGCAATATAAAAACGGTGAAATAAATGAGAAAAGTAAAAATTTAAAGTAAACTACCATTGTTCTTTTCGCTATTTTTCTATACATAACAAAACCTACACACATCTATCTTATTATCCTGTTTTTATATTTTATAGGTACTATGCCTGGGTTGGATCAATAGATGCACAAGTCCAGAGCTCTACTTACGCAATGGGATTTTCCTACTGCAGCTTCCCTTGGTTCCCTGAAAAGCTACTCCGTAAGGCAATGGGGGCCCTCTGGAATGGTGTGGAATATGGAAATGAGGGGAGGGGGCTACCCTGTGTGAGCTGAAGTATATTCTGCACACGCTAAGGACCCTCCAAATCCTGGCCTATGGTCTTATTTCCAAATAACTAGGTTTAGGATTGCGACTGTACAGCCCAATCTCTTAATTTATACAACTTAATTGAGAAATCAGCACCAGTAGGCCTTATCCAAGTAGACATACATAGATTCATGCTGAACATTTGATATTGTTATAAAACAAAACACATGAAAAGTGTTATAGATACTATATTAATCACAGCTAATTAAAAGAAGCTGTTCATGAACATTCATTCCATTTAACATCCTCCAATAGTAAATAAAAAGGAGTCTTTGTTGTTCTGAAGCTATTAATTTCCTCTTTGCCTTTTTGTTTTTAATACAAGTGGAGATTGTTTAATGTTAGAGCAGTATCCTTTAATGCTTGTAACCACCCATACTATTGTAGTCGTTGCACAAAATAACAGCAATAATAAAGTAAACCACTTCTTTTTTCATAGCCTCCCTTCTCCTCTGAGCATTTTAAACATTTCCCACTGGAATATTTTTATATATTTTGTGACATTTCTATGATATTATAATACTGTGCCAACGGTTGACAAGCCATTTCTCACAGATATTTCCATATTTCAGGCCGTATACATTACGCTTCAGCCTTTTGAAGTCAGTTCCACTCCCCCAGTGGCACTGTCAGGGATGGGGGAAGTAGCCCACAATGCAGCTAGACTCCACTCCACTACAATGGTTACTATTCCTGGGGGGAGGGCAGGGAGGTTACTCTCTTGGAACTCTAGCAAATCCCCTTTGGTTGAGGCAAATTAATTAAATTAATTAAAGAAAATCCGCTCCCTTTCGAACCATCCACCATACAAACCTACTCATGCTCTTAAAACGTGCTGGCCACATAGGAAGAGCAGCCATGCTGCTCAAAATTAAGTGGCCAGGTGAGCTCCAGGTATCATTAATAGTTCAGTTACAGGACTTAGAGTCTCGATGATACTGTGACCATGAGCAGTAGTGTTGAGAAATGCTGGGAACTACATTTCCCATGGTTTCCAAAAGACTTAGACAATGCCAAGCCTACTCATGACAGTATCTACCATACTATCCCTGCTGCTATTAATTTTAAGGCCTGGTGCTCTCCTCATTTTCCCTCACCTCAGTATGTTTGGGAAGGGGAAAAAAGTTCTCTGCTGAGGAACAGTAGAAAGGGCTCTAGCTTCCATGTGTTTCTACTAACATCATCAGGAGTTCAATGGGACCTGTTTTAAAATCAACTACTACTTGTAAAAACAATGTTGCACATACTACATGTTTATTACGGCTCCTATACTGTACATTTTTCTGATTTAAATCTTCAATTATCCTGTGAAGAATTTTAAATCGGAAAGCACACTTTATGCTAAACTAACTACAAGCTATAATTAGGTTGCAAAATCTTTCTTTAATGGAACTCTGCAATTATCTTAGCAGGGAAAGAAGCTGTGTATGATATGAGTGAATGCTATGTTCATTCATAGCAAATTACTGCTATCCAAGGTTATCACAGTGCAAAACTAGCCATACTACCATTTTTGCAAGTAAGCACATTACCCATATAGGATATTATTTTCAAACAAGATGGCTGTTATATAACCTTGTAGTAAATTATCTCCATTGTTCAAGCCAATATATTCACATATTTATGTGGGACTTTATAATGACAGAATAGGGCAGACTCAGAAGAGAAATGTTTTTAGAGCAGGCAAAGAGGAGAAAGCAACAGAACACAACTAATCTCTTGCATCTCTCAGCTAAACTACTCCAATGTATATTACCAGTGCTGTATAGCCCACCCTAGACAATTATTATTCTCTCAGACACCTTAGGTTGGTAGGCCTATTATTCCCCACCCCTGCACATCTAAATTGTTACTTATCAGTAACAAATTGAGGGACTAAGTCCCTGCAGAAATCCAGATCCTAACTTCATCCCGATATTTACTCAGGCAACACTATTTAGGGGTTACGACAAACCCCTATATTCTGATTAATTCAACAACTGCCCCAACCATCTGTTGAGTTGGCACCATGCTAGGATACCTGAATAGAATTTATCTTACATTTTTGTTCTCCAATAAGCATCCAAAAACTTCAGCCCTTTTTTATAATGGGCTAATTGGTTCAAACTGGCTAGCACTTTTGTAATTCAAGTGTAGGGTTGTTATGAAGGTGGGTTCAGCTACTACGTATTTTTTTTATTTTCTGGCTAGACCACTGATATCAAAAATGAAGGATATCACATTATTTAACAAAACAACAATCATTTTTATAATTCAGACTCCCATATAAATAAGAGTTGCTCATTCCTCACGAGCTTTCATATAACACCGAATCCAAGGTGAATATACTCTCTCTCAGACCATCTCTTCACAATGAACTCTGCATACACTGTGGAACCCAAGACTTTGCTCAAGTAGGTAACATATAACTAGCTAAGGTATAGACTGGGTTTTTGATGGTGTGTGTGAAAGAGAGAGAGAGAGAGAGAGAGAGAGAGAGATTGTTTCCTTCCCTTATTTTTTTCAGATTTTTCTTTCTTCCCCAAATACATTTGGTCATTTGGTTGTGCTGCTTTCAAAAGAAATTTCTCACTAAAAACTCTTCCCCATGGGAAGAACCACAGTTAAACAATTGCAGCTTGTGCTCTCTGGACTTGAACACGATTTGGTTGACTTCTGTTTCTGGGCTTTGCACAAGAAAATCCAAATCACCTTTCTTTTTAGTTTTTTCCTAGAATTGGATTGAAGGGAAAGTTATCCCTCTCTCAGTCTGTAACACAGATGTACACAGGGAAAAAAAAGTATTTTGGAACCCATTTCAGTGATTTGGATCGGGAGGACATTTTGTTTCAGAAAACACCCATTTTGTTTCAGATCCAAAGCAGAGCCTTGCTTTGGTTTTCCCCACTGACTATTATGGGACAACGAACAAACAACTATATTGTTGTCATTATTTTGAATATTTTGATGAAATTTGCAGACCCTTCCAATTAGATAAATCCTGACAAATAATACAAGGAGCCTTTAAAGTTGATTGGAAGGAAATAACTGATCTTTCCACCTCTGCCTTTCTCCCAGAAAATGTGTCATGTAGATGAATCAATGTACACCCTTTTGTATTTTTCAGCAACTCCATTCTGCCACCATCAAAGTTCATATTCTGCATCAACCTTTAAAAAAAATGACACTACTTCCATTTTGCGTCACTAACAGTCCCAAGGAGCATGTTTTTTTGTTGTATTTTTACATTTGTTGACAGAGCAATTACAGCAGTAATTTAGTATACTTAATGCCAGGGGAGAGGTGTGTGTGTTTGGTTCTATGAAATATATGCCAAATGTGTCCCACCACTGCAAGTTTCCATCATCTCCCAATCTTCTTCCCTGGCAAAATTTCCAAAACTGAAACATATGTGCTGGTGTAGAAACGCAATTGCTTTTCTTCATATTACTTTAACCTTCAGATTCACATTACTATAGTTCTCCTACATGCAATTAATTTACACTAGCTTCGTATGCCAATTCAACTTAAATATTTATTGTGAATTACTTTGAGTAACATAAAAATTGCAGTGCTATTGTCAGGCAGTACCATAATAAATGCTGGGAGATTGTTTAATGTTCACTTATATTAGGCCAAGTGTTCTGAACTACACTAGTGATTTTTCAAAGTCTTAACATCCTTGGCAAATGCAATGTGGATAATTCTGGATGTGTGCCAGCTTTACTACCAGTGGGTAGTCATGGTATTTTCAGTAGGGATGTGCACTGGATCGGACCCGATCCACGATCCGAGTCCGGTCCAGTGGGAAATCGGATAAATTATCCGATTTCCGATCCCGCAGCTGGATCGGCCGATCCAATCCGAACCGGTCCGAAAAAGCTCCGAACCGGTTCGGCGGATCGGCGGATCGGCGGGCGCCCACTGGCGCCCACCGCCGCTTCCATTGGCGGGCGCCAGCGGGCGCCCGCCGATGAAAGTGGACAGCGGGGGGGGGGAGGAGGGGGGCACTTACCTTCTCGGCCCGGTGGCTCCCGTCCGGCGCCGGCGCCTACTACTACTAGCAGGCTCCGCGGCCTGCTCTAGGGTGGCGCGCCGGGTGATGTCATCACCCGGCGCGCTACTCTAGAGCAGGCCGCGGAGCCTGCTGGTAGTAGTAGGCGCCGGCGCCGGACGGGAGCCACCGGGCCGGGAAGGTAAGGAGGGGGTGCGTGGAGGGGAGGAGGGGGCGCGCGGAGGGGGGAGGGGGGCCCTTACCTTTCCGGCCCGGCGGCTCCCGTCCGGCACCGGCGCCTACTATTCCCAGCAGGCTCCGCGGCCTGCTCTAGGATGGCGCGCCGGGTGATGTCATCACCCGGCGCGCTACTCTAGAGCAGGCCGCGGAGCCTGCTGGAAGTAGTAGGCGCCGGCGCCGGACGGGAGCCGCCGGGCCGGAAAGGTAAGGAGGGGGTGCGTGGAGGGGAGGAGGGGGCGCGCGGAGGGGGGAGGGGGGAGGGGGGCCCTTACCTGCCCGGCCCGGCGGCTCCCGTCCGGCGCCGGCGCCTACTACTACCAGCAGGCTCCGCGGCCTGCTCCAGGGTGGCGCGCCGGGTGATGTCATCACCCGGCGCGCTACTTGAGAGTAGGCCGCGGAGCCCGCTGGTAGTAGCCGCCGGCGCCGGACGTGCCGAGAAGGTAAGTGGCGGGGAAGGGGGCTTACCCCCCCCCCGGAGCCGTCCGCTTCTATCCGCTGGCGCCCGCGGGCGCCAGCGGATGGAAGCAGGCGGCCCCAGGGGGGGTAGGGAGCGCGGGGGAGGGGGTTTACCTGCCGGGGCCGTCCACAGCGGACGGCCCCGGGGGGGGGAGGGAGTTAGGCCCCCCCTTACCCACCCGCGGCCATTTTTTCCTCATAGACTTGCATTGCAATGCAAGTCTATGGGGAAAAAAATGGCGGCCGATCCAAAAATGTACGATTTTTGGGTCGGGATCGGACTCGATCCGGTCCGGGGGGCCTCCGATTTTGTCCGAACCGGTCCGGGACAAAATTGGAGGTCCCGATCCGGGTCCCGATCCGATCCGGGGGGTCCGTGCACACCCCTAATTTTCAGTACTTTAGATGTTATCACGATAGTGTTATCAGAATACTTTAGATGTACACCAGATTTCTAATCCCAAATAATTATAACACAAACTTCTAAAAACAACCCTGCAAGTTATATTTTTTAGCTTGGAACCTTCAAGGTTGAACACACATACTAGCCCAGTTAAGATTATCATACCTTGGTTTAATCATCCAACATATGAATGAGCCTTTCACACACATGTAGCCCCTTCAGAGCCTGAGCAATGTAACCGCAACTAGAGTTTCCTGCTTTATCTGAACCAGGACGTTAAGGTTACTAGCTTCAGAATGAACCAGGTTACTAAACCAACTTCAAGCAGTGGCTTAGAGAGTAATCCTTTAGCCTTTAGCCCCTAGATGGCATCTAGGGGCTATAGATGTCCCACTGAGGCCATAGACAGAGAAATGGCCATGGAGGGGGAAATCCAACCAGGCAACTCCACCAGCCACTGCGGAAAGAAAGGCTGGAGAGGGAGGGGGAGATATCAGTGAGTAAGGCAGGGAGAGGAGAGGCTGTGGATCTACCATATCCACAGCCCTCTCAGCTCCCACCCCCACCCCTGGCAAGGTAAGATGAGCTATGAGGCCTGTGTAACGCTCAAAGCAGTTTGGGAGAAACTGCAGGTGAACAAGCTTCCGTTGTTCCTCCTTTCATGCCTGGCTCTTACTGGCAGAGCTTTGGATGGATGTCATTTATTTATTTATTTATTTATAATATTTATTGGCCGCCTTTCAGGGCAGAAGCCCTCCCAAGGTTTCTATGTATTACAGCAATAAAAAAACGGTTAAAATATTAAAAGCAATAAAAACAATAAAAATAATAAAAGCCAACAATAAAAGCCAGCCACAACAACAACAATACTGATCATGGTCTGATAAGATTGCACCCATAATAATCTGGCTTGTTCCAAAGACAGTAGTCATAATTTTCCAGTCCAGATGAAACAGGAAACTATAACAAGAGGTCTCCTGGTTTGATTGCTTAGGGAGGAGTGAAGGGGATATATGCCTGAGCAAATTGCTCGTTCATATCTCGGTTTATTAAGTCAAGATATGACAATCTAGACACAGTCACTTCAAGTTTTCTCTTTGATTATGAAAAATAGAACTGCCTTTTATTCAAAAACAAAGTATTTTTTCAACTGCTGGGAGTTGCTAGACAAACACTCAAAGCAAGGATAAATTCAGTTTTAATAGCAAAACAGGTAAAAAAAAAATGTTAAAGTCCAGATCTCCAATAGATCTATTCCAATGCTTTACAAATTCCATTTTGTACAGAAAAACTTACTGAAGACTGCATTCCACAACCCACATTTCCAACATCTAATATTGGTTTGATGAACAGAAAGTATCTTTTGGGGGTTAGATACTAGCCACATTCAGATGTCACTTTAATCCATGATGGATTAATAAACTACACACAGTAGTTTATGTTTGAAATAGCCCACGATGCCCCACTACACAAACCAGCTAATAAGCTACTGTGGATAGCTTATTAAGCTACTGTGCAAAATTTGACTCATCCCCCCGCGCCCTATCCAGCTGCTGCCCTCCTGCTCAAAGGGTAGCACTGTTTCTCCCAGTGTAAGAGTGGGTTATTTGGGGCAAATAAGCCACTGTGGATTAAATATTGATGACCGATGCCACGTTAACCCACGATGGATTAAATAAACCATCATGGGTTATTTAACCTATCGTGGGTTATCGTGATGTACAAACCCAGTCCCTATCTACAGAACGCTTCATTCCTCCTCTGTGCCTAGCATAGAAACCTAGCTGGCTACAAAGGAAGTAAACCTCTAGCTCCAGCATATAAAGGCAGCTCTTTCTGCCATCCCCAGCAGGCTAGTCACTTTTGTAGCCTCATTTCCAAGGCTGCCATATAGCTAGATGCATGGCCATTTTCATCCTCAAAACAGAAGTATGCTAACCAAACCATTAATTATTAAATATAATTTATTTCAGACAAAATTAGCATCAGTTGCTTTGGGAGAAGTGCTTCATTACCTAATTACAAAAAAACTAATCAATAAAATCTAGTATTCACAATTACAAGTGGAATTTGAAAATGGGGGGAAAGCAAGCAGTTTTTGATAGCTATGTTGTGGGACAATCAATTATTATGCCCCTTCCACAGACGTCTAACCCCCAGGTTATTTCATTAAGTAATACAGAAAGCATAATTCTGATTACAGAAATTAGTTTAAGGCAAGACACTGGAAATTATAAATGGAAAGTGACATTTCAGATAATTAGCACTATGGAGAATGAATTCAAATACAATAATATGCATAATAATCTGATGCACAAACTTTACATAGTCATTAGTATTGTCTTATAACAGAAGAATCTGCTGTAGAGATGAAAATGGAAGTGTGCATTTTATGTAAAACTCCATGATCACAACACTGAGCATCTGCTTGCTTATAACAGTTATTAATAAGCTGCCTTAATTAAAATTCTTGTTTATAGTAAACGATTTCAGTAATAAAACAAAAGCATGCATAGCTGTTCCTGAGTAGCCATAAATTTGAGAAGTTCCCATGAGACCCAGAAACATATTTGAGAGCTAAACAGAAACAAGAAGAAAAAAAAACCAGAGAGTTCGATTTATTTGCTGTAAGAGCTGTAGCTATATTAAAATTTATACAAATGTGCACATTTACAGAAGGCCTTACCACCTGTTCCTCTAAGCAAAGGCCTGGGTTTCACTTGCCTGGATTCTTAGTGTCCTAACTGTTCCTATATGTGCATACACATGTATACACACACATACACAAGGTTTCCTCTCCTCTTCCCCCCACTTTATACCAGCTATGTGGTATAACTAGTAAAACTTTCAACATTAGTATTTATTGTCACAAAAGAAGATATAAGGTATCTATATTTCGCAATAACAGAAAGGTGTTTAGGAGTAAAAAGAAAGGTAATTTACTGAAGTCAATAATACTGCAGAGAAATAAACTCACAGAATCATTTATGTCCGAGTCCAGAAGTGGCTCTAGGATAGTACTGTCTTAATTTAAAATCAATCTATCTCTCTCATATACACATGCACACACCACACACACACACACACTGTCCTTTAGCAGAGATTCCAGAAGAAACCTTCAAGCTCGAGTTAAGTCAAGTATAACCCTGACACTGGGTGTTTCATTTGGCAACATGGGGAAAGCAAAAGTATGCTGTTGAACTGTTAATCCAAGTAGATGAGTTACTGTCTTCTCCAACCATCAAGCCAAATCACTTAGAGGTGTTTTCCCCCTATTTTCCCAGTCTTTCTCCTCAAAAAACATAACAAAAAAGAATCTTTTCTTCAGCCCCTAATGACTCTGGAGGCAATTTCTCCTTCAAATTCTAACCGCCCCGCAGCCACAGTGGTACATGAGAGTCATTTCTACCATTGACACAGAGGCTGCGTTCGCACAACACAATAGCCAATGGTGGGTTAATAGTCAACTCCAATAGTCCACGATTGATTATTGAAGGGGTACTCCCCACATGACATAATTATAATCAACTGTGGTGTGGATTAAGGCCAGCATCGAGTTGAATATTAGTAAATGGTGTGTTTGATTGACACATCTCTCCTCCCCCCCTCAGTCCTCCTGCTGGTATCCCATCAGCCATTGCAAGTTCTACCAGCTTGACTAGAGCAGCAGCAGCAGCAGCCTTGGTTGCTCTTGCCAGGGGACTCTGTAGTTGCCGAAAATAACCAACTGTGTGAGACAAAATAGTCAATGGTGCCTTTCACATGACATGATAACCAATGGTTGTTCAAATAATTATCTCTGCACATTGACTATTTAATCCACTGTTGGTTATCATGTTGTCCAAACCCAGTCAGAGGCTGCATATCTGACAGTTTTCAAGAATCACTTTACATGGGTGAAAGTTACCATTACATGTGAGCATTAGGCCATCTCTTATCCTTCCAAACACAAACAAGTGCCTATTGTTTTATTTTAGTTTCTTAATTAATTTTCATTCTCTAGAAAATAATGCAATTTTATTGATAATTCAAATAGATGCATATTCAAGGAAATATCAAAACCCTCTGTCAGCAAATACTTTTGTTGATATGTCAATAAGAACAGAAAGTGGAATATGTCCTGTCCTCCCCATCCTTCATGTGAGTATACAAAGGAGGTGAAGTCCAGATATCTGCAAATACCATTTGACTTTCAAATCATCACCATAGTGACCCCACTCGAAAGGTAACTTGAATTGGCCAATCTAAAGCCCTGGTAAGAATATACTCCAATTCTGAAGCATCTACACTTCCAGATAGACTATTAGATTAAGGCACCGCCAGAGAATCATGGCTTTGTAACACCTAATTAGCCAACCCTAATTCAGTCACAGAATTGTGAGTTTTATAATCATAAGAAGAGCCAGGCTGGATCAGTCCAAGGGTCCATCCAGTCCAGCACTCTGTTCACATAGTGGCCAACCAGCTGTCGACCAGGAACCCACAAGCAGGACACTGGTGCAACAGTACCCTCCCAGCCATGTTCCCCAGCCACGGGTGCATATAGGCTTACTGCCTCTGATACTGGAGGTAGCATACAGCCATCAGGACTAGCAGCCATTGATAGCTTTCTCTTCCAGGAATTTATCCAATCCCCTTTTAAAGCCATCCAAACTGTCGGCCATCACTATGTCTTGTGCAAAACAGGGCCTTTGCTCTGGCAGCACCATGCGTGTATGTGTGCCTGTGTTTTATTTTTTATTTGCAAAGCAATAGTACCAACAAACAAACAAACAAACAAACAAAAATGGGAGAAGGGGCACAGAAAATGTTCTTATTCTGCTTGGTTTTAACAATTTTAATATATGGTTGAAGGTGTTAGTTCTGCTCCTGTTGGTAAAGGCTTAGTTTTGTTATTTAATGGTGCTTTGTTCTGTTTTGTCTTTGTTTTATTCTGCTATTTTGGAACCTCTTGTTAAGGCCAAAAAGCAGTATAAAAATGCTTTTGTTAAATAGAAATGGAAAGACATTTCCCTCCTGTCTGGAAGAGACAACACTATTTTGGGGGTTCTCATGTCAAACCAAAAAAGGATATTATGTTAAAAAAATATCTTTCAGGAAAAATCTTAAGGGTTAACTCTTCTGGTAATAATCATATTTAAGGATTTATGCTCAAATAGCATTTAAGATGGTTCATACTTTACTGCCAGGTTATTGTTGAAAGCCTCCAATGACATGATGGTTCCCTTCTCCTCACCAAAAGACTGTTCCGTGTGAAATTATAATCATATTTGCTTACTGTTGGAAGATTCAGAAGCATTTCTAATCATAGAGGGAGAGCAAGATTAAATGGACTGAACTGACTCCTCAAAAAATTGTATTTAATTCCTATAAGCTTTCCCAACCAGAAGTAATAGAAGAAAGGATCACTTGCAAACACATCTTTACCCTGCTCAATTCTTACTACAAGGGGTCAATGATAAACAACCTTACCGCCTAAAGCAGGCACTACATGTAAGTTGCAAGAAGGTAAGTGGAATTAAATATCAATGCGCAGGTGTCTGTGTATGCTGCAACAGTGAAGTAGTTAATACTGAAGTTACACCTCAGGAGCACAACAAAAGAAGGAGGCGGAGGATCATATATAGTTTTTAACAAGTTAATAAATCTTCAACAAGAATGGTGCCTCCCATGAGTGCACATCATGAATATTTCCAAAACAAGCAGGAAATTCTGGGCAGTTCAGATTTACAAGCACGTTCCAGATTGTATAACAGTTCTCAATTCCTAGAAAATGTAAGATAAACATTCAACTATTTATTAGTATTATTAATACTCTTTGGATTTACTGGCCTCATGAAGAGAAAGTATATGAATATATTACCCAAATTCAAGACTCACAGAAAAGCCATTATACATACAAAATTATTCTCTCCATCGTTGAAAGATTAGAAATGCAGCACACTCCACCAAGCAGAGAGACATTTCCTGTCTTCTATTAGTTCCACATTAATCCTTTCATTGAAAGAAAAGTCTGCAGAAGAAAAGCATCTTCATAAAGGTCACAGGTTTGTTATCCTGCCTGTAATCATGCTCATCTAATAGATAAACATGAAACAGCATTTCACTACACCAGTGGGAGACCACTTCTTTAGGCAGCCAAGCCTTAAAAAACCCCTCTTTTCCTGAAGTCTACATTAACAGGCATATCCATTATCACTGGAAAGACCTAAAGGAAGACCTAAAGATGGTAGTGCACGTACTGGTAACTTCTAGGCTTGACTTCTGCAATGCACTGTACATAGGGCTACCTCTGTGCCTAGTTCGGAAACTTCAACTAGTTCAAAATATGGCAGCCAGGTTGATCACCGGTACACCCAGGGGTGACCACATTACACCAGTTTTAAAATCACTCCACTGGCTGCCAATTAGTTTCCGGGCATGGTTCCCTACATGGTTTGGGTCCAAGTTACCTGCGGGATCGCCTTTTCCCATACAATCTGCCCCGCACACTCAGGTCCTCTGAGAAGAATTTACTACAGTCACCAAAAACTGTTACCCAGAGGATCTTCTCTTCTGCCACTCCCAGACTGTGGAATGGCCTGCCGGAAGAGATTCGCCAACTTAACAGTCTCCTGGAATCTAAGAAAGCCGTAAAGACTGATCTCTTCCGGCAGGCCTACCCAGTTGAATTTTAAAATGTCTTTTAGTAATGTATTCATTTTATATGCTTTTAATTAGTTTTATATATATGCGTGTGTGTGTGTTTTGTATTTGTTGTTGTACCCAGCCTTGATCCAGAGGGAGAGGCAGGTAAGAAATATTATTATTATTATCATTATCATTATCATTATCATTATCATTATCATCATCATCATCATCATCATCATCATCATCCTAGCACCACTTTTACACAGTGTGCTTAGAAAATCGATGAAAAGTGGTTACAGGAAAGGGAAATGCCCAACCAGAATCCTCCTGAGGCTCACTAAATAGAAGGCTTCAATTGGGGTCTAGCTTGATGTTTCAATTCAATTGGGGTCTAGCTTGATGTTTCCATAAAAAATTATCACCGCCTTACTGCTCTATTTTTTTCAAGAGATATTTCTTAATCACTTATTTCTTTCATTGCTGGGTTCTGAATTGTCTGTTTTGGTATTTAATGATATTTTGTACAATATCTTGAATACTTTTTAATAGAAAAGCTGTCTAGACTGCTATAAATAGAGCCACAATAAGAGATATTTAGCTTTACTTGAAGGACTAGTTTTCCAGTTTCCAGTACTCAGGGACGAGCATTATAACCCTGCATCTTAAACATGTACATAGAGTAACAGCTATAAAATTTACATTAGGGCAGTCTCTTCAGCTTTAACTTTACATTGTCTGGAAATGCATAGTTTGAAGTGGTATATATAAAATACACTATACACATAAAGACTGTTCTCTTCCGGCAGGCATATCCAGTGGAATTTTAGAATGTTTTAAGGGTGTTTTTAGGATGTTTTAGGATTTTTTATGCAGTTTTAATATGTGTTATGTTTTAATCAGTTCTATGTATTTTATCATGTTGTTGTTCCCCGCCTCGATCCAGACGGAGAGGCGGGTAAGAAATAAATTGTTATTATTATTATATTATTATCATGGCTAATCAGATTTTTTAAATGTTATTTTGTTGCTTGCTAATTTCCCCTCTGGACAGAGTCTCAGCATCAATTTATTAAATGCTACCTACTGATACTATGAGTTATTTATATAGGATTAGCAACTGAGAAGTGCGTTACAAGCTTTATTGTGCTCCTACAACTGCCTTGTGATAATTATTCCAATTTTACAGAAAGGAAACCAAGGGTGACGGACCATGACCTGCCAAAAACAAATCCATGGATAATGAAATTTCTTCCTCTGATCTAAGCTCATGTTTTTTGTCACTGGACCACATCAGCTCTTGAAGTTGGCCTATTATCTAGAGCAGCAGTGGGAAAGCTTTTGGCCCCTGAGGGCCACAGGTGGCAGTAGGGGGACAGCTGCATGCCTTTGGGAGAAACCAGGGCTGATTGATGGGGAAAATGCTATGCACTCACTAGAGGAATAATCAATACAGTGGACTGCATTTTCATTTTCACACAATATCTTTTAATATGTTTTCTGTCTGCTGCAACACATTTGATGTCAATGGCTAATTTTCTTTGGATTGTATCCAATTCAGCACTAGCGCTAATGTAAATTAAATTGTGCTAGTACAAGCTACCTCTAGCGCAATGCCAATAGCTTTTTCTGGTGCAATGGATTTCCCTGGAAAACTTGTTCCGCCAGCAGCAAACACTATGTCATTGCACTAGCGTTAGCTTCCGTTAGCACTAGTACCAAATTGGACACTGCTTCAGACAAATGCATTATGGCCTATTTAAATGCCACTCATTTAGCCGCTCTGGCATTACAACGAGAACTGAGCCAAAATTTGAACGGAGGTGGGAATTTATGAACATTCATGCTCTCAAAAAGTGCCTCTCATTTTCAGCAACTTCTCAGGGAGAAAGAACAGAAAATTTGGGGGGAGGGGAGGAAAAGAAGAACATATGGGCTTGTTGTCAAAACAACTGGGCCGATGCTCCCTATCTTATGGTAGGAAACAAAACACCAGCACTGCATGGCAAATCAGGCGCTTTGATCCAAATAAGGAGATCATTGTGAAGAAACACGCTTCTGTACTCCTATGACTTCCTGAAGCCTTCCCCAACCTGGTGCCTCTGGACTACAACTCCCAGCTTTCCTAACCACTGGTCTGATAGGAATTGAACCCCAAAGCTGGAGGACATGAGACTGGGGAAGGCTGACTTCCTGGATCAGAAGCTGCCGTTTCAAATCAAATGTGCACAGAAATGCTCATTTGAATAAAGATGCTGTCTATCAACCCCACTTTTCAATGAGAAGTGCATTGTGGATACTCATCCATAGCCACATTGTTTCTGAATGTGCATCCCACTGAAAGCAAATGCAACATGGACGGAGCACATCTGCATTCAGAAGTGCATCCCATTTAAGATGCAGTCCCTGAGGAAGGAAGTGACAGTTGCACAGAGACCTCCTCCACGTGCTGCTCTCCTTAGAAATTCATTGCCTGCCAGCACTGCGTGGCCAGACAGGCAGCAATGGCATGGCTGCCTTTACAACAGGCCACTTTCCTCTTTCGTCCCTTGCCATTCAAAGTGAGGACAATGTGATGGCCTCATTTGCCCTGGGTGACGTCATTATGTTGGCTATGTGCTTTCTCATTGGCTAGGAACACATTGCCAGCAGAAAAAAAGTTTTTTTAAAAAGAAAAAAAATGTCACCAAAGCAGCTTTTAAGAGGTAGCAAACAGGTGGGTGAGGGAAGTAGGCTTTTGCGATTTCTGAAAGCCCCTTGCCGAGAATCTTCATTCTGGGGAACACAGTACAAAACTAGTCACAATTAAGCCTCAGCAGTATGGCCCTTAGAACTGTCCCTGACCTTAGTTTTTCAAAGTTTATTTCAGCATACAGAGTTTGACTATTACAAGCAATATATTCAGTTGTCCCAGAGGAAGAGTTCTTCTCTTGATTCAAAACATATTAAGACATAACAAACAGCTTTGTTTTTTGAGGAGCTCTCTTTCTTTTGTTTCTTAGATTGGGGTCTCCACCTTCTTTTTGTTGAGCAGTAGAGTGCCAATCAAAATGAATAGGTAAAAGGGAATTGTGAGGCATTAGAGAATTTTAAATCTGATGTCCATAAGTCAAGTACTGCTAAAATGAAGTAGTTTGGATTTTATAGGCATTCAAAAGTCAGTGACCCAGTACGCACATAATGACTAACTATGGGTTAAACAACCCACAGTTAGTCAGGGTTGCACTGGAGAAAGATAGCAACCTGCCTCCTGAGCACTAGCCACTTCCACTTTGCGTTGGTTTTGCTTTAAAAAAAATGCAGAGTTTTAACCCAACATGGATTAAAATTCTGGCCTGCTTCTCCTTGGTACCTCAGAGTTTTAATTTTGCACATTGCAAATAACAACCTGAGAATGGGGGAGTTCCTGGGTTCTTTACAAAAGTGGATGCGAAGCAGAAGTGGCAAGCAGCTGTGAAGCTGCTACTCACTGGCTCAATTCGGACGACACGATAGTCAATGGTGGGGTAATAATCAACTTTACAGTTGTTCAACTAGGGGGTACTCCCCACACAACATGGTAATAAATAATCAACTGTGGTGTGGATTAGGATCAGCGCTGAGTTGACTACGGCAGCATTCGGATGACACAATAGTCAAAACAACTGACGATTGTTTCCCCCACACCAGTTGTTTATTGTGTCGTCCGAATTGAGCCACTCACTCCTGCACAACCCCAACTAACTGAGGGTTGTTTAACCCATAGTTAGTCATTACGAGTGAACGGGTCATGTGTTGGTGCTAAACAGTTAAGTGGTTTTGCAGTCTTCACTAATTAATGTTTATGTATGTGAGACAATCTTTAATACCATCCCAGTCTGTTCTCAACATTCATATCAACCTACTTCAAAAGTCAGTAGACAATTTGGCCCCAGGCTGACAGCACTTAGAACAGCTGGGTCATATTTTTAAAGCTTACATAGCATTCATGGAAGCAGGAGACTGGCTTACTGGCCTTATAGCAAGGAAAAGACAGCATAGCTGCTCATAACATCATTTCTAAATACAGCTATTGATAATAAGGTAAAGCTACTTTCAATAGTCCTTTAACTAAAGACCAGGATTTTGCTAAATCTAAAACAAGAAGGAAGCTTCTACAGTCAACAATAACCAAATCTAACACGTTACACTTTATGATGGTTACCGGCAGCATATATGTGTGTCTGTGTGTGAGATGCTGACAATGTAACCTCAAATGGAAGTAATATTCCTGTAACAGATGTGTAGTGTGAAGCAGCCTTGAGTCACTGATGATTAAATAGTTCTTATTCTCCTAATCTCAAAGAAGAAAATAAAAGTATAGGCTCTTGACACTATGCTCTATCATAATTCAGCTCTTATGCTAGAAGTGTTATCTTTCAAGTAAGGGGTGCATTTCAAAGTTATATACACATCTCCAAATACTTTTAAGTTCTGTACTTTTACAAGGGGGGGGAGAGAAATATGGTTCATCTTCAAAATATCAACACCAACTATACAAATACACCAAGTGGAAAAGTGTCCTCTAGAAAACTAGTTTTATTCTCAGACACCATCTGACACTTTTATGTTTACAGTTCTTTTTCCACAGACATTTTCCTTTCACAACTTTTCACAACCAGAGTAGGTTCTCACTTTCCCGCAGATACAGAAAGTAATTGGAAAAGGGGCGAGGAGAAGAAGAGGAGAGAGAGAGAAAGTGAGTATACTCTCTCTGGAAAAGTTGCAAATGAATGGGGAAATAACTTTGGTGGGGGGACTGAAAAACTCAAAACTTGTTGGGTCATTTCTAATAATAAAATCAATCTTCATACTGCATCTTTGGACAATTCCCTCTTTTTTTTTGTCATGGACTGGTGCATTCTTATGTCTGATCTTTTTATGACCTGAGCATCTGAGCCTGAAGTCCTCTAAAGATAACTAATTTTATAGTCAGTAATGGAACTCTATAGAGTAAAGCAGGGATGGGGAAACTTTTTTCTGTCAAGAAGCACATTCCCTTGAGAGTAATCTGTTGTGGTGGTGGTGGTGGGGATTGCATGGTGCAGTGGGGCAGGGCCATAGCTAAACCTGAGAGCCAGTTCTGTGCATGAGTGACAGCAAACCGTGGGCTCCTGTGCCTCCCCTCTCCTCCTCTCAAAGCACCCATCTGCTTTTAAACTAACTAGAGTCATCATGTGATTTATGACCCTGGCTTGGCAAGACCCTATAAGAACCAGAATTCCCCATGTTTAGTTCCAACAAAGAATGTTGGTTAGTTTAAAACAGAAGCTAAAGCTTCCAATCTCTTCCTTGCAGCTGAGCCAGAGGAGAAGAGAGGAATGTGCAAGGCCAAGGTACACTGTGCATTCACTGCTGCACAAGCTCATTAACACTAAACTATAGTTTAGCTTTGAGTCTGGTAAGAATCTTAGTGAGCAATTTCTTTCCTGTTTACAGATTCTTTCTCAAGGTATTACATAAACATACAGTAATTAATTCTCAAAATTGTTGTAGACAAAAGAGAAAGTCATTAACTGGTTTTCCCCAAGCCACATAAATGTTTGCAGTAAAGCCAAATGTTGGAGATCACATTTATTGCCGCTTTTGAAGGGTCCCTGATGGTATGCAAAATGCCACCTGGAATTCCTTTCCAATGTTCTATTCTTGCCTTTCCAGAAACGCAAGCTTTTTGAAAGGAGTCAAATGGAGACATGACAGAATGTCGACTATATTAGGCCTATGAACAAAGCAGATAAAACACACCTTGCATTCACTGGTCATGGCCAGCTAACTAGAAGAAAAACCTTGAACAAACATCTAAAACCTAAAAACAGCTATCCCTTATAAGGAAAAAAATGGAACTAGATACAGTAATGATTGAGGCTGTAAAACCAATTCAACATCCTCAAGAAAAATCTACAGCACAAAGTTTTCTACAGAGAAATTAGTCAATACTACACTACATTTTTATTTTTCAGCCTGTTTGGATATTAGCATGCACGCTTTCTGGGCTGGTTCACACGACATAGTCCACCGTGAGTTATTTAACCCTAAAACAGACCATGGGTTATGCAAGGGTTGTTTAATCCTCACATAACCCACACTCGCTGAGTTTGCACAAAATGACAACCTTTGTTACTATTTTTAGCGTTGTTGTTTATTTTCCTTGTATTTAGTAAACAAGCTAACTTAGAGCACTCTCTAGTGATTTTCCGATGCAAACTGAAAAAATTCTGATGCAAATGACATTATGAAAATTAGCCCACATCATTGGCTCTCACATTGCTTGCTGATGGCCCTATACACATACACACAATTGTGTAGGGAGAAACCATTGTGGTTTCTGCCCCACTCCTGTCTACGCCATGCGCAAGCGCTATTTGCATAATTCCCCATGTTGCAGCACAGTTGGTATATCATCCATGCAACAGAGATGGCTTTGTGCCCACCCTACAACCCCTACTGCAAGTTGCGGGTTGTAGGGTGGGTACAAAGCCACATCTGCCATGCCACGCACCGGGGTTCAGACAACACATCAACCCACATTGCATCGCAGGGAACTAAGCAAATGGTGGTCATACGCGCAGCACGTGTGACAATGGCTTCATCCTACGCGATCATCCAAACGCAGTCTAAGAAAGAGAATTGACTCAAACCAAAAAGAACAAGCTTTTTGATAAAATAGTCCGTCATATAGTTCACAACCATCAAGTTGTGAACTATATTCACAACTATATATCATCGAGTAAAGGGTTAATATTAAAGAAGCTTTGTGCATGCCCCTACAGAGCAACTAATCTTGAGTACCTGGTCTGCCAAACACTGACTACACATGTACAGGACCTCATTTAACATACCAAACTGAAGAAGAATTTCTGAATCTCTGACTCCAACTATCAGTAATATGTATGAATTTAGAGAACTTATCCTTAACTTAGGCATACCCTAAAAGAACCTTATGTTTGCTGAGTCCTTCATTGACATGGACATCCCAAGGCAATACAGATGTTCTCTAAACCAAAAGGTGTCTCAATGTGATTGCCACATTTAAAAACCCAAATACTGATGAACATAGCAATGCAAAACTAAAATTCACATACAGTCAACATGGGCATGCTACTACTTGACTCATCTTAACAGCATGGATAAATGAACAGCATGGATTAACATTCAAGACTGTCCAGCATATCAAAAGGTCGCAATACTGCAGCCATGCAACTAAAAACATTTAATTAGATTCCTGCTAGAACAAGAACTGTCTGGAAATGCCAAGCAGCAAGTAGTTTTCATTTTAGTTCAGACCATTTTATCACACCTAAAATATGCCATACCTACCTGTCAAAGTGGGTTGTAAGATTAAATTAATCCTTTGAAGTTGGGGAAAAAAACTTTGTTGCAATTAGACATGAAAAACTAACATCAAAGAACATAAGACAACACTGCTGAGCAAATACTTTTACATCTATACCTCCCTCAGTGCTTTACTGTATACTGCCACATTGCATTCTAGAGCATAATGCAATTAACTGATTCATTTTTTCCCATTAGACTCAGAGACAAAAGCATGTGCATCATGATACAACATGCAGAAATTCCTGGGAGTATACAGAGCTACCCCTAGTTGCCAGCACAGCAGTTCTTAATGGAGCTCTCTAATGGCATTACATTCAAGACTGTCCAGCATATCAAAAGGTCGCAATACTGCAGCCATGCAAACCTAATTCCAGTAGCACAACATGTTTAGAGCTGGTGGTTTGCCAGCGCTGCATACAGCTCCGCTTCATTCTTTCTTTTCTCCCCCATATTTTTCTTTATTTTTTTCAAATGATTACAATAGTTTATCAAAATCGTTCTACAACTCAAACTATAACTCATTCAAAAGACAAATATCAATACTGAGAGAATATATCTAGAATAGTAGCATCATACAAATAAATCAAATATAAACTTTATAAATAATATTTAAACAACATTAAATCATAGTCAGGGGAGTCAAATACCATCCACAAATCATGTTGAAAAAACCAATCTTTAAGATTCAAACATAGTGGCTGGTTTCGGACAACACAATAATCAACGGAAGGGGGAAGAGGCAACCGTCAGTTGTGTTTCTTATTGTGTCGTGTGGAAGGTTACACACCATGCACACACAACTGACGGTATGCTATTCTGCCTAATTAAGCAACAGAGAGAAACAACGGACTTGCAAGTTGTTTAGCCCGAGCCCGTTGTTTAAAGTGTCATCCGAAACATATACACCCCTCCATGGACTATTCCGTTTGGGAATAGAGTTCTGCCGGCCGGAGCAGCCGAAAACCCCGGCTGCTCTATACAGCCAGCAGAACTTGCAGTGCATGCTGGGATATGGTTGGGGGACTGAGGGAGGAGGAGGGAGCAGACATAGCAACCAAGATGGTCGTCGGAACTTTCAGCTGCACAAGGACTGGAGTTGCAGCATGTGGAGCACCGCCTACCTAACGCATGGTCAGTATACTATTTCCCTCTCCGTTGCCTAATGTGTCATCCGAAACCAGCCAATGTTGTTTTAGGCAGAGCCAACCCTACCATTGTGCGGACTAATGTACCTGCATCAGGTGGAAGAACAGGAAGAGTGGCAAATTGCACCACTCCCCCCACCACATCCCCACCAGAAATGTCCACTGCCCTGCCATCTCCAGCAGGTGCTTTAGAGAGCCCTGCCTACTTTCCCACCATGGAATTTGCCACAGCAATAGAGCAGCAGGTGGGGATCCCTGGAGCAGCCGTAGCCTCCCCTACTATACATTGCCGCCTCCACTTCCTCTTACAGGAGCTGTGGGTCTTGCAAGAGTTCAGGGTGAATTCTCACAAGATTTCGCGCGAGCACTGCAAGATTCGGTGCAAGCTCTCACAAAAGCCCCACAACCAGGAAGGGGTGTGAGACAGCAGCCATGGGCTTTCCAAATGTTTGTTCTGAATCCTCCCTAACTAGCACAATGTCATACTGCCCCTGCTTCTTAATGCATTTTGCATATCCAAGTACTGTGTCAGTTCTGAAATGTGCCTGCATATATAATATACCACTTTTTCTTTCAAAATACTAACAAGTGCGAGACCTAAAGCTTTCCTAACTCCTAACTTGTAATTATCCCCAAAATGAAAAGCAGTGAATTGACCATATGTTGCCCTTCACAACTGACATGATGTTCATGTATTTTTCATTCTGATATCCGAATTGAAGTATAAAACACACCATTATCATAATACACAGCACCAATATATTTTGTATTTGGTATTGAAACCAGAGTTCAAATGTATCATAAAAAAGCAAGTCAAACTTATTACAGGATTTCTTTTAAAAAATAATCTGAAGACGAAAACAACATCAATACAGATTTACAAGATATTATAGCCAACTCCAAACTCAAAAGTATGTGTTTGGGAAATGTAAAAGTGATCTCAATGTCACTGAAATGAAATTATCTTCTACATCAAAATTGTCACAGGTCTTAAAACTACTGCTTAAAAAAAAAGATAGAAATCAATACAGTCTAACATTACTTAAACCAAAATCCAGATCTATGCTTGTTGTGTGTGGTTAGTTTGACTAAAACACCCCCAATGCCCTTGAAAAACTACTCTGTTGTACGTAACATGGCAAAGCAGCAATGACAACCCTAATGCCAATGTATGACAACAAGGGGTTAACTCTGGGTATTTTGAACCTCCCCCAGCCTAATCCAGGAAATCACAGTTCATCTCAACACTCCCAAGCAATAAGTCAGTCTTGGACTGACAGCTGATTAAAAGGCAAGCTAATGAACAGTCTAGAACATAACCAATTAATCTGTCAAGGAATAAAAAAAATCAGCCCTAAAATGTAAATGTCCTAACAGGCAAGAACTAACATGACCTACATTGAAGAACAGGGCAATTTTTTAGGACTGAATCTTTTTCAGGAGGATATATTTATTGAATTTCATGTTCCTATTTTACACCACACATTCTTATATCAATTCTTTCGTCCTTTCTTCTCTAATCTAAGTCCCTTGGAGATTCACAGCATAGTTATTGAACTCCACTGATATATTTGTAGCAATTATATTTACTGGGTAACTCACACCAGTCATGTTAAACTTGACCCAAATACAATTTACCTTACAAAAGCATATTTTAAGAACTATGTACAACCACTTCAGCAAATATTAGCTGAAACTATGAACACTCGAAGTCAAGTCTTTTCATCGAAAGAGTGTTCAAAGCTAATGCACCAACATTCCAAAGAACAACCATATCTGTTCATTTAACATTGTGTGCTTCACTAATAACTCCTAATTTCGCCTTGCAAGCAACCTTGTATGCCATGAGAGGGTGAAAAGGAACATACATTTCCACTGACTTTCCCCCTCCCTAAATGCATCTAATTCTGCCTCCGTTTTGTAGTGGCGTCTGATTTATTTGACAAGAATGGTTTGTTGAGGTAATAAAGCATACAGCAGTACTGCTATGACTCAGAGCTCATTTGTTTCCAGTCAAATTACTTTGGCAGCACGACAGGTGGAGTAAAAAAAAAAAATTCACAGAAGCATCAGTAAAAGATGCAGTTGTTGCTTTCAATGAAAACTGAATAATATGAGAGAGAGAGAGAGAGAGAGAGAGAGAGAGAGAGAGAGATCACACTAAACTCATGTTCTCACTCTGAAATTTACATTTGCTTGATTGAAAGGAAAACACCATAATCAAGTGCATATATAGATATCTAGATCTAGATCTAGATCTCTCTCTCTCTCTCTCTCTCTCTCTCTCTCTCTCTATATATATATAATGATTTCAACAATGCTTTCTAGTACAGCCAACCTAACTTGCACATAAGGATCAGCAGATATAAGTGTATTGTGAAGTAGATTTTTAAAAAAGAAGCTGACTGGATTCTGGCCAAGTTTCCCTCCCCCTTCCCTACCCAAAGAACAATAGAACAAGTTTTATGAGCTCATGGGGACTCTAACCTTGTTTTTCCTTAAAAGCCAACCTCCTGATGCATCATATCAAACTGTGACTGAAAACAGAGGGGAATTTCAAAACCAGTTGATGATGTAGCACAGGTGTCATAAGAAGGACGTATTCTACTAGCCTAGCACTATAGCCTCGTGAGTGCCTAAGGAGCGATCTGAATTATAGCCCTCATCAGTAAGCACTATTAATCCTTATCAGTTAACTGTATCTTTGTTCTCTTCACCAACATATAATCTGGGAGGGTTCACTGCAGGGTTCATACATGGCTACAACTGTATATGGAGCTGCAGCTCCCCTCTTCAAATCTACAATAGCATGAAAGGTCAGCTTCCTCCTGGCATAAGCCATGCTGGCTTTCAGGATTGCTTAATACGTTCGTCATGTAGCACTACAAAAAAGCTTTCATGTGGGCAGGAGTGTTTGCAAGAAGATATGTAAAAACAGCTTACTAGAGGACATCTACTTTATTGCTGTCTCCATGCCAGCAACACATGTCTGGCAGGCCCTAGTAACAAGGTCCCACCAACAGTACCACATGGCACGTGGCACATGAGCAAGCAGGTTTCAAAGTTACAGCCCTTGTCTGATGCCACCATCACATGGATGAGTTTCTCAGCTCTCTCATCACAGTTGCACCTCCTTATGAAGCAGCCCCAATATAAACTCTTGCCAAATGTAATAATTCGTTATTAAACTAAAAACTGAAAGTTGTTAACAGGATGGATACTGCTCACTGCAGTCCACAAAATCTTTTGCAGAATTTGTAGGAGAGACACTGAAGTAAAAATATTAATCTCAGAAAACAACACAAACTGCAACAGAAAGAACTGGACTTGGAATCAATAATCAGTATTACTTCAAAAGGCGGAAATGAGAACTATTCTCAGTGCATGGGTAAACATAACAGCTCTGATTGGCAAGAGCTTGGATCAGCATACGAAGCTTCCACGTGAGATGGGCTTCCCATTCATAACTAGGCATGAGCTGTCGCCAATACTGAAGTGAATGAGAACCCATTGTTCATCAGGGATCTACTATGCACGTCACAGATCTTGCAAAGTTTTTTAAAAAGTGTATCTGTCTAACTGAAAGAGATATCTCCAATAGGTAATAATGATGTGGTATATTATATCAGAATGTTGCTATTCTAAAAGAATGCTCAGAATAGATTAACTTCACCACATGTTGTCTATGAAGTATGTTCAGCAGAAGCTCATCATAGATCACAACTTCACAAGCAACTCATACTTCCTGTGGGTCCAAATAAAAGTTAACCTAGTTCACACATAGGCAAGCCACCATAAGTGAATTTCCCTGAAGCACTTGCTGTTTTGCATTTTGGAAATTCAAGCTGCGACTGGAGTGCGCCATGGCTTGTTGTTACATGCGAACCCAATGAAAGTGGTTAACAAACCACTCAGAACCCATCATCTGTTTTACGGCTGTGAGTGGTTTGTTGGATCTGTACGTAATGACGAGCTGTGGCAAGTCTCCCACCTTGGCTTCAATTTTCAAAATGGTGGCTGGCATCACATTGAGAAGTCCTGCAGGGACTGTTTAACCACCTCCCAGTGATTCTCACTTACAGTTGCCTTCAAAGAGTGTTTTTCCTTCAAACTTGCTCACTTCTGCTTTAAGAACCAAGCCAGGAGGGGGAAAGGGAGAAATCCTTAAATACAACCTGGTGATGTTTGCAGGAAAGAGGATGTGGGCTGGGGAAAAATATAAGCACCTCCATCTCTTACAATTCTCTCTCTCTCTCTCTCTCTCTCACACACACACACACACACACATTAATATTGAGAAAGAAACACAGATTTGGACACTCACCGGATTTCCTCATAACACTGAATTGCCATTCTAGTTCTGACTACATCTAACTTCCCCCACAGCATTTACACCTATGTTTATTTCAGCTACAACCCCAACTTATCACCTAAGGACTGTTGCATTACTAAACAAGTAGCACATTTCTTTTTGGAAACTGGTAAAGAAAATGAAATCATGACATTGCTTACATATTCTATTTTTTTTAAAAAAAGCAACTCCAATCTTAGATTGATGTTTATCCTCAAATGATGTTGGTGCTGGTTGAAGGTCAAAGAGAACAATAGTTTAATATAGAAAATGAGAACCTGCTTGGCTTTGTCAAATATTTTTTAAAATCTGAAATCAGATTGACAAGACAGCTGAAGAGAAGGCAATTATACAAAAAGAATATTTGTGACTAGGGTAGAGTGTGAATTACTAAGGTCAGTGATGTTTAATAAAAGAATATTATCAGCATATTCAAACAAAAATCTTCCTAACAGACATTATAACTACCTGGTCCAGCAAATTATGTAAGTGATCTCTTTGTGTGTGAGAGAAAAATATGTATTTCTAGTTTGGGCATCTAATTTTCCACAGAGTGAATATCTTCTATATAACATTCATTCTAAAATAGGAAAGTGACACACAAAATTTGGGAAGCAAAAGGGTAACAACATATATTTAAAAGTTTTTCATGAAAAGCTTTACTTTGAGTTGGGTTCTGATTTAGTAGTTCTACTTAGAGAAGACTCATTGAAATCAATGGAACTTAACCTAGCCAGGACTAACTTAAGTCCCATTGACTTCAATGAGTCTACCCTTAAGTGTGATTAAGTCTGAGTCCAGCCCAATGTTTTAAGAGGAGCCATTAGCAAACTCTATATAAATAGGACCTTTCTTGGATTAGGGTAATAAAAAGCATTCTTCACACTGCTCTTTTGAGAAACCCACAATAATTACCCATTAGTTCAAGTCTTCCTACTCAGAAACAATTCCTTGTTATTGCTTACTTGCCTTCCCAAGAGGAAATAGGATTGGTCACAACTGAATTTGTTCATGTTCCCCAACTGAGCTCCTGCTGAGCCAGGTAATACTTGTTAATTAACTGAATGAAAATAAAAGCCATTCCAAATTGTTTATGGTACAATAAATGCGCTCTTGTCACCCATTTGATGCAGGGGATCCAAACATCCTCTCTCCAAGCAGTGCTTTTGCTGCAAAGAATCATGTTCGGTAATAATTTGCCACCCACTCCACTATAGGCTAATGTCATCAACTGTGATAAGAAGCATTACGTAAAACGTAGCTGCAAGAATGCATCACAGACGCAATCACCCAGCTGCCATTTTATGAACTTTAAGGAGTGGGAGGTATTTTTCCAAATCTGAGCAAATATAAATAGGTGGGGCAACATGCAAAGCATCCCATTCTCTTGCAGCAACGCCCCACGAGTTTGTTAACAATGTTCTTTTTTCTTTCTTTAAAAATTCTTCAAAGACTATGCATTTTTGCTTTCCAGTGTTGAAGTGTATACCCTGCATATTTTTTTTTAAAAAATGGCAAAGCCCATTGTAATGTTATCCCCACTCATCCATGAGAAGAGGATGTCCTACCATTGGTACTAGATGGGGCTGGTATAAGTGAATCAGACTGCATTGTTTTCTAGCTTGTTTGGTTGCTGTCAGGTGTTTCTTTATACTGCAGGGAAAAGCCATAATGTAACTGACAGGTTTCTCAGTGGCACAGAAAATCCCCACTACACTTTGAGTGTTTGAATCAGAACAAGAAGGAACTTTTTAAGGGCTATTGGTTATCTCTTGGCATAGGTTATCTCTTGGCATTCTTACTAAAAAGGTGTTACTGGCTGAGCCTCGAGTGTGTTTGTCTGCCCCACCCATCTCTACAGGTACTTAAGCCTCCAGTGTGCTGGAAGACTGAGGCAAGGGTTGTTGCAAAAAAAGTGTGGTGTTGCTATAAACAAGCCTAGGGCAACCACCATATTTACTTCCACAAATCAAATACTATTTTCCTTTGTATTTGCAAAATATGTAAACATTCCCAGAAACTGGCCAAACGTGAGTTATTTTTACAAATCCAGAATAGACTGAAGAGTTTGTGTCAAATTTGCAGGAAGTGGGCAACTTTAACAACAAAAAATTGCCAGTCATCTGCATCGAGCTTACATCTTAACTACTCTCGCATTACAGAAATACGTGTCTTCAATCCTTCTACAGCCATTGACCTAGGCACTTTTTTAAAAAAGTGGTGAGGAGATGGCTACCACGAAGCCATTTTCCTCCTACCTCAATGTATGCATCTACTCCTGTCCCTGTTTACATATCTGGGCTCTCTACATCACATCCAATTCACATTCAGCAAACCTGAATGAGAAAGCATTGGGCCCTTTGCAAGACTCGGTTCAGCATGAATCTCATTAAGAGATCAACTTTTTAAAATTAACTTAACGATGGGAAAAAGTAATTTCAATACACTCATAGCTTATTGGTAAAGGGGTTCTTAACTCTCCTGCTTAGAGCAGTATCAGTGTTGCCAATTTTCATTTTAAAAAAATCATGGTGGCAAAAGAGAGAGAGACGCACTTAAAAGGAGAAGGCCTATTTATGCAAAGAGAATGCTTTTTCAGTTACTAGTACCCTCCTGGTGGGTAGTAAGTCCAGTCTATGATGTTTCAGAATAAGGCCTGTAGTACTGTAGTGTCCACTCTCTGGAACTCACTACTAGTACAAATGAGACAGGTGCCAATCCTTCTGGGTTCCCGGCACCTACTGAAAATGTACTTTTTTCAACAAGCGTTCTCAGGAAGGTAATATCCATTTCCATTTACAATAATAATATACAGGGTGCTGTGCCTCCACTGGTTCTGTTGCACCCGTGGGAGCCACTGCAAACATAAAAGGAACTAACATTTCCTAAAGGAACCCTGGAAAAGAGTAGAAATGCTAGTTTCTAGAATGGTATACCATATACAGGTGTACATTGCTTAGAAATTTCTTTTAGCATAAGAAATTCGTAAATATTGTCAAGTAAATATTATTTCTAAAATTAGGCTTTACATTTTTATCACAAAGTCCCTCAGTTGTGTTACAACCTTTTCTATATTATTAGCTTGGCAGAAAAGAGAAAAACTTGCCAGGATTATCTTGACTATATTAATTTACTTAAAGTACTTTTGGGGCGTCTTTAAGGATGGATCCCCTCCCCAAAGCAGCATACATCATAAAACAAACAATGAATTGTAATGGTAAAAATCAATACAAATGGCAATTACAAGTAAACCATGCAGCCCAAAAATACAAGGAAAATGCAACAATTAGGTCTTCAAAGCTTTCCTGTAAGCTAGCGAAGAAAGGGCCTGATGAAGCTTGATAAAAGTTAATTCAGAACAAAAAAAGAGACTGCATTTGGATGCCAGTACCATGCAACATACACAGGTGCCTAAATTTTAAACCCTTTGTTAAGGATTAATCTACATGTTATACAGCTGCTGTGCAGAAGCTACTTTATTTGACTGCATGCACAAGCTTATTCCTATCACATCCTAGATTTTCTATGTGCAATACTCACAACACAGTTAGTGCTATTATTTTCTTCGTGTTAGCCAGAACCTCTTTCTTTGGATGTCTGTTCTAGCAAGGGCCTCCTCCACACGGGGCGTTTAATGAGCCTTGAAGGCTCATTATAAATTTTACCTACACACGAGCGGAGCGCAAAACGGGCGTACAGGCGCGTTATCTCCCCGATAATGCGCATTTTCGAACGCGCGTTAAATAGCGACTTTTATTTTGCTCCGGCCGTTAAAGCGCATTTTCGCTGTGTGAACAAGCGATTATGCGCATTAACTACCTGGAAAGCGCTTTTTGGGCATCTTTTAATGCGCTTCGCCGCTTCCCGCCGCCTCCCGTGCAGAGGGATTGTGAGTAAATGCGCCTCCGCGATAATGCGCATAATCGCGGAACCAGGCGCAAAGGCGCATTCTTGTGGAGGGGGCCAAGGACACATTAAACAATATGCAATCTACTATAGCATTTTGCATAAAGGTGACACTGTAAGGTACTAAATTTAGGTCTTAGACTAGGCTAATGCATTTTCCCAAGGTGCTAAAAATCACCCCAGTAAATATCATGCCTTCATTGCAAGACTTTTGCTGTATCCTAACGGCTGAAGAACCCCAACCCACTTCAGTACCACTGTGATTTTTGCTTCAGCAAATCCTACCAGAGGAGGTTATCAGAGGCTTTTAAAGGTAGTCTCTCTGGCCCTACTCACTTGCACAGGTGCTGCAGAAGCTCAAGCCTTTGCAAGAGCAGCACAGGATCAAACTACCAGATATAAAACCCTGGTATATTTTACTGCACTACCCACAGTGTTGTCCTGCTTACTCCAAGCTTCAAGGTAATATGCAAAAATATGCAAAAATTGAGGTTTAAACTGGCAATTAAACTACACATGCTAAAAGTGTGGCATAACAAAAATGACATTTGCACTGCTTTATTTTATTTTTTTAAAAAAACCATAATTCAATGGGCTAGATCAAGATTTAGTCATACTTCAACTAGACCCACGTGAATCATGACTAATTTAATCCCCATTGATTTCAATGAGCCTACACTAAGTATGTCTAAGTCTGCATCCAGCTTAACCATGCACACATCTTCAACAGGAAGCTGCAGCAAATTCCAGTTCCCAGACTAGTGTATTTCTTTGATGTCCCATACACATAACAGTGACATGTGTTTCAAATTCACACTTTACATTTTTAGGTGTACAACTAAAACTGTAAGGTGTAAATAGGCATGGGTGAGGATTTCACTCAGTACTGTGTGTGTATGTGACAGAGATTCTCAAATTTCCTTATAAATGGAAGGAAAGAACTTGAAATGTTAAACATTCAAATATGGAGAAAGCGAAACTCACAAATTCATCCACTAGCAGGAAACAGCCTTTGGCCCCACACTGTTACAAATAATTGAGAGCACAGTTACAAATCGCATTGAGTTAAGACCCTCCATATAAATATTTCTACTGCATCAGGCACATCATAAGTGTAAATCTAAGGAAGAAAAAGTAGTATAATGTTTTGTTAGTCTACATATTAGAACGTGTCAGAACAAGATGAAAGGAGAGACTAGCATGCAGCACCCACAGTGAACAGACTGGATAAAACTAACCCAAAGCACACCTATACATGGAAAAAACAGTGTCATGTATTTTTTATTCTTTTGAAAAAGGGAAATAGATGATTTTATTTATACTCTCACCTGTCACAGAAGTTTGCACTCAAATGTATTACAATTGTGCAAATGAGATAATTTATGATGAAGTAATGGAAACATATTAACTGTTATGTACTGAGAATTACAAATTCCAGCCACCCCCTACCAGAGACTTCTCTCTGTAAACACAAGGTGTGACAAGCTTTTGGCACTTCAAATAGCAGACAAGAAGAGCAGTGTTTTTCTACATAAAGCAATGTTTCTTCAGGGAAATCTAGACACTAAAAACTAGCAAACCAATTTATTATGCTCAATATAAAAGATGTAAAATGTTCCAGGAAAGAAGTGCTTGCCTTCATATCACATACGTACTGTTCCTTTAAAGCCCCACCCACTCCCACATTACATTGCCCCTTATATTTCACTTGCAGGATGTATGAATATCTCAGTACTCACTTGTGCATATTTTCCACTCCTATAATGATCATGATATAGTAGGAAATTCCACTTTGTATAACAAAATGTAAGGCATACCTAGAGGAGAAAAAGTGTTATAATGTTTTGTTAGTCTACTCATTTCAATTGTAAACAAATAGCTGAGAGGAATATCTATCTTGCCTGATTTACTCATCCAAAATCACACGCAGTTATCTTTGCTCATTACATTTTGACTAAGTTTGTCTACAGGCAATAGCTTTCCAGAAACCTTGAGATTACTGTAGCGCTGTCATTCTCTGCCCCCAGTACCCATATTCTTTATGTGTCTTGTCATGGGCCTTGGTCATATCTGTTTTGCAGTACTTCAAACTGTACTCTGGAAAAGCTGAAACAAATCTTGAAACCCAACCAGCACTGATTCAATAAACATTTATATGTTTTGTTCAACTTTTTTCAGGGCATCTAATACTTCCTCCCAACAGCACCTACTTCAGTTTTGAAAGATTGAAAAAACCATGAAGGATGAGAGCGTATCCACACATCCACGCATGCCTGTTTTAAAAGAGTTACACAATTTCTCTTAGGAGCAAAATTATTCATACTAGAAGCTACGTGTGTGGAAGTAGAAGAAGCCATACCTCCTCAATTCTGTTCACTCATTTATCAAGTTGAGGATGCTGAATCAGGGTTAGAGCTATGGTAGCTATTATAAGGGAAGCTTCTCCCTGTCTCTCCACAGAAATTACTATTTGTACCCAGCTTAAGATGGTTTGGCCAATAAATGCCACCTATACTTCACGACTCAGTTTACACATAATGCTAGGGTTCTGCGGAACCCAAGAACAAACCAGAGTTATTTCTCTGGCTTGCTGGTGGAGAGACAAGCCAGCGTTTCAGATTTACATCACAGAAAACAAACCACTGACAGGAGGTATGTGGTTTGTTGAGCTGCTCTCGCATGCTGCTCGTAAACGGTAAGACAGAGTTCCTGTGGAATCCTGGTTTACTGTGATGTCCAAACTGGTCCTCTATGTAGCTAATGGCATGGTCATGCACGTACATTGCTTTATGTTTTGGCTTTGTAAAGCAAACCAAATATGACATGGGCTGGAAAAATAACAGTAAAATTGTCAGAGCACTTGTTCATTCAGGCATTCTGGAGAGAATTTGTTAGATTAGAAATAATTTATAAGTGTTGAAGGATATAGGACTTTCAAGATCTGGGTATCTGGTTCTTCTTGACATGCTAGCTTTCCATCTACAAGGAACTGTAGGGGAGACTCAACCAGGTGATCCTGCATCTAGAAGAGCTGAAACCACATCTGAACATTTTGACTCTGCATTTCAAATTTCGGCAACAAATTGCCACTTTTTCCTGTTGTACTAGTTACATTGCACAAGCATTGATTTACGCTAGCCAAGAGCACCAATGGGAGCAAACCTTTGATGCTGAGTTTCAGCATCAGTTTATACTGGCCAGGGCAGTTGTATCGTTAAGCCTTGAGCTGTATATTGACCACTAGAGTGGCTTCAAGTTATTCCCGTTTAAGTAATATCCATCCAGCTGCATTCATGAGGGGAAGTTGGTGCCAAGTGCTTATGGGCTCTCTGTTAATTAGGCAGGTACTTTGCTTTTCCCTGGACCAGATTAGATAGATGGGATTTACTTGGAAGCAGAGTCGCCTCTCCAGATAAGCTCAGAGCTGGTAGCCCTATGTGTTCATTGTCTGTGCCAAAGTTAGGCCAGTAAGTTGATATGTTATTTTCTTTTACTCCCTTGCTTTGTTTTCCCTCTCGCCTTTTACTGTATCTTGTTTTGTTTGTAATAAATGCTGTTTTGTAATTTAAAGCTTTGAGGCTGATTCCCAGGCAAACTTATGGTTGTTTGCCTTCTCCCCCATATGGCCGAGGCTATCCAGGTGATACACACCCAGAGGAAATAAGAAGGAACTGGGCTGGTTGTTTTGTCTCCTGTTCTAGGGGGAGTACTGGATACCAAATAACGTCATAGCACCATTGGACACTACCCTTGTTTTTAACAGAGGATATCATGCAATATGGCTGGCTGTCTTCCTGCTTCTTTAAATGTCATTCTTCCTTGCTCAGTTAACCTTCTGCACCTTATTCTCTACTTCATTCTGCACTAGAAAGTAGAGCGCAGAGAGACTAAATGTTCAGATGTGATACAGCTCTTTTGGATATAGGATCACATGGACGAATCTCCCCTGTAATTCTTTGTAGCTGGGAAACCAGCATTTCAAGGAGAACCAAATGCCTATGACATCATGATAAAACATAATATGAAGTTACTTACCATCCAAAACAAAAAAGTGCAAGATAAAGGCCCAAAAGTGTGGCAACAACATGCCTTATAAATGGGCTAGTTTTGCTTGAATGAAGGTAAGTTCGAAACCAAACAGCAGCAATCAAGGCAAACAGTTGGCACACTACAAAGTTGACCTGCAGAGAAAAGAGAAATGTTATTCATATCATTATATGCTGAAACTGTTGGTTCTCTCTGTTTGCATAGCAATGAGGCAATCAAGTCTTTAAAAGCAAATCTTGAGAGCCATATGAATCATCTAGGAAGGTGGTACTATGCACATTCATCTTTTCATCATCAACCCATTCATGCTCCAGAAACATTTCCCAGTTTACTAGTGGATGATGATCCAAGCTAAGTGAATTAATTTCAAGGATATTGACAAGACATCTAAATTATATACAGAAGCCAAAGCCCGGGGAATGCAAGTTGATTGCTATAATCCATTCCAATAAGGCCAGGAGAGATTTGCAAATCCCATATATAGCATTCTGAGTAAGAAAAATAAAGAACATATTTGTGAAAACAGGAAAAATAGGGACTCTGTTCACAGCATTGTTATAAGGGCAAACAAGAAATAATCATCATCAAAATACTTCGCAATGAAAAGAACTATTTACATAGATCCTGTTCGGACAACACGCCAAGCCATGATGATTAAGCATTTTGAGCTAAACATGTTGGATTTAGCGTGTCATGTGAACCATTCCTAACCATGGTGGCTACATAACCAAGGTTTAAACACACTCACTAACCATTTGCTGCAAAAGGCTTAGCGTGTTGCCTGAACAGGCCCATATTGTGATAAAAATAACTGGCAGTCATGTGTTATCATCTGAAAAATAATTAGATATAAATGAACACTTACACTTGAAACCTGAAGCACATGTAATATTTCCATAACTATGTAAATCTAAAGTGTATGGATACAGTACACTGTATAGACAACAGGTATAAATAACCACAGCCATGATGCAAAAAAGCCCTATTAAGGGCAAGCATTGACATATGCAATGCCAACCTCTCAAAGCTATTTCTGGCATGTGTGCATGCCATGTACATGAAAGCTGCTGTTGAGGACACAACATAAAGACCTGCTTTGTGCACCGATCAGAGAACTTTATTGCCTGGGATTCAGCCCCATCATCATCACTCAACCAAGATACAAAGATATGTGCATCAGTCACTCACACATACAAATATTAAATTAGGCTTTATTCACACATTTACCACAGGTAAATACAGTACCAAGGATAAAGCTACAGGTTTACAGGTGACCTCCCCATGTGCATACAGTGCAATGTACAAAATGAGGCATGTATCTATAATCATATGCATAATACCTTTGTTTTCACAGTCCTTCTATCCCAGGCAGAAATGGCAGGAGTCAAGGGACAGGATCCAATAGGGGTCTTCCACGCACGGCCAGCTCCACCTATCCCAGTGTGTACACCGCTCTTACTACTGGAAGAGGCAATGTAGCACTTCTGGGGACAAGCCCTGAAACGAGCACAAACACTCATTTCTGGAAGGGGCAGAAGCACTAAATTGTGGCTGCCAGTGGTAGGGGCTACATGCACACTGGGGCCGGCAGGGCTGACCACATGCGTAAAGCCCCCAACTGGATCCTGCCCAATCATATATATACACAGTTGTGCAGATGGCATATGATCTACATTATTACATAAGATATAATTACTTTATATGTACGGCATGAACACGTACATGGGGGCCTCTGTCCTACCATGTGTACAATCTTACTAAATGGAAGAATCATGGAAGAAGCAGAATCTTGCTTTGCATCAGCATATGAAGAGCTAAACTCTTATAGAAGAAAGTCGTTTATGATGCGTAATTTACTGTGAGCAAGCTAAATATTTTATAATTAAATAGTAAGTGAAACTGCAGCCAACTTCCTTTGCGAAATCAGCTTAAAAGAAACAGATTGTCCCCTTGCCCAAAGTATTGCATCCAAGTAAAAATGTAAAGCCCTGCATACATCTAACCTGTGCCATTCTGTTTTCCTGGGGTGGAAAGGATTAGGACAGAAACATGAGAGAACCACTTCCTGAGATCTACAGAAAATGGTGCTCACCTTTTCCTTTCAAGTAGGGTTGGAAATTGCACTAGTTTTTGTTTGCAAAGAATAGCCCCAACTTGGAAGCCATATGGGCAGGTATTATGACCACTAAGAAGGCAGTTTTCAAGGTGAGTGTTTTCCTAATTGAATAGATGCCAGAGGGACATAAGGAGCTACCATCTGTATTGACCGAATAGTGTTAAAATCCTAGCTTAATAACAGCTGCACCTTTTAGAAGCTGCTAGGTATGTACAGATGATCTGAGATTGCTTCCCTGTTCAGAATTTTAGAACAGATACCAAAGCAGACAGCTGGTGTCTCAGGGTACTCCTGCCAAGGACCTTTAGCAGCCACAATTTAAACAAAAGCAAAACTAGGAACTCTGAAATAGAATCAGTTAGTGAGACTTTGCTCCTTTCTTGGCACCAGGAGATAAAGGGCTCTCCAGGTGGAATTATCCTTTTCCTCCTCCCTTCTAATACTGATTTAGGTTTTTCCATGCAGCCCAATGCAACCAAAACCATAACACCCACCCACAAGAGGGAAGTATCAGCAGACTCAGGCTAACCCTAAATTTTGCAGGTGTATAAAAAAAAAAGTCTTAAGAAAATATCCTAAAGGATGAGAGGGCAAAAACAAGTCCAATGATAACTCAGTGGCACAGAATGTTGACATACACAAAGAAAGAAAACTGATAACTGGGTGGGAGCGATAATGGAAGGAAACACTGCAGTGTGCTTGTGTAAACTTAATGATGTTAGCATGTTCACCTTCCAAACAGCCATAAGAATGGAGCTTCTTTCGATGTACTTATTCAACCTCTTAAAATTCAAATGACACACCTCATCTTTTTTGCTGGGGCTGTTATGAGGATTGAATAGACTCCAAAGAGCCTCTGAGATGCACATACCTGGGGTCATCTGATGCTGAAGTAGACTCAAAGTCCATAATGATAAGGGAACAACAGTAAGGTAAGACCTGGTCATTTAATGGCATGTGTAGTATTGGGCTGTTTGGTTCTTTTGAAATATATACAAGCTAAAATATGTAATCTCAAAGAGGAACCATGGGAGTGAGAAGTTAATTTGTTGCCATTCCACTTGGACTTGTAATCCTCAATTTGGGGAAACTAGTTTGAATGGAAGAAAGGAGAGGGTGGGTTTGACTGAGCTGCATTGGAAGAGGTTTCTTTCTGTCTCTGGTCTCAATGAGGATATCATCCAACTGATTGCCAAGTAAGCACTCTGGATAATGGTTTATTAGCTGGCCTTGTACAGGAGTTTAGATTAACATCTCATGTCCACAGGCAGATATTTTATCTGAGAACAACTAAAGATACCATAGCCTAGGCTTTGTCTAGCTCTGTCTAGGGAAGAATTCACAAGGAGTGCAACCAATGAAGATCTTGCAGAGTCTATACTTCATAGACTTGAATTTATAAAAGCAGTTAGCCTACATGAGAACTACAAAGAAAAAATAGAGATAATAACTTAATCACCGAGAAGGACCCCTGAGGTCTCAAAACCTTTACAGAGGGCTTTCTCAATCCCTCTGTCACTCAAATAAGTAGAAAGATGTCTGCCCTTAGCTGCAAGAACCATGATATCTTCTAATGGGACCTTCCAGGATTATAGACCTTACTGGGGCAAATAATAGTTTAGCCCACCTCTTTCTTGTTTAAGAACTCAGAAAAGGTTGCCTCTGGATCTTAGGAGAAGGTTGAGGGAATATGTGACCTCTTGAGCCAAATATTCCAATAGGGACTCAGGATCCTTGGTGGCTGCAGTTAATTGAACACTTCTCAGTGCCCATGTTAGGAGCCTGGCATAGTACTTGATGGCAAACAACTAGCCTTTATAGTTATATAGGTGACACCTCCTTCTAAGGAGCTCCCCCTCCTCCTTACTCAAGGGGAGGGGGAAATTCAGAGCCAGATACTTGTCAAGGAGTTGGGGGCACATCAACAGGCACTTGGACAAAGTTATGACAGTCTGAGTACATGGGAAGTCCCTCCTTCCAGACTAAGGCTTCACTGGATGAGTTCCCAGTGAGAAGAATGCGCTACGGCTATCAAGGTGATAAAAACCATGGTGTGAACCAGCCTTGAACATAGCACAGAAGTTATAAAAAAATATTATGTTACACTGGTAATCTGTACTGTGATAAATGGACATTAAATCTAATAAACTTTAAAGAATGGGACTTATTAAGTAATAATTAAAACTTTCAAGGGGAGAAACTACATAACAAAGGATTTAAAATCAATCATTTTAAATAACTTTATATGTTGTGAGAATCTGAATAAGCAATTATTCAGACTACAAACTGGAGATCAGAACCCAACTATTTAAACTCGGTAGGAACATGCCTTATCAATCAATCTAGATCAGTGTTGTCTACACTCATTGGCAGTGACTCTCCACAGTTCTAGATAGGGGACTTTCCCAGTTCTACCTGGAGATGCCAGAGTGCTTGGAATCGTTCTTCTATAGCTAACTGCAACACAGGCAAACCAGAAGTACCAATCTGGATAAAAAGCAACTAATATAAAAGACTACAGATGGATGTATTTAGGTTACAGATAGAGAAAAAAAAACTGTAATATTCTCAAAAGGAACTGGATAGATAATATGCACTGGAAAATCTGGAAGGTATATTTTAGAGTTCTGGGGATGTCCTTTTGCAGATTTGGGGTACTTTAACATCAAGTAATTTTGGAATTCAGGAAGAGGTGTTTATGTACCAGAAAATAACATTTTTAATCACATCTTGTTCTTTAGGATTGATTCTGTGTCCAGATAGTGATTTGTGGAACCTTTTTGATATATATTTTTTATTCTAGAAATGATATTAAACAAAGTAACAAAGATAAATTTATGTTCATTTTTTACCTGCAGCTTTCATAGTCACAATGTTTGGGCTCACACAACACAGTAACCCACACCTAAGGTTGAGTATGGGTTGTTGTTGAGTTGTTGAGTTGTGGGTTGTTGTGTTATGTGAACCCAGTTGTACTAACAAATAATGGTTTGTTAATCACGAACACCCAACAAAGAGAACCCATGGTTTGTTATTAGGTCATGAACTGTGGGTTGTTCGTAATTAATAAACCACGGTTTGTTAGCATGATTAGGTTCACACAACAACGCATGGTTCAACAACAAACCACATTCAATCCATACTCAACCTTGAGTATGGGTTATCGCGTTGTGTAAACCCAGTCAATGGTTCATGACAGAATTGAAGTTGAAAGGTTATCTACATATAAATTGCGTTTGACAGTATGTGGATGCAGTAAGGATGTAGACATGACAGACCACAGACAAAAGACCGAGGAGTACTATATTCAGAGAACTAATGTATTAAGTGATGTTTCAGGAATGAACTGAATGTCCCTAAATTTATCTTTGCCTCATAAAATGCTTAGTCATGCATGGAGAAGGGGCATTCAGTAGGCATAAGGGGAGTGTTTAATCTGCCCTTTGTTTGACTATCCTCCCACACAAATTTTCCCCAGCCAGGCCCTAAAACTAGAAATAACCTTGGTCAAGGAAAAAAATGGCCTACGGGGAGGACAGAAAAAGAAAATAGCATGCAAAAATAAGGGTCAAGCACCTCCTCCTTCCCACTGATTCTCCTTTGCAAATAACCCACCACATCCTGCTCATTCATATTACTTCAGCCAAAATGGGTTTGGGGGCCTGTGTCGCCAGGATAATGTGGAGTAACCACCCTCAAGGAGATCCACCAGACAGATGTTACTCTTTCTCAAATCTCTGCCCTGAAGAAAGATGTAATGAATATTATGGGATAGACTTGTGATTTTCTCTCATATCAACATCCCTGCTACCCCCACCCCACCAACCCCCACAGGTAAATTAACAGATAATGTCTATTCTGTCTAACTTTGCATACATCTTTCTAAAAAGGCAGCAAATTCATTTCCAAGTACCCGGGGAGATGAAGAGGAAAGGCCAATCAATCCAGAGTACAAAGTGAGGGGGGGCAAATAAGAAGCTAATACATAGTGCCATGTGTGAGTGAGATTATTCCACTGTGGAATCAAGCATCTCAAGAATGAACCATTGCCACTGCCACATATAAACGGCCAAGAAAGAAGGGAGGGAAAAAGAATGAAAAATTCCCAAGTATGCATGGGCAGAGACAAACTCACTTCAATTTTAGCCTACACAGGGTGACATTAATGTCATGCTTTGATGAATGGATAAGTCAAAAGCCCATCTCTGAAGAGAGCATGAAGTAAAAAAAAATTACCGCTCCTTTTAGCTGTTTGTTTAAAGACTAAGTAGATCGAGCCAGGCTGTAATTCTCAGTAGAGTCAAGGTAGAACCTGACAGTCTGCTTTGGCACAGCACTGTGGTAACTGGATTTCCCAAGCCCTGTGACATTTTTGTAATGAAAGGAGTCTTCCCAAGAATCACTCTACCCAAACCGTTTCCCTCATTTGGCTGAGTTGCAGAAACTGATAAAAAATTGTTCCACTTCCCAACAGTATTCATTTTGTTGGTTTCTTGTAGCACCCCCAAGAATGTCTACATTTTGCAGCAGCCAAACTGCTTAAAAGGGAACACTTTCCAAGGAAGCTATATTAAAACTGTACTTGCAAAGCTTGAAAGTCATTTGATACTGGCATTGATTCAACCTGCGTGCAGTAATGTAAGCTACTATTCAAAGACACTGGAATTGACCACAGACCTAGCTAAAAGCAAAAATGGTAATAAAATTAACAATCCAAATTCCTCCATGCTTATACATAACATAACTCCTAGACTTGTAAAGGATACAGTGAACTGGATTATACTGCAATTAAAAATCCCCACTTAACCCATCATGCTGCTGATAAAGTTTATCCATATATGAAAGTGAAGAAATATTCATAAAGACTTGTTAAACTTGATTCACAGTTGATTCACAGTTTAAAAATTTAAACAATTGCATCTTTAGCCCTTATTGCTGCACCAAACAAAAAAGTATTATTATTTGTTCTAAACACATTGCTACAAAGAAAGGAACCAATTGTTCTCAGACCCTAAAGTTCATCTGCAGCTACATACAATTACTGAATTCCCTTCCCCTGGCAGTTCTGTAGAGCAGCTTTCCCCATCTGGGTGTCCACCATCCCCTGCCATAAAGTCAAGGTTGGTGAGAATTGTAGTCCAACATGCCTGGTTGGGGAAGGCTGCTCTAGAGTTTAAACATACCCAGAAAACAGTGGAACAAACTCTTCTTAGTAACATGTCACCATCCAGAGAAGGGAGGCAGGAATGGAAAGTCAAATATTCTTGAGGTAACATAAAACATATTAACCTTTTAAGAGACCAGTATCCCTTGATGAACAAGATAATAACTATTTTATTCAAGCAGATTGTGAAACCCTTAACTTGGAAGAGGAACAAGGAGGTATACTACAATACTAAGAACTAGTCGCATTTTCTTTAGATGGCGATGTATTCTCTGAGAAACATTTTATTAGTTTTTTTTTCTAATTTCTTCTGTAGAAAAAAGGTTTTTTTCCTAATTCATTGTCAATGAAGAATTCACATTAAACAAATTGAGGAAGAAAATCTGCAGAAGAGCTACAAATTGTGTGATTACATTAGGTAAACTACATATTGAAATCAGAAGCAATGCAATTTCACAGGAGCATAGCTACAGTTAGGAGCTGGATTTGCCAAAAAGTATTTTTGATGAGAAGAGTAGATAACCACTTCTCTCTCTAACAAGCTCTACTAAGTTACATGTACCCCAAACAATTAGCATCCCAACAGCATATATTTACATGATATTAACTAGGGCCATCATGTCATGAATTTCATCCTGGAGCGGCTTACAATCAATCAGCCAAGAAGACAGTCCCTGCCCTCAGGCTTCCAATCCAAAAAAGGCATGACGCACAAAGAAAAGGAGAAGGGGAGAGAAGAGGGACATTTAAATTAGTGGGATAACATTGTTCAGACAGTGCCCAAGATCTCTAACAGGAAAATCTCTGTTTCTGAGGAGTTCCACTTCCCCCAAAATGCATGATTAACAAGACAGAACTCTAACTGGTTTAACAAGAAAAGGGTTTAGTCAAACCTTGATTTCACGAACTTTGTCCTAGCAAAGGTCTCCAAGTTAAGAAAGAAAACAGTACAGTTTAAGGACAAAGCAGAGGCTTGCCCATCGTTCATGGGCCTAGGGCAGAGTTCCCAACTTTGCTTTAAAGCAGAGATAGGAAAATAGTGATTTAGGGCAAAATGCTACCCACAAGTAACTGCCTATTGGCTCATTGCTAACCTATGCCCTTTTAAGCTCAGCTTAACGCTTCAGGACAGAAAGGAAACAACCAGGAGCACACACAAACTAGACTGCCTATATGTTTCCTGCAGTCTCTGCAGCCCATCCAGGAAAAACCTATGGATTCTATATTCTGGCTATTTATTATTATGTTAGCTGAGCAAAGATGAAACAACTTGGTCTCTTGCCCAGGACCACCAGCCAATGTTGCTGCAAACAACTGCTTTTTCTACAAGAAGTATTTAAAAACTATATAGCCTGCCTTATGTTAATTCTCATAGCCACTCTGTGAGGTAGTGACTGACAACTGAGTGAAGATTTGAAATGGGTCTACCAAATCCTATTCTAACACTTTAACCACTACACCACACTGGCTCTTACTGACAAAGTGCCATCGAAAAAGAGAGGTGGTGACATTAACACCAGTACCATTAATTACTATTACAACAGTGGCATGGACTCAGAAGCCCATGGTGTCTCCACCTCCTAGACCTATCAACAGTTAAAATCAGACGGAAAATACAACAGGGAAGATCTTGCAATCCAAACAGAATGACTACACTCTTAGGGAGATGGCAACAGGATTATTACACAAAAATAACCAAACGTCTTCTCTTATTTTAGGAATATCTGACATGAAAATACAGATATAATCAAAATATTTTCCATAACATTTGTAGAAACAAAAATATGGGCTGCTGTAAATATTGAACCTGACTCTTGTCTGACACTTTCCAAGTCAGATTTAAATGTAGCTTTACACACATTTGCAATTTACTTTCAAAGGCCATCTTGTATAATAAAAAGGTGAGAATGCTATTCTAGCAGTTTCCAAGAACAAGTGTTGTTCAACTAAAATTTCTCTAATTAATAACATCTCATTGAGCCTAGATATCTTGACAGTTCTCTCCTTGTATCCCCCATGGGACACACACAAGACATCAAAATTCAAACTCTGTACATACTGAGGTGATGGTATGAGAAGTCTATATAAAGCTAACCACTTAGAAAAGCTATGAATTTATTTTTTACACCAAAGTACAAGAACTATGTACAGTCACAAATGAAAAAATAAAAGGAACTGCAAAGCCAGCTCATTTCAATGGGGAATTTTAACACGCATGTATACCGATTTTTTACCATCTCAATCCTACTTCTTTTTTCCAATTTGATATGTATAGAATTTTGGCTTTTATTTCTATAACTTTCCTGTTAACGAAAGCAAAAAAAATTCAAAGTCTTACTCAATGCACACACCAGGTGCTTTTTCCACCACGTGCTACACCTCTGTATAGGAGGGCATATTAATTCAGAACTTGACCCAATTCTGGTATAACTCTACCTAGGTAGATAAATGATTTTTGGTGTAGAATGAGCACAAATTGAGACAATACCACTTCTAGTAAGAGATTGTTCTAATGCAGGAACAGGTAATTGATAAGACCATGATCCAGAACTGTAGCTCCACATTCACACTGATGAATCCCATCCTTATCACAATGCAAAGGAGAATGGTCCCATGCATGGGAAGGCATCCATGTCTCCCACATGAACCTGACTGAATACCATCATCATCATATATCCAAGGAAGGAGCAAAGGAAAGGACCTCTCAACTGTGGTGTTTTGCATGTGGAATGTGTCCTCCCCAGGAAGGATGGTCTGCCTCCAAATCTGCATCGTTTTTCGACTAGATAATGATCTACATGTGCTATGTAAGCCATTTTCAACCTAATATGGTATTGTTGGTTTTAAATTATTCTGCATGACTTTTTAATAAATTGTTTTAATTTATATCCTGCCTTTCTACACAATGGTGCCAAAGGATGCTAACAGCAAATAAGATAAAACACAACATAAAACAATCCAAGAAAATGCAAAACAAGCAGGTAAACACACAGAATCATAAGCCAGATAAACAGCAGCAGCAAATGATAACTATGATCTAACTGACAGTAGAAAACCCTGTCCAGAGAACAAGGTCTTTATCTCTTGTTGTAAGACCATTAGAAGGAGTTAAAGGGGCTACCTCCCATGATTCTTGATCACTGGCTATGCTGGCTAGGGCTGATGATAGTGTGAATCCAAGAACACCTGGAGGGTCACAGGTTCTCTATCCTTGTTCATACATTTTTGTGAGAACAAAAGAGGATGCTTGACTGTCTGTCAGCATCATAGAGCCAAGACCATGACACCTAGATACCTCAAAGTTGGCATGCATGCTAACAGGACTCAAGGGGTGTGCACCTCAGGGTTATTTGTTTTGTTTTTTTAATTCATTAATAATTTTAATTTAAATGTGTCATGTCAAGTGTGTTTGAAACCTGCAGTACCATCTTCAGTCAGTAGCTGGCAGACTTCCCTATTCAGCACACAGCTTTGCAGTTGACACAATTTGAAACCAGGGGAATGTAGCCCAAGGAACAGAATTATACAGCTGCGCCTTCCCACTGCTGTGGGGCAGACCTCCCTCAAGGGAATTGAGAGGACAGACCCCTTCCTCAGAGGACTGTAGGAATGCACCATGGCATGTAGCTTCACTCAGGCAGAGTAGGCACAATGTGTATATGCCTCATAGCTACGTAACTTTGCTTGAATGCTTCGCTGTATCATACTAAAGGCAATTGCAACCTGTGCAAAACAGGGTCAGTTTGCTAGTTTTAAATAAATATAGCTTCAGACCTTGCTATTACTGCACTATTCTGTATGTAACGTAATTGCTAACCTCGACTTAATAATTTAAGAATAAATAATCCTTAACAATAAACTTAAGACAAAAATTCTATGTAAATGTACTTGAAAGTAAACTCTCTTGAACTCAAAGAAACTAACTTTTGAGTAAATATACTTATGCTTAGGATGTACAAATCACATAGTTATGCCAGCAAATATGCATGAATTAAAACACAATGGATACTACCCAATACTACCGCTGTCCCTCTGCTTAACTCTTGCGCCTGTGAGACCCACTACTACAGCAACAGGAAGCAAGCATTTCCCAAAGCAACCCTGGAAACAAGCTGAAATGCTTGTTTATTGAGTGGGAATGGTCCGCAGAGCTCCCTTCTGGAAGCTCTGCTTACCTACCCTGGTCTGAAAATTAGCATTTTGGCTTGTTTCCCATTGCTTTAGAAAGCGCTAGTTTTGTGGTAGTGGTGGCTCCAGCTGGTGGATGGGCAACATTGGATACTGCCCAATAGGATATTTCCCATATGTAAAGAAATAAAAAATCCCCCATATCCATTTACCAAGCATACAAAAATTTGGTTGCCGCTATGCTGCACTTCAGAGGCAACACGAATTCAGATCTGATACTCTGCCTCTCATGCTGCCCTTCCCAGTTCTGCCAAGGATAGCATCCAAGGCAAAATGGCTAGCTGCCGAGACCAAGCAGAATTTGTAGACTCATGACATTTACTTAATAGCTTTATATCCCATCTTTCCAATAAAATTAGTACTCAAAGCGACTCACAAATACAGTAACAAAGCTATAATTAAAATATTAAAACTCATCAAATGAAAACACAACGATTTGGGAAAGAGCACAATAGCTCCCCTCCTGCCCCCAAAAGTAGTAGTAAACAGACATAACATACCTTTTCATTCCTGTTTTCAATAATATACAGAAACATTTTGACAATCTTTTCCAAACACTGACTTATCCTGTTTAATTCAAGACGGGTTTCAGCATTAAACACCTTTTTATTTATACAGGATATGTTCGCCATTGGTCCTTATAAACTATGGTGGTGATCCAATCACCCATGTTCACTCTGTGTGTGAGTGGAAAACATACACTTTGGAGGGAAATATTTCATTCTGGAGTGCTACTCCAGAGGTCTCCTGGACCTTGACGGAGCTACTACTGGAAGAGAGGAGCTACAAACCCCCATGTGCAAGTGGAAGATAATCTGCCGCAATTTGGAATCTGTTCCAGATTTCCTTCAACCTTAATACATGCAGCATCCCAATACCAATAGGGATGCAGTTTACTTTAGTCAATTATCACATGCATTTTCAGACTGCTCTTTGTATTGATGTATGTTGCATAGGCATGACTCTATAATTTATTGTGATGTATCAGTTCCTCCCCTCCATGATGCAAAAAAACCCATGTAAAGTAGACAAAATAAGGCAGATCACTTATTATTTGAGGTTATACATATTCCACCATTATCTCATTTAAAAGCAGAGAACTATAGTCTGACATCAGTGCTGGCTGGCTTTACCAGAAAAGGGATTACTGTGGCCCTGCTTTAGCAACCCCCTACATTCAATTTCACTGACCACATATGGACTTATGCAAATTCAGGTAAGAATCATAACATGGCCTCATTCAGATCTATATGGCCCATCTGTGACACTAGCACAAATTTGCAATGCCAGCCCAAGACTACTTGGATGTGTTGGAAGAACCAGAAAGGAACTAGAGAGCAAGGATGACTCTAGCATAAGGAGCTATAAAAACCAATGAGGGTTGCATGCTGTTTCCACTCCTCTTGGCTTTCTAGAAATGTCCATGTACCAAAAGCTACATACTCTCTCCCTTCTACCAGTCATAGAATGCTGGTGTACGATCACCAGAAAAATTGAAGATGGAGGAGGCACAACAGGATGCATGATCAAGGACTTAAAAGATGGGAACTGTTTTAAACTACAAGGAAGGAGAAAGTTGAATCTATAAGAATTCCAGAGCTGCACACACAAGTTCCAATTCTAATTCTGAATGTTTGATCGCTATGGGCCAAAAAAGGTGGCTACACTTTGAAAGGCTTTCCTTTACATTTTAAAAGCTTCTCTTCTAAGATGTTACAGTTGCTTCTATGAAGATAGCCTTTTTCTTGTTGACAATTCCTTCCCCTCCCCACAAAAAAAGACTAAAGAAAAAAGTTGAACAAAGCTAAATTTTAACCTTCATAGAAGCAGATTTAACTAGTCCCTTCTGAAGGTGTATACAAAGGGGAAACAAAATATTCTAAACCCCCAAGTGATTAAAGCTGTTAAGCAGTTTTTTTCCACATTATTTATTCACTGACAACCGCCATATGGTTCTCAAAGTGGTACTATTCCTAAAGGGACCAAGGTGGCATATTTCACTCATAACTTGAGAAATAAAGGGTCTCTAATCAATATGCGTCCTAAAATTATCCATTGTTTCAGATCTATGTAGGAGATGGACATCAATTTAAGATGCAATTTGCACCCTTTGTGTACATGTAGTAAGTTTTCAACAACAAAACAGAACTGGAGATCTATTTGTATAAAATTATACATTATTTTATGTCTGTAGTTTTGCACTGTGAAATATTTTTTGAAGTTTTTCTCTCTTCTACATTTTTTTCTGTGTAGTTCCATATTCTTGCTTCTTCCCCCAAATATCAGTGTTCACATAACTAGAATTTAGCTTTTATGAAAACAGTTTAATTATACCATTAATTGTATTTTGTTGTATGATTGTTGTATTGTGTTATGGTATGACATTGTATGGTGATGGCAGTTCATCAAGAACCTGCACACTACAGCATTTTACTTTTTAAAGGAGATATCTAGCTATATACTTATGTAAAATTAAACTTATTAGTGTTGTAGTTACAACCTTTACTGGTCTGTGGCTGAATTAAATAAACTATAACTGTAGTTACAGAGGCATGATCCGACACCCTCACACCCGATTTCTTAGCCTGCATAGCCTGGGCCAAATTCCTGGACACTAAAATGTAGACTGTTAAGCTGTGTGGGAAAATGTGGCAGGGAAGTATGTCTAATCCCAAACACCCAGGTTAAGCTCTCTCTGTGAATCAATGAGGTTGTGGTCTTCCAAGACCTTGTCCAAGTTCTTTCATGAATTGACTCCAGATCGAGTTAAGGTCTCCACCTACAACTATCTCTCCCTCCTTAAAAGTTATTTAAGTTGCTAAAAGTATCTTCAACAAATGTCAGCTGGCCCAATTTCGATATGTATATTGTCTCAATCATGAAGGTTCTGCTCCTATAATCACCTTTAACAAATATATACCTGCCCATTGAATCTCATAGCTCCTCTTTACATTGGAAGTTGAGGGAATTGGAGAGGATGCTAACTACCCCTCTGGAGTCCAGGGCTGTGAATGGTTCAGGACTAATCTACCACATGTATGCTTCTGCTGTGATTCTTGCAGAAGAGTGATCTGGAAGTAGCTCCAGTATCCACTTTACAAGGAACACCATCATGTTGTTTTCATCCTCCGACACTGAAATTCTATAATTCCATAAATTACATACAGGGGCTCAGAACATCTGTCAATATACACACCCATTTTCTTCAATCAGACTATTTACAACTGTTGACACTAAGTTAGGATAAGCTTCTAAAAGATTTTAAAAATTGGATGAACATAAGAGTGCTATTCTTATTTGTTCCCCACCACATCCCAGAGGATCATACAACATGTATTTTTTCCCTGAGGACATCTATATCTTGGCCAGCTTACTAGTTGTACATGGAGTGGCTTTTGTTATAATCAATTAAATGAGCTTATCTACAAGGCATACTAGAGATGTAAAATTTCCAGAAATTTTGAAGCCATGGGAAAAAAAAAAAATTTTCCGGGGGGGTTCAGGAAAAAATGGAAATTTTCTGAAAAATTGAAAAAAATGCAGTATTAGCACTTTTTACGGATTGAATGTCACTTTGTTACTTTAGGAACATAGAATGTAGTTATGTACAAATTGGTTGGCATAAAATTATCACATTTGATATATTAAAAGTATAGTGCATTCAAGCAATTATTACAAATTGAATTTACTTTTTTAAAAAAAAATACTTAAAAAACAACAACAAATGGAGCTACAAGCTCCTGAACTGTAAGGAACACCTGAACAGTAAGGAACCTCTTTGGTTTGCCAGTTTATGAGGAGCAGGCAAAAAACAATTAAAAAAACAAACAGAAGAAACCATTAACATTAGTAACAAGGAAAATTATTTATGTCTCTCCTAGTCCTCCATAGTGTCAAGCAGACACAAAGCATTCCCATAAAAAGAATTGAGAAAACAGGGGGACCAAGATTCAATGAATATGCATGAAATTTAATCAGACTCATTTTCTGAGCTACAGCTATCACTATCAGTTTCAGTCTCTGCTTCAATGGCAGTTCCCCCTAGGCACAGAAATGCATCTTGCTCTTGTATTTGAGAGCTGTAGTCTCAGTTTGCAAACTAGGACTTGCTTGTCCTCGGTGCACAGAAATTGTAATAATCTGATACTGTACATAGTTTTTAGAAATCTTTTGGAGAAGTAAATATATAAACACCTTGTCTTAAACATTTTATGCATCATGCTAAAATAAAACTTTCCATAATCTGTTTTTTCTTCATTTTTTTCAGAAAAAAACAAAAAAGGCTTAGGGAAAAAAACAGAAAAAAAGTTTTCCCCCAAAAAATTTTCCGTTTTTTTTTCCGGACCTTCACTTCTCTATTTTTCTTCAAAAATACCAGTTTGACTTGAGTTGATTACACAACAGTAGAAAGTGTAAAGTTTAAAAGAAACAAACAGATGACAAATACTCTTAAGATAAATTATTATAAATTATTGTTGCCCAGGACTGAGCTTTAGAACAGAAACACTTAAAATCACTTTGACATCCTCCTCCCTGACCTGAAATGGAGTTCCAGTCCAGAGGGCACTAAATAGGGGGTGGCACAAATAAACCTTTGGAAAATAAGCAAAAGAAGCCAGAAATCTGTATTTCCCCTATAGCCTAAAAAGCAGAATTGTGCAGGTAGGAATTCATGCAAATTCGCATTTGCGGGAATTTGTACCTGTGCAATTTTGTACTTTAAGCTATGGGAGAAATGCACATTTTTGGCTTTTTTATTTTTGCTTAATTTCCGAAGGTTTAGTTGTGCCACCCCCTTTTTGATGCACCCCAGATTTTCCCTTCTCTGGGAGTAATTGGGCAGGCTATTGATGGTGGATCAAGTGCCTCCTCACTAGGGGAGGCCATGTATGAAATTTGGTCCCAGTCCTGCAAACTTCCAAGGGATTATTAATGCCACCCCCTTTTCAATTCACCTGGGATTTTCCCTCCTCCAGGGGTAAATGTGCAGGGTTTCATTGCTGGATCAGGTGCCTCTCAATTAGCAGAGGGTGTGTGCGACATTTTGTCCCAATCCTGCAAAGCCCCATGGTTTTATAGCCATCCCCCCCTTTTAGTGCTCTCAAAATTTTTGTTCCTTGGTGAGTAGTCAAGTGGGGTTTTGATGTTGGATTGGGTGCCTCCTGATTGCAAACCTTCAGCACTTTAAAGGTGAAACAGCACCACTACTCAGGCAGGAAGGCTGTAGCAGAACAGGATGGGTGTCAACTTACACACAGTAGTTTAATAAGCTACTCACAGTAATTTATTAGCCTATTCATGTGGCAGGGGATTGTGGACTATTTCAAAAATAAGCTACTGTGCATAGCTTATTAACCCATCATGGGCTATCATAATGTCCGAATGCCACCAGTAACTCCTTTCTTGTGAAGTCCACAAACAAGTTAGGGCTCCATCACACCTACTTTTTTCCTGATATGCACCCGCAATTATGACCTCAGTTTTATTAGAGCAGCAAGCGCTGGTCACTTTCACGTTGCTGCATGGCTTGTTGCTCTCCCACTCCACCCTGCCCTGCCCCACCCCTTCTTCTTCCCCCTCCAGTTCATTGGTTCTTGTCGCTGATGGTCACTGTGATGGACGTGACCGCCTCTGTTCCATTTTTGGATAACCACTTCATTAAAGCCTATGGGAATTAACCAAACTGCTTACAGCTCCCTCAATTTTAAAGATAAAGAAATGAAACTTGGCACCATGATAGCTCTTAAGTAGGGCTTTAGGCATGCCAAGTTTGAAAGAGATCCCTTTATCCATTGATTTTTTTACAATTCCCCCCATGAAAACACATACATACCTCTCTTCTGATTCTGTGTTAATCCACTCCTCTGCATTTATGGAGGGAGATTTTATGTTTCCTGCTACGTTACAAAAATTGCCACAAGTTCCAAATTTACTCTTTCCTTAGTATACTAGTACAGTTTAGTACAAATATGAATACAAGTGACCAAAGTAGAAAAGAGTAAAAAAATACATTTCTAGATTCCAAAAGGAAAGTATCAAAAGTTTAAGCACTGTGTTAACCAGGTGCCCAGAATTTTTCTCATCCTATAATTATGCGCTGAAAGATGTTTTCTTTCAAGCTACCTGTACACAACTATGCAAATGAGATGTCTCAGTTCAGCAAGATAATAAAATGTGTATTACTTTAAGTTTAAATTACTTCAGTAGGGTTACCCACTTGGTCACAAAACTGTCTTATGTATTGTTATAAAACAATTTAGAGTATTTGGACATAAAATACGGTCCTTTAAACCAAGCAGCCAGTCTTCAAGTTTCTTACTAGCCAGCACTTGTATCATTTGGCTCAGACATTGCATTTAGAAACCAGATGCTGTTTTTTTCTTGTTAGTTATATACAACCAGCACATTCATTCACAGTCTGACTTTCACAAACTATATGGGAAAAAAGAAAACAAATGCATAATACTGATGTGGGTTCTCTGTATCTGCACTCTTCATTGCATCTGCCCTCCAAATTTCTCAGAATGTCTTATCATAATATAATTGTTACTCATTTTTAAAAAAATACTCAAACCAGAGTGCAAAGGACATGCCACTTTGTGATGCATATTTGTGAATCTCCCCCCCCCCCCCGCTCAAAATATTAACACGAGTCAACTGGAAAACAATCAAGTCCTCAATTATTCAAATTTTGAAGGGAAAAGCTAAGATTTATACACAATGCACCTTTCACACATACGGCATTGCAATATACCTGCATTTCATACTCAATTATCAGGAGTACAAACTAGTACTTTATGAAGCAGTCCTCTTTTTGATAAAAACCAGCAGTCAGATACAACAGCAGTTCAGATACAACAGCAAACCAAGGCTTGGCATTACAAGCCCAAGAAGTAGGATACCTCGCATTCATGTGTTTTGTCTTCTGCTTCCTGAGCCACGATTTCTGCACTTACTTCCTGGTTCTCTGCAATCTATGGATTGTCATTTTGCCCAAGCTCTGCAAAACATGAGCTTGACAGAGAGGGGGCTCATACGATACAAATATTGTTTTAAAAGGAAACTAACATTAAACATATATGTGAGATTAGTCATTTCTGTGCTTATTTTAGATATTTTTAAAGGAATATTTTGAAAATAAAGCCTGGAAGGAACTAAGAGCTAAGCCAGTTCACTTACAGTACCTTGCATTATTCACATGATACTTTTGGATGGGGCTTTCTGATTAAAATGGAGAGCTACATTTTCAAAAGTATTTTCCTTGATTACGAAATATGTGATGACTTTCTATTAGCCACTATAGACAGCCAGTTTTTAGCATTGCACAAGACTGTTATCAATCCTGGTTAAGAGCACTCATTCCTGAACACCAATTCAAAACCATAGTTAGCCATTACATCTGTATCAGACCTGAACCTTACTCCTGAATAGCCCCCCAAAAGGCATTTGCTGCCATCTGCCATTGACTTTCGAATGCTTTATTGTACCTTATCTCAGTGATATGGGTTTTCTGAAAAATTCTGAACTCAACATTTCTGGAAACTAAATTCCAATTAAAATTAGATTAATTTGTATACGGTCTTTTGCATCACGTCATTCACATAGGAGTTTTTTTAATTTACATTGGAAAATTTTCTGAGCGATCTAATTTACTTATTAGATCTTATTTTACTTATATTTAGGAAACAACAAAGATAAAACATACCTTTTCTTATTATATTTTGCCCAATACACCACATGTATTTGAGATTAAATAATTGAGAAAAAATAAAGCATATTTAATGTGATTTAAATGTTAAATTATGTAGACACCATTATCGGGATGTTCGTAAAAATTTGAAGCCAATAGCATGTACTTCCCATGCATTATTTTAATTTAAGAGAAACAACAAAGAACTGTGCATGCTAACAACCATTCATCTGTATCAACAGAGTTCAACTCTTTTCCATTAAGGTTATTGTGGCACCTTCAGTTTCACTGACTGGGCTCGGACAGCACAATAACCAAAGGCAGGTTAAATAGTCAAGGGCCGGTTACTGTGTTGTCTGTCAGGACCTTTTTACATCACAATTGGTTATTTGGCCGAAATAACCATTGCAAATAACCAATACTGTGCAAAGTTGATTATTTGAACCACCGTTTGTTATCATGTCGCGTGTCAGGCACTGATGACTATTTTGTCACACACAGTTGGTTATTTTCACCGACTACAGAGTCTCCTAGCAAGAGCACAACCAAAGTGGCAGCTGCCGCTCTACTCCAGCTGGCAGAACTCGCAATGGCTGATGGGATAGCAGCGGAAGGACTGAAGGGAGGAGAGAGGGCGGCACTGTCAACTCAACACTGGCCGTAATCCACACCACAGTTGGCTATAATCATGTTGTGTGGGGAGTACTCCCTCGATACTCAACTGTGGAGTTATTAACCCACCATTGACTACTGTATTGTCCAAACACAGACACTATCTCTACTTACTAGTTGAATTTTACTCTGAGACATATGTATTTCAATTACACATACTTGCAAGGGATAGTCACCCGAAAACCATTACTTACTCCTTTGAAATGGACAAGCTTATCTAATATTATTTGTAACTGGAGTACATTCATTTTTATTAATGAATTTATGAAGTGGGAAAGTTCAGTTCATCAGGAAAGATAATGTATTATACTGGATTTTAATGATTGTACACATTTTAATGTTTGTGATTTTATTTATTTATTTATTTATTTAGTGCTTTCCACCTACCTCCTTGAACATATTTATAGAGGCAGTGTTTATGGCTGCGTTCAGACAACACAACAGTCAACGGTGGGGTAATAATCAACTCGACAATTGTTTATCTAGAAAGTACTCCCCACACAACAGAATAATCAACAGTGGTGTGGATTAGGATCAGCATTGAGTTGACTATTAGTCCACACTGAGTTGACTCACTCATCCCCCATCCTCTCTCCCCCTTGGTCCTCCTGCTAATATCCCATCAGCCATTGCTGACAAAAATCTATCCTGCCAGCTGGACTAGAGCAGAGGCCAAACACTTTGACTGCTCTTGCTTTGCAAGTCTGTCGAAATAACCAACGGTTGCCAAGGAAATAACCAATGGTGCCTTCCACACAACACAATAACCAATGGTGGTTCAAATAGCCAACTCTGCACAGGTTATGCATTGGTTATTTTGGCCAAATAACCAAATAACTCCCTCCACACAACATGATAACGTATGGTGGGTTACATAACCAACTATTGACTATTTAAACCACCATTGGTTATTGTGTTGTCTGAACCCAGTCATTGACTCTTTAAATAAATACATTAAAATAAAATCCATATAAAAAATCAAGTTATGAATTGAATTCACCTCATTGGCTGTGCAGGAAAACCAAAGCTAAAATTCTTATTTAATTTCAGATTGTAAGTAAAAGCAAATGCAAAACTAAAACTAAAACTGTGATTAATTTTTATTTCACTTTCAGAAACACACAGATGCCAGAGCAGTCTCTCATTTCTTTTCTTGAGTTGGAGAAGGGGAAGTGTTTGTATAAAATCTGTTCATTTGTTTTACTGCATTTAGTTATTCTCAGAGTCATAATAATGACTAAATCAGATCACTCTTTCCGGCATCAGAAAAAATTCTGATACAAACTGAAATTTATCTGATGCAAATTAGAGCTAAAATTCAAAATTTTCCAGAAACCCGTATCAAATACTTTTGACTTCTACAATCTCTTTGTTCCTAGCCCGGTTCAGATGAAACAAAAACATTACAGTTAATTAGTTTATTACAGTTAATACAGTTTATTTATTTAAAACATTTCTTAGCTGCTTTTCAGGGCAGAAGCTCTCCCAAGGCGGCTTACAACCATATATAAAACAGTACACACATTAAAAACAATAAAAACATAGAAAGTAAATTATCAATTAAAACAATAAAAGCTAACATTAAAAACTAGTAATAGAACAGTAATAAAACTTCCTGGCTTACCAAGACACACTACAAAGGGAGGGGCAAAAGGGATGTGTGGGCAAAAAGCTTGTACATATCTCAGTTTATTAAGCCAAGATGTAATCAACTGAATGTAGCCACTGACTCTATTCCTCAACTCAGATTGGTTATATCACAAAATACACTAAAGTCATGACAACCAAAGAAGTGTCAAAATCTGAAGACACCAGCTTTTTCGGGAAGTTGAAGGTAGTAATTTAAAAAAGGAATCATGGTACTAATGTTGTGTATACTCACCTACTTTGTTCCACCATCATCCTTTGCTCCAGTCTTTCCTCACCACTATCCATGATAGTGCCAATGCATACCATTTTCTTAGAACTAAGTGATAGCATTAGTAACTATCTGAAAAATAATTGCTGCCCAGCCAAGCAACGGAAGGTAGCTACACCTGGCCCAACACTTAGGCATATGTATTGGTAATTACACTGCAATTCCAAACTCCACTTCAGTACCCATCTCGGAAGGGCAAGATAGCTGCAATTTCTCATGCTTGCGCTCCCAATATTTTCTCTCAACAGAGCAGAGTTCAAGACAACTATCAGACTTTTCAGTGAGCCTACGTTATGTTTATCTAAACTAGAAAGTCTTCCATTCATGACAGCTAGTTTCAAATGAAGAGGCCTCTGGAGCATCAGGCATGCTGATTCAGTGAGCATAGCACCCTAAAGTTATTTATTTATTAATCAGAATTTGTGCTTCTGTAAACAAGTGACAGTGCAAACAACAACTGTAGAGCAAAATTACCACAGCTAGAGCTTCTTCTGCACTACATTTCACTTCCCCATTTTTTCTGGTTTAAGAATAATATTCTAATTCAGCGCTATGGTAAGCATCTATTTGGACACAACCATAAAGTAGTAGAATTTTCCCCTGCACAAGTAAATCATCAGTAGATGCAGATATGCTCAATGCAATACTAAGAAGAGGACCTTTTCTGTTGTGGCACCCCAGTTGTAGAATGAGCTTCCCAGAGAGGGACTAGGTTCAGAAAACATGATAAGCAACGGTGGGTGAAATAATCAGTGGTGGGTTAAACAGTCAATGGATGGTTATTGTGTCATCTGTTGGGACTTTTCAACACCGCAGTTAGTTATTCAGCCAAAATAACCAATGCAAATAACCAACACTGTACAGAGTTGATTATATGAACAACTGCTGGGCATCGCTGACTATTTCTTCACACACAGTTGGTTATTTTCACCAACTACAGAGTCCCCTGCAAGAGTGACCAAAGTGGCAGCTGCCGCTCTAGTTCAGCCAGCAGAACGCACAATGGCTGATGGGATATCAGCAGGAGGACTGGGGGGGAGAGGGACGGGATATGTCAATCAAGCACGCCATTGACTAATAGTAAATTCAACACTGACTTTAATCCACACTACAGTTGATTATGTCATATGGGGAGTACCCCCTCAAAAATCAACCGTGGAGTTGACCATTAACCCACCGTTGACTACTGTGTTGTCCAAACGTAGCCAGGCTTAACTGGCCTCTACAATCTTTTGAAAAGACCTTGTGGTCTTTTCAATGCCAAGTGAAGACTTTATTTCCCCTAGTCTTTTAGTTTCTGTTGTTTTAAAATCTGTTACTGTATTTTAAATTTTTGCACTGCTGCTAGGTTTTATTTTGGTTTTTATTTTTAATTTATACCATAGTATTAAACTTTTATATTATGTTTTATCGTGGTGGATTTCATGGTTTTAATTGTTGTGAGTAACCCAGAGAGCTTCGGCCATTGGGCAGTATAGAAATGTAATGAATGAATCTGTAAGGATATCCCATTTGCAATGTGATCTACATCTTGTATATATGACATTAGCAAGCTTAGATGTTTTCAAAACACAGTGAAGCCTGCACTGTGAAACTGTCCCCTTCCTGAAGGCAGACCGTATCTATATTTATGAACCTAGTTATTTCTTTGCATCTAGCCATTTCAGTACAAACAGTAAACGCTCAATTCTTTAGTTATACAGAATCTAGTCATTCCCTACAGACAACAGCCCATCCATTGATTCTGTTACACCTCATTTTTCACATGCCTGAGTTTCCCAGCTGCTGAAACGCTCAGCTTAGAACCTCCCTCATCTCTCCACACACTGGCTGAATTCGGACGACACAATAAGCAACTGGGTTGGGGAAAACAATCGTCAGTTGTATTGACTATCATGTCGTCCAAATGCTGCCATAGTCAACTCAGCACTGATCCTAATCCACACCACAGTTGATTATTTATTACCATGTTGGGGGGGGGGGGGGTACCCCCTAGATGAACAACTGTAAAGTTGATTATTACCCCACCATTGACTATCGTGTTGTCTGAATTCAGCCACTGAGTTCAGAACAATTTGCTTTGAAGATGGGACAGAACATTTAGATTGTTTTCTACTTTGTCCTGGTCTCTTGAATCTACCATGGCAGCTTTCCCATTCCACTAGCCTAGAGGCTGTTCAACACCTCTTGTCTATCACAGCTGCCCATTTCTATGGCAACAGAAAAGCAGCAATGCTAGAAGATACTTCTGCCTTCCGCAGTCGCCAGGGTCAGACTGAACAAGGGCAAAACAAGGATCCTACAGGTATTTTGAGCAAGCAGGGGAGGTCTACCTAGGATAAAGACATGACAGGGAATGAAAATTCACATTCCCTGAAGAGTAGGTAGAAAGTTTCTCAATTTTTAACACACAATAAACTACTTGAACTCATTTGAAACATGAGCTGCTCAGCCAGCTCTTGAATGTGGCCTCTTTTTCATGCTGACCAATAAAAAATAAGGGGAGAGGAATTCAGACAACCCAACTCCACATAAATTAAAACTGTGGCATGTTATACAACTACACACTGTCTACCTTACAATGCACAGATAACTTCCAACACCTTTGCTACTGGTTAAGTATTTTATTGATCATTCTAATATCACTCTTCGTTTACAAAGTGCTTTATCGCCTTTATCTTGTTCATCCTAACAGTATCTTAGTGAAGCTGGGCACTATTTTTCCCATTTTGACTGAGAGAGAAACATTTCCATAGTTCAAGAGGAATATAAATACAAGACTCAGTCTAACTCTGTGCATGACACCAAACTGCTTCAAGCAACAGCGGAGTACCATCTCACCAACTCCCTCCCCTCCACCAGTCATAGTATTCTAAACACTAAAGTCTGTAGTAAGCACATCACAGGGAAGACCAGAGGGTACATGCGACGTAACCCCTATTATCAGGCACGTTACATCAACTCTTCTCAGGCCAAGCACCACTACTTGAAAAACCTGAGGGAGGGTTAAATAAAACCTTCCCCCTAGCTATGAGAGGAAAAGGTTTAATTCAGGATCTTCTTGTAAAATAAAATAAACTGTGAGTATAATCTGGTGTGGGTGTGTTGAATAACGGTAGGGCAGGTAAATAAGGCCAAGCTGACACGTGGTATTTGGTAGCTAACAAAATAATAATAGGTTTATTTTAGTTAACAAAGTTTTAATTCAGAATATAATATCTGCAAACCTGCCTACACTAAACTCTCCACACTAATCCTCAGTCCCTAGAAAACCAAACTACTCTCCCTCCGCAAACAAAAACAAACCACCCCAAACTCCTAACACACCCTCCACACCACTCTAACTATTACATCATAAACCACACCCACTCAGTTCAACATTCCATACTTACCAGATATACTAAACCAGACATATACAAGATAAACATTTGTGGGGTAACAACACAGTACACTATGGGAATATTTAACAATGCATCAAAAACCTAGTTACATATTTTTAAAGCATTTCATTGTAATGATACTGAAAAATAAACGGCAAGTGCATGTCAATCAACCCAGTGCCCTTTGAATTCAATGGGCTGAATGCTGAAAAGTAGGAGCAGGTTTACATCTTCCTAAGAAATCATGTATAATGATTCCAGCACATTTTTCCCATTTATTTTGTCCGCCGCTCTGAAATTCCGAACGGGAAGTAGTATATAAATATTGTAAATTTAAAAAAACCAAAAAATTCCATAAGCAAAAAGACTAGTGATTTACTTCTGAATGAAAAGCCAAAATTTAGGGATGGGGACAACCTTCTATCAATGGCTACAGTCCTGGCTAGATCACATATATACAGAAGTTCAGTTCAGATGGTCCTTTGAAACACTGCTTGAATCAGAAATGAATCATAGGCTTGTGCACTTCCACCTCCCTCTCACGCAGGGCTTTATTTTCAGAAGCTCTGGCTAAGTTCAAACACTGGGTGCTCCCTTCTTCTCCCCTCTCTGTTGCAGGTTCATTTTTAGATTGCAATTCAGTACTAAACATTAATTTGGCATGTGACTCCCAAATTGGCTAGTGCTTTGGTTTCCAGCTTTGAACATAATGGCAAAGTACGGTTAGCACTATCCTGCAAACTGAAAACAAATCTCTCTTTTTGATACAAGTGTGTATTATATCACCAAAAGGACATTTCTCACTAACCATAATGTAAAGATTCCATTGCTCATTTTTCTCAGCCACACACAACTCTTGTTCACAATTACCTGGCTACATTCTGTGCACTGCCACAGCCATTTCATATATTATACGTTGCTTCCCCATATGCTTACGGTACTAAAATAAACAAAACTCACTTTAACCATTCTTAAATCAACATACATATAGAAATCTAGAATATAAACCCCTTTTAATTTTGCAGTTCATAACTGACTGGACCACTAGGGAATTAGTGGCACCTACTTAAGTCAGTAGTTCGAAGGGGCCTCTATCTTCTGTTGCAACAAAATGATTGGCCTTTTCAATCACTGGCTTCATCTAGACGATCGATTTACACCTCCTTTACGGCACATTACCAGTTTTAACTCTTTACGAACGAAACTTAAATCAGGCGTGCAGGCGATTTTTATCCTCGATAATGCGCATTTTTGATTTTGCATTAAATAGCTACTTTTAATTTCCTCTGAAGTTACGGCGCCTTATCTTTGTGTAAACAACTTCTGAGCATTCGCATTAACGGTGATAGTGGGTGTACTTTGGTGATGATGTCATGCACTACCCCTTCGCCGGGCACACCTCCCAGGTGTTCTTTTTTATTTCCTGTCCCCTCCTTCCCACTTCCTTCTTCTTCTTCGTCCCTCAGGATGGAATCTCCAGGAATGGCTAACCTAACCTGTACTGGAAATAAAGTTTCTTTTAAATCCCCTATCGGAATATTTCTTTCATAGAGATGCAGGGCCAGATGGAGATGGTTTCACAGGGGTTGGAGTACGGATGTGCGGATGATTAGAGATACGCTAAGACAAATTGTCCCCTCCCTTGCTGGGTTCCTGACATTGAGCTGTGTGTGTGTGTGTGTGTGTGTGTGCGTGTGTATGTTATAGATCACCAAAAAGACAAGTTATTACTGAGATACGACTAGAATATCTTTATTCTACAAATGCTGTTTAAAGGAGGGCAGAAGCCAATTGCAAACGCTGTACAAAAATGTGTCCTTGATGCAGCAGATCTGCCTAGCAGGAGGAGGTTGCAAAGCAAAGGGAGATAAGGCTGTCTAGAGCTAGCATGGGGGGGAGTGTCCCTCAGGGGAGTTCTCCCCTCCCATCCCGTAAGAGCCTGTCCGAAGCCATAGGCTTGCATTTCCATTTACTCCTGAGCAGTTGGGGGGGGGGGGACTACTACAAATGGTGATCGGAGACATGGGAAGAGGCAAATCAGGTGACCAACGGTAGGTAACTCAGGTAACCAAAAGCGGGAGATTCAGGTGGGCAGGGTTAACAAATGGCGGGAAACTGAGAGGGCAGTTCCACCAGGAAACAGGGCGGTGCTTTCATCAACATTTCCTCGTTCGAGTCTCGATCTATGCTTCATTTATAATGCGATTCTCTGCATATAAACAACTTTAAAGCGATTTGCATAAAGCCCGTCATTCGCTTCCACGTCTCTCATCTATAGGTATTAGGCATAAACTTGAATGTAGGCTAATGCGCATGTTCGGAGAATCAGGCATAAAACTGACCTCTTCTAGAGGGGACCATTGCCTTGAGACATTTGCTACTGCTGCTTTTGCTCAGGAATAGCAAGGGGCAAAGGAAGAATGGAGAAATTAAAGCTACGATGGAAGCAAGGCCTTGCATACAACAGGCACAGGAGATGAAGAAATCACAAGTCATGAGGACCCTGAGTTCAAAGCATGGGATTGCTGTTACTCACTTACCCACGGCCCACCGAGAAGCAAGTAAAAGAGAACTGCGCAGCAAAGCAGGTCTAGAAGATAGCCATGGATGGAGGCAAACGGGCCTCAATGAAGGGAAATGAAAGGGACTCAAGCAGGACATTGAAATGTTCAGACATGTAGGATAGGGGAGGAGTGACCTCTCCTAGAAGCTTCAGGATGCAATATTGAGGGATGCCAAAACCAGCCCTCATAAACTTCCACTTACAACCGTGTCCTGTGGTGGTGGTGCTGGTTTAGGTACAGATAAATTTGCAGCATTCAGCCCAGTATTTAAGTCTTCTCTAAAGACTTCCTTTTTGGTGTACTCTGACAATAAATAATAGTTTTCAATCCATACTGTATTCCACTCAGCCTTAGAAGAGCATAATTATGTTTCACCCACTGGTCAACTCAAGTAGTCTAAATAATCAAGTTTTAAAAGTTACAGCATAATTTCAGATGTCATGCCAACAATCCTTGACAGAAACATCCATAAAATCTATTGATAACGCAATACCTTTTGAAATGCCCCACGCTTTTTGTACAGAGGTATTTTTGAAACACATCTTACAGATTACAAAATCAGTATTCCATGGAAATCTTTCAGAGAACATATTCTGAGACACTTATCTACATGGCAATCATATTGGCTATAGGTGTTTGATATAAGCCATACCAGAGCAACATGATAAATATAAATACAGACATGCCCTTAAATACTCAGTGAACAATTGTTAGGAAAGGGCAAGCAACTAAGGTTCTGCCATTCACACAAATGTGTTTGTTACTCTAATATGTCCATGGTACATGTGCCCATAAAGTGCTATACACCATGAAGTATGCTTTATAAAGTGTAAAGTAGTCCTCATCAGATATACTCAACTGCTTAAATACCAGTGCTATTAGCAGCAGCAGCAGCAACAACAACAACATACCTTAAATTTAGTGGACGCAACCCGGCTCAAGTTAAACTCTACTGAGTCCTATTTCAATATAACAATTATGCATCTAATTAATTCACTCCAGCCAAGGTTAAGGGTTTTCTGGTCCTACCAATTTCAGTAGAAAATTATCTTCCAATTAAATTAGTGGGCTTTTAAAGTCCTTAACTTTGATTGGATTGTACACTTGTCTCCAATTCATGCATAGGATAACATTTTAGTGTCAAATATTGGGGAACCCACAACATCAAAATATCAGTATTCGAAAACTAATACTTGTGAAGCTCCACCATCCATCCAAGCACCTCTCAAAAGTTGTATATACAACAGATTCAGTCTCACTTCATCAATTTTGTTTGCTGTTGCATTGATGTAGCTTAAACTCAGAAATTATTCAGCTATGCTCAGAAGAAAGTTGGCTGCCATCCCTAAACTACTACTTGTTTCTTCTGCTCTTCAGTAAGTGCCATGAATGATTTTGTTAAAAGTTTTCTTTACATTGGTAGAGCCTGTTATTAATTTAGCCACAGCATGGGGGTAATTTTCCACTTACTTTTTCTGAACAAAAACACATCCTTACAGCCTGCCTGAAGTGTTTTTTTAAAAAAACGTAGAGGACATAAGAGGTATGAAAATGAGAAGAGTTTCACAGCCATCAACTACTCACTACGCAATGAAATGTATTATCTTGAAAAAGCCTTTAATATGAGTAGACATAAGTAAAAGTTTTCACTGGACAACCCAAATTAAGAATCATGTTCCTGCATCTAAGGAGGGGGCTACGGAGTGGGGTGTAAACAGATGTACCAGGGAAGTAATTTAATTTGTGTGCCTCAGTTCTCTCACTGGCAACATGCACTTTCCTACTGTACACATAATTTGCAACATATATGAACTTTACAGTCATTTAGTATTGGTTCAGCTTTTCTGGCAAGAAACAATATAGATAGTAGTGCATACTGTACTGCTTCTGTGTAAATATCACAATGCAATGTATTTATTGAGATGCAAAATACTTGCCAGTCATTCAGCAGCACCCCCACCCATTAACTGCAAACTGTTAAAGCTTCACAACATCTGGAGCCCCACAAACCCCTCTTCTCATAGTTGGCAAAAGAAGAGTTCCACTGTTACAGCTTTCTCAAGGCCAAACTCAAACTGACGAAATTCTGAACCTCCAAGAAGGTCAATGGGAATTTTGCCACAGGTCTTAAGGGAGCCAGGATTTCCCCCACAGCCAACAGAATAGCTCAGTATCAGATACTGGGGACTCCTGGCTCCCAGTATCCTATTTTAACTCTCCCTTTTGAGGGGCTGCACACAAAGTATGTATTTAAGTACAGTACTTTCAGAAAATAATCTTCGTTACATATTACATACATATTGATCACGTTTCTAATGTAACAATTCATACCAATTAATGTGTTTATCACTCTCCCTATAGCACCTGTAACGGAAACGTTAAAAACAAACAAAAATCACAACAACACCTTGAGGTAGTGAAATCCACACGTGCATTAAAAAAAACACACACACAAAAAAAGAATTACACAGAAAATTTTGCCTACCCAGTAGCTTTTCTTTTCTTTTTAAAGGGCTGAATGGTAGGCAACCAACCACACATATACACACCCTAAGAATATGATGGCACATACAAAAGGGTGGGTGTGCAAAAGCATAACCTCCCCTGCATCAACACACACACCCTTCCAGACCTTTTGTACATATCACAGCATTAAGGAAGAGCGATGCACATCGTGTGTGTGTGTGTGTGTGTGTGTGTGTGTGTTACTTTCAAGTGTGCAAGGTGGGTGGGGTGGGTTGTGGGAAGGTGGAAGCAAAAGACGAGGGGGAGAATTCTCAGAGACAGAAAGGGGGATGGGGCGGGATAAGACGGGGGAGCTACATCCTTTTTTAAATAATAATAATAATAATAATAATATTCGCTCCCTTCCCAAAGGGCGGCTGCTATTTGCTGCTCCTGCCGCCGCTGGCGCCTGGGAGCCTCACCTGGTCTATGGGTAGCCGAACGGCGTTGCTGAGAGGCTGCAGCAACGTGGAGCCGGTGGTGCTGGTGGCCATGGCGAAGAAGGCGCTTCCCCGCAACTCTGGGGCCGGCCCAAGAGGATGGGAAGGGGGGCGAGAGGAAAGTGGAGAAGGACCAGCAGCAGCAGCAGCGACCGCCGCCACCGCTCCCCTCCCTTCGCTCCCTCAGAACATCAGCAGCAGCAGCGGCGGCGAAGGCAGCGCGAAAAAGCCCCGGCCCCGAGCCGCGTCGTGACAACAAGGGGGCAGCAGAACCCGGCCGCGAAAGCGACGGCGCCGCCGCCCAATCCCGACGTAGCACCGGCCCTGAGTGACAGCGGAGAAAGGAGGGGAGGGCCCAATCGCAGCCCGAACGAGGCGGGACGAGGCGGCCAATAAGTGACAACGCCGGCGTTCAATCCTGACAAGACTCCGGCGTTGAGTGACGGGACAAAAAGGGGAGCGGGTCCAATTGCTGCCCAGCCGAGGCAGGACCCTTCCCTCAGTGAGGAATTGGGGCTGCTGCTGAGGAGGGGAAAGTAAGGTTCGGCCGGCCGGGAAAGATGTCCCTCCCACGACCACCTTCGGAAGGCGCGGGGACTCATGGGCGGATCCCAGCTGAAATGGGAGCTCTATCTGCCCTCGAGTTACAGGGGGGGAACGGGAGGAGTGTGTGAACTGAACGCGGGTGCCTTAGCTAATAACACGGGGACAATAGAAACTGAGTACTTGGAGGGGAAGGGGAGAGGGAGAGATACTACCTTCCGAGAGGAAAGCTCATGAGAAAGAAAAGAGGCAGTGATTGGTTTATAGCAGCGTTCCCTAACCTCCAGATGTGTTGGACTGCAATTCTCATCAGCCCCAGCAGGCATGGCTAGTGAATGAGGATGATGGGGTTTGTAGTCCAAAACGTCGTTGGGGAGGGGTGGGCAGCGTGCCTCGTTATTGCTAGACGGGCTGGCCCCTACCTAACTATGTGTTTCTGCGAGAGCATCGTTCCTACGAACATGAGTTTCCAAAGATTACCGATAATGGTGAATGTACCATTCTTACAGGTCATGATCCAAAAGCAACGGTACCAAGATACCTTTATTAAGAGAGGCCTCAACTTAAAAATCACAAAATAATGAGCGAATGTTCTCTGATTCATCAGAAGTTGTACTCGGGCGAGGTTGGTTGTTTAGCAAAACAAACTGGTGAGGTGTGGGGAACAGTGGGAGAGAGAAAACATGTTAGCGGGTGTGATGAAAAAACAAAACAGACTTCAGTTAGTAAAACAAGCTCAAGATGGAGACGTGCACTCCGATCTTTTGCATATTTCTTTGTAAGGAAAACCTAGAGAGTTCAGTGTGACTTACTCCCAAGTTAGCAAACAAAGGATATTACTGTTGCTTTGCAATTTTTCCCTAGTGGACCAACACAGCTACCTGCAATCTGCCTACTGGCCTGAGTATCTTTAAACCTACCCAAACATTCACTTTTCTACATTTTAGAGAAAATTGACTATGAGAATTTCAGGCATTCCATCAGAGATTTCCTCTTGGGTTCACTCCTCAGAACAAGAGAAAAAGTGCAGTTAGCATTATCAGCCCATTAGAGGAAAAACCCAGAAGCAATTGTATAATATCCTATTTTGTGCTTCCTTGGAAAACACCCTATTGAACTCCCTTGGACTTCCTTCTAAATAAATGTAAAGACCTGCATATTTCAAAGGGGAGTCTTTGCAGAGCCAAATGTCTATAATCCCAATGGATAGATGGCAATATAATTTCCTTCACAAAGATGGCCATCGGTTGTGGCTTTGCCACTTCAACAGCACAGTTGCTTCCAGGGCAGAATACATGCAGCAGAATCCTATGCCTACTCAGAAGTAAGTCTCATTGAGTTCAAAAGAGTTTACTTCCAAGTAGTAGAACATAGAATTGCAGCTTTAGAATGCAATGCTAACAAAGATCTTGCAGGTGGAAGGGGTTAGGATGAGGCAGAGTGCTCTCCTGATGGAAAGCGCCCTCTGTCTGGCTATGTCCCCTGCCCCTAGCAGGTCCCTCTCTGGCCACCGACCCAAACCTCTGCCACCAGATCCATTCTGCTGGAGGGGCAGAAAAGAGGGGTGGAGCAGGGGTGGACCATGCCTAGACATCATCCAAACCCTTCCATTCCAGGGACACATCCCCAGCAAAAACAATGCTGCACACGATCAAGGGTGGGTGTGACTAAATTCCCTTCCATTAAGTCAAAATAGGGGTCCCCACCACTACCATCACCACCTCCCGCCGTTCCCACTCTGAAATGAATGAACTCAACCTCCACTCAATCACAGCACACCACTAGTGGTATATAACACCACAATGGCAGGCCATAAATCAGATGGCTGGTTGTGCAGCACTGGGCTTTATCTGGCCTCATGTCAAGTACACCTACAGCTAACGTAGGCTAGGATCCTATGGAAAAGGGCACTTTTCAGAACACAGAAGAGCATTCCACACTCTGAGGGGGAGCTGGCACAAAAATCTCTTCACCACAGAAGTGAGAGCCCATGGTCTTGTTATCACCTTTCTATTCATCTTTTTATTAGTTGTCCTACCTAGGATTGCAACCATGCAGCTGGAACTGGGGCAGTCTGCCCACAGAAACCTACCCCGGTAAAGCACAGAGAGAGGGGTGGGGGGGAAATACTACCAAGATGAACTGCTGAAGCTGCCTCCCTTGTCTTCCTTACTTCCCCCAACCCCCAACCCCTGATGTCAAGACCTGGCTTTGAAAGAGAACAGTAATTTGCTTTCAGGGTGAATTGCTGAAATAGTCTCCCTTGTTTTCAGCAACCACCACCCTGTTTCTACTCTGTACATTGCAGTAATTCACATTGTAGTACATTGTGAGCATTTTCACATAAAGGAAAATCTTGTTTGCTTATCATCGCTTCTCTGCCCGTGTGTTTCTCCCTCATTACTTCCTCTTTGGAAAGAGGAAGTAAACGACATGTGCGTGGCCCATTCAGTGGGCCGTTTTGATCCCGCTGCTTCTCCTGCACACAGCAGGAGATAGCGGCAACTTCCATCTTTAAAAATAAGTTGGACTGGGGTGGGGTGGGGGTGGGGGTTTATGTGCGAAGAAAGCTAAAGATGTGGGAGGCAGATGTCGTGAGAGGGACCTGCAAAAATCCATGAGTTCCCAGTAAGGAGCGTGCAATAAAATGCTCATCTGATCGAGCTCTGTAGTAACACACTTCTCTTCCATCAGCAGACAGATGAAGGTTCCACGCATATACGCTGCATCCCTGCAACACAGGGACAGGGCAGGGCTCTCCTCCCGTGCATGAAATGTGAAGGGGTTTCACATTCTGCCATGGCTAACTGCTGATACCTCCACCCTTCTTCAATAACCCCATCCCATCTGCATTCACACTGTGGTTCTAGAATTGCACCTTGCTCATGCCACTTGCTCTTGCTGCAGCATCCAGAAGAATACACATTATATTGTGCTGCGCTCCGTGGACCACAACCAGGCACTCCATTATAGCTACTGAGGCCACTGGCTAACCATGCACATCCAAATCCCATGGATAGATACTCTTCTCCCCTGCTCTGCCCAATCAAGTGTTTGTCACACCCACCCAAATGCTTTTGCCCAAGGAGCTTGGACGGAAGGAGGTCCTTGACATGAAGAAGATGGATGATGGGGTCAAGGAGACTGAGAAGTTGCAGGAATCAATGTTGATATCACCCAGGTTGAGACCAAAGCTGGCTCTAAGAGGGAATAGGGGAGATGAAGGAGGTGAAGGTGAGAGGCCCATCAGCTCAGGGATGCCATTCCTGCGGGTGTCAAACCCCTGGAAGAGAGAGGGTTGGGTCCACCTCCATTCACCCTTGGGCTTAAGTCAGCAGCCCGCCCAGCCTCTCTCAATGCCTTTCTGCTCTCTAGGGGCATATTGAAGTGACACAGATTGAGTCCAAGTGCTTGTGATTGGATGCCATTGCTGCTGCTTCTGAACTGGTGCTTACCACCATCCTGGAGGGCAGACAGGGCATGCTGTCTACACCACCCTACAGGGCTGGTGCACTTCTGTGGCTGAGGGCTTCCAGACCTCCTGCAGTGGGGTGGTACCTTTTTGGAGGAAGTCACATTGATTGATTGATTGGTTGATATGAAGACATTTAGACCCCATGAAGAGTGTTGCTAGGCACTTAAAAGATTTGGGACCCAGGCCCTTAGGATACAAATCTGCATAAAATCTGCAAAATGCTCCTTTATATTTATATATGCAAATTCAGAAATAATCACAATGATTTATTTAAGGCTGCCTCTACAAGAGGCATTTAAAGCTCTTTCAAGGCACATTAAAAAATTTACCTCTACAAGAACAGAGCGCAAATCGGGCGTAGAGGCGTGCCATCTCTCCGATTATGCGCATTATCGAATGCGCGTTAAACAGCGAGTTTTATTTTGCTCTGGCCGTTAAAGCGCATTTTGACTATGTGAACAAGCGATTATGCGCATTAACTACTTGTAAAGCACATTTTGGTCATCCGTTAATGCGCTTCACCGCCTCTCATGCAGAGGTATTAGGCGTAAATGCGCTTCAGCGATTATGTGCATAATCGCCTAACCAGGCGCAAAAGCGAATCCTTGTAGAGGGGACCAAAATTTGTCTGGAGGCTTTCCTGTCCCAGAATATCTCAAACCAACAGAAAACAAATTTTCTAAGCTTAATTGCCATGCATGGGAAGATTGGGGTGGTGGTGGTTGGTTTTACTGCATTTGGGTTGAATGAAAACTCTTCTCTCCCATGCTGCAATCCCCCTTGGAAATATCACCTGAATGCCAATTATGCTTAGGAAAAAAGCCCATTGGCACCAATGGTCAGTCAGGGCTTATTAGAAGCTTTTTTTTTTCTTGATAGCTTTGTACTCCACCCTGAAGCGCTGATATATTGGTTTCCTCCAATTTCAGGGTTTTGGTCTCAAACACACATGAAGGCTTGAACTGGTTTGTGTGTAAATTGATCCATCGGCTAGAGCGAACATTAGATGTCTATGCCACAGTTATGGCAATCACACATGGCACACAAATTGAGTGTCTCCTGCAAAATACAATCTTAGCTGGCTTCATTGTTTGTTTCAATGTGGAAGGAGACAGCAGTAAATGTTAATGATCCAGAGTCTATTTCAGAGTCTTCAACAAGGCATTTCCTGAAAGATGTTCCAAGTGATGTGGTGAATTATTGCTCCCACACTTAGCAGTATGCCCACGTACCAGCATTAGGATGATTTTCAAATGTGGCTAGCAGTATGCACTTTCCTTGGTTCCTCTTCCAAGTGTTCATTTTTTAAAAATATCAATACACAGAATGCTGAATCAGCCCACGATGACTTCATAGCAGCTCTCGTGTTTCAATTTGGGGGGGGGGGGGGATAGCAGTGCTTTTCGGTAATCCCCATTGTGTTTTAGCTTCAAAAATACTTTCCCAATTATTAACTAGATTGAGAGTTTGAGTGGGATACAATCATTTTTTGATTCACTACACGAAAAGGCTTGCGCAACATTTGGCCTTCCTCTATTTGATTATGCATTCAGAGTTTGGGCTTCCCTACAGTGCCATCACTTGTTTAAATAGACGTCTAAATGCATTTTAAAACACACATTCCACAAGTCAGCTTTTGCAAACGCCAGGTTTTTAGGATGTAGTTTAAAGAACCAGATCCTCGGGAAAAGAGTTCTACCTCAAGGGCATAACTAAAAACAAACAGGATATAAGCTGAGCTTTTGATTTTATAAAACTACAAGAAATAGGCATTACCTAATTTTAAAAAGGAAGAGGAAATAAAAACTGCCATTGTCTTCTGGGAAGAGTGGTGCCGGGGAAAGATCTTTTGAAGGAAATAAAGATGACACTTCTACCAGTAACTGTGCTTTTTCTTTTTTTGCCTTCTCCATAGAGCAGCAAGGGCTAGTTTCTGCATTTCTCCGCACTGAAGGTGAAGGAGATGTCTGCATTGGCTCCCATCCTAACAGAACTAGCTCTACCATAGGGCAAGGTGGAAAAGGCTGCTTCAGATGGTGGGCTTTAGGAGCCGACCACCTTATATTGTACTCACAGATCACTGGTGAAAGTGGGGACCTGCCCACCTAAGGAGAGCTGTTGGATGCAAGAAATATCCTCCTTCTCTCACAGCAACTCCACTTGAGTGTGCAGTGTGGGTCGTCCATGCATACACCTGGAGTCTGAAAGCAGATTTTCCTCGTCCAAATTTAGCAGTTGACTGGGGTCCATTGAGGCTATTGTTGCTATATTCACATGCTCACCCATCATTCTGTGGTCTCCTGTAAGTGTAAGATTGAGTATTTTGGAATACAGATAGGAAGACTTATCAGTGATGAGGTCCCCTCCCACACAGATCATAACCCAACAATTAGGACTGTCAGGATCAAGCTATATATCTTCCCCATGCAATATAGAAGTAACATGCACAAGACAGCCCAGATCTGCTGGCTGCCTGGGTGTGGTGCAGGAGCGTTGCCGTATCAGGCTAGACAGTGTGTGGAACAGTTGTGCTCTGAAGCCATGGATGGATGGAGACAAATCTGAGCAGTGTACTCTAGCGTGTGTGGGCTCTGAACTGTGGCCTCTGCATATACTGTGCAGAGGCAGGATTTTGCCTCTGGCTGGGCAATATTTGGAGTCCATATTTTTTATTTATTTTGAAAGAGACAGAAAAAGCTCTGGTTCAAGAAGTCAAAGATCTGCTTGCTAGCTATTTTGCATATGCAGACATATAAGTTTGTATCCAATATTTGTCTAAATTAAATCCCATACATTTCAGTGGTCTACCTTAACGAGGATTAACAATGGATACACCCAGTACAATTTATGGGAAAGGAATAGATCACCACACTTGAAAATGTATTTTCTGGATTCCATTTTTCATTCACCTTATTTATTACAAATGGTCTCTGTAAATGATGGCATGCATAACTAAGTCCATTTTGACCTGTGAATTATTATTTTTAATATGAAGTTTAAATCTATCTATCTATCTATCTACCTATATTCACACACACACACACACACATATAGATGCTGTGCATGGCTACTAGATATATGTTTCAGAACTTAAGCTTACTTTTATCAAACCTACACAAAAATAATCCCCAGGAAGTGCTTACTTTTCTGCCAACTATAAAACCACCCTTGACACAGATCTTAAAGCTAACAACTCAATTCTTAGGCTTATTATCTGCAGAAAACATTTTAAATTAGGTTGAGTGGGAAGCAATTCATACTTCCATGACAAGAAGTCATTGAACCCAGCCAAATGTGATGGCACTCACACAATTATTCAGTGAGACAGACAGATCGCTTTATATAGTATCTTTTCTGTTTTTTCTTTTACAAACAACCCATAGCACCAAATGCTGCTGTACTAAATGATGCAAGGATTTCTAATAAGGGCGGCAGCCATGAAAGGCATGTCATGCCATGGCAAGCCTCTGCTCCTCCCCACTGTTACCTGGCTTGCAGCCCAGTCTCTGGCCCAGTTTGCACTCGAGGAAGGGAAGGGAGAAACCTTCCAGCACTCTTGGCTATCCACAGCTGAAGAAAAACAAGGCACCACAATGCAACCAAGAAGTCTTCCCAAAAAGGTAATGTCGGTGCAGGCAGAGGAAGCAAAAAGGAATATATAAAGGCCATAAATTAGGTCATTATACCTCTTCAGCCAAAGTGGCTTATTTTAATACCACACACAGGCCAGGTCTCTTCACACAGATTGTTCCCTGCAGTTATTCATAGGAATCGTGATTGTTTTAAGGAGTCCATAGAAGACAGTGCTATGACAATATCCACCAATGTATAAATGATGTAGTTCCAGGAATATAGACTTTGCTTCTAATTACACAAGGTGCATTTATATACAACAGGGGGCAGGGGGAGAGAATGCTTTTGGTTTTCCATGCATTGATATTGCAGGCAAGGACATGAGGGATACAAGGGTGGCCATGTGTCTTACTTTACAAAGAGAAATCTTCTTCTTGGAGGGCTGTCCAGTCCAAGTCCAGTTTAAAGATTTAAAAAAAACGTAAGAAAGGAAGAACTGGCCCTTGAAGTTGCCCATCAAAAGCACTCGGACAGCAGGAGCAAGGCACACAGCTCACCTGGTCACAGTCTTCCCCAATATGGTGAGATGTACGGTATTTCTATTGAAATTGTAGTAATTATTTCCAAATTTGTGGCTATACATATAAATTAGGACATGCCAATTTTATGCAAATCTGTGTCCTTTTGTTTCTGGTGATTTCCTCTTTTTTTGGTGATGTGTAAGTGGCCACCCTATATACAACACTGCTCAATCCATTTTGAGAGTCAGCATCATTGGGAACCACACATATGAAACGCACTGGCTTCTGTATTCTCAAGTTTCTGGCACTAAGAGGCATAAGGCATATATTTGCTGGATATGTTAACCCCTACAAATGAGCAGTTTCCTTTTTCAGGAAATAATTGAAAAGCCCTTCATTTGGAAAGACTGGGTAGTGCAGAGGATACTTCTAATGTCCCAGTTTGAAGAGCTGCAGCATCGCTGTGGTCTGTTGACCCATGCACAGTGTCAGTGAATTTGGTTATGGGAAGCTCACTCAGGTACACAGAGGCACAATATTAATGTGTAAGCAGAGCACAATTAACTTTGATCACTTTGAAATAGAAGCACACATTAAAAACAGCAACAATGCTTCCTCCCCCTTTCCCAGCCACTCTCCCATTCTTGAACAATACTCTGAAAGAGCCTGCGCAGTTAAAATACTAATTCATCTAGCCAGAAAGCTTAGCAGGATAAAAAAAAAAGTAAGAAACAAAGAGAGGGATTGTGACATTAAGATTCTATATTAAGAAAGAAGAATTCATTTAATGTGCAGAAAGGGACACTGCCTTCCCCAACCTGGTTCCTTCCAGGTGTGCTAGACTACAACCACCATCATTCCAGTCACCATGACCAATTGGCCATCCTGGCTGAGGATGATGGGAGGGCATCAGATTGGGAAAAGCTGATCTAGAAGATGAGAACTGTCTTCCTAAGGTCAGACCAAAGGTCCAGTAAGGTAGAATAGCTATGCCAGCCTTCACATGGTCCCTTCAGATGTTTTGTTCTATAAGTCCATTCACCCTGACCATTGTCCAGGCTGCCAGTGGCTGATGGGAGTTGTAGGCAAAAACCTCTGGAGTGACCTAGGTTGGGCAAAGCTGAGCTTAGACAAAAGATCTCATCCAGCAAGGCCATTTTGAAGTAAGCCTCTTTAAGTTCCAGGGACTTACTGCTAGGTATATGTGTATAGGATTGCAGTCTAAGGGCACAATCCTATGCATGATTCAACAGAAAAAACACCTATAGCTCCCAGCATGCTGGGATTGCAGACCTTTTTTCTGTCTAAACGGGCATCTTTAAGGATTCCTGGGGATTTAATTCTACTATTCTAGACATTGGTATCCTGCTTTTTATCCAAGGACTTTGGAGCAGCATATATGGTCCTGTCCCCCCGTTATTTTCTCCTCAAAACCCATGAGGTAAGTTACATTGAGATATGGCAATTGACCTGAAGGTTTATTGCTGAGGGACAAGTCCAGCTGTATATCCACTCTGCCACAACGGCAGCACATGAAGGTTCTCCTGTCAGAATGAACCTGTTCAGACAACATACAGAGGCCTCCTCCACACGAGACGTTTAATGAGCCTTGAAGGCTCATTATAAATTTTACCTACACACGAGCGGAGCGCAAAACGGGCGTACAGGCGCGTTATCTCCCCGATAATGCGCATTTTCGAACGCGCGTTAAATAGCGACTTTTATTTTGATCCGGCCGTTAAAGCGCATTTTCGCTGTGTGAACAAGCGATTATGCGCATTAACTACCTGTAAAGTGCTTTTTGGGCATCTTTTAATGCGCTTCGCCGCTTCTCGCCGCCTCCCGTGCAGAGGGATTAGGCGTAAATGCGCCTCCGCGAAAATGCGCATAATCCCCGAACCGGGCGCAAAAGCGCATCCTTGTGGAGGGGGCCTAAGCCACAGTGGTTAAGCATTTTGATCTAAATTTATGGCTTAGTGTGTCAGGTCAACCATGACTTAGCGTGTCATGTAAACCATGCCTAACCATGGTGGATACATAGCTGCAGTTTAAACATGCTCACTAACCATTTGCTGCAGAAGAGTTAGCGGCCTAACTATGGCTTAGTGTCTCATCTGAACAGGCCATTTGGCACTGTGACTTCAGAAACAGCACTTGATACACTGGAGCTGTTTGAGAGAAAACTAAATCTGTGAGGAAATTCAGCTTTCTCTAGTTTGGTGCCCTCTAGATGTGTTGGACTGCAACTCCCATCCCCCCCAAACTGGAGCGCACCAAGCTGGGGAAACCTGAGCAGGGATACATAAAAGGGCATGATACATGGGGGGTGGGGGTGTTTTGCTTTTGTTTTAATACGCCATTGCTAAAATTATCTGCAGAATGGAGAATTGTAAGCACTGTATTATATGTGATTTAAATTCACCCAGTTACATGCATTACTCACCCAGTGTATGCAGGATCACACCTTGATCTTACCTTAATATAGTCCATCATTTACTTTCAGCTGGCTTTAAAATGGCACTTCTCTGAACAATGTTATAAATGAGAAGCATTCTCAATAATACATTCAGTTATGACTCACTGAGATTTTGGCTTCTAGTTGAAATGGGTGGCAGCAGCTTCTCCTAGCAAAGATACCATCTTACATACATACATACATACATACATACAAAATCTAAAGCCCCTGAAGCTTGGCATCATTCCAAGCATGTGAGATTGTAAAATGATATTTCAAATGTCAAATATCATTTGAAAGGGGTTAATGGGCTGGTCATGTATCTGTTCACCTAACTGTCCCATTCACTAGCCCTGTTTCACAGCAGTTTGTTTCATAGTAATGGCAGTGAATGAAAGAAATGATTCATTTCTACAAATATTGCCACAATCATGATCATTCTTAAGGCCATCCTCCTCAGGGACTACGGCCACCTACAGTGGTGAGCAATTTATGGCTCTTCAGATTCTGCTGGACTACTATTCCCTAATCACTGCCCATGCTGGCTGGGGCTTATGGGAATTGGAGTCCAACATTATCTGGAGTGGCATAGGGTCCTAATTCCTGGCTTCCTAGAATTGTTACACATATAACGAAGCTCTCTCACCCACAGCTCTCTTTCTCTCTCTCTCTGCTTCTACCTATGTTCCAAACTGCGGAATCCTATTCCTCACACACATTATACATCTGCTCTCTTTCCTTTGCTTGTGTGTATGTGTTTGTACGTGTGTGCCTATGCATGCTCCGCACTCTCCAACATGGCTGCCTCCTCTCAAGAGATATCTCCGGTTATCAGGAGACCATCAATTAACAATTAGTTGATCTCAGTTGACCATTCAGGGTTACAAGCAATCTGCTTAATGAAGGAACGGTCAGCCAGCATTCATAGTAATATTTTGCTACAGATACTCTACCAGGTTTATTGCTAGAACTTGTTTGTAAAGATAATAAAAATCAGAATGCTGCACTATTTTTTTTTCTCGCACAAGGAAGACCGCAAGCTGTTTTCAGAGCTATGAACATCAATTTCTCCATTCCTTTGAAGTTTTCCGAGTTTATTATGATTCCCCTGATCAGCATCATATGATCAATGTCAGTCTGTCTTCGTATCATGATGAAGGGGTGCACATCTATTTCTCACAATTGATTATTTTTCTCAAGAATCACCACCATCTTAAGGTCAGTGGCAGAATATTCCAGGAGGCAGAAATGTTTCTCCCACTATTTTCTTTAATATTGCCATTTAAGAACATAAGAAGTGCCATGCTGGATCAGATTGAGGGTTCATCTAGTCCAGCACTCTGTTCATACAGGGCCAACCAGCTGTCGACCAGGGACCAACAAAGCAGGACATGGTGCAACAGTACCCTCCCACCCACACAGGCTTACTGCCTCGGATACTGGAGGTAGCACATAACCATCAGGGCTAGTAGCCATTGATAGCCTTCTCCTCCAGGAATTTATCCAGTCCCCTTTTAAAGCCATCCAAATTGGTGGCCATCACTACATCTTGTGGTAGTGAATTCCATAATTTAACTATACGCTGTGTGAAGAAGTATTTCCTTTTATCTGTCCTGAATCTCCCACCAATCTGCTTCATGGGATGACCCTGGGTTCTAGTATTTTGAAAGAGGGAGAAAAATGTCTCTTTAGCCACATTCTCCACAACATGCATAATTTTGTATGCTTCTATCATGTCTCCCCCTAGCCTCCTTTTTTCCAAGCTACACAATCCCAGCTGTTGTAACCTTCCTTCATAGGGGAGATGCTCTAGCTCCTTAATCATTTTAGTTGCCCTTTTCTGCCCTTTTCCCAGCTCTATAATATCTTTTTTTTAGGTGTGGTGACCAGAACTGTACACAGTATTCCAAGGCCCTTTCTACACCTAAGGGTGTAGAGGGAGGGAAGGGGGAGGATCGCGGACTTACCTGCTTCCGTGATCCTCCCTGGGCATCCAAACAGGAAGTGTGACATCCTGGAAGGGAACAGGGATGTCGCGCCCATTGTGCCTGCCGTTTTGTTTGCATTCTTTTAAAAAGCAGCAGAGCAGGGAGCACGGCGGAACAGGTAAGGGGAAAAACCCCATGCCTCCCCACCCCCGCCATCCTGGGGATGGCGGAATTACTCCCACCCCCACCCCCATGGGCACGGAGCCACCCTGCCCATTACAGGTCCCCAGTTTCCGCTATCCTGGGGTTTTCCCAGGATCATCTCTGGGTCATCCCCAGTTGCCCCCAGGATCCCCTGTGTGTCATTTAGATGCACAGGGATGACCCAAGGACAACCCCGGGAAAAATAACCGATGTAGACATGGCCCATGTGTGGTCGCACCACAGATTTGTATAAAGGCAGTATGATACTGGCAGTTTTAGTCTCAGTTCCTTTTCTTATAATGCCTAACATGGAGTTTGCCTTCTTTACAGTGGCTACTAACTGGGTTGACAATTTTCATCAAGCTGTCCACCACAACCCCAAAATCTCTTTCTTGTTCAGTCACTGCCAGCTCAGATCCCATCAGGTTATACGTACTTGAAGTTGTGGTTTTTTGCACCAACGTGCATCATCTTACACTCGCTTACATTGAAACACATCTGCCATTTGGATGCCCATTCTCCCAGCTTGGAGAGATCCCTTTGGAGCTCTTCACAATCCCTTTGTGTTTTAACAACCTTAAATAATTTGGTGTCATTGGCAAACTTGGCCACTTCACTGCTCACTCCTAATTCCAGATCATTTATGAATAAGTTGAAAAGAATTGGTCAAAATACCGATCCCTGTGGGACTCCACAATTTACTTCCCTCCCTTGGGAGAATTTACCTTTATTCCTACTCTCTGTTCTTTAACCAGTTACTGATCGACAAGAGGACTTCTCTTATTCCATGAGTTTATTCAGGAGTCTTTGGTGACGGACTTTATCAAAAGCCATCTCTGTTGTTAGGATTCATATCCATTTATTCTGTTGTGTAGAGACTTAGCTGTTTGTCCAATGTAGAATACAGAAGGGCGTTGCTGGCAAATGGTGGCATTAGAAGATGAATGGATGCATGAACCCCCTGATGTTATGGATTACATTATCAGGTCCTGTAACAGACATTACAGAGCAGGATCTGGGTCTGTCACAGAGCCTGGTTTCTATGTCAGTATGTTATGAGTTCTACTGTTGGTAGTGAGTAGCTGTATGTAAGTAAGTACAGGCCGACCACCCACAGCCTGTGAAAAGGAAGTGTCATTGTCCAGGGTGGGCTGTAGGTCATTGATTATATGTTTGAGTGCTTTTATCTGGGAACTATAGGTGACAAGTAGTGTTCTGTTGTCCTGGGTCTATTGTGTAATAGATTATTCCTGTAAGTTTGTTGATCTGTGTCCCCCCCCCCCCCGCACACACACTTTGTTGAATAGATGTTGTAGACTGAGAAATGCCTGATGTAAATCCATAAGCCATGAGTCTCTTGTATGACAAGTCTGAACAGGTATGGTTGTATCACAGAGCTTGGCTGTAGGCCATGGATTTTGTAGTGCGTTCTGGCTAGAAGGTGGAAGCATGTCGTTTCCAATATAAGATGGTGCTTAAATGTCAGTAGTGTTCAGAAAGTGAACCTATAGTTTTTGACTGCTCTTGGCTCAGGGTCATGGTGAGGTGAAAGTAATTGAAATCCTGGTGGAACTTTGGCAGGAACTCCTATCCATGAATCCAGATAATAAATATGTCATTATATAAGCACCACTTCATATCGAAGGCTATCATGCCTCTTTGAGAGAAGGAATGTTCCTGCCACCTTGAAGGAGGAGGCTGTGAAACAACTCTTTAAGAAATCCTTGCTGGGCTCTAAAGACTGTATGTACTGGAGAATCCCATAAGGCTCCATCCAGTGGAGGCTGATTGCTCCAGTCAGTGGACAGTGAATCTGTTCTGGGTGTCCGTCAGAATCAGTCAGAAGTCTAAAGGAGCTATCTAAGGTGTGGATTTGAAAAACCTGTGTGGATTCGCTCCTGTTAAAGGAGCAGGTGCACAACTTGGGAGTGTTCCAAGGAACATTCAACACTATCACTAGAAATTCTGGTGGCATTGGTAGCTCAAAGTACTTTATAACAGATTCGTGTCATTTTTTAGTTGCGGCTTTTTTTGGATAGGGATAGCCTGACTACAGTAATTCATGCTGGGGGGGGGTCCACTTATGTGTTATATATTGGATTGCCCATGGAGATGGTTCAGAACCTTCAACAAGCGCAGACTTCAGTTGCTAGAATTCTGACTTATTTGTCTAGGGCCTCCTCCACACGAGACGTTTAATGAGCCTTGAAGGCTCATTATAAATTTTACCTCCACACCAGCGGAGCGCAAAACGGGCGTACAGGCGCGTTATCTCCCCGATAATGCGCATTTTTGAATGCGCGTTAAATAGCGACTTTTATTTTGCTCCGGCCGTTAAAGCGCATTTTCGCAGTGTGAACAAGCGATTATGCGCATTAACGTCTTCTAAAGCGCTTTTTGGACATCAATTACTGCGCTTCGCCGCCTCTCGCTGCCTCCCGTGCAGAGGGATTAGGCGTAAATGCGCCTCCGCGATAATGCGCATAATCCCCGAACCGGGCGCAAAAGCGCATCCTTGTGGAGGGGGCCTAGGTGATGCCATGTTATAGCAATGGGGGGGGGGGGGAATTACAGCTTCTGAGCCCAATTCAAGGTGTTGGTGATTAGCTTTAAAGCCCTTGGGACCCAAAGTGCCTCCTCCTTTACAAACCAGGGCTGTACATTAAGATACCAGAGTGACACCCTAACTCTGGGAATACCCTCCAGAGGGAAGTAAAATTGACATAGATACCGTGTGCTTTTCAGCACCAGATCAAGACGGTTTTATTTGCCCAGATATTTTAAATTCATTGTATTAACTGATTGGTTTTCACTGGATGGATAGTTTCCTTTTTATGGTCTCTCAATTTTATTGGTTATGGTGTTTGATTTATATTGTGGTTTTAGTATTGCATTGACAGTTGTTTTATGTGCATCACCCTGGAATCCAGCTCTTTGGAGGAAGGCCTGGTACAGAAACGTTTGAAGGCAGGGATTGTCTCATTGCTAATCTTTGTAAACTGCTCTGGGTGGGTGCCTTTTTCTGGCTGAAGAGCAGGGTAAAAGTACTGCAAATAAATAAATGTATGTGTTGCATTTCCTAATATATAAATTACTTCCCTGATGTCTCTGTCTCTGTCTGTCTGTCTGTCTGTCTGACTGTTTGTCTCTGCCTCTCTCTCTCCTGTTTAAAATAATCTCTGGGCTACTGATCATTTGGTCATTTTTCTAGCATATTTACAACCAACAAACTCAAGAATTTATTCTTAACCACCTAGGCTATATTAAATAGCTCATGTAACTAAAAAGTGGTGCTAACTCTGTATCCCTCCTGTCTCCTTTTCTTTTCTCTTTTCTTTTCTTTAAGGGGAGCATCGAAGGTCCTGTGGGATACTGAAAATCCCATTGTCATGAACAGACATTTTTCAGCTTCCTCAGTGAGGAGAGACCCCTCATTAGGAATACATATTCCTCAACATGTACAAAGACATTGTGGGAGTAACATTGCTCCCAGCAAACATACCACTTGAAACAGTGGTTTGGAGTACTTAGGAGTAAAACCTGCTCACCATAAGCATCCCAGGCTACTGTTTCATGTGACAAGCTCTGGTTTAGAAGTAGTTAAACAAACAAACAAACAAACAAAACCACTAATCTAACAGTGGAATCCTATAACAACATGTCTACTCATAAGTAAACCCCACTGAGTTCAATGGGATTTACTCCCACATAAGTGGGTACGGAATTGCAACCTAAATCCCATTTATTTATTTATTTATTTCAACTTAAGAGTAAAACTAAGCATTATGGATGACACAAGTCTTTCACCAAAACTGTATCTCCTTAGGTAGTTATCACACATTTGGTTTTAAGCACACCCACCTCGACTTTGATCCACTTCTTCAGCATTGGACTTGCATCATGTTGTCCCCGTCCTGCTGCTCTCTCGTCCTGAGGTCACAGTTTTTAGTTTCTGTTTCGATTTATCCCTGAATGGGCAAAGTCGGAAACAGGCCAAGCTGAGGTATCGCAGCAATACTGACCACGTGTGGGTCAAAACACTAGACTCGCATAGGAAACAGAGGGGAAATAGTACGTGTGATAAAGGCCTCAATCTTGTTCTCACCCTTTCCTCCATAATGTTTAGGAAGCTCACAGTCATCACACCATGACTTTCTATGCCACTGCTAGGGGCAACCAATGAATGGATGGGATGGGGGGGAGAGGATTATGTCACCTCATGCACTGATAGCATCATCACACAGGGGGAAATTGCGTTTGCTTACCATCGCTTCTCTGCCTGCATGTTTGTCCCTCATTACTTCCTCTTTCAAACGAAGAAGTAAACAATGTGCACATGGCCCATTCAGTGGGCCGTTTTGATCCCGCTGCTTCTCCTTCACACAACAGGAGATAGCGGCAACTTCCATCTTTAAAAATAAGTCAGACTTACTGGGGGGGGGGGGTTGTCCGCGAAGCCTAAAAAAGAACGGAGGCACATGGGAGGCAGACGACATCATGAGAGGGACCCGCGAAAATCTGTGAGTGCCCAGTAACGAAAGTGCAATAAAACGCTCATCTGATGGTGCTCTGAGTTTCAATATTCCATTTTCAGCAGGAGATCTGTGTCTTCCATCATATCTTGTTCTGCCCTGACTGTTGTCTTCCCACCCAGGAAGGGTTCCAGCTTGTTGTGTCAAGCAGCAGCCTGGATACCTCCTAAACCAACTTGTCTACTTGGAGGCCTGACTGGCTCCGATGTTAGCCTTGTTTCTGTGGCAAGTTAAAACGTAGCTTTTTTTCAAAGCCTTTTGAGGGCTAAATTTGCCTAAAAGCTGCATGCAGTTTAAATTGTTTTATTGCTTTTAAATTTTCTACTGGTTTAGCTTGTTTATAATTTCATATGTTTTTAGCTGTGTACATTAGTTATGGTTTTATACTGTTTGAATTGGTTTTATCTGTATGCCGCCCTGAGACCCAATGGTGTAGGGCGGGATACAAATGTTTTAATAAATAAATAATAAGTTAATGCTTAGACGTAAGTAAGACTGCTGTTTGATTTGGTAGGCTGGGGCACTTACTCACAAGGAGCTGGTGTGTTCTTTGTGCAGTAGACTGTGAATCTTGGAAGATCAGCATACTGAGACAAAAGAGGCATGAGAACAAAATAAATTAAAAACATTAGGTGTCCACCTAACATAGAACATTTCTACGTTAGGTGGACACCGCCCAATCTAACAATACCTAAACATTTTCATGGAGATCAACGTGTGCCACATAAGTATTTACAACACCAATGAGATGGGAAAATACCTTTCACCTGGTGAGATTTGCTATATGGATAATATTGCTCTATTTGCTTAGTCATGTTCCCAGTGTTGATTTAGGGACCATGCCCAGCAGTATCAGAAATATAAAACTGAGTCGGAGAGTTAAAAATAAGCAAATCTAGGTGTGGTCTAAGCAGTTGCTAAAGTAGAATATTCAGAATATTTAGAAGGCTCAAGGCGAGGCAAAGTGACTGTGCTGACCTTTCCCACTCAATTGTTTTTGTGAATCCAGGAAAGGGATGGACTGTGTTTGTACAAGCTGAGAAAAGTATGCGTTCATAGTTAACATTGGTGTCCCCCCCGCCCCATAATTTTGAAATTAATGATTAAACTGAAATGCCAATCAAATAAATGGTCATTCATCTGATTGGCATTGCAGTTTAAACATTCGTTTCAGATAGTCATTCATCATTCAAATAGTCATTTAATCATTCAGATAGTCTTTAATCTCTAGCGCTTGCCTGTACTTTAGATGCTTTTAGTGACATGGTTAGCCATTTTATTCTAAGTAGCAAACTAGAGCCATTCAGGTTGTTCTCCAAGTTGTCATACCTGTATTCCCCACCTCACTTAGGTCAAACAGCAGCGGGGGTGGGGGATGATCTGGGATGGAAAAATGCTGCAGAAGGGAAAGGAGAGCACCCCTTCCAGCCCCTCAGCAAGGAGAAGCTGCAGCTGCTGAGACTCCAATTTTATTGGGAAATTTCAGGCTTTAGTGTTGATCTCAAGGTTGCAACTTGGCCAACTTCCTCAGGCATAGATCCACTCTTTTTTTTTAAAAAAAATTTTTTTGCTAGATTATCTTCAAAACAGATGTCTGCAAGACTACGGCCCCCTCCACAAGGATGCGCTTTTGCGCCCGGTTCCGCGATTATGCGCATTATTGCGGAGGCGCTTTTACTCCTAATCCCTCTGCACCGGAGGCGGCGAGAGGCGGCGAAGCGCATTAATTCATGTCCAAAAAGCGCTTTACAAGCAGTTAATGCGCGTAATCGCTTGTTCACACCGCGAAAATGCGCTTTAACGGCCGGAGCAAAATAAAAGTCGCTATTTAACGCGCGTTCGAAAATGCGCATTATCGGGGAGATAACGCGCCTGTACGCCCGTTTTGCGCTCCGTGCTTGTGGAGGTAAATTTTTTGATGAGCCTTCAAGGCTCATTAAACGTCTCGTGTGGAGGAGGCCTACTAGAAAATGAGTAAATCGCTTCTGTCTGAGAAATGTGTCTCATTAGCATCTTCTGGGGTGCCTCTACACAGCTTATTTGCGCCTCGTTGAATGTGCTCTGGCGGCATGTCAGACAGGCGAGTGGGGCACAAATCAGACATACAGCCAATTTAAAGTCTCCAATAAGGCGCATTCTCGAGGTGTTGATTTACCGTGATTTTAATTTTTTCTCCGCAGTTAGAGCGCAGTTTCGTAATGTGACGAATGTGGTGACCATTCGGATTAATGCTAATAGTGGGTGCAGTTTGGAGGGCAGGGCTGATGATGTCATGAGTGAATGATTGCCCCTTCTCTTCCTCTACCTGGCCACCCCTCCCACTTCTCCATCCACATGTTGAGCTGCGTCATGGGCCTCCTCCACACGAGACGTTTAATGAGCCTTGAAGGCTCATTATAAATTTTACCTACACACGAGCGGAGCGCAAAACGGGCGTACAGGCGCGTTATCTCCCCGATAATGCGCATTTTCGAACGCGCGTTAAATAGCGACTTTTATTTTGCTCCGGCCGTTAAAGCGCATTTTCGCTGTGTGAACAAGCGATTATGCGCATTAACTACCTGTAAAGTGCTTTTTGGGCATCTTTTAATGCGCTTCGCCGCTTCTCGCCGCCTCCCGTGCAGAGGGATTAGGCGTAAATGCGCCTCCGCGAAAATGCGCATAATCCCCGAACCGGGCGCAAAAGCGCATCCTTGTGGAGGGGGCCATGATGTCTGCGAAAGGAGACATTTACACAGGAGTAACTGGTGTGGGTTTTTTGTTTCTGATTGGAACTATGTCATGCACTGTATGTTCTTTCCATCTTTCTTTTAAAAGATTTTTCAGTTAAAACTAAAGTAATCTGGATTTACATTAAAGACTGTGGTTTTTTTGTTTCTGATTGGATATCTGTTGCATTTCCTCCTCAGTACGCCCCCCCCGCTTTCTCAAGGCTCCATTATCAGTTTGTTGCTGTAGCAACTGCCTCCTTAGCACATCTGCCCGCTGAAGGCCATGTAGTTCTGTTGCCCTTTGGTTACAATGTTGCTCTTCCCAGAGAGATGTGCCATTTTCAGCAAAAGTGTCCCTCAGTCAAGTTCAAGCCCGTCGAGGTGCCACCACACTCCAGTTATGCTGGGCACTTCCGTGGCCGGCAGAGACTTCTCAGGGAGGTGATCGCCCAATGGCACCGCCACAGGGCTCTACGGTGAATAGATGGGTGAATAGGCAAGTGGGAGTGGGGTTTATGACTACCCCTAAGAACTCCCAGACACTGATGGCTGCTTTTTCTCCTCTCCCCCCCTCCTTCTCTTCCTCACCCCAGTGAAACTGCTGTTCCTCCATGTAGCTATTCTCAGCAGGCAGCAGGGAAAGTTGGCGCAGCGCATCAGCGCTATGGAACAAACCATGCGTGAGGCTCTGTGTCACGTTCCACGCCTGGAACGTACCATCTAGCGTTGCTGCCTAGCAGTCCCCATGCATCCACAAGACGTGCCATCGGAGTGACCGAGGAGCACCCTTCCCCCCTCAGTAGTGCTTTCTAAACCCCTCTCTGGAAGGTGTGCAGTAGACTTCTGCTTTCACTCTGCTCCAGAACGCCATGGCTGCTGATTGTGTGTTCAGATGACGTGTGGTCACAGATGCAGAAGTCCCCCTCCTTTCAACCCTCCCTTTGCAACGCTTGCCGCTTCGAAGTGCCATGTTCTGAGATGACCTAACCATTGTGCCTTAGTGGTCACCTTCACCCAGGGTGACGGTGCCTTGCCTTTCTGATTAATCCGCCAATGCTTTGCAAAGCCCAAATACCCATCATGTAACCATTTCTATGATACTTCCAGAATAAAGATAGTTGACATTGCCCCCTCGCTTTCCATTGTTCCTGTGTGTCCAGGATGGGCCACTTGGGGTGAGGTGGGGAGCATCTGGGATGTGGGGAGGGCTCGCTGATGCCGCGCTGGCCATATGGAGAGGGAGAGGGAGCAATTGGGGGTGGGGCGGCCATGCGTGGGGCTCTGTCGCCCGCGTGCACAATTTGGCCAGTGCTTGCATGAATGTTGGGCACGTAGGTGGCCGATCTACGAATAGGCAGGGGCATCTATTGTTGCCCTCAAACCAGCTCCCTGTGAGTAGTTACGCATCTCGATGAAAAGAAGCTGTCCAGTGGTGATTTAAAAGAAACTTTACTTTAGGAACAGGTAACATTCCATCCTGGGATAGGATGGCTCAGGTCAGCCATCCCCTCATCCGTTCATGAGGCAGGGAACAAGAAGAAGGAAGCAGAGAGAGGAAACAGGAAAGGGCGGAGCAAAAACATCCCAGTAATCCCTTCCCACCTTGTTCAGGTACACATTACCCCTTTAGCTCCAGGTTCAGTAACCTGTAGCCTGAGTTCTGCTAACAGCATCGAGGATAAGGAGCGATTGGGGGTGGAGCTAACAGAATGTGTCTTTTATTACTAAATAATAGTTTGAAAAGCAATTCAAACCAACGGTGGGAAATTCTGGTGGGCAGGGGTAACCAAGGGCAGGAAATTCAGGTGGGAGGTGCCAACAGCCACTAGGGTGGTCCTTTCAATAACTTTTCCTCCATCAATCCTACACCTCTTATCCGACTCAACTGCGAAACTCTGCATATAAACAATTGTAAAGCGTAGTATATAAAACCAGTAAATCGACTTCACGGCTGTTGTCTGTCACTAAAGACGCAGATTCAAATAAAGGAAAATGCGCATATTCGGAGAAACAGGCATCAAAGCAGCGTCGTATAGAGGCGGCCATAATCTCTTTGCTGCTGCATTGTAGCAGGAGTGGAGTAGGAGGGGAAGTGATTTAGCAAATAACACTGTGCTAATAGGGAAAGTGTTGCAAATACCATTGCAAGCTCATTCCTGAGGAGTGACCCTGTACATAGCCCATGTTTCTATTTGAAGACACATGTGCAGGATAGGGTGACCACCACACAACTTCCGTGCTGTTAAGGGCTCCAGGGCAGACAGAAATTTAACAAGTACTTGTCTCTGAGTGCCTCATCAGCTTAGCTTCTCAGTTTTCCTTCTATGAAATGGGCATTTTGATATGCTTTGGGGGTCAAATATATGGTTTGGGGTTTGGGGTTTAAATCCGCCCTGGGTTCTTCAAGGTTTGTATTCTTGTCCTAGGCAGGCCACTACTGCAGCCATTTTATGATTAGCTGCACCTCAAATGGCAGCCATTTTGGGGTTGTGTCCACAACAATTCCTCAAATTTCCAAATGTGCCCATGAGCCTGAGAAAGGTGGGAACTCCTATGCAATATATATCCTTCATGTACAGGAAAGGGAGAACAGGGAACAGAGGAAGGTTTTAACCTGTTCTGGGGAAACGATCTCTTCTGGAAATGGGCCAAAATGTACCTCTTTCATCTAGACTTCTTTCTCTCAAGTACCTTCCCTAAGAAGGTACTTCTACCTAAGAAGGTACTTCCACCTCTCAAGCACCTTCCCTAAGAAAGGCAAATGGCGTGATTCGCCGTTCTTAGGGAAGGTACTTCAGAGAGTTGTGGTGGAGCAATTATAGGCACTCTTGGGAGATACTGATCATCTAGACCCACTCCAGTCTGAGTTTCGACCTGATTATGGGACTGAATCAGCCTTGGTCACCCTGATGGATGACCTTTATCGAGAGAGGGACGGGGGAATGCAACCCTGTTAATTACGCTCAATCTCTCATTGGCTTTTGATACCATCGACCATGATATCCTTCTTGATTGACTCTGTGGGATGGGCATTGGAGTCACTGTGTTACAGTGCTTCCAGCCCTACCTGTGAGGTTGATTTTAGAGAGTAACGTTGGGTGATCATTCTTCAGCCCTGTGGTAATTCAGCTATGGGTTCTGCAGGATACCATCTTGTCCCCAATGTTGTTCAACATCTATATGAAGCCACTGGAAGTGGTCATTAGGGGATTTGGAGCCAAATGCTATCAGTATGCTGATGACATGCAGCTCTATCTCCCTGTGACATTGGAATCAGGTGGGGCTGTGCAAGTCCTGGATCAATGCCTAGACTCAGTAATGGACTGGGTGAGGGCCAACAAACTGAATCTGAAGCCAGAAGTCAGGGCAAGTGGTTCCTTAATCCAGAAGATAGGCTCATTGTCTGTTCTAGATGGGGTTACCTTTGAAAGATCAGATTTGTAGCCTGGGATACTCCTAGATCCATTATTGTCTTTGAAAGCCCAAGTGGCTGTAGAAGCTTGGAGTGCCTTTTACCAGCTTTGGCTGGTTCACCAGCTACTGTCTCTCATGGACAGGGATAGGTTGGCCACAGTGGTACAGGCACTACTAACCACAAGACTGGATTACTGCAATGCCCTCTATGTGGGCTGCCGTGGAGATAGTGCAGAACGCAACAGCTCATCTGTTGTCCGGAGCTGCCCCTTTTCAACATGCAGCTCCGGCCTCCTCCACACGGGGCGTTTAATGAGCCTTGAAGGCTCATTATAAATTTTACCTACACACCAGCGGAGCGCAAAACGGGCGTACAGGCGCGTTATCTCCCCGATAATGCGCATTTTCGAACGCGCGTTAAATAGCGACTTTTATTTTGCTCCGGCCGTTAAAGCGCATTTTCGCTGTGTGAACAAGCGATTATGCGCATTAACTACCTGGAAAGCGCTTTTTGGGCATCTTTTAATGCGCTTCGCCGCTTCTCGCCGCCTCCCGTGCAGAGGGATTGTGAGTAAATGCGCCTCCGCGATAATGCGCATAATCGCAGAACCGGGCGCAAAGGCGCATTCTTGTGGAGGGGGCCTCCTTCAAATGAACTGCACTAACTGCCTATTAGCTCCTGGGCCATGTTTAAGGTTTTGGTACTAGTGTATAAAGCCCTAAACAACATGGGGCCAGGATACCTGAGAGAGTGCCTTCTCCCTTATCAACCTGCCCAGTCACTAAGGTCTTCAGAAGGCATGTTCCTGGACATACGGCCCAACTGGAGTCCACCCAGAGAAGAGCCTTCAGTGTGGTGGCCCCCTTCCTATGAAATTTCCTGTCTCTGGAGGTCAGACAGGCTCCAGCACTGCATTGTTTCTAGCAGCTCCTTATTTCAAGAAACCTTCCTAACTGACAGTTTTTATTGGTATTCTGGTGTTTGTTTGTTTGTTTTAATAACTTTTAATATTAATATTTTATTCTTTCATCTTATCTTTTATTGTTCACTGCCCTGGAATCTGTCTAGATGTGGAGCAGTATATAAATGTTGTAAATAAATAAAAGTGGACAATCTACTACTGACTAGTCCGCTTAATGATAAATGTTTCTGTTTTTATTTATTTTAATCATAATATCATTTTTTTATTGTAAGCCACTGTGAAGTAAATTTGAAAAGGACAAATATGACAGAGAGAGGGAGAGAGAAAGGGGGGGGAGAGAGAGAGAGAGACTGGAATAGTCCCACTGGATCTAGAACTAATCCTTGGACTAAAGAGAACTTAGGACACCTCAGGTCAGTGATTTGCTTAGCTTAAGGGTGAGAAAATCAGAATCGTCTTTGGTAAATAAATATAGACAATTGGAGATAAATATATAATGATCAGACCAAGGTTTCATCTAATCCAGCACTCTGTTCACACAATGGCCAACCAGCAGTCGACCAGGAAGCCTCAAGCAGGACACGGGTGCAATAGCACCCTCCCACCCATGTTCCCCAGCAACTGGTGTATATCAGCTTACTGCCTCTAATATTGAAGGTAGCACATAGCCATCAGGTCTAGTAGGCGTTGATAGCCTTCTCCTCCAGGAATTTATCTAACCCCCTTTTAAAGCCATCCAAATTGGTGGCCATCACTACATCTTGTAGTGATTTCCATAGTTTAACTATACGCTGTCTGAAGAAGTACTTCCTTTTATCTGTCCTGAATCTCCTACCAGTCAGCTTCATGGGATGGCCCTGGGTTCTAGTATTATCAGAGAGGGAGAAAAGTGTCTCCCTATCCACATTCTTCATACCATGCATGATTTTGTACACTTCTATTATCTCTCCCCTTACCCTAGGGGATCGGGACAAGGTGTCTATAAGGCTTGAGCTTGGTCAATCAGAAATCAAGGAGCACATAATCACATCCTTAACAGTTGTGATCTCAGAAAAGTTTATTTTAGAATAAATAATTCTTTTGTATAGCATCACTGCCCATGTGCTTAACTCAAGCTTGTATGTGGTTTGGTCAGTTGTCGCATTAGTAAAGGAAAGAGAGAAAACCTCCTCATTTCCAGTACATTTATTCTAGTTCTAAGAGTATAAATGTTAATGTGTGATTCATCAGATAGCCGGAGGATATTAGTGACATAACAGTGAAACATAGGCACATGGTACTAAACACAGAATATTTGAGCATTCAGATCTGTTAACTTCTTTCCATCTTAACTATCTTAATATAATAATTTCATCTTCTATTAGCTAAAATTAAGCAATCAGCCAGAATCATGATTTGAGTTGACATACTAATAGTTATTGTGACTCTGTGTTTTAAAAAGAAAAATATTACACAAAGCCTAGAAAGGAACGTTAGGATTAAGCAGCAGCCCACTAAAAAAACACTAATTCTGCTTTATCTGCTAAATATACATCTCACTTATTGCTTACAAGAAACATCAGAGTTAGGTATTCTCAATTGCTTCCTTGTCACCTCCCCCAAGGGTCCTGAAACATCTGGGCCTAATGTGTCTCATTACCTTGTGACTATTTATTTATTTATTTATTTAAAACATTTCTTGGCCACCTTTCAGGGCAGAAGCCCTCACAAGGCGGCTTACAACAATAAAATACATAAAATATTAAATGCAATAGAACATAAAAAATATTGAAAGCAATAAAACGGCAATTAAAACAATAAAACCAGTAGGAATAATATATATTAAATGTGTATTCTCCATTTTCATAGTTTCCCATACAACTCCCTCCCATCCTATACAACATCTATCATTAGAAAGAGTGGTTGGGATTCTTGAGAAAACCCAGTTCTGTTTTCTGAATAAGGAACACAATACGTCTTTCTCCACTGTCCTGTGTTTCCTTCTCCTTTGCAAAGCACTCTCTAGAAAAAGCTGATGACAGGCAGCTCTATTTCTCCTTTTCATCTTCATCAGGTGAGGCTGTGGATGTGCTGAACCAGTGCCTGGCTAATAAACTGAAACTCAATCCAGACAAGACTGAGACGCTGTTAGTGGGTGATTCTGCTGACCAGATGGAAGGTCCTCAACCTGTTCTGGATGAGGTTGCACTCCTCCTAAGGAGCATGTTCGTAGCTTGGGGGTTCTCCTAGTACCATCTCTGTCACTTGAGGCTCAGGTGGCCTCGGTGGCACGGAGTGCCTTCTACAAACTTTGGTTGGTGGCCCAGCTATGCCCCTATCTGGACAGGGATAACCTGGCTTCAGTTGTCCATGCTCTGGTAACCTCCAAGTTAGATTACTGCAATGCACTCTACATAGGGCTGCCTTTGAAGATGGTTTGGAAGCTGCAGCTTACGCAAAATGCAGCGGCCAGATTGATAACTGGGACCAGACGGTTCAAACATATAAGACCTACTCTGTCCCGCTTGCATTGGCTGCCTGTATGTTTCCGAGCCTGATTCAAGGTGCTGGTTTTAACCTATAAAGCCTTACACTGCTTGGGACCACAATATCTGATGGAATGCCTTTCCCGACATGAACCTACCCGAACACTACGTTCAACATCTAAGGTCCTCCTCCGAGTGCCTACTTCGAGGGAAGCTCGGAGGTTGGCAACAAGGGAGAGGGCCTTCTCTGTTGTGGCCTCCCATTGTAGAACGATCTCCCAAACGAGGCTCGCCTGGCGCCAACATTGTTATCTTTTCGGTGCCAGGTCAAGACTTTCCTCTTTTCTCACACACACCTTATATATCCTATATAACTTATATTTAATTTCTTCATTAGATGGTGAGCTTCTACGTAGGCTGTTTTAATCAAGCTGTTCCACAAACATGTTGGTGATAGACTGTGGGCCTGGTCAGACAAGATAAGCCATGGTGAGGCCGCTAACCCTTTTGCAGTAAATGGTTAGTGAGCATGTTTAAACCATGGTGATGTAGCCATCATGGTTAGAAATGGTTAGAGTGACCATATAGAAAGGAGGACAGGGCTCCTGTATCTTTAACAGTTGCATAGAGAAGGGAATTTCAGCAGGTGTGATTTGTATGCAATTAGTTCCTGGTGAAATTCCCTCTTCATCACAACAGTTAAAGCTACAGGAGCCCTGCCTTCTTTTGTATCTGGTCACTCTAGTATAGCTCCTGCTGCATTAACTGTTGTGATGAAGAGGGAATTTCACCAGGTGCTGCATGCATAACAGTGATACCTGCTGAAATTCCCTTTTCTGTACAACTGCTAAAGTAGGCTGACCATATGAAAAGGAGGACAGGGCTCATGTAACTTTAACAGTTGTACAGAAAAGGGAAATTCAGCCAGTATCATTTGTATGCAATTAGTTCCTGGTGAAATTCCCTCTTCATCACAACAGTTAAAGTTGCAGGCACTATTCAAGAGTGACCAGATACAAAAGAAGGCAGGGCCTCTGCACCTTTAACTGTTGTGATGAAGAGGGAATTTCACCAGGAACTAATTGCATACAAATGACCCTGGCTGAAATTCCCTTTTCTCTACAACTGTTAAAGTTACATGAGCCCTGTCCTCCTTTCCATAAGGTCAGCCTAGTTAAAGGTACAGGAGCCCTAACCTCCTTTCCATAATGTCACCCTAGGAATGGTTCACACGACACACTAAGTGTAATGTTTACCTGAAAATGCTTAACTGCTGTGGCTGTGTCATCTGATCAGGGTCTAAGAATTATAAGTCGTAAGTTCCTTTGTTTTTGTTTTTTAAGTGACCTTGTAATATGTATGTTTCATGGGAATAAAAAAGAACAGGGTTTGTTTGTTTGTTTGCCATTGAACAGAATTCAGGCTGCAGTCTACTTACATGGAAGTAAATCCAATTGAATGCAATGGGACCTATTTCTGAGCGAACATGTATAAGATTGCACTGGCAGAATATGCTGACAACATCTGGGATGGTACAAGGCAAAGTCGGACATGGTCTATAGAAAGGGGACAGCATTTATAAGCTTCATCCATTATGATTAAATTGAGTCTCGAGCCTTGAGCCTCGGATGCTACAGGACTCCTTCAGAGGACACTTTGGTTTCCATGCCCTCAGCAGACACCACCACCATTTTTTCTGACTTTTTTTCAATGACATTTAGGACGGATAGTTGTTTATTTTAAAGTTAGGCTAAAAAAATTCAGAGGCTAGATTTTATGCTTCTGCCCCACTAATTTGTCCACCGGAATGCTCATGGCATTTGTAAAAAGGCTACATTGCAATAACTGTTCAACCAAGGAAGCTTTTCACTGTGCGTGCCACACCATCACGGTGCGCTTACATGCAGTGCCTCAATAGCTTATGGACATGTCTTCCTAGCATCACATATTGTGCAAATATATTTGGGCCAAACCTCAAGCTGATTTCCCTATCCAAGCCCAATTCAACCTAAACATGCTTGTGGTGGAGGACCATTTTTACAATCAGGTCTATATTATGAACTGTGCGAAAGTGAAGAGCATGGGACGTAATTATTGTCAAGGGCTTAGTTTAATTATGTCTACAAAATCATTGGCTTGTTTCCAGCACTTCATTCAACATGATACTGTATCTACTAGACAAAGGTCTTTTGATGAATTAATTAATAACATATAAAGCCTGAGCAAGGATGGGGACCATTAGTTGTCACATGTCCTGCCAATTTTCTAAACACTTTCTGTAAAATGATGAATATTTTATGGTAGTTTTTGCGTGTGTAGCTGAAGGATTGCGTTGACAGGTGATGCAGCAGCTGTCACAGAAAGTAACGTTGAGCGCGTTAGTTAAGTGCAGCCGTAAAGGTATTTAGTGCACAACCTGAAATTATATTAGGTCTGGAACTGATGAGCCAGTGTTTCTTTGTAGTGCTAATGGCCTTGATTGTATAATTATCTGTTGTTGCGGCTGTTTTAATTGGACTCTTAAGCATCATTAAGTAACTTTGATTTAGAAAATAAGTAAGTACGACTTCAAAATTTGTTTCCCAGTGTTATGTCATGCTTAGGCTGACCATATGAAAAGGAGGTCAGGGCTCATGTAACTTTAACAGTTGTAGAGAAAAGGGAATTTCAGCCAGGGTCATTTGTATGCAATTAGTTCCTGGTGAAATTCCCTCTTCATCACAACAGTTAAAGGTGCAGGGGCCCTGCCTTCCTTTGTATATGGTCACTCTAGTATAGTGCCTGCAACTTTAACTGTTGTGATGAAGAGGGAATTTCACCAGGAACTAATTGCATACAAATGACCCTGGCTGAAATTCCCTTTTCTCTACAAATGTTAAAGTTATATGAGCCCTGTCCTCCTTTTCATATGGTCAGCCTAGTCATGCTAGTAACTGCATGCCCTACCAATGTTTTCAATATCTTTTCTATGGCAAATACTCAGAGCTGCAGATGACATTCCATTGATGTTTTAATTAACACCACCATTATTGGCTTAGGGATTTTAGAAATGACGTCTCTATGTAATACAGCAGGGCCCCATGCAGCCCCCAGTCCCCCCCCCACATTGTAAATAAATACATATTGTGGGAAATGGCATCTGGAATGGCCATTTTTATTCTTTTTTTCATCCTTTCAGTGCTCTGTAGTAGCTACGGAACAAGCTTTGGGCAATCCGTAGCTGCTCCAGATGCCATTTTAAATTTTTAAAGATTTTTTTATTTTTATATGTTCAAAAAACCTTTTTTTTGGTGCCACAGACAGAGGAGATGCAACCTGAAGTTGTCCACCCCTGTAATATAGGATGCATTGTGTTTGTACAATCATATACATTATGAATGGAACAGTCTTGTGTGAGGTTTCTATGGGGCGAGAGCTCCAATGCATTGCTTCTGTACAAATGAATCGCAAGCCACACAATGTCCATTGATTTATTTAATTTACAACACGCCTTTCTGCCAAAAATGGTGTTCACAGTGGTTTCCCTTAGTAAACAATGTCTGCGGCATCATCCCCATCTAAATTCTTGTTGTCACTCCCAAAGAACTCTAAAAGGATTTTAGGCTGCAATCCTGAACTCAATGGGAGTTCACTTATGAGCAGACATGCATAGAATCACACTGTTAAAAGAGAGCCAGTGTGGTGTAGTGGTTAGAGTGTTGGACTGGGACTCGGGCCCAGATTCTAGTCCCCACTCAGTCTCGAAGATCACTGGGTGACTTTGAGCCTGTCACTGATTCTTAGCCTAACCTACCTGACAGATTGTTGTGAGGATAAAATGGAGAAGTGGAGGACCTTACATAAGAAGATCATGTGTAATCATGTACATCAATTGGAAAACCAGGCTGAGGAAGGATGCGGACATTATTGGGGGCAGGGAGGCCACTCATTTCCAAATGTAGCCATTCAGCTCAGACACCCTCACTAGGCACAATGCACAAACTTCTTGCTGCAAAGAATCCGGGCAGGAAGTGACTGATCTGAGCCTGAGCAGAAGCAGTAATAGGTGAGCGGAGGCAGTGGTGGGGAGAAGTGGATGGCACACCTGGTTAAGGGTGAGGTAGTGGTTTGGACTTTGGATCCAAATTCTATAACTAAGGGCACCACTGCTGGCCTGTAATTTCCTCAGTCCCCTGAATTATGTCTTTTGTGGCTTCATTTACCACTTTCCAGTCTTCGCTAAAGAGGCCTATCTTAGGGACAAGTTACTTTGGGGTTGTTGTTGTTCATTTTTAGAAGATCAACCATTTCACATGTGAATCCTTTGAAAATTCACTGGTGAACACCCCCAGGATATAGCGATTTCTCGATAAGCTCTAGAATTTAATTTCTTGTCACCACCATTTGCTTCACTTCTTCAGGACACTCTTCCTGAAAATTCAGCACAGGCATAGATATCTGCATGCTTAGCTGCAATTTCCTTATCCTCCTTTAGCACATTTTAAATTCCCTTGTGTCGTGGCCCAATCACAACGAGACGCTTTCCAGGTTTCAAAGGCACCTTTATTTGGGTAGAAAGGCTACATCGCGACAGAGGGCCCACCTTAGCCAAAGTGCAACTCTTTAGCCAAGTGCAACTCTGCCCCTGCTTGGGAGTGACAGCTGTTTTATTTAGCAAGTTCTGGTCATGTAGACATGTAACAACTGAGCATGTGCAAAGTATTCAACAGGAAATTCTGGCTAACCACAATTGGTTGTCGGGGGCAACGGAATAAAGAGATTGTCTGATCCCGACCACAATCTTTCCGTTTGCACGGTGTGTGGGAGTGTGGGGCGTCTTGTGATACACAGACAGACAGTTTTAAAAGTTATTCATCAGCCATTTAACTCGCCCACTGTCTGACCTTCCTCAGGTTGGTCAAAACATGGTTTCCCTTACGTCAAGACGTGGCTGTGGCTGTGATACTTGTTATCCAGTGCTCCAAGTGCCTTCCAAGAGTGTTTCCTGCTTTTGATGGATTTAATTATTTATTCTACTTTTGGTCTAAATATTTTAGCATTTTTTCGCCTTTCCTTATGGGCCTTTTGCATTTCTTTTGCCAACATTTGTGATTCTTTTTATTCTCCTCATTTGGGCAAGACCTGCATTTTTTTGAAGAAACCTTAATTTCTCTTATAGCTTCCTTGACAACACTTGTTAACCATGCTGGCGTCCTCTCAGACTTCATGGTACCTCTCCTGATCTGTAATATACCTTGAAGCTGACCTTTTGTTATTGTGATTTTGAATAACTCCTAAGCATTCCGGAAAGATCTGACCATCACATCTTTCTCTTTCAACTTATTTTTTACCAGTCCTCTTATTTTTAGAAGTTTTCTTGTTTTAAGTCAAATGTGACTGTGTTGAACTTGTGCTATGTTTGATAGTTTGAATTACTGTACTCTGACCACCGCCTCCAAACAGTTCAACAACACTTCCAGCACCACCATGTCTCTGGTGCCACTTTGGGTACCTTGGAATGCAAGTAAAATCATGCTACAGCTCTGACCATTTCTCAGTGATGTCAAAGCATAAATGATTCTCTTTAAGACTGTGCTGGCATGGTAAGGAACAGGATGAAGATGTGTGATGTTGCATAAACCGTTCCAACTATGATAAAAACTGACACGACATTGAGCAGGAGCCAGGACTCTAACACAGAGAATAAGGAGAAGCCAGCTGGATCAGAAAGTCTAACAATGCAAAGCTATGGAGGAGACACTGAGCCCAGATCAAGGCCCTGTCACCATCCAGAGCTGGAACTAGTCACTTGGGAGCCTATTGAGCTAGAGCCCCAGACAACACTCTCTGACAGAGACTCCTATGAGGATCTGCCCCCTTTATACCAGATGCCTCAGGCTCTCCAGTGCCTTGTTAACGAGCAGAGGCAACACATGTGGGTAGGAGATGACTGAGAGGCAATGGGGTGATAACTCTCAGATAGAGGACTATCCCTCTGAGGTAGGGTGACCAGATAAAATCCAGGTCAGGGCTCATGTAACTTTAACAGTTGTAGAGAAAAGGGAATTGCAGCTAGTGTCATTTGTATGCAATTAGTTCCTGGTGAAATCCCCTCTTCATCACAACTGTTAAAGTTGCATGGGCTCTGCCTTCTTTTGTATATGGTCGCTCTAGTATAGTGCCTGCAACTTTAACTGTTGTAATGAAGAGGGAATATCACCAGGAACTAATTGCATACAAATGACACTGGCTGCAATTCCCTTTTCTCTACAACTGTTAAAGTTACATGAACCCTGGCCTGGATTTTATCTGGTCAGCCTACTCTGAGGCTTTCTAATCTTCAAGAATGGGTGGACCCTGGGAAGGATAATTTGATGAATAAACACCCCCATTTGAGCTCCAGACCTTATTGGAGCACGTAGTCTGATCAGAAGTATTCACAATCATGCAACTACAGCCTGACCCTTCCTGATACTTGCCTGACCACGCTATCCTTAGCAGGCATCGTGGACTGCCAAGTTGTGACCAGGACAAAAACTACCCCACACTACAAAATAAGGTCACCTTTCCCAGGTTTATGATGCTTGAATTAGTTCTATATAAACAGTACTCTTCACATCTTAGAGGATGTCTTGAGAAGCACTAAGAGAGAGGCTTGTTTCTGAAGAGTAAATAATTCAGCCCAACCGAGACTATATTGACATTAGGCTTTTCTGCTGAAAAGGGCACTCTGAAGCAAACATCTGCACCCTGGCGTGTAACACTAATCTACAGAGCAATCATGGTTTCCATCCCAATGGGGGGAAGCATGAAAGTTCCTTCTGTGAATTGACCACTAGATATAATGAATTGTAGTTCTGTGGAGGATATAAGACTAGGGGTCTCCAGTGGAGAATTCTCAGCAGCACCCTCACTAAACTGCTGTTCCCAGGATTCTTCAGAGTGTCAAGCCATAATAGTTAAAGTGAGATAAAACTGATATAGGTTTGTAGCATAGAACAGGATTAGGTCATGATAGTTGTCTTATTAGCACCTTGCACTGAAGCGGATAGAACAAACGGAACAATTTCTCTGATGGCTAATCTATGCAGGAGTCCTGTACCATTTCGAAGATACAGGGGAAAGAGGACCACTTGTTTGTCTGCTCTCCCATTTAAGAACCATCCTTCATATGGAAAACTATTGTGTCAGGGGGGTGGGAGGAAGAAATACTCTAGTGCATGCACAGAAGGTGGGCTTTTGTTTTCGTTGTTGTTTTACATGAGGGAGCATTCAAATGTACAATCCCACCTGCTGTCTGAAATGGTACACTCCCATGAAGGCTGTACCACATGGTTTCTCCGAAATCAACCCATAGTCATAGATTAAATGGCTAGAGAGACCTACCCTATGGCTTTCACTCCCTTTCTCTGTCGGAAGTGAGCTGTAAAGGTATTTTTCACATGCTTCATTGTGTTTATAGACTTGGATTCAAAGGGCCTTTTTGTATGAATGACAGCCATTTCCCTTTCTGCATAGGGAGGGGGGGCTGAGGATCTCCATTGACTCCTCCCATACCCCAGCTGCAGCCCTCTGCACTATATTCCATACCATTCCGGGGTAGTGCTGTGTGTTGGGGGGGCACTGGGAGGCTGCAGCAGGAAGCCTGCAGTAGTTTGGATTCAAGCCAAAGATAGCAACAATAACACTAGGCCTAGGAATGTTAAATTATGCTGTTTGGGGCTTGCTTTCTGAGTTATGAACAATGTTGATGGTCTGTTTTACCATGGTTGTGGAGTGAATTATAAAGTGTTCCAGGCTCTGTCTTTCAATTTTGGAGGTCAGGGGGTTGTGAGGTTTGGGGCGTCGGCGTCGGCAATGATTGCTTTGGCCTCCTCCACACGAGACGTTTAATGAGCCTTGAAGGCTCATTATAAATTTTACCTCCACACCAGCGGAGCGCAAAACGGGCGTACAGGCGCGTTATCTCCCCGATAATGCGCATTTTCGAATGCGCGTTAAATAGCAACTTTTATTTTTCTCCGGCCGTTAAAGTGCATTTTCGCCGTGTGAACAAGCGATTATGCGCATTAACGTCTTCTAAAGCGCTTTTTGGACATCAATTAATGCGCTTCGCCGCCTCTCGCCACCTCCCGTGCAGAGGGATTAGGCGTAAATGCGCCTCCGCGAAAATGCGCATAATCCCCGAACCGGGCGCAAAAGCGCATCCTTGTGGAGGGGGCCTTTCTCAAACTGCTCCACTCCCTGTCAAAAGTCCATTTAAAAACACATACACACCCTAATGCTTTCTACTTTAAGCATAAGATAATCTTCTTCTGATGAGGCAGAAGCCCTGGTTTGTTCTCATAAGAAAACATTGCTGGAGAAAAATATTTCACAGAAAAAGAAAAATACTTGCTGACCTGAGTTTTCAGCAGCTATGTAATCATCATGACCTGAATTTTTTTTAAAAAAAGTTCCAGTCAGCACTTTCTGTTTTGTATGGATTCCATTTTTTGCACTTCCATTCAGGGTAGTTCATTTTTCTTTTAAGCTATTCATTCCATAAGTGACAGAAATAGGGAGAGAGGGAGGGAAAGAGTAGCTAAAATGGCTAAATATTATCCTAACCTCTACTATTGAGAGCTTCCTTTACATAAAATGTTCTCTAGCATATAACAGTGTAAGTGTGAGTGAGTGTGTGCATGTCTGCGTGTGTAGGTCCATATGCCCTTCCAGGGATGGATCCTAGCACTATCAATAAAGGACATTTTGCAGCAATTTTTCAGCAGTAAGAAAAAAGATGAAAGAAATAGTGGGGAAAACACAGGACGGTTGTAAATGGAAGGTGTTGGCTTTGACCAGGTCCCCTGTAAAATTCTGTGAATCGGGCAGGTTCATTGCACAATAAAAACCTTGTCTGGAAGCACACATAGGGCGTCATCAGACGAGTTTTATCGCACTCTTGTTACTGCCCACTTACAAATGTTTGTGGGTCATTTTAACAACGACATCCGCCTCCCATGCGTCTCCCACTCCTTCTTGCCTTCTTTCCATCACAAAATAGACTCCCATAAATCCGATTTTTAAAAAATCGAAATGTGCCGCCATTTCCTGCTGTGTGCAGGAAAAATAGTGCGATAAGAATGGCTACTGAATGGGCCACGTGGTCATTGTTTACTTCCTCTTTCTTCCCCTGTGTGAGGAAAGAGGAAATATCGTGGGACAGAAGCGGGGGGAATGCGACAGTAGGGGAACGCAACCCCCCCCCCCCGTCTGATGATAATGTTAGAATACATTTATTATTATACTATTTCTTTATTAGATTTGATTTGTACTCCACTTTCCAACCAAAAACTGGTACTCAAAGCAGCTAACAATCAGAGGAACTAAACATTTTAAACCATCAATTATCATCAGTTACATTTGTATCCCATTCTTCCTCCCAAAAGCTTTGGGTGGTGTACATAGTGCATGGTGGTGGGGTTTTCTGTTTTCATTTTCAGTACCTGGCTTGCAGAGTCTCCCCTTTTCAGGCATTGCCTGAGCTACTTTGAAATCATGGAATGTTCTTGAACATTCTAATTTCTGAAGCAAAACTCTCAGTCATAATAATAAGAAGCTAAAAAGGGGGGACCACAAAAGAGAGAGAGAAGAAAAACAAATAAAGAACATATAATAAAACATATCCATGTACAATCATCATTTGCAGCACCCTTAATATAAAAAGAAAAAGAGGGGGAAAGGAGGATAGAACATTTAGGTTGTTGACTGATGTTTTCCCTAGGAATTGAAATTGGGAGAGGGGTGTTTGAATTTTCAGGGGGGTGAGACTCTTTGCCCTGACAAATGTGGCTTTAAGTTATATGGCACAGAGAAATTTTAAAAAATCATAATCCTGACCATTTTATTAGTTTGTTTTAATTTAAGTTTGAATTAAAATTAGCAATATTTTCCATCCACCCTGGATGCACAACCTTAGTTTTCTGCCACTTTTCATGTGCCAAGCCATTCCAGTCCTTCAGCTCATATACTTCATGTTTTATTCACATCATGAATGAGAAGTTTTTATATTTAAAGGCGGCCTAAAAAGAATTTGAATTAAATAAATAAATAAAAATCTGCAGATAGAAAGTGACTATAAAATTCTATTCAGCAATGAACCATAAGTAGACAGAGATGAATTCCTGCTTTGTTCATTCCAGGAAACATAGTACCAAGATGGGATCAAAATGATTCTTTCCCCCCCTAGAAAATGACAACACTGGATCAGACAAGTTTATGTCTGGGATGTAAGTATTCAAAACACAGTGTGTGTATGTGTGCGCATGTGTGTGTACACACATGTAGGAGATTCCCTGATGTTAACAATTCCTGGAAAGAACTGGCAGGAAGTGAAACTTCTGTAGGAACTTATATCAGCCTTCCCCAACCTGGTATCCCTCCATATGTGTTGGGACTTTAGCTTATCCCAAGCCAGCACAACCATACTGACTGGGACTGATTTACTTTGTAGTTCAACACATCTGGAGGGCACCAGTTTGGAGGAGACTGCCTTATATAGAGCTCCATCACACCAGTGATTTAACGCACTCTCGCCACACCTGGTATCTGGTTTTGTAGCATGGGACTCACATGACGTCATCCCTGTCCTGCACCCATTTCACCTCTTTTCCTCTGTTTTGCGTATTATTTTGGTGCTGGGGAAATCTGGATTATTTTCCCCAAACAGATTTAATGTGCCCTTAAGCCTCCATGTAATCCATTGCTTTTTCCTTTGTAGGGTGTGTGTGCTTTGAATGGAGTCTTGTTGATGAAAGAGGAGGGCGGGGCGGGTCTCCTCCTCCAGCACTCCGTGTTGAACGTACAGACTTGTGCTTAGTCGATTGAATGGACTTTTTACTGCTCGAACCCCACCCTCATTACCCATAGAAATAGAGCCCATCCGATGAAAAGTTAAATCAGTAAATCACTAGACAACAAAGCCAGAGCGGGGGAGAGGGGAAGGAGCCCGTGCCCATCAGAGTACCACAACCAATGAACTGCAGTCAGAAGGAGAAGGGGCAGGGTGGAGTGGAGTGGAGTGGAAGAGCAAACAAGTGAAAGGGAGGTTTTACGATGCAGCGCCATACCACAAACCTACACAAAAGGGACCATTAGCTTGACGTGCTTATGAAACGGAGATAAAAAAAAATGCGGAGGCAAACCAGGGGGGAAATAAGTGTGATGGAGGCCATAGAATTGAGAGATAGGACTGGACAGAGCTATGGGCTTTTGACAAGAAGCAGTCATGCTGGGGAAACAGAGAATGCAAGGTGGAGTGCTCTTGCAAAACAAAAGACAATATGAAGTAATGTTCATTGTCATAATCCTGTAGAGAGATGCCATATTCTTATTTTATTCTTCCATCCCTTCCAATAAGTGTTTTATTTGCTTTTTATTTAAGACATCAGTCCTGAGGTTCCAGGAAGTATTTTCTGGGTCCTCTGAGGTGACCTTTTCCCTAGGGACATCTGGCTATGAAAGTTCAAGCTCTTCCTCTGATGAGGAATTCCCCAGGGGAATCATGACCCTGGGGAGAAATTCATTTGGTTCACATTTTAATATGCACCAACCTAATTTGCCCTTCTTGAGCTTATAACCAAACTGGAACTCAATGATCAAATTTTCCAAATGATCCGAATTTTGTGATGCAGTTCTCCAATAAAAAAATTCATTAGAGGAAAATGTGTACAAGAATGTCTATAAAAATGCATACATTGGGACTGTGCCAAAATGTATGCATTAAGGAGAAATGCATACACATTAGCAGAAATATGGACAAAAGTGCATATGAATTTTCATGCAGACTTTTTACCCCAACATTAGCAAACTGAGGTGGAAATGGGATGGAACGAACATGTGCTTCAAAAGATTTGAAAGTTGTAGAACCCAAAACACACAGTTTAGTCTCTCTCTTGCTATTATTACTGATACTAGTATTTATATAGCACAATCAGCATGCCTGGCATTTTACAGAGTACAGAAGGAAAGTCCCTGCTCCAGGGGGTTTACACACTCAACATTCTTGACATGGGAAACATCAGAGAAAGGAGAGGGAAGTGGACACAAGGGAAAAGGCTGTCTAAATGCTTGGAAAGCCCCAGGGTGAGTGTGTGGTGGCGCAGCGTCGCTTATATAATGCCACTACAATTGTGCACCTACCCCAGGACTTTGCACCGAAGCTGTGGAGAAATAAAGTCAGAGACTTACCTCACTTTTTTCTCTGGAGGGAGGTGAGGACACACAAGAGGGCGTCAAGACAGCCCCTCACCTCACTCTGGAGTCTCAGCGGAGGCGTGGCGAAGCGGTGCCTGGTGGAAGGCAACCTACGATTGGTTGCCTTCCACTAGGAAGAGGGCGGGGTGGCTCTGGTCCATGGATGGCCACCCGGAAACCTCACGCTCCCTCCTCAGGTTTGGGATTACCCAACGCCACCCTGGGTGAGGGAAATTATGGGGTTTTAGCATAGGTGTGCACAGCTCATTTCATTAGGGTGTGCTCCTTAAAGGCCCTGATTGGAGCGGAGTAGGGGAAAGTGTGCTTTCTCTCCCCTCCACTGCTCCTATCAGGGCCTTAAAGCCCCGATTGGAGCAGTGGGGGGTGAGAAAGTGTGGTTTCCAGGGCCCCCAGAAAATGCATAGTTTCCCCAGGGATGTTAATGGCAGCTCTCCAGAGGCTTTCCCGTCCTTTGAAAAGACCGAATTGGAGGGGGGGGGAAGGAAAGTGGAGGTGGCCCTGGGAAATTAGGGTGTGTCTGGGCACACCTGGCACACCCTGTGAGCACGCCTATGGGTTTTAGAGGGATGTGGCACCAACCCAGCACCGGGAAGACACTGATTGTTTCAGTCTGACATGCTCAGACTCGGGCACATGCTAAATTAGAATAGGGTATAACTACTAGGGCATTGTGCCAAAAGCTTCATTAAAAAGATGGGTTTTAAGGAGGGATGTGAAGGAAGTCCAAGAGATGGATTCATGCTGGTGACATGGAAGGCAGTTCCAAGCATATGGGTTAGCAAGTGAGAAAGGACACAGCCTATGAAAGAAAATATCATGTAAAGTGAGCACAGTGAGAAAGGCCAAACTATGTATGATCTAATTAGTGAGGTGTAATGGTTAGAGTGGGAGATGCAAGCTCAAATTCCCACTTAGCTATGATGTTCACTAGATGTCTTTGGGCCAGTCACCGGCCAGATCTACACCAAGCAGGATATAGCGGTATGAAAGCGGTATATATAAAAGGCAGGAGCCCCAACAGTTGTTAGTGCACTTCAATACTGCTATAAAGCAGTGGTGCGGCCCCTGCCTTTTATATACCGCTTTCATACCACTTTCATAGTGCTATATCTTGCTTGGTGTGGATCTGGCCACTATCTCTCACTCTAAACTACCTTATAGGGTTGTAGTGAGGATAAAAGGCTGGGGAACCATGTATGCCACCTTGGGTTCTCTAAAGAAAAAGTATCATCATGTAATTAACCAATAGCTTCTGAAAAAGTTGTACATCTAGAGTGGAAACAAAATACAAACTGATAATACCCAGATATTTACTTCTATTTTCACATAGTTTGGTTCCATATCTTAACAGAATTGCTACTATTTTTAAGCTTAAGCATATAATATTCTACAGTTTATATCTTGTGCAGCCGGTTTTAGAACCCATGGAGAAGAAACTCCAAAATAAATCCAACTGGAAGAATAAAACATGCAGAATTTGTTTCTACCACCAAGAGGCGCTGCTGTATAACATCTGCATAGCTTCATTACTACAGTACACATTGAGTGTGAGTATAGCATGCTCAACAGTATCACATTTATGATAGGCTGTGGGTTTGCTGGGCCCTGTATATTGCACCTCCTGCCTTCTGATCTGACTTGGAGAATTCTTAAAATTAATTCAGGATTGGTGCATGCACAGTTTGCCACAGTGGATCTCAGTTCACCTCTCCTTTTTTCTTACCATGTACCAAGGCGCATCAGCACACATGCGCTTTGATTAAATCCCAGTGCAAAAAGGGATCTAGATGTGATAAGGTGATTATATCAGCATTTATTTTTGCATTATGATCTGGCACCTCCCATCAGCCCCAACCAGTATAGCCAATAGTTGGAGCTGATGGGAGCTGTAGTCCAAAACATCTAAAGGGCAGCAGGTTGCCTATCCCTGATTTAATCAATGTGCGAGTGTGCCCTGGAGAGCCTCGGTAACCTGTAAAGAAAAAAAAAAGATGTGAGCTAAATACTGTAGCAAACTGCATGTGTACAATGGCCTGAAGAAATACCAGAAATCAAATATGAAAGAATAAGAAATTCATTAGCCTGGTGTTTTTTTCACTTCATTGGGAAAGTAATGTAGTCTTCAAAATGCCAGATCAATAGAGCCAAGACTGGTAATCCGGAATAATCTACTACAGAACAGACCCAGAACAGAAAACAACACAATAGCACTAGCGGTCACCTACAGTTCCTACTACAACCACTCAAACATATCAATAATGATCTACAGCCCATCCTGGACAACGACACTTCCTTCTCACAGGCCTTGGGTGATATAGGCCTCATCATAGAATCCATAACCTGCAGTCATAGACATGGGAACCAGATCCTGTGGCAGACCAAGGTGCCAACTCCATTCGCATGCACACTGTTACAACACCTAATAATGTCATCCACAACTTCAGGGGTTCATACTTCTGTTCATCTCCCAATGTGATGAATGCCACCATTTGCCAGCAATGCCTCACTGCATTCTAAATAGGACAAACAGGCCGGTCTCTATGCAAAAGAAAACATAAACACAAATCTAAACACAGCTTGGGATTGCTAGATTAGGTTTGAGTGGATCCCCCACCTCTGCCCCACCTCCATTCACTCTGTGTAGCAGCATCTTGTGTGCAAGGAAGAGCCAACTTGCTGGATGCCTTGCCATGCCAAACTGCACAAAGCTTCCTGTTTGAGCTGCACAGACCTAACTCCTATAGTGGTTCCATGTAAATTCACCACTCCTTGATCGCAGCAGGTTAAGTACTTTGCACAATGTTATGGATCTGCCTGTCAGGCAATGGCAGCCAGTCAACTCAAAATTTCATACTTTAAAGGCTGCCATGTTTTCTTAGAGCAAACCGATTCTGTAAACTTTTCATCTTCGGTAGGGTGACAACCATCAGGATTTCCCCGGGTTTCCCCTGTTTTTGGTTCTATCTTGGGTGTGGGGGGATTTTTTCTAATTTTCTATAATGTCCTGGAAAGACAGGCTTTCCCTTTTAAAGCCCCATTAGCGTGGTAGGAGGGAATGATGCACTTTCTGGAGGTACGTCATTTCTCTCTCACTGTTCCAATCAGAGCCTTAAAGGGGAAAGGGTATCATTCTCAGACATTATAGAAAAAGCCCTGATTGGAGCAGTGGAGGGTGGGAATGACGCTCTTTTTTCTCCTCTGCTCCAATTGGGGCCTTTAAGGGGGTGGAGGTGAATGACATGCTTTCCAGGGGACTAGAGAGCTGCTTTCCCACCCCCGTACTGGGTGTCCTCTTTTTTGATTTCCCAGGTATGGTCACCCTAAGCTGGAGTCATTTCTCAGTAGTAAATTAGGTTTATGGATCGGGGATGCGGAAGAGGCAACCAAGGCCAGAAACAATGAGTGGGCCACCAGGACATCTTGCATACTAACTTCTAGAAGTTGGAGTCACTTCTGAGTAGTAAATTAGGGTTTGGGTTTCTGGCCCTCGTAGGCTCTTCCGCATACACGGTTCATCCCGGGAGAGCTGTGCCTCTTTAACCCTAACGTGGGTATTAACCCAAACCGAATTTACCACTGAGAAATAACACCAGCTACTAAAAGTCAATATGCAAGATCTCCTGGGGACCCACAATACTTTCTGGCCCTGCTAGGCCCTTCCACATCCCCGTTTCATACCTGGGGAGCTGTACCTCCTTAACCCTAACCCTAACCTGAGGATTAACTCTAACCCTGATTTATCAATGAGATGAGACTCAGCTACTTGAAGTCAGTACACAAGATCTCCGGGTGGGCATCTCATTCTGTCTGGCCCTGGTAGGCCATTCTGCATTCCTGTTTCATTCCTGGGAAGCCATGTCTCTTCAACTTTAACCCTAACTTGGGAATCCCTGTAACGTTAATTCAGAATTGAGAAGTTACTCTTTCAATCCAGCTACAAAAAGTCAGCATGCAAGATCTCCTGGTGGCCCACTCATCTTTTCTGGCCCTGCTTTGCTGTTCCGCATCCCTGTTTCATTCCTGGGAAGCCATGCCTCTTCAACCCTAAGCCTAACCTGTGTATTAACCCTAACCCCAATTTACCGCTTAGCAGTGACTCCAGCTACTAAAAGTCAGTATACAAGATCTCCCAGTTGCCCACCCTTTCTTCCAGGGCCTCACATACTCTTCCACATTCCCGTTTCATGCCTGGGGATCCATGCCTCTTCAACCCTAAACCTAACCTGGTTTATTAACCCTAACCTTAATTTCCCATTGAGCAGTGACTCCAGCTACTTGAAGTCCATATACAAGATCTCTTGGCGGGCATCTCATTCTGTCTGTCCCTGGCAGGCTCTTCCTCATCCCCGTTTCATGCATGGGGAGCCATATCTCTTTAACCCTAAACCTAACATGGGAATTCACACTAACTGTAACCACTTAGACGTGACTCCAGCAGTGCAACTACTAAAGGTCAGTCTACATGTTCTCATGGTGCACCACTCATTATTTCTGGCCAGGTAGGCTGTTCTGAATTCCCATTTTATTCCTAAGGCACCATGCCTCTTCAACCCTAACCCTAACCTGGGAATTCACCCTAACTCTAATTTACCACTTAGATGTGATTCCAGCAGTCAAGCTACTAAAACCCAGTATGCAAGATCTCCTGGTGGACCGCTCATTCTTTCGGGCCCTGGTTTGCTCTTCCGCATCCCCATTTCATGCCTTGAGAGCCATGCCTCTTCAACCCTAAGCCTAACCTCTGTATTAACCCTAACCCCAATTTATTGCTGAGCAGTGACTCCAGCTACTAAAAGTCTGTATACAAGATCTCCTGGTTGCCCACTCTTTCTTCCGGGGCCCCACATGCTCTTCCGCATCCACGTTTCATGCCTGGGGAGCCATGCCTCTTCAACCCTAACCCTAACCCAAGTTTACCACTGAGAAGTGACTCCAGCAACAATGTAAAATCAGTATACAAGATCTCCTGGTGGGCATCTCATTCTGTCTGGCCCTAGTAGGCTCTTCTGCATCCCCAGTTTGAAGAGGCATGGCTCCCAAGGCATGAACCTGGGATGCGGAAGAGCATAACAGGGTCAGAAATAATGACTGGGACACCAGGAGATCTTGCATACTGACTTTTAGTAGCTGGAGTCATTTCTCAGTGGTAAATTAGGGTTAGATTTAAAACCGAGTATTTTATTTTTCCTTGAGAGTAGATTGTGGCATATTTCTTTAACCTTGTTACAATGTGTAGATTAATCTAGTAAACCATTTTTAATCTGAAATGAATGTCCATACATGGGATAGAATACAGATTAATTGGTTTGATTCAATTGCAGGAAAAGTATTTACCAAAAAAATCGATTTGTTTTTCTATGTGATATTCATTTGGTAATCTTTCAAGGAAAACTAGCCTGTGTTTCCTGGCCTGTTCATTTGAGGAACTCCAATGTTATATACCGCCCCATAGCTTCGGCTATGGGGCAGTATATAAATGTAATAAATAATAATAATAATAATAATAATAATAATAATAATAATACATCAAATTACTAAAAAGTGTGAACAAATGAGTACCCTACCATTTTAAAATACTCCTTACGTGGAATTCCTTTAAAGACAAAATCCACAGGATTTATGCATTTGTCAATACAAAGAGTTTGGTCTAAAGAGTTTTCAATAATAATTAATTGATGGTCTGAAGACTGTATTTGTGAAACCACTTGGATTTCCCAAGAGTGTTGGCTAAAACCACATCCCCCTGCTGTCAAATTAATCATGTCTATCTTCTGATTCAAGCATAGCCAGTCTTCTTCATTTTCATGATTGCTATATATCTCCATCACACCAGTGATTTATCGCACCCTTGCCATGCCTGGTATGTGTTTTTGCAGTGCAGTACTCACATGACGTTGTCCCTGTCCTGCATTCATTTCACCTCTTCCCTTCCCTGTTCCATCTTATTTTGGAACGGGGAAACTCTGGTTTTTTTCCCTCCATGTGCAAGCCGCTCCTCCCTCCCATGTATTGCTGTCCTTGCGCTATATCGGACCATCCCATTTTTTGTTGGGGGCGCGTGTGCCAAAGGGCGGTCTCACTGATGAAAGAGGAGGGCGGAGCGGTTCTCCACTCAACTGCTCAACCATGAAGGGGGAGGGAGAGGGGTTGCTCAACACCCCACGGAGAAGGCGAGCAAGGCCACCGCTGCCCATGCCCAGGACTCGGTCCCATTCAACTTTATGGTTCTTACTCCTGAGTAGGCATTTCTAAGTTTCCTGATCAGAACAACATCGGCTTCCCCTTGCCATGCCAACATTGACCACTAACTTCTCCAGAAATTAATTGTAATACTTTCTTTTCACTTATCTTGTTTAATATGATCTTAGGGGAAACCATAGTGTGTTGTTTTACTGTAATTGTGCAGTTTCAGGCTGCCGTACTATTGTATTTGCACAGATTATATATATATATATATATATATAATTTAAAAATTAACTGCAGGGGGAAGGAGAATGTAGGGGGCGGGGTGGGAGATTTTGCCAGCATAGTAGCGATACATGTGAAAAGACATGAGCGTAACAACACAGATGTGAAAGTGCCTAGCGCTCGACTCGCTAAGGAAACAGAGGGGGAAACCGTGGATGCAAACCGGGAGAAAAAAGTAGGTGTGATGGAGCCCATTATATTAGAACTGAAGAGTTCTGTTCAAAAGGGGAAGTGTAATTACAAGTCCTTCCCTCCTTTATATAACAGAATTTCCCAATATTATTTGAACTACCTTCAAATAGAAGATTTCTTTACACAATTTCTTTACATAATGTCAAGTTTCCGCCTTAAGTAAGTTACGTGAGATTTTTGCTGAGGTTTCTAACCATGCAAATTGCTGACACACAACAAGTTTTTCCAGTATTTCAGGTAATTTCTGCTCCTTTCCACACAAATAATCAAGCTGTCTTGTACTTGAAAGCGACACACACACACACACACACACACCACAGGTATTTGAAAGGAATACATCAGTAAAAATATTTCAGAAAAAAAGCCAGTTATTATGCCATGGAAGGTGGAGTCCTCTATGAGTTCCAGTTAAAACAACCAAATAAGATCAGTTTTTTATTAATATAAAATTTAAGGGCAATATCCAATTTGTGCATGTGTAGAGGGAAAGCTCACACAAAAGATATTTCTTGCCCCTGATGTATGCCCTTCAAAAGCCTCTCCAGGGAATCTAGCAAATATTGTGGGCTTATGGGGCAGTATTGTCTTATGGGGCAGTAGTGGGAGGAGCCCAAAATTGGGCAGAGGATTTTGTACCCTTTGCACCCAGTTCCCAATTTCACCAATCACCGCCCACGCCCCCACACACACTGCAGGCCCTTAAGTTATATCCCATATTTGGTAAGTTCCTCTGACCTGCTGAAAAGGCTTTTGGGAGGGCCCAGGAGTGGGGAGGGGTGGAGAGAGGAATATATATTGTGTGCAATTCAGGGGGAACAACTACACACACAGTCCACATAACAGCTATACTCTGTCCTTTTTTTAAAAAAAGAATTGTGGAATGTGCCACAATTGTTTCTATGGGAGCTTCCATATTAGGCATTTAGTTTGGTATCACCATGCCTTGTTCACTCATTTTTCAGGGAGAGGGTCCACATGATGCCATCATCCATCTGTTGAAAATGCTTTTCAGACTACAATTTGTTTTAAAATAATTTTAAAAATTGACACAGTCTCACTATACGAGCTTTTAAAATGCTTTTCCCTTAATGAACACTTCCAATCCGCACTTCAGACCCAAACATTTTCTTTTTTGACATTTCTTGGGGAGTAATGGGCAATCATGCTGGACAGAACAATTGTAGGGGAGAGCACGCCAGGGACCAGAGGTTATAGTGGATTTGCCTCCCAAAGCCATAGACAGACACAATGAGCATCGTCAGATGACCGTTTTATCGCACGCTCATTACTGGTCACTCATGGCTTTTCGCAGGTCCCTTTCACTATGCCATGCACCTCCCACATGCCTCCCATTTTTCCGTCACAAAAAAAGAACCAGAAAATCCTATTTTGGGGGCCGTGACAAAACTTGCTGCCATTTCCTGCTGTGTGAAGGAGAAGAAGTGTGATAAAAACGCCCACTGAATGGGCCACGTGGTCGTTCCTTGCTTCCTCTTTTTTTCCCATGTGAAGAAATAGGAAGCTGTTCATCCCTATTGTGGGACAGGAGCAGGAGGCAAAGCGACAGTAGGGAAATGCGATTCCCCCCCCCCATCTGATGACACTCAGCATCAGGAAAGGGGAAATCCAGATGGAAATTTAGACTCCTTCATCCCTCATAGCTGCTGCAGTAATTTCCAAGATGGCTTCTCTTCTAAGATCACTGTTGAGATCTCAGAGAGGGTCAGGGAGGATAGGATGGGGGCATACCAGTAGTTCGGGAGGGGAAGGGAAAGAAGAGGCCAGGGATCTGCTGGATCCAAAGGCTTCTCAAGCTCTGCCCCTGCCCCAAGCTTCATGATTCCATTAGATGGGCTCAAAGGCCTGTCTTGTGGAAAACATTGTAATGGAGGACGGAGAGGCCAAAATGGCCTCTGCTGTTCCTCCCGCCTTGTTGGCAGCCACTCACCGAAACATAGGATTCTCTATAGGATTCCAAGTTCAGAGGCTTCTGGTTTAGCAGGCAGCAATTCAACAGGATTGCACCCTAAATGAATAAGCACTTTGCATGAAATAAATATTTTTTACAATGTATTTTTGGGGGGGATCGTTCAGATTTCCCCACTCCCAAATGAGTACTCAGGTGAACAGGACCTTTCCTTTTCCACCCATAGCAGCTACATCTCACCTACCGGTGTGGATAGAATTTAGCAGACTGTACATACTAGTGATGTGCACGGACCCCCCGGATAAGATTGGGACCTGGATCAGGACCTCCAATTTTGTTCCGGATCGGATCGGAACAAAATCGGAGGTCCCCTGGATCGGATCAGACCTGATCCCAATCCGAAAATTGGATGTCCAATTTTCGGATCGCCCGCCATTTTTCCCCATAGACTGGCATCGGGGGAAAGAAAGCTTTCCCCCAATGCAAGTCTATGGGGGGAATGGCGGTGGGGGTGAGTGGGGGCCTAACTCCCCCTCCCTGTCCCTCCCCCCCTTCTTACCTACCAGGGCCGTCCACTCCACCCCCTCGTGCTCCTTACTTGCCAGGACCGTCCGCTGCCGTCCACTGGCGCCCACGGGTGCCAGCGGATGGCAGCAGGTAAGTGGGCCCCCCTCCCTCCTCCCCCTCGTGCTCTTCCTTACCTGCCGAGGCACCCTTTTCCTTCCTCAGCCGTAGATCTACTGAGAACTAGGCTTCATGGCCTAGTTCTCAGTAGATCTACTGCTGCGGAAGGAAGAGGGTGCCCCGGCAGGTAAGTGGGACCCTCCCCCTCCCCACTCACGCTTCTTACACGTCGGGGCCGTCCGCTTCCATCCGCTGCCGTCCGCGGGCGGCAGCAGATGGAAGCGGATGGCCCCGGCTGGTAAGCCCCCTCCCCCACTCGCGCTCCTTAGGAGCACGAGTGGGGGGAGGGGTCCGATCCTCCAATCCAATATGATCCAGATCTGGTCCTTTTTGGAGCGGATCAGATTGGATCGGCTGATCCAGGTGCAGGGGATCGGGATCGGATAATTTTATCCGATCCCGGCCAGATCGGGTCTGGATCGTGGATTGGACACGATCCGGTGCACACCCCTAGCGCATACAGAAAAGGGGCAACATCACCAATAGTGTGGAAAGTTGGTTGCAAGTCTGCTTGTAGCTTACAGCAGAGTGGTAATGATTAGGAGCGCTAGGAGCCATTCAGCTGGAAGCAGCCTTGGAGAGTCTTCAGGAGGGCAGGAAATCGCTTTTCCTACAATAGTTTTTCTGTCCCACAATAGGGACGAGCAGCTTCCTTTTTCTTCACATGGGGAAGAAAGAGGAAGCAGCAACGACCATGTGGCCCATACGGTGGGAGATGTGTGGGAGGCGGACAGTATCATCAAAAGGACCTGTGAACATCCGTAAGTGGCCAGTAATGAGCATGCTATAAAACGCTCATCTGATGACGCTCTTTTCCCAGGAGCCTTGGTGCAACCTCAAACTGCTTAGCACCTAAGAGAGACTAATTCCATTATGTCTGCAAGTCTCCTTCAGGGCTCCATCTTAGATTATTACATCTGCAGATTAATTTACATACCAGCACACACAGTTTGCAATATGTTTACATTTGATAGGGAAGGCTTCTAAGTGACCTGCACTTTCAGAGACTAGGGTGACCATGTGTCCTACTTTACAGAAGGCTGTCCACCATTTTAAAGGCCTGTCAGTCCTCTGTTTGTAGGCTTGTCCACTTTAAAACTCAAGAATCCTAAGAAGGGAGAGTAGGGAGGGGACTTGAAGTGGCCCGTGAGCAGTTAGTAGCACCAGGTCAGCAGACTAAGAACATCATCAGTCAAGTGTTTTGTAGCCCACTCATTACCGGCTACTCACGGACGTTCGCAGGTCCTTTTGACCACGTGGTCCGCCTCCCGTACACCTCCCGCTCTTTCAGCTTGTTTTTCTGTCACAAAAAAAGATTCGGAAATTCCAATTTTGAGGGGCTGTAATGAAACTTGATGCCATTTCCTGCTGTGTGCAGGAGAAGCTGTGCCATAAAAGCGCCCACTGATTCGGCCACGTGGGCGTTGCTTGTTTCCCTTTCTTCCCCATGTGAAGAAAGAGGAAGCTGCTCGTCCCTATTGTGGGATGGAAGCAGGAGGCAAAGCGACGGTAGGGAAATGTGATTTCCACCCCGTCTGATGATCCTCTAAACAGGCACAGAAGTCACCTGGTTGTCACAGGTACTGTGAATGCTTTATATGCAAATTTGATGGACAGGTTACCTCATGTGATCTCAGTCAGAATTATAAGGGGAAACAAGGCCAGGATATGCACTTTGTAGTAAGAGGGGATAACAGCAGGTACAGCACTATAAAGCCAAACTATACACTTAGCCCTAGTTAATCTAATTCCAAACACATCCCTTGGAATCCCTAAAGCCAAATAGTATCAGATGAATTTCTGCATGAGGGAACTTCACTGCCTATTAGCTGATGTTTGCTTAAACCATCTCACTTCTCTATATCTTAGGATCACTATCTCCCCCCACACCCGGCCCCATGCCTGTGCTTTCAACAGCAGCCTGACATACAGTATATAAAGCAGGAGGGTGGTTCCCCCCCCCCCCCCGGTCATGGAGAGCTTGAGGTGCATCATTTCTGCAGAACAGAATGTACATTTAAATTGTAATCTTATGCATCTTTATAAGGAACTAAAGCCTATTGAACTGAGTGGAACTTTCTTTCAAGTAAGGAGGATAGATAGTAGATTAGATAGATGATAGATAGATAGATAGATAGATAGATAGATAGATAGATAGATGATAGATAGATAGATAGATAGATAGATAGATAGATAAGAAGAAATGCCAGTAAAATAAAAGGTCAGCTACCCTACAGCCCCTTAATATTTTCTTTGTGTTCTAGATGTTCCAGTTCTGAACAATCTCTTCCAAACAAGCAATGTTTCGTATAGAGGAATTCATTTGAAGAGATCACAAGGGAAGTATCCAATGCTGCTGCTGTGCTCCCACTGTTTCTGTTGCGCTAGCAGGACACACTGTGAGTGCAACAGGAACCAGCGCTTCTGACAGCAACCTCAGAAACGACCAGAAATGCTCATTTCCAGAAGAGGACAGATCAGTGGAGCTCCCTTCTTCAACCTCTGGTGACCTTCCCCTATATATCCACTTGTTTCCAATTGCTGCTGGATCTGCTGGCTTTCCGTTGTGCTAGCAGTGGGTATTCCTAGCACGTGGGCAACATTGGATATTGCCCGGAGTATTTATAATCAGACAGTCACATTTTGTTTCCAAGAGTTCACATCATAAGAAGTCAAACTATAATGGAGGAGATGGGGAAAAGATTAGATCACCTGTACAAACAAAACAGGGCCATGCTATCTTTTTTGATTGCACAGCTTCAAGGTTTGCTTTCAGATGGATGGCTCCAAGCACTACCAAGCATTGTGCAGCTATTCCATCTTGTTTTCCCACCTCTTCTTTCATATCACAGCTTTTTTTCCCCCACAGAAAATCTGTTTCAGGGGTCCCTAACCTCTTTTTGGGGTGGCAAGCACATTTGGAATTTTGAAGAAGTGTCGTGAGTGCTCTCACAATGTGGCTGCCATGAGGTGGGCTTGCCCATTCATAAAATGGCTGACAATGCAAGCACGGCCAGTAACAAAATGCTCATTTCTCAGAAGGCAAAACTGATGGGACAAAAAGAAAAATAATTTCTCCAAGGTCCTAAGTACAAGGCAGGAGTGGGGACAGAGCTCCAAAACACAAAAACACGCTTTTGAATCAAAATATAAAGGTCAGCACTTTGTTGCAGCATGTCATCCTCCTAGGTAAGAAATGATTAATTTTAAGCATTAATGTCATGAGGCAGTCTGAAGAATCTTCCTCTGAGGAGGAAGAAGGGACAGAAACTGTAGCTTCGCCCATTCCCCAGGACTTACCGGAGGAGGAGGAACAGCAGGGAGATTCCTCTGAAGAGCCCCAGGAAAGCCACCCTCTCCCACCCCCTGATTCTAATGAGGAAGATTCAGGGCCTGAAGGGGTTTGTCCAGTAACTCCCCAGCAAAGGCGGCAGCTCAAAAGGGCAGAGCAAGCTAGGCCCACAAGATGCAGCATGAGATTGCGAAAACAGAGCACAGCTGACGCAAGCCTTAAGTAAGATAACGAAGAGATTGCATGCAGCTGTGGACAGGCTCAAGCAACTATAAAGGGGAGAGGAGGCAGAAGCTAAGATTCGTTGAGAACAACCGACGTATTCGGCTCTTGACATCCTGTGTAATTCTGGATCAGAACCTGTGGACTGAACACCCAGCTTGACTGTTTGCTTTGGACCCTGAACTCCTGTAAAACCTGGTTTGACCTTCGGCTTCGACATTTGGACAGACGGAACTACTGGCGTGACCCTGGCTATGGTAAATGGACTTTCTAAATACCAATAAAACCCTTTAAACAAATAAGTACTGGAGTCTTTCCCAGACATTCCTAGATAAGGAAGTTGGCTGGCTTCCCAGACCAAAAGCTTAAAAATACGACAATTACAGAGGGGTAGGGGGCCCGGCAGGTGCCTAAAGAACTGTCCACAGTCACCGTGCTGTAGACACCAGGAGTAACTGCACAATAGCTACTCAACACGGGAGGATTACAAATGGAAAAGGATGTCCTTTGGGCCACCTTGTAAAGTTCAATGAATGAGACAGGGTGATTGCACAACAAAAACTCATATTGGAAATAACATCTGTCCAGGGGCTGTCTATATGTGAGGAAAGCCTCGAAGTGGCTGTGGATCTGTGCTAAATCAGTTATATGATGCAGACACAGCTTTGCAGCCACCACAGGATTTTCCTGTGAAGTTGTGTATTGAAAAAGTCGGGGACTTTCCCCAACTTTTTAAATGGGAGCGATGTCAGTACAGCTTTTCTGCTGTCTGATGTCACTCTGGGGTCAATCCAGGGGAAGTCCCTGATGGAAGGTGACTGGCGATTGGTCGCCTTCCATCAGGAAGTGGACAGGGGTGGCTCCGGTACCCAGATGGCCACTGGAAACCCAGCATTCCCTCTTCGGTGTTGGAATTACCCAGTATGACCCTGGGAGACAAAAACCACAGGGTTTTTGAGAGAGGCAGTGCCAAACCGGAGCCGTGAAGACAGCTCCTAGGTTCTAGGATATATGAGTTAAAAATGTTTTTCTTGGATTGTTGATGAATGTCTCCAGTTAGGAGACTGTTTTGATAGCCAATGAATAAAACAGAATATTTTTAGGCCCCCAGCCAACGTGTTAGTGGTACTAACAGTAGTATGGATGGATAAATATGACGTAAGCAATTAGGCAGCTCCTTTGCAAATTTGCTAATCCTGCATCACTTGGGGTAAGAAGGGTCAGCATGATTAATCCAATTGAAGAGGTGACGATACTGAGGTAGAAAGGCCAAACAGCTTTTCCTAAGGTGGCAGTAGCCTACCAAAGAAGTTTGCGTGGCAAAGACAGGATTAAAAGCAGCTTCTCATGTGCACTCCTTTTATTGCTGGTGTAATGTCCTCAACAGACACCGTGGCTATTTTTACTAGCACACTTGCAGTTGCAAAGCTGTTGAAAAACAGCCATGGTGGGGCATGATGGTGAGAAACCAAGTTACTGTCGCTCAGAAGACAGAAGCCGTTAAGCAATAAATCTGTGTATACACAACACATGGTGTGTGTGTGTGTGTGTGTGTGTGTGTGTGAAAGAGGGAGGGAGGGAGGGAGAGAGAGAGAGAGAAAGAGAGAAAGAGAGAGAGAGAGAGAGAGAGAGAGAGGAGACTGGGTATTGTGCCCACTGTCCCTCTTCTTCCATGTGCATTGATTTAAATCTCTGCACAAGGTATATATGCATGGGCTCTGCATGCCGCATCCGTGGCCTGCAAAAATATAGGCTGCACATCACTCTGACAGAGCTTATGCGTGTACAGCTTGCATGCAGACAGGCACTGTTTAGAGGGTCACATCAGCAGAGAGCTGTTGCAAGAGGTTGCAGCATTTGAGATGGACAAACCACTGCCGTCTCCTCCCCCCTTACCCTGCTCCTGCATTGACCTGCTGGCTGCTCCCATCCTTACCCTTAAATAGCTTTTACTGCTGCATTAGCAGTGACAGCACAGGAGCTCCCAGAATCTCCAGGGCCACCTCACCCTAGGGATGGGTGGATCTATGAATTTCAATCTCATCCAAGTTCTTGGTTTTCCACCACCGAGCCCATCCCGTCCAAGTTCTGTACGAGGGATTTTTTCCCCCCTGCACAGAAATCCATACATATTTTTGTGCGGATTTTTCAACTCTTATGCTTCTTTGTATGCATTTCACCATTGACTAAAGAGTGTTTGTGCATATTTTAGAAATGTATGCAATGTTTTTTGCACGTTATTCAACTATGTGCATGTTGTCAAAATATATATTTTTTCTATTGTGGAGCAAATTACAAGCCTGGAAAGGTATGGATTTTTGTCTGCAGAATGTGTTCAGTTCTGCATTCAGTTCCAAGAAGTGTGAATACTTGGGTTCTTCTCTGCCCCCCCCCCCAACGTCGGTGATGAAGCAAGTAACCCACTGAATTCAGTGGGTGTAGAAATGCATGGGTTCGCACTGTGACTAATTAACTAATGTGGGAGATCCAGCATCACCTAAGAAGCACACTGCCTATCTGTAGGCAAGCCACTGCTTCTTGGCCTTACATAATTTACAAGGTAGCTTTATGGGCAAAATAGTATTGTGAGCTCCTTGGAAGGAAAATGGGCTACAAATATAACAAAGTATTATACAGGTATTATTAGTGTATATCATATCTGTAGGTTTTGCTTCATGAGGCCAGGGGAGGGGGGTGATTTGGATTATGGAAATAGGTACCACAGGGAAAAGGGGTGCGATCACCCTCCACTAGCTCTATGACCCAGATCTAAATGGGGGTACCTGCAGTTGCCCTCAACAAAACATGGACAAAACTGTCACAGATCTCTCACTGACATGAGAGCTTGTTAATTTGGATGAATTTGTATATCTATCCTTCTCAAATAGGACAGTAAGTCACCCTTTGGAGGAATGGCACATGTGTTTAGCTCTTTCTCACTGAAGCCAGTGGGACTTCATCATTGGCTGAATCATTTCCAATTATGACAGTCCATTAAATAGAAATTCCATCTTCCTGAACATTAAAACTCCGCATCCCTCTTCTGCTATACTCTAAGAAAAGGACAAGGAAACTCAGGCCCGTGTGCTAAATTCAGCCCTTGGGTCCCAATTCAGCCTTCTGGGGCTCCCCAGATGGCCATACCCTTTCCCCCTGACCACCAATCATTTGCTTGGTTTCCAACTTTTACACTGTTTCTTTCCCATTTTAAAAGGTCAAAATGCCTCTCCTAAAGCTTAGTTACTGGCATTAAGAGCTTTAAACTAAAATATGCTGGGGGGTGGGGTGGGGGTATTTTGGCACCACCCCTTTTGCCTTTGGGCCCAGCCACCACTGGAATGTGGACCCTCAGAGCTTCTCTGAAACTAAATTTGGCCCTCAGGTTGGAAAAGGTTCAGCAATCCAGCTTTAAAGCAACCTTCCCCAACTTGGGGCCCTCCAGATGTTTTGAAATACAGCTCTCCCATCAGCCCCCACTAGCAAAGCCAATGGTTGGGGAAGTTGGGACTTATGGGCCAAAACATCTGAAGAGACCCAGGCTGAGGAAAGCTGCTCTCGAAGTTATTTATTTTGGAAAACACTTTTATAACTTTACATTCTCACCCCACCATGCCAGTTTTATGTTCTATTGACATCTTAACATCCAGCTGGTGTGTTCCTGTTTAAAATGCATGGCCGTTTTGGTTTGGAGGGCTAGGGCTGGTTCTCAGACAACTCTGCCCAAGTTACTGCAGCTGCAGCAGACCGTGAGTCAGGCAAAGTGTAGTCCCCAGAGAAGAGAAAGGCTGAAAATGTTCATATTGTTCATTTTCCACTGCCAAATGTCACGAAGCATCAACTGACTTAATTCAGAGCTGGAGCTAAATGATAAATAAACCAGAGTCCCTTGGGGAACTGTATGCTTTTCTGGTAATTGCTGTCCTGACTTAGACATGTAGATTTACCCTCCTTGTTTCAAATCAGAAAATCTGCAAACGTTTTCTCTTCCTCTCATTGCATCTTCTTATTGCCAGATGCAATGTCTGCTTTCCTCTATGTACCACTGCACAGGACTTTTGTAGGCAGTTAAAAATGAAGCTCACAGTCCAATTTTGGATTCCCTATAAGGCTGGCATAAGCAACTCTGGAGTCCACCAGGAGGCATTTCAGTTCAGTTTCCATTCTCGCTTGGTTTGTTATGGTGTTCAACCATTCCTGCATCATTCAGTCAATAATAACTTCATTTTCTCTGGAGTCTATTTTTAATCAGTTTTTATTGGCTTGGTGGGACTGATGGAACCTGGTGATCACGAAGCCTTGGAATGAGTCTTTCGTACAAGCTGAGGATGAGAGAACACTTCAAAGAGAACAACTCCCACCTGGTTTCACTACCAAATCTGTGAGTACCTCCTAATATTACTAGTTGTTTCCCCACCTTCTCTCCAAAGAAATAATTCCATCAAAGCAATTTGTGACAACCAGGTTGCCCATTTACACAATACCAAAAAAGAGGACAAAAGAGGACACCAATTTGCATAACATGCACATTTAGAAATAAACTGCTATGATTTAAATAGAAGTACATCTCGCCATAACGAGATGCATTTCTCACTGACTAAGTGCTGAAACAGATATTACTTTAAAATGTCTAGTAGCTATGCCTTCTTTTCATTTTTACTTTAGAGCGGGCACAGGGTCCTTTATCTGAATCTTAAAAGCCCCACTAGAGCCCTGGTCTAGATTGGGGGCCCTGTACCTACTCTAGAGTTAAACTGAAGGGGAAAAAAAAGATGAAGCTGCTAAACACACATTTAAAGTAATGATCCAGTTCGCACGTCACAGCCAATTTCTGGGTTGTTTAACCCAGAAATTGGTGGGGGCATGGAGGAGCCCATGGTTTGTTGTTGGGTTAACTCTTAAATAGAGTTTCTGGGTTTAGACATCATGAAAAAATGCAGGAATGTGGCATTCCTGGGCTGTTAATTGAAAACAGAAGTGGTGAGTAGGGTTTCAGGCAGGAGTTTTCCCAGCCCTAGTTGGAGATGCCTGGGATTGAACCTGGAATCATACGCATGCTGCTCTACCACTTACTTGTGGTGCCTCTTGCTCATGCAAGGTGGGGCATTAAATTTTGGTTGACTTCCTTACCCACTTCAACTCCCCATGCCCCCAATCCTGAGATCTGGGGGACCCAAGTCTTGAATAATATGGGTTATGGTGTAGCAGATCCGGGAACTGAAAAAAAGCAGGTGCCCTTACTTGTTCAAGCAGTACACTTCATGGTAATGCAAGATTGCCACTGAATTCAACCCCTTGCTTTTTCTGCCTATCCTGATTTTCAAATATAGCGGAATGGCTAAGAACCTGTCAGGTCACAAAACAGGACTGATAGGATGCATTGGGCTCAGTCAGTCCCAGGCTGTGTAGGCCTGCCTTAGAATCAGAGCCAGCCATCAAGGTATATATAATAATAAAAGAGGATAACTGGGTTCGCACAACTGTGTGAATTGTGCATTGTTTGTTGAACCATGGGTTAGCGTATTATCTGAACCCAGGACATTTTCCTCAGGGAGGCTGGTCAACTATGCAGTGTGGCTTGTTAATCACCCTGAACAACTCAACAACAAAGCATGGGTTCTCAAGGTGGCTTGTTTGAGAAAAATAAGCCACACTGCATCGTTAATAAGTCACCCTGCGGAAAATGTATTCAGTTCAGGCAACACACTAACCCATGGTTCAACAAACAACCCACAGTTCAACAACAACCCACACTCAACTACTGAATGTAGGTTAGCGTATTATGTGAACAGCCCCAATGTGTGTCTGTCTGTTTCCACCAAGACCCTGAGACCTAAACACTTGAAATCTGGCATGCCTAGGGCCATGCAATTCAGGGTTATTTTGTTTTTTAAATGCATTAAGGATGCAATCCTATGCATGTTTAGACTGAAAAATGTTCTAAAACTCTGAGCTTTCCTCAGCCAGCTGGGAATGCTGGGAGTTGTAGGATGTTTTTCTGTCTAAACATGCATAGGATTGCACCCTAATTGATTTTAATTAATTTAAATGTGTCTATGTGGTGATGCCTGCAGTAACATTTTCAGTCATTAGGGGCAGACTTCCCTAACTAGCGCATAGCTTTGCAGTCGATACAGTTGGAAGCTAAGGGAGATCAGCAGGCTGAGGGATAGAGGTATATGCCTACACCTCCCCACTGAAGTGTCAGAGCCCTCTATTAGGGGCTACAGACATACACCATAGCAGGGGACATTCTTAGGAGTGCCAACCAACCAGCCCTGGCACAATCTCTCTTGCCTCATGATGCAGAAAAGAACGTGTGCTGCTGCCACATCACACCCGTTTCTCTGACCCTGACACATTGTGGTCCTGCATTGAGCATTTCTTTCCCCACCCCCCTTCCTGCGCTCTGTACTTCTTTATCTTTCCCATACAGAGTCATGCAACCAGAAGAAGCAGCCTACTGGGTCTTGTGAGAGCCCAACAGCCACGTCTTCTGGCTGTGCAGCACTCAACAAGGGAAGCAGAGGGCAGCCTGGAGGCGATGGGACAATGGCAGGGTGGAGTGGCACAATTCACAGCTCCTCCGCCTGATGCGGGTGCCTCACCCTGCGTCATGGGTGGGCTGGCCCTGACTCAGGCCATTTCTACACCACACGGGTATAGAGGGAGGGTGGGGGGAGGCAATCCCGGAAGCACCTGCTTCCGGGATCCTTGCTTGAATCCACATCATGGGTGTGATGTCTTGGCTTCCATCCGGGCTGTCACGGCCACCATTTCCTCCCCACCCCCAGACCTCGGGGAAAGTGCTGTTGTGCTCCATCGCTGAAGGTAAGTGGGGGGAGGGGGAATCGTGCATGAAATGGGGGGCTCCCCCCGCCATCCTGGGGATGGCAGACTTGCTGTAAGCGTGGCAGCAGCCGGGATGGGCTGCCACATCTCCTGCAGTCTCAGACCATTCCTGGGATCGTGGGAAGATTTGGGTTTTCCCCTGGATTCCATATCCCGGGGGAAACCCGTGCCCGTCCCCCCTGCCCCGTGAGTCCCTGTGCGTCATTTGGACTCACAGGGACGACCCAGGGGCTATACCACAGAAAATGGCCAGTGTAGAAACGGGCTCAGTCAGGGTGGGCGCAATGTGTCCACCTCTGATAGCTGTGTACATTACCTTGAATGCTTTGTTGTATCAAACTAAGGGCTATTTGGACCCGTTTGAAGCCAGGTCTATTCACTACTACTTAATGAACAATGTTTTCTTGCCCTGTGGGCTTTCCTGTTCTGGATGTCACTTGTTTCCTCCTGAACTCTGACTGCACTGAGAGTCTGGAAGATTCCTGCTCAAGGAATGCTCCCACACCAGCATGCTGTCTGCTTGTGAAATCAAAGAAAAAACTGCTGAGTTCAGTCTAGTTATTCATTTCATCTTAAAAGTTACTTAAAAATTTGGCTCAGGGATGCAAGAATGTTAATGTGTGCCAATGAGGAAAACACTCTTGGAACAGAAGCGCAATCACTTTAAACAGACAATCACATGGAAATAATAAATGCTTTGGAGCACAACAGAACAGCTTTCTCAACAAGACCACTTAGACATTAGAGACGTTGGGTAATTGGTTTTGCATACAAATGAACATTGAAGATATTGGATCACTTTGCAGGAGCATGGCAGAATATCTAAAGAGAGATGAGTTTCTTTAATAGGCAGAGCAATCCTATATATTCAAATTACAGCACAGGTACAGCAGAAGAATGGTCGCCTTATCTAATACATACACAGCCAAGGAGCAGAAGGCACACCAGCAAAAAAATCCCCAAACAGCACAAAAATGGTAGTCAACCCTTCCATGTCAATGGAAACACTGTCCTGGTTCGCATGAGCGCAGAGTGGTTAACAAGCCACCATGGCTTGTTAAGCACCATCCACGTGCCAGTCACCTGCTGGATGGATTTGCACAATTACACTCACTGGCACAGCTAGAAAGAGTGACATTATTGCCAATCCACAGGCATCCATACAGTCAGAATGTCAAGTCACACGACACCATTTTGGAGCACAACACACAGCAGGAAGGAAGGAGAGCCCACACAACACAACAGCCAGATCCCTGAGCAAGAAGCCTGCAGAGAGCACACACAGCCCTCCTGGGATAAGGATTCAAGTCCCACTGAAAGAGGCAAAGTCTCTTTTGTCAAACAGCCAAAGGGCAGGGCCGGGACTCGCCACAAAGGCAGCCATAGACACGCATTGACAGCAGCAACCTCTAATGACTTACTGCACAGTGCAGGAGGCTGCGAAGCAGGAGATGTAGATTTGAGCCTCACTGGGGGAAGGGGGGAATAAGAGCAGTGTGGTGCAATGTTAGAGTGTTGGACTGGGACTCAGGAGAGCTGAGTTCTAGGGCATCTTTACATTATGTTGCTTACCTGGGGCATTTGTGCTTTCTGCTTTTTGGAGCGATTGTTATGGGCTGCATTACACAGGTGGAGAGGGGTGACCACGTGGTTTGAATTGAATACTTCCTTTTCATTCAGTTCCATTGAGACAGCGCTATCTAGTGGTGGAAGATCCCACTTTTTTCAGATATTACCACTTTAAAAGTGGTTCTTTTTATGACAAACTTTTCAACAGATGCCACAGGAGACATCCAGGTCATTCACGACATTGTTAAAAAGATGCACAAACTTTCGTGAGTGGCCAAACATGAGTGTGCAATAAATTGCTCCTTCAGAGGAGCCCCTAGTGTCCACTCAGCCATGAAATTCACTGGATAATTTTGGGCCAGCCATTGACTCTCAGCCTAACCTACCTCACAGGATTGTTTTGAGGATAAAATGGAGAGCAGGAGGGCCATGTAAGCCACCTTGGGTTCCTTGCAAGAGGAAAAAAGGCAGGATGTACTAGATAGATAGATAGATAGATAGATAGATAGATAGATAGATAGATAGACAGACGGACGGACGGACGGACGGACGGACGGACGGACGGACGGAATAGATAGATAGATAGATAGATAGATAGATAGATAGATAGATAGATAGATAGATCTGACTGGCTTTTTGCCTGCCTGGCCAATAACAGTCATATCAGAGGGGAAAAAGAGGGTACTCTCCAAGGGTACCTCTAATGGGTGCTTCGGAGTGGCAGCAGGTGATCTACATGACGCAGCCACCACTCCGAAGCCATCCAGGGGCAAACCCCCTAAACTCTGCTTTAAAAAAGTCGGGCACTTACCCTAACTTTTTATTTCTGCAGAGTGTGTCACAGCAAATGGTGACAGCTGATTGGTCGCCATCGGCTGGAGGAGGGCTGGTTCGGGCACCGTGTGTCCCTCTCTTCCTCCCCCTCCGGCTGCCCCATTCCTTCCCCCCATTTTTTGATGATGATGATGATGATGATGATGATGATGATGATCTGTAGATGCGAAGGATCACAACTACAGATTTTAAAAAATATTAAAAATACAAATGGGGGAAGGAATGGGGCAGCCGGAGGGGGAGGCAGAGAGGGACGCATAGTGCCCAAACCGAATCACCTCTCTCTGACCTCCATCTGGGTGCCCCGTTCCTCCTGAGTGCGGGGTTGCCGCTGCTGCGCCAAGCACCGGGGAGGAAAGAGGAACGAGACAGCCAGAGGGAGGTCAAAGGGAGGAGAGCCGGTTTGCATTCCTCCCTTCCTCCCACTCTGGCTGCCTCATTCCTCTCCCCTCCTTGGTGCTTGGTGTGGCGGCAGCAGCAGCAACTCCACACTCGCACTCTTTCCCGTGCAGATGCCGGGAAGGAGTGTGAGTGCAAGGGCCCAAGGCATCCCGCTGCCACCCTGCCACCGTCAAGATGGGGCCCAAGCCTCAAAGCCACACTGCAAACACCATTGAGCACTTCTGTAACCACTCAGCTACAGTGGCAGATATCAATCAGACACCTCATAGGGAATTTGTCTCTCTCCCCATGACCCAGGAACACAGGAGGATCAGCTTATGTTTTACATGCAGGAAGTCCTTGGTTTGAATCCAGGACACAACACCACACTAGGAAATAGGAGAGGGGCTCAAACATGCTGAGCCAATCAGCAGAGGCACTTCATGGGCCAATGAGAGACAAAAAGGAGCGGTTCCACCTGAGTGCTCTGCCTCTGTTCATGCCAAGAGACTGCAATGGTTGTGATCATAATCACCCCCTTTCCCCTTGTGGTTGCGATGGAACTCTATGTGTGCTCAGGAACAACTTGATCATCATTATTTTAATCTGTATGCTGTTTTCCCACATAAACTGTGCACAATGCATCTCACAACACAAGAAGAGCAATACAAAAACAGGGATGCATATCAACACATTTTTGTAATAAACAATTTTGTAGTAAACCAATTAATTTCAATAAAATAAACCCAAAGCATTTCAATCTTGATAACGTTTTAAATTCATTACAAAATAGGCAATATCAGTCATTGAGATGCAATATCAATAGATATTATGCTTCAATAATACATAAGCCAGAATCAGATACACTAAAACTTTCCAATGCAGACGAGTGCTAATGAATAACATAAGCAGCAAGTGGGTCCTCAAAAGTGCCAAGTGCAAGAAATAGAAACCAGGAGCCTATCTACACTACTGCTTTAAAATGGTTTAAAACAGTAGTGTAGATAGGCTCCAGATGTCTTTCAGCCTGCAGCAAATGATCTCTCCTGTGCACACTTTGTCATTCTTGGTGCATTTCTTAAAAGCTCCAATGGAGATGGGCCAGAGAATGTTGAAGTTTAGTCTGTCCCCCTATGCTCTGGATATTCCTGCTGCTTCTGGAGGGCCTGTGGGGTATGCAGAGATATACCTAGTGAAGGCTGGTGGCTCCGATGTCAGTGGGGCAGTGAATCCTCTCTGGTTTTCAGTCAGAGCCAGTCAGAACTCTAAGGAGCTATCCAAGGTGCTTCCCACTGGATATCCCTGTGCCTCCTGGAAACAAGGGGAAACAATTTCCTCAGGAGAGCTGCATGGATCCAGGCTATGATCCCACAAAGCAAAAGTTCTTGTGAGTGTTTAGACAGCAGTGGCCATAGCTGGAGTGGAGGGCTTGGCCTTTGCCAAAAGGGAGCTCCCCTGCATGTGGGGGTGAGTGCTTTCCCTGTGTGCAAGACATGGCACCCGACTTTGTGGAGAAAGAATGTTAGAGCAATTCGGTTCAGACAAGACATAGTATTCACAGATGGTAAAAGAGGGGGGAAGACACAGGAGTGGAAATTTGTGGTCACTTAATAATTTCCAGAAAAGAGGAAATGCAGGACACTGATATATATGCTCATGTATATATATATATAGATGCAAATTTAGAAATAATTATGATAATTTAAATAGAAATGCAGTACATCTCACCATAGTGGGAAAGGCTAAACGGGTGACCTGTGTGCCTTGCTCAGTCTACTATCCAGGCGATGGGCAATTTTAAGGCCCAGTTCTTCCCTTCTAATGCTTTTTTGTCTTTCAGTGGGACGTGGACAGGGCAGCCTGTCTAAAAGTATGCCTTCAAAATAGAGAGCTGTCCCCCGGCACCCCTTCAAACAAAGGGCTGTCTTCTGGAAAAGTGGACATATGGTCACCCTAATTTTGTGGCATGTTTTCCCCTTCTTGGGACCTTCAGTTGTTGGAGTGGAGTTTAGTGTCAGTGTTTCTGTCTAGAGTCCCAAGGTAGGATACCTGTTAGGGTTCTAGGAAGGGAAGTATTAGCAATGTGCTCAAGTTCCCCTGTGTGTTCTGAGGCCAGGCTTTTTTGTGCAAAGTGCTCCCAAGTTGTGCAAAGTGCCATTTCTCTCCATTTCCCATCATCAGAGTTGATATAAACACTATGGTTCAGCGTATTGCAGAAACCATGACTTAGCATGTTGTGTGAACCATTCCTAACCACGGTGGATACATAACCACAGTTTAAACACACTCACTAACCATTTACTGTAGGGTGACCGTATGGAAAGTAGGACAGGGCTCCTATATCTTTAACAGTTCTAGAGGAAAGGGAATTTCATCAGGTATCATTTCTATGCATGCAGCACCTATTGAAATTCCCTCTTCATCACAGTAGTTAAAGCTGCAGGAGCCCTGCCCTCTTTTGTATCTGGTCACTCTAGTATAGCTCCTGCAGCTTTAACTGTTGTGATGAAGAGGGAGTTTCACCAGGTGCTGCCTGCATACAAATGACACCGGCTGAAATTCCCTTTTCTCTAAAACTGTTAAAGAGACAGGAGCCCTGTCCTCCTTTCCATTTGGTCACCCTAATTTACTGCAAAAGGGTTAGTGGCCTAACCATAGCTTAGCGTGTTGTCTGAATAGGCCCAGTGTGCTTGATATGGGGCTAGAGCGATACAGTCCTATGCTACACATCAGCTGTGTAATGGTCTTCCTATGTTGGGTTGGTATGCTGGTGGTGATGGCAGTGTCCTGTGACTAGGCCCTGAGTTTCACCATTTCCTATACTGTCTCTTGGCGATGTGGGCAGGGTGCTTGCCATTGGGCGGCGGTACCAATTTTTGTAAAAATTCTTTCCCACTCCCATTGAACTCATTGGGTAGGAGCGAACCTAGGATATGCTATAAATGTGGGCCTTTCCTACCACCAACTCTATTGTGTACTATTTATTCCACTGGTGTATTTTTGCCCGTGCAACAGCTGCACCAGTGAGGTGTTTTGCTGACGCATATTTCTTTTAACAGTATGTCCTGTATAGAGCAGGCATAGCATTGATTCCACCATATCCTATTGTCCTTCAACCAGCATCACTGAAGTATAGGATTGCACCCTTAACGTTGCTTATAAGTATCATAGCTCAGGGTGCTTCCAGACAAGGCTTATATGGTGTCATCGCCCTCCCTTGTTTACGGAATTTGACAGACGGTCCAGATGTCATTGTCTTTCACTTGTAGCCCTCCAGTATTTTCCCACCACCATATCTTCCATCTTTTTTTCTTAACACAGAAAATCTATTAAGGAGAAAAAGATGGAATTGCTGCACAATGTCTTCCAAGTGGTAGCGATAGGAGCCTTCTGTCTGGAAGCAGCCTCATAAGCTGTGGCACCATTGTAGCAGTAACTTCAAGCAACTAGGCATGTGAAATGACTGATGCCCCTGGAGGCTGATCTGCATCAACCATTTGCATCAATAGATGCATCAACTAGGCTGACCAGATAAAATCCAGGTCAGGGCTCATGTAACTTTAACAGTTGTAGAGAAAAGGGAATTGCAGCCAGTGTCATTTGTATGCAATTAGTTCCTGGTGATATTCCCTCTTCATCACAACAGTTAAAGTTGCAGGCACTATACTAGAGCGACCATATACAAAAGAAGGCAGAGCCCCTGCAACTTTAACAGTTGTGATGAAGAGGGGATTTCACCAGGAACTAATTGCATACAAATGACACTGGCTGCAATTCCCTTTTCTCTGCAACTGTTAAAGTTACATGAGCCCTGACCTGGATTTTATCTGGTCACCCTACATCAATCAAGTTCAAAAGGGCTCAGATTAGCATTCATTACAATATGGACTGGGCTTTGCATGACGATATAGAGCAGCGTATGCATTAGTAACACACAGATATCTCTGTATAGAATGGGCTAAAGTATGCCAAAAACTTTAACCATTATGGCTATGGTTCATTATTATTTTTGTATCATCCTTTACACTGCAATTCTATATGTGCCTACTCAGAAGTATGTCCCACTGATTCCAATGGCTCACGGTTAAGTGGGTATAGGAATGTATCCATTAATCCTTAAAGAATTTGAGCTTCAGACTCCAAAGGTTTAACTGCAGATGTAGCTATTTGCTTCAAGCCCAGTCATGTAAATGCTAACACGTCTACCGTTACATCATATTAAAATATCAATATATAAATTGAGAAAATAAAAGGTAAGGCTATTCTTTTGGGATGTGCTTGATCCAGTAACTGACTTGCTCTAACTTGCTCTCTCTGTTTTATTCCTTCACAGTATTTCACCTATTATACTCAACTTTCTGGCACTTGGATAGATGTCCTGAATGTTTTTATGTGCAATGTGAAAACTATCCTTAAATATTAGAATGCCTTGCAAAGCAGATTGTGGTGGCTCCAAATTAAAAAAAAGAAAGAAAGAAGAACGATTTATCACATTTTTAAAAACATTTTAATACATTTTTAATAAACCTCCTTTTCCCCCTTTTCCCATTCAAAGGAATGGAAAATGTATTGTTGAATTCAGAGGAGATGAGAACTAGTGTATATAGCACCCTGGTGTACATCCACAGCAGAAAGAAGTGGTAAAATGTTGATGTGGTAGAATGAACTAAATCACTTCATACTGCAGATATGTAATTACATTCACAATGTTCACCTAGGTGAATAGCTCCCTGCAAACAGAAAATCAGCACAGCAGGCAAGGGGCAGCTCTTGTACCTTTTCCTCCACAATGTTAGCTTTCTATTTCCAGGGAGCTTTTAAGCATTCCAAAGTGGTATGCCCCATCAGGAGCCTATAATCCACCTCCTCAGAATTCTGCCACCTCGTCCCCCATTAATTCTGTTACATGTGCCAATTTCGGGCCAAAACAGACATTACTTTGAATCTGTGTCTAGCAGCCACATCTTTTTTCGTTTTTACTGTAGAGTAGGTGTAGGGCTCTGGATCTGGATCTGGATCAGAACCCTTGCGTGGGGTAAGGAAACTTTTAAGATCCCTGCACCTACTCCAGGATAAAAATGGGTAGAAAAGACGCAGCTGCTAGGCACAGATTTAAAGTAATATCTGTTTTGGCCACCAGATCCAAAGTAGGAGCTATCAACAGAAACCTTCCTGGTTTATGTCTTGCTGTCTCGGTTCCACTTAAGCAAGCTACTGTCTCTTAGCCTCATCCCCTTTAATACTTATACTGTATAGTATAGGGTGACCAGATAAAATCCAGGTCAGGGCTCATATAACTTTAACAGTTGTAGAGAAAAGGGAATTTCAGCCAGGGTCATTTGTGTGCAATTAGTTCCTGGTGAAATCCCCTCTTCATCACAACAGTTAAAGTTGCAGGGGCCCTGCCTTCTTTTGTATATGGCCACTCTAGTATAGTGCCTGCATCTTTAACTGTAGTGATGAAGAGGGAATTTCACCAGGAACTAATTGCATACAAATGACACTGGCTGAAATTCCCTTTTCTGTACAACTGTTAAAGTTACATAAGCCCTGACCTGGATTTTATCTGGTCAGCCTAGTATAGTACTGACACACACACACACACACACACACACACACACACACAAACACAAACACATCATTGTAAGGGTTACTGAGACAGTGAATGCTCAGTGCTAGTCTCTGAATAGGGCTCCAGTTCCAAGTCCTTGGCAAGGTCAAATCCCACTGGTTTGTGCTGTGGTGTTATATACGTTGTGTCTAAATCACGATAGGAACACAGGAAACAGCCTTCTACTGAGTCAGATTATTGGTCCATCTAGGCCGATATTGTTGACACTGACTGGCAGCAAATGGCTGTCCAGGGTTTCAAGGCAGGAATTCTTCCTGCTATATCTGAAGACACCTGGGATCGAACCTGGGACCTTCTGCATGCAAAACAGGTACTTTACTACTGGGCTACAGTCCCTCACCTCAAACATACGGTCAATATTTTCCTATATTTGCTCACACGTCGAAACACTAACATACTTGACTTACTGACTTTTGTGTGCTAACATCATGTACAGAGGGATCCTCGCAAGCAAATGTGCCTCGGATTGCATCCTAAATCTCCACTCCATCTTACAAAGCTATGGACATATTTTTATCCACACACCTTTTTTTAACATATCATCCAGCTTGAAGAAGAGTTTTGAGGAACTCCAAAGTTTTCTCAATATCTTATATTTTAGTTCGTCCTAAGAAAGGTATTACCATTCTGCTACTATGGGTGATTTCCTCCCCTAATAGACCAACATGGCTTCTTGCAAGCTGCGTGATATATCAGTAAGCATCTTAGGAATATTGAATGGAACACCCTTGCACATGTTTTTATTCCTTTGTATACATTTTTTATTTAAAGAATATGTGTAGTGGCTGATATATGATTTATTAAAACACACACTGATAAGGAGTTCTCTGGCATCCTAAAGCGTTTCCTGTGGTATAATAGTATAAAAAATATGTGGCGATACTTCATCAGATGCTTTTGTGGGTTCTAGTTCACAGAAGCTTATACCACAATAAATCTGCTAGCCTGTAATGTGCCACAGGCCCCTTCTTCTCTTTGCTGTAACACACTAACATGGCTACTATTCTGGAACTGTTCATTAGGGAACTAGAAGGAAAAATCAAGCCTGAAGGAACAATTACAATGATTTCTCACTGGAATAGCCAGAAGGAGCTCTGAAAACAATTAACAGAAAGGGGGTGGGGTGGGAGAGAAGTAAATTGGAGGAACCTGTGGTTAAGAGAGGGCCATGGGTGTTGCTGTATCGTTTGGATTACAGTGCTGGAATGTTCCCCCTATTATAGTGAACCGATGAACTTATCTGTAGATATCTTTGGTCTAACAATAGTAGAGATATTAGTTTGCCTTTACTGATGCTACTTTTGAAGGATGGTACAGGACACACATAGAAAATTATTTATTACAGTAGTTATAATGCTGTTAGAATTCCATCTTTTAGAAGCGGCACAGCACTACAGTCGTTAAATAAGTAGCAGTCATAATTACTGTAGTTCAGCCGAAAGCAATTACATGTTCAAAAATCATCTCTCATTACCATTGGTAAGGAATAGCATCATGTTCACATCCTGCAAAGCTTGAAAGCACCCACCTAAAACAAAACAGCAGCCATTAGCCATAGTAGCCCTCTTCAAGTATCTGGTAGGGATGTCAGAGAAATCTGTAATGGATTCAAATGGGTTTAGATTTCTATGAATGATCTGACCTGCGGATTCTGTAGCAGACCGGCTTTTTTTTTAGTCACCTGGATTCCATGGACCTGCAGGCCAGTTTTTCACTTTGGAGCGGTGATTTGCGCTAATGCGTATTAGTGCTAATTTGCATGTAGAATGGAACTGTGGTTTTAAAAAATCTGATTCTGTCTGTGAGCAAGCAACGGAATGACAAACGCCTGACAATCCGTGAAACAAAGATGGAATGTATTTAACAAAATCCTTACATCCCTACCCGCTGGCGACCATGTGTACAACAGGGTTTATTGCTACATATATAGGATTCAGGTGACCATATGGAAAGGAGGACAGGGCTCCTGTATCTTTAACAGTTATATAGAAAGGGGAATTTCAGCAGGTGTTATCTGTATGCATGCAGCACCTAATGAAATTCTCTGTTCATCACAACCGTTAAAGCTGCAGGAGCTCTGCCTAGTTTGACCAGATACAAAAGAGGGCATGGCTCCTGCAGTTTTAACTGTTGTAATGAAGAGGGAATTTCACCAGGCGTTGTATGCATACAAATGACACCAGCTGAAATTCCCATTTCTATACAACTGTTAAAGATACAGGAGCCTTGTCCTCCTTTCCATATGGCACCCTACACATGTATTAATAATTGCTATAACTACCAAGCAGAAAAATATTACTATGTGGAATTTAAACCTTCCCCCTGCCCCCGCCCACATGTGGCGGTCCTGACACTACACTCGTTTTTTAAAAAAGTTTGGATCAGCTACATTCTACACATTTAACATAGCATGTAGTTTAACATGTAGGATGTAGTATATAGAGAACAATACCAACTATACAATTCTCCTAACAGGAGAACAATAGCAATCATACAAGCCTTGCATCAAAAGTGATAACAGATTGAAATAAGGATGTCCTCTCTTACAATCCCTGCCCCATCCCCAGTTAATGCCTTAATTTCTGTCAAAATTCTATTTTAGCCATCTCGACCATTAGTAATGTAATTGCGGCTCTGAAATGACATTTCCTTGCTTCTCTACAGGAATCCACCGATTTTATAACTCACTCAGTCTAGTTCTTCATTAACATAACAATGTGCTGGACTTAGCATCCAAAAAGTCAGCAACACATGAAGCTCCTGATGATAACTTCAGAAGCTGTTGGTGGCCTCATATAGCACACAGGAGCTAACTATCTGTGTCGGGATATTTATACATGGGTCATTTATACTGCCTGTATACTGCAATGGTTTGTGCACATGATTATATTTAAATACTTTTAAATTCCATTTGTAAGCCTTTATAGGATCATACCTAATTCTAATGTATTTTTGCAAAGGTTTTCAGCGTCTCTACTAATTAGCTCCACAACTGCCTCAATCTTTTGCAGGAGTTCCTGTTTTTATTAGTTATCCGGTGGCTTATTTGATTTTTTTGGTTGTTGTTTAGTCCTCCCTTAGAATCCAGCTGCATTTTTAAAAATGCATATGGCAGCTTTCCAAGTTGCCTCAGAGTTTGTTTTCATAATCTGGAATACCCAAGGTTGATTCAAAGGTTGATTGAATCAGCAATCCAGAGTAACGTGGGATGGGAATTGCCCAACTTTCCTATCTACTATTTCCGGCCACAACCATGTTGCCTGGAGGTCCTTGCAAATTCCCAAAACCAGTATGTTGCACATGCCTATCATTTACGCTACAGATAATATTTTTTTCTTCAGCTGGATCGAGAGCAGCAATGATGGTGGATGTTTCCAAAACAACCAACTAAACAGCAATTGATTGTTAAAATGTGTGATGCTGTGATTGTATGCAAACTTTCTCAACAAGTGCAGCAAGCGAGGAATACTAATTTGAAAAAAGCTATTATGCCACCTTAGTTCCTTCTATTTCCTGGGTGGAAGCAACTCCCATAATTCCCAGGTGAGTTGATGAAGTCCACTGTGAAGCATTCTGAAATACCAGACCATGAGAACAGGAGGTGGCCACCATTGCTTTCATGTCTTCCTTAAAACAGGGTTGCACAATGGTGATCTGGGGACCGCATGTGGTCCCCAAAGCTTTAAATGTGATCCCTCAGCATCCTTTGCCCCCCTCCATGAATCTCCCCATCCAATTTCCCACTGATTGTACTATTGTAGTTACAGCCACCACCACATCTCCTACCACCAATAGCTAGTCTTCTCTCCACTCCTTCCCCAGCGATCGTGATACAGATAGTTCTTTCTTCACTGGTAGCAGCAGCAAGGAAAGAATAATCTGTATCAAGTTCGCTGAGGTTAATGAGGGAGAGAGTAGAGAGAAGGCTCCAGTCTGAGGTCTACCAGCGGTCCTTAGTGTACCATCATGTCTACCAAGACCATCATGAACATAATAGAGAGAGATACTGATGAACTTCTTTTAAAGTTTCAACTATGTGCTGCAGCCTACATTTTTCAAAGCTAAACTGGGCCTGTTCAGACAACTCGCTAAGATATGGTTAGGGCACTAACCTTTTTGCAGTAAATGGTTAGTGAGCATGTTTAAACCGTGGTTATGTAGCCACCATGGTTAGGAATGATTCACACGGCACACTAAGTCATGATTCACATGACATGCTAAGCCATAATGTTTAGCTCAAAATGCTTAACCACTGTGGCTTAGTGTGCCTTTTGAGCAGGGTCACTGAGAAGATGTCTGCTTCTCCAGCAGTGCAAACAGATGAACTGGAAACATCAAACTGCCTTCCCTCACTGTGGCCTTGGTTGGCTCCCATACATTCATGAAAATGAAGGTGAAATGCAACACTTGATTTGGAATTCTGATCACTATTTGGAAGCTGAAGTCAGAAAATGTAATGGTTGCAAAGGACAAACGCTGGTCCTCAGAACAACAAAGTTAACCACCGTTCTGCACCAGGGACAGGGAAAAGGAAGCTCTCCAGGTATTTTGGACTTCAACTGCCAACATGGCCAATGGTCAGGAAGGCTGGGAGTTGAAGCCCAAAACATCTGGAAATCTACTTTCTGTTAGCCCTGTCCTACACCATTTTCAGTCACACATCCAAACTGATGTGTTGGGAATGTGGGCTGAACGGATGAGAGTGCAGAGTCATGACTGCAGAGAACAGGACATGCTGCAATAGCCAGATAGCTGACTCAACCTGCAGCAGCCTAAGTCATATTTCTTCCTCACCACTCAACCCAGTTTCAGCAGTTGTGATGTGATGTAATAAAAGCAAGCTGACTTGCAAACTGGCCACTCAGGAAGGGCCGAACTCTGCACAGATCCATCCTGGCAACCAGGTTTGCTAGGTAATGTATATTAGCATGAGGTTCTGTTTTGGGTGCTGCTCTTGTTAAAACTGAGTTAGGTTGGATCCTGGATCTGCCTTCTGCAAGAGGAATTTCTGTCTGAGTTTGAGGGTTCCCCACACACCAAAGCTCACCCCATTCAGCAGGGTTTCCTGACTGTAGCGTTTTCTGGGGGTGGAGGGGTTGTGTTGGGAAGGAGCGGTTAGGGAGCTCCACTTCCATCAGCACAGTTAATCCAGCATAAACCTGGATCCAACACAACTTCTTCTTGAAGACTGTATGGGACGTACATATTCAAACTCTTCATAGAGTTGTAAGGATAAGTCAATAGAGGTAGCATTGGCAAGAGTGCTATCTGAAGATACATTCTGATTCATTTAAATGACCGATAAAATGGGAGATGCATTTCTTGCTGCCCATTTCTTCCTCCAGCCCTTTTGTCCATTCCCTGCCCTGCTGGCTGTGCTGCATACTTGGAATCCTGCTCACTGTAGGGAGGAAGAAGGGCAGAAGAAAGGACCTGTGAGGGAATGAACAGGTGAACCTAGAGATACTTAATCTTCTGCTTCCTCAAATGATCATGTGAGATTCCAGTTGCAACGTAATAATAATAATAATAATAATAATAATAACGATTTATTTCTTACCCGCCTCTCCGTCAATGGCAATTTAAAATGTACCTCTGACTATTGATACTGATTCAAATCCTTTGTAAAATGTACTTAGATTTACAGTTAAACACCAACAGGGGAAATGTGATCATCAAACAGCAAAGTCCTTGTCAAATAATTAACTAAATTAAAATACACAATTGCTCCCACAAAAACATTATTTAGTATAATTAATGGCTTTGCTGGATGATCTGACTCAGACCATGTATACTGTATTAATCTCTGGGTTTAATGTTTACTAGTCTCTGTGTTATGCCATATGATAATTAGCCATGAAAGAGGCCAACCATATTTGCATGAGTAAAACATGATCTCTCTCAAAAATGCTGAAGGCAATCAATGAGGCTAATGAGATTTTATGTGAACCACCTGCCGGTTGCATTCCCTTAGATCAAATGGCTTTGATGGAGGTAGGTAGAACCTTTAATTAGGTGCATAATATTCCTGTAAATACCCAACTGGGCAAGAAAATCCAGGTTGCTAACATGAAATAAAACATGTAAGTAGTGAACCTAACAGCAATTAGATGTAGAAAGAACTAAAAAGTACAGTCACCCACTAGAGGCTTAGGGTACTCTCAGACCAGGCATTTATTGTGCAATCGCCCTGCCTCATTCACAGTATGTTTTCAGAGTATCCTGATAACAGCATCTTCAATGTGTAATTAACTTGTTTTCCCACTACTTTTCCCATCTATTTTCTTACAAGAAAAAAAATCTGTTAAGGAGGAAAAGACAAAATACCTGCATATTGTGTTTTGATTGGTAGTGCTAGGGCCGCCCATCTGCAAGCACCCTTACAGCACTATCCTGTGCTTGTCTACTCAAAAGTAATGGCTTTTTTGACACAATGCTGTTAATGCGCTGTACCTGCTTTTGTTTTTTTGTCACAGTATTGAGATCAGAGTAGTACAAGAAGAATGTTTCCTGACCTGCTTTTCTGCTATATAACTTCTAGGTGCCACTGTGGTATAGCAGAATAGTGCAAATACACATGTGGAAAAAGCATTTTCTTTCACTTTTACACAGCAAAACCACTTTTTTCCTGCTCTAAAACAATTTGTTGAAAGTGATATTTAGACACAGAAGCAGAACTGAAAGATCATTATGTCAAAAGAACCTGTAAACAAATGTGAGTAGGTAATGACTTGCACACAATAAATGCTTTGTGTAGAAAAGCTCTAAGTCCCACTGAGTTTAATTGGGCATGTAATCGGTATAGGATTGCAGCCTTGGGGTGTGTTCCTCTGCATATTTAGTTAGAAAAAGCCCTACACTCCCAGCATGCCCCAACCAGCATGAGAGTTGTAGGACCTTTTTCTGTCTTAACGTGCAGAGGATTGTGCCATTAATGTATTACAGCTTGCCAGAGCCCTCCCTCAGCTGTCACTACCAACAGCCATTCCAGCAGGCTGAACTGAGGAGGGTGAGAATGAGAATCCTCTGATGCTCCTAAAAGAATGAATCCCCCCTCTTCCCTCCCCATTCCTTTTTCCTTGTGTGTCATGTCTTTTTAGATTGTAAACTTGTGGGCAGCTTCTGTCTTGTTTAATTTACTATTTGTAAGCTGCTCCAGGAACCTTTTTGGTTAAGGAGCAACACGAAAATACTTCCAGTAATAATAATAATAATTAACAAGAACAACTGTAACAAGTTGGCAATGATTGTCCAATTTACTCTCTTCCTTTGTTTTACTACTGCTTTATCTGATCTGATGGGTATGCAAATATATTAGAAAACTCCTAATATTAGAAAGTAGTGGCCTCACATGATCATTAAACCTTGCAATTCAGAGAACGGAGACTGATGGGTTATTTATTTATTGTCCCATGCATCAGCTTTATCAGTGAATGGCCATGATGAATGAGTTGCCTGATTAACATTGCGTAAACAGGGAAAACAACCCTAAAAATGGATTTCTCTTTTAAAGTTGCATTATGGCTGACACTGAAAAAAGAGATAGACAAGATCTCAAAGTAATCTATTGTGGTCCGTTTGAGAATAGATAATCTAATGTTCTTGCTCCGGAACCTTGTCCTTTGTCCCCATTTGTGTCATCATCCTCTGGAAGAAGAAAGCTAAAGATAGCTACAGGTTGTGGTAGAGCATGTCCAACTAATGAAATGCATGGAAGGGGCAATCCTATGACCCCTAGACATTATGTAGGGATAGGATACTGGGGATTCCTTCCTCCCAGGTTGGAGACAGAATACTGGGGATTCCCTCTTCCATGATTGGAGACAGCACTCCAACCTCAGAGGGGGGGGGGGTTCAGAGATCTGACCCCCTCCCCCTTGAACCAGCATGTAAAGAACCATGCTGGCTCACCATGCTGGCATTCCGGTAGGTGGGAAGGGAGGAGACTAGAGAGGCCAGGAGATGAGCTATCCTGAACCATTGCCAGCCTCCTTATCTCCCAGTCCCCCTCTAAAAAGCCCATCTAGCATAAAATGCAGGCCGGTTGGACAGGGAGGTGAAGATTGCTTCCGCCACTTCTCTTGCCCTGCATTGGATGATTGGAAGCCTCAGAGTTCAGGGGCTTTTGATCACCAAGGATGCAAGCGATAGGATTGCACCCCAAGAAAAAAGCTCCAGGGGTAGAAATTATTAGAATATGTCTACAATTATTGTAGTGTTTTTCAAACTCATTGTCTACAAACTCAATTCATTACCTTACCTTAGCAATCAATTACATGGCATGTTTACTGTTCTCTGACATAACATTTGGGCTTTTTTCTGCATCTCAATGCTTTTAACCTCAAATTTGTTCCCTCTCGAATATGAACTTTGCAGATTTAGTATTATTAAAAAAAAACTGAAACAAAATTCTTACTCATCAGCACCAGCCAAATTCAATCAGTACAGCTATTCCCTGCATGGAGGAGACCATTATGTATCTGCCTGGTATATAGTTGCTAAAGATGAGGAGCCTCTAAAAAATAAATAATAAAAAAAGAGCTGGCAACCCTAATTAACCATTAATATGGCTGAGGCCCCCTCTAGAAGAGGTTAGTTTTACTCCTGATTCTCTGAATATGCGCTTTAGCTTACAGTCGAATTTACACCTAATACCTATATATGAGAGGCGTAGAAGTGAATTACGGGCTCCATACAATGCGCTTTAAAGTTGTTTACATGTGTTTAATCGCATTATCATTTGCATATATCGATGCTCGAACTGGGAACCATCAAAGTAAATCAAAATAAATGAAAAGTTGCTATTTAATGCGAAATCGAAAATATGCATTTACAAAGATAAAAATCACCTGCACAACTGATTTAAGTCTTGTTCGTAAAGAGGTAAAATCGGTAATGTGCCTTAAAGGAGCTGTAAATCGATTGTCTAGAGGGGGCCTCAATAAACAGGGATTCAAACCTGGACTTTTAAGAGCAAAGCATTGAAAGCCCTGGATCTGGATAGATGAATCTATTGGTTTCAGTTTTTCCCACATGCTATTCTGTCTGTCTGTCTGTCTGTCTGTCTGTCTGTCTATCTATCTATCTATCTATCTATCTATCTATCTAAAGTTCTTTTTGTCCCGAATATGGAGAACTATGCAAGTTTTGATAAATTCTTATCAACACTGAATTGAAACTAAATTCTTAGGTGTTGCTAGTGAAGTAACAGCATGCCCCAGAACTTTTGCAATTCAGGATCTCTGGGACGGCCATTTATTTCACATAGTCATCTGCTTCCCACAGGCCCCTACCTTCCAGGCTGTCTGGTCCAAGAGCAGTGCCGCCCTAAGACATTTTGTTGCCTGAAGCAGAGCCCAAACGTTGCACCCCATGCACCATCCCATCACTTCAAAAGGTCTTGCTGCACCAGAGACCAATTCCTGCCTTCATCTATCCCCACCCCTCATAGTGCAGTCTGAAGCAGGTCTCTTCGCCCTGCTATATGACAGGGCTGGCCCTACCAAGGGTGTTCCCGCATGGCCTGCCCTCATTAACTAAAGCAGAAAGGTCAACACCCCATTGTAGAACTGTATTTTAAAACCAGACTGTTGGGAGTAGGATGGACACTTACTCATCGTCAAAAACGAATACAGAAGAGGATGCAGATTTGCCTAAAATTTGCATGTGTTAATTTACATAAATATAGATTCAAATTTATAAATAATTACCGTCATTTAAATAGAAGTATATCTTGCCATAATGGGGAAGACTGTGACCAGGTGACCTATTTGCTCAGGTTGCTGTCCAGCTGCTATTGATAGGCAACTTCAAAGCTCCTGCTGTCCCTTCTTATGGTTCTTTGTCATTAAAACAGATTTGAACAGAGGGCTTTCTATACACAGGGAAAGCCCTGCAGTGGCTGTGGATCTGTGCTGTGTCGGTTAGACAATGCAAACGCAGCTTCGCAGCCACTGTGGGGCTTCCTTGTGATGCTGCAATTTGGAAAAGTCTGGGATTTATCCTGACTTTTTCAAAGGGAGTAACATCAATATGGTGCTTCCGCCATCTGATATTGCTCTGGGGTCAACCTGGGGGTGGTGCTTGGTAGAAGGTGACCAGTGATTGGTTGCCTTCCATTAGGAAGAGGGCAGGGCAGGCTCTGGGACTAGAGATGTGAAGGCCTGGAAAAAACCCCAGAAAAATTCAGAAACAAACCATTTTTTCCTTTTTCCCCCCAAGATTTTTCTCTTTTTTCCTGTTTTTTTTTCCCCAGAAAAAAATGAAATTTTTTTTGGGGGGGGAACGTTTCCCCCCCCCCCCCCGAATTTCCCCCAGTTTTTTTCTGGGCCTTCACATCTCTATCTGGGACCCAGATGGCCACCCAGAAACCCCATGCTCAGCATCAGGATGAGCTGATACTGCCCTGGGAGAGGGAAAGCACGGGTTTGAGAGGAAGGCGGAACCGTGAAGACAGCCCTCTGGAAGGCCCTTCAAATGGAGGATTGTTCTCTGCAAAATAGGACTCATGGCCACCCTAGCTGGGAGTGGAGTGCTTCCCCATGCTTATCTTGATCTCCTTCTTCTCAGGATATACTACATACTTGAGTCACTACGTATGAGTCAATATTACTTAATGCAAAAAAGCCAACTGCCTTCCTGGGAAGTCAGCTGTTAGTATAATAGAGTATTGCATGAATGGAGGGTGGATACATTTTAGCCCATTTGCTTAGTAGAAAAGCTTCATACATGCACAGCAAAATAGGTTATTTCTCAGGACAGCCATTTTGGATACAACAGGTCCCAATTATTGTCACAGGTGGCTCTGTCACTGGAATTAGCATGGGGAACTAATGTACTATGCACCTTTTCCTGTTTCTTGTCACTGATTAGCACTTCCCTTCCTAGTTTTTCTCTTAAGAAAGTGAAGGAAGTTAAAAAGAAAGGAAAGAAAAAATGAAAGAGTTGACATGAGGGAAATCAGTTCAGTAATGGTAGTCCAAAACCTCCCCCCCCCTCAATAAAGTTGGTTTCAGTGCTTAGTTTATTGTTAATTCTTAATTAATTCTATTGTAAACCACAAACCGTCTGGCCAAAAAACAGTATATATATAAATGTACAAAGTAAATTTCACATAAAACAAAGTAAGCCGTCTTCGTCCATATAAGGGAAAATTTCCCAATCCATAGTCAATACCAAAGACATTTGGAAATCTCAAAAGTTTACACTCAGAATTTTGTGCATTTTGGGTTGGTCCAAATAAAGGAATTGCCTGACTGTGGATTTTACAACAAATTTGTTCTTAAGAAGAGCAGCTGTGGTTCAAGATGCATTAGAACGGAAGTGGCCTTCGATCTGTGGGCCTGGATCTCCCTGAGAAAATTGTTTGGGAACTAGAGCTTGACCGTGATGGCGCTGTAGCTGAAGAGAGACTGGCCTGTCAAGGTGAAGAAGTTGCCTCTGTTTCTCCTTTTGTGGGGGGTCCGCCAATTAGAAGTGGCACTTCAGTGAAGTTCTACCTTTGACATGGTAGGTGCCCTGGGTGAAGTGACAGGATGTCCCAGAAACCTCTGCAGTAAGAGGCCTCTCAGTGTTTTTCATTTTACCTAAAGCAGGGGAGCAGTACCTTATGCCCAGGGGCAAATCTGGCCCTTCAAGGGTTCCAATCTGGCCCTCCAGGGTTTCCTAGTAGGCCACACCCCTTCCCTTGAGTCTCCCCAGTCTGAGTCCAGCACTTAACCACTATACCTTACCTCACCTCACTGTTCTCACCACCATCACCAGAGCTTTTATGGCAGACAGGCAATGTGTGCCAGTTCTGTTTTATCTATGCCTTTTAATGATTGTGCCCTTAGCAAGGATCTAGTCTGTCCATCCTCTAGGTCAGGGGTAGGTAACCTGTGGCCCTCTAGACTTTTTGCCCAACAACTCCCATCATCCCTCACCATGGGTTATGGTGGCTAGGGCTGATGGAAGTTGTTGTAGGCAAAAACATCTAAAGAGCTAGAAGTTGCCCACTCCTGATCTAGACAGTGCTTAACACTGGCTATTAGAGATAGATACAAATGGGTTATATGCCCCATTCACATGTGCATGGTAGATGTTCCCTTGTGCTATGAGTCTATGCTGCTCTGGTATGTACACAAAATATGGAATTACATGGATGGGCCAATTTTGTGAGTTTTCCACAATCAGTCACCACTCCCCTTCCAGGCCTGATGAGGAATGGATGAAAAAAGGACCCAATATTCAATATTTGATGTCAGCTCATACAGTTGTGATAGGGTAGCAGCTCCCATTGTAGGTGCCTGTGAATGGGGACTTCAATACAGTTCAGCCTTTAGTTATCTGCTGGGTTGGTATGGGAGCAGGAGTTCCCGATATGAGATGTGGTAGTATGAATGTCACGTAGCTAAAGGCTGAGTCACACTGAAGTAGTCTTTGGGCACTTTCCTACAGGTGCCTCTAAACTCTGAGGTAAGGTAAGGTTTGGAGAGAACTGTCAGTGGTAGGTAGTGTCTTATCTGTGGAATTTCCTCCTTGTGAAGTCCTATCTCTGCTGCTATTCTTTCAGTGTCAGCAAAGCTGGTTTATTCTCCCAGGCTTTTTAATGTATTTTTGTTTACTTAACATGTTATTTATTGTATTTATTCATTAATTTTACCTTGTTTTTGCAAATTGCCCTGGCAGCTCTGCTGAAGGGCAGTATAGAAATCTTATAAATAGATAAAATAAAATAAAAAATCTGGGCGGGGACAGAACTCAGAGGTAGAACACATGTGTTGCATGCTTAAGGTCCCACTTCAATCCTTGCCATCTCCAAGTAAGGCTGGAAAATATTAGTGTCTGAAACCACGGAGGGCTGTTGATAGTGTAGCTGTAAACAATGTTCAAGCTAAGTGGACTAATGCTCTGACTCAATATAAGGCAGCTTCCTGAATGCCAGGGCAAGGCATTCAGGACCCGCTCCTAATCGGGCACCTTGGTATACTGAAGATCTCAGGGAGTTGAAGCGGGAAGGACAACGACTGGAGCGACGATGGCGGAAAACTCAACTTGTATCTGACAAGACACGACATAGAGAACATCTTCGTTCCTATGGAGTGGCAATACGTGCAGCGAAGAAAGCTTTCTTCTCTGCACGCATTGCATCTGCGAATTCGCGTCCAGCAGAACTGTTCAGGGTGGTGAGGGGTCTAACTCAGGCACCTTCCCCCCTGAACCCAATTTTACAGCCTTCGGCAGTTCGCTGTGATGCCTTTAATGACCATTTCACAGATAAAATCTCTCGGATAAGAGCCGACTTAGACGCCATCATTATAGCAGAAGCTGACAATGGAGTGTCCAGTAACTCCGCGAGTGGAATTACACTGGATCAGTTTCAGCTGGTGAGTACTGAGGACGTGGACAAGCTGCTTGGACAAGTGAGGATGACGACTTGCCCTCTCGATCCCTGTCCTTCTTGGCTTGTTGTCCAGGGAGGAGATGCAGTTCGATCACATCTACAATGTATTATTAATGCATCTCTCAGGGAGGGGAGTTTTCCAACATGTTTAAAAGAGGCGGTAGTACAGCCGCTTCTAAAAAAGCCCTCCCTGGACCCTCTGGACCTTAATAACTACAGGCCAGTATCAAATCTTCCATTTTTGGGCAAGGTGATTGAGAGGGCAGTTGCCTCCCAACTCCAAGCAGTTTTGGATGATACAGATTTTCTAGACCCATTTCAAACCGGCTTCAGGGCAGGATACGGAGTTGAGACTGCTATGGTTGCCTTAGTGGATGATCTACGCCTGAGTATTGACAGGGGGAGTGTGTCCCTGTTGGTACTCCTGGAGCTCTCAGCGGCTTTCGATACCATCGACCATGGTATTCTTCTGGAACGCCTGAGGGGATTGGGAATTGGGGGCACTGTGCTTCAGTGGTTCTGGTCCTATCTCTCGGGCAGGTTCCAGATGGTAATGCTTGGGGATAGCTGCTCTTCAAAGAAGGAGCTGCTATGTGGTGTACCACAAGGTGCCATCCTTTCCCCAATGCTGTTTAACATTTATATGAAACCGCTGGGAGAGATCATCCGGAGGCATGGGGCGGGGTGCTATCAGTACGCTGATGACACCCAAATATATTTCTTTGTGCCTTCGACAACATCGTCAGCTAAGGATAGTGTGTCTCCTCTGAATGAATGTTTGGAGGCGGTAATGGGCTGGATGAGGAAAAACAAACTGAAGCTGAATCCAGACAAGACGGAGGTGCTTGCTGTCAAAGGCCACAACCTGGGTTTGGAGGTGTGTCAACCAGTTCCGGATGGGGTTACACCCCCCCTGAAAGACTGTGTTCGTAGCTTGGGGGTACTCCTGGATCCGTCGCTCCAAATGACAGCCCAGATAGATGCGACGGCCAGGAGTGCCTACTATCAGCTTCAGCTGATACGCCAGCTGCGCTCCTTCCTAGAGTTGGAAGACCTAAAGATGGTAGTGCACTCACTGGTAACTTCGAGGCTCGACTTCTGCAATGTGCTGTACATAGGGCTACCTTTGTGCCTAGTCCGGAAACTTCAATTAGTTCAAAATATGGCAGCCAGGTTGGTCACCGGTACACCTAGGGGTGACCACATAACACCAATCTTAAAATCACTCCACTGGCTGCCCATTAGTTTCCGGGCGACGTATAAAGAGTTGGTTATTACCTTTAAAGCCCTACATGGTTTGGGTCCAGGTTACCTGCGGGATCGCCTTCTCCCGTATAATCCGCCCCGTACACTCAGGTCCTCTGGGAAGAATTTACTCCAGTCAGCCAGAACTAGGCTGACGAGTGTTACCCAGAGGACCTTCTCTTCTGCCGCTCCCAGGCTGTGGAATGGCCTGCCGGAGGAGATTCGACAAATTAGCAGTCTTCTGGAATTTAAGAAAGCTGTGAAAACTGCTCTCTTCCGGCAGGCCTATCCAGTTTAATTTTAAGATTTTTTAATAATGTATTTGTTTTTATCTGTTTTAATGGTTTATCTATTTTATTGTTTTTATATTTATATTTAGTGTTGTTCCCCGCCTCGATCTAGATGGAGAGGCGGGTTAGAAATGAAATAAATAATAATAATAATAATAATAATAATAATAATTACCTAACCCTTTATTAATTTCTTCCTCACTCTTTGGGAGATACCTTCTGGGTATATTTTTCTATATTGGTGACATTTGCATCTTCTCAGGACATGAATCTTTGACTTGACGCTCCAACTGCTTCACAGATTAACTGCTTCTTGGGGCAGTTTTGCCAGTACATGTAAGTGTATGACACATACAAACAGAAATGTGTATTTGCCAGTTAAATACGTCTGATTTATTACTTATTGATAACATCATCAATTGGTGACTAAGTTGTATGTGTGAATGAACCATTACAGATATAACTTTAACAAATCTCTTCATATCACCTCAAACACAATAGCCACCATTTTCTTGGTAGAAAGGTGGGATCCAAATCAAACAAATAAATGCTTTTTCAATTGAGTATTTTCACACATTCATCAAGACCTGGTTCAGACATTCATTATTTTTAAAATGTTATGTTAATTTAGGTTTTAAAAGTACAATAAGAGATAAAGGAAAATAATTTTAAAAAGCAAAGCAACACGAATCAAATCTTAAAACAACAACAAGCAACCTGTCTGGGGATGTGACATTCACACAGTCATATTCATAATTTAATTTCCATACAACTCAGTTTGCATATGTGACGTGACTTCACTGAAAAGCATTTTATCTATGGTGTTATATCTGTAATGGCCCATTTACACATACAAGCCATCACTTGATGTTACAGCTCTCAATGGATTGAAGATGTATAAAATTATGCATGGTGTGGAGAATGTGGATAGGGAAACATTTTTCTCCCTCTCTCATAATACTAGAACTCAGGGTCATCCCATAAAGCTGATTTGTGGGAGATTCTGGACAGATTGAAAGGAAGTACTTCTTCACACAGTGCATATAACTATGGAATTCACTACCACAAGATGTGGTGATGGCCACTAATTTGGATGGCTTTAAAAGGGGGTTGTATAAATTCCTGGAGAAGGCAATCAATGGCTACTAGACCTGATGGCTATGTGCTACCTCCAAGATCAGTCAGTAGACCTGCATACACCAGTTGCTCGGGAACATGGGTGGGAGGGTGCTGTTGCATTGTGTACTGCTTGTGGAACCCTGGTCAACAGCTGGTTGGCCACTGATTCTTCTACATGCATGAACTTGTCTCAACTGTACAGTAACCAAGTTATGTCTATGCATGCGTGGATCAGGCCAAACAATTACCATGCTTACAGAATGTTTTTTATGTACCTGGTCAGACTGGGACCCAGGTGAACCATGTTCAAATCCCTGCTCAGACATGAAACTCACTGGGTGACCTTGGGCCAGTTACTAACCCTCAGCCTAACCTACATCGCAGGGCTGTTGTGAAAACAAATGTGCACTGCTCTAATATCCCCGGTAGAAACGTAGCAAAAATAAATTTTAAACAAATAAAAATATGCTGTGTGAAACAGCCCTTACAGAAGGACAATCTGAATGGATCTGCCCGGATCGTGTGTGTGCGTGCGCGTAGTCGGGTGGCCGGCCGGGCGGCTGCGCCTCTACAAGACATGCCCCAATTTTTCCCTCCCCCTCAGATGTGAACACGGAGAGGTGAGCACATCTGCCCTCTTTTCTCCATCCCCGCCGCGTCCAGGGAGGTGTGTCTTGTTCCTCGGCCTCCTTCGGCGTGGGGATGGGCGTGCATTGCGCTAGGTTCTCCCTTAGTACGTTATTGTGGGAGGAGTGTTTGTCTGGTCTGCCCCCCCCCCTTCTGCGTGTTTAGAGGAGAGGGTTGTATGTCTGGTTCTCTCCCCCGCCCCCCATCCTCCTCCCAAAACTAGGGCATTTCCTTGTGTGTGTGCGTCTCTCTTTCTCTCTCTCTCGTAATTCCCTTGACGCTTCCCAGCTTGCTGCTTCCTAGGTTGCAAGGAGAAAGCGAGCCTGCAGTGGCTGCTGGTTGCCGAGCGATGTGAGGCGGGGAGGCTCCTTAGTCTGCCTGCCTGCCTCTCTTTCTCCTCCTTCCCAATCCGTTTCCCCCGTCCCCTCCTCTACTGGAGCCGCCCGCCCGCCCCGCCGCTCTCCTTTCCCTTCCCTTCCCTTCCTTCCCACCCTTCGCGCCATGCCGGACCAGATCTCCGTGTCGGAATTCGTGTCCGAGACCAATGAGGATTATAAGTCGCCCACCGCCTCCAACTTCACCACCCGGATGGTGCAGTGCCGGAACACCGTGGCGGCCATCGAGGAGGTGAGCACCAGAGCACCGAAAGGGGGCAGAGCCCAGCCCAGCCCCGCCGCCGGCCTGCAGAAGGGCGGCTCGCCCGCGCGTCCTTTCGCAGCAGAGCTAGCGCTGGCTCTCCTAGGCAGCCTATAGAGTGTGTGTGTGTGTGTGGTATGGTGTGAGTGAATGACTGGCTGTTTTCTTGCCTCTTACAAAGTGGAAAATTGGTTGTCTGGAAAGGGAAAGAATGGGAGCCCCGAGCCATGCCCGCGCTCCCTCCATTCCCTTTCCTCTCCTCAGACCTGCGTCCTTCTGCCACAAAGGGGGCGTCGTGCCCGACTCGGCCCCCTTAATTCCGTGGGGATTGTGCTTTGCGTGGACGAAACAAGCATAACTTAGCCGTCTCTTTCTCCTGCTTTCCTTGCTTTTGCCCGCCTTTTTTTTTTGCTGGGGGACACACACACGAAATCCCTCTCTAGCGCCTCTTTCCTATCGGCAAAGTATTGTTAGTAGTATTAGTATTATTTTATTATTATTTTTTAAAAAACACCATTCTGCCACAAAGGGCTTGGATTCCCTCGGCCCTTAAGGAGTGTGGTGGTGGTGGTGGTGGTGGTGGTGGCATGTATCCACCTGTATTTGGTACATCTCTCGCCAACCATTCTGTACTGCCTTCCTGTCTAAGCGTGCCTGTATTGTCCTGGCACAAAGATATTTGAGCCCCTTCAACAGTTCATGAAACCCAGAAGGTGGCATAATTTTTGGTGTGGGCTGACCAAATTTTATATATAGTTAATCCTTCCCTTCTCCAGCATAGATCTTGTGTTCTAGGTATAGGTGATTTGTGCAGCCCCATCCAGAACTAAGTCCCACTTTGTTCAAAGGGGATTTCTCACAAACCTGCCATTGTGTACTTATTAGAAAGGAAGCCCCATGGAATCTAGCGTGGTTTACATCTGAGTTAACATGCATAGGATCAGGTTGTACATTCCGGATATGTGTTTACGTCCAACCTGGAGATTGAGGGAAACATAAGGATACAACAGAGTAAATACCGCAGATCCATGTGGAACTATAATTGTGTTACACTTATAAGAAGTTTTCACCCCCATCCTCTCTTTAAGCACCTCATGATCTTCGAGAGGCATGCAGTTTTCTATCTTGCATCTTCTTTCTAGGAATTGAAATGCATTCTGTTTCCAAAACAAAGGGGTTAGATCCCTGACCACTAATACTAGGTTTTCGTCTGGTTTTACTAAAACATCTGTTCAGCTGAGACTACACTTTGGCTGACACCACAGATTTTCCCCCCCTCACTTTTTGCCCTTAGTAAGTTGTATGATAGACCCTGGCACATGGATTTTTTTTTAAAAAAAATTGGAAGTCTTCTTCCCTTCAGACAAAAGAAGTGAAAGGTGCATGCTTCCCAGTATGCACAGTGTTTTTAAAGGCGAAGGGATTTAGTGTTGGATAAGAACTCTGCTTTTGTTCATTACTAGCCCCTCATGAAAAGTGTATCCGTATTAAATACTTTTGAGAATCTTTGTCTCTTCATCAAGATTATTAAAAAATAATACCTGATATGTGAACTATTTAGAAATTCCAAACTCTCCCTACCTAATAAAAAGGGACTACTGCTTGGATCAGTACAGCCCTGCTTCCCTGTCTATGAGAATAAATGTTGAGATATGTGCCCAAACATGGTTTGAATACATCTTACTGAAACATGTAAACTCTAAAGTTACTTTGCATACTTATTTGAATATATCTGCCTCTCTGGGCCTGCTTCATAACAATGTTCATTTATATAGTAAGCTGGTGTGTCCAGTCTGTCTGTTATGCTGCTTTGTTATGGTGGATTCAGATGGTTCCATCCGCCCCTTAATACCACATGCACTGTTGTATTCAAACAAGCCTGTCCAGATTTGAAGAATTATGATTATGCTGTTGAAGTAATTTCTTCCCTACACAAAAAATGTTGAATTGCTGTAGCCTAATTATTCTTCTTTAAAATTTTCAGTGTGTATGTTTTTAGACTCTTGAAAAAAAACAAAGCGGTCTTTGGAAAAAAGAGGCCTGGAATGGGGGGGTTTCTTCGTATGATCTGCTACTTGAAAAGTTGGAGTGAGCTTTTGGTGTCCACAGCTGTAAGCCCTATTGGTTACAGTGGAATTTACTTTAGAGAAAACATGCATTGGGTTGTGCTGTAAAACTGAGGTTAGCAACATATTGCTTGCAGGAAGCCTCCCCGCCTTCCCAATAATTTCCCTCCCATCTCTTTCACCAAGGTTAACTGGTCTGGAAGTCAGTTGCCATGTGATGGGGAAAGAGTTCGGAGGGGCCATTTGGGTCTTTGGTCCATATATTGCCTAATCACAGTCTAAAACAATGATGAAATGGTTCTTATGAATCTATGGAGTTTTCTTATGATCTTTGAATTGCATGATTGGAAGCAATCCAAAGACATTCCCCCCCCCCAAACCTTCTACTCTTAGACAGAATCCTCCATACACCAACCCCACAAATAACCCTGTTATGTGAGTCCTGTGTTTTGAGGCTTTGTGAGAAGCACTGAAGTTTATTTTTAATTTGAAAAGTGTTTATAATGCTTGGGGAACAGCTCTCTATCTGTCATTCAAACACACTGGATAAAAAGCTTGGTTCAGAGAGATGCTCTTGTATATGCTACCACAATTCAAGGTGCACATTCCAGAACAATGGGTTGTATTCAATGGGGCTCTTTTGCCAGCAGACATTGCTAGTGGATAGAATTGCAACTCTCCGTACACTTTCCGAATCTGTCCTGGAGTGTTACCGAATGTGCTCCTATCTAGCCACGTCGGTTCTCACAAGACACTCATTCACTAAAAGGAACCTTTTAACATTGGCAAATAGAGTGTCTATGGCTATAAAGGCAATTCCCACCCAAGAGAATCACACTCAGACAAGATTAAAGAGGATAATGCTAGTTGGCACATTGAGTTCATAACAGGAGGGCCGGGCAATCCTCTGGAGAAAATTTGGAGTGTTTGTGAAGGACTGCGGGGGTGGGGGGGAGGAGAGGAAGGGAAACTCTTATGTTCTCTCTTATAATGTTGGTTTTAGTCGAATGTCCAAAATTCAAAATACAGAAATTGTGGCTGTTGGTCAACTGATTCTAAGGTTAATATTAATACCTGTTCCAGTGATAGCTCCTTGATGGCTTGAGCCATAAAGGCTGGAAGGACTAGGAGATAAATAAAGAGTGCATTCAAATGGTTATTTTGTTGTTTACATTCATGAGATTTCTTTTTTTAATCTCATGAGTCAGACACCAGAACATCCTGATTTGTGAATGAATACCATTCACAGTTCTGATGTGGTGATAAATTTAAAGCTTTCAAGTGTGGCAAAATTGCTCTAAAAAGGATACTAAAAGCTTGTTGCCCTTATAGTTAGGCGAGCAGGCTATTTAAATAAAAAACTTAAACACGCTTGCTTCTGACTTAATCTGTCTGCCAGCTGTTTGTTGCAGGTCAACACATAGGGTTGCAAGCTGGTCCCAAAACAGTGCAATCAGTATGCCTTATTATCTCAACTATTCTCTAGGTTTTGGATACTGAATAGCTATTTTCGTTAGACTAATAGTGAATTGTCATATATCTTATCCTCTTGCATCATTCTGTGTAGTGAAGGATGATGCTAATAAAACAAATATTTTACTGCTCTGTCAAGAACTGTTCACTACGAGTGAGCAGAATGACGCAAAGCTGCATTAATTAAGGCGGTTTTGGCAGTATCTTTGTTCCTTTGCTAGCATTAATTTTTTCAGCAAAGTTGGCAAAATATCAGCAGTTCTGAATTGGCCATGCTGAGATTCTGAAATGGCTTAATTAAACTGAGCACATTTTATTCCAAAATCAAGTGCTTAAACAGCAATTGTTTTCAAAGTATAAATCTTCCGTCATTCTCGTGCAGCATTACAGTTCACAGCCTTTATAGTGCTAACCCACATTTAATCCCCTACCTGTTTTTTTCAAGTCTGCAGATGCTGCTGCCACCAGAAATAGGCCATCACCTTCCTAATTACGAAAAGGAAACAACAGGTTGATAGAATTTATGTCAGCCTGATTATACACACTTCTTCCAAGGCATATTTTTATGGAGGTTTTAGAACATATATCTGTACTTCATGATTTTTAAAAACTTCATATACATTACATGGAGAAAATGCCATCAAGTCTACTTGCACCAAGTAAAATAGTAACTAGGCTATAGCAAATGATGAGTCACTAAAATAATGGAAACCTGTTTAGGTAATGTGTCTGTAGACTGAAGGTCTATTTTTCGAAGTGGGGGATGGTTAAGGAGTGTTCAGTCTGTAGGTTCAGTGGACTTCTCATAATAATGGACATTGAAGAACCCCACGAAGGAGATTTAATCTAATTTTGTGATGAGTTTTTTATTGATGCCTTTAGATTATTATAGCTCCAGACTTGCCTCCTTTGTAAAGTTGTTGGAGCAGTTGTCCCTGTTTATCTGTCTATTGTAGTGTGCTCACACACAGAAAACATGAAGCTAAAAAGTCTTTTCGTGCTGCTTTTCTGGTTTACTACAATTAAAGCATTCAAGGAGTTAATAAAAACCTGTTGCTGGAAGATGTATTAATGATAACATTACTAAAACATGACTACATCCCAGGTACTGACCAACCAAAGCTGGGGTGTCTTTGCTTGTGGTGCCCTTGTGGAATATGGTTCATGGGGCTACTCCACGTGGCAGAGCCTTTTTGGTGGTGGCACCCCAACTGTGGAACTCCTATTAGAGATTTGGCTGTCCCACACACTGTTGTCATTCAGGCACTAGTTAAAGATGTATTTATTTGTACAAGTCTTTTGGGTATAGGCAAATATTTGCTTTGTTTTTCTGCTGTTGTAGTAATGGTTTATTGTGTTTTATTGTGTATTTGTATTTTTATAATTATGACTTGAACAATACAACAATATGTTGTATTATTTTCTATGGGTTTTTAGCTGCCCTGGTCTCCTTGTGAGGAAGGGTGGGTTATAAAAATAAATACAAGATGACTGATAATCACAACGTCTGTGGATATATTAAATTTTGGACATCGTTTTGGAATAAATACACCTGAATTTGTTGGCATATAAGAGAGCACCTCTCTGGACCAGACCATCCCACATTTGTGTGTGTATGTTGCAGGATATTCTATATTCAGTGTCATATGGGTATGTTCAGTATTGGTAATGTAGCTTCTTAGAAAAGATTAATACTCGTAGTCTTGCTGTGTTTGTTGTGGTTTCCACATGCTTACTTTCTAGCAAAACATAAACACGTGGAGTGTGTCCTTGAAACATACAACAATACAAATACCATTGCTTTGAAATTGTATTTAATTTTTCAGTATATCTGTGGAAGATATCGTATTTAGTCCAATCTGCTTAAACCAAAACAAGATCCTTTGTACTGAACACTCCTCATTGATTAGCTTCACGTCATTCAAATTATGTTGCACTGTGAGTAGGAGTACAGAAAGGACTGAAATATACCACAGCAGAGTTCCCTGCAGTTAAAATAACACGTTTAATAAAATAAACCCAGATTGTTAGAGCATGTTTGCTACAGGGAACAGTGAATTTGACCTGGAGGAGATTCCTTCCTGATCCTAGATGTGGTGATTAGTTAAGACACCAAATGCAAAAGAAAAACCTGTTGATCAAGCTTCCTGAAGAGAGAAACATTCTTAGGATTTTAGGACTGGTCAACCTTGTCAGACATTCCAGTCTTACTTAAAGTGTTAAGTTTTACAAATTTATTCTTGAAACCTGTGTGTTGGGATGTGTGTAAATGTAGTGCAGCTGTAAAGTAGCTAGGTTGATTTATCGGAATAATTTTTTTCCAACTCAGCAGCAGGTATATAATGGGAAATCTGGATTTCTTTCTTTACCTGCTGGATTTTTAAGTGGTTAAATGAATGTATTTTGCTGTTCAGATATGTGTATGGAAAAGTCCTGTAAGCTAGTTAGCTGAATCTCTATCTTGGTCTTGAAACCTATCTCACAATCATGCTGGAAGACAATTTCGCTAAGGGGGGCATTTTCCTTCCGGACACCAACAAGGTCATCAGATTATATCTTAAATAAAAGCCCTTAAACATTTGATGCCCAGTTTCTTGAAATGACAACAAACAAGGAATCCTCTCTCCCTCTTATAGCATTTCTTCTAATTAAAGCCTGGTCATATTCCTAGATACTGTACAAGTTTTAAGTAAAGTCACATTTTGTTATTAAAGAGTTTGAGCTATTACTTACAACTGTATTGTGAACAATTTCAATACAAGTGATGGCATTTTGTGAACTCTTGCAGACTTTATTTTTTAACTATATTTTTATTGAGCATTTCAGAATTACAAATTCAAAGAAAATAACAAGTACTTCAAACAGATTAAATATACATGTAGGCAGGTCTGTTCTTTCTGTTAGCAATTCTGGTGGGGAAAAGCGCACCATGTATATAGATTGTAGCTCCTGGAAGACAGTATAGCTTAGGCCAGGTGTGGGCAGAAGATAGATCCTCTCAGATGTTTTGGACTTCAACTCCCAGCATTTCTGATCATTGGCAATATTGGCAGGGGTGTCTGGGAGTTGAAGTCCAAAACAATTGAAGAACTAGCTTCTGTCCAGCTCTGGCCTAGGCTATGTGTTGAAATGGCCACGAACAGTGGACTCCGTTTGTGTTTTGGCTAGCAACAGTGAATGTTTTACAATAATTGAATACAGAACCATTATAAAAGTGCATTTTTGTTTGTGTCAAATGTAGTGGGGGTGGGTATGCAGTGCGCTAGTGGCTTATCATTTGACGATATAAGGAAATGGAGGGTTACTGGACAAGCAGACAAGACAGATGAATAAATTCTAGGGGAAACATAAAATCCAAGAGTGAAGCATCCAGGCCATGAATGAGATGTTGAAAATCCAGAAGTAGCAACAAGAAAACTGAGTTTTAAAAGGAACAATGGGAAGAACTGCCATTACGTGCCTTGCATGAAACAATCTCTGCCATGTTTCCTTTCAAAGAATTTTAGTACCAAACCCCTAAACTCCTTATTAAATTCCATTGCTGTTGGATATGTGTGCAGGGCCTTTGGATGGCAGCCTGTGAAGTCATCTTCTAGCCTGTTATTAGTTAAGTGTCGAGAATTAAGTGTTTAGTGGCCTGTATTTTAATTGCCAGTCTTACTTGGGCTGCAATCCAGTGCATTCTTATTTGGCAATAAGACCCATTGAACATAGCGGGGCTTACTTCTGAGTAAACATGCATAGGATTATGTTGTTAGTACAATCTAATTTGATCATGTTTTATACCTGCAGCAGCGTTTTTGCGATTAGATTTACCTTTTGATTTTAGCCATCAAGGCTCACGTTGACATGGAGTCCCACACTACACTGATTGTCTTAAGTAAGTGCTTAGATTTGCCCCCTTGGAAAGTAACACACACAAAATTGAAATCTAGCATTAAGAAAAAAGTGCCATAGAATAGGGTTGTAAAAATATTTTCTTCTAATGCCTTTTTTCTTTTAAAGGTTACAATTATTTTTCCCTATACAATGTTAGGTGCAACACCGGTCTGTTCAGGTACATGTTCTCTGAGGCCAATAACATTCCAGTTGCTTAACCCTGTGGCAAGTAGAGAAGTGTTAGCGGTGTTAATTGTTGGCTGATGTATGTAGGGTTGTATGTCTCAAGGCAGTGAGAGAATGACATGTCATCTAATGAAGAGAACAATGTATGAACTAATCAGGGCCACACTTAGAGTAAGCACAGGGCTGCCTTGCAAGGTGAAATGTGGCTTGGTAAAGTAATATGTCCTTTCACATGAAACACCTTAATTATACCCAAAATGAAATTTCATACTGCCTTTAAACATAGCTGCCATATTCAAAAATAATTTAAAAAGAAATGAAAAGAAATTTAATGTTGGCTTCCCAAGCTGCATTGGTGACCAAAATGCTTCTATTGCACTAAAAAGGTTTCTGATCTACAAATAAATAAATAACCCAGCTAAGTTTGAGAATTTGTGTGTGGGAGGCTTTTGGCAGGTTTACATTCCACTTCTGTAATAATAAGTCTGCCTTGCCAACGGTTTTTGGTTTGTAGAGATGCAGCCCCTTCTGTATGTTTTGTTAATGAATTAGCTCCTATGTAACAAAATCAATAAATGGCTGTAGCATCCTTCCCACTGATTTTATCCTATGCACAATTGCAAGCTGTCTGGATTTAATGCCCTAGCAAAACACATTGTTGGTGAAGCCATGTATGCTGACGATGACCCAAGACTTAATCCATAGGGATTCAGTAGGATAGTGTTTCTATGTCAGCAAGGCAATATGGACAAGAGGATGCACATCTATTTATTAGGTATGATGTCATTATTAAACAGCAGAGTTTATTCATTTGGCTGGGAAGCTGTGTTAAGAATTCATAAGCTATGGGCAGGAATTGCCTTGGGAAGTCACTGATTTACAAGGTGGAGAGGAGCCGAGGGGAGTGTAATATAGTAGTATAATGAAGGGTATTTTTTATTTATTTATTTATTACCCGCCTCTCCCAATGGATCGAGGCGGGGAACAGCATTAAACATAAAATACAAAACTGATTAAAAGCACATAAAACCAAATACATCATTAAAATACCAATAAAACACCAGTAAAACACTTTATGTTCTTTGCTGTTTTAATGACTTGGTTGTCCAGTGATTTTTTTTCCCCTTAAAGGTTTTTAATGCTTGGCCAACATTTTAAAAAAATTCTAAGAATTTCTGGTGGAATATAGTGCATTTGTGCAAATGTTACAGCTGTTCTTCTTGGTAGTCATGTTTCTTTAATGTCAATTCCTGCAGCTGCATCCTCAATGTTAGCATCTGACTTTAAACCAACAAAAGCCAGAAATTAGAGTGTAGGCTGTGACTTGGTTTGTTAATCCTCAGCATTGTCTAGGAATTGCAGTGTGCTGTATAAAACCACCTGCTGTGTGGAAACCCCTATTTTTTTTTTTTTACACCAGAGTAAAGAGTAGATTATCACTGTATTTTTTTTTTCAGCTGGAAGTCTATAATTTTGTCTAGGCATTATGTTAAGTATGTATGTGACTACCTCAAAACAGCTGAGGAGATTATAGTGGAACAAATTAGTTGTGCATTCCTGAAAAGCTTTTGTTATATGTTTTAAAAGATACACGGAGGGAAATAAGGGACCATGAAAGCAAAGTGAACATATAGCATGCATTATTTGCTCTGGTTCATTTTCAGTGAAAACTTTTATTTTAAAAAATACAGCTCTAGTGAAATCTATTTTGAGGAAAGCCATTTAGGAAGCAACGTACATCCACTAATCATTTTAATCCATATCAATCAGAAAGGATTACTACTGTTTGAACAAAGGCAGAGGAGTGGAAATTTCCTTTCCGTGCATAGATCCCACTTTTGATCCCTGGTCCTTGGCTTGCATTGTATTATTGAATATTGCTAGGTTTTCATTTTATTTCATTTTGTTTCTTGGATATTGAAGATGCCTGTTGCACATAATACAGTAGAAAGTGAAGTTCTCCCACTCCTTCTGTTTCTATAGGATTGACCTTAATAATGGAAGGGAATGCTCTGGTAGCAAAGATAGACATTTCATGTCTCCTTTCAAGCAAGATTCATTTTTTTTTAAGTCGGTTCAGTGCAATACTCAATCTCCTTTCACTAGTTGTTCATTATATAGTAACTGATACAAATCATCCATCTATTTTACAACTTCTTTTTCCAAATGTGCCATTGAGTGAAATGATATAGAAATAAAAAGTAGGTCCAACTCTTTAGCACACTGCTTCTTACTCCAGCTCTAAAATGCATTCACAGACTGGGTTCAGATAACACGATAACCAACAGTGGTTTAAATAGTCGATGGTTGGTTATTTAACCCACTGTGGGTTACCATGTTGTGAGGAGGCAGTTTTTTAACAAACAATTTGTAATCTGGCCGAAATAACCAACGCAGATAACCAATGCTGTGCAGAGTTGGCTATTTGAACCACCGTTGGTTACCGTGTTGCGTGGAGGGCACCGTTGGTTATTTCCTTGACCACCTTTAGTTATTTCGTCAGCCAAAGAGTCTCAAGGCAAGAGCAGTCAAAGCAGCAGCTGCTGCTCTAGTCCAGCCAACAAGATAGATTTTCAGTGTTACCCAGAGGACCTTCTCTTCCATCGCTCCCAGACTATGGAATGGTCTGCCGGAGGAGATTAGACAAATTAGCAGTCTTCATGAATTTAAGAGAGTCATGAAGACTGCTCTCTTCCGGCAGGCCTATCCAGATGAATTTTAAGATGTTTTTAATGATGTTTTTTTCCCCTTGTTTTTAAAATTTTAACTGTTTGTGATTCTTGTGTTTTATATTGTTGTTGTTCCCCGCCTCGATCCGGAGGGAGAGGCGGGTTATAAATAAATATTATTATTATTATTAGCAGTGGCCGATGGGATACCTCCGGGACTGATGGGGAGAGAGAGGGTGGGGATGAGTGAATCAACTCAGTGTGGGTTAATAAACAACTCAATGCTGATCCTAGTCCACATCACCATTGAGTGTTATCATGTCGTGTGGGGAGTATCCCCAGATAAATAACTGTTGAGTTGATTATTGCCCCACCTTTGTTTATCATGTTGTCCGAATGTTGCCACACAAAAGCAAGTGCTACATATTTATTTTTTACATATAATCTCTGAGTAAGACTCAAATTGCATGTGCATTTAAACCTAGAACTGTCCTTCTTCAAACAAATATACATTGTGTGTGTGTATATGGGCCTGATCTTTAGAGGAAAGATGGGCAAACATGCAGTCCTTGAGCTTTTTGAGATTCTCAAAAAATTTCCTCGAAATTCATTTCGCCTCATTTCCATTCCTAAATGCCAATGTTTCTCCCTCCCCCCTCACCCCGTCGGGCAAAATGTGCATTTTTCATTTGGGGCAAAATGTGCATTTTTAAAAAAACTATGCATTTTTGACATATACAGTTTCCTGATCAAAAATGTGCATTTCTCTGACCGAAAATGCACATTTGTCCCAAAGGTTAAAGTGTGGGAATGTGGATTTGGGTGGGAAGATTTGCTCAAATGCACACTTTTGAATTAGAATGCAAGTTCAAGAAATTGCAAACTGTCCTGAGGATTACCTTCCTGCTTGCATTCATGTTCGGAGTTGCAAACAGGACATGGTTGCATGATTTGTGAACTGGAACAAAATTCTTGTATATCCCTGCCTTCCCTCCTCTTTCCTGTGATTTACCTCCTTGCAGTCTCACCTGGTATTGCTTTCCCCTCATCTGGATTCTGAGGCTGAAACTGAACCGAGAGAAAACTGCTTGGGTGGATGGATGGGCTGCAGGGAGGTAAATAACATAGGAGGAGGGGGTTCTGTACTCCTCTCGCCATTCTGTCCCCTTTGCCTTTAAAATGTGGAGCCCACCTGTGCTTTATACGTTTGCATACATGCATCTTCTGCTGAGTGACCTTTAATCCTTAGTGACCTTTAAACCGTAGGCAGCTTCGTTGTTCACTTGTTCTCTCCATGTGTATACTGATGATGTGGTGGAGGAAATGGAATCGCACTTGTTGGGCCCACTTCTGCCCTCCATCAGTTCAAAGTCACTTCTATGCATGTAAAGCTATATACTCTTAGGTTCCTCCACACAGTTGGAAACCCTGACCGCACAGTTACCAATGGTGTATGTGTGTAGATGTGTAATGTAAAGATGGTGTACCTTATTTCTCTTCATCCATGAATAATCAAGGAGGGCTGTAATTCCATAATATTCTTTTGGCCCCCTGATCATATGCAGTACAGCTGCCCTTATGCACAAGTCCAAATATTGCCTAAATTATTACACTATGCATAGGCCAAATGATCAGCTGTGTCATATAATCCAATAAAATAGTATACTATAAACACAGTCTTTCCTAAACTTCAGGAATGTTCTCAAAACCCCCCTGGAAGCAAATGCTGTTCTAAGATATGGTGCAATCAGTGGTAGTGCAGTCTGAGAATAGTTGGCATCTACTCCTTTAGATTATGATACAGAACATGGACAGACACAAATTATGACTGTGGGCAATTTGTTGATTTTGTTCTGTAGTGGGCTTGTATCAATTTTCCCTTAGTGCTAAATTAATTCTAAAGACTAATAAAGCCATCAGTGCAAGTATTCTTGACTTGAGGAGTGCCCAGTGATGTTGCAACTATAAGCATGTAATCAATCATCAGTAATTCCAAACCCAAACACTGAATCAACTGCTGAATATGAAAAGTGTATTGTACATGTGTGGCATTCCCCCCTCCCCAAAACCTTTCCCTTTTCTGCTTGCTTGCTCTGTCAGAATTCATGTGTTCTAAAGACCTGCTAGTAGAAGGTGGGTAGTCCGTTAACCTTGTTTGTCCTTTATCTCAGAATAGTATTGAAGGGATGGACTTTCATATCTTAATCTTAGACCATACTGAGTTTCAGAGGTCATTTCTAACAAGCAGGAGAAAGCAGGAAGCCAGTGAAAAATGAAAGCTGAAGATTGATGACTAGAAAGAATCTATGTGGACAAGCTATTGATGAATTTGTCCCAGGTGCTTAAGGCTGTTTCCATTAAAACTTTGCTCACAAAGCCAGCAGTGTACAGTCTGTAGTGTGCTGTGGTTGATTTATAATTGTTTGTATATAGAAGGCCAACACTAATTGTTGAGCAGCTGCATGAAGGTGACTGATTTAGCTCTTGACGTGTTTTCAGTCCTGCATTTGGGACCCTCGCCATTTCAATCAGGTTGTAGTTGGGCTCCTACCCTTCTCCCACATTGTATCAGACCACAAGTGATGGTGCCTCAGAAGGGGCTGTGCCTCTAGCCTCCATTCCACAGGTCTGAATGATGTTGTCTCCTATTTAAGTCGTTCCTTGAGCTTCAACACTACTTATATAAGAACATAAGTAAGGCCGTGCTGGATCAGACCAAGATCCATCTCATCCAGCATTCTGTTCACACAACGGCCAACCGGATAGCACTTTCCTGCTCAGGTTTCTCAGCAATTGCTGTATGTAGGCATACTGCCATTGGTATTGTAGGTAGCATATAGCCATCAGGACCAGGAGCCTTGGATAACCTTATCCTTCATGAATTTGTCTAATCCCGTTTTAAATAGCCTTCCAAATTGGTGGCTATTCCAGATCTTGTTGTAGTGAACTCCATATAAAAGGGGGGGTGGCAATAATAATTGTTGCAGTTCAGAAACAGTTGTGGGGGGAAATCCCACATAAGTACTAACTAGCAAGGTGGGTAGTTCAGTGATGTGGACAGGGGGAAAACTTGAGGATGGGTAAAACTGATATTATAGCCTGACCACTTGTTACTTCACTTGTTTCAACACCATTAGATGATATGTTCCTATGATGGCACATTATAGGCAATGTATTTCACATATGCACAAGTTGCCATGGTTCTAGTGATTTCCAGGCCTCATTTGATGTGGCCCTTATCAGTGTGCATCAGTAGCAGGCCCATAATTTGAAAGTTTATGGATATTAGAGGTCTAAGGGTAAACTGGGAGGAAGGTATTATGAGTCAGTGTAGGTCAGTGTAAAATAGCAAAACCTAAATATACATTTGGTGTGAATTACTCAACTGTTTAATTAAAATTGAATTACATTTTTAAATGCCAGTACTTCACTGTTCATTAGATCAGGGTTGGGCAACTTGTGGCCCTCCAGATGTTTTGCTTTGGTCTACAACTCCCACCAATCCTAACCAGCATAGCCAATGGTGAGGGATCATGAGAGTTGTAGGCCAAAACATCTGGAAGGCCACAAGTTGCCCACATGTGCCTTAAATGCTGGAGTGACCACTGACTGTATTATGTTTAAAACAGAGGGGTTATATCAAATGTAACATTATCTGACTAAAAACATCTGCGCTTCTTCAGAAACACAATACCACAACTGTTAGTGGCAATAACAATGTATCAAGCAGCTATATGGTAGGTAACTCAGGCATCAATGCTATACATGCTTACCTGGGAGGAGGTCCCATTGAACTCAGGTGGGGCTTACTTCTGAGTAGACATGCTTAGGATTGTGCTACATGGGCCCTCTGAACAGTTGAAGTGTTGAGAATAATGTAGAAACAGAAAAGTATCGTTCAGAATCCCTTCTCAATAGTAGCAACTGAGAAGAGCTTGGTTTTCAGTTAATAAGAAGGAAAGTATAAGGAAAACAGCCAGGGCAGATATGAATGTGGAGCTAGAATAGGGTGACCAGATAAAATCCAGGTCAGGGCTCATGTAACTTTAACAGTTGTAGAGAAAAGGGAATTTCAGCCAGTGTCATTTGTATGCAATTAGGTGCTGGTGAAATTCCCTCTTCATCACAACAGTTAAAGTTGCAGGGGCCCTGCCTTCTTTTGTATATGATCACTCTAGTATAGTGCCTGCAACTTTAACTGTTGTGATGAAGAGGGAATTTCACCAGCACCTAATTGCATACAAATGACACTGGCTGAAATTCCCTTTTCTCTACAACTGTTAAAGTTACATGAGCCCTGACCTGGATTTAATCTGGTCACCCTATACTAGAATGTATTGCCCAGCTGTGCCCATTCTGTCTATAAAATGCTGTTTGCCTTTCTTGCAAATTGCATCTCACATTTTGCTGGTGATTTAATTTCTAAATTCTAAAAAAAATTAACACACAATATTATGAGACCACACAAAGTATACATTGAAGACACTAATGGTGCAAATCTGTGCATGTCTACTCAGAAGTAAAACCCATTGAGTTCAGTGAGGCTTACTCCCATGTAAGTGGGTACAGGATTGTAGCCTTAAATGTAGAAACGTGCTTTGGGGGGTTGTGAATCTTAAATATTTTGTGAAACTTATACATTGGGTTCCATCCAGTGGGGTCCTATCGACAGTGGAATGGACGCTGCTGGAGGCTTGAATTTCCCCTCCCCCCAGTTTTGGAATACTTCCGGAGCAGTATTCCAAAACTGCTCCGGAAGGTCACCCACCCCACTGTGCCGATTGAAGGGGCTACAGGACATATGGAGGAGAAAGGAAACTCCCGTAGTATGAGTGTTAATCCACCTGTGTAACATTGGATATGCCCCATTGTAATTTATTATATTATATCATAAGCTGCCTTGAGGCCATCCTGGTAAAAGGAGAAGTATGAATTCTATAAAGGAATATAACATGCCATACCATCAGATATCCAGGGAGAAGTAATTTGTTTAGAACCTTTTCATTTTTAAATCATGTGTTCTTTTTATGAAATGTTTTGGAGCATAAGCCTGAGGGGACATGTATGCTAGGATGGGAAGCTATAGTCAGTAGTCATTAATCAGTAGATTAATTACTAAAATGAGGGATGCCAGGACTCCATTAGCTTGCATTGCACCCTGTAACCTGAAAATTCCCTAATGCCAGACCAGTCAGTGTGTGTCATTTCTGTGCATTGGAGGAAAAGTACTCTGCATCTAGTCTTTTCACCTGTTTGCAAACTTGGCATTGAGAGTAGAACTTATTCATTTTTTGGCTCAAATTTATTTAGATCCTCCCTTCAAAGAGTGCTGTTTCTGTAGTGAGAGATTCTAGAACTGGATACTACATCTCCTCAGTCCTTTAGCCCTAAGATAATTGAGGGAAGTGAGGACAGGAGCTTGATGGTGATTATTCAGTGGAAGGCATTCTGCATGCTTAAAAAGTGCATAAAAGGTGGCTTGCAATGAATGCATAAAATCAGCTACGGGACTGAGATTGGGAGTTGGTTTTTCTCCACCTTTTTATGGCTCATCTTATTCCTGAGGAAAAGGCTGCACTGCAAACAGAATACTCAACAAAAATATTTTAAATCTAGCCCAGATGTGCAGGCGTGCCTTCCTTCTGTACTATCCTCATTCATTCATTCATTCATTCTTTCATTACATTTATATACCGCCCCATAGCCGAAGCTCTCTGGGCAGTTTACAGAATGCAAGTTCACAGCAATAATATCACAAAATAAAACCAGCAATATACTACAACAATATTCAACAATATACTAAACAACAATATCACAAAAATACTCAAAAATATACTAAATAGCAGTTTACAGCAAAACAGAACAGATAAGGGGGGGGGACCAACTTGGTTGGAATAACATCTCTCCCCCTGAAGCAGTGTCTCCCAACCTTCAGCTCCAGCCTTGCTTTCAAAGTCTCCAGGTGTGTTGGAGGGAGGAGGGCACAGCATCTCTCCCCCTGAAGCAGTGCCTTCATCCTAATTCCATTTTGATAGGTGCCGAAATACTTTCCACACTTTTACCCCATAAAGAGGACCAGCCCTTTCCAGTGATGTCATATGGTGGTGCATATTCTTCTCTGCTGTGGTTTTAGAACCACAGCCATAGAAAGGTACATTAAAGGGTGACCCTGCTCTAGTATTACTCACTTGAACAAACAATTTGCATGGTATATACTCTTTACTCATCACTTTAACTTCCTTTTCAGTGAAAGGGTTTGAAGTATGCTAAAGGGTTTGTTTAAATAGCCTTTTTGTCATCAAGAGTCTATTGGGTTTACAAAGTAGATACAATAATACATAGTAGAGTTGGATTCAAAGGTGGAATGAGTGGAGGATTGCTCACCCAACTATTTTTTTCTCCTCTGCTCCCAAAAGCCTTTCTGGAAGTTTGGGGATCTTTCTGAGCAGACTGGGTAGGTGGCTGTAGTAGAAGGAGAGAATTAACCAAAATCAGGTGGCCAGTTGATATGAATTTTAGATTTAAAGGAGAAATCCAAATAGTTCAGTCAACAATATCGTTCCAAAAAGTGATTTTGAGTAAACAGCTTCAGAACATACTTGCCTTTAAGTTGCACCATCTGCAGGAAATATCATTCCCCTAAAGACCTAATTGGAGGAGTGCATGAAGCATGATTTTCTGGTCAATGAATATAAGTTGTAAATTGACAAAGATTGTTTTAAAAAGCAATCCTCTGGTGTGTGGGAAAGTGTCCTAGGGGCTATAGGATATAGCGGATATCCCTCTCCAAGGACAGAGAGAGAAGTCCATCCTCAGAGGGGGAGAGCCAAGCACAGAACTCCCAGCCACCACAGAAACTTCTGCAGTGGGTTCTTCCCCAGGGTAGAGAGAATGTGGATAGGGAGACACTTTTCTCCCTCTCTCAAAATACTAGAACCTGGGGTCATCCCATGAAGCTGATTCAGGACAAATAAAAGGAAGTACTTCTTCACATAGTGCATAGTTAAATTATGGAATTCACTACTACAAGATGTAGTGATGGCCACCTATTTGGATGGCTTTAAAGGAGGGTTGGATAAATACTTGGAGAAGGCTGTCAGTGATTACAAGCCCTGATGGTTATGTGCTACCTCCAGTATCCAAGGCAGTAAGCCTTTGTGCACCAGTTGCTGGGGAACATGGGTGGGAGAGTGCTGTTGCACCACGTCCTGCTTTGTTGGCCCCTGGTCAACTGCTGGTTGGTCACTGTGTGAACAGAGTGCTGGACTTGATGGACCCTCGGTCTGATCCAGCATGACACTTCTTATGTTCTTAGGGTCAGAACTCCAAACTCAGGGAGACTGGAGAAAGGCATGTTGGGGATGTGACTTTGTGTGGAAAGGGAATGGTTGTGGGTCTTCTGGATGCACAGCCCTCCTAGGCCCCAGCTATCTCCCCTACACAGGGGAACATGTAGACCAGCAGTGGAGGTGATCTAAATCAAGGTAAGCAATGTGCCTATGGGCACCAACGCACCCGCGGATAGCTTTCTTGGCATCCGCCAAAGTTCCCTATCCCTCCTACGTTTTCAAAAAGTAGCTGGGAAGCTGGGATTGGTCTGAAATGGGTTTCTGTTGGTGCTGAAAATTGTGGGATAAAAAGAGTTGTTTAGTATGTTGGGGTTCAGAAGTCACCTCTGCCTTGTACTCATTCTTTTGGGTAGGTCCTTTGTCCTGCCTCCAATGGCAGCTATTTTGTGGTTTCTCAAATTGCCAAATGTGCCCATGGCCTGCCCCTGGTCTAAATGAATCCTCTCCCATCCCCTACACCCAGAAATCCCTGCAGAGCGGGGATGGAGAGGGGACAGTTCCCTGCTCATCTGCCCTGATGGCAAGAACTTGGCTGCCTTCAGCTTAAAGTAGATCAAAGGCTCCAATATCAGAGCTCAGAAGAACACTTCATCAAAGTCAGAGAGTTTAGGATTGCTCTCTTAGTTGATTTTGAGTGCAGCCTTCTAGAGAGGATACAACTAGATACAACAACTAGACTTCTGATTTGTATTCCATTCTTAAATGATTGGGGTCAAATTTTAGATACATTTGCTAAATAAATGTATCTAAAGTCTGAGTGAGTATGGCAACATTACTAGGAAATCAATTATTTTAAGCCTTTTGGAAGGACCAATAGCATCAGGCTTGTATTTTAAAGAGAAACATTGAAGTTGGAAAAATAACTATTTATATGTGGCCTTGTTGAGGACAGGCAGTAAAGTGGTGACTATTTAGCCTTGCTTGTTTGGGTTCTGATGATTCACCCAATTAAATTTATACGTTCAAACAAATTTCAGGGCTGGTGGAGTGGAACAGGGAGGATACTCAGTTTAACTCCCCCAAAATCTGCATTAGGGAAAAGTGGTGTGTACATGGGTGATTACTTGCTAGGTGATTAAGCTACAAGGTGGGTGGACATTTGAACTAACTGGGAAGCTTTCAGCAACAAGCCAATGGAGTACTAAGTAGGTAAGGCAGTATTTTTAAATATATATTTATTGGAGTGGCATTCTGTTTGCTGATGATTTGGCAGCTCATGTATGTGGTGTTGTTTGCTTTTTTACCTTCCTTTCTCATTGTAGTCTGTCAAGCCTGGGCTGCTATTTGGTGGCTTTGTTTTGCTTATTCATCCACTTTAACTACTTAGCATCTCCTCTGTGTGGCTAGACACAGTCTTGACTAGACAAGTTCGCTGACGTGATTCATACGTGTGAGTTCAGACCTTTCCAGTTGATATGTTTCAAATAGTTAACAAACAGGATTTGTAAGGGAAAGGGAAGACCCAGGAAAAAAATAAAGAAAGAAAAATTGGGAGGAGAGGGAGATGTGGAGAATGAGGGGGGGGGGGGGAATAGCAATGTGTGAAAGGAAGAATGAATTTATTTATTATTTAAAATAAGTCTTGTCCACCTTTCAGGGCAGGAGCCCTCCCAAGGCAGCATGCAACAATAAAATTCATATAACAAAAAGTGATGTAGCAATAAAAAACAGCAAATGTTCCAAGAAACAAGACACCAGCATAAAACAGAACCTACAAAACAATTGCAGCTAAAACCCAGTCTGATAAAGCGTAATTGTGGATGGCCAGAGTAAGCAAGTAAGTCTTCAGGACCTTCTTAAAAGCCTGTAATGATGGGGCTTGGTGGACCCCTGATGGCAACTTATTCCAGAGGTGTGGGGCCACTGTTGAAAAGGCCCTCTTGTGTACTCGTCAACCTAACTGTTCTCACAGATGGGCAAGTGAATAAAAACTCTTGCTGATCATAAAGTGCAGGCAGGCTGATATGATTGAAGACAGTCGTTCAATTTGGTCCCAAACCATTTAGGGCTTTAAAGATCAAAACTAGCACTTTAAATTGGGCTCAGAAACACTGGTAACAGTGCAGCTGGTACAGGACTGCAGCTGATATACCAGTCTAAGCTGGTAAAACATGCTCCTGGACACTGAAGGCACCTGGGCTTCTTCAGTTAGCACAGGGTCGAGGAGGACATCCAGTCTACAGATCTGGTCTTTTAGGGGAGTGCAACTCCATCTAAGACCAGTTGTAAACCTCCATCTAGAGTAGCTGGTTTCCCAACCAACAGTATCTTTGTCTTGTCTGGATTAAGTCCAAACTTGTTCACTCTGATGCTCCCCTAACCAGCCTCCAGACACTGGTACAAGAGTTCCACAGCCTCCCTGGAATGTGTAGATGGAAACGAGAGGCAGAGCTGACTATCACTGCATACTGATGACATTTCAGATCAAACCCCTGCATTACTTTCCTCAGCCATTTTATGTAGTATTAGCTCTGTATTGTAGTGGGCTTTCAAAATTTGTTTTAGTAAAGTGACAAGTCAATAACTTCAGGTAAAAGAGTGATCTGTTCTAATTCTCCAAAGTCTCCCAAGTTTCAGAAAGAAAATCCAAACCTTTGCATAATGCAATGACATCTTGCTTGTTGCAAGAGAAGTGTCCTTAAACTCTGCATGCTGCCTGTGATGTTATATTATGCTTTTGTGAGAAATGGGATCTGGATATCAGTGGCTGACGGTGTGTTAAAAAGGCGGCCTCAATTTGGATGACACGCTGCAGCAGGGGATGCAAAGTTAAGTTAACCACCCTGGTGGTTAATAACGTACTCAGTTCTGACTGACAGCCTGGCCTCCATTTTCCCCACTTACCGAACTCCGGCAGTCCTCCAGCAGGTATCCCAGCAAGCAATGCGGCCGAAATCCATGGGCGCCGCCATCTTAGATGATGCAGGACACACCTCCCAAACCCCATTGGCTGCCGCAGTCAGTGGGCGGAACTCAGCAGCCTCGGGCAAAGAGTCTGCCAGGAGCAACGGCAGCACCAATACAACACCCGCACCCCGCGCCCAGTAGAGCAATCCCAACGTTGGCACCGACGCCCCAGGGAGCCTCCCACCACCCACCCTACATGTGGGAGAGGAGAGGGAGAGCCATCAGTGACACGGAGGCCACACTAACACCACTGCATTCCACCCAACAGCCCAGTTACCAACCTCCGCGCCGAAGGACCCTTCGGCATCAGACAATGCACCCTGCTTGGTGGCCGTCGGACCTGTAGGGTGATGCCATCGCGACCGGTTCTGGCTGCAATGAGGGGAGATAGGGCCGGGAACGAGAGGCATCCAGCGCGTGCAACAATGTTGCATAGGGATGCTGATGGACATAGCCTTGAGTGTCTAGACTGGGCTGAGGGAGGCGGCAGCCAGAGGGACACGGATCTAAAGGGGTCCTATCGCGTATAGGGGTGCGGGAGAGTATACAACTGCACGTCCCCATGGATCTATGGGGGATGGGTCTAGGGGCTCGTAGGATGACCTCGCCTTAGGCCATGTTGTCCTGAATGGGCCTTTCCACCCCCTCCTCCTCCTCCTCTGCCTCCTCGTCCCCCTCGTCCTCTCCCTCTTCGTCGGTGTCAGGTGGGATGGCGCGGCCCCTCTTTGGGCGGCCGCCTATGCTCCGGTGCTTCTGCCCTCCGGCCACCCCCCCTGCCTTCCCTGAGGCACCTGCTGCTGACGACGCCAACCGTGGGGCCTGATATGGTGCGGCCATCGGTGGGGGCATGTACTGCTGCTACGGCGGCGGCGGTGCCATGTATCCGTACGGCCCCATGTAGGGCGCAGCCTGCGGTGGCCCATGGTAGGCTCCACGGAAGGATTGGGCGAGCTCCCTGAGCACCTCAGTTTGGCGGTCGATGGCTGCTGTGCGCTCCCGCATGCCTCGGTCGATGATGGCATTGGTGGCAGCCATGGCCTCGGTCATGCCGGTGACATGGCGCTCCAGACCTATACGCACATCCCTCCCCGCCTCCCGTGTGGCTTGGGCGCACTCCTCCATGGCTTGCGCAGCTGTGCGCGTGGCCCACACGGTGAGGATGCGCTCCTTGGTGCACCTGGCCTCCTTCTCGGCCGCCATGCATGTGAACAGGTCGTGGATGCGCTCCCCAGTTGTCTCCGTGACAGAGACCAACTCCCTCACCACCTGCAGCCAGTCTGCCCTGTGCCTGTTGCGCATCCGGACACACCTCTGCGCGTTGGTCAGGGGACGGGCTTCTTCGGCCACGACCTCACCGTGCTCGCCTACGTGCGGTGGCGGCGGCTCCTCCTCTAGGGGGGGCCCTCCCCCTCCATCGGCTCATCCTCCGGCTGTGGGGACCCCTCGATCTCCCGCTCCAGCACGGCCTCCCCGGCCTCGAGCTCCACTTCCGACGGCGCCTCCGCCTCCATCGCCTCCATCTCCACGTATGTTTCGTCGGAGGCCTGCGTATCAATATGCAGCAGCTCTTCCTGGGACGGCAACAGTTCAGGCTCCAGCACATCGCCCACCTGTTGTTCCACGAGCAGCTCCATTTCGTCCTGTTCCTCCTGGGACACAGGCCCCGTCTCCGTCACGACATCCAGGATCCCGTGCGGTATTCCCTGCACCATAGTTGCGTGTTTCAAGGACCCTAGCCGCGTGCGTGGCACTGGCCGTGCCACTCGCGCTACGGTGGCAGCCACGCTCCCCTTCGTGAGAGTGTCCCGCGTACCGGACGGCCCTGGCTCGTCCTCCCCCTGCTGGGTCTCTGGCTCCAGGGGGGTAGGTGCGGGGTCCTCTACCTGCATGTCCGCACAGATGAGGCGTAGGAAGGCCGTGGGGCTGCTGCTGCTGGAGGAGGCTGGTGTGGGGGAGATGCTCCTTGAGGTGGTGGCTGTCCTGGGCGGCACGGGTGACGGCCTCGCAAGCACTGATGGACTTTGGGATGCTGCAGGCCGGCTCGTCGGCCTCGCCTTGGCTGGCCATGCTTCAGCTGCTGCTCTCGCAACTTTCTTGGCAGGGGGTGCGGAAGATAGTTTCGAGGCTCTCTTAGCAGGGGGTGCGGAAGATGGTTTCGGGGCTGCCTTGGCAGGAGGAGCAGATGATGCTTTGTGGGCTCTCTTAGCAGGGGGTGCGGATGATGCTTTTGGGGCTGCCTTGGCGGGGGGAGCGGATGATGCTTTCGGGGGCGGCCTTGGCAGGAGGAGCGGATGATGCTTTCGGGGCTGCCTTGGCAGGAGGAGCGGGGGATGCTTTCGGGGCAGCCTTGGCGGGGGGTGTTGTTCGTGGGTTGACCGGCCTTGCTGGAGGCTTCTGTTTCTGTGCGGTGGGGCCCTCTTCCCGTTGCGCCCTTTGGTCCAGCCGTGCTCGTTGATGCGTGCGCGGAGGCTCGTTGGTGGCGACCCCGCTGCCCGCTGTGTGCCCGGGACGATGTCGTGACGCTCCAACAGCAGGCGTGACAGTTCGTCATAGAAGGGCATGGTGCATGGCTGGGCACCAGTTATTTTATTGTAAGTGACGACCTCCTTGAACTTCCTCTTGAGTCCGTGGAGCTTGTCCTTGCATTGCTTTCCATTGCGGTCGTATCCCTGTTCCTGCATTTTCTCGGCTAGCCATGGGTAGAGCTTATCGTGCCTGGCAGTGGCCATGATCCTCCTGGCTTCCGGGCTCCCCCAGAGCTCTATGAAGTGGCTGATCTCCTCCTCGGACCAGCTCTCTTTAGCTTGTCAACATATGGATATTGCCAAAGTAATGTTCTCATTATTTATGGCAGTTCATGGAATGCTTCCATGTTTTATTAGGATAAAGTAAAAATAATGTTTTTAAAAAAGCTTAGAGATAAGTCCTTTATTTGCTAAATCTTAAACCGGAGTATGTTTTTATTCTTCTTATATGTGCACATGTAAAGTCATACATACATAAGAATGTAAGAGGAGTCCTGCTGGATCAGACCAGAGGTCCTTCTAGTGCAGCAGCATTCTGTTCGCATAGTGGCCAACCAGCTGCCTATGGGAAACCTACAAGCGGGACATGAGTGCAATAGCACAAACCTGCTCATGATCCCCAGCAACTGGTGTACATTGGCAAGCTGCCTCTGATACTGGAGGTGTTTTCAGTTCCTTTTTTAAATTTTGTCTAACATGGAATTTGCCTTTTTTCACAGCACACTGGGTTGACATTTCATTGAGCTGTCCGCTACAACCCCAAGATCTCTTACTTGGTCAGTCACATCTAAGGCTGCCTCTACATGAGACGTTTAAAGCTCTTTGAAGTCTCATTAAAAATTTTACCTCTACAAGAGCGGAGTGTAAATTGGGAGTTGAGGCGCGTTATCTATCCAATTATGCGCATTATCGAATGCGTGTTAAATAGCGAGTTTTATTTTGCTCCGGCCGTTAAAGCGCATTTTGCCTATGTGAACAAGTGATTCTCCACATTAACTACTTGTAAAGCGCATTTCAAACAGCCAGTAAGGCCACCAGTTGTGCGCTCAATTACCTCTTGCGTACAAGCATGTACAATAAAGCGCTTCAGCGAATACGTGCGTAATCGGCTAACCAGGCGTCAAACAGAATCCATCTAGAGGGGGTCTAACTCAGATCCCATCAGCTTATATGTGAAGTTGGGAATATTTCCCCTCCAAAGTGCATCATTTTACATTTGCCAGTTTGGCAAGATCCTTTTGGAGCTCTTTGCATTTCCTTTTTGTTTCAACTACCCTAAATAATTTGGTGCCATCAGCCGGCTTGGCCACCTGACTGCTCACTCCCAATTCCAGATAATTTATGATATTGTATGATAAATGAAGAGATCATGAGCTTCTTCCATAGGTGTCTGTATTCACCATCTGTTATCTATACTACCAGATTTCCTTCTCTCATGTATATCATGCAAGGCTGACTTAAAGTAGCCTCATCACTTGTGCTGTTTCTAAGTCATTATAGAGATGGCTGGAAAGATAATGGCAGGAGCAAGAGGATCTTTAGGTCACTTAGGGCACAATCTTATGCATGTTTAGACAGAAAACAAGTCCCAGAACTCTTAGCATGCCCCACCGTGCAAGAATGGCTGAGGAAAGCTGGGAGTTATAGGACTTCTTTCTGTCTAAAGATGCAGACAATTGCGCCCTTAGGCTGCAATCCTCTACTCACTTACATGGGAGTATGTCCCATTGAACTCAGTCAGACTTATAGGATTGCATTGTTAGTGAATATTTAGTTCTGTAGTATTGTACCAAAACACTGTTAAGATCGGCTAAAAACCACCTGCCTGCAGCTGCGAGCTTTTACCACAGTCTGTACCACTGCTGGTGCTACACGTTCATGAACGTTGGATTTGCTGTAGAAAATGGGGTTAGTCTCAAGTCTGCCATGCTCTGGTGTGATTGCCATGTCAGTTTATCAGGTCCCAGCAACTCAGTTTGTAACTAGGAATCTTGTGGGTCAGGCAGATTCCCCACCCACCAGTACTGTCCATCTCTGGGTGCCAATGGCAGTGGTATAAGAGATAATTACTTCCTTCAACATGATTCTGGTTACAGATGTTATTGCGCTACCTTGCGTCTTGACCACGATGACAATGGCAACCAGATGACAATGGTAACCCAAATTGCACCTTAGATTGTTGATGGGGGCACAGCTGCTACAAGAATTGGCAGAGGGGAAAAAAACTTAACGTGGATGCTAGGAATAAGAAAGGATTTGTTCTGCAGTGAGGTCTGGGGAGACAAGATGGGACTGGAGAAAAAGATACGGTGGGGGATGAATCCAGGAGATGTGTGTGTGGGTACAGAGGAATAAGAATGCTATGGATTAGAAAGCTGAGAGGTTAGGTAGGACTGAATTTGCCATACTCAAATTAACTGATATTGCAATTTTATGCACATCAACTTAGGAGTCCTGTTGGGTTCAGTGGGGAGTTACCTTCCAGATAAGTGTATAGAGCATTTCAGCCTAAATCTCTATCTGAGATTATAGTTCTTAAGTTATGCTTACTACTTCTGAGTTTGAGTTTCAAGGCCTTTACACTTGGAATGACCTCCTCAATTTATAACTTCGTAGTGTATGCTAGAGCTAAGGTTGCTGTGGAGACTATAACTTCTAATTATGGCTAATTAACCAGAACTGCTTACAGGAACACCATCAACCCGAAATGTCGTCACTTAATTGGCAGCTAAAAATAAATAGCTACACCTGTGCCAGTCTGTACAGCTTAGTTTCTGTATTTTCTTAAATGTCTCACAGGCGTAAAGCCCTTAATATGCAGCACAAATGGTTACTTTGGCAGTTGTAAAAAATGTGTCAAATTAATCATTGAAAACAATAGAACAATGTTGTGATTCATTGTTGTGGTGTTTCTTTTTTTCCTGGTGTGTAAGTTACTCTGCGTGTCATGCATGTAGACTGCATGACAGGAGGAGGGAAAAGCTCAGGGGAGCAATTTCCTTTATGAGTATATGTTTTTAAAAGTGTACTCTCAAAACAGATAAACTTTTATATTCCTTATATTAAAAAAGAAAAGAATGTGACTGTTCAGTATATCAAACTTGAAACCACTAGGAAATTTAAAATTTTTAAAGTATTAAAATTTTACTCATAAACGAAGGTTGGAAAAGGGAGAAATTCTGAATTGTATCTTGGTTATGGATGGTTAGTCCACAGTGCCACAATCTATTAATCTTTGCTTCATCAGGTAATTGGGACTTTGCGTCAGATGATGAATGCTGTTTTTTGTGCAATGTAGTCATGCTGCCAAAGTTTAAACTTACTTGCTTGGATTCGGAATTTGTCTAGATCATAGTGCTTGGCTACATTAAATTTTCTGCAGACATTCTGTTGCAGCTAAGGATGTAAGCAAGCACATATATCACTTCTAGTGCCTTGAATGCCACAAAAGTGGCATTTTGAGTAAGAGGGACTCGGGGAAATGGGGTTTTCCAGGAACCTTAAGTCATTAGTAATTTTGTGGATGCTTGATATCTATTCATGTACCAATATATGATTCCTTGTGTGTGAGATGCTGTTGTGAACATGCTCAGCAGTGTCCGAGCTACAGGAATCTAGGGACATTTAGTTTCCAAGGCATTTGTTATCCCTACTAAGGACTCAGAAGCTCTGGAAAAATACATTTGCCAAGTTCCAGGCACCTGGGATACTGTTTTTTGGGGAGTGGGTGGGGAATAGTTTGGTTTGTCAAGCCCAATTCCAAATCAACCCAAGAAAGCTTGTCCAGCACTGATTTAACTTTACTTAAATGTCATTATTATTATTTTGTTGTTGTGAAAGTGTGCACTTAAGACTGTCAAACTATGCATAGCCTTGCCTTGTCTATTGCCTATTGTCTATTGCCTTGTACCTTTCAGCTGTCAAAGGGAACAGTGTTCTAGGAAACATATAAGGTAATTGACAAGATGGGACTGCATAGACACTAGTTTGACAGCTGTTGAAAGTTGATGAGGGGGAGGAGAAAGGAGACCAGATCGACCCCTTATGGAAGTGTATAATGCAAGGGTCCCCCCTTGCATTATACACTTCCCCAAGCCTCCAGCAAATTGTTTTAAGGGTGATCTAGGGTCCACCCCATTTTCGCAGCTTCCATTCACAGTAACGGGAGCTGTGAAAATGGGATGGACCCTAGATCACCCTTCAAAACACTTGCTGGAGACTTGGGGAGTTATGCTATGCAAGGGGGGACATCCAAGGGGCAGAATTCAAAACTTGAGGATCACCCTGCTAAAGGGGCCATCAGTGAGTAGTTGTGTGCAAATTACCCATTGACAGCTTAGGAAGAGGGAACCAGATTGGCCCCCTTAGCAAGGCGATGTAGCTTTTAGTAGCTCCCATTCGCAGTAATAGGAAACTGTGAAAAGATGGCAGACCCTATATCACCCTTAAAAATCACCTGCTGGAGATTTGGGGAAGTGTGCAATGGCTGGGGGGGGGGGGGAGCGGAGACCCCCAAGAGTCAGTGCAACAAATAAACCCATAGGGGTCACCTTGCTAAGGGGCTGATCGGGTCCCCTTCCCACCCACCCCTGTCAGTGGCTATCAATCTAGCCTATATGCCATCCTGTCTTGTCAATTGCCTTGTATGTTTCCTAGTCACTGCCTTCCCTTTGACAGCTGAAACATACAAGTCAAGCCTATATACCTGGTTTGACCGTGGTAAGTGTGCACTTTTGCAACTGTGAAAAACTGGGGGGGGAATAAAAATAATAAGATCTTTGCGCAAATTCCTGGGGCCATTTTTTTTAAATAAAAAAAACAGTAATTACGGCACCATTTGCACAAATGCCCCCTCCCCTGGGTTCCGATTGGAACGGGGAGGGGAACTCTGTGGCAGATGGGACAGGTTCTGCCGCCAGGTTCCCTGGGATATGGGTCAGACCTTGCTAGAGGACCAAGGAAAAATAATGAGGAAAACAAACCATGGTAAGCTCAATCATCAGTAGGGTTCATGATGGGTTGTTTCGTGGACAACCCACACCACGTGCTTTATTCGCCAGTGTGGTTTGTCAGGTCTTGCAAACCCACCCACAGCTTTTCCATAGTGATCTTTATATGAATATGAAGCATCAAATATGACCTGCTGCATATCAATGAAGAGTGCAATCCTATGCATGTATTCTCAGAAGTAAGCCCCACTGCGTTCAATGGAACTCCTTCCCATATAAATGTATAGGAGTGCAGCCTAAATGGATCTTTCTGCTCAGTATTTTCTGTAGGCTTTACTCGATAAATACTAGGTGAAAGTACTATTTTATGTTGGGAAGGGGAGGACAATAAGTTTTCAACAAAAATGAAGTTCTCAAAGCTATAGTTATATGACTGGGAAGTGTGACAGATCTGTTTAAAGCTGATGTAGGAAGACTTAACTGCATTTTGATACAACACAACCCAGATGCTGTAATGAGCAGTAAAGCGTGATCTGATATTTGAGCATTCAGGATAGCAAAAATCAATGGGAAATATGAAACAACTGCCAGGTAGCTGTGTTAATCTGTTGCAGCAAAAAACAACAAAGAGTCTTGTGGCATCTTAAAACTAACAAATGTATTACGGCCTAATTTTTCATGGACTGCAGTTCACTTTGTTAAATGATATTTCACTTATGTAACTATCTCCCTTCTAGTTTAAAAGAGCTGGTGAGGCATGGTACATTAGTGAACATGGCTGTGCCAGAAGGGGTAACATCAGAAGCCATTTTTAGTATTGTTGTTTTTGATGCTTGCTAGAGAACAAAAAAGACAAAGTGAAGAGTGAAGAAGATGGAAACTGAAAGCATTTTGGCATACTTTTACTAGAGTAAGAATGAAGCATCCATATGCTTTCAGAAGTAAACCTGAGGATGAAATGCATGAGCTTTCCTGAAAAAGATTTGCAGGTGCGGAAAGGGAAACAAGGCCATAGGAAATACTAAGGGGGAATACTCTTCACACAAGACCAGAGAAACACAAAAAGAAAGCTCCATTAAGACATTTAAAAGCCTTACTTATTCACCACTCAATTACCCTAGTGCCACAAAAGAAAGTATTCCACTGAAATCACTTGAGAAAACTATCCTGGGACTTCATTTAAAATTTCTTGTTTATTTATTTATTTTAAGTTGAAAACAGGCAGAGAAATTCAAAGCATATTTTACAAAATTGCCTTGTAAAATATGGTGGGTTTTTTTGGTTTCATTTTGTTTTGTAATGAGTTAATTATTCAGTATAGAGAAATATATAGCCAGCAGGGATTTAGCATGATTTAAATGCCTAATGTATTCTGCTAGAACAAAACAAAATTTGTATAGAATTGTCATCCATGACAGTTTGACATGTATTTTGTTAGTCTTAAGGATATTCTATATTGTAGATATATGAGAGTATATGTAGAGTGTCATTTCTGGGTTGCTTTTATACTGGATCTTAAAACAATTGCACATGCACAGTTATTATCTTTTCCACCACATTTTGAGTTTTGTGATAATAGCGGAACTCAGTATTTGTGTGTGGTGTTTTTTGGACATGTAATCAGAACTGTCATATTGTTGCAAGCGTTTTCTTTTTGAGATAAGGTTTCTAATGTATATCTAAAGATTTGAAGTCATACAAGATAGCAGTTAAGGGATTCACTAGTAATATTTTCTATATTTCACCAAGCAGTTCAATTTTTCAAAAATTACCTTGAGTAAGGAATGAAGAAAATAGAGTGCCTAAGCACTAGATATTGATTACTTTAAAGGACACTTTATCTCACTTTAAGTGAGTTCCCTGTCATACACAAAACAACCTTTGTTGACACAACATTGGCATTGTTTGTGGTGTGTTGTAGATATAGGCTGCCAGCCTTCCTGACCAGTTGAAAAATTGCCTATATTTTAATAATTAAAATACCCATTTGCCTGCTCATTTGCTTCTTACAATTGGAATGCATGTAGTTTGTCTTTGCTTTCTTCAAGTATTGTAGACTTGTCTTATTTTACTATTCATGCTTAGAGGCAAGATCATTACAGTATCTTTTCATTTCCTTGAGAGGGTGTTCATGATGCTCTTGGAAGCTCACGAATATAATTTTGATGTTGTCTTAGTGAAAAACAGGGCATTGTTGAATGCTGCATCTGCTTAGTTGGATCACAGAAGGCAGCAAGTTAATATGGTCAGGTATGCTAATAATGATTTAAAAAGTAAATAAGCATACAAAACCAAATGAGAGTCTGTTGTTAATGCTGTTCTTAATACAATGACCTGATTTGCTACATCAGTAGCATGGAAGTCCAGGTTTTATTGGAAATTTCAACATTAGGTTTAGTATTGTAGGAACACTAATGATACTGGATTAATATTAATCCAATATTAACCATTTTAAAAATCTATTGTGTGGGTTGACAGCACGTAACTATTTTTTTTCTGGAAGAGAGTAGAAACTAATATAGAGTGTGCTATCCAGATCCCACTAATGAACATTCTATATTTTCTTTAAAAAAACAAATACTGTTGGCTAATATATAATTCTGTACATTTTTTAATGTTCCCCTTTTATTGTTTAAATGAGCTTACTTATGATTTATAAATATTAAACATGACCTGAGCATTCTTTTTTCATTTTTAGGCACTGGATGTTGACCGAACTGTTCTTTATAAAATGAAGAAGTCTGTAAAAGCCATAAATATTTCTGGTTTGGGTATGTATGGTCTTTTTACCGATGGCCTGTATTGCTAAAACCATGTATTTTAATATACAAGCATTTCTATTTAAATCATGTATTTGAATATAGAAGCATTCTTGAGCATTTATTGGGAATATCTGAGAAAGTGTTATAGACATCATTATGCCTGGTGAGATGTAAGGCTGGCTCCCATTAAACCCTAGTTTGTGAACTGGGAGCTCATGAATGAGCACTTGCTCCCTCTTCCTCTTTCTGAAGCACTATCCCTTCCCAGTATTAATCATGGTTTCTTGTTGCAGATGGACTGTCATAGAATATGTTTAACAGAATCCATGTTTCTCTCATAAAACAGAGTTTGAAAAAATATGGTTTGGTGTGGGTTTGCAAATGATGTTTTTGCATTGGTACACATGTGGTTAATACCAAGAAGGAAGAGAGAAACAGCTCTGGAGGGAGGGGGAGGTAATGCTAAACTATGGATTAGTGTTAAATGAATGAACTTCGGGGTTTGTTGGCTGCCCCATCCCTTCTCCTCCAGCGCAGCTGCAAGGAGGAAACTGGAAGTTTTCGCTTCCATTTTTAACTAATCACAGTTTAGTGTTATGTCCAAACCTGGACAAATTGTAGTTAATCTTAATTTTGGTTTAGGGAAACAAACAAGTTCAAACTGTAGTTTATGAAAATGACTTGTTGCCCTAAACTTACCCACTGTTTTAAGGTTCAGGCATTAACAGAAAATGCTAGGTAAAACAGAAGCAAAAGCTTCTACTCATCCCCTCATGGTTGTGCTGGAAGAGGAGAGGGGAGGTGGAGTGCCTAATTAATGTCACATTTAAACCATAGTTTAGCTTTATGTACAAATCAGGACAGAGTTAGTCACAAGGCTGGTCTCAAATTTGGAAACCAAGGTTTGCTAGGAGCTAATGTTATATGTGCATTGGACTACTGCTGATACATTTGTAGTCAGTAATTTTGCATCACAGTTATAAAGTTGAGCCAATGTTTTGCGAAATTCCCAAGCTTAGTTTTAGAGAATTTGTTAATTGAGTTCTATTTTTGTCCTGATTTGGAAGTTATCCTTCCATATAGTTCCTTATGCCTTCTGAGTACAGTACCACAGCTTGGTGACCCATCTGAAGGAGTCAAGTGATGCTGGGGTTTCTGAAGGCCACAGCTGAAGTGCAAACTTGCTATAGCTGTGGGATAGAACTAGGGTTGAGCATTTGACTGGTCAAAAAAGATACTTCTCAATAATCATCAAGTACCTTTAAAGTATTAAGTTTATTAGAACAACAAAAAGAGACTTGAATCATCAACAATAATAACATTAACAACAAATCTATTAACTGATACTGTGAAAGAAGAACAATGAAATGAACTTTAAAAAAATTAGTAAAGAATTATTATAAAATAATTGTTAGTTTCAATTAGTGTTTTGTTCCTGGTATGAGATTATGGCTCTTATACAAGGTGACCAGTAGGAGAGTCTCTTCCATATTGTTAGTTTTGCCCTGGGATGCTGAAAGACTAGGAGGCAAGAAGCCCTTGCTAACAAATGACACCTCAATGAAATTTTAAAAGTATGCTGCTACCAACAGAGTGACATTCTTGGCCTCAGGGAATATTTGGCAATATCTGATCATGGTCACATAATAGGCAGTCACTTGGCAATATTTGACTGGTCAATTGACCAGTGTACCAAGTCTGGATAGAACAAGATCTGTTGTTAACCCAGCATCATAGTTCTGAAGCTCAGTAGCAGAGCATATGCTTTGCATCCAGAAGGTCCCAGGTTCAGGCCAGAAGTACACAGGGGATGGGGCGGCACAGCTCTCCCAGGTTTAACATTGGAGCCACCCAATTCCTATGCCAACCATAGGGGCTTTTGGCCAGAGCAGCTCCTTCCCATCCTGTCTCCTCCCTTGGCTGGCAGGTTTTGGTTATGGTTAGTCTTAACCAGGATCATCCCCAAACTATCCTACTTCAAACCATAATTTCAAATCATGATTTGGAAGCAAGTGCTAACCATAGTTTCCTCAGTTGGGGCACCATGGCAAATCCTGGTTAGAAGAAGCCAGATAATAGGAGTGAGAATTTGCTTGTGACATGGACAGACCAGATCATCTGAATTGAGCCTGCATAAACTGAATTGTTGTTCTTGGGGTGAAACTGTGTTTAAACCAGTGTGCTTAATCTGACAGCTTCTATTTTTTTGGGTGGGGGGAATAGTACCTGTGGGTGAAAATAGCAGCCAGGTGGAAGGGTGTGTGTGATTCCCAGCAGAGAACTGGCATGGGGCCCAATCCGGATCTGGAGCATATTCCAGGTCAGAACCCCACTGCTGCTTTTTCTCTAAAATAAAAATGGCCAGGTTAAGCATGCTTGTTTAGACATGAGACTATTGTCCCATGTAGTTTGGCCTTTAGAAAGATAAATAGGATTAGAAAGAAGAATTCTATTTTCACATATTTGCACACAAATGAACTGAGAATATGAACAACCCCTTAATGTTCTCTATGGGGAATTGTTAATTGTAAGCCAATTATAGAGCAAGGAACAATTGTTATTTGTATTTTTGGTAGCCATTTCCTCTGAAAAAGTTAACTTCCTTAGGATTATAGAAGTATTTCTTTGTGTAGTGTAATGAGTCGATATGGATCCTAACTATTTTGGAGCTGGCGTTATTTATATCCTTCTGTGGCTTGGGTTTCCTTTTCTATTTTTCTGTATTTTATCTCTTTAATGTGTTCTGTATTTATTTATCTTTGTCATATAAGGTCTGTCTTGATACTCTTAACCCTGAGCAATATGCCTGGAATACACATGCAAGTACTTATGCCTACAAGATTCTTTGTTCACTTTGGTGCAGAGTGACAGTTCCCATTGAAATGAATAGGAAAGCTTTTGTTAATAGGGTGTGAGGATGAGAGCTTTGTATATACACCATGGTGCCCACAAGAGTGCTGGGTATGTTCATGGAGAGAGGAGCATTTTCCAGTCCTGTTTTTGTTTTTTGTTTTTAAAGAAAGAAAAACTGAACTAAGACAGTTATCTTGTTCTGAAAACATATAATCAACCAATTAAAAAAAGCTTTGAGAAACATGTAACCTAGTAATTGTAAAGTAACTAGTATTTGTTTAATTTGTAAATGTGAAAGAAATTTAGAGAAAGTTTTTTTTTTATTATACTATTTTATTTGCAAGGAGCTACGGAATAGTGGTTGGGTGCATATCTATGTATGTGTGTAGGGAGTTGTTCAGTTGGAATCTATTTAATTTTTTCATACTTATGATACCTTAATAGTCTAATTTTGCTCCATTTCAGATAAGATTATTGTCTTCCTTTTCTCTATTGATCACTGTTTAGAACAGTGGTTGGCAACTTGTGGTCCTCCAGTTGTTGGTCAGCTGCCGCTCTCAGCAGCCATAGACATCACAGCCAGTGGTAAGGAATGATGGGAATTGTAGGCAAACAACATTTTGGGAGAGCCGCAAGTTGCCCATCCTTGGTCTAGTGTATAGCTTTGAATGTTTGAAATTGTTTTTAATGTGTGTGTGTGTGTGTGTGTGTGTATATATTAAATGAATGTATTCAAATGCACTTGAAAAATAATTGTAAGGAGATTCAGTGGGGACTCTATTGGTAGTTTTTGGAATTAACGTAGCATTTGTTTTCTTTAAAGCTCATGTGGAAAATGAAGAACAGTACACTCAAGCATTGGAAAAATTTGGAGGAAACTGCGTCTGTAGGGATGATCCAGATTTAGGAACTGCGTTTTTAAAATTTGCTGTGTTTACAAAGGAGTTGACTGCACTCTTCAAAAACTTGGTAGGAAATAATTTAGACCTTCTTAAAAGTATTGTATACAGAATTGAAACTGAATGGTGTAGCTTTAGCTTTCAACTGAAATATATTCCATCTGCAATACTTGATCCTATACAAAGTCTAGGACTTTGATTAGATGCTAAGCTTGGCTGCCCTACTAATTTTACAGTAACCCGCCAGTGACATCTGAGGATGTGCATTAGAATACATTTCGACTAAGTGTATTTTTTTAAAAAAAACTGAATAGCTGTTTCTGAAACTTAGCTAACAGAACTTTAAGTCGGAAATTTTAATGTCTAGAGCTGAAATCTGATTACTGGGGGTGGGGAATGTTTCATGTGTGCACGCAGTGGATATTGTAAGTGGTTGTAAAGACAACTTTGTTATCTAGCTCTCTCAAGGAGAGCCTTCCAGCCTCTTATAATTGGTTTCTTTCTAAACCCTTTATAACATTAATTGCTGTCCTCTGACTGAACCCTCTCATGGGGGTTGAGAATGAAAGCCGGGGAGAGGGTGAGCCGTTTGGACTTGAGTCTGCATTGCATCACAGTATAAGTTCCTTGAACTGTGTCAGTAGTGTTTGTACTGAAGGTGGAATGGGGTAGATCAAAAAGGCATTAGCTGGGCCCCTTAGAACTCCCCATCATTTTCCAATATTACAGCAGTTAAATATTATTTAATGCCTTGTGACTAGGAAGGCTGTACTCCCCCTGCTCCCTCAATGTTCTTCCCTAATTTTCTGAATTGTAAAAAGGCTGATAAATGGTTTTTTCCCAATAATATCTGAATCTAGATATATGCAGCATATCTGCCTGTAGTACCAGCCTATCATCCCTTCACATTGTGACATCACATCAGCAACTATATGCTACCTTGAGAGCGTATTTGCTGTCGTACCACCTTAGGTCTGGCTATGGCCATAAGATGTCAGATGACTGCAGCATCAGTGTCCGCATGAATGGAAGGACCATCACACCTCAAACACCACTGACCAAGTTGGCATCATCCTAAATGCAGTTAATTTCAGTTGAATCAATTCATGTGCTGTGCTGTGGGTTGTCAAGTATTCAGCAAACAGATGATCATAGGTATAATGTGGGAACCAGCCCTATGCTATCCACAGGTATTTAGGTTTAATCCCTTTTAAAAAAAAATTCTGACTATTCACCTTTAAGCAAATTACAAAATTAAATGTGTTACAGGGATTGGTATACCGGCAGACTTTAATATCCTCTCCCCATTTGTTTTATTTTCTTGAAGTACACCTTTTTCTCCACCTTCCTGTGTTTCTCCTGTGCAACTGATTTCTTTTGTTGCTCTTTTGTAATAATTAGACTGCAATTCTATACACGCACAGCCTGGAAATAAGCCCTACTGAACATAGGATTGTGGTGGTGTTAGTTAAATTACAAAACTCTTAAAATGATTTAGCATTTCCACAACTTAAATGTTTAAATATGACTCTGATGCAAGGCTTTTGTGAAAACCTTTTCACCGTTTTTCTAAAATGTTTGTTTTAATTTCTGTGCATGAAAACAATGTTTTAAATACAGTCTAGTTTAAGTGTGTGTGTGTGTGTGTGTGTGTGTGTGTGTGTGTGTGTGTTATCAACTAGAAAATAGATACATTGTGGCTTCTCCTTTTTTGTGAGAGCTGACTTTTGTAGTTCTGGGTATTGGGGCTATAACATTTCCCAGCACTTTCTTTGAATTAGAAAAGGTCTTTGTGAAACCCATTTCATTGTTTGCTTTGATATCGATACATGAGGCACTTTCTAGAAAAAGTAATTAAACACGTTCCTTGGCAATGCATAGGCAGTTCTTTGCCAAAGCTTCTGTTCATTTATTTGGCACTAGTCCTTGAATACAGTAGTGTCAACTGCCTTCAGCTTTATTGAAGTCAAGTGTATGATGACAGCCTCAGGTAACTCTAGGGTACTTTGTCTTTGTATGGATGTGCAGACATGTTTACTTAATACTGATTAATTGCCCTTCAACCATCCTGTCATGCTCACACTGTATTGGCCCTTTTACAAGCACACTGTATCACATAGGAGCCATTTCTCTGTGCTGCCATCTGTATTAAAATACTACAGTCTAGTGGGTAGAGCTGATCAGATGATCTTTCTCACTTGATTGGCCTGCCCACATCACTGTAGTATTCACACACATAACACAAAGTGAGATAGCACTTTGCGGAAGTACATGGCTTCCGACATGGCTCTGTGTGTGTGTGTGTGTAGGGTTGCAAAGTGAGGTAAAAAGGTATGCCTCTTTTTGTTTCCTCTTCAATACATGCTTAGGATGGCACTGTGGTTCTAATAGTTGATTTTGACAGAACCAGGATGTGAAAGTTTCAGTGCACCTTTCAGAGGAAGCCAAAGCACAGTTCTTGGCAAGATGACTTGGGAAGATAAGTTTTTCAGTGCAAGTGGGCACTTTGAGCTGCCTCACTGAATGATGAATTGCAGAGTGATGGAAAAATAAAAGGAAAAAGGAAAATCAGAGAGAGGATTTGAATACTGCAGACTATGGGTTGTATCAGTGGTGGCTTAGCACTAGTGCAAAGCTTATGTCCACGCAAGATGGAGCATCCAACTTGCCACTCTCCGCTACCTATGGCAGCTCCCTGGGTCATATCCCCATATGTTCTGGAGGGTCATCCGAAACTTTAGAGCAGCTTTGCTGTGGATGTGTGGGACTGTAGTAGATTGCGGAGGTTGGTGAAAATGAAAATTGGGTGAGCAGAACTGCTACATGAGCAGAACTGCTTTCTGCTAGTGCAAAAGCCACCATTAGATACAGTTCCATGGCTCCAGTCAAGAGAAAGTTAGTCATACTTAAAAGTTCCATTGAGAAAAATGGAAATGTTTTAGTTACAACTAACTTTCCTGGGACGGTGGCTCATATATATCTCTGAAGCATAAATTTCCTGCCTTTCTTCCATCGTGGAACCCAAGGCAACATACATGGGTTTTCCAGGCAACTTCTCATCCAGGCACTGACCTGACCCTTAGCTTTAGCAAAATAGTTGCTGGATAGATGTCTGTGGATATGTGAGTGCTCCTTGAAAGGCGCCTTGAATTTAATGCAGCAGTAGAAAACAACTTTTAAAAGGCCTGTTACTTTTGCATTATTTCTCAAGAAAATAGTGTTGGTGTTATTTTTTTTTGTCTCTCACACTCATTAGGTTCAGCTTCCCTTCTTGACAATAGTATTAGATTGAATTGCTGTTATTGCCTGCAGATGTTAATTGGCTTTGTGCTGCTATAGTCTGCATTGCTTCGACACCTGTTTCAACATCTTCATTTCCGTAGTGCTTATATAATTATAGACAAGACAACTCGTTAAGCAAAGAAGGATCATAGGCTGGTACAGGGTTCATCGACTGAAATTTGTGAATTAAAAACATAGAAAAAGCTGCAGTTAATAAAATTTAAATATATACTGTTAACCTTAAGTTTTTTTTTGGAATGAAGAAACCAACTCAAAGTAATAGTAGATTTGTTAGATGTTTTGCTAAGAGAATGACTTCATTCTCACTAAGGGGATAAACCAGTTTATGGGCTGTACCATATTAGACTGCAGGTCAGGGATCAAAGGAGTGAATACTTCATATATATTAAAACATTCAGCTAGAAAATCTGTATTTCAGGAGAAGGGTTGTCTTGTCCACACATTTGGTACTCCCAGAACAGGTTTACCACCTCACTTGTTCACTCCTCGAGGTATGCTTATGCAGTTCTGTCAGCAGTAGCCTTCTCCCCAAAGGCAGCAAGGGTATAGATGAATGTAGACACTAAACTGGTCATGTGAAGCTCAGGGGCAGATGTTGAAGGTAGGAGCTTGCAGAGGAATAGCAAGGTTGTAATTTTGAGGGGATGCCAAAGACACACATGGGCTCAATTTGGACGACACGATAGTCAATGGTGGGGTAATAATCAACTTTACAGTTCTTCAACTAGGGGGTACTCCCCACAAAACATGGTAATAAATAATCAACTGTGGTGTGGATTAGGATCAGCGCTGAGTTGACTATGGCAGCATTCGGATGACACAATAGTCAAAACAGCTGACGATTGATTCCCCCACACCAGTTGTTTATTGTGTCATCCGAATTGAGCCATGGTGTGCATAATCAATACAAGTAGGCTGGTATAAATGCTGCTATTTCGTGAAATATAATGGCAAATATTCAAAGTAGGCATATATATATATATATATATATATATATATATTTATGCGTGTGTGTGTGTGTGTGTCAGAGCATTAAAACATTCGTGGCTGTTCAGGACTATATGTATATCGGGTTAGAGCAGTAAGAATGTTCAACTACCACCTTCGGTTTTGTTTGCGGGGGCAAAATCAATGGCAGGATACCTATTAAGAAGTAAGGCAGAGAAAGCTAGCATGCATGAGTTGGGTGAATCAGCCTTCTTGATTTTAAATTCAGCCTATCATTTAACTCATCTGCTTCTACTTATAATTGAAGTATTTGTTTTGTAGTTGCAGGGTTGGGAAATCTAATGAGGGAAATATGGCTGCTGTTGCCTATATTCATATTCTGTATCTTTCTGTCAGCTAAAGCCTGCTTGTGTTACCTAAGTATGGTAATTCAGATGTATCTAAAAGCTGTGCAGAGTTTGGTTTCTCTTCGTAAATATTTGCTTCTAGTAGGGCTACTGACCTTGTTGGAAGCTACTAGATGGAAGCTGGTTGCCAAAGAGGCTAGGAATAGCATTTCTTTTTTAACTTGAATGTTGCTAATATTGTTTTAGGACATGAAGCATTGAATTGTGGGACTTAGCAAACATGGTTATGATTGGGCTGCAAGTCTGCCTGGGAGATTTGTTCTCTCTTTTATCAGGGCACTCTTGCTCTTTTGACGGTGGGAACGAGTGGCAGTTCTGTTGTGCCCCTCAATCTACTCACTCAAGGCTTTGCAGGTGCCTCTTGGCCTGCTCTTTTTCCTCTCAGAGGGAGATGGGTAAGAGAGAAAGAAAAATGTAACTATTCTAATTGTATGGTTGTTGTCCCTGGAAGTTTTGACCAAGAAAAAGGGAAACAGTGCAATTTGGAGGCAGCAACTAGAGGTGTTTGCTTGAGAGTATTAGCAGCAGTCCTCAGTGGATAGATAACTCAGTTTTTCTGGATGACCAACATCTGGGCCAGATTTTAATTCCTTTGGTCCAATGGTCAAGCTGTCCCCATGGGAGAAATATAATATCCTGCTGCTTAGTTTCTTTTATTGGATGACTGGCTAGAGCAGCATCTGGCCAGATCCTACTTTTACTGTAGGGCTACTTTGAGGAGGAGAAGGAGAGGTAAGCAGGGTCCTGTGCCCTCCAGAGTGCACTGTCATCAAGATCTTTGCCAACACCTCCATTCCGTTTAGCCTCTAGACTGGAACTTGAGGAGAGCAGTTGGCAATATTTCGGAGGGTCAGCTGAGGCTTTGTGCCGTCTAGTTGTCATTCCCTATTATGATCCATCTTTCTGCTTTAATACATGCTCTTGAGACTACTTATGCAATAATATACTTCTCACTTAAGCAATCTGGACTGGATTTCCCGAAAAGCCTCTTGACATTATTACTTTTCAAAGATTTGCAGTGGAGTGATGCAATGTTGTTTCTACAATCAGTAGCTTTTCCTGGATGCTGTGTACAATTCAGACCTGGCAAAGTTAGGTCAAAACCTGTTAGGAAAAAATGATCCAGTTAAAATGTCTGTTTTTTGAATAATTTATACCAGGGCTGAGCAAAGGAAGGGCCATTTCACAAGAATCATGATCAAAGTTGAAAGGTTCCTGGCCCTTTTCAGTGTTTGATTTTTGAGGTCTCCTTGAAAGGGCTGTACAATAGTTTGATTGATAAAGTGATCCCTGATTGGCTCAGATTAGTCACATTAGCTTCATTTGCCTTTACTGTCATCAGCACATAGACAAAACTGATTCGTTACACAGTATTGTGATGTCATTTTATATATATATATATATATATATATGAATTCAGCTGGCTGGAATGATTCAAAGAATAAAATGAGGGTGAGGGTGGGATTGCGTAGCAACAATAGAGAGAAACAGTGGGTTTAAACAGCCTCACAAAAAGGAGTATTAAGGTCCTTGGAAAAGGATGCCCTTCTTAATTTGCTACTGTTAATGTGAAAGCAAAATGGGAGAACATTTGGTTCAGACATAGTTTATACAAATTATTATTATTATTATTATTATTATTATTATTATTATCTTTATTTATATCCCGCCTTTTACCCAATGCTGGGCCTCTGATGCTTCTATTTTTAAAAGCAGTTTTGTTTTTGTTGTTTAATATGAACTAGTGATCAAAGTATGGATCTGTAGTTTGGTTGACATGCATATATCTTGCTCCACCTGTTACCATCATGCTTATTACCTTATTTGTACTAAGTTAAAATTTAACATGATGACAAAACAACACGGCCACACTTTGAGCACTGTGCTTAATAATAATAATAATAATAATAATAATAATAATGAAAGAATGCATTCCCAATTGATTGCAATCATCTCTTTTTGCTTTCTGCAAATGTGGAAACTGGTATCTTGCAACTCTTGGGAACCAAACTGCAGGGTTGTGGGGCAAATGAACTCTTCTGAGGGAATCAGTGTATATTGAGGCCCTGCTTCATCTGTTGTGTTTCACAATGATAATGACATTATGTACTCATAATGCTATATCTTTACTTGTTCACTCTTAGAGCTTCTAGATCTACCCGATGAAGTAGTGAATGTTGATCTTGAGTATGAAAATGTTTTAAAAGCATTGCATTTTTTGTTGTAGATCCAGAACATGAACAATATAATCACTTTTCCACTGGACAGTTTGCTGAAGGGAGATCTAAAAGGAGTGAAGGGGGTATGTTGCACAACATATATTGTGAAAACAAGCAGTGTTTTTTGTGGGTCTTGTTGTCATAACTGCATTTTAGTTTCAGTTTAAGAAAAGCATGTTCTACCACCACCCATTGTCCGTTCTACCACCACCCATAACCCATTTTATCCATTATGTACAGAATATCCTTACCATTAGATATGGTGATTTATTTTATTTTATTTTTTGTGCTAGTGCTTACAGGTGTTGAGTTACTAATACAATATATCACTGCTTTATGCATGTTAAGAGTTTGGGCTTCCAGGCAGATGGGTGCCTTAATACTTTATTTATTTATTTATTTATTTTGTATGTTTTATGATCATTTTGCAAATGCAAAAGTTCCTCGTTGATTTTGTGCTGAAACATTTAAATCCTATATTTTTATTATTTTGTGAATCACCCGGAGAGCTTTGGCTATCAGGCACTATGTAAATGTAATAAATGCATTAATGAATTAATGAAACACAACATGTACTTTAAAGTGCTGAAATAAAATATAGGCCTAGAGATGCTTACAATGATCATATTGTTTAGAAAGATTTATTGCTTATTTAAAACACATTGCAAAGCTGCACTCTCTGGGTAGATAAATTATGTTTATGTTTGGGCTATCATGAATTAACATGCACAAAGTGCCTGTTTAGATTCTATTCTCTGCCCAGAATTCTCCTTTGGGAGAGATCAGGAGGGGGGCCTTAGATTCCTATACTCTGTCTCATGCTCCCTTAGTCTCTGTAAAGAGAGCTTAATGACCTGGTCATTAGGGGTGTGCACGCCTGAAATTATCGTATCATATTGTTATCGGAAATCACTTTTTAAAAAAATTTCGGATTGGATTATATCGGAGGTAAATCGTATCGTATTTCTGGTCAATCAGCTTTCAGAACGAGCATAATCTTTAAAAAAAATCATAGAAAATCAAGGGTTGGAGCAATTGCTCTGATTTTTTCCCACAAATGACCAGCCAGATCCCATCTTCAATGTCCCACAAGTTTCAAGTTTTTATCTTTAAAAATGAAGAAGTTACAGCGGGGGGGGGGGGGGTGAAAAGATAGAGACCTGAAACTTTTTGGACATTGCAGATTGGATCTTGCTAGTCCTGTCTCCCCAGGTTTCATGTCGTTATCATTTCAAATAAAAAAGTTATGCATGCGTTTCCCCCCATGCAAGCCTATGGGGAAAAAAGCAGACACCAAGATAACAGCACGGAAGCCCGGTCAACCCGATCTTTAATAAATTCATAGAAAATCGAGGATTGGAGGGATCGATCTCAAATTTCATACACATGTCTAGCACATGTTGCTACACATATGTGCCAAATTTCAGATCAACCCCTCCACCCGTGTATTTTATATGATTTTTTAAGAAAGATCCTGCAACTTTTTGACAGGTCTGAATGAACGCATGTGGCAAGCTGTCATTCTGACCTGTCAGAACTGAAACAGTCTTTAATAAATTCATATAAAATCGAGGGTTGGAGGGATCGATCTCAAATTTCAGACACATACTTAGGCATATCCCATAAGCACTTTGATCAAGTTTCAAGACTCTACCTTTGAAAATACAGAAGTTATAGGTTTATTTATATGGCGGTCTGGTAATCCGAAAAAAATCCGATATAATCGGGCTGAAAATGTTCGGATCGGATATTTATCGGAGGTTTTTCTATCGTATCGTTAATCGGATGTCCGATAACGACCTTATTGTATTGTTATCGGACATTTTAACAATATGATACACATCCCTACTGGTCATAGACGTTTCAGAGTTCCAATTTCCCAATTTGGTTGTCCCCCCCCCTTCCCATAGGAACATACGAAGCTGCCTTAAACTGAGTCAGACCATTGATCAGCAGCTCTCCAGGGATCCAGGCAGGATTTTTTCCAGCCCTACCTTTAGATGCCGGGGATTGAACTTGCGATCTTCTGCATGCAAAGCATGCTCTGTCACTGAGCCATAACCCTTACCCTCAGGAGGGAGAGGAAGAGACCAGTGGAAGATTCTCCGAGTTTTCTCCTCTGAGAATTCCGGGAGCAAAATAACATTGTCAGTCCACGGGCTTAACTGTGAAATAGGGGGCTGAGTCTGTCACAGCTAAGGTGCTAATCAGGTGGGCTGGTGGCAGGGGGACAAACTGAAGTTTGGAACGTGATGCAGTCTGTGTCACTACTCAAACAACAAATTGCCCATTCTGAGGAGCTTACTTGGAAAGAAAGGATTTATAGGGCCTGGTGTGCCTCCGTTGCCTTATGAGGTCAGCTAAAGGCACTCAGGCTGGTACTGCAGCCTTGACACACAGAGCCTAGTGTCTTAGGGACCAGCGCAGGAGGTAAGGCATTGGAGGCTGGAGGATCTGGTCTGAGAACTCACCTGGAGCCTTACAAACACCTCAGCCAAAGATTGAATTGTATGGCTTGACACTTCTCATTTTCTGTGAGTAGGATGAAAACTGTATATTGGAAGATTCATGACAGAGATGAGAGTTTTGTTAGCTGGTCGTAGAAATAATTTGGTAATGGAAAACAGCTTGGCATAATACATTTTACAATTTTGAATCTTTTTAAAAAAAAAGTATAATGAATACTGCTGAAAGGATTCAGTCAATAGTTTTGGTGCCTTCATTTGTATAGTTTTCATGTGCATATAGTTATGGGTGTTTTTTGTTTGCTAATTTCCTTTTGCTGCTATAGTTTCTCCTCCACCTCCTCCCTCTCTTTCCTTGTTTTCTTTTTGCCTGTGTATTTATGTTATGATGGCACTGGTTATTGTTGTTCAAAATTTTCTTGGATTTGGTGTTTCCATTGGCAGGGCATAGGATGGGTGGGCCCATGGGAATGGAAGGGGAAAAAAGGATTTGAAGGTGGACTCTGGTGAAGGAGAAATTTGTGACTTGTTTTGAAATGTTTATGTGGCTGAAAAATTGTGTGTTTTGTGTGCGTTTTATATACCAAAATGAAAGTGTTAATTTAGAGAGAGAGAGAGAGAGAGAGAGAGAGAAGTTGAAACATTCTATTTCTGGCAAGTTGCTTAGAATTATTCAATAAAGGTACTAGTTGGGATAGAAGAAGTTCACATATTTTCACTGCCGTTAAGGAGCAGTTATGAAAACTATTCAAACTGTATTCAGAAAAAGCATTAAAAAGAGCAGAGAAGTTGTGAATATTTCTTTTAATATTGAAGTTGTTCTTTACAGTCACTGGCATGTTCTTACTGTACAGTGGTGTTGTGATGATGACGATGATATTAGTAATCTGCACAATAGCAAATGTGGATTACAAACAGTTCATGAAACTCTTCTCAGTGTAATGTTTCACACATTGACCTATTCAGTGGTGATGTGCCCGCTTTAGTATTTAGAAAATGTAAATAGGCCGAGCTAATTTAGCTGTTAATTACTGTTAGATAATTCTACAAGAATATTTTATTCTAAATAGTTCAAATTGTTAGATCTTAATTTGGTTCATACATGTGAACTGGCAACTTAGCCTGCCCCTCCTCCCAATTCTTCCCACGGATGTGAAGAAATATCAGGGTGAATTGAGCCCTTTCCCAGGCCATTGCAACCATGGCAACAGCTGCTGGCCTCTGCCTACTAAATCCTTGTACAATCTGGTTCACGGTAAAGGCTTCTCTGAAAGGCCTGTACAAAGTGTGGCCAAGTCAAAAGCAGCCCACAGCAGCCTTGTCTTGTGGTTTGCGAGGTGCTCAGTGATTCCCTTCCTTTAAGATCCAAGCAGGAAGAAATAAAACCAAGAAGTTTATCAGGTCCTGGTGGGTTGCCATCCTTTGCATTTGGTTTGGTGGGTTACAGATTGTGCAGTCCTGATCTGTTTCAGTCTCATACATGAGATAATTATTTGGAGAAAATAAGCAGCTGTTATGTTTGAACAGGCCCCTGGTTAGTTCTGAAGTCATTGGGGGTATTTGGATCTCATGTTGGTGCTAAACATAGGCTTTACCCAGTGTGCTGAGCTTTATTCCCATAGCAGTCAATGAAAGGTATATATTGGACTTCCAAATATTTAAACTTCCATTGAAATACATCATTAAAGTTTAGAAAGCTAGTTAAAGCTAGACTGTGTGTTAAAAGATTACAGGGTGTTCCTGATTGCAAAAATATGTTATCAGCATCTAGCTTGGGTGATTAGAAGGAGAGAAAGATTCATAACAAATAGTTGCCCACTTATTTAATGTCTTTTTCATTGCATTTTTGCAGGATCTGAAGAAACCTTTTGATAAAGCATGGAAAGACTATGAAACAAAAGTGTATGTATTTCCTTTCTGTTACACAGCAAATAATTAGGATTTATTACTAATAGCTCTCTCCTATGCCCATTTATTCAGAAGAAAGGGTCACTGAAGGCCAAAGCACACATTACTTTAAAGACATAGTTAGCATCTATGTTCTTATCTTTTTTACTCTAGGTCTGCCTCTACAAGAGAGGTTTAAAGCTCTTTCAAGGCGCTTTAAAAAATTTATCTCTACAAGTACGGAGTGCAAATCAGGCGTAGAGGCGCGTTATCTCTCCGATTATGCGCATTATCGAATGCGCGTTAAATCACGAGTTTTATTTTGCTCCGGCCGTTAAAGCGCATTTTTGACTATGTGAACAAGCGCTTATGCGCATTAACTACTTGTAAAGCGCATTTTGGTCATCCGTTAATGCGCTTCGCCGCCTCTCGCCGCCTCTTGTGCAGAGGTATTAGGTGTAAATGCGCTTCAGCGATTATGCGCATAATCGCCTAACTGGGCGCAAAAGCGAATCCTTGTAGAGGGGACCTAGGATATGCACAGCCCCTGCCCTCCCCCAGTCCAAATCAGGGCTCTAGCATGAGCGGGGTGGGGGCAGGTATGTAGCTTTATCCTTTCCTTCCCTGCTGTAATTGCAATCTGGATTTCCCCTTGCTCCAGCGATATATATGTGCAAATAATGCTCCATTTGCCTGATTCCAATCAGGTTCAATCCCAGGGGAGAAGGAGGGTTGAGGTCCCCCCTACTCCACATGAAGGAGTCCCAATCCAGATTGGGGGACCTGCACTTATTCTAGAATAAAAAGGTAACATGTGCTTTGGCTCGGAGTTCAGTGAATTCAGGATTGCATAAAGGTGCTGTCTTAAGTGTTTGATTCATGAAGGATTTATGACAATGTTGTCTGAGTCTCAGTCACCCATGTGTGGGTGGTATTACTTGATGGTTTGCAGCTGAATGTGAGAACAACCTCAGTTGAAAAGTATATGGTCCTTGAGGTGAGGGTTATATGAAAGCCCTGTCTGTGTTGTTTGAGTTGTGGCTGTTTCCTACATGCAAGCCATCGTTGGTTGCTGCAGATATATCAGTCCCATTGAAATCAATCTGATTTAATAGCCTCTCTTAATTATCACTATGCTTTTAGGTTTTAAAAATTAGTTTAAATGTTCTTGGACTGGAAATAATACTTTGTCTTTATAGGTGCATATATTGGGTTTATCAGTTTTCTGCTCAGGTGCTCTCAGTACCAAATACCTAAGCTGCTGTTTTGGGGATTAGCACTGGCTTAGAAAAGAGAGGAGGGCATCACCACCAATACAGGAAATGAAAAATGAGGAATCCTCAAAGGTGTGCCGGAAGCTGTTTTTCATTAAGGACAAATGCATTTTAAGTGAGGAATCTCTTCCGCAGGAGTAATTAGAAAACAAATATGTAATCCACTTAGCATTTTCTATAAAAACAATTATGAATACACTCCTGTTCTTAAAACACCAGCTTGGATTGAGATTCCATCCTATGCAGGTGCAGCAACCTTTTCCCCTGTTGCGCAGTGTTGTTCTGCTAACACTAAAATCCTGATCCAGCATTCTTGGTTCCACAAGTGCTAAGCTCTTGCACAATGTTACACAACATATTGTGTGCTCTTAATTTCATTTCATTTATTACATTTGTATACCTCCCAGTAGCTGAAGTTCTATGGGTGGTTCACAAAAATTAGAAAACATTACAACACATTATACAAAGTACAAAAACATTTACAAAAAACCATATGAACAGAAAATACACGCAGAGACAACATATATCTAAAAATAATTTGTTAAACTATCAGCCAAAGATGATCCAAGACTCATTGTACGCAGCCAAATGCCTGAGAGAAGAGGGCAGTTTTAATCTGGTGCCAAAAAGATAACAATGTTAGTGCAAGGTGGGCCTTGTCAAAGAGATCATTTCATAACTGGGAGGCCACTACTGAGAAGGCACTCTTGCTTGTTGCCACTCCGAGGTTTCCTTGGAGGAGCACCCTGAGGAGGCCCTTGGTGATTGAGCGTAGTGTACGGGTCTGTTCATCCCAGGAGAATGTTGGGACAGTCCCATGGTTGTCGTGGAGATCATTAAATCCTGAGCTGCCCCAGACAAAGTGCCCTCAGCATGAATGTTGACATCCCCTAGAACCAACAGCACACCTGTGACCACCTCCATCAGTTCAGATAGGGAGTCTGTTGAGCAGCAGGGTGGGCAGTATGCCAACAGAATTCCCAGTCTGTCCCGCTGACCCAATACAAGGTGCAAACCCTCCAGATGAGTAGCTGGATGGACAGGGAGCCTGCAGAGACCCATCCACCCCGGGCTCTCAAACCTACCCTGATGCTGAACCAAGTACCCTGGTGGGCAGAGCTGGGAGAGATTAACTTACCCAGGTCTCAATTATGCATGCCAGATCAGCCACCTCGTCCACTATTAAATCATGGATAAGGGCAGTCTTATCCTGAACCAATCTGGCATTTAACAGCAGCATCCACAGGCCCAAGGGCAGGCTGATAGGGCATGCCTGCGGGTGGAGGGAGGGCTGGAACATGGCACAGCCGTTAACTCTCTGGGCTGTGTTCCCCTAACCTGGCTAGCCCTGTTCCCAACGCCATATCTCCCTTGACCCATAAACACATTAACTGGGGGCTTATTGGCCCCATATCCCCTCTCCCAGGCACATAACAAGGTTTTAGGAGAACCAGCCAGCCCCACAAATAAATAAGGTGTAAGGCCAATCCATCTGATGTTAGGGTGGTGGCCCTTGCACTAGTTCCCCCCCCCCCCGAAGCTGCTCCCTCCAAAGGGGCAACTCCTCCTTTGGTGGCATTGCTGGTGCAGGGGTGCTGCTGCCCCAAGTCAGAGTTGGGCAGACAAGAGGCGTCCCAGGCACCTTGAACACAGCTGGCCCAAAACAGCATTAATCTGCCTGGGGAAATGTTTTCTCTCTTCTCCAGTGCCAGCCTCAGGGATAGCTTCTCTTGGGCAGCAAACACAGTGCCAGGCAGGGCCATAAAGATGCTAAGTTGGTCCACCTGCTGCTGTAAGATGTCCTGACTGACAGATTCTCGTTGTTCCAAGTCTCAAAAGGACAGATTTCTTTAAGGCCAGATTTCAATCTGTGCATGCTATGGTATTGCTTCTGCAATGTTTTCATGGAACTGCGCCGTTGGTACAGCTCTTCCACAAGTGCAAATCTGCATCCAACACTATGGCCGGGTTCAAACGATAAACGAGCGAAACACTGCAGTGTTGGTTGTTTCCCCTGCCCCAACATGTGCCGGTTGTGCAACTAGGATTACCCTAGAGATGTAAAATTTCTGGAAATTTTGTAGCCATGGAAAAAAAACATTTCCCCCCTGGGGTTTTCCAGGAAAAAATGAAAAATTTTGGAAAAATTGAAAATATGCAATAATAGCACTTTTTATGGATTGAAAGTCACTTTGTTACTTTAGGAACATAAAATGTAGTTATGTACAAGTTGGTTTGGCATAACATTATCACATTTGGTATATTAAAAGTTTAGTGCATTCAAGCAATTACTACAAATAGAATTTACTTTTTTTTAAAAAAAAAAACTTTAAAAAAAACCAAAAAAAACCAAATGGAGCTACAAGCTCCTGAACTGTAAGGAACCTCTTTGGTTTTGCCAGTTTATGAGGAGCAGGCAAAAAACAATTAAAAAACCAAACAGAAGAAACCATTAACATTAGTAACAAGGAAAATTATTTATGTCTCTGCTAGTCCTCCACAGTGTCAAGCAGACATAAAGCACCCATTCCCATAAAACGAACTGAGAAAAAGGGGGACCAAGATTAAATGAATATGCATGAAATTTAATCAGACTCATTTTCTGAGCTGTAGCTATCACTATCAGTTTCAGTCTCTGCTTCAATAGCAGTGCCCCCTAGAGGCAGAAATGCATCTTGCTCTTGTATTTGAGAGCTGTAGTCTCAGTTTGCAACCTAGGACTTGCTTGTCCTCGGTGCACAGAAATTGTAATAATCTGATACTGTACATAGTTTTTAGAAATCTTTTGGAGAAGTAAATATATAAATACCTTGTCTTAAACATTTTATGCACAATGCTAAAATAAAACATTCCATAATCTGTTTTTTCTTCATTTTTTTCCAATTTTTCGGATAAAAACTAAAAAAGGATTCAGAAAAAAACAGAAAACAACTAGTTTTTTCTGAATTTTTCCGGTTTTTTTCCAGGCCTTCACATCTCTAGATCACCCTAATTACTCGTGCAGTATTGTCCGAACCTGGAGTGTGGTGTGGGCGTATTGACTTGAAAAATTGAAAAATTACTACGCCTGCACTGTGTGCTAGGTTTGGACAATTAGGGTAATCCCAGTCACACTACTGGCATGTGTATTATCTTTGGCATGTGCTGAGATGAAAGAAGTTCTATAAGAGTGGAAAAACCATTCAACATCCCTCTTTAGACGCCCTTATTGTCATCATTGTGCACAAACAGGTTTATACAATCTAGTTTGGAACACAGTATTTCATAAAATGTATTACTATAAAAGGCAAATGTCCTTCTAGTGAAAAGGCGAGTATGTTAGGAAAGATTACCCTCTTGCAATATGAATATCCAGGGGAAGGGGAAGAATCCCTTCATGTTGCAGCAGGACAAACAATCAAATTTAATTTGATGTTGTAAGAATAGAAGAAGCAGAAGGTAAAGCAGGAGAAGGAGATTAGAGGGAGCGTAGGTCAACCTTCCCCGAATGGGTGCCCTCCAGAAGTTTTGATTACAAGTGCCATCAGCCCAAGTCATCACGGCCAATGAACAGGGACTATGGGAATTGTAATCCAAAACATCTATAGGGTTGAGGAATGCTGGCCTAGGCCCTATTGTCTTTCAACTCTTCTTTTATCCTTCTATTCTGACCTATTTTATAACCTTTTCTTTTAATGGGTTTTCATGTCCCCTTTCACCGTATTCTTCTGTAAATCAAAAGTCCTGATTTAGATAGATTTTAAACAATTGCATTTCTGAGCCAGATTTCAAGGTCTTCATTTCCCATCAAATGCCTTTAAGGGAGACTACCTTTTCTCCCTGTCGCAATATTCCTGCCATTTTGTTAAAACTTTGTTGTATCTAAAGAAAGCACAAAGAGAGCCTGTGCTCTTGCCACTGCAGTGCACATCTGCTTAAAACAAATCAACAAAACCCTGCAAAAAGCAAGCTTCGCATCTGCAGAAAGATTGCCTGCATTTTTTATTACATGGGGATGAAATATATTGCGATTGGTGCTGGGTTTGTGATAGCTCAAGTATAGCATTAAGGGAAAAGCTGCTTGTGCAAAGGCCTCAAACTTTATGGTTATTTAACTTTGGGCCTGTGGCTGCATCTGGCTAGTGTGAAGGTTTGAGCTTTTGCTTTGCTTTTGTTCTTCCACCCCTTCCTTTATATGCTTAAAAATTAACAGCATGGTATGCAGAGACAACATACATGGAAGAAATGCCTGTGACAAGGAAAAGGAAAAAAACACATTTTCACTTGCAGCAGGCATGGTGACTCTGTGAAGGTGTTCGGCCTGCTCACTTAAGAGCTAAAAGTGGGCAGAAGACATAGGTGTGCGTATCCCCAACCTTCCCCCATTGAGCAGGGAGGCCTGAAGTGGGCTTGTACTTGCATTGGCAGGAAGTCGCCACATGATTGAGAACCCTGAAGTGGACACTGAGGGTGAGGTTTGTGTTCACACCCACATCCCCCTTCACTTTTAGCCTGTACGTGATCAGGCTTAATGCCTGCATAAGGCTAGAGTTGTTTAGGAATGGGCTATAGGTCAGTGGTAGAGCACAGTACAGCTCTAACTGCTTGCCACCTCTCCATAAAATATTCTGTTTGTTCTTGTGGGTTTTATGGTGGTTTGATGAAGGAGTTCTGTAATCTAGCATAGGGATGGTTGCATCTGGCTCTAGATGTATCTTTAGCCAGCTCTCATTGGTCCAACCTTTGGTAAACGTATAGTAAAAAAAGGGAAAAAATGATCACTTTCATTTGTAAGGAAAAGAAAGACTGAGATTCAGTGTCTATTTTATAGGCATTTGATTATATTGCGGAATCATGCATGTGTCAGAAAAAGACCATTACCAGTCCCCCATATAAGGGTTTCTTTCAGAAAACTAATTTGTTCCTTCCTCCACTCCCCTGAAATCAGTGACTTAATATTATCCAAAGACCTGTGAAAACCTGCCAGATTATGTTAATTCATTGTAGAGCAGGACCACCTAAAGGGGAGGGGGTTCATATTGTTTTGAATTGAGTCTCCCCTCAACAAGAATACAGAAATTGGCCATCCCTGATCTAGCACATCTGGGAGCAGTTTTAGTTAGGAGTGTTGATCCAGGATTAGTCCTATTAAACTCAGCAGGACAGCTGCACTAAATTTGATGGATGGCTGTAGTTTCATTTAGACTGGTTAGCGCTACTCTAAAACAAACAAACAAAGTTCATGAAATCATCAAAGTTAGGCTGTTAGAGTGATTTTATTGGTTCTCTTCTGCGCAGAACAAAAATAGAAAAAGAGAAAAAAGAACATGCTAAACTACATGGAATGATCCGCACAGAAATAAGTGGAGCTGAAATAGCAGAAGAGATGGAAAAAGAGCGAAGATTCTTCCAGTTACAAATGTGTGAGGTAAGAGTGCACATAGAGCTCATCTCATTTTTCATGGGCACTCATAAGCGTATGTTGGTATGCACTTTCTGTGGCAAGCATTAGCATTTTTGAATCTACCTGGATGGTCCAATTTCAAGAAGGATTTTCTTGGTTTTGACACAATTATTTGAAAATGTAACAATGATAAATTAGTAGATCGCATAGCCCTGGGGTCCCCAGTGTGGTAGCTGTAGGCACCAATGTGCCTGCAGACAACTTTCTTGGCACCCAGCACGCTCTCTGCCCTGCTTGATTTTTCAGACTTTTTTAAAATTTAAAAACCTTAAAAAAAACAACACGTGAGGCTGGTGAATGCGGCAATGCAATATACCAGCCTGTGGTGCCATTTTTGTTGCTAAGAATGCTTCTAGTTGCCATGTAGGCCCCAGAGGAATACTTAGAAAATAAAAATGGCAGGTCGCTGCAGCCAGTGCTTTGTTTTGAAGCTTGCCCACCCAGAAAAAGGGAAAACATAAGTTGGAATGGTAGGGAAAGTCCCAGGGCAGTAGAGGGCATGATGAGGAACAAGGGGCAGGGTGTTTTAACTATGTGCTGTGTGGGGGGGTGGGTGTTATTTTATATATGGTGTGTGTGGTGGCTTGTTTCTTTTGGTGTGGTATGTGTTTTCCTCATTGTTTGTGCTATATGTTTTACTTGAGGGTTTTTTTAAAATGTTTTTGGTGAGATTTGCCTAGCTTATGTTTGTGTGTTGTCTTGGGGTTTCTTTTTTTGGTGGGGTGGGGGTTTGTGTGTATGTGTGGGTGGGTGTATTACCTGTGTGTATTTCTCTGAGCATCACCAGTGCACTTTCTATGAAATGGGTATTTTGTTGTGCTTTGTGAAGGCAAATATATGATTTGGCATTCCTGGCTCAGATCCCACCTCTGCCTTCTACTCGTCGTCTTGGTCATTACAATTTGCCTTCTGTGAAATGGGTGTTGGCACAGAAAACTGTGGGTTCAAAAGAGTGGTTTTATGTTTTGGAACTCATATCACACCTAGGCCTTAGGTTCTTGGCAATTTACTTTTATTTTAGCCTCACCAGTTTGCCTTCTGGGAAATAGGTTTTTGTGACTGGTCACACCCACCATGGCAGCCATTTTATGAGTGGAACCCCCCCTCCCCATGGCGGTCATTTTGTGAGAGCATCTATGACATGCTTTGAAAACTCCAAATGTGCCCACTGGCCCCAAAAGGCATAGCCCATTATTTGTAGATGATAAACAAACCAAATAGGGAAAGCCTTTATGGAACCATCCCATCTTGGCTTAGAGGATTGTCTCCTGTGCTCATTCAAGTTACCATCTGCTGCAATATTGTTGAGAGATGAAAATCTCATTTTACTTGATTAAGTAGGTACATTTAACAGCTGTTGGGAAATAGCTGCTGATGCCCTGAAGGGTGAACTTCCTGCCTATGGATTGTTCTATAACACTGTGCTGATTTTAGTTTAAATTTGGTTGCTCTATGGTCTTTTGCAAACGTAGCTCAGTTTGGACGATCCTTGAAACCACAGTTTGGAGAATTAGGAATGTGTTATCCAACCCACCCTCCTCCTGCCCCACTTCTCTCCTCACCTCTTGCATACCTATTCTCTCCATTTCTGGGTTGCTCTGATCATGGTTTGCTGGATTGTTTGATTCAGGCAAATTATGGTTGAAGCCATGCTTTGAGGTTGGTTTGCAACTTGCGGTTTGAGGTTACTGTTTATTTTGCTGTTTAAAGCAGGTCACCAACACCAACATAGCTCCTTGCTTGGGTCTGTTAAGTGCTCATGTCCATGACTGATAGAGGATAACATGATTCGCAATCCAAGCCTATACCCATTCACTTAGATGTGAATCTCATACAGGTCAACTGAGCTAATTTCAAAGTAAGTACACTTTAGCCTTCCCCAACCTAGTGCCCTCCAGATGTGTTGGATTGCAATCCCCATAATTATGGTAATGCTGGCTGGGAATGATGGGAGTTGCAGTCCAACACATCTGAAAGATGCCGGGTTGAAGGCAGCAGCCTTAGGTCTTAGCCTCAATCTTTGCAGCATCTTTTCATACTTGGGAAATGTTCCTAGTACTCCAGGGAGTTATGGGTGAAAGGATCTCAGGAAGCCTGTGTCTCTATGTCACAAAGTGTTTAGAAAGCTTCCTTGCTTTCAAAAGTTGTTTGCCGTGTGGCAGGGAGAGCTGCCGTTTAGGTATGCAGAGCAAGTCCTTTGTATAATTACCTCTAGCATCACTTGACTATGTTGGATGACGGAAGCAATAGCATATTGCTTGGGCAATTTCACCCCAAATGTTGTTATTCCTAAGATTCTTTGAACTGTAATAAATGATTTAATTATCACTAGCCCTATGACTGTAATTCTGAAACAGTAATTAATACTCTTTTTGTGTCCATTGCAACTTTAACAGTACCTGTTGAAAGTCAATGAAATCAAGATTAAAAAAGGAGTCGACTTGCTTCAAAACCTGATCAAGTACTTCCACGCACAGTGCAAGTATGTTTTATATATGTCTTGGCAAATGCATGCTCTCTGAAAACATTGTTGCTATTAGTTTCTGTGACTTACTGTAGCACTGGCACTTTTTGAAGGAGCCTATACAAATCTATGCGGCTCAGCTGTTCATATTTCACTGCTTTTCATCCATCAGACCTGAATGGTTTAAAAGGTCAATGATTGTGTTGTTGGTGTATTATTTCAAATGAAATGAGGCGTTAGACTGAGATAATACCATGGCACGCAGTTGCCTTCATAATTTCCACATGGCCATTTGGCATGATTAGTAATCACTTTGTGAAAGGGAGTGACGCAGGCTGCTGTGGCAGCTTTCATGTTTTGCAGAGCGCATCTAGCAAGAGACATGATTTTTAGTTTTTCAGAAAAAATAAGCAATTAGCACCTGTGTACTGGGAGCCCTGACTCACTTATTTTAACTAGTCACACACACCAGAGGATTTATGTCTGTAATGTTGCAGTAGAGTACACCACCAGCAATCAAGTAATCATGACATTTTACATTCTGCATGTTGTTCCTTGCTCTGTTGTTGAATGGTTAGCATTGTGAGTAAGGATCATAGAATCATAGAATAGTTGAGTTGGAAGGGGCCTATAAGGCCATCGAGTCCAACCCCCTGCTTAATGCAGGAATGCACATTAAAATATACCTGAGAGGTGACTGCCCAGCTGCATCTTGAATGCCTCTAGGATGGAACTGCATGTTACTTCTTCAGACTTGCATTAGTAAAGGTATTGCAGGGCAGGGAGAAAATGCAGAAATCTGGTTTTCATCCTCTGACATTCTAGCAAAAGGAACATCACTCTAAAAGCAGCCTTAGGGAATCGGTAGTGTCCTTTTGTATTACATTTTCCTCTTCCTCCTTTGAATCCTAGCTTGTTATGAAACTCTCTGAAGATGAACTAACATAAGAGATGGGATTTATAGGCCGACCATCTCTATCCCAAGAGAACCGAATCTTGCTTGTCCTGTGTCTTTCACAGGAAGGATGTAAATTCTGTATTGTGGAGGAGCCTGAGGAAATGTGTTTGTGATAAAGTTTCATCACGGGTCCATCTCACATTTCAACCGTGGGCCACCCATGTACCGTGGAGTGTATAAATATATGCTGAGCAAAACATTATTGCCTTGTGTGCTCAGAAAAATCCAGGCATTGTAAATTAATTGTTAGTTTTCTTTTAAAAAGAATAATGTTTTTTTTCCCTTCCAAAGCTTCTTTCAGGATGGTTTGAAAGCAGTTGAAAGCCTCAAGCCCTCAATAGAGAAGCTCTCCACAGACCTTCATACAGTAAGTAGCCACATGTCAGTCCGATGACATTAAATGTTCATCCTGCTTTTTAAGCCAAGTGTCCAAAGTGGCTCATGAAATTGAAATGAAGCAATAGCAACAAAAGCGCCCCTTCACTTTAAAAACCTGGTTTCAAGTCCTGGTTTTCATCAATGTTGGTGTTGGTGTAACACATAACTGCAGTTAAGTCTAAGCAGGAAAGGCAAACGGAATTGCCTCATAGGGAGGAAGGAGCTGGGGGTAGTAGAATATATTATCCTGCAGCCAGCTTCTGTCACGCTTAAGTGATCAGGAGCATTACTTCTGCACAGGCCCAAATTGTGCACTGACAAAGTAACTGTCCTCCAATTTAATTTCAAATTTTTGCTATGTCTCCACTTCAGATAAAGCAAGTGCAGGATGAAGAAAGAAAGCAATTGATTCAACTTAGGGATATTTTGAAATCTGCACTTCAGGTTGATCAGAAAGAGGTGAGCATGTAAGGTGATTTAACATGCTTTTCTAATTTTAATGGGAGCATTTTGACTGCATTAAAATTTTACCCTTTGTTTTAGGTTCAATGTGATCTTGTTAAGATTTCTTAGAAAACTTCAGAAAGGCTCCCCCATCCCCCTTTGGCACAAAAGCTTCGCTGCTTGCTTTTCACTGAAGAATTATAGTACAAATTTTAGAGCTGCAGGGATTTTAAAAAAAATATTCAGGGAGAGTTCAAATATCATGTTTTGCATCCATGGGATGGCTTTTGGAATAGTTCCCAGAGATGCATACAAGTGAAAAAAAAATTTGGTTGAATGTGACAAATCCATGTGATTTGTTCAAGGGCAAATGCTGTGCAGTGGATCCTGTATCACCCTTGAACAAATTATGTGGATGGCATGCTTAGGAAAATTTTTTTTAAAAAATCCGCCTGCGTTCATTTCACTGGTACCATTTGAATTTTTTTGTTGCTAGTGATACAAAACGGATATTGGAACTGGGCCTCATTCTGTAATTGAAAGCATGTCTTAACAAAGAGCAAGACTGAGCAAGCAGTATGTTTTTAAAAATTGGATATAGTAAGTAAGGCTGCAAATTAAAAAAAAGAAAAGTAAACAATTCAGATACACTTTTTACCCAAGTATACATCTGTCATTAGGGCAGGTTCTTGGTTATGAGATAAAACTTTTCAAAGGTGTGAGCTGTGCAGTTTTATTGAACACTAGCGAACGGACCTGGCTTTGCATGGGTGGGAATAGCACTTAATTCGATATATATAGCGAAGCCTTCAGCAAACCCACACAGCTGTCAGAGTTGGACACATTGGACCCACCCTGTGAGTGCAGATATGCCCACTGGCACCCCTAAGGTCAACCCTATTCCCCTGATGGGAGCTGCCCCACAGCAGAGTGGAGGATGCAGTATAACTGCTGCAAAGGATGCAGCTTGCTAATCTCCCATGGCTTCAAAGTGCATCAACGGCAAAGCTGGGCACTGGTTAGGGAAAGGTGCTCTTAGCGGCTGAAAATATTACTGCAGGTTCAATCACATGAGCACCTTTTAATTAACAGTAATTAATGCATTATAAAAACAAAATAACCTTTAAGCTCTCCTTAATACGCAGGCTAAATTTCAGGTGTGTAGGTTTCATGGTCTTGGAGCTATGGTGCTGACGGATGGACAGACACACATCCTCTTTTATTATCATAGATTCTCTATAGTGAGTGTAGACCTGTGGGAAAAAAATCACTGTTTCGTGTGTATGATTCATACCGAGGTTTTGTGTTGTTATATCCTATCCCAGAAGAAAATAAAAGGCAGGGTAAAGTCAGAGACGTTGTTTTCTCCTTTTAACCTCCCTTTCCACCCGTCTTCTATGTTTCCTTACCTGATCCAACTAAGGAGGTTTGCATATGGAAGTGTTGGATAAGGAGCCAGAGGCCTACATGGGATGCACATCTCAATGCGGATGCTTTCCATCCACATCGCTTTCAGTGGAAGGCCTATCCAAATGCACATTCCAACATGGTTGGGGGAAGCGCATTTGGATGTGAGTAAGCCATGGGAAGCGGTGCAGTGCAGATAGACTGCAACTGCTCTTGGATGCATATATGGATGATGTTTGAGTTTATGCTGTACTACTTGAGGGGGCATTCTGTTGTGCAGTTTTAAAGTTCTGGTGTGTGTGTGCGTGTGAGATGGGGCGATGAGTTGGGCTTGGAAAAGGCATATGCCTCGAGGAATGCACTTTCTCCAAACACAATTTAGGATCCAGGCTGAAGGGAAAAAAATGGTGTGCTTGCCTTTAATCTTAACTCCCCACTCCAGCAGGGGAGGATATACACCTGTGCTGCTTTCTGATGCCAGTGTTCCCAGGTGCAGCTCTCCGCCCTTGATGATTTCTGGGGTTTGGGGGAGGGACACAGATAATGTTTTGGAGCAAGATTTTCCTTAGGTCTCTTTCCTCTGTAGAGATCTCCCATCCTTTCCCCTTTAGTGCATATTCCTAGTGTGTACTCTTTACAAACAGCAGGAATGATGTGAGGTTCCTGGCTTGAGCCAAAGCCCTGTTCATGTAGAAAGTAAAGTGAGTCTTAGCTGTCTTGTTTTAGTTTTTCCTGTCACTGTTGTCTCCCTTGATAAGTTCACCATGAGCAGGAAGCCAACCTATGCATAAGTTTCAAGTGAATTAGTTCATAATCAAGCAAAATTTAAATGGTTGGATTAATGTGTTCAAGGCATCAAGAGTTTATTTTCGGGTTATACTTGAAATGACTCTTTTCCCGCTTGCAGTCATTCTGGCTGTACCTGTGTGGGAACTAAAGGTTCTTAATTTGAGTAACGAATGGTTATGTTTTGCCTTAGCAGTAGGAACTTCTCGCGTCTCACACCTATGTAAGTTTTCATGACCAAGATCCAACGGTTGTATATGTTGATTGCCCAGTCCTGGCAAGCTCAGCTCGCAGAATAGTTGAGACTAAGAAGCAGGTTCAGCAAGGGTTTTTTTGAGTTGGTGATGAAAAAAGTTGCTCCATTGCCACCGGTGCACAGGTTCAATCCATGATCATGGACTGGAGATCAAGGGAAGTCAGAGGCAGGTCTTTCAGTACCTTGGACAGATCATACAGAGCAGGCGACTAATTCTGATGGGTGCTTGGGTTTGTAGGCCCTTATGGACTCCGTGGCCTTGAATACCCTCTCAAACTCTGCCCCTTCTTGAGGATTGGAAGGCTTTAAAGGGCCAATAATGTGGCCTGGATCCTAGCAGTCCATTGCGTCTCTACTGTTTCCTGCCGGGTATGTTGCCTGTGTTGGGTGAACGGGCCCCGAAGAGAATGAAACTCTCGGTGGCTAGGGAGTTTCTGTCTTGGAGGGTTGTTGCTCAGAGGTTTCTGCTCTGGTGGGTTCTTAGTTGATCGGTAGCCTACCCTATCATCCAGATGTGGCAGACTACAGTCTCCACCATACCCAGACAACACAGCCATTGGGCGTGCTGGTTGGAGATGATGGGAGCTATAGTCCAACATAGCTAGCAGGCACCAGCTTGGGGAAGGCTAGCTTGAAGCTCTAGACAAGACTTTGAGGCAAGGTGTCCTAGGGGGGTAGTTTCCTTTTCTGGTTGGGATGAAGCATCTGGTGCTCATAAGCAGGAAGTCGAGCATTTAGAGCTATATGTCTAATTTGGTTTTGTCATATTAATTGCTGTTACATATAAAATAACATGTTGAACGGCTTTCCAATGCACCAATCTTGAATGCAAGTCTCCAGAGCATACCCAAGGGTAAATTTGTACGCATGTAATGTAACTACTCTTAAAACAAATGGGATTTGTATTAATTTTTTTGAGGCTAGGATCTGATTTGAGGTAACTTGGATAACCAGTCATAGAAACATGAGTGCATGGTTTCAGATCTGTATGTATTATTGGGGTTTTAATATATATGACTCTATTACTACATCCCTCTGGTATACTATCCAATACTGTTTGTTTTTGCACTGCAACTGATCTTCTTTTCTTCCTAAAATGCATTTGCCTTTTGTGACCGAAGTCTAGGAGAGTAAGTCCTTTGAACATTTTTATAAATAGTACATTGCATGATTTGTTATGTTGCATTTCAAGTAACTGGCCTTCTCTTCTTAAAGGATCTGTTTGCCCAATTGTCTCTTCTGTTTTTCATTTTGCAAATTGTGTGAACATATATTAGCTATTTAATGTGGATGAATTGGATGCAAGGCAAATAATTGTATATAATAGTTATCTCAATTCTCCAAGTGCCGGTATTTATATAGCCAAAATTGCACCATCCACGCACAAGAGGGAGGTATCAGAAGGCTTGGAGGAGCCCCAAGGTTTTCAGAAGTACAAAAAATCTTTAGAAAAATAAACCTGGGGCGGGGAACCCCAAACAACAGCCCAAATGAGAAATGAGCATGCTTAATAGGCATGGAGGGGGGGTACATAAAACCAGGAGGGGAGAAGAAATGGAATGGAGTTTCTGGAATCTTGAACTGGAGCACTCCACACTGCAACAATGTGTTGCACATCTTACTTGTTCAAAATTCATTTTCTTTTCTGAAATCCAGTTGCTTGGCTTTTTTCATCCTAAGAGCCCCTTGGGGGCTGTATTGTGTTTCTTGTTGTGTTATGAAGAATGTGTGAGAGATGTATTTGTACGTTAATTTCTCGAAATGTTGTCTCTATTCAATATTTATTATTTGAAATATTCATAGTAATACTTTTTACTCATTAAGATAGTATCTATTCTTTCCGCTTATAAACAAAAGGTATCTCACTAGAGCACATGATCTCATCAAGTTCGTAAATTAGTTAGTGGGAGCCTAATTTTCAAAATGTATACAGCAAGATTGCAGCATAATAGTAATTTGATGGATTGCTAAACTTTTGTGCTTAGCACACTGAAAGTCAGCTAGTCTTATTCTTCAATAAATTGTTGAGGTTTTCTACAGTTACTTAATGGAGCCTGCTATCTAGATGCGGCTATGGCAAGTAGGACAAATCTTGGATCACCACAGATTGTCCAGTCATTCCATCTAGGCATCTTAATTGGTATTTGAAGCAGGCTTTTTCAGATCTGTGGGATTGTCTTAACTGCAGAATTAAGACAATCCCACAGAATTGCAGATCTAAGGGATTGCAGAATTTTTGATGGTGCTGTCTGGATTTCTGATGTTGTCTGGATGTTGCACCAGCATAAACTAGCACCTGTGCAAAGGAACTAGCGTTTCCTAGGCCAATGAGGAAAAGCAGCAGTTTGTAGCCGGGTTTCGACAGCAAATTGCTGCTTTTCCCCATTTCCCTAACATGTGCTAGTTACGTTGTGTAAGCATTGGTTTATGCTAGTGCAGTGTTATACACAGTTGGATACTAACTTAAATTGCCCATTTTGCTGCAGAGTAGAAAAATGAAAGTTGTGTGTGCATCTTCTGTAATCTAAGCAAGTCCAAATGGTTATGAATAATGGGATCGAGAGAAAACTGGTAGAATTCATATAGTTGAGCTGAAACGATATGAGGTGTAGTGCTCTGTAACCAGTTTCTCTATCCCTACCCCCATTCTTGTAGGATTCTCAGCTCCGTCAGAGTACAACGTACAGTTTACACCAGCCTCAGGGAAATAAGGAACATGGCACTGAAAGGGATGGCAGCCTCTACAAGAAAAGTGATGGGTATGTCTAATCCTACTTCAGAAACAACAAGTAGAAAATTGCTTGGGATCTTCTGCAACAATGCAAGTTACACCAAAATTTAGATCACTTTGTCTCTTTTTTTTAAAAAAAACAGAATCAGAAAAGTGTGGCAGAAGAGGAAGTGCACAGTTAAAAATGGTTTCCTTACAATTTCCCATGGTACAGTAAGTATTTGTTTATAGTATTCTATGCACACAGCCTGTTGCTAATACAAAAAAACAATTTAGGCTGCAGTTGTATTTGTAGATATGGAATCAGCTAGATTCTTTACAAAGCAGGTTCAATGAAATGATTATATCGTTTTTTAAAACTTGACAAAATTCCTATGAGAATTAAATATTCTTGGTATGAAATATGCCTGCTCATTTGTTATTATGCCTGATGATGGATTATGAAAACAATCAAATATTTTACTATGCTGATAAAAATAATTAGGTATTTTTCTGTGCAGATGAGTGAGGAGAGTATAGGCTAGTTTGCATGTAATGGAGTTAAACTGTCACTTAATTAACCGACAATTTGCCCAAGTGCAGCATTGCGCACGTGACACTTCCTGTAAACAACCACTGATTTGCCTGATCAACGGTTGTGAGCATGATGTGCAAGCCCAGACCAATGGGTTATTTAGGGGCTAAACAACACAGAAGTTAACCCAACAACAAACCATGGGTAAACTGCTGGGTTGTTTAGCCTCTCAGTAACCAGCGTTCCCGGTTAACATGTCACATTCCCAACAATCTACAAATGGGCCAAGGTTGTATACAGAAAATGGAAGTGGCTTGCAGGCGGCATGTGTCCCTGTGAATCATGGGTTAAATAACCCACGATTTGCCGCAGTGACCTGTGAACTTGGTCTTTAAGTAACATACTATGAAGTTATAAAACTGTTGATGTTTCTGAAAAACATGTTATTGTAGCATCCTGTGTAGAACAAAGGTCCCTTTCAATGCATACCTTAAAAATGTGGTAGGAGCTGGAATGAAAGCTGTTAATTCAGCTTTCTAAGTGAGCACATGAGCACATACAATCAGAAAATAATTGCTGAGGAAACAAAATAAAATCTGTATTCTGCTAAATAAATGAAAATGTTTAGGGCTGGGCAATTTTGGGGACCATTTTTTACTCCTCTCCTGAGCTGCATTTTGTGGGGTGCCAGAAAAAGAAACCCACTGCCTTGCTGCTAGTTTGTTCAGCTTGATTTTTCAAATCTGGGCCTCCCCTCCCCATCCACTGGAATGTCCCCTTTTTGTCCTCAAGAAGGTCCTTTGAGGCTTCATTTGTGACCTTGGAAAGCCAGCACTGCGGTTCTTTCTGTGGTGACTGCAAAGGGGCGGGGGAGGGATTGGCTCCTGTAGTTCCTCTCCCAGTCATAGTGGCTTCTACGACTTTGGGAGGGGGGAATCCAAACACTCCCATGGGATGCTCTCCTAGGACCATAGGATTGGGCCCTCGGAAGTTCATTTGCTTGAAATCTTAAGTGCTCAGAAATGTCTAGAAACAAGGGCTTGCAATTACTGGGCAGACTGTTAATCTGTAGATGGAAAGTAAATGTTTAAGCTGTTCAAAATTCCAATGTTCATACAATCCATAGACACAATAGATCACCTACTGTGTCAGGTTTATAGTGCTTGGCCTTTTACCACAATTGATTCTTCCACACAGAAAAGCAGACTGCAATGCGCGCGATAGAGGGTCATGGATTGTAGACTTCAATATGTTTGTAACATGTTCAGATATAATTTGAAATCATGTTATTTAATGAACACATATAACTGATTTAATCTATAAATTTCAATCTACTTTTCAATGTATATTTTTATATAATTGATTTTTGCCTACGCTGCTCAATTTCCAAAATGGAAATGTTAAGCCGTGAAACCACCTCTTCTCCTTTCAGCTGATTCCTAAGCCTCTTAGCAAGTTTATTTTAAGGGCACTGTTCCTCTTTGCTTTCCTCTTTGGACGTTTCTGCTTCTGAAACCAGCGGAGTAGTAAACTAGCCATTTCTTTTCATTTGTGAGACAGTTACCTCTCCGGTTTCCCCCTTTTGCTGTTACTTCACACTGGCTCACTTCATATGGAGGAAGATGAACAAAGTGCAAGCATGCACATTCCCATCTCCCCCTCTTTTTCTCAGACGTGGTTTAGCACTGATCATAGCTTGCCATGACATCTTAATTGCCAAACTATAGTTAGTGCATGTCCTCCAATCCCCACGTCAAATGATGGTTTCTAATTTCCGTTTGGAGGCAAGTGCTAATCTTAGTTTGCTAATTTGGACCTAACAGCAAGCTGTAGTTAGTGCTAAACAGAAAACTAAAAGGAGAGGCGGATGTGAGAAGGGGGAGGTGGGGAGCACATGAGATGGCAGTTAGCTTCTAGTCCTACAAACCATGCTTTGGAGACTTGTCTGAATTTACCCACTGATTGTTAAAGCAGCTTCACACAGGACTAATGTCCAATACTCGTGGTACAATCCTATATACGTCTACTTGGAAAGTAAGTCCCGATGTGTTCAACAGAATTTACTCCCAGGTAAGTTGGCATAGGACTACATCCTTATACACCTGTGTAGAAAATTGAACATGGGTATATTTTTCTCATGCTTTTTCTCCATTCACAAAAACAATCCCTGTATTAAAATAACCGTCACTTGGAAAGTGGCTGATTTCCAACATTAATTAGATGGATTTAAAATTCGATTTGGAAAGTAAAATTATTTTGGATCAGCTTCCCATCAACTGAGTAGAACCACAATTCTCCTAGCTGAGAGGAAAGTAAAGGTTAGGGTTATGGCCTGAATTCCTTTGGTCATCAGTAGCGGCTTGCCTTAAAATTGGACAGATTGCTAGATGCAGTGTTCTTTTGGCTGGGGCGGGGCGGGGCTCTGAGAACTTCTCTGCTAAGGGGTGAATATCAAGCAAGATTTTTGTCATGTGTAAATATTACTAGATTAGTGCCTTGTAAGCTTTTCTGGGCTCCCCATCTTTAAAGCAGGCACGGAAAGAATTTATAAGCTGCTGGAGGAGATTCGTCAACTTAACAGTCTCTTTGACTTTAAGAAAGCCATAAAGACCGATCTCTTCCGGCAGGCCTGCCCAGTTGAATTTTAAGAATTTTATTGGTGTTTTATTGGTATTTTAATAATGTATTAGTTTTATGTGTGCTTTTAATCAGTTTTATGTATCTTATATTTGATGTTGTTCCCCGCCTCGATCCAGAGGGAGAGGCGGGTAAGAAATATATATATATATATATATATATATATATATACACACACACACACACACACGATTGATAAGCCTCCTTTTCAGTGCTAAAAATGTTTTCGTCGTTGTTATTAATCCTGAATTAGTGCAGTCTTTTTCTGACATTATGATACTAAATTGCCAGAAAAAAATAAGCCTCAAAATATAACGAGTCATCATGAAACAAGGCTTCAGGAAGCATAATTAATAAAAGAAACACCACTGCAATTACTCTTGTTTTACCAGCTGATAAATATTGGCTGGTATCCTCTGGACTGTATTTTAATGTGCAAGAATTAAGATCGTCATGGTACAGAACGATAGTTTCATAGCAATATAAGAAATTTAGTGGTCCATGGGGAACAACTCACACCATATGCAATCCAGTTTTTACAATCCATATACAGTCTTTACAATCCACCCTACAGTCACTTGAGACAGTCCTTCCATTTTTAATAGCCATTTCTTCTGTATGCAGTTAGAAATGCTTACCAGAAACTGAAATTCTGGTATTTGCAAAATCTGTACATGCCCTGGATATTGGAGGAGCCTCTTCAAGGTCTGATCACTCCTCACCTTCATTCATATTAAGAATAATCACAGCAGCTACTTGCCCTGAATTTCTTCCTTGAATAAAGGCTTACCAAAGCCTTTCAGGACAGGCCTCAGTCAGTCAGGCCTGATTGGCTCTCTTGTGGTTTTCACACCTAAACTTGCTCTAGCTCTGGGTTATGCAGCTATTTGGCACCTTGGTGTGGTCATTCACAACCTTTTTTCTGTGCAGTGTTTCTAGATAGCTTCTTTTCCCTTCACAGAGCCTTTTGGAGGGCGGGGCACTTGTAGAGATCATTGTACCTGGAGAGGTGCTAAAGTGCAAGCCTACCAGATGCTATTCTCCATGACTTTTAAACCTTGCCTTTAATCCCAGATGCAGCTGTGTCAGTAAAAGTGCCACCCTGAGAAGCACTGTCTTCATCATTACTGTAGATGTCCTGGGACTGGAGCCTAGATCAAATTAGCCGCTGGGTTCTTGTAAGACCTGCCTGGTGGGGTGTCATTTCCTTCTGACCTTTTACAGTCAGCTCTTTATGGTGTGAATTGGGCCTCCAAATTCCTATGTCCTATATAGAAAGAATGGTCATTTTCTTCTTGTGCTGTTATATATAGATTTTTCTGTTCACATATGCTGTTACTATGGGATAGCTAGATTGTTCTCAGGCGTGTAGGGTGTGATATTTTTGCCAACCCCATCTCAGACACTTCTTTTCTCTCTCTTTTTTATTTATTTTTTTGTCTCTGCCAAATTTCCAAATGAGTGTCTTGATCACACAAGATTGCATAATCACATGGAGGCTATTGTTGCTGTGCCTCCTCGTTCACATGTACATATGAACCCCCCTGTATGCATGTGCCCAACTCTGGTCTAAGGGTGCCTTTAACCAGAGGTGTGTTGCGCACGCAGCAGATGTATTACACTGTACCTCTTACAAAATGGAGAATAACTGCTTCTAAATTGGGGGAATTAGCTCAAGCACTCATTAATGACTGAAAATATAGTCATATATTTTCTCAGAAGACACACATGCACATTCACTGGAGAAGAGAGTGGCTTAGATGGTCTGTGGTCCTTTGCCTAATTTCATGCGACCCTCAGCCTGGTTTCAAAGGCCCTTTGCATGCAATCAGTTCAGACTTCTGGCAAGAGCAATCTGTCCCTTCCCTGGCAGCCCGGTGAGTGGGAAGGAAGAGGAGAGGGAGAGGGAGAGAGGGAGGGTGGTAGGGAGGAAGAGAGAGAGAGAGAGAGAGAGAGAGAGAAAGGGGTGGGAGAAAGAGGGAGAAAAGAGAGTCGCAGAGGGTCTAGCACATGGGCCTAACCTGAAAATATAGAGAAAAATAAGAAATTATTTTTCCAAATAAGGAGGGGAAGGTGGAGCAGGGCATTGGAGGGCTGTGTGACCAAGGAAGCTCAGGTGCCAGTGGCAACAATGGGCTGTAGGGGTGAAAGTGGATAGATTTAGGAGGAAAGGAAAAGAAACAGAGGAATAGTGGCTATAATTACCTGACTTCAGAGGAAGGACCTTTGGATGGGCAATGATGTGAAGACCAAACAGAAGCTAACTCATTATTAGAGACTCTGGTTAAAAGGCATTGGGCTAGTTTACACTGTGTTCCAGTGTAAATATATTCACATAGATGTGGCTTCAGACTCAATGCTCATGTTGCTATACCTTGCCACACACAGAATCTGCATGCAGTGTTTCAGTGCATATCAACCCATGATGTTCTTGCAATGTAGTGTATGACTGCAATAAGCAATATGAGTTTTTCGTCACAATGCACCTCTTGGAATTACTTTGTCTTGTGTTTTTATGGTCAGGCTTTATATGTAATTTTTTAATGTGTCAGTGGCTATAACTATTTATTTGTCTCTAACTCTGTTGATTTGCTGTAACAAGCAGGAAAGCCAAATGTTAAACATACGGCTTTTTTTAAACCATAGGACCATCACATTTCCTTCCTGTCTTTTTGGGCCCATTATAAGAGTAGAACCTATTTTAATTTGGTCCAATATACCTTATTACAAAAATAGGTGTTTCCTGTGTAAGCTAGATGCTGGTAGTCAAGTGTTGCAACAGGAAAATGGTCTTATAAGTAAATTACACTTCTTGCACAATTCTTTCATAAGGCATAAATGGCACCGGTATGAGTTGCACCTGTGTTTATAAGAATTTATTCTAGTGGAAATTTAAAACTACAGTATGTTTATCCATCCTTGAATACGGGAGTCCCACATCTCTCTGAAGTAGATATGTTAATATTGTAACATGGAAAGTGGCAATTTGACCTAATCCTTACAATTTAGATTGCTCTGAATTTGCCCTAGACCTAATTGTTTACACTTCCAGTTGCTTATTCAAAAGAGCTGCATACCTGCCTACTATGGGAATTTCCGTGGGCACACCTTGGATGTCTGGTACTTAACCGCAGGAAGATTCTTCATTTCAAAATCAATGCTAACAGAAAACGTCTTTACTCTTGATGCATTCTTACTAAGGGATATTCCTTTTTCTTTTGTTTTTCTTTAATTAGGCAAACCGACCTCCTGCAAAGCTCAATCTGTTAACTTGCCAAGTGAAAACAAACCCAGAAGAGAAAAAATGTTTTGACCTCATATCACGTAGGTTTGTTGTTCAGTTCCGTAGGTACTCTGTATTAGTTAGCTCTACATTCCTCCATATTGTTTCAAGAAATGAGTAAATGCTGAGATTCCAAAATTCAATCTAATAGAATTGGAATACATTTGTATTGCAGCTTGCTTTGTTAAAGCATATATTTCAAATATTGTTTCTATATGTTTGTCAGTAAAACTATTTGTTTATTTGTTTCATTTTTTGTTGCTGTATCCACCATTGGGTTGCAACATTACAAATTGGTTGTTTCACGTATGACTTCTTACAGAATCAAATCTCAAAATGATTGGGATCATCTTACATAATTATAAGTAACTAAAATTTGTCATTGTGGGTTTTCTTGACCTTAGGTTTCCTCCTTTCACGGCATAGCATTTTACATGTATAGTAGGTTAAAAACTCGTTGTTGCCATTAAATTCTTACTGCCCATTGCCTGGGAAGCTGAGATGTCACAAAATAGTCACAAGAATGCTCGCTGTTGAGCAAGGCTGATCAGCCGACACAGTGCAGCTTTTGTGAAGGAAATGAAAGGTCACTTTAGCTTGGGGTTAAGTTCCACACAGGGAGTCAAAGGACAGAAGGGAAAGTAATGGGCAGGCCAGGAAAATTGGGAGACAAGGCAGTTAGGGCAAGGACAGTGGGTCTTGAGAAAGGGTGTATGTGTTGAATTTCACACAGTGATTTAAACTAAATGGCCATATTTTGGCAGTTCCTCTAGTTTCAGATACTTGAATAACCAATAGCTCAGATTTTCTCTTCCGGAGAAGCTATTAACCGTTCAGAGCAAATTCCCTTTTTGATGGTTCATTGGGTTTTATTGATCTGAAAGTTGGATCCAGACTTAGCCATATTAGCGTAGACTAATTAAAATCAATGAGGACCTAAGTTAGGTCCTAGTGATTTCATTGGATCTATTTTTAAGTATGACTATGTTTGGATCCAGCCTTGAATTTGTGAGAATAAATGGTACTATTTCTACCATCTCAAACAACATGGTGAAATCCAACATTGTATGAGCAGAAGTCCGTTTGTATGACTAGACTTCCTGCACCCCTGAAAACCTGCTCTGGAGGGTTCCCCAACTCTCCGGAACAGATTTTGAGGGCATTCAGGGGAGAAAGTGAACTGCCCCTCCCTCTCACAGTTCCGCTGGCAAAAGCAGTTCTGTCAGCAGAACTACACTGGATTTCATCCACACTTTCTATTTGTGCGACTATCTGACAATATATATTATTAGTATTCTGATAGTCCTTCTTCCATTTGATTTTTTGGATTAAAGTACGATGGTAGTTTTTAGTTATTTTTTTATGTATGTTGAATCTTTCTACACACTTGCCATCTTTGCTGCATACATATTACAAAACCATTGTGTAGACTGTACACTTAAAAAACCCTCTCAGTTCTCTTTATTTCCGATTGTTTTGATAATGGTTTGATACAGATATATTATCCCTAATGGAAATCAGGAGCAATGTCCTAGATTTGATTGCTCCCATCTTTCCCTGCTTCTCCTCTTTCATGCATGAATTCTTTCTTCCCTTCAGTTGTTTGCTTTTGACCATTGTTTAGCATGGGCCCTGTTCAGTCATCGTGGTTAAAGCCGTGGCTTAAGGTGTCTTCTGAACAGGGCCATAGTCTCTGAATCAGCGTTAGCTATGTTTGAGGCTTGCCCAAACTACACCCACTTACAAACCATGGTTTGTAGGCAATCTTGGTTAACTGTAGCTAGACTAGGTGCCTGGGAGGGAGGATACAGGGCCAGGTGAGGGGATCTGAGGGGAGCACAATCAGGGTAGTGACGGGTAGAGGGAGATATGGCGTTGTGAGGAGGACTTGCCAGGTTAGGGAAACAAGGCCCAGACAGTTAATGGCTGTGCCTTGTTCCAGTCCCCCTCACACCCACAGGCTTGTTGGTTGCCTTATCAGCCAGCCCTCAGGCCTCCGGGTGCTGCTTTTAAATGCCAGATCAGTGCATAATAAGATCTCCCTCATCCACGATTTAATTGTGGATGAGGCAGCCGATCTGGCATGTATAACCGAGACCTGGGTGGGAGAGCAGGGAGGAGTTAGCGTCTCCCAGTTATGCCCACCGGGGTACTTGGTTCAGCATCAGGGTAGACTTGAGGGCCGGGGAGGGGGGGTTGCTGTGGTCTATAGGAATTCCATCCCCCTCTGTGGGCTCCCTGTCCATGCGACTACTAGTCTGGAGTGTTTGCACCTTGTGTTGGGCCAATGGGACAGATTAGGGATTCTGTTGGTGTACCGCCCACCCCGCTGCTCAACAGACTCCCTAGCTGAGCTGACAGAGGTGGTCTCTGGTGTACTGTTGAGGTCCCCCAGACTCTTGGTTCTGGGGGATGTCAACATTCATGCCGAGGGCACTTTATCTGGGGCAGCTCAGGATTTCATGGTTTCCATGACAACCATGGGACTGTCCCAACATACCATCGGCCCAACGCATGTAGCAGGGCATACTCTAGACCTGGTTTTTTCAACTGGACATGGAGATGGGGATCTGAAAGTGGGGAACTTTACATCAACCCCTCTGTCATGGTCAGATCACCACCTGCTGAGGTTTAGACTTACAGTGGCTTCTCCCCTCTGCAAGGGTGGGGGACCCACTAAGATGGTCCGCCCCCGGAGGCTAATGGATCCAGATGGTTTCCAGAGGGCTCTGGGGAGTTTTCCGGCTGATAGGGCTGGCTCTCCTGTCGAAACCCTGGTCGATCTGTGGAATGCAGAAATGACCCGGGCAGTTGACACGATTGCTCCTGAGCGCCCTCTCCTGTGTAGAGCTCGAACGGCTCCGTGGTATACCCCAGAGCTGAGAGTGATGAAACAAAACAGGAGACGGCTTGAGGGCAGATGGAGACGAACTCCTGATGGATGCAATCAAACACTGGTAAGTGCTTATGGTAAGCTGTATTCAGGGGCAGTGAGGGCAGCAAAAAAACAATACTTTGCTGCCACTATTCAATCATCAACCTGCCGCCCAGCGGAGCTTTTCAGAGTTGTCCAGGGGCTTTTACATGCTGGCCCCAAGGACATGGTAGAACCATCTAAGGCCCGCTGTAATACATTTGCTGGGCACTTCCAGAATAAAATCTCTGGCATCCGTCAGGACTTAGACTCCAGTGTTATAGCAGATGAATCTAGTGAGGTATCCAGAGCACAGGCTTGTCCTGTTTTCTTGGATGAGTTTCAGTTGGTGCAGCTCGAGGATGTTGACAAGGTGCTTGGACAGGTTCGTGCAACCACTTCCATATTGGATCCTTGCCCCTCTTGGCTAATAAAAGCTAGCAGGGATGGAACAACTGGCTGGGCCAGGGAAGTGATTAATGCCTCTTTGCAAGAGGGAGTGGTCCCAGGCCTCCTGAAAGAGGCGGCAGTGAGACCACTCCTAAAGAAATCTTCCCTGGACCCTGAAAATCTTAATAACTACAGGCCAGTAGCAAATGTTCCATTCCTGGGCAAGGTCCTGGAGCGGGTGGTTGCGAGCCAGCTCCAGGCACTCTTGGATGAGACTGATTATCTGGATCCATTTCAGTCGGGTTTCAGGCCTGGTTTTGGTACGGAAACAGCCTTGGTCGCCCTGTATGATGACCTATGTCGGGAGAAAGACAGGGGGAGTGTGACTCTGTTGATTCTCGTTGATCTCTCAGCGGCTTTCGATACCATCGACCATGGTATCCTTCTGGGACGACTGGCTGAGTTGGGAGTGGGAGGCACTGCATTGCAGTGGTTCCGCTCCTACTTGGTGGGTCGGCTCCAGAAGGTGGTGCTTGGGGAACATTGCTCGGCCCCGTGGATTCTCCAGTATGGGGTTCCGCAGGGGTCAGTTTTGTCCCCCATGCTGTTCAATATCTACATGAAACCGTTGAGTGCAGTCATCCGGAGTTTTGGAGTGCGTTGTCATCAGTACGCTGATGACACGCAGCTCTATTTCTCCTTTTCATCTTCATCAGGTGAGGCTGTGGATGTGCTGAACCAGTGCCTGGCTGCGACAATGGACTGGATGAGGGCTAATAAACTGAAACTCAATCCAGACAAGACTGAGACGCTGTTGGTGGGTGGTTCCGCTGACCGGATGGAGGGTGTTCAACCTGTTCTGGATGGGGTTGCACTCCCCTTGAAGGAGCGGGTTCGTAGCTTGGGGGTTCTCCTAGAACCATCTCTGTCACTTGAGGCGCAGGTGGCCTCAGTGGCACGGAGTGCCTTCTACCAACTTCGGTTGGTGGCCCAGCTACGTCCCTATCTGGACAGGGATAACCTGGCTTCAGTTGTCCATGCTCTGGTAACCTCCAAGTTAGATTACTGCAATGCACTCTACGTGGGGCTGCCTTTGAAGGTGGTCCGGAAGCTGCAGCTTGTGCAAAATGCAGCGGCCAGATTGATAACTGGAACCAGTAGGTTCGAACATATAAGACCTACTCTGGCCCGCTTGCATTGGCTGCCTGTATGTTTCCGAGCCCGGTTCAAGGTGCTGGTTTTAACCTATAAAGCCTTACACGGCTTGGGACCACAATACCTGATGGAACGCCTTTCCCGACATGAACCTACCCGAACACTACGTTCAACATCTAAGGCCCTCCTCCGAGTGCCTCCTCCGAGGGAAGCTCGGAGGTCGGCAACAAGAGAGAGGGCCTTCTCTGTGGTGGCTCCCCAATTGTGGAACGATCTCCCCGACGAGGCCCGCCTGGCGCCAACATTGTTATCTTTTCGGCGCCAGGTCAAGACTTTCCTCTTCTCTCAGGCATTTGGCAATATCTGAGGAGCCTGGGTTTGTTTTGTTTTGTTTTTGTAGTTTTTTTGAAGTGTTGAAGTGGTTTTTAAATGTACAGATTGTGTGTATGTTGTATGTTTTTGCTGTTTTAATTTTTGTATATTGTTTTTAATTGTTTTTAATCCTATGTAAACCGCCCAGAGAGCTTCGGCTATGGGGCGGTATACAAATGTAATAAATAAATAAATAAATAAACTCTTGTCACACCAAGCCATGGAAGGAAAGGGGATTCGCTTGTGGGAGGGAGGGGGAGAAGGAAGCATGCAAGCCTCCAGCACAATTCAAGGAATTTTTAATAGGTTTGTCGTTAATCTACTGCTGGTATGGTCTTTTAGCTTTCCTCTCTGTTTTATAGTGATTGTTTTAGTACTGCTCTATCCAATTGTATTTGTGTTGATTTCATGGTTTAATTTGTTTTAATAGATTTGTAAGTCACCCAGAGAATGACATTTACTGGGCAACCAGAAATAGAGCAAGTAAATAAAGTCACCAAACCATAATTTGAAGATTGGGAACATTATAGATTGATGTGTTAGGAACTTTACAGATTACTAATACAGACTCGTCTACTTGTATTAAAAATGTCACAATCCATTTTTGTGTACTTACCTCAGTTATGGCCTGTAGCTATACTGACTGTTACTTAGCCTGCTTATAGCCAAAATCCTTGCCCTTTTTGTCTCAATGGAGGTTGCATACCTTCTAAAACAGGGGTGGGCAACTTTAGAGGCTCTGGGAATTAATATAAACTTCCTAGAACCTCCCAGGCCCCACATCCCTAACATCTCCCAGATTAAAAAAGGGGGACACGTTTACTTGTTACACCTATTTTCACACCAGTGATTATTTCCTGATCCCCCTCTTCTTCTCTACTTGCTGCTTGTGCTATTCATCTACTTTGCAATAGCCCATCCTGGACTTGCTTCTGATTCAGGGTAGTATTAGAAAATTGACCATAACTGTCTCTCATTTAGCAACTTTTAAGCGCTGTCTTTCCAGGATGAAATATCTGGTCAGCAGAGTTTGCCTTCTTCAGTTGGGTTGGGGCATTCCTTTTTTCGTTAAAAAAATGTAGACACTTTCTGTTAATGCAGCTTAGCCAGAATTTTTTCTAGACCTAATAACTGACTTTGAAACTGGGTGGGGTGGGGTATTCTCTCTCTCTCTTTCTCCCTCCCCCACTTTAGCTTGAATATGCCTAACCATCTAGCTCCATTTTCATAATATCTTTGAAACAGATGTTCTTTTCCCCATTTCCTTCTGGCTGCAAAATTAACACTGTTCCTTTAATATAGCCCACTTGCTCTTTGAATAATTACGTAGTTCATAACATGCTTGGATCCAAAGGACTTGCTGAGGGAGGGGCAGGCAACTGATATTTCCCCTGCCATCTGCAATCCCCCCTGTGTCCACTCCTACACACACACACACACACACACACGTTCTTAAGAATCCCCTAACCTTCTTGAGCCAGTTTTCAAGGGGCTGCCAGTTGAGGAGGGATCTGCTGTGACCACCTCCTCTTTTGGGTGTAGTGAGTGTAATCGGATTTTCAGTCCAAGCCATTTTTTTTCTTTATAAACATTCCAGTTGATGTAATTAATTGCAAACTTAACTTCTCTGCCCATGTAGGTTCCCAAATATTTTCACTGTAGAAGCAACATTTGAAAAGAAGTGCTCATGTCCAGCAGCTTGCCCATGTGAACACTTCCCTTCAAATATTACTAGAACAGTGCAGTAAATATATACAATGCAGTGGTTCAGGTAATGTATAAATCAGGTCTCTGTTCTGACCCATGGCAAACACAGTGGCTATAATCCACTACCCTCCAAATTCCATGGACCTGAGGCTAATGGAGAAAAGGAAATATGTAGCTACTTCCTGCCAGAAGATGTGCAAAGTTTGAGTCACTAGATTAATATAGGTGTCCTTTATACCCTGAATTCCTGTAGATGGCAACTGTATGGCTGTGTTTGGTCAATGTTGGGTTAATAGTCAACTCCACAGTTGACTATAGAGGGGGTACTCCCAACATGATATGTTTAGAATCAACTGTGGGGTGGATTAAGGCCAGCGTCGAGTTGACTATTAGTCAACAGTGTGTTTGATTGACACATCCCCTGCCCTCTCGCCCCCCCCATCAGTCCTCCCATTGGTATCCCATCAGCCATTGTGAGTTCTGCCAGCTGGACTAGAGTGGCCGCCACCACTTTGGTTGCTCTTGCCAGGGGACTGTAGTCGCCGAAAATAATCAACTGTGTGTGACAAGCAGTACCCGACACACAACACGATAACCAACTGTTGTTCAAATAATCAACACTGCACAGCATTGGGTATTTCAGCCAAATAACCAACCATGGTGTGAAAAAGTCCTGACAGATGACGCAATAACCAACCATTGACTATTTAACCCATCGTTGGTTATCATGTTGTCTGAACCCAGTTTATATGTGTATTCCATTCTCAATAGGAAATGTGGTGTATCTCTAGGATACAACTGTTTAAGATGTAGCTATAGGCTAGACAGGTCTCCTGTATAGCTCCCAAAGATGTATTCAACTTTGTAAGATATACTTGAATGTAAGAGAAACATGGGGAAAATGTTTAAAGACTGTTTAGAAGATATACTTTAATGTAAAAGCAATATAGGAAAAATGTTTAAAATTCCTTCCTATTAAAAATGGAATTGACTTGTTATAAGGCCTACTTGAGGTATTTGGCTTGCCATATTTAAATTGGAGGTTTTCATATTTTGCTGTGGAAATTAAAAGAGGATTACAATGGAAAAGTAGCAAAGAAAAGAACAAAGGAAAAGACAGGTGGTTCTGGTACTGGGGTCCATGGAAGTAAATAAAAAGCTTTCGAAAGATAGAGGTTGTCCCATCAAATTGCAGTGCCTAACAGGAGAAGTTTGTTGGGAGACCACACAGCCCATTGCATTGCCATGGTTGGAAGTTGGAGGGTTGGGACTCCACCTACTGGTCCAGCCAAGCACCGTAGGAAAAGAAAACTGTGCTGGAGGTGAGCCATAAGGAACTCATGCTGTAAGAACTTAAAAACAAATTTACTTCATCAGACCAAAGGGCCCATTCATTCAGTTTCCAACAGAAGTCAGTCAGATGCTTCTGGGAAGCCACTATAATGCATGTCTTCATTATAGAGAATAACTGCATTGTTTCAGAAACACTTCCCCATTTGGCCCAGAGTACTTGTGTTCCACATGTATTAGGGAAATGGGATGGATGGGGAATAGTTATATAACCATCAGTTATTGATGATGTCATTCCATAACTCATATTAATACCTGTAATTCCCAACTAGTTCTGAGCATATCACATAAGAAAACATTTTCTGTAACCTTGCTGTTGTTGGTGTTTGGTTTTGTACATGAGACCATAATAGATTAAGTTACTTATGAATTACTTAATCCCACTTGAATCTTCTGCACATGAGTAGTTTTAACCCGGTTTCATATTTTGTTCATTTACTTACATTTTAGTAATAAGATCAAGTATTTGATAGATGAGTTGTTGAAATGGTCATAAATGCTCTGATGAAATGAACTATTTGCACATTTATTTGGGTTAACATTGGAAATATTTTATCATTTTATAGATGACAGAACGTATCATTTCCAAGCTGAGGATGAACAGGACTGTCAAATGTAAGTTGCATTAATATGTTTTTCTTTGTTATCTCTGTTGTTTCACTTGCAAATGACAGTGGTGTCTACAGTAGATAAAGTAACTGTTTCTTCTGTGAGGAGAAGGATGTCCCTCAATTCTTGCCATCGTACAGACAAGCTAGGAAGACTAAAGTTTCTGTCACTACAGTTCATCTACAGGGAGCAGTGTGAAAAATGCAGAGCCTTGACATTTTATGTTTAAGAAGCAAATGATCTTTAGGTTGATCAGTTTCAAATATTGGAAAAAGTTTCAAGACAGTCAATATAAATCAGGAATAACATTTTTATGAAAGTGCTCCCTCTCTAGCACAGGGATAGGCAAATATTTTGGCACATTTTAAAAAGGGTTCCATGCACCATCACAAATTGTCATGGGGGGTAATGCTGGGAGTGCCCCTGTTTCTCTGGATTCTTACTTTTCTCACCCCCTCCCCATTTTTGTCTCCATCACCATTGAAGTCAATGGAGCAATATCGCTCTATTGACTTCAAAAGAGGTGGGGAAAAGGGTCCCCTGCCCCCAAAAGTGCTGGAAGGAGGTGGAAGTCCACCCACCTCCAAGGACCTTGTTGTCCCAAGGGTCCTTGGTGATGATGAGGGCTTCTCCCCTCCTCAAGCCATTTTTCAGCAGAGCACTCTTTTCTCAGTTGACTTTAATAGAGGTAGAGAACAACGTGCGTATTGGGAGATGAAAGGGCAGCCAAGCTGGGTGGAGGGCAGCACAAGGGACCTTGCAGTCACATGGTGGGGGGCTTGGGGAGTGCCAGTGGACCTGTGGGTGCAACCTTGCCAACCCTCTGCTCTAGTCCTTCCTGTGATGGGAGTTTCATGCAGCCAACCCTGAAGCGCTGATCTGAGAACATTTTACCTCCCCTCAGTGATTATGCGAGGGCTAAACGTCATCACTGTAATCCTCCTCTGCTTTTGTTCAATTTTCTTTCTGAAGGATAGTAGCCTAATTACCAGTGCCTTTTTAAATGGTAAAAGATGTGACTTTTTTTGTTTTGTCTTCCAAGCTGGATATCGGTGCTACAGAACAGTAAAGAAGAAGCTTTAAATAACGCGTTCAAAGGTGATGACAACACAGGAGAAAACAACATTGTCCAGGAACTGACAAAAGAAATAATCTCTGATGTACAGAGGATGCCTGGAAATGACATGTGCTGTGATTGTGGAGCTCAAGGTGACTTTAAAATGTTGACGTGATATTTATTTCTTTTTGCCCACCCCACCTCCCCCTTCCTAGGCTCCTCAAAGCAGCTAACAAATCATAAGTATATAAAACACAATTATAGCTAATTATACGTAAAAATCAGAAACAGCGCTATCAAAGGCCAAGGAAAGTATGCTGAATAACACTAAAACCATTGATATGCTTTAATGTGTTCACTATTATGGATGCTTCTTTCCCCATTTATTTTCATTTTTTAAAGTGACTGAACAATGGTGCCCTGCAATTAATAATTCTGGGAGGAGTTTACTTCCCTGTGCTCCTTTTGCCCCTTCCCACCTCAACGTTACCATGGTGTTTCAGAACCCAGTCCCAAATCTTTAAAATCAGCACTGGCAGTGATCTCCCTTCATTTGTAAGACAAAAGTAAGACTTTGGGACTGTTCACACAACACATTAACCCACACTCAGTAGTTGAGTGTGCATTGTTTTAAACCATGGGTTGTTTGTTGAACTGTGGGTTAGCATATTGTTTGAACATGGCACATTTTCCTCAGGGAGGAAACTGTGTTGTCTGAAAGCAGCCCCAGGGTGGCTTGTTAATCATGAGGTGTTTCTTGTTAACCACCCTGACCAACCCAACAACAAACCATGGGTTCTCAAGGTGGCTTGTTTGAGAAAATAAGCCACACTGCATGGTTAACAAGCCACCCTGGCTGTGTTCAAACAACACACTAACAGCCCATGGTTCAAAACAACAAACAACCCACAGTTCAAAACAACCCACACTCAACTACTTAGTGTGGGTTAGCGTGATGTGAGAACAGCCCTGCTGAGAAGCCTTCACTTAGCCAAAATGGCACTGTGCTTTATTTCTGCCTTTCTTTACTGAGCTGATGCTGGATTGTTTGGTGGCAAAGAGGAATAGAGGCAACAGTTCAGGTTTACACTTTCATCAGGTTGCTACTACCCACAAGCAAGTGGCCAGCAGAATGAACAAGACATGGTACTTTTGCCTGATAGGTAATTGCATTTTCCATCATATACACTAATAGTAAGATGAAGTGTTGACAGCTATGTAGCCAAAACAGGGCTATTGGCAAATAAGGGGGAGATATCAGCATGCCAGTGGGAATTCCAAGCTTTGTAAAATAACTAACTAAATAATTAAATAAATAAAACTTTTGGAAATATGCGAATGTTCAGTAGCCACAGAATACTGAGTGTTGGAGGGGGGTGAAAGACCAGGAAGGGGAACTGGAATGGAGTATCCTGGAAGAGGGCATTTCTTCTCTATCTGACTGAACAGGAGCATTCCACAGTGCAACATTGTGTTGTAAGACCCACATGGTTTTTTTTCATTGCCATTTAGTCAGAATACTGATCACATAGGAGTAATGAGCCTGACTTAGAGCAGGCAGGAGTGGGCAGAAGGTAGATCTCAAAAAGTTTGGACTTCAACTCCCCAAAGCCCTTGCCAACATGGCCAGTGGTCTGAAATGCTGGGAGTTGAATTCCAAAATATTTGCCAACTCCTGACTTAGAGGAGAATGGGAGTTAATTTTTACTAGAGAATGCCATCTTTCCTGCTATATTCACATTCTGTAATTTTTCCCTCTGGGTAGTTCTATTTTAGGCTTCCTTAAATTATATATATTGATTTGAAGTCATACATTTTGTTGCTTGGTATGTAGTTTACTATATTGCAGGAGACAGCCTTTCACATCCAACATAAAGGCTAGGTCCCCATTCTGTGGACTTAATTTCCCTTGTCTCGCCGTCCATTTATATTGGGTTGGATCTAAACTAAGTTTATTGCTTTTGGAACTAAGGGCAACTAACATAATCTGGATCCAACCAATTGTAATTAAGGTATGAACACTTCTTCAAATGAAAGTGCAAAAAATAATCTTTTTTTTTTGCATGTTTCTCTGTCTCTGTATGCGAAGCACCAAGATCTAACTGCTGAGTGTATGAATAAGTTTCATATTCTTTGAAGGAATTCTGTCATTTCACTACCCTGTGTAATCTAGGTTGGTTTCTTATTTCATTTTCAGATCCTACATGGCTCTCAACAAATCTGGGTATTTTAACTTGCATTGAGTGTTCAGGAATCCATAGAGAACTTGGTGTCCATTATTCCAGAATGCAGTCACTCACATTAGATGTGCTGGGAACATCTGAATTGCTGGTAAAACTAAAAAAATGTTTCTGTCATTCAAAAGCTGATTTAGTGTCTGGTCAGGGTATTTCTGCCCAGTCATAAATATTTAACTTTTACCTCTTACATTTCTTGGAAGATCCTCTTTTATTCTATTAAAGGAAATCTACTAGAACAATGTTGTTTCTGAAGTAGGGGTGTTGAACCTCAGGCCTGCAGGCCAAACCTGACCCACCCACCTGGGATCCTAAACTGGCCCTCTGGGGATCCCAAGATGGACACACCCCTTACCCCCCCCCCCCATGGCATCTGATTATTTGGTGGTTTCCCCATTCTAAAAGTTTTCAATGCCTCTATTAAGGCTTACTTACTGATAGTAAAAGCTTCAAGCTAAATTATGCTATTATGTTTGGTATTTTGGTCCCATCCCTTTTTGCTTTCAGCCATGCTCACCACTGGAAAGTGGCCCTCGAAAGCTTCTCTGGAATTGAGTTTGGCCCTCAGGCTGAAAGAAGTTTAGCACCCTTGTTCTAAAGGAACTGCAGATGTAATGTTGTAATATTAAGATACAATATTTCCGTAATAAAGCTTGTTGGATTATTGTTTGTTAAGGAACCCTGTTTGTAAAGTAGGACATTTCAGATGCAGAATATTCAAACACTCCGTTTTCTGTGAACTTTACTCCTTTGAGTTCCTGCTGTCTTAGGAAATGGAGAAAATGAGTGGCTTCTGAATTAATTTGCCTGACGTGTTGGTATTTATCTTACTAGCTTGCTAAGAATATTGGGAATGCGGGATTCAATGAGATTATGGAATTTTGCCTGCCTGGAGATGAACTAGTCAAACCCAATCCAAGCAGTGATATGTAAGTATGAAATCTGGAAAATGCAGAGTTGTGAAATAGTATAGTGGCTAAGACTGGGTTCAGACAACATTACAACCAATGGTGGTTTAAATAGTCAATGGTTGGTTATTTAACCCATCAAGGGTTATCATGTTGAATGGAGGGAGTTCCCCTATGCAGAGTTGGCTATTTGAACTACCATTGGTTATCATGTTGTGTGGAGGGCACCGTTGGTTATTTCCGTGGCCACCGTTGGTTATTTCGTCAGCCACAAAGTTGCAAGCCAAGAGCAGTCAAAGTGGTGGTTGCTGCTGTAGTCCAGCTGGCAGGATAGATTTTCGGCAGCGATGGGATACTAGCCGGAAGACTAAGGGGGGAGAGAGTGTGGGGGATGAGTGGGTCAACTCATCATGTACTAATAATCAACTCAATGCTGATCCTAATCCACACCATGGTTGATTATTATCATGTTGTGTGGGGAGTACCCCCTAGATAAACAGATGTTGAGTTGATTATTACTTCACCGTTGACTGAACGCAGCAAGTGTGAGCTGCGAGTTGGACAGTACCTTGTTCAAATGTCACTCTCACTATGATCTTGCTAAGAGACCTTAGGCAAACCTCTCTGCCTCCCAGACCACCCCCATTTGTAATACGAATTTACAGGTTGTTGTAAGGAGTATGGAGAGGATTTATGTGAAATTTGTAGAACTCTCAGAAGTTCTGTATAAATGTTTCCTGTTAATGACAAATATTTCTATTGAGCATTTTTTACTTGTGGTTTTCACTGGTTTTTGAGTTGTTTTGTGATGGTGGTGGTGGAAGTATTTTAGTGGATAATTGTTTTAGTTGTTTTAGATTTTATATGTTTCATTTTGTTGCATGTCATCTTGAGTCTTTTTTGAGAAAGACATCGAAGAAATCTAATAATAATACAGTAATAATAAACTACCTTCTGGTGGAGTCAAGACTTAAAGAGAATAGGCTCTAAGAACAGGAGACAATTGGAGAGCAAGAAAATAAGTGTTTGTAAACTCTGTCATCGAAATGGAATTTAGACAAAAGATCCTCTGAATTAGCTAAAAAGCATTAGGTGTATCAAGGCCAGAGTGGTGGCTGGATTTTTTTTTCTGTGTGGGAATCTATAATTCTGAGTTATAATTGCCAGAAAGTTATGCCGTAAGATCTCTTGTGAAAACAGCCAAGTTCTATGAAGATGCAGATGGACATCTGGGAACCATATTCATTAAAGTCATACGATCGATATCCTTGCTTAATGACAAAATAAGCTTAAGTTGCTATTTTTGGGAAGCGAAAGCATCAACCTCAACCTGCTTAAAAATTACATTCTTGCACAGATGTAAGTGATGTTTAAAAACATCCTTATCAAATTCTTTCACTTGATTTAAAGGAGCAAATGAAGGGGAAAGAAATTGGGCACGACCCAATAATGAGACAGCTGCTTATTAGGAAACTGCAGTGGCCGGGTGATTGAAATTTTGAACTTTAGTTCTCTGCTAGACCCAGATCCATGCTTTTGTTTTCTATCCCTTTTTGTGACATATTTCTAAACACATGACGTGGTTCATAGATTTCTAAGGAAATGATAGAGAAAGGTCAACTAAGGTAGAAACAAACTTTGTATTTTTATTTCTCAGTAAAATTTTAGTCTAGTAGCAATTAGCACACGTTCTTCACTTGCATTAAAAATAATCTGGTGAACAACTTGAATGCAAGTGATGAAACAAGAAAATGTGTGTGTGAGCAAAGAAAAATACTGGATTTAATATTATCTAGACAAATGGAAACTGAAGCCTGAAGAACTGGTATTTGAATAGAGCATCCTTGATCTGATTATTCTCTGTAGTCTGTAACAGACCTGAAGTTAAATCATACATGAAAGCAAATTTAAACAATTGACCTCAAGCTAAATAATGTAACAGAACAGTATACTTTTCTTACTGTTTAGCTGATGGAACATGTTGACTGAATGACCCCACAGTTAGTTATAATTTAATTTGCAAAATACATTTAAAGTTTTCCTGAAAAGAGCTAAAGAAAATTGGGTTTTACAACAATGACCCAAGTTTATGCATTTAGTTTGTACTAATTAATCAGTTCATTGTTTGTAATAGTCAGGTATTTGTTGACAAGGAAACGATCGTTAATATAAAACGTTCATGTACATATCAGAGAAGAAAGGAAATTATACTAGAAATGAAACCCATTTTTAATGAACTTTTGGTTTTTTTTTTTGGTACAGTTGCGTCCAGAATAATTTTTAGTGAGATTAATGTCTGAATAGCTCATGTCAACTCATACCTTATTTCAGGAATGCAAGAAAAGATTATATTAATGCCAAATATATTGAAAGAAAATATGCAAGGAAAAAATATTCTGACAATGTAGCCAAACTACAAAGCCTCTGTGAAGCAGTTAGAACAAGAGACATTTTTGGATTGGTTCAGGTGTATGCTGACGGTGTGGATCTAACAGAGAAAATTCCACTAGCAAATGGGCATGTAAGTGTAGAAACCTTCTCTTAAACATTATATGAATATGAACTGCTGTATATGTGGAAATAGGATCATAAATAATGTATAATATTTTACTAATATTCTTTATCACTTTCTTGAGATGTTATTATTTACAAAAGAAGCCAGCAAAAAGAGTTTTGAAAAATTAAGTGTCCTCCCATCTGTTACCAACATTTTAAAACTGCACTATTAAAAATAGATAACCTGATACATTAATGAAAAGTTTTGTGCACAGGGATATCTTCCATTTGAGATATGTGTAAGCATATTAAAATCTAAATAGAGGCATTTTCCCTAAAAGCATTACATTTATGCTGCTTTATGTAGTGAGTATTAGCATCTATGGCACTGTTTCTCAAACTTTTAAAACTTGGGTCCCCTTCTAGAACTGTTCTTATCTTCCACTGGTCTTCAATTGGTCCAGATGTCAGTTTAAAAGCTGCTTTGCAACCTTTTTGATTAAGTGCCAGCAGTCTGATTCCACTGTGGTTCAGGTGAAGCCCATCTTTTTTGTACAGGTTCAGATTGCCACAAAATATTCTGTAGTGTGAACTAAATTAAACCCTTCCTCCTAGCACCACCATCTCATCTATGAATTGAGATCCCTCAGCTCTGCCTGTCTAGCTGGCCCTGTTCGTAAAGTAGAATTTTCAAAAATACTGCTTTTGAGGTTATGGCCTACCTAGCAACCTACATTTTTCTTACGCTACCTCATGATAACATTTCCCAGTGTTATTGGTACCAGCTTGCACCACAGCCAGTGACTCTTCCCCTGTACTATGTACTACTAGTTTTGCACTTCATGTCCACAACCTTCAAACCAGGCAAGTAAGTCAACGTATGTTGACTTCTCTGTTCCCAGTTATTGAATCTCCCACTACTAAGACCCCATTAAGCCATAGAGGTATATCTTGAGTGCAAGAGGACATCAGCCGATTATCTGTGGAATGGATCCCTTCTAAAGCATGCTTCGCTCTTATTCAGATTTTTTTTCTTTCCCAAGCCCCACAAGGTGATGCTTTTGTTGTGTATAAAAGGCAGATTTTGATATGATGGCCAAAAACAGTCACATTTTTTTTTAAAAAAAATTTAGCACAGTGCAACAATAAATATGGTATTTTAAAATATTCAGATTCTTTTTAAAAATATATATCATTGTTTGCTATCAGTCAGAAGGCACATAATGTGTTCGTTATGATTCCAGGAACAAGATGAAACTGCCCTTCATCTTGCTGTGAGATCAGTTGATCGAACCTCACTTCACATAGTTGACTTCTTAGTGCAGAATAGGTGAGTAATTTCAGAATAATTCCTTTGCATTTCTGTTTCAGTACTTAAATTGAATTTAATCTCAATCAAATTATTTGTTAAGGGTGGTGAAGACATACTTGTATAAGTATCTCATATAAAGCACACACACACACACACACACACACACACACACACACAACTTTATTGTATGTATCCAAAGGCCTTTACAATACCCAGTACTGCTAAAAGGGAAGAGACCTTTCCCAATGAAACTTTGATTTAAATAAAAACCATTAGAAAATTCCGCAACACAGGTTTTGTTGTCTGGACTACTCTATATTATAAACTAATGCTTTTACCTTTCTCCTTCCGTATAGTGGCAACCTTGACAAGCAGACATGTAAAGGTAGTACAGCTCTGCATTACTGCTGTTTGACAGATAACGTTGAGTGCCTCAAACTGCTGCTGAGAGGGAAGGCTTCCATTGAAATAGGTAAAAGGGTAAAGAGTGCCCTTCTACTCTTATATTTTTTTACATTTATTGTGCCCTACGAATATATACAGGCTTGCAATAATTTTTACAATTTCTTTCCCATTTAATATAAATGTTTTTTATAAAGCAGTATTCTGCCTATGTACACCAGTAGCTGAGGAACATGGGTGGGAGGGTGCTGTTGCATTCGTGTCCTGTAAATGTGTATTTTTAAGTTAGTGGTCAAAACTTTTTTTATTTTGCGACACTGTTTTATAGCGTTTTCCTGGTTTCTGTGAGATATCATTATACAGTAAATTACTGAGTTAACCCAATGACACAGGAACCAACTGACTAATACTATTGACTATTGAACCTCAGCAAAATGTTCATCTAAGCTCAGGCATTACATCTTATAATATGTGCATAGTCAGCTAGTGTTAAACATTTTAAGTCTCATTGATAATTTAAGCACATGCATCATTGGCTCCTCTTGAAATCAGTGGGTCCTTTAAATGCGCATCTTTGGCTGGATTGCACCCAGTGTTCAGTTCTTTCACTTCAGATTTGAAAGCCGCTGGCATTTTTAGTAACACAAGTTAAACTGCATGCAGGAATATAACATTTTAATTCCATTGATTTATAGCTAATGAAGCTGGGGAGACACCACTTGATATAGCTAAACGCTTAAAACATACACACTGTGAAGAGCTGGTAAGATTTCTTTTTTTCAAACTGTTCTTCAGTAAACTATGTTTGATTATTTAATAACATATAGTGTGCGGTATCCAACGCTGCTTGTCTACTTATGCTCTTGGCGTATCTCTGCGTAAGCGACCTTTAGTGGTACGTCAAGAGCGTAAGCTGGTATGACTGGTTTTCCTGCAAACGTTGTTGCGCCAGCTCACACTATTGGTGTACTGCTAGAGGTCAGTAATGCTAGCAGTACATCAATAGTGTGAGTGGGCTGAAAGTGTGGGCACTCCCCGGTGAGGTTTTTGTGACGCTTTATTAAGAATGGTGGGCGTCATCTAATAGATATTTGTTTAGTTGATCTCCATAGAACACTACGTGCTTGCTTTACATTTTGTAATCTGGTAAAGATGCCTGAATACAATAGTTGAAATGTTGCAAGCATGTTTAAGTTGCTGCTTTTCTAGACAAACGATATTGAACCAAGATATAATGCATTTGTCCTCTGATACTGCTATAAATATTATTTATTATTTTATGTTGAAATGTTGGTTTGCAAAAGTGCTTTGTTCAATGAATCTTTATTACCTTCACAAAGGTGTTTTTTTGGTAGGGAAATGGATAGGGAACCTAATCTGGGTGTCGAATGCCACTTGCTGAATCCATAACTGGGATGAGATTTCAGCCCTGATCCTCACGGGTCCATTCTGTCTGCTGGGCTCTGAATTCTATTGTATTCAGTTCAGAATGGTACTGCATCAAAATTGTCTGTTTTCGATGGGATAGCTTGTCATTGTGTATTTTCTAAGCTGCAGGAACTACCGTCATAATTAGTCAGAGCTTGGTTGTCTCAGGGCCTAGCTACATGTTCAGAGGCAATCCTGGGAATGTTAGAACACAGATGGATTTGACATGATTGGATGTTCCTAGGACACTTCTCCCTGACATACTAATTTTCCGTGGACAGGAGTAATGTTTACATCTTTTCCACAGGCAGGGAGGGATTTTCTTAATACTTTTTACTTGGGGAAGCATTCAGTAACAGCCTTAGAAAGGCTGTATCAACATTCTTCTGAATATGTAGCTCATAGATCAAGAACTGACGATAAAATTAGTTGTGGGTCCTTTTCTTAACTTCATAGGTGTCCCTCATGTACACTATCTGAAGACCAGTATTTGGTGGCGTTGGGGGGGGGGCGTATTGACAAGGTCCTTACTTGAGTGTGCATCATTAGCTTTGTGGGCAAGACTTCACTATCACAATTGCCATGCAATCCTTTAAAATAAATTCAGAGAGAGAAATGGAAGGGGGGGGGGGGAATAGAAAGAAACCTGATTCCAGATCTGGTTAAAGAAAGCAAATTTAAACCATTGACAGTGCTTCGTGATGCCTAATTTGGTTCCTTAGCTCACTCAGGCCCTGACTGGAAGGCTCAATTCTCATGTTCATGTTGAATATGAATGGCGATTACTTCATGAAGATCTGGATGAAAGTGATGATGATATGGATGAAAAGTTGCAGGTATGCATTTAGATACATGCGGCTTTACTGCACTATTTTAAGAGTTTTGATTTTTTTGGATAAAAGGCTTTTTGAGCTGGGGTGGCAGGTAAAGGAATAGATAGATATAAAGAAAGATGAATGATACTTTCTGCTGGTTCATCTCTTCCACTGCTATTTCTCTGTGTGCTTGTTGTCCTGTGTGTGTGTGTGTGTGTGTGTGTGTGTGTTGTCGTGGGCAGCTATCACGTGATGTTTTCTCCTCCATATCTTCCTTTTACTGAGAGTGCTTCCAGACGGAGGGCACCTAACACTACCAATCAGAAGGCATTGAGTAGCAATTCTGTCTTATTTTTTCCTTAAAGGATTTTCCACTCTAAAGAAAAAGTTGGAAGAAGTGGTGAGGAAACACATGAGGGTTATGAGAGGAAAATGGCAATGTCTGGACCCTCTGTAAAATTATGTGAAAGAGACAGGGCAGTGGCACGATAAAAGCCTCATCTAGAAGCACTCTGGCCCAGTGATTTGTTTATCAAAGATCAAGAAGTATGGGTTCATATTGATCCTGGGGACAGTATTCATTTACTCCTGTAGTAGTACTTAGAGATGTGAAGGCCCGGAAAAAAAACAGAAAAATTCAGGGGGAAAACTTTTTTTCCCTTTTCCCCCCCGAAAATTTCTGGGTTGTTTTTTTTTTTGGGGGGGGGTGTGAAAAAAATGAAAATTTTCAGGAAAAAAATGTTTTTTCCTGAATTTTTCTGGTTTTTTTCTGGGCCTTCACATCTCTAGTAGTACTGCAATCAAATAATATACTGGCCATACTTTGGAGTGTACTGCATGACAGGGAGTTAGAGATAAATTCTTTCTGGACTTCTCATGTTCTGGCAACTGGGGGGAAGAAGTCTTGATACCCAATACAAAGAGCAGCACAAGGTATAGCTCTTGCCTTCTGCAGACATCTATCTGTTCTTGGGTTATTGGTACCAAGCAGTGTTGACAACATATCAGTGAGCAACACGTATCCTGAGTGATGAAGACCTGGGCTCAGCAGTGAATGCCCTGCTGCCTCTAAGATCAGATTACTGGCAGTTGTCTGTTGCTGCAATTCAGCACAGATGTACTGCTCTGTGAACAGGGGAGCTATTGCCTTGATGGAACCCTCCCTACAGTGGTCTGCCTTTCCTTGCCACACAGGAAAACACAGAGCATCAGACCAGGCAAGCACAGACCCCTAACTCTTGATCTGATATTTAGCAATTATCTACCCTCATCACAAAACCTTTTAGACACTATTGGTAGTAGCAATTTACTCTGCAATTCATTGCATGCCATGTCTTTCCATTTCTTTACTGCAGGAATTTCTGAAATCGAAGCACTTCCAGGAGTAAATCCTATATTAGCTGCTGTTACAAATACCCCAAATGTATATATTGATGTAGTTAGATCAGAAACCCAGCATCAAAAAACCAGGAAATGTTTCTGCTCTCCACAAGAGTAATTTTCATCTTCATTATGTTTCTTTTTAAAATGTTGCTAAGGAAGTTAGTGGTTATGCGCTACTCTTGCAAAGATCTACGCTGTGGCGTGACATCAGTGTACCCTATGCAATACATAAATTGAACTCTTTCATCAGGATATTCCTGATGAAGGCAAAACTTCATGATGGTTTTATGTATTGCCTAGAAGAGACAGGTTGCAGTGTCTGACCATTCTATCTGCAGTGCCCTTTTGCCATAGACACCTAGAAAAAGAGCATGATAAAAAGTTCCTGTTTAAGCAGGAAGTGGTGTGGTATGTAAAAACCCATGCTCTTCTTGTCAAATGTGTTTTATTTGGGCCTCAGCTCTGTTGCTGTCCAGCTCAGTGATGAAGTTTAGGATTAAAAGGTATTCCACTGCTCACTCACTATTAATAGGTTTTCAGATTAGAGGGACATGGAAAAAGGAGATTAAGGGTTATTAATGACCCAATTTATGCCTGAAGGCATGGTTGTACGTTGCCACTGCATGTGCATTCGCCTTGAGACATGTTGGAGTTGTCTTCATAACAGACTGTGCAAAATTCTGTATTTCTATCTGAAAAACATTTTGATTGACATTAAGAAGACACTAAAAAGCTACACACATTTCACTTAGTTTAGTCAAAAGGCGACACATTTTGAGCTCCTTCCTTTCTGAAATGAACCTTCCGTAAAACCAGTTCAAGGTTGGCAAAGTTCTTTCCAGAGTGGGCATGCTAAGGTCGAAAGATGGCAAGTACCTTATTTAAAGCAGGGGTGAAAAGTGACCGTCCTTCAGAAGGAGCTGGATTCCAGCTCCCATCAGGCCAAGCCAGCATAGTCAGTGGTCAGGGATGATGGGAGCTGTAGTCCAGTAATATCTAGTGAGCCACAAGCTCCCTATCCCCGATGTAAAACAGAAGTCCCTTTCCTCCATAAAGGGGTGTGTGTGTGTGTGTGTGTGTGTGTGCGTTGATGCTTTGGCTTTTATTTTTAACTGGCTTGCTTCATTCATACTGGACCAGTGCCTTTAAATAGATATCCAGAAGACATGCAAAACAATGCTATTCTGTTGCTAGAAATGCTTAGTAATTTAATCATAGTGGCTACAACATGGCCTTACAGCACAGTTCTACGCCTGTTTATTCAGAGGTTTGTCCCACTGTGTTCAATCGAGCTAACTAACGCCTTAGTAAAAATGTTTAGGATTACAGCCTTAGTTACTGTGAATGGATTTTAGATTCCTGGTAGGGTTTTTTGTTGTTATTGTTGCTGTTGCTTTTAATTAATGTAGATTAGAATTTTTAGCGTACGTTAGAAATACTTCCCCATGTTTATTCTTTTTCTTTTCTTTTCTTTAAGCAACCAAGCCCCAATAGAAGAGAGGACAGACCTGTAAGTTTCTATCAGCTAGGATCAAGCCAGCTTCAGCCTAACGTGGCATCTTTGGCAAGAGATGCTGCCAATATAGCCAAGGACAAACAGAGAGGCTTTATGCCAAGCTTATTACAGAATGAGACTTATGGAGCCATACTTAGTAGCAGCCCACCTTCTACCCAGCCTGCCGCACCTATTACAAGCGCACCTCCCTTGCCTCCCAGGAATATTGGAAAAGGTATGAAGGCCATAAGACTTTAGAAGCTGTTGAAATACAAAAGCTTTGTTTCTTTTGCTTTGGAGATTTTAGTTTTACATTTAATTTGTCCAGGTGGGTTTTATATCTATACGTTGCTGGGGACTCTCTGTCCAATCACCCCACACCCCACCTCATCCTGCTCCTCTGTTTTAAATGGAGATGAATCTGCACTTTTTATTTGCACGCTCAGGTTGCAGAAAAGAAAAAAAAATGGTCAGAGTTGGAGTGCAATGCTGTAGGGAACGCAAGCAGGCAGTCTCATCAAGGCCTAGTTTTGAAAAGAAGCTTCACTTTAATAGCAAAATTGTAATAGCCAAAGTAGTTTTATTATAATTAAAGTTGTTGGTACACAGTTAATGTAGTCGGTAAGTTTATATGAGACGTCTAATTCACAGTGATGAACAACTGTGATTTTCTTTGGTGAAATTATTTAAACTACCTGGATATGTAGGTAAAGACCAGGTCTAAATTTGATTGGTAATGCAAATATTGCCATCATTTTTAAATGTGGAAGTTAGGCTTTTCTGGCTGTGATCAATAAACCCACTCTAAATTGAGCTAAAGTTTAATCCTATTGATTTTGATGGCTGCTTTATTATGTACAACCACTTCCTTTGAAAGTAAATGTGAAATGTGCTGCTTACGATAGAGGTAAAAATGCATTCCTCTCACTTTCAGATATGGGTTTTCTGGGGTGAGCCTAAGATATGTTTTATTATTAATTTCTATTTACAAGTTACCATACATTTCAAAATGGCTTTCAATATTTCCATTCCTCTTTCATTCTCACAACTGCCTGTGAGGTACTATTCCCAACTTCACAGACAAGCAACTGAGGGTGATATACTTACTTACCAAAGTTATTCAATGAGTCCAAGGTAAAGCTGAGACTTTAACCGAAATGTTGAAGTTGAACATGCAACATTATTCACTGGACCACACTGGCTATCTGTGTAAAATAATTGCAAATACAAAAAGAAATGTTAAAACCGGAATGAGGATAATCACTTGTTTCATAGATAGATTTCTTTTTTTTTTTACTAACTACCATAGTCAAATGAGGAATTCTCTAGGAAATTATTTTGGGTACATTTTCCTAGGGTACAGTCCTATATTGGAGGTATGCCAGCTGAGGGGCTTTAAAATTTGGCCCTACTACACCAGCAAGTGTAAAGTGAGTATATAGGGTTTCACAGTTAATTGTTTCAGACCTTATTTCTTCTGCTGTAATAAATAAAATGTTAATGTATTAAATAAAATATAGAGCATTGAGCCACTATTTGCCAAGATTTGACATGGCAGAACATGTAGCTCTGTGAGGGGGTTCCTATAGGTCAAGGGACAAAAAATTATATTAACTTTTCCTTTGTGGGGACAAGTCAAAATATGAAATCATGGTATTTGGAGGAACAAATACCCAGCTGGGGATAGACAGATTATTATCTTCCTCCTCCTCTTTCCAAGTGACTAAAGGTGCAATCCTATGTATGCTTAGATGGAAAAAAGGCCTACAACTCCCAGTATGTCATAGCCAGCATGGCTGGCTGGGACATGCTGGAAGTTATAGGACTTTTTCTGTCTAAACATGCATAGGATTGTGCTTTTAGATAACTTTTGTTCTTTGGCTAAGCATTTCCTCTCAGCAAACCTGGTTGCAGTTCTTGCTTCTTCATTAACTAACAAACCTTACCATTTTCTTTGCTATTATTGTGGCTTTCTAAAAGCTATTATTTCAATATTGTTCATCAGCGGGCTACTGATAAGTTACTCTTCAATCATCATAAAAGAAGAGATTCATGGATTGGCATGTGAATCATAGAATAGTAGAATTGGAAGGGGCCTAAAAGGCCACCAAGTCCAACCCCCTGCTCAATGCAGGAATCTACCTTAAAGCATCCCTGACAGATGGTTGTCCAGCTGCCTCTTGAATGCCTCTAATGCCTCTTTCAGTTGCTCTATCTTACACCACTCTTCCTGAACCTGGTGCCTTCCAGATGTGTTGGACTACAACTCCCAGAATCCTCCAGCCAGCATAGCTGACTGGGCGATTCTGGGAAGTTATAATTCAGCACATCTGGAGGGCACCAGGTTGGGGAAGGCTGTGTAAGACAGACAAAGACCCTTAAGTCTATTTCTGTTCCTGCCCATTCGCTTCCCCATCCTGCTATCTGCTCCCTTTCCTTAACCTCCTGTATGGCAGACTTGGAAACCTACTTGCCATGGCAGGTGAAGCAGAAGGGCCAATGAGTGGATGCTGGAGCTAAGTAGTGGAAGCAGCAATCACTGCTTTGTCTGCCACCACATCAGGAGATTTAGACAGGAAAAAAGTCTTACGATTCCCAGCATTCCCCAGCTAGCATGGCTGGCAGAGGAATGCTGAGAGTTATCTCTGCATGCGTAGGATTGCGCCCTTCAGGTCTCAGCCTGTGGTAAGAGGAATTAACTGTATTTCCCTGCCTATCCCAACCCAATAACTTTCTTTATCAAATTATACGGCAATAGCAAAACACTGCATTTTAAAAGGTGATTAAAAAAAAAAACCTGGGGGGAAACACTTGGTGATACATCACATACTGATGTGCTCCATTGAAAAGTATTGTTCTGAAGTGATGCGAAAGCTGTGTGTCCAGTGGCTGATCTGTGGGCCCTCACTCGCGTGTGCTTATCCCTTGATGTCACAGTCCTCAAGCCATGAACATGCATGTGTGAATAGGGCCTTAAAAATGCCCCAGTCCTTACGCAGTTCTGAATGATCCAGTCCTCTGGATCGCAGCCAACCTGGTTAAGTAAAGGTGCTGTTTTCTCCTCACTTCACAGCCAGCAGTAATTATTATAATAATACAGTGTTTTCCTTTCTTTTTAGTTCAGTCTTCATTTCTTGGCAGTGCTGTTCAGACCACTCCTTCATCGAACACACTGTGGAAGACAAATTCTTTAGGCATGGAAAGCATAAGCAGGCAAAGGTCCTCTTCAGATCCACCAACTGTCCATCCCCCTGTTCCACCATTGCGTGGAACATCTACAAGTATGTTTGCGCTTTGCCATGGCTTCCTTTATTTTTGCTGCATCTAATCACGGTTGGCCTCAACTTTCCATTCCACATGCTTCTTTCTTTGTGGTGGATGTAGTTTTAATAAACCTGCTGCTTTGGTTACTCTCGTATAAAGCATTGCTGAGGAATGGATATCTCAGGGGAGTTTACCAAGGAATTCAGGTTGTCCCCACAATTTTTGAAAGTTTTTTTAATTATATAAAATTACTGATTTTAATTATCCCTCTCACATTATTCTTGGTATAGTCTATTAATTCTTACTTCTGCCATCGTACTATCGCTGTAAGTTTGTTTTTTCTGGAAAAATAGGACTAAATGTGTGACTTAAAGATTACCAGGTAGTGTTAAAACACCTCTCATGAAAGTTAGTTTGCGTACCAGCCTTGGAGTTATATGGTATGCTTACCTTGCTGCTAGGTCAACTTTTAATGTATGATTTTCCAAAGTGGTAACCATGTTTGCCTATTGCAGCAAAAACAGCAAAGTGTCTTTTTGCACCTTAACAGACTAACAAATTTATTATGGCGTAAGCTTTTGTACAGTCCATTTTAAGGTGCCATGAGACTCATTGATGGTTTTATGTAGGGGTTCAACCAGGGATAGGCAACTCTGTTCCTTCCAAATGTTTTGGACTATATCTTTTATAAACCCTCAACATTGGCCATAATGGCTTCAGCTGATGGGAATTGTAGCCCAAAACATTTGGAGGGCACCAGATCGCTTACTCCAGACTTGGTAGACTTTGGCTGTGTTTGAATGTAATAGTAAATACATTTATCATTATAGGAAGGAGTCTCTGGCTTGGGTGCTTCCCACTCCCCTCTTCTCCTTTGGTGTGGCTGCATGGAGATTGGAAGATTTTGTTTCCAGTTTTGATTAACCACAGTTTAGCGTTATGTCCAAACCCAGACAAACTGTGATAGTCTTAACTATGGATTAATACAAACCAACTTCATAAACCAAGGTTTGAAGATTGCTTGTTTCTTTAAACCATAGCGGAGTCAAAAATGGACATGAAAGCTTTTGATCTCTTCCTCATATTTGCACCGAAGGAGTGGGGTGATGCAAGGCTCATCTTGGGTTGTTCCTGTAACAATAAACCACAGTTTATCATTACATTCAAACAAGGCTGTTGTCTAGTTTTGGGCTATAATGGGCAGGTTTCCATTATACCCATAGTATAAATGTAGGGTGACCAAATGGAAAGGAGGACAGGGCTCCTGTATCTTTAACAGTTGTATTGAAAAGGAAATTTCAGCAGGTGTCATTTGAATGCATGCAGCACCTGGTGGAATTCCCTCTTCATCACAACAGTTAAAGCTGCAGGAGCCCTGCCCTCTTTTGTATCTGGTCACTCTAATATAGCTCCCGCAGCTTTAACTGTTGTGATGAAGAGGGAATTTCACCAAGTGCTGCATTCATACAAATGGCACCTGCTGAAATTTCTTTTTCAATACAACTGTTAAAGATGCAGGAGCCCTGCCCTCCTTTCCATATGGTAACCCTAATAAATGGTGTGTACTAAATAACATGTTTGAGGCAGTCTTGTTGTAGGATACTTTTAAAACCTTCCCCATGGCTACTTTACACCAGGGTGAATCAGTGATTGAATATTTCAGGGCTGTGTCTGAGTTAATGTGCTCATTTTTCCACTGCAAAAACTTATTGCCCCTTACTTGAGTTTATATTGCAGGAAAACAATAATCATTAGAAAACTTTAGGAAGTGAGTTTTGAAAGTGGCAGTTCAAAAACGGACTTCTAAGGATCTGTGCTAATTCTCAATGTCATCAGGAGCAGACCAACCATAAATATTTCAGTGGTACTTCTGTGAAAATAATATGAATGGTATATTGAATTTGTACCCAAATACTTATAAAAATGTGAGAGGCACTGAATCTACTCTCAGTGGGTGGAGGTAGCATAAGAACTAGTATACTCTTGCTTTAAGTAGAGCATTTTGAATTTCATTAATTTTAAGCACCTATTTAAGCTTATTGGTCCCAAGGTGTGGTCTGAAGTCACATTGTGCAGCCACCTAGCTGAAGCTAAGCAGGTCTAGTTTTGGTCAGTGCTTGGATGGGGGACTTCCTGGAAACTCAAGGTTGAGTTCCATCATGGAAGAAAGGCAGGCTATCAGCATGATACAGAATATTGGAATCTAAATAAATATATGTCTAGGTATTTTAATGAGTAGGAATGAAGTTCATGGCATTCATAATTGCTTCCCTAAATCAGCACCAAGGGGAAATCCAGCTTAAGAAAAGTTCAAATTGGAATATCTGAAAACCTAAGAATTCAAAGTAGCTTTCTCCAGCTTGAGGCAGTCCAGATGTTTTGGACTCCAACTCTATCAGCCCCAGCTAGCATGGCCTGTGGTGAAGAATGCTGGGAGTTGTAGTCCAAAACCTCTGGGGGGCACCAAGTTAGGGAAGGCACCAAGTTAGGGAAGGTTTAAACACTGCCAAACTTTGAAAGTTCAATTCCTGATACTTTCAGACAAAGAGGCGGTGCACATATAGCTCCGGTAGGCAAATTCTATATGTGATGATACGTGGGAGTGAGTCTTGGGTGAGCACGTGCATGTGCACATTCACAGAAACACAATTTAATTCTTGGTCTATACCCATCTAGTGCATCCCATTTTTGTAGTGGCTGGATGGAATGTGTGAGAGGGAGTTACACATTTATGAATGTATTCAAATGACTCATAGTAAATATCCTGTATATGGGAGAAAGAGGCATGCACCCATGCATGCACCTTGCTTTGTAGAACATGCCAAAGGCATGTATGAACAGTCTCTCACCATGCAATTCTCTATATGTATATGCAAATGTATTACCACTGAATTTAATAGGACTTACTCCAAGAAAAGTGTGTATAGGACTGCAGCCTTAGTCCTGTTATACTGCATTCGGACAACACAATAGTCAGCGGTGGGTTAATAGTCTACTCAACTGTTGATTATTGAGGGGATACTTCCCACAAGACATGATTATAATCAACCGTTGTTTGGATTACGGCCAGTGCTGAGTTCACTATTAGTCAACAGTGTGTTTGATTTTGAAGGGAAAGGAAGGGAGGGAGAGAGAGACAGGCAGGCGACGCAGACGTAAGGGGGACGTCCGCGGGCACGTGAATGGGCAGAGTAGTGTGTTTGTTTAACACATCCCCTGCCCTGTCTCCTGTCCTTAGTCCTCCCACTGGTATCCCATCAGCCATTGCAAGTTCTGCTGGCTGGACTAGAGTAGCAGTTGCCACTTTGGTCACTCTTGCCAGGGGACTCTGTAGTTGCTAAAAATAACTGTGTGTGATGAAATAGTCAATGGTGCCCAACACACAGCACAATAACCAGTGGTTGTTCAAATAATCAACTCTGCACAGCGTTGGTTATTTGCGTTGGTTTTTTTTGGCTGAATAACCAACCATGGTGTGAAAAAGTCCCAACAGACAACACAATAACCTATTGACTATTTAACCCATTGTTGACCATTTAACCCACTGTTGGTTATTGTGTCGTCCTAACCCAGTCTGTCTTCAGCCTTTGCTTTTGGTATAAAAGAAGCATTAAATGTAGTTCAGAAATTTTTCAACATTTTTTAAAATTTATTTTGGAAACAAGCTCCTGTAGTAGTCTCGTTTTTTTGGAAGTCAATTCAAGCAATTCGTCACTATTATATACTATTATATGTGCATTTTTATAGATATACTTGCTCCAGCACCACTTCCAGTTGCAAAGACAGCCAGTGTTCTTGAAGCTTTGAACCAGCAATCAAAACAACCAGCTGTGCCACAGGCCAAACCTACACCACCACCACTTCCTCCACAGCCTCCAAGTAGAATTTCTCAGAAAAAGCCTGCTTCTGGGTAATTTGTTACCTTTAATTCCTAAAGCTCTGCAGACTGGTAAAAGATGGTACATCAAATTGTTTCTGGATGTCAGGTCCGTGTCACATTGCACGCGTACAGAAATTGTTTCTGGATGCCAGGTCCATGTACACTGCACTTTCTATTACATCTAAGACTGTCCCCTTTTAACATTTTTTGTTGTGTTTTGTTTAGTTCAGTTTTTCTCAAATAAGAAGCAGAGCAGTGGGCAGGCCCCATCAGCAACATGAGCCCCTAATAGCATACCAAATATTGTTTTAAAAGATGAATGGGATGTAACAAACTAGAGAAGTGATGATGGGTAGTAATGCTTGCTTCTCTCCTGGCCAGGACTGACAAGTCATCCAGCTTAACTAACAAGAATAAGGGATCTGGATCTCTGCAGCAATCTTGTGGTAATTATTATTTTTTAAAATCATAGCTTTGATTTTCTGCTCTTTTTAGCAGCCACTTTGGGCAAACTAACATGTTTATTTTGTATGTGATAAAACCTGCATGTAAGTGATGTAGGGCACACTCCTATGCATATTTAGGCAGAAAACAGTCCTACAGTTCCCAGAACACCCTTAAGATCTTCTGAGCTGTCACAAAGGATGAGTGACAGGGAAAAAAAGGATGAATATTGATTCCTTGACTTAAGGATTTTGCTTACAAGGTTACAAGGCATAAGTCCATTCTTTTCAATGCCATTTGCATTAGTGTGTGCTGGACTGCAGCTAAAAGAACATAAGAAAAGCTGCGCTGGACTAGACCAAAGGCCTATCTGGTACCACATTCAGTTCCCCTAGCGGCTAATCCGAACCCTCCAGGAAGCCCATAAACTGGACATGAGTGCAACAGGAACCTCCTGCTTAGGCTCCTTTGCAGCAGCTAGTATTCGGAGACATACTGCCATCATGACTACTAGCCTTGGTTCCGACCCAGTAGCTGAGGGGCTTTTGGTGTGAGAAATAATTGTTAGTTTGGAAACCACTACAAATGCATTATATTATCTGAAAATGTCTGTTATTTTAAAAATCATTTATAACTAAAAATCTTTCTTTTAATAACAGGAGAGTCTTCATCTGAGATTGCAGGATCACAAATAGCCCCTTCTACAAACATGTCAGTACCAATCCAGCCTCCAGCTCCGATGCCCAGAAAGTCCCAAATAGTAAGTCGTGAAGAATCTAGGTCAGTCTCTTAAATGTTTGGATTTGACAACTCTTTGCATTGGGAATAAGGCATTGTGTGGACTCAGGTGACTTTAAAAGGGGAGGGCAATTTCTTTAGATTCCATTGTTCCACTTTTTCTCTTCCTTGCCATCCTTTGAATATGAATATATATTGACATTGGACTGAGAAATCCAAAAAAGAAAAAGGAGCATCTGGTCTTTTATCTATCACTTATTTTGAAAGAGCTTCACTGAAGTCACATGTAAGTCTGGGACTACTCCCAAGAAAATTGTTTGTGTGGTGCAGCTGTAAACCACAGCCAATGTTTTTTGAACAAGCTGTGAAAATCTAGCCTGTGCAACAATTCTTAGTTATCACTCGATCCTAGATTGGACCCCTCTGAGTAACTGAGTTCCATTTGATCCCTATCCAGCCAGGAAAAACTTCAGCACTAGCAGCCATTTGGCTTGCCCCCACCCTCTGTCCTGCATTCCCGGGCTTACCCTGCACTGGGATCTGCCCCTAGGAACGCCCCCGAACCGAAGCCACCAGAGACAGATGAAAGAAACAACATGGTGGCATCGGAGCAGTGGGAAAAGTCGCAGTAAAATAACACCATGAAAAAGCTCAGTTTCGGACATAAAAGCCCAATGTGGCTGCGAGTTTGCAGCTGCATCATATAAACAACGCAGTGCCTGTGCACAGCCGCTACAGGGTTAATAGAATGTATAGACACCCAGCCGGTGAGTTGACTTGTGCAAGAAGGCCAAGTAAGGGCAACTTAATAAGTTATTTTCCTACGTGAGTATTAATAACTTGTGTTGTGGTGGGGAAGGTTGCATCGTCATTTGTGAATAGCAAAGCATGATACATTTTTCAGTTCAGTTAGAAGACAATGTAAAACATGTACGCATACTTGTAGGGAAAAGTAAAACAGGGAGGGCTGTAGTTCAGTGGAAGAACACCTGCTCTACATGCAGAAGGTCCCAGGTGCACAACCTGGCATCTCCAGGTAGAGCTGGGAAAGGCTCCCATCTGGAGAAGCCGCTGCCAATCAGTGTAGACGATACTGAACTAGATAGACCAGTGATCTGACAGCATTAAGGCAGCTACTTGATGTTTCATGTCCTATGTTCTGCTGCCAGAACCTCTTGCATACAAACGGAAGCAGTCCACTTATGGCCTTTCGTTGATGCTAACTACATTTCTTTTGTAGCTGGCTAATTGCTCTCCTGTTTTTGTGCCTTCCTGTATTACAGTCAAAAACAAAGCCCAAGAGAGTAAAAGCCATTTACAACTGTGTAGCAGATAATCCAGATGAGCTGACCTTCTCAGAGGGCGATGTCATCATAGTTGATGGTGAGGAAGATCAGGAGTGGTGGGTAAGTATTTTTCAGCTAAAACACATCAAGGGTGGTAATGTGTGCGTGTATTTGGAAAAGCATTGTCAGGAACTTACCTGCAACAGTCCACAGAACTGAATTGCTGGCCAAGTATTCTAGAAGTATCTGCTAAAAGAAATATGAAGGACGTTCTTTCTAATTAGAACTAAAGGCATTCTTCAGTCTTTCTCTTTCTACACAATGCATATCTGTATAGATCAACAGTGGGGATCCTCTGGCCCAACAGGTATGCCCGGCAAGGCCCTTGCCTCTGCCCAGCCTTCTGGAGAGGCGAGGGGCATTGGAAAATGGGAGCTGCCTCCATTGGGAGCTGCCTCCTCAAGGCACCTCGATCACCTTGAAGTGGAGTTTTCTGTGTCTGGATTGGCAGAGCAGAGCACTCAGTTCTTGCTTCACCAGCTAGTGCCAAAGGGGATCAGGCTGGTGAAACAAGGACAGGACTTTCTGTCTCTCCATCCAGTGCTGCATAGCTGACAAAGTGGCTCCTTCTTCATTACTGCCTGGCTGTTTCCAGAGCCGGGCTGGCAAAGTAGCTCCTTCTTCGTTACTGCCTGGCTGTTTCCAAAGCAGCAATCTTGCCCCCCTTCCTGTTACTCAGGAAACAGCTAGCAGCAAAAAATGGAGCTGATTGTGTGTGCATGAGAGAGAGAGAGAGAGAGAGAGAGAGAGAGAGAGAGAATGAATGAGTTAGGCTAGAATCCAAAGAACTGCACAACTAGTTCTGCGTGTCACAGGAAGCTTGGGCTGGCTTTTCTCAAACAACAGTTCCCTCCCACAATATCACAATTCAAATTGCTTTTAAAACTAAGGGAAGTCGAAAGCAGTTTGTGATAAGGCATGTGAGCCAGCTGTTTAACGAGGGCCGGGGGGGGGGTGCCATGGTGATGCCTGAAGCTATGCCAAAATTACATGTTGGGTCTTTAGCTTTAATCTTCAATCAGGGTGCTTAAGTATAATTTAAGTATATTTACTACTTGTCATAAAAGATCTTACGTAAGAATGTGGTAGTGTAAGGCTTATTACTCAAGTTCTACCAGACTGATTTTGCTCATTTTTGTTTTAAACTGAAGCAGTGTAAAACATGCAGACAATTTTGAAGCTTAGAAACAGATGTAAAATATCTGGACATTTTGAGGTTGTGGAAAAAAATGGGTGTTATCAGTAAAATAAGCAATATAATTTTTTAGCACGCTTTACAGACCAAAAGTCACTTTGTTGCTTTAAGACAGCCTTCCCCAACCTGGTGCCCTGCAGATATTTTGGACTTCAGCTCTCTCCAGCTTAAGAATAAACTCAGTAAATTTGTAATTGTTGTCTGAATAGATTAGAACTGCATTAAATGACTCTACAGCATCAGAAACACAGGACTATATAGAACAAAACCCAAATTGTCAAGAATGCACATTTAGTATCAAGAATGCACAATGGTGACTCTACTCATATGTTGGGAAACTGAACATAAATGTCTATCAGTAAAATATACTTTAGATCAATAATTTTAATAAGGAATGAAAGAATTAACTATACTGAGAATCTTACAGAGAGGAATTAAAAAATCATTTCCCACCCCCATAACTTCACTATTTCCAGACATTTTACATCTCTAGTCTTTCTATAAAAGTGTTATTATTACATAGTTCTTAGAAATCATTTTGTGGGGAGTAAAGGCTGGGTAACAATATTTACATATTTTGTCTTAAATTATAAAAGAAAAGATTTCATAATCCAAAGCTGTTCAATTTTTCAGAAAAAAACAAAAATGGTCTCGGGGGAAACATTTTCCCCTGGGACTTTCACATCTCTGTTTCGGGCAGCTCTGGAAGAGAGAGGGATAAGGCAAAGGGGAGGTTAATACCTATGTCCCACATTGTACAAGTAGTGTAATATTGTTTACTTCTGTGAGCTCTGAAGGACAAACACAGAATGTCGGGAAAGGGGCTGAAGAAAAGTCAGTGGTGACAGTTAGAAGAGGAAGAGCTGAAAAGGCACCAGAGTAGGGTGACCAGATAAAATCCAGGTCAGGGCTCATGTAACTTTAACAGTTGTAGAGAAAAGGGAATTTCAGCCAGTGTCGTTTGTATGCAATTAGTTCCTGGTGATATTCCCTCCTCATCACAACAGTTAAAGTTGCAGGGTCCCTGCCTTCTTTTGTATATGGTCACTCTAGTATAGTGCATGCACCTTTAACTGTTGTGATGAAGAGGGAATTTCACCAGGAACTAATTGCATACAAATGACACTGGCTGAAATTCCCTTTTCTCTACAACTGTTAAAGTTACATGAGCCCTGACCTGGATTTTATCTGGTCAGCCTACACCAGAGGGAGAAAAATCTTAACTCATATGTTTTTAACCCCAGACTAATAGTCGTCATATATCTATCTATCTATCTATCTATCTATCTATCTATCTATCTATCTAATCTCATCTTTGCCGAATTTTTTGCAGCACATTTATTTTAAAAGTATAAAGTTGTTCAGAGTCACAAGGTAAATGGGCAACTTATTTCATGGTTTTAATTTTTGTGAACCGCCCAGAGAGCTTCAGCTATGAGGCGGTATAAAAGTGCAGTAAATAAATAAATAATTTTTATCCAATCATTCTCGGACTACTACTCCCCATGGCATCACAGGATTTGCACTAGTAATTGAATTATATTCAGCTAACCAAATTCTCTAAGAACAGACCAATTGAACACAAAATATATGTCTGCCCCTTATTGTCTTGTTCCATATATTTAAGAGGAATCATTTGACTGGAAATAAGCAGACTTTGGATTCTATATGTAAAACTTTGAAGACAAATCAATCTTATTTCCAAAGGAGGGATGGCAATTGTTTGTTTTCAGATGTGGGGAAATGTGTCTGTTGTAAAATTATTTTGATGGGGGGGGGGATTCCCTTTACTTTTTTGCTTCAGACTGTCTTCTGAATAACTTTGTTTTGGGTGCCTAGAAAGAACTGAAAATATGTTAGAATTGTCTTACTAGCTTTAAACATTATGAACTGCAAACAAAGAATCAGCATTTTTTTATACTGGGGGTATAGCACTTTCTATAGCTGGAGATTTGTTGTTTCTGAGCAATTCCTACATGGCTACAACTTGTACACTGAAGAATAAGTTTCTGTGGCACTACTTGAATGCAGACAATCTTCAATTGTCCCCATTTTAAAATGTTCTCTCTTTTCCAGATTGGGCATATCGATGGAGAGCCTAACCGAAAAGGAGCTTTTCCTGTATCATTTGTGCACTTTATTGTTGACTAAACTGCTTGCACAGGGAGAGATGTTCCATTCTAGATTTCACTGGGGCTCCCTGCCTGTAATTGGATGCTTTACCAGGATATTTCATGAACGTTACACCATAGTTGATTCTTTAAACTGCAGTTCTTTTCATTTTGTCCATGGGAGGTTGCTTTATAAAACAGATCCACTCAAATATTTTCTTGGTAAATTGGAAAGCTCCCTCCCCCAAAATAAAATCCCAAAACCATGAAAAATGTGGTCCCAGTTTCAGGTGTGTGGATATCAAATCCCACTTTTATGCTTTCTCAGTATCCTAGACACCATGGTTTTTACTTCAGCAAGCAATGACATTTCTGACTACAGGGCTCAAGAGTTTTAAAAATGATAAAGGCTTGACTACCCTAGTGCCAGTTGCAGTGCCCATAATGCTGATCTAACCTTTTTTGCACTCTGTGTCTTGAGACCTATCTCAGGACAGTGTAATAATAATAATAATAATAATAATCTTTATTTCTTACCCGCCTTCCTCCGGATCGAGGCGGGGAACAACATCAATAAAAACAATATAAAATAGATAAAACTGGTTAAAAGCATATAAAATTAATACATTATTAAAATATCAACAAAGTCTTAAAATTCGACTGGGTTGGCCTGCCAGAAGAGATCAGTCTTTATAGCTCTCTTAAATTCTGCAAGACTGGTAAGTTGGCAGATCTCTCCCAGCAGGTCGTTCCACAGTCTGAGAGCAGCAGAAGAGAAGGTCCTCTGGGTAACGGTTGTCAGCCTAGTCTTGGCCGACTAGTAAATTCTTCCCAGAGGACCTGAGCGTGCGGGGCGGATTGTATGGAAGAAGGCGATCCCGCAAGTAACCTGGACCCAAACCATGTAGGGCTTTAAAGATAATAACCAACACTTTGTACTTTGCCCGGAAACTAATTGGCAGCCAGTGGAGTGATTTTAAAGCTGGTGTAATATGGCCACCCCTAGGTGTACCAGTGACCAATCTGGCTGCCAGATTTTGAACTAGTTGAAGTTTCCGAACTAGGCACAGAGGTAGCCCTACGTAGAGCGCATTGCAGAAGTCGAGGCTTGAAGTTACCAGTGCATGCACTACCGTTTTTAGGTCTTCCAGCTGCACTGAAAACCCAATTTTAAGATTCACACTTTCTGCTGCTTTTACTTAGTACAAAATGTGAGGATGTACAATCTAATCATCCGATTTCCTAGCACCCATGTCTGCATCCATTAATTGAGTTTGCTAACTGCTGGGGGGGAAGCACTTGATTACTTTGTGAATGTTCACAGACATCCTAGAAGAGCCCTAAGAAATGTCCCTAAGGAAAATAGCACGCATGTACACCATTTTTTATTTAATCCACAATATTCATTCGATTTTTTATTATATAGGTGGAAAGAACTGAGAGTGACAGAAATCAAACTTTATCTAATGTCCCAATGATAACCGAGGTGGACATGAATAACCTAACTTCACAGACTGGTAGTGTCTATACAGAAGAGAGATGATATTTTCAGATAGGACACAAATACCATCTACATAGGACTGGGCTTTTGCAGGACAATCATTCTACTGAAGCCTAACTGATCATAATACCTTTGAATAGACTAGGCACGCTTTATGTGATACACATGAGCTTTCAGATCACCCAAAGCCAAGCAGAAATTTTTAGTCTTGCAAATTGAATCCAGGGGATCAAAACCTGTTGCAAAAGCAACAATTAAGGTATTTAAACTCTTAATAAACTAGCAAATGTTTCCCAATGATTAAAACATCTGTATTTTCCTGTTACTGTACACTAACAGAGATCATGCACCCAATTTAGCTGCTAGTAGGATCACATATCTTGTCCCCTTGTAATACAAAGGAAAGGATAGGAAATGCTCATCACTTTATGGGGACAGGACAGAAAGGCATCCTCTCCCACATGTACAGTAAGGAAGAACGCTTAAGATGAAGTAGTCCAGTTGTACATCCCTGCTGCAGAAAGTGCTGTAATCCTTGCAGGAAGGTGTTTCTCCAGACTCGGACTGGCCAGTGTAAAGTCCTTGAGCCAGCTAGAGATTGTGGCTTTAGTCACTTTCTTACCAGGAATTTGTCATGGACACAACTAAGGGTTTGGTTTTGTAACCAACCAACCTGTCTAGGTAAAAACAGAGCCTGTCCTATCCAGCTTATGCCATTTTTTCCTAACTGGTTGCAGGCAAAAAGATAACAATCCTCTATCCTGTAAGCTGTGGGCATAAACTCTAGTAAGGAATATTACTTTTCCAGATGTTTGAATGTTGACAACATACAATATCTTTGCAGCAGTTCTACAAGAAATGAATAATTGCATATTTATTTATGAAAAGGTTTGTCTAGAAAAGCAACTGATTCCACTAAAGTATTTTAAATAATTTGTTGTATTTACTTTAAACCCTGAATCTGTTTACTTTATATTTTGCACTTGTGAGGCCAAACTTTTCTATACTAAATACACATTTAACATACACTTTATTTCATTCTTTAGTCATCTTTGGTGTAACAAAACTCCCATTATCTGCTATTGGTAAATAAACTTAGATGTGAGTTACAGTCCATGAAATTTTACTTGCAGTCCTTTACTTTGAAAATACAAATTATTTTGTCTAGTCCTTTTTTTCCCCTTAAAAAAGCACATTGTCATATGTTCACACACAGATTGTTGTGATGGGACAGCGTAGTAGGGTATTGATTGAAATTCTCCCTGTTTTAAGGTATACACTGCTGTCCTGCAATCAAATCAATATTTGTTTGCAAACTCACACTGTGTACTTAAATACATTCTAAAATATGGTAGTTGACACTGTTAATAATTGTGAATAGATTTCATAATTCCAAAAGGATAACAGAATATTACAAAACATAGCAATGTCCTTTTAATGTTTGTATATTGTGATATTGTAACAGTTTTTATTTTGCATATGCTACCAAAAACGTGCACTGGTAGCATAGGATTAGAATATCAATGTCCAGGTCACATTGGCTTTGATCACAAGTTTTGTGACTATTGTATCTCTAGATTTATCAAGAGAACTTTGAATTTCTGACACAGAAATTATGTATATATTGGCTAGCATAGGTTGAAATAGATGGGGAAAAGGGCCAATTAGTATATTTATATTGGGGGGAAATGCTGGATCTCACCCTTTCCTACTGCCTTGCTAAAGTGGTACATTCGAGGCAACTTGTAATATGTGTGAGTGCAAATCAATTGGCTTATATTAAAAACTCACTTTCATACAAGCTGTTGCAGTGTATATGGTTGTGGGGGAGCAAACTGGAATGTTTCAAGATAGTTTTGTTGCAAGTTTTAAAGCTAAGTCTGCATATTCAAAGTTCCCACTAAATATATATGTATATTAGAAGAATAGTTTGCCACTACATGTTTATTCAGATGCTGATGGATTCCGTTTGGCTTTCGACACTTATTTTTTATGTTTCTATGCCTGGTAAACTCTAGAAAATAAATTGGCACATTATTTTGCACAGTTCACTTATGTACAGTATTTTTAACACAGAATCTTTCAAATACGATCATGTGCAAAGCAGCCTTTGGAAATTTATGTGGCACTTAAATGTCATATTGGCCAAGTTCCAATGCATACGTAGAAGAGGCTTGGGCCTGAAAATAACTCTCATGCCAACATCTTTGGAAGCACAGGGGACTTTAAAATTGTATGCAAGTCTGTCAGTTGGAGAGGATGGTCGGGGGAAGTGTCAAATTTTACAGAGTACACCTGAGAGCTTGGGAGGACCTGAAATCAATGTTTGAAGGCCAGTTCTTATTTTGGAAGTCTTCCAGTGTGCTGCAAAAAACCCTAATCATGGTCACTGGAAGATTCTGAGTAAGAGTGTTTTCTCACACTGCGGTATGATGGCACGAGGCTTATAGCAAAGGGTTATATTTTAAGAGTTCATATTTATTTCTATGGCATATTTGACCCACTAATGTGGGGTTGGGTTGTGGCCCCCAAATGTTTTGGCCTACAACTCCTATCAGCCCTAGCTGGCATAACTGAGGGGGGGGATGAAGGGAGTTGTAGACCAAAACATCTGGAGGACATGTTGCCCACCCCTGCTCTAACTCAAAGTTATTCTGGATAGTTTTGTTCAAAATCAGATACTGCAATTTCCACGTCATGTCATCTTTCAGAGCTGACAACAGGAGATGATGGTATTCAGCAAACTATTAGTGAGCACATAAGATTACTGTGTTAACTATTTTAAAAAGGAGCATAAGACACTTAAAATTCAGCTCAGAATGCTACTTGAGATGTACAATTTTCAACGTGATGGTTTTGATTGTTTAGTTGCAGAGCAACTGTATACATTATATAACCTAAATCAATTCTTATTTTTAGTGTCTGGATGCAGTGATTTATAATTGGAGCATGATTAATTTTACTTTTGTTAAGCCAGTCACTTGACTGGAAAAATAAACTTCTTTTAAGCCTCATCTTGACTCTTTTTTTAATTGTGAGAGATCCTTAAACTACAATGAGCTAAAATGAGTGTCTGTATAGATGTATGACTACAAACTCTAAGTCTAATAAAGAAAAGCAGGTCTTTTTAACTCCCTATACAAGCCTATGAGGAATCACTCCACAAAAAAGCCCCTCTGCTGAAAATCAGCTGGAAGGGGGGTCCTTGGGTGGGGGGTTGCACTTGCACCTCCCCCCCAAGCCATTTCTTGTCAATGAGGACTTTTCTCCCCTGTACAAATGTATGGGGGAATCACTCCATTCACTCACACAGAATTGCTTGACAGACAAGTCAAGAGTGGTTTGCAGGCACCACGTTGAAGACAGCAGAAGTAGAATAATACAAGCTAGTTAAAATGTACAGCCAGTATTTAGTAAGACACAACTTGGATTAACTTTTTTTTATTCAGATGTACAAAAATGGTAAAAAGTTAAGTGCAAGCCTGTAAGGTCATAGGTAATTACTGTAATATGAATGCTTAATAAATGTTGGTTGGGCTCTTGGTCACATAGTTTGAAACACAAACTATATTTACAAAAATACTTTGTTCCTTTGTATCTTCAAGCAGTTATTTTAAATACTTTCTATCCTCAAGAAGTTATTTAAAAAGTTAAAGTTCACATCTGCTCCAAAATACTTGCTTCATCTCCAATTGCTGAAGTCACAGCAAGTAGTACTTCCTCTCAGTATGAAGTGCAGCTGTAGAAATTCAGGACTTCTCAGATGTTAAAACTGAGTCAAAGGCTGTTGATAACACCTTACAGATAGCTTGTGCTTGTTCCTGCATTTTAGAATATAAAAGCTTCTCATTCTTGCTTTCATCAACATGCAAGCACGTTCAACCTTCTAGAACCCTTGTCAAGAGTACTTGTTATGTGAAGCATCTTGTGTGGAATAGCAGTGTCAGCCTAAAAATGTAACTTGGAACTTAAGAGTTAAAAGTGTATGGACAACTTTTAGAATAGTGTAGTCCGTGTGGAATATCAAATTGCTATTTCTTTTGTAGAGGGACATTTGAATGGACTATTTTTTCCTTGTTTATCAAGCAATCAGAATTGCTGGTATAGGAGACTACAGAACACTTAAATTCAAAGGTAATCTATCTTCTCCAGGAGGTAGTAATGCATTAATTGCTTGCACATGAGGACAGACTCTCCCATCACAATAGAAAGCCAGGCTAGTACATTTAATTTTTTTAATACACGGCAGTTACAAAGCTGTGATTAAGGTCAGCCCTCACTGTTAAGCTACATTTGACTCCCTTACTCCTAGTGTGTCAGATATCCACTTGCAGCTAAGTTGGCTAGAGTAAACTATCCTGCATGTGACTGCTAGCTATTCTGCCACCATGCTTTATGGGGTGGAGCTATAACATTAGTTGATGGAGTTAAAGCTTTAGTTCAGCAGGAATTGATCCCTCAAATCTGTAAGCAGTTTTAAGTTGGACAGGTTGATAAGAAGTAAATCACGGTGCTAAAAAAATGCATATAAAATTATGCTCAAGTAACATGATCCTGATGTTTGTTACTAGCACTGCTTCTGCTACCAAAGATTAGGGGTTGTAGCAGCAGCAATGTGTGTGAGCTTCAAAGCATTTTTATTAGTGCTTGTGTTTTTTATTGTTACTTTTTCTTTGTAAACTGCACTGTGACTTGCTATGAAAAGCAATATAAAAATTAAACCAATAAGCACACTTGCAATTTAATTGCTTAAAACCAAGTGTCACTCTTAACATTTGCACATAGTGGTGGCAGGTCACTTTGGCATGAGTGCAACAAATAATGACTTAACAGGAAGTAGTACTAGTACATTGTACGTATGAGATTGCCCATGTTTTCATTTTGCCCTTAATCTAGCGATCTGGAGAGCAGACAGTAAAATACGGGAGTAGCAGACCAAGGCACAGACCTGACATAGGTGGGCTATGGACAGTCCTGACACAAACTATTGATGCCCATACTACGGCTTGGTCATCCACACAATAGCATTCCTTTAAATAGGACCCAGTGGAAAAAAATCATTTTGTTATGTTTTGATCAAGTACAATGTATTGGGCCATAATGCACAAATATAACAGCATAGAACATATTAAATAGCTTCTAGTCAAGCTAGGGTGTCTGACAGGTGGTGTTTTTTTTAAAAAAAAATTAAGCATGAACCTTACCAAACTATTACACTGGTATATCCAAAGGCTGTATTCTTCGTAGTTTGCATCTGTTGTCTTCAAAGCCAGTAAACTCTTCCCCGCCCCTAGGCCATCATCATAGCAGACCATCCGAACAATTAGGTAGAGTGCATGTCTATGCAAGACATCCTGAAAGTTCCAAATGTGAATTTAAGAACTTCACAAAAACAGACACTTGTTTTCTCTAATGGGTCTTCATCAATACAATACTTCCAGATCTTTGTCACAAGTTTTTTGGAAAGGAATTGTTTTGCACCAGGCCTTATTTGCAAAACAGTTAGAACATAGCAGCAGAGCTATTCATAGGTTAAGGCAAAGGTTCATCTCCCTTATCAATAAGCTAGTAATGAAGCTTTACATTCCTCAAGGCAAGAAAAAATCTCAAGTGACAAGAATACTGTGGTAGTCAAAGGAGTTAATATTAAATAGCATGCTGCACATGGCTAGTTGCACAGTACAGTAGAGTGGTAGAAAAGAACTGAGAATCATATATTCTAAGGATGGGCACACACCAATGATAATGAACAATAATTGGAGTGGGCTTTGCCCCCTTTACTGAAGCATCCACTGACATTGAATTTTGAAACCACAATGCCAAAGAAAATCCCAATGCTGCACAGGGGCTTCCAAGTACATAATACAGATATGCTGCATACTTCGATTCCCTGTCCTAAGGACAACTAGAGAGTCCCAATTCCCTGAAGGATTTTTGTTTGTTTATGACAGTGGGTAGGGGAATACTGGGCCTGTTCAGACAACACATTAAGCCATGGTTAGGCTGCTAACCCTTTTGCAGAAAATGGTTAGCGAGCGTGCTCAAACTGGTTATGTATCTGCCATGGTTAGGAATGGTTCACACGACCCGCTAAACCATAGTGTCTAGCTCAAAATGTTTAACCGCTGTGACTCAGTGTGTCGTCTGAACAAGGTCACTGTTCCCAGGGGCTGGATTTCCCCTAGGGAAGCCTCCCACAGACTGGATGCTGATAGTGGATGGTAGGCAGGATCAGTGCCAGCATGAGGAAGGGCAGCAGCACCCCAGGGTTTCAGGCAGGATGTTTTCCTGCCCTATCTGAAGATACCAGGGACTAAAGCTCTACCACTAACCTACGACCCCTTCCGGAGGATGTTGGGAAGTACCAACAACCTCAGGATAATCCCAAGGTTTGCAGAAGTTCAAAAAGTATTTTTGGGGGATGGAAACTAATGGGTAAAAAAAATAAAACCCCAAAAGAACCCAATGAGGACTAAGCATACTTGATAGACACAACATGCTAAATGATTGTTAGGGGAAAATGAATGAAAAACCAAACAGTAGGAGGTATACAGTGGAGTATCCTGCAAGAGGGCATGACTAGCTGGCACACTGAACAGAAGCATGCCACACCGCAACGTTTTGTTGCAGGTCCAACTTGTATACAGTTAATCACAGAGTCAATTATGAAATGAAGTCTGGAACTCATCTCTGATGGCATCTTCCCTACCTCTAAACAAGTGAATAAACTATACATGTATCTCACCATATCACCTTCTGGAAGTTATCTGCCTTGCCCATATTTTAAATACACTGAAGAAGGGATCATAGATAGCTCCTATAATACATACAAATCATACAAATGGCATCTTTTAAACCACCAATCACTTACATACTGGTCCAAAGTTGTGACTTTAATACCATATTTGGAAACTCCCATAATAAATTCTTCCTCCCCTGGAACAAAGGGTAGCTTTCCATCTTGCTTTGGGGGGGAAAAGAGGTATGCACATGTGAGGATAACTGATAAGTTACTGAGCATTCACTCTTCAGATACTTTGGTGATGAAACAAATCCTTTACAATTTTTTTAAAAAGTTTTAATTATATATTATAAAAATAGAAATACATCATGGTAAGTTTTCTGACAACATTTTACAAAATTTGTAAATATTCTAATATACAATTAGTAATGTGATTGTTTCTATGTGTTTTTTTAAAATGCTATAAATAGAATTTACTATCAATACAAAAATCTTAAGTTAATCATATATTTAATATCTAAATCTCACCACTCCTTAATTTGTCTTAATACACAAATTGCATTTCTGACAAACTCTAAAAAAGTTTCCAATTCTTGAAAAAATAAATCTTCCTTCTTCTTCCTGTCTGTTATTTGTACATATTCTGTTAGTTTTATCATTTTCACCATTTCCTATTATAAAGCACCGATTCGAAATGTTTACAACCTTAGTGTTTTGTGACACAAAAACAGAAGGATGGCTAACTAGGCTTTAAGTAAAACAGCTCATGAAGGGAACTTTATTAGATCTTTGCTACTTTTGCTTTCACTCCAGAATCACAGCACATGCAATAGCTTCCAAAGAAATGCTTTCTGGTCACTAAAAAATTTAACAAGTACAAGGCTTTCTGGAGCATTTTGTGCCAGCTAATCAAAATTCTGATCAAAAGCCACACTTTTTCTTACTGTTTAAGAAAGGAGTAGGAGACCTGCACAACTACTATCTAGCAAAAGTAGACTTATCAGCATACGTGCTGTACAATGTGAAGTCAGCCAGACCTATTTGGATGCTTCATGCATCGCAACATACTAGAAAAAACCCTCATCTACACAACCAACTTTCCTGCCTTCCAACCCTGCTTCCGATACTGGTTCAAACTTAAGAGAATTGGAGACGAATTCTTAAAAGATATAAATGGTTTGACCAAAGATCAGTTCCATGGGCCATATTTTGCCCATAAAGATACTCATAGTGAGATGTTCCCATTTAACTTCATTCAGTTTTATTGTTTCTAAGTCTAAGTCATCATAACGTAACAGAAAATATCTAGTATATTACAAAAGCAAACATGGACAAACTAAACACAGATAAAAGAAAATGACTAATTTGGAACCAGCAAACTGAAGTTAATGATAAAATGTATCATTAAGTTCCAACTTTTGCAGAAGTGCCAACCCAAGAACATATGAGACTAAAACATTTTTTTTAAACAATCATATTTCTCCACTGCAACCTTTTATACATCTGACTTATCAAATCTGCCACAGACCTTAGCTAATACCATTAAAAAGTGGCGGCTCTTTCACAGAATCTTTATGTCCTTACTGTAAAGCCAAAAATGTTTCTTTTGGCAAACTGATAAGTTTGACCATTTCATTTAGAAATTACGTATTGGAATAACATATTACCTGTGCCACATCTATGTAGTTGATCAAGTCCGGTGGCCCCTCAAAAGTCTTGCTTTCATCAAGCTTTAGTTTTTCAATGGCACCAACATATTTCACTCTAAATTCTGCACAAGTATCTGAATTGCTATTGCTCTGACCTATAAAGAAACACACAGTTAAATAATTGCTTTTAACTGTATTGTGCTACTGATTGGCAACCTACTTGGACATCTAGCCACTAAAATAGATGCAACCTCATGACGTGTCTCACATATTTAACCCAATGTATTAATATATCAGTTTTTGGAAATTGCAGAATTTGGATTGTTTTCTGCACTTAATTTTGTCTTTAAAAAATTAAGTGCAGAAAACAATCCAAATTTATTTTTTCTTTAAAAAATTCAGGTAAATTTATTTGCTTGATCCCTGGATACTACTGCAATTACTTTTAAGCACTCTTCTACACAATATCAAAGTTAACATATAATGCCTCTGGACCATCATCAATTTCATACCTGAACTTTTTGTGGAATCTGTATCCAAGCTAGCAACAGTACTTGATCTTGAAAGCCCTCCAAGACTGGAGTCCACTGACTATATAAGGAAAAATAGGAAAATATTATGAAGTTACTAAAGGTTTGAAGTTGGCTTCTTTCAGTAAACCATAGCTAAGTTTAACCTGGGTCAGAAATAACACTAGTGGTTAACTGAAAGCCAAAGACACACCATAGAAGGAGAAGGGAGGGAGGGAGCATATGAGGCCCAAACTTGCCTAGGATCATTCCTGTAACAATAAACCATGGTTTATTGGAATGTAACATCACAATATATCATTCTTTAGCAATAAGAGGTCACTCTTCTGACAGCAAAGATGCAGCTGTCATGGTTCTCTCTGCGCTGGCTGTGAAGGGAGAAATCTGGAATTGGATCTTTAACTCCCCTTTTTGAGGTCAGAACACTGCCTCAGACCTCGGAGGGTTTTTCTGAGCTTTCCTATAGTTCCTGGACTGCTCACTTAGGAACCATACGATTGCTCTCTAAATTTTGTAAAAAAAAAACAATAATTAAAAGCATACCAAATTCATCTTACCTTACTTTTAGTACTGATTTCACTGCTCTGTGAACTGCTGCTGCTATGCCGCTTTTTTACTTTCCTGAACATTTTTTATCAACATAGGATCAGAGACAATGCTGTAAAGAGAGAAAAGAAAGCCACACCATTAAGGCTGCAATCCTAAACACATACATGAACTCTCCATGACATGTAATTGGATTTAGGATGGAGGTTCAAATCTCCAAATTAAAGTGTAGAGCCAAGCAAAATGTAGCTTTCATAGAGTTTCGAGTATAAAACTGAAAAAAGTATACAGTATTCAAGGCATCTTGATGTCTGATTATTACTACTGAACATAAATCTTTTTAAATGAAAACCATGCTTCTTTAAATTATTGTAAAAAATATAGTTTACTATCATTCCCATTTTAACAGTATGAGTATTTATAGAGCCTGCTCTGCTGGATCAGAGCAAAAGCCTATGTCGGGTGCAGAACAATTTCCAGCTGGAGGACTGTATTCCATTTTGGAGAGGATCTCAGGGGATGCATTCCAGTGGTAAGCAGAGCTGAAGACAAAGTGGCAGGGCCAAAATAGCAAAAAGAACCCAGCATATTGTATTTTAAAGCTCTTACTGCTAGCAACGAAGTCTAAAGAGAGGCTTTTTAACTGTTTAGAATGGGGGGAAACTGCACAAAAGCCGTCTGTTTGGGGGAACAGAGGTGGTGCCACTTGGGGGAAAGGTCGTGGCCTTCCAGGAAACTCCGGAAGGTTGTAGTCAGCTCCCAGGCCTGAGGTTCTGCACTCCTTCCTATGCAAACCAGTGTTTTGCTCCCACAGTAGCCAACCAGACGCCTGAGAAACCCTAAGCCAGACCACCATTTGGGGCAGGGAGGGCAGATTGCTACTGGTGTCCTGCTCCCACTATCCAAGTCAAATTCCCAGTCTACCAGCCAGACAAAAACAAAACAAAACAGCTTTCCTTTCACAGCATGGCTGCCACAATGAGTACCAATTCCGCTCCATATCAGCTCTTCTGATCTGTCTTGGGAGTCCTGTCACTCTGTTAAACTTCCAGTCCAGCAGGCTGCAGCCACACACACAAAATGTACCTTTTATTCTTTTTTAGCTGTCAGCTCTGTAGTTGGGGGGGGGGGTGAGTACAGACGCCACCTCCTATCAGGCCTTCCGATCTCTCTCTCAGAACTCCTTCACTTAAGCAGCACCAGTGCACAGGCGAGAAAGGTGGGAGGCAGCAGGGCGCCTGGATACCATATATGGTCATAAATTAGCCCCCAACGCCAACAACGGTGCAGGAAATGCAAGTGGCAAGGATGGCGATTGCTGTTGGACTGCAACTCCCCAGCATCCCTCACCATTGGCTATGCTGGCTAGTGCTGATGGGAATTCCAGTTCAATAACATCTGGAGAGCTGCAGGTTTCCCATCCCTGTGCTAGGGGCAGTGGTGGCTGGTGTCCCCTGGAGCTGGTGGAGCAGAGGGTGGATCACCAGAGGTGGAAACCCACAGCAGCCAGCCAGCCATAAAAGGAAAACTGAGGCACCCTCCTGTTCAACTTCCCTAGCAACTGGTACTGAGATACTCATACCTGAGGTAATATATAGCCATCATGACTAGTAACCGTTGATACAAAGTTCAACATGCAAGTTTAAATTGTGGCCATACAGAACCTCCTTTTAAAGAATTTCGTTGATCGACAAAGGCGGCTGGCAAAACCGTATTGCTCTTGACCGGCAGTTTGGAAGAGAGGAAACGAATATGCGTCCTGCTGATTTCAAAAGCGGTTTATTCCGCGTACAACCGTTTCAGGAGAGATAGGTTTGCCTCCCTTTTCTCTCTCTCTCTCTCCCTTCTTCCGTGCCTTTAACAACCGCATCACAGGCAAAAATCCAGCATGTGAAGTTTCTCCACCTCACTGCGTTTCCATGACGGAGAAAAGGAAACAACCCTATCGAAGTCCCTCGGAGCTCTACCACAAAAGCGCAACCCTCTTCCAGGCTCCAAGTAGAGCTAAAGGGGCCCAGGAGGCCGCATCCCCTTCCTGGGGTTAAATAGGCATCTACCTTTCATTGTTACCATAGCTCTGACCGCCTGCATGTACCAGCTTCTCTTTAACACAAGCAATAGCAACAACAACACTGAGCCTAGACCAGCCTCCCTTCCTCTTTTCCTTCCGGGTACCAGCCATCCCACTGCTGAGCTTCCATTCCTTATCACCCCTCTTTGTTCCGCTCTAGGAATTGTTGACGTTTATGCTCTGAACAGCGTCTGGTGAGCCGGAAGTGACGGCAGAATACGTTCTTTCCGGGTCGGGTGGAGAGGCAGGAGGAAGAGCGTAAACGAAGTACAGGTGAAGAACAGTCAAGAGGGCGCGTGCAGTGACGCGGCGCCTTCCCTCCCCCCTCGCAGGGATGTCGGCGAGGAGAAGAACCGAGACGTTTGTCCCGGCTGAGGAGAGCGACCAGCTGCTTATTCGGCCCCTGTGAGTGGCTGTGACGCCCTGGCTGACTTCTCCCCGCGCCGCGGCCCTTCGCTAGCCAACGGCCCCTTGCTCTGCGCGCGCTCCTGCCGCTGTCGGAGTCGTCTGATGTCTGCTGAGGCGCGCTCGTTTTAAACCTCTCTCTTTGATATATATCAACCTCCCCCAAAGTGGTGTCCTCCAGATGCGTTGAACTACAATCCCCATCATCCCCACCAGGATGTGCTGGGCTGCAACTCCCAGTATTCCTGATCATGGGTCAGGCTGGCTGAAAATGATGGGAGCTGTAGTCCTAATACAGCTGGAAAACACGTTGAGGGAAGAGGTTTATATACACACATGCGGGTTTGTGGGTGAGATTTGCGATGGTGAGAATCCCGAACATGTTGTTAAGCAGGTTGCCCATTAATAGTCCAGGGTGGTTCGTTGATGTTTTCAGTGGGAAATACAGTTTAGGAGATGGTAGCGGGAATCTCTCTGTTGTTTGGAAAAAGATACCCGTCAGGGCTTGGAGGAGGAGGTCAGGTGTTATAAAGTATGTATATGAGGGAGATGGGTGTTGTTTGAAGGCATCTTGAGGTGCAGGGCTTATCTGGGCATCTGGTGTGGGGAAGCAAATCTGCTGCCTAGTAGGAATTGCCTATTGTTTGCCTCTGAGTATGGTGTATTTGTATATTTTCAAATAAAACTAATATAAAGACACTGCACGCTTCCAGTAGTCTCTCTCAACCAAAGAAACTAAATCTGGTAGTGGGAGATGGGGAGTACATACCACTAAATCTTCTTGGCATTGGTGGTCCTTGTTTCCAAGTAATTGTATAAACCTCAGCACACTTATCTGGGAGTAATCTTCATCGAACATAGTAGGACTCACTTTTGAGTGTGCTAGCACAGCTACAATCCTATGCACGCTTACCAGACAGTGACAAATTCCAGAAGTACAAAGTTGTTAATCTGTTGCAACGAAATGCAGCAAAGACTCTTGTGGTACCTTTATAGTGGCCCAAAACTCTTCGAGTGAGCCCCATTGCAATCAGAAGGGCTCCCTTCTGAATTAACAAGCATAGGATTGGGCAGAAAGGCTACAGTCTGTGTGTTCTTAATTGAGAGTAAGCTCTGTTGAAAACAGGGGGACCTATTTTTGAATGAATAGGCTCTGTGACCTGTGATACCATGAAGCAAAGCTGATAATAGGTATCACATTTCCTTTTATTTGTGGTCTAGTGGAAGGAGACAGGATTGACGTTCATTTCAGGCTGTCAGACATCCTAAAGCAGGGATGGGGAATGTGCAGCCCTCTAGATGTTGGACCGCAACTCCCTAGCCCTCATAGCCAATGGTGAGGGATGAAAGGGAGTTGCAGTCTGAAGATATCAGGAGAGTCACATGTTCCCCATTCCTGCCCTGGACTTGGATCCAAATTTAGGAGCCTGTAATTGGCCGCTCCCTCCTCCCCACAGTTACTCCTCCAGCCCTGTAAAAATTCTACACAGAGGGTCTAGAGGCCCTGCTGAATGGGGTGAACTCAGGTGCGGGGTGACGGGGAGATCCTTGAAAACCAAGCAGAAGCACATGGAGCCATTTCATCAGTGGAAGATCCTGGATCCAGCATGTTGTTATTTCCAAAGCCTCTAATCAGAAATGTGGTGATGCGGAACAAAAGGGACACTGGGCTAGATCCTGCCCACATGTTTTCCTGTTATGTTTGGACTTAAGAGTTGTGCCCCCACAAGTCCCCCACCCAATGGCTATGACTCATCAGTTGCTGATGGACCGCTCTTTGGTGGACAAAAGCTGACTACTAGTAAACCACTGCACTGAGTGAATAATTTCTCAGTATACTTTTCCTCCCTAAGATATTAGGAAGTAGGGCTAGTGTGTTTTATTGATAACTTGCTAGAATGCTGTTATTACTCAATTTGAAACAGGCTGAAATCTTAAGACCATTTTTAAGGCATTCTTTGAGAATCAATATGCAAATTACTATATGGGATCCACTTGAGATCTAAACTGCTAGAAACCCATTTGTTCTTAAAAGTCAAGTAGCCAATGTCTCTAATTTTATGGCACTTGCTTATATTCATCAGCAGTGTGTGCAATTGACAATCCTTGTTAGGCCTCTGTCTACTTGATGAGATTTCTTACCATAAATCACATAGTAACTTACTCTAACTGGCTAACCTAAATGGATGGAGCATCATTGACTTAATGGCAGGATTACCATATCATCTTAATCTAGACCAGTCTTCGTTAACCTGGTGGTCTCCTGAGGTTTGGACTACAGCTCCCAGTATTCCAGTACATTGACCATGCTGATTGGGAATGATGGGAGTTAGTTCAAAACATCTGGAGGGCACCAGGTTGTGGAAGACTGGACTAGACAAGCAACTCACAGGGGATTTGTCCTTTAATCTTTCATCATCCCTAAATCCTTTCACTGTCACTTTTCTAGCAAGGAGCCCTAAACATGACCTATAGTTCTTGTTACTAGACATACGACTTTTCATTCATCTGTATTAACTTAATGTATGTCTGAATGAGCCTGATTCAGTTTAATCCTGGATTGGTTTAATAATCTCTACTGCTTTATTTAGTTCTACCATATTAGGACATATATGTGTATTTTAAATGCCTATTTTATATCTGGCTTGTAAATAGCCATTGACCTAGTTGTCTCCCAGACAATCAGGCAGAGAAACTAGTAAACTGGAAGAGTTGTTTATCTGGCTTTTAGGCTGTCAGTGTAAGACAAAATCACTAGGATAGGTTGTGTGGGCAGGCAGGCAAACTAATAAAAAATCTTATGAACTAACTGGAGTTTGTAGACATATTTGTAACTCTGTTTGATATTGTGCAAACTAACTTGACAACAATGCCAAACCACAGGCATCTTTCAGATGTAATGGCTTAGTGTTACAGGGGCGAACCTGCTTGCACACACCCCTCTCCTCTTATGTGGCCATGATGTGGAGATCAAAACCTTTAACTTCCATTTTTCATTAAGTATAGTTTAGTGTTATGTCCAAACCTGGACAAACAGTCTTAACTGTGGTTTACTGAAACAAGTTTAACTTCACACTCTGGTGTATGAAACTATAAACCATAGTTAAGATTAAGCACAGTTTAGGGTTTGGATGTAACACTAAACACAGTTAACAGAGGGCAAAGGAAGTACACTAGCCCAAAGTTTGCCTAGGCTTGAACACATAATGCTAAATCATAGCATTGCACCCAAATGAGGGCAGTGAGTTAAACCAAAGACTTCATGTTCCTCTGTCAGTTACAGCTAATTGTTTTCACATTCAGGGGATTGGTGATTGTTCCTGTAACTTGTCCCAACTCTCTCTTCACAGAGGTGCTGGTCAGGAAGTAGGAAGATCATGCATTATCCTGGAATTCAAAGGAAGGAAGATCATGGTAATCATTGTTCTAGGTTATTTATAAACATCCTTGATTCCAGTTTGCAGTTTGTATAAATAGGTTGTGTGTTTATTCCTAGCTTGTGGTATTAATAACCATTTCATCTTAAAATAGCTTAGCCTGTTAGAATAAAGTTTTCTAGGGAGCATAATATGTTAGATACGATTGTGAGATTGTAGTAAAACATGCTAATTTATCCTGAAGGAAAATTTCCATTGCATATAAATCTGCTTATTTGGTTGTACCCTGATTTTCGTGGAGCCTCCACCCAAGATTTTGTACTCACAAAACAAATTCTACTGGAATTATAAATCTCCATCACACATCCTTTAACACTTCAGAATGTCTTCTCAGTCCCTCCCCAGAGGTTTTTTGCACTTGCAGAAGATGTTGGAAATAAGCCTATTCAGAGGCGAGCTCCTTAACATTTTGTCAGACCCACATACTCTTGACAAGAGCTCCTCAAAGCATTACGCCAATGCAACCCTCTTAAGATCTCCCTCCTTACATAATGAGCATGCTCTGGTGATCTTTTCAACAATTGGTGCCCCATTAATTGTTCCCCCACCCCATCTATAATTTGGTGGGTTGGGATATGAGATGGGGCTTTTTTTATAGCAGTACCCTGACTGTGGAAGCCCTCCCTGGGTGGTTTGTATGGCTACGGCATTGCTCGCCATTCCCTGAGCAGCTAAAACACAACTTTTAAAAATAAAAGCGTGTTTGACTGGGCTAGTCATATTGGCTATACGTTTTCTTTTGACTGTTTTAAATTTTCTGATGTGGATATTTTATATTAATAAGCTGCCCTCAGGATCTCTGATGGAAAGACAGGATGTAAACATTCTAATAAATAAAATCATTTTTATAGAAGCCCAGCTTCAAACTATTTTGAGGGTTCCACTGACCAGCTTAGAGACTGCTCCAAATGTTATATATTTTCACATGCTGGTGCCCTATTCAGGGGCAATAGTGTTAGAAATGCACTTCTGTTTGAAACACCCATCTCATGGAGAACTTCCACTCCAGTGCTGTACATATTTGGCTGCAGTTGCCTTGAAAGTTTCCATGCAATCAATTGCCAAAGTTACGGTCCTTTCATGGAGTACCACCAACAATGCCAAGGATGTTTTCCATCATCTTTACATGAGAGGTATAACATTTGAGTTGCCCCCAAAGTGTAATAAATTGTGAAACATTTGAAGTATTGTGCATGTAATATGAATGTTACTAGTTTGACAATAAGAGCAACAATCAATTTATATATATATATATATATATATATACACACATACATACACACACAAACATACAAACACTATAAGACAGATGCTGATATAAAAGATGATAAATAGTAAGCTGTTTGATTGTCTGATTGATTGGCTTTTTATGCATTTTTCAGCTTGATTGTGGAATCCACCCTGGCCTAGAAGGAATGGATGCACTTCCTTACATTGATCTGATAGACCCAGCTGAGATTGATCTCCTCTTGATTAGTCAGTAAGTGAAGTGATGTGTGGATCATTGTAGAATTTAAGAACTAACCTGGCAGCCATAGGCAGCAAGGCATTGTATGTAGGTGGGCAGATGGGCTGAAGGAGGAGGGAAAAATGCTCCATCCCTCCTCGGCACCCAGAATAGAAATCAAATGGGTTGTTTGGGGAGGGAAGCCCCCTTCTTCACTTCAAGCATAAAAATGTAGCAGACTGCTGCAATAGGAGCAGAACTCTCCACCCTTACACTGCCAGCTCCCACCCCACAAAATCAGGTAACCATGATGATGATTTTATTTTATTTATCCAGTTTATGAGTCACCCTATAGCTCAAGCAATTGTAACATTTTTGCAGGCTTGTAACTTTTGTGGGCTTATTTACAGGACTCCTATAGAGTGCTTGTGCAATATGGCTTGAGCATATTTTTAGTGTGTGTATCTGAAAACACTGAGGATGCTGAGGCGATCGGTGTTAGCATTTTGTTTTGCCTTTTATCAAGGTTATAAATGGTCTAAGCTGGATGTCGCAGTATTCTGTCATTTGATTCTAACGTCAGATCTTCACCTCTGTTCCAGTTTCCATTTGGATCATTGTGGGGCATTACCATGGTTTCTGCAAAAGACAAGTTTCAAAGGAAGAACCTTTATGACCCATGCTACAAAAGCAATTTATAGATGGCTTCTATCAGATTATGTTAAAGTTAGGTGAGTTAATCTTACTAATTTGTGGGAAAAAACTACTGTGAAATAATACAATAATTGGAACAATTCGAATGCAATCTTTTACCTCTCACATTGATATGCTGATATCTCAAGTGCATTTTATGTTGATTGTCTTTCAGTCCTGCACAATCTTTCAAGTGATTTAAAATACCGCCGAATAGGATGACATTTGCTTTACTCTCTTATATAGCAATATCTCTGCAGATGACATGCTGTACACAGAGACAGATCTAGAAGAAAGCATGGACAAAATTGAAACTATCAACTTCCATGAAGTAAAAGAAGTGGCAGGAATCAAGTTCTGGTGTTACCATGCGGGCCATGTTCTGGGAGCAGCCATGTTTATGATTGAAATAGCTGGAGTAAAGGTATTTCCTTAGTACATTAGAGGCTTGTTATCACTGTATATTTCTTTGTATTAGTTTACCACTTCAGGTTTCAGAAAAATTGACTGGGTTCAGATGATACATAGCAAATTGTCATCGGTTTAAATAAGCCACAATGAGCTGCAGTGCCTACAGCCACCAATTTGCATATCCAACTCCTACTCATGGGTTGTCGTGTTGTGCAAACCTGGCAGGTGTGGGTTATGCGAGGGTTATTTAACCCTCACATAACTGCGTTGTTTAACCTTTGCATAACTGGGCATAATGTTGCTCACTGGGTTCACGGAGTTGCATATTCAAAATGGTAGCTGCACACACAGCAGCCTCCCCCTGGGTTAAATAACCTGCAGTTAAATAACCCATGGTGGGCTGTCGTGTCAAGCGATCATCCCCATTGTCCAGGTTTGGGCGATATGCCACAGCTTCGTCATGGGTTATTTAATTTACAATGAGCCGTGGCATCTACATATGCCCAGTTGCATATACAACCCTCACTTCGGGGTTGTTGTGTCATGTGAACCTGGCAAGTGTGGGTTATGTGAGGGTTAAAACAGACCGTGTGTTATGTAAGGGTTGTTTGCCAGGTTTGCGCAACATGACAACCCCCAAGAACAGGTTGCTTATTTAAAATGTCTGTCGCAAATGCCACAGCTTTACCATGGGTGAAATAATCCACAGTGGACTGTTGTGCTGTGCAAACAGCCCCATCGTATGTGTGTTGTGCGGGGGGTTCAGGAAAATTTATTCACAGACGTGTTTCTGTTACACCGGCTACATTGAGTTTTAAAAGCCTGTGGTATAAGCTGTTGTTATTGTCAGTGGAAGGTTAGGGGTTTCTACCTTTAAATACACCACCTGGAGGTGTGTTTGAATTATGATGTGCTGTTCACCTCAAGTGCTTATTTGCTGGTCTGTAAAGATCTATGGATGGATCAATAGAACATTGATAATTAACTGCCCCGGTGTATATTAGTTTTACTGTCTAATTATAGTGTAAATTGTTTCTTTTTTTTACAAAGCTTTTATACACAGGGGATTTCTCAAGACAAGAGGACAGGCACTTGATGGCAGCTGAGATTCCCAATATTAAACCTGATATTCTTATCATTGTAAGTTTCTTCTTTTATAATAATTTTAAGTGAATATAGCGTAGAAAGTGTGCATGCTTTTTGTAACTTAAGGCTTCTGTATACACTTTGAAATTTATTGTTGTGCTGTTGTGTTGTTGTTTTTCTGGAGAAGCTCATTGGGCAGGATTTTCTTTCAGGTCTGCTGTCTATACTTAATCTCACAAAAACGTTGGATACTGTTGCATTAGAATAATAGCACAGTGCACCAAAATTCAGCTTTGGTTTATCGAGTTAAATTCCCCCACTAGAGCTGATTGCATTTTTAAAATTTGTTTGGTGATGCCCCTAGATATGAACAGAGGTGCCACAGCCTGACTGTGGCATAAACAGGCCAAGGGCTCCTTCCCTTTCCCCAGGGCTCAGTAAACTAGACGCAAAACCATACCCCCTTTTGGTATGTTGGGACTCATAATACACTTGCCAAAAAAGTTGGTTAGCACTGCTATGTAGGGTGTAATATTCAAAGCAGTTACTGTTGCTTTGCTTATACATACCCAGGCAGCCTTTAAGCTCATTAGAGGAGGCCTTGCGGGTCATTCTGAAATTAACGGAATGTCACCATGCAATACCCCAGCGGTGGGCCTTCTCGGTGGCGGCACCCACCCTTTGGAAAACCCTCCCTCATGCAGTTCGGGAGGCAGAAAATGTTATATCTTTTAGATGCCTCTTGAAAGTACACTTGTTCACCCTGGCTTTACCTGGGTTGTTATTAAATTAATCTTGCTGCTCTTTACTGCTCCTTATATTGCTTTTGTCATAATTGGAAGTGTTTTTAATGTTGTGCTTTTAATATTTATTTTAAATGTGGTTTTAATATCATTGTGAACCATTGAGGGATTTTTATTATATTTAGAGCAATATAAGTGTCACAAATAAATAAATAAAAATAAATTTACTTAACATTGATGTGGCACAATTTCAGTAGTTGATATTTACTGTTAACCTCTGTTTCAGTATAATATCACTGTCATGCTGGTTGGTGGTTTTTTTCTACAGAAGAATCAAAGGAGAAGTTCAAAGGTGGGTGTGTATTACTGTTTCAATTGTGCACATTCTTTCCTTAGGAATCCACCTATGGTACACACATCCATGAGAAACGGGAAGAGCGAGAGGCCAGATTTTGCAACACTGTACATGACATTGTAAATAGAGGAGGGAGAGGACTTATTCCTGTGTTTGCTTTGGGAAGAGCTCAAGAATTGCTTTTGATTTTAGGTATGTACCTACATCTTACTTCTTTCTAACTTGTCAAAATCACTAGTAACTTTTTTAATGTTTCTGCCTGTATTTCTGTATTGAGGGGACAGGGGGACCACAACCTGTAAAAGGGAAAGTGGGCGTCTGTCATTTTGTATAAAAACCAATACATTTTTATTAAATATTTATCCAGTGGAGGAGATTTTATGGAAGGGTTTAGCTGACATGCCCTCTTTCAGACTTTTGAGGAATTTTGCCATTTCTTCCATAACCAGCAGCTGTGCCTTATTTTAGTTTTATTTATTTATTGTTGTAAAGTCATGATATCCACATATCTATGGAAGAAGTACGATAAGGCAGCTGTCCAACCCATCTCCTTTGCTGCAATTTATTACTTTAGGTTGCAGTCCTATGCATGTTTAGACAAAATGCTGGGAGTTGTAGCACTTCTTTTGTCTAAAAGGCATAGGATTGAGCCCTTAAACATTCTGTTCCTAAAATTAATTGTTCATTTGGAGATTCTTTTGTTACATGTTAAACTGAATGCAAGGAGTTGTGTTATTCTAAAGATATCTGTCATTGAATTATTAGGCTGCAATCTTGTGCCCACTTATCTGAGAGTAAGTGCCATTGAACCCAGTGGGACTTATTTCTGAGTTGACATGTGTAGGGCGGCACTGTTATGGTCCATTTATTTTTGAGAGAATCATGGCTTAAGTAGTTTATCGATCTTACGTGTTTTTAACATTTCATTTTTTAGCTTTGTAAAAAAAGATTTTTCAAGATTCTGTATGATATCAATATTCTAGAAATAACTTACATAAACACTGCTTGTGATTTTTTTTGTGAAAGTAAGTCCCATTTATACACTTTTAAGGAGATGGGTTTAGGGTTACAGTACATTTCCTATATTGTAAAGTGATGTTGTTTCCCACTGAGTGCTTTTCAGAACTCAGACTGTTTTTGATTATCTGACTTTTGGTTCTTTATATTTATCTAGATGAATATTGGCAAAATCACCCTGAGCTACATGAGATACCCATATACTATGCTTCCTCTCTGGCAAAGAAATGTATGGCAGTGTATCAGACCTATGTCAATGCCATGAATGATAAAATCCGCAAGCAAATCAACATCAACAACCCATTTGTGTTTAAACATATTAGTAATCTGAAGGTTAGTGTGAATAAAGGATACATTATTAATGCAGGAATGTCTAAAATGGTTTAAAATTGGGCATCTAAATTTTTCAGAAGAACTCAGCTGGCATTTCTAATGAAAACTGTATCGTTGTTCTGTAGGATTGAATAAGATAAAAGATATCCATTCTATTATCATCTGTCCTTGATGATTCAGTATAGTAGTAGAAACTAGCAATAAAATAAAAACTTTTACTATAGACAGTTGCCCTCATCCATCTATTAATAAGCACCCCAGTGCTTCCTGCTTCTGCTGAAAGGGGATTGGTGGAAGGGATGCCTGCACAGTCTCTCTCTTCTTCCTTCCCTACAGGGGGGGAAATAGTAAGGTGGGGCTATTGCTGTGAGTTTTGCAGAATTCTAGGTCTTGGTCTCCTACTGCTTATGCAGCCCAAGGATACGGATATGTGTCATTTCATTCCTGTTCAGCAGCCTCTAGTGTACATGGTAGGTTACAGATGCATGCCCATTGCCCCTGCTCTGATGGGTTCTCAAAACATTTCAGAGAAATGCCTTCCCACTTCAGACTGAAAGAGATACATATTTCCCACTTCAGACTGAAAGAGATACATATTTTTCAGCTGAGGCTGCACCAGCTCAGAAGCACATGTATTAATTGGCCTTGAATCTATCTATGGAAGTTGCTGTGACTATTCTGTTTAGCATCTCTGATAGTAGCTCTAACATCCACTTCGAGTGAGCTCTGCTTCCTGAATGCAGACCCACAGCGCCCCTCCAGAAGTCACTGATATCAGAAGCTCCTTGGGACTAGCTATGAGTATTCTGATTATAAGCATTATTCTGGTATTCACATTTTTGTCACCCAATCTTGTTGCTAGACCCCTGCAGAAATATTTGGAGCTCACTGATCCCACAGAGTCTTCTATAAACCAAAGCTCACCACAAGTCCTCTAGTCTGTAAAAACAGGCATAACAATTCAGATGGAATGAATTTTCTTAGATGCTCATAAATTGAAATAATAGCTGCAGATGTTTTTGTCTCTACGTAGAGTATGGATCATTTTGATGACATAGGCCCCAGTGTTGTAATGGCTTCCCCCGGTATGATGCAGAGTGGTTTATCCAGAGAGTTGTTTGAGAGCTGGTGTACCGATAAAAGAAATGGAGTCATCATAGCAGGTTACTGTGTGGAAGGAACACTTGCAAAGGTGAGGTATCCTTTTTCTATCTTGATACTTTAAAATGCATGACAAGCTGCTTAAAATGCTAAATTATTTTACCATTAATCAATATTTTGTGATTTTACTGGACTTAATCTGGCTACAATTTGGATGTCTGTGTGATCGCAGACTACCAAGTTGATAGCACTGTTTAAAGGTTACTTAAAATAATCACAATTGAGAGCTGGTGTTGTGCTGTGGTGAAAAGAGTGAGCTATGAATCAGGAAATCCCAACTCGACTCTTATCTCAGCCCTGAACTCCTTAGGTGATCCACTCTGTCTCCTAGCCTCAGCCAATCATCTGTTTAAATTATAGAATGTTACTGTTGGAAGGGACCTTGGAGAACATCTAGTCCAATCTCTGCTCAAAGGAGGAATCTTGCAACTACAGTATCCCTGATAGAGGGTATCCGACCTCTGCTTAAATACCTCCAGCAGAGGAGAGCCCACCACCTCCCGAGGCATTCTGTTCCATTGTCAAACTGTTCTTATTATTTGGAAGTTTCTCCTAATCTTTAACCGAAATCTGCTTCCTTGCCATTTCCACCCATGGGGATGATAATTTTGGCCTACATTACAGAGTTGTTGTAAGAATTATAACAAGATAATGTATGTGACACACATTGAATACTCTTAACAGTGCAGTCCTATGAAACTTGACTCAGAAGTGCCATTGCATTCATTGTGGCTTATTCACATAGGTGTTCATGGGATTACAGACTAAAAGTATTATATTAATACAAAATAGCTCGATTGTGTTGATATATACTAGTAGACTGTTCAAGGGATGTTGTCCTCAATAAATAACTGTGTTGAAAATTGATGAGAAGGTCGAACTGGTGATTGAAGTTTTGAAGCATAGAATTGGTTTTAAATGTGAACACCAACATGTTACAATGTGATTTGCATCTTGATCGAGCTGGGAATTGTCCTTGAAACATAGAATTATGTCTTGAACACATATACTAAATTTCATTCCAATAGCACATTGTTTTAGAAAATAGATACTGACCTTGTTCAGATGACACGCTAAGCCGTGGTGGTTAAGCATTTTGAGCTAAACATTGACCCTATTCAGACGACACACTAAACCAGGGTGATTAAACATTTTGAGCTAAACTTTGGGCCTGTTCAGAATACACCTTAAAGCACATCTTTAATCATGGTCAATAAGCCTTTTTGCCCTATTCACTGTAGTTAAAGCTGTGGTTTAAGGTGTCTTCTGAACAGGGCCATTATAGCGTAGTGAGTTGTGTGAACCATGAGCAAGTCGTGTGAACCATGGCATAGTATGTCATGTGAACTATTCCTAACCATGGTGGCAACATACCCACAATTCAGACATGCTCACTAACCATTTGCTGCAAAAGGGTTAGCAGCCTGACCATGGCTTAGTATGTCATCTGAACCGCAACCATTGTATTACAAACAGTTGGAGAATGTCAAACGGACATGTTAAATCAAAAGCCAACAGCTTACCTATTTTTAAAATAAACAACCTGCCTTTCTACCAAGTAGTTCTCAAGGCAGCTATTAACGACATCCTCACTTTTTATTAAGTTACAACTAGTTAGAAAAATGTGGAGGGTAGGTGTGCCACCACTTGAGCACCCCTTCTCAGGACAAGCGCCACCACTTGAATAAGCCTGAGGGAAGGGCAAAATAACACTACTTTTCTCCTCTCTGTGAGAGAATAAGGCAAAGACTTGGGGAATAGGTTCTGCTGTGAATATACTGGGCTAAAGTTTTAATATAATTTGTGTATTTAGGAACTAATAGAGCAAGTGACAAAGCCAAGCTGACACGTGGTTTATGGTAGCAAAATAAAGAAAATGTTTATTGTTGTTTAGAGTTCTTAGTTTCTTCAAATTCAATTTAAATCCTGCCTATTCTTAATAATTCTAGTAATATCAGTCTTAATACTAATAATCCTAAATCTCTACAATCTTATATCTGTTCCTTTCTCACACAGTCTTCTCACACACAGCCACCTACAAACCCCAACTAACCACCACAGACTCCCAACCAACTGACAGACTGGCTGAATTCGGACAACACAATAAGCAACTGGTTGGGGGGGGGGAACAATCGTCAGTTGTATTGACTATGGCGTTGTCCGAATGCTGCCATAGTCAACTCAGCGCTGATCCTAATCCACACCACAGTTGATTATTTATTACCATATTGTGTGGGGAGTACCCCCTAGATGAACAACTGTAAAGTTGATTATTACCCCACCATTGACTATTGTGTTGTCCGAATTCAGCCCCTGACTGCCCACAGACCAACTTCCCCCACTCTCTTATCTAGCATCACTAGCCACACCCACTCAGTCTAACATTCTGAGCTCTCTAAACATACTCACTCAGACATACCTAAGGGAACAGAAATGTGGGGTATCGCCACAGTAGGCTTTTTTTTTCTTCCTTCTTTTTCACAATTGTTAAACTTTAACCATTTTGATGGGCTCCTGTTAATGATAAACTTCTTAGATTTTTATGGCTGTTTTATCTATTCCTGTGCTGTTTGTTGTTTTGTATTGCATTGTATCCTTTTAAATATTTGTATTTTATATTATAACTGTATGTCATTTTATTCTTTTAACTGTTTGTAAACTGCCCAGAGAACATTGATTATTGGATGGCTTAAAGTATAATGAAATAATAATGAAGCTATAGAGTAAAATCAGGGCAAAGGGTTGTTATGCCAAATTTCTAGGATGCTCATTCAGTATTTATTTTGTAATGTAAAATTTTTATAATGTAACATTTTTATTCTGAATAAAATCATGTAACATTTTATTGGGATGGGTGCATTTTCTGTTGTTGTTGCAGCATATCATGTCTGAACCTGAAGAAATTACAACTATGTCAGGACAGAAGCTCCCGCTGAAGATGTCTGTGGATTACATTTCTTTCTCTGCTCACACAGATTACCAACAAACTAGCGAGTTTATTCGGGCACTGAAACCTCCCCATGTGGTCAGTATCTATGTTTGTTATTTTCAGGAAGTAAAATAATTTTGTTCATCCGATTCCAAGATAAGTTCAAGATGTTCCATTTTTAGCTGGCTTGAACTGAGCAAACATTAATGCTTCAAATCAAGATGCATTATTGCTTCCATGTGATAATTTGTGCTTACATGTTTGCTGCCCTATTTATAAAATGTGGGTGTCCCTCCTTTTAAATCCCTGCTGAAATTGTATATGATGTACAGAATGATCTCAAAGTGGGCTATATCCACTATTGTTCTGTTGCTTCCTAACAGTATTATTTTAAACGGGTGGACAATTTCTGGCCCTCCCATACAAGTCCCATGAGCCCCAGCCAGAATAATCTAAGGTGAAAGCTGGTAGGCATAAAAGGCCAAAACATTTGAAGGGCTACCCCTATTTTAAAAGCTGTTTCTGGAAGAATACTTGTGTGGTTTCGTATTGATAAAATGATTTGGAAATCAATTCCGTGCAAGCTTTCACAAAATTAAGGAAGAAATGAGAAAAGAGAGGAAATTGAGTGGATGAAAAGAGAAGAGAAGGAGATGTGAGGGAAGGGGTAAAGCGAAGAAATTATTTAACAATGAGGGCTGCAGTCCAACGGGCTGTGTGTGTGATTCTTTCCTGCAGCCCGTTGCCATTGAAAAGGTGCTCCTTGGGTTTGGGGTCTCCAGAGGGGCTGGGTAAACAGGGAAATCTGTGACACCACCACTCCGTACATAAGTACTTTTTATTCTCACATTGGGATCTCTAGATCCCTGCTGAGAATTAGAACCAAGAACGTTTAAAAGCTGAAAAAGGAAATGGGTGGCTGAAGAGAGGAAGACTAGCCTCAGATGACAAGGAAGGTATGGTTTAATACAGTGAAAATGATATGTAAAGTTGTTCAGAACATACTCTGTACAGGCCTTCCCTCCTTTTATCCCAACTACCACTTTCAGGGCAATGCATTGAGTAAAGAGGGTCTATGTTTTGAGAGCATTCCCCATACCTAGCATGACTTTTTCATGTAGATACTGGTGCATGGTGAGCAAAATGAAATGGCCAGGCTGAAAGCGGCACTAATACGCGAATATGAGGATAATGATGAAGTTCACATAGAGGTCCACAATCCTAGGAATACTGAAGCTGTGACACTAAATTTCAGAGGAGAAAAGCTTGCCAAGGTAAAGCTAACATTTTCTTCACCAAAATATGCGTATTTGCCTCATTCTCAAAGTTTTCATTGTCTAAGTATTTTTCTTCGAAAATTACATTGTACTCTTTTGCAAGACAAAGTGCCCATAGAATCTTCATTATTGGCCTGTGTCTAAATAAATAAACAAATAAATGCATACATACATACATTTCTCTCATGAAAGCAGTGCACTCCATCCCTAGTGGAAGGCATAGGACAGTTAAGGTACTCCACTGTTTTCTGCTTACAGACCACTTTTGCTCTTATTATACAAATACAAGGCTCAAAATATTCCAGAGTTTTCTGTCAGATACTGCATGGTAATATTAGTTAGAAGCTTTAACCCTGCAAAATGTTAATGTCCACTCAGCATGCACACACATCCTTAGTGTGTGAACACTCCAAGAGCCAGTATTCCGAGAGAATGGTGGAACTAGTAGTGATTCTGAGGAGGACCAAGAGAATAGATTGATCGTAAGGTAGGGACAATCACCTGGGGTAGTCAGTGGGATGTTGATTGTAAAGACAATAGTTTTCCACTAAGAGAAAAAGATAGAGGAGTACTCAAAGGATGCTGCGTAATTCACAAGTACTTTTTTTACTTGGTGATGCGTACATACACCTGCTTGTAAATAGCTTAGCATACAAACTTTGAGCAGAGATGTCCTCTTAAGTTGTTTAACTGGAGTCAGTTTTTCTCCCCACAGATTAATTTCTTTTCTGTTTACCCTCCTGTACGCCTTCTCTCATCGGTCTTGATTTCTCTCTTTTCCTCAGGTTATGGGCTCTCTAGCAGATAAGAAACCGGAACAAGGACAGCGAGTTTCAGGAATCCTAGTTAAAAGAAATTTTAACTACCACATACTTTCTCCATGCGACCTCTCCAGTAAGTAAAAGTGACCAAAGAATAACATATGCAGTAGACTATCTAAGTGTTCTGTTTTCTAAGCTAAATCACTTTTCCTTATTCAGTGTTCATAGTTAGATCACAGTGTGAATGCTCAGTGATAGATGAGAATGATTAAGTATATCAAACTAACAAACTAAAATGTTCTGAGATGACATAATCCAGATCTTCCTGTGGCACTGTTGCTAAGCAGTTCTTTATTTCTATATAGACTGTAGACAATTCTACTTGGAAAAAGGGAGGTAAATGGGGTTACAGGGCAGCATTATTTGAAGTAGCACTTCATATACAGAGGTGTTCCTTCTCCTAAGCAGACATGGTAGACTGCCAAGGTGATTTATTAAAGGTGCAAGTCTTCATGTTTAAACACAAAAAGTCCTACAATTTACAGCATTCCCCAGCCAGCATGGCTGGCTGAGGAATGCTGGAATTTCTAGGACTCTTTTTCCACCTAAACAGGGATAGAATTGATCCTTAGACTTATGATCTGCAAATTATATCAATTTTTCTGAGAGTGTTACATAAATTGTGGTATGTGTGTTTGTTCTTTATCCCTTTTTATTGCTGTCCAGACCATAGTGTCCTCTTATCTCTGTCCACTAGGAGGTGGCTTCTCTCTCTCTCTCTCTCTCTCTGGCAGGAAGAGGAGAGATTTGGCATGAGTCTGGACTAGGAGGCCTTTCCCACTTCTTCCGTTGCAATAACTTTGGTTAAATAATAAATGTAGATATCCGTTTTTTAAAAATTGAGGAAAACCCCAAATTGAATTGGTTTTTCTATAAATGTAAATTAAGACTATATATATATGTGTGTGTGTGTGTGTGTGTGTGTGTATCCTTGTTTCATTGGCTTAGATTCTCACTTTCCTTTTATCAACAGTTCACATTCACAAAATGGGGCTTTTATGTCTCTGCCTTGCCACTGCAGCCTTGCATGCCCTCCCAGATCAGCTCCTATGGGGTGGGAAAACCTTTGCACCACCACCGTCATGTGAATGGAGGAGTGATTACAGTCCAGACTATATATACACCAAGCATTGTCTCTTTTTTTCACGTTCCACAGATTACACTGATCTTGCCATGAGCACCGTCACACAGACACAAGCTGTTCCGTACACCGGCTCTTTCAGTCTGCTTTATTACCACCTGCAAAAACTAACAGGCAAGTAATGGAAGAGAGATGCTTGAGGTACTGCCAAAATTATTTTTGGAAGTTTTTTCCTAGCTCCGGCATTGTAATATGCAACATAGTTTTCAAATCCTTAGCAAAGCCATTAAAGGAGAAGATGTGGTGAATATACGATAGGATAATGGGCATGGAAGAAAATAAGCCACTTCTATAGAAACATTAATGGCTCTTAAATCCTGGAGTACTTCAGAAGCTCATTAGACGTTTCTTGATAAGAAGATAAATAATGGCAAACAAGGTTTGCAGATGGCAGAAGACATCTGCTATGTGCAGCTGGAAGAAAATGTTGGCCACATTTTAGGACTATTTTCAGTTAATGTGTTGTGATAAATATACACAAATGGCCAATACAAACTGAGAGGCTAGAATTCTGTGCAACAGAGAGGGATTCCATGGCCAGTGCAGAAGGGTTCTTTGGCAGCATGGAAAGGGTTTCTTAAGTAAAGGAGTTTAGGGGGGAAAACCAACTCTAGTTCATTTCTTTGCTGTCGTCACGTTTGTCAGGGGGGTTCTAAGTTAAATCAATGTAGACTTGCACCAGTTTGCCTGCTTACTTTATATTATTTTTGGCAAGCTTTGAGTAGGCTAAAGTGGAGACAGTCTCCTTCATGGTTGCTGTGGGAAGTAGGCAAAGGAAGCAAGGAGCTTCTTGTGTGGTGTTAATGTAGCTAGAAGTCTTAATTATCCATAATATTTTAAATCAGATAGATTTCTTTGAAGCAGAAAAATATCCTTGGGATGATGCAACCTGCCGTGTGTGTGTGTGTGGTTCTTAAGGATCTGGTAACTGTAAGTCCATCAAGAGTGATGGCAGTTAATATAGTAACTGCTATCTATCTTATTTCAGTGTTTTGAATAACTGTTCTAAATTGGGCTTATCCAGATAGTTAGTAAGTTGGGGCTGCTTCATACCAAATTCTTATATAGAAGATAGTTTCTGAAGGAATTCATGTAAATTATATGTGCAGATTGTAAACGTGTGCTGGATCTACATGTGGGTTTCTTGCTGTCTGTACATGTTACAATTAAAATATTCATTTAAAATATTTTTAGATCACCCCTCCACTCATCGAATTCTCAGGGAGATGTACAATAAAGAAAAAGTCCTAGCTTGGCCTGCCTACTAACCAACGGAACTTTGACTTTGTCTGAATTAAACTTTGGTTTATTTGATCACATCCAGTACCTTACCACACCCAGGATTTCCACAGCCTTCTTGGCATCAGTTGAAAAGAAGAGCTAGAGCTGGGTGTTATTAGCATAGTGATGAGGCCCCAAAACTCTGTATGACCTCTCCCAGCACTTCTGTATATATATTAAACAACATGGGGGACAAATGGAGCCCCAAGAAACCCCATAGGCCAGCAGTCAAGGGGACAAGCAATAGTCCCCCAGCACCATCTTCTGGAAGCATGTAACCAAATAGGACTGGAATAACTGCTGCACAGCACCTCCAAAGCCCATATCAGCCAAGCGTCTAAGAAAAATACCATGATTTGATGGCATCAAATGCTGCTGAGAGGTCCAGCAGAACCAACAGGGACACACTTCCCCTGTCTAGATCCTGGTGTAGGTCATTAACCAAGGTGACCAAGGCTGTTTCCATCCAAAAACCAGGCCTGAACCCAGATTGAAAAGGCTCCAGGTTATCATTTTCATCCGAGAACTTGGAGTTGTGAAGCCACCAGCCACTCCAAGACCTTATTATAAAATGGGCTATTCGAAACTGGCCAATAATTATGAAGGTTCTTCATCATCAGATTCATCAAGACAGATTGCTAGTAGACGTAATAGCATAGACATACAAGAAAGGGAAAGCAAAATAATTTGCTAGTGAATAAGAGTCAGTACACAAAACACATAATTTGTCCTTATGTGCCCATGCAGGGTATGTTCCCAGAAAGGTGGGATCTGTTCTATAGAAGGAAGCTGTATTGTGTGATTCAGCCTTATCTCTTCCAGTGAAATATTTTTGAGCCTTAATTTAGTGAAGTATATATTTATTAAACAGAGATTTTGTTTTATTTTTGCTGTTGCAATGTTTATCTTTTTAAAGGCGACATAAAAGAAATAGAAGTCCAGGATAAGCCAGCTTTGAAGGTTTTTAAAAACATTACCGTGGTCCAAGAGCCAAACATGGTGGTGCTCGAGGTAAGGACAGAATAAAATTTTCTGTTGCTTTAATATCTTGCAGGTGGCTTTGATACAGATTTAAAATTAGGAATCTCTATTTTGCTGCATGTTAAGGTAATGGCAGTGACCTTAAGATCTATTGATTTCTTTCCATATTAATTTCTTCGTTGTCATCAGTCAGTTTGTACTGTTTGTAACATACAAAACAGTCCTTCACAATGGGCCAATGCAGGCATAATGCCGGAATACCTTTGATTGTGAGCTCAAGAGCAGTGCTGTCTTCTCTCTGGTGCAATTTCACCCCCATTCCAATCCTTTCCATGTTGAGCTCAACAATAAATATAGTGTCGTTGTAATGCACTCTTTCTTTCTTTAAAATATATCCAACCTTTTGATTTCAAGGCCCTTAAGATGGCTTACAACAGTTAAAATAACATGCAATAAAAATACTATGAAATATTATTAATAATAGAGCAAAAACAAAGCCAGTGAAAGGCCTTGTGAATTGGGCATGTCTTCACTGCTCACCTGAAAGCCAAAAGAGGGAACATACAGAACTTCCCTAGGTGAAGGGGTTCCATAATCCTAGTGCCACCAAAAAAGACTGTTGTGTGTGCCAGCCAGCCCAGCCATCTGATGAGTTATATAGTGGGCAGGACTGACCTTCAAATAGCCTGGTCCCAAACAGCAGAATTTTGAGCCAACTACTTCACAAATGTCAAAGAAATAATGGATTCAAATGGAATTCAAACAATTGTGGCTTTAAATTATGATTTTACTGTAATCATGAATTTAATACTATTTTTTGCCTTTTTTCCCCTCAGTGGGTGGCAAATCCTGCTAATGATATGTATGCAGACACTGTAACGACAGTGATACTGGAGGTTCAGTCAAATCCCAAAATTCATAAAGGTATTCATTTTTTTATTTGTGCAAGTAGTGTGCTGTTGTGAAAGGATGTCGATTGATTTTATATGACAGAGCACAGAACAGCCCAGAGTCCTGAAACACAATCCACTGAGCACAACTTCCCATCCTGTTCAGTGAGACTAAAGTACCCAGAATGATATAAGCTGTATTCTTTAATGAGAAAGAGGATTTTGGGCAAATTTAGTGTAATGGTACTATTAAGTAAATTTCATGTGCATGCAAATTGGTATATTGATACATTTAAATGTTACCCTAATTTAAATACTTTCAATAAGTAACATGTTATTAATCAGAAATGTATATATTAGAATTGTTGAGAATATAAAGTTCTAGGAAATTTATCTTCATTGCAAAAAAAATAAAGTTGTACGAGATTACCATACTTGTCTATAACCTAAGGTGTTTTTATGAATTGAAGAATTATAGCATGAAATTCAGATCTAATCCAGATGTTTCCCCCCCTTCATCATTATTTGAATTAGATAACACTACTTTAATGTACATAATTATGTAAAATAAATAATTCAGAGTTCTAGGAACTTAGTGATATACCAACATTTTTATTGGCACTTAAAGTCTGATATCAATTACACTGTCACAAATAATAATTGCATTGAATGTTAATTTTATTTTTCAGCTGTGATACATAAAATTCCTAAAAAAGAAGAGATTGATGCATATCACAAGAAGATGGAGATTATGCTTCAGTAAGTTCTGACATTGCATTATTTTTTTAAAAAAATCTATCTGGTAATTTTAGTACAATTACTCTTGTTTAAGATATACTAAGGATGTGCAATCCTGTGTTTTCTGGGATGGCATCCCAGGGAATAAAGGGTAATTCAGATCTTCTCCTCTGAGGGTGGAGAGAGAGGTCTGAACTAGCAACCCCCTTCCCAGCCACTGCAAACTCTTCCTAGCCCTTGCCTCTCTGACACTGGAGCTCTTATTGTCAGTAGAGGCATAAATGGGGTGTTCTATGGCAGATCAAGGGGCAGCTTAGGTCTGCAGTCTATTCCCCCACAAAATCACCTGAAATGGGAGGAAATGTACACCAGCCCTTCATCTGGCACAAAGACTTTCCCTCCTATTAAAGTCAAATGGAAGAAAAATGTATCAGTAAAGGGGGGGGGGGAGAAAAGGGGGGGCAAAGAGAAATGCTGCTCCTTCTGTCCTCGAGTCAGCACCGCTTCTGGCAGCAGCACCATGGCAGCTTCCACAGGCAGGGTGGGGCCCTCGGAGGATTCCAGGGGAACCAGTGTGGCTCCAACCATCCGGAATTGGCCACCCCTAGCTTAGGAAGTGGTGGTTGCTTCGCCAACCTACTAAAAAGATCTTTAATTGGTTGATCGCGCTTGTGCAAACAAATGTTGTGCAGAAAATAGAAACATAACTTAATGGAAAGAACATGGGCAAACGATCTTTGCTCTTAATAGTATAAAGATCATTTTTAAAATGTTTGAATTTGATTTTTCTCTAGAAATTTCTTTGAAAGAAAAAGTTGGCATACTTAAGACCCACTGAACTCAGTGTGACTTTATTTTTGAGTAGAAATCCATAGGATTGCACTTAGACTCCTTGAACAGAATATGTTTTAAGTGTATTAACTAGTTTGTTGCTATTCTACATTTATAACAATTAGGATCTTCATTTATAGGGACATATTTGGAGAAGACTGTGTAAGTGCAAAGAAAGATAATATATTGAGCATCACTGTGGATGGAAAAACAGCAAATCTTTCATTGGATACACGGGTATTTACAGCTAAAATTGTTACTGATATGTTTTGTTTTGTACAACTGATGAGATATATGTACAGAAATGTTTAATCCATCTCACAAATGTTTTTTGAAATCTAATACTTAATATGTATTTTGGTGACCATTACCATAAAAAATAACTTATTTTCAGAAGTCTTTCAATTCAATATTAGGAGCAGTATCTTACACTGCCTTCACAAAAGCGAGACCTATCACTAGTGCAATGGGAAGCTAGCTGTTCCTGAAGCAACTGGAAACAAGTTGAAATGCTTGTTTCCACAGAAGGGAGCTCCCCTGACCTGTCCTATTCTTAAAACAAGGATTTCTGCTCGTTTCCTGGGCTGCTTTAGGAAGCGTTAGCAGTGTGTCCCATGGCTGCAACAGAACAAGCAGAGGCACAACAGAAGTATTGGATACGTCTCTTGGTTCCCACTTCCAACAGTTCTGTTTTTGATATTGAGATTTGCTGGAAGCTAGTATGAAATAAAATAGAATGGTAGTGATAATGTTGTAAAATCGTTCCTTAAATTTCTAAGCTACTGTCCAACCAAAGTTCTTAAAGCAGGTTTCAATTAGTAAAAAGTATAGTCAAATTAAATACTTTGAAGAATTACGTCGATCGTTACAATAACTGATGTTTCATAGGAAGTGCAAGTAGTTATATTGTGTATCAGTCTAATAGAAATGTGATCTATAATAATAAAAGAGGGTGTGTGTATCTCAGTGCCATATTAATGGTGTGCATATTAAGGGGAGCTTACAGGTGTGCACCTTTGGGTTAATTGTTTTTTAAAGACTAAAGAAGAGTTGTCCAAGGGACTGAATGAGATGGCTCCCCCCTCTCCTGTTGTGAGGCAGACCGTCCCTTAGGAAATGGAGTAGACTGACCACCCCTCAAGAGATGATAGGGGTGCACCATGACATGGGTCTAGGGGTGCTAAAGGACATGGCTTCATACAGATGGGGCGGACACAATGTCTCCAACTGACAGCTGTTTAATTTTGCTTAAAGGCTTCACTATTTCTAACTAAGCCCATACCAATCTGTGCAAATCCAGGTCCATTTTCTAGAATTTAATGAGGAAAGTTTAGAGACATTGTACGGTGGGATATTGGCAAAAGTGAGTAGATGTTTACTACTAAGATAGTCTTCTCTCACCCTACCCAAAAAGAAACTGGTTTTCTGACTCCTGTATGTTGAATAAATTCAGACTTTTAGTGGTGGATCTCAGTATTACAACAAACAATGCCATAATAAACTTGGTCCCTGATGGCCACAGCATCCACAGTGTTACTTATTTATACCCTGCCTATTAACTAAAGTTCTTGAGGTGGATTACAATCAAATACAATAAAACATGCAGTCAGGATGTTAGTCTCTATGTGGGGTCTTTTCACATAGGATGCTGTATCTCATGGCTTCTGCTTCTTGGGGCAGATATAAGGAAGGGGGAAAGTGTATATGTCTCCTCCCAATCTTTAGGTGTTTGAGTAGACTAGGTACCTCAGTGGAAGTGGGGTGAAGGATGGTTCTGACCACCTGCCTAGAAAAATACAATGACCTGGATCCAGGTTATTTTCTGCTCACTGGAAAATTGCCTGAGTAGAGTTCCCCTCAGTTTGCTCTTTGCTGATAATCCCCTTATATTTTGATCCCGAAGTCTTATATTACAAGTATCTGCATAATCAGGTGAAGAATGAATTGATCACTATAGTTCTAGGCAATATGGCAATTACATGCTCAGTTGTACTTGCTTAAGGCTGTTAATTTCAGTAGGACTTAGCAACTCCCTTCAATTTCAAAAGTAGTTTGCCATGTCACAAGGGAGGCAGCAGGTTTAGAATAAAATGAGGCTAAAGTCCCCTTGGACTTATGGGACTAGTTTCATGTACACCTGTATGGTAAGAAGTCAAGTTGTTTTTTTTAAAAAATAAAAGCTATCAGGGTTCAATCAAAATCAGAGATTCTCTCTGTTCTGTTCTGTCTTCTAGACTGTTGACCATGAACCAGGCTGTGAAGACGATGATGAAATGCTTCGGGAAATGGTGGAGTTGGCTGCACAACGACTCTATGATGCCCTCACCCCTGTACAATAAACTGACTGATCATTGTATATATTGGAGACCGGGGGGGGGGGGGGATTACCAGTTTGTAGTCATTGTTTTTTAATCAATCAATCAATAAATGTTGCCCCAAAATAGCAATGTAATAGCTACTTTCTCTATGTGTAACCTAGAAGTGCTGTGTTATAAGAAATTATCTCTTTAAGAAGGCCTAGTAGCCAGAAACATGGTACCACATATATTACATAGGTAAACCTGTTGGGAGCACTTGTCTGTTACAAACTTGTCTTCGTTGATTATGAACTGTATGCAAACTCTTTGACGTTACCATGAGTCATTCTGCTCTAGCAACATAGGAGACCTTTAGAACCCATCTTTGACACAGCACTAGGATCCACAGTTGGAAAAGGATATTGGGAATGTCCTGGAGCATAGGTGAAAGCATACATACACAGGTGAATATACTTCTCTAGATCCAGAGTGGTTTGTGTCCCAGGTTAGTTAGAATTTCTTTAGAAAACATCAGACCCAAATTGACACTCAGAGAAGAATGTTGCTCTCTCTAGTATTCTGATTCCCACAGAGAAAGTTAAAATGCCAGCCTCCCAGCCCTACCCAAACCTACTCAGAAGTAAAATGTGTTGGACTGACTGGGACGTTTAGGAGCAGGTCTGTTTTTTCTTGTAATTCCAGGACAAGAACATCAACATTAGGAGCCAAATACTTTTATTTATATAACATAAAAATTACATATACAAAATTTAAAACAATTTAGGCAGCTAAAAATAGTTCCAATAAAATACTAGACTCGTTTAGATGAAAAGCTCTGCTGGGCAGCAGGCTGCCACTATTCAATCATCAACCTGCTGCCCAGTGGAGCTTTTCAGAGTTGTCCGGGGGCTTTTACAGGCCGGCCCCAAGGACATGGAAGAACCATCTGAGGCCTGCTGTAATACATTTGCTGGGCACTTCCAGAATAAAATCTTTGGCATCCATCAGGACTTAGACTCCAGTGTTATAGTAGGTGAATCAAATGAGGTATCCAGAGCACAGGCTTGTCCTGTTTTCTTGGATGAGTTTCAGTTGGTACAGCTCAAGGATGTTGACAAGGTGCTTGGACAGGTTCATGCAACCACTTCCATATTGGATCCTTGCCCCTCTTGGCTAATAAAAGCTAGCAGGGATGGAACAACTGGCTGGGCCGGGGAAATGATTAATGCCTCTTTGCAAGAGGGAGTGGTCCCAGGCCTCCTGAAAGAGGCGGCAGTGAGACCAGTCCTAAAGAAATCTTCTTTGGACCCTGAAAATCTTAATAACTACAGGCCAGTAGTAAATGTTCCATTCCTGGGAAAGGTCCTGGAATGGGTGGTTGCTAGCCAGCTCCAGGCACTCTTGGATGAGACCGATTACCTGGATCCATTTCAGTCAGGTTTCAGGCCTGGTTTTGGTACAGAAGCAGCCTTGGTCGCCCTGTATGATGACCTATGTCAGGAGAAAGAAGGGGAGTGTGACTCTGTTGATTCTCCTTGATCTCTCAGCGGCTTTCAATACCATCGACCATGGTATCCTTCTGGGATGACTGGCTGAGTTGGGAGTGGGAGGCACTGCACTGCACTGCAGTGGTTCCGCTCTTATTTGGCGGGTTGGCTCCAGAAGGTGGTGCTTGGGGAACATTGCTCGGCCCCGTGGATTCTCCAGTATGGGGTTCCGCAGGGGTCAGTCTTGTCCCCCGTGCTGTTCAACATCTACATGAAACCGTTGGGAGCGGTCATCCGGAGTTTTGGAGTGTGTTGTCATCAGTATGCTGATGACACACAGCTCTGTTTCTTTTCATCTTCATCAGGTGAGGCTGTGGATGTGCTGAACCAGTGCCTGGCTGCGACAATGGACTGGATGAGGGCTAATAAATTGAAACTTAATCCAGACAAGACTGAGATGCTGCTAGTGGGTGGTTCTGCTGACCGGATGGAGGGTCTTCAACCTGTTCTGGATGGAGTTGCACTTCCCTTGAAGGAGCGGGTTCATAGCTTGGAGGTTCTCCTAGAACCATCTCTATCACTTGAGGCTCAGGTAGGTTCAGGTGGCCTCAATGGCATGGAGTGCCTTCTACCAACTTCGGTTGGTGGCCCAGCTATGTCCCTATCTAGACAGGGATAACCTGGCTTCAACTGTCCATGCTCTGGTAACCTCCAAGTTAGATTACTGCAATGCACTCTACGTGGGGCTGCCTTTGAAGGGGGTTCAGAAGCTGCAGCTTGTGCAAAATGAAGCGGCCAGATTGATAACTGGGACCAGGAGGGTTGAGCATATAAGACCTACTCTAGCCCGCTTGCATTGGCTGCCTGTATGTTTCCGAACCCGATTCAAGGTGCTGGTTTTAATCTATAAAGCCTTACACGGCTTGGGACAATACCTGACGGAACGCCTTTCCCGACATGAACCTACCCGAACACTACGTTCAACATCTAAGACCCTCCTCCGAGTGCCTACTCCGAGGGAAGCTCAGAGGTCGGCAACAAGAGAGAGGGCCTTCTCTGTGGTGGCCCCCCAATTGTGGAACGATCTCCCTGACAAGGCCCACCTGGCGCCAACATTGTTATCTTTTTGGCGCCAGGTCAAGACTTTCCTCTTCTCTCAGGCATTTGGCAATATCTGAGGAGCCTGGGTTTGTTTTTGTTTTTGTAGCTTTTTGGGTTGTTGTAGTGGTTTTAAATGTATGTGTGTATTGTGTGTATGTTGTATGTTTTTGCTGTTTTAATTTTTGTATATTGTTTTTAATTGTTTTAATCCTATGTAAACCGCCCAGAGAGCTTCGGCTGTGGGGCGGTATACAAATGTAATAAATAAATAAATAAATAAAAAACATTATTAAAACATAATGAATCAATAGTATAGTGGGGTTTGGCTCTCCCTCACTCCCAAACACTGGCAAAGCTGGTGGATTATGAAGAAGTGGTATTGTCCATTTATAGCCTTTCCCCATTTACCCTGGTCTCATGTACTGATATGCAGAAATGAAATGAATCTGCCCCCCCCCCCCTTTGCAAGGATAGGCTTTATCTCTTTGATTTCTGTGGGTCAGGCTGCTGTCAAAAGGTGAGCTACTAAATAAAAGCAAGCAATGGGAATTCTCTCCATGAAGTTTTGCAGTCTCTTCAAGTTGCAGGCTGAGTACACCACAAAGGAAGCGCCGATAGAGACTTTTTTCTTCCAATTTTTAAAGAAACGTGCCGTTTTTCTTTATAAATGGACTCCAAGCACCTTACAAAAACAGAGACACAGTAAAAACCGTTCAAGTTACAATAATTACAATTCCAGCGACTCGTGGCCATTTCATACGTGTAAAAATGCTAGGATTTGAGGACACTCCAACGTTAATTCAATTTGTCCACTCATTTCAACGGGTCTACTCTAAGTAGCACTAATATAGGATACAACCCGTTGGCGGTAGGTTCAGGACGCATAAAAGGAAGTACTTCTGCCTACAAGGTCTGATCTTATTACCGCAAAATGTGCTAATGGCCAACACTGGTTTAGGCGGGCATTAGACAACTTCATGGGAGCAGAAGGCTACCAAGGGCTACTAGTCATGATGGCTATCAGAAGCCCCATGTTTAGGAACACGAGCGGGAGGGAGGGTCCTATTGCCCTCGTAGCTTGCTTGTGGACTTCCCCAGTCCCTGTGGGAAACAAACTGCTGGACTGGCTGTGCCTTTTGCCTGTCCCTGGGGAGTCGCTCCGCTTTTATGCCCTTTGTCGCCTCCAAGGAACAAGAGAAGGTGGGTCAGAGCAAGACCCCCGCACCACACCGCACCTCCGGGCCTCAGCCACGCAGAGCACAAAGAAGCTGCAAGGGCTGCAATCGCTGCCCCGCCCGCCTCCCCGCCTGCGGGGGAAAGAGCCACCTCCCGTCCGCCCCTTAAAGGAGACCCGCCTCTGCTGCTGCTGCTGCTGTGACGGAATCCATGGCTCTGCCTGAGGCTGGTGCTTGCAGCAGCCGCCTTCTTCTGCGGCCCCGCATCGTTCTTTTCGGAGACTCAATCACTGAGGTATCCCGGGGCCTGGGTGGGCATTAGAGCCAGGAGGTCCACGTAGTCACGCCCTGGCTGGCAAAAGGCTCCGCCGTTTGCTGCCGTCTTTTTCCTTCGCAAAATGCTGCACCATTATGCTGCCACCCACCGGCTTCTCCTTTCCTTCCACCCCCACCACAAAACAGTGACGTCACTACTGCACCCCCCCCCCCCCTTCCAGCAATTGTGACTGACGCTCTCCTATTTCAGAACTGTTGACAAGCAGAAATTCAGTAGATAATGTATCCCTCTAGGGGGGGTGGGGACAAGCACTTTCTGACTTTTGTTGTTATCCTCAGTATAGTAAGCAAAGTGTGGGGAATCTTGAAGTGTTAAGATAACTGCTGTCTTTATAAATCAGTCTGGGTGGATTGGGGCCACCTCTTTTTCCTAACGTTGGTTTTAGATAGTTGTAACTCCCTCAGGTCGCTCCAGATTTGAGGGGGGCCTTAAGTAATGCATCCTCTGATGGACCCCCTCCTCTTATGATCTAGTTGCAGGTCTTATCTAGCTGGGTGTTGCCACGTTTTTAATTTCTCAGTGCTCCGGAGCAACACTAAGAAGCATCCATCTGTCATGGCCCTCTGATGTTATTCAGCCCATAGAAGGCTGGGTGGTGGTGGTCATACAGCCCCCCCCCATTTTATTTCCCTACCCCTCCGCTAAAAAGCATAATTGGCACATTCCCAACTCCCCCTTGCAACCATCACCAAAGGAAGCAAACCCATCTATTAGGTAGCTTGGGCCTCCTCCACACGAGACATTTAATGAGCCTTGAAGTCTCATTATAAATTTTACCTCCACACCAGCGGAGCACAAAACGGGCGTACAGGTGCGTTATCTCCCCGATAATGCGCATTTTCGAATGCGCGTCAAATAGCGACTTTTATTTTGCTCCGGCCGTTAAAGCGCATTTTCGCCGTGTGAACAAGCGATTATGCGCATTAACGTCTTCTAAAGCGCTTTTTGGACATGAATTAATGCGCTTCGCCGCCTCTCGCCGCCTCCCGTGCAAAGGGATTAGCCGTAAATGCGCCTCCGCGATAATGCGCATAATCCCCGAACCGGGCGCAAAAGCGCATCCTTGTGGAGGGGGCCTTGATAATGGCCGAGCTATCCTAAATTTCAGTTGGGGTATTTGTTTCCATGATTGATAATTGGTGTGGGTCATTTTGGGGTGATGATGATACCCCAAAAACTATAATGTTGGTTGTGTGTGGGGGGGGGAACAATAGGTAAGTGTGGTGACTGTACATTTATTTTAGTTCAGTGTTCATTGCCTCTCTGTTTTCTAGTTTTCCTTCCAAGAAAATGGATGGGGTGCATCTCTTGCTCACAGACTAGCTAGGTAAGACATGTTGAACTCCATGTTTCATCTGTATTTTCAAATTGATGTCTCGAGGCTCAGTAAGACATGTGAAAATAATCTATTCTGAAAGCGAGACACAATTGCTTTGAGGCATAGCTTCAAAAGCCTCAATGGGTTATATTTTTTTCTTCCACTTCTTAATTCAGAAATTCATTGTGAACAAAGATTGAAAATATCAAGCCTCAGTTTTTAGAAGACTGTTGCCTAACAGAAAATGTATGAGAGCTGTGTGTGTAGAGATATCGATATAGATAGATAGATAGATAGATAGATAGATAGATATCGATCCAGCGGGAGAGGCGGGTAAGAAATAAATAAATATATTATTATTATTACTATTATAATTATTATTTATACACACACACTGAAATCTGTAATGTTGCTTCTGTTCTCTTCAACCAATGTGAAATGTAGTTCACTTAGGGGAGGAGAGGGAGAGAGATGGTGCTTCAATCCTTATATTTACTGGGGTGTAAGTGCCAGTGAGCTCACTTCTTACTTCTGAGTAGGCATGTATAGGTTTGCACTATTAAACAAGTGCAATATTTAACATTTCAGCATGTGCAGTTATTACGCCGTGGTGTTTCTTATATATCTGTATGTGCTTGTTTTAGAAAATGTGATGTTTTGAATCGTGGACTTTCAGGCTATAACACAAGGTGGGCAAAAATCATTCTTCCAAGACTGATCTACAAAGAGTCTAATGCCAAGAACACTATTGCAGTAACGGTCTTCTTTGGAGCCAATGATAGTGCTTTAAAGGGTATGGTGTATTCTTATTCTTCTCCCTCCACAAATCCTCTGCTCTGGAATGTTTCATTAGGTTGGAGTTGAGAATGCTGTCATACCAAGCCCTCCTTTTTATTTTATTTTTGAAAACTTTATTTTTAGGCTTTATATGCCATTTTTCAATTAGAATATTTTCAGGGCAGCTTACAAATAAAACACTAAAATATTGAGTAAAACAGCCACTTGCCCACTCTGGAGCCCAATCCACCCTGCAGAGGTTGAGCAACCTCTACAGGCCCTGCCTGTGGAGAAGAGGAAACCTCATGCTATCCCCATCTGTGATGAACTGGGGATTCCCAGCACCACTTGGCTCTCAGGGAAGCAGGTGGCTGCAGGGCACTCGCGAATGAAAATAAGAAGTGCCATGCTGGATCAGATTGAACGTCCATCTAATCCAGCACTCTGTTCACACAGTGGCCAACCAGCTGTCGACCAGGGACCAACAAAGTAGGACATGGTGCAACAGCACCTTCCCACCCATGTTCCCCAGTGACTGGTGCACACAGGCTTACTGCCTTGGATACTGAAAGTAGCATATAACCATCAGGGCTAGTAGCCATTGATATCTTTCTCCTCCAGGAATTTATCCAACCCCCATTTAAAGCCATTCAAATTGGTGGCCATCACCACATCTTGTGGTATTCCATAATTTAACTACGCGCTGTGTGAAGAAGTACTTCCTTTTATTTGTCCTGAATCTCCCACCAATCAGCTTCATGTGATGTGTGGCGATCCCTCCATAGACTGGCGCATCCTGGATCATGCTGGCGGGCAGGCGATTGTGCTGGCAGCAGCAGCGATGCCATGAGTGCCAGGTGTTCCTGGGCCCCGGTAAGTGCAGCCCTCCTGGGCAGTGCATGCCGGGAGTTGTAGGCTGTTCTTCCATTATGGAGTCCCAGGCCTGTGCTTTAAAACAGTGGTTCCATCATAAAATGGCTGCCGATGCCTCAGATTTCCAAATCCAAGGCCGAGGCTTGCACAGCCCTGACTTTCTCCCTTCATCACCCACCTCAACACAGATGGTGGGGGCAGGAGGGCTCCGACAATGAGTTCAGTGTATGGGCAGGCTTGTGTTTGCTGTCAAATCTTTTTGTTTTTACTTGCTTCTGTGTCCAACCATGTGGCAAGTGGGAGGTCTGGGTGGGTAGCTTCCTATGCACTTAGTGCATGAGCAGTAATCTGGAAGCTTAGGGAGAGGAACAAAGCAGGCACTTAATTGTGGTTTGAAGGGATAATTCTTCCCATGTGGGAACAGCACAGCCTGGATTGGTTGTAGTCCCACTGCTCCATGCAATGTGAACAAGGGGACCAGTCAAGGATAAGGCCATGGGCATGTATTCACTGTGGTTCTGCATATCTATCCTTCAAAACTACCCTCCAGATGCTTTTGACTCCAGTCTATGTAAGCAGGATAACAAGTTAGAGGTAGTGCAGATAACTTAGTGAGAGGAAGGGCTGGATAGAGGTATGTGAGGATTCATAGATTGCCCATTTTCCCCTACAGTTCTGCCTGCCTTCCTGTGTGTGTAAGTGGTGGTAGGGAACAAATAGGCCTCTCTTGGTACTGCTTGCGGATTGTGTCCATACAGTTTATTTTCCCCACATACAACAGCAAATAATTAGTATTCGAAAAAATAAAAACAAGATCACATTTGCCTAAAGTGATAATTCATCCGATTTCATGTCTCAAGAATCCATAGCTCAAAATAGTTTGTTTATTGATAAGCATTCATGCTCACACACCGTTAGGGTAATGCTGCAGGCAGTGTGACTTTTTTTCCTGAACGGGTCTGTGACTGTATAATTCATTTTGATTTGATTGACTATTTTATCTGAATATACTCTCTTCCCTGAACAGATGTGAATCCTAAACAACATGTTCCACTGGATGAATATGCCGACAATTTGAAAAGTATGATACAATACTTAAAGTGTGTGGACATTGCAGAGGATAAAATTATTTTGGTGACACCACCACCCCTTCATGAAATGACTTGGGAGAAAGAATGTATTGCCAAAGGTAAGAGAGGCCTGCTCCTCATTTTGGATTAAGAGAAACAAAAAAATATTAAGAGTATTCAAGCTTCTGAACACTGTATTGCTAAACCTGTCTTGGGTTGAATAGAAAGTGACTGCTGATATACCTTGCTCTGTGTTTACAGAACCACCATGCAAATAAACTTAATGTTCAATAGTTCTTCTTCGTGGTCTCTGTGCATCACACATATGGGCTCTGCACCTGCACGGGCCCCTCGATCGGGAAATTATTTTCTATAGCTGAGGTGTTTGGGTGGGAATCCCTCTTCCACACCATACTGAGCATGCTCAGGAGTTCCCGCCCAGCCCTCAGTTCTCTTTCGTCTGCCATTGTGGCTGCACCTCGTCGGGTTTCTTCTGAAGAGAACTTGTTCTGTTGAGGTGTTTTGTCTTCATTCTTTCTTTAATTTCTTTAATTTCTTTTACTTCTTTATTCTTAAAGTACGTCTGGAGCAGATGGCCCTTAAGGCGCCATTCCGTAAGTGTACGTCTTGTGGGATTAAACTCCCTCCCTCAGACGGTCATTCGTTGTGCCTCATCTGCTTAGGAGAAGGGCACGTTGTAGAAACCTGTACTGTTCGTCAGGGTTTCTCACGACAAACGAGGAAACATCGAGCGGATCGCCTTAAAGCTCTCCTTTGGAGTAAGGCACTCCAGTCGGTGGATTTACCGATGGCGACTCCCTCAACGACAGTACGGGGATCCGTACCTTCCACCTCTCGACGCATTTTAGTACCGCCGTTGCTGAAGAAACTTTCAAAGAAGCGACCTAAATCAGTTAAGGACTTCACTAAGTCAAAGAAACGGGTGGAAAAGTCGGTAATGGCTCCCAGTACGGAACCACTGATAGTGACTCCTCAGTCTCTCCCCCAACCTGCTCGTCAACAATCTCCAATCTCCCATTGTGTTGTGGAGATCGAGCCTTTGGTTGTGGAGGACCCGTCTCCCCATCGCGAACAATCGCTAGGGGAACATCTCAGCTCGAGATCGCCAGGACCTTCCCAGGATCTAACATTATCTCCGTCGACATCGAAGCGCTTACCGCCGCTCCCGCCTCTCCTACGCTCGCTAGTTCCTACTAGAATAAGGTCGGATCGCGTGGAGGGAGGCACGACTTCTGTCTCAGAAGGGGAGATCCGAGACCTTACGCCGTCGCAGAGCTTGGCACCGCCGGCGCCAGTGGCGTTGCCAGCACACCAATTGAGGTATTCCCCATCTAGGGATTCCCATGCTCACGGCTACTCTCTCCAGCGTTCTTCTCGATCGCCGACAAGATACTCTTCTCGATACCGAGACTCCTCTCGACGTCGATCACCGACACCTTATTATCGACACCGAGACTCCTCCCGAGGTCGCTTTCGCTCCCCACGATGATCTCCCTCACAGTATCGTTCTCAGTTGCCAAGCGGTCATCATCGATCATACTCTCCATTCGGCACCAGGTCTAGAGGACACTACTCCCATTCTCCTTACAGGACTCGTAGTCTGTGTTCCTATTCTTATGGACACTCAAGCCGTCGCTATTCTGCGCATAGCCACCACTGGGACCAACACAGTTCTCATTCTATGGGTCGTCCGCCATCTCGAGAGCGTCCTTCAGAGTTGGTTTCTCAGCTGCAGAGCACATTACTCGACCCATCCAGACAACCTCAGTCAGAACTAGAATCTCTGGGGCCCCTTACTAGGCGAACGGTCGACACTCATGCTCCGTCAGTCGATACCGACATCTCTCGACACTGCCCGGATGCTCTCGCTTTAGTTCCTCGTGTCACGGATGAAGAAGGTGACTACCAGTCCGACTCGTCTTCTTCTCCTTCAGTCCACCCGTCCATTCAATCCTCTGATGCGGACCTGACTGCTCCGGGGGGTATTTCCACTTCTGAGGATCTTGGTCAATTTGCTGACCAGATTCGCCGAATGGCTCAGGCATTGGGCCTTACTGTGGAACCTGATACCCCAACCACTCAGGATCCTGTTTATGATGCTGTCTCCTCGGAGGCCTCACGGCCAGTGGCCATCCCTATTTTGCCGGCGCTCTTGGAAACACTCCAGCAGTCCTGGAAAACTCCATCATCCATGCCTCTGACATCAAAGAGATTAGAGGGCCTCTATAAGATCCAGCAGCAGAATGTGGATTTCCTTTTCAAACACCCACCACCAAATTCAGTGGTAGTTGAAGCTGCTCAAGGCCGGTCTCACAGACAGCATAGTGCCCCGGTTGATAAGGAGGGCAGACGCCTTGATTTGTTTGGTAGGAGAATTTATTCCTCCTCGGCATTAATGATTAAGGTCTCCAACTATCAAGCTGCCATGTTGGGGTACCAGCTTCTCCTGTGGGACAAGGTTGGGCGGCTGTTCGACCATCTTCCGAACGATAAGAAAAAGCTTGCGGCGCTTTTCCAACAAGAGGCTCTAAAATTGTCGAGGCAGCAGATCCATACCGCTCGCCATCTGGTAGACTGTGGTTCAAAAACAATGGTGGGAGCAGTAGCTCTCCAGCGGCATGCTTGGCTCCGTTCGGCAAGCATTACTCAGGAGGCACGAGATCGAATTGAGAATCTCGACTTCGACGGTATTGGACTTTTCGATGCCAAGACCGATGAATCCCTCGACGCCATTCATAAAGCCCGTAAGACGGCAAAGAAGATGGGTTTCTCCCAACTTTTTCAGTCCAGACAACGACGCTGGACTCGACCCCAGCCAACTCTTCCTCCTTCTCAACAACGACAACAATTTCAACCACAACCCATGGGGCAACAGCGCCAGAGTTTTCGGAGACAACGTTATCAGCCTCCTCGACCCCAAACCTCTTTTTGTCGGCCAGAGGCACAGCCAAAGCATCGTCTTTGACTTCAGTGTCGACATCGGACATATTCAACTGCTGCCGTTCTTCGGTCTCCACGACCCATCCATTTACGACAATTGGACCCGTATTACCACCGACAAAGGGGTCCTATCCATAATTCACAGAGGTTACCGTATCGAATTTGACTCTCTCCCTCCGCTCGGTACCGTGCAAATCACCGCTTCCACTCCACCACTACAGCAGGAAGTCGACACCCTCCTACACAAGCGAGCTATCGAGCGCGTGTCACGCTGGCACATCAACAGGGTCTTTTACTCCAGGTACTTCACGGTACCGAAGGCAGATGGAGGAGTCAGGCCTATCCTGGACTTAAGAATTCTAAATACTTACCTCACCCCGAGAAAATTTTGCATGACCTCGATTACATCGATCCTTCCATTCCTCAGAGTAGGCGATTGGTTTGCTTCAGTCGACCTAAAGGACGCCTACTTTCATGTGACAATCGCAACCTCTTACCGCAAATACTAACGGTTCGTCATTATGGACGAAATATACCAGTATCGAGTCCTCCCATTCGGACTTGCCACGGCACCGAGAGTCTTCTCAAAGTGCATGGCAGTTGTCTGCGCCCATCTCAGACTTTTCGGAGTCAACAATTTTCCTTACCTGGACAACTGGCTCCTGGTGGCCCACTCAAAAGACGATCTGTCACATTCTGTCTCGATCACACTAGCCCTTCTCCAACACCTCGGCCTATGTGTAAATACAGAGAAATCAATTCTCCAACCCACCACGTCGATACAGTTCATTGGGGCCCGCATCGACTCGATCGCTGGAAGGGCATTCCTCCCACTAGCTTGCTGCGAAAAGATAATCTCTCTGGCATCGACAATTCTCCGTCAGCGATCGGTTTCCGCATTCTCAATACTCCAATTGTTTGGTCTCATGGCATCGACCACGGCTGTGGTGCATTACGCCAGGTTTCGGATGCGACCCCTCCAACACTGGTTTCTCCACGTTTTCGATCTTCATGGGAACGCCAGAAGAACAGTTCTACAGGTCCCTATCTCAGTACTGACTTCCCTTCATTGGTGGATCACCCTTCCCAATCTAACCCAGGGGATCGAGTTCCGGCGTCGCGAGCCAACCATAGTGGTGACGACAGATGCATCCCTTATCGGCTGGGGTGCTCATTGCCTCGACCTCACGGTCCAAGGAGCATGGTCGACGGCGGACAGAAGGGACCATATCAACGTCCTGGAACTCCGAGCGGTTCAGAAGGCATTACATGCCTTCGAAATTCACTTACTGGCACAACACATTCAAGTAACATCCGACAACACCACAGTTGTCGCCTACCTAAACAAGCAAGGGGGCAACAGATCGCTGCCCCTGCTACAACTTACTCTCAAGATCCTGGAGTGGTGTTGCGAACGACGGATTCAGATTACAGCACTTCACCTGTCTGGGCTTTGAAATGTTCTGGCGGATTCCCTCAGCAGGACAATGCTGACGTGTCACGAGTGGCAGTTGCACAGGAAGACTCTCTATATCTTGTTCCACCGGTGGTGTCACCCCACGGTGGACTTGTTTGCCACTCAGCACAATGCTATCCTTCCCACTTACTACAGTCGGACAGGTTTGGGACGCAACTCCCAATGGGATGCCTTCATGATCCATGGACAGGGGAATTCTTTTACCTCTTTCCTCCGTTCCCTTTACTTCCCAGAGTACTCACGAAGATGGCCTACGACAACACTCAGGGCATACTGATCGCCCCATGGTGGCCATGCCAAGTTTGGTTCTCCACCCTCATCCGTCTCTCTCACCACAATTATTACTGCCTACCGTCCTTGCCAGACCTCCTGACACAGAACCAAGGCTGCGTTCGACACCCAGATCTAAGAAACTTGCGTTTGACTGCTTGGGCCATCTCCAACAGTCCGAATTAGACCTTCCGGACTCTATACTTCAGGTTCTCCAGGCATCGAGAAAACCATCGACGCGCTGGTCCTACGCTCATAAGTGGAAGATTTTCTCCAATTTCGTCCTACTTAACGGGTTTCAACCCTTGTTGGCTACTGTGCCCCAGGTTTTGATGTTTTTACATTCCCAGTTTGAAATGGGACTTAAATTATCTTCGTTACGTGTTTACTTATCTGCTTTATCTGCTCATCTACCCCTTACAGATGGTTTTACCATTTTTTCTCACCTAGTTTGCAAAAGATTTATGAAAGGTCTTCTCAATTTGGCTCCACCAGTAAAGCCTATAGCACCACCTTGGAGCCTCTCTGTTGTCCTAAAAGCTCTGTGTTTTAAACCATTTGAGCCTCTGGCTATGATAGATCTGCACCTACTCTCTTTGAAGGTTGCATTTTTAATTGCTATTACATTGGCACGTAGAGTAGGTGAACTTTGTGCACTCCGCGCCGATGCCCCTTACCTCTCCTTCCATAAGGATAGGGTTACTCTTCGCCCAGATACCTCCTTCCTTCCAATGGTTGTTTCCGACTTTCACTTGGGTCAGGATATTATACTCCCGACGTTTTTCCCATCACCAGCGTCAGATTTGGAACGGACCATGCACGCGCTAGATGTGCACCGTGCCCTAGCCTTCTATATCGATAGAACTCGACATTTCCGAAAATCCGAGAGACTATTTCTATGTTATGCCGGCCAAAACAAGGGGTGTCCTATTTCCTCTCAACGTTTATCGGGATGGATAAAGCAGACCATCTCTTTAGCCTATGAACTTAACCACTTGCCTTTGCAAGGCCCACTCAACTAGAGCCGTGTCCACTTCAACTGCTTTCGCTCAGGGAGTCTCCCTTCCTGATCTCTGTCGTGCAGCGACTTGGTCTACCCCGTCCACTTTTCTCCGCCATTACCACATCGATGTTCGATCCCGAGTGGATGCTAAGTTTGGAAGGACGGTCTTATCTTCCCTGCTTACCTGAGACTCCATGCCCACCTCCTGGTAAATCAGCTCGCTAATCGCCCATATGTGTGATGCACAGAGACCACGAAGAAGAAGAACAGGTTGCTTACCTGTAACTGTAGTTCTTCGAGTGGTCATCTGTGCATTCACACAACTCACCCACCAACCCCGCTATGGAGTTCAGGGTGGAATGCATTTTCTTCATCTAATTAACTCAGTCTACAACATGTTTATTTGGTAAACAAATACAACTTTATTGTTTTATTACAGTGCCATTTCTGCAGCGCTTGATTGTATAATCACGTTTCCGTTTCCCTAAAAAAATAAAAAAAATAAAAAAAGTAAAACACCATGATAAGAGAGGGACACAGTAAGATAAATTATTACTGTCTTATAGTGTCAATCACTATGGTTCCTCGTCATTACAGACTTTGGTTTCTGTAGAATAGTTCCTTTCTTACAGGGTGAACCCCTATGATTATATTTATTCTGACCTTCGGTTTCTGAGCCACAATGTCGGCCTCAAGGAACTGAAGGCTGGGCGGAAACCCCTGAGCATGCTCAGTACGGTGTGGGGGAGGGGTTCCCACCCAAACTCCTCAGCTATAGAAAATAATTTCCCGATTGAGGGGCCCGCGCAGGCGCAGAGCCCATATGTGTGAATGCACAGATGACCACTCGAAGAACTACAGTTACAGGTAAGCAACCTGTTCATGTAAGGCAAAAAGTTTTGATTTGCTGATGCTTTACCACACCAAGAAAATATACTTTATATTTTTGGAGCATTTATGGCAAGCACAACTTAAGAAATGCTAGGAATGAAATTTTTATTTAGCCTCTTCCCATGGGCTTTGTTAACTTGTCCCCCGGACATCATTTGACCCACTGAGGGCTAAGCCAGCAGGGTTAATCAGCTCTCCACCCAAAAGTAGTTCCGCAACCTTGCCCTAACAGGTAAATCACACTGACCCTGTTCAGATTACATGCTAAGTCATGGTTAGGCTGCTAACCCTTTTGCAGCCAGTGGGTAGTGAGCATGTTTAAACCGTGGTTATGTAGTCACCATCGTTAGGAATGGTTCCCACAACATACTATGCCATAACGTTTAGCTCAAAATGCTTAACCACTGTGGCTTAGTGTGTCATCTGAACAGGGTCATTGACAGTCCATTTTGGAGGTGAAGCCTTAGCAGTGCAGCCCTCTACATGTCTACTCAGGACTAAGTCCCACATATGTGGATCTAGGAATGCAACCTAGTTGTGCACAGTTGCACTCAAAGGTCTCTGGATCTGGACCTTGATTTATAATTATTTTACCCACAGGCAAAAACAAAATGAAACCCCAAAGCAATAATTTCATTGTAACCTGAATGTTCTGTCGTCATTTGTAGTTTGTCTTCTCTCTCACCCCCGCCTGATTCTCAATAGGTGAAAAATTAAACCGCCTCAACTCCATCACTGGGGAATACGCCAACGCATGTGTTAAAGTAGCTAGAGATTGTGGCACTGATGTCATTGATCTGTGGACACTTATGCAAAAAAATAACCAGGTATGATATCTGAGAATTTTAACATTGTTTTCAGAATGTGGTGTTAGAAATAGAGCTGTTGCCCTTAGTAGGTAGCAGAATAAATTTAAATAGCCCTACATGGTTTGGGTCCAGGTTACCTGCAGGATCGCCTTCTCCCGTATAATCCGCCCCGCACACTCAGGTCCTCTGGGAAGAATTTACTCCAGTCAGCCAGAACTAGGCTGATGAGTGTTACCCAGAGGACCTTCTCTTCTGCTGCTCCCAGACTGTAGAATGGCCTGCCAGAGGAGAGTCGACAAATTAGCAGTCTTCTGGAATTTAAGAGAGCCGTGAAGACTGCTCTCTTCCAGCAGGCCTATCCGGTTGAATTTTAAGATGTTTTTAATAATGTATTTGTTTTTATCAGTTTTAATGGTTTATCTATTTTATGATTTTATATTTGTATTTATTGTTGTTCCCCGCCTCAAACTGGATGGAGAGGCAGGTTAGAAATAAAATAAATAATAAATAAAATAAAACACTCATTTCTTTAGTTGCAGCAAAGATTGGCTCCAAAAGTCCATATTCTGTTTCTGTAGATTGGCAGTAGATGATCTGAATATTTCCTTCTTAAATGTCATCAGAACAATTTATCACATCTCCTGAAATCTTTATTCTAGGGCTTTTCCTGTTATCTATCCGATGGTCTCCATTTATCAGGGGAAGGAAATAATTTTCTAGCAAACCAACTCTGGTCACTCCTGGAACAAAGAACATCAAGCCTTCCTGTGCAGCTTCCCTACTGGCGTGACGTAGATCATCTCCACCCTGAAGCTAGTCTTCTGGGGGAATCGTCATGATTAGCAAAAGTAATAAAACACTGGCTCATGTGTTAACTGTACACATGCAAAATAAAACTTCCTTTTTTCCATTTAAAGTTTTTTTTTCATTAAACAGTAGTACTTAGCTATAAAAATACCACTTACACACATGTGCACAATCCAGCACACTCAGTGACTAAATTGAATTTGAAGCCATATCGCTAACTATTTTAGCTGCTTTAGTGTACCACTGAGATGGTTGTAATGCTGATTTGCTTATGCACAAGCACTGAACTGTATATTTAGTCTTGAATACTACAGAGATAGGACAGGAGCATATTGCGAAAATATTTCATTGCCAGCTATATATTGCAAGTGGATATATAGCAAAATTGTCACAGCAAGCATGAGAGCAACAGACTCCTGGACAAGCTGCCAGCAGGAGCTTCCACCTGTGTGATCACACTTATGTCAACCACAAATCCTAAGGGGTTAAGGCAGCCCCTCACCATGGGGCAGGGGTGGACAGTATGTCATAGCCGCATCCCCACCCACCCATCACCTTTGAAGCTGGGGTGAAAAAAAATCTCCATTTTTTAAATGCATTACTTTGTAAGCTTAATTAGCATACTTTTCAAATAACTTCCTTTAGAAATTATATATAGCTAAGAACACAGCTCTTCAACTATGCCAAAATGAATATTTACCATTACTGTGCTTAACAGTTTTCATCAACTCCCATTTTCTCCCATAAAACCTAAATCACATCAGGGAAGTGTATGCTATTGACCTGACATGACTTAAAATGTTTAGATAGTCAAATAAAAATAAATTTGCAAGTAGTTTTACATTTGACTAAAACACTTAAGCCACACTGTACTTTATTGATTTCCTCCCCCTATTCCAATTCAGCTTCTTTTGGCTAGTAAAAATAGCTAGAAGTATTTAGATAGCATGTAAAGGTAACACGGCACACTTCTAATACATTCAGCAAACATAAATCAAATGAATATGCTAAATCAAATCAATTGATTGAGGGCAGAATTATTAGTCCTTGTCACCAAGCCTGGAGAAGCTTGTTCAGCCTTCCGTCCTCTGTGCTCTGAATTATCTACTGATGCAGCTTCCTTGTTTTTCCTTGTTTTTCCTTTCTAGAAAAAAAGACATGGTATCACAAGAAGTAAATGGCAGTTCTGTAGTGCTAGGCACCTGCAGCGGCTGTCAGAACCAGTAGCCTCCATGCATCTAATCACCAGTGAAGAGGTGAATGTGCACATCAGCACGGGGGAGGAGGAGCTGGAGAACAGTGTGAGGGTTGATGGTGGAGCAGCAGCAGCAGCAGCAAGTAAAAGCTCAAACTCTAATTTTAACATTTTTAAACATTTTAAAATTGGCTTTTAATCATTTTAATCGCTTTTAATGAGTTTTAAAATATAAACGACTCTTTTTTGGAGTTTTTTGGAGTTCTCAGGCAAACGGATGTTAACTGCTGGAAAGGAAAGGAAGCTGGAGAGCTGAAGAGGGATAAAGAGACTCAGGAAAGAATAAATAATAATAATGCTTGCACTTCAGCCAAAGTCCTCTACTCAAAGAGCCAAGCCTTTTCCTACTAAATATTGGTACGATGAGGACTGTGTGATGGCAAGAATAAATCTTCAAGATGTCTACAGTTCCTATCGCCAAAACAATGAGCGGCAACTCCCATGTATACAATTCATCTTAAAGGGAAAATATAAAAGGCTCTTACGGCAGAAGAAGTATGAGGCAGATCGGGAGGTTTGGCAATTACTAGTAGGGCCCACTACCTCTAATAATAATAAAACTTTTGGCAGCTTGTGAACGGGGCAACGATGACCAAGTGCGGGAAGCTGGACTTTCTTATACCAGCCAGCATCTGGGAGGACCACTATAAATCAACCCTAAACGAACTAGCTGAGCCAGCTTTTAGCCCAAGGCTAGAGCCAGACACTCCAGTTTGGCCGGATGTAGAGCCCCGTCTTATCGAGGAGTTGCTAGCCAAATTAAAATCAGGCAAAGCACCCGGCACCGATGGCATAACTCCAGAGCTTTTGAAAAGCAATCCTGAATGGTGGGCTTCAATATTGGCACCCCTATTCACAGTAATTAATAATTTGGGATGTATTCCCCTGGAGTGGCGGAAGGCGATTGTGGTCCCTATCTATAAGAAGGGTCCCAAACAAGACCCGAGTAATTATAGACCCATAAGTTTAATATCTGTAGTTGCCAAGATTTATGCTAGCCATCTGAAGTTAAAACTGAGCGACTGGATAAGGGATAAAAACATCCTGGGCCAAGAGCAAATTGGGTTCCAACTAGGCAGCTCAACCATTAATCACTGCCTGGTTCTGTCACACCTAGCCTATAAATCTACCGACATCAAAGGAGGTAAATTATGCCTTTGTAGATCTTAAGGCTGCCTTTGACTCTATATCCCGCCTAAGGCTTTGGAAGAAACTAGAAGAACTTAATATCGATGGTCGGCTGCTATTTTTGTTACAAGCTTTATACTCGAACACTACTGCCCAAGTCCGATGTGGTTCCCAGGGACAGGTTACTAATGAACTTAATATCTTACAGGGTGTCAGACAGGGTTGTGTCCTAGCACCCTCTTTATTTAACCTATACCTGGCAGATCTCTCCAGGTGGTTGTCGATAGTTCAATCACATGCTCCTAAAATTGGACAGCAAAAGGTGAGACTATTATTGTATGCTGACGATGCAGTTCTGCTCTCTCAGACCCGTCTCGGCCTCAGGAGACTACTGGCCAGTTTTGCAGATTACTGTAAGGAAAACAAGTTAACAATCAATTTCCAAAAATAAAAAATTATGGTCTTTGCCAAGAAAAAGGTTAGGTACTCTTGGATGGTGGGGGGTCATAAAATCGAACAAGTCAACTCATTTAAATAACTTGGAATTTATTTCCAGGAAAATCTGAGCTGGAGAATTCATAGATCCTATATCCAGGGAAAGGTGGATCAATCTATGGGGGCGCTTACCCGTTTTTTTTAATCAAAAGGGCGGTAGATTTTTACCAGCTGCAATCAGAGTTCTTAAAGCCAAACTGATTCCTTTAGTTTTGTACAGTGCCCCAGTTTGGTCTCCTCTGTTTAGAGGATCATTGGAAAATCTTCAAAGTGCCCACCTAAGAGTATTATTTGGGGCCCCCGAGTGTGTCTCTGGGGCATCCCTGAACCTAGAGGCCGGCCTCTCCTCCATGAATTACAGGGCATGGTTATTCACTATCCAACACTGGCTTAAACTATACCATGGTCTTGCTGCGGACTCTTTCGTCTCCCAGGTTTTATTAGATAAATATAAATCCCCCTGGGTAAAAGCGTTGGTGACTAAAATTAGTTCTCTGGGACTCCTCTTATTTCAATTGTTGTATTCAGACCACGGCACTGCCAAACGGATGGTAAGACAAAGACTGGCAGAAATAAATCTACAGGAGCAGAGGACCTTAGCTTGCGGCCCTTGCTCAACTTTTTCATTGGGTCTCCCAGAACAAGTAGGAAGAGAGGGAATGGCCTATTTAAGCTGGCTCACAGTGCCTAAATACAGGAGAGCTTTCTTCTTGGTGAGACTCAACGCCCTTCCATCTAATCTAATGACTGGAAGATATAAGAAAATCCCAGTCGAGGCCAGATTATGTCCGTGTGATGACGCCAAGGTAGAGTCAGTCGAACACATGCTATTGGAATGCAGATTCTACAGAAATACTAGGATCGACCTGATTTATCCAATTATCAGAGATCACGGGGAGAAAAGCCACCGTGCTACGGTGATCTTTCTATTACAGTCCAAAGATCAGCAAATTACCATCCAGGTTGCCAAATTTTTGCATAGTGTAATCAGCTGTAGAAATCAATTAAGTCTATAGGTAATTGTATTTTGTAATGATATTAGTTTATGTAAACAGTGCGGATCCTATTGCTCTGTATAAATTGTATCTCTTTTTATTGGCCTTTTGGCTGCAAATAAATTTTCATTTCATTTATTTCACATCAGCACAAGGCCAGTTGATAAAAGCTTTGGCAATGAAGTATTCTCTCATTAGACTAGCTGCAAATCAGCTTCAGTGCAAGCGTATCATGAATTTTTCTAGTATTCTACTTCTGGTTGTGTTGCTGCATTGTAGCACTGCCAGAAGTTAGCTTCAGCTGCATATTTAGGAACATAAGAATATAGGTCCCTGCCTTATACTGAGACAGACCATCAGTCCATGTAGCCCAGTGTTTTTGACACTGACAGCGGCTTTCCAGGGTTTGAGGCACGAGTTTTCCAGCCCTACCTGGAGATGCATGGGATCTTCTGCATCCAAAGCAGGTGCTCTACCGTTGAGTTACAGACCCTCCCATGCCATTGCTGTGTAGGAAGGAGATTAAATCAGGATACTTATCAGTCTTCTAAAATTAAAGATTTCTGTCTAGCTATTTTCAGAGTGCAACAACAGGTGAAAGCAGTACTTGGACTTGAATCCATAAAGTTGTATCCAATCGGTTGCAACCAATGTTAGCCTCATTTAAGTCCCATTAATTTCATTAAGTCTGTTCTAAGTAGAACAAATCTTGGATGTAACAGCTTTGGTGGAGCAGTTCTGGCCCATAAATTCCTTGATCGTTACAAGCATACATGGCAGCATAAACTGAAGTTTCGATCATACATTTGCAACAGAAAGAAGTCAACTTGCACACATTACCCTTCTGTAAAATAATTATACGCATATCAGGAAGTTCTGAACCAACATTCTGTTAAACTACTAGGTCCAAGTTCCAATTACCAGGAGCAAGTTAAAGATTTCAAATGAAGTACTTGAATTTTTTAAAAAACCATTTTATTACATTGTACTGGGAGATTCCACTCCTCACACAAAGTTTACAACTGTGTATGAAATCTAAAAATTATCAGACTATAGGTACAAATACCAAAAAAAAAAAAAAAAGGCACAAGTTCAAGTATTAGTGCAACAAGTCTCCATGAAAGATGCACATTTGTCACAGGTTTGGTTAATCTCCATCAGATATGAAAGAATACAAGTCTTTCATAATTAAAGGTTTTTGTTTTTACATTTTTAGCTGGCATTTGATCCAGTTTTAAATACTTACATTTTGTACTAATAAAACTTTAATGTGGCAAAATAGCTCTCCAAGCAGAAATAATACTGTTTTTCACTTTATTATGGCGATGCATTTCTATAGTTGTGGGCCCTGATCCAGAGATCAGATTTCTTCCTGCTAAGATAATAGAGAGAGATGATATTTGTCCCATCTCACCCCTGAGGGAAAAGGAAAAGAAGGGATGAATGCAGCAACAGATGTACAGGTATTGACTCGTAGATCTCTGGAGAGGGATCAGAACTGCTCATACAAGCCAGGCTGCTGGGAGAGGGTATCCATGTACAGCAATTAGTTTGCACCTCAGTCCTCATTGCATCAGGGACTAAATGTGCAATCCAACAAGCACAACTCCTGGAAATAGCAAGTTGCACAAATGCAATACACTAAATGGATTATAGTGCAAGCATGCAAATGCCCCAGACACTGCACACCTATACACTTTCAAAAGAAAACTTTACAAAGTCTTCTTTCTAGATTTATATTACAGGGCAGCTTTGATCATTTATTTTTATCCCTTACATTTTGGCAGACAGACATTAGTTTAACCGTACTGGAATAATATTCTCTCCCCCACAGCTAAAGGAGTGAAGTTACAATACACATTTTAGCCACTTCATTTTCCAATAAAGGCCACCATCAGGCACAGTGCTATGCACACTTAAGCTCTGCTAAAACACACACACACGAACAGAATTTAAGGTTCATAAGGTTTCTACTTGATTCTGGTGAAAAGCTTTATAATTAAAAAGCCTTACTACAAATTACTATGAAAACATCAGGTTCTAAGATCTGCAAGTAAGTAATTCATTGCTGAGTTGCTCTTCAGATTTAGCTCAATCCCTTGCACCCTTCATAAATCTCAATTATGTCAAAACAAAACGTTCACCTCATTTTTCATTTTAAAAGAAAAAAATACCGTGTGTTTTAATGGTACTTTTTGGCTTCTGAAAGCTCCAATAGAGGAAGAAAAGTCACTAAATTGGGGGCTTTTATATTCTAAAAAAAGAAAACTGAATTAGCAATGCTGCTCTACTACAAGAAGCTACATTATAAAAATACTAAGTACATGATCTTGTGTTCGGCAGGTTACGCCTCTACGCCACAGGCTGAAGGAAATGTTTAAATCGAGGCTTTAGAAAAGATTCAGAAAGGTTCAATATACTTGAGACTTTACTTTGTGTGTTATTTCTAAGTAGCATCTTGAAACCAAGGAAGATCATACATATGTCCAGCATCTGCAGTAGGTCACTTCCCCGTTTCCATTTCTCAATACATATACATCCAAATGATATTTATAGAATGAAATGGCTTTAGATCAACTAGTTCAACATGATTTTGCACATCAGAGTCAACAGCTCAAAAGGCAGCGAGGGACTAGCATTCTGTTTCCTTGCTGTCCACTCTATGTTGCCGTTGTAATTTGAAGGATGACGCTTTCTCACTCCTCGTGACAGGATGATCTGTAAGATCTTCAAATGACTTGGCAGTTGTGGTGTTGTTTGGAAAAGGATCCTTATCAAAACAATCATCATCATCCATATGAGAGTCTGTACTTGGATCTTCTTGAATAGTGTCCATCCTTTGGTGGTCCAGTTTTGGAGCCACTGGTGCAATGGGAACTGGGACAACAGGCTGCAGGGGCTGATGCCGACTTGTAGATGGAGCAACAGGAAAGGGTTTGATGATTCGGACAGAAGCCGAATCCATGCTGCTTAACATCTCGACATTCTGCAATGAGACAAGCAGTAAGTATAGCTGTGCAAGCAATAAGTCATTGTAAACTCATCCCCAGACCTTTCATTATTTGTGGTCGCTGCCTAAGCTGCTTGCAGATCATCTGCCTGGAAATGACCTTACTTACAGAATATGTTTTAAATGGAAACATGCCCCAGTACCAGGATACAAACCTGATGGTGGAAGATGGACTACTACTACTTTCAACCTTAGAAGTCTGGAAAACAATCCTAGCATTGGTGGTTAGAAGGGAGTGAATTATCTTTAAGAATGGCAATTTACTATATACTCTGTGAGGCTAAATAACACACTGTGAAGCAACTACAGTTTAATTTTTTTAAAGGGCAGAGCAATATGGGATAGATCACTGAAACTAATTGCCTGAACATGAATGAAGTAGGACCAAAATAACAGAACTAGACAAGAAGAAAATACACAGGATACAGAATCTAGGTATGGTATCCCTAGTACTTGAGAATGAGAGTATTCGGTTGAACAAAACATTAAAATATTGAAAAGGAAAATCAGGACTTAAATACATGTATGATTTGATTTATTTTTAGAGATGTATAGACCACCCTTCAGCAAAGCTTTCTTGTCAGTTTACAGGAAGTGCATCTAGCTGTGGAAGGAACATTCTTCAGGGAAAGACATTAAAACATGAGACCTGGTTCTCAGTACGTAGAAATCTTTATAAGCCTGCATTGGAGTATGTTTTCTAAACAAATACAGTATTGAAGACACCCTTCACACAAACTTACACTAGGACCAAATAGAGATTTGGTGTTCTCTTCATACTGCCTATCCAGCTTCTTATCCTATTAAAAAAGGGAAAAGTAACAAGTCAGCTACGGAAGCAACTGCTTACAAAGCACACACATCCATTATCTGACTACCTTCTAAGATGTGCCCAAATCAGAATCAAAGCCAGTGTAGATATTAGTGTAGCTAGTTACCCATAGAGACAAATGCTCATGTGGAGTGGTCTGTTCTGTGAGCAGTAAAACAGAGGAGGACAGGACTTACAGAAAGTCACAGGTCTATCTCAAATAATGAGAAATACCCAAATCTTGCAAGCCACTCTCACAATCAATTTTGTGCACAAATAAACCAGTTGTTGGAACCTTTGAACCAGCTCCCAAACTACCCAGTTCCCCCTCACTGCTGTGCGTAGTATACATGTAATTTCCCCCTGCCTCCAAGAATAAACACAGGATTTGGTTTTCATAGGGATCTTTTTATTGTTGTATTCCTACGTTCACCGCTCTGGAATCTATTTTAGATAGGAGCAGTATATAAATATTGCAAATAAATGATAAAATAGGGATATTAGAAAGACTCCTTTGCAAAGCTTTAATACGTTCTTTAAAAAAGCAGCAAATGTTTAGGAACAAAACATGCCCAGATTTTCAGGAGTGAGGGAACGTCACATTATTCAGAGGTTCAAGTATCAAATGTTTAAATACCCAGAATAGAGTCCATCTGTAACTTAATATCTGCACATGAGCTAAATATTTTGGAGTTTATGATATAAATTTACTTCATTTGTTAGTTAGAACACTTATATCTATTACTCTGTAAATGCACATAACAGCACACTTGAATTTAAGTCATTTTTTAAAATTAGATTTAACTTTAAACTTACCACACAGTGTACAAGAATACTTAGAGGAATCCAAAATAGTAAGGAGAATACAAGCACAGATCCTACTATGTTGTCTGCTAAAAATTTCCCTGTTTAAAAGAAGAAGAGATACCCAAAACTAATAATCTGAGACAACAAAATATCCTCAGGTACAGAGTTAAGAGCCCAATCCCACAAGTTATTTTCAAGCGACTAGTCCATTTGATGTCACAGGATCATGTAATTGGTTCAATACTGAACAATATGTTAAAACAATGTAATCTTCAAAAATGCTTAAACACAACAACATTTGAGATCTATAAGGGAAACTTTCTCCCAGTATTGTAGAGTCTGAAGTTGGGAGCCAGACTGTCTCACTTCTCCAGGGCTTGTGTTTTACTGCTGTGTACCTCATTACATACATATTTACAAAATTATAGTAGGATCATAAGCTTTGAAATGAAATTAAGATCTACTTTACCTGTGCTGAGGAAAAGAAGTTATACACAAGGAAATTATGTTTCCTACTTCTTTTTTTTGTTTCATGAAGTTCAGTGAAAGGCATCTATAGTTCACTCCTTTTTCTAATTTAAATCAACTGGTTGTCCCATGTCTTCTGAGACTATGAATTCTTTCCCTCTTTTTAAGTAAGCATGCAGTATTTGCTTTCTTTTTCAAGTGAATATGACCGGTTGCCTTTGCTATTTACAATACAACATCTTTAGATCTGTACAATGCCTAACATCCTGCTGGCTTAAAATAAATGTTTAATAAGTACTGTGTTTATCACCACAGATCAAAAATATTTATATCTCCACTACGTATATTTTTATATTGAATACACACTATATATTTTCAATTTACAATGTTGTTTTGGATACTATAAAATCATGAACAGAGAGTGTGAGTGCAAGATCTCTTGTAATACTAGAACTCAGAGACCCAATTCATGTGTCACACTGCAATTCCTGGGTTGTTTAACCCAAGAATTGCTGGGGATACACAAAGCGACAAGTACGCTGCCTCCAGCACACTCAGCATTTTCACTTTCAATTAACAACCCAGTGATACATAAACCCTAAACTCTAGGTTGTTTATGGGTTGAACAACCCATAGTTAACCTACAATTTATGTTTGGGTTAGCTCTGGGTTGTTTAACCCCTAAGCAACACATAGTGTCCGGGTTCACACATCACACAGCAACCTATAAACATCTGTAGGCATTCGTAGGGCGTTTTTCAAACCATAAATCCACAAAGTGCCACTGTGACATGTGAACTGGGTCTCTGAGTTGTTTAACCCATAAACAATTCAGAGAGTCACCCAAGGATTGGGAGAGAAAAAAGGAAGCATTTCATCATTCTCTCTATACTAATAGCAAACTCAGTGTCTGGATGTAGATCCTTATGTAGCCAAAATGACAGAACCAACATGAAAGAAGCAGGTAGCAGGAGTCTTGGGGGAACCCCAAAATGTACATAAGTATGGGGAAAGCTTTAGAAAAAAACCCTAATGGGGAAACCAGCTCTATGAGGACTGAGCATGCTCAGTGGGCACAGAATGCTAGCTGACTGTTGAGGGAAAAGACTAGAACTGTGAAGAGGAGCACCCACACTACAAAGTTACATTGCAAGGTTCACTTGTACAATGCATAAATAAAATTATTGAATTCATGGTCACAAGATGTGGTGATGGCCATTAACTTAATAGAGAGAGAGCTTTGAAAAAGATTGGACAAATTCATGGAGGGACTATCAACAACTATTAACCGTGATAACTAAAATAGAACCCCTTTGTTCAAGGGCAATATACCTCTGTGTACCATGGAGGGACATGGACAGACAGATAGATACATATACACACACACCCCTTCATCTTTGCTAGAGAACCTCCAGAGTTATCTGGCTGACCAGTGTCTGAGAACACACACCAGAAACAGGGACAGGCAACATGGTGCCCATAGGCATCAATGTACCCCCAGATAACCCTCTTGGCACCTGCCAAGGCATTCTATCCTGCTCACTTAAAAATATAACAAATTTTGCTGTAAAATAGATTTTCATTAGGGTTAAAAACTATTCAAAGGGTTTTTTCAGTGTGTTGGGGGTCAGACTCTACCTCTGCCTTGTAACCTGTCTTTTGGGCAGATTACTTGTCCTTTGTCATCTTTCGTATGGCAGCCATTTTATGGTGCTGTCCAGGACAGTTTATTGAATTGCTAACTGTACCCAAGGGCCAAAAGGATTGCATAACCCTGCACTAAGACAGATATCGGCCTATTCCAAGTAAATAAATTCTTAGTTTCTTACTATTCTCCACACAGATGTTCTTTGAAATAAGAACTAACCAAACGTCTACAGAGTCTGCCTAAAATATATAAAAACAGCCAACGTTAATGTAGTATTATCAATGTAATTAAATATGATGCAATAAGTTTTGTTTGTTTATTCAATTTATATCCCATCTGTACACCAAGAAGACATCTCTCAAGGACATTATAGAAAGGTATTAATAGGCTAAACCCTTTCATGATTTGATTACGTTATAAGGCGCAAAGCATCTCCCAAGTTTGGAGGAAGAATTCAGAAGGCTTGTTTTTTTTTTGATGTGCACTATTTTAATGCAACTACATATTTAAAAAATACACGTGGTTTTGCACTTTACTTCAAAATCAGCACCACCACTTTACAAGTCAAACAAAAGAAGTACCCATTTTCAACACTCATACTCTGAAATCAAAGGTATCAATGCATTAAATGGAGAATAGGAGGTTTAAGAACAGGACTTGTGGATTTGAAGTTGCTGAATAAGTGTAGCTTACCAAATGTATTGATGCTAAGTTGATCAATGAAAACCCAAAGTCGTTCAATCACATCCTGCACACGCTTCTCACATTTACCCTGCAAGACACAACGTTGGCTTAGAAAGCCACCTTATGCAATGCAAACTTCAACCATTCTATCCGGAGGAAATGGGACATGTTTTGCAGGGTAGAGAGAGATAAGAGAAGCTCCTTTAACTGCAGCAGAAAGTAGGAGTTTATTAATACCATGGTTTTAGCATAAATGCCATGCAATTATTAAAATGAAATAAACATACAGGGCTTTTGGTGGATTTGTATTGTTGCAAATCAGACTATGAAGGGAAAACATACTTGGAATTAAAGACAGAAATACAGAGCATTCTTAAAATAGTGCTCTCTTTCCCCTAGGGAACAAGCAGCTACCTTCTGGGCCTGCTGCCTGACCACTCCCATTGTGCTGCATACTATGTGGCTAGAACATGTTAACCTGGTTTGCATGTAACAACCAGCTATGGGTTAAACAACCCAGTTAGTTGGAGTCGTGCTGAAGTGGGTTCACTGCCTTCCGTGTGCTCACAACTTCTGTTTTACAATTGCTCTTGTAAACAACCCAAGAGTACCCCATTCCTGAGTAGTTCAGCATGACATGCAAACCTAGAATTCTACATTGTTGAGGAAGAAACAACCCAGAGTTTGAACCCATGATTTGTTGTGGGAGAACCCCAACTAAACTATAGTTGGTTGTTAAGTGCAAACAAGGATGTTGAGTGCAATCCAACAAGCTACTTTAGACATGCCCAAAATTTAACTTTTTTTTCTCTTTAAACAGTAGACCCCCATCTCAGACTGTGTTGGAAAGTTTCAGAAGATGTTCAACATGTGGATGTTCAAGAAAAATCAGCCCAAAGGCGCTTTTGGTATGTGAAACTCATCAGGCGGTTCTTTGGATCCTGGCTACTATCCACAGTAAGATGTGTTCCTTAGATAGAGGCTATGCAGCTTGGGATGTAGGGAAAAAGTTACGTGCTCCCAGCGCTATGCAAGGACAAAAAAATAGGTTCTCACAAACCAACAAAAAGCTAGATAAAGAGAAAGGGAAAAACAGGTAGGTGGAACAAATAGTAGAAAAAGCCAGAAAATACATATACAAAGGGCAGCAGAGACATAACTACTGCAACAGAAGGTTTGGTCCCACAACAAAGAACAGTCAAGAATTTTAGATGGCAAATATTTAGGGTTTAGTGCCAAAATCCAAGAACAGAGAAGAACAGGGTGCTTTGGGGAAGCCCAATATCATGCCCCGGTCATGTATATATACTCACATTCATGTCACAGAATCCCACAGTGCATGGCTTTCCCTTCCTCAAATATAAGAAGTTCTGGTTGGCATCAACATATGGGCTGCATCTCCCAAGCTCATCCCGACAGCAGACTTTGCAAGAGTTATCCGTTTCTGCAGTAAAGCAAAACAACAACATCTCAGCTAGAGGGTTTTTTCGGTGGGTGGGCTATTAATGCATTACTTTCTTTCATGTAGGAAGTCATTTTCAATCATATCTTTCCAATTACATCAGGAGTAAGCAACTGGTGCCCTGCAGATGTTTTGGGACTATAATTCTCAGAATCCTTGACCACTGGCCATGCTGGTTGGGGGTTTTGAGAGCTATGGTCCAGGACATCTGGAGGGCACTTGGTTGCTTACCCCTGAATTAATTTATTCTGTTCCTAAAGAAGGCACTATTTTATGATCAAGCTTTATATGTTACTCAAACATGAGCAACCGTAAAGCTTGCAAAATAGCCCATCCATGAGGGTGAGAAAGGCAAAAGAACATCATTACACCTTAGCTTAAAGTGGAGCTATCCAAGACAGGCAGGACTTAGTCCCACTTGCAACAGATATTTAAAGCTTTCCTATTGATCAGTCCAACGAAGGAAGAGCCACGCCAAAGAAAACATGGCATTTAAATGGGCCCAAAGAGTGGCACTGGAAACTTTTATGTGGAGCTCCTTCATCGTGCTCTGATCTGATCATTTTTCAGAGACAAGTCATTGACCCTGGCCTGAGAAGCCCCAGCTCAGAGTCCAAGGAGGAAATCCAGAAGAGAATGTTCTCCTCACCATTGCAGGCACACGAACGCAGGTTTTTCTCCCTCTCACAGAACGGTACGCATCCCCCATCTTTGCACTTGCCCAAATCCACACAGACGGTGTCATCCGGAGCGTTCCCAGGGGGAGGACAGTCACTGCTATTGCCTGGGAACAGACGGCATTAGTATAGGCATACTTGGGAAACAACAGACTAACTTCTATGACTTGGAAGGAGCAGAGAAAAGATCCTCACAAGTTCATTCATGGAGAGAGTCTAGAGGTCTCCCTCAGGAAGCTTCCTAACATAGATACCAAGGGGAGCAGCTGAGACAGGAAATGGCTAGCTAAACGAATAGTCCAAGCACTGCTACAGGGAGAAACTTTGTGATAAGTCCTCCTAACAAGGTTACAACCAAGTTTGGCACCTGTACACTCACCCCCACTAAAAGCTGGCATGTATGACCTGGACTCTCACCCACCCAATGACCTACTTTTCTTTTTCTTTTTCTTCCCTTCCTCTCCTCACATATCTAGTTGGAGGGGGGAAATGTGGGGGGTGGGGCAAAAGAGAAGGAGAGGGGGAGCACTCTGCAAGCAATCAGTTCAGATTTCTGGCAGAGAGGGAAAAGAACGGGGGGACGGGGGACGGACGAACAGACAAAGGCATAGATGGATAGGGAGCCAAAACAGAAATATATAGGGGGAAATGGGTGGCACACAGACAGAGGGGGCATTATGCAATGCTGCAAATTCCACCCACTTTTGGTTCTGGCCCTGTTCAATGCCACCATGTGAGCCTTGGCAGATTATAGCCGAGGGAATGCAGCCCTTGACAGAGATTGCTCCTCACCCCTGTTTACTGCCATGCATATTTTTCAAATAGTTCCTATTTCAGAAGCACATGCCCCTTTGAACGGAGCATTTTTGGGCCACCATTAAAAATCTGTCCACTATGTTAGGCTGTACTAATGAAAACAGAAATTAGGAAAGTTGCAAAGACGTCAACTTAAGAGAGGCCTGGGACAAACTCATCAGTAAATAAAGATATGTAATGATGTACCTGTGCAATAGGACTCTCCTTTACAAGTAGCATTGATGGCCTCCTGGCACTTCTTTTCTGCACTTTCAAATTGGCATCCTTTACAGCAGGGACTGTTCCGATCACTGGGAAAGGAGGAGAGGAGGAAGAATAAGCTAAAGTCTGAAAATTTACAAATCCATAGAAATAGCCAAAGGAAGAGTGGCACAGAAATGTCACAAAGAACCAGAGGGTGACGAGCATCCAAAGCTGGTCACGAAGGAAAGAAACACATTCTCAGGATGCAAAATAGATTTACTGACAAGAAGCCCAATGTGCTTCGGCTTGTCCTTTATTTTAAGGCCCTTCTTCTGGGGTAGAAAGAAGTGTCTGCAGAGTTTCTTCCAGCAAAAAAATAGTCTCCTATATTAATCTATTGTGGCCAAGAGAGTAATATAGGAAACAAATGTATTTTGCATCCTGAGAACGTTTTTCTTCTCTTTGTGGAATAGGAATGTCACATATGTGTATATACATCTTAAAGAAGATAATAGTTTTGTTTTTGGGAGGCTCCTGCCTACCTCATTTATAATACAATGGAGGCATAGTACTTAAGAATGTCATTAATTCACAGGTGGTCTTACTACAAGATAAACAGTTGGCAGCCAATAATTAAATATATAATAAATAATTAGGAAAAATCAGTTTCTTTCATGGATGCACCTGTTTTTCAAGCTTATGATTGAATGTTGCATGATTCATGTTAGACATTATCAAAACAGCATCATAAAAATCAACACCATGGAGGCATAGCAATGATTTTTTCCTACTTACAAAAAAGGAAAAAAAAGGCTATTTGGCGAGAAACACATTTCTTTCCTTTTTGCATGGAAGGCTTGTTGGCCCCCTCACCTGCATGTTGAATTCGGCCTTAGCTTGCACTCGAATGTGCAGCACTGATCATCATGCAGGCGCAAGAGGCCAGGATCACACTCCTCGCCTTCGTCCACTCTGGAGTTGCCACATACTTTGTTGTTACGCTCTTTAAAGCATTCCGGGGCCTTGGTCTCAATAGTCCGAAGGATGGATATTTTACTGCACTCTGAAAACATCTGAAAGCATTACAGGAAGGGGGAAAGGGGAGAACAGCAGGAGTGAAGAGCAATGATTCAGGATTGTACGTATCTTGCATATATTTGCTTCCCACACAAGTACAAAATGAGGCATCGAATTCAGCCTTCTGAAACTATCCACTATTTTCCTGCTAAGAAGCAACTTTCCAGCGTATACATTTGGTGGGAACAAGTGTATCTAGCAAAGTCTCAGAAGTCAGAAAGGCCACTGAGGTGGGCTTCTAGCACCTACCCTTCCACCAACGCCTACTACTCCCTGTCCTTTGCCTCTCCTCTCCACCTAACCCCTGTGCTATATCCTTTTTTCTTTCTATCCTCCATCACAAAAGTCCTTGCAAAAAACCAAAACACACATTATTTCTGCAATGCAGATATCAAGTTGAAAAATACCCCCCAAAATGGCCTATGCTTTTCTCTATTTTCCCAATTAGCGCTATAATATGCAGGAACCCAATTTACCTATATAGGGAGCAATACAAATAACACAGATAAATACCTTGTTGTTTTCATGATCTCCACTCACAGCAATTGGGTACATAACATATTTTCCTCCCTGATCTTCAGTGGGGGCGCATTCTGGTATGACATCAGGATCATGCTCTGCTCCAAAGTTATGTCCCAGCTCATGAGTAGTAACCAAGTCAGCTTCCTGGTTATATAAAAACAAAAACACATCAGAAGTATATCCATGTAGCATGGAATCGATTTTTTGGGGGTCTATGAATTAAAGTCTTCTAATATAGGCCTGACTTTGAGAAACTGCTATTATAAAAGTTAGATTATCAGATAAATTTATATCCTCATACAGAACCAAGATTGGCCATTAGTGCCAGTCTTGATCAGAGTTTTGACAACAGTAAATAGACAGAAGGAAATTATAAACAAACCAAACAGACTATACACTATTTGGATTCATACTTTAACAGATCTAAAAAAATACAGGGAAATTAAACCTAGTTTTACAAAGTGCTCCAACTGTGCCAACTTCCCAACATTTATATACTGGTGCATAATATATTATGACTGAAAATAATTGGTAATCATGCCTTCAAGTCCCAAACGAGGAATACAGCATTTGTGATAGGCACTGTCACCACAGAAAAAGGTCCCTTGACTCCAAAAAGAGCAGAAGTCTCCATAAGGTAATTAAAGCAGTCAGGAAATTAGTCCAGGAGAGAGGCTATACCAGCCCCCTAAGTGATAGGACATGCAATATACCACCTTTCCAAATATTGGCAGATCAACACTGAAGTTAACCAACAGCAAGATGTTAATGGAAGCAAACACTTTCCACAATTTATCTTACGATACCTTGGTAAGGATAGTTTTGCCATAGTTCTTTGTGCTGGTTAAGCCACTGTTGAGGTAGACATCCTTTCCAGCCGCTGAATTAAAATAAGCTACAAAAACAGAAGATAAAAAATGAACTTACAGCACTGCATGCTGCTTCTCAAGTGAAAGGAGTTGAAAAATTTCCCTTGCCCATTGCCTAAAATTGAGAATGCAGTCCCCCAGTAGTTGGTCAGTTTAATGCATTCTCTAACAACTGTAGCTAACGTATGACATATAAGTGGCATTCAAAGCAGGAATGTTTTGCACACCTGGACAGGAGAAAGAGGGTTTATGGGGCCAATCAGGTCTACGTTCCTGACCCACCTCTCTTGCATTGCTGCCTGTCTTGGTAGACTCAAGGCACAACCCCACCCAGTTACTGCAGAGGGTGATGGGAGGGAAATGCATCTACCCAGCAGCGTGCAATATCTCTGGGCTCTGTAGTCAGAATGAAGAAGGTCACATTGGCCATCACTCAGGAGTCAGTAAATATATACAAAACTATGTACAGCTTGTTCTTAAGCAAATGGCAAACATAACAATACAGAACAAATACAATAAACCCCAACCCTAAACTACTAATTAGGACAGTGACAGCAGCTTACACCGTCTACTGTTCCTAGCCTCTGCTGCAGAGTTTTGCAATTCCACACTGGCTGAGGGCTGCTCTTTCTGTCCCTTTATTTATTTATTTATTTATTACATTTGTATACCGCCCCATAGCCGAAGCTCTCTGGGAAGTTTACATAGGATTAAAAACAATTAAAAACAATATACAAAAATTAAAACAGCAAAAACATACAACATACACACAATCTGTACATTTGAAAACCACTACAACACTTCAAAAAGCTACAAAAACAAAACAAACCCAGGCTCCTCAGATATTGCCAAATGCCTGAGAGAAGAGGAAAGTCTTGACCTGGCGCCGAAAAGATAACAATGTTGGCGCCAAGCGGGCCTCGTCAGGGAGATCGTTCCACAATTGGGGGGCCACCACAGAGAAGGCCCTCTCTCTTGTTGCTGACCTCTGAGCTTCCCTCGGAGGAGGCACTTGGAGGAGGGCCTTAGATGTTGAACGTAGTGTTCGGGTAGGTTCATGTCGGGAAAGGCGTTCCATCAGGTATTGTGGTCCCAAGCCGTGTAAGGCTTTATAGGTTAAAACTAGCACCTTGAACCAGGCTTTCCCTTTGCCTTCATCACGCCACCGCTTCCCCTCATCTTTCTTCTCAAATGGCTCTGCTTCATTCTGCTGCCTTCTTTTGTATTTCTCCTCAGCTGCTCTCCTTTCCTCCTTGGCCCTTTCTGCTTCTCCCATAACCATTCCTTCCCTGTCTGCCCCTCTCCACTTCCGCCTGCAGCTCCAGCCACCTTTTTAAAAGATCCCCCTCCAACTCTTTTCTTTCCACTCCATGCCCCTCCCCCCTTTGCACAGCTAGCATTCCAATGTGCTTGAGGACCAGGCATGACAAGGGCACATGAGAGCATGTGTGTTCCTAACTGTGAACTTCACCTTGCAAGTGCTGGCTGCTTAGGCTACTTGAATATCTGCAAGCAAGAAACCACACATTTTGACGAAGATGTCTTCTGAGCTTACAGAAAATCTTGCTTGTATTCTTGTTAAATGTAGCACATGTATATATCATTAACAGCACCTGCTAAATACAGGACTGAATAATGTATATCTTGTTCCCAGCTAAGATATCCTCTTCTATAGCAGCCTTCTCCAACCAGGTGACCTCCAGATGTTTGGGCTACAACTCCCACCATTCCTTCTTCTTTTTTTTAAATAATAATTTTATTAATTTTCAACATATATCACATAAAATAACACAATACAAATATAACCCTCGACAACCCCCCCCCCCCGTGGTCCCCTTCCCTTGAGACCTTCTTTCTCTATTATTTTATACATTTTTCCAAAATTGCATTGATTCTTTTGAAGGTGTACAACCTCTCCCCTTTTCTAAAACATATTCTAGAAATACTCCCCAAATACTTCCAAAATCATTCTTTTTAGTTAATCCCATCTTAACTTTCATTATACATGTTAGTCTATCATTAATTGCAAGATCCCACACTCCTTTATACCATTCTTCTATACTATAATTTCCCTGTATTTTCCAGCTTTTAGCTAACATTAATCTCGCCGGTGTCAGGAGATTGTTTATCAATTCTTTTATATTATTATTACCGTATTCTTTAGCAAATAACCCCAATAAAGCTATATTTGGACTTGCTTCCACGTTCTTACCTAATATCTCACTTATCTCCTTAAAAACTCTATCCCAATTTTTTTTAACATATTCACATGTCCACCACATATGGTAATATGTCCCCACATCCTGACATCCCCTCCAACAAGACTTTGATATTTTCTTATCTATCTGTTTTAATCTTACAGGGGTGAGATACCATCTCCAGATTATTTTATACTGATTTTCTTTTATCCTTATTGAAAGGAACTTTAAGGTTCTTGATTTCCATATCTTTCCCCATCTGTCCCCGTCAATTTGAGTTTTCAAATCGTCTTCCCAGATTGTTTTCAAAATTTCTTGAGACTCATCCTCCTCTAGCAATATCTTATATATATCACTTGTTAAACCTTTTTTACTTTTACTTTTATTTCCTCCCTCCTTCTCTCTAGCCTCAATTAGCTTTTCAAATCTTGTTTCCTTTCTACACTCTTGATTTTTCTTTTTCCATTTTAGTGTCCACTGTTCCAATTGCAAGACCTTAAACCATAATTTTTTTTGCTCTATTAGAACTTCTTCTATTTGCTTTTTATTACTCAATCTCCTTACCCAATCTTTCACTTTAATTATTTTTTTCCCCTCAATAACCCTTCTAATTCTCCTCTCAAGTTACCTGGGAAGTTCTCCATCAAAACAACTGGAGCCAGAGGGAAAATTCCTGGCATTAATTTCTTCTTATATCTTTCCCAAATTTCTCTGATATTCCTTAAAATGGGATTTTCTATATCTTTCAATTGACTCTTTTGTATATTACTAAAAAAAACATTTTGTAGCTTTAACTCTATTTCTCTTGTCTGCGACTTTAACCATTCTAAATCCTCTTTCCCTACTATACTATTTATAACATTTCTTAGTTGGTTAGCTATATAATACATCTTTATATTCGGAAGTCCTAGGCCTCCTTCCCTTTGAATCTTATATCATTTTGTTTTATTAATTCTTGATTTCTTATCCCCATTACAATAATTATTTATCATACTTTGCCAACTTTTTATTTCTACCTCTGTTATTTTAATTGGTAACATTCTAAACAAAAAATTAATCTTTGGTATTATCTTCATTTTAATTACCGCTATTCTACCAAACCATGAATGCTTTAATTTCCTATAAGCCTCTAACTTTCCCATTATTTGTTTTTTTACCTACTAAAATTTATTTTCTCTAAGCTTTCTAACTCTTTCGTAATATAAACTCCTAAATAACATATTATATTTTTAACCTTCAAATCTAATTTTAAACTACACTCATCCCTTTCTACTTTTATCATAATTAAAAAGGATCATATTTGATTTCCCCCAATTTACCTGTAACCCTGTAACCTCTCCAAATTCTCTCAAATGTTGTTTTATTTCTTCTATGCTTCCCCCCGGATTTTCTAATGTCAATAAAGTATCATCCGCAAACATATTGATTTTTATCTTTTCCTCCCCTCCTATCCCTCTCAACCTCTCGTCCTCCCTAATAACATTTGCCAGCATTTCAATCACAATCGCAAATAATATTGGGGAGAGCGGACACCCTTGTCTAGTACCTCGGGCTAAGGTAATTTGTTGTGTTAAACCGTCGTTTACCATTACCACGGCCTTGTTGTTTGCATATAGCTGATTAATCACCCCCATAAACCTTTCTCCAAAACCAAATATTTTTATAATAATTTTTAACGCCGGCCATTCAACGCAATCAAAGGCTTTAAAAATATCCAATGCTAACTCCCACCATTCCTGACCACTGGCCATGCTGACTGGGAATGATGGGAACTGAAGTCCAAAATATCTGGAGAGTACCAGGTTGGGGTAGGATGAACTATAGTATCAATGTTAGCTCCACAAAAGCGATAGGGATGCAAACCAGAATTCATGATCACACAAGCAACCTCTCAGTTCAAGAATAAGTTTACAGACCACAACTCCATCTGATGAGTAATATATTGGATGAATGCTTATTGTCACCTTTAGATATTTTGACTTGCATACCAGCAGAGGAAAAAAACAGATTCAAAGAAGGAAAAGAGTTACCCTTCGGACAGATGCCACCATGGCTGTTTTGCCTCTGAGATCCCACGTAAGCCAGTCCAAGGGTACCCATATCAAAGTCTTGGTATGTAAAGAGGTGGGCAAGGCACACTTTAGCTGCTCTCTCAGCTATATCAAAGCTGAATTGCTGGGTAGGACAAATATCAAATACATTTTAGTTTAGAGAAATTGTTTGTTCCATAAATTAGAGACTGTGTAACAAACTAGACTCTAGTTCCTGTATTACCCGCTTCACCTCCATTGTCTAAGAGTGCTTTGCCAGTGATAGTCTTTTAAATTTCATTTACCACCCAACACTGGAGAGGAAGTATGTGCCATGTTAATACGGTTTCGGTGTATTGAGTATTGTACAAATAATTAAGTCATGCCTGAGAGGATATGAAGTTACCAACAACAACAACATCTTAGCTGTAAGCCTGACAAGTTAAGCAAACAGTAGCTTGACAGCTTCCTTTTAAGCTCTTCTGTTGAGTCTCTTGTTTTTTTAAAGGTACTGTTTGCATCTTATACCTTACAAATATTGTTTTTCTAGATAAGTAACTGAGTCTGGGTACAGGGACTAAGGCACAATCCTATGCATGTTTAGACAGAAAGAAAAGCTGACAACTCTCAGCATGCCCCACCAACATGCTAGGAGTTATAGGCCTTTTTTCTGTCTAAAGACACACAGGATTGAGCCCCTAATGTATTTCCACATATGCTTCTTTCAACATAACTGAAGTTTCTATGGTCACTTATTTGCTTGAGTAAAAACATGTCCTATATCTTGTCAATGGGATATTTAATTTTATATACCACATAAGACACACACACACACACACCCTACCTCCAACAGCTGCTTCACTTCCCAAGCATCCTTCTCCTCATTTGGCTGACTTTTGGCCATGTTATAATGTTTCGTCCCAGGAGATACATTTTCTGGCTCACTGTGAACTATGATCTACACACACAGACATAGAAAAACAAACAATTTAAAATATTAAATTAGAATGATTCAGTAAAAGTAAGGAAAAATTTTAAGCCCTTCAGAATAAAAGAGAGGAAACATTATCCAAGACAACAAGTTTCGAGACTGTCTGAAGTAATTATTTCCTGTCTTAGGCAAGATTTGGGGATAGGGGAGAAGTGACAATAAGGAAGAATGAGACAGCATGCTTTTCCCTCATAATGGATCTTGTGACTCAAATTTCCCAGAACATAACCTCTTTCAGTCGGAACTCTCTCTGCCCTATTCCCTCAGCTATTACGGTGTCCACTGAAAAAGCCACCAACTAGATTTTTTTCATTCTTGCCCAACGCTGTTTCAAATCTTTCAGTGACCTACTGCTTAACTTAAACTATATATATATATATATATATATATACACACACACACACACACACACACATATACATACAATGCCACATGCCTAGACCACCTGGGGCAGGGGAGCATAACCTTTTTGGCTCTGAGGGCTGCATGGGGATCAGGCCATGCACGCATGCAATCCTGAAGTCAAGGAGATCACGACAACTCTCACTTGGCCTTCCACAGATTTGTGATGCAAGCCCCCAGAACTATAATCCCCAAAAAGCAAAGCATTTTCCAAAAGACCGATTGGGCTGCTGAACTATTGGGACCTGTGGTGCTCCATTAGTTCCTTGAGGGGTCTGTACGCCATGGGAAGGATACAAGTCCCATTATATCTTGCCCAGGCTACACTTCCCTCTCCCTTCCCCTGAAGCCTGTGGTGTCAACGAAGTCCCTCCAGCACTGGCTCCCTCACAAGAGAATTTACCAGAGTATTAAAGGAAAAAGCACACTCATCCTTATGGACACAGTGCCCGACTTTCGGCACTTGAATGGACAGCAGCACAGAGCGTAGCACTTTGATCAGTTTTGCCATGATGGCTGCTTTCTCTGACAGCCAACCTCTATCAAAGAACGACATACGTTGGGCTTCTCCACTCAATGAGCACAGCATAAAAACCAGGTGGAGGCTAATCCTTAAACCCCTGAGGCATGAGGAACTTTGGTTGATCCATCCTCCTGTCAGAAAGGCAAAAGCGGGGGGATGGCACATGTGGGCTGTGTACACCCGACCTGAAGATTTATTAAATGCCATTATTTCATAAATTAGTGTCTGAATGCGTCAAAGAGAATCGTAAACCTATTTTGTGCTGCAGAATCTTGCCTATCCTTTGACATTTGAGTTTTAAAAAAACGTCCGTGTCAAAATAGCTATACATACCGTACGTTGAAAAAATAAGTTAAACACCAAGAAAAAGGATAAATGAACACAACGCTGGGTATGGAGAATGGAGACAGCAGTGTGTGTGTGAGGAGTGGGGGAGAGCAATGTTCACAAACTTCTCATTATATTGTTATTTCTGCCTGCATCATTCATGAACTAGATTTTTCTTTCTTTTGGCTCAATTAAATAATGCAGTAAAATTATTGAATTATGTCTCAATTTAGTAATTCAATAAAAACATCTAATTCTATGCATACCGACATCCAGCAAACAGCCCTGGGGCCAAAGATTCCCAACCCTTTCCGGTCACAATTTAAATACCTGATCTATCTGTATGCCATATCCTTTGAAGTTTGCATTATCCCATGAGGTATTGCGATAGATGTCATCCACTCTGTCTATTAATTCAATCTATGCGCAGAAAGGAAAAGAAGCAATTCAGGTTCAGCCTTTTGTCATTAGATTCTGAATGCTATGGACTACGAGTAAGTGCACGCATTGAGGAATACAAACTGAAACAACACTGTTGTCTCATAAAATATATATTTTAATGTCCCCAAACCCAGGGGAGCTTTCAAGGTACTTCCTCTGAAAGAGAGCTCCAAAGTCTAGCAAGATAATGTAAACAATATAGAGACATAGGCCGGAGCAGGGAGGGGGGAGGGAGATGGGAAGAGAGGAAAGGATAAAATTAAAGCCACATACCCTTACTATCAGAATCACCAAATTGTCTATTCTATTTTTTTCAGCCTACGGGGTTGATTTTTCAAACCCAAATCAAATATATTAATAAAAATATACAATGCTCCTACTAGGTAAGGGTACATCTAAACCACAAACTACATTTTCTTCATACCGTCCCACAGCAAGAAAAACAACAGCATCATACATACACTATGACAATTTATTCTCAATCAGTTAATGCATTATTGTAATCTGAGGTAAAGCTACAACCAATTTTACAAGAATTTGCTCAATGAATTATTGCAATATACCATAAACAGAAAAACTACCAAGTCTCCACAGAAAAGATGAGAAAAAGCGTACTTGCTGCAGCAGAATGTATGCAACTAAACATCAAAGGCTGCTTCTATTCCTGTTCATACAATAAATCTGAGAGGAAATTGATATTTAATCCAGAGAAAATAAAGGTGTTTTTGGTCCGAAAGCAGCCTGATCTGGGGAGGTTACTTCCCCTGTTCTGGATGAGGTCGCATTCTTTCTGACAGAGCATGAGTATCTTTTGGGAATTCTCTTGGACCCAGCCTTTTTGCTAACTGAGGCTGTATGTGTATTCCCTGATTTTATTGTCTTATACAGCTTTTGGTTAATTGATTGATTATATTCTTATTTTATTGTATTTTAATATAATTTTCACTGTTTTGGGGGGCCGTCAGTCCAAAAACAAAGATGATGGGAAAAACAGTGATACCAAGTCAACAGTATCACCACAAGATAGAGAGTAGACTCTAAGCCAAACAAGATCCATTATTGCACTGTATCCAAAAGTAGTCTACACACATACACAAATCATAAATATTTGTAAAGTTACATCCTATCAGCCTCCTAGCTATAACTATTTTTGATGTGCAGTCTAATTTTATCAAGCAACTGACAGTATACAGTTATACTTACTAAGTAGTTAATTGTAGTACTTTCCTCACTACGGCCCATGTGCTGAAAGAAGCGATGATCTGCCACCACTAACATCTTGCAGGTATTCTTCAAAGGATCTGGCATAGCTCTTTTCCGCCGAGGGACATTCTCTATTGTGACAATTTAAGACACTAAGTAGCCGCTACCACCAATAAAACATCCAATAGGATGGATCAAATATTGCAGCAATAGGTGATATAAAAATAAGCATCTCCAGAGTAATCCTTCAGTTTAGGTGTTATAGGAAAAGATATGTAGGCCAAATATAGAACAACATCATAAAGCACATCTGTGAAGCCTGAGAGCCTTTTGTTTAGGGTTAGAGTTAAGTGGAGATACAGCATCACTCATTTAGCTTGCTTAATTTTTCTGAATTGTTGAAAAAAAAAACATTTTTAAGAGCATATAAATTTGGTTTATTTGTAGAGATCTAGGGGATTTAAAATAATAATAATAAAAGCTTTAATTTTAAAGTCTGTCTTCTTATACCAAAAAGAAGGAAGTAGGCAGAAAATCCATTTACTGGTGGTTGTTTCACTTAAAATGAGAAGGATAATGTTACTTATGTTCTCCTTTCTCACACCAAGAAGATAGAATGTTGTCTCAGTCCAGCAAAGTGAAAGAGGTTTATATATAATTTAAGAAAGACACTGAATCATTCACAATATCGTTAGACACTAATGTTTCGACCTCTATCTTAAACAAATCATATATAAGCCTCCTGTGCTAGAAGAAGGCAACGGCTGAGTTTACATGACATGACAACCCATTGTGCAAAATAAGCCAAGCAGTATGGGCTGTTGTCAGAACCTACAATGAGCCTGACAAACTATCAGGCTCACCATGGGCTGTTCTCCCCTTTCTTTCCCCGCAGATTTCCTGCCAGCCCCAGCAGGTGTCCCAAGGGACTTGGCAGAAGGGGACTGAAAAGGGGGCTGTGTATAGATCCCTGTGAAAAAGAACCTTTATGAAAAAGTGAGACACTTTCAGAGATATTTACACGCAATCTTTTTTGGTCACCTTCATACTAACCTTTGACACCTTCCTTGAAAGCTGTGAAATGTAGCTGCAGCTAAGGCAAAAGGGTGTGAAAAGGGGGGGTATACATTTCTATGAAAATGACATGCTGGGAGTTCAGGCAAGTGGGGCAAGCAGGGCATCTCCAAGGGTCAAGGCAATCCTTAAAACCCTGGAGATCACCCTGCTAAGATCAATCTGCATCCCTTTTCTCCACCTGTCAAAGGCTGCAAAATTAGCCTACATACAGTCCCCTCTTGTCAGTTAGCTTGTATGTTTGACAGTTGAAATGTACAAGGTACCAAACAAGGCAAGTCTATCTAGTTTGGAAAGTCCAATAACAAAAATATAATTTAAAAAAATAGAGGCATTGTGCACGTTAGTGAGGCCGGGAAAAAAATAATAACAAATTTAGGGCCCAATTTGCACAAATGTGAGGAGATAAAAATATTTAAAAATGTGTTTAGTAAAGAGCGATAACCCCTCCAAAATGCCGTTTGGGCACCATTGGCAAGGCTGTTGCTCACCCATGGGCAAACTCACTTGACGTGAGTGGCAGGAGTTTCTACCACTCTTGCTGAGCAGCTCACTGCCTAATGCCGGCAATCCATGATGGGCTGGCAGTGCCACTTTTGGAAGACACACCATTGTGGGTTGACTAACTCCAAGAAGAAACCGTGCGTTGTTAGGGTGGCTTGTTGTGTCTTGCAAATCCGGACTGATACCCACAACAATCCAATGGGTTATCAACACTGGGTTGTCATGTCATGTGAATCTAGTCAACATATCTCCTTAGTGCACAAAAAGCTCACTACATGATCACATTACTTTTGTACAATTTTGAAACAATACTGGAAGTATATGGACACTCACCTTTATTTAATTTATTATCCTTCAGCCCTCCAAATAAAAGCCCATCCTCCTCTTCTAGTTTAACATAGCCACATACTTTTGGGGACTGTAATCGTGAGAAATCCTTGATGTCTTCTGATCTGTACACCAGAAGTCTTTGATCTTGTGTATCATTGAGAAACCTCCACAGGGGCTAGGTAGAAAAGAGATGTCTGAGCATAACTAACAGCATAACTCTATACATGTATACTTGAAGTAAGCCCGGGTAAATGTGTATAGAATTGCAGTCTAAATGGAGTAGCTGATAAAAACGCCTCAGTCTAGTAACCTAAAGAAACAGTAAAGCTAGATGTAAAGGTTGGTATAGAGAGATAGTTATGAATGATTTGTTTTAATAATGTTGTACGTCACTTCTGGAAACTCCCATAGCTGCAAGATAGGATACACATTTTTAAAATAAAGATATTTATTTATTGCTCTAAATCACTGAAAATAAGAATCTAAAGCAGGCTTCCGGAACCTGATGCCCTCCAGATGTTTTAGACTAAAGCTCCCAGCATTCCTTGCCAATGGCCATGCTAACTGGGTCTTATGGGTATTGAAATAAAAAATAACTGGAAGGAACCAGGTCGGGGAAGGCTGTCCCAAAGCAACCTCCCTCCCAACATGACCATTTCCCTAAACTCAGTCCTTGTTTCCAAACATGCAGCACTCTTTTAAGATACACACTTGGAAGTATTTAATTTCATTTCCTTGCTGCACACTCAACTAGTCAAATAAAAAACACTGGAATCCATGAGGTCTCTATAACTACTGAAGGCTGCACCATTAGGCTATTATTGCTCTTACAAATGACCGGATTTATAGTCAGGTTTGCTTCTGTGCAGCAACAGCTACCTGTTCCATTCTGCCAAAATTCATTTACCAATCATACAACTGATAAACAATATTATTGTGCATTATATGTCCAACTGAGGCCACTGGCTTCTTTTTTTTTTTTTTAACCAAAAGTGCAATGATATCACTTGATATGGAACTATGGTTTAGCATTATGTGAACAAACCTCAGGCTTGTGCATTTCCCCCCTCCCCTCCTCAAGTCCTGGCCTCACAGGAAAAAAATGGAAGTGATAGTTTCTGATCTATTTAACTAAGTGCAGTTTAACGTTCTGTCTGAACCCACACAAGTTGTGGTTACTGTTAACTATGGTTTAGGGAAATGAACTAACTTCATAAGGCATGGTTTGAGGTTGGCTTGTTTCTCTAAACCATAGTTAAGACTAACCACAATTTTCCTGGGGGTTCAGACACAATTCTAAATGGAAACAAAAGCTTCCAATGTCCTCCTTGCTGTTACGCTAGAGGAGAAGCAGGAATATTTTAAGAACCAAAAATTCAAAATAAATTTATCAAAACAGAGATGACAGACCAGAGTTTAAACTAGTTTAAACGTAATTCAGCATTACATTTGCCAGCTGAATACGTTATTCAGAATACCCATTTCTTGGTTTTAGCTCCCCTGCCTGATTTTGCATTCGTGAATAAATCAACACACTGGCTCAATTCGGACGACACAATAAACAACTGGTGTGGGGAAAACAATCATCAGTTGTTTTTACTATTGTGTCATCCGAATGCTGCCATAGTCAACTCAGCGCTGATCCTCATCCACACCACAGTTGATTATTTATTATCATGTTGTGTGGGGAGTGCCCCCTAGGGTTAGCATGAGGGTTAGGGTTAGTCAACCCACCATTGAATATCGTGTCGTCCGAATTGAGCCACTGTCTTCTTCCAATACCATTTGAATTAATTTCAAGCACTTCAAAGACTCAAGAGTTACTTGAATCCAGGATGGTTAATTCAAGAGTGTGCTCTGACATCATACACTTTGCATGGGTACCATACTCAGGTAGTGATATTATTTATCACTAAATGGCAGTACATACGATCTTTCTAAACTCATGTGACAAATTATCTATGATGCTACCAGATCATTTGCATGGCCTCATTTTCAATAATTTAAAACTGAAATATCTATATTGTGACACATTTATTTTTGAAAAACCAAATGCAAATGTTGTCTGCATATGTGTGGTCTGCACACGAGCATCCCATTTAACATGGCTGTTTCTATCAGTCCACAAAGCCATGTATGTTTGGCTCACATGGAAACAATTCTTACACAGAGTAAAAATAAACAGAGTAATAAATAAACAGCAATCTCATTTCTATTATCTGAACATCTTAGAAATATTAAACTAAAGAAAATAAAACAACTTGACTAAAAGTATTATTTCCTTAATAAAGTTTATACTGGCTACATCTAGATTCTAGCAATGGGACGTACCTCAATATTGTATTCTTCTTCATCAGCATTGATCCTCACTGTGAAGTCATCTTCACCTATGTGCGCTATAACCTTGGAATTACTCTGACCTGGGGGAGGGGGGAAAAAACTTGGCAGCTGATGCTCTCAAGTACTCATCAATTGCAGGATACCATACTACTTTCTAATCAGAAACTACTTGTACTACCCCATACATTCCAGGAACCAAATTGACATATTATTTTTGTAAAAACAAACACACCTGGATATTATCTCAAATTTGCAAAGAATGTATGGGTAATTTGAGTTTGTGGGGTGAGTGGTTCTTGAGATTATACCTGCGTAAAATGGTTGGTTAATATGCCCCCAAAGGATTTTCTGGTGCATCCTGATTTCTGTTATACTAACTCTAAGAGATCCGACTAGCCCCCTTAGAGCTAGTATCAACTTCTGAAGTTCTTATGAAAATTTAGAATGCTAACCCAAGGTCCAATTCAACATGTCTATTAAACTTTATAATCATATAAAAATCCAATAAGATTTTCCTCCATGCAAGCAAGAGCTTTAGAGTTGTACTGCCACTACTATACACTTACCTACAACATGTCCTTTGAAAAATTCTTGCCATTGTACATTATACTCTCTTTCCTTGCCGTGGCCATCCAGTATAAGTGCTTGAAAGTTTTTCGAAAAGTATTCCGCTGTTGAAGTTAAGTATAATTTAAAATGCCTGTAAAAGAATTTGCTTCCATTTAGCGTTAAGATGTACTTTAGATCTATTCAAAACAGTGTAACTGGAAAATAACGTCTCTTCATGCAATACAAATTGTCTAGTACAGATTCCCTGTTGAATTTAAGACAAGGAGCAGAAACAATGTTTAATAACAAAAAATACATTTAAATGAGCACCTCCCTCATTTTATTAACAAATGGCCTTTTAATTCACATCGGAAGCTAGGCATGAATATTTAAGGTTCATATAATGAACAGGCACGTCTGCAGGCACCAAATTTGTATTTTCCACAAAAGTCAAAGATGGGATTCTTCTCTTATGTTCCAAGAGCCTTAAAATCATGTCCTATTCACTCCTAGTAAATATATCGCTCCATGCCAAGATTTATCCATTACTCATACAATACATAAGTGTAGGAATATATGAATGTTATTCTTTGGCAGGTTAGACTCTGCACTTAAACCAGAAATAGATCAAACATAATTTAGTGTTCCAAACTTACTGTTTCTCATTTGGGGTGGGATCCATATTTAAGCACATGCAATGCGGCTGATGGAAGCCACACACCCCTCTGATGGCAGCCTCTCAAGATTCTTAAAAATGCTATGCAAAGACCTGGTTTGCATCACACAACACCCCACCAAGGCTTAATTTACCTATGGGGGCTGTTCCATCATGTGCACCCAGCTTGCTGTGGGTTGGCGTGTCATGCAAACCCAGGTGGTAGGGGTTGTTTGAGAGTTAGACAACCCTCAGATAACCCATGACTTGTTTTAGAGTTATTTGAGGGTTGTCTAACCCTCAAAGAACTCCTGCTGCCAAGGCTCACAAGACAATACAAGCACCCAGCACGACATAACATCTCCCCCCTGGGTAAATTAACCCACAATGGACTGTTGTGTGAACCAACTCAGAGAGTTGGGGTAGCAAGGTGCCACTGCCTAGTTTTCAGGGAACCCCTACTTTCCCTTCAACCTCCTGCACTATAGCCTAACCTATTAAGCAGGGTTCCTCAGCCCTCTATGTAGCTTTTTCAGGACCTAGATGGGCTGCTGTAGGGGTGGGGAGCCAACTTCTGTCAGCCCTGCTATATGTGCCTAAATGAGGATCTCCACTACATGGTTAAAGTAGTTCAATGGACAAATCAGAAGACAGGACTAAGAATAAGAGGCAGCAAATTAGTGTTCTTTCTGCAGAGGAAGTATTCTGTTAATTGAAACTTGTATCGAGCAAACACTCCTTTCTGGAAATGTCTGTATGCTGAAAACAACATTTTGCACAGTGTCAGGCTTTGCTGCAATGAATGCTAGCAAGAACAAAAAGTCTTTTAGAAGTGTGTCAGACTCATGCAACATAAACAGCTTTTGGTTTATGTGTCAGGGATTATGGCTGAACATAAACAATGTCTCAGAGTATCTGTGTTGCATAAAAAGAGGAAAGATTCTATTAGCTGGGGCTGGAAATTGGCATGGCAGGAATAATACTGTGGAAAATAGAATATAAAATGTAACACAAAAGCCAATGGCTTTTGTGACAGAATATTGAGGAAATACACATATACAGGTTTAATCAATTCCGCTGAATAGCTTCTTACAAGAACAGTTGAGGAAGTAAGGGTTTTTGAACACCAAGTCTTTAGAAAGAAAGAAACATATGGCATTACCACAACTAACAGCTATTCCTCTCTGTTATGAACCTACTCCTTAATTCAACACATATACAATGTCAGTATACTTATGCAAATTTGCTAAAAATGCACCATGAATTCCAGCTGCAGAATTTCTGCTTCTATCAGATATTTCAGAGTATTAAGCACTTGCTTCCAACACAAAGGTGGGAAGCCACAAGATGTCTCACAGCTGGGGAAGAGGGCAGGGATAGCGCTTTACTCTGACAGTTGCTCTAAGCCTCAAAGACTCTGTAAGGCTTAGCAGCTCTCAAGCTCAACTCGACACAAGAGATAATACCCTACCCCTTACTTTTTGAGAGGCAGGAGAGAGAAGAGCTGGCTACAAAGGCCAGTGAAATATGTGGATTTCTGCTTATACGATAAAAAAAATGTCAAACAGTAGTGACAGATTTGCAGTGCAGGAGAGTTAGCTGCACTTGAGGAAGTAAAGTGAAGAATTCTTGATTTTTCCATATCAGGGTGCAGAACCTCAGCCCAGGGGCCAAATCTGGCCCTCCAGATTTCACCAAAATGTTCTTCCCACTTGCCCCCAACCACTAATTTAGAAGGGGGGAAAAGCCTACATAAAGCTAAGGAAATGACCAAACAGTGGTTGGGATGCCTCTTCTAAGGCATATTTACTGGAAATATGAGCTTTAAGCTAACTTACACCAATATATTGGGCTTCACCCTTTGTGCCTCTGGCCCCACCTCTCCACTAAAATGCTGCTCCCAAGAACTTCTTTGAAATGGAATTTGGCCCTCAGGTTGAAAGAGATTCTGCACCCCTGACCTGTGTGACCCATCTATACTTTAGGACTTCATTCCTACTTTCTCAGAAAAAAGGTAGACACATAAGGACTGGTAAGCATTAAACAATGAGAGCAACAGGTATTTCTCTTTGGGCAATTGTATGCTACTGATCTCGATGGAAAATCAGAGTACATTTGTTTAGCTAATAGGCAATACAACATTGCAAACAGAAACAAAATACTGAAATTAAAATAGGACTGAGAAAATAGCATAAGAGCCAACTGAATATCACATGGATTAAAAATAATAAAACATTACAGAAATAATTTATTTGAGGATAATCAGAATGACCATATTACCTATGCAATGCTGAAAAACTTAGGAATCTCTCTACATGGGACTCTGGTTGAAGATCTCTTTTTCTTACGGAGTGCTGTTGGATGTTGGACAGAGAAAGAATATCATAATCTGAAAGCACAGATTCCAGCCTCTCTGGAAAAAAAATACACACACATATACATATTAGAAAACGGAACAGCTAGAAAAACATAATATTGGCCCAGTTAGTTGTAACGAAGGACCATGGTTAGAGTTTAATGTTTAAACAAACTCCAGTTTCCTAAATTTAGATGTAACAGAGAACCATAGTTTGTTTAAAATCCAAAGCAGAAGCTTCCAATCTCATCCTCCTGGCCACGAAAGAGAAGACAGGAAGAGAGAGGGGCTGCGCTCAGTCGTCACTTTAAACCATGATGGGTTAATAAGCTACTCACAGTACCTTACTTCAAAAATTAGCCCCAACACGATCAGACAAATAAGCTACTGCACACAGTTTACTAAGATACTGTGGGTAACCTGAGTCACACACACACACACCCGCCCCCTGTCCTGCTGCAGACCTTCTGCCTGAGCAGTGGTGCTGTTCACCCATTGACAACATCTCAGCAGCCTGTTTTAACCTTCCACAATATCCCAGTGAGAGGGGAGAGGTTAATTCAGTGCTTCCAACATCACCCTGACAAGGGGGCAGTGATTCTAAAGCACTGCAAGTATGCAGGATTAGGACCAAACGTCATACACAGCATCCCCTAGTGAGGAGGCACCCGAAACACCATCAAAACCCTGCTTGATTACACACAAAGGAGCGAAAACGCAAGCGCACCAAAAAAGGGCTGGCACAAATAAAGTTTAATAAATTCTTGGAAGTTTGCAGGATTGGGACAAAACTTCATATACAGCCTTCCCTGACAAAGCTACGTGAACGAAAGCACCTTTTTGCCAAAAGGAGGAGGACAAAACCTCATACACAGCATCCTCTGGCGAGGATACACACAAGGCAAAATGACAGCCCTGTGCAGCTGCTGCCACAGACCGAGACGGTGTTTGACACTTGGGGAGGTTGCAGAATGCCGGGAGAAGAGGTCGGTCTGCAAGCACAATCAGTTGCTAGACAGATTATGGAAACAGGTCTGCTGGCTGGAGGAGAGTGGCAACAGCGGTTTTGACTGCTCTTGCCAAGCAACTCTGTAGGTGACTGTGATGTTCTACTGTTTGTGGTTGTAAATATATTGCAAAGTTTATTGTTTGTGATATGCATTTGTTTATATCTTTAAAAAAGGTTAATAATAATAATAATAATAATAATAACAATTTATTTCTTACCCGCCTCTCCGTTATTTACTCTCTCTCTAGTTATTTACTTTAACAACAGTTAAAGTAAATAACTAGGCCAAAATGTACTTACTGTTTGTGGTTATAGGTTTTGGTAAGTATAGAGTGATTGGCTGACTGTGTGCCCGAATAGAAGGTGAGTGTTGATTGGTTGGTTGGAGTGCCTGGATTAGCTGGCTGTGTAAGGATGGGAGGAGCTAGAAAGTGAATGGAGTGTATATATGATTCTGGCAGAGGAGCTGACAGGAGGGGGTTGATTGGTGGGGGATTTGAGGGGGATTTTTGAGAGAGATGTTGAAAGAGATTTGAGAGAATTGAGAGACTGAGATAAGATTTTAGAGCACAGATCAAATGAAGAACAGTTTATAAACATATAAGAGGTCTGACTGAAACCAATAAGCATTGAAACCTTGTAACCGATACGCAATTGAACTGAAGTAACCATTAAGCTTGTTGACACGCAATTTCTTATTAATAAATTCTTGTTAATTCTATCTACTGGTGTGGTCTGTGGGTGTACCTAAGAAGGTTCTGGTGGCAGAAGAACAAAGAAGTTATCTGGAGGCCAGGTTGCTGGGCTGTGGTGCTGTAGGGCCTAAATAGTAAAGGTGAGACAGGGGCAGCAGCAAGTGATCGAGGATAACTTCACAGAGACCAAAAAGAGCTTTTGCCAATTATACTGTTAGACAATGCTGGGTTAAATGGACTGGTTAACCAACTTGGCATGAGACATCTACATAGGCTCATAAAAAGAAATAATTTAGTCCTGAGTATGTATCTACTTTGTGGCATTTAGGTACAGATATTGGTAGCTGATTACTTAAAGAAAAATCTTTGGAATGGGGTGTGGAGTGTCTGGTTTCAGTTCCTGGTTCTGCCATGGCTTTCCAGTATAGTAATTTAATTTATCCATTCATGCTCCTTGGGCAAAAATAACTCCACATAACTTTTGGGAGAATAAATTCACTGACTTTCACATTTCAGCTCAGTGCTTTCTTTGGTTCCTAACAAATGTTAACTGGGGAGATTATTCTACATAACAAAAATTAAGGTTATTCTGCAAAGGCACTAACAGCGAATGCAATAGACTTCCCAGATCAAGAGAGTTCAAATTAATTAGAGCTGAGCTACATGATCAGCAAAAATATCAATTGATGCAGTTGCAAGTGGGAAACAGCATGTTTGAACGATCTCCATGCGTTTAGAAAATATTTGCATGATAGGGACAGAGGCTTTTGAATAGCTTTCTCTCTGGGATTCAATTTTTGTGTTTTGTGGCACCTTAAAGACTAACACACTTATTCTGGCATAAGCTTTCATGGACTATTGCCCATTTCATCATACGCTTGGAGTATTATGGAACGTTTCAAGTTATACACAGTACATATGAGGGGGAGCAAGGGGAAGTGTAAGCAGTGGGGTCAGAAGTAAATTAAACATAGAAAGCAAGCCTTCAGCGGCTCCTTCCCCATACCTCAACAAGATTCCCCTCTCAAAGATCAGAAACAACCCCTTCCTCCCACAAAGCCTCAAGATATACACCAGTTTATAGTTTTCAACCCCAGTCATCAGCAGTTATTATTTTGGTACCCTCAAATGAAAGAATTAAGAAACTCCAGAAGGGTCGCCCTGTTAGTCTATTACAGCAGAGACAAGGAAGGATTGTGGCACTTTAAAAGACTAACAAATTTAGTCTGGCATAAATGGCTACAAAAGTTTATGCCAGAATAAACATGTTGATCTTTAAAAGTGCCACAAGACTCTTTAGAGATTAAAAAAGGGGGGAAATGACTCAGGCTGCAATCCTATACACACTCATCTTGGAGTAAACCTCACTGAACTCAATGGGGCTTACGCCTGAGAAGACCCCTACAGGATTGCACTGTCAACAAATGCATGACCTTTTACTTGTGGTTTACCTCACCAAACACGCCTGCCTCAGGTCTATCTCCCGTTGCTCTGAGAGTAGACCCGAAGGGCACCATAAGACATCTCATCTTGCACTCTCCTAGCCCATATCCTAAACATACGCCCTTGGTTGTTGCATTATCATTATTATCATGATCTCCATCAATGAAGGAAGGCAGACTTGGTGAGGCACTCTTCCCTTCCGCGTCTCTCGAGGTTGTAGACAAGCCTGTCTTCCTTCTCCCTGACAGAACTCACCGTATTGCGGCGGCCGATGCCGGCCCCAGTGCCGGTGGGTGGGATGAGGCGGAGAATGAAGCGGGGGCCTCAGCGCCCCCAGTTCGGGAATCCCCCACATCAACAGGAGAAGGGCGGGAAGCAGCTGGGAGCTCGGGGGGAGCTGAAGCTTCATGGCCCTCCGATAGCAAGCGGGCAGGTGACCGACCGGGTCTTTCCTTTCTCCGCTTCTCTCACATAAGTATACACGTCTCTGCCCCTCCTCGGCACTACCAAACCGAGGCCACGGCTCCCTTTCAGCCCAGAGCCCGAATCCGGAAGAGAAGCCCGGCTGTTTAGGATGCCCGCGAAGCATTATGGGCCTGGAGAAACGCCGCCATCTTGTTCCGCTCGGGAAGGGCGCGGAAGGACTTTCCAATCGACATTTAAAAAACAGGGAAGACGTCGCTGTGGAGCTGTCTTCCCGTTGGTTTTGAAGCGGGGCAGTGGAGAAAGCCGCTTGAGGAACTGAAGGTGGTGGTGACGGGCGCTGCCTCGCTTTGGTTTCATCTGTGTTAAAAGTTTACCTTTTTATTTTATCGTTTTCTCCTGAAGGGGCTCTTGCGCCGCTTAGCAACGAAATTCATTGGCATTGTATGTCCATGCTGAGGAAGGGTTCCCCTGTTGAGTTGTTTTGCCCGAAAAACGCAGAAGCCCCCTGCCAGGTAAGGGTGGCAAAGCTATCGGGGGTTTTCTCAGTATGATAGGAGAAAAAACTTATAGGCTAATGTTTCCTCAGAAGTAAATCCTCCTAATATTCAGTGGTGCTTACGCTTTAGCAAGTGCGATTAGGATTGCGGCTCAGGTGGGTCTACAAAAGTGCGACTTTATTACAATTGATTTGTAAGAGCGACGGTCTTTGTATTGTTAGTCGGGGGAGGGGGGGGGGGAGATATACCGCAACAGAAAAAGCCTCAGCCAGCCATGCTGGGAATTGTAGGATTTTACCCCTGCGTTTCCTTGATTTCTTTTTTGCTTTTTTAAAAGAACTTTTATTGGTATGTATTGTATTTACTAATATTTTTGATGTGTTTAAATATTGCATTGTTGGCCATCTTGGGCACTTCCTTTTGAAAGGGAAATAGAAATAGAAATGCATTTATAAATATTGTGAAGTGAGTTATTCCCCTAATTAATACAGATGGGACTCAGAGAAACAAAGATTTATCCAAATCCACTAGGATAAGTCTATAGCTGAAAAAATTCTGTGCTTGGAAAGCTAGATGTTACAAAAGAAAGGCATGTTCCCAACCCCACATTTCTGTCCTAATATTAATGCTGGGGATGGGTTGGGGCTTTTTAGAGGACAATCTGCAGGGAGAGATGTACATTCTCGCTGCCATCCCCCCCCCCCCCCCATTCTAGATGGGGAGGGAGACCCAAGGGGCCAAGGAGAAGATTCACTCAAGGAAGGGGATAGGGCAGTACACACACCAATAATTCTCTGTTATCCAAGAAAACATGGGACTGGGAATAAGCATTTAAAGACATAATGTGGTCCATGTGCAGCTCCCCACAACAGGGTGGATGAGTTCTGCTTTGACTTTACATTTAATTCCTCCATGTGACTCTTCAAACATGGGACTCTTCAGTGGGAAAGGGGAGGCTAGGATGAGGCACATAGAATAAAAGCAACCTTCCCCCCCACTCAACCACCTTAAATGAGCAAGCTGCGAGAGAAATTATCTGTTGCAATTGGTATCTATTACTCATTGCCATCTTCTTGGCTCTCCACAGGCAGATCCCCAAAATGTTCAGACGAAAAGGTATTCTTCACCCACTGTCTAGCACAAATGAGGCCTAGAGTAACAGCCATAACCAGTAGGAAGCCAACAGTTCATATGTGGAACTGTGCTACTCTTTTGTTCTTGCAGGGTTTTGTGCATTTCTAATGTGCATTTTCATGTGACAGGCACACAGTGTTACCTAGCATAGATATGGCGCCACTAGCAGCTGTTCTCCTTAGTCTCATACAACTTTCCAGGGAACAGAAACCAGAAGTTGGCAACTCCCTTTTTTTTCTGTGATGCTGCCAAAACTTACTCCACAACTGATGCAGTTCAACAAAAGCTATGACTATTCTTGTGATATTTAGCAGACAGGGAATCAATTGCTGTGTTCCAGTTGAATCCATGATGTTCGCACAGGCAACAGTGGGAGAAATAGTTGGTTCTCTGGCACTACGCACCACTAGGGTTGAGGGTCTGCATGTGACCCATGGCCTTATTGATGGAGCATGACTGAGAGGACTCAGCCCCTTGTTTTCATGCTCTTCCCCCCCCCCCCCATTATTTTTGGTGTGATGATTAAACCCAGCACTTGGATTGCACCAAGTTGAGGGTGGAATGGTAGGTGATAGATAACAAGTTGTCCTGGGAGAATAATCAGATTCTGGCAATCATTGGGCAAAATGAAAGGTGTCCTGTGTGTAAATGGGTTGAGCTTCTTTGTGTAAGGATATTGGTCTCAAGTATGTGGGTCACTTTCATGCCCGTTTTCTTGGGAGATTAGACTGGGTCTCAAATCTGGGACCTCATGTCTGTTTAATGTCTGCCTTCCAGCATAGCTCTACATAGGACAATTGTAGTACTGACCTGTATGGCTGGGCCATACCTGGCTTGTATTTGGGTATTGCTTTCTAGAACAAGGCATTAGGGTTCTACTACTGCATCTCCTTTTTCCATCTAAAATTATTATTGCTGTCAGGAACTCCAAAAGTTAAGTCTAGCTTTGTAGAAGTCACGTGCATTATCAGGGATTCAATTCGTGTCTGCTATTCTCCATTGCATTGCCTTTTCCCATTAATGTAATAATGGGAAGCACACACAGGTTCTAATTGTTTTTGCTTCCATTTCCCTTCTGCACATGATCCCTGTTCTGTTCTTCTGCAAATGTCTTTTACAGAGGCAGCAATATAAACAAGCTGTGTGCAGTGTTATGGAAACTGTATGCTTACATTGTTGCTGAAGCAAGACTTGAATCCTCCTCCAAGGACACCCCTGCATTCACCATACATAGGCCTCCTAACTACAGCAACTTTGTAGCTCCTATGCAGGGAGGCACCGTGGTTTGTTTATGGCTGCAAATTTTGTGTGACGAGTGTGTTTGTTGGTTTGGGTGATATAAGTAGGGGTTGTTTGGTCATTGTCATGTACTGTGTGGTACCTTCCGTACATGGCTAAAGGTGGGGCCATCAATGAGGAACAACTTCCTGGGGGAGGTGGTCATTGGTACATTTTTGTGCTCTTAACCTGCAGCTGGGAATGCATTTAGAGCATTCTGAAAATGTACCATACAAGTGTGTGTTCATCTGCACAGAGACCACAAATAAGACCCTATGTATATGTTAAAAATGTACACAAGTTTGTGGGTTCTATTTAAATAAGCATATACATAAAAGATTTTCTACTTCTAGTTGTACATTTTCCTGATTGTATCTCTTTCTACAGGTGGAAAGATATAATAGGCCAGAAAAAAATGCATAGAATGAAGAGCAACATAGGGTAAAACTGATAAAGCCTGATTAATTCGAAAGCAATTGCATACATCTGGAAATAATATAAACTGATTAGTGTGGGAATACCATTAATGATTAACATAGGGAGAGCGCATAACAGTAAATGGAAAGGGGAATCATTTCCCTAATAAATTGTTCAAGGGGCATCATTTCCCTAATAAACTATTCAAGTTATGGCCTTTAATTTGCATATAGGAAAAACCAAAGCCTCTCTCAGTTCATGTGTGATCGATCTTAAGGCAGGCAGAGCTCCTTAATATCAAATCAACAATGCTGAAGCTCTTCCAATTATACAAATAGTTTCAAGCTCCTGTATAGAAAGTCTTTCCTGCTGCTAATTCCTCTAAGTAGGTTCATTGGGATTAAAGCAGACAAGTGAAGTTATGACTGCTAAAATTAATAAGATTACATTCTCATCTTCAGTTATATAAATTCTCAGTATTAGGAAGGTTCAGGGTTTATGACAGCTAGAATTCCAAGTTGAACAGAACACACCCAGTAGTACAATCTTTTTTGAACTGTTGTCAAATTATCACTTCACAATCAACAATTAAGCTAAAAACTTCTTGACATACACCTCTAGCTATTGTATTTTACTCTGAATTAGAATGACCTCCCTGGAATGGCTTGCGTCAAAAGTTATTTGAAGGACCAGTTACAGCTGTATGAACCTGCCCTTGCATCTAAGATAATTTTGGGGGGCACTACTTACTGGCCAGCCTCTTAAGATCTGTAAGGTTAGCAGGCAATAGAGCGGTTCATCAGTGGTGGCTTCTACCATATGGAATTCAGTGAAATGCACCTGACTGCTTTTAATATGGCCTTTAAAAACATACTTGTTCTCATGGACTTACAATTGAAACTGTTTTAAGGTATTTACTGCTGTTATATATTTGGAATTGTAGTTTAAGTAGCTTAATTTAAAACTTTTAATTTTAAGGTGCTTCTGTAGTGTTTTTTGTTTGTTTGTTAATATTGTATACTGCCTTGAGAAGTCTCGAAAGCCAGCTAAGAAATTTATTAACTAAATAACATAGGCCTCAAGGAATACCATTTTTCCTCCCTTCACCCCTTCTCAAACTAGAAAATTGCTATTGCTTCAACTAAAATATAGCTAAATAAAGCAACAACTCCACCCACTGGCTAGGAAAGAATATCACAATTTCACTTCTTGCAGAATGTGGCACTTCTGCATGATTTCTAGTTCTACAACCACATAACCATACAAGTCTTATAGCGATTTTAGCATAACTGGCTCACAACTGCTACAAGTTTTATGTTTGTGATGCCAGTTTTAAAAAATATTTCAGGATATATATTACACAGGCCTTCATAGGGTGAGGGCTATGTTTATTTAAACTGATTCTTAGGTGTAGAACCCTCTCAAGGCAGTATATAACTTGTAACAGTCCTACCTGAATTCAGACCACCTGCAAACGATCTTAATTAAACTTACAAGCTCATATCCTAAACACAGACCACTCATTTGTCTGCCCTCACTGTTGGGTAACAGTACGTTGAGCTTAAATACTCACTTCACCATTCATGACAATTCCAAGGTCATTTGAAGGTGAAGGTGACAAACAAGAAATGAGCAATATATCTCATTTTAGTCATTTGCATGCTTTGCCACTTGGGAGAATGTACACACTGATGAACTGATGATTCATGCTATTAGCAGAGGCTAACACAAAACCACCACCTATTAAGTGTGCAACTTGTTTCTTCTGGGCTGTAATCCTAAACACTCTTACTAGGAAGTAAGCCCCAGGGAACACAATTGACATATAGTTGAGTAAATATACATAGGATTGCACTTCCCATTTCCTACAACCTTTGCCATTTAGGGGTGGAGTATATATTGCTATTGCCATAGTGCTACTGCCAAAAATGGCCTCCCTTTGTCAGTCATAATATATGGAACCAAATGCCATATGGTCTCTGCTATCATGTTGACCTCCTTCCACTTGCTGCTCCACACTATAGTAGCCACTGGGAGATGGATGCTTAAAATTATTGGCCCAAACCTCAGGGCAAGTAATTTACTACATAGTAGTGTGTCCATCAGCACACTTCTAATGACTCCAATACATGCTGAACTGTTGCCTTTAGTATAGTTGTGGAGAATGTATGTAGATCATACAGATTCCAATAGTTCAAAAGTTTGGGCAGAAGCCCAACTGGATGCTTACATTCCCACTAATTCTTATCTGTCCCACCTATTCCCCTTCCATATGCAGTGCATTGTACAAGTGGGACCTACCACTTACAGAAGATTTAGTGCTTCCTAAGGGAAGCCCGAAAACAAATGGAAATGCTCGTTTCTAGAGGAAGCAGGTCAGGAGACCTCGCTTATGTATGCTCCACCAACCTGCCTTCTTCCAGAAACTAGTGTTTCAATTTCTTTTGGGTAGCCCCAGAAGCACAAAATTGCCATTGCGCAAGTGCTGGGGTGGAAGAGAATCTTCCATTGGATTCTACCCTTTGCTTAAACCAACCCCAAGCTACAGCAAGCACATGGCAGCACTACTCCATTCCTTCGTTGCTCTTCCTAGAGCAAACATATGATTGTAAGTTCTCTTAAGTGTCCTTTTGCTTCATTTAATTTAAGTGGTTATATTCCTGCCAAAGAAGAAGTTGCCCAGCTGAAAGCCAAGTTGAACTATTTGAATATGGTGAGGAAAAATGGATGTTACAAGTATTCCTGCTCTGACAACTCACATGTCTTTGGAATACTATGATCAACTGGCATTCTAGTGATGAGATGTCAGAGTACAAGACGGTATTAAGGAACCTATGAAACAGACACTAGACAAGAGTTACAGTGAGTTTTCAGATACAAGTCGATGTTTTACCTATATAAGCTTTCCATGCATCCGTTTGTCCCACACATCACATGGAGAACGTTGACCTAAGTTGACCTAAATGTGAGCTGTAATCCTTTTCTCAGCCTCTACTTCAGCTACTCAATCTACATGAGATTAGCATGATTTTAGAAGCGGGGCCCTTGCATTAATGGTCTCAAAAGCATAGAACAAACTTCCCCTCTATTTGTAATCCAGACAGGACACATAATGTGTATTTTTCCTTTATTCCTCAGTTCAGCTGGCTAGGTTAAGTGCTGAATTTGTTGTTCTTTGCAGAGGGTTTTTTTGTACACCTCTTTTAGGCAGTGGAAAGATAGCCAATAAACAGTTTTAACAATTTTAGAAAATGGATTGGTCCATGTTAGCTTCCTAACAATGCAAGTGCATGTGGAACGTTTTCAAAGGTTTACTTCCATGACCCAAGTTGTGCCTGTTTTAGCCCCCAGTATGCAAAGATATCATGACAATTTATCCTACAATAGGTCTAGTATGTATATATGCACTCAAGACCTTTGGCTTTTAAAGGTATTCACTAGACCAGTTGGGTCCAATGAATGGTTTAGGAATATCTGAAGCTGCAGCACCTCTGAAGCTAGTGAAATATGGACAGCAGATAGGAGCAGGTATGTTCAAAAATCCTTCCATTTACCTGTATGGAACTCTTGTAGCAGTAACATTGCAATGAATTAAGCTTAAGTATGAAGGATACATGCCCCATGTTAAAGATCTCCTCCCACTACATACCCAACAGCAATTTCACTTCATGCAATGCATCAGAGAAGCACTCACTTGATGGAAGCATTACAAGTTTGAAAGTTGTTCTATTATAGTTAAACTATTTAGATAGAAGGCCTATTTCTAGAGAAAGCTGCATGCAAAATGTTACAAAGCAACAGTTTAGTGGTTTATAAAATGTAATTTTATTTAATGTTATTTTGTTACATAGGGCATTAACATTTTCACAAGGCTTTTTTGGGACTACAATCAATGATTAGCAACACACAATAGTGGTCCATCTATCTACGGAACAAATCACTGGACAAACTTGACACCTTCATACATGTGCACAAATCTGCATGGAAAAGTTTCATACTTGGACATGTGACCTTCCCCCCCCTCCCCCCATTCCAGTGTTAAGAAATGACATGCAATTTAGTCTGCCAAAAAGGCACTCCCTGTATTCTGGCAGTAACATGCTGCTTCTAGTACATAATCAAGTGAATACCAGAACTACAAAGGCAGGAGTGTAAGTGATTTTTTATTGGGAGGGGATAGCAGTTGAACAGCAGCAACTGAAGAGTAAGAAGAGTCCCTGTATTTAAACACTCAGTAGCTCCTGCTGTACACACATGTAGGAAGCCGCTTCCCATTTGGCCCAATACTCCCAGATCCTACAGAAGGGAATACACAGTAGCATGTGAAAGTCAAATTACCAAGTACCCCTGCAGAATAAAAAGGGAATGTGGAGAATTGAACTGTGTTGAAAACTCTTTAGTTGCATTAGCTACATTTTCATGTATTTACTGTAATACAAAAACAGTCGCTTGTAGGTACTGGTTCAGATTTCTTTTTAAATACCAGATAACTTTAGTCCGCTACATAAGTGTTTGGAAGTTACTTATGTTTATATGAAATTAAGCCAGTATTAATACTTTTCTACAGCAGTAACCGCACACCAGGAAGGCCAGGACAAACACAAAATCAAGGAATGGAGTTTTCCCAAAGCTGCAGTGTGAAAAGACTATAAATTGATTTCCATACACATGGATGGGTTCTCTTTGCTATAGGAAATCCAAGTGGAGCTATAAGGAATGAGACGTGTAAAAAGGTTTCTTGAGAAGGGGTATGACACTCCATATGCAGTTTAGTTTTCTGCACCTTCTGCAGCATCACATTCTTCTCCTGCGCTGTCTGATGTCCATAACTAGAAAGAAGAACAGTCACATTCAAGTATAGCTCTCCCATAAATTATATTCAAAACAAACGTATCCCTCCACCCTCAACAGCAGCCTGAGGCAAAACAAAAAAAATCCTGTATCAACTGCCGAATTAGAAGGAGAAAGTAATGGTAAAGATGACAAGCTCCTCCAACAAACAATTTAATGCCTTAACCTACACCTTATAATATTGCTAATTTTAAATGTTAAAACAAGCCTAGATATCATAAATGGTAATACAATCTCTAATTTACTCATGAGAAACATTTTTAAAAGCAGGCAATATCAGCATTGAGATGTCTAGTTTTACTCTTATAACAGCCCCAACTTATTTTTATTTTTTAAACTTATTACAGGAGTATATCTTACGATGATGCCTCCTAAAGTTGGGAACGCACAGTTACTTATAGAAAGGTCAATAGGCACAACAACTTACTGTGAGGTTGTCTCTAAGCAACTGCATGATGAGAGTGCTGTCTTTGTAAGAGTCTTCATTCAGTGTATCAAGTTCTGCAATGGCTTCATCAAAAGCCTAAAAGAGAAATTAAAATAATTCTTACTCTTTTTAGGCAAATAAGAGTGTTTAAAAAAAAAAAGGCAAGGAAGCCACCTAGTGAAGTGAACTTATGAACTTCCTTCGTAAATTTGGGCTGTTTCTTCTTAAGAGAAATTGCTTTAACATAGACTTAATAAGTAGAATCAATCATTAGCACAGACCATTGTACAAAGACAATTCAGGAACAAGTTTCAAAGCATGAGGGAAATTATACTCAGTCACAGTGAACATTTCTTGCTACAAACATACCTGGGGAGAATTATACAGGGTTAAATGAAACATCACGTGCACAGACTTTGCTTGTGCAACAGTTCCTGAAGCAGATTTGGGGGGGGGGGGGGGGGAGAAGGGAAATCCATTCCACCACTGGATGGCCAGCATTGGATTCAGCCCATAGTAATTATATTTTCTCTGCTCTGTACTTAATTTGGGAGAAGACATCTGTGATTGTATTTAAACATTCATCTCTTTGGATGAATACGTGTGGGTGGGCCTGTTCAGAAGACACCTTAAACGTGCTGGTTAAGGCTTTTGGTTAAGCAGCAGGGTTTAAGGTGTCTTGTGCAATGAATGTTGCTAAACCCTGCTCACTTACTAACCACAGTTGGACCATCAGTAGCAGGGTTAAAGGCTCTAACCGTGGCTTAAAGTGTTGCATGCGACAGCACAGCTTGTGGTTAGTGCTAACCCCAGAGCCTGAAGTGTCGCTTGAACAGGCTCGGTCTCAAGTTTCCCCTGGAGAACAAGAACACATTAACTTTTGTGGGGAAAATACTGCATTGACATTCCGTCTAATCCTAAACCATGGGTACTCAATTTAAGATTTACTGCGAACAATGCTGCTTACTCCCAAAATATGACTAGGATTGCAGCCTTTGAGGACAGTAGCATCAACCCTCTAAAATAAAGTTGTTTTGAGCATCCAGGTGTTCTTTAATAAATTTCACTTAGCAGGTAATAGCATGCCATAAGAAGAAAACAGAAGCAAGGTATACCATACTGATAGTGTCCCTTGAACAAATGAACAGACTCGCTGAAGTTCTTCCATTTCAATATCAAAGGTAAGCAGATACAGTTATGAAGTCCTGTTCTCTTACTAAAGCTAGCTTTCACATACATACACACACACACACACACACACACAAAATCAACGTACTGTCTTTGCCAATGTGCAGGCCAGCTCTGGGTTGTTGAGGATCTCATAGTAGAAGACAGAGAAGTTAAGCGCTAGTCCCAAACGAATTGGATGGGTGGGTTGCATCTCTTTCTTGCTGATGTCAAATGCCTCCTGATAAGCTGCCTGTGAATTTTCTATTGTTTCTGTGAAGAAACAGCAAAAACTGGTAAGGGGAACAAGCTGAGAAACCACCCAGGCCTCAACATTAAAACAAAAATCCTTTGTGTGGAGGTAAACAAGTTATTACTACACTGCATTCCCCCTTAGTGAAAAACAGAAGATTATATGAATAAATTACTCACGTTTTCTATCATCTCCACTTGCAACTTCTGCAAGGTATCGGAAGTAATCTCCCTTCATCTTTAGGTAGAACACCTTGCTCTCTGGGTTAGTTGCATTAGCTATTAAGTATTTGTCCAGCAGCTCCTAACAGAAGAAAAACCAATATGAATGTGCCTAATTAGGTCCATTGATTAGTTGGGTAATGGCAATATAATGTTTTCCAGAATTATTTGTATAATAGGTATGAATACACATATGTATGATCTCTGACAAAGACCATCTGAGATATTACGCAGTAAGTGGCACTTTAGCAAGAGAAAAGACTATTCAATAAAACAGTGACATCACTTGTCTCTCATGGCTATCTTGCTAGTTCTGTAATACATATATAGCAGAACCAACAGAAAGAAAATGCTGTGACCAAATTTCTTTTTGAAACCAGTGAAATTAGACCCAAGTATGAAGCAAATCATATCCAAATTGCTAAGAGGGAATTAAAGACACATGCCTAAACCATCCTTTCACTATCTGATATTTCAGAACATGAAGTAGAAGCTTTTAACCCAGGGAAAGACATCAATGGTTCACAAGAAAAATATGCTCCACAAATATTTGGCCCAACTGTCCTGAAGTGAATCACTGGCAATACAACTATTCTAGGTGAACTTTTCACTGTTTCTATTTTGATTAGGTTCTTTTCAAGCTCAATACCAAACTAGATACAGAAGTGTTGCATAAAACACTGAAACAGTAGCTTTTAAAAAAAAACCTACAAGTGCCCTGCATAATACACATGTTATATCCACCACCTCTGCAGTTACCCCCCCCCACTCAACTATGGTTCATCTGACAATCTTAGATCGCCTTCCAGCTGTAGTTTCTAATTAGCCAAGATTCCCCCGAAGATACTCAATAGTTATTTGCATTTTTAGGTAGTCATCTCACTGTATGACCATAATTTTGATTTAAAAATTAACTTCTTGCAATTTACATGATCATGGTAAAAGCCTTGCACTGATTTAATCACTGATCTTTAATGGTTTTTAAAATCAGAACGTAAATCTCATTTAATTTACTACTGCGATTTTTGCCAATGCATTTTGAACAGCCATAGCTGAACTGTTAACCTTGGCCGAAGGCTCTGCCAGTCAGTCTACTCCCAATACACATTTTAAAAGATTACAACCTCCCTATAATATATTCCAGTCCCTCTGTCTCTCCCCAAAAGCCTGTTTTATGTTTAGCACCCAGTTCATTCATAGGTAATGTAGAACTGGGATGAGCAGAAAGCAGACCTGGATCTACTGGTAGATCTGCAATCTCTAACGCCTAACTGCTTAACAACAATTGTAGGTCTAAATTAGATTGTTAGGATTCCTAATCTGTAGTAACTCAGGTGTAGATTTGTATTTGTGAATGCAGGTCATCCTGGTGTGTGGCTATTAGGTTCAGCAGGTAATTGGCTCTGCCCTCTGCAAACCATTGTTTTGCATCTGGCTCCAGTTGGTGGGCCTTGGGGTTCTGCAGTAAAAAAAACAAAGTATATCCCATATGCCTAAAATCTGCCCTCCCCTGCTGTACCAGATTCATAATAACTATCTGCTGCAGCCAGTTCAATTCTGCTTTTAGCTTGATGTCCAAAGCACTGGCAATCCAAACATATGCTCCAGACTGGATAGTAGGAAAGAATAGCCAGTTAAATCATTGGATATTAGACTTGCACATCTACAATGCAAAGGCTCAAATAGCTGTTAAAATTTTGATAGACCTCTGCCACTGCACGGCCAACATTTAGCCATTACAAGTGGTAAAACGGGGGTGGGGAATCTTTTTGGTCCAGAGTACAATGGGCTACATGATGGCTGGGGGGGGGGGAGTTGAACCCCTCCCAACATCATCTGACTCTCCCCTGCCATTTTGTCTTTCCCTGTGCAGAGAGGCATAGAGCTTCGTGCCTCTCTCTGCATGGAGAAAGGAACTAGGCTGGAACTTAAAGGAACTCCTCCTCTTAGTACTGGATGAGGCATGTGCTGGCTTTACACGCTGCTTGTCTCGATTAGAACAGTGCATGAAAGGACTTGGTAATTCTTTACTCTTCTTTCATATTCCCTGTACCATAGCTCAGTCCTACTCCTGACAGACGGGGGGCTTGCTTGATGATCTGCTGGCTGGAGGTTCCCTATCCCTGTGTTAAGAGAACCAAGCAGCATGGCGAAGTCTGTAGGCAGCTGAGCAAGAGAGGCCATAGCTTGGTGGTAGAGTACATCCTATGCAAGCAGAAGACCTCAGATTCAATCCCCAGTATCCACAGGTAGGGCAAGGAAAGAACTCTGCCTAAAACTAGGCAGTGTCAATAATGCTGGGCTAGATGGACCAATGGTCTGACTCAGTATAAAGCAGCTGCATATGTTCCCAAGTTAAGGATCTATACACAGCTTTCTTTTGAAAATCAAGCAAAGCATTGCATTTAGAACTGCCCAGCCAGAAGTCTATCTAAAAAGGCAGTTCTAAAGATAATTAGTTAAATCTTGAAGGAGTAGATAGATTTTCTCTGGGAAATACACACACAGATGCTAAATATTTGGTCTTTACCTGCAGCAAGGTATCTTCATTCTAAGTTTAATTTGCCACTTTACTCTCCCCTCTCAAGTGGATTTACTCCATTATTACATTAAATGCCATTGTACCAGAGCTGAAACATGCATCCAGAGACTGAATAGATTATTATGTTTTCCTCAGTACACAAACATCTTTCCCTCTGTTTGCCTCCCCCATTTCCTCCAACGTGAGCCTCCACTGGTTTGCAGCCACTTCCACAAATGGAAGGAGCCCTTTCATTTGCAAAACAGATACTCTGGATCCAACCAACACTCTGCCTTTCTATGGAACTGTACAGTACTGCAGTCTACTGCTTAATAAAGCTTCTGTTGTACTTTTTATGCTAAGAAAATGTATACCATATTGTTAAATGCATTTTTATTACCACTGCCTTCATTCCAATGACTTGATTAAAGAAAAGCTGCAGAATTCAAGAAGTTTCCATTGCTACAAAGTATAAGTAATTTGTTGAGCAGAAGAGAAACTTGTCTCAGTATAGGCTTATATGATTAACCCAGCTGTACCAACAGGAATGGAGCCTTTTGCCAGAGATTAGCCCTATGTTCTACCACATATGCAAAGCTACAGCTAGATAATATATTTGTGCAGGGATTATTTGACATTTGCGTATTATTGTTTTAGTACTGACATGACTTATAGACTAATAAGATATATGCTGTTAGAGGCAGGCTTGCAGTTTGCTAAGAACTCTGGCCTCCCCCTGAACTGTCACCCCCAGACATCATGGAGCACAGGCTTTTTCCAATTTACATTAAAATGTAAACATGGCAATAGAATAGAATGATCTGAACTATCACACTTCCTGGGATAGTAAGACACAAGATGGCAGTTCAGAATAACTCAGGCACTATTGCAGATATGTACCAGAGCCTATATTGTCCAGTACCCTGCTTAGCCCTTCAGTTTACAAGAAAACAGGCAGGAACTGGCCACCTCTCTACCTAAACCAATAAGACCAATTACTCAATGGAATTCTACTGTCACATTACAACCAGCTTCATACCAGCAAGAAATATATTCATGTGAAAGATGGGGGAATTTGCCTCGCAGACGGCCACATGTGTCAGCTTCAGGTGATGGAGAGTGACATCCACATAATTCTTCCAAAACCCTACCTTTACTCTTATTTCTAAGAAACATCATTGTTGGCATTGAACACAATGGCTCAATTTGGATGACACGATAGTCAATGGTGGGGTAATAATCAACTTTACAGTTGTTCATCTAGGGGGTACTCCCCACACAACATGGTAATAAATAATCAACTGTGGTGTGGATTAGGATCAGCACTGAGTTGACTATGGCAGCATTCGGATAACACGATAGTCAAAACAACTGACAATTGTTTCCCCCACACCAGTTGTTTATTGTGTTGTCCGAATTGAGCCACTGAGACAGCTGGCACTTGTATACTGAAGGTGTGGTGTAATCAAACAGTCAGACTGGCAGAGGACTGAAAGCAGCTAGCCTGAAAAGTGCTGATTGTTAACCTTGAATATGGTATTCCTATACTAGCCCTTAAAAGGGCTTAAGTGAGGATCAATCTCACCTGTATTTTCTAATAGTAGGATTTTTCAAGCCTGGAGTACTTTAGATGTTGTTCTGACTATTGCAAGTACTCCAATTCTAGATTATTTGTGTCTTAAACATAGCAAATGCGAAACATATGCATGTTCTTTGCGGCCTGTGGGCTCTAAAAATAGCCTTAATATATAAATGGAATCCATACACTCTGAATCCATTCAGATTTGGCATGGGATACAGATACCACACCACAGAACTCACATTCATTTTGTTTAAATGGATAATCTCTTGCTTTTTATTTTAAGCTTTACATGATTCAGTGCATTTCTGCATGCAAAGAAGGTCCATTGTTTTATGGACTTTCACTTCTTGCAATCAGGGTTGATTTGATTTTTAATCAAAGTGATTTAAAGCATGATTTAAATTGCTTCTCTGAAGGACTCAATTTTAATGATTGAAATCACAGTAGAAGTAGAAGTACTTTATTGTTTAACATGATCTTGATATATATTCAAAGATGTACGTTTCATCAGAAGGTAGGTACACACTAAGCAATTATTTTGAATTGTTTTCAGATTAATTTTCATCAAAAATTAATTTGGTCATTTTAGTACTAAAGCAGAATGAACTTGTGAAGTCATTCAGGAGATAAACCAGTTCCAACTGTTCAATTAATCATGATATTTTTGTCATGATGTGCCAGAATCACCACTACCAAACAGACTTTTAAATTGTACTAATAATATTGTTGAAGGAAACTAACCAGAAAAATAAACAAACATTAACAAAACATGCAAATGAATTTTTGAATGGTCAACTATTTCTGTTTTTAGATCAATGAAGAGTTCTTTTTTAAAAAAATAGGCAATTTCCACCACAGCAGGTACAGAAACAAAATATTCCCAAATGGGGTCTCTTTTATGGCCTGCTGCTGTCATGCTAGGTATTGCCATTCTACAGTGGCGAAGAAATTTCCATGCAGCAGTTTTCTCAGGAGTCAGGACTGCATGAATATGTTCTGTTCAGTATTGGTTTCACTTTTATTCCCCTCCCCTATCCCTTGCATTTTTATCCAGACTCCTCTTTGTTCAAATCTACTCCATCTCCCCAAATTCTCCATTGATTGACCTTCTCTATCTTTGCATTTATAGAGAAGCAAGGCCTTGAGAGAGAGCATGCACTTCTATACACCACCTGAGGTGTAGAATAGAACTGATCAGGTTATCTCCCATCTCCATTAATTACTGTTAAGATGATATAAATACCCATGGATGAATATGATTTAATAAGTGAACTAACCTCAAACACGTGCTCCAGCAATTGAGGTTTATAGTCAAAGCTTGAATATGCTTACTTGGAAAGAGGTCCATTTCAATGGGACTTCCTTCCAAGTAAACTTGCTTAAGAACACAACTTATTAACTTATCAGGGCTGTGCATAATCTTAATGAGAACTAATATCCTGCATCTAGCCAATTCAAATTATGTGCCAACAGAAGCTAAATCCTGCATAATTCAGATTTGTCTACTTATTCTGGTTTTGCTAGTTAAGGGAGGAGCACGGATACCAGATATTGTGACTGGAGTGGAATTTCATTTAGCTTCTTCTCTGGCTTCTGAGATTATAGCAAACATAGGCCACACATTTTTAAACATCTTTTCACAGCTAAAGGACTAGAAACTTTACAAACAATAGCAGGGTCTTAAGGAGACAACTTCTGCACCCATTACCACATTCTACATATTTAGCTCTACCATATATTTCAGAGTCTTTAGTTTGTTTCAGTTGTACTTCAAGTGAAGTCTGAAGTAATATTTTATTCTGAAGCCCAGTTAATCCCCACACAACTGAAGCACCCCTGACAGCATGGGGGTGGGGTATAATCCAGCCCCCAGAACAAATATGGTTCCCCATCACTGATCTAGAAGGTCTACATCAAACATAGGTACTAAAGTGTGTTTTCATATTCAGTCCCATTGTCAATCCAAATTAACATGCAACACCTCTAGATAGCAGCCTCATATTCAGACTATTACCAGAGGGTAATCTTTGCTTCTACTATCTTGTGCAAATGACAACATCTACAGTGAGGCAAACAAACACAAGAGCTTGCATCCCCCACCGAAAAGCATCTGGCCCTAGCAAACCAATTTAGGGTGGAGACAGCATAAGTGCTTCAAATATGCTATTTCCACTGGAGCTTCCTGTTGTAGCCCCAACAGCCCCTAATAAGCAATCAAACAATTTCAGCCTACAACCTTATTATAGAACTTGCCCTTTCTGGATGAAACAGATTCTTTTGACCCCTGGATAGGTATAAAAAAATATCACCATCACCCCAATTTTTTAAAAAATGTCCCCTACCCATTTGCCAAATATAGGACACCATTCTTACTAGGACACTAATACAATATTAACAGTAGACAAAAGGCTATCCATCCTATCAGTAGCTAGGGTTCAAGAAGGCCACATGCTGCATTCTGCTTGTGCAACAGAGCTTACCTGCCCCAACCTTTCAAGCTGCTCTTGAAGGTCAAGTGCATAAACTAATGTTATGCAGTAGAATGAGCATCTTCTCTCCCCTTCCCCATCAATACAGGATGGCTTTCCAGCATGGGGCTTTTTGGATAATACGGGAGAACCAGATTTTTAAAAGGGGTTTTCCAGGGATTTTCAGAAAAGAGGTAAAGATTTTTTCTCAGTTTCTCCTCTAAGCCTTCACATTTCTATTCAAGATATCCTATTTTAAGTATTTCAAAGCAAGATATAGTGACTCAACTGTGCTATCTATATTGGATTCAGAATCCATAGCTTTCTTGATCATTATGATAAGTTACTAGCCCTTCAACTACATCTTTTTACATGTAAGCGGTATCCCTATTTTGAAAATTGAGAAGATGAACAAAACTATTGAACTGATATGATTAACTACAACAAAATGTGAACATATGTGAAACTTTTAAGGCAGGGAGTTTTAAACCCCATTGATTGCACACTTAAACACATGCTCAATTCTCTCACCGTGATCACTTAAAAGTGATCAACTTTGGTTGGATTGCATCTATTAGTACCTACTTATTTTTATAAAGTCCAGCAAGGAAGCAGCGGTCTCCTCTCCTTTTCCTCTCCATTCTTTATAGGAAAGCGATACTTTTATTTTTCTGCCTAAATTCCAGTGCATATACATGACTCAATACTGTAACATGCAGGTACTAGTCATGATCCAGGGGCATGCTCAGTATACTGGAAAGAACAGGGAGGGAATAGGCCCCAAACTGGAGTACACTGAATAGGTAGGTAATAGGAAAAGGATAGGCCCCAAACTGTGTTTTATGAGCCATTTGGTGTGAAATGCTTACAGCACCAGATTTCCCAGGTAGGGTGCACTCATAGTAACTTGCCAAGTTATTCATGCCCTAATAACTGACAGACTGGATTACTGTAATGCACTTTACATGGGGTTGTCTTTGAAAACAGTTGGAACACTCCAGCAAGCCTGCTAAAAGCACCTGGGCAAAGAGATATCTTGCCTGGACTGAGAGTTCCCCTGGCTCCCAAGAAAATTTTCCAAGTTCAATTCAAAGGGCTTGTCTTAACTTTAAAGACCTACATGGCTTAGCATCCAGATATTTGTTTGACCACTTTCTCATCAATTCAGCTGCTCATTCGAGAGCTTTCTCTGGATGCCCCCTTCCATCTGAATTGCAGTAGCAACTGGAGAGACCTTTTAAGGTAGGCGGCAGTTCCTTTGGAATGTCCTCCCTAGGGAGACCCACCTGGAGTCCTTGTTGTGATCATTTAGGCATTAGGAAAAAAGCGTTCATTTTCCCAGGCTTTTGAGAATGTTAATATTAGCATTTTTTAACTTAGGAGCAACTGGATTGTCCATTTAAATGGACTGTTGCTTTTTTGAGTTGGTTGTGCTAGTTTGCTTTGTATCGTTAATTTTAAATTGTACTATTACTGACCACTTTGTTATACATTTAGGTTGACTATGGGATATAACTTATGAACTTATGTAATCATGCCCAGTAAATTTGAAAACAGGACAGTGATTAGGAATATCAGTGTGTAATGTGCTTTCAAACAGCACTTAATAGGCATGTCTTTCCTAGATTACTTTTAAGTGTGCTTGGTTTACACTGGGGAAACATCACTTTACTTATTTTATGCTGAGTAAACAACCAACTTGGCATGTTTTCTATGTACCTCTGCTCAAATCAAGTCTAACAGCAAGTCTATACTCCTGGAAAATTAAGGACTCTGAATGGATTTGGATGACAAGCCATACCAGCCAAGTTGCATAGCCAAGCGCTGCTTAGCAGTTGGCCGTTATCATGTCATGCGAATCCACTGAACATCTGTTACGAGAGGGTTAAACAACTCTCACAGAACACTAAAACAGACCATAGGCTATGCAAGGGTTGTTTAACCCTTGCATAGTCCATACTCGCCAGGCTCACATCACACAACAACTCTTCAGTGGGGGTCAGTGGGTGTGGCTGAACATGCCCTGGCCTCACCCAGGGCATGTGCAGCTGCTACATGCACCTAAGCAGGCCGAGGAGTTTGGTGGCACCAAAGTAGGCCTAGGAGTTTGGTGGCACCGAAGCAGGCCTAGGAGTCTGGTGAATTGTTATCTGCTACTAGATAATATTGGAACACAATCTGTTCCATTATAGGCAGATTGCTGTACTTCAGTCTCAAGTTACCTTGCCAACTGTCTGCTTTTTTCACATTTAACAAGTATGAGCTGTCAGAAGAATGAAAACATATCTGCCATACATTTGATTATGAAGATCTCCAATAATGCATGGATATTGAGTACACTGCTCCAAATCCAGTTTTTAGGGTAAAAAAAGCAAAGTAAACATGTTTAGAATACAGCTAGTCTTGAAGCAATAACATTTAAAACACTTCCTGCACTGGTGGGAAATTACCTACTGATTAAAATGCCTACTTCACAGTTAAAACAATGCCTACTTCACAGTTAAAACAAGACTACATTGACAAAGTATTCAATAAATAGTAACTCAGTGCTAAGCATTTTATAAGTTATGAGAGTACATGGTTTTTAAGGAAACATTAATATAGATATGTCTGTATTCCTGGAGGGATAATCCAATGTCAAGAACCAGGTTTTTGAAAGGTTAAATAAATCCACTACTGTCACCACTTCTACCCCACCCCAGATAGATATCTCTTAAATCAGAAAGGTTAGGCTAAAAATCAAAAAGCATTTCGCTATTTGTGAAACTGCTAATATGCAATAAAGGTGACTAAGGACATTGACTACGTTCCAGGGAGCTACTGTAGGCACACCCAAGAGTTTGGGCCTACCTAGTGGGATTTTTGACTCAGAACAGCAGACCCTAATACCATCTCAAACTACTTTTGAAACTCCCATAAGCTTCAAAAAGCACCTCTTTATGTGGCATGAGTTGCTGCTGTTTTAGAAACAAAAATCAAAGCCCCCTTTGGTGCAAGAAACTAGTATCAGAAGGAAATATTAACACTAGGACTATATGGGAATTTGGTACAAAATTGAATTTGCATTTGAAATTACTATATGCCTGACAGAATCACATAAACACTTTTTTGCTTATATGTGGAACAAAGCACCAGACGAAAATTGTTTTCATTGGGTGCTGACCTGCCTAACAGAATTCCAATTAAAGTTTAACTAGCATAATAAAAAATGGAGCAAAGCTTCAATGGAACAAATATACACAACCGTGCAGATTTAGTCAAAGTACTACTACTTCAATCATCAATACTCTAACTATCATAAAAACAGGTTTTTATGATAGTCAGGTCATAAAAAATCTTCTATTCAAATAAATTGTTTAGAAATAGTAAGGGAGCCTTGTCATGCCAATATTACCATGATTTGTTTTTAAAAACCACTAATTTTTTTTAAAAAATAACACAGCATACGGTTAGCTGCTAAACCTAGTGCTCTGGATAGATTTAGCCAGTAGGCAGTTTCTTCAATTTCACCTCCTCCTCCTATTACTCCTGGCAGTTCATCATCACTTCCAGTAGGTGATGTTAAACTGGTGCCAAAACTCATAGAAGTAGTAACAGACAAGAGCAAAGCTAGAGGTTAAAGTTTATCCCAGAGGTGGAGGTTTATACCAAATGGGTTCCGTGAACTTTCTCCTACACACCGGATTTAGAATAAAACACAGACTAGCACCGTCTATATGTTAAGAAGCAAAGCAACAGTTATGGCCACAGATGAGTTTATATGTAGGCTTTTCAAATTTTCAATTTATTGAAGGCAGTTTCATTATACAAGGCATTTCATTATACAATTATTGTTAATAAAGAGTATTAGTATTCAATTGTTGTCAAAAGATATATTAGTAAAGGAATACCTTTTAGTTCAACCCAGATTGTTTCATTTTCTTCAGTAACTTTATCAGTCTTAAACAGTCCCCTAATAACTACTGGAAGCCCACTTTTGTATTAATTTACACTTTATTCATCATTTGTTTCAGACCAGTATTAGTATTTACACCAATTATCTCACAAAATGCAATTTATCCCTCCGCTAGGCCTTAGCCTTTAACCAAGTGATAGCTTATCCATATATAATAAGTTGAAGCCTAGCCAACTCACCAGAACAGTAGTGCAGATGGACTTAAGTTCAGATTCCACTTTCTCTCGGTAGTCCTTGACAAGCTGCATCTTCTTGTCATTGCCATCAGTTTTCTGCTCAATGCTAGAAATCACCCGCCAAGCAGAGCGTCGTCCCCCTACAACATTCTTGTATGCCACAGAGAGAAGGTTGCGTTCTTCATTGGATAATTCAGCACCTTGCTCTGTCACTGCCTTCATGCAGGTAGCCATATCATCATAGCGCTCTGCTTGCTCAGCCAGCTTGGCTTTCTGGATCATTTCGGTCTTTTCCATGTTGGCCAGCAGTGGTATAAGCAGCAAGGCAACTGGTTTAGTAGGAAGAGTAGGGTCTTTCACACAGTAAAAAGAAGGCACCTCAAAATCTGCAACAACAAAGAGACATTCTGAAACCTGCACTTATTCTAAGAAATCAAGAGCTATGAGCACTAGGAGGAGCTACTATGAATATAGGAAGTTAGACTTGCAAGAGAGACACTGACTTAATGAAGGACATTGAAAAACCAGTCACTGAAGGCCCTAATTCAAACAGCCAGCCAGGAGGCTGATAAAAGAAAAATGCTTTAGTCTACAAGAGAAAATTAATACTGCCAGTCTAGACACAAGACCATAACAGGCACTGATCTCCAAAACAGATGGATTAGGATTCCCACGCAGGTCATGAAAGCCTTGCAGATGGGACTCTAGGCCTTAAGAAATAATGGCCAGAAATAGTGCAGTATACAAGTCCCAGGTAAGTAGCTTCTTGGTTGGATAGCTGAGATGAACCAAGAAAGAGAGAACCCCTTTGAGGAATCCTCTTACTTCTTTAAGCAGAACATATTTGCAAAAACAAAAATCCAAACTTGGCTTGTAAGCAAGTGTGATTGCAGAAAAATGAAAAAGGTGCGATAAATTACCCAATACCTGGATGTGCAGAAGGCTGAGAGGGCAAAGACACACCCGGACTGGGGTGGGGGAGGGCAGAGAAGAGCGCCTGAGGCGAGAACAGGAGCAAGTGTCCGGGCAGAGTGACGAGGCAGAGTAACTGGCTTAGTTCGGACGACACTTTAGGCAACGGAGAGAGGAAGAGGCAACGGACGGTATATTATTTTTGGAGTGCCCTCCACACGACATGTTGCCCCTCCCCCATCGCACGGCTGAAAGTCGGGGCCTCATAATAAGCAACGGGGCTCTGAAAAACAACGGAGCAGCCCGTTTCCCCGTTGCTTAATAACGTGCCGTCAGTTGTGTGTGCGTTAAGCAACACAACTGACGGTTGCCTCTTCCCCCCTCCGTTGTCTAAAGAGTCGTCCGAACTAAAGTCACTCTCCCTCAGGCGAGGGACAGGCTGTGGATCGCCTGGTAGGCGGACTGGGGAAGGAGAAGGGGGGGGAAGAAGCCGCGTAGAGGATGTCAAGAGCGCAGCGGTCCTTACTTGGCGCAGGAGGAGCAGGACGGTGCGCAAAACGTGTGGGATCTTTGTCCGCAGAAGGGAAAGGAAGCAGAGATAAGAAGAGGCAGCCGCTTTGCCGGAGAGCCGCAGGAAAAGGCGATAAAAACGGGGGTGGGGAAAGAGAAAGGAGGAAGAGGGCTCCGATGCCCCCCTTTTTCCCCCTTGGCGCCTCCCACAGAGCCCAGGGAAAGCCGCGGCGACTCCACGCCCAGGACCGAGCAGCCTTTGTCCCCGGAGGAGGGACCAAGACAGAGACAGACGCGGCGAGTGCGAACGGAAACGATCCAGTCTCCCCACTCCTCCGACTTTCCTTTCCCGCCGTCCTTCAGGAAATGCCGCGGCGGCGATAGAGGCCGGTACGAAATGGCGGCGGCGGCGTCTCCCTCCTTCCTTCCCCTCCCCGGCGGGGGACTCCCAGCTCCGCGCCGCCTCCACAAAATGGACGACGCGGCAGAGATTAGCCAAGGAAGGCACCCGAGGCGGGGACGCGCCCTCTCCTCTCCCTTCCCTTCGCCAAGGCCACCTTCGCTCTCACCTGGATCCGCTGAGGCGCTAGGCCGGGCCGGCGGGCGCCTGCTAGGTCGACTGCGCTCGCTCCGCTCCCGGGCTGGATCAAGAAGGTGGGGAGGAGAAGGAGGAGGTGGAGGGGGTCGAAAGAGAAAAAGCCGCTCCCGTCTCAAGCAGGAGAAACAGCGTTGCTAAAGGGCGTTAGCACAAAGCAAGCGTCTTTGCAGCTAGGCCCGCGCTCACGCGGCTTAGCCTATCGGCGAGCGCGATCTGAGCCCTGTCTCCGCCTTCTGGATCCCTATAGCCAATCCTGCCTCTGCGCGCCGCCGCGGAGGTGGGCCAAGTCAAGCTCGGTTGGCCCGTGGGCTGCTGCAGCTGGGGCCACGGGGTTTCCTCCAATTAGATCCAGGGTGAGCTGACGTCACTGTAGCCATGGTGATGCTGCTACAACCCCCCCCCCATTCCCCGCCTTCCTGTTTCCTCGCCCATCTCTTTCTCTCTCACACACATAGACAGTCCTGAAAGTCTGGGCGAGGCCCGAGACTGTGCGGAAGCGAGGCCAGGGGGAGTCTCGTGCTGCTGCGGTGGCTGCAGGGCGGGTGTGAGGGGAGGGAGGAAGAGCGTCAGGAAAGGGGGAATAGGCTGTGGGTTTTGGGTTTCAGCGGCTTCCATAGGAAAGAAGGTCAAAGTCCTAGTGGGAGGAATGCGAGCCTGAGATAAGGCTTGCAGAGGCTGCTGGAGTAATGCAGAGGAAAACGGGCGAGTCGTGCAGAGACTGCCAACCTCCTAAGCAGGGCAGTGTGTGACTTTCAGGTTTTGGACGCAGCACGGCTTACACGATGGATGGTGTGCAGCAATATCACTGTTCGATAGGGTTGACGATTATAAATAAAGGATGGCCGTAGAGTAATTTTTGTTGAAACTGAGTTTGCCTCTACAACAGCGCCGTCAGTCGTGCATTGCTTCCACAATCAGCTGGAAGCAGAATTAAAACAGTCTCCAAGCTGAGTTAGACCCTTGGTCCATCTGGCCCAGTATTGTCCACTGACTGACTCCCCATGGTTTCAGGATCCTTACCCAGCCCTAACGGACGATGCCAGGGATTAAACCTGAGATTCAGAATGCAAAGCATGTGCTCTATCGCTTAATCTATAAGATCCTTGTAAAAAATTTTTTTTACTCAGGTGTAGGTCCCTTGCAATGTTAATGAAAAGTTTAGTGTTAGCAGGTTCAGCCAGTTTTATTGCTTCCTATTTGAACATGGCTTTGGGGTGTGGGAGTTATTGTTGAATAACCAATTAATTCACTCTTGAGTATCAGTTCCTGTTTGGGGTTAAGGGGTTCATTGCACATTTCATTCATTTTTTATTCTTTTCATTTTTATTTGCAGTATGTAACCCCTAACTACAACATGCCATTTAAGTATAAATATAACTCCATCCAAGGTAGGTATTTCCCAAGCTAGCTAGCCCACAGAGGCTCTCACCATATCTGCCATATCTCGACTGATCTTCCAACTGTTCATTCTCACCCAGTTGATAACACGTTTCGAGCATTCATTCAGGGACACCACCATAACTGGACCAGATGAAAACAAGACACAGCTGGATATCACAAGCCTAGATTGCGACATACAGAATGTAATTCAGTGGTGGAGTCCCTGCTTTGTATGCAGTAGGTCCCAGGTTTGATCCCTCGCATCTCCAGGTAGGAGAGGAAAAACTCCTGCCTGAAATCTGGAGAGCTGCTGCCTGTCAGTATAGACAATACTGAGCTAGATGGACCAAGGATCAGATTCAATATAGGGCAGATTCCTATGTTCCTATTGCACCCCATCAGTCTGGATGACTTCAAGCAGTTCCATATAGATGTTTAAAGGCATGAGAGACAAAACTGCATCCTGACATACTACATAGGGCAGATCCTATGGGAAAAAACATCATGATCATGGAACTGAAAATATTGGCTCAGTTTACAGCCAATCATTATTTGTGGTAATCACTAATCCCCTCTTCTTACTTAAGTCACCTTGCATGCATATGGATTTGGAGAGAGATAGGATCATTTCTCAGTTGTCCAAGGAATGGAAAAGGTAAGAACCTGTGGGAGTCTCCTATTCAGAAGGGCCTCCCACTATTTTTAACTGCTCAAAAGCAACCATGAAAATGAACCCTCCATGGTGAGGATCTGCCTGATGCTGCATTTCCTGTTTGCCAGAGGGGTGAATACACTTGTGGCGAGCTGGTGAATGAATTTGTGGATGGCTTATCACGATTCATGGTGCTGAAAACTGATGAGAAGTTGTGACGTTACACGTCTGTCCGTTCTGAGTTATTTATAATGGTGTATTCTTGTTATAGATCTATGGTTTTGTAAGTATCTCTAGGGTGAGAATGGTGGATTAACAGGTCTGACCTGATTGGCTGAGAGAGTGAGAAGGAGGGGGTGGAGTGTGTATGTGTGCTATATAAATGGAAGCTGTTTCTGGGAAACAGAAAGGGATAAGATGAGATTGGGTTTAGATCAAGATAGGGGAGAGGGACAAAGATGAGATTGGGTTTAGATCAGAGATATGATTGAGGGTTTGGGGAGGGGAGAGGGTCTGTGGTGATTGTGCAAGGATTCATTGATAGAGTAATCTTGGAAGAGCATATATTAATTGAACCATTAAGAGGCTCTTGTTTATTATTCAACAACTAATTACTGTACTTAATAAAGCATTCTTTGATTATAAAATTCTGTGCCTTCTGCTCCTGGCTATGTAAGAGAGATGTAATAAAGGAACGAGTACATGGTTATAGAATAAAGTCTGTGTGTCTTCACAGCTTGAAGACAGAGTAAAGGATTGGACCTGAGCTTTAAAGGTCCTGGTGGCAGCAAAACCAAGTGTGTGTGGGAGAAGGTGGTTCCTGCTTGGAGTGAGAAAGGCCACAGAGGAAAGGAATCCTCACTAGGAAAGCGGTGGGAATACCACAGAGGTCAATGAGAATAAACCGGGACATATTCTGACTTGTCCCTAACAAGACAAGTACTAGGATCCCGGCACTCTGGCAGGACCCACTGATGACACTTACTCAGGGTCCCACTTTAAATGTGGTGCCCCAACGGATGATGCTCCATTAGATGCATTGTGGTAAATTACAATGGCAGTTTCCCAGTGCTGAGCAGAGTGTTGCTGCCACTACTACTGCCGCTCACATAGGAAGGGCCTCACCAGAGGGAACTTTGTTGAGGTCCCTTTTGAAACTTCAACTGGCAGTTCACAAATGTTAAAACCATCAAATCAATTCAAAGTATAAAACAGTATAAAAGCACAATATAAAAGCACAACCAGGATAAAGAGATGTCTCTTTTCTTTCTCTTGGAGCAGTTGGCACAGGATGGAAGATGTTCCTGAGCGGAATGGAACAGTCATGGCAATCTGAAAGCATTTTTTAAAAAAACTATGGAATGAATTGTATTCATTTATTCATGTAATGACTGAGTTTAGAAGAAATTGGATTACTCTTTGAATAAGGGTGAGAATGGGAAAGGAAAAAATACCTCATTTTGGTCTCTTTTTTAATCTGATGGGAGGAAATAGATTAGTTTGGATAACACAATAAAATAACGTAACCACAAATAAAATAACAGCATGCCTGTATGTAAGCAACTTTGAACTCAATGAGATTTAGTTGCATAGGATTGTCTTTTTTCTTTTCTTAACTCCCTACCCTACCCTTACAGGCTGGTGGTAAAATTTCATGAAAAAAATGGGTGGGGAGGGGAAAGTTTAACACCCCTTCCAGAGTGTCATGGTCCCAATCCATATTGGAGCCCCACATGCTTACATGGAGATAATGAAACTAGTATGTGCCATGTGTGTTAGACAGAACTTTTAGTTTGGCCCACATTTTAACGTTACGTGTATGCTGTTAATTATGCAGCCATTGATTAACAACCACTCATTTTTCCAATGACTTAAATTTGGACATGGCTTCCATTACACACTTTCCAAATGAAATTATATATTTTCCAAACGCTGGCTCAGAGATCAGCACAGTACAGTTTGGTATAACTAGTTATAACTGATTCTAAGCAGTTCTCAGAATTCCCTGTGACTTTCATGGAGTTCACTGCCTAGTAAGTATGTTAGAGCTGCCAGGCCCAGTGTTATGACGGAAACACAATCACAAACCCCATGTTTTCGTCATAATACTAATGTGGGGCTGCAGCAGTCCTCGCAGACAAGATTTGGCAGGCAGAAGTAGCTGCCTACCATTTACACATCCACCCACCCACAAACTTTTCTCCTAAGTCCCCCCACCCAATTGCTTTTCAAGGGGTTTTCCTCTCTGGAGAGGTCATTTGCAGTGTGAAATGGGCACAGGAGGGGTTCCATTATAACCATGATAAGGCAAATAAATAAGTGTGACCACATGGAACATAATGGAGATGACACATTTCCTAAAAATTGAGCCCAACCCTTGACTTTGATACTCAGAGTTTTGTGCATATTTATCTCGTGTTAACATGTGAGCTAGCTTTATAACCTACTTTATCAAATTAGTGGAACTGGAATGTTTCCAGAGTCCCCAAGGGAAGCTGTGGTTTATCGGACTGCCCCCTTTACTAAGGAAGGACTCAGTAGGTTTATTAATCCTTTCTTCTTTGCAACTGATATCATGAGCTCTTCTTCCCTGTTCCATAGAATTGCTTTAACTTACACTTAAAGAAGGACAAAACAGTAGTGGCAGGGCATAATTGCTGTGCAAAATGTTCAATTAATAGGTTTTATTCATCCAAAAAGAATTTCCATCTGTCAGAGGCTCCCATCCTAACTATAATATTTCCAAGTAAATCTTACTTAACACATGAAATCTGTTTTCAAGTAGCCATGGTTACCATGAGGCTATTTGCACATTATGACTCAGTACATAATGTAAGTTCATAGATTTTTTTTTTAAATGTCACACATTACTTTGGGTGGATGCAGGCTGAGTTCTTTTAACTATTTGTCAGAGTGTTCCGGGATAGTTTTCTGAGGGGATAAATAAAAGTATTGGATTTCCCTCTTTTGAAGGTGGCAGAGATGCTCTCAGTAATGACTTGTTTATGCAGTCATATACCAAATTGTTTTAGTAAAGTAGTTTATTCAGAATTATGAACTTGAACCAACACTGCATGTTTGTATTGGTTTCCCCAAGATCCATTAACTACACTCCTTGCTCACAATCATAGATTATTACTTTGCAGGTTAAAGTTTGTTTGCATTCATTTCTGAACTTCATTTGTGATTACCTAAGAGAATGACCATGCTATACTTATTATTTTGTATATGATCAGTTATCCTGAGATCAATTTTCAGGATCTGAACTTCCATTAAATGAGTATTGAAATGGTTGCAGCAAGTTTGATGTGATTTCAGAGTAGTTATAGTTGCCTCAATTCTAGCTTAGTGCAGTGATTTAACCTGTTAGCTGGCATTGCCTCATTAATCTCAGCAGACGTACAGTTGTGTGGATGATACAGTTGTGTGGATGATCTATGATAAGCCCTTATAACAGAAGTAGGAAAGCTTTTTCAGCCCGAGAGCCACGTTGACTCTGGGGAAGCGTATTGGAGGCCACATGCCAGCAGTGGGTGGGGCCAGAGCCAAACGTGGGCAGGGCCAGCCCTACTCATAAGGATCACACACAGGATGCCTGGCAACTCCCAACTGAGCCATAAGAGGCAAGAGGCAAGCAGAGATTTAGGGAATTACTGATTCAAAGCACTCTTGGCGCCTTTAGGAAGAAGACTTTTTTTGCTCTGCCCTCACCTTTGATGGAAATTGGCTTTGGTGGGAGGATTGTTCATTTGATAAGGAGAAGCTGCCAATTTGGTTCTCTTGTGATATCTTGCATACTGTCAGCCCAACTACACATTATGTTAAATACATTTTTGTATGTGTGTTTTTAACTGGCAGCCTTTGGGGAACCCCAGTCTGCATTAGGACCACCCACACCACAGTCACGATCCAGATCTGGGCCCCCACATGCAGAGCTACTATTTTAAAACACATAGAAATGCACAGATTAATTTACGGAAGGTGTCTTATTGAAACAAGCTGCATATGTCCATGAAAAGAGGACTCTCAGTGTTCTAAAGCAGTAGTTGTTGGGGCTCAAGACAAATATAGGTGCTTATGCATGCCTCCAGCTGGAGAATAGATATAGGAGCAGAGGTAGCAAAATGGATTGGATGTTACTTCTGAGTGCTTTTTTTTTTTTTGGCTCCAGTTTATTTTTGCTTTTAGGGAAATGGACTTGCTGCCACTGCTGCTACATATTGATCACCCCTGGTGCTGTGAGCTGATGTAATGAGTTCCATATTGATGACTGATTAGCATCAAAATAAAGTGATACTCTCAAGTCCAAAGCTGAAGCATTTTCTTTCTTCCCTATTATTATTCCAAGGGTAGTTGTCTCCCCTCTCCACCTTTTCCACAATGCAATGATCACTTTGATTATCAGCTCTGTAGGGGTGGTGATAAACTTCTCACAATAGAAAAATGAGGTTATTTCTATTTAAAAGTACATCAGATTGTCCCCAGTGACCTTTGTGAAGCATACCCAGGGGCACTGCACGCATCCAGAACTGAAAGAAGAATAACATCATGATTTAAAACAGCCTTCCTTGATCTGGTGCCCTCCCGTTGTGACTATAACTCCCATCATCCCCTGTCAACAAGTATTGAAGTTGTATGCAAAGACATCCGGAGGGCACCAAGAGAGAAAAATGCTATACTGTTAATTCATCCACCAAGACTGATGTCAATAAAAGTATTTTTACTTTTTCTGAGGTACTTCATAGAACTATTGAAATGGCTGCAGCTGGGGTTATTTGTTTTGCTGGGGGCATATATAGTCTTGTTGGTTTTAGCTGATTGAGGTTTTATAAATTGTACCTCACTTTGAGTGTTTTAATACATTTAATAAGTAAAATAATAAATAACCACAATAATCCTGAGTTGAAAGGCCTGTTTTTCATTCTTATCCTGAGGCAGTTTCTTATGGTGTTCGGTAGTATTCATGAGGTGTTTGTGCAGTTAACAGGAGAATTTTGTTTCCTTTATTACAAATTGCAATGTATCTTTTTTGAATCCATCTGAATAGTTTATTATTGGGTAATAACTATTCAAATGGATGGTTCTACTGTTCAAACCTGTCACCTTATGGATTCTAAGTTGATGAACATGGAGCCAAAGTTCAGGAATAATTGAATCTGTATTAGATGCATTAGATTATGGAGCAATAAATATATATCTTTTTCTGATTCCCTTGCTGCCATTGTAATGAAGATGTCACAAATATCAACAAGCTTTAAATATTCACAATCTCAACATGGTATTCCAGCAGTGCTATAACTTCTGATCATACATAAGAGACTTTAGAAACTTAGCACTTTCTACTATGAGACAAGAATAGATGAGTTGAGGGAACACCATACTTTGTAGACCCAAGGCCTGAGATAGTGAGGTAAGGTGGTGTGATAAGCCGACAAGAATCTGTTTCTCCCTCTCTTATTTCTTGCAACATTGCTAAAGTTAAAGAGTTAGGGCACAATCCTCTGGATATCTAGCCAAAAGGACTGAGCGCTCAGATGTCACAGCCCTCTGTCCATCCTAAATCTTGCTAGGCTGTTGCCAGCAGGGCAGGAGGAACAAGAGACATTTTTGCCTCTCTACCCTCCTTTGTAGTATTTTGTGTTAGATGGGCCTCTGAGTCCATCTAACGTGTTAGTTGGTAGCTGAGAGGCCTTTAGATCCAGTGGATCCATGGCCTCTCCCCTCCCTGCCCACTGCTCCCCCAACACACCCATTTCCTCCTCTTCTGAGGTCTGAATCCCAATGGCTGGTAGTGGGGGAGATCTCTGAGGCCGTAGCTCTGTCCATGGGCTTGGAGGAGGTAATAGCTGCATCCTATGGCCTCTCAGATGTTGTTTAAAGGCCGTAGGATTGCTCTGTTTACGTATTAACTGTATTCCTGGTGCTTCACAGTTGATGGAGGTTCAGTCACAATAGTTGCAGAAGGCAAGTAGCCTTGGCAGAGAGAATGTTTTCTGAGCATTGTCCTCTCACCTTCACCACAAGGACTTCCATAGTTGGGTGTTCATATCTTCTGAGCACCAAGATAATACAAAACTGCAACTTCAGCCCATCAACAACTTCTCTTATTATTGCTCTCAGTAAACTGCTATGTTTCTTGGTCAGGAAAACACCCTCAATAGGAAGGAATTATTACTACCAGTAAAGTTGGTATTGCAAAACAAAACACTGAAAAAATCCTATTATGAATGATATTTTGAAGATTTTTGGCCAGCTGTTCATTCATAATCACCAAAAGTCCTTGGAGTCACTGTATTATATATAGATTGCTTAAAATAGAAAATATTCGGCATCTTGCCAATTTTTAAAAAAGGAACTCTTAACTGCTTCAGTGTTAACTGTTAAACTTTGACAGAGAGGAAGCCTTTTGTGTTGAAAAGATTGCTTTATTTAGTCCCATGAAATCCCATGCTAATAACATTCATGGTTGTTTTCCATGTGGAAATACTGGCTGCATGTCAAAAGAGTCTCCAGATGCGCATATTCAGCAGACTCTCAAACTAGCAAGAAATTACTATTAGTAACTGTAAATTGTACTAATAGTAATTTGGTGCTAGTTTGGTGCTATAGGGTGTTGACCAGCAGCTACTAAATTAGTAGAAACTGAAGAAGGTTGGATATACATAAACTTCAGTGCTGGCATTTGAAACAGAGTTTTGGTCACAAGTCAAGTGTGTGTGTATGAGAGAGAAAGAAAGAGAGAGAAACTGAGACAGAGAGCTCATGGTTTATTTAAACCACACTTAACCCATGGTTGGTTGCCATACCCACGGTTTGTCTGGCAGACGATCAAACAAACTATAATTTGTTTTCTCAATTGCAGAGTTGTTTCCTTCCTCCTTCCCCCATTCCCTCTCTGTATCCCAAACGCCTTTGTGGCACTGTAGTACTGGCATGTAGAGCGGCTGGTATATTTTAACCTAGGGTGACCAGATAAAATCCAGGTCAGGGCTCATGTAACTTTAACAGTTGTAGAGCAAAGGCAATTTCAGCCAGTGACATTTGAATGCAATTAGTTCCTGGTGATATTCTCTCGTCATCACAACAGTTAAAGGTGCAGGCACTATACTGGAGTGACCATATACAAAAGAAGGCAGGGCCCCTGCAACTTTAACGGTTGTGATGACGAGGGAATATCACCAGGAACTAATTGCATACAAATGACACTGGCTGAAATTCCCTTTTCTCTACAACTGTTAAAGTTGCATGAGCCCTGACCTGGATTTTACCTGGTCAGCCTATTTTAACCACTCTTGCCCTCTACCTCTGTAGTCTGATGAAACAATCTATGGTTCTGGTTTCACACATAATGGCTCAATTCAGACAACACGTTAAGCAATGGTTGTTTAACTACCTACTGACGGTGTGTGAAAAAGGTGGTGATCCACAGACAACACACTGCAGCAGGCGCTGCAAGGAACCAACAACCACCCCAGTTGCTAATAGTGTACTCGGCTGTGACTGACAGCTCGGCCGCCATTTTCCCTGCTTACCGAACTCCGTTAGTCCTCCAGCAGGTATTCCAGAACACAGTGCGGCCGAAATCCATGGGCGCCGCCATTGAAGCCAATGCAGGACACGCCTCCCAAACCCCATTGGCTGCCTCAGTCAGTGGGCGGAACTCAGCAATCTCGGGCAAAGAGGCAGCCAGGAGGAATGGCAGCATCAATACAACAGTCGCACCCCACTCCCAGCACTGCAATTCCAACGTTGGCACCCATGCCCCAGGGAGGCACCCTCCACCCACCCTACACGGGAGATGTGGCAGTCGCGAGGAAGACCCACGTCACCCAGCCCCCAACCCCCCCCCCCGCCCTCCTAGAGCATTAACCCGCACACACAGGAAAGAAGGCGAGAGTGGGGTGGCGTAGACAACTTTATTCAGCAGGGAGCTCAGACATGGGCAATAAGACACATGGGCACCACTAAGCCAGGGCACAGCCTACAGAAAGGATGGGCGACCCCAGGAAGGGAGGAGGCGGCTGGAAGGCACAGTGGTGAAGAGGGGACGGCCGAGGCCACACCCCCAGGGAGCCAAGCACAGAACGTGCAAAGGGGATGTGGTGGAGAGGGGCGGCATGCCAGGGAGAGATGCCAGTCCACAGATGGAACCCCACAGCCGACACAGGGGGTGGGGGTATGCTTTGGGTGGGTTGCTGTTCTCCCTGTTGGAGTGGGGGGGCTACCCCTTGTTCCTGGGCGCCTGGGCTTGTTGCTTCTTCTGTCTCCCCCTCCCTCCCTTTGCCGTAGTGCCCTTCTGGTGCGCTTCTCTTTCCGTTTGGGTGACTGACTGGGCTCCCTGCATGAGTGCTTGCAGGAGCTGGCCCCTTTTTGAGCTCTGTGCCGGCTGCCTGGTGGGGGAGGGGGGCATCCTTGGTTGCTATGGCGGCGATGCCGGGGCTCTGTTGAGAGCGTGCTTGAGCGGCCGCCCGCGTACTGCCGCTCTACTCTCTGATCTTCCCTGCTCAACAACTCACCATTGTTGTTTTACCCACGCACCGCTCCAGACAACATATTTGTCAATTGACAATTCCCTTAACAACTCGCAAGTGAGTTGTTTCTCTCAGTTGTTGAATTTTGCCACTTTGCCTACTGTGGGTTGTTAATGCGTTGTATGGCTACCTCCAGACGACACGTTTAACAACTCAACGGCTCAATTCGGACAACACGCTGAGCCTCGGTTGTTGACTCACCTACTGACGGTTGTTGAAAAACGTGGCGATCCACAGACAACACGCTGCAGCAGGGGCTGCAAGGAATCGGCTACCACCCAGGTTGCAGATTGCCTACCCGGCTCTGACTGACAGCTCGGCCGCCATTTTCCCCGCCTACCAAACCCCGTTAGTCCTCCAGCAGGTATCACAGAAGGCACTGCAGCCGAAAACCATGGGTGCCGCCATTGAAGCCGATGCAGGACACGCCTCCCAAACCCCACTGGCTGCCTCAGTCAGTGGGCGGAACTCAGCAGCCTCAGGCAAAGAGGCAGCCAGGAGGGACGGCAGCACCAATACAACAGTCGCACCCCGCGCCCAGCGCTGCAATTCCAACATTGGCACCCATGCCCCAGCCCCCAACCTCCCTCCCTCCTAGAGCATCTTCCACACACACAGGAAAGAAGGCGAGAGTGGGGTGGCGTAGAAAACTTTATTCAGCAGGGAGACCAGACATGGGCAATAAGGCACATGGGCACCACTATGCCAGGGCAGAACCTACGGAAAGGACAGTTGCCCCCAGGAAGGGAGGAGGTGGCTGGAAGGCACAGCGGTGAAGAGGGGACGGCCGAGGCCACACCCCCAGGGAGCCAAGCATGGAACGTGCCAAGGGGTGGCATGCCAGGGAGGGATGCCAGTCCAGAGATGGAACTCCACAGCCGACGCTCACAGGGGGTGGGGGTAGTGCAGCCAGATCCAGGCACTGATGCTTTCACGCACCTGGGATGCCGCTGCACGGGCGCAACGCTCCCCAACGGGATTCTCAGGGCCTGGCAATGGCTTGCTGTCCAGCCGTGTTGGGCGGATAAGGGGGGGGTCTCTGGTTGCCGCTTCCCCTGCCCTCGTCCTTCTGGGTGATGTGAGGGTGGAGGTGGCAGTGAGGTGGGGGTCTACTTTGGATGGGGTGTTGTTCTCCCTCTTGGTGTGGGGGGGGCTGCCCCTTGCTCCAGGACACCTGGGGGTGTTGCTTCTTCCATCTCCCCCTCCCCCCCTTTGCCGTAGTGCCCTTCTGGTGCACTTCCCTGTCCGTTTGGGTGGCTGGCTGGGCACCCTGCGTAAGTGCTGGCAGGAGCAGGCCCCTTGTTGAGCTCCGTGCCTGCTGCCTGGTGGGGGAGGCGGGCGTCCTGGTTGCTATGGCGGTGAAGCCAAGGCTCTGTTGCGAGCATGCTTGAGTGGCTGCCCGCTTTCTGCCTCTCTTGCCGCTCCGCTCTCTGATTTTCCTTGCTCAACAACTCACGGTTGTTGCTTCAACAACGCTCCAATTCGGACAATACATTTGTCAGTTGTAAAATCCCTCAACAACTCGCAAATGAGTTGTTCATCTCAGTTGTTCCTCTAACAACTGTGGGTTGTTACTTTAACAACTGTGGGTTGTGTGGCTGAATTCGGACGACACGGTTAACAACGCAGTGGGTTGTTGCTTCAACAACCCACAGTTGTTCAACGTGTCGTCCGAATTCAGCCAACGGGTTGTTGCTTCATCAACCCGCAGTTGCTTAGCGTGTTGTCCAAATTGAGCCAATGAGAAGCCATTGTTTAAACAACCCAGAGTTCTCAATCAGCAACAAAGCATGGATTCTCTTTCTGGGTTGTTCATGGTGAACAAGTCATGGTTAGTTAGCAAAGCTGGGTTTGCACATCACAACAATCCAGAATTCAACAACCCATGGTTTATTTAACCCATGGGTTAGCTTTTTGTGCAAACCTGGTCAGTGTGCATTTGCTGATCTTTAATAGTAGGAAATGTTATGTTTAAATTTGCATGCATACATGTATTTTCATAAACATATGCAAACAAACAGGCATTTTGTTAACCATGAACAACCCATGAAGAGAAGCCATGGTTTGTTGTTGGGTTGTGAACTGTGGATTGTTCGTGGTTAACAACTCATGGTTTCTTAGTATGGCTGGGTTCAGACAACATGATAACCTATGTTTCAACAACAACCCAAGGTTCAACGACTACCTACACTCAACCCATGCTCAACCCTTCAGTACCTTGAGTATAGTGTTGTCTAAACCCAGCTAAATGTGCTTAGGATTGCAGCATTAGCTGTCAAATTCCAGCGCTTGGAGTAGGCGTGAAAGAGTAGGCTTCCAATTTCTTATCTAATTCTGCCTCCTTGCATTTTTATTTGCATGATCACATAATTTTAAATTGCATTCTGCCTCATTTCTTGCAAAGGCCAGTTGCAGGAATCGGCAGACCACATTAATTTATTTATTAATATTGCTTGTATGCTGCCCCATAACATGAAGTTCATTGGGCAGCTTACAATGAATAAGTATAAAATGATTTAAATACAAATTAAGACATGAAGCCATAAAATCTGAAACAGCATAAATTCAACAAATCAAATGAATAACAAAAGAAATGTGATTTTAATAAATGAATAACAACATGAATAAGGAAAATGACGAATAACAAAACAAGTTTTTGCCTTGCACACCTCATGCACGATTTCAAATTCTGAAAAGGTTTTCCCTCCACTTATTAAAATGCAGTATTGCTCAGCCCTTGCTGTAATCAATGTTGTCAGCTACAGGCTCAATATTCACTGTTTTCTCACTGGTCAAATGTGGAGCAGCAACAGACAAGACGGATGAGTCTTCTCATCCTGGGAAGAAGCACTGCTTAGAGCCTGGCGAAAGGAAACAAGGAGCTGAAGGGTGCAAAAATAGCACTCATCAGACTTCCTGATTTGTTGACCCAAGAGCAAATATAATTTGTGCAGCAGAGGAAGGAACAGGAAGTGTTTGTGCCAAGAAACTTAAGCAGAAGTGGCTCAAGGTGAACAAGTCCTTCGCTTAATTATTGACACACTATCAATAAGGGGGAAAATAGGATGGTTTTCCGGTACCAAAAAGTAACGCCCTCTCAAGGGATAGCTCATGTATTCATTTTTCTTTTACATTTTTCTTTTTTAATATCAACAATAAAAAAAACACGCATGAACTGAAAGTGCACTTATATTAGCTCAAATTAACAATTCTTATGTACAGCTCCCTCCTTCCTTCAGGGCAAAATGTTCCAAGGGAGGCCAGCTTCCATTTACTTTTAAGGAAAGATCTCTGTTGAGTGGTGGTGGTGCTGTTGTGAGAGCTGCTTATTTACAAATGTACAAGGAATGGCAGGCACCTGGCCCAATAGTGCTTCTCTTCAAAGCAGCAACAGATTCTCCCAAAGCAAAGCTGCATATGCTCAGAGGCCCAAAGGATCTTTCTTCTAGTCAGCAGAAAAACTCAGATTTCTGTCTTCTCCACTGGCTTCCTTGCAGCTCAGGCGATTTCTCTGGCCCTCCCCATAAGAGCAAGTGGTCCGTGTCACAATTAGTAGCCATCATCCTTGGAAGCACAGTGGGGAGATAAACATGGTCATTGCATCAATACTCTACCATCCCTTATAAGGAGTTACAATGGAACTCTGTCTCCGGTGACTGTTTGCTCTACTCCAAGGAGTTCTGGCTCTGATCCCGTAAGGAAGAATGAGTCACGAATGTTTGATCAGCAGTACCAATGCATAGAGCCAAGTTGCCTGCTATTCACATACAAAACTAGCTATTCTCTTCATTGGCTTCATCAGTATATGGTGAGAGCTTACCTGCAATGGGAGGCTGTGGCCCACACTGACGTCTTCTCTGCAGTCTGCATTCTTATTCTGTCTTACTTGTGTGGCAGATACTGCTGCAAACTGTGAAGTAATGGAGGTGAAGTAATAACACTGTTATTGCCATATGACTGACATTCTGTGATAATGGGTGTTTGACAGGACTTTCTCTTGTGTTGCTCCTAAACTCTGGAACATTCCCTTTGGCGTTCTGACTGGTCCTTACTCTGTGTGTGTTCAAGAAGGGGGTCAAAACTAAAGCTGTAAAATTTTTCAGAATTTGTTTCCCGTTGTTGTTGTTGTTGTTGTTGAAATATTTAAAAATAAGAAACAGATTTTTTTTAAGCACTCTTTACAGATCTAAAATCACTTTGTTGCTTTAAGACAACCTTCCCCAACCTGGTGACCTTCAGTTCCCATCAGCCTCAGGCAGCATGGCTAATGGTCAGCAGTGCTCCCCAAAATACCCCTGGCTGGCACTGGTGTCTCTTTGTCCCCTCTTCCCCACACAGTGTGGCAGCTGTTATTCTGCCTAGCTGTACTCAAGAGGCAGAAGGGTTGGCTGCAGCTGCAGCTCCATGATATGGTGCGCTCATTACGTGTCCTTCAGCGTCAAATGAGGAGACTCGAGCATATAGTCTAGCATGCCAAGGGGCAGTGACATTAGAATGACAGGGCAGGACCCCCCCCCCCCCAACGTGTGAGCAGCAACTGTGACGTGGCGTCTGTGGACTGACATTCCTTCCCATGCAACTGTTGCCATTAGCCTTTTGGTCGCCCCGTCTTGCCCCCACCCCGTGGTGTGCCTGTTGGATTACTCCTCCCACGCTTTGCAATGGGCTTGTGCCCACTTGTAACCATTTCTGGAATAAAGATATTGCAGTGGTTTCTCAGTAGTAAATGGTCATTTTGGTGCGATGCATGCACAATAACGCACACACACAACTTCCCGGTAAAGCAACGACAGAAGGGAGAGGGGGGGAGGTAACAGGAGTAGATACGAAGCGCAATCCCCGATCCTACCCCACACTTCCCGTGGAGCTAGTCCCCCCACCAGCTCAATGTGCCTTACTCCCGAGTAACAGCACGCAAGACGACAGCTCAATGGCAGGAACTCGCTTGCACTGCACGGAGACAAGTTTCCCTGCCTTTTTCCAGCCAGGATCCCAGCAAGGGAGCGGGGGGGGGGGGGGGGAAGCCTTAGTGGACCTCAAATTATACTCAAAATGAGCAACACACATCCTTATTCCAACCCCCTTGCTTCCGGTAGAACCAGCTCCATGTGAGTAGCCGCACGTCTCGACAAAAGAAAGATTCCAGTGGGGATTTAAAAGAAACTTTACTTTAAGTACCGGTAACTTAAGGTCAGCTATTACTGAACAGTCCAGTCAAGGGAAGAAAAAGAAGGAGGAGGTGGAGAAGGAGGAGGAGGAGGAGGGAGGAGGGAGGAAATGACAAAGCAAGCATTGGGTCAGTCCCCTCCCACCTTGTCCACAACTGGGAGGGGTAGCCACAGAAGGGGCAGGCATTCATTCATGACATCACAAGCCCTGCCCACCAAACTACGCCCACGATTAGCATTATTCCAAATGGTCATGGGAGGTTTACACAATCAAAATGCGAACGAACATTGGAGAAACATTAAAAGTTGCATTTAATCAACACCTTGGAAACGCACATTAACAGAGGCTATAAGTCACATACACATCTGATCTGCACCCCACTCTTGTGTACAAAATGACATCAGAACAAAGTAAAGGCGACCCAAATAAGCCATGAAGAGGTACCCTTAGTGTGTTGTGTGAACCATTCCTAACCATGGTGGCTACATAACCACGGTTTAAGCACACTAACCATTTGCTGCAAAAGGGTTAGCAGCCTAACCATGGCTTGGCGTGTTGTTTGAACAGGACCAGTTACTGCTCCAGCTTTCCCTGACCTGGCGCTCTTCGGATGCGTTGGACTACAATTCTCATGAGCCCCAACCAACATGGCCACTGGTTGGGTTGATGTATAGTCTGATACATCTGGAGGGCACCAGGTTGGGGAAAGCTGATGGCTTTGAGTGATGAAGAGCAGAACATACGTTATAATTAGTCTGTTCTTTTTGTTGGCCACATAGGATAAAAGGTATGGATTAAGATGCTTCCAAAGCTGTTCATTCAAGGAACACCATCGTGTGGGAGACATCCATTGGCAAACTGAGAGATTTACTGGCACCATAGAACTGTGGCCAATCACAGCCTGCTAGCACCTGGCCCATGTCCACTGTATTTACAAAACATGTCTCTTCTTCAGATATCACTGTGGTTTGGCCTATAGGCATGCAGTGAACACACTGACAATGTGTCTCCCCTGTCAACTGTAAAATGACCCTCGTATATGAACATTAGAAACACAGATGCAGACATTTCAACTTGTAATAAGTAGGCATCCTAAACTTCAAATGATAAAAACCTGAGATTCTTGTTCAGGTACATCTCTATTTCCTAGCATTAGGTAAGATCTGGGGGACTGCCTATATAGTGGTGGGTTGCCGACGCAATAAGCAAAACCCTCCGCTTTTGCTGTTTTGGGGTGGCAGCAGCTAATCCTGATGCAGCAGCAAAAGCACAGGGTTTCCAGCGGCCGAGGCCACCATTACTTTTTTATTTTTTAAAGATATTTAATTATGGATAGCATCAATGCAGGTTCACCTGCATTGTCCTGCTACAGCTTCCTTCCATTCCTGAGGCCACAGAAATTGAGACAAGTAGAGACATATTCCTCGTGTAATTCCCAAGGCACCACTCCCAAAAGTCCGTGATAATATCTCAACAAAGGAGCTCACGCCCTGTTTAGAAATGAGGCGTCTGTAGTTGTATAACAACTATTTCTCTCTTCTGAAAAATCTATGTTGAGCTTGCACAGCTGTAAGTATGTTGAAAATCTGAGCAAAAGGAGTGTCCAAAAAATATTTTCCAGATGCCATCCATACAGGAATAGAACTATTTTTGACACAAGCGAAATACTGTTGGCATTCTGGTACTGATCTGTTTATATGACCAAGAACTGCAGGAGTGATTAGCATTAGCTAAACTACTGTGGGGCACAGAAGACCCTTTCAATTACCAAGGTGCTCGCATACTAATACTTTAAGCCAATGCAGACGGCATTGTCTCTGTGTGAATGAGTGTGTGCAGCAAATACACAAAGGTTGCTTGGCTGTTCCATGGTAGGCTGACCAGATAAAATCCAGGTCAGGGCTCATGTAACTTTAACAGTTGTAGAGAAAAGGGAATATCAGCCAGTGTCATTTGTATGCAATTAGTTCCTGGTGAAATTCCCTCTTCATCACAACAGTTAAAGTTGCAGGCACTATACTAGAGTGACCATATACAAAAGAAGGCAGGGACCCAGCAACTTTAACTGTTGTGATGAAGAGGGAATTTTACCAGGAACTAATTGCATACAAATGACACTGGCTGAAATTCCCTTTTCTCTACAACTGTTAAAGTTACATGAGCCTTGACCTGGATTTTATCTGGTCACCCTATTCCATGGAACCATGATAACTTGGTCCCCTCTACAAGGATTCGCTTTTGCGCCCGGTTAGGCGATTATGCGCATAATCGCTGAAGCGCATTTACACCTAATCCCTCTGCACGAGAGGCGGCGAGAGGCGGCGAAGCGCATTAACGGATGACCAAAATGTGCTTTACAAGTATAAGTGCTTGTTCACATAGGCAAAATGCGCTTTAACGGCCGGAGCAAAATAAAACTCGCTATTTAACGTGCATTCGATAATGCGCATAATCGGAGAGATAACGTGCCTCTACGCCGGATTTGCGCTCCGTCCTTGTAGAGGTAATTTTTTTAAAGCGCCTTGAAAGAGCTTTAAACCTCTCTTGTAGAGGTACCCCTTTTCACAAGGTAGTGCTTCTGTTGGGGGAGAGCACATTTTCCCAGCACAGAAGCCGCAATGTTGTATCCCTGAAAACAATGCCACTCCGCCCACCCCCATCTGAGTTGATCTTTTTGTCAGGGTGAGTGCTGCTTCAACTGTGACTGTACAAGCACCTTGAGCTTTGATTAGATGGCACCAGTGACATTACTGTCATGAGGAATACAAGCTAAGGCTCAACCTGTCTCATCAGCCTATCTATACTACTGCTTTAAAACGGTTTAAAACGTTTTATAACAGTTTTTAGAACTGTTGGGGCCCAGGACACACTCCATATACAGTTTTCAAAACGTTTTCAGAGTGTTTTATCCTGCGTGTGTAGATAGGCTCGTTACATATCTTTTTTTTTTTAATCAGTTTTCTTTTCAATGCCTTTGTAGAACTTTAGTTCACCCTGTTCCTCTCCACAGCGCTTTCTCATTGTCTAATCCAGCCTTCCTCAAGCTGATGCCCTCCAGATGTGTTGAGTTGGGAATGATGGGAGTTGAAGTCAAACTAGGCTGACCAGATAAAATCCAGGTCAGGGCTCATGTAACTTTAACAGTTGTAGAGAAAAGGGAATTTCAGCCAGTGTCATTTGTATGCAATTAGTTCCTGGTGATATTCCCTCTTCATCACAACCGTTAAAGTTGCAGGGGCCCTGCCTTCTTTTGTATATGGTCACTCTAGTATAGTGCCTGCACCTTTAACTGTTGTGATGAAGAGGGAATTTCACCAGAAACTAATTGCATTCAAATGACACTGGCTGAAATTGCCTTTGCTCTACAACTGTTAAAGTTACATGAGCCCTGACCTGGATTTTATCTGGTCACCCTAAGTCAAACACATCTAGGGGGAACCAGATTGAGGAAGGCTGATGAAATGAATCTTTTTGTTTTGGGGTTGTTTTTTAAACCATCCATTTGTTTTAGTTTCTTGTACACTTTTCCTCTCCAGCAAACCTCTCCCTTGATGTTTTAAAGCTGCAAACAACCTATTGTCCGTAGCAAGGCTTTCTGCTATATCTGTTAATATCTCACCACTGGTATTGGACAAGGGCTAATGCTACTTTTAGATTAATTATAACTTTCTGTTTTGTCAACTAGAAGGGTCCTAATTGCCACAAGGTTATACTAACTATGGTAATTACACCTGTAAGTTATAATGTTAGAGAGACACGGCAAATGGCTACTTTATACTTATATTTGAAGACTATAACCACTTTGAGACATAACCATGGAAGAGGCAAAGTAACAGTGGTAGGTGAAGAAGAGTCCACAGGTTCTGAACTTAGCAGTCTGGGGGCTTGTCTACGATTCAGACACCAACTCACAGCCATATTGTGCTATTCCCTGCAAAACTGTGCTTTTTGATGTGTCGCTTTATTGCAACTTTTTACATTGCTCTGATGTCACCACGGTTGCCAGTGGTGACTGCAGTTCGGATTAAGAGAGTAGGCATAGTTAGGGGTGAGTCCCAGTGCTGGATAGGCATGGGAATGCAGGGCAGGGGGCAGCCTTGACAAGCCTAGTAATGGCTGCCATGGTGATATCAAAGTCTGGGGAATGAAAGTAAGGGCAGGTATGGTGAATAATGCATACATTCAATTAACCATAGCAGCACAGATGCACTGCTACACGCTTTCAAAGTTGTGCAGTTGCCAGAAAACAAAAACAAAAATGTTTTTCATGGTTGTTGGTCCCTCGATATTTGCTGCCCATTACTGCCATCTGACAGCAGGGCTCCGATTTTTCCTGGCTGGATAGCCTGCACTCACTCCTGCCATATAACTTTATCAATGCTGCTTCGCAGCAGCGATGCTGCGGGGTTTGGGGGGGAATCAGTGGGAAAGGGCTGGCGTATAGACCTGGGTGACTTTATCTCTCTGGGGTGATTTAATGTATGAAATCAGATTCTCTTGGTAAGTCCAGTTAGAAAAATTGATAATAGAACACCACAAAAGGCTATTCAAGTCCAACTTCCTGCCCCAAAGGCAGAACTACCAATCCACAATTCAGACTAGAATGAGATGGAGACTGAAGGTGTGTCTGCAAAGCAAATCCTTCAGATGATTCCAAGCAAACAAGCTAAGCTACAGACTACAGGAAAAGAAAAGCAGACAAATCTCCAGTGTCACTAACCAATGTGACCGGAAATAAATTCCTAATGATCCTTACATTATTACGCTACAAAAGCTTTACATTCCAAATAGAGGACATTAAGGCTGCAATCCTATCCATATGTGCTAGGAATAAACACTACTGAATACAATGGGATTTACTTCTAAGTAAACATGCATGGGATCAAGCTGCATGTATCAATTGCATCAATGGTGTATTGCAAATGGATTGGGTCTCAGTTGTTTGGGAAGACTGGAATGCAGTGTGTAAGAATTATGTGGCTGCAGTGTAGACACAAGAAAATAATTTTTGGAACATGTGGTTGAATTTATAAGAAGTGTCTCATCTAAGAACATAAGAGCCCTGATGGATCAGACCAAAGACCTATCTAGTCCAGCATTCTGTTCCCACAGTGGCCAACCAGGTGCCTATGGGAAGCCCACAAGCAGGACATGAGCACAATAGTACACTCCTGCTAGACTTCTCCAGCAACTGGTATTGAGAAACATACTGTCTCCAAAACTGGAGTTGTTATGAGAGCCTTATCTTCCATGCTTGCTTTTGTGAAGTGGCAAAGAGAAAGACAGCAAGGATGAAGTGTAAAATGGCAACTGCTGGTAATTCTAATGGAAGATATAAGGTTGGATACTATAATTTCTGCAAGATAAAGCCCGGCATATTGAAATAGAAACAGATCCAGTCCAGGCTCCTTTTGAACTCAATAGAAGTTTTAAGAATGACGTCAGTATCTGTAGAATTAGCCTTTCAGTGATTGAAACATGCAAGGTTTGTTTATAATCTGTTTGTACAGTTTGATGCAAGGTAACACTTACCTCACCTTTCCTTGAGGAGATATTATAATTTTGGACAGATCACATTGCTGACACCATCTCGTCTTACAAGCACTCCCCTGATACTCATGAGGCTGTAAATGCCCTTATATGTGCAGCATGTAGAGATGGTATAGCTTTATCTGAATTCATTCTAATGTGGTGATGTAACACAGCTAATGAGTTTCCTACACAAACTGCAGTATCCTCTGCCATTATTTCCCATGGAAGCAATGATTCACAGGCTTTGCTGCTGATTGTGTTGGGATCTCATGGGTCTTTGTTGTATATTTTATGGAACAATAAAATATTTATTCCTGCTTACTGTTCTGCCCATAACATTTGATGTGACACTGAAAGTGCAAATTGGTTTAAGGTGGAAGTATCTGAAATGACAAAAGATTTTTTTTCCAGATCTCTTCTGAGTTGTTCAGTTTTCACATGTCATGTTTCCTACAGCAGGAAATTTGGGACAGACCTAAGTTACAGCCAGCCTTTATGTTTTCAGAACATAAACAGCCTTTACCCCAGAATACTGGCTGTGATGTAATACCTGCAACATCTGGAGGGCACTAGTTTGGGGTAGGATAGACTATTGCATTCAGTTGCAATCTCCATCTTGAGACAGAGTATAAATTGCAGACCTCACAGCCACGACATCTGGCCTCATTTTTTGACGTTTCTGTTTCTTCCTCCATCCCCTACTTTTGGTACCCTCGAGGTTGCTTACAGAGGGAGGGTTCCTAATGCTACCAATTAGACAGATTTCTGCAGCTATTTCATCATTTTCTCCTTAACAAGTTTTTTGCAGTAAGAAAAATGATGGAACAACCAGTGGGAAACAATGGAAGAGTAACAAGTGGAAGACAACAATATTTAGACCTCCTGTAAAAATCTGTGAATGAAGCAGGGCGATGGCAATATAAAAGACTTGACTGGAAGCACGTCTAGACTGATGAAAAGCTCTGGAGGCCTCGAAAACTTGCACACTCTTTTGTAGCATTTTGGTTGGTCCCAATAAAGGTAGAGCCCAGCTTTCCCTTAGGGATGGCCACTAATTCTGATGAACTAAAATTGCATGAAAGTGGCCAGGGGATCAGTGGGTAACTGGTGGCATCTACATTCATATTCAGTCTTCTCTACCCTGGCACTCTCCAGATGTTTTGAACCATGCCTCCCAGCATTCCTGGACGTTAGCCATGCTGGCTGCAGCTGTTGGAGCTGAAGTCCAAATATCTGGAGGTCACCAGTTTGAGGAATGCTTTTCACATTCCCCCACTCCCCTTCTCAGTATCACTTAATGAACTCAGGTTTGCTGTTCTGTAAGAGCAAGAAGTGATAGAAAGGCAAAAGCTCTTGCATGAAAGAAAAGAGACATTCACAGAACAGGCAAAGGATTCCAATACTACGGGGAACAAGTAACTGGAGAAAATCAGTGGCTAGGAGCTAGGAATAGGGTCTGGTAAATGACAGCAGCGCTTTGGCACCTGACGTGAAGAGCTTGCTGATGTCAAGGGTTTGGTTTTTTTTAGTCTTTCTCCTATGTGATTTCTTTTTAGAAACAGAATGAAGGCGATTTCCTCCCCAAATCTAAGCCAAGACATTAAAAGCATGATGTGCATAATACCATATTTCTTCGATTCTAAGATGCACTTCCCTCCCATATAAACGTCTCTAAAAATGAGGTGCATCTTAGAATTGATGGCGTCTTAGAATCGCAGTTTTTGAATTTTCCTGCGCTTTGCACAAGGCAAAGGTTTTATTTTATTTTTATTTTATTTTTCTTCGAATCAAAGCTTTTTTTCTGTCGGTTGTACTGAAATTAAGGTGCGTGTTACAATCGATGGCATCTTAGAATCGAAGAAATACGGTGTATGCTGATGCACCATGAAATTTGTCACCCATTTGCTAGGGAGTATCAGAGAGTAGTTGGGGGGGATATGAGGATATTTGAGCTGAACACCTAAGGATCTTCTGCTGCAATCTGCTTCTAAAGTGGTTGGGAGAAAGGGATGGTGGGAGTCAGGTCTTTAAATTTCAGGAGAGACGCAGGAAGACATAACTTGGGAGTTTTCTGATTTATTATCAGAAATTTATTATGGGATATGTTTTCATGGATGCATTAAGGTGCCACAAGACTCTGCTGTTTTTGATGCAAATTCTGGAAATTTATTATTCTGCTCCAACTACCTTGTATGACCATATGACTGATTAGAAAAACCACAATGTCTGTTTGGTTTATAAGAAACAAACTAGACACAGCAGTGGCAGGCCTGGGTATCAAAACCGATTTGCTGCCAAATTCCTATAAAACAGCCTTCTCTACCTTGGATTCCTACCGACGTTGTTGGACTGCAACACCCATTAGTCCCAGACAGCATGAGCAATGGTCATGGATGATGGGAGTTGTACTCTAAAACATCTGGAGGGACTGAAGTTGGGGCTGGCTAAGGAAAGGGTGGGGTAGGGCAATTTAAAGCACCACATGGGTAGGTATGAGGGGTTCCAAGAGAAGGTCATGGGGGGCATTTTGAGAGGGAAAGCATGGTCAGGGACAGGTTCAATGGCTGCCTCCTCTCTTCCCCGTGCTCCACTTTAAATCGCCACCCACCCGCAGCCACTTTGTAGGGTTTGGGCACTGCTCAAATTCTAACATGTGGACCATGCCAATTTCTGTTGTCAGGATGTCCAGCTCTCTATCTGCCAACATTTCAAGACTTCCTTATATAGGCTGACCATATGAAAAGGTGGACAGGGCTCATGTAGCTTTAACAGTTGTAGAGAAAAGGGAATTTCAGCCAGTGTCATTTGTATGCAATTAGTTCCTGGTGAAATTCCCTCTTCATCACAACAGTTAAAGTTGCAGGGGCCCTGCCTTCTTTTGTATATGGTCACTCTAGTATAGTGCCTGCAACTTTAACTGTTGTGATGAAGAGGGAATTTCACCAGGGACTAATTGCATACAAATAACACTGGCTGAAATTCCCTTTTCTCTGCAACTGTTAAAGTTACAAGAGCCCTGTCCTCCTTTTCATATGGTCAGCCTACTTAATATAGATTTTGTACAACAGGTCAAAACTAAGAGTATTTGACAGGGAAATTGGGGGGGAGGGGAGTTTGATCAATAAAACCTTGGGGAAATGTTGATGTTTCCTAAGCATCAGACTTAACAGCTGTACGTGGAACATAGGACAGTGTGTGTCAGGGCATCCAGCTTAAAAATGATCCAGTTAAGATGTATGGTCTTAGGCTGACCAGATAAAATCCAGGTCAGGGCTCATGTAACTTTAACAGTTGTAGAGAAAAGAGAATTTCAGCCGGTGTCATAAGTATGCAATTAGTTCCTGGTGATATTTCCTCTTCATCACAGCAGTTAAAGGTGCAGGCACTATACTAGAGTGACCATATAAAAAAGAAGGCAGGGGCCCTACACCTTTAACTGTTGTGATGAAGAGGGAATTTCACCAGGAACTAATTGCATACAAATGACACCGGCTGTAATTCCTTTTTCTCTACAACTGTTAAAGTTACATGAGCTCTGACCTGGATTTTATCTGGTCACCCTAGGTCAAGTAGAATGAGTGGGTAAGGCGCATCAGACCTAGAGCATCATCAGATGAGTGTTTTATTGCATGCTTGCTACTGCCTGCTTATGGATGTTCACATGTCCTTTAGATGACGACATCCGCCTCCCACGTGCCTCCTGCTCCTTCCGCTCATTGTTCTGTTGTAAAATAGACCTCTTTTAATCCAGTTTTTTTAAAAAAAATAATAATGGAATGTGCCACCATTTCTTGCTGTGTACAGGAAAAGCAGTGGGATAAAAACAGCCCCTGAATGGGCCACGTGGTCGTTGCTGCTTCCTCTTTCTCTCCCTGTGTAAAGAGATGGTTGCTATTGTGGGACAGCAGCAGGAGGCCATAGCAACAATAGGGAAACACGAAAATCCACCTGTCTGATGAAGTTCCTAGAGTATGGTTTAGAGAACCAGCCTCACTTTAATATTTTCCTTAAAAGGGCAAACTGCCTTAGATTTGCACTACCTGGTGGCCCTCACAAAACAGCAATAAAATGGGCAGAACTACTGGGCAGCAACAACATTCCCCCTCCCTGCCACCCCATTTCATTAGGCAATGGGCCTGTTCAGACAATGCACTAAGCCATAGTTAGGCCACTAACCTTTTGCAGCAAATAGTGAACGTGTTTAAACCGTGGTTATGGTTAGGAATGGTTCACACAACCCACTAAGCCATAATGTTTAGCTCAAAATGCTTAACCAACATAACCACTACTTTAGAATTATGTTCCCATTCATTTATGAGAGTCAGGTGGTAGATGTTGAAGACAAAGCAGGACTGGCTTCAGAATCAAAAGTCTTCAGAGTTGACACTCGCTGGATGACTTTGGACAAGACATTGTACCTTAATCTAGTCTAGCAGTTGTGGTGATAAAATGGGGGTAGCCCCACCATGTACTCCACCCTGGACACCTTGAAGGAAGGGCGGGACAATACATCAATAAAATCCTTGCGTAGATAAGCATCTTTGAATGGAAAAACAATCTCCTTTTACTAGCTAAACAGTGGAGGCTCAGCTTTGTTGTTTTACAATGAGATATTTGGCATGAAAGTATCAGCTAGCTCATCGTGAAAACCACACCTTCCCCGCCCCCTGTTCCTTTGAATATAAGCTACCTTTTGAAAATGGATTTGGAAGAGTAGGAGTGGGAAATTTATTAGACAAGTAGTGAGAATAGGTTTAGAGCTAATCACGACTTATCTATGCCCTCCTAAATATAGAACTTGCAGTGTATCTGTTTGTTTGTTTGTTTTAACAATTTCAAGGCCACTCCTCACACACAAATGTGGCTCCAAGGGCAGGGTCTGAGCATAATTCCAAGATGTGGTCAGAATATAAGAAAATTGTGCTGTCTCAGGTAGTGGTGGCCTCAGTCAGATGGGCTTGCAGCCTACCCAGAGTGGGGAGGTCTAGGCAAAAGTTCAGGTTCCAGTCAGGTGAGCAAAGCTAGGCAAAGCTCAATTTCTGGTAAGGTAACGCTAGACAAAGTTCCATTTCTGGCAAGGCAAAGCAAAGCTAGGCAAGTTCCATTTTGGGCATGGAAAGGCAAGGCAAAATACAATTCATGTTCCACATAGCTTCACATGGCACCCCAGACTAGGGCCACCTCTTCATGGCGGCTGTATTGCGGCGGCAGGCAGCGTGACACGCATTTGCGCTCCCTCCACCCATCTACAGTGGAGGGAGCGTCGCGCCAGTTTATCTTGTCACCGCCGCCGCTGCTGTGCCTGCGCCTCCTCAAAAGGTAAGGTTTTTTTTATATTATTTCTTTTGTAAAATGGGGGGAGGGATTGCGAGACACAGAGGTGAGTTAATTTTTTTTATTATTTTACTTTTTAAAAGGTGGGGGGTGACTGCGAGGCACGGAGGGTAGTTTTTTTTTTTTACTTTTTAAAATGGCGGAGTGACTGAGGCGCAGAGGGTTCATTTTAGAATGTGAGGGAGAACTGCAGAGGCGCGGAGGTGATGCAGCAAGCTTATGGCTCACTGCACCACCCCCTTCTGTGCTCAGCCCATGGCGACCAATCAGTGGTCGCCACAGACTTGGCACGCCTCCAAGAACCGCTGGAGTAAAAGCGGCAGATGGCAAATGCTGCCGTTGCTTCGCTCCAAACTAAAAAAGTCCGACTAAATGCCTGATGTTTTTAGTGCGTAGCTTTGGGGCTTTGCCCCTAGATGGTTTCAGATTGGCGGCAGCGTCATGTAACCCAGCTGCCGCCAATGCAAAGCCACTGCAACAGAAAGGGACCGTCTAGAGGTACCCTGTGACCTAAATAGGGCTTCAGCTCACTCTAGGTGGTTAACTCTACTTGACCTTGTCTGATTCAGCAACCGTGGCCACCGACAGTGAAGGGGGACTGTGGCTTCTCTGGGACTTTTGGCCCAGAGTCATCAGACTCAGAGGATGGCAATGTGACCCAACTCAGGCCAGAGAGGTGGTAGCAACATGGGCTCTGGGCACAGAGGGGCTTCTGAGGAAGTGGGGTTATCTGGGATCATCATTGATCCCAGACAATGCCATCCCAGATAACAGATCCCTCTCCCACTCTGGACACTTTCTTACTGGACACTTTCGTAAAGTCCATGGTTTCATCCCCTGAACAGGAGCTTTGCAAAATTCTTGATGACCCAGAAAAATGCTAAGTGATCAAGGCACAGCCTGGTTTCATTAAAACAACTTCGATACAAGCAAGCATTTTAGAGTGGGGCCTCCCAGAAACTTTCATGGCTACTTGACCAGGTCTAACCTGTGGTGAGACAAATGAGCCATAAGTAAAACCTGAAGGCAATCTTGATGTTGTCTTTGCCTTGACGTGGCTCCGAATCCGCACAGTGTCGGTTATATGATGCAGCTGCAGATTTGAAGCCACCCCGGAGCAAAGAGGCAAAGATGCGTGGCTGAAAAGTCAGGGACTTAACCCGACTTTTCCAGTCAGAGCGAGGTCAGCCCAGCTCTTCCACCACTCTGTCCTTTCTCAGGGCCACTCCGAGGGCATTCCCAGGTGGAAGGCGACCTCCTATTGGTCGCCGGAAGGGGCAGGAGTGGGAGGGGCAGGCCCGGCAAGCCTAATGGCCACCAGAAAGCCCGTGCTGCCTCCCCCCGTAAGGACAACTTGCTGCCACCCTCACCAGCAATAGCGTGGGGTTTGGTGGTGGAACAGTACCAACCTGGCACTGTGAAGACAGCCCCCTGGGTTGGGGCTGCTCCAGAGTCTAGAAACATAGAAAACATGGAGTGCATCTCTAATCATGTCAAGCTTCAAGAAATCTGTGGCAGTACCTTGTTCTTCTATCAGTGTACACAGGGCATTACAGAGTAATCTAAACATATGACAGGTCCCTGTCCCAAAGAACTTATGATCTAAATGTAGACTGTGTGGAGAATAATAGTGGGTACAAACAATACCAGAGGGAGGAGAGGAATATGAAAGTCAGGGTAATGACGAAGTAGAGCTGCATGCACTTAAGCTTCATTTCAATTACAAATAGGGTGGCCATGTGCCTTCCTTTACAGAGAGCAGTCTTCTATTTGAAGATGCCCTCTATTTGAAGTGTTGTCCAGTTCAAGTCCAGTTTAAAGATCAAGCACCATAAGAAAGGAGAGCAGTGAGGGGCTTTGCCCATCAATCCTTAGCAAATGGAAAGCACACTGAGCAAGCATCCAGATCACTTGGCGGCTGCCTTGACAGCACCGGTTTGCCCCCACTTTCTGAAAAACCCCGCACTTTGCTGCTTTGGGGTGGTGTCAGGTAATCCCGATGCAGGAGGCAGCACGGGCTTTCTGGCGGCCATTCAGCTTGCCAGGCCTGCCCCCTCCTTGCCTGGGTTCTGGTGACCAATCGGAAGTTGCCTTCCACCCGGGAACACCCCTGGCGTGGCACCAGAGTGAGAACAGATGGAGGAAGAGCCGTACTGACCTTGCTCCAGCAGGAAAAGTTGGGCTAAATCTCCGACTTTTCTACTTCGCAACTTCGTGGGAAAGCCCCACGGTGGCTGCAAGGTGGCTGCTGCATGATAGAATCAATACAGCACCACCACTCAGCCACCGCAGGGCTTTTAACCCATATAGACAGCCCCCATCAGAGTCTCCCCCCCACCCCTCCCATGATGAGATGTAGTTCTATTTACGTTCTAGTAATTACCTCTAAATTTACATCTATACATCTCAAGTATCATATAGTGTCCTCTTTTGCATCTCAGGTAACATATGGTGCTCTCTGTTTTTGGTGATGCATTTCTTCTTTCTTGCCAACATGTAAGCGGCCACTCTAGCTGCAAATTATGTTTCATTGAAAAGGTAAAATTTTGAAGACACTCTTGAAGGAGGTGTTTGCACATGGGTGGGAGTTCCACATACAAGGAGAAACAAGGGAGAACAGGTAGAATTTTTTAAGGAAGCAGGAGAGTGTTAGAGCGAAAGGCATAGTGACTAATGGAGAAATTAGGAAAAAAGGGGGTTGAAATTCTACCTGGAGCTTTATAATAAAACACCCACAGTGAGTCAAGATTAGTGATGCATCTCTCTGGACTCTTTGCATCTCTTATGCATGCTTTGACATTTCTCCTTGGTTTGATGGCAGTAATCCTACAGTGGAATTGCCTTAACTTGTTGCTGTGATTATGTCCTGCCCACATTGCTTCTACAGTTGAATGTTAATGCCTTGTTGTGAACCAAGTTTACATGACTATATTAGTTTTCCACATTGTAAATGAGTAGAAGGCTCCTATCCATTTCTTTCTTTCTTACTTTCTTTCTTTCTTTCTTTCTTTCTTTCTTTCTTTTTTATTCCTTCCCCGTTAATATGCCATCTGCATTTAAGTAAACAGGCGGGGACATGGAAGCATACATGCACACATGGATTACGTCAAAACTGACGTAATGTCTTAGTTAAGAATGACAAAAAAGCCAAGGTCAAAGGGGTAGAAAAAGATGTTCAATATAATAGAGTTACAACCCGTTTCAGACCCTCAGGTCTTTTTTTCTTCAAGGTACTTTGTTAGACCGCAATGGGGATCATTTACCCCAAATCCCCAGAACATACCATAGGCAACTGGGGATGTGGAGTGAGTGAACAATACCCATTGTGTTCTAACAAAGTACCCTTAAGAAGGACCAAAGAGTACAAAACAGGTCGTAGCTCTATTATAGTAAACATCTTTTCTACCCCTTTGACCTATGCTTTTTAAGCCGTTCTTGTTGGCTTTAGTTAAGAAGGCACCTGGGTAAGTGAACAAGAATATATATTTTTTTAAGTTTAAGACTTTCCTCATTTCTTTTCCGTTATATTTGGCGAGTCCCATATATGGAAGCAAATAGTCCCTTCTTTTCTAACTCAAGGAGTTTCAGAAATATGACAAGAGTTGGGCATATTTGTATTTCCTAGATAGAACATGCCTGAATGGGAGATTCTTCCATTTTCATTCCAATGCTTTGATACCAAACTAGAAGTTCAGGAGTACATCTGCCAAACAAGAAGGAACAATGCAGCATGGGAGAACCTCATATTAACTTTTCACTTCAGAGTACGTAGACAACATTGCCTGCCCTGGTCTGGCCATGGTTGTCCCTGGCAGTCATGCAGACACAAAGCCCAGTTGACCAGTGGTATAGTGAAACCATTGCTCATAGGGTCAAAGCACCAGGACTTTTTGATTAACAGGGATGATGATGTCATCTGCCACTCCCTTCAGATTTCCCTGTTCCCGCTGAGATTAGCTGCAATTGTTACAGCAGTTAGCGGGATGAATGTGGGTGTGGGTTTCCTGGCAGAAATTTACAGAAGCACAGGAGATAAACAATGTTCTCATGAAAATGGCTGACAGGAAGAAATGCACTCCCATTATCACATGCTCTACTTCTTCTGTGCAGCTCTGGCTACAAGAACATTTCATGTCAGGGATTTCATAGCATGTGAACCAGGCCTGAGAGGCACAAGGATGAAAGGACTGGATGCAGTGAATACGCATATCTGATCCCTGAAGAAAACCTCAAGATAGTAGTCAGGGCTGCCACAAAACATTTTGCTGCCTGAGGCAAAGGGCAAAATGGTGTCTCTCCCATTCCATGTATATAAACCAACCAGACTAGTAGTCTAATCTTGCTTCAGCACTGGGGATGGGACAGCATCTTCCACTCAGCCCTGGATTAACCATTAAGCAATATAAGCATGTGCTTAGGGCATCAAGGAAAGGGGGCACCACAGAGTACCGATACCATAGCTGTAGCCATCTAATTTAAAGGAATATATAAATATAATAAAAAACAGTTTATATTTAATATAGTTGAGTGTTCTGGTGTGGGGGGTGGCCTTGAAGAAAACTGAGTTTTTAATGTCTTATTTCACCTTCAGCGCTTATTGAGTCTTAATGTCTTGCCGGCTAAGTAATGGAAGGGCCAAGGGAGCACCTTTATTGGGCTGTGCTTAAGGCATCAGCTGGCCTTAATCCGGACCCGCTTCCACTGCATCTGAAGGCAGCAGGCTAACATACGGCATGGCACCTATAACTCTGTCTTCCAATGCCTCACCACCGCTCCCTGTTGTCCAGTATCTGCCACCTGAAGCAGCTGCTTCACTCCACCTAATAGTAAGGCCAGCAGTGGGAACAGAGATTAAGTTTCCAAAAAAGAAAGAAAGAAAAGAAATAAACGGATCAGCAAAAAAACATGCTGTTTGTGAAAGAGTGGAAGAATTTAAACCAATTTATGCTGCATTTTCTGGTGTCGTGATCAGTAGTGTAGATGCTCAGACTCAGATGGATTCTAAGATGGTGGCTCACTCTGATATTTACAAAAAGCAAATAAAAAACCTTTTCATCCAGGACATGGTTGAGCCACAGTTGTAGCATGTATTATCTCAACCAGGTTGATCTGTGAAGGATCTGGTGGATAAGTGGCCCTGCTTGAGAGCAAGAGGTTGGACTAGGAGATGCTTTCAAGTGAGGCTTTTTATAGCACCATCATCCTGCCTCATTCGTAGAATGTTATGGGGGCGTCCAGACAACATCCTGTATTACCCGCAACTTTATTATCCACAAAAAATCCATTAAAGACTGAGTTAATCCATAATATGGAAGACGCTACTTCTGGAAGCCCCCACCCCATAAAATTCCATGAATGAGGCAGGGCAACTGCACAATAAAAGCCTCCCCTGGAAACACCCTCAGCAACATGCTTTGCTTTCCAGAGTGTGGCCATGCTTCAGTACTGTGAAGAAATTTCCTCTTCTGATGGCAGCGCATTTCAGGGCCAGCCCTACCGTTAGGCAAAGTGATTGCCTCAGGCAACAAATGCTGGCAAGCAGCCACAAGGTGTGGGAGGAGAGAATTGTTTGCCATGTGGCCTGGCCTGCACCCGCTAAACTATCCTGCTGCCCATAGGTGTAGTAATGGATGCTATCCCATTTCCAATGTTGAAGATTCAGCTGACAGTCTAGTCACCTTTTGTACATGGAATGGGAGGGGGCACCATCTTGTCCTTCACCTCAGGCAGCAACATTCTGTAAAAACGTCCAGTATGAAAGTTGAGGGTGGGACCTGCCTAGCAAGCACATACACAGCAGCTTCCTGATATAGATTTGCATTCCTCTTATCATGCAAAAAATGGTCTTATCTGTGGTTACATCTGTTCTCTTTTCCCGTCTCCAGCTTTCTAGGAAAAATACTACTATCCAGAGAGATGGGGGGGGGGGGGGACTCACATTTGGGCTTGTGAAAATATTTCTAATGAATTGCTTTCTTATGTAATATGTTTGCATAATATTTATGTTCATATGAGTTTAGCATTATCCTGTTGTGTGGTCTTCTCACCCACCACACCATCTGCACACATTGCTATCATTAAATTGGTGGTGGGGGAACACACCCAGCTTCTGACTCATTAGGGAAGCAATGAAAGAACTGCAAAGTTAGTGTCATTAAGATCTCACCTTTCAGGAGCCATGGTGAAGAAGGAAGCCTTGTTCATTGGTATAATTGCTCTGAAATACATCCATGTTTGTGACATTTGAAGAGAGGTGTTGGCTAGAGGTATATAAAGAAATGATTTGTGTGTAATAAGAAGTTTGACCCTCAGGGCGAAAAAGGAAGATTTCAAAGGTAGCAAGATAAGTTGTGTAGATTTCCCAGTTGTAGACCAAAACCGGATTATATCTTCCTAGTAACTTTCAGAAAAATGTGCAGACCAAACACTTCCAGTATTTTCAAATCTATAGTTTTGTACAAACAAACAAACAAGCTTTGAAGTCGTATTGAAGAGTCATTCAATACACAACTTGGGGGCTGTCTAAATGTCATCTTTGCCCAATTCGGAGTCACCCCGGGGCAAAGAGTCGAAGATGCGCATTGGAAAAGTCGGGGACTTACCCTACTTTTCCTTTCCGAGCTAGGTCAGCACGGCTCTTCCACTGTCTGTGCTCACTTCATCGCTGCGCCAGGGGCGTTCCTGTATGGAAGGCAACTTCCCATTGTTTGCTGGAAGCCGTGGGAGGGGCAGGCATGGTGAACCTAATGGCTGCTGGAAAGCCTGTGCTGCCTCCCCCAGTGGGGATTGTTCGCCACCACCCCGCAGCAGTGATACCTAGTGTCCTCCAAATGTTTTGGACTACAACTCCCATTAGTTCCAACCAGCATGGTCAATGGTCAAGAATGCTGGAAGTTGTAGTCCAAAGCATTTGAAGGCACCAGATATTCCTGGTTTAATATAAAAGATCTGATCTCCAGAATTCAAAACACATCTCAGACAGCCAAACGGAAGACCAGCTATACGGTTAAGTGGGAGGTGATCCTCCACTCTCATTGGACTGTGAAAGTGCAGGCAGAAATTTACTGCAACATGGGCATCATTTCTTTGTGTGTGACTTAGAAATAAGAGGCCTCTAAGGCTGAAGAATGGATCATTTTTGAAAAGAGAGATTACTTCTGGAAAATTGGGAACAGTGAAGGGACTCAACCCCCACTTGTCTTGTAGCTCTGATCCTGATTCCTCTTGGGATGGCAGCCCCGCTCCCCAGGGAATCCTCCTGATATCCTTCTCTGGCTTTCCTTGGATTGACTCACTGGCCTGGTTCACACACTCTGGGCAGCCATGATGTGTGAACTAGACCAGTTTAAACAAACCCTGGGTAGTGTTGAACAAGCGGGAGTGAGCAAGCTCCCGACCGCCCACCCACTACTGCTGAGTTCAACAACCCAGGGACATGCCTTCTCTGGGCTAATTATCATGACGTCCACTCGGAATTGGTGGTTGTTGGGGGAAGAACTATCCAGGCTTGTAAACCATAGTTTGTTCTTGAGTAACTAGTCTGGGTTGTTCCTTCCCCAAAACCTCCAATTTCATTTTCAGACATCATGATAAATAACCCAGAGATGGAGTGCCCATGCGTTGTTTAACTCAGTGGAAGTGGACAAGCAGTCTGGAGCCAGCATATTCGCTTGCTTTTACTTCATTATCAACAACCCATGGTTAACAAACTGTGGGTTGTTTATGATGTTCAAAGCGAGTCTATATCTCTGGGAATTATGCCATGTCCTATATTATCTAAGTTTAAACAGCTGCCTCTAAGGTTGCGATCCTATTCATAGTTACCCCACACACTTACCCAACCAATTTAATATGACTGCACAGGTTCCCTGCTGCTACATTTTGCTGCCTGCTCTCTACTTGAGATCAGCTCCCCTTAGACTTTGCCAAGTACCAGTGTGTTTTCAGCCAGCTAGAAGAATATATTTCCTTTACCGGTTGTACAAAAACTGTGAACCAAAATGCACATTGTCACTGTTGAAAAAGTGAGTCACAGCCATTTCTTACCAAAACTATATCCAATTTTCACCCATGAATTTTCATCCACGTGTGCATCAGTTTTCACAGTGCACACATTTTGCATATAGATTTTTTTCTTACACCCATGAAAATTTGTGGGGAAGCCAACCTTTAATTATGATTTTTCCATCTTCTATATCTTCCCAGCCTCCAGTAGAGTGCAAAGCAATATGTCTCTTGTCTATGATTTATGATGCAGCAGTATTGCCAATGCCATCATGCATTCTGAATAAAGGTGATGAGTAGCATGCCTTCTGAAATTTGGTTCACCACCTATTATGAGAGAAAGAGCATGCGTGAGAGAGAAAGAGAGACTAACATCAGCAAGCCATTTCATCACATCCACGGATCAAATCATACCACCATTATAACTGCATTTGAGAAATGGCTGAAACACATAAAACCACATCAGTTTCATTGTCAGTGATTATTTCCCTTGACATTTTTTTCCATTGGTCAAAAATGTATAACAAGCTAAAATGTACACAGTCGGGTAAATTCTACACTGATATCCATGGGGAAATTGCTATTTATTTTCCATTAAAATAGCAGGAGCTTCCTGAGAACTACTATGTAGTCAAAGTGTTCCAATAGTTTGCATAGTAATTGTGAGCTTTCCTAGTGTTTGCAGCTGTTAGGCTGAAGTGCTTCATATGAAGGGACACTAGATATTATAAAAAAAGTTGAGCATATAGTGGATTTTTTTATTTAAAAGGCCTGCTTTGTATTGTATAACATATGCTTTGCTTTTAAGAGAATATTGGTTAAATCTGCCTTCCCCAACCTGGTGTCAATCAGATGTTTTGGATTACAACTCTCAGAAACTCTGACCATTGGCATACTGGCTGTGGTGATGGGAATTGAGGTCCAACACATCTGAAGAGCGCTAGGTTGGGAGCAATGTTGAATTGAAAACAGAGGACTGTGCAAAATGCATGATTGTGGGAAGTGATCAGAGATAGACCTACCCCATGGATGGACCCATATCTTTTTTGTAAACGATACATGTCTGCAGTTGAATAATAGTTACATATTCTAAACCAGTCTTCCTCAAACTGTTACCCTCCAGATGTTTTGGACTTCAACTCCAATGGGCAGGAATGCTAGGAGTTGTTGTCCACATCTGGAGGGCATCAGGTTGGGGAAGGCCGGTTTAACCAATACTCTCTTAACATTAAAGCACAGGATTGGGAAGGCTGCTGTAGACTTCATTGAGAATAAAGGAATGAGTGCTGAATCGGTGTTACCAGCTGTGTTGACTGCTGGTGGAAGGGAGCCTGCCTGCTAATGTTGTCTTTTTAACCCTTGAGTTCTTTTTAACCCTTGAGTTCTTGCTTAACTTTTATGTACACACTAGGTGCACTCCAGAAGGCATTAGGTGCCCCTATGTTCTGTTGGAATTAATATTGCAGAAGTGCACAGTTAAACGATTAAAAGCTGCAGTCCTATGTACACAGAACAGGATGAGATCCGGTCAAAATTGGATAATTCTAAGTCCCATTGCTTTCAACAGAATACATTTTAGGTGAATGTTCAACTCTCCCATTGAAGTCAAAGGGTCCTCCATTGGTGTAAACTGGAGCTTTCCTTCTGATGTAAATAGCAGGCAAGGTGTGTGTGGTAAGGATTCCAATCGGGCCCAGCCAGCATAACCAATGATCAGGTGCGATTGGAGTTGCTGTCCAACAACATCTGGAGAGAAATGGATCCCTCACCTCTGTCCTAGAGATATTCGTTTGATACCTGCACTGAAATTTTGTCTTTAACATAAGACAGCAGCCGCTTTAAGTACTTTCCAATGCCGTTGATGCTTATGGGAAGGTACAATCCTATACGCACTTGCCTGGGAGTAAGCACCATAGAACTTATTGCAACCCTCTTATACAGTGCAATCCTATGCAGGTATACTTAGAAATATTCAGTGGGTCATATTCTCTAATGAGGGTGTTTAGGATTGCAGCCTTCTTAAATGTATGTAGTTTATTGTAATAGGTTTTTAAAACTGCATACATACAAACAATAATTCTGAAGAAAACAATACTCTTCATTTTTAGGTAATACCTGCATATGTCACAGCAGCTACCTTCTTAGATGGGGCATTTCACTCTGAATTGGAGAAGGAGGAACACCTCTACTAAGAGGGCATTTGCCACCTGCAGTTTTTGAAAAATACATTAAATATAATTCAATTATTTTTTTAAAAAAATCGGTTGCTTGATTAATTGGGGGCATCTTTTCATTCGAGCGAAACATTTTAAATCAAGTACTTCAATGTTAATCAATGTTGTACTGATTAATAAATGTTTAACTGGTTAATCATTCCAGCTCTACACACAAGTCCTCTAAATTTGGCAAGTATTCCTCTCTCTTCCCTGAAACATGGTTCTTTTTATTACTAAATTTAAAGGTTTACAAAGCATTAGACGCAAAGCAAGAACACACATTCAAACTAAAGCAAAGTTTCCACTCTGAAACTTGTAATGAGTAATGCAGCTTTATCGCAAAGGAAGAATCAGAGGTGCAAATCCACAGGAAAGCATATTGACATGGTAAACACCTGAAGCAAAATTGTTGAATCTCATTTATAAATCAGCATCCTCACCTGTACAATAAGGGGTTCCACTACATGCACAGTCTAAAACACACGTATAGCCCTATACACTGCACACAAGGAGGGAGAACAGGAATGAGAATGCTAGCTCTGCCCCCCTCTGTTGCTGTCATTGGCACCCTCCTGATGGGGAGCCTTTTGTAGCAGTGTAGGCCTTCTGCATGATGCAGGACCTTGATTTTTCAGAGCTTGGACTCCATTCTCTCTCCTTGCATTTAGGGTTTCCATAGAAAATGAACACCTTCATAGGTCTATTCAAGTATATGGTGTTCAATGAAGTATCGAAATACATCTTTATAGGGAATTTGACTGCGAGCCTTTCTAGCTATTACACAGGTGTTTCGGAGCATCATCAGGCGAGCGTTTTATCGCTTATGGATGTTCACGAGTCCTTTTGATGACGTCCACCTCCCATGCATCTCCTGCTCCGTCTTGCCTTCTTTCCGTCACAAAATAGACCCCTTTAAATAATAAAAAGTTTAAAAATGAAATGTGCCATTTCTGGTTGTGTGCAGGAAAAGCAGTGCAATAAAAACAGCCACTGAATGGGCCATATGGTCACTGTTTACTTCCTCTTTCTTCCCCTGTGTGAAGAGGAAGTATCATGGGACAGACGTGTGTGGGTGGGTGGGGAGTGACGGTAAGGAAATGTGATTCCCCCCTCCACCCGCATCTGAGGACGCTCTTAGTGTAATATTACCACGATCTGAGTAATGCAATAATCTGCCCACACAAAATGGAGGGGGGAAGTGGCCTTGGTGCTGGTACATGAAATTGAGGATGCTTTCTGGGATGGGGATTTGGGATTCTGTCTTTTAAAAGGATGCATTAGCATTCCCAACACTGATTCAGGGGCATGAGAGCATTACATGCCCTATTGCAGGAAGTATCGTATTATCCCCATTAGTAGATATTACAATTTCAGCTCAACACCTTGAAAAATGTAATCCTTCTGCAAGAAAAAAAAGGTACTTAGAGAGATGAGAGGCGGGCTGCTCACGACAAAATGAGGAATGAGTGTTCATTCATTGAAATTAAAAAGTGCTGTGCCTTAAGACTCAAGCACTGCCCTAGAAGGATTTAGCACAGTAAATCAGGTTGCAAAGGAGGTGACATATTCTATGGGATTTGTTATGTTTTAATTATCCTGCTCTTCAGCAAGTTATTGCCATAGCAACCTCTCTGTTGCATAACTCTGCCTACTTTCTACAGATTTCAAAACAAAGATGTTAACTACTTGTTTAAACAGCCTATTTAAGCAACTCTGTGATTAAGCGATTAGACTTACTTAAACCACAAGGTGCATGGAAGTAAAGCATATAAAAAGACAAGTCCTGGAACAGCCTCCCCCCACCTGGTGCCCTACAGATATTTGGGATGTCAGTTCCCATCAGCCTCAGCAGGAATAGTGGGACGTGTATTCCAAGACATCTGGAGTGCACTAGGGAGGTGTCTTTACAACGTTGCTTTGGCTGCCTGTTCCCTCAAAACCCACAGCACCGCTAAATCCTGATGGCAGGAAGAAGCGTGGGCTATCCAGCTGAAAAAGCCACAGCACCGGTGGCCATTTGACTCGTGGAGCCGGTCCCCTGCCTTCTGCCTTGCCTTCTCGCACCCTACCCTAGGCCTTGGTCTGCCCCCAGCTTCAACCCAAAGCAAGGTCACCACCGACAGACAGAGGAAAGGAGGTGGTGACCTCGGAAGAAAGAAAAAAGTTGTGGTAAGTCAGCACTTTTAAAATGCACCGTTTTGTGTTGTGGGGGGAGCCTGTGGTGGCTGCGAGTTGGCAGCTGCTTCATAAAAACAACGCAGCACCACTGTGTAGCCAGAACAGGATAAAAAGGCATATAAACAATGCCCCAGGTTAGGAAAGGCTCACATGAACTACTTGCCCACTGGTCCTCCTGGTCATTACCATACAATTTTAGCTTGTAATAACGAGTGGCCATCCGCTAAAGTCTAGATTTGAAAAAGTAGCATTACAACACAGCCTGGAATGAAAGGCTGGTAGGCCCTGAAAGTGGACTGGAAATATATTAGGCAAAATGGATGTCCTAGGAAAGGAGATAGGGAGACTGCAGGGAGACTGCAGGGGGGCAATATGGGGGAGGTGGCAAAGGCTTTGGAGATGGTGGCAGATGATGAAGGAGGCAAATGTAAGGGAGTCAAGAGGAGGAAGGATGGAGGACATGAGGTGCCCAAGAAAGAGGGAGTGGAGAAGGGAGGGGCGATGGAAAAGAAAATTGAGGCGAACAAAAACATCTGAGAAAAGGAGGGGAAGCTGAGGCCGAGACCTCCCTGTTAAGATACAGCCCAAATTTCCATATACGTTCCCACCATTTTGTGGGTGCCTAGTCATATGTTAAACGGACAGAAAGAGCTTTCTATATTTCATGCAGCCAATTTCTCATGACCAAATCTTGAGCAGTTGCCGAAACAATCACTTCAAATGACATATCTGGACAATTTGTGTTCGGAATACCTATAATCTTGATTCTGTTGTCATACAACAGCTTTCATTATAGCAGGAAAGTGCAATGGGAAAGAGGTGGGTGGGATGGGATTTTGCAATGGGGTTAATTGGTTGGGGAAGGACCTCAGTGCCTTACTAAAAGAGTGCTTGACAACCATGTTGACTTTCGACTTTATTATCCAATTATACAACAATACATTGATACTGGTGGACCTATAGAAGATGAAAAAACGAAGTCTAAATAGATCATTTAAAAAAGTCAGACGCTGGAGACTAATTTTGTAGTGTGTGTTTTCTAGTGTGTATTCTAAAAATAAGGTTACTCCTGCGCCTTGATCAGTTGCATCGAAGGCAAACATTCAACAGGTAAAGCATTCCCTACCCTCCTCTTCTGTAGGTCTCACAAGCACAGCAGCATGCCAATGGGTGGGGTGGAGGAGAGTGATGATATTAATGTAGCTTGGTATATATGGCAGGGGTGGGAATCGCTTTCAGCCTGAGAGTCAAATTCAATTTCAAAGAAGATCACCGGGGGGGGGGCACATTCTACTGGTGGGCAGGGCAAATGGGCAGGGGCCCAAATACCCCAAATATCAGTATATTTTAGCTTAAAGCTCTTACTAACTAAAATGGTTAAAAAGTTCAAAATGGGAACAAAAAATGTGCGAAAGCTAGAAAACCACCGAACGATTGGCAGTCAGGGGAAAGGAGATGTGGCTAGAAAAGGGGGACTGAGTCCAGCAATTATTTGAGTTTCCCATAATTCTCTGGAGCAACACTACATTGAAAGAATTGTGGGAAATCATAATGGCAACTAGACTTTGAGCTCTATTAGAGGAATGTTTTATTGCACGCTTGGATTTTGGTGGGTCCCTCTCACGACATCTGCCTCCTGCGCGCCTCCCCTCCCACCCCTTCTAGCCTTCTTCGTGAGATAAAAAAGCACCCCAGTAAGTCCGACTTATTTTTAAAGATGGAGGTTGCCGCTATCTCCTGCTGTGTGCAGGAGCAGCAGCGGGATCAAAACAGCCATGTGCATGTTGTTTACTTCCTCTTTCAAAAGAGAAAGTAATGAGGGAAAAACATACGAGCAGAGGAGCAATGGTAAGCAAACGTGATTTCCCCCATGTGATAACAATCGTAGACTGCTGGTGCTGCCTCTTGTCACCACCACTACTGCCACAGGGGACTGTCTTCACAGCGCTGAACTGATGCCACCTCCCTCTCAAACCCCACACTTTCCATCTCCCGGGACAAGTAATCTCAATGCTGAGGAGGAAGCATGGAGTTTCTGGGTGGCCATCCGGGTACTGGAGCCGCCCCTGCCCTCTTCCTGGTGAAAGGCGACCAATCACTGGTCACCTTCCACCTGGGTCTGCCCCCAGGTTGACCCGAGAGTAACGTCAAACGGTAGAAGCACCATATTGACGTCACTCTGTTTGAAAAAATCAGGGTAAATTCCTGACTTTTTCAAACCACAGCATCACGGGGAAACCGATGGTGGCTGACGGTGCGCTTGCGTCGTGTAACCGACACAGCACAGATCCACAGCCACCGTGGGACTTTCCCCACATATAGACAGCCCGCCAGACAGCCCAACAATGGAGGAGGGGGCCCTCCACCAGTTCCAGGCTTGACAGGGCCCTGGAGAAACTACCAGCAGAGGGCACTTTCCCCAGGGACCTGTCAAACCTGGAGCCAGCTCTGACAGGTAAGAAACATTCCAAATCATGGTGGGTCTAACACATTTCACATAACCATCTTTTATCTTCAACAATGATTAGCTTGTCTTTTGTCCTCAAGAAAAACATTAGTTAGAATAATTTCTAATGGGATTTGTTGTGTGTTTTTCCATAATAAGAGTTGTGTCTGCTGGTGTTCTTCCGCCAATGGAAAAGACACATTGCTGGTGGATCAAATTCCCCCTCCCTCTTTCAGCACCCCACATGCCCCCCAAATATGCTACAGGGGGTTCAAGAACTTTTGTACTGGCCGGGCTCCAGGGCAGATTTGGAAGGGGGGAGGAAGAGGGGAAGGGAAACTACTCTCACTGTGCAAGTGGAAATTTGCTTGCCTAATTTTGTATTTAGCCCACAGGTTGCAATGCTAAACACAAGCCCCACTGGACACAATTGAATTTAGTGCTGAGTAAATATACATAGGATTGCACTGTAAATATATCTTTGACCACCTTTAGAGTTTACCTCTTTTAGCATCATCACATAAGGAAAATCGCAAATCCTTACCATGGCTTCTCCACCCCCACTTTTGTCCCTCATTACTTCCTCTCTCTCCACAAAGGAGAAAGAGGAAGTAAACAAAGACCAGCAGCCCATTCAGGGGCCGTTTTTATCACGTCACTTTTCTTTCACACAGCAGGAGTTTGCGGCACATTCCGTGTTTTTTTTTTAAAGTCAGATTAAAATGGGCCTATTTTGCCATGGAAAAAGGAGTGGGAGGCGTGCGGGAGGCAGACGTTGTTTAAAGGATGCGCGCACATCCATAAGTGGGCAGTAGCCGGCGTGCAATAAAACGCTCCTCTGATGAACCTCCTTGTATTTCAGGTTCGTATCGGTACTGTTCTTTGTTGAAGATGAAGGAGTTCCTCTTCTTGGCTATCATGTTCAATGCTGTAACTATAGGTGGGTTATCATAATGTCTGTGTAGGTATTACCTTTCTTCCTTTCAAAAGTACAGACTTTGACCAGCCTCGGTTCTTTACTCTCCCCGCCCTACAAGTCATTGGAGCTTAACAAATATTTTGTGGATTTGTTCTTATGTTTATGCCTGGCTCACGAGGCACAGGAAAACTAAGTTGCTCGCCTCTGACTCTTCGATAAAATGCTCTGTCTTCGTGATCTGCTGCAAGTCCCTGTTTCTGACTTCAGGAAACAGTCCAGGGATGTGGTGTGGTTACGCCTCTTTGTGGATTCGAGTATAATTAGTGCGCTGTATTACAAGCTGTAAAATACGACCCTACTGCAAATTTTCTTGCTGCAGACGAATGAAGATGGCAAGGATTTTGCAAAGGAAACAAAATGCAGCCACGGCAAAGGAAATGTCGTTTTTGCAAAACAAAAACTCCGCCACTTTTCTGGATTAGACTTGCTTTCCTCCTCCTTTAACACCCTAGGAAAACAAATTCCCGCAAACTTTCCTTTTCTGGCTGGGAAAATCCCTTTGCTTCGACCCAATAGAAAAGGAGAGATGTTGCATGGGTGTGTGGGTGTTTTAATTTATATTTTTGCACGGGCTGTTTTCAACTGAATGATATAATGGGGAACTCTCCGCTCTCCATTTTACTTTTAACTCTGTTGACCACGGAAAAAGAAGAAGAGACGAGGGCGGCGGGCCCGACAAGCGGGGCTGAGCTTGGTACAGAACGTCATTTCCTCATATCACCACCTCCAGGGCGGCTGCGCATACAGTTCAGAAACTGCCTCACCCACACAAGCGGCTTCTGCACTCGCTTTCCCCTTCCGCCCCCCCCCCCGCGCAACCCTACCCCGCCCCCCAGCTCGAGCCGCGGCCTTGACAAGCCGCAACCAGCAGCAAGCGCAGCCGAAGCAACGAGCCGGATTCCCAACTCTGCCGCTCGCCCCTCCTCTCCCTAGGCAACAGAAGCCGCGCCAGCATTGGCCATCCCCGCACCACCATCTCACCGCGCGCGCCAAGTGTTATCAGCATGGCGGCAGCTACTAGTTTTTTTCTCTTGGACTGAAGTGCAGCAGCTGAGTTTAGGGCTCATGTTTAGGCAGGAGGAAAGTCCTACAACTCTCCGTATTCCCCAGCTACACACGCTCTCTGGAGGATGCTGGGAGTTGTAGGACATTTTTTTCTGCCTAAATATGTATAGGATTGAGCCCTTAATCCACAAGAAAGACAGCCAGCTCAGCTCCTGAGATGCCGGCGCCTGATCAGTGAAGCAGGGCAGGAGGCGACACAAACCTCTCTCACACACACCTTTGGAAGACATTGTCTAAAACGAGGGATCGAATTAATAAATCTGTAAGGCAATTTTAAAAAGCAAACAGAACAGACAGCCAACTTGAACCATGGGAACGGTGGCAAAGAGGGCAGTGTGGCATCCAGCAGTGGCCTCCATGTCAGTGGGGTGGTGAATTCGCACCAAGTTTCAGTCAGAACCACTCAGAACTCTAAACGAGCTATCCAAGGCCCCCTCCACAAGGATGCGCTTTTGCGCCCGGTTCGGGGATTATGCGCATTATCGCGGAGGCGCATTTACGCCTAATCCCTCTGCATGGGAGGCGGCGAGAGGCGGCGAAGCGCATTAATTGATGTCCAAAAAGCGCTTTAGAAGACGTTAATGCGCATAATCGCTTGTTCACACGGCGAAAATGCGCTTTAACGGCCGGAGAAAAATAAAAGTCGCTATTTAACGCGCATTCGAAAATGCGCATTATTGGGGAGATAACGCGCCTGTACGCCCGTTTTGCGCTCCGCTGGTGTGGAGGTAAAATTTATAATGAGCCTTCAAGGCTCATTAAACGTCTCGTGTGGAGGAGGCCCAAGGCACCTTGGATAGCTCCTTTAGAGTTCTGACTGAAACCCAGAGGGGATTCACTGCCCCGTTGACATCAAAGCCACCAGCCTCCACTGATATCCCGACATCTGCCCTTTGAGGAGAGATTGAGGGAAGGCGCTTAGCAACGTTTACTCCACAGCAGAAAGTCCTGTACATGCTTCTGTTTGCAGGTACATCTGTATGCAGCCTAAGATTCAGCATCAAAGGAGGACCTGTGAAAGGGGGATTTAAAATCCAGTCATTTGGATCATGTCTGACACAGATAACTGCCAGTGAACTGGACCATATTATGACACTGCAGAAGCAAAATAAGGTCAGGCAGCATCAAGACAGCGTGGAGCCCTGCTTTTGCGCCATATAGCCATAACTGGGGTAGGGAATCAATCTCCCTGAGCCGCTGGGAAGAAAGGAGGTTTAGCTGGCTGTGAATAACAACGCTCTCTTCTAAAGGGTGTGTCCTATGGAGACTCAAGGCTTTCCATATAGCACTCATCATAATGTCACTGCAACGTGAGTCAGCATGACACAGGCGGAGAAGGAGGGAGTGCAGGAGTGGCAGTGGGTAGGGAGTAGGGCTGCTTGTGTCAGCAGCTTTCTCTTTCCGCCTTCTTCTACAAAGGGATATTAATTCAGCATGAGGGGAGGGTGGGGGTTACATCAGCGAGAAAACCAGTGAAGAATGTATTACAGAATTTGAACTTAATTCATTTTTACCCCCCTGTTTCTGCTTTCAGAAAAGATCCAAAGCTGTTTGATTTGAAGGAGTACAAATCTAATCTTAGATTTGTGTGTGTGTGTGTGTGTGTTTTAGTCTCTGCATGATGAACCACAAGAAAGGCTTATCCACATGAACATCTCAATGCATGGCAGCGTTAAGACAATCCACACTGATTCTTAGGCACACCTACCATACTCTAATGTAGTCATGGGCATGCAATGTCGTGCACAAATCTCAGCATGGATCAGCATTTTTTATAGCAGCAGAATATGAGTTTTTCCAGTTCTTGTGGCTGTGTGTAAAAAAAGAAAAAAGAAAGAAAAAGGCTGGTCTGTGGTGAGTTCAGCCCATAGCATCGCATGTACATGACTAACTCCGCCTATGGCAACACAACATGTGATGACACAAGCCTGTGGCTGCCAAAAAATCAGCTGCTTCCACACTAGCTGTTTTCTCCAAAACTGATATCATTAATTCACTTGATTTTAATGAGAATCCAAACAATGCTGCTACCATGCCATTGCCATTCCTGTCTTTTCAGTATCGGCCTCCCGCCTTTTTCAGATTTGTGCAACAGTATTGCAATGCTAGTCTGTCTGCTTTTGGCTGGCAAAGTGCTATTGAGGCTTGTTGTTCCAACTTGTCCTTTAATTAGCTGTTTCCCCCTTGTCCCCTTTCTTTAAAATCAGCTTCTGATCCTTTAATTTTTATTTTTAAATGATCTCTACCCTTTTTTTTGATCTGTCTGTCTCTGTCCTCCATCTTCCTTGTCAAGCACTCCCACCTGCTTTTCTGTTTCATAGGATGCTGCCTTATAGTGAGTCAGACCATTGGTCCATCCAGCCCAGTATTGTCTATGCTGGGGTATCAAATCTCTTTCAGACTGAGGACCAAATACGGTTTCGGAGAAGTCCTCAGAAGCTCTTTCAGTAGCTGGTAAAAATGGCTGGGGCCAAAGGCAAAAAGTGGGGTGGGGTGGGGCAGAATACCAAAAATACCAGGGTATTCTAGCTTAAAGCTCTTACTACCAGTGCCTAATACTTAGGAGAGGCAGCCTTTTAGAATGTACGTGTATGTGTGTGTGTGTGTGTGTGTGTGTGCAAGAGCTGGGAATCTACTAATAATAGGCAGTCCAGGGGAAAGGGGGTTGGGCCTTCTGGGAAATTCTGACTGGCCGGATTGGGACCCCAGGCAAGTTGGATTTGGCCCACAGGCCTGAGCTTCAACACTCCTGATTTGCACTGTCTGGCATCAGCTCTCCAGGGTACCAGACAGGGGCTTTCCCAGAACTACCAGGAGATGCCAGGGACTGAACCTAGGAATTTAACATGCAGTTTAGGGGCTCTACCACTGAGCTATGCCCCTCCCCTAATAGTCAGTGTTCAAAGTCCACTGAGCATGCTCAGTCCTCATTGGCCTGTCTTGCGGTGGTCCCATCCCATGGTTTGTTTTTTGGCCTTCTGCAAACCTTGGCATTCTCCCCAAATCTGCTGTTGCCTACTTTTTGTAGACAGCTGTTGCCAGTTTGCCTAAATAAACATGAGCATTCTCCTCTAAAGGTATTAAACAGAATGTAAGATGATGAACTGAAAGACATTGGTGCATCAGCTGGCTCTACCCACGGCCTTACGGTTGGCTCAGGTCCCCTCTACAAGGATTCGCTTTTGCGCCCGGTTAGGCGATTATGCGCATAATCGCTGAAGCGCATTTACACCTAATACCTCTGCACGAGAGGCGCCGAGAGGCGGCGAAGCGCATTAACGGATGACCAAAATACGCTTTACAAGTAGTTAATGCGCATAAGCGCTTGTTCACATAGGCAAAATGCGCTTTAACGGCCGGAGCAAAATAAAACTCGCGATTTAACGCGCATTCGATAATGCGCATAATCGGAGAGATAACGCGCCTCTACGCCCGATTTGCGCTCCGTTCTTGTAGAGGTAAAAAATTTTAAGCGCCTTGAAAGAGCTTTAAACCTCTCTTGTAGAGGCAGCCTCAGGGAAGCCTTCTGTGCCTTTAACATCACCTGCTGATTAGTGTTTGTCACTGAGCTCTTGAACTTTAAAGGCCCAAGAGCCCTGTCGGTACAAAAGTAGATAACCTTTCACATTTTGCACCTAGTAAGCCATTACTGCCTGTAAACATTGAAGCTTGATCAAAATGACAGATTTGCATAAGACCATTTAAAAAAACTGGTGCTAGAATCAGCAGCCTTAAGAATCTAAGAAAAAGAAGATGGATAAAAGCCGTTCTGTGTGGTTCTCTGGTATCAGGATCTTTTTTTTCAGGTTTCAGCCTGACCCAGGCTTTGGGGAGACCTCATCCAAGGAAGAGCAACAAGGGAACCTGACACCCTAGTATAGCATAGCAGGGGATTTGGAAGAGCCTGCTAAACTACCCAGTCCCATGGACACCTTGCCCCCTGATTACCACAGCCCACCCTTCATTGACCTCTTACTCTGATGGCGGCAGAAACAGTGCAAACTCTAGAGACAATGGAATAATGATTGTCTAGCTGCCAGGAGCTTTAACCATCCGGGCTCTACCTAGGGTGACCATATAAAAAGGAGGACAGGGCTCCTGTACTCTTAGAATGCTCATTGTATAACGATCTCAGAACCAAATATATTTATCCATTGTTAAGTTCACTAAAGGGTAGGCCATCTCTTGTTAAGGTTTGTTTCCTATTGTCTGATGTTGAGAAGTATGTATCCTTTAGAACTTCTAAATTCCTTGTCAATGCTCTACAAATACGTGCCACAAAGTTTAAAGATTGTATGGAAAATGATCCTGCTCTTATTGGTTTACTAGCAGAGTTTTAATTGTATAGAGTGTTTTTTCCCCTCCTTTGTAAGTGTGCATAATGGCAATTTGCTAAGACACAATAAAGTATGTATGTATAGAAAAGGGGATTTCAGTAGGTGTCATTGCTATGCATGCAGTACCTGATGAAATTCCCTCTTTGTTACAACAGTTAAAGCTACAGGAGCCCTGCCCTCTTTTGTATTTGGCCAAGAAATGTTATGCAGGAGGAGGGACCAGAATAACTAGGAAGGAAGGAGACTAGCTGTAGAGGTATTAAACAGTGTCCCTGGCACTTGTGCTTGGACAACAGCCCTTTATATATCTCTTTCAGGCACTTAGCTTTTGTGACCCTTTGTCTTGGGGCTTTTCTACATGAGACTGTTAATCTGCTGCATTTACTTTGCTTTTGTTACAGAATTGAGATCTGAACACTACACAAGGAGCATTTCCATTCCTTGCTATCATTTTCCCTGTTCTAAAAAACCTCATGGAAAGTACCGTTTACAAACAGAAGCGAAACTGGAGGTTTGTGGTGTCATCTAAAGAACCTGTAAACAGCCATCAGTAGTGAACGATGAGCGCACAACAAGTGTCTCATGTAGAAAATACCTTGGTTCCAGTTTTCTATCACAGTTCCTGCTGTTGACTGGTCTCACTTGACTTTAGTGCTTCTTCAGCATCAGTATACCTGTGCTGTGGAACCTGCTTCTGTATCAGCTACATCCTTGCTTCTGCTTGAACCCCAGATATCAGGAATGGTCCTCTTAACTTTTCTATTGAAATCAATGTGATTCCTAAAGGTATTTATCTCCTAAGTGGATTGTGTCCATTTATGAGTAATGGTAGATATAGCTACCAGTATATCTCCATTGGCATACAATGGTTACTTTTTCTACAAGGAAAAATGCTCATTTGCTTACACTGATCTTATTTAAGTGCATGAAAGCTACAATCCACTTAAGTCCCAGTGAAATCAGTGGGAGGAGCTAGGTGGAACTAACTTAAAGGCCATTAATTTCAAACTGTGTAGCTCCTTCATCTTTGGAAAGAAAATAGGATTTTAACTTTACCTGTCATGGATTTGGGGTTCATCAGCTACTCTGGCTTTAAACTATCTAGGGGGGGTTACCTGTAGGAGAAGAGCTTTTTCATGCCTGAAATGATGCCAGTCAATACTTACTTTGTGTGTCGGAGTTGAGCATACCTGTGACGCTCAGTGCTGCAGTGGCTTATATAGCAGCAGCATTCACCCCATCATCAACAGTTAGACCAAGCTTGTCATTCCTCACTCATGACTAAAAAGTCATCAGACAATAGAGGCTTTAAGCTTAATTTGAACTTGTGGCCTGGACAATAGACAATAACATTCCAGTTTCCTGAACAACTATCACTCACAGAAAAGTAATGGTGGGGCTGTTGTTGCTTGTACTGAAACCCCACTCCCTTTTGCTGTCTGGATTGAACTCATTGTATCCATCCTCTGGTTGCCAACTTGCCAGCTTTTAAACTACCTTTTGTGTCCTGTGCCTTTAACAGTCTCTTGACATGCAGACATTAGCAGGTGAGGAATGCTTTTTCTCCATGTTCTGAAATGCCCCCCTTTCAAATTCCTGCATATTGAGCTGTAGTGAAAAGCACAGCAGCAGATTAGCCTGTGTGTGCCCATGCAAAAAAACTTTAACACAGATAAGGTGAGTTATTGAACTCTTCCATCACGTTTGATATGGATGAGGGGGAAAATCTGCTGATAATACAGTATCCACGGAAATGTGAGAAACCTTAACCTCCCCCCTAACCCTGACACACACATCCAGGGTATCTCTAGACGGGTGCTTTTCCCCACAGTAGCTTCAGAGTAGCGGCAGGTGGATTACATGATGTTGCCACCACTCCGAAACTACTGTGGGAAAAAGCCCTAAAGCTCCTCTCTAAAAAAGTCAGGCATTTACCCCAACTTTTTTAGCTTGGGGCGAGGCGATGACGGCATTTGCTGTCTGTTGCTCTTGCTCCAGAGCTTCTGGGAGGCCTGCCACAATCTATGGCGACCACTGATTGGTTGCCATGGATTGAGCAGGGAAGGGAGTGGGCCAGCGAGCCATAAGCTCGCTGCACCACCTCGGCGCCTCCGCAGTCCTCCCTCCATTTTAAAGAGTAAAAAAAAAAAATTAAACTTATGATTGAAGGGGGGGGGCGATGCTCCCAGCCACCCCTACAGCTGCCACTGATGCTTTGCTGGACAAGCGCGGGCGCAGCAGCGGCAGGAAAGCCTGCCGTGGCACTGATTCCTCTGTAGATGGGTGGAAGGAATGCCAATGCGGGGCGCGCCGCCTACTGCCACCGCTGCACAGTGACAGTGGCACCGTGAAGATGAGGACCCAGAATGAAAGCCCATCTGGATGTCAACCCATCGTTCCTTCTATTTCCAGTGCTGTGCTGTGAATGCTGTTGCTTTAGCTAAAAAAAAATGGCACCATCCACACAGGAGGGAGTATCAGCAGGCTTGGGGGAGCCTCAAGTTTTGCACAAGTACAATTTCCCCCCCCCCCAAAAAAAAAAAACCCAAGGGGAAATCCCAAAAGAAGACTGAACATGACTAGTTGTCATGGAATGGATTGGTCAAGGGGATGGGGGATGGAATGGAAAACCAATGGGGAAGAGAAATGGAATGGGGTGGAGTGGAGTGGATGGAAGCTGAACAGGAAATGCTCCACACTGCAACAATTTCTTGCAGTCCCGTGGGTTTTCGTGAACTCTAAACATTTGGCAAAACAGATTACTACCATTTCCCCAGGGTTGGCACAAGACATTTTGCTACCTGAGGTGAAGAACAAGATGGCACCCTCTCCCATTACATGTACAAAAGCCAACTGTGCTGCTTCTTTATTGCTGGCAATGGGACTGCAACCATCACCACACCTGAAGGCAGCAGGCTAGCTTCGTGCACAGCTCTTTCCTTCAACATCTGCTGCTGTCTCTCAGCATCTGCCACCTGAGGCGACTGCCTCACTCTGCCTAACGGTAGGGCCAGTCCTGCATTTTCCCCACTTGGGGACTTCAAAACTGAGTGCAAACAACAATTCCCACAATGCTGTGTCCCTCCCTGTTCTCCCAGTGTGTCACAGTAGTCACAGAACATTAGTAGTTTTAAAACAGCAGTCAGTCAGAGGCCTTTGGGTGCTCGCAAGCTCGGTGTGAGGATTACGTATTGTTTTATTAATGATTCAGATCCTACTCTTCCATTGCAATTGCAAATACACAGAGCTGCTTACAACATTAAAATTACAGATAAAAATAATAATACGAAGAAAATAATACAACGTTAAAACAGAGACACAATTCAGCATGGTGGTGGCCTTCCCTGGTTCAGGGTTGTATCCAATGTTAGTTTAACTTAAGTCCCATTCATTTAACGGAGGCTACTCTAAGAAGGATTAAGATTGGCTATAACGCTCTGTATTGGAGTGCAGAACCTCAGACCCACGGGCCCAATCAACCCTCGGGGCTTTCCCAGATGGCCACGCCCCTTTCCTCTGGCCCCACTCCCTTTTTGGAACCATCAGTCATTTGGTAGCATTCTGGCTTTTGTGCACTCCCCCCTCCTCTATTCTAAAAAGGTTGAAATGCCTTTTCTAAGGCTTCGTGCCTGACAATAAGAGCTTTAAACTATGCTGGTACATTTTGGTATTTGGGGTGCTGCTCCCTTTGTCTTTGGTCTGCTCCTTTTGCCTTTGGCCCCACGCACCACTGCAGTGTGACCTCTGCTAGCTTCTCCAAAATGGGGTTTGAGCCTTTGGCTGAAAGAGGTTCTACACCCCTGCTCTATATCCTCAGCAGCTGTTTAGGTATGCTGCCAGAGTATATGTATTTTCCACTTACCTACTGTGGTTAATAGCTGTTGATAGAGTTGGATGCAAATCTATGCATATTTAGGCAGGAAAAAAAAGTCCTACAACTCCCAGCATTCCCTAGCCAGACATGCTGGCTGCGGAATGCTGGGAGTTGTAGGACTTTTTTCTGTCTAAACATGTATAGGATTGTGTCCTTACTCTCTTTTATCTATCCTATCTTTTATGATGATATTCCTATGTATGTAATGTTTCTTTGTTTTTCTTTTTCACAATTTATTTATTTTGTTTTGTTTTGTTAACATTAACAATAAAGAAGAGGAAAAAATAACTATCCTATCCTTTATCTATACTGATTGCACTCAGTTCTCTGAGTGTGAATCCTTATGTAGCTGAGACAACTGATAGAATATATTAGCTGACGAAGATACAGTTACACACTTCCTCTGCGTTGTGGCAAGTTACTGAATATTGTGTTCAGCGTTGGAAGCATGACTTGATGGATGAAAGATCATCTGCATAATGGCTGTAATATTACTATGGAAGCAGAGAAGTGAACATCTGTTAGATGTGAAAAGGTCTTTCAACAAGAGATGACCAACTCAGAGGGGAATTTCTTGAAAGAGTAATGGCCATTAGAGGTAGACACACAATGACTCAGTTGGATTCCTCTGTGTACCTTTTATGAAGCAGTGAAATATAAAATGTCTTGGTGATGTGAGGGCAGAAAGCTTCTGAATTCTATGTGCTTGAGGATTCTTATATCAGGACATTCAGGGCCACCTCAGCAATTGCCACAGAGTCAAATATTTTCTGCTGCTGTTGCATTAACTTAATACAGCAGAAGAGAAATTAAGTTTGCACACATATTAGCTGGATGCTGAAAATTAAATTCAACAGTAACCCATAAATTCAAAAATGAAATAAAACTGCCAGCTGCTTCAGGGATCTGATCCAAAAGGAATAGCTGATTTCACAAATTTAAACACATCCACCTCTTCATTTACTGTTTTTTCTCTTTCTGAGGCCCAAGCTAAATGTAATGGCTGTACACCCATGGCTTCAAATGTGGGGCTGCTCCAATCAAGTCTAATGCAGGGGGTGGAGGGTTAACCTTCTCTCAGACACCAGTAGTGTAGTGTTGCCAGGGCACACACAGATGCAGAACCAGCATTTTTTTCTCCAAAGCAGGGAGTCTCAGAATTCCCTACTCCCTCTGAGTTTAGCTGCAATTCTCAAAGCAGCTGGGGAGAAATGAATTTTCCAAACAGACATATAGAGCTGGTTCATGCAACACAGCTGGCTCATTGTGGGTTATTTAACCCACGAAGAGCTGCAGTGCATGCAGGCACATGCAGCTACAATTTTGATTGCACAAACCCCAATTGGGCTGACCAGGGGTTGCACTATGTCATCTGAACCCAGTCATCATGGGTTATTTGGGGGTTAAACGACCCCTGCTTTATCCCTACTGCAAAACATGGATTAAGCAATAGTTGTTTAACTCAAATAACGTATGATGACCGGATTCAAGCAATACAGCATAAACCGTGATCAACCTAATCAGGGGTTGTGGAATCACAATGGCTGCAGCATGCACAGGGGCTGCTTGTGGGTTAAATAGCCCATGATGAGCCAGCCCTGTCTTGTGGACTGGGTCATAGTGTTGTAATTCAAAGTATTTGGGGGTGGTTTGGCCTTGAATGGGTTATGCTGGTCTTATGACCGTAATGAATATTTGATTGATTGCCTTGAATGGGCAATGAAGACACATTTGCTTTACAAAAGACCTGCTACAGGTGGAGATGAAAATTGCTAGAACTGGTTTGTTGGACTCTCCTTGAGGTGTGGGTTTGGGGCCTATCGTGATGAGCATCTGCTCTTCAACATTTACTATTATACCACTGCCAGACACCACATTCCTTCTGCAGCCACTTTCCCAGCCATCTTCACCATGGCTGGCTGGGGTTGTAGGAGGACTCAGGGGGGGGGGGGGAACTACAGACATAAAAGCAGTGGCTGATGGGAAGGTTCACTACCTTCCAGTCATGAACCTCTGTGGAGATTCAAATTTCACTCCCAACCTCACCCCACTTTAAATGTGATCGGGGAAGACATGGGTCACATATAGTTTGAGCCTAAAGAAATTATTACCCTTCGCCCCATGTTTAAAGTATTTCTCCATCAGACTTTATAAGCCGGTGTCAACCAAATTTGGTTGGTGCCACGCCTTAAACAATCGTTAAAGCTGCCCCGTCAAGCATGGAGAGGCAGCTGGGATTGACAGCTGGCTGGGTTTTTTTTAAAAAAATGCTTGCTCACATTTCCCCCAATCTTGCAGTTTTCATTTTAAAGAGAGACAGACAGACAGAGAAAGGGGGGGGGGGAGGGAAATGGCCTGTCTTTGTCAGTGGAAGTTTTTAATGTATTTGCATATATGGTGCTGAAATAATGCAATGTTTATTCAATTATGTTTATTCAATCAGGGTTCTCAATTGCAGAGAAGGTTCTATGAGCGTACCTCTGTGTGTGTGTAGAAACTCACTTCCACCTCGATGTTGGGGACAGTACCAACTAGCACAATCTTTCTCAAGCAACTTTGCAACTAAGAGCTTTTCTACACAAAGAATTTATTGTGCACTCACCATTCCTTACTCATGGCTGTTTAAAGGTTCTTTAGATGACATTGTGATCCTCCAGTTTTGCTTCTGTTTTTTAAAAGCACTTTTACGATTTTTTTCTTGTTTCCCCACGTCCCCTCCAAGTGTAGGATGAACGCATGGAGCATTCATGAACAGAGGATTTACATAGACTAGCATCTCATTTCCTTTATTTCAGGTAAGTAGCATTGTTTTCTGAGAGAAGTCACACTAACCACACAACCTGAAATACCACCTTCTCCTATAAGAGACTCCCGGGTTCTTAAGATCTTTGTGAGATGCCCCTCTTTCGAGACCATCGCTTTCAGAGGACCTTGTTGGTGGCCGCTCCCTGGCTGCGGAACTTCCTGCCAAGAAAGGCTAGGTTCACTTCTCTGCTCTTCTTCCATTGGCAGGCAAAATCAAGTTTTGGTGTGTACGTGAATCTGTTGAGCTGGGTGCTGTTTTTACTCTGTTGTTGTGTTTTTAATTGGGTTTCAAGCATTTGCTTATTGTTTTTATCAAGTTTTATTAGTGATTGTAAGCCGCCTTGAGTGACATTTTTGGTAGAAAGGTAGGGTGCAAATCAAATCAATCAATAAATAATACCCCTTCAACATGATTGGTGTCCTTTACTGTGCAAACATGTCCATACTAGGCTGGATCTATACATGATGCAGTCGAGTGTGGAGAGAATGAGATGACAGAATGTTGTAGTAGTAGAATGGTCTGTACCATTTCAGACTACAGTCGAGGAATCTTCACCCACATTGCAAACAAAACAAATCCCATCCCTGCAAAAGGAAAACTAGCACAGCAGGGAGAACAGGTCTAAGGCCTTTATCACACCTACCCGGGTTGCTTATGCGGGGTCCCCCTCCATTTCCTATGTGAGTGAAGCCTTTTGATCGCACGTGGTTGGTTTTGCTCCGATACCTCAGCAAAGCCTGCGGAGGAGGGGAGAAAATGGACTATCCCTGTTCAGGGATACTTCAAAAGTGAAACAGGAAATGGAGCATTCGGGGCGTAAGAGCAGTGCAAGGGGGACGATGTCATGTGAAAGAATTGGATCAAAAGTCGCAGCGGATGTGGATCAAACCGCCCGTGTGATAAGGGCCGAGAAGGGTAGATAATCTAGGTAGATTACAATCCCCAACCAGCATGGCCAATATTCAAGAATTATGCAAATTGTAGTCCAAAATATCTATAGAGTTTACCACACTCCAACCCTTTGTTATGGTATGCTGGTTTTATAAATGCAAGGACATATTCATGCAGGGCAACAATTAACATGAAATCCAGCACCTGCTTTCTAAAATGCTGTGTGCTCCCACATAAAATTAAGTTGGAATGAATCTAAATTCTGCATATTTTCCCCCTTTTACTCCCCCTCCCTCTCTCTTAAAAACACACACCACTATTTATCCTGGGATTTGGAAGCTACTGCGTCTCATCTGTGAAGATTGCAAAATCAATACAAACTTCTTCCATTCAAAGACAGTCTTTGTCCAAAAGGCTCTTTGTTTTGTGCTGACAATGAGACCTTTGCTGCTTTTACGATATAGTGTCCAATATTCAGAAGAGCTTTTGCATGTTTTGACTTCTTTGATGACTGCGGGTATTGCTTTGTTAACATTTTTGAACTAGCTATAAATACTTCCAATTTGTAAGTAGTAGAAATAAAAAAAAGTTTTCCTGACCAAATTTTATGTATTTGTAGATAAACACATATTCCATAGTAGTAATAAGGAATTACATTAGTATTTTGTTTTTAATATTGCCATACAACTTGTTCTCACAGTGATGTAACAACTGTGTGGAAACCCATACAAGCCTGGCCTTACAGCAGGGTGAGGCAACAGAGGACTACTTTATAGAGGACAGTCCTCTATTTGAAGAGCTGTCAGAGGACAGTCCTCTGTTTGAACACATCTTCTATTTTAGGGATGGGGAAATTGCGGACCTCCAGATGTTGTTGGGCTCCATCTCCATCAGCCTAAACTAGGGATGTCGGAGAAAGTCGCAGCAGATTCAAATGAGTTCAGATTTCTATAAATCCTACCTGTGGATTTCCCAGTAGACTGCCTTTTTTCTGAGTAATACAGACTTGTGGACTGTTTTTTCACTTTTGGAAGGTATTTGTGCTAATTTGCATTAATGCGCATTGGCACATGGCAGAATTGAAGATACCCGATAATCTTCAAAACACAGATAGAATGGATTTAACAGTCATATGAAGCAGCCGCAAATTTGCAGCCACTGTGGGGCTTTTCCGCAGAACTGGGTGATAAAAAAGTCGGGAATTTATCCCAACTTTTTCAGTGGGAGCAAGGTCACCCTGGCTCTTCCACTGTTTGACCTTGCTCCATGGCCGATCTGGGGAGGCAGTCCTGGTGGAAGGTGACCAGCAATTGCTCGCCAGAAGCCAGGAAGATGGTGGGGGTGGATCCAATACCTGGATGACCGCCGGAAACTCCGCACTCCTTCCTTGGTGTGGGGATTACCCGACACCACCCAGGGTAAGCAAAACTGTGGGGCTTAGGGGGAATGCAACCCCAACTCAGTGCTGTGAAGACAGCCCCCAGGAGGGCCACATGTTCCCCATCCCTGCTGTATTTGAAGGACCTGTCTATGCCTAGTTTGGTTTAAGGATAAAAAAAACCCTAAGAAGGGAGAGCAGGGGGGCAGGAGCTTGGAGTGGCCCATCAACAGTTAGCGGCACCTGGTCCCAGTCTTCCCCTGTATGGTGAGATATACTGCATTTCTATTTAAAGTCTAGTAACTATTTCTATATTGGTGTATAAGTTAGCATTTGCAAATGTTATGCAAATCTGTGCCTTCTTTTATTGCTATGAGCTGCCGCCACCAGAGGTAAACCTCTTGCTTGTGAAAGCAATCTCCCTGCTGTCCAGGGAATATTCCAGCTAACAGTGGCTGCCTCTACAAGAGAGGTTTAAAGCTCTTTCAAGGCGCTTTAAAAAAATTACCTCTACAAGAACAGAGTGCAAATCGGGCGTAGAGGCGCGTTATCTCTCCGATTATGCGCATTATTGAATGTGCGTTAAACAGCGAGTTTTATTTTGCTCTGGCCGTTAAAGCGCATTTTGACTATGTGAACAAGCGCTTATGCGCATTAACTACCATTTTGGTTATCAGTTAATGCGCTTCACTGCCTCTCGCTGCCTCTCGCCGCCTCTCATGCAGAGGTATTAGCTGTAAATGCGCTTCAGCGTTTATGCGCATAATCGCCTAACCGGGCGCAAAAGCGAATCCTTGTAGAGGGGACCAGTGAGTCCAGAATTTTGCAGTCTTTTAACTCACCTTTTTAAGGACAAGCAAAAATGTTCATGAAGTACCACTTAGGTTCATGCCTTCCTAACACTGTCCAAGGCTGCCATCCTATAGATCAGCCTGGCCCCCTTCAGACGTATTGGTCTACAAATTCCATCATCCCGAGCCAGCATGTCCATGTGTTCTCCTTTACAGAAGGACAATCCTCTATTTGAAGTCTGACTCTATGCTGGCTGAGGATGATAGGTGTTGCAATTCAACACATTTGGAGGGGACCAGATTGGAGATGATATATTCCTCCCTGGTCTTGTTTCCAGCCAAGTTTAGTTTTAGTGCATCTGGCTTTATCAAATAATTTTTTGCTCCATCATTTCTCAGTCAATCCAGATGTGTGGTCTATATATCTTTCCTTCCTTTTGCGCTCATAGACTGAATGGTTGTACCATTGAGATAATTCCCTACAATTTTCTAGGCAGATTCCTACTCACCTCTCTCTCGCACACATGCAAAAATCATATTTTGCTTTTTAAAGCTGTAATCTTAACACATTTATTGTGGTGGTGCAAGTGCCATTGAATTCAGTGGAGTTCAATAATCAAGCTTAGGATCATGCTACAAGGGCTTTTCTACATGTGACATTTATCGTGTGCTTGTCATTCTCTAGTCATGATTATGTACTGTTTTTTAAGATGACATTGTGACCCTCCAGTTTCATTTCTCTGTCTAAACAGCACTTTCAGTTAGTTTTTTTTAGAGCAGGGAAAATGTGGCATTTAATTGTGAAAGAAAAAGAAAGTGTGATTTCCTCCTGTGTATTTGCACTATTCTGCTATACCACAGTGCCACCTAGAGGTTATGTAGCAGAAAAGAAGGAAAGTAAATGTTTTTTGTGTAGTGCTGGGATCACAATCCTGCAACGAAACTGAAAGTAGATAAATGGATTAACAGCCTCATGTAGAAAAGCTCTAAAACTCCTGTATCTTATATCATCATGACCAAAGTATTCCTCCTTTCCCTCTGGACATTTCAAAAATATTATTCCATGGTCGTAAAGGCAGGAATTGAGGTTTTTCCCTCTTCCCCTCAGACTCAGTAGTATCACTTCAGACACATTTTTGGCTCCCAACCAATACGAACTGCATAGGATACTCTGACACTCTGACACTCTTGGGTATTTGCATTGGATTTATGCCAATATATATATAATGTTTCAGGTTTCTATAACTAGGATGAGGAGGGGCAGATTACAATCACTCCAGAGACAAACAAAATATATGTTTAACAAAATTTACTTCACTTAAAAAGGTTTAGGAAATAGTAACATGAAGAAAACAATTAGCCCAGTTATGAATCAAATATATTCAACTCCCCTTTCAACCCACAGTCCTCCGTGAAGAGCAATGTTAGTTTTGCTGGACAAATAACAGTTCTTTATCCCATTCCTTAGTCCCATAGTTGCTTGTCTTTCTCTGTGTATGGAGTGCACTCACCATTAAACTGCAGACTGTCTCTGTCTCCACCACACTGCTGGTTTCTGTCTTTTCTCCTCCTTCCTTTCTGGTTCTTCCTCTTCTCTCTTCCAACCCAACTGCCCTTTTTCAACAGAAGTTTTGCTCTTCCCTCACTCTATTATATGCCCCTCCCATTTTAAAAGAACCACTTTTAAAGTGGTAACATTTGAAAAATGTGGGATCTTCCGCCACTACATGGTGATGTCTCAATGGAATGGAATGGAGGGGAAGCATTCAATTCAAACCATGTGGTTACCCCTCTCTGTCCATGTAATTAAACCCATAACAATAGTGCCAAAAAGCAGGAAGCAAAAGCACCCCAGGTAAGCAACGCAATTTCCCCTTAATGTAAAGGTGCTTAAAGTATTTAATGGCAGATTTAAAATATTTGGCAAATATTCAAAGAATGTCTAATAGATATTGGACATTAAATTTTACAGATGAACATTTTGAGAATTTCCAAGGGCAAGTTAATTTCAATCAAATCCAGAAGAACATTGATTTAAACACACACTGATCCTCACTTGCATCTAAAGAATTTAATGTTATAAACTCTTGACCCAAAGAATGCTTCAATTCTTTCAAAAGCTGCATTGAGTGGAGGTTGAAATGCTATAATTGCAACATTATCCACTGTAGAAGCTCAATTTGCTGGCTCTCTCTCTGACATGTAGCAATAAATTACATACGTTTCCACTTAATGGCAGAAGTTGATAACAGAGATGTCCGTAACGTCATTTCATAAATTACCCCAGTTTGCCACGGAGTACACAGATAACAGTGAGATATAGCCATACAATGATAAAACTTTTGTTGTTGCAAAAATGTGCTTGTTTGGATGTGTACAAACATCAGGTGTGTAGTGGTCCTAAGTGTCCAGAGTTGACAACACACACTTAATATGTTGAAAGTTGGCATGAAAAATATAGTCCGGTGTAGGTTTTTCTGTATTTGGAAAAATAATGTGGCTATATTATACATTAGATGATTCATATTCAGAATTTAAACAAAAGAAAAGAAATCACCTGGGAGTTGTCATCTACTAAAATATTACTAGAGTTTAACTGTATGATGTTGTGTTTTCCTTTACTGGGAAGTTGGCAGCGACCAAATAAGAAGCCAATTCAGAACTGAACCAAAACTCCTTTTACTTCAGGTAAATAACTCATAAACACAAAACAAACTAATTAACATAGCTCACCTCAAGGGAGGATTAGGCAAACGACAAAAGAAACAATTGCTTTCTGTAAGAGACCAAAGAGAGAGTCCTTTCCAGCCGGGACTAAGTATCCATCTTTAAGTTGCTCTGCTTCTTCTTATGGAGCCGCTCCGACCCGACGTCTCCCCACTCTGGCCTCGTCCAGCTTTAGCCTCCTCCGGAATGTTGCATCCTTTAAAGCGTCCACCGGCTCCTCCTCCTCCTGGGAAGCCGGTCAGTCGGGGTTCCTCAGCTGAAGATAAGTTCTCCTCCTCAACGCTAATCTCTTAGTTTACATCCTCTGCAGCTGGAACAAAGACCTGGGGAATCAGTCTCTCCCCTGGTGATACCAACAGGTCCTCTTCTCATTCAGAATCTGATTCTGCCCCCTCTTCTCTCAACTCATCAGCCTGTTCAGGGTAAAAGGAGTTAGACACAACATAGGAGTTCATTGCAATGAAATCGTAGTCTATACATCTTTCGTTCACATCAGATAGCAGATCTTGAACTTAACCCCCCACAAAAAACCAGGATGAGGGTTGCTTAGCTTTCAAAATGAATAGTAATAAAAAACCACAATAGCATTTAACATCAACAAATGTTAAAATTAACAAAGATATAAAGTGGTACTGATTGGTCGAGCTATAACAGAGAGAAACATTTAAACCTATCGATATCTAAATTATATGTATCTTTCATATAGACAGTGAAAGAGTGCCAGGCATTCCGTCTCTCAAGCGAACATATTCGGTTAACTTGGTCATTTCTGCTATTTTCCAGACTTTGCACAGCCATTCTTTTAGTGTGGGGATAACATTACTCCTCCAGTTTCTGGCAACCAAAATTTTGTCAGCAATCAAGAGATTCTGAACCATTTCTCTATATATGGGGTCTATCTGACCCTCCACGTAACCAAGCAAGACTGTTAGAGGGACACAGGGTATAGAAATATGTGTAATTACAGATATTGCACTTACAATTTCCCCCCAGAAATGGTTATTCAGAGGGCACTCCCACCAAATATGCATAAAATTAGCTTTATCAGTTCCACATTGCCAACACTGATCTTCACAGTTCTTGTAAATATGACTCAGTCAGTTAGGGGTCAGTTAGTATTGGTATAGTATTTTGTAATTCTTCTCTTTCATGTTAACACAAGGGGAGCATGTTGGGCCTTGTAGGAATATTTTCTTCCAGATCTGTGATGTAATTGGATGGCTTATTGCTCTTTCCCATCTAGTTTTGAAGCTGTTACCCTTGTTTTCATCTCTATCTATAATTAACAAATAAATCTGTGATAACAAGCCTTTCCATTTTTTCCTTTCATAAATTAGTTGTTCAAAAGGAGTTAGATCTGAATTTAGCATGGTGTTACGAATGTTAGACTTTATGTAGGATTTTAATTGGTTATATATTGGAGCCAAAGAGGGACCTGCCCTATTTTGTGTGTAAGTTCATTAAGGAAATGCATGTATAATTTTTCACCACTTGAATGAATCTATAGACTTTGGGTCTAATCCAGTTGGAAATTCCACCAATTAATGTGAAATGATTGTTGTAAATGAATGATGCAAGTAAAGAAACATTTGGGGAAAATATTTTTTAAAGCTATCCCAGACTAACATTGCAGTAGTAATACATGGGTTATAGTTGGTTATTACCTGTCAGTCATTGATTTTCTTTTTACTATACCATGGCAATATTGCAAGAGGGACTCTGAGCCTATCTACACTACTGCTTTAAAACGGTTTATAACAGTTTTAAACTGGTTAAAACTGTTATAAACAGTTTTAAAGCAGTAGTGTAGATACGCTCCTTGACATATTGCTCCTCAAACACATACCATGGTGTGGTTGGACATACATTAATCCATCCATCGTGCAAGCACCTTTAAACGGGTTGCATAGTAGTATGCTATCACATTAGGGACTTTCAATCCTCCTTTTTCATAAGGTTTTTCTAAGGTCTTTACTGAAAGTCTTGTCTCTTCCCAAATGAAATCTAATAACATGGCCTGCCATTTCTTTAATGTTTTAATGGTATTGGTATCATCATATTTTCAAAAATGAACAATATCCTGGGTATAATGTTCATTTTGATAATAGCTATTCTGCCCATCCATGAAATTCCCATGGAGGACCATTTTTTGAAATCTGCAGTAACAGAATCAAATAAAGGCTGATAGTTACATTGATACAGTTTGCTTATTTCTGGAATTAGCCTAATACCTAGATATTTCACTGGCTTATGAGTCCACTGGATTCCATATTTGACACCTATCATATTCTTAGTTTCCAATGGAATGTTAAGTCCCATGTATTCCGTCTTGTGAGCATTTACTTTATATCCCGATACCTTTCCAAAACCTGATATAGATCTGAGGAGTGCAGGAATTGACACTGAGGGATTTGTTAAAGATAGCATAATGCCATCTGCATATAAACTAATTTTAAAATTAATTGGACCAATTTCTATACCTGATATTGTGTTTGATAAACGAATCATTATTGCTAAAGGTTCAATGCAACAGACAAAAAGTAAAGCAGATAAAGGACAGCCTTGCCTGGTTCCCCTACTTATTTGGAAAAAATCAGAATTACAGTTATTAATACAAAGTGAAGCACTTGGTTTATCATAAAGGGCTTTGATATAATTTAAGAACGGTACTCCGACATTGAATCTCTCTAACACCTTATATAGAAATTTACGCGTTACCTAATCAAAAGCTTTTTCAGCATCCAAGAAAGCAAAAACAGTTTGATGATTATTAACACAGGATTCATTCAAAAGGTTCACTGCCCTCCTTGTGCTGTCTGATAACAATCTCTCCACTAAGAAGCCTGTTTGGTCAAGGTGAATATATTTTGAAATAATATTTAGCCTTTTAGCATAAATAGATGCTAGAATTTTATAATCTTGATTTAAGAGTGATATTGGACGATAAGATGAGGTCAATGATGGATTTTTATCTTTCTTATGTATTAATATGATCCTTGCTTCCTTCCATGAGTCAGAAATCTCTGAAGTATTGATACACTCATCAAACAACTTCTTTAGTGGGACTAATAGCATATCAGCACACATAAAATTCAGCAGGTAGCCCATCTATTCCTGGTAATTTATTTGGTTTCAAGGCATTAATCACTTGGTGTATCTCCTGTGTAGTAATTGGAGCATTCAACTGCTCCCTATCCTCTTCAGTAAATGATGGAGTTGATATCTGGTGAAGATACTTCAAAATGTCATCATTAGGGTTCTCAGATTTGTATACGTTTGTGAAATAGTTTACAAATTCAGATATTGTATCTTTATTGTCTTGTGCAAATTGATGTTGTTGTTCCAGCAACACTGGAGGAATTAACATTTGAACACTTGCTGTTATAAATTTGTATTTTAATCTGTATTAATCTCTGCTGCTTGGTTTTATCCTGGTTGTGTTTTCTATATTATATGTTATTTTGTGTTTTTAGATTGTTGTTTGTTTTATATTTCTTAATGTAATTTCATGGTTTTAATTTTTGTGAACCACCCAGAGAGTTTCAGCTATAGGGCAGTATAAAAAGGCAATAAATAAATAAATAAAATATTTCTACACTGGTTCAATTCCTCAAGAATATCAGAGTTCTGGGTGTTTTTATGTGCCAAATCAAGCTCTTTGATCTTGGTAATTAGCGCTTCATTATGCTTTGATCTCTGTTTGTTAATATACTTAGAGGTGGAGATAAAGATTCCTCTTATATAAGCTTTAGCAGCATCCCATATTGTTCTCCGTGCCATCCCTTCAGTGCAGTTGACTGCAAAATATTATTTTATCTTTGACCTAACACTACTGACAACAGAATTATCCTTTCGTAAAAATGAATTGAGTCTCCAATTCTTTGATTTATATCTAGAATCATAATCACCAATAGTTAGATAAACTGAAGCATGATCAGAGATAGACTGAAAGCCAATATTAGTTTTTAATGTTTTTGTTACCAGTGCTGGAGAAACAAAAAACATGTCAATTCTAGAATAACTTTGATTTGGAATTGAATAGAAAGAAAAATGGAAAATAGTGGGATTTTTAAAGCGCCATATGTCTATCAAATGTAAGGAGTGTAATCCTTTGAAAAAACTAGATGGAAGGGTATTGGTAGATTCCTTTGAGTTATTTTTTCTATCTTGAGCAGCATTTACTACTCCATTGAAATCACCTCCAAAAATCACTTCACCCTCAACACACTCTAAGATTTCCTCAAAAAGCTCATGATAGAATAAACCTTGCTTCTGATTAGGTGCATATAAGTAAATCAATGTTATTTTCTTATTCATCAGATTCCCTCTCAGCATAATATATCTTACCTCTACATCTTTCTTTTGGTCAGTTACTTTGAAAAGAATGTTAGATTTAATACAAATTGCCACTCCTTTAGTTTTAGTGGCCGCACAGGCAGCATAAATATTCCCAACACCTAATTGACCCAGATATTTTTCATGCTGTGCCTTAATATGGGTTTCTTGAAGGGAAACTACTTCTCTCTTCTCTTGTTTTAAAAAACAAGCTATTTTTCTCCTTTTAACATTGCTGTTAAGACCTTTAACGTTAAGGCTTAAAAATATATTTTATTCATCGCAAATCAGTTCTTTCAATAGGCCAGTTATTACAAGCTATATAACCTTTTGTTCTCAAAATTTTGTATCATTACTCAATAAAGATGGAGGAGGGAAATGGTTACTTCTCTGTATTGGAAACCTTATAGCTCACTGTTAAGGATTCTCTTCTTTGTATATATGGGGGCGGGGGATTCTTGATTTCATCTATAGATGTCTCTATTTGTGAATTCCTTCCTTTTACTAAACTCACTTGTAATTCATCATTTAGTAAATTTGCTTCAACGTCTTCAGAGTATAATGGATTCATAAATAGAAGGGCTTCATCTTTAGTTTTCATAACAATCCATTTCCGATTATATCTAAACACTAATCTAAAGGGGAAGCCCCACCTATATTGGATAGTCTCTTTGGTCAGTCTATCAGTGAGAAATTTTAATTCATGCCGTTTTTAAGAGTTATAAGGGACAAGTCAGCTAGGAATCCTAATTGATTATCATCTATCTTGAAACCAGGGTTATCTCTTACCATTCTTAATATAAAGTCTCTTGAACTCGTGGTTTGGAAGGTCACCAAAATGTCTCTGTCTAAGTGGGAGGGAGGGTTAGCCACAATAGAATTAATTCAATATGCATTATTAATTAAAATATTATCTGATTCTGAACCCAATATAGATGCAAACAAGTCTTTGAGATAAGCAATTAAATTGTCTCCTTCAGCTTTCTCTGTCAAACCTCTGATTTTTAAATTAGTTCTTCTATTTTTGTTATCTAAAGTCTCTACTTGCTCTTCTAATAGAGAAGTTTCCTTAGCTGTACTTTCAGCAGAAGCTTCACTTATTCTTAAATTAGACTGTAACTTTTGGATATCTTTATTCAAATTGATTTGAGTTTCCTGAATTCCCTCAATGTGATTAACTTTCTGTAACAGCTGCTCATTATCCAGTTTTAGTTATTCGTACTTTTGTTTCAGGTTTTGAAATCTGTTCTCAATATCGCTTTTGACTTCATCTAGTTTTGAAGTGACCTTATCTTCAAATACTTTCAAAGCATCATTAAATATTTTAAATTCAGTGGCAAAGATTTTCCTAATATCTTCTGCATTTAGAATCATATTCTCCATTTCCACAGACTCTTTTTTATGCTGTTGTGTGGACATACTTCAGATTATCTATACTCTCTTTAGAGACCAGCAATTAAATAATATTAGATCATTGGTCAAGTCAAAAACAATAGAATTCATCCAAAGTTCGTTAGAAATGTAGGCTTCGATTTCATAAAAATTATGTAACAGTTCATTAGACAATTCTGAATTGTTAATGGTATGTTCAGACTTTAGCTGGAATACAAATCTTCCTAGTACGTTAATAGAAGGGGGGAGAAAGGTACAGCAACAGCCCAAATGAATTTACAAATTGATTAATTCTAAAATGTGACAAAAACTTAAATAAACCTTAAGAAAAGGCATAGTATTTATTTGTTTATTTATTTATTTTATTTCTAACCCACCTCTCCATCCAGATCGAGGCGGGGAACAACAATAAATATAAATACAAGAATCATAAAATAGGTAAAACATTAAAATAAATCAAAACAAATACATTATTAAAAACATCTTAAAATTCAACTGGATAGGCCTGCTGGAAGAGAGCAGTTTTCACGGCTCTCTTAAATTCCAGAAGTCTGCTAATTTGTTGAATCTCCTCCAGCAGGCCATTTCACAGTCTGGGAGCGGCAGAAGAGAAGGTCCTCTGGGTAACACTCATCAGCCTAGTTCTGGCTGACACCTATAGTTCAAGTAAGTCTACCAGGTTACTTGTTGATTCAAAGACAGAATTTCTCCAAGTTTTGAAAGAGAGAGAATATTAAATCTTCAGATCATCAAAACATAATAATGAGTATATTCTTGCCTCAGGTGTTAATCAAGATTAAGTGCACTAGCAGTATATCGGCCAAAGATTCAATTGAGACCCCAAATGCTGTGGGTTCTCCAGTTCAAGTTTCTCACCCCACACTGCAACCCTTACAACAGCTGACTTTTCAAGGCTTCTCCCAGAAAGCTGCTCCTTCCAAACAGCTCCAGACTCCACCCTCCAAGCTCCACTACAGAGCAAGGGCTCCAATCCAGCAGGGGGTTCAGTTCAGGGGGTTGCCGTTGGTAGAGCACTTACAAAGAGCTCTTGCCTTATTGGTTTCTCACCCCACCAAGCTCGGCAGATTTTAACTGCCAGTCAAACTTGATTAGTCCAGAGAGAGATGGTGGTTTCTATAGTGATGAAAAGCAGCATTTATGGAAAGCATTGTATGTGGGTGGTAAAGAATTTCAGTTTTAAATACATTTCAATGTGGCTAGGTGCTTCAGTGATAGATGAAGGTTGGGAAAAGAATTCCTCTGAATAAGAAATGTGTGGCATGGATGGAAAGATAAGCGAGGTAGAGAACAGAAGGCCTAAGAGAGAGTCAAAACTGATGTATTTGGGCAATTCAAAAATAATCAAATTCTTTTTCTGAAGCAAACAAGAGAACTACAGTAAGGCAGGTGTATTGTATAACCTGTCCAAGGCAGGACATTTTGTTTTATGTATTGTGTCAATACCCACGACTTGTGCTTCAAACTATCAATCAATCACTTTATTATCAGTCAACAGACCATAACACAAATTAAAATATACAGTTTTGTCAAAATTCAAACTATTAGATGTGAGGTGATGAGAATGGTGGGAGTTATAGAAGATTACTTGACCTCAGTGGATTCCTCCTGGACATTATCAAGGCTGTTATCATTTGCATTTCTGAGGCTAGCTCTATGAATACAATGTACATAAGGTCTGGTGCAGTAAAGGCTGAGTAATTATTATTCCTGCATCAGAATAAATTTTTTAAAAAACCCTCCAAAATAAAATGCAGGTCAGTCTTGACACTCACTACTTCTCTAAGGATACAATCCTATGCACATTTACCTGTGAGTAGACTCCAATGAATAAAGTAAGACTTGTTATTTAATTTATTAGCAATATTTATATGCCACTTCTCATTTGAATCAAATCCAAAAGTAGTTGCATTGAAAAGGGTATTTCAGCAGGTGTCATTTGTATGCATGCAGCACCTGGTGAAATTCCCTTTTCATCACAACAGTTAAAGCTACAGGAGCCCTTCTTTTGTATCTGGTCACTCTAGTATAGCTAGATTATACTAGATTTCACCAGATGAAATCTAGTATACTCTAGATTTCTAAGGAATTTCACCAGGGAATACTAGGGAATTTCATCAGAGAATACTAGGGAATTTCATCAGGTGCTGCATGCATACAAATGACACCTGCTGAAATTCCCTTTTCTACACAACTATTAAAGATACAGGAGCCCTGTCCAGATGTTGGAAGAGCCGTCCTGATGTCACTACCATTGAAAAATTTGGAGTAAGTCCCAAACTTTTTCAGTGCACAGCTTCGTGGGAAAACCCTGCAATGGCTGCGAAGCTGCGGCTGCGGTACATAACAGATGCAGCGCAGATCTGCAGCTACCGCAGGGCTTTCTCCGTGTATAGACAGCCCCTGGATAAGCACATGTTCTAGTCACAAAAAATAGGTAAAATTTCTAATTGCCCTAAATTCCTGTGCCCTAGAACAGTTGGTCATGGAGCTAACCTTGGACTTAATTCTAAATTGACACCCAGAACCTAGTGTAAAATGTGAGAGTTGTTCATCTGTTTGGAAGCAGTGACCACAGAGCTATCAAATTTAATTTGTATATAAGTGGGAAATTGCCAAGGTGGTCCAACACAGTCACATTTTGACTTTAAAAGAGGAAACTTCTCTAAAATGAGGGTCTGGTAAAAAGGAAGTTGAAAGAAAAAGTCAATAGGGTCAAATCTCTTCAGAATGTTTGGGGATTACTCGAAACCACAATAATAGAAGCTTAGCTAGAATGTAGGCTGACCAGATAAAATCCAGGTCAGGGCTCCTGTAACTTTAACAGTTGTAGAGACAAGGGAATTTCAGCCGGTGTCATTTGTATGCAATTAGTTCCTGGTGAAATTCCCTCTTCATCACAACAGTTAAAGGTGCAGGCACTATACTAGAGTGACCATATACAAAAGAAGGCAGGGCCCCTGCAACTTTAGTGTGATGAAGAGGGAATTTCACCAGGAACTAATTACATACAAATGATACTGGCTGAAATTCCCTTTTCTCTACAACTGTTAAAGTTACAGGAGCCCTGACCTGGATTTTATCTGGTCACCCTACTCTTCATTGCAGGGATGTAGGGTAGATACCTGTGCTTGAACCAGTATTTTCAGGAAGGGAGACTGAGGAAATGAGATAATAGTGACCAGACCTCTCAGCAAAGTGAAAACAAACAAATCACCAGATCCAGATGGCATCCAGCTGACAGTTTTTAAAGAACTGAAATGTGAAATTGCTGACCTTCTAACAAAAATATGTAACATGTCCAGAGGACTGGAAAGTGGACAATGGAATGCCAACTTCTTCAAAAATGGAGGGACAAACATATAGAGGGATGCTTGGAGGTAGGCAACAAGGAAGAGGGCCTTCTCTGTGGTGGCCCCCCAATTGTGGAACGATCTCCCCAAGGAGGCCTGCCTGGCACCAACATTGTTATCTTTTCGACGCCTGGTCAGGACTTCCTCTTCTCTAAAGCATTTAACAGCATATGATGAGGGTTTTTGTGTTTTTGTGTTGTTGTTGTGCTTTGACCCAGAAGGATATTGTAATTTAAATTTGTTTTTATGCTTTATGCTTTTAAATTTTGTATATTGGTGTTTTAATTGTTCAATGTTTTTAATTTTTGTAAACCGCCCAGAGAGCTTTGGCTATGGGGCGGTATATAAATGGAATAAAATAATAAATAAATAAATATCTGATGAGCCTGGGTTTGTTTTGTTTTTAGGCTTATAGCTTTTTAAAGTTATTATAGTGGTTTTAAATGTGTGTGTATATTGTATGTTTTTGCTGTTTAAATCTTTGTATATTGTTTTTAATTGTTTTAATCTTATGTAAGCCGCCCAGAGAGCTTCAGCTATGGAGCGGTATACAAATGTAATAAAATACATAAATACTTAAATACATAAATAAATCTTGCTGAAGAAGAACCAACATGACTTCTAAAAAGGTATGTTGTGTCTCACAAACCTTTTACAGTTCTTTTAAGATTGCCAACAAGCATGTGGATAAGGATTAACTGGTAGCCATTGTTTACTTGGACTTTCAAAAGGCTTTTGGCAAAGGCTCTCACCAGTAACTGGATCAGTAACTGGTTAAAGAACAGAAAACAGAGAATAGGAATAAGAGAACAGTTCTTGAAATGAAGGAATGAAAAAAGTGGGGTCTCACAGAGATCTGTACTGAAACCGGTGCTTTTTAACTTTCATAAGTGATCTGGACTTAGGGCTGAGCAGTGAGGTGGCCCCATTTGTTGTGGACACCTAATTTAGGACAGTTAAAACAAAAAGGGGCTGCAGAGAGCTTTAAAAGGATCTCTCCAAATTAAGGGACTAGGCATCAAAATGACAAATGCAGCTCAATGTAAACAAGGGTGAAGTGAAGCACATTGGAGCAAAACAAATCCTAACTTCACACATATATTGATAGGGTTTGAGCTTGCAGTGACTGACCAGGAAAAGGATCTTGGGGTCTTGGTGGATAGCTCAGTGAAAATGTCAGCTCAGTGCATGGCTGATGTGAAGAAGTCAAGTTTAATAATTATGAAAGGAATTGAAAACAAAACAGCCATATCATAATACATTTGTTCAAATGTATGGTGTGGGGCTGGAAAAGGTACAGAAAAGGGCAACCAAAATGATCAAGGAGTTGGAGCAATTCCCCTATAAGGAAAGATTACAATGTTTCGGACTCTTCAACTTAGAATGTGGAGACATGATAGAGGTGTATAAAATTAGGGATGATATGGAGAACGTGGGTAGGAGGACATCTCCTTCTCTCATAATAGAACTTGGGGTCATCTCATGAAGGTAAATGGTGGAAAGTTCAGGACAAACAAAAAGAAGTACGGTACTTTGTCATACAGCACATATTTATACCATGGAATTCCCTGTAAGATGTAGTGATGACCACCAACGTGGATGGCTTTAAAAGAGGATTAGATAAATTCATAGAGGATAAGGTTATCAATGGCTTATAGTCATTTTTTTTTAGTATCGGAGGCAGCATACCTTTGAATATCAGTAACTGTGGAACATGAGCAGGAGTGTGCTATTGTACTCATGTCTTGCCTATGGGTTTTCTATAGGCATCTGATTGACCAGTGTGGTAACAGAATGTTGGACTAGATGGGCCTTTGGACTGATCCAGTAGAGCTCTTCTTATATTCTTAGGTGGGATTTAAATGCAATCAATCAATAAATAGTATTACCATTTAGAAGCTCTGGAAGTAACTCAGCTTTTCTCTTCAACCTCCAGATGACAAATAGAAAGGAACGATGAGCTTATCTACACTACTGCTTTAAAATGGTTTATAACAGTTTTAAACCGGTTAATAACCATTATTAACTGGTTTAAAACTGTTATAACCGTTTTAAAGCAGTAGTGTAGATAGGCTCAAATGTTTGGTATTATTTGGAACCACTTCAGTTTCCTATTACAAAATGTTAGGGGGAGAGGAAGGAACATTTTGTTGTGACTCAAACACCTCATCAAATTATAGTCTAGTACTGTCAATAGTACTGGCAATGGTGTGCAATAAAATGGTAATTAGCACTTGCAGCATTTCACAGCTTCAAAGACCATCTCCAGACTGGAGTTAAATACATCCTTCAATACTCCTCTGGGCTGAGTATAATTATATTCTCATTTTGGAGGTTAGGAAACTGAAGGGGAAAGGGTTTAATAACTTAAATAAAGTTTGCGGCAGAAGAAAAATGTAGTATTTAAGTGTTAGCATACTTTTTCTACAGTGGATGTGTTTACATGGAAAATTCCAGTAGACAGTCTCTCTTACAGTGTTTGTGGTGGGCAAAGTTTCCCAAGAAGGTTGTCAGACACTGGCATCGTGCCATGAGATGAGGATATTATCATTCCATGTCTGTATTCGTACTACAGCCATAATAGTTTGTTCTAAAGTTAAAGATAGGCAAGTTGGTTCTTGTGTTCACCAGCACACATTCCTAGCTACACTTTGATAACAGATTTTTAAAACTTCATGCTGCGTATGTAGCAGAGGAAGCCTAACAGGAATTCTGTCTGACTGAGCCTCCCCACCCCTACATCGACTCTGGCTGGGTTCACACATCATGCTAACCCATGGTGGGTGGCAAGCTACACTGGGTATATGTTATGCATATAACCTACCATGCTCCCGTCAGATGATCAGGCAAACAAGCTACACAGAGTAGTTTACTTCACATACATGCACCCTTGTCCTTTCTCCTTCTGTAGTCCTCCCACTCAGGTGGGCAGGTATCACAGCTTCCTTTGCATTGCAGGGGGGCTTGGCATGGCTCTGCGGTGGATTCCTGACTGAGGAGTAGGGCAAAGCAATCTCCTCAGGCCATGGAGCTGGTGGTAGGACTGCTTCCAGAGGTTGTGGCACAGGAGCATCTGGTGGAAATAGGGGGTTTCTTCTGGACTTCTCTCCTCTAATCTGCTGCCTCCTCAGAGTTTCCTGCCTTGTCTATGAATCTTGAGGCATCCTGATACTGTGCAAGCCCCTTTCACTGTCTGAATGCCTCCATAACAGGGGTGGGGCCAGTATTATCCTCCTGCTATCACCTCTGCATACTTGGGGGACACATGAGCGGTGGTGGCATGTGAAAAACCCTTCTGAGGCATTTGTTTTAGGACAGAGTATTCATGTTCAATCCACCACACTTTAAAATTTTACATCTGCTTTCACTGCTAGAGAAAAGGCAAATGCAAACATGGCACAGAAGTAATAAATACATTCTGCTAATAATCATAGCAGTTGTTTCAGACTCTTTCTCCCTCACCAATAGTCAACAATCTTTTTTTTCAAAACGTCTCTCTCACTACCTCTCTTTCCTGCAGAAATCCTGCATTGTTGCTAGGTTACTAAATCTTGTTCATTTATCCTGCCTAGCTCTTTGATGGTTCAGTAGTTATTATTTTCTGCATTTACTGCACAAAACACACACAACCCCCAAAATACCCTGATATATTTAATTTCACATGTAGCATTTATGAATATCTCAGGACATCTGGGCTATGAGAAGGATGGGTTAATATTTCAGTGTCACACTTTGCACTGGCTTTATTTCACGAGGTGCAAGAGTGGATATTGCGTTAATGTACCTACATCTTTTTCTTTGTGTGGCAATATTCAAGTCTGGCATCTTTGGACCAAGAGCTCTTCAATCCTTTTGCCAGAAATTTCAGCCCCCTCAGTGAGGCCCTGGGGGTTCTATGTGAGGGACCAATACACCAGTTTGTTCCATCAATTCTTCCAGGTTCCGAGTCTCATGCCCTTAGTTCCTGTATGGCCACTCCATGTCCCATTCACCTGCTTTCAACCAGTTTTGTGGTGTTATATGGAGACCGGTAGGGCTGGCTCAAGACATTTTGCTGCCTCACATAGGTAGGGTGACCACATTTGGGAAACCAAAAAAGAGGACCCTCAGTGGGGTGGGGGGTGGGAAAGTGGCTTTCCGAGGCCTCTGGAAAGCATGTCATTCACCCCCACTGCTTTAAAGGACCCAATTGGAGCGGAGGAGGGGAAAGTGTGTCATTCCTGCCCTCCACTGCTCCAATCGGGTCCTTTTCTATAATGTCCAGGAATGACATACTTTCCCCTGTAAGGTCCTGATTGGAGCAGTGGGAGGGAAATAATCCACCTCCAGAAAGCTCGTCATTCCCTCCAACCACGCTAATGTGGCCTTAAAGGGGAAAGCTTGTCTTTCCAGGACATTATAGAAAATTACAGAAAATCCCCCCTGACACCCAGGATAGAACAAAAACCAGGACAAATCCGGGGAAATCCTGATAGTTGGTCACCCCACACATAGGGCACACTCTCCCCCAGTAAAAGTGTGTCATATCTAAGGCCAGCCAGATTATTTTGGCACCTGAGGCAGAAAATTTCACAAGTACCACTAGAAGTAAAAACAAAACAAAAAATATAATGAGAAATAATGCTTATTTATAATAACTAATGCTTTCTTATGCAGGGAGCACTATATATACTTAGACTGTTTATGCTATATTAAACAAGGCTGAGAAAAACTCTTTTTAGAATCAACAAAACATCTGGGTACTGTGTCCTTGAATTCTGGGTAGAAACTGGCAACAGAAATGCCACACCACTGACTGGCTTGGTAGGCAGTCCCTTAAAGGTTAATATTATATGCACACTTACTTGGGATCAAGCATCATTGAACTTGGTGGGACTGACGTCTGAGTAGACATGCACATGGATATTATTTGTATAGATCAGATCCACTAAGGATCATGACCAGCCCTGGATAGCTAGTCACCGTCACATAACCCAATGTGTTTTTGAAGTGACAAGTCCACATAAATCTAAAACAAAAATAATAGAACAGTAAATTATAGAAATACTCTTACTAGGGGGTGGGGAAACCTTAGGGAAATGTTTTAAGAGGTTGGTGCTCATAGTTGCATTTTGAAAGAGTGGTTACATCAAAATACTGTATATACTTCACAGGAATTGTTTGTTTATATCTTATCAAGCCCGAACCTTCAATATGAATAAAATCAATGATATGTTTAATGACCAGAGGCATGCAAGTATTTTTTGTAATTTTTCAGAAGACTTCTATTTATTTTTGTATTCCATTAATGTTTTGGACAATTTCCTGAAGGTACAAGGCAGAGCAGACATGTAACTGGTAACCTACCAGTTACATCTTCTTTTCATTTTTACTCTAGAATAGGTGCAGGGACCCAAAACAGATCTTAAAAGCCTCTCCCAAATCCTCAACTCTAGGGCTACAATCTGGATCAGCCCCCCCGGGCCTACTCTAGAATAAAGATAGGGGGGGAAGACAAAGCTGCTAGATACAGAACCTATCTACACGCGCAGGATAAAACACTTTGAAAATGTTTTGAAAAGTGTATATGGAGTGTGTCCTGGGCCCCAACAGTTCTCAAAACTGTTATAAACCATTTTAAACCATTTTAAACCGTTTTAAAGCAGTAGTGTAGATAGGCTGACAGTCTATTTTGGTCCCAAGAGGCTCTTCAGAGATTGCCATGTCAACAAAAGGGAAATAGCTGCACATCCTCCCTCAAGAGTCGTGGTTTTGTGATGGGCTCATTGTATTTTCCCAGTATGCAAAGCACAGTATTTTGTACCTGGGATAATTAGATAGCTCTCCAAGATAATAATTCATTGCTATTTTAATGACTGTCTATGGAATCCAGTTGAGCAAGTGTCAGGATCCCTAATGGATATTACTTTAAAGGTGTGATCAGGGCACATGCATCATTTAGTGGTGGTGGAGGGAGCAGTACAAACATAGCCCCCCCTCCTACACACATATCATGGGGTACCTCCACAAGAGAGGTTTAATGCTCTTTGAAGGCTCATTATAAATTTTACCTCCACACCAGCGGAGCGCAAAACGGGCGTAGAGGCACGTTATCTCCTGGATTATGCGCATTATCGAATGCGCGTTAAATAGCGACTTTTATTTTGCTCCGGCCGTTAAAGCGCATTTTCGCCGTGTGAACAAGCGATTATGCGCATTAACTTCTTGTAAAGCACTTTTTGGACATCAATTAATGCGCTTCGCCGCCTCTCGCCACCTCCCGTGCAGAGGGATTAGGAGTAAATGCGCCTCCGCGATAATGCGCATAATCGCCGAACCGGGCGCAAAAGCGCATCCTTGTGGAGGGGGCCATGATCCCATGCCAGAAATACAATGAAATAAAACTTTCTATTTTAATTCTAAAATTACATTTTCTACATTTCTGAAATTACACCATGGCCCACATTGGGGCTTTTCTACTATGACCACATACTCCCTCCTCACAGTTTTGCTATTTTTCTTTATTAGAAACGCAGCCTGAAGAAAATTTCTACAAAGCTTGCTGACTATGTTATAACTCTTGGTTGGTTCTAATAAAAGTGTTGTCCTGTTGCTGTTTTGATTTATTTAATTCAAATTGATTGGTATCCTTTGGCTTCTTTGAGTTCCCTTTATTTAACCACTTCACAATACTGGCTTAATCCCCTTGCAATATGCATGTGGGCGTGAACTAAATATCAAGCATCTCTACATTAAGGGAAATGGTGTTACTTATTGGGGGTTTTTCTGCTTCCTAGTTCTTTGGCACAATTGTTATGGGTTGCAATACACAGGAGGAGAGGGGCGGGTTTGATTGAATGCTTCCCCTCCATTCAGTTCCATTGAGTTCTATTGAGACTGTGCCATCTAGTGGTAGAAGATCCTGCAGTTTCCCAGCTATTACCACTTTAAAAGTGGTTCTTTTTATTTTGGGATTTCTAGAAGATTCCGTGGGAGACGTCCTCGTTGAAGACGTCATGAAATCAATCCGAAAACTTCCGTAAGTGGCCAATCATGGGCGTGCAATAAATCGCTTGCTCAGAGCAGCCCATTTACTCAGATCTATTTTTGGCTTGTAAATCTTACCAGCTGGGATCAATGTCCTTTATCACTATCACCAGCTGTCTTTCCATCCTGCCTATGCATAAGGAACTCTGGGGTTGGTAGTTCTTGAAACAGCATGTCACATAGGGAAGTGCATACCTCCCAGGTTCTTAAACAATAAGCCTTAGCTTAACTGTATGAGCCCACTCTATCCGTTCTAGAGAAGGGCCGCCTCAGCCAGCAACTCATGGTTCAGAATGTTGCTTGTCCTGCTCTAACCCTGCTTCTGATTGGCTGGAGGCCTGGAGCCAATATTACAAGAACTGAATAATAGGTACATCTATGTTTCCATAAATATCCTCAATTTAGCCTCAATTTTTTCCTCTTGGTAATTGGGTTGCAGCAAGGCTGAGACACACTTGGATGTCCCGTCCCCCCACAGACACACAGTCGGGCCCTGGGTGTGACTACCTAATGTGATTACTGACACAAGTCTCTCCCATATCCTGTAAGACATTTAACTTAAAAAAATAATAATAAACAAGAATTCTTTGGAGGATAAGGAAGCATTTGTCTAGCCATGCCATTTTAAAAATCCACAAATAGCTTCAAACTAATTTGCAAGTGTAAAAATGCTAGAGACAAAGTTGCCACAGAGCTCCTTCACACGCTCCAAAGGGCTTGGATGAGTCCTTTCCTCCATCCCCCACCTTTGAATTGCAAAACTCCTATGCTGTCCCAAAAATAGCTTTTTGGAACGCTCCCCAATTTCAAGAATGATTTGCTATGGAGCAAGGGTGAGGGCTGATGTTCAAGACACACAGCCCATTTAGACTAGCAGAAGAACTATCCCTACAGTTTGTTGAATACTGACCAAAAATCAGCATTCCCCCAAACATAGCATACCTAGACTGTGTCTTCGGGGGGAAGGATGCACATTTTGACAACAGTTGCCCTTTTAGACAAGGAAGGGGGTCAAACCTCTCCCAGCTCAAGGCCAAAGTCAACTTTGGAGAAGCTCTTGGGAGACGTATGGTGGGCATGCAAAACGGGTGGGGGCAAAAATACGAAATATACCAGGATATTTTAGTTTAAAGCTCTTACTGCCAGTGATTAACGCTTAGGAGCAACATTTAAACCTTTTCGAATAGGGAAAAATGTACAAAAGCCAAAACAACATCAAATGACTGGTGGTCAGGGGAAAGGAGACAGAACCAGGGCAAGGGGGCATGACAATCTGGGGAATCGCGGAGTGTTGCATTGGGACCCCAGGCAGTCCAGATTTGCCCCATGGGCCTGAGGTTCAACAATCCTGAACATGGTTCATTCAACACCTCTGATTTAGGTGGAGATTCAACACCCCAGCTTTAGAACTTGTATTCCTCCAGGAGGTGGTGCTTGGCCTCCAAGCCCCGCCCCTGGAAGAATTGCCGCTGTTATCTTTGATCTGAAATCGGAGATAACACTGGAGGCAGCAGCAAATAGGGAGTTCCCTCTGTTGTCTCCAATCTCGGATTGGACATTATAGCAAGGATGTGGGTGGTGGGAGACTCGGATGGTACTGGGAGAAGCCGCTGCTCTTCCCAGTGCTGGCTGAGTTTGTTTGTGCAACATGGTGCACACACAGCCTTGGGGATGACACACACTGCCTGAAGCCTGGGATGAACAGCACACTTTCCAGCACTGGCTGAGTCCATTTGTACAGTGAGTGCCACCAGAGACACAGCCAGCACTGGGATGATTGGCCATTCTTCCCAGCTCTGTCTAAGTCTGTCTGTGCAGCATGCAGTACCCGTATGACAATGTGCATTCAGCATGGCGAAAGGCAAAATGGGCAGGGCAATAATATTATGATATCATCTGGCCCACACAGAGCCTGGTAGGGGGTGGTTTGGCCCCCATTTAAACTGGTTCTCCACCTCTGTTTTAAAACAATTATAAAATTATTTATTTTAGACTGTGGATGATTGCCTTATGTACTTGCACTGTACACACAGCCTATGGAACTCACTGTTCATGTAACAGACCTGTTTGGTCAAACGGCTGTGATTTCCCCATCAACAGTTCAAGTTATGGTATAGAACCCAATTTTATTTGTGCAGGTTAGACAAACTCTAGAACTTGGAAGGATAAATAAGAATGAGAACCTACGATTTGTTTATGAACTTCATAACAATAGCACAATGTTCTCTGGGCATTAAGTAAGTTACAGTAGTTAGCTACCACAATATGATTTATTCACAGTACAGTAAATTATAGAGGAGAATAAAATATTGTAGGACTTGAATGACACTAAACAATTTAGAGACTGGGAACAGATAATTTAAAGAAAGGAGCTTGAAGTATCCCTATTGTTATCACTTACAAATATATATATAAATCACCGGTGAGAACGTAGAGATGTTTAGGAGTGGGAGAAGGAAAGAAAACTGAATGGAGTACTTATATATCCTTATGGTTGCAAAAAGATGAACTGTCTGCAAAAATAACCATTCCCATGCATCATTCTCAACACCTCATCGATTCTGATAGTGTAGGCTGGCCATATGAAAAGGATGATAGGGCTCATGTAACTTTAACAGTTGTAGAGAAAAGGGAATTTCAGCCAGTGTCATTTGTATGCAATTAGTTCCTGGTGAAATTCCCTCTTCATCACAACCGTTAAAGTTGCAGGGGCCCTGCCCTCTTTTGTATATGGTCACTCTAGTATAGTGCTTGCAACTTTAACGGTTGTGATGAAGAGGGAATTTCACCAGGAACTAATTGCATACAAATGACACTGGCTGAAATTGCCTTTTCTCTACAACTGTTAAAGTTACATGAGCCCTGTCCTCCTTTTCATATGGTCAGCCTAGATAGTGAGTACTCTTGATTGGCATTTAGTAGTTGTATGTTCTCATAATGTGCCTGGATGAATTATTAGAGATTTTTTGATAATATACAAAGATACTGCCAGGTCATTTGAATAGCCAAGGTTAACATATCACATGTTCCTTCATATGTTGACTGAACACACACTCATTGGCCAATATTATCTTGATTATGGATTCAGAGGCACCATTCCTCTGAGTATCAAGCACTGAGGAACAACAGTGACAGAGGGCTATTACCTGCATCTCCTGCTTCTCGGGCCTCCTCCACACGAGACGTTTAATGAGCCTTAGAGGCTCATTATAAATTTTACCTCCACACCAGCGGAGCGCAAAACGGGCGTAGAGGCGCGTTATCTCCCGGATTATGCGCATTATCGAATGCGCGTTAAATAGCGACTTTTATTTTGCGGCGGGATGTAAAGCGCGTTATGACCATGTGTACAGTTTTTCAGTGAAGCGCATTTTCGGAGAGGTGTGAGCAGGTAGAGGGCGGGTTTTGACGAGATGGGCGGGGAGAGGGAAGGGATTTCCGGCGGGAGATTTGAAAAAAAGCCCTCAGGTTATGCGCAGCCGCGTGGGTGTGCTCACCCAACGGTTTGGCTGGAGGCGCAGGTGTGGTCGCGCGCCTATGCATATAAGCGTGTGCGCGCGATCCGACCGTTGACCTCATTTAACTTCGCGACGCCAGAGAGACTGCATCCTGATTTATTTCCTCTACACCTTTTCCACCTACCGAAATGGCTGCTCCAGGAAGGGGAGTTTCTTGGAAAAAGGCAGAGATTCTCGACCTTCTGGACATTTTTGGGGAGCAGAAAGTTCAAGCTCAACTGAATGCCAGCCATAGGAACCTCGATGCCTATGAATCCATTGCTCAGGAAATGCAAAGAAGGGGCCATATCCGTACAGCGAAGGAGTGCAGGACCAAGGCAAAGGCAATGAGGCAGGAATATCGCAGGGTCGTGAATCATAATTCACGATCAGGAAATGATGCTGCCACCTGCCCCTTTTTTGAGGAGCTTCATAGCATTTTTCGGGGGGATGCTACTATTCAACCAAATCGCGTGGGCAGGAGTCTGAACATCCATCGTGTCCAAGCACCTGCTGCTGCTCCCCCAGTAAGTTCCCCCCTGGCTTTCCCGCTCTCAGAAGGCTCAGAAGAACTGTTCAGCAGTGAACTTCAAACAATAGATGTGGAGGACTACCTTGGAACGCCCTACTCTCCCGGAGGTACATTGATTGTAATTGCCATTTTTTGAAAAATCTCGTTCTTCCTTCTATTTCATGCCTATAGCTCACATCTGATGTTTTCCCCTTTTAGAATTGGAGACACCAGAAGATATTGGAAACGAAGAACCTGAAGGTATAGACTGTTTCTTTTGTTGGGTTGGGAAGACTCTTAACTTTACAACTTAATATTGTGTTCCATGGAATAAAAAATTGTATTCTAAAATGGGGCAGGCAGATGCGGGTGAGCGGGTGGGGCAGGAGAGGGCAGGAGAGATCTCCTCTAGCTACCCAGCGTTTCTCTGGTCTCTCCAGGGCGGGGGGGAAAAAGGATAAGGGGCAGGCAGCCATTTTGAACAACCACCCCCATTTCAAAAGGAGGGAGGTTTGTGATTGTGCCTATTGATGAAACCTCCTAAAAGCTCTTCTTTTTCTGCCACGGCAGGAGCCTACAGAAGCAGCAGTACCACCAGTGCATCGGAATCCATTGAGCAAGCAGATTTGAGGGCCAGAAATCTCCAGCAGCATCCTGCAGCAGCAGCACCGAGTAAGTACAGGCCTAGCTAATTTCTGAGGTCAGACATCATGGAAGGAAGGGAGTTCCCAATGATCTAGGCTGGGTTTATGGGGGGGGGAGGGGGAAAGGGGGGCATTGGACACAACATTGTGGTGCATGGGACCAGAAATTGTGGTCTATGGGAGGGATTCCCGCCTTTTTCTCTACAGCAGTTAAAGTTACATGAGCCCTGACCTCCTTTTCATGTGGTCAGCCTAGGCAGGCAGCCATTTTGAACACACAAACAACCCCCCCCCTATTTAAAATGGAGGTTTGTGATTGTGCCTATTGGAATGAAACCTCCTAATAGCTCTTCTTTTTCTTCCACGGCAGCCTACAGAAGCAGCAGTACCACCAGTGTGTCAGAAACCAGTGAGCACGCAGATTTGAGGGCCAGAAATCTCCAGCAGCATCCTGCAGCAGCACCGAGTAAGTATAGGGCTATGTCAATGAAACCTCCTAAAAGCTCATCTTTTTCTGCCATGGCAGGAGCCTCCAGAAGCAGCGGTACCACCAGTGCGTCAGAAACCAGTGAGCACGCAGATTTGAGGGCCAGAAATCTCCAGCAGCATCCTGCACCAGCACCACCGTGTAAGTACTGGGCTAATTTCTGGGGTGCATGGGACCAGAAATTGTGGTCTATGGGAGGGATTTCAGCCTTTTTCTCTACAGCACTTAAAGTTACATGAGCCCTGACCTCCTTTTCATGTGGTCACTGTAGTATACTGCCTGCAACTTTAACTGTGGTGATGAAGAGGGAATTTCACCAGGTGCTGCATGCATACAAACGGCACCGGCTGAAATTCCTTTTTCTCTACAGCACTTAAAGTTACATGAGCCCTGACCTCCTTTTCATGTGGTCAGCCCTGACCTCCTTTTCATGTGGTCACTGTAGTATACTGCCTGCAACTTTAACTGTGGTGATGAAGAGGGAATTTCACCAGGTGCTGCATGCATACAAACGGCACCGGCTGAAATTCCTTTTTCTCTACAGCACTTAAAGTTACATGAGCCCTGACCTCCTTTTCATGTGGTCAGCCTAGGCAGGCAGCCATTTTGAACACACAAACAACCCCCCCCCCTATTTAAAATGGAGGTTTGTGATTGTGCCTATTGGAATGAAACCTCCTAATAGCTCTTCTTTTTCTTCCACGGCAGCCTACAGAAGCAGCGGTTACACCAGTGCGTCGGAAACCAGTGACCACGCAGATTTGAGGGCCAGAAATCTCCACCATCCTGCAGCAGGAGCGAGTAAGTACAGCCGATGTTATTTGCTTGATAAAGTTTCAGTCCTGCAATTCTTATAAATGTGTGAAAGGACATTCTCATCTTCAGGATGAGGGTGCGAGAGAACCTATGGTACAGGCTGGACATGTAATAAATGATTTTTAAACACACTAAACTTTGCCCTTTCCCTTCAGGTACAGATGAAGGAAGGAGACATCCCATCCAAAAGTCAGCACTCTCGCCTGCAACGCGCCTGGAAATGGCCAGAAACAGAAGACCCCCACGCAGCAGGGACACAGACCGCATTCTGGAGCATGCCTCTGCACACAACGCAAACCTCTTGCAGATGCATGAGCAGATGTTGCAGAAAAATGACCAGATGTTGGACTATTTGAAAACAGAAGATGCAAGGGACCAAAGAAATCAAGATGCCCTTCTCAGAATTCTAGAAAGACAATGTGTCACGATGGAGAAGCTGGTGACGGTGGTACAACAGGAAGAACCGGGAAGATCAACCCATACAGCCAACCCATCATCTACTAGCCATGGAAAACGCCAGCCAATAAAAAGACGGTTGGCTATTGACAGTATGGAGGGGACCAGCTCTAAGCCAAATGACTTAGGTGGGAACTCAGGAGAGGGTGAGGGGAGAAAATGCCTGGCTAAGAAGAAACGTAAAGTCAGGGTGCAACACCCCCAGTCTGCCCAGTTGCAAAATCCCCAGAATGACATTTTAACCAAAGACTTGGACGAATCACTGCTCCCGTGCTCCCATACAGTACCCCCACAGCGCTCATCATCACCACTTCAAGGTGAGCCAAGCATAAAGCGCACGGCACGGGAGGTAAAAAAACCCTTAAAGTTCTCCCCTTAGAATACATGATTTATGTTATTGTTAATAATTTGCTGTTAATTATGGTTTTTTTTGCTGTTATTTATGTAATTGTTATTTGATGTTATTTATGTAATTGTTATGTTATTTGCTGTTAATTATGGTATTTTTTGCTGTTATTTATGTAATTGTTATGTTATTTGCTGTTAATTATGGGTTTTTTTGCTGTTATTTATGTAATTGTTATGTTATTTGCTGTTAATTATGGTATTTTTTGCTGTTATTTATGTAATTGTTATGTTATTTGCTGTTAATTATGGTATTTTTTGCTGTTATTTATGTTGTATTTAACCATTAAAATATAGTTTTCATATCTCACTGTGTGGTTGGGACTGTGCTTCCTATCTATTATTAAAACAGTTAGGCATCCCTCCTTAATACTGCACCAACCTGAAAATGCTAAGGAAAACCAAAACAATGTTTTAGTAACAAAAATAAAGATTTAGTTTTTTAAACAAATATTATTTTCAACTATTTACAAATATTTATAACTTATTTAGGATGCGGTCTAGCTTGTCCTCAATGGAGGACATGCGTTGCTGCATGCCTCCCACGGCGTTTTCTAGGCTCTCCAGCCGCTCCTCCTGAGTGGGAACTGCATGGGATGGTAAGAAAAAAAAAGTGTTTAAAATCATATAATATAACCAACAGAAAAACAGTTCAAGATGTACCACTCAATGACATTGGCTATTCAATGCGATTCAATTTACAGGAATGTAAATATAGTTTTTCATTTTTTAATTAAAAATTTAAACCATTAGTCCTGTACTGTACAATAGGGTGACCACATAAAATCCAGGTCGGTTAAACTGTTGTGATGAAGAGGGGATTTCACCAGGAACTAATTGCATACAAATGACACTGGCTGAAATTCCCTTTTCTCTACAACTGTTACAGATACAGGAGCCCTGACCTGGATTTTATATGCTCAATGTACTCTACATTATACAAAGCAATGGAACTTCTATTACCTGCTGGAGACACAGCAGCAGGTGAGACAGGTGGGGGTGCATTCTCCTCTTCCTCCTCTTCCTGCACCTCCTCCTCCACCTCCTCCGCAGACGGCGATGGCGATGGACTGAGTATCCCTTCAAAATTGGAAAAAAAATGTTATTTTAAGTTTCTATCATGGTGTTCCCCGCCTCGATCCGTTGGGAGAGTCTATTAATTAATAAATAAATACATATATCATTACAATTATTAATATTAATAATATTATTAAAGTACGCTGGGCAAAAATAGTATTCCTAATTAATCTGGCTTGCATTTAACTTACGTGCCCTTCTGCGGAGGGTCATCCGAGGAGGAGAAGGAGGAGAAGGAGGAGGAGGAGAAGTCCCCCCAACCTCCTCCACTTCGGGAGACGGAGCCGCCTCTTCCGCCCTCCTGTTTTGGGCTAAGAAAAAGAGGGAAGGGAAAAAGGGAAATAACATTAAAATGTGGAAGGGTCCCTGAAGGGCATCTAGTCCCACCCCAAGATGAATGCTGGAATCCACCTTAAAGCCTCATTGTGTCAGGGGTCATAGTTTTTGGGGCTTCCCCCCCCCAACCTGCACATCCACCAGAGAATACACAATGAGCAGTGGGCAGAATGGTAATGCACTCACTCACCTGCGGTCAGCCTCTCCTCAGGGGTTGGTCTCCCCGCCTTCCGCCACAGCTCGCGGAATTCCACGAAGTAGGGTGGACGCTGTCGGAAGGGGGGATGCTCCCCATGGGCAGCAATGGCCCGAAAGAAGCCCGCCTTAATGTACTTAAACTTTGTCCGACACTGCAGGGCAGTGCGGACAAAGTTGTTCGTTTGCAGAGCAGCAGCCGCCCTCCTAAATAGCCTCATAGTCGGGAGGCTGCTGCTCCTGACAATCCTTCCAACGAGGGAGGATTGGAGGAGGAAGGCCAATAATATGCGGACCTCCGCATCCCCCCAATACCTCCCTCTAGGCATCTTGAAGGATTGTGAGGAAGTCTAGGCCTCACTTCCGGTTTGCGATGTTTCCGCGGACCGGTTTAGCGGTTGCGCGCATGCGCGCGGAACCGTCAAACCACCATTCCCGAACAGCGCGTAAGTGATTAAACACTGTCGCGTTTATTCGGAGCAGTGGGAAAGTTACCAGATGTGTTTTGGGTGTCCTGAACTGAAAACCTGAGAATGTTAGTGACTATATTGTACTATGTTATTCTCAAAAAAACAACCCTGTGAGGTAGGCATGGATGGGCTGTGGTCCTGTTACTTGCCCTTCTGCAATGTTCACTGTACTGCATATGTGTGTTGGGTTACCTGAAGTCTTATTGTCTAGGAATACTACTATCAACATTGTTTGAAAGTTGTAGGAACATATTTTATTTAGGATAAGCATTTTTAAAATAAGCACTTTTTAATATGGCAACAACAATTTTGGGTGTCCTGAATGTACCTTTGGGTGTCCTGAACTGAAAACCTGAGAATGTTAGTGACTATATTGTACTATGTTATTCTCAAAAAAACAACCCTGTGAGGTAGGCATGGATGGGCTGTGGTCCTGTTACTTGCCCTTCTGCAATGTTCACTGTACTGCATATGTGTGTTGGGTTACCTGAAGTCTTATTGTCTAGGAATACTACTATCAACATTGTTTGAAAGTTGTAGGAACATATTTTATTTAGGATAAGCATTTTTAAAATAAGCACTTTTTAATATGGCAACAACAATTTTGGGTGTCCTGAATGTACCTTTGGGTGTCCTGAACTGAAAACCTGAGAATGTTAGTGACTATATTGTACTATGTTATTCTCAAAAAAACAACCCTGTGAGGTAGGCATGGATGGGCTGTGGTCCTGTTACTTGCCCTTCTGCAATGTTCACTGTACTGCATATGTGTGTTGGGTTACCTGAAGTCTTATTGTCTAGGAATACTACTATCAACATTGTTTGAAAGTTGTAGGAACATATTTTATTTAGGATAAGCATTTTTAAAATAAGCACTTTTTAATATGGCAACAACAATATGGCAATATGGCAACAACAATTTCAGCATAGAAAATAAAATTAACAGCATTTACAACAGCATTTAATTTGACATTGAAAGAAACATAGGCCCCCTCCACAAGGATGCGCTTTTGCGCCCGGTTCGGGGATTATGCGCATTATCGCGGAGGCGCATTTACGCCTAATCCCTCTGCACGGGAGGCGGCGAGAGGCGGCGAAGCGCATTAATTGATGTCCAAAAAGCGCTTTAGAAGACGTTAATGTGCATAATCGCTTGTTCACATGGCGAAAATGCGCTTTAACGGCCGGAGAAAAATAAAAGTCGCTATTTAACGCGCATTCGAAAATGCGCATTATCGGGGAGATAACGCGCCTGTACGCCCGTTTTGCGCTCCGCTGGTGTGGAGGTAAAATTTATAATGAGCCTTCAAGGCTCATTAAACGTCTCGTGTGGAGGAGGCCATAGTTGAAAGTCACATTATTATGAACATACATCTCATAACAATATCTAATTACTAACAGCAATGTAAAAGAAAAATCAGCAAAGAAAATAAAATTAACAGCATTTGCAACAGCATTGCATTACACATTGAAAGAAACATACGTTACTTTGAAGTCACTGAACATCTCAAAACAGCAATGTAAAAGCGAAATCAACATAGAAAATAAAATTCACATATTCTAAAGGGATTGTCTATAAGTAGTCTCATTTCCTAATGCAGCTTCTTCTTGATGAAAAAAGAATAAACACAGTCAGTGCTGCCTGGAGCGGGACTTGGCTTTTGCTTGAAGAATGGAATGAATGATCCAGAAAAAGGAAGCGGTTGCCTTCTGGTCTGGTCACATCACAGAGGTTCCACACGACACCGTCTTTGATCCCCTGCAGTTCTCTCTATGCTATGTTCTAAGGGAAATTTAGAGATGGATTGTTTTAGCATAGGATGTAATAACAATATCCCACCCTCTACACATTCATTCATTCATTCATTCTCAGGCCATGAAGCCTTTATGCGGATACTTTCCTTATTTGTTTATGCTTCGAGCAGGTCTTGACACATGATTCCTTCCTGTGACTTGCTGAAATAGAGTAAATAGAGTAAAGTTAGGGAAAACATGGCTTACACAAGTTTGGCACAGGGGTTTGGCACTGAACACTCACCTCCCTAGGGGTTCTGCCCACGCAGAGACCAAAGCATGCCTCTTAAGGCATCTCTGACCTTTTCCCCAGCAGCCTTTTCTTGAATTTCCTCATGCCCCATTGGCAGCGGGGCACCCAGGGTTGCCAGTTCAATTTGCCTTGCTTCGTGGAGATCCAATGCAACATCATGTCCTTGACTTTCACAAATGTTGTGTAGAATGACACAGGCAGATATCACAGAAATGACGTTTTCTTCAGCGAGTTCTATCCTGGACGACAGGCATCTCCACCGTGCTTTTAACCTTCCAAAGGCACATTCAACAACATTCCTCGCCCGTGACAGACAGTGGTTGAAATGTTGCTTTTGCTGGTCCAGGGCTCCGCCGTAAGGTTTCATCAGCCACTTCCGAATGGGGTAAGCGGAATCAGCCACCACCAGTGGAGGAATCTGCACGTCATTAACAGTAATGGTAGGGTTCCCTGGGATGAAGACACCAGCTTCCATGGCCTCAAAGAACGCAGAGTTCCTGAAGACATGGGCATCGTGATTTCTCCCACTCCAACCTATTTCCACATCCATGAATCGCCCACGGTGGTCCACTGTGCCTTGAAGGAGCATGGAAAAAAAGCGTTTCCGGTTTATGTAGTCAGGGCCTTGCCTAGGAGGACAGGCAATTTCAATGTGACATCCATCTGTGGCTGCAACACAATGAAAGAAGCCCAGTTTGGAAAATCCACTCATGATCTGAGAGAGAAAACATAAATAATGGAAAATAAATCATTACTGCTTCATCGGCTGGCATGCTTGAGATACAATGATCAAGTTCCATTTGGCCACCTATATAACAGCCTAGCCCATCTTTTCCTATCCCAAATAATAAAAAACAAGACTCACCTCTGGAACATTGCCAAGGCAAACTGTTTTTCTCAGAAGCGCATGCTCCATGGCTAGGCAGACCTCCACAACGATCATGGCTGCCGTTGTTCTACCGATCCCAAATTGCTGAGCCACCACCCGGTAACCACCAGGATTTGCTAGCCTCCATATACAGATGGCCACGCGCTTCACCATTGGAATGGCTTCCCTCATGTTCGTATTGCGACGTTCTAGAAATGGCCGAAGATGGTCTGCAATCTGGAAAAGGGTTGCTCTGGTCATCCTAAAGTTCTCTAGCCACTGCTCATCACCCCAGAGGGCTAGAACATCGTTTTCCCACCAGTCACGACTCCTGGGGAAGCACCACCATCTTCTTGGTCTCTGTTTTTTCATCAAAGGAACATATAATAAATTCTCTTGGAGTCTATCTTGTTGGAGTCTTAAAAGATAAGAGTTGTTCTCTTGGAGCCTTCTCATGATGATTCGTCTTCTTCTTCTTCTCCGTTGAATCGTTCTCCTTAGGCAAGTCAATGTAACGTGCATATTTGCGATCAGAAGTTGAATCGCATAAATGAGGGAACGAGAAATCGAGGTAGGAGCCATCTCGCCTTCTCTTCCCGTCCAGCTCAAAATGGCGTTTCAGAAAGAGAAAAGGGGAACCAAACTTGCTTCTCTGGTGTCGCCTAGGTAAATGAACTCAACGGTCGACGAAACTCAGATCACGTGCTTGTATGCATATGCTCGCGCGCGAAGGTGCGCGTAACCTGAAGGCATTTTTTCCCCCCGCTCAGCTCTGCCCTCTCCCCCCCTCCCATCTCGTTGCCAGGCAACCCGAAATTACGTAGGCAGGCAGGTACATTCCTGTGGGTGGAGTACAGGAAGGGAGGGCTGGGAAAGGGGTTGGCTTTAGGCAAAAAGCGAATTAAAATGTCTGTTTCCTCCTCCCGAAGCCCCGCATGTGAACAATTAAAACGCGCGTCGGAGAAAAGCGATAATGCGCTTCAACGCCTCTCGCTGCCTCCCGTGCAGAGGGATGAGGCGTAAATGCGCCTCCGCGATAGTGCGCATAATACCACAAACGGGCGCAAAAGCGCATCCTTGTGGAGGGGGCCATAATGTGTATGTAACGTAATGGGAACATAAGACCCATTTATTATCTGGCACCCCACCCCCTAGCTATAGCTTCATTGAAAAATTGACTTTTAGCGTTGCTGTTCTTATTTTATTTGTTTAATTTCATTTTTAAAAGATTTTTTATAAAAAAAATAACTCTAGCTTATCCCTTGGATTCTGGGGGGAAATATCCAAGACAAATTGGTTATTCATTTGAATGTCACCCTTATACATTTAAATTAGCATAAAAATGCTTGTTATGAATATTAATTGGTTGCAATTATTTGGATTTTCATTTTACTATTTCATAACAGTGACTTAACCTGTTTCTACCCCACCTCTGTGCCCAATCAGTATAAGCTTCTCTTGTTGTTTAACTAGGCTGACCATATGAAAAGGAGGACAGGGCTCACGTAACTTTAACAGTTGTAGAGAAAAGGGAATTTCAGCCAGTGCCATTTGTATGCAATTAATTCCTGGTGAAATTCCCTCTTCATCACAACAGTTAAAGTTGCAGGCACTATACTAGAGTGACCATATACAAAAGAAGGCAGGGCCCCTACACCTTTAACTGTTGTGATGAAGAGGGAATTTCACCAGGTACGAATTGCATACAAATGACACCTGCTGAAATTCCCTTTTCTCTACAACTGTTAAAGTTACGTGAGCCCCGTCCTCCTTTTCATATGGTCAGCCTAGTTTAACCCATGGATTGGTAGGGCTGCACTGGAGCAAACAAACGAGTTTTGCTTCTGCTTTCATAAACAACCCAACAACAAATCATGGGTTAAAATTCTGGGTTGTTCATCCCAAGTTCCAGGTTTGAATATCACATCCACTCTGAACGACAAACAACGTACTAACCCATGATGGTTTAAATAGCCCTTACTGCAGGCCGTGTGTTATCAAGGTGGCTTAATTTGTGGAAATAAACTACCATGGCTTGGGGGGAAAGCTCACAGACAACACGTCAAGCCATCATGGGTTAAATAAACTATCAGAGTTTATTTAATTCATCATGGGTTAACATTTAGTCTGAACCTATCAGAGAGACCATTGTGAACCAAAGCTGTTAGGCTTTCTTTCTGAAATGTTTTCAGTAGCGCTAAAAACAACAACACCCTTCTTCTTTCAGGAAAAATGTTTGCTTATTTGTTTACATTGACCCCACATCCCCTGAAGTACATAATTATGTAGCCAGCTGACTGAATATATATGATCATATTAAGCTTACTTATGTCAGGCCATTGGTCCATCTAACCCACTCTTGCCTTTTCTGATTGACAGCAGCTCTTTAAGCTTTCAGAAGACTGTTTTCTAGATGCCAAAACAGATATTACTTTACATCCATATCAAGCTGTCTTTTACTCTAGAGTATGTGAAAGGGAGCCAGTCTAGATCTTGAAAAACAACAACAACAACAACAACAACAACCCACATACACCTCCCCACGCTAGAGTCCTGATCCAGATCAGGACCCCTGTGCTTACTCTGGAGTAAAAATGAAAGAAATACATAGCTGGTTGATAAATATTTACAGTAATGTCTGTTTTGGCTCCTAGTCCTGTTACCAGAACAAGCTAGGAATAGAACCTTGGACTGTCTGCAGGGATCCCTCCCCTAAATTCTAAGGTGCAAATTCCTTCTTCCCTCTGCCAGGAAGACTGTAAAATCTGAACACACAGTCTCACAGACACACAGCCAGCCAGAGTGCAAGGTCCAAAGCATCAAGCCGCAATGTCTGTTTCTGTCAACTCATATTATTTTATTTACTGATGTAAACAAAAAAGTAAATTTATTTGTTTGTTTATTTACAGAGGCATCATCACCTCAGACGTGACATTGTGGCAGACATAACATTATGACCTCATTCATTTCATCCTGATCTGTGACTGGTGGCATCACCATGTGGCTAATTCAGAAACGAGGAAGTAAGAGCAGCTAGGGAAAAGAGTGGAGCTGAATAGTATTTTAAAAAAGAAAAAAGAACATTTACACATTTGAAATAATTTTCAGCTTTTTTTTTTACCACATTACTACTTTCTAGCAGAAAATTGAAACTAGCAAATGTTTCATAAAAACAAAAAACAATCCCGGATGCTTCTAAGCCTTACCTAGTGGATATCCATTACTGTTATTTATCCTACTTCAGTAAATCCGAACTCCACAAGGTGGCAACCCATCCCTTATGAAAAGGATTTAATAAACCATGCTGTGTTGTCTTGGTTATGTAGGTAAGTTCTATGCCAGAGGCAGGCAGACTTTAGGCTTGTGAGATGTACTTTTGTTTTTGAACTAGATTATATTTTGGGGTCCACCATTACTGTTATTTATCCTACTTCAGTAAATCCGAACTCCACAAGGTGGCAACCCATCCCTTATGAAAAGGATTTAATAAACCATGCTGTGTTGTCTTGGTTATGTAGGTAAGTTCTATGCCAGAGGCAGGCAGACTTTAGGCTTGTGAGATGTACTTTTGTTTTTGAACTAGATTATATTTTGGGGTCCACCAATCAGAGCAAGGTACAAAATTGTGGCTCAGGGAGGCAGACATAAAATTGAGGGACAATGTGCCTCTGAGCACATGCTTAGCCCACTTTGTTTTCAGTGCCAGAACTGGAGCTCATGCTCAAATCCTTTCACACACAAATCTACTCCTGTTACACACCCACCCCAGTTTTCTTGATTCAGCACCCTAATTTAGGAGGAGCGGGGAGTCTTTTTGTTGTAGCAACTGAATTGTTAAACTGTTGGGAGTTGGAAACCCTTACTGATCTCCTGCAAGTCACCCAGAGATCTACCAGTCATGTTAAAGACCTAGGGTAAGCAGTTTCTCTATTTAGGCTGTGAACGTATACTTGTCTAAGCCCCATTGAATACAATTGTGCTTATTTCCATTGTACAATCCACAGCATTACACTGTTAGAATGAAAACCACTACCACCACCAGGTATAATTAAATTATGCAGGGAAAACAGGAGAAGACTCATGCCATTACTGTGGAGAAACAAAGCGTATGTGTGAACCCACTGTTGGGTGCCTGCAAGTCTGTGCCCTGCACTACATTATTTTAAAACTTTTTTTAATTATTGCTTTTCTTCATATTGCAAAAAAGAAAAAAAATCCTTGTGCAAGAGGTTTCAGACATAACAGAATATTTAATACATTGGCCTGGTTCAGACATACTTTCCTAGATTATTATTTCAAACTGTAGTTTAGCAAGCTGAGAACAAGTGTGGGGGCGGCACATCCAGCCCTCCCTGGGGCTCCTCCCTTTGACAGTGCGGCAATCCTGGGGTACCTCTAGACGGGCACTTTCCGTTGATATGGCTTCGCACTGGCGGCAGATGTGTTACATGACGCTGCCGCCAGTGTGAAGCAATCTAGGGGCAAAGGCCCTTTGCTCCGATCTAAAAATGTCAGCCATTTACCCTGACTTTTTAAAGATCGGAGTGGGCTGGCCAGGGAAGGGGGGAGCAGCGAGCCATAAGCTCAATGCACTGCCTCCGCTGTCCTCCCCCACAATTTATTTATTTTTTTTAAAAAAAACCACTTACCTGTGAGTAGGTGGGTCGCCACTCCAGCCGCCCCTCCAGTTGATGCTGGGCAGGCGCGAGCGTGGTGGCAGCAACAGGAAAAGCTACCATGGCGCTCCTGCCGTAAAGACTGGCAGCAGGAGCGTCAATGCGCCGGCGCATCTCCTGCCGTTGCCACTGCATGCTGGAAGAGACGCTGTGAGGAGGAGGCCCTGGTTAGTTTAAGGTACAGTTTCTCATTATGTTGGAAACAGGGAACTATGGTTCAATGTCAGCTTACTAACTAAGATCTTAAACCATTTTTTGAGTCCCTGCTCAGTAAACTGATATTGAACCACAGTTCCCTGTTTCCAGCATAATGGGGAACTGTTGCTTAAGCTAACCAGAATTGCCACACCAGCACACAAAGGGAGGAAATGAGGAGAGAGGCAAATGTACAAACTTTGGACTTACTTGTGATAGATGTGACTAACAAATTGTCTAAACAAACGATAAAAATAGGGTGACCAGATAAAATCCAGGTCAGGGCTCATGTAACTTTAACAGTTGTAGAGAAAGGGGGATTTCAGCCAGTGTTATTTGTATGCAATTAGTTCCTGGTGAAATTCCCTCTTCATCACAACAGTTAAAGTTGCAGGGGCCCTGCCTTCTTTTGTATATGGTCACTCTAGTATAGTGCCTGCAACTTTAACTGTTGTGATGAAGAGGGAATATCACCAGGAACTAATTTCATACAAATGACACTGGCTGAAATTCCCTTTTCTCTACAACTGTTAAAGTTACATGAGCCCTGACCTGGATTTTATCTGGTCAGCCTAGGGTCAATGTAATGAAATATCTAACAACTACCGAAAATTAACTAAATAATTAAGCCACTAGATGGCTAAAAAGAAGGAAAGAGTATGTTTGGGTTATTGATTTTAGTTTTTAACAAAAAGAGGGGGGAGGGGCTGCTTATTATAAGCATGCCTGTCTATCTGTGGTCCCCTCTACAAGGATTCGCTTTTGCGCCCGGTTAGGCGATTATGCACATATTCGCTGCAGCGCATTTACACCTAATACCTCTGCATGAGAGGCGGCGAGAGGCGGCAAAGCGCATTAACGGATGACCAAAATGCGCTTTACAAGTCGTTAATGCGCATAAGCGCTTGTTCACATAGGCAAAATGTGCTTTAACGGCCGGAGCAAAATAAAACTCGCTATTTAACACGCATTCGATAATGCGCATAATCGGAGAGATATCGCACCTCTACGCCCGATTTGCGCTCGTTCTTGTAAAGGTAAATTTTTTTAAGTGCCTTGAAAGAGCTTTAAACCTCTCTTGTAGAGGCAGCCTGTTACACCACATGGTGGCAATGTGACTACAGTTAAGAAAGGTAAGCAGCCAAAGAACCAGAATGTAAGGGAAGCACTTCTGAAATGAGTCCCGGAACATGGAATATGTAGAGTGGACTGCAAAACCAGCTTTGTGAGTCTTCTGCAATTTGAGAAAAATGGGGTGAGGATTCTTCTGAGATCTGTCCCAATCTCCATATATCAATCTGAAATATGCATGAGGAAAACAAATTCTCTCCAACCCTTCTCAATCAATAAGTGTTTGACAAGAGATAATTGATGATGCTCCCTGGGGACTCTTGAGAGAAGTTCTGTTTTGAAATTTCATCCTTCCAAAGTTGGTTCTGTGTCCTGAAAACAAATGCCATGACATTTAACACTGTAACTCAGAAGCATACCTTCATTATCATGAAGGAGATAAATGGTTTCATGCCAAGTGTTAGATATGCTTATTCAGCGAGACAGATTTTGGAAAACAGGAATCAGAACTGTAATGTTAGCAGTGGAAAAGTGTTCATTAGGAATAACGCCTGATAGAATCCACTGAGCGTGTCTTTATCTGAGTTGTCTATAAGCCTGGGTGCGCTGCATATAATGATCTTAATTAGAAAAGAGAAGTGAAACAAGAAGACAGCCTGTCTCCTAACTCCACAAATTATCATATTCCTATCAATGTCTCAGTATGCTTGGGTAACTTGTAATTAGGGACAAAGGTTAACACATAATTTTATATGTTGAAGAACTGGTTATGTATATGCCATTATTTAAAGGCGGGGCATGTTTTCCCCAATTGTTAGGTGTATGTGTGTGTGAGAGAGTGAGCAAGAGGGAGAGAGAATATTACTGATTTAAGAACTGACTACTCTTATCCCTTCAGATGAGTGAATGGAAGAGCTCAGTAAACAGTTATATAACATCACTGAATATTATATACCACATCCGAAGTATTTTAGTGGGCATAGAAGAGGCAGTGCCTTCTCAAAATAAATAATTGTGGGATTATGCTGCTGACCCAGCACCGGCAATTGCTGTCTTGCTCTGAGCTTGGCTTGGGATGCCTTTTCCTTCTCCGTCCCTCTTGCCAGTGTGCACTCCTGCATGTCCTTACTACCCTCCCTTCTCTCAGCGTTTTAACAATGGCTTTTCCTTTGTACACAGACCTTGTTCTCTCACACACACTATTGATGGATCAGTATGGAAAGATGTTCCACCTCCCAGCTTCGCTGCTAAAAACACAGAGGTGCTGGTGGTGAGGGATTAGTTCTGTCCTTTTACAATGGTGATGGAGAGACATGCCTCTATGTTAGATTATATTTAGATGGAAATTTCTGTAACTGGCCCACTGGTGACTGGGTTCAGACAACACAATAACTGATGGAGGTTTAAATAGTCGATGGTTGGTTATTTAACCCAGTGGCTCAATTCAGACGACACAATAAACAACTGGTGTGGGGGAAACAATCATCAGTTCTTTTGACTATTGTGTCATCCGAATGCTGCCATAGTCAACTCAGCGCTGATCCTCATCCACACCAAAGTTGATTATTTATTACCATGTTGTGTGGGGAGTGCCCCCTAGGGTTAGCTTGAGGGTTAGGGTTAGTCAACCCACCATTGACTATCGTGTCGTCCGAATTGAGCCACTATGGCTTATCATGTTGCACGGAGAGAGCTTTTTTAACCAATAGTTGGTTATTTGGCCAAAATAACCAATGCAAATAACGCTATACAGAGCTGGCTATTTAAACCACCATTGGTTATCGTGCTGTGTGGAGGGCACCGTTGGTTATTTCCTCAGCCAGAGTCGCAAGGCAAGAGTGGTCAAAGTGGTGGCTGCCACTCTAGTCCAGCTGACAGGATAGAATTTGGGAGTCCTGAGGGGGAGAGAAGGCAGGGGATGAGTGAGTCTACGCAGCATGAAGTAATAGTCAATTCAAACCTCATCCTAATCCACACATGGTTGATTATTATCATGTTGTGTGGGAAGTACCCCCTAGATAAACGACTGTAGAGTAGATTATAACCCCACCATTGACTATTGCGTTGTCTGAATGGTGAGTCTATTCTACTGCTCTTCCAGTGTCAGATGCCTCCCTAAAATGGTGCTCCTTCCATACAAAATGCCCACCTTTCTAAACTTTGTGAAGAAACATACATTAACAAAATGCTTTCAAATTCTTTTTGAAGCAAATCGAACAAATACATATATTTTGCATTCCAGATTTCAATGAAGGTTAACTTCTTTTTCAGTTCAGGGGAGGAATTAATGAAAGCCATTTCAATGTTTCTTGTAATTTCTAAGTCTTAAAACTCATGTGAGGTAAGAAAGCACTACTGTGTTTGAGTGTGTAAGACCTCAGAAGTAAGCATAGGGTTGCAGAGCACTTTTTTCCAGTTTGCTGTTTTAGACTTTTTAAAAAAATGCTTCTGAGTGACCACACTATTAAAAGTCAGTTCTATACATGTTTACTCAGAAGTATCTCTCTGTTTAATGCGGTTTACTCAAAGGTAATTATGCATCAGATTTTAGTATGACTTCGATGTAAATGCAGTTGAAATCAATGGGATTTACTCTTCAGGAAGAGAACCAGTAGATCTCTATTTTATGAACTGGAGATGCACAGCTTCGCATTATCAAAGTAAAGGAAATTAGATCCTTCACAAATGCAAACAGGTGGACTTTCGCATTGGTGGACTATCAGGAAAAGAGTTTAAGGGGGGAAATTTTTAAAATCCTAAAAAATCAAGGGATGAACTGATCTCATTCAAACTTGGCATGCTGAATGCTCTACTTAAGAGCTCTCAAAGTCCCCAAGTTTCATCTCTTTATCTTTAAAAATGAGGGAGCTGCAGGCAAGGAGGGTGGGGTTGGAGCAGTAAAAAGTCCATTCATTCGAACATTTAACACAGAGTGCTGGAGGAGGAGACCCGCCCCACCTGCCCCTTTTGCCAGCAAGACTCTATTCAAAGCACACACCCCCAACAAAGGAAAAAGTGAGAGGACAGCACTACATGGAGGCTTAAGGGCGCATTAAATCCAGACTTTCTCCGCACCAAAATATTATGCAAAACAGAGGAAATGAGGCGAAATGGGTGCAGGACAGGGACAGTGTCATGTGAGTCTCACGCTGCAAATCTAGATACCAGGCATGGCGAGAGTTAAACCACTGGTGTGATGGAGCTCAAAGTAGAGGGTAATTTCTAACTGCACCACTGAGATAGCTTTTCCCCTAGCCCCCCTAATATATTGGGGGTTATTCAGGGCTAAAGGGAAAATGTTCAGCAGTGGGTCAGATTCACATAATTTTTTCATGTGTTGCAGGACTGAAATGTTTATGGAACTGATGGCTGGTGAGACGAGCTCCAAATTATGCCTTGGCACTTCCATACATGAACACAAGCTAGACCTGATGTGGGAGTTCTGTGATCAGATCTCCCAACATCTTTGTCTTTAATTAAAATCAGACATTGGGGGAGGCAATTTGGATCAGGTGGTGGCACCGGCAGGGATTAACCCTTTCCTCCCCAATGCTGTTTTCCCAACTTAAATGCTTCTCCCAAGCTGCAATTAACTATGGAGCAGAAAAACAGAAGTACAATACAGGTGTCTGCTTTTTTACCAAACAAATTAGCCCGGCTTTTAACCAAAAGAAGAAAGATTAAATGGGAGGGGGAATCTGTGGCCCTGCAGCTGTTTTTGAACTCTTAACACCCATTGGCCCCAACCAGTATATCTAACCAGTCAGGGTTAATGGGAATTATAGTCCAACATCTGTGGGGCACAAGTTCCCCATCCCTGCATGAGATGATGTGATCACAGACCTCCTATGTCACATCTAGCTTTAGCTGCAGAAGAGCAAGGCCCGTCTCTACCAGTGTATATGTTAAAAAGCAGTTGCTCCTTGATACACATATGTAATTATGCAACTGAGTAAGGATGTGTGTGGACAATTTTAAGGAGTAACTGCCCACACCTGATCATCCTGTTCCTTTTTTTTTTTTTTTAAGAATAGTGAACCTGAATATTTTTCAAGGTTGAGTGAGATGAGAAGTATGTAACTAATATTTAGCATTCCTGTTCATTTGGAAATATGTCAGCCTTGCAAGTTGGTTCCACATTTGATGGACAATTCCCATGGTATTGACATGCCTTGACTTCAGGAGTGGCTTTTTCTTAAGGGTGCATTGTCCTGTAATCTTCTGGGTAACAAAAAAAAATCTTACAAAGCCTGTAACATTAGATACATTTGTGCACATGCACCCCTAACCCCACCCAAACTTTTGTACATACAGGAGGGTAGTTATTATTCCCCTCCCAAGTTTCACACTTGCATGTTATGCAGGAAATGTTGTTTGAGTTCATGGGTGGACCTATTAAGTATGTGCCAGGATGACACCATTAAAAGTTGCCAAACTGTGGAACCCCTGTGTGCAGAAGCCATACCTTTGAACATTAATGCTGTGGACAAACCACACAGGATCACCCCTGCCTTCATGCCCTACTTGTTAGCTTCTAGTAAGAAACAGCACACCGTAGAAATGTTAATTTAGTCATACTTACAGGGTTAAGTGTTCTTACTATTTGACACAATGGTGTTTTATTTACTGTGCAAACCTATGCATGCTTACTTGGATATACATCCCACTATGTTCAATGAGGCTTAGTCCCAGGTAAGCATGCAGGTATTCCTGGGTTGTTCAGCAAAATGGAAGAAGTGGGCAAGTGGTCAGGAACCAACAGGCTTGCTTGCTCCAGTGCACTGCTGAACAACCCATGGTTGACAAACCTTGGGTTGTTTGTTTTGTGCAAACCTGGGGCAGATTGTTAAAACATATAATACAAACGACATTACCGTCATGGTTTATATGCTATTGTCTCTTTTTGTACTATTGCCCAAACACATTGGGTTTGTAGGTATTTCTTGGCCAAAATTAATCTGTGCTCTTCTTTGAAAGCAACCTTCTCAGAAGACTACCTGGCTGAATTCAGACGACACAATAAGCAACTGGGGGGGGGGGGGACAATCGTCAGTTGTATTGACTATCGTGTTGTCCGAATGCTGCCATAGTCAACTTAGCGCTGATCCTAATCCACACCACAATTGATTATTGATTATTACCATGTTGTGTGGGAGTACCCCCTTGATGAACAACTATAAAGTTGATTATTACCCCACCATTGACTATCGTGTTGTCTGAATTCAGCCCATCTATGCAGCGTGTAGCTCATGAGGTGCAGTAACTAACTAGTTGCCTTGGGCAGGGTTCTTCTGTTCTCTTTCTGGTGTGAGTGTTTTAAGAAGAAAACAACTATTTAAGCAATTGCTGAAATCACTTATTCAGACAGCCAGGAAATAGGTTTAACTAGACTTGAATCCCATGTGAGTGTACCTAGAAATAAGCCCAATTGAACTTATTGGGCTTACCTGTGAGTAAAGATGCTTAGGATCACACTGTTAGCCACAGATATTAAAATGGATGGCACTGTGAATAAGGGCTCCATCACACCTATTTCCTCCCCTGGTTTGCCTCTGTGTTTTTACCTCTGTTTCATGAGCGCATCAAGCTAATGGTCCCTTTCACGTGGGTTTGTGGTATTGCGCAGCACTATGAAACCTCCCTTTCGCTTGTTTGCTCTTCCACTCCACCCCACCCCTTCTGTCAAAGCACACACACCCCCAAAAAGGAAAAAGCGAGAGGACAGCAATACACGGTTTAAGGGCGCATTAAATCCGCTTGGGAAAAATAATCCAGACTTTCCCTGTACCAAAATAATATGCAAAACAGAGGAAAAGAGGCAAGATGGGTGCAGGACAGGGACGACGTCATGTGAGTCCCATGCTGCAAAACCGGATACCAGCTCTAAAAGAGGACAGGCACAAAAAGTAGATCCTAGCATGGATTATATCATATCGCAGGTCCAAACAAATATCCCTTCAACTCATTAAAACTGAGTTTACATTGAGAAGTTAAAGGCAAAAGAGTGCCTCCATACAAGCTGTGAGGAATTCATGTACTTGAGCTCCCACTGAAAGGCTGTCCATATCGAAGCTATCACAATGAGATTAATCTTTCTATCTTGTAGGAGTTGCAGTTCCTCTTTATCTTTAGCTCATTTTATTTTATTTTTGCATCCTTAGATCAGTTGCTTGTTCCCATGTATTAAAGCAACCACAACTGTTGCAAGAAGCATTACCTGTTATTAAGCAATTATCTTCCGAGGCTTTGTTGCCTTTCAAAACTTAGCTTCAGATTTGTCAAGGACATAACAAGCAGTCTTATGTGGAGTCAGAAAAATTATCGACATTCACTAGTAGTGGATTTTTAAGAGCATTGTTTTCTAGTGCATCAAGCAAAGGTCTTTGCCCTCCCTGCTACCTGGACATAAGAACCCCACCCTGCTGGATCAGACCAAAGGCCTGTTCTGTCCAGCATCCTGTTTCCCACAGGTGTTTATGGAAAGCCCATAAGTATGACATGAGGGCAATAGGCCTCTCCTGCTCTTGCTCCTCAGCAACTGGTATTCAGAGGCATATTGCTATTTTCTGATATTGGAGATCACATATAGGCATCATGACTAGTAGCCATGGAAAGCCTTATCCTTCATGAATTTGTCTAATCACCTTTTAAAGCTAAACTGGTGGCCATCACATCTTGTATCAGTGAATGCTGATATTTAAGTACAACCTCCCACTGACCTATGGCAAAGCTCTCTCAAAAGACTACTACAAATGTTGACCCAACCACTTTCTAAGATCAGCTTGAGGGCCAATCAATCGACAATTTACATTTGAATACTTTACATTTGCATACTTTAAAATGGAATGCAACCCAACTGGCTTTTGGTTTCCTCCTTTTTAGTCCCAGACCCAGGGCAGGATTTATTTACTCCATCGAGTGCAAAAGCTTAGTGAATGTTTTTTGTTTATATATGACAGAAGTGTCTCAGAAAAGTGAGTCTTACAAAATTCCAGTGGGGGGGGGGGGGCTGCGTGATGATGTCATCAGTATGGCTGACATGCTATTATGTAGTTGCCACATTTAAATATGCATAACTTCTCACCCGTTATGCTACAGAGATGAAAGTTTTTTCTGAAATGTTTGAAATTTAATGACAAATACTTTTTGTAATTGCCCATTTTGTTAACTCCATTTGTTTTTGAGATAATTTCATTTGAACGTATAAAATCAGTGTTCACATTGGTTAATCACGTTTAACCATGATTTACTCAAAAACTATATGACTTTCGAAAGAATACTCAAGAACAAAAAAGTTGCATTTTTTAATGAGGAATAAGAAAATGAATAACATGGGGTTTACCCCCAACGCTTAGGGAATTATGACTGCAGAACTTCAGATCCAGGACCCAGTCTGGAATCTTAAAGCCTCCAACTCAGGAAAGTTTCTACATAGTGCCCCCATCTTTCTTGGTTTTTCTTTGTGTTTTTCACATCTATTTGACTGGTAGAATTTTATGATGTTCTTATCACTGTATTTCCATGCTGAGAAAAGCTGCACTACTTGAATTTCTGCTTGTCACTCAATTACTAAAGGGCCATGACCCCTGCCAGGAAACCCCCTCTCTCCACTAAAAAATATTAAAAATTCAACTATAATAATAATAATAATAATAATAATATATTCATTTATTACCCGCCTCTCCCAACGGATCGAGGCGGGGAACAGCATCAAACATAAAATGCAAAACTGATTAAAACACTTAAAAGCAATACATCATTAAAATACCAATAAAACACTGATAAAACACTTTAAAATTCATCTGGGTAGGCCTGCCCGAAGAGATCAGTCTTTATAGATCTTTTAAATTCCTGAAGACTGGTGAGTTGGCGAATCTCTCTCGGCAAGTCATTCCACAATCTGGGAGTGGCAGAAGAGAAGGTCCTCTGGGTAATGGTTGTCAGTCTAGTTCTTGTTGACTGTAGTAAATTCTTCCCAGAGGACCTGAGCGTGCAGGGCGGATTGTATGGGAGGTGATCCCGTAGGTAACCTGGACCCAAACCATGTAGGGCTTTAAAGGTAATAACCAACACTTTGTACTTCGCCCGGAAACTGAATGGCAGCCAGTGAAGAGATTTTAAAACTGGTGTAATGTGGTCACCCCTAGATGTACCGGTGACCAACCTGGCTGCCATATTTTGAACTAGTTGAAGTTTCCGGACTGGGCACAGAGGTAGCCCTATGTACAACGCATTACAGAAGTCGAGCCTCGAAGTTACCAGCATGTGCACTACTGATTTTAGGTCTTCCAACTCTAGGAAGGGGCGCAGCTGGCATATTAGCCGAAGCTGATAGTAGGCACTCCTGGCAGTCGTATCTATCTGAGCTGTTATTTGGAGCGACGGATCTCAGTATTTAAGGGTGTATTGAAAGATAGCATTAGGGCTGAAATCCTAAACCTACTTACTTGGAAATAAGTACCATTTAACTCAATGGGATTTGCTTTTGATATGGATAGGGTTGCACTGTAGGTTTTAATAAAGACTGCTTTCTCCAAAACAAACTTGCATGTTACTTAGATAATTAACTTCAGGTTTTGCTCAATGTACCCACACTTTCAGTGAATAGGTGGCTGATAACTGGGGATAGAACCATTTCTATGGTGGTGCACACACTGTTCTGGTTCACACAGCTGGGTCATCATAGATTATTTAACCCATAGTGAGTTGTGGTGTAGGCTGGGTGTGTGCAGCTGCCATTTTTAATATGCAACCCCCGATTGGGGTGATCAGGGGTTGTGCTATGTTGGGTGAATTCAGATATCATGGATTATTCAAGGGTTAAACAACCCTTACATTAACCTCAATTAGTAGTAGGGTTATGTGAGGCTTGCTTAGCCCTTGAATAAACCATGATGGTTGGGTTCACACAACACAGCATAACTGAGGGATTGCATATTGAAAACCATGTACCCAGCAGGCGCCATGGCTCACTGAGGAATGCCTTGACCATGAACTTAGACCCCCTCTAGATGGATTCTGTTTGACGCCTGGTTAGCCGATTATGCGCATAATCACGGAAGCGTTTTATCATAAATTCTTGTACGCAAGAGGTAATTGAGCGCACAACTGGTGGCCTTACCGGTTGTTTGAAATGCGCTTTACAAGTAGTTAATGCAGAGAATCGCTTGTTCACATAGGCAAAATGCGCTTTAACGCCGGAGGAAAATAAAACTCGCTATTTAATGCGCATTCAATAATGCGCATAATTGGAGAGTCAATCAATCAATCAAATTTATTAGGCAACCTAAAATAGGTTTTAGCCAAAGTCATAAAAAATATACAATACAATACATAGCAGAAAAGTATAAGAATTCAATCGGAGTAAAATATATTAAATACAGTATAGGTAGTATATCAGAATGGCACATATCCTAAACATGACCATTGTCCTCTAAAGCAGTTCTGAGCTGAGAGATAAAGCGCCTCAACTCCCAATTCACGCTCCGCTCTTGTAGAGGTAAAATTTTTAATGAGATATCAAAGAGCTTTCAACGTCTCGTGTAGAGGCAGCCTTAGACTTAGCACCTATTCAATTATTCAGGTACCAGGTAAAGTTCCTCTTATTTCTATGAGCTTTTGAGCTTGGGTTGTTGCTGATTTTGTCTTGATTTTTGTGTTTTGTTAATGGTTTGATATTGTTATTTATATTGACTTATTTTAAAGTTTTGATTGCAAGTTCCATTGCATAAAAAGCTGGGATTTAAATATTTAATCTAAATTGATATGTAGAATTTTTACTTAATCATGACATTGAGAAGTATCCATATCCATAGTACTCTGTTCTCACAGTTCTCAAAGCACTGTAGTGCTGCAATTCTACTTGCTGGAGAATAAGGCTGCAACTTACCTGAGAGTAAGTACTATCAAACTCAGCTGCTTGTGGTTACTCAACTGGGTAGAAAAAAGCATTCTGTACATATGCAAGAAGCATTCCCTTCTGTATTATTCCTTCATGTGTTCAGATCAGATGCGAATCTCTGTCTTATATTGAGCTGGCTTGGACATATTGGTAAAACATCTTTTCGTGTGAAATCCTATGGTCCCTGGAGAGCATCCCAGGCCTCCTCCACACGAGATGTTTAATGAGCCTTAGAGGCTCATTATAAATTTTACCTCCACACCAGCGGAGCGCAAAACGGGCGTACAGGCGCGTTATTTCCCCGATAATGCGCATTTTCGAATGCGCGTTAAATAGCGACTTTTATTTTTCTCCGGCCGTTAAAGCGCATTATCGCGGTGTGAACAAGCGATTATGCGCGTTAACGTCTTCTAAAGCGCTTTTTGGACATGAATTAATGCGCTTCGCCGCCTCTCGCCGCCTCCCGTGCAGAGGGATTAGGCGTAAATGCGCCTCCGCGATAATGCGCATAATCCCGGAACCGGCCGCAAAAGCGCATCCTTGTGGAGGGGGCCCCAGGCACCTTAGGGTTTTTAGGATTCCCCCTCTCAAAGCCATAGACTTCAGAAGGACTACAAAATCCTATCCTTCCCCCCTCCCCATCACATCTACTATGGAAAGAACTCCAGTAACTGTTTCTGAGATTGGAAAAGTGTTGTATGTTTTTGCTGTTTTAATTTTTGTATATTGTTTTTAATTGTTTTTAATCCTATGTGAACCGCCCAGAGAGCTTCGGCTATGGGGCGGTATACAAATGTAATAAATAAATAAATATAAAATAAGGGGGGCAGGGAGGGAAGAAGCCAGGATATGAACATTCCTATGGCCTCTCCAGGCTCAGCCCTGCTCCCTGGCAGGACACCTCCTCTAGCCAGGCTCAGGCAACTGTCTAGATGAGAATTTGTAGAAAGGAGGATGGAGAGGCAAGAATCACCTCTGTCACTCCTTCTGCCCTGCCAGCAGCAGCCCAGCAGGGCATTTGGTACTCGGAAGCCTCCGGGTTGTGCTTCCTTCTAACTAGAGCATAATCCATAAATTTGCACCATTAGTGTAACATATTTTAAACTTGTGTGCTCTCCCTTTCCCTCTCTTCCTATTGTGAAATTGCAAGGAGATTGGAATTAGTATTCTAGAACCTTTTATTATTGAAGCTCTTCCACCTTTTCCTAATCTTCATACATTGTTGGTTTAAGCTTGAAACTTTCAATTTAATTTGTTCCTTCATTCAAAACACTGCTATCTTTCTTTCTACCCTATCAGGGATTCAAAGCAAATAAAGCCTCAGTTTAGAACTCACACAGAATGTCACAGCAAGCAGACTAAAAACAACACAGTGTGAAATCCTAAGCATTTAAATAAGCAGATATTAAAATTTAAGCCGATCAGTATTATTTAACATCAAAAGCCTGTAGTGTCAGCACCAGAAACAAATGAAGTGGGGGGCAGAAGGGATAAAGCACATTTCTGAGGGTGCAAACTTCCCCCCAAATGTTATATTTCTGAAAGTAAAAATATTAGGGCGGGAGTGGAGGTGACCAACTTGTCTGAGAGTATGTGTGCTCCCTCACCACCACCCCTGGGACCCAAGAGAACAAAGCAAATTGAACCTGGTATTCTAAAGGGGAGCAATCTTCAGCATCAGGTCGATGTGTCTGAGGAGGGAGTTCAGGGCTGGCCCATGATATTTGGCTGCCTCAGGTGGAGAACAAGATGACACCCTACCCTACATTCCACATACAGAAGTTACACTGGCAGTTCAACTCCACTTTAACAGTGACAGTGTGGCAGCTGAATCTTACTTCAATCTCGGCAATGAGACAACATCCTCCACCACACCCAAGGGCAGCAGGCTAACTTAGGGGTTGAAAGGCAGGGCACACACAGCTCTGTCCTGTGACACCTGGCTGCTTTACCTAGGCAACTAGGTAAGGCAAACAGCCAGGTCAGGCGAGCAACAAGCAAGCATTGCTGCTGCTGAGGTAACAGCTTTGAAGGATGGGAATAGCTGGGGGGCTGCCACTGCCCAACCCCCAAGGCGGCTGCTCGCTTTGCCTAATGGTAGAGCTGACCCTGGCAGGACTTCATAATTGGGGTGTCACCATAGAAAAGATTCTTCTGAAGGCAGCAGTACCTGGAGCAGGGCCTCAGATGATGATCTCAGCAGGTGGGCAGGTTCATACATGAAATAGTAGACTTTTTGGTACTTTGAGGAAACAGTTCCTAAACCAAAGTATATTATCCACATGGCATAAACAAACATGTACATTTAACAAACAAGGTCGATGAAAAACAACCCTGAAGCAGTTAACAAGCCAAGCCAGAACCCTAAAACAGCCCATCAGTTCTGGGTGGTTTGTTAACTACAGCAACAAGCCATCCTCATCAAGTTCACAAAACATAAAAAGCTACTCTGGTGAGGGTCATTATCCAAATACCCCTGGCACAAGCAGCAGAGGAAATAAGCCACCATAGCTTATTTCCCCCACCATGAACATGTGAACTGGACTGTGGTATAGCAGACTTATTATCATGTTATCGCAGCATTTTTTTTTAAGCCACCTTATGGACCAGTGTTTTGTGTATTTTTTGTATATTGGCAAATGAAAAATCAACAAACTGAAAGTGGCTGAATCTTTGAATTGCTCAATACATAATGAACATATTACATATTAGGGTTTTAAAAAATATTTTTAAAGATTAGGAAAAGATTCACACATAAAAATGCATGCTTGAAATTCCACTATCCCTTCACTGACAAAGGCTCAAAAAACATTTTTACTAATCTTTGTTTTTAGAACGATGCTAAGCACGAACACTTAGGAACCTTCACTAATTATGAACTAACAACATTTCTGTAAAAGGATAATATTACTTTCTTTAGCCATTATCAATGAATGGGTGATTTAGAGCCTACCTACAAATAATCTGCCCTGGAAGCTTTGGGCCTTATTCGTGTCAGCCCCATGCATGTTTAGCTTGATGCAAGCTTTTCTGAGTTCTATGGTGGCTTACTTCTGTGTAAACATGCATAGGATCAGGCTCTAAGTCTGCAGTCCTATTATCGTATGCTTCCTAGGGAATACTTTCCAGTCCAGCTTACTACAAAGTAAACATTTATTTATTTATTGCATTTTTATTCCATCCAATAGCTGAAGCTCCCTGGGCAGTTCACAAAAATTAAAACCATAACAATTATTCAAAATATAAAACAACAACAGTATAAAAGTATATAAGAACACAAGCAGGATAAAACCAAGCAGCAATATAGATTTAAAAAAAAATTAAAACAGCAAAGTTAAAAATTAGACTAATAAGCTGTTAAAATACTGAGAAAAGAAAAGGTCTTCACCTGGCACCTAAAAGAGTATAAGACCCCCTCTACAAGAATTCGGTTTGACGCCTGGTTCTCCGATTATGCGCATCTTCTCGGAAGCGCTTTATGGTAAATGACTGTACACAGGAGGTAATTGAGTGCACAACTGGTGGCCTTACCGGTTGTTTGAAATGCGCTTTAGAAGTAGTTAATGCGGAGAATCGCTTGTTCACATAGTCAAAATCCACTTTAACGGCCACAGCAAAATAAAACTCGCTATTTAAGGCGCATTCGATAACGCGCATAATCGGATAATGCGCCTCAACTCCCGATTTGCACTCCGCTCATGTAGAGGCAAAAATTTTAATGAGACTTGAAAGAGCTTTAAACCTCTCGTGTAGAGGCAGCCTTATAGCTGCCAGGCAAACCTCTCTAGGGAGCTCATTCCACAGCCGGGGTGCCACAGCAGAGAAGGTCCTCCTCCTGGTAGCCACCTGCCACACTTCCTTTGGCAGGGGCTCATGGAGAAGGACCCCTGAAGATGATCTTATGGTCTGGGCAGGTACATATGGGAGGAGGCGTTCCTTCAGATAACCTGGCCCCAAGCCGTTTAGGGCTTTGAATGTTGATACTAGAACTTTGTATCGGACACGTATCTGGACCAGCAGCCAGTGAAGCTGGAAAAGGACTGGTGTAATATGGTCTCGTTGGCCAGTTCCTGTTAACAGTCTGGCTGCCCTGTTTTGTACCTGTTGAAGTTTCCAGATCATTTTCAAAGGCAGCCTCATGTATAACACATTGCAGTAATCCAGACAAGAGGTTATCAGAGCATGGATAACTATAGCTAGGCTATCTCTGTCCAGATAAGGGCGCAGTTGGTATATCAGCCTAAACTGATAAAAGGTGCTCCTTGCCACTGAGTTCACCTGTGCCTCAAGTGACAGTTCCGGATCCTGGAGCACCCCCAAACTATGAACCCGATCCTTTAGGGGGAGTGCAACCCCATCCAGAACAGAGTGAACATCACCTAGACAGACAGACGAACCACCCACAAACAGTACCTCCATCTTTTCTGAATTGAGTCTGTTTGTTGGCCCTCATCCAGTCCATTATTGTGCCCAGGCACTGATTCAGAACAGCCACTGCCTCACCTGGATTTGATGAAAAGGAGAGGTAGAGCTGGGTGTCATCCGCATATTGATGGCAGCTCAACCCACATCTCCAGATAACCTCTCCCAGCGGTTTCATGTAAACATTGAACAGCATAAGGGATAATATAGAGCCCTGTGGGACCCCATGGCATAGGTGCCATGGCACATAGCAATAATCCCTCAGCACCACTTTCTGGAATCGGCCATCCAAGTAGGAGCAGAACCACTGTAACACAGTGCCTCCAACTCCCAGCCTAGACAGCCTATCCAGAAGGATACCATGGTCAATGGTATCGAAAGCTGCTGAGAGGTCCAAGAGAATCAACAGGGTCACACTCCCCCTGTCCCGGCAAAGGTCATCCCACAGGGTGACCAAGGCAGTTTCCATTCCAAAAGCAGGCCTGAAGCCCGATTGAAATGGAACTAGATAATCCGTTTCATTAAAGAGTGCCTGGAGTTGTCCCGCAACCAAGCACCTTGCCCAAGAAGGGGATATTAGCCACCGGCCTATAATTGTTAACATCCTCCAGGTCCAGGTTAGGCTTTTTTAGGAGTGGTCTGATTACCGCCTTTTAAAGAGGCTGGCACCACTCTCTCAGGGAGGCATTTACAACTTCCTGGACCCATCCGATCCCCTCATTTGATGTAATGAGCCATGAAGGGCAGGTGTCAAGCACACCGGTGGTCGACCGGACTTGGCCAAGCGCCTTGTCCACATCCTCAGGCCTCAGTAACTGAAACTCATCCAATAAAACTGGACCAGATGGTGCTCTGAATGCCTCTACTAGTGGAACTGCATTAAGTGTGGTGTCCAATTCATGACGAATCTGAGCGACTTTATCTTCAAAGTGCCGTGCAAACTCGTCACAGCATGGTATCGAGGATTCCACCGTTTCTCGCCCTGGCCCAGAGTGTAGCAGTCTAAGAACCACCCAGAAAAGCTCCGCTGGACGACACTGGGAAGACGTAATGCTGGTGGAAAAGAACTGTCTCTTTGCCACCCTCACTGCCACAGAGTAGGCTCAATAGTGGGCTCTAACCTATGTTCGATCAGACTCAACACGAGTTTTTCTCCAGCTGCGTTCTAGCTGTCTCCCCTCTTGCTTCATTGCCCTCAGCTCAGGTGTATACCAAGGAGCTGGCAGGGCTCTGCTCAGAGGGAGAGGGCACTTGGGAACGATCCTGTCAACCGCCCAAGTCATCTCTGCATTCCACAGAGTAACCTGGGCTTCCACAGGAGCACCAGCAGGGAAGTCCCCCAGAGCCCTCTGGAATCCATTAGCCTCCGGGGCGGGCCATTTTAATACCCCCCCCCCTTGCAGAAGGGAAAGGCCGCCAAGAGTCTAAACCGCAACATGGCTAGGATCGGGCTGCCGTTGCCCAGGAAAGGCACTCTGCACACACTCAGAGGCTTTCCCCCTTAACAGCTGCTTCACCTATTAGGCACAAAAAGCAGATTCCGGCATTGAGTTGTTCCACAAAATTAGCCCTGTCTGCTTTTTATTCATGGGTTCCTTTTTGGAAGAGAAAGGATCGTAGCAGGCAGTTTTCTTGCTTCTCTAACCGCAGTATATACAGTACTTCAGAGCTGTTCCTCTTTCCTTCCCGACGTCGAGGAGCGGAGGAAGCGGCCGCTAGGAACCAAAGTGCTGGAGGTTTTGTTTCCCGCCCGGCTGTTGTTTCTGCGAGCTCGCCTGTACGGCTGGTTGGTTGCCATGGCGCAGTCGCGGTGATTGGCAGCGGGCTGGAAGGGCGCTCGCAATGGAGGAAGAGGAGGCGGTGAGGCTGGGGCGCAGGCGGGGGTCTCATTGGCGGTTGGGGGAGGCAGTTTGAAAGCAGAGTGGGAGTGAGATGGAGTATAGGGGAGGCTATGGATAGGTCTAAGAGAGAGGAGGCCCTGACGAGGATTTCAGGAAGGGTTGGGGCTGTAACTCACTGGTCCAGCACATGCCTTGCATGCAGAAAGCTCCCACGTTCAATCCCCGGCATCTCCAAGAGGGCAAGGGGGGGGGGGGGGGGAATCCTGCCTGAAACCCTGGAGAGCCGCTGCCGTTCACAGTCAACAATACTGTCATACCAATGGTCTGACTCGGTATAATACAGCTTCCTATGGTCCTTAGAGTATAAAGCATTGGTGGGCAACCTGTGGCCCTTCGGATGTTTTGGCTACAACTTCCATCAGCCCTAGCCAGTGTAGCCTATGGTGAGCTAATATGGGAGTTGTAGGCCAAAACATGGAGAGCCACAAGTTGCCTACCCCTGGTAGGGGATAAATTAGAAGGGAGCATGTGTGTATGTGGTTTTGGTTGCCATTTTTTTAAAAAATTTTTTAGTAAATCTCTTGTGTATTTAACAGCTATATGATAGGTAGAAATTCAACAGGCTAAGCATTTTTTCCCTCCACTATGCTAGGAAAAGCTTCACCTGTTGAAGGTTATGCCTGCCAGGCAGCTGTTAAAAAATCAGGAGCCCTTGGGAGGGGAGATGTGGTTTGAGATGTGTGAGTGTGTGTAGTGGGAGATACTTAACCGTTTCTTCCAAGGAAGTGGTACAGTGTATCTATTTGTTACTTTAGACTTTCTTTTCTGTCATAGGTGTTTGGGTTTCCAACCTACCATGCAATGTTGTCATATGCAAAATTTTCTAATAGAAGAAATGATGATAATAATAATATATTTATTTATTTATTACCCGCCTCTCCCTCCGGATCGAGGCAGGGAACAACATCATCATAAAACACACAAAACTGATTAAAAATACATAAAACCAATATATCATTAAAATACCAATAAACACCAATAAAACACTTAAAATTCATCTGAGTAGGCCTGCCGGAAGAGCTCAGTCTTTATAGATCATTTAAATTCCTGAAGACTGGTAAGTTCACGGATCTCTCCCGGCAGGTCATTCCATAATCTGGGAGCGGCAGAAGAGAAGGTCCTCTGGGTAACAGTTGTCAGTCTAGTTTTTGTTGACTGTAATAAATTCTTCCCAGAGGACCTAAGCGTGCGGGACGGATTGTATGGGAGAAGGCGATCCCGCAGGTAACCTGGACCCAAACCATGTAGGGCTTTAAAGGTATTGACCAACACTTTGTACTTCGCCCGGAAACTAACTGGCAGCCAGTGGAGAGATTTCAAAGCTGGTGTAATATGGTCACCCCTAGGTGTACCAGTGACCAACCTGGCTGCCATATTTTGAACTAGTTGAAGTTTCTGGACTAGGCACAGAGGTAGCCCTATGTACAGCGCATTGCAGAAGTCGAGTCTCGAAGTTACCAGCGCGTGCACTACCATCTTTAGGTCTTCCAACTCTAGGAAGGGGCGCAGCTGGCGTATCAGCCGAAGCTGATAGTAGGCACTCCTGGCCGTTGCATCTATCTGGGATGTCATTTGGAGCGACGGATCCAGGAGCACCCCCAAGCTGCGAACACAGTCTTTCAGGGGGAGTGCAACCCCATCCAGAACTGGTTGACACACCTCCAACCCCAGGTTGTGGCCCTTGACAGTAAGCACCTCCGTCTTGTCTGGATTCAGCTTCAGTTTGTTTTTCCTCATCCATCCCATTACCGCCTCCAAGCATTCATTCAGAGGAGACACACTATCCTTAGCTGATGCTGTTCTCAGAGGTATAGAGAAATATATTTGGGTGTCATCAGCATACTGATAGCACCCCACCCCATGCCTCCGGATGATCTCTCCCAGCGGTTTCATGTTTACACACAAAAGCTGTTAAATGCTGAAGTGCTATTTACTGAAGGTAAATAAATTAGGTGTCTAAAAGCATGATCGTGTGGATATTATTGTTTATACAGAAAAAAAGCCCTACAGTGTTCAATGGGAATTATTTACTTGTAAACATGCATAGAATTGCAGGATGATCCTATGGGTGAAGTCCTTTGCACACTTGGGAGTAAGTCACACTGATCACTAGTAGTGCTTAATTCAAGAAAACATACATTATTTTAACACATTGGCTGCATTTGGACAACACATTAAGCAACTGGGGGGGAACAGTTGTTAGTTGTGTTGCTTATTGTGTTGTGTGGAGGGTAACATGCCGCTCACAAACTACTGACGCTATTCCACCCAAATAAGCAACTGAGAGAAACAACTGGCTTGCAATTTGTTTAGCTCAAAGCCAGTTGTTTAAAGTGTTGTGTGGAGGGATGAGTGTGTTAATGGCGTGTGGTGAGTGGGTTAAAACACAAGCCCATAGAGGCAGGCGGCAAGAGCGACCAAAGCGGTGGCTGCCACTCTGCTACAACTGGTGCAATTTGCAGATGCTGCTGGGATAGAACTGGGAGGAGGGAGGGAGAGGGAGAGGGGCAGGGGCTGTGTCAGTCAAATGCTGGGTTGACTATTAGTCCACTCAACACCAGCCCCAACCACCCACAGTTGTGTAGGAATATGTTGTGTGGGGAGTACCCACAAAATAACCAACTGTGAGTTGGCTTCTCAACCCACCATTGACTAATGTGTTGTCCGAATGCAGCCATTGATATTTAAAGGGATACTTTGCAATTCATACATTTTGGTTAAATAAGATAGCTCAGTGCTATGTATTATAATACTTTTCCTCCTAAATTTTATTACTATGAAATTTTATAGCATTGTGCACCTCTTGGAAAGAATAGACTACATGTGTTCACATTCTGGTTTTATTTTTAGAGAGACTACCATGAACCTTGTGTAACGTGTTCTGTTGTCGACTGGGGCATTACAGAAGAAGGCAAATATTATTGCAGATCTTGCCACACTGTCATAGAAGTAAGTAATCAACCCTGCTGTCATTTTTTTTCTCCACTCCCATATTCCCCTCCATTTTAAGTGTAAATCTTTCATTCAGGGGTGGGGAATCTGTGGCCCTACACATGTAGTTGGACTCGAGCTCCCCTCAGCCCTTATGTGCAATGGTCGTGGATGATGAGCATTCTAGTCCAACAACATTTGGAGGGCTGCAAGTTCCGCATGCCTGCTTTAATTAAAGATGAAGTGCATCAATACGGTATAGGTCTTTCTTAAATATTGTGGGTGTGATCCGGTCCTATTGGTTGCAACATGTCATATGGAACAATGAATAGCCCTGAATGTGTTTTACCATCGGAAAAATTCATCCAGGCAGTTAAGTAACTCAGAAGAGCATTGTACTGCTTGTTAGGGATACTTTTCCAAATGTAAGTCTGCATCCACGTCAGCTGTAGACATAGAGGCCTGCTTATCTGAAAAAAAAAACTCTGTTGCTCGACCAGGGCTGGAGGCTTCGGGCATTTTTGTTTAGTTAACCTAATATGCTTTCAAAACTATCTTGCAGAGGACTAGAGACGTTATAACTGGTGATGCTACTTCAAATGCAAGGGCACAGTCTATCTCTAGAGGATTAAAAAAGAGGAACAAATTTGGTAAGTTTTTTTTTTTTTTTTTTGCCAATCTGTTGTATAAAAACTTGGAACATTTATTTTCCCCACCATATGCATATAGAGCAGAACAGCCTTACAAGGTCACCTCACCCATTATATGGCGCTCATTAGCGTTTGTTCTTTTGTAGTGGCAGGCTTCACAGTCCATAGGACACAGGGGTATTAAAGCTCTGAGAATCCCAACTCTAATTTAAAAACAAAAAACAACCCAGACTTTCTAGTCCTAATGTCTTCAGAGACACACTTGGAAATAGAATGGCAGAAAACAAATCAAAGTTTCCTGAATTTTTTTCAAGAACTGACCAACATTTCATCATTGAGGATAACAGTTTCAGAATCATAGTGCTGTCAGATAAATGCATCAAGGTGGCTGTTTGCTACTTATAAAGATACCTATAAATAATAACTTACATATTTGTTTGTGTATTTATTTTATTTGTACCCCACCTTTCTATCAAGAAAAATAGCACTCAAGGCAGCACTCAATGTTATCTTAATACATTTATAAAGAACGATCAATGTATTCAGACGAAATGTGCAAATTAGCTCTGGCTTCTCCAGATTAAGGGTGCAATCCTATGCATGTTTAGACAGAAAAACATCCTACAACTCTCCGCATTCCCCAGCCAGCCATGTTGATCTGAGAGGTCAGATCTGGATTTTGGCTCTGAATAGATTTCACCACTCTTGCTTCACAGAGAGAGTCGAATGAGGATATTCCAACACCTGTTAATCACTTTTGACTTTTGGCACATTTTAGGATATAATGTGCTTTACATCCCTCATTCGTTTACCCTTTCAACAGTAATGTAAGTGGATTGAACTGAGACTTACCCAAGCCCATCCATTAAATCTAATGGCAAAACATTCTGTTTCTTCCATGTCCAATTTAAACACTCCACCCATATTCATTATGTAATATTTAAGAACCCAGGCAGAAGGGATTGCACTCAGACCACCGATATTCCTATCATACATTCATTTGTGCCTTCTGTTTAAAAAGCAACAACACACACACAAGCTCAATTCGGACGACACAATTAATAACTGGTGTGGGGGAAACAATCATCAGTTGTTTTGACTATTGTGTCATCCGAATGCTGCCATAGTCAACTGATCCTCATCCACTGATGAGGATCAGTGCACTGATCCTCATCCACACCACAGTTGATTATTTATTACCATGTTGTGTGGGGAGTATCCCCTAGGGTTAGGGTTAGGGTTAGTCAATCCACCATTGACTATCGTGTCGTCCGAATTGAGCCATTCTGTCATCACATCTTGTTTGTTAATTTCAGTGAGCGTGCTGCCATAGCATTATCAAAATAAACAACTGCTAAGGGAGTGCTATTCACTGGACTGTGCAAAGGGAATCTTCATGCTGCTTTGAGGGCAGCCTTTCCTCTCCTTATACACTGGTGCTGCAGTTAAGACAGGACTTGGACTAAAACCCATATTGACCAATTTAACACCCCACCCACCTCACTATTCCAGGATTTTCTTTTACTGTCCTCAGGGATGAGTTTCTTGCTGATAGGACATGGGAAGGAGTAGGAAAGGATAGTGTTTGTGTAACTCAAGGGTGGGCAGTTTTTGGCCCTCCAGAAGTTTTGGCCTATAACTCCCATATTCCTAACCATGCTGGCTAGATCTGATGGATGTTGTATGCCAAAGCATCTGGAGAGCTACAAATTGCCCACCCCTTGTGTAACTGGTTGCAGGGAGCTAATTTAGCAAGCATTCCCATTGCCTCTCCAATAGCCCACATCCCATAACTAGAACAAAAACTCTTTCTGGAGGTAGAATCATACTAGATCTCATTGGACAAAGCAGGTTACATGATGAAAAATTGTTTGGATAAGACTGCTGGTCCTTTAAGTCTGTTTAGGTAGAAACTCTCTGATTAACAGTGCAATCTCATGTTAAATAGATTTGCTCCCCAGTATGTAAGTTTAGGATTGCAACGCCATACTCCTAAATGATATAATTTTGGCTTGGACAAACATAAGCTATTAACAATAAAATATCATTTTCCATTTATTTTTTTTAGATAAAGGCTGGGAATGGTACGTCTGCGAAGGCTTTCAGTACATTCTCTGGAAGCAAGCTGAAGCTCTGCAGTCTTTAGGAGTTTCTACACAGATGAAGGTACATTAACTTACTCAACACAGTAGATTTGTTTGCACATACAAGGACAAGCTGGAGCAAGCCTCTGGCTTGCACTTTCCTATCTTCCTCTGGTAGAGAAATTTTAAAGCTTTCACTTCTGTTTTAGGTTTAACTGCAGCTTATTGCATTGTCTTAACTTAGACAAACTGTGGTTAATCTTAACAACGAATGTTTGATTTATTTATTTCATTTCTATACCACCCAGTAGTGAAGTCTGTTAAAACAAGCAGGTTTCAAACTATGGGTTATGGTTTTTAACAAGTCATAGCTAAGATTAGCCACAGTTTAAGTTTCAGAAGTAATACTAAACTGTGATTAACCTAAAATAGAAGTGGAAGTTTCCAGTTTCCTCCTCCAGCTGCACCAAAGGAGGAGAGGAGACAGGGAAGTGTGTGAATCTGTGCTTTACTGCAGTTTGTCCTCATAATACTAAACCTTGGTTTAGTATTACATGTGAATGATGCCATTCTGATGAATGTCTAGCACTGTATTGAGAACATCAGTAGATAGTGAAGCAGATTAGGACTGCTGTGCTTAATTTAAATGTTCAATGAAGTTGTATTTGTTTCTGCATTTTCTGTTTACAGGTCCTTCCTCAAGATTATGTTTTTATTATGGGGTATTGCATTTTCCAAACTTTCATTTTGAACCTGAGAAAATGTGAGATCCCCCCCCAATAGTGTATTTGCTGCAATTGTCATTGCAGTCTGGAATGTGATTGCATGAGTGCTTTGTGAATTCTATTTCTTCTGTTTAATTAAAATAAATATATTGAGAGGTTATAGTGTGCTCATCTGCTTCTACCTTGTCTCCCACCCAGCCATCAGATTTGTTTAAAGTGTTAATGCTCCTTCTTTTTTGCCATTCATGTTTTTTTAAGGCTGCATATCTCCCCTCACTTATGCTAAAACACATGTTGAGTCATGTTTTAAAATATTTAATAAATAAACAGCACAGGTGTCTTTCTGGCAGCAGCGTTATTTCTCCCACATTAGTTTTATGTGGATGGATGTAAGGAATACCATGCTATTGCCACTGAGTGATGTTCCTGTAAGCGCATGTGCAAAGACTAAATTATGGTTGGGTATGCTTTGACTAATTGGATTCATGGTTTCTCAATATCCGGACCTACATACATTATCTGTTTATTGCTTGTCAGGATAAAGGTCATCTGTTGATAGGAAGGTTTGAAGAAACCCCATTGTAATGGACAGATCAGTACCTAATAGAGTTACATCTACTGGGACTCTTCACCTCTGGAGGGGTGGGGGACCTATTAAATTGGTCTGCCCTCAGAGACTAAGGGATTCTGGGGGTCTCTAACCACTAGAGCTGGTGATCCTATCAAAGCCTTAGTTGATCTTTGGGATGGAAAGATGATCAGGGCAGTTAACATGATCACTCCCCCAAGCACCCTTTCTTGGGGTGCAGAGCATTGGCTCCTCAATTCAAGAAATTTAGAGCAACAAAGTGCAATGGGCAGTCAACTAGAATAACAGTAGAGGAAAACTCAGGCCAAATCCCACCATTCACTGGTCAAAGCCATTTTCCTTATGTGGTGTTTGGCTGATATGAGACTTGGAGGCACCATTCTGCAGTGTTTCCAGTGCTATTTGGCTGGGTAATGCTTGGGGACTACTGCTCTGTCCCTTGGCTGTTAGCCTTTGGTGTTCCCCAGTATTGTCCCCTATACTGTATAATATCTACATGACATTCCTGGGGCAGATCAATCCAAGTTTTGGGATGGGTTCTCCTACTGATATTGATGATAGCTGGCTCTGTTTTTCCATTTCAAATCATGCCACTGGAAGTTGATGACTGTGAGTCATTGTCTGGATGTAGGTGAACAAACTGTGGCTTAGCCAAAGAGGAGAAATATCTTTTTAGTCAGTAGACAAGCCAACCCAAAATTGGGAGTACAGCCTGTTCTGGATGGTGTAGCATTCCCTCTGAAGCACCAGGTATGCAGTTTATGGGTGCTCTTGGATCCAGCACTGCTACTAAAGAATCTGGCGGTGGCGAAGGCCAGGGTAACTTTATCTAGTTCTGGTTGGTGTACCAGCTATTCCTCTTTGTAGGGAAGGTGGATCTGGCTACAGTGATCCATTCCTTAATCACCTTTAGGGATTGTACTTGAAAAGGATGTGCAGAGAGCTGTACATTTTCTTACTGGGATTATAGTAAAATGGCCTGACTGTGCATACCATGTTGTGATGTTAATGCCTCTTTGATACTGTCATACCTGTTGTCAGGAGGAATATTGTGCACAACATGATATTATAGTTAGGCTAGCACTGGGTACATTACCTGATTTGGCTAAGTGGAGGAAAGGAGAAGGCATGCCTGTTTGTGTGGCTTTTTCATAAATACGAGAACTTATATTCAGGGGCTGTTAAGTTGCCTATTTATGCTTATATCTTATTCTGTCAAAACTGATTTTATATAATGGTGTTTATATCTATTTATAAAATAACTTTATGTGGAATCATCTTTGTCTCCAACTCTTTATCACATGGCACTATATTGGTGAATTTGTCATACTTTTTTAATCAACACATCTTTTTCATATTAAAAAAGAATTAACAGTAGATTTATCCTAAATGTAATGTTCAGAAACCAGGCTTATGTAATCAACTGGAAACCTGTAAAAGGTTTGTAACTAAAAATATAGCCATTAAACTCCAATTATAGAACCCTTTTCAGAATACGTGGATTAGGAAACTAGGGGCAGTATCCAATCTGCCTGTGGTCTAGTGGGACTTGGTGTGAGTGCAATGGGAAGGTAGCACTTCCTAAAGCAACCAGAAAAAAGTCAAAATGCTCATTCTGGAATGTAACTGATCAGCAGAACTCACAAAAGGGAACTTTGCGGACCCTGTCCTGTTGTGGAAATTAACGTTTCAGCTTGTTTTCAGGGTTGCTCTAGGAAGCAGTGATTTCCCATTGTGCCACAATTACTGTAGGCGCACAGGCAGTGGGGTGGGTTCACACAACACACTAATCCATCATGGGTTATTGCGTTGTCTGAACGCAGTGCATTTTCCACAGGGAGGGGTTGCCATGTTGTCTGAACGCAGTGCATTGTCCGCAGGGTGGGTTACCATGTTGTCTGAATGCAGTATGTTGTCTGAATGCAGTACATTTATTTTTCTCGAACAAATCACCTTGAGAACCCATGGCTGCTTGTTGTGCTGTTCAGGGTGGTTTACATGCCACATCACATGGTTAACAAGCAACCCTGCGGAAAAAGCGCCACATTCAGACAACACAATAACCCAACCTGCAGAAAAAGCACTGCGTTCAGAGAACACAATATTCCATGGTTCAACAACAACTCACACTGGGTGGGTTAGCGTGTTGTGTGAATCCAGCCAGTGTAGAGTACCACCCTATATTTGAGTTCCTAAAATATATATGTAATATATATGTAAAAATCTGGGTGTGTACTTGTTTGTTTTTATCAGGATGAAGTTCTGTATAATTTTTGGAGAAGATACCTTCAGAAGAGCAAGCAGGCTTATTGTGAGAAACCTCTCAGTGATGTTACTCATGATACTTTACCAGTAAGTTTGACGTTCAGAACTGGTTGAATAACCATCTTTTTCTACATTGATATGATTCAAGAGCATTTATGCACCTAACTTTGCACCTAACTTGTAAATAAATACTTACATTATGGCAGTGCTCAAAACCTATATTCATGCTATGAGACTCAACTCCTAAATATACTGCTTTTCTGGATATTTTTGTGTTTTATTGACACACAGATGAAAAGTAGGTAAAACAAATAACTTTCTCCAGAGTGGTAGCCTAGTTAGTCTATTGCAGCAAAAACAACAGTATCTTGTAGCAGCTTAAAGACTAACAGATTTTACTATGGCCTAACATTTTGTGGACTGGAGCTATTTTGTTAGATGCAACTGTTGAAGTGGGTTATAGTCCATGAAAGCTTATGCTAAGTAGACCATTAGTAACCATGAAATATACTTAGCATTTAAAACTGTTTACTTCAGATTGATGTTGTTGATAAATATTCTGTTTTAGCTATCTTTGTGGCATTAAATCCAGCAGATGGAGCCAAATGTGCTATTTTTCAGGTAAAACAGGCAAAAATATATAATGCTTGTTTCAGACAGTATTTTCTAGCCCGTTATAAAGTGTGGGAGCGGAGTTTGGGTTTATATGTAATTTCTCCCACAACGGAAATAAGATCTGATCTGGTCAAATACTGAGTTAGTGTGGACCCAAACTGTCCTCCAAACTATTTTAACCCAGATTTGGCTCGTGGTTAATAGTAGGTTCAGGGTAAACTTCATGTCAGACCATCCTCAGTGAGAATAGATGGGAATAGGATTCTAGAAGGGTACACATGATCATGCAATCACTATCTGAACCAGCCCAGTGATTTAGCACAAGATTATATGTAGATGTTTATTTTTTGACTGCATGAGAATATTAACATGAGCTAAATGTCTCAAGAAAATTGTGACTGTGGAAATGGCAGATTGGTTGTGAAACTGTAGGTATGAGAGAAGTCAAGTCTTATCTACAGATGATTTGTGTGATGGATTATCTTTATTATTTATTTATTTATTTATTTATTGCATTTTATACTGCCCAATAGCCAAAGCTCTCTGGGCGGTTTACAAAAAATTATCTATTGTGCTCCTTCATGTTTCAATGAAATAATTTCTCCCCCAAATCCAGCTTGTTGTCATGCAAGATGCATAATTCTTGAATGTTTATATTGTTAGGCATTTTTTGTGGCGTATTAAAGTTAACTGACTATTTGTCTAGTAAAATTTGTTTGAACAAAGAGAAAGCTCCTCTTGAAGATTTACCTTTATGGATTAAAGCTGTGCAGCTTGAATTTGATGCCACTGTTCTATTTCTTTTGGAAAAAAAGATGCAGAATACAGATACAGAAGAGGAGTTAGATATTACTAAAATTCTTAGCTTAGCTTCCTCTGCAAGTGATACAGATATGGCATCTGAATCTAGCTTTGGAGGGGTTTCTTCTAGCAAGACATCAGGTAAGAATAAATGTACCTTTAGCAATTTTTTATGTAATTAGTTTAGATATGAAATTACCATATTGCTTGTTTGCTCTGGGTAATTAAAAGGCATATTTGGCTGACTAATGTATATAACAATTCCAGAAAACATTGATTTTACTTATAATCATTAAAAAAGATATTGTATCGTCCTTGGCCTCAGTGAAAATTCTGAAAGCATGGTAGTATTGATCTGTTTTGCACATAACACTAATTCATGGGTTAAACAATTCATGAATTGGCAGGAGTGAGCAAGTCCTGCTGCCTCCTTGCCACATCTGCTTTGTATCTGCTTTCTGAAAAAAGACAGGAACACACTATTCTTTGGTTGTTAGTCATGATGGATGAACCTGGCACTACGGGTTGTTAAGGGTTAAACAATCCAGAGTTTTAAACACCCTCCCCAAAAGGTTCAAACTCTGGGTTGTTTAACATTCAACAACCCAGATTGGTGGATTTGGATGTCACAACTAACAACCAGGAGTGGGATGTTCCTGGGTTCTTTCAGAAAGCAGATGGAAAGTGGAACTGGTAAGTGAGTGGGCGGGAGGCAGTACGCTTCCTGTTTGCACGCTGCTCCAATTGCCCATGGTTTAAAAAAACCCATGGGTTGTTATTACATACAAACCAGGCTATTGTGTGTCCTAAGCAGCAGATGCAGATGCTACAGTGACATGTATCCTAGGATGGAGCAAGGCTGCTGTAGTCATGAGGCTAAAGAAGAGATGGAAAATTTGGACCTGAAGAAGGATTAAGTGGTTGGTAGGGTGTGGGAGACTAGGCACATGAGCAATCAGAACAGAGACTGAATACTTTGTAAAGTTCAGATGAGGGAATTGTTTCTGTGGCTGAACCACTGCTGAAGCAAAGATCAGCGGGGTGGGAGCTACTTTTTGGAAAAGCAGATTTTACAGGAGTGTTTTATGGCACATGATGGTACCTGGAGGTGTGATCTACTACATCTTTTTGTGGAACTAGTGAAAATATATGCCTTTTTTTAAAAATAAGGCTCCCTTAGTGTTTATTGTTTAAATTATTCCGGCTGCCCATGTAAGATGAACAAATGGTAGTTCATAAGGGAAAAATGTAGAAACTGCATCTCATGTCTATTTTTATCATGCAAGTTCTAGCAGTATCCTGGGCAAAAGCCGTTGACAATGTGCAATCTTTCTTGCTTATAGTGTGTGCGTTGAATAAATATTACAAAGAGCACCTGTTTCTAAAAAGAGGCTTCTGCAGGTGAGCAGTAATGGGACAGAAATTAAATATGATTCCTCAGATTTCAGGATTGCATATTTTGCCATATTGCTAATGGCTGACAAATGGAGCTTTAAATCTGTTTCTGTAACAATTGGGTATTATGGGGTGCTTGGTTTTTTTAGATGTTTATATGTACTGACTGTCAGGTCATTGTTCTCCAAGTTGCCAGGTTGAAACCCTCCATTTGGTGCAATATATAGACATTGTTTGAGAAGCCTATTAAAATTGTAGGTTGTTATGACATGTCTTAAATTGTATGTTGTGTTAGGTTTAATGCTGACTGTCTAATATGCCCTGCATAATCTAGAACAAATAAAATGAAAAGCTGCTGTATTAACATGATGGCTTCGAATAGAACACAGGGATTATTGTAAATCAGGCTGAATGTGGAGCTAGCAATAGATTTTCTACCATCGGTGCTCTTGAGACACAGCCTATACATGAAAAAGGCAAAACTGATGACTGAAAGGATTAACTGAGGTTCATACTTTTTTTTGTGACTCACATATATACAATAGTCATTCAAAACAGCTCCTGTGTTTTGTTCTAAGCTTTTCAAAGCCATGCACTAAAGGGTGTTATTTGAGTAACTATTTTCAGTTGCTTTGTTTAAAAGAAATAAAGGCAAAATAATACTAAGTTTGATGGAACGGCTGCTGTTAATAGTTTTAACACATCAGCATCCACACAGTCTTGTAGGAAATGTTAGATTTAGGGAAAGCAAGCCAACACAACGCCATCAGGATTTTGTAACGTGTTTCCATGTAACATTTTGCTAGATCCTTAATAGAAAGTTACCTGCATATAAGTTATAGTTGGTGTAACCTCTGGTTCCCCCTCCCCCAGTTATTCATATTGGGATTTGATTAAGCACTTCAGGGGAAAACAAAAAACAAGCAAGAGCCATCACGGTTTAGAGATTATAGTGCTGGGCTAGGACTGGGGAGACCCAGGTTCAAATCCCCATTCAGCCATGAAGCTCACTGGGTGACCTTGGGCCAGTCACTATCTCTCAGGATAACCTACCTCACAGGGCTGTTGTGAGGAGAAAATCTGGCTGGGAGCAGCATGGTGTATTCTTCCCAGTACTCCTTAGAGGAAGAATGTGATATAATTGTAATAAACAATGACCCTTAAAAGAGCTTAGAAATAATACCAATAAAAATGAATGCCTTCTTGTCCTCAGTATTTTACATTGCCATATATACTGTATATAATATATAAACATGTGTGTGAAGTTATAAACATTATGATAATGAAAGATATTCTTGAATGATATAAAATATGTTGATGTATGTGTGGCCTGCATGCAGAATATTGGCCTCACATGCTCTATTTGTAGCATAAAATCAGAGTCCCTAAGGAGTAATAGCTGCTGATTTACATTGCCTCTTTTTTAATGCTATGACTGCAGAAGAAAGAAGCACTTTTTGCTTTCTCCTACGCTTCTTGTGGCTGAGTGTTTGAATTGCATTGATAAAACTTTTCCTACATCACTTTTATATGTATTAAGTATTAAGTTAATTCTTACGTTGTGGAGTTCCTCCTATTCTTGGTAACAAATCTTACATTCTTCCTAGGTGGTCCATGTTTACATTATTTTAACCTAGTATAAGCTTAATTTGTATAGAAGAGTTGTACTTTTAAGTAAAGCTACTTATGCACTTAATAAATTGTTTTAATCTTTAAAGATTATGTATGTTCCTTTGCTATCCTCCTGGCTATGCTGAGAAGTGAAATCTTCTGTCGAGATGTAATCTGCTGATATGCTCACATACAGCTTTTGAGCCAGCTCTAATTTGTGGTTTCGACAGCTTTCTTGATCCTTTGGTTCTGCATTTCCCATCTGTCTAGCTAGGGAAATGTCTATGTTGGTGTGATGAGATTAGCTAATAAGTTTTGAAAACAAAGACCCCAGTTCTAAACACTCTAAAGTTTTCACTTACATCACAGAAAAGGTGATGTAAGAGAGTGGAGCAACATCCCTATGAAGAAAGTTTACAGTGTTGGAGCTGTGGAGAAAGTGGATAGGGAGAAGGTTTTCTTCCTCTCTCATAATAATAGAACTTGGGGTCATCCCATGAACCTAAATAGTGGGAGATCTGGGGCAGAGAAAAGGAAGTACTTCTTTACACACTGCATTGTTAAACTATGGATGGTCACCAACTTGGATGGCTTTCAAAGAGGACTGGACAAATTCATGGAGGGTAATGCTATCTGTGGCTTCTAGTTATGATGGCTAAGCTAGTGCAGAATGCAGCAGCTCAGCTGTTGTTGGGAGCTGCCCTTTTTCAGCATGTAGCTCCTTTGCTGAGGGAAGGGCACTGGCTGCCTATTGGCTTAAGGTTTAAGGTTTTGGTACTACTGTACAAAGCCCTAAATAACTTGGGACCAAGATACTTGAGGTGGTACCTTTTCCCTTACTAACCATTTTGGTCATAGGTCATTAGAAGGCATGGTCCTGGTGGTTCCCCATGGACCTATGGCCAGACAAGTTCACAAGGAGAAGAGCCTGTAGTTTGCTGCCCCCCTTGTTGTTGTTTTTTGGAACTCCCTGCCTCTGGAGGTCAGGCAAGCTCCAACACTGTGCTGCTTTCGACACTTCCTGAAAACAGCTCTTTTCCTCAACTGAAGCCATTCTTCAGTCTACCAGCCACCCTTTTTATTGGTATTCTGTTTAAAATTGAACAATTTTAATATTCTTACGTTTTATTCCTATGTTCACCGCTCCGGAATCTATTTTAGATATGCAGTGGCATATAAATATTGTAAATAAATAAATATTACCATCAGGTTCAGTATGCCAGTTGCTGGGGAACATGGGTGAGAGGGTGCTATTGTATTCATGTCCTTGTGTAGGCTTCCCATAGGCATCTGGTAGCCACCTTGGGTACAGAATGTTGGGGATTAGATAGCCGTTTGATCTGATCCAGCCTATAGCTCTTCATATGTTCTTATGGATTTAAAGACAATGCAGACTTTCTCCTCTATCACATTGTTTTTGCACTGTTTACTTCTCTGCTTTTATCACACTAAATAAGTTGCTATCTGGGACAAAGTATATTGTGCTAGAATTATCAGGTTTTTTAAAAAACTGTTTCTATATATTGACTCAGTATAGTCTATCAGCTCTTTCCACAGGAAAATCTGTCTTGTCTGGATCAGTGGATGGTCATCTATATTTAGTGAAATGGAAGAAAGGGGACATGAGAATGTCAATGCCGATGACCCTGGCTTTCTGCTATTTGTCATTGCTTTGGCTAAGAGAATCAATGACATTATCAGATCTCCTAAGGTAAGAACAATGCCTAATGAAGCATTTTGTTTTTAAGCCTACTATGGTTTTCCATTTAAGAATAGTTTTTTAAAAAAAAATGTGCAGGAAAATAAAATATGATTGGCTATGTTGTATAAGATTCATCACATGTTTAGGTCAGTCATGAATAAATAGATTTAAAATATTCATAAGCCACATTTTAACAGAGAACTCTCCTAAAGGCAGATTGCAAACAGAAGTAGAAATAATTCTTACAAGCAGTATAACAATGTAGCTTAACTCATAGCCAAAATTAAAACTAGATAAAAAGCAGCCTCTGTTAATCCCCGGACACCTAATGCAATGAAAGTATTTTTACTGGTCTGTGAAAAGAAACCAAGGAAGTACATATGGTGGTCCTGGAGAAGAGCAGTGATATCTTGGTAATTTTCATCGTTTGCAGACATGGGATCCACCTCTAGCCTAAACATGCATTTTGGAATCCAGTTCTTTTTTTTTTCCCCACCATAGATGTGTCTGGATGTAGTACTACTGGTGTGGTCCACCAAAGGTCAGGCTGCGACTCAGTCATGGGTCCCAACACACAAGTTGGAATATGGAATTTGCAGGCAGTCTGCACATGGCCGATAGTTTTGCTTTCAAAGTTGCCCCGGCTACAACTTTCAGAATTCAGATCTGAACCCCTCCAATTCAGAAATCCTCTAGCCATTACAAGCCAAGCCCGTCCCCTACTCTGAATGTTGGCTTGGCTCCTAATGCTCAGCACCAGCCTTCTCATCTGCCAGTTTTCCCTTCTTCCCCTTCCCCACAATTTGCAAAGAAGAAGGAAATTGCAGCCAAGGCTAAATCTGAAATCTGCATTCTGAGTGGTTTCTGTAGCCTGGAAACTGCATCCCCCCTCCCCTGCAGTTCTTCTAATTGACAAAGAGGAATAAAAATCTACAATTCCCTGGGTTAAGCAAAGGGCTATTTCTTCAAAGCAGCTCCTCCCTCAGCAGTGATTGATATTTCTGCATGACACACCCATGTTAACAGTGCAGTATTGGCAGGGTGTGAAGATTGGTCATGGGCTGAAGCCAGCAGTCTTTCTAGTTGTACTTTGGCTCTCATAAATTAAAGATATTTTAAATGTCATATTCAGCAGGGATTAGAAATTTTAGTCACGTACTATGTTGTTTTAGCTTTGTATCTAAATTTTGACGTTCATATTGAACTAAATCACTATGTACATATTGATTTTACTTCTACCTCTTTCATTCAGGCTAGTAATGGATGGTCACATTCCTTATTTGAATGCTTATAAAGATTTCCCAGAGGAGATGAAGATGTATGGGACTGACTTCAAGATCTTTAATGAACAGGTGACTCCTATTCATTTGTTTGCCTTATGTGAAAATGTTTATCACCACATGCATGTATGGTTGCTCTAATGAATTAATGTAGATATTCTTAACTGATTTTACAATTTTAAAAAATACTGATAGTAATAAAACTTTCCTTACTTCTTATATTAGGATTCCATACTTGACACAGAAAACTTATTATTATTTTGCATTTTTCTTTGGAAGGCCCATAAGCAAAAATGACTGAGACTTACTTCAACTAGAAAAAAGATTGGTTGTTAGCACTATACATCCAAAGCAGGGATAAATCGATTATCATTACTATAGCGCTCCTAGTGATCATGTTCCATTGTTGGGACTCTACAGTTCCTACAGTGCTTCAGGTTTTTCATTGTTTTTCATTGTTGTAAAATGTGCCTATTAAGAATTTATTTTAAAGGTGTACAAAGGTACCTTTCTTTAGAGATGCATTGAGCGTGTGTAAGAGTCAGTCATATTCACAGAAAAGACTTGATGTTGAACTTGAACCCAAGTTTTTCCCTGCCTTCCTGGTGTAGAAAGTGAATGGCAATTCAAGGGATCCACTTCATGTGTAATGTGGTAAGTCTGGTTTTTTGTTTTTGCATTTCCCCCCACCATTTCATTTACCTCACTTTGCTCTTTTTTGCCTTTTGTGCCATTTTTATCATCTAGTTTTGCTGCTCTATTTCATTTTGGTCATTTACCTGGCTTTGATATTCCTACATGCTTGATTGCTGCAGGGAGGAGGCAACACCTGATTTTTGCATTAGCAGTTCTACAATTTTCCTCCTTTTCTTTATGTCTTTCATTGTCTACTCACTGCATTGCTGTAGCAGGATGAGTACCAAAAATCACAGGAAGGGTGCAGAACCCACCACACAATATGAGATTCTCATGCTGAACATATTGATGATCTTCATTTTCAAGACTTGTTTGAGGAGCAGCCAGATGTATTCTCCCCAGTCCAAAATCAAGTCCATCAGCAGGCTGATGAAAGCAGAAGAGGGAGTTTTCATTGTTGAAGACATGGAGATCCCAATTGTGTCAATGTAGCTCCCTCCATGTAGCCCTCATGTCCTGCTGTTGGGCTTCCCATAGATACCTGGTTGGCCACTATGGGAAGCAGGATGCTGTGCTGGATAGGCCTTTGCTCTGATCCATTAGGGCTCCTCTTACATTATTTAGGCTTTAGTGTCCATACCACTAAGCCACTGGGAATCAGCTGCTTCTTTCTGACTAAGCTACCCACATCATTGGCTCCCTCATCACAAAGTGCAGCAGATTGGGAATCTGGCTCTGGCAAAGAAACCAAAACAGCTTCTTGTATTTGGGAGCACTTTTCACTAACCCCAGAAAGCAGGTTTGTTTCTTCCTGCAAAGTTTGCCAGGTAACAACAGTCTGGTTGGAGAAGCCCATCAAGTGATTGTATATTATGATAACTGCAATCCACAAGCATCTGCAGGCCAACCACCCCGATCTGGAAGATGCTTGCTGTCCCTCAAGGAAGTATTCAGCTCTCCACCACTCTTGCTTGTACTATTGCAGCCATGAATGGTCAGGCCCATACAGATGCTTGAAGAAGCAAGGGAGAGGAAGAAGCCTTGACATCCGACAAACCCTACCATCATTGCTCTTGCCACAACTGCATCCTTGCAGTGGACATGTTTCCCTTCTTGCATGTGGAAGATAAATTATTCTTAGGATTACCAGACATGGAAGACCCCTCCTGCCACCGTTTTTCAAGTAAAACTCACTTCAGTGGTGACTGAAGCAGTGATCAAAGGCCTTGAAAAGCACCTGCATCATTACTACTGATCTTATTTATTGATAATATTTATATACCAATGATATAATAAAATCTTTTAAGAAGTTTGCACATGAAAACACTAAAAACCACTGTTAAGATAGATACATAATACAATATCACAATAAATAGTTACAACCTACATCAATAAATAAATAACCAACCTCTGATATGTAGCCAATTTCCAAACACAGATTTATTTGACAGTGACTGTATGTTGGGTTGTGGCCAGAAAAGGACTCTGAAGGACTTTGTGGTGGTGTCAGCCTACTCATAGACATGCACGTGAGACCATATATCCGGATATCCTGCCAAATGGCGTCATGCTGGTGGCATTGTTTCTCTTGCCTTTATGCAAGCTGTTCTGTTTCCAAAAATGGGAGGAACGATTATTATCTCTATGCACTCCTTAATAAAATTAATGACTAGGCATTCTGTATAGATGCGTGAGGACATGTTGAAGTCATTCAGAGTTTAGTTGTGTTTACCACGTGTTGGTCACCTTCAGTCCCATGAGCTCCTTGATCAAGGGGAAGAAGATCAAGCTCTCCACTTTCACCTTGCCACTTCCCAAGATTTCTCAAATGTTCGTGGGAGACATTATGTGTGCTACAAGTATCTTGCTGATCACTTCTTACGTGGAAAAGAAAATAAGTAAGTGATTAGTACTAGCACTTCATCCTCCAATCCTATTCCTGCAAGAAGATCCTGTAAAAGGTGGGGATCTTACCCTCCTTTTGCTGCACACTCTTCCCCCCATCCTTAAATCCTCCCACCCCCACCTCAGAAGATCTCATTCTCACCTCTAAGCATATTTTGGAACTGTTGTCACTGCCAGAGCCATCACCACAAAAATATGGCACCACTGCAGTAGGAACCATCCACCATGACTTCTGATTCCATGGCCTTTGGCAACAAGCAGGAGGTTGGGGAAAACATATTTGTGATAGTAAGCCAAGCTGCTCACCATGTAGAATGGGAATTAGCCACCTCTACATTTTACCTGAAGAAAATTTCTGACTATATTTGGGAAAATTCCATATTGTTCCCGCAACAGACATTGGCCTAATTAAAAAGTATCTTCTGACTAATTTATTTAGCAATATTATAAAATTAAATCAAGTCTAAACATTATAAATGATTAAAATAATCTCTCAAAAGCATTCTACAACTCCAGTCAAACTAACCAATTCAAAATGTAAGTAGATAAATATCAGTACTTTGAGAATATACCTAGAATAGAAATATTATAAAATTAAATCAAGTATAAACTTTCTAAATATAATATGTAAGCAACCTGAAATTGTACCCAACAATACATATGGATTAATGTTATCCTGGACCTTGTTATTCTAAAAGGAAATGAACAGAATCCACCTGTCCCATACATTTATAGGAAGAAAATACATTTTCTTACTGTCTGCAGATAGGTTCAAACTAGAGAATTCAATAGAAACTTTGGGTTAATTATCTGTAGTTCATGACCTTTTTATATAATTCTAGTATATACCAGACAAAGTCAAAACCTTAGTGTATTGGTTTGACATATTCTAAGCAATTCTAAATTTCTGCCTACAGATCATAAACCTTTTAAAGAGCTTTTGAAGGATTTTGTTTGGTCCACTGCCATAGAATTTCATCTACTACAGACTTCATATGGCGATTATTATTATTATTATTATTATTATCATCATCATCATCATCATCATCATCATCATCATTTTTCTCGCTCTTGACAGTTTTTCTAGATGGACATGATGGGCTTTGCCAAGTTATCCTGTCTTTTACTGATTGAGGAATTTCCTGACAATTGAGCAATTCTTATTCTTATTATTATTCTGTACTGCCCCATAGCCGAAACTCTCTGGCCGGTTTCATAGAATCAGAGAATAGTAGAGTTGGAAGAGGCCTATAAGGCCGTTGAGTCCAACCCCCTGCAATGCAGGAATCCACCCTAAAGCATACCTGACGGAGGCCATCCAGCTGCCTCTTGAATGCCTCTAGTGTAGGAGAGCCCATGACCTCCCTAGGTAATTGGTTCCATTGTCTTACTGCTCTAATGGTCAGGAAGTTTTTCCTGATGTCCAGCCGGAATCTGGCTTCCTGTAACTTGAGCCCATTATTCTGTGTCCTGCACTCTGGGATGATCGAGATCCTGGCCCTCCTCTGTGTATTTGAAGAGTGCTATCATGTCTCCCCTCAGTCTTCTCCAGGCTAAACATGTCCAGTTCTTTCAGTCTCTCCTCATAGGGCTTTTTTTCCAGATGCCTGATCATCCTCCTCTGAACCCCCTACAGCTTGTCTGCATCCTTCTTGGTGCCTAGAACTGGACACAGTACTCAAGATGAGGCCTAACCAGTGCTGAATAGAGTTTAGATAAGATTAAAATGTTAAAAATGATATACAACATTTAAAATCATGAAAACATACCACAGGCAGTATACACAAGAACACACATCTTAAAAACAACTATAAGCTGTCACCTGAACAGATTCGAGATCAGTTAAGCTCATCATGTATTGCTAAATGCCTGGGAAAAGAGAAAAGCCTTGATCTGGCGCTGAAAAGATAGCAATGTTGGTGCTGGGCAGGCCTCATCGAGGTTGGGACAGCTTGATAATTAGCTGTCATCTTCAGTGTTCCTCGCCCTCTCCTTTTAGATTACAAATTCTTCCTTGGTGGCATTCAGATTAGTCCAACTCATTGAAGAAAAGAAAAATTTCCACTGGATCTTTTGGGAAGGAACAGCAAGGTCTGAAGATGGAATTTAATATAAGAATCCAAAGACTTGGGTTAGATCCTTTCATGAAACCATTTTTGTTCCACACTAAAAGAATTAAGATAGAACATAACTGGGTCATGAAGTAGACAATTTCAAAACACACTAGATTGATGAGTGTGCCTGGTGAGTGGGTGTGCATCACACCCTACCCTTACATCTCTTCTCCCTGTCTACCCCAACCAATTTCCCAAGGGTTTAGAACAGGGGTTGGCAATTGCAGCTTGTGGCCCCCCAGGTGCTTTTGCCTACAACTCCCATCATCCATCACCATTGGCTATGTTGGCAAGGACTGGTGGAAGTTGTAGGCCAAAATATCTGGAGGACCACAAGTTGCCCACACTTGTTTTAGAAGGAGGAAATAGAGTTAGCTATCGCTCGTGGTTCTTATCTCTGATCCTTCTGTTTCTGAAAGAAGTTCAGGAGGTTCTTCCTCCTTTGCCTCTCCCTCCTGACTCTTGCAGGCAGCTCTCCCAACCACACCTATTTCCTGTTGTACCCCACATTCCATCCATACTTAATGAGTAGGTCCTTGTTTAGAGGTAGGCCTTTACTTCCAAGTAGGCTGTACAGTAGTAGTATCCTGTTCCCTTTCTCTCAGGTTGATGGCTGGAAAGACACGGCCACCTGCCTCTTCTATGGATGAGCTACTGCTGTATCCATGGCCAACTGCTCACCCCCCCCCCCCCAAAGTTTTGTTCACCATTTTCTCTTGGCATGAGCTCCATTTTACATTCCGTGGTCTTGATGCATGGGATACCCCCCCTTCCCCCTGATTTTGAATTTAGCAAGTCTCAAAATCAGCAACTTTCATAATTTCTGTGATTCCTGCCTGCATTAACTTCATGCCACAACTCAGTTTCTTGTCAATTATTACATTTTAGTTTGACAAAGATGGTTGTGTGAGCCCAGTGTGTGGTGGGGGTGATGCTCAGGCAAACAAGATATTCTGGATATCGTTGTTATAAAATTTGTTACCTTTTCTCTCTAATATGCCACATCTTGCTTTCATTTAACCAGAAGGGTAATGAAACTTTCAAGGATGTATGAATTTTGGATCAGTCCTATTTTCTTGTCATGTTTATATGAGGTATACAAGATAAAAGCATTTCAGTTCTCAGTTTCTCCCCTTCTTTCTTGCCGTAAATAGCAGCTTCCTTGTCTGTCTGGTTAGGGTTTGGGGACTTGAACTTCTTCTATTCACTCTCAGGTTTAAAAAAGAGGAAAAAAACCAACCAGGGATAATGAAATATTAACAGGTGGATACGCAGTATCTTATTTTCTCTCTTGAAATGACTTCAGAAATGACAATAAGCAAGGGTGAGGCTCTTTTAAAAAGAGCTGAGGAGGAAGTTCATTTCTGACATTTATTGTAATCAGGTCTATCATGGGAATCTGCTGTTGTGTAACAGAAACTCTGGCTTGTCCTTACCTGTCGAAACATTGCTTAATAGTGAAGAAAAATGTTCTTACTGAAATGTTGGTCAAATTCAAACTAAATTTGTCTTTTGCCATTGCATATTAATAGTGTGCGTGTGTATGTGTGAAAATGAAAATGAAATGAAATATCTGAATTACGATGTCTTAATGGTTGTGGTCTTGTATGCTTCCCTATATATTTGCCAGTTTGAAAATGTTCATCTGGATCTGTCTCACAGGACTATGCAGTGATCATTCTGTTCTGCAAGAAGGAGAATTCATGTCGATTAATATATAAATGTGTGAATAATTTAGAGATATTTTCTGTATGAATACTGTACATCAGCTCTTTGCTTATAGCCTGATTGCATGAGTTGATTTGTGATTTAAATTGTGTAAGTTGATCCGTGGGAGACTGGTTGGAGTAAGTGAGTGAGTGAGTGTGAGAGAGAATGAGAATAATCATACTAAGTGTGTGGCCTTTTGGTGTCTTCCTAACATGCTGATCAGTGAGTAACATTTACTCCAAGTTTAAAGTGAGGGTGGGTAGGAAATAGGGAGGGCACAGTTTGAATTACTGAAGTCATGTTGCCCAACTGAACTGTGTTGCTTCCCCAGATTCAACACCTTTTCAAAGCTTTTCTCCCCTACCCATACCTTGGACTCTATGGCTAATGCTTTTCCCCCCAAGATAGTTTGATTTCATTGGTACTGCCAGTCTTGGCAGTTTCGGGAATGCAGAGAATCTTGGATTCCCCCGCCCCCGTCAGTATCTTGCTTCTATGGTTGGGTATTAAGTTCTTCATGAATTGTTTATTCCTTGGAGCAAGTCAGGGTATTAAGCAGCCCTCAAAGTTAAGCTGTAGGCGTTTCACCCACACATTTGTTCTTCCCTACCATTTGTTGTCCTTTAGTAATCCAAGGCACACCCTCTGTTGTTACATCATCAGGAACATGTGCTTCATAGGTATTAGGTTTAGAAGATACACGTCCACCCTTTGCATCACTGCTCTATATTCCCCAAACATTCCTTACCTCTCCTGCATTTCTTATTAAGTTTTTAGTGGGGAAACAAATATTGTTCAGCGTTGGGCTGAATGTGGTACAAATGTAAAACAAATAAAAAAAATCAGTGGTAAAACAATTTCATGATTAAAATACCACTAATGAATTAATGTTGTAACAAGATGCGTATATATAATGGGCGACACCCATAGCCACGGAGGCAGGCTTTCACTTGTGTAATTGGACTTCCCCTTGCTCTCTGTCCCCCCACAATCTGCTCTGGAGGATCCCTCAGTCTTCTGGAGCACGTTTGGGAGGGGTTGTATGGGGGACTACAAGAGTTGGTTTCTCTTTCGCTGGCAGACAGATAGCATCGGATACAACCCTTAAGAAGGGAAGGCTTTTAGAGGGCCTTCTCAGGGAAGGAAATAAACTCCAGTAGCAATGCGCATGTGTTTTGGTATGTTATTGTCAGCTACTGTGGGCTTCCTTTTGAAAGGAGAAGCAGGGTGCAAACATTGAAAGGTTAAAAAAAAAAAAACAAGAGCCCTAAAATATCAATGTACACAGAGAACTAATGATGAACCTTATTTTGATATTATTGATATTGTTCATGTTAAGGCATTTATTTTACTATGAACATTTTATTGATGGTATCAATTAAATATATATTTATAACAAGGTGTTTTTTTTTAAAAAAATAACCATTAAACATAATCTTTTAAAACCAGTAAATAGTAATCTTATTCTAGGTTCAGTTGGAGTTACATGATAGACTAATGTAGCTGTTGTTTTCTAGAGAATTGTAGGTGGTAAGATAGAGCTATTACTGCCTGGGATGTGCATACTTATTTCTCTTCTCCCAGTGGCTCATTGTCATTGCTGGCTAGCCAGGTTTTTGAAACTCTATGAAAGCCTGCCAAACTTGTTTGACCAGAGTCAATAGTAGGACAGGAAAAAATGTATACATACCAAAGGTAGCAATAGCTGTATTACAGTTGTTTTAAAGAGAGTTGAAGGTGATGTGGTAGAGCCATTGTTGCCCATGTTGTGTACACACTTTTTCCTGACTTGCGTGTTTGGGGGATGAAGCATACCAATGAGAAGAGGAATAGTGACATATCAAGTTCTACTTATTTGGAAGATGGGGAACTCCTATTTCTGCACTGCATTAAATGCACCTATTTCCTTTACTTGCACCAAAAGTACATGGTTGTAAAGTGGTTCTAAAAAGAAGCTGTACCTTAAGTGATGTATAGACTGTGTATTGTTATCAGTATTCTGGTACCACCTGGATTAGAATTCAGCGATGTGTTGTATATGGGGCTGACTGTAAAGACTACTCGGAAACTGCTGATCTGCTGTGGACTGGAACTAGGCAAATGGAATATATTTCACCAGTTTTAAGCAGCTGTACTATCAGTTTCTAAGCCCTCAAGAGCTGGTTTTAACTCTTAAACCGCTATATGGCTTTGGGCTCAAGGACCACCTTCCACAAGAATCTGCCCTCTTTTTAAGATCATTATCTTAGGCTCTTCTCCAGCTCCCTTGCCATCAGAGATCAGGTGACCAGCAGCTAAAGGAAGGGCCTGTTTAGCAGTGGCACCCTGTTTATGGAATGCTCTCCCCAGGGAGGCTAGCTTGGTGCTAATTAACCCCTGATTTGCTGGGATACGCTCTGCAAGAGTGCTGTTTCCACTTGTATAAACAATCCACAAATGCCTGTTTGTAGGTTGTTTGCGTGATGTCCAAATCTGGACACACTGAATTGTTTCTGGGTTAAACAATCCAGAGTTAACCTAACAACAAATTTTAGGTCAACTCTGGGTTTTTAACCCATAAACAACTCAGAGTTTCTGAGTTCAGACATCATGATAACAATCTATGAACGGGGTGATCATAGGCTGTTTATGCGAAGCAGAAGGATGAACATAAGGGGCACATCCCTGCAAATGGTGGGTGTGAACCAGTTCAGTGCCTTGCCATAAGGTGACCATGACTTTGAAACAGAAATCACAAAGAAACCATTTCTGGAAGTATAATGACCACTGCAAATTAGCCCCTTTCCTTGGAATCTACTGCATGTGACATACAGGCATAGATAAGGCAGATAAAACTTCTGTGAGCCACTATGTGCTTTTAATGATTTTTTTAATGCTTAATAGCAAGGTGGGAATAAAATTACATAACTAATTCTTCTCCTGCTGTTCCGGCTTTCAAAGATTTGTTTTACTCCAATTTGTCCTTCTGTTCCTCCTGCCCATTTTTCCTTAGCAGTACTGCATTGATATAGAAACATGCTGAAGTTTTGGATGTTTTGCACAGGATAAAAGACTCCCTATATGTTTTTCGAAACGGGATGTAGATGTAGAGCTGAGTTAGATGTAGAGCTGAGAGGGAAATTGCTGAAATTCTAATTTTGGTGTTTTTAATGGAGCATTAAAAACACTGCATTAAAAACAGTGCATTCAGCTCCCTGAATAGTGGGCCTTTTCTCCATCAACTACCTTCAAGATTCTTTCAAGAAGAAATGTACTTTTATGAATAGTAGTGGTAGTTTTTTTGTCTTGTAAGTTTATTTTCCTGCTTCCACAGGTGGCAACTATAGCAAAGCTATCCCCACCCCACCCCCAAGCTCCGGATGCAGTGTCATTTCAGACCATTGAGGAAAAGATGGTGGCCACCACAAAAGTACAGCAGCCCCCCATTGGCAGCCACAATTTTTCCCCATAATGCCCCAGAACTGTGCTGTGTCTTGGGCTTTGTGATGAAAGAAAATGGCATCTGAGTCACTGGGAAAGAAGCTCTGGTGTTGCCACTGTATGCAGTAACAATAGAAAGGTGTTTTTTTTTGTTTTTTTAAAGCCACCACTGCTTAAAGGTAAGTGTGCCCCTGTTCTGAACCTGGTAGTGGTGGCGAATTTCACTGCTTCTCCCTCAGTTAATGAAATGGTCCCCGCTTTCATCATCCCAAATAAAGCTGTGGAATTATTATTTAAATAAAATCTCTTGCATATTTTTAAATTTGCTTTATACCCTGTCTTTCCACCCAAAACGACGGGGTTCAAGGTGGATGCAAAGCATACAGATGTTAGAATAAAGACTTGAGTTTGATGGGACTTATTACCCAGTAAGTGTGTGTAGGATTGCAACCTTAGAAGCTGCTGAATTACAAAGGTAAGCCTAGAGTTGTTAAATCACCCTTTCCTAAAATGGTGCACTCTAGATGGCTTGAACTACGACTCCCAGCATTCCTGACCATTGGCCATGCTGACTGGGGTTGATGGGAGTTGTAGTTAAAAAAAAAACCCTGAAAGGCTACAGGTTGGGGAAGGCTGTGCTGGATCGAGAGAATTGAATTCCACAAGCTCAGCAGAGTGTGTACCTACAAAAGGAAACTGTTTCTTTCAAGAGGTCCTGGTTTATGGTGTTATTCATACTTGTTTGTTTATAGGCTGACTCCTAGTTCAGGAGACGCATGAGTTAAACAAAAATAGGATGTAAACACTCGTAGGCTGTAGTGAAATACAAAACACGGGAATAATTAGGAAAGGAATTTTAATCTGATTCGTATTTTATAAATGTCAATCTATGAAATACTGAGTCACTAGGTCATTTGTTTCATGTAACAGTTTGGCTGTAAATTTTGCATCTGGCATAGTCATTGGCGATGTTGTTGGTTCTCTTACATAATTGGCAACTGGCTACACTTGCTTTATTGCGTAACAATTTTCTGTATATATAGTATTCCGATACTGTATAGTATTCATACTCTCATATGTGACAGATTTGCCTTTAAAAATGGCTTTATTTTTATTTACTTTTTTAAGTAGACTGGCTGACATGTGGCGTACTGAAATTGTTGGGGTTCTTCCCACTGAGCTAAAGCCCTGAAATTTAGCATGCATGTAGTCCCAAGAATTACTAGAAAAATCTATATAGGTTATCCGTAACTACTCCCTAAAATCAGGATGGGGTACACAACAGTGCATCCCAAAATATTTAAGCTGTTCTCACAGAAATTACTAGTATGCACAGAATCCATAATACTTTAATCATTAGAGAACTTGGGAACAGAGATATGTGTAAACATCTCCATAGATTCAATACAAACTCTCAAGACTAGCCACCAAACAAACCATAGATGCTGCTACAGCATCTCAAGACAGGCCTACAGGAGTACTTGACAGAGATGTTACAGAGTCGAAACAGAAACACACTGAGGTTCTGTAGACTGATGAGCATAACTGATATAGTTGTTTTGAAATATTGACTGTCTGTTTATAATTGTTATGGTTGTTTTGTAAAACCAATTGGCATAATTGTACCACTAATTACTATAAAATTTGTATTTAACTGGTCTCATGCAGTTGTGTAGGTCTCTTCCACTTGGAGTGTTTGTACTGAAACTGTTATTGGGGTCCTTGCCTTTTCTGTTTTGTATAGTATCTTGATAGGAATGGATTAAGAACTGATCATCCCCATGGTGATTAAGGTAGTTCCCATAAAAATAAAATGTGCTAGATATGTAGTCCAAAATTGCTAGAAAAGTCTGAAAGCTGGATACTTTTACTGCTATTAGTTAACTTGGGGAATGACATTTACCTCGTAAGAGAGGCCATCTCTTTGAATGATTGATTGATTGATTGACTTTATTTTATTTTATTTGTACCCTGCCTTTCTACCAGGAAAATGGCAATCAAGCATACTCCATGGTTATACACATACTAAAATCAAGCTTTACATACGCATAGAAGGAACAGTGGTGTGATCAAAATATACCTCGTGCAGTACAGTGCAGAGAGATTGACGAAAAAGCTGCACTTAAAGGTAGCATGCAGTGCTATAGTAGAGCGAAGGTTTCAAGGCTGGCAATGCAGCAAGAGAATGGAAGCTTTCCTCCTTACCCAAGCTATCTGTAAACGTTATATTTTTATGTTGTAGAAGGTGGCAGCAGGGACCAGAGCGGAGGGGGGGAGCTAGCTGGCCATCCTACCTGGGCCTAATTTCCCCCTCATTTTAAAACGTATTTACTTATTGTATCTATGAATCTCCTCTGCTCTAAAAAGGGCCTGAGGCAGTATACAGTGAAAACACTGCTGTTCAAAAACATTGTTTGCTGTAGCTTAAGTTCCATGCATGACCCAGTCTAGCTGTCAGCTTATATGCATCCTCCCTCCTACCCTTTTCATGCTCCTCTTTTCAATCAGGATATGTGACCTTTTCAATGTTCTGATCTCTCTCTTTTTTAGCAAAATAATATTTTTGGCATATCGGATTAATCGCCCACATACATAGGAGACTCTACTTTGTCTTTAGGCAGCCCTGCTTCACTGAACTAGTGCAGGTGTTGGAAGAATGTAGATCTCGAAGAGTATTGGACTTCAGCTCCCAGACACCCCTGGCAGCATGGCCAGAGTTTGGGAATGCTGGGAGTTGAAGTCCAGAGCACCTGGAGATCTACCTTCTGCCCATCCCTTCCCCACTGGATAGCATAGGATCACCATGTGTGCACATGAACACATAAATACGTCCGTACACACAAACACACATGCACAGAAAAATTGCACAAGACTTCTACCATCGCTAAATAAAGATCCTTAACTTGCCTAGGTGAAACCTCTCCCTCCATACCAACAAGCCATCTGCACACTTGTGAAGGGCGAATGGTATTCCCTGATAGATATATGATGAACATTTCAATATTATGTATTTGACAGAGGAAGCATTAGACTAGCCTTGGGTGGAGTAAGTGTGCTCCTCTCCAGTTCCTGCTTGTTCCAGTTCTGTTTAAATTATATGGCTGGTTGCATACTTAGGTTATCTTCTTGTATTCAAAAACTCCTTTACAAAGGAAGCAGTACAGTGCCTGTTTTTCCTGGGTGTGTGACAGTGACTGTGTCCAGATCTAATACTTGAAAATTACTTGCCTTTTTAAAAAATAATCTCCATGTCATTACCATAAAATAAAGCCCTGTGGCATATTAAACAATACAAATTGTTTTAATTTTAAATAAATAGGTTTGAACTCAGTTTAATAGTTATTTCTTGGAAGTAGTTGAGATATGTGTGTTTAAGGAAATGCTCATTTACAAGTGTCATGTATACTGCTGTAATTCTTTCGTGTTAATTTCAATTTGGTTAATTTCAATTCTAAATTTAGATAGAAACTTTGGAGGAGTTGTGAGGATTGTAGACAAGTTGAGTTGGGTGAGAGATTGCACTTCCAAGTAGTTGTGATAAGGCCAACACTAGTAATTTTGCCACCCCACGTAGCTGTCCCATACTCTGCAAGTGGTATGGTGTTGCAGAGAATCCTGGGGGCATTTCTTGGGTTGAGTTCTGCTTCACCTCCAAGGTATTGAGTTACTGTACAATCAGACTGGTGCTGGGAATCGAAAAGAGCCTTACGTTGTGCTTCAGTTTTTCAAGTGTGGAGTTTGATTAAAAATGGCGAGGTAGGGGACGGCACCTTTGTCTAGGATATTCACTTTTTAATTTGGTGGCCATGGCTGCCTACATGCACGGTGCTGTCACTAACAAAAGCAATAATTCTGCATAAGATATTTTCCCATCTATGCTAGAATGTGTGGGTCATAATGCTACTTTTCTTTCAGCTACTTTTCTTTCAGCGTAGCTGGGGAAAGGATTTTGTGCAATGCAAGTTCCACGTCAAAACATTCTGCAACTTCCCTAGGCCATTCGTTCCACTGTCTCTAGCAGCATCTTAAATTAGGGTTTCAAAAAATACCCTGTCGAAATTGCTTTGAGGCTGATGCTTCCCACAATAACCCTTATGTTCTTACTTTCTAGTGTGTTGTAGTATTGGATACATTTCTGTTTCAGCTTATGTCTGTAGAAATAAAACTTTGCCAGCATGTTCAATTCAGTAAGTTGCTTGAGTGTTTTCTCACACTTGCATCTTGAAAGGGCATATTTTTTAAATGTTTCTGTTTAAAATATTTGGAAAGTTATGCCTGTAGGGCTGTTATGAGTGGAATATCAAGGAAAGCATATTGTTTCCAACCTGTGTCTTTCATCGTTATTAAATCCTGTTTTATGACCACTGTCTTGAAATGTCCAGTAATGCATGTATTACTTGTTTTTCAAGAAAAGTCCTTCAGATGGAAAGGTTACTTTAGGGGGGAAATCTACCTTGCTTTTCTAAAAGAGTGTGAACATAATACAGCCTGTAAGCATTTACAAGCCTGTGTAAAACGTTTTGCTGGAATTACACACACATTCTCTGGGGCCCTGAGAATACTTCTTGTTTAATGGAAATGATACAAAAATGAAACTTTTGAATGGATGTTTTATTGTCAGAATCCTAAATGTACTAAAAAAGAGAGAAAAAGGAACATAAGTGGCTATACTGGATTAGTGATTTGGATCCATAGTGCTGTTGTGCATGCAGAACGCAGTTGTAGTTGGGTGGGGAAGGTATCCCATTTTTTCCAGTTCTTCCTTCCTCCTCCATCCCCCTGAACTGCATTGAGTACTGTTCAAGATGGCTCCCCTAATCTTCAGGATCAGATTTTTGGGGCTGCAGTAGGAGGTGAGAAAGGCCCATTATGGGGAGCAGCACGTTACACTTTTATATAAATATGTTTAATTTTGTTCTAGGTTTAAATACCAAAAACCTAGATGAGTATCTGATAAAAACATATTGGATAAAAACATAATGGTGCTATAATGCAACCTGAAGCTATTGCAAAATTAACTGAATTGAAATGGAATTTATCTATTTTTAGTCCTTTTATATTTGAAGGATTATTGTTATTGTCTTCTCTGTTTACAAAACTGCAAGAATCAATACATTAAAAGCTTGACGTTTCTACTATGCCTTCTTTAGACACACTTTGAAATAAGCTCCACTGAAAACAGAAGTATTTGTTAGGATCAGGGTGTAAGTTATGCTGAATTGTAACTTACTTTTCAAACACCCTTTTAAACAAGTATGAAAGACTTGTACATTTTGTATTGTCAACACAACTTTTTGCCCCAAATACTCCAATGTTATTTTCTTTAAAATAAGGAGAAAGCTGCAATGTTGTGCATTTACAGAGCTAAAGCAGTTCTAACTTAACTGATAATAGATTTCTTGGAAGTTTATGTTTTTCCTGTTGTTGTATTTGTGTTTTGAATAGGTGTTCCTCAAAAGAGCATAATAACAAAGATCCATGGCAAAAGAGCAACCCGCTTTGTTGAATCACTAAGAAACAATTCAAAATGTGTGTTCAGTGGCATGATGATCGTGTTACAGCAAGAATTCTAGATTTTAAAATACCTTGATATTTTCCGTATTTTGTTTTTTAGTCTTGGCCTTCGTATGAAGATGTTCATAAAAAAATGCATGCTCTGGCAGAATACATAGAGCTACCTAGTTTTCCAGAAATAACAGAGAGTAGCTTCCTTCATCCAAACATTCTCTGCATCAAGTATTTGATGGAAGTTAACTTACCTGGTAAGGGCACATTTGGTTGGGTTGATATGTATTTTCATAGTGGTTTACTTAAACATACTTTAGTAGTTCAGGTGAACTTCTTGTTCAGAATTTTATTGGGGGGAGGACTGGAAGTTGAAATGGGAGGGGGGTCACTGGTGAGATACATAAGCATATAGGTAGGTGAACACTGTACATATTTTAGGCTATAGACACTGACAGGCCCCTGGAATCCAATGAGGTAGTTGATTCATGACATCCCTGCCAAACTGGAAAAGTAAGAAATTTTGTTCCTTGAGTCTTTGAAAATACCTATACACCAATGCAAGGATGGTGGCTACTGCTAATTTGATGTACAAGGAAAAAATGCAGGTCCCTCTGTTTTTAATGCTAAAATACATGCTGATCTATGGATCTCTATCACTAATGCTGCTCAAACCTTATTTCTGCTGTACATTAAGATATGAAAAAACCAAAATTAAGGATTATAAAGTTCCATTAATCTAATCCTGTTTAGATCTCTCTCCTGTTAAAATGCAGTGTTTAACTTTGTTGGATTATGCCCAATGTAATTAGGATAAAAAGCTAGGTCATTGAACATAGTGTTCAGGATTTATCCTTGTATACAAAGGATAAATTTGATTATATACTGCAAATACATTGTAAATCTAGTAAATTACCTCCTATCACAGAGTGCTGAAAGGTGGTCAGGTAACACATGTTAAAACTATTTCAGTATTAACTTGGGGCAGGGAGAGCTTTCCATGCCAAATCTCATTTGTTTTAGTGGAGTATGAGTGCTGAACATCTATATTTCCAAGTACATTGCATTCATGTTGGTAGAACTTACTTCCAAGTGAGCTTGTTTCTGATCACAACCATATGGCTGCTTCAAAATTGTCAAAATTCCTACAAGGAAACATGTGAGAATTAGTGTACAGTCCATGTGGCAGATTGTCATGGGTGGTGACCTACATGCAGATATGCTAATTATTTCACAAAATTTGCTGTCTGTATTTAAATTTGATAGCATTTGAAGTTGCCCTCATTTTATAATCTCTTATTTCAGATAAAATGCACAGTTGGACTTGCAGAGTGGTAAAAAAAGCTGCCATTGGCAAAACAGACTTCTTGACGCTTCATCCTGGAAAGAAATCCGCTCGGAAAGTGAAATATGATATTCTTGCCGTGGCTGTTGTTATAGTGGTGCTGAAAATGCTGTTCTTGCTGGATGACCAATATGAGTGGTAAGTATGCATTACTTAATGTATTTCAAGCTTAGGACCACAAAAACTCTACATATATGTTCTCCTTAACTACGAAGGACAAAACAAATGATAGCTTGATTAAGGGAAGTGTAATGTATCATCTGCTTAATATTAACTTGCCATTATTATATATGCACATGGCACTTAGAATCCCTCTTGCCATTTCCCACTTGGTCAGTGAGAATAACAGAGACCATAACAGCTCTTAAAGAGACTAGTTTTTCTGAACACTTGGCTTGTTCAGAAGATTCTTATGCCATATGGAAGCACACAAAAATGGCATTCCAAGCAGCAAGATGTAACACTTGTGCTGCATTGACCACACCAGTTTTGCACCTCCCTGATGATAGCAGGTGCTGTTAGAGAAATGTTCAGTGCAAGTGGGTAGGCTTCTGTTACAAAGCCCAATGCAAATGGAGGACCACGTTCATGGGAGTGGGTTTTTGTGGCTTGTACAATTGGTAAGCAATGTTTGAACCGTTTGACATTAGAAATAAGGCATTTGAATAGTTTGTTTAGAATCATTCATTTTTAAATAGTTTGAAAAATGTGGATCATGGTTATAATAAACAGTAAATCTGATTAATATATAATATATTTGCAGGCTACTAGCAAACTACGCTGAAGAGAAAAACAAAAAGAACAAAGAAGGTACCAAGCATTTTACTAAAAGCCTGCTTTTAAGTTTTACAATACCAACTGTTTCTTTAAGACGCTAGTGTATATGGGAGACAATTGTGAGGTTTTATTTGGTACACCTTGTGAATTGTAAAGAAGCTGCCAAATCATTCAAATGTATGAAAGCGAGGACAGAATCTGTGCATGAAATGGAACATTTTATATTTACATATGGCTTCTAAGCTGTGTCTGAATAAATATGGCCATTTAAATTTTAGACAGATGCAGAAGTGATATATCAAATGCCAATAAACTGCCAAAGATTCAGTTTTCAGACGTGAAAGAGTTTCGCCTGGTTAGTATTGGTATAATGTAGCCCATTCCTTAATTGCATTAAAGGGATCAGGGACTGGCTACAACTGAGATAGCCTACCTGGCACCCCCTAAATGGTTTGGACTTCAACTCTCATCAGCTCCAGCCAGCATGGCCAGTGGTCAGGGATTATGGGAGCTGCAGTTCAAAACATCTAGAGAACACCAGGTTGCCCACCCTGGGCTACAGGATCATGTGCTTTCTTCTCTCCATCCCTCTCTGCTCTGATGCAAATTTCCCTCACTTTTCTGAGCTGGCTGCATCCAGGGTTAATACTAAACAATTAACTAATAGAACCAGTTCACATAATACAAAGCTGGTTAATATGCCAGGGTGGCTTGGTCACCACCCCCTCATGTGCCGGCTGATTTCCGTAATTACCCTCACCAGGTACAGGTTGTCATGATGTCCAAACCTGGCAAGGCTGGAGTGGTTAACAAACCATCCAGCAACCCTACAACAGTCTGGGTTCTGGGTGGTTTGTTAACTACTCAGCCAGCCACCCTCACCAAGTTTGGACATCACAACCACCTGTAGCTAGTGGGGTTAATATTGAAATCAGCTGGCATGCAACCAGCACACGTGGAGGTGGTTAACAAGCCACCATAGCTTATTAACCACCCTTCTGTCATGCAAACTCAGTCCTATAGTAAAGTCTTACAGATTTTGTACGTCAGCAATAGCTCTTGTCCCTCCAAGGGGTCTCACAGAATGGAGAAGCCCATCTTTCGGGGGAACAAAGCAGATGAAATGGATTTGGTGTAGGGTACAATGCAGATCATGTATTCCTTAGAGAAAACATCTAGTAGAAATTAGAGCCATGGATTTCTGCTAATACAAACATACCCTTAAAGCAAGATAGCCTAGTGTAGCAAGAAGTAAAGGCACTACTTTTAATTCAGGTTTAAAGGGAGTCAATATAGTGTGGTGTGTGTGAGCTTTGGGCATCAGGCTGGTCTCTCTCAGCCTTCTCTACTTCGCACAGTTTTCATTAGGCTAAAACGCTGCTTTTATGTCCCTTGAATGAAGGGAAGGGTAAAATTAACACCTAACAAATTAATTTTTACTACAGGCTGTCCAGTTTTTGATATCGAAAAATGGTATATTGTTGTAAAGAACGCTCTAGATTTGGAGCAGAAGAAATTTAATGAAGGAAGAATCAGGTATGTCCAGAGATTTTCTGGTTTGGCCCTGGAGAAATATTAGGTGACTGAGGTAATGAATAATACTTGAAGGTGTGAATTAAAATGTGTACACCAAGATATTTGTGTTAGGAAATTAATTTCTTTATGTATAAATCTTTATAGATATATTTTGGTGGGTTCTTCTTTCTGTTTGTAAAACCACTGCTGCTATTTAAAAAGTAAAAATAAGTAATGGCAGGAATATTTTTTGAAGAATTAATACATGGGAATAATAATGTATTTTAAAAGTACTGGATTTTAATCCACATCATTTAGGGGGTATTTAGATGTATGGTGTTCTCTGCCCTCCACCGCCACTACCAATATTTCTACTTTTTCATCTGTAGGCATTTATGGAGATGCGAGAAGCCACTATTATTTACAGGCATGAAAAAATGTGTTGCTCTCAAGAAAAGACGTAAGTGCTGAAACAATTATCATAACACTTTTTCTCAGACAATTTGAAACCAAAATTGTGTTCCGCACTAGTTTTTAGAACCAGAGTGCTAGGATAGTAAGACATGACAATTTTGCATAGGGGGAAATGGGTCAATCATTCTAGGACAAGGAAGTAGGAACAGAATTGTTCTGTTCAGATGAATAGCCACTTACCCTAACTCTTACATTGGCCAGTATATGTAATAACTGAGCATTCCTATGGAATGAGCACAGTCAGGAGCAGGGATTTTTTGTGTGGGGGACACAGGGGGCATAGAGAGAGAACTGCACTCAGCAGGGGTTTGGATTTGATGGCCTTATAGGTCCCTTCCAACTCTACTGTTCTATGATTCTATGAAAAGGTCTCATTGTATGCACGTTGGTCCATGACATTGGCTTCTACCCCTTGAATTCTTCCTGCCTTTGCTACCTACACTGAAAATAGGTGGTCGCAGCACTTGGGAAAGGAGAAAATCCTCCCACACTCCTGACATGTTCACACAGAGTATGCCAACGTTAGGGCAGTCTTCTCTACAGAGGAGCTCACACTTCTCTTTCTTTTTCAGTTCTAGTCTTCTCTGAGGGTAACAGGCCCAAGAGTTAAAGAATATTACGTGTTGAGTTAAAGTGCCTCTCATGAGGCACCCAGATTCTTCTGGAATTATTAACACTTACGTATTATTAACACTTTTACCATCACCACCACTTCTAAACCTTTGAGAAATAAATGTTATACAACATTTGGGTGTGTCTGGTTCGAGCTTTATCTACCTGAAACAATCTCAAAAACATTTTGTGGCTTATTGTTTGTTGTTTTGCTTTTAATAGAAATGGTAGTGGACCTTCAAAGGCAATTCAGGGCACTCTTTGGCTCCATAGAGCCTACTGAGAAGCCAACGCCTTCATTATTCCAGCTAAATTGGACTGAAGAAAACACAACAGGGAATTGTTTTCATAGGCACAGTCTTGCTGGAGTTTTGCAACAAAATGGTGGCATATTTGCAACTTTGAATAGAGGCTATTGGTTGTGTACAACTAAACTGTGCAATGAGAGGTAAGTGTTTGACACTCATGTTGAAGATATCTGCTAAACATACAGGTTTTAAAAACAATACTATATTAAAGCATTTTGTAAAAATGGAGAAAAGGCCTAACTAAAAAGTAACACTTTGCTACCTTTAAATTATGTTCAAATGTTTTCATCTTTATTGGATTTCTCTTGAGTTTAAAAAAATGGCAACACCATTGTGAACCTAAAAATAAAAGTTGGTGATAGAATTCAATGTTGGGATGACATCACAGAAGAGGGAATTACGTAACTCTGACTTCACTTACTGAGTGATTAGGTTCAGACAACACAATAACTAACAGTGGTTTAAATAGTCGATGGTTAGTTATTTAACCTGCTGTGGGTTATCGTGTTGAGTGGAGCGAGCTTTTTAACCAACAGTTGGTTATTTGGCTGAAATAACCAACACAAATAGCCAGTGCTGTGCGGAGTTGGCTATTTGAACCACAGTTGATTATCATGTTGTGTGGAGGGCACAGTTGGTTATTTCCTCAGTCACTGTAGGTTATTTCATCAGCCACAGAGTTGCAAGGCAAGAGTGGTCAAAGGAGCAGCTGCCACTCTAGTCCAGCCGACAGGATAGATTTTTGGCGGCAATGGCTGATGGGATAGTAGTGGGAGGACTGAGGTGGGGAAGGCAGGGGATTGAATGAGTCAACTCAGTGTGGACTAATAGTCAACTCAGCGCTGCTCCTAATCCATACCACAGCTGATTATTATCATGTTGTGTGGCAAGATTAACAACAAGTTACTCATTACCCCACCATTGACTATCGTGTTGTCCAAGCATAGCCAGTGTGTGCTGGTATGGGCCCATCTCCTTCACCATGGAAATGTAGTCTTGTGTTTTTTTCATATGCAATAAAAAAACATAATACATTGTAATTCAAGACATAATTTTTTTAATGCCACTTAATTCCCAGTATAACCCATAGTTTGTAGTTAGGTTTACAATTTTGGAAGAAGAGCCAAGACAATACTGTTGTTTTTCCCTTAAAAACAAACTTCAGGACGAACTTTTCACAAATGTGTTTTGTAGGAACGGGCTGTCTATTTCAAAGCTTTCTTTTATTCTGCTTTTTAATTAGTGATGAACAATGTGTCTTATAGAATAAGACAGTGTTAAACAACATCTGTAAAAGAGCATATGCAGACAGCCGTGTGTATGTGTAGGAAGAGGGGGCGGGGAGAAGGAGAGAGAAAATAAAACTAAGAGCACATACATGATTCACTCTAAGAGAAATATGAAGCTAGAGGGATTTCCTCTGAGAGAGTGTTTCATTGTCTGGACACCCTTATACAAGAGGCGCCGTTTCTAATTCTATAAACAGAGGCATGGTGGCTGCTTGAAATCTAGGCAGCCTTGAGACTGCTAAACACACTGGCTGAATTCAGACGGCACAATAATCAACTGCGGGGTGGAAAACAATTGTCAGTTGTATTGACGATCGTGTCGTCCAAATGCTGCCAAAGTCAATTTGGCGTTAATCCTAATCCACACCACAGTTGATTCTTTATTACCATGTTGTGTGGGGAGTACCCCCTAGATGAACAACTGTAAAGTTGATTATTACCCCACCATTGACTATGGTGTTGTCCGAAGTCAACCACTGAGTTGTTCATTTGAAGCAATTTTCTGTATGGATCGGGCAGAGGTATTTTACGAGGCCACTGCAAATTGCCAAAGCTGGTGCTTTTCTGGAGTGGTTTGAAAACTGGTAGATCTGCACAAGAGCCACTGAAGACAGCCAGTCATGTGGTGCAGACTCCTTGCAGTGTGTATTTCAAGCAACTGCTACTCCACCTATTCCCCTGTTTGTATGAATAGGACTTTTGAGTTGTCTTAAATGTCTTCCACATGCATGGATTAATTATATGAACTTACCTAAATTTCTGTCCTGGAATGTATAGCTTAGCAGGGTTATTCTGGGGGCAAACACAGCAAAAGTTTATAAGTGCTATCTAAATGTTTATTTGTATTGGTACAAGATGAGCTTTAATTAGCATTTATAGAATAGTTTCCTTTTTCTGGACATTGTAATTGAAAATCAATTTGTGATATTTTCCTTACTTCTTTTTATAGCTTGTGTGGTCATGTAGCACACTATAGAGAATCAGATTTTCCCCATACGTACCAGTTTGTGTTAAATCTTTTCTCCTTCCTCCTGCGAGTGACGCCCTCCCTCATCCATGAAGAAGTGTGTGCATTAGAACATAAACTTTTTCACTCACAACTACGTAAGAAATACACAACATTCAAAGTTCATAAACGGAAAAAGTCTGAAAGACCAGAGACTGTCTTGAAAGAGTGAAGATCTACAGTAACTAAAATAACATATACAGTTGATCCATACTTTCAGCGAATTCCATTGAAATCAGCAGACGTACGAGTTCTGCAATTAGTTTATATTTGTCTTAGGTTCAGATGTCACAGTCCCAATCCAACATACCAGACAACTGCCTAGTGTGTTAAACCACAGTTTCCTGTATCACCCAAACTGGGAAGGCTCTCCAAAACCCAAGATTTCAAACCAGATCTATTGGACTGGAAATGTGACATCTGAATTGGACCTTACAGTCTATACATGTTGGGAAATTGCAGAAAAGGACAATATTTTGATCCAATATTTGGACAAATTACCAAAGACTGTTTTTCCATACATATGTTATCTATATATTTGCATGTATTGTGGGGAGGACTTAAAAAGCTAGTCTAATTTACTGCTGCAAATATAGATCCTAATATATTGAAGCGTTACCTTTTTGAAATAAAAATATTTTTTTCAAACAAAATTGTCAGTTTGATGTTCAGTTTTCTAGTGATGTAATCTCACAATTTGGTGATAATTTACTACTTTATAAGAGGAAGAGCCTGATCCATAAGGCAATGAGGTATCTGCTTCAGAGGGAAAGTTGTCAATTATTGAACTTTTTTTAAAAAAAATCACAGGTGGGAATGGGTGCAGGGGGAGATCCACGTTGATTTTCTCCTTAGGTGCCCAAAAGTCTTAGACTTCCCTTTTGTGGAATTCTTTAGTTCATTCAAATTCTATAATGTTATACAAATGCAGCATAATGGTACTGAATAAAATAAATTCTTGCATACAATTTCTGTTGGGGTACAGTGAGCATTTTCTTCTTCTTTTCAACACTTTTGAGCAGGGCCAATATTAAGGCTGGCTAAGTGTGACTATATAAGGTTGTTTTGCCTTTTTGCATCAGCAGTGTTTTGACTTTAATGTTCCTAAAAAAAATGAGGTGCCTTTTCAGATTTTGGCCTGGACTTTAAAAACAGTAGTTCGATTAGTTAGTTTTCCCCCCACAATGTAAATGAATAAATGAGTGTTATTTGTAGCAATCTCATCTCTGTAGGGACTAAAAGCCTATTTACCTAATCCACCATTCATCCCTTTGGATTTCTCATCTTGATTTTCCCTTGAGCTTCATAGTATGTATTGAGATTTACTATTCAAGGATCCTGTTCCTATTTCCCAAATGGGAAGACTTATCCTGATACATTCGTTGAATTGTTATTTATTCTCAAGAAATTTAGGAAATCTGATCACCAAAACAGAACAAGATATTTCTCCAGCACAGAAACTGATAAATGATGTATAATCTTGATGACTCCAGCTTTTTTAAAAAAGTTCTCTTAAGTACATAGAAAAGCTTGAAACATGTGGGCAGTATCTTCTCCAAAGCTCTGGATAAAAAGAAAATAAAACAGATGTCTGTGCAAGACCAACAGTGCTTCTCTCTTCCCCACCCCACCCCCAAACTCACTCCCCTTTCTCATTGGTCTTTCACTTGTATCATCTTCCTACATGGCCTTGTTACTTGTGACCCTTCCCCTCCACCACATTTCAAATATTGCAAGTTGAAAAAATCAATGTGTGTGAAATTAGCGTAACATGAAACTGGACAGAATTTGTTTTTGTTTTTTCTTTGATTGCAGACAGACATCTTTAGTGCATTTTTATTTCCATGCCTTTCTCCTCTCCCAATTATAATTATTTTACTGAAGATATTGTCCATAATGATAGTGTAAATTCAGACCTTATGAGATTCAACTTAAAACTATGTTGTTTCTAACACACAGTGTAAACTTGACCTACTCTAGCCTAATTTTAAAGACTCGTGTTTAATTGCTTACCTCCTTTAAAAAAAAATGATGCATACTTAATTACAGGTGCAGCTTTCTTTTATAACCACAGTAGTCAAGTGTATATCCTTGTAAGAAGCCAATCTTGTACAAATACTGGCCCCAAAATTCAGCTGCACTCGTTTTTTTGATGCTGGAGCAACCTGACATAAAATTCAGTATACTGAACTAAAATTCTGTTCATTTCTTAGCATTTGTGTTTCTTGGCCAAATAAGGTAGCAGATATTTAAAAGTAAAAGGTGTTGTACTTCCGTCAGTTACTCCCAGTTTGATCAGTCAGCACTTTGCCTCTGTAATCATAGCTAACAAGCTTATGAAGCATGGCTTACTGAAATGGTAGTTGTGCTGAGCCTGGGACATAAATGCTTTGAGTCCAGTCAACATTATGCCGAGGTGGAGTTGCATTTCTCAAGCAGACAAATGGGGTTGGATAGCCCAAGGGAAGGGTGTGTACCTCCAAAACAACAGCTTTAACTATCTCTTCTGTTTGCATTTAAGTTGCAACTCCTTGTTCTCTCTTCTTGAAAGCATCCAGCAAAAATCAGCATTTTATCTGTGCCTGTTTTCTTTTTTAAAAAAAGAATAGGATTCTTTATGGGTTTTTTTTTTAAAAAAAAATCTCTCCCCACTCCCAGACTTCAGATCTATAGAAAATGTTGGATGCCCCCCTTTTTTATTTTTTTTAATGAAAGCCAGACAAGATCAGATAATGCCAGTGTCACTCATTACCACAGATAATGTGTGGTTGTATGAGCAGGGATAGACAAATAGAGAACACCTCTGGTTGCGTTACTCTTGATTTATACTTGTGTGCTAACATCAATGCTGACTGCTTTTGATACGTCTTATTGTTAATCAGTACTTTTCAATGTCTTTTATGTGTGTTTGATTCTGAGTAAAATATTTAGATGTATACTCCAGCCTTCCATTGCTGTCACAATGTGCAGAGTGGCATACAACACTTTTAGAACTTTCACAAAAATAAAATGAATATCATACCATAAAAGTTAATGTCATCATCAGACTGAAGCAAAAAAGCACCAGAGATGGAAGCTCAAAAAACAAATTAAAAAACACAGCATTTGTCTACTAAAGCTACTCAACCCAACAGGCCAAATGCCTGCTGGAATGCAGACATCATGACCAGACAACAGAAGGTCAAGGGAGGGACCCTTATGAACTTCTGCAGAAAGGGAATTAACAGTTTGAGCACAACTGTAGAATGCCTTTCCCCATACTCTTACATCATGACAAATGGTGTCTCCATCACCCAGAATGTGGAGCAGAGCTTCCACTGCTGGTCTTAAAGTGGACAGGTCTGTATTACTGGAGCCAATCTGATAGTTATTTTATGTAAGGTTTAAGCATTTTAACGGTAATAACCAGCACTTTGAATTGTGCCTGTAACTGAAGAGGAAACCAATGCAGTTGTTGTCAAATAGGAATCACAGGTAAAAAACAACAACCTTCCATAATCACTTTCTGGCCCAGGTGACGTTTCTGGGCCAGAGGCTGTCCTAGACAGAGTGCACTGTAGTAATCCATCCAGATGTAAATGATGTTGCAATCCTATACACATTCATTTAGGCATAAGTCTCATTTATCTCAAGTGGGACTTACTGTGGATTCCAGGTCTGGCCTTCCTAGCCTAAGTTTGGCATTAACACCCCTGGTCACAGATGCTACCTGAGCACTGAGGTGTAAAATGGTCCAGGAATACTCCCAGATTGGACCTGACCTAGGACTTTTTCATACTTCCTTCTAATGTTAGCCAATATAGTGCAGCTGATAAAATCCATCTTCAGATGTCTAAGCCACAGTGGTGTAGTGGAGGGTGAACATAGGGGAACACAATTCCAGGAGCTTTTACAGAGCAGGAATGATGACATCTGCTAGAGTGCAAGGGTAATTGACAGATCTTGCATCAATATGTGAATGAGGTGATGAGGAGGCTTTCAAGTTTCACTAGGACAGATTAGCATATAGGAAATCGAGGAATTAGTGAAACAATCAAACATAAACTGAATAACTTCTATCCTTTTAAGTGAGAACTTTTTTTTTTGCAACACTGCATTTCTAATTGAAAGCTAAAAGTTGCATTTCAGCTATCTGAAGATCTTTTGTTAAAGCTCAAGAAGTTTTTCCAGGTGAACCTATGCAGCCATAAGCACCATTGCATTCAGTGAAGCTTCCTCCCAGGTATCTATGCATAAGATTGCACTCATGCCTCGTTAATGTAATTGCGAGATTTTATTAGAAGCAAGTTTATTTGTTTGTTTGTTTGGACACCTGTGTTTTATGATGGAGTGTTTAACCAGAGGCAGAAAAATAGAAAAAACTGGATATAAATCTGGGTATGTGGCTACAGGGGCTCTCATGAAGAGTTCCAGCACTTCAGAATTTTTGACTCCACCACTTCTAAACTATAATGAAGCACAACTGAAGGCCATTTCATGTTTCACAAAGACGGACCAATCCATATCTGCTACACGTTAATTACACCTTTTTGTAATGTTTGACAGGATTTGGTTGTCTCAAGATATGCAGTAAATGTGCAGCTAAGGAAGGACTATCTTCAGATTTTTCAGGAGGTATAGTACTATTTTTATTGGTTTAGCTATGAGCCATAACAAAGCTGAAGAGAACTTCAGAGTTGAACAACAAATTTAGCTCTCAATTTCCTGGCCGCCAACACAGATGCAGAAACATGCCAGGTAACATCATTTTTATTACCAAACACCAGAAATCATACAAATTCATTAGGTGTAGTAAAATTCTTTCTGAACCTAAACTCGAACAAATGTTTTTTTCATGTGGATTCATATAAAAAGTAGGGGTGTGCACGGACCCCCCGGATCGGATCGGGACCCGGATCGGGACCTCCAATTTTGTCCCGGACCGGTTCGGACAAAATCGGAGGCCCCCCGGACCGGATCGAGTCCGATCCCGATCCAAAAATCGGAAATTTTTGGATCGGCCGCCATTTTTTTCCCCATAGACTTGCATTGCAATGCAAGTCTATGAGGAAAAAATGGCGGCGGGTGGGTAAGGGGGGGCCTAACTCCCTCCCCCCCCCGGGGCCGTCCGCTGTGGACGGCCCTGGCAGGTAAACCCCCTCCCCCGCGCTCCCTACCCCCCCTGGGGCCGCCTGCTTCCATCCGCTGGCGCCCGCGGGCGCCAGCGGATAGAAGCGGACGGCTCCGGGGGGGGGGGGTAAGCCCCCTTCCCCGCCACTTACCTTCTCGGCACGTCCGGCGCCGGCGGCTACTACCAGCGGGCTCCGCGGCCTACTCTCGAGTAGCGCGCCGGGTGATGACATCACCCGGCGCGCCACCCTGGAGCAGGCCGCGGAGCCTGCTGGTAGTAGTAGGCGCCGGCGCCGGACGGGAGCCGCCGGGCCGGGCAGGTAAGGGCCCCCCTCCCCCCTCCCCCCTCCGCGCGCCCCCTCCTCCCCCCTCCCCCCTCCGCGCGCCCCCTCCTCCCCTCCACGCACCCCCTCCTTACCTTTCCGGCCCGGCGGCTCCCGTCCGGCGCCGGCGCCTACTACTTCCAGCAGGCTCCGCGGCCTGCTCTAGAGTAGTGCGCCGGGTGATGACATCACCCGGCGCGCCATCCTAGAGCAGGCCGCGGAGCCTGCTGGGAATAGTAGGCGCCGGCGCCGGACGGGAGCCGCCGGGCCGGAAAGGTAAGGGCCCCCCTCCCCCCTCCGCGCGCCCCCTCCTCCCCTCCACGCACCCCCTCCTTACCTTTCCGGCCCGGCGGCTCCCGTCCGGCGCCGGCGCCTACTACTTCCAGCAGGCTCCGCGGCCTGCTCTAGAGTAGCGCGCCGGGTGATGACATCACCCGGCGCGCCATCCTAGAGCAGGCCGCGGAGCCTGCTGGGAATAGTAGGCGCCGGCGCCGGACGGGAGCCGCCGGGCCGGAAAGGTAAGGGCCCCCCTCCCCCCTCCGCGCGCCCCCTCCTCCCCTCCACGCACCCCCTCCTTACCTTTCCGGCCCGGCGGCTCCCGTCCGGCGCCGGCGCCTACTACTTCCAGCAGGCTCCGCGGCCTGCTCTAGAGTAGCGCGCCGGGTGATGACATCACCCGGCGCGCCATCCTAGAGCAGGCCGCGGAGCCTGCTGGGAATAGTAGGCGCCGGCGCCGGACGGGAGCCGCCGGGCCGGAAAGGTAAGGGCCCCCCTCCCCCCTCCGCGCGCCCCCTCCTCCCCTCCACGCACCCCCTCCTTACCTTTCCGGCCCGGCGGCTCCCGTCCGGCGCCGGCGCCTACTACTTCCAGCAGGCTCCGCGGCCTGCTCTAGAGTAGCGCGCCGGGTGATGACATCACCCGGCGCGCCATCCTAGAGCAGGCCGCGGAGCCTGCTGGGAATAGTAGGCGCCGGCGCCGGACGGGAGCCGCCGGGCCGGAAAGGTAAGGGCCCCCCTCCCCCCTCCCCCCTCCGCGCGCCCCCTCCTCCCCTCCACGCACCCCCTCCTTACCTTCCCGGCCCGGTGGCTCCCGTCCGGCGCCGGCGCCTACTACTACCAGCAGGCTCCGCGGCCTGCTCTAGAGTAGCGCGCCGGGTGATGACATCACCCGGCGCGCCATCCTAGAGCAGGCCGCGGAGCCTGCTGGGAATAGTAGGCGCCGGCGCCGGACGGGAGCCGCCGGGCCGGAAAGGTAAGGGCCCCCCTCCCCCCTCCGCGCGCCCCCTCCTCCCCTCCACGCACCCCCTCCTTACCTTTCCGGCCCGGCGGCTCCCGTCCGGCGCCGGCGCCTACTACTTCCAGCAGGCTCCGCGGCCTGCTCTAGAGTAGCGCGCCGGGTGATGACATCACCCGGCGCGCCATCCTAGAGCAGGCCGCGGAGCCTGCTGGGAATAGTAGGCGCCGGCGCCGGACGGGAGCCGCCGGGCCGGAAAGGTAAGGGCCCCCCTCCCCCCTCCCCCCTCCGCGCGCCCCCTCCTCCCCTCCACGCACCCCCTCCTTACCTTCCCGGCCCGGTGGCTCCCGTCCGGCGCCGGCGCCTACTACTACCAGCAGGCTCCGCGGCCTGCTCTAGAGTAGCGCGCCGGGTGATGACATCACCCGGCGCGCCACCCTAGAGCAGGCCGCGGAGCCTGCTAGTAGTAGTAGGCGCCGGCGCCGGACGGGAGCCACCGGGCCGAGAAGGTAAGTGCCCCCCTCCTCCCCCCCCCCCGCTGTCCACTTTCATCGGCGGGCGCCCGTTGGTGCCCGCCAATGCAAGTGGCGGTGGGCGCCAGTGGGCGCCCGCCGATCCGCCGATCCGCCGAACCGGTTCGGAGCTTTTTCGGACCGGTTCGGATTGGATCGGCCGATCCAGCTGCGGGATCGGAAATCGGATAATTTATCCGATTTCCCACTGGACCGGACTCGGATCGTGGATCGGGTCCGATCCAGTGCACATCCCTAATAAAAAGGACATTGGGCAATGTAATGAACAATATCTTCAGGAATGGTTTTAACAAGAGAAACACTTCCAATGGTAATTTCTGATATCGGCCTTCTTCAAAATCAGAAAGCATAACAATATCTCTTAACTTCTTCATGGTCTCTGTGCATCACACATTATGGGCTCGCGCTGGCGCCGAGCCTCTTTTGAGAAACTTCTATAGCTTAGAATTTAGGCGGGAACCCCTCCCCCCACCATCCTATTGCGCATGCTCGGGTTCCCGCCTACCTCAGTTCTTCTTCGACCGCTTCGCTGTTTGCCTCGCGGGAGACTTCTCTTCAAACTTCGTTCGTATTTTTCTCTAAAAATTATAGAATTATAGTAGTTAGCTTAGATTATTATAGTTAGTTTAGCTCCCTTTACTTCACAGTCCCAAAACGAGATGGTGGGCTTCGCCCTATTATGGACCTCAGAAACCTCAACAGATTCATTCTAACAAAGAAATTCCGCATGATTACTTTGGCTACGATCCTTCCTCTTTTAAAGAAAAATAGTTGGTTTACCCTCATAGACCTGAAGGATGCTTATTTCCACATTGCAGTACACCCTGCTCATCGGAATTCCTCAGATTCATAATAGGTTCAAACGTCTACCAGTTTTCAGTTCTTCCATTTGGACTCAAGACAGCCCCAAGAGTCTTCACAAAATGCATGGGAGCAGTATGTGCTTATCTAAGAACAGAAGGTATAGAACTGTATCCCTACTTGCACGACTGGTTAATAGTGTCCCGTTCTCGATTCCAGGCCGTCAAGGATGTGGCCGTTGTAGAAACACTTCTCCTAAGTCTGGGCCTCCAGATAAACATGGACAAGTCAATCTTTCAGCCTACCCAAACCATTCAGTTTATTGGAGTTCTCCTAGACTCTACCTTAGGAAAAGCCTTTCTTCCAAGAGACAGGGCACTCACCGTTCACAACTTGGCATCACGCGTTCTGGACTCAAAGCGAATCACTGCTTTCACCCTACAAAGACTGCTGGGCCTCATGGCTGCCTCTATGTATGTGGTCATATGGGCAAGACTGCACATGAGACCACTACAACAGTTCCTCCTGAACAATTTTGACCTTTCCATGAACCCAAGGAAGGTAAAGATGGTTATACCCACAGACTTGCGTCCAGCTATCAGGTGGTGGGCAAACCCTTCACAACCTAGTGCAAGGTCTACCCTTTGTAGATCTAGGACCAACGCACATCCTCACTACAGATGCGTCCTTGGTGGGATGGGGATCTGGTGATCCAAGAAAGATGGTCACCTCTCGAGAGAACTTGCCATATCAACATGCTAGAGCTCCTAGCAGTGAAGAAGGCCTTGTATGCTTTCGGACAATACCTCAAGGGGCATCATGTTCAAATCGTATCAGACAACACCATGGTTGTTTGGTACATAAACAAACAAGGAGGCATACGATCTCCTCTTCTTCTCCAACTTACTTTGGACATCCTTCATTGGTCAATCCCAAACAATATCCTCCTCTCCACCATCCATATTGCAGGAACAGACAATGTCCAGGCAGACGAACTCAGTCGCCATTTCAAGGACACCCACGAGTGGGAACTGTCACCTGTAATATTACGCCGCTTGTTCGCTCGCTGGGGCGAACCAGTCATAGATCGCCACGACGGACAACACTGTCTGCAATGCATTCTGCACAAGGGCAGGGGTAGGTTGGTCATCCCTAGGAGACGCGTTCAGTTTGACTTGGGGGATGGGTCTAGCATACACTTTTCCTCCATTCCCTCTGGTTGCCAGGGTGGTAATGAAGCTGTCACGGAACCAAGCAGATGCCATCCTGATAGCTCCTTGGTGACTATGACAGGCTTGGTTCACCCCGCTCCTCAACCTGGCCAACAGAGTGACGTGGCACCTTCCACTTCTACCGAACCTAATCTCCAAGAACCGTGGCTTAGTTCTCCATCCAGACTTAAAACAACTACGGCTGACAGTATGGAGAATCCAGCCAGATGGCAGGACTTAGATTTGCCCCCTGCAATTAAAACTATTGTCCAGGAGGCAAGAAAGCCCTCGACTAGAGCCTCCTATGAGAGAAAATGAACAAATTTGTTCTATTTGCTACCACTAAAGGGTTTGCTCCTAAGTCATGCCCTATTCAAGATGTTCTCATTTTTCTTCATTCTCTCCACGAATTTGGCCTGAAAGCCGCATCTATTAAAGTTTATTTGGCAGCTATATCTGTAACCATGATTTGATTTGCAGTTTCTCCGTTTTTACTCACCCATTGTCAAAATGTTTTCTGAAAGGTCTGCGCAACGTTCATCCTCCGTTTTGTTCATTTGTTCCTCTCTGTGGTACTAGCAGCAGCACTAACTGCAAAACCGTTTGAGCCATTGGCTACTATTGACATTAGACTGCTAACACTGAAGGTTGCGGTTTTGGTCACTATTACCTCTGCAAGGAGAGCCTCGGAGCTTTGTGCCCTTCTTATTGACCCCCCTTATACTCAGTTTTTTCGAGATAAGGTAGTTTTAAGACCTAGTTCATCTTTCAATCCAAAAGTTGTGTCTGAGTTTCATGTTAATCAGGACATTGTGTTACCTACCTTTTTTCAAACATCCTCGGACCCTTTGAGTGCCAAGCTCCATTCGTTGGACGTAAGGTGGGCACTAGCTTTCTACAAGTCCAGATCTGCGATATTTTGTAAATCAAACCAGTTGTTTGTATGTTATGGTGGAAAGCAGAAAAGACAACCAGTTTCAACTCAAAGATTCGCTCGATGGATTGTGCAAACTATTTCCTTAGCCTACCAGCTGGCAGGTAAAGAGCCACCAGACTCTCTGAAGGCACATTCTACTCGGGCACTATCAACCTCCACTGTGTTAAAACATGGAGTTGCTATCCCAGATTTGTGCAGGGCTGCTACTTGGTTCAATATATCCACCTTCATCACCCATTATAAACTGGATGTTAGAGCCAGAAAAGACTGTACTTTTGGTCAAGCTGTGCTCTCTTCGATTCTTCAGTAATGGTCCAGCGAGCCTACCCTCCTCTGGTAAGTTTTTTTGCTGATTATTCGCCCATAATGTGTGATGCACAGAGACCACGAAGAAGAAATGCAGGTTGCTTACCTGTAACTGTAGTTCTTCGAGTGGTCATCTGTGCAGTCACACAACCCACCCACCATCCTCTCTTGGCATCGCTGTAGTAGGTCTGGTCAAGCGAGTGTTTTTTGTGCATGCAAACTATTATTTTTTGTAAATATCATATCTCGTTAGTCAGGCAAGTCGGTCTCATAGAACTGAGGTAAGCGGGAACCCGAGCATGTGCATTAGGACAGTGGGGGGAGGGGTTCCCGCCTAAATTCTAAGCTATAGAAGTTTCCCGAAACAGGTTCGGCGCCGGCGCAAGCCCATAATGTGTGACTGCACTGATGACCACTCGAAGAACTACAGTTACAGGTAAGCAACCTGCATTTGCTGGGTATGTTCAGACAACATGCTAAGCCATGGTTAGGCCACTAACCCTTTCGTAGCAAATGGTTAGTAAGTGTGTTTAAACTGTGGTTATGTAGCCACCATGGTTACAAATGGTTACACGACACGCTAAGTCATAATGTTTAGCTCAAAATGCTTAACCACCGTGGCTTAGCATGTCATCTGAATAGGGACTATAAAAGTATTCCTATGCAGAGCTACAGTAACTAGATCTGATTGCAAAAATTATACAGTCAACCTACACTGGAGACACAGTGATCTTTTCTGTAACATATGAAGTAGCCCTGAGTGATCCATTGAAGGCCTTCACCATGTGGCTGTAGGCATTTCGGTAAATCTCCATAAGTCTGAAAGAGCAATAAATTGCACTATAAAATTCAATGACAACAGTAGCAATTGCAAATTAAATCATCTTCACACCCCATTCTTATCCAGGTGTGGTGAGGATAAATAAGATAAAAATCCTAAACCGAGGGGAAATGCCACAGATACAGTAACAATGAGTAACAGACAGAGAATGCTGCATTTGAAAAGGACCATTTAGACAACAGTAAATGCTTTACAGCTCCCCCCCCCCCTCACATTTATTTAATTATTTGTTACATTTATATCCCAACTTTCCTCCAAGGAGCCCAAGGTGGCATACATGATCCTCCTCTCAATTTTATCCTTGCAACAATCCTGTGAGGTAAGTTTGGCTGAGAGTCTGCGATTGGCCCAAAGTCACCCAGTGAGCTTTGTGGCCGAGTAGGGACTAGAACCCAGATCTCACGAGTCCCAGTCCAACACTCTAACCACTACACTACACTGGTAGATTAGCTATTCAGTAGCTTAAGTCTACTGCAGACTCTGTGTGTTGTACAAGCAGTCAGCAAGTATGAGGAGGCCAATTATTACAGCATTTCAGGCAACAGTGCCATCAGGGCAAGATTTTGGGGCAGATGTCAAGGGCTCCACTCAACAGAATGAGCAGGATGCCCTGAAACGCAACCAGTCTGGCTCACCATGTTTTGAAGTGAAGTAATACATATGACCACTTCAGGAGGAAATGTGTCCCTATGAAACCATTACACCCAGAGTCTAAAATTACCTAGCCGTATCATTGATCTCAGCCCTTTGATCACTGTTCCCCTGAGGTTCTCAGACAGCCCACTGGAACTTCCAATGGTAACAAGGTGGCATTTAGCACCAAACAAACATGGGTGAAATGTACATCATACAGGAGCAATGGCATTTCCCAGTGTAGTTCCAGCCTAGTAATGGTGGGTACGCTGAAAGGGCAGCAGGAGTTAACACCACCACCTGCAGTTTGACATCTGCCTGCCACTGCTCTTATGCCTAAAATCTAGGGCTGCCTTCCCCAACCTGGTGCCCTCCAGATGTTTTGGATGTCAACTCCCATTAGTCCCAGCCAGCATGACCAATGCTCAGGGATGATGGAAGTTGAAGTCCAAAACATTAGGAGGGCACTACATTGGGGAAGTCTGGCCTAGATGGAGGCAAGACAGGCAGGGAGAAGTACCTACTACCCAAAGAAAGGCAGAATCTAGGAGGGCCTGAGAAAACAGCAGGGTGGAGAAAGGGAAAGGATCATAGAATCACTCAGACATGTTGGTCCAGAAGAGGGAGTGGAATAGTGGGAGCCAGGAAGGAGAGACAGAGGGAGAGAAAGAAAAGCAGCAGAGGAAGGACAGTGCTTCAGCGAAGTGTATCCTCCTTGTTTTGGGTGGAATCCAGTTTGTAACAGAGCACAGGGTTTGAAATGGTCATCCCGTGTGATTATGTAGAACAGCCTTCCCCAACCCAGCACCTCCCAGTTGTGATGGACTACAAAACCCAGCATCCCTAGCTAGGGAGTCTGGGAGTTGTAGTCCAACACACCTGGAGGGCACCAAGTTGACGAAAGTTGAATTAGGATAAAGTCATAAGACAATTAACGGCCCAAACTTTTTTCTTCTTTTTAAATGTGACTGTGCTACTTCTCCACTCTTCCTACGAATTCTTGTCCCTATGAAGCGATTTGAAATAACCAGCCAAATCTGTAGCAACAGATAACACCTGTACCCTGTCGCTATATAGGGCTTTTCCCAACTCCAGGGTAATTGGACCAGTGTTACAAACCTTTTACATCTGACTGGCCCATGAGTCAGTAGTGCCCCAACCACCCCGTATATGCAGCATTAGGAGTGTTTCTTCCCTGGAAGCGACTATGGGAGCTGTGTCACTGCTGAATCATTCAGGCCATAGCAGCAGTAATATGGGAATAGCAACCTACACTCTAATTCAAAATCCACAATTGAGCAATGCCTTGATTAGGACCAACCAAAATCTGTGTGTGTGTGTGTGTGTGTGTGTGTGTGTGTGTGTGTGTATGCGGTGGTGGTTTTTTCCTTTTTACATTCTAATATTTTCTCTACATTGTTTAAGAAGTGTGCCTATGGAATAGGAGGGGGGTGGCCTTTGGAACTAAAAGCAAGAATGCAAAGGCAATTCAGGACACACGCGCCCCTTTCTTATCCTTGCTTCCATAAGAGCTCTTTAATGCTTTGAAAAGGTTCTCATTCTTCCTCCCCTTCTTCCCACAGCTTGTATGTTATCTTCAAAGAAACCACCCCTATGTAGATTTCAGGATAAGTTCCCGTAGATTTTGTTTCTGTTACTGAAATGTGAAGAAGCCTTTGTCTCCATTTTAATGCAGGGGCAGCTGATTGATACTCCACCCGGGAAATGGCCTGAGTATAAAAAAGCTTCTCAAATTTAGAACCACTGTTTAATATTTATTTATTTATTACATTTGTATACCGCCCCATAGCCGAAGTTCTCTGGGCGGTTTACATAGGATTGAAACAATTAAAAACAATATACAAAAATTAAAACAGCAAAAACATACAAAAATTAAAACAGCAAATGAGAATGTTGGCTTGTATTCTAAGGTGGCTTTGTGCTAGCACCCAGTGGGGCACCCAGGGTTTGCTGAAGCTCCCTCCCTAATGCATAGTCCATCTACTACAGTTTCAGAGGACCCATGGACCTGGAGGAGCAGCTTTTCGGGGATCCAAGAAAATTGGGTGCCTCCACTTGCATGGGCAGAAATGCATTTCATGAGCAGAAAACCACCATGGGATACAACTGAATACATGCGAAATTTGTATTGCAGCAGAACTGCGGTGAAATTTCTGTTAAAACCTGGATCTGATTCTGCAGAAACTTGGTAAGCCAAACTTTGGATGTCCAAACTGTAGAGCGTCTTCAAACAAGTGTTTTATCACACACTTATTGCTGCCCACTCATGGTTTTTTGCAGGTCCTTTTGACGTCACTGTCCACCTCCTGCGCATCTGCTTTTTTTCCTGTCACAAAAAAGATCCAGAAAATCTGACCTTTTTGTCAGCAGTGAAACATGCCACCATTCCCTGCTATGTGCAGGAGAAGCAGCAGGATAAAAATGCCCAATGAATGGGCCACATGGTCATTGTTTGCTTCCTCTTTCTTCCCTGTGTAAAGAAAGAGGAAGTATTGTGGGACAGAAGCAGGAGAAAAAGCAACTGTAAGGAATGCAATTCCCCCCCCCCCCCACCCAATTTGATGAAGCTTTTAGTTCTGCCTAAATACATTGAATCCTCTTTGGTGGTGCAAACAGTGTTTCTGTTTATCCAATTTCTGATAATCAAATTTTTCCAGATTTTTTCTGGAAACCTGAGAAGTCTACTGTATTCTTAACTTATACAAAGTAAATTATTGGGTTTAGTTAAATAAGATCACACTCCTACACATAAGTAAGCTACATTGAACTTACACTCCTAATTGTGAGTATAGGATTACAACCTAATTCCTTACAACCCGTCTTTCCTTTTGGGCATGCAAAAGGAATTGTTTTGGACAGGCTGCAGTCCTGCAACCTCTTTCTGCTGTAGAGCAGTTTTACTTTAAAACATACTGATTGAAGTTATTTGCTTCATGCTTGTGATAATGGCTTGCCAGCTTGTATGCCTGTAGTGTCAAGGAGACTAATCCAAAGTGGACTTAAGTCTCCATATTCATAGGAAGGATCTGAATTAGTTATTGCTAATGATTACATCTATTTTGCTTGCTTGAATGCTAATCTGAATGTAGCTAGTGCCACTTCATGCATTACAAATTCCCTACTTCTAATGTATGTAGTGTAGAAATTAATGTATTACATAGCCACATGTATGATGATCCTCTACATGTGTATGCCCTAGACAGGAGTGCAGCTCCTCTTTCAGTCCAAGGGCAAAATTCCATTTTGGAGAAGCTCTTGGGGGGGAGGGGGGGCAGCATTCCAGTGGTGGGCAGAGCCAATGGCAAAGGGGATGGGGGCAAAGGCAAAAAAATACCAACATGCTTTAGCTTAAAGCTCTATACTAAAAAGCATTTCAGCCTTTTAGGATAGGTCAAAAACTGCACAAACACCAGGAAACCGCTCAATGAGTGATTGGTGGGTGGGAGAAAGCGGGTAAGGCTGGAAAAGGGGGCATGACCCTCTGGGAAACTCCAGAGGGCTGGATTTGGCCCCGGGGCCTGAGGTGCTACACCTCTGCTCTAGAGAGAGCCTATAGATCAGGGGTAGAGCACATGTTTGCATATAAGGTCCCAGGTTCTAAAACCCTGCCATCTGCATTTAAACCAGGGGTGGAGATCCTGTGGCTCACCAGATGTTGTACCACAATTCCTGTTCCTCCTGTCCATTGACCATGCTGGCTGGGCTGATGGGATTTGGAGTCCAACATCTGGAGGGCCACCTGTCCCTCACACTGTTTTTAAAGGATCACTGGTAGTTAGACTGAGAAAGGCTTCTGCCCCACACCTTGCTTGCACTCAAAATAGATGATACTGGGTTTAATGGACCAAAGGTTGAAATATATGAAAAGACTCATTTGTTCACACACATGCACTAACACAAATTGTTGCATATACATAAGATGGGAAGCCACAACCAGTTGCTTACAGCAACTTCTTTGCTTGCAGGATTTTTGCTTGTTGCAATTACATTTTCCTATAAAAGGATGTGGAGAGACTTCATAATCTGTGACACAGCCCTGAGAGCTGACGTTTGGTGACAATTTGTCATTTCCCCAAAGTACTGTCAAAGGAGCTGATTTGATAGCTACAAATACATCCAGAGCTGCTGACCCGGCCAGCTCCTGAAATTGCAGAAAATCTTACCCCCACTAGTGTCTGTGGTAACTTATACCAGCCTGGCCAAAACCAATAATAGCATGGCTGCAATCCTGAGAGATTCTCCTGTTGGCCCAAAGCTTTCCCCTCAAAACAGCTCCAGGGGTGGCTTGTACTGTAACTCTGGATATTTTATCCATGAATGTTTTGTTTTGATGTATAAAGCCCTGGATTGGGATTTATTACATTCCTTTACATCACTATATAAAATGATGTACTGTAACTCTGGATAATTGATCCTTGAATGTTTTGTTTTGATGTATAATTGGTTCAGTGTGACTAAGATTATATACTACATGCTTAATTAGGTTAGAATCACATTAACCCAAGATTATATAAATGGTTAAAATGGTTTTTTTACTAGCGTTTTTTCTATACAGCTGTGTGCCTAAGGGCATTCTTGTCTTCGTATCCATTACAGCTGGTGCCTCTTTTGTATACTTGTTCCTTTAAACCAACAAACAAAATGCTTTTTGCCACCTCTTCCAATGTACCCAAAGAATGTGTTTGGTGCCAGCTACTGCTGGGGAAGATTATGAAACTAAAGGTTATGCATATGTGGCACTTGGCAATCTGGGGAGTACTTGCCTTTATAAGGGAGGGAGGCTACTGCAAAAGAACAGCCTATTTGCTCCACTTATGCTCCTTCCAAAGTATGAAATTTGCAGCTGGATTCTGTCCATGATTATTTTGAGCAGGTCCCTTTGACTTCAATGGGGCCTCTTCCCCATGTCCGTGTCCATAGGACAGCAGCCCACATCAACGATTTATTTGTAAACATCTGGCAGCGAATGGGAAGCTGGCAATCCATGGGAGTTCCTAAATCCACGTTTGATTGGGCAACAGTTTTAGTACATAACGACCCAGTTCAGACAATACGCTAAGCCACTGTGGTTAAGCATTTCGAGCTAAACATTATGGCTTAGTGTGTCATATGAACCATTCCTAATTGTAACCACAGTTTAAACATGCTCACTAATTATTTGCTGCAAAGGGGTTAGCGGCATAACCATGGCTTAGCGTATTGTCTTATCAGGCCCAATGTAAGATTGTTCTTGGTCATTTATATTTACCCAATACCTTTGTCTTAAGAGGTCTTAATTAAAAGAGAATGGGTTGGATCCAGACGTACATTAGTCACAATCTACTAAAAGTCAATGTGAAAAGTTACTAACTTTGCATTGATTTCAATGCAACCTAAGTGTGACTTTTTCTGAAACCAGCTCAATAAAAATGTGATCAAAATTGAACTATACTTTATCCTGCCCAACTCCACCTGTATTCCTCCTGCCTCCTCCCACTCCCATGGTACCACATGCCCACTTTTATCCTCCTCATCTACATTTTAGGAGAAAGAGTATCTTCTTAGAGAAGATTTGAAAGGGACTTCTAGTCTTAAACCAGCGTTTTCCAACTTGGTGGCACCCTCCACTTTTTTTGGCCTACGACATTAAATCCTGTCAGCCCCAATCAGCATAACCATTAGTTATGTTAATTGGGGCTGACAGGATTTAATGTTCAAAATACCTGGAGGAGGGTACCAGCTTGAGGAAGGCTGCTCTTAGTGCACTTGGGTATAAATTGGTTTGATTTTGATGGTGTCCACTTCCAAGAGAGGGCCCAACCATATGTAGACTTGTGAACTGCCCTGGGAGCTTCGGCTATTGGGTGGTATAAAAATGCAATAAATAAAGAAATAAACAAATAAATTAAATAGACTTACAGTCCAATCCTATACATGTCTATTCAAAAGTAAGCCAGCTAAGTAAGTATAAGACTCCAGACTTACTTCAAAGTAAGTGCCAATGTATTCAGTGGAGCTTACTTTTGAGTAAACATGCCTACACGTGGCTACACTGCCACTGTGTATTGTTTGGGATTATAGCCTAAAATACACTGGATTGAAAAGTAGAGTAACATATTTTTGAAATAAGAAGAAGAAGTTACTCCTACGAGCTTTGTTTTCAACTCCACTATTGCTTAATATTACTACAGTAAGCAAGCATAATATATTTTATTGCATAAATCCATTCTAGGCAGGCTTTTGACGTCATGACTCATGACAAGTTGGAGAAATGAGGATTAGTTGCTACTATATGATAAGATGGATACTTAAGTGGTTAGGAAGCTGTGCTGAAAGAGGAGCAATTAATGGAATGAGGTCAGGCAACAAACATGTGGCAAGCAATGTTCTACAGGGGCCACTCTATCCAGAATTAATTGCTAATCAACATTTTTATTAAAAGAAATAAGATAATATAGGGTGACCAGATAAAATCCAGGTCAGGGCTCATGTAACTTTAACAGTTGTAGAGAAAAGGGAATTTCAGCCAGTGTCATTTGTATGCAATTAGTTCCTGGTGAAATTCCTTCTTCATCACCACAGTTAAAGTTGCAGGCACTATACTAGAGTGACCATATACAAAAGAAGGCAGGGTCCCTGCAACTTTAACTGTGGTGATGAAGAGGGAATTTCACCAGGAACTAATTGCATACAAATGACACTGGCTGAAATTCCCTTTTCTCTACAACTGTTAAAGTTACATGAGCCCTGACCTGGATTTTATCTGGTCACCCTAGGATAAAAGGGCGGGGAATGTACAAGGCTGGAACAAAATCTACTTTGCACAGTACTGTTTCTTCCATAGACATCACTTCAGTGTTGGAAAAATGCATGAACACAGCACTGTGTGCTTAATGCACACATATGTTTAATCATGTATACATATGGCAGGACATCCTGATTGGTCCATCTTAGGAACCGGGCATCTCCACTGGCTGAAGGTTTCGCTGGAAGGGAATATCCCACAAGGTGGGTCTATCATGGTACTTTTCTACTTTCACAGTGCATAGTACAAAAAACACTTACTGATGTGGCCAATGGTGAAAATGAGACAGATCATCATACATGTGCAGACTTATGAGGGGGGAGGGGGGAAGCAACCATTGAAAAGCTTAGAGTACCATATAACATTATGGATGTTCAGGGAAAACATGTAATTGAACATGTAACAAGTTTTTATTAATTTTCCAGTATACATACACTTGCCTCAACCTCAAAATAGTTACAATCTACTTCAACGTGGACTTTGGAGGAAGAATGAGAGAAACCAAAACGCTGTTTTAAATTTTGGGCTTACTTGTATTCATGCTGGTCTTTGGCTGTAATAAGAGCAACCATGGAGCTGAAACACAAGAGAATATAGTGTGCAAATACACATGTGGCAAATTGAAATAAAATGCTTAATTATGTGTTTGTGAGGAGCCGCCTATGATATACACTTTGGGATATTATTCCCTCATTCATGAGCAGTCCTAGTCAGCTGCACCCCTTCCTAGAGTTTGAAGACCTAAAGACGGTAGTGTACGCGCTGGTAACATCGAGACTCAACTTCTGCAGTGTGCTGTACATAGGCTACCTGTGTGCCTAGTCCGGAAACTTCAACTAGTTCAAAATATGGCAGCCAGGCTGGTCACAGGTACACCTAGGGGTGACCACATTACCCCAGTCTTAAAATCACTCCACTGGCTGCCAATTAGTTTCTGGGCAAAGTATAAAGTGTTGGTTATTACCTTTAAAGCCCTACATGGTTTGGGTCCAGGTTACCTGTGGGATCGCCTTCTCCCGTATAATCCGACCTGCACACTCAGGTGCTCTGGGAAGAAATTTACTTCAATCAGCCAGAACTAGGCTAACGAGTGTGACCCAGAGGACCTTCCACCAGACTGTGGGATGGCCTGCTGGAGGAGATTCGATGATCTAGCAGTCTTCTTGAATTTAAGAGAGCCGTGAAGACTGATCTCTTCCGGCAGGCCTACCCAGCTAAATTTTAAGATGTTTTTAATAATGTAATAGTTTTGTTTCTTTTTAATGTTTTATTTATTCTATTTTATGGTCTTTGTATTTATATTTATTGTTGTTCCCCGCCTCAATCCAGAGGGAGAGGCGAGTTAGAAATAAACAAATAAATATATTTATTATCATTATTATTATTATTATTATTATTATTATTGTCATATCTCAACAGTCACACTGTAAAAAGTGCAGATGATCAAGTGAGACTATGGGGCACTCAAGTTCAATTCCAAATTTAACTAGGATACTCATTTTAGGCAAGTCTCACACCTAATCAGGCTCAAATGGTGATATGGGAGACAAATTAGTATTGTAAAGTACATATAGCCTAATTTGTTATGGCATAAACTGTTGTGGACTACAATTCCTTTTATCAGATGCATGAAGTGCTATCCTGAGTTCCAAATGTATTCATGCATCTAATAAAATTACCTGTAGTCCACAACAACTTATACCATAAAATATCTGTTAAGTCTTTAAGGTGCCACAAGACTCTTTTGTCAGTTTTGTATGGTACCACATTGCCTTTTTGGAGCCATGTCAAAACAATTGCATTCACCTGAAACATCAGGTAACTTGATATTATTTCTGCTGCTTTCCTAATGCTTTTTATGTCTCTGTCTTTTATTGCGGTCTCATTTTTATGGGAGCAGAAATAAAGAAAACAATATATTTTAAGTAGGATTTGGATTCTAGGAAGAACTTGTTTGATGTACCTGAACCACTTTCAAAGGCTGATCAAGTGAAAAGGTGGAGTGTTTGGATTCACACTGACACAACATCGCCTGCCACCCCCTGCAGTCTTCCTCCTTCCCCCTGAGTTTAGTTGTAATCCCCACAGGTGTTGGAGGGTGGGGAATGAGTTTTCCCAGCAATCATATATTGTTCCCTATTGTAATACAAAGTATGGGGGGGGGGGTCATTTGGCCTTAAATGGACAATGAGACCCGTTAGCTTTCCAAAAGACCCGCGCCTAGAATTGCTTTGATGATATGGATCAACCCAGCATTTTTGGACTCTCCTTGGAGACATGCCTATAGGCCACTGTCATGATGAGCGCCTACATTTCAAAATTTTCCACTGAATACAATACGGGAAACGGATTTGGGCTCCATTCAACAAAATGATTTTTTAAAAAAAAACCTATGGAAGAAATGGTTGCAGAGAACCAAGCTAGACCTTTAATAGGGAGCACAGGGTGGGGACAATCGCCTGACTGGTCCCTCCTGCTCGTGTCCTGCTCTAGCTGAGGCTGCAGAGGAGGCGCCTTTGGACCCCGCCGTGGAAACGCTCAGACCGCCGTCGCGCGAGCCTCGCTTCAGCGCCACATGGAATCCCCCGCAGGGTCCGGCGCGGCAGCGAACGCAGCAACACCCAACGTTCCATTTGGAACTCTGCGACGCCGCCAGGCGCCGCCCCCCGTCCCGAGCCTCCTCCAATCAGGCGCGGCGCTAGGGCGTCGCTCCGCGGGAGTTCCATCCCACCCACCGACAACTTGCTGCCTACAGCCAATCGGAAGCGGGACAACGTCGCGAGTCCACCTGCGACTCCTGGGAGCCACCTGAGCGAGCGAGAAAAGCCGACAAAACCCGTTTGTGCGGCGGGCTGTGCGCGCGCGCTCTCTGTCTCTCTCTCCCTTGGCTCGTCTTGCCTCTTCCCTCATCCCCTCCCCAGTTGCCCGGGCCGCAGCCAGGTCCCGTCCCAACCCGCCAGGCCAGTTCTGCCACCCACTGACTGCCAGACATGACACAAGAGTACGACAAGTAAGTGATCGAGCTGGGCAGACTGGAAGGAGGAGAGGGAAAGGGGGTGAGTCCGGGCAGGTCCGACCGGTGGTTCTGCCCTTACCCCACACTCCACCCCACCCACTCCTCTCCTGTGGGATTTCACCCCCTGTCACTCTTCCTACTGCTTCTGTTGCTATTGCGAATGGGGATCGAGAGGGAGGAGGGGGTTCATACCATCTGATGATCCGTGTACGGTAGAACCTCAGCCAATACGTGGGTGGGTGGTTCCTCCCCTCCCCCCCCATTGTGGTAGCTGAGTAGTGGGGAAGGGGCATTTAAAGACGGTTTTACCTCTCTTCCCCTTCCCCGCGATTGCCCATACTTAAAAAACGATGGACTGAGCAGTCGGGTTGAATTAATCCGGAGCAACTGCCTCCCTTTAGCTACATTGCAACCATAAAAGCGGAGTAAACGCAGAAAAATAATGAAATCCTAAATGAGCCGCCTGGGTTCTTTTGAGCGGGTGGTGGTGGTGGTGGTGGAGAGTAACTGACGCGTGTTTTAAAGGCGCAACTGACGCGTGTTCAGGGAACTCGAGTGTGCGCTGCTGAAGACAGCCTTTGATCAGATCCCCCAAACTTCCCCCCCCCCCCACAAAAACTACCGTGATCCGCCTCTCGGTGTGTGTTCCGTTTGCTTGTGACAGCTGTGCCTGCTGCTGTGATTTGGGTTCTGCAACGCGAGCGCGTTTGCTTCTCGACTCCTTGGTGGTGTTCTGCCCGACCATCTCCTCCGCTCGCTGCCTCTCGCGGATCTCGCCAGTCCGCCTGCCTGCAGCGGGCGGTGTCCTTCTCTGTACCCGAAACTGGCGGTGTGCGTGTCTGGAGGACCTACCGCTCCTCGGTGGCTCGTTCTCCAGAAAAGCGGGCTTATTCTTTTGTCATTTTATTGACCATCAGAGCACTTCCCTTTTCGGCTGCTGAGAATGTGTTCTCGCTTGGATCGACCTCATTCAAATTGGGAACCAGAGCCTGACCAGGTTTACTCTAAAATAAGCCCCCCTGAGTTTAGATGAATTTGCCGTGTGCAAAGACTGTAGTCCGAACGAGTGTGTCTCTGCTATGTTGTACACCCATATGGTTGCTTTGGGGGGGGGGGGGGGTTAGATCGTTTAAAGCCCCGATGTCTTGAACGGGAGAGCACATGTCTAATTCTTCCGCTGAAACCAGTGGGACTGAAATACTTAACTTAGGCTGGATCCTGCAGGAATTTACTACCGCCTTTCCCTGATCTAGACTGGGCACTTGGGAATATGCGGCCCTTCGCAATGGCCACAGGACGTGGGGAGACGTGGAAAGTTTTGGATTCCCCGGCCTGTGGCTTTGCACGCATGTTTATGCTTACGTTTTGGGTACGGCTTGGCTAAGTCAGCTCCCGCATCCCCTTAATCATTCTGGTGCTTCTGTTTGTATTGTCCTCTTCCCACTTGAAACCACAGCTGAGAAGAGTTTGGCTTTGAAACTTGACACGTCTGCTGAGGCGCTGGTCACCCCGCCCCCCATCTCCTCCTCCTCCTCCTCCTCCTCCCCCCTCTCTTTAATGCTGAGAGGTGACGAATGATCACTTGTCTGTCAGGAGGAGCTTCAAGTCTCCACCTTTCAAGAACAACAACAAAAACTACAGAGGTGGTTCCAGTCCAGACCCCCTCACCTTGCCCAAGGCTGGCTCTCTCGTGTTGATCATCGCTTTGTCTCATGCGGGAACCTGATGGAGGGCTGTGTCTGCTGCTTCTTCCCACCTTATTTGAAGACAAGCACAAGGGCAGGGCAATGAAGGAGCTCCCTCAACTGAAGCATCATTATTTGAATCATGCCTAAGTTTTTTTTTTAATGACTTGAACACAGTTGCTCTAATTTTAATGAGATTTTGCTGCACATTTAGATTCTGATGTGCAGATTTAGTCTGTGGATACCAGAAGGCCCCTGCTTAATGTCCTGTTGGAGAAGGGACTGATGGATTTTTATGACACACATCCTCCAGGGAAGGTGGATTTGTCCAGGTAATCCGATGTATTCTTCCAGCAATTAGGGGGATGGGGTGTTTGTGATGGGGAAGGAGGGAATGAGAGTTAGAGTGAGCTAAGCAAGGTCTTTCAGATTTCATCAGTTGTATGTTGTGGGTAGGATTGCTGCCTTTAAAATGCTTGATTGTCTATCGCTGGTAATATTAGACTGTAAGTTGTGGGTCTGGTTTTAGTATGTTGTGCGCAAGGCAAATTTGCAGCCTTCTTAAGCGGCTCTTTCAAGCAGGGGCTTGACAACGTAACTCCGATTCTTAACTCTGAGTCAGTGGAGGAACTTGAGAAGGCAAAAGAAACGTATCTGATGCAATTTCATATTGAAGCATATTAGATCTCGGTTAGCGTTATAATTTCAGTGCTTCCTACGAGTATCTTTTGGAAGGACATCACTGCTGCACTTGGGGAAACTGTCATCTTCTGGCTTAGAAGTTCTAAATCAAATCTGATACTTCAGTAAATTTACTGCCTTGGAAGGGAGTCAAGGGCAGTAATGCTGATCAGCCAGGTACTGAATATGTATGGACATTGGCACATGGTCATCTTCCTGCTTGGCAGCATAGGCGCCGTCTAGCTGCCAGTGTGACTTGCAAATAGAGTAAAAGCATCCCCTTCATACGAGGGCATTCAGCTGCACTCAGGTGTACAAGAGTCTCTGTTTTACTGTGTATTCTAGCTGAAAGCTGGAGAACAGCTATTGTAGAACCTTTTGTGTAAGTGTGTGTGTGGTTATCTAATGCATTGAAGTTGGATGGCAGAGGTAACACTTGTTGTGGTAACTGCACACTTGACTTTCTTCGAACTGAAGTGTCGTTTCCTGTAAGTTCCTGCTAAGAAAAGGTTTCTAATTCTTCACTGAAGCAAGTGCAGCAGTGTGAAGTTTGCTGTGTCTGCTATGGGTGTCTTAGTTACAGCGCAATCCTATGCATGTATACTCAGAACTAAATCCCACTGTGATCACATGAAGCTTACTCCCAAGTAAATGTGCATAGGGCTGCAGGCATAGTGAAATATTTGGGGTGGGGGTGTTGGAAGGAGGGAGGTCATAATTATTTCAAATCCTGTAATTTTTTCATGCTGCCTTTAGTTTAAAAGTAATTACTCAATCTTTTAGTGAGTACTACCAATGGGAGAAGTGTTGATCCCTAAAACCATGAGTTCACTTAGTATGATGGATTGGCTTGAAAGATATTGTGGAGGACAAGCATGAGTGCAACTTCTGATTCCTGACACCCCACCCCAGCAAAGCTACTAGCTTAGAGTTATAAATCATTTTACTTTTCCAAGTTTTCTCCTTCCTTACAGAGATCTGCACTGCACAGCATAGTAGGTGTTAGTAAGAGAGGCTTGTAACATTTATATAGTCCCACATGTAACATAATTGCCAGGATGTTTTCTAGGCTACTATGCAATTATGCTCCAATAGATATGTTTAAGAAGTTGTGATCAAAATTTGTAAAATGCCTTTTCGTATATGAATTTGTCTAGCTCCTAAAGCTCAGTTGTATTACAACGCAGAATGTCAAACGAAATTCTGCACATGCATGGTCAGCATTCAGAACAATTCTTGCTACATCTCTCTGATTACATTGAAAAGACTCAATCAGACCACCGGGCCAACCAGTCTTTTGTTTGGCAAGTGTCTTTTCTACAGTTCTCTCCATTGTTCCTTGCAAATGTTTTATGTAATTGTTGTTCCCATCTGCATATAAAGCTTTCTCTGGTTCTCAGGTGTGTTTATTGTGAGGGAGGAATTGAATTTCCAAATGGCTCTATGCCATTACTGAAGCTCTTGGAGCTCTTAATTATGCAAACATTTTAAAGGAAAAAACTCTTCTTTAGAAAATCTGCCTGCCTTCTACACACACACACACACACACACACAGAGTTTGTCTGTAAAAGCCACCAAATTAACATAATTCATGTGAAATTGGTCTAAATAAGCCTTCTCCAATCTGTTGCCATCTAGGTATTTTGGGCCTCAACTCCCATCAGCCTCAGCCACCATTTAGAATAGCTGTAGTCTAAAACATCTGGAGGGTACCAGGTTGTGGAGGACTGGTGTAAGTGAACAATATGTGTTACTAAGCATTACTGGTCAAGAAGGTGGACCACAGATTTCCTAAAGCAGATGACTGATCAACTAAGGGCCTGTTCAGGCAATACACTAAGCCATGGTTAGGCCCCTAACCCTTTTGCAATAATTGGTTAGTGAGCATGTTCAAACCATGATTATGTAGCCACCATGGTTAGGAATGGTTGACATGACACACTAAGCCATAATGTTTAGCTCAAAATGCTCAACCACTGTAGCTTAGCATGTCGTCTGAGCAGGGTCTAATAATGCAATCCTATGCCTTCTCTGCTGTGGCACCCCGGCTGTGGAATGAGCTCCCCAGAGAGGTTCGCCTAGCATCTACATTATACTCCTTTAGATGCCAGGTGAAGACCTTTTTATTTTCACCATGTTTTAACAGTTCTTCAGTTTTATTTTTAACCTTGCTGTTTAAATTTGTATTTTAAATCCCTATCAATTTCTGCATGGCTGCTCTGTTTTTTTATCCTGGTTGTGCTTTTATCCTGTATTTTGAATAATGTTTGTATACTGTTGTTTTATATTTTGAGTGGTTTTAATTTTTGTAAACTGCTCAGAGAGCTTTGACTATTGGCCGGTATAGAAATGCAGTAAATAAATAAATAAATACATGTCTACTCGGAAGTAAGTCTAATTGAATTCAGTTGTGCTTATTCCCAGGTAAATGTGCATAGAACTGCAACATAAATATTCTTTCATTGTTTAGTTCCCCTAAAACTAGTCCTGATTAGCTTCCAGAGGGAGGGCTCCTAGCGCTACCAATGAGAAGGCATTGTGCAGCTATTCTGTCTTTTTTTCCTTAACAGATTTTCTGCAGTAAGAAAAAAGACAGAAGAAGCTGTGGGGAAACATGGGAGGGTTTCAAGTAGAAAATTACATCATCATCCCCCCCCCCCCCCGTAAAATTCCATGATTGAGGCAGGTGATGGAGCAATGAAAGCCTCATGTGGAACCATCCAAGCTCTGTGTTATAACTACATTATCCCTGCAGTACACAGAGCGCTTACTGTTGTAACGTTTTCCTGGTGTGTATGTGTGTGTGTGTGTGCAAATTATTCAAGCAGAAGATAAACCTGTAGTTGTGAAGGAATTACATGCACAATAGAAGACTTATTTCCAGGTCTTGCTAAACACCATTTAGTATTGTATGCACAGTTCACTGTGCCAGTAGACCCTTCAGAATCTAAAACGTGACACAAGGCAGCTGTCAGAGGAATATACACATATATACCTCGCTGTCTTTTTCAGAAAACACGGTCTCATTTTCCTAAAAGAACCTGAAGCCCTGCTAAAGGATTGAGTTACTTGCCAAACCCTGTGCTTTGTCGATAGCTCTCGATAATTCTTTCTACACTCCTTTTAAACTGAGCTAGATTACCTTTAAGGCATTTGTGCATTTTATTCAGGGGTGTTGCAGTGAGAAAGGAGACCTAAGAAAAACACGTAGTTGGGGTTTGCCAGGTTTTCATATACTAGCTGTTCAACTTTGTATCTGAATGGTGGTGTTTTTTTCCTTTGTTTCCTTTCCCCCTTTTAAAGCTGATCCCTTCTCTATGATCCCCCCCCCCAGCTTTTTCTCCTGATTGCCTGCGCCTTCTGCTGCTGGGGACATCTTAGGGCTGCTTCACTCCGTAACTTTTTAAAACCTACATATTACTTCTGTGTAAAATAATTTGCGTGTATCCTGTATGTCACATGATGACGAGCACACACATGTCTATCCACATCAGAACCTGATCTTGACTGGCATGTTTGTGGGGCAAAATAGACACATGTGTGCTTGGTGCATGTTACATGGACATGTATAAAGCTCAAAGCAATTTCTCGTGTAAAGTGATACTCATGCAGGAAATGCCTATGAACATCAAGAAAGAACTCTAGTAGGCCTTGCTTAGGGCTAAACTGCAAGCTATGTTACATACATAGCATGCAACTGATCCTGTCTATTTTGTATTAACCTTTTTGTTCTGATTTTTAACAATTGTTACAAACTACACACAAATTTAGTCACAACATCAATAAAATAAAAATGTAAAATCAATAAAACCATACAAAAACATACAATAATAATAATAATAACAATTTATTTCTTACCCGCCTCTCCGTCTGGATCGAGGCGGGGAACAACAACATGATAAAATACATAAAACTGATTAAAACATGACACATATTATTAAAACTGCATAAAAATTCTAAAACATCCTAAAAACATCCTTAAAACATTCTAAAATTCCACTGGAAATGCCTGCCGGAAGAGAACAGTCTGTATGGCTTTCTTAAATTCTAAAAGACCGTTAAGTTGATGAATCTCCTCCGGCAGGTCATTCCACAGTCTGGGAGCGGCAGAAGAGAAGATCCTCTGGGTAATGGTTGTCAGCCTAAATGATAATTTATCATTATACATAGTTCTAGGTATGCTGATCAGATATCTGCATGTTTGTCTGGACAAAGCTGTCAGTGGTAATATATTGTTCCAAAAGTTGCCATAGTTGTGAGACTTTGATTGGGTTCAGACAGTACAATGACCAATGGTGGTTTAAATAGTCGATGGTTGGTTATTTGACTCTCCAGGGGTTATCATATTGTATGGAGGAGTTTTTTAATCAATGGTTCATTATTTGGCTGAAATAACCAGTGCAAATAACCAATGCTGGGCAGAGTTGGCTGTTTGAACCACCAGTGTTTATCGTGCTGTGTGGAGGGCACTGTTGGTTTTTTCCTCAGGCACTGCAGAGTTGCAAGGCAAAAGTGGTTAAAGTGGTGGTTGCTGGTCTAGTCCAGCTGGCTGGATAGATTTTTGGCAGCAATGGCTGATGGGATATTAGCGGGAGGAATGAGGGAGAAGAGAGGGTGGGGGATGAATGAGTCAACACAGTGTGGACTAATAGGCAACTCAACACTGATCTTAATCCACACTACGGTTGATTATTATCATGTTGTGTGGGGAGTTGATTATTACCCCACCGTTGACTATCGTGTTGTCTGAACGCAGCTGTCCAATATGTTATAGATGGGGGTGGATTTGTCTTCCGAGCCTTAGAGTATTAGTCTTTTTGCTGTCATGAGGACTTGTACCATCCATTTCCTATGCCTATCTGGTAGTTTCCATTCACCTGGGTCATAGTTCAGGATTGCATGGATGTCCTAGATTTCCAGATTCTCACCATTTTGTTGAATGTGTGTGGGCCCTCATATGGATCAGGACCACTAGAGAGGTTTAAACCAATGAAACCAACGGCAATAGTGCCAATTGAGTCCCCTTTTCATTAGTGTGTGTGTGTGTGTGTGAAATTTGGAGTGGGGAATGGCTGGATGGCAATCTTTAAACCTCCCCTACCTGCGCACAATGGTCCCAATCTAAATCAGGGGCCTGTGTGCTTACGTTAAGGTAAGCCAAATGGTGACAATCAGTTCCACGCTATGTATAATTTGTAGTTTAGCCCCTAGTCTTAAGGAATTCAACATAACTAGTTCTACTGGTATCTAGGCTGTGCCATAAGCAGTATAGAAGATGTGCTGAGGGACTTTGCCTGAGAGTCAGAGTCAGGAAAACTGTTGCTGCTCAGGCAAAGTCTTACCCCAGAGAGCACTTCCTGTCTGGGTGGACCCAATTGGCAGCCTGGATGGGCAGGGCCAATCCGGAGCCTAAGAATACTTTACTGCCCAGGAAGATGCCATGTGAATGTGACACCTTTATTGCTTTTCTCTCTCATCCTTTCTTTAAGGAGTTCAGGGCAATGTACTACTAGGTTCTCTCTCTTCACCTATGTTTTCTTCTCACAGCAATCCTGTGAGGTAGGAGAAGCTGAGAGGTAATAACTAGCCAAAGGTCACTCAATGCGTGTCATAGCTGAATAGGAACTTGAATTTGGGTCTCCCTGCTCCTAGGCAGACACTCTAACCACTATACCACACTGCTTCTTTTAAACAGGTGTTTGGGATCATATGTTCATACTGGTACCCTGGATTGTCACAGAGCTGGAACTGGTTGTGGCTATTTGACTGCACACATGGTGCCAGACCTGGGCTTCTTCATATGTAATATGTGAAATAGTCCTATGTCAGTACTTAAAAGAGGCTTCAACTTTTGCTTGTTGTTATTTGCATACGGCTGGTCTATATTCACAATGAATGTTAACTTTACAGACTGTGCTGGAAATACTTGGATTAAATAATCTATGTTTACAATAAACCTTGACTATACATATTTGATTGGTGCCTGTTAAAATATGATATATGGTGTTAACTGGCATGTAGATGTGAATGAGTTGATGTAATGCCCAGGATAATAAATCTGGTTGCATTGTCTTTGCTAAATTAATTCTAATCCATTGTAGTCCAGGCTGAGGCACTGGGTTCAGATCTCTGTTAACTGTGAATCTCTAGGCTTGAGCAGGGGACAAACCCTTCATCTAATCTACTAACCACTGGGCAGTTTTGATGTAAATGAGGACAGCTGTTAACTGCCAACCTGCCTTTCCCTTACCAACCTGTCTGGGCGATGTGGTCAGTGGAGAGTATGCTCCTGGTGGTTCCACATGGATCTATGGCCTGACTAGAGTTCATCAGGAGAAGAGCCTTTAGTGTGGTAGCCCCTTTGTTTTTGAAATCCCTGCTCCTGGAGGTCAGGCAGGCGCCAACATTCCGTTGTTTTTGGGCCTCCTGAAAACAGCTTTTTTCCAGGAAGTCTTCTTTGGTTGAACAGCTACAGTTAATTCACACTCTATTTCTAAAAATAATAATGATAATATTGTATTTCATTCTTTTTATCTTTGTATCATTTATTTCTCATTGTTCACCGCTAAGGAATCTGTTTCAATGTGTGACGGTATACAAAAGTTGTAAATAAATAATTAATAAGTAAATAAACTACTAGAGAAATGTTGCGTCTTACCCATGAGCAGATATTTGTTTGGGACTGTAGTGGGCTAAAGAACAATATTTTTCTCCAATCATTTTATCAAGTAAAACCAACATTAATAGTTGAAGAAGGCGGCGGGAGGAGGAAAGAGAACAAAGTTTCGTCTCCTCTATTACTAAATAAGGGGTTTGTGAAGGAACTGCATGTACAGTATTTCACAGATAGCACATTAATTTTGGGAATCCCTGGTGACTGTATGGGCAGAGCTGTCATCTTTTAAATTAAGGGCGTCAAAACTGTGACTCTGAGATCCTGCCTATATTTCTAAACAGGAGAGATTACAGCTGCTACTCTCCTTTTGCTTGCTGTAGCAAGTAGGACTCTAGTTTTACCACATAGCAGGCCAGGGAGGGATACGGGTAGGTGAAGGGACTAGAAGGAATGGGGTGGGAGGCATTGCAGCTGTTTCCTCTCCCACTGTCTCAGAACCCAGAACCCTATTAATCTCCAAGTTGTGATAGGGCAAGCTGTTTTCAAATATAAATCAGTTCTGGACCTGCGGATCATGATATCCTTTCCCCCACCCCAAAATCCTTGGCCAACTGTTTCAGTTTCCACGCTAGGGCCCCCTCTACAAGAATTTGGCTTGATGTCCGGTTGCCCGATTATGCGCATCTTCTCACCATCGCTTTTACGCCTAATTCCTATAAATGACAGGCAGTGAAGCGCATAACCAGCAGTATGAAATGTGCTTTAAAGTGGTTGAAATGCAGAGAATCGCTTGTTTACATGGTCATAAGGCGCTTTAACTCCTGCGGAAAATTAAAACTTGCTATTTAACGCGCATTTGGTAATGCATATAATTGGACAGAAAAAGCGGCTTGACCCCCGATTTGCGCTCCGCTCTTGTAGAGGTAAAAATTTTAATGTGCCTTGAAAGAGCTTTAAATCGTTCTTGTAAAAGCACCCTAGGTTTTGCCACCTTGTGGTTCAGGAAGTATAAGAAAGGGAAATGGAGATGAACGACAGTTACACAATGAAGATAGGCATATAGACTTTGTCACACACTTTACCTCATGTAGGAGCCTGATATGTGGTAAAATCCTCCTTAAAATATTATATATTGCATGTCTGTCCCATCCTTCCTGGTGCCACCACAGAATAGGGCCTGTTCTTTGTAAGTGTCAATCTAACATCAAGAAATGCACTTGAAACAGGGCCATGCTAGATCATCATCATTTTATTAAATTTATTATATGTAAAAACACTTTCATGAACATTTTAAAGTGAATTATGTTCTAAATCATAAATGCTCAAGGAGGATGATATAGTGGGAGGCATGTCCAAAGCCATATAGGATTTTATAGGTGAACAGCATAATCTTGACTTTAACCTGGAAATAAAATTGACACACAGGCTGAATTTGGACAACATAATAAGCAACTGGGGGGGGGGGGGGGACAATCGTCAGTTGTATTGACTATCTTGTCGTCTGAATGCTGCCATAGCCAACTCAGTGCTGATCCTAATCCACACCACAGTTGATTATTTATTACCATGTTGTGTGGGGAGTGCCCCCTAGATGAACAACTGTAAAGTTGATTATTACCCCACCATTGACTATCGTGTCGTCCGAATTCAGCCATTGTGCATAGTAATCTCCGCACTGATGAAATATGGGCCTTTGTGGCTAGCAAGATCTCCTAATCATGCAGCCATATTTTGGACTAACTGAAACTTCCACACTCTCTTCAAGGGCAGCCCCACATAGAGTGCATTACAGTAGTCTAATCTAGAAATTACTTCAACCTATATGAAAATGGCAGGATCCTTCTTTTACAGGAAAGGGTGCAGCTGATGAATTAGTTTAAGATGGCAAAAGCTGTTCACTGAGAAAGGCACAGCTTGGACATCCAAGAGCGCTGGCAGATCCTGAAGTGCCTAGTGGACTGCATACCTTGTTCTGCGTACTGGGAGTGTGTCTCCATCCAAAACAGGCAAACTCCCTACTTCCTGGTCAGTTGATTCCCCTGCCATAAATTTCTCCACCTTACGTAGGTTGGACTTCAATTTATTTGCCTTCATCCAATCCATCACTAATTTCAGACACCTGTGGATCCGTTGTTTTACCTGGATCTGATGAAAGAGAGAAAAACCTTCATTCATATTTCATGGTGACACCCACCCACCCCAAATCCCTGGATATCTCAGCTGAATGTTTACATGTAGAATCAATATTAAATAGCACGGGAGAGAAAATTGAACTCTGTGGAATCCCACAGGAAAAACTGGAACAGGGAAGGGCAGCACACCTAGCATCGCCGTTTGGCATCTATCTCTGCTAGGATATCCTGGCTGACAGTATCAAAAGCTTCTCATTAGAATTTGTAGGGTTGTCCTTCTTCTGACACAAGTCTGCAACCAAGGCAGTTTCAATCCCATAAACCAGTCTCCCCCCAACTTGATGCTCCAGATGTTTAGACTACAACTCCCAGAATTCCTGACCATGGGCCATACTTGCTAGAGCTGATGGGAATCAAAGTTCAAAACATTTGGAGGGTACCAGATTGGAGAAGGCTGCCATAAGTAGCCTGAAAGCCTGATTGATAAGGATCTAGACCAGCTGCCAACCAGGTTCCCTCCAGTGGTTTTGGACTATAACTGTCATGAGATGCAACCAATGGGAGTTGCAGTTAAAAACATCTGGAGGGCACTGGTTGGGTAAGGCTGATGTAGCTCACCTGGGTCATCCACGATTGCATGGAGTTGAGCTGCCGCTGTGTACTTAATCTCCAAGAATGGCAATGTAGGGAGCAATCCTAGGAACGTTTAGGACTTATTTCTGTCTAAACATGCATCGGATTGTGCCCTTGGAATCTGGACTGTAATTTGCTGGATTCTCCAATTTTACAACATTTCAGTTCTCTTCAGTTTAATGTGGCAGGAAAAGTCCCTTCTTTCAACAAGACATTTGTCACGAATGAAAGTAAGATGGCCATGCATATCCTTCTTGGAAGTCAATTGTGTTTTGAACAATAATAATAATAATAATAATAATAATAATAATAATAATAATATATTTCTTACCCGCCTCTCCCTCTGGATCGAGGCGGGGAACAGCATCAAATATAAAATACATAAAACTGATTAAAAGCACATAAAACTTATACATTATTAAAATTCCAATAAAACTCTTAAAATTCAACTGGTAGGCCTGCCGGAAGAGATCAGTCTTTATGGCTTTCTTAAAGTCAAAGAGACTATTAAGTTGACGAATCTCCTCCGGCAGGCCATTCCACAGTCTGGGAGCAGCAGACGAGAAGGTCCTCTGGGTAACAGTTGTCAGCCTAGTTTTGGTTGACTGTAGCAAATTCTTCCCAGAGGATCTGAGTGTGCGGGGCAGATTGTATGGGAGAAGGCAATTCCGCAGGTAACCTGGACCCAAACCATGTAGGGCTGTAAAGGTGATAACCAATTCACCCGGAAAGTAATTGGCAGCCAGTGGGGTGATTTTAAAGCTGGTGTGATATGGTCACCCCTAAATGTACTGGTGACCAACCTGGCTGCCATATTTTGAACTAGTTGAAGTTTCCAGAATGAGCACAGAGTAGAGCACATTGCAGAAAACGAGCCTCAACGTTACCAGTGCGTGCACTACTGTCGGTCTTCCAACTCTAGGAAGGGGCACAGCTGGCGTATCACCCAAAGCTGATAGTAGGCACTCCTGGCCGTTGCATCTATCTGAGCTGTCATTTGGAGTGACGGACCCAGGAGCACCCCCAAGCTGAGAACACTGCCTTTCAGGGGGAATGTAACCCCATCCAGAACTGGCTGACACACCTCCAAACCCAGGTTGTGGCCCTTGACAGCAAGCGCCTCCGTCTTGTCTGGATTCAGCTTCAGTTTGTTTTTCCTCATCCAGCCCATTATCGCCTCCAAGCTTTCATTCAGAGGAGACACACTATTCTTAGCTGACGCTGTTGTCAAAGGCATAGAGAAATATATTTGGGTGTCATCAGCGTACTGATAGCAGCCTGCCCCATGCCTCCGGATGATCTCTCCCAGTGGTTTCATATAGATGTTAAACAGCATTGGGGATAGGATGGTGCCTTGAGGTACGCCATACAACAGCTCCTTCTCTGAGGAGCAACTATCCACAAGCATCACCATCTGGAACCTGCCCGAGAGGAAGGACCGGAACCACTGAAACACAGTGCCCCCGATTCCCAATCCCCTGAGGCATTCCAGAAGGATACCATGGTCGATGGTATTGAAAGCCGCTGAGAGATCCAGAAGTACCAGCAGAGACACACTCCCCCTGTCAATACTCAAGCGTAGATCATCCACTAAGGCGACCATAGTGGTCTCAACTCCGTATCCTGCCCTGAAGCCAGTTTGAAATGGGTCTAAAAATCTGTATCATCCAAAACTGCTATGAGTTGGAAGGCAACCGCCCTCTTGATCACTTTGCCCAAAAATGGAAGATTTGATGCTGGTCTGTAGTTACTAAGGTCCAGGGGGTCCAGGGAGGGCTTCTTCAGAAGCAGCCTAACCACCACTTCTTTTAAACATGATGTAAAACTCCCCTCCCTGAGAAATGCATTAACAATATGTTGTAGTTGTAGTCTAATTGCATCTCCTCCGTGGGTGACCAGCCAAGAAGGACAGGGATTGAGAGGGCAAGTTGTCCTCACTCGTCCAAGCAGCTTGTCCATGTCCTCGGTACTCACCAACTGAAACTGATCCAGTGTAATTCTACTCGCGGAGTTGCTGGACACTCCATTGTCAGCCTCTGCTATAATGACAGTATCTAAGTCATCTCTTACTTGAGAGATTTTATCTGTGAAATGATCATTAAAGGCATCACAGCGAACTACTGGAGGCTCTAAGATTGGGTTCAGGGGGGAATTTGCCTTGGTTAGAGCCCTCGCCACCCTGAACAGTTCTGCTGGACGAGGATTTGCAGACGCAATGCGTGAAGAGAAGAAATCTTTCTTTGCTGCCCGTATTGCCACCCCATAGGAACGGAGCTGTTCTCTATGTTGTGTCAGAGGACAGTTTTCGATTTGAAGGGCTGGACAGCCCAAGTCTGGTTTAAAGGACCATTAGAAGGAAGAGTAGGGAAGGGCCTTGCTATTGCCCATCAAGTTAGTAGCACACAGAGAACAGACTGAGCAGCCACCCAGGTCATCTACTCAGACTCTTCCCCAGTTTGGTGAGTTGTGTTGTGTTTCTGTAAATGATGGTCATTATTTCTAAATGTGCATCAGTACATATAAATGAGTACAAGCAAATCTCTGTCCCATTTTGGTCCTCTTTTTCTTGGTGATGCCTTTCCTCCTTTTCGGCAGTACATAAATGGGCACCCTAAATGTAAACTAATGCCCCAGCAAGACCCACTGCCAGCGCAACAGGAAGCCAACGGTTCCTAAACCAAATGGAAATAACAAGCTGAAACATTTATTTCAAGAATGGGTCAGGTCAGCGGACATAGCAGAAGGGAGCAGTGCTGACCTCCCATTCAGAAAAAAGCATTTTGTTTGGGGGAGGGTTGCCCTAGGGAGCACTCACTTCCCATTGCACTGGTGGTGGGTCCTGCTGGTGCAACACAATTAGCGAAAGCACATGGGCAGCATTGAATACTGCCCAATGTGAACAGATTCCTGGAGTTTGTGGGGTCAGGATCAAGTTTGTAAGAGGCTAGCTTCCTTTGCATCAGCAACTGAAACTCATCCAAGCAGTTGTAACCAAAAGAGTCCAAGCACAGGCACTGTAGCATTCAATGTAGCATCTAGCGTGGTTTCCATAAATGTCTTCCTAGAATAGCCAACCAACCAAATGTTGCCTTTGTTTGGGACCTGTTTATTTGCTGAAGTACCTGTTGTTGTAGAGGGTTCCTTTGGGCTGTTTGTATGTCAGTGGGTTCGGAGAGCAAAATGCCTCTGCTTTGTGATCCACCCATAAGGGTCCTGGGTTCCAGAGACAGGCCTGTATTCCTCCAGAGTGGCAAGATAGAAAGTGCTGTGGCATGAGCAACCTTGTTCTTTTTATATGCATGAAGTGAACTGAGAATGTGGTAGGTACCTGTAGACAGTAGGATAAAGCTGTTTGTTTCGGTTTTTCTTGCTGTTGTTGCTTCAAGGACTGATGGTATCTTGTGTTTGTGTGGCTCCACCCTGCCCAGCAATATTTTAAGCAAAACTCAAATTCTGTCTTAAATACTAACTAACCTTTGTGTATGCTCAAGGAAAACTGTGTTTTAACTGGTTTAAAGCCATCTCAGGCAGTATTGGTTCATCAGCTCGGACAAAGTTGGTGTTGGGCAATTTCTTGCAAATAGTATTGTAAAAATTACATTTTGCCTAAAAGTATTCTATCTGAAATCTGTTCATTTGTTACATTTATATCTTGCCTTTCCACCAAAAGAAAGCCACTCAAGGCAGCTAACAACAATAAAACACAGAATTAGAAACATCTTAATTCAAACCTAACATAAAAGCAAACCAATTAAAAGCACCATGAAAGAAGCAAGGATAACATGAAAGAAGCAACCATAAAGAAAGAGCACTCATCCAGTTAAAAAAAAAAAACTCCCTTCAAAGATGGATCTCATGTTAGACTGGGGCTGGTCTTGAATGAGATCTAGGCCAAAGTTAACCTTTTTTACCCAGCTAAGTAAGTAGAGGAGCCACTGATGAGTTGCATTTGCTAATGAAAAGCTTCACTTGAAGCGATGTTTTGCATTGTAGGCTGTGTCCTACCTGGTCTGCATGGGTCAGGTGGGCATTTTTGTATTTTCATATTATTTTGTGCATGGAGTGAATTAGGAGCTAAGCTTGTTGACTGGAGGCAGAATTGAATGTGCACAGCACTGGAGATTCAGATGCCTTTGGGTAGTCTGGGCTGTAACCCACACACATGACAAAAACCTCTGGCACTGCCTATCTCCAGCATTCTAAAACTAAATTTATAGCTTATTTTTGCTCCCAACTGTACTAGTATCCCTCTGCAATAGCTACTTTCTCTGAAGCTTTCCCACTAAACTTTATAGGCTTTAGAATCTCCCCCCCCCTCCCCGTGCCATATTTTATAGATAAAATAACTGGGAGTCAAAAGCTCAGCTTTCACCAATCAGGTGCCCCCCAGTTGTGTTGGACTACAATTCCCATATCCCCCAGCCACATCTGGGGGGCACCAGGCTGGGGAAGGCTGTTATAGTTCAATGGCAAATCACATGTCTAATACATATAGGGTGGGATCCAACAGGACCCTTGCTTGGGCAACCCAGACCCACCAGAATTGGCATGTATGCAGCCCCTGCTGCTGACGACTATGATGTAGCACTTCCATGGGCGAGCACTGAAATTAGAGGAAACACTCATTTCTGGAAGGGGCGTGACCTGATCAGATCTGTTGTCTGTTTCAGACCCCTGGGAACTAATAACCTGACTTAATACTAGGCCAGTAATTCTACATCTAAGCAATAGTTAACATCTGTAAAGCACAGAAATAATCTCTTAAATAGAATGCCTAGAAGGAGATTAAGATAGAAGCCTAATTAAAATTAAACTCATCTTCCCTTAAACTCCAGTTACAACTTTAAATGTCTGGTATCCAAAAGTTAACCAAGCTTGGCTTTGGTGTCTTCTTTTGAAAAAGAGATATGGGATGTTAATATTTTTTAAAAAATACACCTGTTGGTTCAATATGCGAGGGCCACGCTGCTAAAAGAGTATGAGATCAAAGGTTGGATTCATGTCTGCAGAATGCAAATATGATGTGGTGAGTGAAGTCTCAGCATGATACATAATCGTGTTTGGTTTGATCTTTCTCTAAAGCAAAAGGCCGGTCTTGGTTCTTCAGAATGACGCTCTCTACTCCCAGAGACGACCCTACACCAGTGAGGATGAAGCATGGAAATCCTTCCTTGAAAACCCTCTTACAGCAGCGACCAAAGCCATGATGAGCATCAATGGGGACGAAGACAGTGCTGCCGCCTTGGGCCTTCTGTACGATTACTACAAGGTAGCTCCTTGGGACTGGGGACTGATAAACAGGCCCCAGTGGGCTTTGACTCACAGGCATTCCTGAATGAAATTAAAGAATCAAGGCCAAACCATTGCCACTTTGAGGAGAACAGAATACTGCTGCTTTTGTAGTGGCTACAAGTAGTGCGATGAGAAGTTCTAGTTGCATGACTCATTGTAAAAACAAAATTGTATCAGATAAGTATTTTTCCCCAGATGTGACTAAACAACCTGTTCTGGAATGTCTCTTTAATAGGTTGAGGCGTTGTGTATTTTCACCTGCTGCTGATAGGCTTTGTTGATGGATGCTGTGTTTAATGTTTGAAATGAAAATTATAGAGAAAGAGGGTGTGTGTGTGTGTGTGAGAGAGAGAGAGAGAGAGACAGAGAGAGAGAGACAGAGAGGATTAACAACATATAATAAACCTAGAATTAAGGGAAAGGACCATCCCGAAACCCATGGAATAGATAAGTTCTTGAGTGATGCCATCTTTATATGGCAATTGCAGTTTATCATTTGATTAGAAGTACTCCTATTGCTTATCTGCCACCTCCGATCTCTGACTGCACCAGGCTGTCTCTACTTGTATTGTTGTACTAATGTTGTTCCCTGCCTCGATCCAAAGGGAGAGGCAAGTAATAAATAATATTATTATTATTATTATTATTATTATTATTACTACTACTACAGTGTGTCAAGCTCAGAGGTAATAGTTACTAATATGGGACAGGCTGGTTGATTGGATTGAACTGAACTCTTTCTCTCTCTATTTCAATACATGAACACTGATTCATCTAGTTGACCTGATTGGCAGAAGATTTAGGACAAACAAAATAAGTGTTTCCTCACACGAAGTGTACCTATCACATAGAATTCATTGTCAAACAATATGCTGATGGCCATTAGTTTAGATGCCTTTAGAAGGGGATTAGATTTGTTTGTTTATTTATTTATTTATTTATTTATTACATTTGTATACCGCCCCATAGCCGAAGCTCTCTGGGCAGTTTACATAGGATTAAAAACAATCAAAAACAATATACAAAAATTAAAACAGCAAAAACATACAACATACACACAATCTGTACATTTAAAAACCACTTCAACACTTCAAAAAACTATCCCACCCTGTTTCCTCTTGCAAGGAACCCAGGGTGGCTTACATGGTCCTCCTCCTCTTCCTCCTCTCCATTTTATCTTCACAACAACCATGTGAGGTAGGTGAGGCTGAGAGTCACTGGCTGAATTCGGACAAAACAATAATCAACTGGGGGTGGGGAAACAATCGTCAGTTGTATCGACTATCGTGTCATCCGAATGCTGCCATAGTCAACTCAGCGCTGATCCTAATCCACACCACAGTTGATTATTTATTACCATGTTGTGTGGGGAGTACCCCCTAGATGAACAACTGTAAAGTTGATTATTACTCCACCATTGACTATCGTGTTGTCCGAATTCAGCCAGTGTCTGGCCTAAAATCAACCAGTGAGCTTCCATGACTGAGTGGGGACTAGAACTTGGGTCCCCTGAGTCCCAGTCCAACACTTTAACCACTGGAGTACACAGGCTGTTCTAGAGGAAAAATCTATTGGCTATTATAATGGTTATGTGCAGCCTCTAGATTTCAGAGCTGGTATTATCTGGCAATACCAGTTGCTGGGGAGCAGGAGTGGCAGGAGAGGAAAGTTCCCTTCATACCCTGCTTGTGGGCTTCCCTGAGGCACTTGTTTGGCCACTGTGGGGAACAGGAGGTTGGACTAGATGACCCTCCGTCTGTGCCAGCAGGGCTCCTCTCATGTTCCAACCTATCAATGCCAAAACTGCACTGGATTTCCTGGGAGCTGAGCACCTAATTCCTTAAACTGCTTTGTAACCCGCCACATAGATGAAGCTCTGGGAGGTTTCCTCATTTTGGGGTTTCCTTAACTGGATTAAATGGAAGGACTCTTTACATTTCTAAAAGGTTATGTCTATGCTCTGCTGATGATATGTGGACTTCACTGCTACCAGATGCATCAGGTGCCAGTAGAAGCCTTTTTGAATTAAGAAAGGCTTGACAAATTGAACCGAAGTGGTGGTGGTGGGGACAGATGATCAACAGCGACCTTGTGGAGGGGGGATGAGGCTCCATGTTCACCTGGTTCTTCCTTGTCCTTGTGGCCTCTCCATTAAGTCAGGAGAGAGTCTCCTAGGACTTGGTCTTGTTCTGCTGGCTTTGCATTGGCTAGTGCTTCATGCTAGCTTTCCCCAACCTGATGCCTCCAGATGTTTTTGACAACAGCTTCCACAATTCCTGACCATTGGCCATGCTGATGGGAGCTGAAGTCCAAAACATCTGGAGGGCATCAGGTTGAGAGGCTGCTTTTTATACAGCTGCCACATGAGATTCACCTGCTTTCTTATGAGAGAGCACACCAATCTCATGGAATGGCTGTCATTCTAAAGCAGCTTTGCCCGACCTGATTTTCTTCAGATTTTTTGGACTTCTACTAGGCCCAGCATTGGGCAAAAGGTGGGATATAAATAAAGATAATAACAACAACAACAACAACAACTACTACTACTACTACTACCATCTTCCCTGATCATTGGCCATCCTGTCTATAGCAGATAGGACTTATAGTCTGAAACTACAACCTGGGGTAGGCTATTCTAAGGTGCTCTAAGCCAGCCTTCCCCAACCTGATGCCCTCCAGGTGTGCTGGACTACAACTCCCATAATACCCAGCCAGTTGGGGAAGGCTGTTTTAAGCAAACCAACATTGTCTCATCGTTCCAACTATTTGGCTGCTTCCCAGTTCCAAACCCAGGTGAGGGAGAACTTAGCCCTTCCACCAAATCCAAAGAAGAGAGGTACACTAAAGATAGCTAATTATGGGTTGCATCCAATGTTGGTCCTACATAGAGTAGACCCATTGAAATGAATGAGAGAAAATTAGTTGCAACTTACTTTAAGTCCCATTCATTTCAATGGGTCTACTCTATGTGGGACTAACATTGGATACTACCCCCATGTTGATGGTGTCCCCTAAATCTTGAGTAGTTCACTGCAGCAATCCTGTGCTTTAGTATAGTTTTATTCTAAATATTCAAAACTTGTCCAACCGGCTACAGGGCTTGAGGGGCTACAAGTCTGACCCATTGACATTGGGTTTTTCCAGTGCCTAACTTGTAAAATAATAACAATAAAAGTTCAAGAAAGGCTTGGGAAAGAACAGCAATACCGGTGAAGAAAAGCTGGAACCCTTAACCAGCAAAACCACATCCCAGGGCAGGCAAGGCTACCATCTTCAAAAGTTTCTACAGGCAAAAACAAATCGTAATTTTCATGTTGAACTATTGCCTGCTGAATTGGGTATGTTTGTGTGAAAAGGAGTGTGTAAAAGAGGTGTGGCAAATGTGGGTTTTTAGATCCTCCCCTTCTCCCCTAAAATGCAGGAGGCATTTGCAGGGGGGAATCAGTGGCCATTGCTTCATCCTCTTTCCCTATCCGCCAGTTCTAGATCCTCCACCCACCCACTCCAAGTGGCATTACACAGGGTTGGGAACCCTAGGTTTTCCTTTTAATGTGTAGTTCCAGCTTTCATGTACTTAAGAGTGTTCAGTTTGGTTTCTAGATGTACAACATGGGAATTCCTGACGTGCAGATCAACAGTGAAAGATCCATGTTGTGAATTAAAGCTTTCAGTGACTCATGGTTGTCTTACAAGCAAAGAAAGCAGTGCTTATGGTTTCGTTGCTGTGTTCTTCTATTTCCCCGTGACTCAATACAGCATTTACAATTCCCCTCTACAAGAATTCGGTTTGACGCCTGGTTCTCCGATTATGCACATCTTTTCGCAATCGCATTTACGGTTAAGCGCGTAACTGGTGGCCTTACCGGTGCGCTTTAGAAGTGTTTAATGCAGAGAATCGCTTGTTTACATGATCATAAGGCGCTTTAACGGCCGTGGTAAATTAAAACTCACTATTTAACGCACGTTCGATAATGCGCATAAGCGGAGAGATGATGCACCTCGACCCCCGATTTGCGCTCCTCTCTTGTAGAGAAAAAAATGTTTACTGCACCTTGAAAGAGCTTTAAATCGCTCTTGTAGAGGCACCCTCATTGTCTCTCTCTTATATGTATATAAGTATCTATACACACACTTGTTTTCGCTCTTTCATGCACACACTCACCTGATTGGCTAAGTTTGTGATGGAAGCCATTTAGCACAGCATTCCTGCTTTTTTAAAAAGAAGTTGTCATCAGCCTCTAACTAATGACTGCTTGTTTAAAGAGGGTGTTTCCATTATCCATTTAAATGGCTTATATTTGCTAGGTGAAGGTGTTTGGATGCAAAGTATTGCTGATGCATCATATTTCAGTCTTGAAGGATATCATTCTAATTCCACCTAATGGGAAATGGGAAAACCTAGTAATTAAAGTACAAATAGTCAATTTCAGGCCTGTCAAAGTTATGATCACTGGTCATATACTGTTTCTTTCTTTATTCTTAATCTGCCTTTAAGAGTCTTTCTTAAACGAAAAGTATGTATTGTATTTGGAAGTAGGGATGCAGCTTTTTGCTACTGGAACTGGAAATCAAGCTTTAAAAGCAAAATATTATGTAAGGGAAAGAGCTGAACATCAGGGCTTTGGGGCAGCCCTGGGGAGCCTCTAGTTTGTGGGCCTAATCCAGCCCATGTGCCTTCCCAATGTGACCCATGAACCGCTCCTGGCTGGGAATGCTTCATTCCTGTGACCTCACCCCTTTACCTTTCATCATGGCATAGTTGGGGAGGAAAATCCAGACCTCTCTGTAACAGAGGGAGAGATCCTCATCTCTATCCCCAGTGCACCACAATGGGGATAAATACTGGGAACTCTTCACAACTCAGCTGAGCTGCAGAAAGGTCCCTGTCTTTATCCCCATCGTGGCACATTGGGCAGAGAGGCTTAGATGTAGTGGTACATTTCGAAGTGCAGGCACTCATCAAGGCATTGCCAATGCCCCAAAGAAAGTCCAGAAATGCAGTGTTGATCCATCTCTCTCTCTCTCTCAGCTTCTCTAAATGAGCTATTTCTAGCATGCTTGTTTCTGGCCACTCACAGAAGTTTCCGGATCAATTAATTGATGATGTAAACAAATAGAATGTCTCCCGTGATTTCTCCCCCCTTATTCCGTTTTTTAAAAAATCACAGGTAAACTGGAATAAACCCCTAATGGTGCAAAACTGGCAGCATGTAAAGCTAGCATTGCGCTGTGAAGTTGCCAAGGAAGGGAGGAAGGACTTTAACAGGAGGGAGATGAGGGTAAAATACCTCCCTGCAACAAAGGGAGGTGGATGTGATCCCCATGTGTCTACTCAGAAGTTAGTCCCATTGTGTTCAATTGGGCTTACTCCCAAGTGAGTGTGCCGAGGGTTGCAAACGTAGAGCACAATCTTACTTGTAGCTAGAAGTAAGTCTTGGCTTTCCTGGGGGCTGTGAGGAAACAGAGGGAAAAAAGACCCCCCCCCCCCAGCTCCTTTGCACATATGCCAGGGAGGGAGGGAGGGAGGCGCTCCCTCCATTCAACCATGCCTGTCATTTAAAGGAGCCCTGGGAAGCAGCAGGATTTTCTACCTTTTTGCCCCTCTCCTCCCGTGTAATCCAACTCATATCAATCGTGCCAAAGAGCCAGGAAGCACAACAGTGACGGGTAAACAATGGGATTTCCCTTAATTAGAGATGCTCTCTGTCCCTCTCTGTGTACATACACACCAAAGAGCAGCAGTAATGGCAAAACATCCCATGTATTAGGGTGAGCTGACAGTAATAGAATAGTGAGCTGGCAAAGGGCAGTGTAGTGGTTAGCATGTGGATGTAGTCTAGAGAGACATGAAATTGTATGAGAAAGGGGGGAAAGCAGGCCAGAAAATGTCCCCAAACAACATAAGATCACTAGCTCAGGATTTTCCAGGAGCTTCTTTCTCCAGCACCAGGAATAAACATTTTATTTCAAAGCTAATAAAGCAGTTCTGTCAGTTTTCATCTCCATCAGAAGCAGGTCTTTTGTAAAAGGATGGGGTTTTAATTGCCCTTTCAAGACCAAGCCATCCCCAAAAGACTCTGCATTACAACAGGCACAGCTCACAACAGCACAGAGTTGTTGGGGAAAATCAATTTCTGCCCAAGTTCTGCAAGGATTACAGCAAAACTCACAGGGAACAGGGAAGTCTGGATGGGGTGGCAGGTTACATCATCATCCTTGCTAATCAAAACTTTCTGGTGCTTTGACCCTGCGAGTCCTGGTTCCACTACAACACCTGATTTAAACCTTCTCAGCCATATTGGGGATGAAGACTGAGACCTTTCCACAATTCACCTGAGTTATAGAGAGGTCCCAGTTCTCATCCTAAACATGGTGTGCTGTGTAGGGAGCACTGGCATGATCCCAAACCTGGTTAAGAAGACGTTCTGTGGCTTAGATCTCTCACTGGTGGGCTAGTGAGAGATCTAAGCCACAGCGAGTCAGTTTGCCCTCAGGAGACAGTTCCAAGCCAAATACTTCTGCCTTTCAATATTAGGTAATGTGTATCCGTCTTTCTCCATTGCTGTTTTGGTACTGCACAAAATCCAAAGAAAATGTACTTATATAATGCCCTGTTAATAGGTTTCAGTTGATTATTTTAATGTTTCCTTCTTCAAGGTTCCCCGGGAAAGGAGACCATCAGCAGTGAAACCAGATGTAGATCATTCTGATCAAGATCATGGCAAAAGGTCCGGTATTTAGCCTTGAAATGCTTTTCAATCGTTTTAAGAAAAGTCTACTCTATGCCCAATGTCTGCCTAAAAGAGAATAAAAAAAAATTAAATTAGGATTTGTTTTTCATGCTCTATCCGAGTGTCTTCCCCAAGCCACTCAAGTCATTCAAGTGGCCAGAAAACATTGTCCGTCAAATTACCTTAACTTAAAAAGCGGAGATATGCAATTAGGGTTGTATGCAATGTTAGTCCTACTTAGAGCAGACCCATTGAAATGAATGGGATTTAAGTTAGTCTAACATTGGATCTATGTTTTCAAGTCCCCCCCCCCCTCTTTTTTTTTTTTTTAATAGCTAAGACTTGCTGTGAACGCATTAAGAATAGCTGTGTGGGGAAGGAGAGGAGGGTGAAACTGACTGACTGGCTGAATTCGGACGACACAATAAGCAACTGGGGGGGGAACAATCATCAGTTTTATTGACTATTGTGTCATCTGAATGCTGCCATAGTCAACTCAGCGCTGATCCTAATCCACACCACAGTTGATTATTTATTACCATGTTGTGTGGGGAGTACCCCCTAGATGAACAACTGTAACGTTGATTATCACCCCACCATTGACTATCGTGTTGTCCGAATTCAGCCAATGTCAATTGATCAGCTTCAAATTTTGCTCCCTTCGGTGGTGAGGGCAGTGATTGTGTCCATCCTTGTCTGGATAGATTGGTACACTTTGTGTGCACACATGGACGCGTGTGCATGCATGCACACACAAACGAGCTAAGGAATAAATGCCTCTGCTCATTTCATTATTAAAAGTGTTCCAGGGCTAGGGATGATGGGAGCTGTAGTCCAACACATCCAGTGGACACCAGCTTAGATGGGAATAATTGCATCAAAGCACTGGCTTGTAACTATGCTTTTAGACCTCCTCCATGGGAAGAGTTTTTCTCTCGCCAGTGAATAGCCAGAGCATGTTCCTTGTACACTGAAGGAAATAGGGAAATCCTTCTGGGCTAGGGAGTGACCTCATGCAGGCTTAAGTTCCAGCCCATCTCATTTTGGAAACTGAATGCTTGATCTGCCGCCTAATCAACCCTCTTGATTGTTTAGGAACAGCATGCCCAGCATGGCAGAACCATCACTCATTTCTGCTGGGGAGAACCGAATCCAAGTCTTGAAAAACATGCCTCTGAATATCGTTCTTCCTCACACGTCCCAAATGAGTGTCGACAAGAGGGGGCACCTGACGACTCCGGACACCACGGTCACGGTCTCCATCGCCTCCATGCCCACGCACTCAATCAAGACTGAAACTCAGTCGCACAGCTTTACTGTGGGCATCCCCCCGGCCATCTATCACCCGGAGGCAACCGACAGGGTGGTGGTTTTAGATAGGAGCCTCAACGCTGACCAGTTTAGCTCTAGCGCCCAGCCTCAGAATTCCCAGCGGCGCACTCCGGATTCCACCTTCTCTGAGTCTTTTAAAGAAGGCGTGCAAGAGGTACAGAAGCACCCGTCGTCTTTTTTTTTGCATTGGATGCTCTGTAATGTGCTTGGCCCCCAGCTGTGCTCTGCGCTTGGGCTGTGTTTGCCAGGGGAGCACAGAACAGCCGCAGAATGTAGTATTGACTGCAGAATTTGGTTTCCAGGTCATTTTGAAAAACCAGTCCTTGTGGCTGCAATCCTCTTCACACATACCAGGGACTGAACTCAGTAGAAGTTAGTTCTAAGTAGATTCATTGCACTGTAAATGGATTCTCAAATAAAAAGCGACTTTCAGTGGATTAGAAGTTTTTCTCAGAATTAACCTGTGGGTGTTACGTACGAAATTTCTAGTCCTTAACCATCATCGCCTGGTGAATCTCAGAAGCCAGGCAGGTTGCTGAATTCGATTTCCAGTGGCCCTCCCCATGACTAGCAGAAGTATAATAGTGTGTACTCCCTAATCTGTGCATGGATATCAGGTTCCTATTTAATTCTTATGTAAACTTGAAATCTCAATCCAAGTGGATTAGAAATAGAAGATTTTCACAGAATTGCCTATGGGTGTAATGTACAGCATTTAAAACAAAAGTGACTAGTATTCAATATGAATTCACTAGCAAAAAATACAGGGCTCACTTTACAGGAGATTGCTCCTTCCGCTTGAATGTGCGGTAATAATATCAGCAATGCCGAAAAGCATACACCGTGTGTGTGTGTGTGTGTGTGTGTGTGTGTGTGTGTGTGTGTGTAAAAGTCTGTTTTCAACACAGCATCATAGAAAGGACTGGCTGGATGTAACTGCAAAGATCTCTGAATCACTGGGCATCCAAGACAAATATATGTATTGAAGCAGTTAAGCTTCCCCACCTCCTCCTTGTTCTCCTTCTTCTTTACAGTTCCTGTGAGAAATCCAAATGCCATGCCAAAGAATCACAAACTGTCTTTGGAATAAACTGTGCAAATGAACATGTACCATTGCATAATGTTTTGCCGTTTGCTTGCTTTATTGTGAACCTGGAGCGTTGGCAGAATATTTGGTTTTATTTACATTTGCAACACAATCTGTGAGGAACATGGATTGAGACAGGATAGTCCCAGCTAAAATGTTGCTGGGTTAAATATTAACTGTATGTCAGGGGTGCAGGACTCTAGATGGCCACTCCCCCTTTTCCAGACCCTGCCCCCTTTCTCCTACCAGCAAGTGTTTGGTGGTTTCCCAGTTTCTGTGCACTTTTCCCCATACTAAAAGGTTGAAATGGCTCTCCTATGGTTTAGTAAGAGCTTTAAGCTAAAATATGCTGGTATTTGGGGGTATTTTGGTCCTGCCCCTTTTGCCTTTGGCCCCACCAACCCCTGGAATCTGTCCCCCAAGAGTTTCTCCAAAATGAAATTCGGCTTTCAGGTTGAAACAGGTTCAACAGCCTTGCTTTAGGTTGTCTTTTATCAGATGTTGGAATACTCAGTAGACATGGCCATACATGGTTTACTAGTTCTCTTTCCATTCAACTTATGTAGGTTTGCTTTGGCGTGCATGCTAAACGGGGGGTGGCACACAATATTTTAGTGATAACTTTGGGACAGAAGTCTCCTTAAAATCTGCCACCCAGGTCTGAAACAACAATGATTAATATTTCAGGTTTTCTTTCCTACTGAACTGAACCTCCGGATGGCCAACATGAATTCTGAAGACTATGTGTTTGAGAGCATTGCCGGGTAATCTCTTATCCTTCAGATCTAACTCTTGTGAAACAATCTACATCTGGTGCACACCTTGGTTTTGCACTGATCTCTTGCCTGTGTTCTCCTTATGAAGTGTATTTATTTTTATTATTACATTTATATCCTACCTTTCGTCCCCCTCGCAATGAACCCAAGGCAGCTCATGTGGACCTTCCCCTTTCCATTTTATCCTCACAACAATCTTATGTGATCGGTTAGGCTGAGAGTCAGTGACTGGCCCAAAGCCACTCAGTGAGCTTCATGGCTAAGTGGGAGTAGAACCTGGGTCTCCTGAGTCCCAGTCCAAAACTCCAACCACAACACGACACTGGCCTTTAATGAAAGATGTGAGCTCTGGGTGACAAGGTTTGGTCACTCATGACCTAATTATTTTGGATGTATCTTGTTGACCACCAGGACTAACTTAGATGTCCATCGTATTGGCTGGCTCAGGCTGCAATCTTGTGCACATTTACCCTGGAGTAAATCCCATAGAACTTGGTGAGCTTACTTCTCAGTAGACTCTCATAGAATGGTGTTGCACCAGTTGATGAGACATTTCCCCCCATAGTTCTTACTGTGGGTTTCTGCTAGAGATTGTGTTGGTAACTATTCTATATTGCCTGCAAGAGATATGCCTCTATTGCTAGCCACATTTAGGTCAGTCTTCCTCAATGCAGCACCCTTTAGACATATTGGACAGCAACTTCCATGGCTGGGGATGATGGGTTGTCATCAAACGTCTCTGGAGAGTGCCTAGTTGGTGAAAGCTGCTTTAGAGGAAGACTAGGCAAGTGGTGACATAGCATCCAGGGTTTCCCATCTGGGCCTCCCACATAGATCCCTCATTGAAAAGACTGCCTCTGTATGAAGCATCTTGGCTCCCAAGTCAAGATGCAGGGAAAAGGACTCTGGCCCCCTTCTTCCCAGTATGGATGGCCAACAGAGGCTTATTAAGCCTTCTCCTCTCTACCTTGGCTCATTCCCATGCAGGCAAATCGGATGAGCAGCTGAGGGGGAACAATAAGAGAAGACCTCTTCCAAAGCTGATTTTACTCAGACTCTTGAAAGAGGAAGGGCTGAAAGAGCCCGCCACCCAGGACTCTGCTCATTTAGGAGTGAGTCAACTAGCGGTACCAACATTGTTCAGCCTCTGGCTCTGTTCAAAGTCCAGCCCCTATCTAAAATGAGTTGCCAACCAGGGCACGACAGCTTTCTGCACTCTCATTAAGCACAACTTATGAAGTTCATATAAGAAGAGAGACCTTTCCTCCTGATTCTATGAGTCTGTGTGATTTAGAATGGCTGTTTTCCCCAGTGAAAAGGACCGCCAAAGGGGTGGGGGAGATGGGCAAGTAGCCAGTCCAATGATCCATTCTCTGTCTTCTCTATCTGGCACATTGGTTGCTCTGTTTTGGTTCTTTCCAGATGTAATTGCCTCATCGGTCTCTCCCTTCTGACTTTTCAGGAACAATTTTGAATACACACTGGAAGCTTCCAAATCGCTCCGGCAGAAGCCAGGAGATAATACAATGACTTATCTGAATAAGGGGCAGTTTTATCCAATTACACTGAAGGAAATTAGCGGTGGTGAAGGAATCCATCAACCCATCAGTAAAGTTCGAGTGAGTTGCCACTCTAGAAACTATGTGGGAGAAGAAGCTGGTGGCAGAGGGGTGGTGTAGTATTTCGAGTGAACAGGATGGAGATAGTCAACTGGGGCACTGCGGGCAAATTTCCTATGGTTGTGGGGATTCTTGCCGTAATAGCGATGATAACGATGATGATGAACTAGAATGATCTTGGTATGATCTAGCAACTCATTTCCTATGTTTTTAAGCAAGAGTTCATACTTAGGATCAATGGACACATATTAATTGTGCCTTCATTTAAGAGATCCTGAGTATGCACACTTACTTTATAATTTGAAAGCACATCTGGGAACAAAGGGGTTGTTATTTTTTTTTTTAAGGAGAAAAATCTATAGTAGTTGTTTAATATAAAGGTGAGGAATGTGTGACTCTCCAGATATTTTGGCCTGCCATTCCCATCTGCCTCAGCCAATGGTGAAAGAGGATGGAAACTATGGGTGAAAACATCTGGAGGGCCACAGGTTGCTCACCCCTGATTTAAAATATGGTTTATTTTTGTCAGTGCATTTTAATTATTTGTTCACAAAATTTAAGATTTTAATCTTGATCATCTGCATTGGCAAGATCATGAATAGACCATCCTCATGCATTTCTTGATTTGGACAAAACCTGTTCATGTTAGTGTCTAAGTTGAGAAAAGCAGCTGATTGGAGTGATGTACCATTAATCCAAATTACTGTAACATTTTTTTCAGTGTATAGGATATGAAAAGTTTTCTTCTCATGATCTTCACAAGTCGCTCTGTTAAGTAGACCAGGCTGAGAAGTAACTAGTTTCCGCACTGTTTGTCCTGTCAATTCATGCACGCACACAAATACACCCATGAATGATATATGGTATCAAGACATGAACATCAAGATTCCATTGCTTGGTAGCTACCTGCATAAAAGGCTGAGTTTATTTCTACAGCTCTACAGAAGAACTTTATGCTGAATAGTCTCATAAAAGGGCAGGATTATCACTACCATTACATAGTGAGGAGGCCTGCCTCAAGTGGCAGGTTTTGGAATACCATTAAAAGGCAGCAAATTCTCCATTTACTATCTTATTACTACTATCTGGTGTTTTTTTGTTTGTTTGTTTGTTTTGCCTTGGGCACCAAATGCCTTAGTTTAGTCCAGGCTTCTCTGACCTAGGGTGCTCCAGATGTTTTCAACTGCAACTCTCATCACTGCCAACCAGCTTGGCTGATGGTCAGGGATAATGGCAGTTGTAGTCCACCACATCTGGAGAGCATCAGGTAGGTGAAGCCTGTGTTAGGCTGTTTCTGGGAAATGAATAGTCTTTGTGTAGTGCAGTTGGTGTACTTCAGTCAGGCCCAAGGCCTGTCGTCCCTGTTCCCACCCTCTTGCCCCCGATCTCTCAAAAGCTGTGTTTGGCAGATCAAGATGGAGTTCTGGCATTTCTCTGGCTCTTGCGTCTCTGCTCACCCTGTTAACTGGGAGGGAGCTGCTGCTGATTCAATGTGTCCTTCCCATCTTCGCCACCCAACCCATGGTGTGCAGACTGCAAAAGTAAACTGCACATTACTGTGGAGATGTGCAGGCCGCTAGGGCTGATGTATCCGCTAGGCCTGAGTAGCCGTGTTCACACTTCAGCTTAACAAACGGCTGGCCTGGCGGCATTGCTAAGGTTAAGCCACAAGGATAAACAGCAACACCCCAAAGTGATTCTGCCAAAACCCCTCTGGCCTTTCTGTCAATTAAGCCTTTCTGTTTCTCCCCCTGTCCTCTCTCTCCCTCCCCCCGGTTTTTTTTTAAGAGTGTCATCATGGTCGTATTTGCTGAAGACAAAACAAGAGAGGATCAACTCAGGCACTGGAAGTACTGGCACTCCAGGCAGCACACAGCAAAACAAAGGTGCATTGACATAGGTAAGAAGCTCTCTAGTTGCAGGTGCCAAAGCTCCCCTTGGCAGGTTCCAATCCTCTGTTCCTTCTTTTCTTTTTTTTACTGCACTTGAGTCAGTTTTTCCACATGGCTTCAGTTTTGGGTGAGGTGAGAAATATTATTTTTTCATTTGGGGAGGACTATAGATCTAAACAAATCAGCCGGATACTTGGAGGGGGCACTAATAGCCCAAATTGAGTAGGTCAGGCTTCACAACTGAATAGCAGAATGTCTGACTTGCAGTGGTTATTGGAGGTAGTTTAACCCAAGGAGGGCCGTGGGTCAGTGGTAGAGCACCTGCTGTGTATGCAGAAGGTCCCAGGCTCAATCCCTGGCATTTCCAGGTTGGGCTGGAAAAAACCCTGCCTGAAACCTTGGAGAATCATTGCTGCCAGTCAGTGTTGACAATTCTGGGTTAGGTTGGGGTGGGCAACCTGTGGTCCTCCAGATAATTTGTCCTACAATTCCTATCATCCCTCACCATTGGCTAGGCTACCTAGGGGGCTGTCTTGATGGCGCTGCATTGGTGTTTTGTCCCCCCTAACCCCTTTCACTTCTCCAGGATTGTGCTGGGTAATCCCCACACCAAGGAGCGAGCATGGGGTTTATATCTGTCCCTCCCTGGATTTCCCCCTTGCCCCCTGTAAAACAGAAAAGGCTCCTCTTCAAAAGGGAAACTTTTCTTCCCATACCAGAGGCAGCATGGGGTGAGGAGGGTACTGGTGACCATTTGGTTTGCCGGCCTGCCCTCTTCCCCTCCCGCGGCTTCCAGCGACCAATAGGGGGTTACCTTCTGCCTGGGAATGCCCCCAGAGTGGCTCCAAGTGAAGACAGACCGATGGAAGAGCTGGGCTGGCCTCGCTCTGGCTGGAAAAGTCGGGGTAAGTCCCTGACTTTTCAACTGCGCATCTTCACCTCTTTGCCCTGGGGTGGCTTCGAATCTGTGGCTGCGTCATCTAACCTACGGAGCGTGGATTTGGAGCCACCCCAGGGCAAAGAAGATGTCAAGACAAGCCCCTGGGGTGATGGAAGTTGTAGGCCAAAAGTTCTGGAGGGCTAAAAGTTGCCCACCCTTGGGCTAGATGGACCAATGGCTTGATTCAATACGAGGCAGCTTCCTATTTGTCTATGATTTCTGGGACAGGTTTCAGTTTTTTGTTCTTTTGTTTTTAAAGTTGACTGTTAGGTTGTTCAAACAGAGGTTGGTGTTGCTGTTTAAGGTTTGAGCTACCTTTGAACTGCTAAAATGTGTTTTGCCCTGTGTTGTGTGGACGATGCAGACTTTTTGAGTAGTCGCACTCTGAGCTTTGATCCTTTTCCCCCCCCAACACCCTCGTTTTATTCCCGTTTCTGCTGTCTGCCTCCCAAGGAAGCAGAATCGGTTCTTCATTGCTGAAGGGAGAGAGGTGTTCAGGCCATAAGCCAGCCCATAGTTCATGCCCTCTGCTCTGGAGCCTCTTAGTCTTAATCCTAACTATGTATGGATTAGTTGAAGTTAATCAGTGTGGAGGGAAAGGCACTCCGCACATGAGCAAAGCTGTTATTGCTTACTGCTCAGTTGTTTGAAGGTGAGCTCTGGTGTTGCAAAACAGGTTCCAGCACTGAGGTAAGTCTCTGGAACAAGGCAAGCCCCGGGTACAGTTGGGGCAGGGAGATGAAAGATGACAGTGCAGATACCCACTTGCCTAGAGCCAAGCTGCGACTGGATGGCTTCCAGATTCCTTGGGTTGGAAGGCTGGGTTGCAGCCCCAGCCCTTTCCTTCTGTGAATAAAAGCTGGGATTAAACGCTTGGCACTTGAAGGCAGACGCGCATGCAAATCACCCTTTATTATTAAAGGAGATTTTATGAAAAGTATATAATATCCTTGTTATGCTGGGTGACATTTCTCAAATAAAATCACCAGGCATGGCAAAGGTAGCAGGTGCCTCCTCTCTCTTCTTTAGAACTTTTTGTTTCATTTCCTGATATTTACATCAAAATAAATTCCTTATTGAAGAGACGCCCACAAGCTCATTTTAGAGTTGTTGTTATTTTAACATTCTATAAGGCAGGGCAGAAGAAACCAAGTGAGGATACTGGCACCTAGGCAGCACACAGCCAGACAAAGGTGCATTGACATTGGTCTATTTGCATGATCAAATATCATGATGTGTGTGTTTTCTCTTTGTTGCCAACAGCTGACTACAAGGAAAGCTTCAACACTATCAGTAACATTGAGGAGATAGCCTACAATGCCATCTCCTTCACTTGGGACATTAATGATGAAGCTAAGGTACGTGCCCAGGCTTATCTTTCCTGGCCCTTTTTGGTACATAAGGAAAGAAAGGGATGGTTTCTAATGTTGTCAATTAGCATATCGTGACATGGTTTTTGCTTTTGAGTTAAGAAATAGTTTCTGGAAGGTTGACTGAATGCAAAGTTCTGAAGTTGGTGGGTAATGAAAGAGGCAGGAAGGAAAGCAAGTGGACCATTTCTGTCTCTTGTTTTCCACACACCCCACCCCAGTTTGGTACAAAAGTGAGGTGAGCAGAAGACGTAGGAAAGCACAGCAGGGCCCCTTGAATGCTGTTCCAACTGTCTGGCAGTTTGTCAGGCTCTCAGACTGCTGCACCTATTCAAACACACAGCTTTCAGCCACCTAAGTTTAAACAGAGGTGTGTTTGCAGGCTGGAACTTGTATCCCTCTGCAAACGGTCCATCTCCTCCATCAAAGTGGCCTTGCGTTTGTGACTTACTGAGTCACCCTTGAGTCTCTATTTGCGATGCAGAAGACACTAGATAGTGTAATGGAAGACGTGTCGCTTTGGGGGGGATTTTCTCAAGTGGTGGTTTGACTTCATGTTGCTAATTTGGGTGGTCTACTTTACAGAGGAGAGTCCTCTATGTTGTGAGCTGGCAGTGGATAGTCCTCTATTTGAAGGTGTCTTCTGTTTGAAGAGACATCCAGTTCTGCTAGGCCCAGGACAATCTCATAAACCACTGGAGAGGTGGGGTGTTATGGGAGCATCATTTCCCATCATTACTGGTCATGTGTAGCTGTCTAATGGATGCCCTGCCAGAAGTCTTCACAGTTACAGCCAAGTAATGGACCATACCCAGCCTCCCCCAAGCTGTGGCTACCTCCACAAGAGAGGTTTAATGCTCTTTGAAGGCTCATTATAAATTTTACCTCCACACCAGCGTAGCGCAAAACGGGCGTGGAGGCGCGTTATCTCCCGGCTTATGAGCATTATCGAATGCGTGTTAAATAGCGACTTTTATTTTGCTCCGGCCGTTAAAGCGCATTTTCGCCGTGTGAACAAGCGATTATGCGCATTAACTTCTTGTAAAGCGCTTTTTGGACATCAATTAATGCGCTTCGCCGCCTCCCGTGCAGAGGGATTAGGAGTAAATGCGCCTCCGCGATAATGCTCATAATCGCCGAACCGGGCGCAAAAACGCATCCTTGTGGAGGGGGCCTGTACCAGATGTGTTGAGCTACAACTCCCAGCATCCCCCAGTCAGCTATGGGAGTTGTATTTCAACACATCTGGATGACATCCGCTTGGGGGAAACTGGGTATAGTCCATGCTATTGTGCCTCATTCTGTGGTATGTATAGAGAACATGCCAAACGTCAGCATTTCAATAGCATGTGTAAGGGGCTGCCATGTCTGAATACCATCCTATGTAAAACAATGAACAGCAATCAGTACACCAGCTGTCTCACTGCTGTGCTGGTTTCTTGGAGGGAGTATTCTTGTTTGTTTAAGAACAGGAGAGCATTAAAACCTGTTGCTTGAGAGGCTACAGTTAATTCTACTAGTCTTCAACTCCAACCACCAGCACCTTATCCTGATGTGGACCAAGCTTCTTCTGTAGTTTGGTGAAAGAGGGGGTGCTGGAACGGAGAAATTGCTATAAATGCTGTAGGGTATAGGTATACGTCTCTGCTTCCTGGACCTGCTTGAGCTGTTCCCAACATTACTCAGGATCTCAGAGTGTGATTTTCTTGGCAATGCTAATAATTCTGCTGCTGTTTAAACCAGGATTAGATGGATCCTTGCTTGTGGCAGAGTTGAACACCACTGAGAGCTTTTATAACCATAGCCAGATTAGCCACAGGGCTAAGGGGACTATAGTTCCTGGCCAACATCTCAGGGTTAGTCCCCCCCCCCCCCAAAGAGAGAGAGAGAGAGGTTTTAGCCTTTGTAGAACCTAAGATATAAGGCAACATGTTCAGGTACATTCCAGTCATTTTGTGAGAAATGGAACAATCGTTTTGTCCAATCATTTTGTAAGAAATGAGCTTGCTTTCAGTGTGTTTAGCCAATGAGTGCAGCCACTATTATGGTCAGTATTTTGCTGTAGAGATACGTGTGGAGTGACCACATGTCTCCAGGAGGGACTTTATAGTTCCTTTAAAAAAAAAAAACCTTTGGGGTGGGGGCTAATCTTGTGGAATAGTGATTACTACCCATAGAAAACAATGGGAAAATCCAGAATTTTAGTGTAGCAGTGTTTGAGCAATTGCAGATCCAGCCTCCAACAATGGGTAAGAGGAATGAAGAGGAGTTCATGTTTTTTCTAACTTATTTCATGCAAAAAAATTAAAAAAATTGGGGTCGTGGCTTTTTTTTACTATGTTTGTAAAAAATTTTTTAAAAAAAATCATTTGCTAATATAATCAAAATATGCTATTTTACCCTTAGTGTGTGTGTGTGTGGTGATGGGGGCACTGTGGCTGACTATGGCAAAGTTTCTATTTTTGTTTTTAGTGAAATGTAGTCTGGGGGACGTAGTCTGGAGGACTTAGTCCAGGGGACATAGTCTGGGGGATATTTCCTTCATTAAACACTTTCTGCATTTCCTTCTAACCTCACTCTTTACGCTCCCTTCCCTCCTCCCCCCACCCCCAAACGTACTACTGGCTGGGGAATGCTGGGAGTTGTAAGACTTTTTTTTTCCTGTCTTGACATGCATAGGATTGTGCCCTTAGTAGTTATTACTGTTAATAAAGTTTATTTGAGTTGATGCTCATGCAGAAGATGGAGGCATATGGGTGGGTCATATGAGAAGCAAGAGGATTTTTTGAAAGTTTCATACGAATTATAAGTGTTGGTGTCAGTCTTTAGGCCCCTTCCCCAGGGTCTCTTAGAGAAATTTCCAACTGGGGTAACTTGATACATCTTCTCTCTAGTGCACATGCAAGTAAATGAATGCACACAATAATACAGTGCACAGATGGCCATTTTACATGCTAGAGAGGCTTATTATAAACATAGTGCAAGACAAATTATGTTTTTTCTAGTATAGAATTATTTACTTTATTATATTTGTTTTGCCTTTCCTTTAGGTTTTAAAGATGTCCCCAATTTTACCCTCACAACAATCCTGTGAGGTAGATTAGGCTGAGAGGTAGTGCCTGACCCAGATCTATCCAGTGAGAAATAGTAGGTATTTTCTGGTCCTTAGGCAGTGAAATGTCCTGGAACAGCACTGGTTGTGTACAGGTGTGTCCTGTTGGGCTGTTGTGTCTCAGTGAATCAGTCTGTGTCTCTTTCTTTTGTGTATTTGTGTGTGTGTGAAAGAGAGAGAGTGCTTAGATGCATGTTTGTTTTCTGTGTCTGCGTTGTAGGCTGTAAAATGGGAAGCTTGTGTTTCTATTTGAATTCTCTAACATGGAAGGAGGATTAATCTTTTGCTTCCAGGAAAGCATGGAAGACAATTTCCTCCAAAATATGTAGTGAAAACCCTTTTTGCATCATTGTTAAACATTGATTTTGTGTGTGTGTGTGTGTGTGTATGCATGCACGGATGTCATGTGTGAGTTCAGTATTGTGGGCAGAGCAGGCCCCCCACTGCAGATGGCTAGCCCTGGGGCTGTCATGGCCTTGATCCATCACTGTTTATGATAGGACCCTAACATCGGTGGTGGTTGTAGTACATGACTGAGAGTACAATCCTAACCAAGTCCCATTGAGTTCTGTAGGAGTTACTTGCCAGATAGGGTGTTTAGGATTGCAGCCCTGAATCACTGTAAATCATTCTGGCGTATCATCGTAATGTTTAAATGCATGAGCCATAAACCTGAAATTTCCTGGTTGAAATCTGTTTGGTTTCAATTCTCCAGCTGACTTTAGTTAAGCCACGTTCTCTCACCCTCCATCTGTAACATAAAAATACTGGCCTATATTACAGAGCTGTTCGTAAGGATCACTGAGATAATGCGGTAGAACACACAGGGAAAAGTATCCTAAAAGAACTCATTAGAAGAGTCCTGCTGGATCAGATTGAAGGCCTATCTAATGCTAGGGTGACCATATTTTTGAAACCAAGAAGGAGGACAACATGGTCAGCCCCCAAGGGGGATTCCCTACCAACATGTCCGCCCCCAGAGGGCATGTCTAGCACCAAGGGGGGGGGGGCACCTGAACATAGCCTTGGTCACTTGTCTGATTTTACAACACACAGTTAAGACAAATTTGTTCTACATAACATCTTAATGTTAAAATCACTGAAATAACAAGTGAGACATCCAATGTATCTGAAATTAACTTCACTCACTCCTACTTTTGTAGCTTTTGCTGTACTTTGTTGTTATACTCTGTGTGATACATTCTCCCCTTCCCTCAAATATCTTTTCTGATTGTATCCTCAGTCTGTTGCAAGCTGCTGCTTAACAGGGTTTGTTGCCGGCCAGCCGGCTGACTTTTAATTTTTTTTAATTTTTAAAGTTCAATTTTGTTGTGAAACTTGCTTAAAATCAACAGATGAACAGATTTGCTTGAAACTCGGCATGGCTAATGCCCTACTTAAGAGCTATCATGATGCCAAGTTTCATCTCCTTATCTTTAAAAATGATGTGTGTTGTTTTTTTTTTTTAAATTAAAATCTCAATTGTTTTTAAATCCTAAAAATCAATGGATGAACAGATCTGCTTGAAACTTGACATGGGGAAAGCCCTACTTAAGATCTATCATGATGCTAAGTTTCATCTCCTTATCTCTAAAAATGATGGTATTTTTTTTAAAAAAAATTTAAAACCTCAAATTTTAAAAAAATCCTTAAAAAATCAACAGATGAACAGATCTGTTTCAAACTTGGCACAGCTAAAGCCCTATGTAAAATCTATCATGATGCCAAGTTTCATCTCTTTAACTTTAAAAATGACGGAGTTGCAAGCATTTTTGTTATTTCCCATTGACTATAAAGTAGAGCTGCCCTTGAAAAAAAAATACGGATTTTTCTTCAAATTTCGTAATCCCCTCCTTTCCCGGATTTGTTACCAAAAATCCTGTCATGTCCTGGTTTTTCCTGACATATGGTCACACAGCGGCCAACCAGATGCCTTTGGGAAGCCCATAAGTAGGACATGAATGCAATAGCATCCTTATGTTCATGTTTCCCAGCAACTGCTATACAGAGGCATACTGCTTCCGATACTGGAGGTAATATATAGCCGTCATGACTAGGAGCCATTAATAGCCTTTTCCTCGGTGAATTTGTCTAATCCTCTTTCAAAGCTGTCCACATTGGCAACCATCACTATGTCTTGTAGTGAATTCCACAGTTTATGTGCTATGTTTTGTCTATCTTGAATGGTCTTCATTCAGTTTCATGGAACGAACCCAGAATTCTAGCATTATGAGAAGGGGAGAACTATTCTTTCCACTTTCTCCTCACCGTACATAGCTTTATACACCATTTTCATCAATCATAATATCAAGCTATTCCATCATCATTACCCTCTCTCTACTCCTCCCTGCAAGTGTATGTAGAGCAAGCCTATATTTAACAGCAACCAGTTGCAGGCCATGGCCTCATGTTGTCTCATATAAATTGAAGATAACTCCAAATGGGAGCTAGGTAGTAATAACTTGGGTTAATCCAGTATTAGTCATACTGAAGTCCTGAGGTCCCCAAACTTTTGGGACCGGTGGGCACATTTGGAATTTTTAGAATTCTGTGGACATTTTCACAAAATGGCTGCCATGGTGGGCATTGCTAGTCACAAAACATCCTTTACCAAAAGCAAACTGGTGAGGCTAAAGGAAAAGTAACATTCCTAAGAACCTATGCACAAGGCAGAGATGTGCCGATTTCACAGAAGGCAAGCCGATGAGGCTCAGAGACAAGCAACTTGTCTGAGAATCTGAGTACAAGGAAGAGGTGGAGTCTGAATCCCAAAGGCAAAATCACATCTTTATCCCTAAAAAGCACGAAATATTCATTTCAAGGAAGGCGAGCTAATGATGCTCAGATAAACACACATACTCAAAGCCAGACAATATATGCATCACACCAAGGCGAGCGAACAAGTCAGCTAACACATCATAGCACACCGCACCAAAACAACAACAGGGAAAACACATAGCCAGAGAGCACTGGCAAAATACCTCCTTCACTCCTGCCATCTCCTCTAACCCCTAAAAATGCAACCCACCCACTAACTATCCAGGATGTGCCCTATCATCTTCAGACATCTCCTTTTTTTTTCCTGGGCAGCTGGACATGCTTCAAGATGAACTGCTAGACTCAAAATGCTCACCTTTTTAAATTAATAAGTATGCCCACATGAGGCCCAGCAGTATTACTGGAAATAAAGATGGCGCTTAAGCCCAAACTATTGTTTTGCAACATGCCAGCCTCCCCATCTAAAAAAAAGTTTTTTTAAAAAAAATCTTTAAAAATAATTATTATAATGAAGAACTGGAAACCTTGAGGGTGTCATGGGAGGTGTCTGCCTTTATAGTCATGTAGGGGGGTGGTAGAACCCCCCCATTGAAATGTGTTTCAATGTCACCTCTTCAACCTCCCCACCCTCCACCTTCAGCTTCTGAAGACATGAGAGAGACAAGACTGTTGCCCTTTTTAAAAGCTGCATCTGACAGGTGACCTGGGCAACAGTTCAGAAGGGAGGAAATGGAAGGCATTCACGGTTGAATTTGGCAGGGGATTCTTTAAGGAAGGATTTGTGGGCCAAGGAGGAGGTGATTAGGGGATGGGCAGTGGAAGGTGTTCCAAGCCTTTATTGCTAAATAAATATTCTCTTCTCACTGGGTAAGCTTGATGTGTTTATTCTTCCAGCCCAAATGGCAGCATGTCAGCACCTGATGCTTAAAATGGCATGACTTGTGAAGCTGGTATCGAATACCAAGGTTACCTCTATGAGAAACATGGTTTTAATCCTTATAGCGACTTCTTGCTGAACTAGGTCTTTGGGGGGCTTATGAAATTCGGCAGCCACAGGAACACATTTCTATAGGGTGCAATACAGTGTGCCTTTTCATTTCTGCATCTTGCAAAGTAACCCAGAATGCCCTGTAAATCAGGAATGGGCAACTCGTAAAACAAAATATCTGGAGGGCCACAACTCCCATGAGGCCTCACCATTGGCTCTGCTGGCTAGGGCTGATGGGAGTTGTAGGCTAAAGCAACTGGAGGGCCACAAGTTGCACACCACTGCTCTAAATAATCCATGCTGGCTGGGGTAGAATGAGCCAAGATCTGTTGCCCTAAAAGAAAAGGCAAACTGAGGCAATGTGGCCAAATAACTTACCTTGGGATAATTCAAGTCACAGTAGCAGACTGCAAGAGCAACACTGTCTATGCCGTGTGCCAGCAAAATCCACATTATGTGTCATGCAAATTCTGAGGTAATTCTGCATATTAATAGCATACGTGCAAATGTTTTACATGAACTTGCTCAACTTGCATATACCATGTTGACAATTCAGTTTTTACAAAATAGTGATTAAGGGCAGGGGTATTAGGGCATGTAGATGCACATCTAGAAGCAAAGATAGGTAGCTACGTGGTGATGGGAAGCTCCTGAACATCTTGCACTGCATTCCTATACATGTCTACTCAGAAGTAAGTGCCATTGTATTCCATAGGGAATACTCCCAGGTACGGTAAGTGGGGATAAGATTTCAGCCAGGCAGAGCAATCCTAAGTGTTTATGCGTCTGGGTCAGTAGGTGGGTGGAACCCGCAGGAATCCGTGGCAGAGCCTCCACCAAGCCAGAGCAGCCAGAGTGAGAAATGGGTCAGTGTTCCCCCTTTTTTTTCTTCCAGTCATTCTTGGTCCCCCTCCCTTGAATCCAATTGTAGTCCTACATCCACAGAGCTTTTTCCGGTATATCAGGCCTTGGGTGAGGACATGCCAATTTCTGGCATAACCCCCTTCTCGCAGCAGTGGGACACCTATGCCCTGAGCTGGCATCAAGGGTAAGCATGGGGTGCCTCTACAAGAGGCATTTAAAGCTCTTTCAAGGCGCATTAAAAAATTACCTCTACAAGAACGGAGCGCAAATCGGGCGTAGAGGCGCGTTATCTCCCCGATTATGCGCATTATTGAATGCGCGTTAAATCGCGAGTTTTATTTTGCTCCATCCGTTAAAGCGTATTTTGACTGTGTGAATAAGAGCTTATGTGCATTAACTACTTGTAAAGCGCATTTTGGACATCTGTTAATGCGCTTCACCGCCTCTCGCCGCCTCTCGTGCAGAGGGATTGGCGTAAATGCGCTTCTGCGATTATGCGCATAATCGCCTAACCAGGCGCAAAAGCGAATCCTTGTAGAGGAGACCATGGTCAGGCACCTGCCAAGGGGCCACAAACCAAGATGGGCCCATTGACAAGAGCCCCTCGGAGTTGCTTCTCCTCTTCATCATTGCAACTTGTTTGTTCATCAGCCTCTTCCTCTGGCCCATACAACAGCAGCAGTGAGAAGGAGGAGCCGCACCGCCTACCTGCCCACTGGCTCTCTGCCTGTAGAGTAAGAAAGTGGTAGCAACGATGAAGAAGAGGAGGCGGAGCCAGAGCAGCTGGTGACAATGGTAGTGAGAAGGTTGACTCACTGAGGGTGGGAGCCCATTGAGGTGTCTTGCCCAAGGGCTTTTAAAAAACCTGAAGCTGGCATTGCTTCTGCCCCATCCTGATCCCCCACCCTCAGCTGTCCATCTGGGGGATTAGGACTGCTCTGTTAGTCATATTTGAATGCTTACTCTTAAGTCTTCTGCTTGCAGCTTGGCACTCCTGAGCTGGAAAGATGAGTGTGGTCCCCCTCCTATTTTTTTTAAGGGTTGTTGTTAATTTCAGGAAATCACTATCCTGTAAAAACAAACAAACAGCCTTTCCTAATCCAGGGTTCCGGATGTTGTTGGATGGCAACATCCATCATCCTTGACTGTTTGCCAAGCTGGCTGGGATGATGGGAGCTTTAGTTAAACAACATCTAGGGACCCAAGGTTGAGAAAGACTGCTATAGGTGGACATAATGGACATCCCTTTTTCTTCGTGAGACACCCAATTCAAAACACAAACGTTTTAATTAATTTTCATCTAGTAATGCTCACAAAGGAGTGAGATGCGAAAAAATGACTTCCTATAAGTACTCTGGAATATAAAGTCTCTCATCTGACCTTTTTTGCTTTCCTAAGTGAATATATTTGAATGGTGGTTCTTAATCAGATTACTTGTAGACAGAGCAGCAATTCTTTTCCAAAGCTCTGATCTTATCTGGAAGAGTCCTAGCCAATTTCAACAATTTTTATTGCATGGTTCATTTGACTTCCCCCCCCCCTCCTGACAAAGGCCCTGTGTAGTGCTGTTCATGGAGAGAGTGGATGAAACAGCTAAAAATCCCATACTTAGAGTGACGTCTTTTATGTTTCTTCTAATAATACTGATGTTGATTTTTGCATTAAATGCCTTTATGAAGTAGCGTACAGCTTAGCCATATAATTATGACAAACTTTACTTCATTCAGTTAACCTAGAACTTCATGGATATGGTGAAAACTATTCATTCAAAAAGATATTGTGGGTGTGAATGGATGGGGAAGGCCATCCCTGAGTTTACCAGTTTGGAAACAGGAAGGTGAAATATGATATGAATTACTTCATAATGGTGAGACTCATGAAGGATAAGAGGAAACCAGGAAAGATGAAAGAGTGTAAATAGAAAGAAAGATATAGATATAGATCCTGCTTTTCAGCAAGTCGTTTTCCAATTTTAATTCTTTTTAACACCCTCCCCCCCGTCCCACCCAACCGTTCCCATACCATTCACTATGGGGCATGATTCTGTTGTATTCCATCCCTTCCTAGCATCTTGTAACCTATCCTTTCTCCACCATTTTGTAGCCACACAAAACACTCCTACACTCTCAGTTTTATGACACTATTCCCAAACATAGCACGTCCCCAGGTATTTAACATTAGGGCACCACCCTTTGGCTGCTGTCCCATATTTTATTTATTTATTAATTAATTTAAATATTTCTAACCCACCCTGTATATCTTAGCCCTCAGGGCAGGTACAATAACAAAAATTATTCAACAAAAAAACGCAACAATATAAAATCAGCATTAATAAATAACCCAAGCAACTAAATTAAAACCAAGCTACAATCAATAAGACACAAAGTCTTGGGTAAATAGGCAGGTTTTAACTTGGTACCAAACTGAAACCAGTGTCAGCACTAGCTGACATTGGCTTCTGAGGGGAGTGCATTCCATGACCAGGCCACCACAACCAAGAAGGCCCTCTCTTGTGTCTCCACATAAAATACAGCTCCCAACAAAGTGAAGAGGCAGCAGGTGCTGTTCTTCATGAGGTATCTCAATTGGTTCAAAATTAAGTAGCAGCTTCACCCTGACCCCCTCCCCATATATATATTGGGGTTGAGGGTGAAGCTGCTACTTGGTTGCACTGCACTCTAGTTGCGTGCACTTCTGTCCAGCAGAGGGTGTGCGCACCTCAGAAGTCCAGTGCCACCAAGAGATTTGAAAGCCAATACATGTCTGCTAGAGTGCCTAGACTTGGAGCTGGAAGAATGCTTATATCCATAAACCAAGTTCTTGGCTTGAACATTGCTAGCGGGGGGGGGGGGGGGGAGATGCTTTCACTCCCAACACAGCCCAAGTCCTATTCATAGGTGCGAAGCTTGTCCTGAGGCAAGCCAGGTCTGAATAGAAGCCAGGCAGAACTGTGACTCCTTCCCCCAGCGTGATATCTCCTATCCCTCCCCTCCTGGCACCCTTTGGCTGCCTTATGTTCAAGGAAGCCTAGCGGTGCCAGCCGCTGCTGTTCAGGGACAGGCAGGGGGAAGGCCTGTTCATCGTCGGCTATAAATCTCATCCCCCTGCCCCTTCCTCTTGATTTCACCTTCAACAGTGGTGGCACTTTTTTTTTAGACCAGCTCTGCAGTGGACCAAGTTAGGGAACAGGGCAAGAAGAGTCCTATCAATCTCATTGCTTGTAGACTGGGGCTGTTTCCAGATGAGGCTTGTATCATGCCATCGGCCTGCCTCATTTACAGAGTTTGACATGTCCCCAGACGTCGCTTTCCCCTTGTAACCCTCCTGTGTTTTCCCACCATTTCTTCTGTCTGCTTTCTTACCTCAGAAAATCTGTTCAGGAGATAGAGACGGAATAGCTGCACAGTGTCTTATGGTTGCTAGTACCTGGAGACTTTAGTCTGTGATAGCAGCCTCTTGCCTGTAATAGTTTCTCTGGAATGTTTTGATTCAGTCTGGGGGGCTAAGAAGAAGCTCTGATCTTGGAGCGGTTAGGGCTTGGCTCCTTGCTGTTTTGCCATCTGTTCAGATTTTGCCACCCATAGGGAGAGAGTGAGGGAAGCCCGTCCTACCTCAGCGTAGGCTCCTTTTATGTTCTGACCACAAGGTACAGAAAGAACGAACAAACAACACAGCAGAGGCTAAAGTGATGCATGACACTCCCAATCAATTATGATGCTGTTACTGAAATGGGAGGTTGGGTTTGCTTTGTTGGGTCACTGCAATCTGATAGGGAAAAAGATCTTGCCTCATCATCACCACCACCACCAGTAGTAGTTGGGAATGAAAATTGGTCATTGCTGAAAATGTCATATTAAAGAGGCAGATGAATGAGGTTTCTTTTCATGTGTAATGATGGAGGGACTGGACTGTTTCCATGGTTATCTGTATCATCCTCAGGGCTGGCTCTATGCTGGCAAAGCACTGTGGGGTGCCCCCCAACTGTGCCCCCTCCCACTGACTGACTCACTCATACTCCCAGCCATGGGCTGACATGGCAGCAGCTGCAGTAGTAGCTGGGTCTCAAAGGCTACCCACCATTTTGTTTTTCTTACAGCGTTCCTGAGCAATGCTATGGTTCGGTGCTCTGGGAACTTATGGGAAAATCAAGATGGTGAGCAACATACTAGCTGCTGCTGCCAACCAAGGGGTCAAACAGTAACGCTAGTGAGCCCTGCTCAGGCCTCAGCAGCTGCCCAAGAATATCAAGTACTGTCGCAAGCCCTGATCCTCCTGCCCAGTTATAAGAAAGTCTTAATACAAATCAGATGCCAGTGTGTAATAGAATGGTGTCCACCAATTGTCTCATTAGAGACATGGATGCACGTGTGATCTAGAGCAAGGGTAAGTGATCTGGTGCCCTCCAAATGTTTTGGACTACAACTACCATCAACCCCAGCCATCATGGCCAATAGTCAGGGATTCTGGACGGCACCAGGTTGAGGAAGGATGTAAAGCTTTTGTTATTACCAAAACAAGTTTGAGCCTGTTCTCAAAGCAAAAGTCCATCTATTTCAAGGGACACCCCCTGCTCCTGCTGCCAGAAACAAACAAATCAAAGCTTCCCAAAGAGGACATAAGCCAAATAAGAGTGGCCATCTTTTTCTGCAATGAAATCCACACGAATTATCTTTGTTCTGGGCTGGAGATTGTATGGATCTATTCAATGTTCTTTGAAGAAGGTGCAGTGGTTCCTGTAATTTGACCCCAGGGCCTCTGTGTGCATGATTTATTAGGTTAATGAGAGAATGGTACGTCATTCTTTTTAATTTTTATGAGCTGAGAGTGGCACATGTAGGTATAAGGGTGCCATCTGAACAAAGCATTCCATCACATGGCTCATTCCCATAAGGCGTTTCCACCTTTGGCCTGTATTAAGATACTAGTTTGGTTGGGATGAAACTAAATGAGGGAGGGATGTGGATGAGTCAATCAAGCTTGGCATTTGGAAAAAAGGGGAGTGTAGCATTGAGGCTATCCATGTAATCCTCTGCATATTGACTCTGATGTACGTTCCACTGTGCTCAATGGGGATTATTCCATGTAAGTGTGCCTAGGACTGCAGTTTCAACTCTGTTCCTCCTTCCTTGTGTTTGTAGCTTAAAAGCCTTGTAATAATTGTTTTGATTATATTTGGTTCTTGCTGCATTACTCTCTCTTCCCCACCTCCATTTAAGAATTTAGTTTTTAAAGTGGGTTTTGTTAAATTATTGCATCTTACTGTATTTTATAAATGCCGAGGTTTGTTTGTTCATAGCATTCTATCTCACTCTGCAGCCAAAAGGGCTCCCAGAGTAACATACATAAGTTAATAAAAACAAGTCAGACCTGCCTCTAGGTTTACAATCTAAAAGGGATGACACAAAAGGAAAACAGAATGAGGAGGGAAGAGGGGGGAAAAACTGAGTTACATAGTAATTTATAATCACTGCCCCTACTTTTTATCTATTTTTGCATGGGGTGGAGGATGACCTGATAGTCCCAACACTTGTTAAATTAAAATGTTATTGGTTTGAATTGCTAGAATTTTTGTTCTTCAGAGTTCAGTTTCCTCTTCAGAGTCTCTAGAGAAGGGTAGGCAATCTAGTACCCACCAGATGTTTTTGGACTACATCTCCCATGAGCAGCAACCAGCATGGACAGTGGTCAGGGATGATGGGAGTTGTAGTTCAAAACATCTGGAGGGTGCCAGGTTGCCTGTCTCTGCTTTCAAGGTTAAATCTAGATCTCTGTGCAAATGGCCTCTTGAAATTCTCCACCTTATTTGTGGGCAGAAAAACTGGGGGCACCATTTCAATGACTTTCTTTGAGGGGACAAGATTTTTTTCTGCAGTTTCTTTGGGATGGGTATCACCATTAGCAGTGGTAATATCACAGTTTCTTTCTTTCTTAGGTTGTTCTGTTGTTGTTTTGCTGCTGTTGCATCAGTAACTGTACTGGAAGCCTGGCCACCATTTTACACCCTCCATAATGCACTGGACCTAGTATTGTTCTGGGGTGTTGGGAGGGTGATGGGGGGGGGAATGGTGGCTGCCACAAAAAATAGTGGTAGATATTTGGAGCAAATTCTGTCGAGGCTTTCTTTTTCTGTTGGCTGGGGGTGGAGGCTGGTTGAGAAAAAGAATAATCTCTAAAATATTCCCAAAAAATCTGAGAACAGGTCTGAGTGGGACATGAAGGCATCTTGAGCCTATCTACACTACTGCTTTAACCAGTTTAAAACTATTATAAACCGTTTTAAAGCAGTAGTGTAGATAGGCTTGTCTCTAGTGCATATGCATATCAATTCTTGTTCATAAACACTAAGGCAACATGCACAGCCTGCAGGTGCTGAAATATATTTTGAACTGTTACGTAACTTAATATTTTTACAACAAATAGCATTGTACGGACATAGAGTGGACTCTAAAGCTTTGCATCTATAGAGCCTTCTCTTTATTTCTTATGCTACAAAAATGTTCCACATGCAGGTAGCAATTCTTTTCTTGTCTGCTGAGCGTTTCTTTGCTTATGTAGTAGCCACTTTATGTATGTCAGTGCAACCATCCAAGAACTCTCTGACTTGCCTGCACGGGCAGGACTCAAATCATGTATATGTACACCTGCTCTAATGCACGAACACTTGCAAGTAGTCACCGCCTTCTTAAAATGTGCATGTTAAGAGGTAAATGGAAAATGCTTCTCAAAAACAACAAGCAAACTTTCATATAGCCAAGAATGCGGAAGAGCCCTCCAAAAGGCGAATGGCTCTCAGAAGAGGAATCTTGTTCTACAGGCTGAAGATGTCCAACAGCTTTTGTGGTTTCATACTTCTTTCTTCTAGCAATTCTTGGGTGGGGAAGTAGCTGGTGTCATCAACTACCTTCATTTATCTAAAGCATGGGTTCTGTACTTTCTCCGTTAAATAAGGATATCAACATGTGGGTGTGGAGGGGAAAAGATCCAAGCCAAGTGGCAGCCTTTGGAAAAAAATATCAAAACATTAGTGTTGAACTACAGGGGAGAGAATGCCCCTGAGATGGGAAGATGTTAATAACAAATCTCTTATACTTTTATCTTTCCCCAAACATATGAATTTGGATTGGATAACCCAAACTGGTGTAGAAAGGCTTGTTCACCTTCCCTTTTGTGCTGGTCCTCTTGAGTTACTGGTTTTAGAACATTAGCGGATAAGCTTGTGGGCTTTATTAAAGCCCTGCTCTCTCCCCCTCCCTCACAGCTCATTCTGGCACTGCTTCACAAGGAATAGTAGAAGCAGCAGCCAGACGTGCTAACAACTTTGACACAGCAGTTTTTCTGTTCTCACACCAAGAAACAGAAAGCCATTTGGTAAAGATTTTTTTCAATTAAACACAAAAGCGCCCTCATCAGCAGGACGATGCTTTTCAAGTTTGTGGGTGCAAGGCTGCCGTTTGTTATGATGTTTGCTCCTTGTCCTAGTCAGGAGTTCCAAGTACTGAGAATAGCTCCACCCTTTCTGTTGCAAACATGATTCTTTCCAGTAGTGGCAGCCAAATGCTTTCCAGGAAGTCTTCAAGAAGGACATTAATCTTTCCCTCTTGTTTGTCCTTTGAGATGCCTCCTAGCATCCTGTCCAGCTCAGGGCTTCATTCAGAGGTATACAGCCTTGGAACACAGTGTTTTTATTTATCTATAATTATTAGTAGCTGCTAATAGACGCTTCCTCCGTTCATTTGGCTAATGCCTTCTAAGTTAGTAGCTACCTCTACATCTTGTGGCAACATCTTCCATGAAGAAGTAGTTCCTCTTGCATTTCCTGAACTTACTGCCAATCCAATCTACTGCCCATTGATTTCATGGGATGACCCTGAATTTTAGTATAGTTTGCTGGCATCTTGCTTACTGCTTAAGCTGTCGGCCATGCTTAACTATTGTTAAAGGAAATGTTATCAAGCAATTTGTTTGACTTCATCTTTTGATTAAAAGGTTTGGTTAGTAAAAACAACTTTTAAAAAATATAGCCCTATGAAAGTTAGTAAGCTCATTAGACAATAAACAAATATCATGCACCTGTAGGGTTCATGATAAGGGAAACCTGTATATTAAATTTTGTTCCTTTTCTGTAAACTTTCAAGGAGTTAGAGCCCCCTCCTTGTTGTGCACAGTGGAGAAAGGAGACCCAGAAAAGGCTTGAAAATCCACAAATGAAGCCGGGATACCTGCCTGGCCAGACACGGGAACTACAGGGAGTGGAAGGAAAAATGTACTACGCTGTGTAGTATATTTGTCCGATCATCTATCAGGGCACAGTATTTGCAAACCAAGCTACTATGCATAGCTTATAAGCCACCATGGGTTAACATGACGTGTGAACAGGCCCAGTATGTCTAAAAGCTTTTGAGGTGCCACATACATAAAAACAATAGTTAAGAAGAGGACGCAGTTTAGAATTGCAGTAGCTGCTGTGTTCCACTAGGAGTCTCTCATCCACTGCTGATCAGTTCTAGTTTTAATGTTACTTTGAAGAAAAGCAACATTTAGGTAAGACACACAATAAGTTACATGATATCTCTTAATGTTGGAACAACATCACTTCTTTGCATCTGCTTTTAGTTGGACAAGTGAATTCACCCGGTAAATGTAGAAGCAATTATAGTGCTGAGCCATTATTTTTGTATTATATCAACAGGCTGCAATCCTATGCCCACTTACCTGGGAGTAAGTCCAATAGAACTCAATGGGAATTACATCTGAGTAGGCATGTATAGGATTGTGCTGGTGGTTCTTCTAATTAGGGCTGTGCATTGCCTCAGATCCGAATCCTGAATCTGAGGTGAATCGGGGTGATTCGGAAGGCCTCGAAACAGATCTGGTGAATAGAAACTGGTCCGACTAAGTCCAAAGCGAGTCGGCACGGTCTGAATCAATTCGGATTGATTTGGATCAATTTAGATCTTTTTTCAAGCACAGACAACCTGTCTGTGCTTGCAAGGTTTTTTTTGTTAGAGTAGGGGGGGGGGAGGAGTTTGTAGGGAGAAATTGGCTGTTAAGTGACAGCTTCATCTTCCAATCCTCCTGAAGTCTCCCAATTCTCTCCAGCAGCCTCCAATCACAATGGTGGAGAAGGGCTTAAGGGCAATCAGGAGATTGAGCTTCCTTTGTCCTTGCTCATTGTAGGTTAGATTTGGTAGGAGTAGGGTGTTTTGGGCTGGCTAGCTTAGGTTTGTTGTTGGTGTGTGGTTTTGGGTGTAGGTACTTGGATCTGTCTTGGGCTTTTCCCCTTCTCTCACTGTTATCTCTTGCCTCTATTTCTCTTTCTGCTTGTCTTTTTTTTAAATACAAAATTTTTAAAAAATCTCCTAGTTGTTAGCCTTTAGTGTGTTTGTTCCAATCCTTCCCTTCCCCTTCCTCCATTCCCTGAAAAAAGCACATTTTACCAGTTGATTACATGAATACCACTGCACCAATATGTCTGAAATTTGACAGTCATGAGCACCTCTGTAAGGTCTCCAAATTCCATGTTTGTATCATGAAAAATAAATAAGTTATAGGTGTTTCTTTTTCTAATGCAAGTCTATGGGAAAATGAGAAATCTGAATAATTCGGAAATCCGAATCTGGATTCGGATCTGAGGCGAGGCAGACCAAAGCAAATTGGGCCAAATTCGGAAGGGCCAAATTCGGATACAAAGTGAATTGAAGGGTCCGTGCACAGCCCTACTTCTAATACTCCTTGAGAGTGACAAAGCTGTTGAGATACATGTACCTTCCCTCCAGATCTCAAGAGAATCATAAAAAAAATAAACATATCCTTTGTAAAAGGGGAAAGATATTAAAAATCTATATAAACTAGACTGTGTCACCGCATGTTACTCATGGATGCTCCCATTCTTGGAATGGGGGTTACTGGCTGGCACAAGAGGGGCAAGTGAAATGCCTGAGGTGAGAGTTTGCGAAATTTTGTGGAACCTTGGTTGAAAAACACTGCCTCACCCTGGAATTCTATATAGACTTACCTGCAAGTAAGTCCCATTTAACTCAATGGGCCTGGCTTCTTCTGAGTAGACATGCCTAGGTTTGCATTGTTAGCGTGTTTGGATTCCAGGCTGATGGTCCAGTTGCAAAGCATTTCCTCTGGATTAATGCAACAGTGATGTGTTTTCTTCTTTTAGCATAATAATAATAATAATAATAATAATAATAAATTTATTTATTTATTTCTTAACCACTCTCCCTCTGGATCAAGGTGAGGAACAACATCAGTAAAAACAATGTAAAATACATATAAAATACATAAAGCTGATTAAAAGCATATAAAGTTAATACATTATTAAAATCAACAAAGTCTTAAAATTCAACTGGGTAGGCCTGCCAGAAGAGATCAGTCTTTATCTCTCTTTTAAATTCTAGAAGACTGGTAAGTTGGCGGAACTCTTCCTATAGGTCATTACACAGTCTGGGAGCGGCAGAAGAAAAGGTCCTCTGGGAAACGAATGTCAGCCTAGTCTTGGCTGACTGTAGTAAGTTCTTCCCAGAGGACCTGAGCGTGCGGGGCAGATTGTACGGGAGAAGGTGAACCTGCAGGTAACCTGGACCCAAACTGTGTAAGGCTTTAAAGGTAATGACCAACACTTTGTACTTCGCCTGGAAACTAATTGGCAGTCTGTGGAGCGATTTTAAAGCTGGTGTAATATGGTCACTCCTAGGTGTATCGGTGACCAACCTGGCTACCATATTTTGAACTAGTTGAAGTTTTCGGACTAGGCACAAAGGTAGCCCTATGTACAGCGCATTGCAGAAGTCGAGCCTCAAAGTTACCAGCATGTGCACAAAAAAGAATATTATTCAGTGCATCTTCTGATGGGAATTGTTATGCTTGGTTTGACTGCAGGTCTTCATTGCTGTAAACTGCCTCAGTACGGACTTCTCTTCTCAGAAAGGTGTCAAAGGACTTCCCCTGAATCTTCAGATTGACACCTACAGCTATAACAACAGGAGCAACAAGCCTGTCCACAGAGCTTACTGCCAGATTAAAGTCTTTTGTGACAAGGTAAAGCTGCAGGAGTCTGTAAAATGATGGCTTTAGGAACATCTCTCCCAAGGGCTTCTGGTTTAGTCAAACATTTAGTTTAGCCCAGTTGATGCTCTATGTTTGAATAGATGCAAAAAGTAACACTCCACATTTGGGTTGGTTTAGGTGATCCTCTACCTTTGGGATCCTTGAGATTAATTAAATGCAGTATTATCACCAGACATGGTGCAGGAGAGATCACTTGGGAAAGAATGCCAAGTGAAAAGTATTAAAGCAATATGTATGTACACATATAGATTATTCTAATACTGTGCATCTTCCATTTCAAACAGAAAAAAGGAACACAGCTACACCTCTTATTTTTAGTGTGAGTTTTTTAAAATAAAATTGCTAACAAACCAAAATGAAGAATTTTGCCAGCTATCTTGTAGATTTCATCAATTATCAGTGCAATTTTATTTCTCTGATTATTTTGCTTGCTTTTAAAAATGTGTTAACATTTTTTTAAAAACTCCTTGTCCTGATGTTGGCTACGTTTTATAATTATGGATGGCACAGGAAATTAATTCTCAGTGCTATTGAACTTATTGAACTAAATGGAATTCAAAGCACAATTAATTCTTGATCACGAGAAAACCTGAATTATGGGGATTTGCAAGTTTAGGAAGAAAATGTGCTTTATCTAGTCTGCCAACTTTGGCCTACTTGATTTCCTTCCCAATGACATTTGGTGTTTCCACACCACCTGTGTCAAGAGGTAATTCTGTCCCACAGATTCTGTCTCCATTAACAAAAAAAGTCATGCTAAATCCAACAACTAGTAAGACATTAGAGAACAAGACTTATCTGTTTTATCTAACTTTTGTTAATCAAGGCTGCTCACTTTTGGGAGACAGAAGTTCAGGCCAACTGCGTTTGTTTTAAAGCTGAATTCAGACCTCATCTATCTTGGGTGCTTCTAGACAAAGATTTTATTGCACCTTCGCCTGGCCTCATTTGAGGAATTTTACAGGCGATCCAGACATTGTCGTCATCTACTCATAGCCCTCCCATGTTTTCCCATGCTTCTTCAGTCTTTTTTCTTACAGTGGATAATTCATTAAGGAAGGAAAATGGAACTGCTAAACCATGTTTTTTTATAGTTAGCGCTAGGACCCCTCTATCTGGAAGCACCCATGATCAGCTTACGAGATGCAAGCTTCCATCTTTTCAGTTTGAGATTTCTGGGGATACAAGTTTTTTCCCCTTTGCCTGCTTTAGTCGGTAATTTAATCTAAAACTTTACCCCACTGCTTGTCTCTAAATTTAATCTCATGCCCTTTTATTGTAATTTTATTAATATCTTGTATTTTATGTTTTTAATTTATCTATACACCACCCAGAGAACGCTGATTATTGGGCAGTTTAAAAATGTAAGAATAAATGAGTACTTCTATAGCCAGGCACTTAGAAGGACTTGTTTGAGATGTGTGTGTCTGTCTGTCTGTCTGTCTGTGTGTAAACCAGCCAACTTCTTTCCTGGAGAAGACTAGGCAGCCTTTCTCAGTACCACTTCTACTTAGCCCTATTCAGGCATTATCAAAGTGTGTAGCATAAACATGTGAAGAAAGGGAGTGCGCTAGCCCCACACCCTTCTCTTATGTTTCCTGTGCCCTCTGTATATGGAGGGTGATTTTCTGAAGGGGAGAGCCTCCTATATCCATTCAGGCTTTCCACAAGATTTTGAACACCGATTTTCCAGCGTTTAAAATCATGAGGGGAGCCTTCCCTTCAGAAAGTTGCCGTCCACATGTAGACAGTGTCGAAAATGCATGAGGAGGTGGTGGGGCTGGTGTGTTCCCTCTCTTTGCACATTTAGGCTACGTACTTTACTAACATGTAGACAGGGCTCTCGACATTATAAATTCCTGATCTGTATGTTTCTTATGCACAATTCACCCCAACAAAGAGTAGCAGAGGATTTATAAATGAGCACCCTGCTTGAGGAAGGAATGGAGAAGCTTGGAGTAGCAAGGGATGGCTATTACATGAGACCATTACACATGTATATATTTTGCTGAATTTACTTGTTGGAGAAAGCCTCACGGCCACGATATTTTCATGCAGCAAATTTTTATATATAAATTATCCCATAAAATGACTTTTCTTGTGAAACCTGAATACATTCCTTTCTAGTTCTCTGAATAAGATGAAATGGTTTATTCCACGTTAAGGCTGCAATCCTAAACACATTTACAACAGAGTAAGTCCCATTGAACACAGTGGAACTTATTTCTGAGTAGACATGTATAGAATTGTGCCATAAGTGCATCTATAAGTGCTATAAATGTATAACATGTGGCTTTGACCGTAATGCTACTTGCCCTTTAGGGAGAGGGACATCAATGTTTTGCTTGCATATGGAACTATTTTTTTTGTTTGAATCCTACAAAAGCAAGTGCAATCACTGATAAACTGTACTTTGTCATAACATACATGTCTAATACCTTGTCCAAAATGCTGCAAGGCTTGCTCTGACATGAGAAGCTTTTTATTGGTTATAAAATAGAGGAATTACATTGGCTGATAGATGCTGCAGCAGTTTCCTTGCCTACTGTCTTTCAAAACAGCTGCAAAGATTGCAAGTGGTAACTCTGCATAACATCCTGACTTCAAAGAAACACACTTGCTAGGTCTTCCTTGATTTGAACTATGTATGTTTGGGCTCAGTTTTAAGTGCAATGATTTCTGGTTGACTTAGTGAAGAAATTGTAGCTTCAGGGTCTGATTTGGGAGGGACCAGGGATGCTGACCTCAGAAGGTAGGAACTTTCCTCCCATCCTCTGCAAAATATCTAAGCGTCTTTTTCTCTGTTCACGTGACAGGGGGCAGAGAGGAAGATCAGGGATGAAGAACGGAAACAAAGCAAAAGAAAAGGCAAGTGCACTGACCCCAGCTCTCAGCTGAATGCCTGTAAGTAGAAAATATTAAGTGCTCTCTAATGTAGATGAAAAATTCAACTAAAGCTTATTTGAAAGTGCAAGCCGTGACATAAAACATATATTTTGAAAGGGGAATTACATGTGCTGGCAATAAAGCTGTTGGTACAATGGGGCCTTTTATTTGGCCCTGTTTAAGGTGAACGTGTGCCAACAAAAGCAGTGCCACCTGATAAACAATAACTACAATTGACAGCATTTCTAGAAGAAGAGGAGGAGTTCAAGAGTTTTGAGCCAATTCTTTTTTCTTTTTTGTTAAACAGTGATTTGATACTTGGCAGAATATTTGAATGTTCCTTGGAGCATCAAAATATTGCTATTACATGTCTCTCCAGGTTATAACCCCAGCAAACTCCCCAAGTTGACTTTCAAAACAAAATGTTGCCAGTGGGACCTGCAACAAAATGTGGCAGCATGGAGTGCTTCCTGTTTAGGGTTCTGGCCACTCCATTCTATTCCCCCTTTCCTCTGTTTCTCCCATTTTTCCTCCCAAGAACCAGTCAGCATTCCATGACCACTCAATATGTGAAGTCCTATTTGGGCTGTCTTGGGGGCTTCACCCTCTTCGAATATTTTTTCTTAAATATTTACTCTTCAAAACCTCAGGATTTCCCTCAGTCTGCTGAAACGTTCCTGTTGTGCGTCAGTGGTGTCCTTTTGGCTACAGACGTAATGGTACTTGGAGAGCTGAAATCACTATTAGTACATATGATATACATACACTGAAGTTTAGTGTGATTCAGAAATGGAATCAAAGACAAGGCCGGGAAATTTCATGGGACAAATTTAAATGAGCTGCTGTCTTTGAACCTGTAATATAGTAGGCCTGACAGTCTTTGTGTCAGTGGTAGGAGAATTTCAGATCCAATCCCAGGATCCATAATAACTTTCCTCAGCTCAGCAAGAAGTCTTAAAACAGGTCCTGCCGCAGAAAGCTGCTGTTAGGAACAGGGGGTATGTGAATGAGTGTGGGGGTATGTATGAAACACTTCTCCTTTAACAGTCTCTTATTTCCTTTTTCTTTCCACCAGTTCCTGATGTCAAAGTGCCCATGCTTCCCTCCCACAAGCGTACAGACATCACCATTTTCAAGCCATTTATGGACCTTGACACTCAGCCTGTTCTCTTTATACCTGATGTTCACTATTCCAATATTCAGCGTGGAGCTCATGTATGATTCCTCTTTTGCTTACCTTGGTGGGGGAAGGTAACAGTGAAAGGGGGGAATGACATGGAAAGCTATTCCTTGTCTAATAGTATGTAGTAACTGAGCTGATAATTTGGTCTTTTCTAGGCAATCAGCTTATATTATAATAAGTGTGTTATAATAATTCTTTTGTGGGATTTTGAAAGTTGTGATGCCAGAGGTGAGGATTATAACCATAATTTCTTCCCTGGAAAACTATTATTCCACCCTGTAACTGCCACTGTTCCAATTGCAATGTCAAAAACTATTTAGGATGCAATCCTATGGATTCATTGCTTGGAAGCCTCTGAATGTGGAGGCTTCCATGATTCCTATACCCTGCCCGGCTGAAGTCTCCCCATCCTCCGATCTTTGCTTTTTTTGCTTGATGGACTTTTTATGGCCCTTCAGAGGAGGAAGGAAGGAGGCTGGAGGAGGATATGGATAAATCATATCCTGGCCTTTCCAGTCTCCTCCCCTTCCTGCACACCAAAACTCTCCCTTTTCCCTTTCTCCGAGGTCAGTTTTCCAGTGCAGTTCCGTCTGCATTGGCTGAAAGGCTGTGGGGGAGGGGAGCAGATCTCCAACCCCCCTTCTGAAACTGGAGCACTGTCTCTGACCTCGGAGAGGGGAATCCAAGCCGTCCCGTGGTCCTTAGAACACTCACCCAGGGACCATAGGGTGGTTCATGTATTTAATTTATTAGGTTATTTGTATCCCATCATCTCATGCCTGAGTACCATGAGGCTCACAGTGAAGTAGGAAACACATTAAAAGCATAACAAAGTCAACAATAAAAAGCACACGAATACAAGCGAGAGTGAAATAACAGGATACACTATACAGAAAAAACAACCAAACAAGTCTAAACACAGCAGCTCAAACAGCCCCAAATGTTCTCTGAAATAAAATGAATTTTACTTGCCACCAGAAGGCTAATGGTTATGGGGTAAATCGTACTTCCTTGCCACTGCCACCACAGAAAGGCAGAGACAAAAGTGAAAGGGAGAAAATGGGGGCTTAGTGGCAAGCATTTGGAGTTAAAGGAGAGTTAAGTAGAAGCAAAGAATGCATGAAAAGCAGGGCTATAGACATTGGACAAGAACTTTGAAAGGAGTGGGTTTTGTAGACTTTGAAGGTGAAAAAGACAGCAGTGTTCAGGTGTAGCAAACAGCATGGCAAAATATACATATATGGGAATCAGAGACCTGATTTGCACAACATTAGCCCATGGTTTATTTAACCCGTGATTAAACCATGGTTTGTTGTCCTACCCATTTTTTCTGGCAGGCAATTAAATAAATCATGGTTTATTTTCTCAGTTCCTTGGTTGGTTGTTTCCAACCTCCTTCACCAGCTTCCTCCCCGTATCCTAAATGTCTTTGCAGTGCTGTAGTACTGGCATGTAGATCAGGCTTTGTTTTTACCACTCTTCTCTGCCACCTCTGTAGCCTGCCAAAACAACCCATGCATCACAGTTCTGGATTCACACATAACAACAACCCATGTTTTAAACAATCCAGTGTTCACAACCCAATAACAAAACATGGATTCTCTTTCTGGATTCATGGTTAACAAACTGTAGTTTGTTAGCAAGGTTGTGTTCACATACCACAACAACCCAGAACAACCCATACTATGGGCTAGCATTATGTGTGAACCAGGCCAGAGAAAGGAACAAAGCAGACCAGTAGCAGATAATTGCTAGTTCAAAGTGGTTTCTAAACCTAGCAGCTAATGGCTAGGTTTGCTTATACAACCAGGGCATGTGATGCTGTAGTACTTCTTAGCTGTTAATCAGTTTTTAATTTTGTTCTAAATCATTTGAAAACAAAATTTATTTTTATTTTTTGGATCTGCCTTCTAGGTCTTTCCTCTTGCATCTGACGAACTGGAGGGTGAAGGGTAAGATTTGCTATTACTTTCCCACCCTGGTGCCAATCCTTTGTATGGGTGCTCTGTTTGTTTGGTTGTTCTGGTTAAGTGGTAATCTATCTGGCCGAAGATGTGCAGTCTACCATTGAAGATCACTCTAAATCATGTTAGGAGGGAAGAACACTGTGCCCCATCCTTGCTTATAAGTCTCTTGGCAAGCTACTAGTGAAAAGTGCACTCTGCCCCAAGGCAGATCAGCAGTTTTTCAAGATGGAAACTAAGAGCAACTCAAACCTGCCTTTAAAGACCGCTGAGTCACCCTGGCACCTGACTTGCACTTGCTGGTTTACCCTGGAGCACTCACAGATGAAGAATTCATGCCCTTGTTGACCTGGAACTATGTGGATGCAGGCATAGCCTAGCCAACCATGCAGTACTTGAGCTGACCACTGGTCTGTCTCTGTTTAAGGCACCTCCATGTGTTCACATGAACATCAAAGAACACTTGTACCTTTCCCATCATTACAGTGTTCCTCTTCTGTCAGGGTGGTAGGGAACAGAGTGTTGCTTTTAGAAGTGGAAGGTCAGTCATAATTCCTTTTGGCAATTTGCTTTCTCTCAGCCTAACCTACCTCACTGAGTTCTAGTGTGGTTAATCATAGAAGTACATGTTGTGATCTTCCAATGGGACAGGATGAGAAAGACATTTATATAGTATGTAAACACAGGTCAGGTTGTTCTTAGTTTTCCAGTAAAAGCCAAAAGTGTCACGTCAGGACCAAAACACTTCTGATACCATCTGTTTGTCTAGATTCAGGATCTTTTACAGTGTGCAACAGACTAGGCAGGAACACTTCACAAGTTAATGGGAGCAAGTTAAACGAATTGCCTCTTGGCTTGTTTACATTAGCATCTAACTGTAAAATGGACTAGATCTCGCAACAATGTTTTCTCTACTACTTTCTTCCTGATGCCAGTGCTTTGAAACTTCACTGCTCTTAGGGATGGGTCCTGCTGTTCTGATTGGTGGGTTGGTTTTCTTGCAGCTCTACCATGAAGAGGGGGCCTTTCATAAATGAAGATGATTTTGCTGCCAGCCCCGTTAAGCTGTCTCGAATAGAAGAACCCAAAAGAGGTAATGCCACTAATCCGGAGGGAAAGAAAACCCTGTTTGGGTTGTACTTTGTAAGAGTCCTGTACAGCTTCTGAAAGAGTTTGTGCATCGACAGAGGGAGCTAGCTCCCTGAAGATATATGAACCAGGTCCCCTCTATGATATGCTTGGCACTGCACCATGAGATAGTTCCTGTTCAGAGGGCTTACAATCTGTGCTATTTGGACAAGACAGTATTCTTGAGAAATGGGTGCTAGAGGATATTCTCTTTCAGTGATATAAAGCAAAACATCTTCCTGAATATGCAATTTCTGAGGGCACATTTAGACTGCCTGGAAATAAACCAAGGGCCACCTTGTATGTATGTTTTTTTAAAATGCTCTTGAATGGATATCTGGGTATATATTAAGTGCCTTTTGTGCAAGTTATCCATGTGTATAGCCGGCAGTTTTTGACTAACAAGTAGATATGAGAGGCAGGAAAGGATTAGGCATTTGCTCATGTATGTTCTATAGGCAAGCGCCTTGATGTGAGCACTCAACAGAAACTATGTTGTATCTGTACATGGTGCACTTGGGGATGAAATCCAGAGTACAAAAGCAGCCCTGGGCCAGCGGAATATTCACACAAAGGAAAGTATTTTCTCTGTGTGACTTTCCATAATGTGGATAGGGTAGGTTGGCTTCCTCCTCCCCCCCCCCCCCCCAATTTCAGTGTGAATCACAAAATGGGCCGTGGCTTACATGGAGGACTCAAGGATCCTCTGCATATTGCCTCTTTAGACTCCCACCTCCAGTTCTGCCTTCATTTGAAAACCTTTGCTTCAAAGAAAGTTTTATGTCTGGCACTTTTATCCTGAATTCACCCTTGTTGACTGACATATTGTTAGTATAATATAATCTAAATCATAGGTGCAATACCTGCTATCACATATAGCAAACAGAACATTGATACTAGTTATTCAGAGGGGTAAACTAAGGATAGCCTTTCTATTGTGTGAACTTCCTTACTTCATGTGCTCTTAAGTCTCAGCATAGCTTTTCCTGTGGGGTGATTCCTGTGTGGTCAACACAATATCAAACACTTCTGGACTTGAAACAGTGGGTTTAAAGAGCTAATTCTGGATTACTCTGGGGTCAAATAATTATACGTCATACTTTGACATCCCTGTTGTTTTTGTTTGGCTAAAAAAACACCTTTTGTCTCTTTTTAATCTGATTTTATCAACCCTGTTTGTTCCAGTGTTGTTGTATGTCCGAAAGGAATCAGAAGAAGTCTTTGATGCACTTATGCTCAAGATTCCATCTCTGAAAGGTCTAATGGAAGCTGTAAGTTGCAAGGTCCCTTACTACCAAATTTAAGAAAAAGTTGGAGAGACAAGATGCCCACCTTTCTGTACTTTAGGGGTCCAACCATGTGCATTGGTGTATCAACATGGTGCCAATGGGCACCGGTGTCCCTAGAGACTTTTTATGGCACCCACCAAGGTGCCTTTCCCCCTCCCAATTGTATTTTCTTCCATCAAATGGGATTGTTGTGAAATAGGTTTCTGTTGCTGCTGTGGCTTCGAAGGAGCTGCTTCGTGTGTTGGGGCTCAGCCCCTACCTCAAGTCTTTAGGGCAGGTTCCTCCCATGGCAGCCAATTTGTGGTGGTGCCCATGACAGTTTCACAAATTGTCAAATGTGCCTATGGCCCAAAAGGTTCCCTGCTCCTGGCGTAGTCCTTTCAATGTCTGAGAGTTCATCAGCATGTAATACTTTTGATACCTAAGATTTTGTCAAGGGACTGGAAAGGGAAGTTATCAGTCACAGTGGGGAGGGATGAAGCAAGTGGAAAAGCCAATAAAGCTATTGAGCCAAAGAGGCCTATGGTGGTTCGCAGGGCAGTAGCCTGGCTCTCAGAAGACCCACATGTTGAGATTGGCCGTAGCTGATCACCCTGACAGATTTTTTCCTGGATAATGCTTATTTGACATTTTCTGTTGGAACAAAAAATGTTCTGTTGTGGTGGACCTCTATAACTGCAAGTTCCCACAATATTACCTTCTTCGGGCCAAATTTAACATGTCATCTGTTGTCAAGAGGCATAGAGTAATGTTGATCTAATCTAAATTATACATTTTTGCTTAGGAGATGCTAAAATGCCAGGTTTTTAAAAATGCTTGTTTTACAGGGTAAAGTTTCAATCTTTCTTCCTTTCTTTCTTCCTCTCCCCCTGCCCCCTCATGCTGCAAAATGGATGAAGATGCTTTTTGCACATGCTTCATAGGTATATGTAACTGCTACTTAAGGCAAATTTTAAGCATGGAATTGTAAAGTCTAAAATATAAATAATGTGAGAGAACGTACTAGCATGGGATGAAGATGCAAGGCCTCATCTGGGCCACTTTCACAGATTAATCCTATGCATGTGTCCTTGGCAGTGTCCCACTATGTTTAGTGGGGCTTTTCCCTTAGTATGTGTGTTTAGGATTGTAGCTTTGATTTGACCTTGCTTCCAAAGACTGTCCTTTCCTTATGCACAGCATAAATGGACAGCTTTTGCTGTCATAGCTCTACTGGTATAATAATAGATGTGTGTGTGTGTGTGTGTGTGTGAGAGAGAGAGAGAGAGAGAGAGAGAGAGAGAGAGAGAGAGAGTTGGGAGAAGGGGAGCAAAGACACACCTTGGAAAATAGTTATTAAAACTCAGGCCTTTTATATTTAGACCCCCCTGCCTTTGTCCTTGTACAACTAGATACAGGGATGGGCAACCTGTGGCCTTCCAAATGGTTTGACTTACAATTCCTATCAGCCGTAGCTAGTATAGCTGGTGCTGAGGGATCATGTTGGCCAAAAGTTGCCGGGTCCTGAACTAGAGGACTATGCAGTTGAAAGGGGGAAAAAAAGTCTTAGGGATGTGTTCCCTAAGATTTCTTCACAGTTATTTAAAATGTCATGCATACGTGAAGTGCTCCAAACTTGTACCTTCTTTGAAGCTGGCATTAGGAAGAAGAAATGAAAGACTTGATTGACATCATTTGCTGGCTTGTATATGGACCCACCTCAATTTTAACTCAAGGCACAAGAATAGGAACATTCCGCTATATAACCTGATTGGTTATCATATGGTCCTAGGGCTGGATTCCATTTTTGAGAAGCTCTCGGGGGGGACGCATTCCGGTGGAAAGTGAGGCCATAGGCAAAAGTGGGCAGGGCTAAGAAAAAAACCCCAACATTCCCCAATTCCATTGTTACCAGTTTATAGTAGGAAACCTGTCTAATCAGCCTCACAGGGAAAAGCTCGTCTCGAATTAGTAGATGATCTGGGAAAAGAACTTTCCTCTGCCATGCCACGGGAAAAGGAGCCTTTTTCAGTGTTAAGCAGCCGCTGAGCAAAGGGGGTGGAGCCAGGGAAAGAAGCTGCTGGCTGGGATGAGGAATTTGCGCAGGGGTCCTGGGGCCTGTGGGTTAGAGGTTCCTCATCCCTGCCATATGCTTAGTACTAGAATCAAGGAAATCCCAGCCATCTAATATAAGTTAATATTGCTATTGAGATGAGATTAGAACAAAACCAGAATCATTAATAAAATTGTTTGATTAAACAAATTGGATCCTAGAACACTGGTAACTACTCTCTTGCCCTTTGCTGTGTTTTGTATAAATAATATATATCTGAATGACTTAATTGCTGCTTTGAGGATTGGGTCACCTTTTTGTATATTTACTATTTGCTTTCTACAGTTGTCAGGGAAGTCCAGTGCATTCTCTGTCACTCTTGGGCAGTTCAGTGGTTTGTCAGATTGAAGGCAGGGCTTTCATCAGCCAGTCAATTTTCAAGTTATTCCACTATGCAGCTCAAACTTTCTGAGCTTTCTATGGACAGGATGACTAAAGTATTTCACTTTCTTTTCATATGGCATTTCCCAGAATAATGCCAGTGTCTGCTGACTCAGTTGATTATGAAGCTGTCCATGTCAAGCTTTATGACTGTGAGGGGAGCTGGATGGAGTTTCTGACATACACTGGCTGAGATCATAGAGTTCTCTCACATGCCTGTATCACCTCCGCTTTCACAGAAACTGAGAAGGAATGTGACTCAATTCAGACATCACGCCAAACTATGGTTAAAGAAACTGAACTATACTTCAGCATGATTTCTGAATTGACAAACTATGGTGTATGATAAGACAAGAAACCAGAATCAGACACCATTTTTTGCTGTAAATTTTGAAACTGTGTTTTTTGTTAACTGTGGGTTAGCTTGATGTCTATACTGACAAGCCACATTATGGCCATTGATCTTCCTCTAGAGGTTGTTACACCAGTGAGACTATAGTTAATTCTGATGCTGGGAAATGAAAGCAGACAAGCTGATCTAGATCATTGTTTCCTTTTCTGTGTTTGGAAGCATTAAACCATGGTTTCATTTCTGAAACATGATTTGGTATGTTAGCATGAATTCCAGTTGCAATGCATACAATAGTTTCTAAAAGGCAGCTTTTAAACTTCTTTGGTTCAATGAGTGTTTCTATTTTTGCCATTGTTTTTCATTTTTGTTTTTAGATATCTGATAAATACGATGTCCCTTTGGAGAAAATTGGAAAAGTCTTCAAGAAATGTAAAAAAGGGTGAGTAGGTAAAAAAGGGTAAATAGCCCTCTACCATACCTTTATAGGCAAAAAACATCTTACAAGTCTTTTCCCCCTTCTCTCCATATAGAGAAATGCATTCTTCCCACACCAAATCTGTTTTAGACCCCCTCTAGATGGATTCTGTTTGATGCCTGGTTAGCCGATTATGCGCATAATCACTGAAGCACTTTATCGTAAATGCTTATACGCAAGAGGTAATTGAGCGCACAACTGGTGGCCTTACCGGTTGTTTGAAATGCGCTTTACAAGTAGTTAATACAGAGAATCGCTTGTTCACATAGGCAAAATGCGCTTTAACGGCCAGAGCATTTACGCCTAATCCCTCTGCACGAGAGGCGGCGAGAGGCGGCGAAGCGCATTAACAGATGTCCAAAATGCACTTTCCAAGTAGTTAATGCGCATAAGTGCTTATTCACACAGTCAAAATGCGCTTTAACGGACGGAGCAAAATAAAACTCGCTATTTAACGCACATTCGATAATGCGCATAATCGGAGAGATAAAGTGCCTCAACTCCCGATTTACGCTCTGCTGTTGTAAAGGTAAAATTTTTAATGAGACTTCAAAGAGCTTTAAACGTCTTGTGTAGAGGCAGCCGTAGATAGGACCAATGCAATTTCCCCGCAAACGTTGAGCCCTGAAAATACAACTGCCTTACGGAATTGAGATGCAAAACAAAGATTCCCAGCAGGATTCCTAACTTGCTGCAGAAAAAAGTCAATCCTGGATTGCACGCCAAGCCTTTGCCCTTGATTAATAAATAGTTCTGCCAAGGAAAGTGAAATCTTTGCTTAGTTCTCTAGGTAGGAATAGCCCATCCCCTCCTCTCCACTTTCATTGAACTGAAGTGGAAGGAGGGCAGCTCTATTGTGCATTGTCAGAATATCCAGAAATAGTTGCTCAGCAAAATGAAGTGGCCTCTTTTGGATATTGGCAAGGCAGCGTCTGAAGCTTCACATAGTATGAAGGTCTCAAAAAGCCCAAAGCTTGATTACAACAACTTTACACATTTGTAATGCACCCCACTAAATAAACACAACATATGTAGCAAAAACAGAAATGCTGAACATGAAGAAGGCCTTGCACTTAAGTTGTATTGGTTTGATTACCAGTTTTAGAGTTTTGTGAACATAAATTAGAATATAGAGCTCAAGTCAATGGGGGTCATTAGACGAGCGTTTTGTTGCACCCTCGCTACTGCCCACTTACGGATATGCGTGCGTCCTTTAGACAGTGACGTCTGCCTCCTGGTCCTTGAGCTGGTTTTTCCGTCGCAAAATAGACCCCTTTTAATCCAACTTAAAACAAAAACAAAAACCAGAATGTGCCGCGATCTCCTGCTGTGTGCAGGAACAGCAGCACGATACAAATGGCCCCTGAATGGGCCACATGGTCTTTGTTTACTTCCTCTTTCCCCTCCGGGCAGAAAGAGGAAGCAATGAGGGACAAAAGCGGAGGCAGAAAAGCAACAGTAAGGAAACATGATTTCCCCCCGTGTGATGACGCTCTATAGCTCAGGAAAGAGGCTTGAATTATTCAAACTGAAATAATTTTTGTATCCATTTACAAAACCTTCAGAATTTGTTTTGCAATCTGTCCACATACCTTAATGGAGCCAGGCTCCTCCTTATAGTACAGTTCAGTTCATTGTTTTGTAAGATAAGTAAACATAACTGCAACTGCAAATTCTAAGTCTACTAGATGAGTTGGTATTTTAATACTTATTTCACATGCATAGTGTGCTAGACACTGTATATTATAGAATACAGTACCAACCCAGAGGTGATTATCATCTTAAAACACCTGTATTAAAACAGTTTATAATGTATTTAACTGTCATGACATACTGCATGCTTTGTGATGGTACTTAATGAGATTTTTGTAGCCCTTTAGCAAAAACTACAGCTCCCAGAGTCCCTTCAGTGGGCTCTGATCATTATGCCAGTTTATAGTGTTGATATGACCTCCATGTTTAGAGTAAATTAAAGAGGATAGGATGCACAAGCTGAGAACTGGGAAAGCAAGAACCTATGGGTCTCATGACAATATCTACTTTGATGTGGTTTGCATGAAACAACCACTTATGGGTTATTGGGGGTGTGCGGGAGCGAGTGAGCTGCCTTGCGACAGCTTGCTGCGTCTGCTTTGTTTGCTGTAATGTCTGAACCTGGTATTCTGGTTGCTTGAAGGAGAAACAACCCAGAATTGTAACCCATATTGTTGTTTGGTTAAAACTCTGGGTTGTTTCTCCCTCAACAACCCAGAGTTCTGGGTTCAGATGTCGCAGTAAACAACCCAGGAATTGGCTGTTCATGGGTTGTTTTCTAAACCAGAAACAAAAGGGAAGTGGCAAGCTGTTGTGAGTCAGTGTGCTCACATGTTCCCACACGACACCAGTTACATGTGAATCTGGTCTTTGAGTGCGTTAAGAATTGCCAGTTTGTAACTGGCCAGCTGAACCCTTCAGTGCCTCTGACTGGTTCAATTTGCTTTGCAGCTTGCTAAAAACCAGTCCCTGTTTGAAAGGGACTTTCATTTAATCCACCCCATCCAAGTTGGCAAGAGAGCAAAGAGAAATTTGAGATGTAATATAATTTTCCCCATGTGCCCTGTTCTGTTCATCACAGACGTGTATTTTGTTTTGCTAGCCCAGCAGATTATGACGACGCCCATAGGGTCTAACTTGCTGTATGCTATTCCCTTTGGTGTATTTTCTGTTAAGCTTTAGCATGTTCTGTTTTTAATATTCCCTTATTTTCTTAGCATCTTAGTGAATATGGATGATAACATTGTGAAGCACTATTCCAATGAAGACACCTTCCAGTTACAGATTGAAGAGGCTGCTGGATCTTACAAACTCACTCTCACCGAGATCTAAAACTTACCTTATGGGGCCTTTAAATGAAGGTTGTGAAGGCAAACCTCTCATTGCTTTTGTCCTCAGGATATTATAAATGTATCTCTAGGGAAGAAGCCATTTATTATTCCAGAGAAGAATACGTTTTGCTCTTTTTTAAATAAAGGTTGTCCACATATTGGTCCTTTTGGCTGCAACACTGCACTTGGAATTGATGAACAAAAGACATTGAATTAAAAAGAAATACTAAATAGCCAATCTAACCAAAGCACTATAAAACGGCCTTTTACTTGACATTATCTACAAATCCCCATACCTATTAAACTTGTAGGTTTATTCATTGATAGTTCCTTACAGGGCTGTATTTCCTTCTGAGTAAATCTTCAGAATTCCCACTAATGCTTACAGAAGTTCCAGAAAAGTGTGGATCTGGACTCTATGATGTTTACAGCTGAACAGGACATATTGCGATAATTTACTTCTACAGCTTCTTAAGGATGTCAAACTGCCTTGCTTTATGAAGAACATCCTTGAAGTTACTGTATGATTCCCCACTGATGAGCTGTATTTGTATATAAGTGCAGTGTATTTTGAAGGGTTGTAAATGTGTACATATCAATCATACATATATATAATATATAATGCAGGAAATATATATGTATATATAAATGTTTGGGTGTGTGTGTGTGTGTGAATATATAATATAAAAAGAATAAATGTGGTGAAGTCCCATCTGAAAGGGACTATATGTATATAAATATATAACAGAGAACAGCAGTCTCAATTCAGTTTATTGAATAAATTGGATTCAATTTATGCTGGGCATGTTCAGTCTCCTGGAAGGGGGAATAGCCAAAAAAAGAGAGTTTGTTTTCTACATAGCAAATTTATCTCTCTTATTTGGAGCTGAGGTGGGTCTAGCTCCTTGTAAAGTAATGAAGTTCAAGATTAGCAGTAATGTATCAGTCCTGTATAGCAGCAGTACATGTGGTCTCTTCCCCCACCCTGCCCTGCTCCGGCCTTAAAGTGGAAATTTGAGGAGCAGTAAGCCATATATAGCCTCTTGAAGTTTAAGATTTGAGGCCTTGCACTTCAGGATGCAAGCCAGTCTCTGATAATTTTTATCTCTGAGCTTCACTATGGTCTGGCTTGTGTCAGGTACACTATTATTCAGGTAGCTGAGTCCACATATTACCTCGATTACACAATTTCATCATTTCAATGAAATACCATTATGCTTCTGTGACTTTGTCATGTTAGTTTAGTGGCACTTTGTCATTGTTTTTGGTTAATAACCTTTATGGATATATGGATGCTGTTTATGATCAGTGATCACTTGAATGGAAATGGTTCCAACTGTCTGTTTTGATACCATATAGCAGCTATCTCTAAGCTGGTACCCACCAGATGTGTTGGACTGTAAATCTCATGGCTCTATTGGCTACGAATGATGGGAGTTGCAGTCCTACACATCTGGAGGGCACAAGGTTGAGGAAGGCTGCCATATGGTATAAAACCATGTCTTCAAGTGTAACATATTCAGTTGTGGAACTGCAGATATCGTTTACCTCAGAACTTAAGAATCTGAAGTAGTTGACTGGATTTTATTAATTTTTCAAATACAAACATACCAAAAACAAAGAGAAAAGAAAATTACATCAAGGCTAGATGTTGACTTAGATGTCATGTTATTTTATTTTTGTTTGCTTGTGTGTTTGTTTTTGTATTTGTAAAATTAATAAAATCTTTATTTTTAAAAAAGATCTACCACATCCAGACTTTGACCTGCTGCAGATATTAGTTGAAATGACATGACTGTTTCCCAAACAAGAAATTTTATGGAGGCCTAATTCTACAGGTGTCATTTTTACTGGAACAGCTTTCCACATGATTAGCTGTCCTAGTTTTGGCAGCCACATTACTGATTCTCATATAACGCTAACCAATGTTATGGGTTGTTGCAATGTATGAATGCGGCCATGCTAATGAACCATAGTTTGTTTAACAAGAACAATCCAATCCAGAAAGAGAAACCATTGTTTGTTTGTTTGTTGGGTTAGGTTTAAATCAGGGGTTATTGTTATGTGCAAACCCAGAACTGTGAGTTATTCTTGGATTGTTTTGCCAGGCAAAACAATCCAAGAGGGATTGGGCAAGAGGGATAACCCCCCCCCCCCCCGAACCAATCGCCAGTACTATAGCACCACAAAGGCATTAAATATGTATTTAGCAGTTACATCTTTTTTTCATTTTTACTCTAGTATAGGTGCAGGGGGCTGATCCAAGTTGGGCTCCCAGTGTCTACTCTAGAGTAAAAATGAAAGCAAGACGTAGCTACTAGATCGGGATTTAAAGTAATGTATGTTTTGGCCCTAAGTAGGCTCGCCAAGCCTTCATAAGCATGAAGCATCAAAATTGCTGCCACCCAACCTTTGATTTCAGTTTCTCACAGCATTGACAAACACTTCATTACTTGTTGATTTTTAAAAAGTTTTAACAAATGGGTCAAAGGCTTCTTTCCCCTTACTTTCCACTACTATATGGAGCCCATCTACTTGTTTCATTTATCATGCAGATGTCATATAAAGCAGATTCTGCATTCTGTTTTCTCCAAGGTGCTCCCCACCACCACCATGTAATGTGACTCATCACAAGTTTATCCAAATTGCAGGCATGGAAATTTGATACATGGTTTGTGAGCTAGATTGTATGCTTGGTAGCATTGATGTTATGTGCCAAAGGGGCAGATATTATCTGGCTGAGGCTAGCCAGCCAAGGGTTCTTTAATTCCTATTTAAGTGAAAATGTGGCTGCTGTGGTTTTGGTTGGAGCCTTATTTTTGGAGCATATAATTACAGTCTTGTTCAATCTACATTGGTTGATAATTTGTCTCTAGACCATCATTCAAAATACTGTGTATTATCTATAAAGGACCCGGATATTTGAAGGATCACTTTCTCTCATCCACTAGCCTACCCACTGTGATCCATATCTGAGGCCTTGCTCCACATTCTTTTACCATCAGGAATCCAATTGGCAGGGCCTTTTTGATTGCAGCTCCCACATTGTGGAACTCCTTCACCTGAAGGCCCAACCAGCTTCTCTCTTTCTTGGCATTCTGGTGTGCTGTCGAGAACTTTCTGCTTCATCAAGCCCTTTGTTTGAATAGTAATGGTTATGATTGTGGTTTGACTCTTTTCTTATTTGACGTTGTTTGGATTGTATATTGTTATTTAAAACCTATGACAGCCACTTTGAAGGCCGTTTATGGGGCCAAAAGACAGGGTATAAATAAATATTTTAAATAAATATATAAATGAACATTAATAGTGCCAGAACAGGAAAGGCTTTATACAAAGCCCACTTCAAATGACATCCATGTAATAAAGGTAATGTGCAACTGGCTTTTGATTTCTTTATGGCATGCCTGTGCAGAATTTTGCCTGTACACTAAGCATTTGTGATCTGTGTTATGTTTTTTAAAAAAACCTCTGGTCAATAAAGACTAGGGGCAGTATCAATAGTGTCATTCCGCAAACTCACACAGCATTACTGGAGCGCCCCCAGATCTTTCAGTTGCTAGTGGAATGTGCACAACCTCTTGTGAAAGTGGCACTTTAGTTGGATTTTCCACTTTTGGAGATTTTGGAACCTAGTTTCTGCCAGTGCAACATCATTTGCGCTGGCGGAATGACAACTTTGGATACTGGCCTAGATTTTCTTCTCCATTGTGAGTGGTTTTTTAAAAAAAATCTTCTTCATGTGAGTTGCCTACTAGCTGAACCCTGGAGAAAGAAACCTGTAAAAAAGATTGTATAGGTGGTGGAAGTGAACCCAAAAGCAAATCATTCCTAAATAAAAATGTTGATAGGTTTTTTAACAGCAAAACTTCTGGTTGAAAGAATAAATAAACCTCCTTACCAAAACCCAGCAGTCTTTGAATAGTGAATCTGCTTCATAGTTAGGGAATTTTTATACGCACACACACTTTTAAGTGCATACATTTTATTTCTTTAAAAAACTGAAGTTTTGCTGCAGAGGGTGGAATTGAGTAAGGGTAAAAATCAGATTTTTAAAAAATGTTTGAATGAATTCATACTTATATTTATATATCATGTCTGAACTAAACTGTTGATTTCTTTTCTGGGAGATGGGAATTCAACCATAGCCATATTTGTAATGTTCTATGGAGCTGATTTTGGTATTGTCTGCTGTTTTGGTATTGTCTGTAATTGAAAATGTACCTAAAGCAGGAGCTATTAAATTTTATATGTCCATTTGTAACTATTCAGTTAAGTTTACCCAACATTTATCATGAATTTAGATATTTGCTTGAAGCTGGGGGGACGGGGACGGGATGGACAACACAATGCCCACAGGTATCTGTTCTTGTTCTCCACTCCACAGCTTCTATCAAAGTGGTAAGCTCTTACTGGCAATGGAATTATGAAGATCAAGATAAGTGAAAGGGAGCAAGGACTGTTCATAGTAGTTCTGTCCTAATTCCTGCCAATTCTGTGCATGCATTTGTGTACAAAGGGACCTCTGAGCAGAACTTGACAAGACAACTTTTCCTATATTATAATGAGGAGATGGGACGGATAGTTAATTTTCAAATGAAGGCAAAAATTTCATTCAGAGGGTTACCTCAGTAAAAACCTTTTGGAACTTTTCCCCTCTTGTAAAGCCAAATTAATCCTGTTTCACAACACACGTAATATTCATTTTCATTTCTGTTTTGTCCATACACACTCACATCATCTTTACCTAGTTGAGAGAGGATTTCCCCCCCTTTCATAATTAAGTGCTGCTGTTTGTTGTAGGGGCTCAGAGGACGAGCTAGACAGCCCAGGCTCAAAACTTTCAACCGTGAAATTACTAGGTGACCTTAAGCAAGTAGAAGTTACATTCTTTGCCTCTCACCCCCAAGCCCTGAACAACCCAATCTTGCAATATTAGAGGTAATATTTGCCTCTTTTTCGGACATTTAATACTTTTTTTCTTGTTCCTGTAGAGAGCCTAGGTTCTTAAGCGTGCCATACGAGAACGTAGAGTATTCTGGTCTCTTACGTTGCAATCCTATACCCCAAAAGTGCCTACTACACATTCCACTTCCTGCCTGTTAATCATCATCATCTTGAATGAAGTTAGGGACCAGGTTCTCCTTCCTGTTTCTGAACTTGCCAATGATCAGCTGCTCAGCAGACAGGAAGAGAAGGAAAGATTTGCTTCTGGGCTCCACCCAATCTTCTTCCCTCCACACAGACCTTTCCCCTTTGCACTCATTCTCTGAACTCCCAGCTTTTAGCCTTGCTATTTCTCTCCCTTCTCCGGCGCTAGCCTTTGTTTTTCTCTCCCACTCACCCCTTTTTCTTACTATTTCTCTCCACTCCCAGCCTCTAGCTTTTCTCTCACCCCCACCTCTTTTGACTAGCCAATCCCCCCACAGCAGCTGTTATGTGACTAGCCACATACTCCAAGGAAGCTATTTTGTGGTGGTGCCCACTGCAGTTTCTCAAATTCCAAATGAGCCCATGGGTTGAAAGAAGTTGGGGACCCCTACTATACCCACTTTTCTAGGAGTAAGCTTCATTGAAATCAATAGAGCCTACTTCTGAGCAGACATATCTAGGATGACCTATAAAGCCCTATACAGCTCAGATCCAGGTTATCTGAAAGACCTGTATTCTCCCTTACGAGCCTGCCCATGCTCTGAGATCTTTTGGGGATGTCTTTCTCTCAGTCCCACCAACATCCCAGGCACGCCTGATGGGTACAAGGGAGAGGGCCTTCTCATTGGCTGCTCCAAGGCTCTGGAACTTCCTTTTTATTAAGGCCAGGCTGACTTCCTCTGTGCTACACTTTTCGGAGGTAGGCAAAACGTTTTTATTCCAGCAGACTTTTGGAACTACTCTGGACCTGTGTTAATGTATTGGGTTTTTTAAAAAAATAAATAAATCTGTTACTGTTTTTAAATGTTTTGAAGTGTTTTTAATTTTACTGCAGCTTTAATTTTATTTTAACTTGTGTAAAATTATATTTCTGTTTTTAATTGTACATGTTTTATTTATTTATTTCATTTCATTTATATACCGCCCCATAGCCGAAGCTCTCTGGGCGGTTTACAAAAATTAAAAACATTGAATTTTTGTAAACATTTTTAAAACATTGTAAACCGCCTTGAGTCCCAGCCCAGGGAAAAAGGCAGGATATTAATAATAATAATAATAATAATAATAATAATAATAATATAATAATCCATTAGTCACTCAGTCACTGGCATCACAGAAAACTATACAGAAAACCTTTAGAAACTGGGCCTACCAAAATACATACACACCAACATCCAGAAAGCAGTCATACTTAAAACATGCTCAATTGTCAGGAAATTCCTGAATCTGTAAAATACAGCATGACTTGGACCCCCTCTACAAGAATTTGGTTTGACGCCTGGTTCTCCGATTATGCGCATCTTCTCGGAAGCACTGTTATAGTAAGTGACTGTACGCGGGAGGTAATTGAGTGCACAACTGGTGGCCTTACCGGTTGTTTGAAATGCACTTTAGAAGTAGTTAATACGGAGAATTGCTTGTTCACATAATCAAAATGCGCTTTAACGGCTGCAGCAAAATAAAACTCACTATTTAACGTGTATTCGATAATGCACATAATCGGAAAGAAAAAGCGCCTCAACTCCCGATTTGCACTCAGCTCTTGTAGAGGTAAAAATTTTAATGAGACTTCAAAGAGCTTTAAACGTCTTGTGTAGAGGCATCCTTGGCAAAGCCTGTCATGTCCGTCTAGAAAAACTACCACGAGCGAGAAAGAGATGAAATAATAATTCTTTGCCCTAGCATACTTGAAATTACAGTTGGGAAGATGGATCTTGTATAAGGAACTATCTTATACTAAACTGAAATCTTGGTCCATCTAGCTCAGTGCACTCAGGTCTGTACTACACACACAGCAGAATGGACTTACCACTTCAGACTGCAAACATTTTTGAAAATTGCCTACATAAAAGAACCAAAAAAAAGTTCATTGCATTTTTAAAAGACACTATTGTAATAGGGATCACGTTGAGCTGGGGCATATATATATATATATATATATATATAGAGTGTTTTTATGATGGGGGAGCATTCAAAATGGGCATTCCCCACCTCCACTCTAAACTGGTTCAGCCCTCTCTACTAAGCCTGAAGTAAGAATTAAGATAGAGGTTGCACAAAGGACAATCTAACATTATGTTATCCAAAAATATCCTTCCTCATAGCCTTTCTAAAATGTTTATTCGCACATAAGTTCCATTCACCAAAGGTCCATTCCAATATTAGTGTAAAAATTTCCCGTTTGCAGATCCTGCTTCTTCCTTTGCTTCCTGTTGGTGATACCTGGGGGATCAATGAGGAATTGTCCCTTGAATAGCCATTGTTAACTGTCCCAATGTTTCCAGGGGAGAGAACGCTTTAATTATGGGTTTCTTTGCATTATTTCTTATTTTCATTTTTATAACAAAATAATGCTATTTCACTCTTGAAAGGCAAAATTATTAGTAATAAAAGCTTCCTATCACAGGATCAGAAATGGAGATCAAGGCAATTAAGAGAGGCTTGTCAAGGGCCAATTCATCGTTAATGCATCAGAAAGCAACCATATGGGTAGGCTCCAGTTTGGAAACTTAATTAAAAGGCAGAGCAGCTTTTCAAAGCCTCACTATTTGCCTGATCCTTCTAGGCAGGCTTGTGCTGCAATTGCCTTTCATTGTCAAAGTAAATTGCCACAAATAAGATCTGAAAAAGCATAAGAGGACAATACAGAAAATGCTGACCTACAACAATAGTACAAAAACATTTGTGTGGATTTTCTGTAAAATTTGAGTGAACAAAGATTGGCAATTCAAGAAAAAGGGATAGTCTAGAAGTAACTGCACTACAGTGGTATAGAGGGAGGAGAGAGCTATTCCTAGGCTTTTTTCAAAGCAGGAGAGTTCATGTCTTCTGCTGGAGCGCCAGGTTAATTGATGAACTTTCCTTATTCTCTGGCAACAGAATGAGAGGATAACAAGGCTTCAAGTTATATTATTATCTGGGATGGATTAGCATAAGGAGGATTGCAAGCTGTTTGCCCACCCCCTCCCCAACCAAATAAAATTCCGTGAATGAGGCAGGTTGATGGCACAATAAAAGCTTCATTTGGAAGCACCCTAGGCTGGGTTCTTTCCATTCATGGAAAATAGTGCAAATTCCTAATTGTCCAGAGCAGATTTCCAGGGGGCTGTGGGGGGAAAAGAGGAATTGGAGGGGTTCACTCATGTCTGCTTCTGCTCATGGGAACTCTGTATCCTATTTCCATAAACATTCCCACCGTTTAGCAGGCAATCTTACTACTTTTGTATAATGGACATTGGTGGGTGGGTGGGGGGGGGAACTGGTGTTTAACTTGCTGAATGACTAGCAGAGCTAGCAGAAACCCTTGACTCTGTGGTAAAATCTTTACTAGGACTGCTTTTCGATCCACAAACTGGAGGCTTGATGCATGTTAATATACATACATTACAAAATTCATCAAATAATGCAAGGGTGGGGAACCTAAGGCCTGGGGGCCAAATTCAGCCCTCCTAGGGTCCCAGTCTGGCCCTCTAATATTCCCCAGATGGCCACAGACCTCCCCCTGGCCCACCTCCTTTCCCCTGACCACTGATTGGTGGTTTCCTAGCTTCTATGCAGTTTTCCCCCATTCTAAAAGGTTGCAATGCCTCATCCAGTTTGGATTTGAAATTTTTGAGAAATAATTGCTTTAAGAACATAAGAGCCATGCTGGATCAGTCCAAGGGTCCATCTAGTCCAGCATTCTGTTCACACAATGGCCAACCAGCCGTAGACCAGAGACCCACAAGCAGGTCATGAGTGCAACAGCATCCTCCCTCCCATGTTCCCCAGCAACTAGTGTACATAGGCATACTGCCTCTGATACTGGAGGCAGCAGCACATAGCCATCAGAACTAGTAGCCATTGATAGCCTTCTCCAGGAATTTGTCGAATCCCCTTTAAAAGCCATCTTAATTGGTGGCCATCACTACCTCTTGTGGTAGCAAATTCTATAGTTTAAACTATGCCCTGTGTGAAGGAGTATTTCCTTTTATCTGTCCTGAACCTCCTACCAATTAGCTTCATGGGATGACCCCGGGCTCCAGTATTATGAGAGAGAGAAATGCCTCCATATTCACATTCTTCACACCATGCATAATTTTGTACACCTCTGTCAGGTTTCCCCTCAGCCTCCTTTTTTTCCAAGCTAAACAATCCTGGCTGTTGTAACCTTCCCTCATAGAGGAGATAGTCCAGTCCCTTGATCATTTTAGTTGCCCTTTTCTGCATTTCCCCCCCACAACTCTACAATATCTTATTTAAAGTGTGGTGATCAGAATTGTACAGAGTATCTAAGTGTGGTTACACCATAGGTTTGTATGAATGCAGTATGATGCTATGGAATTGCTTTCCATAAACACAATCAGTTCTTAAACCATTTACGTCCCACTTTCCTATAAAGTTCAATGAACCTGTCTAAAAATAATTGCACACATGACTAAAAGTGGAGTTAAAATCCAAGAGAAGCAGAATAAAACATAAATACCAATAAAGACAGTTCCAGTTAAATGTTTTGGGTTTTACTTTTATTTTATACTTTGAAATTATATCATATTTTGTGGTTTTAATTGCTGTGAACCTTCCAGCGAACTTCAGCTATTGGGCAGTATAGAAATGTAATAAATAAATATAAATAAATAAATAAATAAATAAATAGGCAACCAATAAATATAATTAAAACACCCCCATGGCAGAATAAGGGTGCAACTCTATGCCTCTTTAGATAGAAAACATCCTACAATTTCCAGCATGTCCCAGCCAGTTTTAATGGCTGGAGGGATGCTGAGAGTTGTAGGACTTTTTTCTGTCTAAACATGCATAGAGTACATCTTAACAGATCCAGAGCAAGGATAATATTTATTTGATTTGTATCCCACCTTTCTACCAAGGAAATCGCACTTGAGGAAGCTTACAAACATAGGAACCAAAAAACTTCTTTAAATAAAAACTTGATTAAAACAATAATAAAGGAAATGCATTAAAAACACAATAAAAACCTACACAATAAAAGAATAAAAACAGCACCCACCCAACAGACCAGTTTACATGGCAAAGCCTGCTTGAATAACAGCGAAGTGGGAGATGACCTAGCCTCTCATGGCACGGAGTTCCACAGCTTGGGAGCAACCACTGAGAAGGCCCTGATTTATTCCTTATGATCTAAATGCCTTCCTAAAATGAAGGCATTATAGAGGGGACAAAGCAGACTTTCCTTAGGGGAGGGTTCCAAGACGGAGGGTGCCTCTACAAGAGAGGTTTAATGCGCTTTGAAGGTTCATTAAAAATTTTACCTCTACAAGAACGGAGCGCAAATCGGGCGTAGAGGCGCGTTATCTCCCCGATAATGCGCATTTTCGAATGCGCGTTAAATCGCGAGTTTTATTTTGCTCCGGCCGTTAAAGCACATTTTCCCCGTTTGAACAAGCGATTATGCGCATTAACTTCTTGTAAAGCGCTTTTTGGACCTCTATTAATGCGTTTCGCCGCCTCTCGCAGCCTCCCGTGCAGAGGGATTAGGAGTAAATGCGTGTCTGCGATAATGCGCATAATCGCACAACCGGGCGCAAAAGCGCATCCTTGTAGAGGGGGCCTTAGACACATATAGGTAGTGCAAATACAAGGAATGCCCATATTCTTCCAAACTGGCATTATACAACAGAGCAATTCCCATGAATTGATTATATAGAGAAGCAATATAATGAACATATGATCATTTCTCTGCAGAGTGTACAAAGGACTTGCAAGAAGAAAAACCATCCTAACTCGTGGCTTGCCTTCTCTGTTTAATTTGAGAAGGGCACAATGTTGGTATTTGCCATGGCATCATGAGCAACCCCTCTACAAGAATTCGGTTTGACGCCTGGTTGTCCGATTATGCGCATCTTCTCGCAATCACTTTTACGGCAAATCACTATGCGCAGGAGGAGTTAAGCGCATAACAGGTTGCCTTACCGGTTGTATGAAACGCGCTTTACAGGTGTTTAATGTGGAGAATTGCTTGTTTACATGGTCATGCCCACGGTAAATTAAAGCTAGCTATTTCATGTGCATTCGATAATGCGCATAATCGCATAGAAAAAGAGCCTCGACCCCCGATTTGTGCTCCGCTCTTGTAGAGGTCAACTTTTTAATGCGCCTTGAAAGAGCTTTAAATCGCTCTAGTAGAGGCACCCGAAGCTACCCCTCCCCCCTCACAAGCTCCTTCAGATCCCAGTGGCTTTCAGCTATGTGCTTGTTCCTCTATTCCAGTTACAGAAAGGCTCTGTTCCTGTTCAGGGCTGGCTGCTAGCCCGATCATGCATTTTCCTCCTGTGATTACTGAAAAGAGCATGAACGGTCCCCCTGGGCGTGTGCTGTTGGTTTAAAGTTGGCGATTGAGCTTTGAACTTAAACACAGGCTAAGCAGCCAGAAGTCATGAGACAGAGTTGTAGCCCTTTGTTCAGGTGCCCTTGGCAGTCACACATCAAGTTTAATTAATATTTTAACAAAGATGCCTGGCCTTTATCATAAGCCAAACTGTTCTCTCCTAGTCTGGGAAATGTAAAGATTTGTCATCTTTGCGGGACACATCTACATCATTGACGGGCATGTATTATGATACAGAAAGTTTGGGAATAGGTGAAAACTAGTATTATGAAAATTACAACATACGAGTTAAAATTTTAGCCCCTTAGCTGTGTTATTAGGTTATACTAATGATTAAGCTATAAAATGCTTCTATAAGAAAATAATTCATAATTTGTTAACAGTGCTTGATTAGCGATAATACAAAAATAGAAATCTGTTGAAACACCTACAGGAAAGGACTGGGTTCAACATATTTCGGATCTATTAATAATGGGGGGAAAAGCAGCAAATAAGAACTCAGTGTGGAGAAATCCAGTTGTTTTATGGAAGACTGGTGGCCTGTAGTCACACATCTGGAAACACAGCCTGTGAACTGGGACAACCTCCCCCCACAAAAGCACAAAACTATAGATTTGTACTAATTGCCCCAGAAGGTATTGTTTTCAGGTTGGGAGTGGTTATGCTAAATGAATCACAATAGAACTGTCCTGGTACAATCCTATGCACATCTACTGGCAAGTACCAGAGAGTAAACATGTATAGGATTACAACCCAAGTGTAATTGTAACTGTAATTATAATTAGTGTTTGTGTGCATGGAGGTTTTACTTATTGTTTTTTTTGTATTAACTGTTATGAAAACTCATTAACGTAATAAGTTACCCCACCCCCAAAAGTCATACATGTTGGTTGGAAGCCCATCCTGTCCCAAAGAAATAGGGCATGGGAACGGCAGTTATGCTTAAAACAAATGGATCCCTACCCTCAGTAGACTCACATTCTACACTGAGCATGAAAGAACACAATCAGGCTTCAAGGAAACATTTCTATACATTACACATAACATAGAGTCTCCTCTCACTGAAGCCCCCTTTTCTGTGTTACTCTATAGCTTCCCTTGTGTTTTGGAAAACATCCCTTGAAACTCCATATCTTCACTTCATTCACCATGTCTCAATTCTGAAAACATACAAAATTCTTTGTTCTAGAGCACCTGCCCAAGGCGGTGGACCATCGGTGGAACCTCCTGGCTGGGGTGGAGTGGGGCAGGGCAAGGGACTGGTACCATTCACTGCTTCTTTGGCACCTCTGCCTAATACGGGTGCCTCACCCTGCTTCATGGGTGGGCTGGCCCTGCAAGAGATAGTAGGATTGCAGTGGGTTGCCTTAACAGCTAAGGTGAAAGGAATAGCCAATAGGTGAGCTAACCAAGCTGTGTGTTGCCTCTTTGGGAATTCTCAAATGTCCTTCACCGCCCAATCGATATAGGACCTATTCACACTTTTAGCTGGTAGCATTAGAACAAGCCACTTTGCAGGGCTAATATCCGCCACTGTTAAAGTAGATAGCTGGATAGAGAAACTGTGTGGGTCTGCCTCATTTGCTCATTGCCTTAATGCCTATGGATAATAAGAGTAGTTTATTTGGAAGAAGCTCTTTCTATTTACTCAAGCCTTTCAGGGTTATTGCTCTATATGTTTGCACAGTGTCCAACAGCAGGGCCATGAACTTGGTCAGTGCTCCTGAATACAAATGAGAGGAAATTTTAAGTGATGCTGGGCTAGATAAGAAAGGGTTCTGATTTTAGTGGGTTTAAGGTAGTCATGTGTCCTACTTTACAGAAGACAGCCCTCTATCTGAAGGGCTGCCAGAGGGTGTCAACTATTTTGAAGGTGTGCTCTGTTTGAAGGGCTGTCCAGTCCAAGTCCGGTTAAAGGGAAAGAACCAACAAAAGGGGCCCATCAACAGTTAGCAGTTCTTGCACAGCTGGCTGAGAAGGTGCACAGGCCCCTACACACATAACACACTATGGTGAGTTGTGCTGTATTTCTATTTAAATAAGGTGACCATATGAAAAGGAGGGCAGGGCTCCTGTATCTTTAACAGTTGTATAGAAAAGGGAATTTCAGCAGGTGTCATTTGTATGCCTGCAGCACCGGGTAACATACCCAATGCATCACAACAGTTAAAGTTGCAGGAGCTATACTAGAGTGACCAGATACAAAAGAGGGAAGGTCTCCTGCAGCTTTAACTGTTGCGATGATGAAGAGGGAATTTCACCGGGTGCTGCATGCCTACAACTGACACCTGCTGAAATTCCCTTTTCTATACAGCTGGTAAAGATACAGGAGCCCTGTCCTCCTTTTCATATGGTCACCCAAATTTAAATGATAGTAATGATTTCTAAATTTGCATCTATACATATGGATTAGCAAAAGCTATTTTTATGCAAATCTGCCTTGTTTTGTCCTCTTCTTTAGTGATGTATTCCTTTTATGGTGGTGTGTAAGTGGTCACCCAACTGGCAGCGGTCTAGAGTTAATATGGTGCTTATAAGTAACCAGAGTGAAAAGAAATTTGTTTCCAAATGTTCTCCTCTATGAATGTTGTCTAATCGTCACCAAACATTCTCCAGATTTTTAAATGCTGGTGAATATTCACTAGAAACTAATATTTGATTTCTGTATTTGACATATAACAACTGATATGCAATCTAGCTTATTTAGCATTTGATCATATTTATCAATACAACATATAATGTAATTTAATGTTTTACAATTGGCAGCTTTTTAGATTTTGTATTTTTCCCTTGCCAAAATCAACACACTCAAGAGATGCCAACACATTCAAATTGGCATTTGGAATATGAATTGTGAAAATATAATATAATATTTTTGTGAAAATGTTTCATCTCTGCCCATAGCCTATACTAGGATTCAAAACATTTTAAAAACTTTAAAGAATATCTGAAGAAATGTTCTCTATGGCTTCCTATGTGGGCTCAGCAAAAGAAACTCTATTCTCAGTGTGCTTCCAAAACTCCAAACTACAGGCTGCCCTTTTTACACAGGCACTTGGATTATCACACAGGCAGGAAGAGGCTGGTCATCATAAAACCAGCCATTAATTCACAGGCAACGTATGCCTCTAATTTACCTATCAATGGAATTCAAGCTAGACCTGTCTGGTAGCTTTCAAGGCAATTAGGTCTCTCTCTTAGGGCGTCATCAGACGGAGGGGGGGAGATTGCATTTCTCTACAGTGGCTTGGCCTCTTGGTCCTGTCCCACAATAGGGACAAACAGCTTCCTCTTTCTTCACATGGGGAAGAAAGAGGAAGCAAGCAATGGCCAGGTAGCCCATTCAGTGGGCGTTTTTATCATGCTGCTTCTCCTGCACACAGCAGGAAATGGCGGCAAGTTTTGTCACAGCCAAAAGAATAGGATTTTCTGGGTCATTTTTTGTGATGGAAAAACGAGCAGAAGGAGCGGGAGACGACTGGAGGCAGACGGCGTCGGGAAAAGGACCCACGGAAATCCGTGAGTGCCCAGTAATGAGCGTGCAATAAAACGCTTGTCTGACGACTCTCTTAAAATCCAGAACAACCAAACTGAAAGATGCCCTGCAAGGTCATTTAATCCAACTGCAAATCTTATAACAGTATGTTGGCAGCCACAGTTCTCATGTATTGGAGAATTGGTTGTGACCATTCTCACATGCACCTCAAAAAGCATGTCTGCCAGCTGCTCCACAAAGATGCCAAATAATGTGGAAGACTTATTTTTGTGGCTGAGTCCTTTGAGGGAGAGAAACTGTATGACTGAGGCTCCACTCAAGCAGGTAACCTTGTGGAAGAATGACACTCACATGTCCTAGAAGGGGAAGACAGAGGATGGGGGAAGCAAAGAAGGTGACAACTATTGCTGCCGCTGACGTATAAACCAGGTTTACTCTATCCCTTGTTGTTTTTCTCAATGGCTGAATTCAGACAATGGTGGGGTAATAATCAACTTTACAGTTATTCATCTAGGAGGTACTCCCCACACAACATGGTAATAAATAATCAACCGTGGTGTGGATTAGGATCAGCACTGAGTTGACTATGGCAGCATTTGGACAACATGATAGTCAATACAACTGACAATTGTCCCCCCCCCCAAGTTGCTTAATGTGTCGTTCGAATTCAGCCACTCTCTCACTCATCTCTACCTTCCTCCCAGCACATGTGCTGTTCATGGCAAGACTTCACTGCCACAAGCAAAATACAGCATAACATTTTGAGGCTGCAGTTTAATCACCTTTACCTGGAACTGAGGGTGCTACCAGATGGAGGACTCCTCGCACTAGAATTTAGAAGGCATTATGCAGCTATCCCGTCTCTTTCTTCTTCAGGGATTTTCTGTGGTAAGAAAAAAGATGGAAGAAGCAGTGGGAATTCATGGAAGGGTTACAAATGGGAGACAATATAATCTGGACCTGCTGTAAAATTCCATGAATGAGGCATGTATAAAGGAGGCGTATAAAGGAGGCTGCTTAAAATTGGGGTGTTAGGGCTTCTCTAAATGAGTGATGAATAGCATGTTTGTGACTGGCCCCTCACGGAGGATCATCAGGCAGGACATCTCCTGCACTCTCCCCCTTATCTTAGGCCCCCTCCACAAGGATGTGCTTTTGCGCCCGGTTCCGCGATTATGCGCATTATCGCGGAGGCGCTTTTACTCCTAATCCCTCTGCACCGGAGGCGGCGAGAGGCGGCGAAGCGCATTAATTCATGTCCAAAAAGCGCTTTACAAGCAGTTAATGCGCGTAATCGCTTGTTCACACCGCAAAAATGCGCTTTAACGGCCGGAGCAAAATAAAAGTCGCTATTTAACGCGCGTTCGAAAATGCGCATTATCGGGGAGATAACGCGCCTGTACGCCCGTTTTGCGCTCTGTGCTTGTGGAGGTAAATTTTTTAATGAGCCTTCAAGGCTCATTAAACGTCTCGTGTGGAGGAGGCCTTACTGTCAGAAAACACAGGGATAATCAGCTTTAAAAAAGAAATCTGCCACATTGCCCCGTGTATTGGGGGTATTGCACTATAATTCTGCTACTAGATGGCAGGCACTGTTTTATGGAAGTTCAAAGGAAGTATTCCATTCAAACCAGGTAGCTGCCTGTGTGATTGAGCTGATTGCAATCCAGAATGAAAACAGAATCAGAAAGCGTGGGAGTTTGGATGTGTGTGTTTTAATGTAGAGAAGCTTTGCATCTCAGCTGTGGTTTTATAGTTCCCTCTATGTCTAGTATTTCATTTATTGCAGAAAGGATTTTATTTTCTAAGGAGACACACTGTTGGTTGTGGAACAACCTATACAGCCTGTTAGATCAACCCCCTTCCCTAATAATCTGTTTTCCAACCCTGCCAAAAAGAAACAAATACTTTGAGTATGTATGCAGAGTTTCACGTTTTAAACTCACTTAAGTGACAGTACCTTCATGACTACGGGATAAAACAGAGTTTGCTTCTGCTGCCATCATGCTGAATACATTTACTTGGGAATAAGTCCCATTTTGTTGTAAAAAAGAATAACCTTTTTTAAAAGTAAAAGTTAGTAAAATGAGCATGCCTGTCTGGCTGCCCCCAAATAAGAATGCTGTGGCAGGCCCATGTCACCAAGGTGTTGCTGTTGGGGCTATTTGCCACTACTACCCACACCTGTCACTCTGAGGGAGTGGGGAGGTGGCTCTGAGCTGCAGAACCCTGGAGTTCAGCCCCAAAATTCAGCTCTAGCTACACCAGTCCTTGTTGAGTGATTCAAAGCAGCCTTTATGAGGCTGTCATAACTTGTAAAATGCCCTTAACTTTGTTCAAGTTATTGGTTAAGAAGAACACAACAAGGTGGTGTGGCTTTCCTTAGCAGGAAGAGCTGATATCAAGCCTAGATCTGACTACAGTTTCTCACTGCTAAAAGTTTCTCATTATTGCCACCCTGGATAATTCCTAGAATAGTCAAGACTATAAGATAACAAATAATCTTTTTCTTGGATCCATATTACCCAAATCATTTGTTGTTGTTATTTTTTAAAAAAACAAAGTTCCAAGTTTTGGGGACAGAACATTCCAGGAAAAACCTCTGCTTGTAACAGAACACAACCAGATCACTTGAAAACATGCTAAAACACACACACACACACACACACACACACACACACTTTGAAACTATTCACATCGAATCCTATGCCTATTTACTTGGACATGAGTCCCACTATGTTCAATGGGCCTTAGTCCCAAATTAGTGTATGTAGGATTGCAGACTTAGAGTGAGAAGTGAAGCTTGGCAAGCTTGGCCCAGCATCAGGGGTCAGCATTGCCAAGGCAGATGGCCAGTGACAGCAACCACTGACAGCGAACACCCTGCTCTCTTCCTCCTTGCTGTTGCCTCCGTTTCACCTGCGTTGTCCAAGTGAGTGGTAAGAGAAAAGAGAAAGAATCCTTGCTCATCTTGTCTTTTCCTTTAGGACAGTGGTGCAGACTGGCCCAGGGGGACAGGGCAACTGAATGGCAGGAGTAGAAACAGCAAAGTGGAGGGCATCTTGCCCAAGAACCAAACAACAACCATATGGGGCGGTCACCAAAAGGAACAAAAGTCCTGATTAGAATAAACTCTCTGGCTGGAAATAGTCTGTTCCGTTAGCAGGAACTTTTTGAAGTGACTTCAGTTTTCCTTTTGAGTTCCTACCAAAATGTCAGGAAATAGTAAATCTCCATATTTGCTCTACTGAAGCATTCCACCCCTAGAACAGCCACTCCTTCTCTAGCTACAAAAGCTGTTGTCTTTCCCCTACAAAAACTAAGTTCTTCCCCAAAGCCATTCCTGATCCATTGTTAAGTTATCTGCACTTTGTCTGCAACCAATAAACCCATCTCCATCCTGTCTGCTCTTTTATCATAGAGCACGATTGGATCCTTCAGTCGCTACATCTTGGTATGACTCACCAATCTCAGGAGACAAGCTCAGAGCAGTGAACTTGTCAAGTAGACAAGCCCAGCCACGGTGCAGTCACCGGGCTTCTCTAAAAACAGATAATTCTTACTATTATCGGTATTATCTAACTGAGGACAGATAATTCTTATTTTAGGAGGAAACGGTCCTCAGCTATCAGATGTCTGGGAAAACCTCACTACAGTGGTTAGCTGCATCAAACTAACCACTTGGAAAGCTGTGGTTTAAAGCTGTGTATTAAACAGGGTATATCCACTGCTCATTTTGTGTCCCACTGTTAATCAAAGAAGCTAATAGTTTCCCCCTTCCCTCACATTTATTCCCACAACAACCAGTGAGGTAAAACAATGAAGAGGCCTGTGGCACCTTAAAGACTAACACATTTATTTTGGTGTACACTTTTGTGGACACTGTCCAGTTCCTGAGATGCAAGATACAAGACTCTTTGTTTTTGCTGCAACAGACTAGCACGGCTAGCTTTCTGGTACCAGTGAGGTACGTTAGACACTAAGATAGTGCCCAGACCAAGGTCTCCTAATGAGTTTCATGACTGAATGGAGATTTCAATCTGGGTTTCCCCAGCTCCAGGCCAATACTCTTGTCCAGTTCTCCCCAAGCTGGTGGTCTCCAGATTAGCTACATTGGCTGGGAATGATGGGGGTTGCAGTCCAACACATCTGGAGGGCACCAGTTGGGGACGGTTGGGCTAGCCACTACACCACACTAGGCCCTTTAAGAGTGGTTTTAATTTGTTTGTATGGCTTGGGTCACACGTAATGACAACCCAGAGTACAGGTTGAGTGTGTGTAATTGGATTGTGGGTTGTCATTACATGCAAATCCCACAATACAGTTTAATTATGGGTTGTTAATCATGAACAACCCAGAGTTCAAACCCAACAAGAAACCATGGCCTCTGTTCCTCGGTTGTTTGTGGTTAACAACCCATAGTTAAATCATAGTGCAGTGTTGCACATAACAACAATCCACAATTCAACAACAACCCATACTCTCGATTGTTGTTATGAACCAGGCTATATGTTCCTATGATAGTAACGCTAACACAGAATCTGTATGTCATGCAGTGGATTTGTGCTATCATAGCTCACATTAGAAATAATATAATTTTTCTTTGCTTGACATAGCCTAAAATACCCACATAATACTCCAAAACGTATTTTTGATAGCTCTCTTTGTTTTTAAAGCGTTTTTGAGGGGGAGGGGGAAGTGAAAGGACTCACATGTAGCACATCAGTACTATTCCCACCCCTGTGGCCACAGCATAGTCCATGTTATGTTTGGATTAAGTGCTCAAATGTAGTACAAGACAACCTGACATAGATTTGACCCCCTTTTCAGGACAACACGGTATGGAACGTGGCTCATATAACTGCCAGCTCAAAATGCCAAGCTTGGTGGGGGTTCCTTTTTCACCTCCACAGCACGCCAACAGCCATTCAAAAATACTCCTCATTTGTAAAGAGACAGCTGTCGCCGTTCCCAGGTTCATTTCTATTTGGGAAGTGCTGCCTAAGCAAGGCACAGCAAGCTGTTCCTCTTGTGGCCGTGACCTGTCCCCTACTTTCTGACTGCAGGCTGGCATTAGTGGATTTTTCAAGAGTCACATATCATGGGTGACCTCTGACCCCCTTATTTGTATGTAGCTCATTTGTTTGGAACCTTTGGCTTTGGAATAAAGTGTCAGGCAGGAAGAAAGCTCAGTGCCCCCTTCTGCCCCAGCCGCCATGGTTTCTCAGGTCCCAAAGCTTCCCAGAGCTTGATTTCTTTCTCTTCAGAAAAATAGCATTAATTCATAGATTTAGTAAAAATATTTTTGAACTGTGAATACTAAGACAATGTACATATCAGAATACAATATACAACATTTGTTTATTGAAAATATTTTATGCCATTTTTCTGGGGGAAAAACAATCAAGGAAACCAATTAAAAAAAATTAAAATCACAGATTAAAAACATAGAAAAGCCTTATAAACAACTTTATCATAATAAAAAAAATCCAAATGTAATGGTGTGTGGGATACGTTCTGTTCTATAGCCCTCTGTATTTGGAAAGCTTATTTAAGGAGTTGGACTGATCCAGACTTCCCCAACTTGACACCCTCCAGATGTGTTGGATTACAAATCCCATCACAGCCAGCATTGGTCATGCTGTCTGGGGGTGATGGGAGGGTACCAGGTTTGGGAAAGTGGCCATTCCCCTTTCAAGAGTTTCTACCAAGCCACTTCCTTTTAGAGATTCTGGCTCTAGGAAAGCCTGAATACAAGAATTACATGCATTAACCAATCAGAATGGTTCTATGTATTTTAAATACATGGGAGTCTTGTCCAAGCACATCAGACATTGAAAACAGAATAAATATTTAGAAGGAAGTCAGATATCAGAAGAGGAAGTTGGCTCAGTGCCAGACATTAATAAAGTTCAACATGTGGCCAGAAGGAGTGGTGCTATGTGTTTTTTGTTCAAAATATATTACCGTGTTGTCATCAGACTGAAAGTTGCTACAGCAACAGAAGCAAAGAATTTGGGATCATGGGAGAAATTAATCTTCACAGCCACTTAATACACTGTTTCATCAAACTGTCTAGAACACTGCTTGTTTGCTTACGTGCGGGCATATGTTCCCACACATGGCCTTCTGTACAAGTATCATATAACACAACAACATACTATATTTCAGAAGTGCAAGATGGATGGAGTATTTTTAAAAGCCATGGGGGCTGATCTGTAAAGTGCTGTGAAAGTGCTACGCACTGAAGAAAGCGAAAACTCACTACAGACTATTTTACCAAGTAGACTCACAGAAAGAAAATACAAATAAAAATAGGTAAGCTAAGCTGTTTTTTTAACCATTAAATCAATTTTGGCTTGTGAACCATCTTTATGTTTTCATTCATTTATTTACAGCACAATCCTATGCAAATATACTCAGATGTATGTCCCATTGGATTTAATGGGGCTTACTCTCAGGTAAGTGGGTATAGGATTGCACCCTCAATGCATATTTACTCCATCCTTCAGCAGAAATGCTCCCAGAGCCCGGTCACAATGAACTAAGATTTTAGAACCAACATATCTGACAACTCTGCAAATGATCAAGTACTTCTTTTCCTTCTTTTGCCTGCAGTATTTTGTACTGCAATCCATTTAAATAAAGTATAAGTACCCAAACTCATTTACAATCCCACCGTCCATTCCTAGTAACAAAACGCTCGGAGTGGTAGCTTTCATGTTAAACTGCTGCAGAAAACAACAGAGCCTTGTGGCCCTTAAAGACTAGCAGGGCAATGCTATGCATATCTACTCTGAAGTAAGTCCCACCTATGCTGGCTGGGGCATGCTTGGGAGTTTTAGGACTTTCCCCCCTAAATATACATTGGATTGCGTCTTTAACCCAAGGCAAGTCACCATCTCAGTACTAACAGCACAACTCTATTCATATCTACTTACTGATTAAGCTCCACTGAATTCAGTGGACTTACTCCCAGATAAGTGGGTGTGTAAGGGTACAATCCTATGCCTATTTAGACAGGAAAAAAGTCTTACAACTCCCACCATGCCTCAGCAAGTATTTTTATTTTCTGTCTAAACATGTGAAGTATTATTGCTCCTAGGTCACAATCCGAAAAACGTTTATAAGGGAGTAGGACCCACAATGAGTAGTGTAAATTAACTATTGAATAAACATATACTGGATTACACTGTAACGTTCTCCATTCTTCTTTAAAAATATGAATATACCGCTTTCCATTTTAAACCCCCCAAAGCGGATTTTTCTCCTCTCTCTTCGGAGGGGGAACAAAGTTAAAGATCTTGATGACTTTTATCAGCTGCCAAAGCCTTGAAAATGGGGACTGTATATGCATCTGCTTTTTTCCTTTCTAGAGAGAGTAACAGAGATCGTCTTGTTTTCCTTTTTAAATTTGTATTGATTTTTTCCAAATACAAGCATGAACAAAAAACACATGGAATTTAAAGTGAGTTATTAGCAGACGGGTCATGTAACTTTGCTTTTCAACGGAAGCTGAAAGTAAAATCCAACCTAAGTCTTGCTTAAATTAGACCCATAGAAATGAGTAGGACAATGATGGATTTAAGTTCCATTCATTTCAATGGGTCTACTTTAAGTAAGCCCTATGTTGGATTTTATCTTGAAAACTCCGAGTAAGGCAGAGGGCATTTCTTCGAAGGGGGGGCACCCCCCACCCCTAACGGCCTCTTTGAGGAGGCGGCCGCAGTAGCGACCTGAAATGTGGCAATCGCGTGCGGCAAAAAAAAAAAGGACAACTGCGCATCACGCGCCGCACGGATTCAACTTGCATTGCTCGCGCTGGGGCGGAGCTTGGAGAAAAGCCCGCCAGCTTCGTTGTTGCTGGGGTGTGGGGGAGGAAGGCAGCGGTGATGTCAACTGTCACAGCCCTGCTGTCTCTACGCTCGCGTCTTCTCCGTAGACACGCCTCCAGCACTCCCCCCCCCGTCCGGGCATTCCCTGGCTGGCCGTCGCCGCCACTCGCTGACAGACAGCCGGCCCCACCCTTCCCTGGCCCGGCCTGACTCCGCCTTCCCTCTCGCGCGCCGACCTTTCCCCTAGTTTCCAGAGGGTGGTTCGGCGCGGCCGCCGCCACGGAACGTGCCCACGAGGGGCCTTTCCTGCGCTCAGCCTAGCTGCACGAGGCAATCACGCCGCCGGAGGGAACTCATTGGCCGGAGAGGAGACAGCTCGGGCTGTGATTGGCCAGGCGCGTCCTCCCTTCCCCTTTCGTTCTCTCCTCCTCCCCCGCCCCCCCCCGTTCCAGCTGCTTTTGCTGTATGGAGTGTTTTGGTGTGTTTCCCTCTGTGTTTTGGCTGCTCGCCTCCCTCGAAGGAGGGGGCGGGAGAGAGGCAGGCGGCGGCGGCGGCGGCGGTTCTGGCGATTGCTCTTGCTGGCTTTGTCACATCGCTGCTGCCTGCGAGAGCTTTCACCATGCATACCTCGCCTTGCGCCGAGGAGATGGGAGATGCCCCTGCTGTGAGTACCACTTGCTGCACGGTGCGGGGTCGGGTGTGGGGAGAAGAGAGCGGTACAGCAGAGACCCCCCCCCCCAACACGCCTCTTCTGACATCTCCCAAGGACGAAATAGGCTGACTTGATTTCTCCCCATGCCTTTCCTTTTGCTCTGATCCGCATCACTTTCCGTGGTGCAAGATACTTGGGGGTGTAAAGGGAGGTGGTGGTGGGGAAAGACACACTGATGAACAATGGGGGGGGGGGTGGCCGAAAATGAGAACAAACCTTAGCTATTTATTTATTCATTGCAAAATGCAGTTAATGTGTCGCCGAGACACCAAGGTGATGGGCGCGATCGATGCGCGTGTGCTTCCTGTGTGTGGGGCGTTGGAGTACAATCTTCCTCTCCTAACTTGCTGTGGGGCAGCTGATACAGGAATGATCAGCCTAACAAAACCACTTCGTTCGAGCCCTTCCTTGGGATATCTAGGTCGCGTGTAAGGGGGCTATTCTAACTTACCTGGACTAGGTGATGTTCATTGTTGTGAATAATACTGAATACTCCCCTCTACTTAAAACTGCTTCTGAATTCTGGGAGCTGTGCAAGCATAGAAGATTGGATGCAGTGGCTGGATTACTCATTCTTGCAGCCCAAATCTTATGCTTTTTCCTCAGTGGAAAGTCCCAATTAGTTCAGTGGGGCTGCCTTACCAGTAAGTGTGCAGAGCGTAGGACTGTAGATTTACTTGCATTGGACGGTGATGTCTTACTCCATGAGTAGTCCCCACTGACGCATGCAGAGTGTACTTCACCATGAGTAATCTCAGCAGCCTGTGATCCACAGTTGCCTGGTAATGGCATGAATTCATGCCCTGGACATTACTGTGAGTGCAAGGGTGGGGGACACAAATTGTGTGTCCGTCTCATAGCTGGTAATGTTTGGGGAGAAGGGAGCCTCCACATTTTGCAGGTGGGGTTCTTTCTTTGTTAACTTTGTCATTTTTGAGCCTTTGTGGAAAGAGTCCTATCCCTCTTCATGCAACCTTTGCTTTGCTTTCCAATCAGTATTGTGGAGGGAACTACCACGCCTCGCAGTGCTTCCCAGCAGTGGCTCAGCTAGAGACCACCACCCACTTGCTCACATGGCTATTTTGATGCATGACGTCGCCCTCTCCTTCCCCCCCCACCCCAGAGCTATATTTGGAGTGGGTGGTTGCTCTGGATCCCATGAGGTGAAAAGAAATCCTTCCACCCCCTTCCCTCCCTTTAGAAGGTGGCGCTTCGCCTCCTTCCAGCCAATTGACATTGACTACGTAATTTTATATTTGCATGTCAGTCCCTCACTCCCCCCCTTTTTTGCAAAGTAACAAAGCTGGAGAATAAAGAACGACATATATCGACAGTGTAGGGCAGCAATGGACATAGAAAATTGCCCCCCACATTTGGTAGTGTTCATGTAATCTCAGCACAGTGAGTTGGTGGGAAATTTCCTGTCTTTGTGTGGCTGTAGACTTGCAGTCGCTTCTTGTGTTGCCTGCCAACTCATCCGGTTTGCCTCTGCAGTGTCTGGGTAGAAGGAGGTGATTTAAGGACATGCCGCCAGGCTAAGTTATGCTGGTGCATGTCTGTCTAGAAGTCACCCTCCGTTCCTTAAACCCTCTTTTTCTCCTTTAAAGCTTATTAATCTGTTGTGCTTTTCTTAATGTACATGCATCACAAGCAAATCTACAATTTAACTTCTTAAATGTCTCTCTTTGAAACATTTGAGCCTTTGAATAAGCTTTCCTGACATTTCAAACCCCACCCCAATTCTTTTCAGAGCTTATACATTTTAACGTGGGTTTTATTTCGACCCCAAGGGAAATAATTCTCATGAGTTGCAAGTAAATGTAAAAGTCCTCCTCCTTTTAAGTGTTTCCATTCTTTGATATTCTGGAACCTTTTACACAACTATTATTTAAACTCTAATGGTTAGCACAGTCAGAATTGGTACTTTTACTCACTCCATGGATTAAATAATAAGCAATAGCATAAAACCCTCTCATTATTTAGATCAGTTTCAAGACTACTGATTTTACTTCTCTTCTCATTTAGAACCTTTCAGTTTGTTTAAGTGTCTATGAACCTGTGATTCCAAGTTGTTAGGTTAGCTGTATCTTCGTATTGGTTTCAGCATATGAAAAGGTGCTTTCTGTTGGGGTCATTTAATATGAAGCAAGTAACTATTTGGTGCCAACATCGGTTCACATCTATACAGTTAAGTACTGTGATTGGCAGCCTTTTGACAAGTTGTATATGTGCAGGCCTAATTGGTTACAACTGAATTTACTTGTGTGCAGCTGGGCGTTGAATGTAACCTTGTACTGCTTAGTAAATATTTATAGATAATATAGTGCGTGTGTGTTTGGCATCTATGGACAACTTATGGTGCATGAAAACTGTATCCGGCAGGCATCACGAGGTTTGCTATCCAAGTGGCGGATTCCACTTTTCTTGTGAATCGGGGCTCCTGATTGGCTGCTGTGACAATTTTCGGTGTGCACTGAATAGAAAATTGAATCTTGTGCAAATATGAGGTTGTAGATTGGAGTTTTGGTGTGAGATATTTGAATTTAGAATAATTTACTACTGACAGTTGTGTATTGTCTGCAAAATCTGGTGTCACTAGCCCAAACTCCTGATGATAGTGTGTAAAAAGAGAGTGGTATACTTGTTCTATAGTTGCCATCTCAATACAATACAGTCAAGTGTGCTAAAGCCCATTGATTTTGGTAGTCTTAACCACACTTAACTCTATGTTGTGTGGTCAGCATTAATTACTTTTTCCAACAAATACTCCAGTGATCTTCACTGTTTTTCAAGCAGGAGCCACTTGGCTCCAGGAATCTCCACTGAGTCCTCTTAGGGCTGTTCCTGGGCTGGGGTCTCTCTCCCTTCTTTCCCAGTCAAGCAGTAACATTGTGCACAAGACTCAGCTGGAGGCCTTTGGGGGCCGCTCCTCCCCACCCCCTCCATGTTGTCCAAGCAAGGCCTCATTGGTCAGTCATGAGGCAGGCAAATTCTAACAGGCTCACTGGCTCTCTTTGGATTGGAATGGATCTTCTCACCACTGAGAGAGTGATCTGCTCTACTCAGTGGTGCAAAATCTCCCAGCACAAGTCTATGTTGCTCTCTCACCACCACATCCAAATACTCCTCCACCTTCCAGCAACTGTGCTACTTCCTCACTACAGCTAGCCAAGCAGATTTGCGCTTTGCTTCTTGGACTTCTTCCCCACCACAGCTAATTGCAGATTGCTCCTGGATTCTCCTCTCCCCCCTCCCTGCCTCCGCCCACCACCATACATCTGAGGAATGGCAGGTCTTCTGACTCCCCACCTCTGAAGCCTTCTCCAGAAGCCCTGGTCACAGAAAACAGCCCACTGCTAAAGTAAACAGCAAGATAAAGTTACAGAGCCACTGCTGGGAGTGAGCAGCTACTGCAAAGAGAGTGAGTGAGTGAGTGAGTGAGTGAATGGCAGAGAGAAGTGGAGAACCACAAATGTGGGACCCTTTGAATGAAAGGCAGTGCTGTGCCCTCTCCTCCTGCTTATGCATATAGCATTCAGTAGCTGGATCAGGACTTTGATCTATATCAGGGGTGGGCAATTTGTTGTCCTCCAGATGTCTTGGCCTACAGTTCCTGTCATCTCTCACCATTGGCTAGGAGGGCTGATGGGAATTATAGGCCAAAACATCTGGAGGGCAAGGGCCACACGTTGCCGCCCCCTGATCTATAGGCTAAGTTTATAAGCAGACAATGGGTATGTCTCAGCTTTGTTATCCAATTGACTAACAAATGATCACTCGTTTATCTCTAGGTTGACATTGTGGACATCTATGAATCCATACGTGAACGGCAGCGTCACGACAGCGAAAGGTCTACTTGTAGCACCCTGGAACAGAATGACATAGAAGCAGTTGAGGCGCTTGTTTGTATGAGCTCCTGGGGTCAAAGGTCACAAAAAGGGGACCTATTAAAGATAAGACCTCTTACACCTGTCTCAGATTCAGGTGACTCCACAATGCACACTGAACTCACATCTGAGTTGCCCAAGGATTTTAACTTTTTATCTACACTGGTAAGGAAAAGCAAACAAACCCTGAAACAAAATGAATATGTATGGAATGAATGTGATTTTTTAAATGAATAAATAAAGAGGTCCCCATTTAATCTGCTAATAGTGCTTCATTTATTTGGCTTGAGAGATTCTTGTTGTGGTTGGTAGTTTTGATAGTAAGCCCTCAAGTAGCATATTTCTTCTGATAATGGCCACACATTTCTTTTGCAAGTCTAGTTTGTTTAGCTAACAATACACTTCAGATTGTTTTGGCTCATTGCATCACATCTGTCTCCATAATTTCCTCTTAATTAAATCAAAGCAGAAACAGTGTCAATCATGTGCACTTACAAATGTATTGAGGGGAACCCTGATTGGGTTCATTGGCTATTGAATGCATTTCTGGTTAGATTGGATTGTCCCGTATAAGCAAGGAAACTGTATGTTGAAGATCTGCAGTTCTGCATTGTTTGTCTTCAAATAAACGACTTCGGACTAGAATACCTGGGAGAGTGCCTTCTCCCTTATCCATCTGCCTAGTCACTGAGGTCATCAGAGAGCATGCTCCTGGTTGTTCCACATGAATCTGTTGCCCAACTGGAGTTCACCAGGAGAAGAGCCTTCAGTGTGGTGGCTCCCTTCCTATGGAATTCCCTGCTTTTGAAGGTCAGGCAGGTGCCAACTTTGCGTTGCTTCCGGTGCCTCTTGAAAGCAGTTCTATTCCAGGAAGCATTCCTTAAATGACCAGCCACAATCTTATTGGCATTCTGTTTTTAAGAATTTTAATATGGTATGTTAATCTTTTTACTTTTGTATAATTGTAACTTTTCTGTTCAACCACTCCAGAATCTGTGTAGATCTGGAGTGGTATATAAATTATAAATAATAAATAAAATATTGGTCATAAACCAGCTAACAGGTGCACTTGACAGCACTGTTTCTCCCCTACCACACTCGGTTTAACTCATTGGAACCTGCCTTATACTGAGTCAGAATGAATTGCATTTAAATGGGTAGTTAAATTGTTGTATGCTTACGCTTTGAAAATATGTTTGGGGATGCGAATGAAAGAGCAGCACTGGCTGTCAGTGCAGTACGTATCAGTGCTTGGGAATTACAGCTAAAAGGAGTCTTTTTATGTTTGTATGCTAATACCTTTTCTTCTCCCCCTGTTTTCCTTTAAATGTAGTGTATGACACCACCATATAGTCCAGATTTTGTTGAACCTTCCCCAACAACAGCGCTGTTCTCGTCACAAGCCACTTACTCAAAATCTAGGACAAGCAAGGCAAACACATCTGCCTGCCTAGTCACTCCTCCAGCTTGTGCTCTCGCTGCAGCCCAGCCATCTGTCCTGAGTGCGGAGAGAGAGCCCAGCCGCAAGCCAGCAAGAGCTGAGCAACCTGTTCCTCCGCTTTGCAGAGCCATGGCAACCAGCGTGATCCGCCACACAGGCGACCGTTCTGGTTACTCCTGCATTCCTGGTGCGCAACTGAAAGCAGAACCAATATCGGGGAACGGTGGTTCTGCAGACCAGCACGAGGCGCATGGCCCACCACATTCCAGAGTTTCACAGGATTGCGATGTGGCAGACAGTGTAATTTGTGATGCTTCACCGGCTCATGAATCTTATTTGCACAACTCAAGGTGTCCTAGAGCTGCCGGTCAAGGACATGAACTGCCGAGTCTTGCTTCTCAGCAGGCTCCTTTCCCAAAGAACTGTGAGAACGATACGCAACAAAAGTCTGCCCCACTTCTGCCCGCCCCACTTTCCAATCCCCAGGTGATCTGCCAAATGATCCCTTTGGATGGACAGAGAGGGATGGTTCCAGCCTTCCTGAAGCCCTCAACTCAGACTGCAGGATCAGTCAAACCCATCTTACCCCACACAGCCCCACTTTCTCAGCCTGTGCTGATGGGACCGTCTATGCCTCAGGGGACAGTAATGTTGGTCCTTCCACAGGCTGCTGTTGCCCAGGCGTCGCCATGCCAACAAACTGTGATGTCTGTTGGGAATACTAAATTATTGCCTTTGGCCCCTGCTCCAGTTTTCATTGCCTCCGGTCAAAGCAGTGCACCTCTAATGGACTTTTCCCGGAGGAGGAATTATGTCTGCAACTTTCCAGGCTGCAGGAAAACATACTTCAAAAGCTCTCACCTGAAAGCCCATCTGCGTACACATACTGGTATGTATAGAAGAGAATGAGGGTGATGTATCATTTTAGGGATTGTCTAGCAACAGAAATGGAATATTCAGATTTTAGTAGTGTAGAAATGTGATTAGAGAGCAGGGACTGAGGAATTCACTCCATCAGGTCCCCAGTCCCCATCCCAAGATTGATTGGATTTGTAACTCCTGGAACTGGATAAAGACCTGAATGCAATTTGCAGTCAGAAATCTGTACATTTCCAAGCTTGCAATGTGTTCTGCGAAGCAAAGCCCCTCCCCCTCCAAAACTTGCTGCAGCCTTCTTCCAGCTGTCAAGTCAGTCAAGGCCGGCTTTGCTGATTGTGAGTTTTTTCCCAATAGAGGAAGCACCATGCACAGCGAAGCCAGATCCTGGTGGATGAGCTGAGTGGATCATTTACCAAATTACCAAGCGTATTGGTTGGGAACCAAATGATGTTGGGGGTGGCCTGCCCTTGATGTCATTTGGCCCATGAAGGGCTGGATGAGTGGTCATCTGGCCCCTGTCCTAATTAGTTCTTCACCCCTTGCTTTAGGGAAATATGCCTAAAGAGAAGTTTTTTCTCCCCAGCTTGGTCATAATAGGTGTCGGGTTCTTTTCTTTTGGTGGCAGAAAATCCTGGGTATTAATCTCTTAGCAGAGAGCGTGCCTTGAAACATGCTGGAAACAAAGGAGATTGTCTTTTATCTCTTTCTACACAACAATTGTTGCTTCGTATTATTCAGAAGAGAATCTCTCTAACTTCTGTGGGTCAGATAAGGTACTATTCACACCTTAACAATTGCTTGAATGACTTTTCAAAAAAGTAAATAGAAGACATGGGGGCCCAGTCTGGATCAGGTCCTGGTAATGCAGGGAGGGGGTTGTCATTCACCCTTTGACTCCAGCTGTGGTCTGGATCTGGATTAGGCCACTCAGACTTGCTACCTGCACTGGAAGAAAAGCTCCAATTTGTGCCAGTGGCCGCTTCTCTTCCAAGGCAATTCACAGACATAGGGCTCCTGATATAGGTCAGGACCACAGTGGTGGGAGGCAATGGGTTAAAGACCCTCTGACACCCATACCAGGGTTCCAATCAAGATCAACCCCTGCTGCCCTGTTACTTTTAATATGCCTTTCATGCAATTGTCTTGTGTAGTAAACTAAGGGACAGCTATAGAAGAAGCCATTCTCAAGTTAGGGGGAGTTTATTCATACAGTGTTTTATAGTCTTGTTGATAAAACCAGGTGTCTTATTATTTGGTTTGCTTTCCTTCTCTCCCCTCTCTTCAGGAGAAAAACCTTTCACTTGTAGCTGGGAAGGTTGTGATAAAAAGTTTGCCCGTTCCGACGAACTTTCTCGCCACCGCAGAACTCATACGGGGGAGAAGAAGTTTGCATGTCCCGTCTGCGACCGCCGCTTCATGCGTAGCGATCACCTGACAAAACATGCGCGGCGTCACATGACCACGAAGAAAGTTCCCAGCTGGCAGACCGAAGTTGGCAAACTGAATAGAATTGCAATGATGGAGAAGCCAAGAAGCGAGAGTGCATTGAGCATGCTTCTGCCTATGCTGTCTTCTGGTTAAACAAGCTTATTTGTGAAAACAAACACTTCAAGAGAAACTTCTCCCAAAAACCAGCTTTTGACTGATTTTTTTTAAAATTCCCATGAGTTATGTTTTTATATTCGGGGGGGGGGGGGAGAAAACTGTAAAAGTCTTTTGTCCTCTGCCTGTCTTCCCTCCATCCCTTCAGTTTAAACCCTATTTAAACGCTGAATTATATTTGATTTCTCTCATCCTTTCCCCCTCCTCCAAGACTTTGGGACATTCACCAGCACTTCAGGAAAGCAAAAAAATAAAATAAAATAAATAAATAATGGGGGCGGGAAGGGGGAGGAATATTGGCAATGGATTGTTCTTTGCAAACATATCCTCACTAGAGTAACAGTGGTTGATAGAAAATGAAACAGGGTGGTTTTGTTTCTGTTTTTCAATTTTATACTAGTTTTTCTATATATCTTGTATTTGTTCAGCTGCAGTTTGATCTTGCAAGTCGCCCTTCGAGAGGAGTGGTATGCAAGATCGAAGTGACCCGTTGGAAACTGCTGTTTTGCTGAAAGTAGTCCAAACTGGTTTAGAATATCGTGTCTGAACCCCTATCTCGCAACTAAATCCACTTTAGGATTGCCTGCTGTGTCTTGGAACAGGCACCTTGGAATTGTATGGAAGATTGAGGCATGCAATTAGCTTGGGTCTTATTTAGATGTGACACAGATCAATTGCAGTACTCCTGAAAAATCCTTGCCTGTGTAGTAACTACACATGGCCAGCTGAGCCATTACCCTAGGTGCCCTTCCATATGTATGTAGCATCTGCTGTGAAGTCAAGGATTCTTGGCTTGCAAACATTAGTGCATGTGACACCAGCTGTGTGAAGCTCCTGTGTGCGTATGGGTTTAGTGGGGCTGCATGTGATCCCCATTGCATCTAAATTGGCTCTTAGATATCCAATTCCAGAACGGTAGTTGCTAGTCTGACTAGAGTTGGGTAAGGATGGTTATGTTTGGATCTATTTTGAAACAAAAGGAGTGGCTTGCCAGAGGGCCCCCTGCATTTGTAAATTGCAACATCAAAAGTGTCCTTTATCATTTTGACCTCGGTGCCGATGACTTGACAGGTGTGGGCTACATGTCTGTCAGTAGTATAATCCTGCCAAAGTTAAGAACTTCCACGTCCCATTGCCTTCAGTGGGAAAGTTAAGCACATCCTTAACCTTAAATCTGTCCCTTTGAATTTAATGGAAAGCAAGTGCATAACTTTGGTTAGATTATGCCCTCCTTGATGGATGCTTAAAGAAAATGCTGAACTATATGGAGCTATTGTGTTGGCCGGATAAAGGGAAAGGGGATTATGGGATCAAAGTTGAAAATGCACTGCCTGCACGATCATCTTTATATCATCCAAGCAAATGTTTGGAGGCTTCTTAGCATACAACTACAGATAGCTTAAAAAATTCTCGAGTGTTCCCTGGAGGATGAGCAATGCAAATTGTTCGACATTCGGTATTCTGCATTTATTCAGTTGGAGCTCTAGGTTAAATCCAATGTTATCACTCGTGTAATGATACTTTCCCTTCCTCTCTTCCCCCATCTGTTCTGAAGGGTTGGAGATTTTGGGGAGGCTGCAGGGGGAAGGAAAATCCATCTCACTGACAGATGCTGTTCTGTTGACAGGAGATGTCTGTTAGCTAGAACCCTCTGTCTTGTAATTCTTGCATTTTTAAGATGAGTGTGATTTATATCACATGTAGGATACTGCAGGCTAACAATACATTGTTCCAAAACAGTTCTTTATCTCTTTTAAAACTGCCCCCACAGTGCTTAGCTTTGGAACAAAAACTGGTATAATAATGATGCTGCTGTTCTTGTCTCCATTTCCACAGCACATTAGATAAGTAAAATGAAATGATTGCTAATTGTAGAGTTGCTTGTTCCTTGGCTTTTGGAGGGGCCCTTTGAGAGAACTAGATTATGGGACACAAGTAGCTTGTTCAGCTACCATCTCAGAGAATTTACTCAATTTTGCATACTTATATTTAATCAAGCAGAGAAAATAGTTTCTAATGATTATGTGGAAGCATGGTATATATGTGTGTGGTATAATATCTGACATCTCATTAGCATCTGAAACTAGATAGACCTATCATGATTATTATATCAACAGATACCTTTATTATTAAGCCAAGGTTGCAATACATTCAACTATTTATTTTGGAGTCATCTGAGAATATTTCCACTGATGGTAGGAGTTTCTTGGAAATACATTTGGAATAAGTGGTTTAGAAATTGCAACTGAGAACTCCTGATTCTAAAAAAAACTTGCACCAGTATATCTACCATCAGTTCCTGAATAATGCCTTGGCACTGCTGGTGTATAGCATTGCCAGTATTTTTTACTGACTCTGCTTTTGTGCCTCTAGGAGCAGGCTGATCTGCAGAAATTTAGGAAGTGGAGCTTTTCCTATCACTTCATCAGCATGCTAGGACAACGTTCACTGGCTAAATTTCTGCAAATCAGGCTGCTGGTAAAGGAATAAGAAGCTGTGCCAGGGGGAAAAAAATAAGGGTTGCAGCTCTACATGGTGTGAGAGTCTGCAGAGCCACTACTATTAGGATGCCATCCTAAGCATTTATCTGCCTGCCTGTTTACTATTGAATTTGAAGGCTCTAATTTTCATGGAGGTGATCATGATAACAGCAGTCATATCTTTTAAAAAAAGTAGCAATTGTCATTGACATATAAAGTAAGAATTGTCTTAAGTTGATCAGAATCTTTCAACCTGGCCTACATTCCCAATTCAGGTATTTGTAAGCAGGCTTCTTTTGAAATGAGATTCAATTAGGCTGTCCTATCTTGTGACCTGCCAAGCCAAATGCAGCCACAGCTGTGTGTTTGCCAAGTCCTTCAGAACCATCCTGTTTTGCTGCCTCAGGTAGACAGCAAGAACAGGATGTTTGCTGACCCTCTAGCAGGCTATCATATGTGGTGGCTGGGTTGCATTTGATGAGTTACTAACTTATGCAAGCATGGGGATGTTATAGAAATTGCACCCCCATTATGTGTGTGTTTTCATTTTCTTCTACTACACAAATTATAAATTTTACTTGCTGTAGCAAGAGCCAGCAGAGCTGTGGGATAACCCCCCCCTCCAACGATCCAATAGGTGCAAGGCACTTGTGCTCACTTTATGCTCAATTAATTGAACAGAAATGCATATGACACTCATGCAGTATTAAAGAGCTTGAGAGAAAAGTAGCTAAATAGCATAAGTGTAGTGCATATAACTAGACTCGAATAGTCTGGTTAGTCTGAAACCACTGTCCCTGCCCCCTTTCTTTGCAGTGTGCAGGCAAGAGTCTGCTTTTCTCTGGTGTAATTCCATTGAAGTTCATCAGAAGTGTCCTGAAATCAAATGATTTCTCTTGTATCATCAGAAGCCTTTTTCAAAATGTTTCCAAATTTCTGTTCCTAATTATTAGCTATCTGGCTCAAGATTATGGGAACTTCTGTTTGGTGTAGTCAAATATTGTGCCTAATATTTTATATGAATAAACCTTTCTGTTCAGCATTTATTGTGAAATCCCTGTATTTGTGTGCATATGCAAATATTGTTTGTATTTCTCCAAGGGCTGCATTGTCATTCCTCTTCTAGTAAAGTGGATATTTGCGTATACAGTTTTGCTGTGATTTTTCTCCCCTCATGTTGGCACTCTGCATCTTACTGCAAAACAATAAGAGCAGCAGCTGCCACTGTCCGTGTTAATATTTAGCATTTATATAGCACATCGAGTGTTTTTATTTATTTATTTATTTATTTATTAATTACATTTGTGTACCGCCCCATAGCCGAAGCTCTCTGGGCGGTTTACATAGGATTAAAAACAATTAAAAACAATATACAAAAATTAAAACAGCAAAAACATACAACATACACACAACCTGTTCATTTAAAAACCACTACAACACTTCAAAAAAGCTACAAAAACAAAACAAACCCAGGCTCCTCAGATATTGCCAAATGCCTGAGAGAAGAGGAAAGTCTTGACCTGGCGCCGAAAAGATAACAATGTTGGTGCCAGGCGGGCCTCGTCGGGGAGATCATTCCACAATTGGGGGGCCACCACAGAGAAGGCCCTCTCTCTTGTTGCCGACCTCTGAGCTTCCCTTGGAGGAGGCACTTGGAGGAGGGCCTTAGATGTTGAACGTAGTGTTCGGGTAGGTTCATGTCAGGAAACGCGTTCCATCAGGTATTGTAGTCCCAAGCCGTGTAAGGCTTTATAGGTTAAAACCAGCACCTTGAATTGGGCTCGGAAACATACAGAGGCAGCCAATGCAAGCGGGCCACAGTAGGTCTTATATGTTCGAACCTACTGGTTCCGGTTATCAATCTGGCTGCTGCCAGATTGAAATGCTTCCTATATATTACCTCCGTGTTATTAAACCCGTTACAAATAAGAAGGGTTGCGGCTAAGAGCGGCTTGCCTAAGATCATCGCAGCGGAACTTCCACTCTTCTTGCATAGATGCTAGCAGTCAATATTAGAAGTGCAAATTATATTGCACCATGGTGGCAAAGAACTGAGTGCAAGCTACCCTTTATTTGCATCTACAGATGTTGTATACAATACTGTAGGGGCAGGTAACTTGGGTGTCCTCCAGATGTTGTGGACCACAGCACCTGTAATCATGCTAGCTGGGGCTGACAGGAGTTTCAGTCTAAACAAATGGGGAGGGGGAGATGCACCAGGTTACCTACCCCTGCAGTAGTGTGTACTGTAACATCCCTAGATACAAGTTTACCTGCCCCTTGCACTACTGAGTGCTCATGATTCTCATCATGTGGCTGTTTTCCAGTTTTGTTTCTAATTCAGATTTCTGCTTTATTCCCATTCCTGTTGTCTTCCCTTTCGTCTTCTTTCCTTAGGGGGCAGGTGGATCTACCTACCTCCTTCCCCCAGCTCTTGCTCAGAGTTTATTAACCCTCTGATAGGTTGCTCTGCCATCTGCTTTTAAACCTCTGTAGCTGTTTCACCCTTTCCAGTCTGATGTGGGTGGGCTTCTGAATTTCAGGCGGCTCCCTGAACAAAACAAAATCTCCCCCTCTAATATATCTTTTTGCTTCAGTTGGCATATGTACTGCTCCACTGAGTTGTCTGTTTTGCCCACTCCCACCTCTTTATTAAGGTAGGATGTCTCCCCCCATTCCCTTTTTAGATAAGTGCCACTTGTATGTTCGTGCAATTAAAAGCCCTTGTCCAAAAAAGCTCAGTTTGTTAAAGCTGCAAAATGTAAGGCAAGTGGGTAAACTTGTGAGGACAGAGTTACCAACCAGTTCTCTGCGCAGCCAGCTCCTGCTGCTGACCTGTAAAACTGGTTTCCCACTGAGCTTGGCCCTGGAAAGAAATAGGCATGTCTGACAACAATGCAATGTGAGTGCGTCATGGAAAATGCTCAGTGGAGGTTTACTCAAGCCCCTTCTGCATTCCAAGAAAACATCCACCTCTGGGCCATGATTCAGAATTTATTCAGTTGCCACCAAAATGGCTTTATGCTATTTTATGACATTTCTAATTAGGAGCTACTTGCTAAGGAGTCCAGGAAGTGGGAGTGTTGCTGATCTAGGTCTCCTGCTGGGATCGGTCCCAACTTTCCTTATATCCATTCTCCTAAAGCCAGTCACTTTGCCAAGATATTGTTTATGGTACAGACACAGATAGGAAAATGTCAACAAGAACAAACAATTCCTATAGAAGTAAAAAAGTAAAATGTACTAATACATTAGAGTAGGATTCAAACACTCACATTTTGATAATATAAGGAACAACAATCCCCTAAGAATGGGCAGATTTGGGGGAGTCATTTTCTCATAGTTACCCAAGCCTTTCTCAAAGGGATCCTGGTAAATAGGGTGACCAGATAAAATCGAGGTCAGGGCTCATGTAACTTTAACAGTTGTAGAGAAAAGGGAATTTCAGCCAGTGTCATTTGCATGCAATTAGTTTCTGGTGAAATTCCCTCTTCATCACAATAGTTAAAGTTGCAGGGGCCCTGCCTTCTTTTGTATATGGTCACTCTAGTATACTGGCTGCAACTTTAACTGTTGTGATGAAGAGGGAATTTCACCAGGAACTAATTGCATACAAATGACACTGGCTGAAATTCCCTTTGCTCTACACCTGTTAAAGTTACATGAGCCCTGACCTGGATTTCATCTGGTCACCCTACTGGTAAAGGAGGGGTTTTAGCTTGCAGTGTGTTATTGAGAGGGATGGATGGGCCAATTTAGGATGCAAATTTAGAGAGAGGGACTAAAAGGTAATTCCAGGGTGGGAGGGTAGGTTAGCTTGTTTGGAGTTGACTGAGCCCTGAAGGAGATGATTTCTAGGCTTAAAAAAAAGGTGATAGTTCCTGGGGAAATCCACATAGTATTGACATTTGAGCAGGCATGTTTACAAAATACATGCAATTGCATCAGATTGATTTTGAAGAGGAATTTGTGAATCAAAAAACATACTTGCAAAAGAGAACTTTTACATCATAGCATGCTTCCAGAGTGCAGCGATCTGTGCTTCTAGGTACTCCAGATAAGTCCCTGCATAATGCAGGCTACCAATCTTTGAATGTTTGGCAAACCAAAGTTAACTCCAAGAGTGATGGATGAACCCTGTTTAGTTTCTCAAGCATCTAGCACTTCATAAAAAGCAAAGGTGCATGATGAGTTTGTATTTGCAAAAGCAAAATGGGAAGTACAAATGCCATCTAAAGTGAAAGTCTGTTCTGTGGTAAAATTATGTTACACTGTAAATATAATTTTGTGTTTTAAGCTTAACTAATTCTCTCAGATTTCCTCAAGCATATGTGCTGTTGATCACAACGTTCCTCTAATTTGAACACTAGAGGCGGAGGAAACCAGAAGTAGAGAACATAATGTAAAACTGTCAGTAAAAGTACTGGAATGCTTTGCAACTCGATATACAGTAGTTCTGATTCCTGAGACAATCTTTTCTGGAGATTTCCTTATAGATTTCTCTCAAATGCAAACAGTGATTTGAAAACTATTCTACCTTAACAACATACAATCTTGTTGCAAGGAGGTTGTCTTGTCAGCAAAAAAAAAAAATCTGAAGTGTTGGGTCATGCAGTCACTTTACATGAGAGCAGAGCAGAACTTTTCTCGGAAACATGATTGGGTGGTGAAAAGCTGGAGTCAACTGGATGGCAGCAATTTCTGTGATAGCAGCAGCACTTTTTCAGAGGCTGCAGACACAGGCCAGGCATTTCCAGTTCAATCATGTGGCTTGGAAGTAACGTTTCAGCTGCAGTTGTGATGTGCATGTATGGGAGTTGCTTTACACTGTGTTAGTATTTGCAAGGAACCAGTTGCTAGGGAACATGGGCGAGAGGGTGCACCTGTGTCCTGCTTGTGGGTTCCTTGTCGACAGCTGGTTGGCCATTGTGTAAACAGAATGCTGGACTAGATGGACCCTTGGTCTGATCCAGCATGGTTCTACTTATGTTCTTACAGGATGAACAGAAATTGCCCTCCTGGCTTTCTAAAATGATCATAGGAGTATCCTGGGAAGGAAAGATATTACTCACTTTTTCCCAGGACTCTTCTGGTTGGGCACCACAGCATCCAGCCAGGACCGTGGACAAGGCTGGTGCCTTAAAAGATACGGGGCCCAAAGGACACATCAGCATACAATTTGCATATGTTAATGTGTGCGCGTGCACACACACAAATTTAGATGTATTAAAGACAGCCAACTGGTTCTCATCAAATCACCCCAAATAAAATAAGCTATTCAATTAATTTGCACCCCATCCCCAGATCATCCAAATCAGTTGTTCTTCAGTTACACATAATTTGTACTGACTATGAACAGGTGTGAAAAAATGCACAAAATTGTAGCTGTTAGGTTTTGTTTGTTTTTGTTTCAAACAAAAAATGTGTGCCCTCCCCCTGAAAATCGCCCCCTTGCACAGCAATTAAGCCTAGGAGGAAAAAAAATAGTAATAAAACTTTCATTGACAACAGTGGACATTTCTTTCCTCAGCTTAATTGTCATGTTAGGAGGCGGCTTTGGGGGGATTTGCAGAAAAGAGAAGATTAACCCTTGCCTTCCCATCTACAACCTACCCTTCCTCCCCTCATCAGGGGAAGAAAACCTCTTCCATTGGTATCAATGGATACTCAGGCTCTTGGTGCTCTGGGAAATGTGGGCCTTGCACTGAGGCCTAGTAACCAAGAAAGCCACCACTTAGCTAGGGCACAAGTTTGAGTAATCACCTGTTGATTCATTTTATTAATCAAGGAGAACTGACAACTGAAAAGAGGGAAATATCTGCTGGGCATATATGCTTTAATATACAAATTAGAGTTTATGGTTGAAACGATCCACGCCGGCTTTTTTAGGAAAGTTAAGGCAAAATGCAGGCAGTCTAAAGTAAGCATTCAAGTCTTTATTTGCACTTCTCCTAAGACTCTGAGGACCAAGATTATAGTTCTTCCACAACTGGACATCTCAAACGTTAAGATATGAGTGAAAATCCTATGTGCCTGCTTTGAAATCTAATTTCCAAAATGAACTTGGTGGGTTCCCACTTTCACCCACACCCACATGTAGTATTCTGACTTATGCCAACCTGTTTCAGTGAACGAAGATCCCACCAGCTTCTTGGGTAGTGGCATTCCTTCTTCTTTAAATGTTGTTTTCTCTGCCCTGCCCCCCTCTGTCCGCTGTGTAAACATCTTTCTGAGAAATGCTGCAGTTTAACTAACTTGCCCCATAGTGAACACCTTCAGCGGCAGTACTCCTGCTCAATTGTAGCCATCAGCTCCTCTTCAGAGTAATCATAGGATATCTTGGCCTGCCTCTCAGGCTTCTTGAGTGGGAGCCTGCAGGTTAATGCAAGGAAGAATAATCAGTACAAAAGAACTAAATTATTTTCCTCCCCCGCTAGCAAAATGTTACATGCCCCCGTCCCTCTAGTTCTCCTTTAAATAGCTCAAACGTCTAATCCCCACTTTGCTTTATAAAATATGGATTCAAAATTTTGCATATGCTACCTTTCAATTTGAATAAAATTGAATCCAGAGGACAGGGGGACTTTGCCTGAAAGGGAAATTTGGTGGTGAGGCGGAACCCAGAGGGGTTCTCTGAGACCTGAGCAGTAATGTTGGGAATAATTACATTTAACTGAGGGAGATGCTCCTGTTCTGGAGAATTAAGGGATTAAATACCATGCTAAAGCTAAATTGGAGAAGGGACCTCTTTAATTAAATGTCAATAAAGCTGTATGTTGTGGTAAGAGTGCTTCCCTAGTAGGAAAAGCAGAACTGCACTGAGGATCTATTTATTTATTTGATTTATATCCCATCCTTCCTCAAGAAGAGCCCAGTACAATTCTAGACCTTCCCCTTTCCATTCTAAAAGCGAAAGGAAGGAAGGCTCAACCACACACCAGAGTGATAGAAACAGCAAAGCCATTGAGTGCAATAAAGATTTATTACCAAACTGATGTCCAAATTTCCCAACACATTGAGTGTTCTTCCTCAGGGAAAACCACTCAATATCTAAATCAGGCTTCCCCAACCTGGAGCCCTCCAGATGTGTTGGGAGTACATTTCCCATCACTCCCATCCAGCTGGCTGGGGAAAATGGGAATTGTACTCCCAACACATCTGGAGGGCTCCAGGTTGGGGAAGCCTGATCTCAGTTAAGACAGCAATGTTCTTATTAAATTCAACCTCCACCAGTTTGCCTCAGAGTATATGGACTGATGCAACAGTTGTATGACTGTACAGAACAAAACATTCCAGTCATGTTGAGTGGACATTAAGACGATGCTCTCCCCAAAAACCTTTCCTACACGCACGCTTGCAATATGCTGTGAAAAAAAAATGCGTGACAAACAACAGGTGATTGCCTGTGAATGAAAGCTGTGCCTGTTTCTGCAAAGGAGAGTAGCGAGGTTTTACTCATTGCTAAAGTTATTGTCATTTGAATGAAGGTAACTTACTGGTTGGTCAAGTTATTGCTCTCTTCTGCGAACTTTGCCAAACAGACCTGGAAAATTAATGAACATGACAGCATTAAGTATTTTGTTTGAGTTTGCCTCGTTAGTAAAATGCATAACTGCGTAATCACTTCATCTAACTAAGTTCAGTAAAAGTAAAAATGATTTTTAACTGAGGAGAGGCAAGGCTACCGACATCCCTGAAATGGAGAATTTCAGCTGCTGGGATCAGGAAAGCCAGTATGAACATATATCTAGTTTTCCTCATTCTAAGATGTGCGTGTGTAGGCAGTATGTCTCTGTATGCCAATTGCAGAGAACATGAGCGGGAGGGTCCTGTTGCACTCATGTTCTGCTTTGGGGCTTCCCATTGGGGCATCTGGTTGGCAACTGTCCAAACCAAATGCTAGACTAGATAGGCCTTTGGCCTGATACCGAACAACAGGACTCTTCTTAAATGGTGTGTGATGTGGTGGAGGGGTACTGAAAAAAAACAAGAAGACTGTTGTTGAAGAAAATGCACTATTTATCTCACTCTTAAATAATTCTATTTCGAGAAAGAAAGGCGAGACAGTAATGAGAAGTTTTGCACATATTATCACAAATGGGAGGGCAAGTATTATGGGGAGAGAGAGAGAGAGAGAGAGAAGGCATAATGCTTGTTCTCTCTTAATAATAGTTAGGAACTTTGGAGCAGGCTGCCTCCCTGTAATCTTTCTCCTCTCCAGGGCAAATTCTGTTCCCTGCGTAACACCAGTTAAAGACAAGATGGCAGCCCAACCCAACATGGGTTGTGTCAAATCCCTATAAAGCCACAGGTAGTTAAGTGCAGCACGAGAGGGCAGGAGGATGCTGACCCATTTCTTGCCTGGGCTTCCCCCCTAGAACAGCTTCCTCTCAACTGTTTTTCTCCAATTTGGTCTCAGAGCCCCACCAGGAGAAAAATAGCTGGAGATAAGTGCTTTTTTTTTTTTACGGAGGGGGGAGCATGGGTTGGGAAAAGGGTTAACAGCCCCTGCTTCCAGCCACGAATGCATTTTAAATCAATGCCCACCTTACTTTATAGGCGATGCTGGCTGGGAATTATGGGAGTTGCAATCCCAACAGATCTGGGAGGTGTCAGGTTGCGTGAGGCCATTATAGGGCATCACCAGCAGAACCAACTCTCCTGCTATCTCATTCAGTTTAGCGCTAACAGAGACAGCTGCCCCAATCTTCGTTGAGATTGATGCTCAACAGGTTCCCCAGCATCTGAAACCAGGGTTGGCTTTTGTTAACAAACCATGGTTGTAGGAAACCGAGGTTAGTATTCATGGATTGATTCGTGCTCATGTGTTCTTTAACCACAAAAAGGCCATATGTTCTTTAACAACAAAAAGGGGGGGTGAGAAGGGAATTTGCTGGAGAGGGGACCACTCCTGTAGTTCATTTCTGATCTCTTAGCCATGATTAAATGAGAGCCAGTGTTCCATCTCTGTTGTATTCATGCACAATTAATAAACTGTGCACTGTTCCTTAGGTACAACCCAACACCCAGGTCCCCTCCTATCCTTCTCCTATTGGTCCAGGACAGGTATAGGTAACCTGATGCCCTCCAGATGTTTTGGGCTTCCATCTCCCATTACCCCTGATTGTTGGCTATGTTCACTGGGACTTATGGAAGGTGTAATCCAAAACTTCTGTCTGGCATCCCTTGGCTTAGGAGTTGCACAGTTGCAGGCCTGTCTTTTAGAGAGGTTTCATTTACCGATACCTGAGAGGAGAGTCTGACTAAGAAGGCATTCTTCACTCTCTGTATGATATTTCCCCGTAATACCGTTCTTCCTATTTTGTATTAATATGCACTCTTAACCACAGTGAAGAGAGAACCAACATTACAACTGCGCCAGCCGGTGGTGTAGTAGAGTCAGGGCTCGCAGGGACACAGTGCCAACACCTTTTTTTATTAGCGAGAAGCTAATGGCATCTGCCACCCCCACTCCATTAGAATTCCCTTTGCCTCTGAGCTTAGCTGCAATTTTCATAGTAGGTAGGGTGATGGTGGAATTAATTCCCCCAGCCACAATATAGTTCTCTGTTGCAATGCAACATATTTTGGGGTGGAGTGGTCTTGAATGGGCAATTAAGAACCATTAGCTTCACAAAATACCTGCTCCTAGTGGAGATGAAAACTGCTAGAATGGGTTTGTTGATATGGATCAACACAGCAGCTGAATTTTTGGACTCTCCTTGGAGACATAGCTATGGGGACTGGCACACAGAGTGCCTGCACTTCAAAATTTTCTGCTATACCACTGGTGCTGGTCCCCACATACACAGAGCGCAATCTGAATCACAGACCCTGTTGCAGACCTTCCATCTATTTCAGTAGGGCTTGTGAAGAAGGGTTCCCTGGTGCATTATGCCTTTTAAAAAAATTATTCACACGAAAACACAAAATATCCAGGTTTCATGTACACAATATAGAGAACAGTCAAAACTTCAATAAGAAGACAGCCACAAGGTGGCAGGCAGTGTTTCACAAAGGCATAGCAAAAACAAAAAGTACATTTTGTCATAAAACTAGAACTTGGAGGGAAATTAAATGCTATCGAAGCCTGTTTTGTAAATAAAATCTGTCCAAAGTTCATTCTCAACATTTGCTGGTAGATAATATTTACCATGGCTGGTTGGTAAATGTCCCAGATAAGCTTTGTGAGACACAAATATTTCCCCTACCTAATGAAAGCAAAGCATGGTTGTACCATGCCAAATGCAGTGCTCACATAGGCTTGTAAATAGCCATGAGTCTGGTCCCCTGTGATGAGTTAGAATCGTCTCCAGGTAACTAGGAGTGGAACTTCCAAAAATGGAAAACAATGGCGTTCCCCCCATTTTCTTTCAGGCCAATGCACCAAAATGGTCAACACAGATATGCGTGGATAAGCAGGCTAGTGAAAAGTGTCTTTGAGCTAGTAAATTTGTAGGAATAGTCTTGGTCTGTTTTTTTGTTATTTTAATTATTTTACGTGTATTTTAATTGTCCTTTTAAAAATGGTTTTATGCGGTAAGACACCTTAGGGCCCAAAAGCAGAGTTTAAAATGTTCTAAATAAATAAATGGGAAGTCCCTCAGACTCTAAACAAATTCCAGTCAGTCCCACCCTGCTTGCAGTTTCAAATGCATTTGTTTACTTTCTTTAGAAGAAAAGTACTTGGGGGCTTAAAAAGAGCAACAGAAGTATATATTTTAAACAATTAAGTTGTTTGGTAGAAATGTACCACACATTCATATTGGGTTGCATCCAATTAGTGTCCCCATTACTGATGGAAGGCGCTTTGATCCAGTGGAGTTCTTCATCAGTGGTATTGGAGGAAGACAATTTTTGGTGACTGCCCAAATATGCTCCAGAGACTTGGGGGGAGGGGTTGAAATAGTGTGGAAGATGGCATGGGGAAACTGTATGAAGTAGGAATCCGCATTAATCCCTTCCCTCCCTCTGCTGACCAAAACCTGCTCTGGATCAAAGAGCTTTCTGAAAACAGTGCCACCAAAGGGAAGCAAACCCTTATTTATTTTTTTATCTCCACTCTGAAAATAGAAGATGTTGGGCAGGCTAATAAGGAGCTACCTCCCCGATGTGGACTACAACTCCCATCATCCACACCAGCAATGGCCCTGCTCGCTGAGAACGACAGCGTTGCTGACCAAGAAATCGGGAGGGCACCAGGCTGGACTACAATACCACTGGGACGTTAAGTCCCCAACTCTTGTCTTCAACTGGTTCATCAAAAATGACACCGGATGCCGCAATGGATGGCAATGATGAGCCCCGTGGCAGTGTGCTCGTTTCGCTCTCCTGAAAGCGCACGACGGGGCTGTACCGTCATTGCGCATCGCTTTACGAGAGTAAAAGCACGCGTCGGAAGGACAAACCCTGGAGCCTGTTCTGACTCCAAGAGCTCTCGGGACCTGGAGCAAGGACAAGATGCCCCTGAGCACAAACAGCCAAGGGCCGCTCCGAGGGCTCCCTAGGGACGACTGGGAGTTGTCGGGCTTTATTTCCCTCTAACGCGCCAGGATTGTGCCCTGAGGCTCCCAGGCGGGATTTCCGACTCCGACCTCTTCCTCCTTCTTTCCAAAAGAAACTAAACACGCGCGTCCCATCGGGGAGAGCAGCGTCTCCTCCTCCTCCTCCTGGCGGCGGCGGCGCCTCCCCAGCCCGCCCCGCCGCTTCCTTTACCTCCTGGTCCCGCTGGCTCCCGTCCTCCTCTGCGCTGCCCCCTGCCGGACAGGCGCAGGAGTCTCCAGCGTCGAGGCGCCGAGGGCGGCGGCGTCGAGGCAGTTCCGACGAGCGCCCGTCGTCGCACTCCTGCAGCATTTGGTCCAGGAGCTCCGAGTCCGAGTCGGGCTCCCCCAGCGACGGCGAAGTGAGGTGCGCCGGCGTCTGGTGGCGGCTGCTGCTGCTGCACCTGGCCCCGGCGGCCGCCGCCGCTTCTCCTGGCTGGCCCTGGCCGGCGGGGGCGCTGCTACTCCCGCTGCCCCGGGCAGGACCTTTCCAGCGCCTTGCCGCCGAGCTGCGGCTGCGCGCCTTCCCCGCCCTGCTGCTGCCGGTGCCCATCGCGGCGGCGGCGGCGGTGCTCACCCAGCCCGGGCCGGGCGGAGAGGGCAGCTGCTGCAGTTGCTCGCGGACGCGCCCTATTCCCTGCCCGCTGGTTCTGGTTCTAGAGCCCAACTGTGGCGGCTTCTCGGCGGGCAGTGGCAGAAGAGGGTGGCCTCGATCCCTGGTTTCGTGCCTCTTCCTTGTTTTTTCGAAATTTCTTTATTTTTAATTCCTTGATTACAGAGGGTGTTTGTTTGTAAGGGCTAATAGTAGCCCTTCACGTAAGGGCTAATAGTAGGAAGCAAACGAGCCGGAGATCCAGTTCTGGCTTTTCCCAACACATTAAAGAAAGCTGGTTGGATTTAGTCTCATTCCCCCCCCCCCTCTTTTTTTTTTAATCCCAAGAATTTGGCCTTGAAAGAAACCAAATGGGTGTAACCGTCTCCCTCAGAATGAGGCTGGTTTCAAAAATAGCTCTCTGGGTAAATATTTTTAAACGAAAGGGGGATTTTTTTAAAAAAGAAGGAAATACCAAAAGGCAATTCTCTCTCTCTCTCTCTCTCTCTCTCTCTCTCACACACACACACACACACACACACACACACAGAGATCATATCTGTGATGGAGTCTGGTGAGTAGAAACCATGACAAAATAAACAGATTCCAAGGATCCCAAGTAAATGCTGTGAAAAGTATGAAAAAATTACAGCTCAGCCAGGCAAAAAGCTAAGCTTATCTCTCAGAGATTCTCTGCTGCTCCATGATATAAAAAGAAACATATTTCCTTTTAAAAGAAGCATAGGATTAAACAACCCATACTCAACCCATACTCTTGGTTGTTGTTACATGCAAAGAAGTGAGTTTTTCTTGCCTATGAAAACTGGAAGACTACAAGAAATAACATACTTGCATTTCTGCGTTGTAACGGTTTTGACAACTGTTTGGGCCCAGGACACATTACATACACCATTTTCAAATTATTTTCAAAGTGTTATATTCTGCTTGGTGTTGATCTGGCCTGTGTTTCTAAAATGAGGATTAGAATTTGTAACAATTAAAGAGAAGCCAAGGACATAAACCATGTATCTCAAGGGAAAATGGAGTAAGGCACAAATTAAAGCAAGTGTTTGCTGTTGTTTATCAAGGGAATATTGATTTGTTTAATTGTAGCCTGTTTTATTTTCTGGTAGGCTTCGCCCACCAGATGTGTGAGGTTCAGCCAAAAAAGAAAGCAAAACACTCCTTCATACTTCTGCAATTCCGAAAGTGCAGATTTAGAATAAAGAGATTTTTCAATGTACTTCATCTCCTTAAGCCTCAAAATGTTAGGAAACAAAAAGGTTGCTGAATGTGGCTTTCGTTAATAAGGAGCTTTCGTTCTGTGAGTGAGAGTGTATAGGCTTACATAAAAAGAGGAGTTGCTGTTGTGAACCTCAGAGACACATTCCACCAGTCTTGTCGCATGTACCTAATCCTTTTTAGGGAAAACAAACTCTTAAGTTTGCAGCAATGACTGTGCACAAAAATGATTGGCTAGCATTTATGACATCACAAAGCCCCCTGCCCAGAGCTGTTTTGCAGTGGTTTAAAAAGTTACTCCTTTTAAAATAATAAGTGGGGCCTGCAAAAAACAACTACTGTGCATGTTCAGACCGCATTGACCCTGTTCAGACAACACACTAAGCCATGGGGGGTTAAGCATTTTGAAATAAACATTATGGCTCAGCATGTTGTGTGGAACCATGCTTAGGGTGTCGTGTGAATCATTCCTAATCATGGTGGCTACATAACCACAGTTTAAACATGCACACTAATCATTTGCTGCAAAAGGTTTAGTGGCCTAACTGTGGCTTAGGGTGTTGTCTGAATAGGCCCAGTAGATCATCTTTTGGTGAGGGTGTTAGGTTTTGCGTTTATACTTCCACAATCCTAGGGGTTTCCTTTAGCATGCAGACACCCACTCTTGTCTCAGTGACCCTGTTGTGGCTCCAGTCATGTTGGCACTCACCACTGGAGGTTGCTATTAGAGGGAGTGATGATAAAGTAATAATTGAACTGTTGATTACATTTAGAATAGCACGTTGAAGAATAGCAATGGTGGACAGCCAGTGTGAAGCATAGAGAGCTTCCAGAAAGATCACAGAGTCAACGTTTGGTTTGCTAGTAAGTATGTCTGTCAGATACAGTGCAGCAGTGGGGATGTGGGTGGTATTATTCAATGGGAGAAAAACTAACAGTGAATTCTGTTTGAAGTACTAGACAGTTTTCACTCCCCGCCCTGGCTTTTTGAAGATGGTGAGAGGTTTCATGGAACCTCAGGAAATCGTGTTTTAAGATGAGTGGAGTCTATTGGCAGAAAAGCAAAATAGTTCTGAATGACCGTCATGACTAAATTATAATTCAGCCTGCAGTCCTAAGCATACTTATCTGGGAGTCCCATTGAACGCAGCAGAACTGACTGCTGAATAAACATGCATACGTTTGTTTTGTATTGTGTTTTGCTTGAACCCCTCACTGGTGTAGTTCCAACAAAATTCTTGGGTGATTAGGTTGTAAATGTTGTACTCCTTATTTGATTATAATGTTTGTTAACTCAAGAGGATATAACTTGTTTCAAGTATCTAACCAACAATGAAGTTTCTCTCTGGAACAACTCCACACAGGACGTTTATAATGAAATAAGAAAAAGAGATAATTTTTAAGGGAAGTTTTCAGGAGAGAATCTCTTATCAAGATGGAAGGTAACTCATATGTATTGTTTGAGAATTGTTTTTGGAGTATAGGTTTTTCTACACGAGGAGTTTATCATGCGCTTGTCGTTCCCTACTCATGGTTGTTTATGGGTTCTTTAGACGATGTTGTGATCTGCCAGTTTTGCTTCAGTATTTTCAGCGAGGTGGGGGCTTTTTGTTTGTTTTTTTGTTTGTTTTTTATGCTGAGAAAATGTGGCATTTAATTGCAAACATGAAAGAAAGCCTGATTTCTTCTTGTGTATATGTGCTGTTCTGCCATACCACAGTGCCACCTAGAGGTTATGAAGCAGGAAAGCAGGAAAGGAAAGTCTCTTTGCGTAGTGCTTGGATCTCAATTCTGTGACAAAACAGAAAGTAGATACAGCAGATTAACAAGCAATCAACAGCCTTAGGTAGAAAAGCTGCCGAAGGCTGTTCTATAGAGAGATCTTTTGACAAACCAGAAAGTCCATCCCTGCCACCGCCCCTGCCCTACTGTAGAATTGTTGTTTGATTCCACAGTCCCATATTGTATTTGGCATATGCTTGAGTTCAATGAGACTTACTCCTACATAAGTGTGTATAGGATCGCAGGCTTTGGTCTTGTTTGCTGTTTACTCGTGTCAGTGCCAGTGTGGTACATTTTTAATGTGTGCCTCCCATTGCTATGTTCATGCTGAAAATAGGAGTCTACAGCAAAGAATCAAACTTGCCTGTTTCAAACAGCCACAACCCCTCCCCAAATATATGTGGATTGACTAGCTTGGGAAATGGAATCCTGATCTCACTATACTCTTACTTATCTGGGTAACAGTTACATTTCTTTCACCCCTTTGGTTGTTTATTCTGCTAGAGCTCCGGCTATAGGGCGGTATAAAAATGCAATAAATAAATAAATGACACAACTGTGCATTCATAATGTAGTTTAAAAAAATGTCTAGGAGGTAGTTGCTCCCTGGGCATCCCAAGAGACAGTGCACACAGGGAAGAACAAATGAAGAATCAAAGTAGAGTCAGCGCAAGGGCAGACAACTATATAGAAATGGCATATTCATAATGTGAATCAACAGTGAGCTGGCCTCAGGTGAAATAAGCTGTAGCATGATCAGCAAGCAGTGTAAAAAATCCCCAGAAGTGTCAGATATTCTTTACACAGCGCATAGTTAAACTATGGAATTCACTACCTCAAGATGTAGTGATGTCCACCTATTTGGATGGCTTGAAAAAGGGCTTGGATAAATTCCTGGAGCAGAAGGCAGTCAATGGCTATAGTCCTGTAGGCTATGTGCTACCTCCAGTACCAAAGGCTGTAGGCCTATATATACCAGTTGCTGGGAAACGTGGGTGGGAGGGTGCTGTTTGTGGTTCCCTGGTTGACAGGTGGTTGGCCGCTGTGTGAACAGAGTGCTGGACTAGATGGACCCTTGGTCTGATCCAGCCAGCATGGCTCTTATGTTCTAAGATCTAATGTTACCTGTTTGTTTCTAGGGTGATCATTTTTCCGGCTTTATGGAGGATAGTCCTCTATTTGAAGGCATCCTCTATTTGAAGGGCTGTCCTGTCCATGTCCAGTTGAAAGATAAAGGACCATCAGAAGGAAGAGCTAGGAAGGGTCTTGAAGTGGCCCATCAACCATTAGCAGCACCTGGGCAGCAGACTTCATGGACAGACAGATCGGGCACCAGGTCATGGTCTTCCCTGCTAGGGTGAGATGTAGAGTATTTCTATTTATAGTCAAGTATTTTTAAATTTGCATGTGCACATAAAAACCAGCACATGCAGATTTTAAGCAAACCTGTGTCTTCCTTTGCCCTCTTTGTTAGGGTGACCAGATAAAATCCAGGTCAAGGCTCATGTAACTTTAACAGTTGTAGAGAAAAGGGAATTTCAGCCAAAGTCATTTGTATGCAATTAGTTCCTAGTGAAATTCCCTCTTCATCACAATAGTTAAAGTTGCATGCACTATACTAGAGTGACCATATACAAAAGAAGGCAGGGCCCCTGCAACTTTAACTGTTGTGATGAAGAGGGAATTTCACCAGGAACTAGTTGCATACAAATAACACTGGCTGAAATTCCCTTTTCTCTACAACTGTTAAAGTTACATGAGCCCTGACCTGGATTTTATCTGGTCAGCCTACTCTTTGTGGTGATGCAGTTCCTCCTTTTTGGGGGGATACTATGTGGGCACCCTAGTTTAGTGGGCCAAATATATTGACCATGATCCAGTAAAGGTGAATCATGCTTAATAGTCTGATCCTCCTCCTGCTTACTCAGAAATAAGTCTCACTGAGTTTAATACAAATTACTTTATAGCAAGGACATTTAGCTTTTCTACCCAAGTTCTGTTGATTTCTGTGGGAATTAAGAACAATTAATGCTATTTGGATTAGGACCATAAAGACCAATTCTGCCTGGAGCATTTAGGTGTGTTTCCTCAGAAGTCTGCCCCACAGAGTTCAATGAAGTTTACTCACAAGTAAATATCAGATTGTACTCTTTGTCTCAACATTTTTGCAACACTCCTAGGGTGGCCAGGTGATAAAGAGGGCATGGCTCCTGTACCTTTAATAGTTGTGTGGAAGAGGGAATTTTAGCAGGTGTCACTTGTGTGACAAGCTACATTTACTGAAATTCCCTCTTCCAGACAACTATTAAAGGTGCAGAAGCCCTACCTGTCCTCTTTTTCACCTGGCCACCATAACCAACATTCAAACTGGGAGACACAATTCATTGTCCAATTGGCAATTTGGAAAGGCAGAACTATCTCCATAAACACCCCAAGATTTGACCCAAGGTCAGTGGAAATGGCTCTGCATATTGTAAGCTTGTCCTTATGCATTGCCAATGATAATTTCTCCACCATTTATCACATGCAGACGTATTTTCAGAGCCCTGCACTTTTCTGTAGTACTGTATTGTTGGCCTGTAAAACAAACTGCTCTGCTTCTTTCCCGGTGCGATGGTTGCTTAGGTACCTCAGGGCTTCAGATGGGAATTCCCCTTGTGTGTGGCACATTCCTCTTGGAATACCACAGCGCCCATAGATTAGCAACAAAATCTCCTAGTCTTTGTAGCAACAAAAAGTGAGCAAAGTCTGCTTCCATCTTTTCTGTCAGCTTTAACCCTGTGCCAAGCAGAGGCTGCTGTTTGCTGACTCGCTCTCTCTGGAATGTACACAGAGGCTCAAAAACAGGAACTGACAACTGAACTCTCTCTTCTGGGTTTGGGAGTATCAAGGTTGCCTCCCAGGCTTTTAGAAAAACCAACACAAGGCCTTTTTTGTCATTTTTAATTCAGAAATCAAAGGACATTACAATGCAAAAGAGGAAGACAGACTTTCCCTGCCTCTTCCAAATACTTTGTAGAGTCTTCTTTGGAAACAACACTTCTCAGTTCTGAGACAAACTCTTCAGATTCCGTTTTTTGAGTTGCAGGCATAGGTATTTTGTTTGAATCAGTTCACATTTGACATACGGAAAACCTGCTAGCAGACAGAGCAATTTAAATATTCTGCAATCTTTGGATTAAAACAAATCACAGCTTTTGATATTGCCAGGTTTTGGACCATTACTAGAACATTCTTAATGTATCGTAGTGGTTAGTTACACGAAGCTGAAATCCCACATTCTTATCAGGGCATTCTGCTTCCAGTTTCATTATAGAATTACAACATGGCAGACACATGATTTGAATTGGAAACTTCCTTTCTCTGCAAAGTTCTGTATGTTTCATTATCCAGCGCCATCTAGTAGCTGTATTATAATGCAATGCTATCATTACACACTGCCGCTATCTCGTATTAATGTTTGTTACCAGCTTATCTCCGATCTTTTATAAAGTGGGATAAAGCTCAAATAGCACGGGAGACTCACTGGAGATTGTTGCCATCATATAAAGGATCTGTAAACTTCCATGAATGACCAATCATGAATGTTCAATAAAAGCATTGTGTAGAAATGCTCATAGTGGCATGGATGCAGCTATATAGGAAAAGTAACATCCAGACAAGTATGACTGAGTTTGCAGGTGCCTTTCCCAGTGACAATCCAGGTGAGCATGAGAGCATATTTTCTAGCTGCTGTGATTCTGTGAATTGCCACCGGGAAACACATCCAGATCTGGTGTCACTTCCTTCACATGGATGCATTCATAAGGGGTCACTACAAGAAGGATTTTCCAACCTGGTGAAAACTGTCTTGGTATCAGAAAGTTATTTCAGCAATGATACCGACATCTCTATTTTCCCAAATAATCTCTTAAGAACGATAAGTAGGTTAATATCAAGGTTCAGCCTTGCCGTTTCTGCAGTGTCAGAGTCCCCATCATTATTGGAAGTACTTATTGGCCCAGTTCAGAAGACACCTTAAACCATGGCTTTAACCATGGTGAATAAGGCTTTTTGCCTTACTCACTGTGGTTAAAGCCGTGGTTTAAGGTGTCTTCTGAACAGGGCCATTGAGGCTGGTTAGGCAAAGCAACCCATAATCCATGTCTGTAAATAGTTGTTATTGATGAATAAATACGATATACAGGGTTTTAGGCAGGAATGTAATAGGGAATTGGATTGTCCCATTCCACCTAATGAATGGAATGCCATTTTGCCAGCTCTACCTGTTTCATCTATGGATCCTAGACTGCATCTTATTCAGAGAAAGCAGTTTTGTGTCTATTGGATTCCGCAATGTCTTTTTAATAAGGAATTGTCTAATTCGGCTAATTGATGGCAGTGCAGCATAGCTATGCTTCTTTTAAACATATGCTTTGGCAATGTTCAATAATTGCTTCTTTTTGGGAGGAGGGTATTATATGGATAAATTCTGTATTAAACCAGCTTTAATATTTACTGATGTACATGCTCTTTTAAATTGCTTACCTGCTTCATGGAAATTAATGGTCAGTGTAAATGGATTCTCCAAGACCTTTTGACTGCTAAAAGACTGATATTACAACTTTGGAAAGATAAACACTCTCCTCCTATAATGCAATTGATTGAGGACTTTACAATGCTTTCAACATTTGGATGGGTAGCTGTGACAAAATCACCTGGTTGTTACGTTAATGTGTTTTATTATATTTAGTTTTGCATGAAATGTATATACATGTAAGAAAGAGTTAACTGTGGGCAGGATGGGGCTTGTGTGTGATTGGCTGTTTTAGTTCTACCTGGGGTGGGGAGGGGATAAGTGAATGATGTCACAGGAGGGTTTATTTTCTGTTTTGACAGTTTTCTCAGAAGCATTTGGGGTTTGGCGGAACACCATTTTAATTGAGGAGGGAGGATTTAGAGGGCTAGAGAGGCAGGCTTAGGCTAATTAACAACATCTATTTAAGTAATATAACATCTATAACACTGAAACAACACTGTGTAAAGAATGAATGTTTATATTAGTGAGTTAAACCCATGTGCCAGCTTGGTCTTTGTTTACGCAGCCTCATACATGAACACTTAATAGCCACTTCCCCAGATTAGAAGTAGTAGTAACAATGATAAATTCAACACATTTGGTGTTAATTGTGGCTGGGTAAAAAATTTGCCAAGTCAGTGGGTATGGCTGATTTGGCAGTGACATCCCCACTCTTTAAGCTTATTATCCTAGCCGTGAAGAGTTAACAGGAAAGCCTGGGTAGAAGGAGGGGTGGACGTCATAGTGGCATATAGACGCCACCTTCAAATGAATACGTATTTGGATCCATGCGCCAAATTACAGTTGTTCATGCTTTGATAACCTCTTGTCTGGATCACTGTAATATGTTATACACAGGGCTGCCTTTTGAAAATGGTCTGGAAACTTCAGCTGATCCAAAAAAGGGCAGCAAGATTGGTAATGGGGACTGGCCAATGTGATCATATCGTGGTGGTACTTTTCCATCTGCAATGGCTGACAGTCCATGTCTGGGCCCCATTTGAAGTGCCAAGTTACCTGAAGGATCACGTCCTCCCATATGAACCTGCTCAGATGCTAAGGTCATCTTCAGCAATCGTTCTCTGGAAGTCCCGGCCAAAGGAAGTGAGGTGGCTGGCTACTGAGAAGAGGGTCTTTTCTACTGTGGCACCACAGTTGTGGAATGAGCTTCCCAGAGAGGCTCGCCTGATGCCTACATTGTGCTCTTTCCAGTGCCAGGTGAAGACCTTTTTATTTTACATGGCATTTTAATCGTCTAGTTCTGTTGTTTTAAATCTGTTATGATATTTCAAATATCTGCATCGCTGCTAGGTTTTATTTTGGTTTTTTTACTTTTTTTTTACTGTAGTTTTAAACTTTTAATTGTTATAATGTATTTTATGCTATGTTTTGTTTAATTGCTATGAACTGCCCACAGAGCCTTGGCTATTGGGTGGTATAGAAGTGTAATGAATACGGTAAATAAATAAAAGAATAAACAAACCATGGTAACACCCACCAGGGGTTGGATATTCAAAATGGGCAGCAACACATGCTGCAACCCATCATGCCTTAAATAAGCCACAGTGGGTTGGGCTGATTGTGTGAACCCAGTCTCTGTCTATATTAACGATAGGTTGAACAAATGAAAAAGTGGACAGGACTCCTGATTCAACAGATTTAACAGAAGAGGGAATTGTTCACTTGCACCTGCCAACATTTCCAATTGCACAGAGCTGTTGAAAGGCACAAGAGGCTGCCCTCCTTGGCAGAAGTTATTTGAAGATTGGTGCCTTTTTTTGGGCTTTGAAAAACAGCAGCATGACTAGAATTTTAAACTTCTGACAAAACAGTGGATAAGCTAACAGAGAGGAATAGCTTTCCTATTACTGAATGACTTGAGAATTGCCATTCTTCACTGAACAGAGCTTATTTATTAATCGTTCCTCCTAGTATTAACTTGCGTTTGCACAAAGAAAGCCTCTTACTTTTACCACTGTTAAAATATAAGAGTGATTTCAGGGGAAAAGCAAGAGGCACTTGTGCCTGGCATTCACAGCTCTTTCATGCTAAATGGACTTTAGATTTGTGGGTGAATGCCATGTCTAAAAAGAGCAGATAAATAAATTATAAAGCGTGTGTGTGTGTGTTTAAAAGCAAGATGCTTGCTCAATAGCAGCAGTGCTTATGGAAATATAGCCATGAAGACGCTTTGGTTGTGTGGGTCTGTGACTGCCAGCTCCTACTTCCCTTCCTAGGGAGGCTTTGACCCCCTTTATTTATTTATTTATTTATTTATTTACTGCATTCCTATACCATCCAATAGCGGAAGCTCTCTGGGTGGTTTACAAAAATTAAAACCATAAAAACCATTCAAATATAAAACGACGGTATAAAAACATAATATAAAATACATTATAAAAGCACAACCAGGATAAAACCGAGCAGCCATACAGAAATTAATACGGATTTAAAATACAAATTTAAACAGCAAGGTTAAAAATCAAACTGAAGAACTGTTACAATACTGAGGAAATAAAAAGGTCTTCACCTGGCATCTAAAGGAGTATAATGTAGGTGCCAGGCGAACCTCTCTAGGGAGCTCATTCCAGAGCCAAGGTGCCACAACAGAGAAGGCCCTTCTGGTAGCCACCTGCCTCACTTCCTTTGGCAGGGGTTCACGGAGAAGGACCCCTGAGGGTGATCTTAGGGTCCGGGCAGGTACATATGGGAAGAAGCTTTGAATGTTAATACCAGCACTTTGAATCGGGCCCTTATCCCCAACACCTTCCTCTCTCCACTCCTTTAGCCTCTCATCTCTGTTCATCTTATCTGCATTTCTTTCTTTCCTTCTTTCCTTCCTGCAATAACTCTTCCTGGTGGCCCTGTCAGCAAAATGCCCATCAAATGTTTGAAATGTGGCTCTTGCAGAGATGGGCTGTAATTGACTGAGAACGGCAGCCTCACCTTCCCATATCTACTGGTTTTGTTCTACCTTTCTTTCTCTTGACTCCTGTTTCCTTGAGGTTTTTAAACTTCTGGCAAGTGGCCTAGGCTTTTTAAAGCTGCCACACGGACTGAATGGTAACGGCTATATTCAGGTATAGGTTAAAACAAACTGTTAATTTGTTTTTCCAAATTCTGAAGCACAGACCACCCTGATCATCAGAGCTCAAAGTGTTTAAACATGCAGGTAGGGCAGAGAGAGGCAGGGCTGGTGTACTGGGTACTGATATCACAGTTGCCTTAATTCTGTAACCTTTTCCCAGGACAACAGGTTGCGAGGAGGGTTCTGTCTCAAGTTCCTGAGGGTATCTTCCAGGGGCTGGGAGGAGGATTGTATCCTCTCGGAATTCAACATTTACTGATTGTTGAATGTATGACCTCTAATACGCTCCCTCCCACTAATCCACAACAGGAGGCCCAGAGAGATCTCCAAGACCATTCCTAATGAGGGAACAGTAACAGGTGCCATCTGGCAGGGCTGGATTTGTTCTGGGGGATCCACCCACGTTCACTGTTCGAGGTGTCAAATGGAATCTGTGACAAGATGTTGAAGTATGGAGTTCTTCTCTTTGGTGTTTCAGCCAGCCATGTCTTCTTTCCAGATACTCCATTCCATTTCTCCTCAGTCAAATGGAACAATTATATGCAAAGGTCTAAAGTACTTGCTTTGGAACCAGGAACTCCTAAGGCATTCAAATGTGGGTTAAATATTATTTACAGATGAGCCTAAACCAATGACCTTGTCACTGGAGATGGTATTGTAACACCATTTATTTAAAATATTTGTATCCTATGGTGGCAGAGAATAAGCGAATATACATATGGCAGTGGTGACTCAGATCTTGCAACTGCTGGTGTTGTTGTTCCAAGATTGCTGCTCTTCAAAGGTTCTGTGCATAGTGTTCCCTAAACTGGTGCCGTCCAGATGTTTTGGACTATGACTCCCAGAATTCCTGACCATTAACCATGCTGGCTGAGGCTGATGGGAGTTAAAATCCAAAACATCTGGAGGGCACCAGATTGTGGAAGGCAGTTCTGTGGTGGCTCTAGGGAAGAACAACACCTCCACCCGATGTGTGCTACCTAGCAACCAGGGGTAAGAAGCATCTGATGTTTTGTTCCCTGGGGTGTAGGAATTCCCTTAATCCACGCATTTGGACTGGCTGTTGGAAGCTTCTAAGTCCACCGACATTGAAAGTGTATTAGATGATTGATTCCAGTAACCTTGTGTAACATTCCTCACCCCCTTCAATAAGCTAAAGTGTAACCAGCTTGAACAAATGAGCACACATTTTTAAACACCCCTCATGTGATGCTATGTGCCAGGAGACTAGGGCCTAGTAGTCACACAAAAGGTCGTTGAATGTCATGCGAAGTTTCATTTTCCATGCGGTGCTTATTTAGGAAGGCGTGTTTAACCATTGATCCAAAGTGTAATTTGCTTAGTTTGCACCACCGAATCGGCATTTTTATTGTGCATCACCAAATCTGCCTGGCAAGTCCTCTGAGTTGAGTGGATCCAGGCAGAAGTTGGCATGTGGCGAAAAGGTGGTGGGGCATGTGATTGCATCACCTCCCAGCCAGTTTGCAATGCAGTCCACATTTACTGTGCTACACCTGAAATGCTGGAAATGGCAGAGCAGATAATGTGGATTGCAAATAACTACTAATGTGAACAGTCTACTCACCTGAGCAGGCAACTTGATTTTTCAGTTGACGGAAAAGATGCTGTTAAGTTAGTTGGTCCTACATTACTATGCATGTGAACAGTTATCTGCAGAAATGAGTGGCTGATGTATAATTAAAACTAGTTCTGAGTGCGAGTTAACACTGCATCCCATCACCCTGTGCCAAACATAGCCAACTTCTACAGAACATGTGTTTGATACCATTTTGATAATGCAAGTGGTTGTTATTAATTACCATGAATTATTTTCATCACTAATGTGAGATGTTATAACTGAAGAAATGGTATGGCAGAGCTATAGCCTGTTATGTGTTTGCATCTTCTCACGTCTTTATTTCATTTTAGTACCTTTATTTCATTTTAACCACCTCATATTATGGCAATGTTCTCATGGAAAAATTTATAATAATGATGACTTAGGTATTGGTCACAATCCAATCGAGACTTACAGTGCAATCATACACATATCTACTTAGAAGTAAGTTCAATGGGATTTATTTCCAGGTAAGTGTGTACTGGATTGCAGTCTCGATCATGCTTAAGCCCATTGAAATCACACTTAATTTTGCATTGAATTGTGGCCTCTGTTTGTGAGTGATTCAGTGAATAGAAGCCTCTGATATTTATGGTATGGGAATTTTGCAGATTTACCGTTAGGCACCATATACCTTCTGCAGGGTTGAGCAATTTGTGGCCCTCCAGTTTTTGGCCCAATGCTTCCTCACCAGTGGATAACTGGCTAAGGCTTCTGGGAGTTGTAGGCCAAAACATCTGAAGGGCCACAAATTGCCTACTCTGATATACTGTCTAGCTATGTACTGACACTGCCTCAGCCTTACAGAGCAATCCTGTCAGTTTCTACAGATAACTAAGTCCCATTAAGTTCAACATGGCTGATTCCAGGTAAGGATTGCTACCTTATAAAACATCTCTGTCTGAACTAGAGATGTGAAGGCCCGGACAAAAATTGGAAAAAATCGGGGGAAACGGGTTTTCCCATTTTTTCCCAAAGCCTTTTTTGGTTTTTTTCCGAAAAATTGAAAAAAATGAAGAAAAAACAGATTATGGAATGTTTTATTTTAGTATGATGCATAAAATGTCTAAGACAAGGTGTTTATATATTTACTTCTCCAAAAGATTTCTAAAAACTATGTACAGTATCAGATTATTACAATTTCTGTGCACCAAGGACAAGCAAGTCCTAGGTTGCAAACTGAGTCTACAGCTCTCAAGTACAAGAGCAAGATGCATTTCTACCTCTAGGGGACTCAGCCATTGAAGCAGAGACTGAAACTGATAGTGATAGCTATAGCTCAGAAAATGAGTCTGATTAAATTTCATGCATATTAACTGAATTTTGGTCCCCCTTTTTTCTCAGTTCTTTTTATGGGAATGGGTGCTTTATGTCTGCTTGACACTGTGTAGGCCTAGCAGAGACATAAATAATTTTCTGTGTTAGTAATGTTAATGGTTTCTTCTGTTTGTTTTTTTAAATTGTTTTTTGCCTGCTCATCATAAACTAGCAAAACCAAAGAGGTTCTTTATAGTTCAGGTGTTCCTTACAGTTCAGGAGCTTGTAGCTCCATTTGTTTTTTTAAAAAGGTAAAAATTTAAAAATGTAAATTCAATTTGTAATAATTGCTTGAACGCACTATACTTTTAATATACCAAAATGTGATAATTTTATGCCAAACCAACTTGTACATAACTACATTTTATGTTCCTAAAGTAACAAAGTGACTTCCAATCCGTAAAAAGTGCTAATATTGCATTTTTTTTTCATTTTCCCTAAAAATTTCTGGGTTTTTTTCAGGAAAAAAACCCAGTTTTTTCTCATGGCTTCAAAATTTCCAGAAATTTTACATCTCTAGTCTGAACCCTACACTAAGTTCAAAAGGAACACGCACATACACACACACACACACACAAAGCAGCAGTACAGAAAATTGTAATCCTTATTCTGTTTTCTATATGTAATGTCTAGTTGTGTTTTCTATATCCACAAAAAGGAGGCAGTGGTTGTAATACCATACCATATACAGGTGCCTAGCACCCAACCACCCAATATACAATTAGGACCCCAAAAAATGATAAATCTAACAGTATTTGTATTTATATTTATCATGTGCATTTAATGAAAAATATATGTGAGTACAGTTATGCACTGATAAATATAAATACAAATACTGTTAGATTTATCATTTTTGGGGATCCTAATTGTATTTTGGGTGGTTGGGTGCTAGGCACCTGTATATGGTATAGTTCTATTTTGTGTCATTTTCTGCATGGAAGAACCCTTGTTATTTTATGCATCTCACATTTATTTCATTTATTATATTTCTATACTGCCCCATAGACCAAGGACCCTGGGCAGTTCACAAATATAAATATATATTGAACTAATAATCACAGTCGAGGAATATGCATTTAAAATTATTATTATTAGGGTGTTATTTTTTGTTTGAACCCCATTAATGCAATATTGCATTAAAATCTTATTGAAGTTCATCTTCTTAAAAAGAACATACTGGGAAAAATGTTGAGAACGCTCCTCCCCTGGCTTATTAAGATAGTTTTACAGAATGTGAAGCAGCAAATTAAAATTTGGTACTAATTGTACCCTTGTCAATCAATGGCAAATCTGGGTTTGAAGTTATCTTCGGAGGCCCTCTTTCGGAGGTCCCTGCCAAAGTAAGATAGGCAGGTGGCTACAAGACAGGTCCTTCTCAGTTGTGGCACCCCATTTATGGAGTGGCTTCCCTCAGAATACTTGCCTGGTCCCTACATTGTCATATTTTTGATGCCAGACTTGGTTTCTTTTCTTCCAGGCATTTTAGAGACAAAGGCCCCCTCCACAAGGATGCGCTTTTGCGCCCGGTTCCGGGATTATGCGCATTATCGCGGAGGCACATTTACGCCTAATCCCTCTGCACGGGAGGCGGCGAGAGGCGGCGAAGCGCATTAATTCATGTCCAAAAAGCGCTTTAGAAGACGTTAACGCGCATAATCGCTTGTTCACACCGCGATAATGCGCTTTAACGGCCGGAGAAAAATAAAAGTCGCTATTTAACGCGCATTCGAAAATGCGCATTATCGGGGAGATAACGCGCCTGTACGCCCGTTTTGCGCTCCGCTGGTGTGGAGGTAAAATTTATAATGAGCCTCTAAGGCTCATTAAACGTCTCGTGTGGAGGAGGCCTTAGTTTTCAATTCTGTGATTGTTCTTATACATCTTGTGATGTTTCCTATTTTGTATTGTGTTGTGTTCTTTTAACAATTTGTATTGCATTTTATTATTTTAACCATTTGTAACCTGCCCAGAGAACACTTGGTATTGGGTGAATTAATAAATAAATGCAATATTTGAAAGAGTCCAAATAACACAGGGAGCTATCTATCACCAGATGAGGGTACCTGTACAGTACACAAATTTGCAAACAGGTGTGTAATGTTCACTCTTTACACTTTTAGGTGTACACCAAAAACATGATGTGGGAAGAGGCCCATAAAAGGGATGTATATTTGCACAGGATGCCACCATAACTATCTTGCAGGATTTTTTAACTATGCTGCAAAATTGGCTGAGCTTCATATACTGCAGATGAGATCCCCTCCAGCACACAATGCTGGCCTGCCATGCTTGAGGTGCCACAGTAGTTACAAACTATCAGGGAAGCAACAGGCATGCCTGAGGCATAACAGAGCGAAACATCCCATTGCTTGCAGGTGTTTCAGAAGGGTTAGGCAAGTCAAGGCTAGCTGAGCTGCTGAAAAGTACTTGGTGCCCTTTTGTACGTGGGATTCCAAGTGCACCACTAAAACCAATTATCCTGAAGTTAATGGGTTGTACAGACAGAAAACAGGGAGGAATAGTTTTCCCATTTTCAGTTGAAGATGCAGTAGGAAGTCTTTGGAAAGAAGCTTTAATCAATGGAGGAAACTACTTGGAAATCTGTAGTTTGGCTCTTCAGAAGGAGAGAATTGAAAAAACACTGATCTGGAAAGACCCTGGAAATCGCTCCCTTGCCTCAGAGTGAGATAATCTTCCATATGTTAAATCAGATCCATAATCCACCATTGAGGTTGATGGAACATATTTCCGAGTAAAGACCTTCAAGGTCACAGACAGCCTCAAACCTTAAAAGCCTCAAACCTCCCCTCTCACAAGCGTCGTAGCACTGATGGATGAAACTTGCTGTCCTGCATTTTAATAGCAGCACGAGAGCTGATCCATTCTTGAATGTGCTTTAGATGGGAAGTGGAGAGACGGATGGAAATTGTCGAATAAGCCTCTACATAATGGATTGTAAAGTGTCCAGTATATTAGGGATATGGGTTGTGTCCAACTTTGTCTGTCCACTGACAGAACAGGCACTGCTGGTGGAATGGATTCCCCCGTCCCCTATGCTCCTCTTATCTGCTCCGGAGGGTTGGCAGACTCCCTGGAGCAGATATGGGGGTGCGGAAGGGAGGAAGATGCTGCACGTTGACCTTGGTCTGAATGACTTTTGTGCAGTTGGACTCAAGCATGCAGAGATGTTTGCTTTTCTAAACGACTAATGGTGCATATTTAGACAGAAAATAAGTCCTATAACTCCAGGCAATCCCCAGTTGTTGGACTTTCCCCCCCGTCTAAACATGCATAGGATTGCATTGTAAGTGGGTGTGCATGTGTATGTAAAAGGTACTAACAGAAGGGAGCAATAAAAGTTTCTTCGTGGTCTCTGTGCATCACACATAGATGGGCTCTGCGCATGCGCAGGGCCTCGGCGTCGGGAAACTTCTAGAGCTGTGAGACTAGACCATCTAGTGCACATGTCCACCGGGTTCCCGCTCGGCTCTTCAGTTCTCCTTGACGCCTGAAGCTCGATCCCGCATCAAGGACCTGCCATTTGATGGTGAAGGCCTCTTTAATGCAAAAACTGACGAGGCCATGGACAGTATTCAAAAGACAACGGCTAAAAAGATGGGCATTGGTCAAGGGCAGCAGCCACCTCACCACACTTACAAACAGCGGAAATTTTTACCACCAATCCTTTCCATTTCAGGCCTGTCAACAACAGGGTCGTACCTTTTGTTACCAACAGCAATCATACCATAGGAAGACTGATAACACCGCCCAATTTCGCTCCACTTGCCAACCCACTTCAGGACCTCAGACAAAACACAGGCTATGACTCACCCAACCACCATCCAGTATTTGCAAACATTCTGGCACCGCATTACGCCAACTGGGCACTCATCAGGTCAGATTCATGGATCCTCCGTATTGTACCTCACGGCTACTTCATCGAATTCTACAGCCTTCTCCACTTCGGCACCATGAACATCCCCCCCCCCCCCCGTCCGAAGTCCTACACAACGAAACCTCTTCTCTCTTGGACAAGGGAGCTATCCAACGGGTCATGCACCCACATATCCACAAGGACTTCAACTCCTGTTACTTCATGGTACTGAAGAGGGGAGGAGGTCTCCGCCCTATTTTGGACCTCAGAAACCTCAACCAATTCATCAAACCACGAAAATTCCGTATGGTCACATTGTCCAACCTCATCCCATTACTACAGAAGGGAGCCTGGTTCACCACAGTAGACCTCAAGGACACATACTTCCACATTGCCATATGCCCATCCCATTACAAATACCTCCGATTTGCTATAGACCCGACCACTTCGAATTCAAGGCCCTCCCTTTCGGCCTCGCTACAGCTCCAAGGTATTCACAAAGTGCATGGTGGCAGTCTGCACTCACCTTTGCACCCTTGGTATCGAAGTGTACCCATACCTCGACGACTGGCTGATCACGGCACCATCACAGTCGGCCGCAGTGATGGCCACCTCAACAGTCTGTGCACTTCTTCAGGACCTTGGACTTATCGTAAACTTTGACAAGTCCCACCTTACGCCCTCTCAAATCATTCCCTTCATCGGTATCGAACTAGATGCCATACACGGGAAAGCATATCTTCCACGCCATCAGGCATCCACACTCTCCAACACGGCCAGGTGCCTCCCCATTACCACCCGAACCTCAGCGTTCTGCATTCAACATCTTCTTGGCCTTATGGCGGCGACGGTCCATGTCGTTCAATGGGCTTGCATCAAGATGTGCGTCCTCCAAAATTGGTTCATCAGGGTTTTCACCAAAGACAAAAATGCACATAAGACTATCCTACTCATTCCCCACGTTGTCGCTCAGTCACTCCGATGGTGGACGTACCGTAGCAATCTTGTTCGAGGCCTCCCTTTTGGGTCTCCAGAACCATCAGCCACTCTGACATCCGATGCCTTACTCACGGGATGGGGAGCACACTCAGGCACTCTCACAACCCAGGGCACGTGGTCGCCCACAGAGTCGACTTATCGTATTAGAGCTTCTAGCAGTCCAGAAAGCCCTTCGCTCTTTCCAGAACACACTTCGTGGACATCACGTCCTCATTCTAACTGACAACACATCAGCCTTCTGGCACGTCAACAAGCAAGATGGCACACACTCGCTAACCTGATATCTCTCACACTCCGGATATTTGAGTGGGCAATTGGACAGCACATCACTCTCTCTGCAACTCATATCGCAGAAAAGGACAATCTCCTAGCCGATACTCTCAGCCGGACCTTCTCAGACGTTCACGAATGGCAACTCAGCCATGATGCCTTACACCTGATTTTCAACTGGTGGGGCACACCGTCCATAGACCTTTTTGCCTCAACAGACAAAACAGTCTTCCAACGATTCTGCTCCCGATCCGGCTGAGGCACACACTCGTTAGGCGACGCCTTCCTATGTTCATGGACAGACGAGTTTTCCTACCTTTTTCCTCCATTCCCCGTGATACCATGGGTCATTACGAAACGGCGCACCAACAGTGCGAACGCCATCCTCGTCACTCCTTGGTGGCCCCACCAACCATGGTTTGTGCCACTACTCAGGTTAGCCCAGGAGACTTTCCTGCACCTCCCCTATCAACCAAACCTGCTTTCCAAGGACAAGGGTTGCACACTTCATCCGGACATTGCCACTGTCCGCCTAATGGCGTGGAAAATCTCCACCCCAATAATGTGACTATGCTACCTGACGTTATACGCTCAGTCATTACAGCTGCCCATCGTCCATCGACTAGAAAGTCTTATGCAAGAAAGTGGCAGCGCTTCACCAAGTTCACCACACAACTTGGATTCCAACCATTGGAAGTTTCCATCTTGACCATTGTTCAATTCCTTCATTCCCTCTATCAAGACGGACTAAAATTCTCTTCTATAAGAGTTTACCTGGCAGCAATATCGGCTTCACACCCTGCCATACAAGGGTTTACGGTATTCACGTACGCCAATATATGAGAGGTCTCAAAAATCTCCTACCTCCCATTTGTAATTTTACCCCACAGTGGAGTCTCTCGGTGCTCTTGGCCGCCTTGACGGCCAAGCCCTTTGAACCTATGGCCACTACAGACATTCGCCTACTTTCATTCAAAGTAGCATTCCTTACAGCTATCACCACAGCAAGGTGCGCATCCGAACTTTGTCTTCCACACAGATAAGGCAATCCTTCGTACTGATCCTTCATTCCTTTCTAAAGTCCTTTCTACTTTCCATCTCAACCAGGACCTCATCCTACCAGCTTTCTTTCAAAACCCTTCATCGCCACTAGAATCATCTTTACACACGCTTGACGTCCAACGGGCAATTCTCTTCTACAGAGCCAGGACACAGGCTTTTCAACAGTCGTCTAGACTTTTCCTATCCTATGCGGGGCCTAAAAAAGGCCATCTGATCTCGTCTCAGTGCCTCTCCAATTGGATTGTAGACACTATCAAACCAGCCTGCGGTTTGGCACATTTAGAGTTACCAGACTCTATTCGAGCACACTCTACGAGAGGTGTTTCCACGTCAGCAGCTTTCGGACATGGAATCCCACTCCAGGAACTCCGTCGAGCCGCCACCTGGGCAACACCATCCACGTTCGCCTCACATTATCGGTTTGACCTTCGCTCCTGAGCAGATTGTGCCTTCGGCAGAGCTGTACTATCGTCTGTTCTCCAATGATGCTGTCTCCACCTTCCCACCTCCGGTAAGTCAGCTTTCTATTCGCCCATATATGTGTGATGCACAGAGACCACGAAGAAGAAAGTCAGGTTGCTTACCTGTAACTGTAGTTCTTCAAGTGGTCATCTGTGCATTCACACAACCCTCCCCTCCCACCATCCCCACTTCGGTGTCGACAATCATCCATACCGAGGTGTACCATTGGCTTGCGGCCCTGAGATAATTATTTCGGTCTCAAGAGAACTGAGGAGCCAAGCGGGAACCCGGTGGACATGCACACTAGATGGTGGGGGAGGGGATTCCCACCTAAATGTCTCGCAGCTCTAGAAGTTTCCCGAACCCATATATGTGTGAATGCACAGATGATCACTCAAAGAACTACAGTTACAGGTAAGCAACCTGTATTTTTCTTCTCTTCCACTAGGGGGCAGCATTGCCACGAATAAGTACTTAAGGGTGCAATCCTATGCTTGTTCAGACAGAAAAAAAGTCCTACAATTCCCAGCATGCCTGGCTGGAGGGATGCTGGGAATTGTAGGACTTTTTTTCTATCTAAATATGCACCCTAAGACATTTTGCTGCCTGAAATGAAGGACAAGATGGCATCTCCCCCCCCCCCAACTCCCTGTACAAAATTTAACCAGACTGGCAGCTGAATAGTTCAATAGGGCCAATGAGACACCATTCTCTTCTGCACCTGCAAACAGCAGCCTAGCTTTGAGGGTGAAGGGCAGGTCACGTGGCACACACAGTTCCACCCATTCTGTGCCCATCAGCATCTGCTTTGAAGCACCTCACTCTGCCTAATGGCAGGGCCAGCCCTGCAAAGGGGTGTAAAAGACAAGCCAACATCCATCCATGGTATATATATATATAAAAGAGTTCACTGGCCGGACTATAAACTAAGATGACGTGCAGCCACTGAGGCACAATCCATGAGTGTGGAGTGAACTACGGCTGAAGGAAGAAAGCTTGGTTGTTGTTTTTTTAATAGTCTGTGAGCAAAATCAGCCGTGCCTCTAAATGCGTTCCCCTCTCCATATTGTTTTAAATTGGATTTTTACAATGTCTTGAATTTCATGCATAAGGCAGAAACAAAATGTCATATGACATATTTCTACGACTGGTCCCCTTGTCAGTTTTGCTCAACAACTGAATGGAAGGGGATGAGTGTGTTTTAGGACTATTGCCCTTCTGACCAGATTGTAGAAATATCTAGTTACAACTTTGCTCACTGAACTGGGGTCATTGTGGAGGATGCTTATTCTGGGACTTGGAGCAACTTGGAGCCTGTTTTCATGCCATGTTTCTATTTTTGTGTGATGATAAGTCTTGTGTAACCAGTTTGTAAATCTTGTGGCTCAACATGTTTCGGAAAATATCTGAGATGTGGGTTGATCCTGATGTTGCTGTCTCAACATTCTCACTTCAGATCATCTATAATAATAGAAGAGGATGCCTGTCTGTCAGCTGCATAGCACCAAGACCGTGCAACCTAGGTGCCTGAAATTTGGCATGCATACTAAGGGGACCGTAGGGGGGTGTGCCTCAGTGTTACTCTGTTTTTTTTAAATGCATTAATTAATTTTAATTAATTTAAATGTGTCCATGTAGTCAAAGCCTGCAGTAACATTCTCAGTCACTGGGGCAGACTTTCCTCACCAGTGCATAGCTTTGCAGTTGATACAGTTTGAAGCCACGGGAGATTAATAGGCTGAGGGACAGAAATATTTGTCTGCCCCCTCTGCCCTACTTTGAGGCAGCCCCCTCCATCCGGGGGATACAGGGTTGCACCATGGTGGGGCTGTGTCTAGGGTTGCCAATAGGCATGGCTTCATTCAGACAGGGCGGCACACTGTGTCCAACACTGACAACTGGTAAGTTTACTTGAATACTTCGCTGTATCAAACTAAGGGTTTTTCCACCCTGTGCAAAGCTGGATCCATTTTCTAGTTTAAAACAAAACAAAAATGCTGTCTGTAGTGGTAGTTGAAACTGCTAGTAGCATTCGCCTCTACACCTGAAGGCAGCAGGCTAGTTTAAGGAGAGGATGACAGGCCAGGTGGCCCATAGCCCTAATCTCCAACACCTTGCATCCCCTAGCATCTGCCACCTAAGGTGACCACTTCACTCTGCCTTATGGTAGGGCCAGCCCTGACTTCTTTGAGTTATCAGTCTTCTTCCAACCCATAATAGATGGGAGGCATTCAAATTGAGGCTTCAATCCGAAACACAGTTAGTAAGCTGTTAACCTACTGCAAACTGAATAAACAGGCATAGGATTGCACTCTAAACTATGTTTCTGACATAAAAGCTAGAGGTGATAGGGGTGAGGGGAGCTAGGATCCAAACCTGAAAGGGGTGTGTGGGGGGAGGGGGAAATATTCCCATCCCAAATACTTGTGTAGGATTGTGCTCTTTTGAGGTCTAAATTAACCTTGCTTTGCAGTCGGATTCCTTTCAGCTCTGCAGAGACCACAGACGACTGGCAGAAAGGCCCTTCTGCAGCCAGAGTTTACTTTTAATCACAGCCTGCACATATGGTGAATGTTGGCAGGCTTTCACATAGAGCAGCCTGCCTCTGACAGGCAAAGCTGTGTAGCAGGAGGCGATCAGAATATTCCGGAAGCCTCTTGTCAGTCCTGGGAGATGAAGGGATCAAAAGAGAAATAACTGCCTGTTCTGAACCATGGTATAGTGGTGGAGGCTGGGGTGGGGGGTGGGGGTGGGGCAGAGCCGAACTGAGATGATGGGCCAGCATGCAGTTAGCACTAGGTCTGTGAGATTTGAAATGCAGTGGTCACAATATCGTACCTGCACAGTGTCTGGCTCCAGGACTGCAGCCAAACTGAACATTTTCCTGCTGTTTGACCTACAGGAAATTTTCCTAGTGAGGGAAAAATGGGCAAGCAAACTCTTGATTCAGCCAGATTGGAGCCTGGAATATAGCTGCAAAATGGAAAACACACACATAATCCTACCTGTTTCTACTTGTTTTTAAGTTAATACACACACGCACACATACACATGTGTGTGTGTGGGGGGGGTCTACTGTTTGTAGTTGTAAATATATTGCAAAGTTTATTGTTTGAAATATGCATTTGTTTTTATCTTTAAAAAGAAGTAAGAATAACAACAGGTAAAGTAAATAACTAGGTCGAAATGTACTTACTGTTTGTGTTTAAAAGTCTAGGTAAGTATAGAGTGCCTGGATTGGCTGGCTGTGTGCCTGAATGGAAAGTGAGTGCTGATTGGCTAGTTGTTTAGAGTGCCTGGATTGGTTGGTTGTGTAAGAGTGGGAGGAGCTAGAGAGCGAGTGGAGTGTATATATGATTCTGGCAGAGAAGAGCTGAGAGGAGAGGGTTGATGGGGAGATTATTGAGAGAGACGTTGTTGAGAGAGACGTTGTTGAGAGAGACGTTGTTGAGAGAGACGTTGTTGAGAGAGACGTTGTTGAGAGAGACGTTGTTGAGAGAGACGTTGTTGAGAGAGACGTTGTTGAGAGAGACGTTGTTGAGAGAGACGTTGTTGAGAGAGACGTTGAGAGATTGAGTTAAATTTTTAGAGCATAGATTGAATAAGGAACATTTTGTTAAAGTATAAGAGTTCTGACAAACCAGTAAGCATTGAAACCTTGTAACCGCTATGCAATTGAACTGAAGTACCCATTAAGCATGTTGACACGCAATTTCTTATTAATAAATTCTTGTTAATTCCATCTCCTGGTGTGGTCCGTGGGTGTGTACCTGAGAAGGTACTGGTGGCAGCAGAACAAAGAAGTTATCTGGAGGCCAGGTTGCTGGGCTGTGGTGCTGTGGGGCCTAAATAGTAAAGGCGAGACAGAGGCGGCAGCAGCAGCAGCAAGTAGTCGAGGATATATATTTCCCCCACACTTTATACGGTAAGTTAAAAAATGCCCTGAATTATCATGGACCCTGGAGGACTAACCATGCAAAGTGGTGCCTCGCTTGGTTCAGTACCACACACAGGAAACATTTTTTCTTTCTCAGTATCATCATTCAGCGTTGACACTGCAGCAGCAAGCTTCATGGAGCTTGCTCCAATGAGCGAATGTGATCAAAAACAAAGTCATCCAGGCACACAGGTGGGTTGTAGGTTGAAACACTGTGTGCTTGAGGTCCTTGAAATAAGTCTCGCTGGAAATGGTCCTAGCCATGTTCAAAAGAGCACTAAACTAGCACCAAAAAATAAAAAAACAAAATGGCACAGGTTCAGAGATGATGTGAGAACGGGTTTTTTGCCTTCACCAGGCCGCAACTAAGGTATGTAATTTTCACAGTTTTGATGGCAGGATTTGTGGCACAAAACTTTTGTGCAGGTTTTGAGGTGAGACACTTGTTTTTTGTATGTATTAACTACAAACGTGCATTTGATGCATCAGTACACATCTGGTAGAAGGTTTGACATATGTTTGGAGGAGATACTAGTCTGGGTGTGTTGAAGTTAACAGATCCTGGGTAGCTGTCTCTAAGTAAGAACAGGCCTACCACCCAGAGCTGGTGAGAGGGAAGCATCATTGTCCAGGATGGGTTGTAGAACAATGAGAATATGCTTGAGTGGTCTTAGCTGGGAACTGTAGGTGACAAGTATTCTGTTATTTTCTCTTCTGGGTGTGTTGTGTAGTAAATTATTCCTAGATAGTAGCCTGGCCCTGTAAATCTGCTTAATCAATTTGTTCGGTGGGTACTGTAGTATGTTAAAGCCTGATTTCGATCCTTAAGCTGTGAGTCTCTGGGCCTGTTCAGTCTATCAGCAGGGGAAACAATGCAGCATCGGTTGCTTTCCCCCATGCCAGCTGCGTGACTGAGATTACCCTAGTTACCCACACTGCATAACAGGTTGCTGTGTTGTCCGAATCTGATGCGCAGCGCAGGTGTAGTACATTGCCACCCACTTTACAAGCCCTACTGAAAATGGAGGGGTCTATCCAGAGTTCTTTTTCCTCTAGAGTTTGGAGGACCTTTACTCTGTACTGTTCTAGGAAGATGGTAATTATGTATTGGTGCACTGATTGGTGTCATGAGTCATAGAGCTTGAGTCATAGAGCTTCTGTACGCAAGCAATTTATTGCTTGCTTGTGATTGGCCATTTCCGTACGTTTGTGGGTCTTTTACAAGACTTCGACAACCTCCAGGACATCTGGGATTTCCCCAGGTAATCTCACTTTAATTTTTTTAAAAAAACCCCAGAGATAATGCAATATTTAAAATTATCGCGGGATGTCCCCAGTGTGGAAAGCCAGCATAGTTTTATAATTCCACCACTAGGTGATGCGATTTCATTGAACACAATAGCATTGCGGAGAGGGGAAATTTTCAATCCAAAATCAAGTTGTCTCCCTCTAAAGGAGCCAGTTGTAAACGCGAAAAGACTCCAGAAGAAACCCCAGTAAGGATACAGGTTTTTTCCTTTAATGCAGAGACACCCACAAATGGTGGGGAAAAGCCTCTAGGTCACCCCAGAATTGCATCGTGTGTAGAGTTAGTGGGGCAGAAGGAAATGCCCCGTGGTGGTGGGGAACTCCTCTGCCTGGCTCAGGGTATGACTAGATTAATTCCCAATGCTGCTGGACGGATTCAGGGTGGGAAAAACACTGAAACTAAACCAAATGTGAGAAGATGATATGACCGAATGGATTGACTCTGCATACGAAATTCGAGTACAATTTAAATACAAAAGCTGTTTACTGTTTGCATCCAGAATGCAAATTTAGTACAGAAAAATAAGTGCAAAGACCGTAGGGAAAACATTACTGCTTTTAAACATTATCAGCTCTGCTTAAATGTAGTCTATTCAAGCTCCAGATGCATGCAAAATACACAGAGGGAGCCATGAATACAAAAATGAAATGTTCTGGAAATCAAATCATGGATTTGTCAATTGCATTAGTAATAACCATTCAGAAACCTGGCAACTAAACCCATGAGCAACACTGAATGTCAATGGGAGGGAGAGTTTTTAATTTACTTTTTTACTTTTTCTCAATTTTTGGCCTCTGGAAGCTTTTTCTGTCTGTTTATGTGCATTTTAATAATGTACATAAGGAAAAGTAATGTGTGAAGTGGTCCTGATTAACTCCTTGACATGCTTTGGCTCTGATAGTGCTAACACTATCAGTTCCTGGGAAGCAAGATGATTCTGCCCGTTGCCAAGAAAGTCCGCAATCTTGAGAGTTTAATTTGAGCTACATAATGTGTTGTTTCTCAGACATAGAGCTTCATCACACGGGGGGGGGGGGGGTGTTTATGCTCCTATTGAGGCCCCACATGATTTTAAAGCTATTACACAGCTCATTTAATACGCATTTTTCCTTTTCCATTTTCCTTAAACTGGCCACCTTAACCGCAAAAAGGGCAACTCTCTGAGTCACAAACTGGTTAGATCCTTGTAAGAGGAAATTCAGCTTGTCCTCAACCACCCAGTTTTTTATACGTCCAAGAAATGGAGACAAATAAAGTACCAAAACAAGAAATGCCCTCCTTTGATGCTGTGTCAGCATTATCTTTCCTAGGCCTTGCTCTTTCTGCCCTTATCACAAGCTCACAAACTGTCTGGGACATGTTGTTGTTAATTGTGCAAAGACCTTGGAAGTTGCACCCTTTTCCTCCTTCACTCACAGCCTGCTGGAACCCACCATCTTTCATACCATACACACACATTTATTAAGCTACGCCAATATCCCTCACCCCACCTGCAGCTCAGGAGGAGTACCGCCCCTGTGCCGTTTCTTCATCTTCAACACTGATATGAAACTACTATTACATGCGCTACCATTTCTTCCTATGGCTTCCACTTATTTAATATTTCTAGGTTGCTTTTCAGGGCCATGCCCTCACAATGTGGTATATATAGCAATAAATGGTTACACAGACACATTGTCAAACCAAATTTACCATCACACATATTTGAAGGCAGTTAGTTCTAAGTAAAAACAAAAACACAATTACAAGATAAGGCAGTATTGAAGAAATAGGTTTTTAAGACCCATCTGAAAGCCTAAACTGAAGGGGCCAATGTGGCGCAGTGGTCAGAGTGTTGGACTGGGACACAGCAGACCTGGGTTCCCATCCCCACTTGGTCATGAAGCTCACTGGGTAACTTTGGGCCAGTCACTGGCTTTCAGCCTAATCTACCTCACAGGGTTGTTGTTAGAATAAAATGAAGAGAAGGTGGACCATATCAGCCACCTTGGGTTCCTTGAAGTAAAAAAAGGTGGGATATAAATGTAATAATAAATAAATGATGTGGAAGGGAATTCCATAGCTGAGGGGCCACCACCGAGAAGGTTCTGCCTCTTGTGCCAGACAATCTGATAAATCTTACTGGTGGGCACATAAGTAGAGCCTCCCATGCAGATTTTAAGATGAGGGCAGGATCATACAGATGAAGACAGTCTTGTAGGTAACCTGTCCCAAACAATTTAGGGTTTTAAAGGTTAACACAGGGCTGGCCCTACCATTACATTGGCTCATGCGCCTGCATCAGGCAGCAGAGCCAGGAGAGCTCCCACCCCCACCAGGAGAGTCCATAGCTATCACCTCCAGCTTGTGCCCCAGAGAGGCGCACCAACCACACTGCCCGTGTGGCATCTGCTGCAGTAGGAGAGCACTGGCTGGGCTGCCCAACCATGTGTTGCTGTCAGTGAGAGCTGCACAGCTGGAAGAAGCAGCTGCATGGCTTTAAGAGCATGGCTGGGTCTAAAGAGATCCTGCAGGGAGCCCATAGCTAAATGTGACAAAGCACATGCTTTGCATGCAGCAGGTCCCAGGTTCGATCCCCAGCTTCTCCAGGTAGGGTGAGGGAAGAATCCTGCCTGGAACCCTGGAGAGCCACTGCCAGTCAGTGTTCACAGTACTGGGCTAGATGAAGCAATATTCTGATTCAGTATAAGGCAGCTACCTATGTTCCTTGTGGGGCTCCCATGAGATTCCACAAGAGCTTGGCTGGGACTCACAAAATTCCGTGGGAGCCCAGCTGGTTGGCGTGAGATCCCATGGAGCTCAGCCAGTTCTCATGAGACCCAGGGGGCTGCTTCCTCCAAGTGCATGGCACGGCAGCAAAGATAAGGGAGTGAGGGATGGAGGCACATGGCAGCAAGAGGGAGGGCGGTTAAGTGAGGTGGCGGCAGTGCAAATTGTCTCTTGCTTCAGGTGGCAAGAGAGCTTGCGCCAGCTCTGAGTTAACACCAGTACTTTGAGCTTGGCCTAGAGACTCACTAGCAACCAATGTAACTGCTGTAAGATCAGTGTTCCATGTTCTGGTTTTCTGGCCCTCACCTGCATCTGGGCAGATACATTTGGCACTAATAGGAAGTGTGTATTTTTTTACTATCAGTATTTGCAATGTTGGGGGGGGGGGAGGAAATATTTTCAGGATCGTGGTGGTAAAGGGAAGGGTTAAACTGCCCCACAGAACCTAACATGATTGGTTAGTGCAGCCTTTTCCAACCTGGTGCCCTTCAGACATCTTGGACTACCAGACATCTTGGACTACATCTCCCATCACCCCCAGCCAGCAAGGCTGATTGAATGACTGTACTATTTAATTCCTGTCTCTCACCCTGCTGGGGACAGCATAGCAAAGAGAAAACGATGCATTTGGTTAGTGCAATGATATATTAACACAAGACTATTTCCCCTTTGATGTCAGGGTGGGCACCTCCACCCAGTCCGTAATGGAGAAGACTTCCATGGGGGCCGTCCACTACATTTCAGACCCAGGGGCAACCACATGGAAGAGTTCGTCCCCGCCCCACAACATGATAATGCTTCAGCAAGATGAAAATAGTTCATTTTTATGTGTTGGCAAATTAGCCATCCTAAGCACTGGCATAACTGACAGGAATATTGTTGCTTTTTTCCTCTCTCCTTCAGGCAACATGTAAGCACACGTTAAGGACAAATGCTTGGCTTCCCAGTGGCAACAGATATGCCTATCCTTAGGAGGAATCAGGTGGTTGCATCTTGTGCCTATTGGGACACAAAGATATAGCCGATGGCTCTCAGCTCTCTCCATTTCACGTCGTATGCAGGGGATCAGCAGAAGCAGATAGCTTAAAGGCTTATCCACATGAGGCTTTTGTTGGAACTTGGGCATGTTATCACCGCAAGCTATATATTTTATTTTATTTATTTTATTACATTTGTATATCGCCCATAGCTGAAGTTCTCTGGGCGGTTTACATAAGATTGTTGATCTCTTATGATGATCTACTCCCCCATTTGTCCAGATTCAGATTGAGAGAATTGTGGATATTATGCCATTGCCAGATGGCATAATCCAGAGAGGGAAATGTGCACAAAACTCCGTTTGGGAGGTCCTATTTGCTTTTCACCCTTCTGGCTAGTCTGGACTGTTTGGCTGCAAGCAGAAAGCTACCTACATAGATCCTTGGCCTTAGGAAGATGGAACTTCAGGGCTTTTCAAAATGACGGTGTATGGCATGCAACAAATGTGTTGTCACTTATTTGTTATGTGGGAGTGCAACCCCATACGCGTCTACTTCGAAGCAAATCCTGATGAGCTCATTGCACCTCACACCCAGGTAAATGTGTATAAGATTGCACTGCACATATACTGCATCTTTTCTAAAGGATTTGTTTCAGTGCTATTGCATTTTTCAAGCACCTATACAACAACGTTATTCCTGAGAAAATGAGATTATTTTATCAGTATAGGGATTATTATAATTTCCAAGGTTGTCTGTGTGTTGTGGGACCCAGTGGATAGTCACACTTCCATCCCATGTTCAATCCTAGCACAAGCACTCATCCTGAAGAGGGGACTAGCAAAGGAGCAAAAATCCAAGTCTACAGATGCTTTCAGAGGGTGTTTTTTTTACCCTACAAACCCTGCCTCACTCACTGAATGTTATGGGAGGCCCAGATGTTGCCTTCCACTTGTAATGCTCTGGTGTATACCGACTGCTTCTCATGTTTATTACACCCGGACTGGATATTTCACTATTGATGTAGAATTAGACGTTCTAGATCTCTTGCAAAGCATTTTTACAACGATACCCTCCAAGCCTTCCCAGTCATGACTTTGCTTTCATCGCAGGCCTGAACTAGTATAGATTAAGACTGCAATCCTTTACACACTTACCTGGGCCAGGTAAGCCCCACTGCATTCAAAGGGGCTTACCTCTGAGCAAGCGTGCATAGAATTGTGGTATAAACTGCTTCTAATCCCCTGTTCCATACTAACTTCTGCGCTGCAGAATAAATTCTCTATTTCCTTACTATTTTCGGCACTTAAAACCATTCTGCAACCCTTTAAAGCATTTACTCTAGAGTAATCCTGTTTAAGTCATCAGTACTAATTTAAGGGCCGTAGTTTACTATTAACGTCTGAGAGTGCTTAATCCCAAGGAAAGAGTTGCAAATGTACCAAGAGAGATGGAAGAGCCATACGTCGCGTCCTCTGACCAATTGGTAACCCGTCTTGTTGACAGACAGTTCCGCGAGCGGCAAGTTCAGCATCTTTAAAGAGCGCGGCCCTTGCAGCCAATGAGGGAGAAGGGGGCGGCAGGAATGTATCTGCCACCAAACCTTCCTTCCCTGAACGCTCGACCAATAGATGCGGAGGGTGGGCAGGACGTTGCTGCAGGTTCCCGCGTGTTTTTTTTTTTTTTTGGTGACAATACGGCATACAGCTCAGCCAACGGCAGTGCGCAAAAGAGGGCTCGCTTCGTGATTGGGCGGCCAGGAATTCTGGCGCCAACTTCGAAACGCATATAAAGCGGCAACTGAGCTAGGAACCGCCTTGATTTACTGCCACTAAGCCTTGGAGGGACTGTCGGTTTCCCGTTGATCAACCATTTTACTCGCCTTCCCTTTTTAGACTCCGAGAATAATGCTGTCCGTTCGCAACCCGCTGTCCGCCCGCAACGAGCAGCAGCCGCCTCAGTCTCGACTCTCGCCGCTGAAGAATTTGGCCTTGAGCGAGAAAGAGAACACGGTGAGTTCGGAAGGGAGCAGCGACCGCCGGCTCGGTTAGCATTAGCCAGGATGGGCGAGACAAGGGAGCAGCCTCCCGTACAGTGGGTTTGGGGAGAGAAAGAGCCTTCTCTCCCCGTGGGGCAGCCTTCCCACAACCTGGCGGCCTCCGGATCGTTTGGACTACAACGCCTATCATCCTTGACTCGGCCTGATGGGAGCTGTAGTCCAAATCTGGAGAGTGCCCGGCTGGGAGAGGGCTGCGGTGCAGGGCTTTGCTGAGCTGGGACCCCCCCGCTCGAGTGCCGTCCGTGGAGTAATGGATGGCCCCGGCGAAGCTGCCCTGAACGGGCCAAGGAATTTTGGTTCCCCTCAGTCAATCTCTCAAGGGCGCGATCCCTATCCCATACAACCCTCGACAGACTTTCTTCTGTCGAGTCAGGCATGCGATTGCATCCTTAATCGATTAACTATCGATACCCTTCTGCGCATCGATCACTCGGAACGGCGTATTGCCAGCACGGTTCAATAACATATAGAATGACCTTCCCGTGCTGGGCCATCGTCGTTCTCAATATAGCGATATACATTGCGCTTTACAAAGCACCAGCTCTGGCGGAGGTGGCTCTTCAGAAGGGCGCTTTTTTTGCCCAGCACGGCCCTGCAGATTGAATCCAGGCGCCGGATTTCCCTCTGCCCCAGACTTGCTGCGCTGATATCTCTTTTATACCTCCCTTCTCCCCTGGCCTTTCTCCCCCCTGTAGCCCCCGTCGATCCACGCTACCCGGGTCCTTGCCCACAAGACGGCGCGGAAGATCTTCCAGGAGCCAGCGATTGTTGAGGCGGTGAGTCCCTGTTGGGAAAGGAAAGGGGTGGGAAGAGGAACCCCTTGTTGTGTGGGGCAGCCTGTTCCCGCCAATATGCTCGCCGCCCCCTCTTAGGGGTTGAGTCCGTCTTGTCTTTGCCGCCTTGGCGCCAAATACCCAATTATGCAAAGGAACAGGAAGGCTTGGTCTTCTCCGGGAAAAGGTGGGGTAGGATTTGAGCGGGAGAGGGATTGAATTGCTGGGTTTTCAAGGTGCCCTCGCATCTTATTAATAAAATCAAGTTATTATTAAACCAAGTTATCTGCTGAGGTTCAGCTACACTTTTACCTTGTTGGAAAGTATAAGTCTTCAAAAGAAACGCTCTAGTTTGCTTGTCTAGTTTTGTGTCCAGTTGATTCATGGTTTGTACACAAATCAGCCCTTTGTTAAGTTGTTTTCTTTTAGACTGCAAATCCTTAAAATAAAATCTCACAGGCGTAATTCTTCCTATTATGTTTGCTTCCAAAATAAAAGCCATTTCACTGGTTCTGTTTCACATCTTTGTTCCATTTTATACTGTGGTGCAAAATATATTCTTGTGTTTTTATAGCATTAGCATATTTTTAGGAATGTGGTAATATGTTCATTCATTCATTACATTTCTATACTGCCCAGTAGCTGAACCTTTATGGGCAGTTTCCAAACATTAAAAACCTTTAAATGCATTATAAAACCCATCCATATGTGAATAGTACACACGGACATACCCATATATCTAAAACAATGTTAAACAATAATAAGAAAAATTCACGACCTGTTAAAAACCTCATCATATGCTGCTAAATGCGTGAAAGAAAAGGTAATTCTTAACCTGTGCCAAAAATATAACAGTGTTGGTGTCCAGGAGACCTTGTCAGGGAGATCATTCCACAATTGGTGGGGGGGGGGTGGACTACTGAGAAGGCCCTTTCTCTTGTTACCACCTTCAGAGCCTCCCTTGGAGGGGGAATCTGGAGGAAGGCCTTAGATGATGAAAGTAGTGTATGCGTTGGTTCATGCCAGGAGAGGTATTCTGTTAGGTAGTGCAGTCCTGGGCTATGTAAGGCTTTATAGGTCAAAACCAATATCTTAAATCGGGCTCACAAATACACAGGTAGCCAGTGCAAGCGGGCCAAAACCACAGTGATATGTTTGGTACCTGACTCTATTATGTGGTTCTTTTTTAAGGATGCATCAAAAGGAGTAAAGCAGCTTCCTCCAACTAATGTACAAGATGAACCTCTTCTTCAGGACAATCCCCACCGCTTTGTCATTTTTCCAATTCAGTACCATGACATCTGGCAAATGTATAAGAAAGCAGAAGCATCATTTTGGACAGCTGAAGAGGTGAGAGGTTTTTGCAGTCTCCTTTCTTCTAGGTCTTGGGTGGACAGAGAGATGAGACTAGTGGGCAGAAGCGTACAGTAATTTTCAATGTGTGTTTCAAATTCTCCCTTATATTACTGCAGGGATTCCCAGCCTTTATGGACCTGTGGTTACATTTGGGAATTTGAGAAACTGCTATGGGCACCTGACAAAATGGCTCCCGTGGAAGATGGGACTAATTACATAATGGCTGCCATGGAGGTCTGGCGAGTCAGAAGTGAGCTAAAGAGGTGGTGGAGGGAGAGAAATAGAGAGGTTAGGGAGAAAATAGCAAATCAAAGGGGTAGAGGGGAGAAATAGCAAGGTAAAGAGGTGGGGAGAGAAATAGCAAAGCTAGAGGTTGGGAGGGAAGAGAAAACAGGAAAGCAAAGGGTAGAGAGATCAATGCTAGAGGCTAAGAGGGGGAGAAGCAGTGAGCTAAAGCAGACAAATGGAAATAGCAAGGCTAGAAAGGGAGAGGAAGAACACTGCCCTAACATTTCCCAAGGTTTTTATGAAAACATTTGGGGGGAGGAGTGGAGAGCTTCGTGGGTGACGTTTAGAGGTCTCAGTGGTCGCCATATTGAGGACCCTTGCATTAATGTGTTCTCATTGGCTGCTTTGTGCATTTAGGTTGATCTCTCCAAAGATCTTCAGCATTGGGAATCCTTAAAGCCTGAAGAGAAGTATTTCGTTTCACACATCTTGGCATTCTTTGCCGCAAGTGATGGCATTGTCAATGAAAATTTGGTAAGCATGCAGAATAGTTTCTGGGTTCCTTCATAACCCAAAGGTATCTTGTCCAATGTGTTGTTCTTTTATACAATCATCCATATGTTGATTCCTGTTCAAATTCGATAAGACCTACCAACAGGTTAATCCATAATGTCTAGACCAGAGACATACGGTGTCTTAAACCATCTGTCTGATCTAAATTGTACTTCAGAACAGTAATCCAAATGGACCACCCTAAAAATATCAGTTAGGACCAATCTGCACATTATAACCACTTCCCATTATAACCAAAAGTTCTGCTTTTGACCACTGCACAGTAAGTTGTTTGTATGGAGTGGCTCACAAAATAAACAGTGGTTCTTTCTATGCTAGCACAAATCTTTTTCATTATGTTTTAGGCCACAAATATGAGACACATACCCACAGCTTTCATGTTAAGGTTATCTATGGACTATTACTAGGTGTCCAGTATAAAATCCCAACTATTTCCTTAGAACTAAGGAAGACAAATCACCAAATCCATCTCAAAAACCCTTTTCTGATTGCTAAGGATCACAGGTTGAAGCATGAAACTAGAGAAAAACAAACCCAAAACCTCTGGGAATCAATGATTAATGACAGCCTCTGCTCTGTAAGGGGATGTAGTTTCGGATTTTTCATCTCTTTCTGGCACAAAGCAGTTTTTCAATAATGTACTGTAATGCAAATAAGGTGGTTTTTGCTATAAATTAACTTCATTCTCATTCTTTGCTGTTATTCAGTGTGTTTGCTTAGCATCTGCCAGCTTCATTTGCTGTTGCTTCTGTGTCTCCAGAGATGCAAATTCTAGTCTTGCCAATTTCATCTGAATATCTTACGGTTTATCTGGAATCACAAATACCATGAAACCTTAGCTCTTTATAAAGGATCCATGATAATTGCATTGGATAAGTGAAATCTTTCCAGAAATATTCTAATTGTCAGGAGGCAGCTGTCTACAGAGCATCTGTTTAAGATGGAGTTCTGGTTGCCTGGAAATACAGGCAGAATAAAGGCATCTGTTGTAGAGCCTGGCAAGTGGGCAGATCCAGGCAGCAAACCTAGTATAGATCTGGTTCACACTCTTAAGTTGATCGTTAGATGATTCAATGTCAATGATTCAACATCAAGTGATGCTGCATGTGTGAATGAGCCATAATGGGAAGAACACTATAGACAGGAGTTTTCTCCCTCTTGCTTCCTCCTTGCAGTCTCTTACACTGAAAATCTGCTCTGCAGGATCCTCCAACCTCTCAAACATATTTTTTTTGAGGGTGCGCATGGTTTTGAAGGGTGTGTGTGATTCTCTCACAATTCTGTGGATGGAAGCTGTTTTGTCTGCAGAAAAGGAATTTGTCAGAACATCTTTCTTTGGGAGTAGTTAAACCAGTAGTTTAAAGATGTGAAAGCTTTTGAGTTTTGCAGAAGCCTTTATTAGGCAAATGAACTTTGAGATAAATATCTTAAGTTTCAAGACCAGTAGTTTTGCAAACAAAAAGTCTGACACGGCTATTTTAGCATCATTAATTTTCAGCATGGGTATTAGGATTGGTGGTATTCAGACAATCATATTGGCTTAATAAACAAAGATGAATTAGACTTATGGCTCTACATGTGGCCAGTTCAAGCCTCCCTTTGCACAAGCAGCTAAAAGTTAAACTTTGCAGTTGCCATTTGCTTGTGCTGAGTGTTTCCCCCCCAGTATTAAAAAATAGACAACATTTTGTTTGTACATGGTTGATGGAGGACAACCATAAAGAAACAACCCCCCAAAATAAATACGTAAAATTGACTTAAAATGGGAGATATTCTTTGTAACTTAAATGTCATAATGTGTCCTCTAGGTGGAGCGATTCAGCCAAGAAGTACAGGTCACAGAAGCTCGCTGTTTCTATGGCTTCCAGATTGCCATGGAAAACATCCACTCAGAAATGTATAGTTTACTTATTGATACTTATATCAAAGACTCCAAAGATCGGTTAGTACTATTTTGAGATAAGTACTATGTTCTGTACTGAAACAATGAATGTACACAAATAGTTCAAATGTTAAAAACATTAGGATTTGCTTTTTCATGGTTTTCTGAGATTTCTGTATGGTTTAAAACCCTAGGTAATGTTTTCAGAAAGCTGCGAATGGTATTTTTTTTACTTATCCATCATTACAGAAGAGTATTTGGTTCTCATGTGAAATATGAAAAAAACAGCCATGCATAGAATTTTCAATACTCCTGTTAGAATTTTCACTACTATGTAGCCTGTAGTATTGGGCAAAAGGTGGGATATAAATAAAGATAATAATAATTTATAATAATAATACAACTTGCGCTTGGATATATAAGTTTATCGATTTCTTCAGATAGGCTGTTTTATCCAATTACAGTCATGGGTTCCAATCTTTATTAAATCATGTTGTTATTTGTCAGGCTAAACTACCTTGTTAAGAAGGGTGGGATAGAAACCACTCCAATAGCATTTCTTGTTATGGTTGATTGTATACTTAACTACATTATCGTATTCTTCTAGGGAATTTCTGTTCAATGCCATTGAAACCCTGCCATGTGTGAAAAAGAAAGCTGACTGGGCCATGCGCTGGATTGGGGACAAACAAGCCGCTTATGGTGAGTGTTGCTACACTCTTCTCTGGACCCTCCTTTTTGGCATTCAAGGCCACAATCCTATGGAGATAGTCTGCAGACTGAAGTCAGTGGTTGTTGAATATCCAATGTAGGGCAGCCGGGGCACAGAGGTGATCTTCGCTTTTGTACTCAGTCTTGCATTTTTGCTAGATGGGCGATTTTGCCCATCTAGCAGCAGTGCTTCTGAGCAGCCGGGAAGGAGGCTGGGATGAGAGTAGTCCCAGCCTCCTCCCCACACCCAGGATTACCCCTTTTTCCTTCTCTGCTCCATTTCCAAGGATGGAGATGTTGCCAGGACTGCCCCGCCTACGGAGGTGCATGGAGCACGGTTTCTGGGCTGTGAGGTCAGTGCCCTGTTTCTGACCTTGGATCCCAGAAACCAAACAATCCTATATGAACTCTTTCCCAAACAGGAGAACGAGTTGTAGCCTTTGCTGCAGTGGAAGGAATCTTCTTTTCTGGTTCGTTTGCATCTATATTTTGGCTGAAGAAACGAGGCTTAATGCCTGGGCTTACATTTTCCAATGAATTGATCAGTAGAGATGAGGTAAGATTTAAGTTTTTATGGTTGTGCACAATGGATTGTATTGAAGTACCTCAACCCGCACAAATTAGGACACACTATTTTGTAGAACCCCACCTACCTATTGCTGGCCTCTGTTCCATATTCTCATCTGTTCTGCGGGTCCCCCAAGCTTTGGGAGCACCTTCTGCAGTGGGTGGGTGGGGTTGGTGAAAACTCAATGTTCTCGTGTGAGCAGAAGTGACTTACACTAGTGAGAAATGCTTGGGAATCAGCATTCATTGAGATTTAAAAGCTTATGTTTGCTATATGGGTCAGTAACAGTGGAGTACTAAGGAACACCTAATTGTTGCTTATATAGAATGCATGCAAAAATCTGTTTTAGCTACTCTGCTACTTCACTTTCCAGGTTTTCAGGTTTGGTGGTGATCATAGAGGTAGACCTCGGCCCATCTGTTCTCTGAAATATCCTCCAATTACTTTTTTCCAGGGCTTGCACTGTGATTTTGCTTGTCTAATGTTCAAGCACTTGGTACACAAACCTTCAGAGGAAAGAGTGAGAGAGATCATCACTAATGCTGTCAGGATAGAACAGGTAATTGGCAGTCCTTCTGGTGGTAGTAAAAAGTGCTTGCATCAAAGTATCAAAAGCTTAAAAAGTTAGCAGGGCATTAAATTGTCTAGATGGTGCAGTATTTGCATACTAAGGTACTTTGTTCACTGTGCAGGAATTCTTGACGGAAGCATTGCCTGTAAACCTAATTGGCATGAATTGCACTTTAATGAAGCAGTATATTGAATTCGTAGCAGACAGACTGATACTGGAACTAGGTTTTAACAAGGTAAGTTTTGCGATTTGCCTCTTAAGGAATGAATGCAGCGTAATTTGTTACATTTAGGTCTCCTTTTTCACATTTAAGCAATTGCTTTTTGTTTCATTAGTGGAAATTCATGATTAAGCAAGGCACTAATGCAGCAGTAAAGCTTATTTATTTCAATTTATATCCTGCCGTAAAGAACTCTAGGTGAACGTGTATTACAATGCTGTTGTATTCTTAAATGTGTAATTCATTTGGATTTAAATAACATTATTTCATGGGTTTCTACTTTTGGTTGCTGTTTCCAAACTACCATATTTTCCATCTATGACTGGTGGATGGTATGACAAAGCTCCTAAGTCTAGGTGCTTTGTAGCAACTTGGGTGAAGGCTGATTGAATCTTCCATAGTCGTCTTCAGACTTCTTCGCAACCTTGCTGTGGATGATGGGAGTTGTAATCCCAGCGCATTTGGAGGGCACTAGATTGGAGAAGGCTGTCCTATTCTCTCTCCCCCCACCCCAGTCTCGTGGTCTACTGGTGCACATAAAATTCACAAAGCAAGAGTTCATACTTGGGGGAGTCTAACAGTTAAGTCATAAATGTATTAAGTACATGCACTCTTGGTTTAAAAGCACAAGTGTCTTGTAGAATCAGACCAATCTCCTACTTTAGAGGTATTTGCAAGGTGCAATTGGCAGGTGATAATGATGTACAAGCAAATGGCCAATTGTGAACTACAGTACCTCCTGCTCCCCCTGCAGGACACTGAGCAAAATGAAAAAAGGACAAGTCTCAGGAAAATTCAGTGAAGAGATGGTGGGTCTTAAATCTCTTGGTTTGAAGTGAGGATGGGAGAGTTAGATGTAGTAGCCGATAACAGGCATAGGAAATGAAGATGGCGGCTGGAAATTCTGGAATTTATAGTACCAACACATCTGGGGGGTACCAAGTTGGGGATGTATGATGTGTAGTTTTCTCTACGGGACAAATGTTACAAGGGTGTTTATGTTAGTTTGTGCATCCTAGATAATAGAACCCATATGCTACCAACTTATTTCTTTCAGATATTCAGAGCTGAGAATCCATTTGACTTCATGGAGAATATCTCACTGGAGGGCAAAACTAACTTCTTTGAAAAGCGGGTAGGAGAATATCAGAGGATGGGAGTGATGTCAAAACCCACCGATAACTCCTTCACCTTGGATGCAGATTTCTAAGTGAAGCAGGACTGTTCTCAGCTGGCTTGAAATGGCTAGTAGTTTCTCCCATTGTCCTCCAAAAATGTTTGTTCTTATATTGTGTGGTGGTACTCTAGGAACATTTGTGTAGCTAAGACAGGGCAAAAATAGTTTCCAACACTGCTAAATGCATTTTTACAATACGCAAGCTACTCAAGTTTTCAGATATACCAATGCTTGAAGGTGGCATGTTCTGTTACCTGGTAATAGGTCACCAGTAGCTTGTCCACAGCAAAGCAAGTAGTATGGGATACCCTGTAGCAGCCTTGTCCAACCTGGTGCCCTCCAGATGTTTTGGACTACAAGAGCCATCAAACCTTGCTGTTGGCTATGTAGGCTGGGGCTAGTGGGTATTGTAGTCTAAAACATCTAGAGGGTGACAGGTTGGGTAAGACAGCTCTGTAGAAAACTGCAGAACCTGATGGCCCTCTAAGGGCTGCAGTAGCTATATAGCCACGTTGCCTCTTAACAGGTTCTAAGTCTTTTTATTTACGATTTTAATAGTTTGTATATAAACATGGCACTTTAATAAAGGTCTGGGAAAAGGCTGGTAACATGTGAGTTTAGAATAATAAACTCTTTTAGACTGCATTACATCTTAATAACTCCTCTATTATGCTTTATTTTATCTGCATGTAAATTAAAATACTGAAGTGCTGAAACACAATCTTTGTGTATGACTGATAAAATAAATGAACAGACTTTGTATAGAAGTAACACTTGAATAAAACTCCAGTTTTCAAACAGCTGGTTCAAAATATTGTGGAGTTGGTTTCTGAGTTTACAGGTTTTGCCCCCAAAACGTTTCCCCACCTTTTTATTCAAAGGTTTCATTGCTGAATAGTAAATTCTCTTAGCCCTGTTCTGAATGACCAATATTTCAAGACACACTCCAAAGTGTATGCCATAGTGGAGAAAGCATTTTTCAGTTTGAATGAGGAAAACATAGATTCAAATATTGAAGAAGGCATGAAGTTCAGATGGTGAAATTTCGTTAGCAGGATTAAACCGAAGAAGCCTATTTAGTTTCATGCAAATTGTTGGATACCCATCTGGGGAGGGTATATCTCTTATTTTTTTCTGGAATGTATTTTAAGCAAGTCTGCCCCATTATATTACCGTTTACAGTTTCTTAAACTAATATCCTCAAACATCTCTGCAACTTGGAAATAGGAGCTTCTGCACATGTGTTCTTTATAGTAAACAACTGACCAATGGAACTCTTATCACAAGGTATGGTAGCAAGCAAAAGAATGCCAGGGTTTCAGCTCAGGGTTTGACTATCATGGTCAACTGTTACAGTGATTAAGCAGAATCTAGGTATTCTCAACTTGCACATTGCTAGAAGTGGAGAACAAAATATTGCCTATGCATTGTATTGAGAAAGTCTGATAGCAGGGACAATCTAGGCAGTCCAAACAACCTGATTGGAGCATACTTTGGTTGTAGTCTCAACCTGTCATGTACATTTTAACCTAAAACCTTCAAAATTTGGCCAGTTGGGTTTCAATATGTAGTCTTTATCAGTAGCCTGAAAAGAAAATCTCTGTTACTAGCTAATGAAAACCTATTTGATAGCCACTTAGAGGATCAAATCAGGAAGCTTTGTGAACGCTTGGAAGTCTGAGAATTGATAATTGCTTTATGTTTCTAATTGGTGATCATTAATTGTCAGTCCATTTAGGGTGGTTGGGTATAGAAGCTTAACAAAGGGAACAATTTAGTTTGGCTGCCTGGGCATTCAGTTAAGGGTTATTTTTTCCCCTGTTCATTTAGAGATACTGAGCAGGCGATGTGCAGAAATTTGTTGAAGCCATCGTATTTCAATGGGAAATGCTAGGATCAAATATATGTGAACTGCAGTAACTTTCTCCAGTGTAGCTCTATTTTATGGCTGGCTCTCTTAGTGCTGTATAGCTGCCCCGCAAGCAAGTCTGCTTTGGTATTTTAGAAGATAGTGGCAGTGAGACTGTTGGGCATTAAGGACTTTGTAGCATTGAAGGGGAACAGCCATTTTGTCTTAGCAAGCTATACGGAAGCACCTGAAGAAATGGAACACCTTAGGCCAAATTTCATTAAATCTCTGACTCTGGAGTAGCAGACATGGAGCTGAAAACAAAAGGAGGCTTAGGAATCACGTCACCTGAGTGCTACCACTTGCACAAGGGTGGAGAACTTGAGGCTTTCCAGATATTTTGGTCTATAGCTCCCTTCAGTCCTAGCCAGAATAATGACTCATGGGAGTTGTAGGCCATGTTTCCTTGTGAATTGTGTTCATAATAGAGATTGCAGATGTTAAGGGGACCAAGTAGAAGAGGGAGCTACTTTTATTTAAAGGACACATTTCACCTGCTAAAAATGCCCTCTTCTAAATATTAAAGTCACAGTATCCGAGTGTTCTACATTCAATCACCCTAGTCAGACCTGGTGCCACCTCTTTGCCCCTGCTCTTCCTCTGCTGCTGCTTCCAATTTCTCCATGGGCAGCATCCTCTCCCCATTATTTGTGGAGAAGTTCCACCCACCCTGCCATTTGCCAATAATGGACTTAAACAGGGCAGGCAGAGGATCTGGTGTTCTGGCATGGTGTGGGGGCTCATACAAACCTGGAATCAGCCCTGATCCTAGTTCTCAAAGGACATGTAGGCATTGCTCATGTGTAGGGAAAGATGGCAACCAGCCTTGAGTGCATGGACTCATTCCCCTCTGATATATGAAGCATATGCTACATCATTCATCATTATGATTTCAGTGGGTCTACTAAGTGCAACTATGCCTAGATCCAACCCATTGTTGCCCAGCTCAGGAAGAGGAGTGAATATGTGTTCAAGTTAAAGCTGTCCACCCACCCACCCTTACCTTTGCTGCCATGGCTCTATAGAGAGCCACATGGCCAGACGCAGCAACTGCAGGGCTCTCGCAAGGCGCTGTCCTGGTCTTGCAAGAGCCCCAGAACTGCTGGTTTGAGCCCCATGGCTTTTCATAAAGCCGATATGGGGGCAGGAAAGGACCATGCAACAGGGCAAAAGGCGGCAGTGGGGAGGGGCATGATGCAGCTGCGGGTTCTCTCCCTCCTCAGGTGGAGATAGAGCTTGCTGTAATTTCTGCTAAAAGTGGGGAGGGATAGTGTACTTTGTGTGCAGAAACTGCACATCAACGAAAATGATTTTGCAGGTTTATCTGCAATCTAACAACTTTCAATTGCTTAAAGAAACTGTTTCCCCTAGTTATGCTGGTGTTCTAGCTGTTCTAGTCCATCTAGAGTTGTACCAGATTTCCATCTGCACTGCTGTGAATGCCTTTCAGAAATTGTAACGTAGCACAGAGCAGGGCATTCTGACTCTTATGTTCATGAGCTAGCTGAACTGGCAAGCATTCAAGAAGCTGCCAAGCAGGATTACTTTTTGGAATAATCTTGATAAAAAATGCTTTCCCTTGTCAAAATGAAAACCTCTCTTATGTGATGGGTAGGCAGGCCTGTTTCATTTCGAAGATAGGTTTTTAATCTAACACAGTTTTAGACAAAGATTTTTAAGGGAAGGCACAGCAAATCCAAAGAGAATGTGTAAAATTATAAGGTGGCTAGGAATCATTTGGCTTTTGTTGTTAGATTTCAATATGTATTAGACTGGCTTAGCCGTTCTGAATGCTTCACCTATCTCCACAGCAATAAATTCTATATAACTGTGTACAGACAGGATTTCTTTGCTGTGTGTGTGTGTGTGTGTGTATACAATTGTTTTACATTGAATATCTTTATTTTATGATAAAGAGTATGTGTCTGTGATATAGTTCATATTTTGTTTTTATTTTAAAACAAACAAACCCAATTGTTGCCTCTGTGATTTAACATAGCAGAGTTCTATATTTAATTGATCCAGAGGTAACATATAACCTGCCATTTTTAGTATATGAGTCGACTTTAACTTCCAGTAACCTATAATTGTAGGACACATCTGCTTAGGCAGTTACAGTGACAAAAAATATAATTAATTCCTGGACAAATCTAATCTTAATAGAGCCAGTTTTTCTTTGTGGTCTCTGTGCATTGCACGTACGGGCACTGCACCTGCACGGAGCTTGCTTCAGGCAGCTTCTACCTGACGTTTTCTGAAGCACCATCCCACTGTACATACTCCAGCAGGTTCCTGCCAATTCCCTCAATTCTTCATCGACCACCATTATGGCAGCTCGCACGATGGTACTTCCTGGTTGTTTTTTCGATTGTGTGGAGGAGCTTTCCTTCTTTTCTAATTTTCCCTTTCTGACTTTCTGTCTTCTCGTTATATCTTGCTTCTGTTTTTGGCACTTTATTTCTTTTGGTCTTTTGCAATCTATGATAGCGTATGTGCCTTTTAGAAAGTGTGTTCATTGCGGAGAGAAGATATCTCCCCACAGCTGCTCTCTGTGCTTGATCTGCTTAGGTGAAGGACATATAGTGTAATCCTGCCACCACTGTATGTTCTTCATGAAACAAACCTGAAAACACCTTGCTGATAGGCTCCAATCAGTCCTGTGGGAGAGAGCGTTGCAGGCCGTGGATAACCCTAAATCTGCCAGGGCGCCCTCATCATTGAGCAAAAACCAACAACATGGCAGCATCTACTGAAGGGAGAAGGTGAGATTCGGCCCTACCATCACCAGCAGCTCTGGCCCTAACCACAGGCCATTCTGATCCTCCAACTCCAGGGAGATCTTTAACATTATCTCTGGCCAAGAAAATGTCTAAGAAAGCTAAAACAGTGAAGTCTAGTGACCCACTGCAGGAGGAGGAGGAGGAGGAGGAAAAGGACTCTAGAAAAGTGAGCACTTCTCTTATCCCTCAGAGACCGTCGCCGACTCCTCCGCTTCTAATGGATTCTCCAATTAGATGTAGTGTTGAACCCTTGGCACTGCTGCTACCTTCAGCGTCAATATCCTCACCTTGGTACTGATAGCCTCGGTATCCAATGGTGAAATAAGGGATTCCACCCCATCACGGGCCCATGATGTTACACATCCCAGGGAGCAGAGCATTTAGGCAATTACAATGGCAGCAAATATAATTAATTCTTGGACAAATCTAATCTTAATAGACACAGAATACCCTCTAAACTAAACGTTAAAGTTTTCTTTTAGGTTAAGAGTTAACGTTAACAGAGAATTCTAAATCCATTTCAAGAAAGCAGTGGGTATATTTCTTCATTGCTCTTTCCCCCCATTCTGTTGATAGGCATTTGCATTTCAGTCTTGTTTTAACAGCATTCAAAAGCTCAAGTGACTTTTGTCTAGAATTTCAGTATGTGTAGTGTATGACAGTTTCAGGGTCTTTTTCGAAATATGGCTTTAATTTATTCGCTACAGAGCATTAGGTATTTGGCTGGCCTTTAATTAACGTATGTGATACCAGCACTCCTCACCAGAGGGCAGATGATCCCGATTACCTCTTAATATGATCATTTCTCAGAAGTCACAATAGTTATTTTAAACTGAAAGAGTTGGTTTAACATCCCCACCCATACACTCTGGTCTCCCAGCTGATCTTTCAGAGTATTTTGAAAATGTAACATCTTGGAAGCATAATACGTTATGTATTTACCTTGATAATCTTTCAATTTGGTGTTGTTTTCTTGATGCAGAAATTGGTATTTTATTGTGGATACTATGTACATATGTTGCACTGGTTCAAATATAGCCATTGAGGCTTTCCCTACGTGGTCTTATGCCCTAATGTATGGGCGTTTCTAAGGGCCTGTTGAGACAACATATTAAGCCATAGTTAGGCCACTAACCCTTTTGGCAGCAAATGGTTAGTGAGCATGTTTAAACCGTGGTTATGTAGCCACCATGATTAGGAATGATTCACAGGACACGCTAAGCCATAATGTTTAGCTCAAAATGCTTAACCACCATGGCTTAGTGTGTCATCTGAAGGGTCTAAATGAGGCTTTTATCCTGCATCTTTACTGAGGCTTCTGCTTCCAGATTCTTTGCAGGATTAAGATCAGCTTGTTTACGCATGCTTTTTTCTAGGGTTTTTCTTTCTCTACCTTTATGTTTCATTATACAACCACTAAATGGCCCTGTGGTATAGCACAACAGCACAATTACATGAGTCTCTCATTCCACCTGTTCTAAATACCGTATTTCACTGAATGTAAGACACCATCGATTGTAAGACGCACCTAAATTTCAGGGCCACCAACAGGGAAAAAGCTTTGCGTTGATTCTAATATGCACCTTAATTTAAGCACCCCTTCCCCCTCACCTCCATCGCCATTGCCCATCCTCATTGCAGCCGCCGCCACTGCTCCGCACCGCTGCTAGTGCTCACCTCGGTCTGGCAAGGCGGCGTTCCCAGTAATGAGGCGAGCGTTGCCAGCGGCGTGGAGCGGCGGCGGCGGCAGCAAGGATGGGCAATGGTAATGGAGGGGTGGGAGGGTTAGGGCCCCGCAAGTCCCCCCTTGCAAGTCCTCCCTCCCCCCTCGCAAGTCCCCCTCCCCCCTCACAAGTCCCCCCTCCCCACTTACCTTGATCGCTGCTGTCTCAGCTTGGGAAGGCTTCAGTACTGGGAAGAAGGCCAAGATCTCGCGAGATTTCCTGAGATTGCAGCCTCTTTCCCAGTACTGAAGCCGTCCCAGGACGAGGCAGCAGCGATCAAGGTGAGTGGGGAGGGGGGACTTCTGAACAGCATTGTGGGGTACCTCGGGACCCGCTAGGGTGAGTCGCGGGGGGGGAGCATGCAGAGCCGTAGTGCCTTCTGCAATACGCGCGAGAAATCCCGCGATTGCAAGGCGCCATCAATTCTAAGACGCACCCCATTTTTACAAATGTAAACATGGGAGAAAAAGTGTGTCTTAGAATTGATGAAATATGGTAATATCAGATTTTCCTCATTAGGAAAAAAGCTGTGATAATGGTTGCAAAGCATGGGAGAGGCCCTGGAGGATGACCGTGTTGTGTAAAGGACACACAAGTTATTGTGAGTGAGCAATCATGATTGCACAATAAAAGCCTTGTGTAACAGATTGTGTGGATGTGTGTGTGTGGAAGTTGAATCCTCCCCTATCCCATGTGGTGCTCTTGGTTTGTATTAGGACCCTGAAAGCTTACCTGTGAGTAAAACACAAAGAGAGATCAGCTGTATGCTATATATTTAATGCATTCTGTAGTCTGTCATTGGATAGTGTGTAAATTTATACTGGGTTGATTCAGACATGCTCATCTGCAAATAGAATGGCTCCTTCTGCTTGTGGAAGGACCTCGATCAGATGCAGTGCAGATTCCCACTGGAGGAAACAGGGCAGTATATGGTTGTCACCAGTGATCCTTTCCCATTACAACTCCCTACGCTCACCAAAGAACTGCACTGGAGGGTCAGGAGATTTTTTGTGGGAGGCGACATTGGGGGTTGTAGGGGGAGTCAGATAAAATCATAGCCTCCTCACCTTTTTCCGGTGGAAAATTGGATTGCACCCTAGGTGTTTGCTTGCTTTTCTGTCATTTTCTATCTGGTGTGAGTTCGTGGTTTTATTTTAAGTATTGTTTAATTATTTTTTTCACTGCATTTGTAGCCACTTTGAGGGTTTGGGGTGGATTTGTGGCAGGCAGCATACAGATGTCACATGCAAACAACTTCACTAGTTAAAAAGGGGTTTAGACGAACCCTCCCCAGATAGGCTTGCCTGTCATAGTCTTTTCAGCTCCAGGTGATTATTTTATTTCCCAGGGATTTTAGTCTTTCAGTTTCTGTTTTAAAATCTGTTATTGTATTTGTAATTCTACATACTGCAACTGGTTTTTACTTTGGTCTTATACCGTAGCTTTAGATGTTAAAATATTTTATTTTATGTTTCATAGTGCTGTATTTTATGGTTTTAATTGTCCTGAACTGCCCAGAGAGTTTCGTCAATTGGGTAGCATAGAAATATAATGAATAAATAAATAAATATGAATAAATAACCCTATCAAAAGCTAGGCTGCTTCTGCATGTGAGGATCTGTGGCCTATTGCTCCAACATTGGCATTAGAAGAGGAACAGGACATCTGATCCACCACCCTTACTGAACCAGTGTTCACACAATATGCTAACCCACACTCAGTGGTTGAGTGTGGGTTGTTTCAAATTGTGGGTTGTTTGATGAACCATGGGTAATCATGTTGTCTGAACACAACCACAGTGGGTTATTTTTCTTGAACAAGCCATCTTGAGAACCCATGGTTCATTGTTGAGTTGTTCGGGGTGGGTAACAGGCCACACTGGATGGTTAACAAGCTGCCTTGGCTGCGTTCAGATAACATGATAACCTCTCCTATGGAAAACATGCTGCTTTCAAACAACATGCTAACCCATGTTTCAACAGACAACCAACAGTTCAAAACAACTCACACTCAACCGGTGAGTGTGGGTTTGCGTGTTGTATGAACAACCTCATAGGAACACGTCATTAGGACAAAGCAATGACTCTTCTTGGGTTTCCTCCTTCTCAAATCAGTCTGGGTGGGATGATTATGATGCAACGAAGGGATACCACCCTCCCTGCAAATCCAGTGATTGTTAGACTTTCTGCCAAGAGGCATTAGGCCCACCTTGAACTGCACTGATATAAAGGGAGGGGCAGACGACTTAATCTTCCTTAATCCTGTACTCCTTACCCTTTTTTTATTTCCCCTGCCACCCAAAGCAGGAGAACACTCCGCAGAGGGCAAAAACAGGGCAGTAACAAGCAAGGAAATAGAACATAGGGAAGCTGCCTTCAACTGAGTCAGACCCTTGGTCCCTCTAGCTCAGTATTGTCAACACTCAGTGGCAGCGGTCCTTCACAATTTCAGGCAGGATTCTTTCCTAACCCTACCTGGAGGAGTCGGGGATTGAACCTGGGGCCTTCTGCGGGCAAAGCATGTGCTCTACCAATGAGCCACAACCCTCCTGGAAGGAGCTAGATGCATCATGCTCAGAGTAGACTCACTGAAATCAGTAAGACTTACTTTATTCATTGTCTAACTTAAGTCCCATTAATTTCAGTGGGCCTACTCTAAGCATAATTAAGTCTTATATTTTATGCAGCTAAAAGGAAAACAAGCTTTGAAAATGCCTGGCTTTTACACCCTGAACGTAACACTCTGGAAGCACCAAAGCTGTCTGCAGTATAATTTTAATATCCGATGTTGAATAATGATAGGCCATCTCTTGCAGTGCTGTATAATTGCATTCAAAGGCGAATACTATTCACATGATAACATAGCCAGGATGAGGTCAAATCCAAACTGATTAAAGGTACGTTACATCTGGAATTAGGTTTTACTAGGTTTACAAAAAGAAAAGTGGACTATTGAAAGAAGGGAGATGGTTTTGTTGTTGCATAATTGTCATTTAAAAACAAAACACCTGCATACTCAAAGTGTTTTTTTTTAAGTTTAGTTTTAATAACTCGATATATAGGGGTAATGCACATGACACAGCACTCCAAAACAAAATGAACAACAATGGTACATCCAGTTTATAGATCTGTAAAAAATTATAACGTGATTTTAAAAATGTGAAATATTTTAGCATAAGTTGCCAGCTTCAATCACAAATAGAGTATGCTGCAACACCTCTCATAAACTAAGACCCCCTCTAGATGGATTCCGTTTGACGCTTGTTCCTCCGATTATGCGCATCTTCTCAGAAGCGCTTTATCGTAAATGCTTGTATGCAGGAGGTAATTGAGCACTCAACAGGTGACTTTACTGGTTGTTTCAAATGCGCTTTACAAGTAGTTAATGCGGAGAATCGCTTGTTCACATAGTCAAAATGCGCTTTAACAGCCGGAGCAAAATAAAACTCGCTATTTAACGCGCATTCAATAATGCGCATAATCGGAGAGAAAACGCGCCTCTACGCCCGATTTGCGCTCCATTCTTGTAGAGGTAAATTTTTTAATGCACCTTGAAAGAGCTTTAAATGCCTCTTGTAGAGGCAGCTTGAGTGAGAACCAGTCAGGAACAGGCCAATCAAGAATTAGTTTTAAATTAAACTCCCCCCTCAATTAAAGAGGGAGATCCTAATCATAGATTTCACTCATCATGTTTAATAGCACCCTAAATTCCATAAAGGGTGATAGTACTTAAGTTAATCACTTCTAACTGTTGCAAACAGAAATTCTGTAATATTCTCTGGTAGAGACGGAAGAACTCCCACATTAGATTTAGCCTGAAATTTTATTCAGTGAGTAGAAATGTCTTATTTCTGAATAGAACTGCTGCTAACTAGTGTGTGTGTAGACAGATATAGATATAGATGCTACTAAAATAAGGAAAACAAAGTTTAAAACTTGAAAAACCGCTATCTTTATCTGACTAATGTCAGATAAGCAACTTAGCCTGTGACAACATATGTTTACAGAGTCACCCATTCTCTTTTTACAGTTGATTTAGCCAAATTGAAATAACAATCTGGATTCAACAAGTTCCGCTAGTCACTTTTAGTCTTCCCATTAATTAGAGCAGTATGTTTTTGCAGAATAACCTTGCTGTAACTGCCAAGCCACTTGAGAGACAATTAGTATTGACATCAGCTGGTAAATGTACACTGTAAATTGTTAGATCCAAGCAACAGCAAAATCTTGAATCCCCAAGATACCTAACCAGTGGTTAACTTGTAAAGATAGATGCTGAGGCTCAAAGCCTACCTGGAAGCTACACCCTCTAACCTAACCTTCCCCTACCTGGTGCTCTCCAGATGTTTTGGACTCCAACTTCTATCGGCACCAGCCAGAATGGCCAATGGTCAGGAATTCTGGGTTCTGTAGTCCAAACTATCTAGAGGTCACCAGGTTGGGGAAGGCCATAGTCTAAACTGAACGTTCTTTATTCACAATTCCAGCTGTGTATGGGCTGGCTGTATTTTCACAGCAGTACAGAAAGGCCTAATCTACACTTGCCATTTGTCACAAGGTCATCCCTGCACATCCAAATGATGCACAGTTGATCCCAGGGTGAATCGGGGACAAGCACTCAGTTCTCCCGGGATAGTTGGGACTGCTTTTTCCCCATTTTTTCCTGCTGTCTTGGGACCATCCCGAGCTCCCAGGGCAGTGTGGCTCTCCCTCCTGGGGTCCTCCCTCTTCCCCATGAGTAGTGGGGCTCAGGAAACGGGCACAGAGCTGTGCAGGGGAGTCCGTGGGCATTTTTTCCATCTTTGGGGTAGCACTCTGCATCTTCCAGCACTGAGATTGTTGTGTTGTGTTTAAAACAACAACAATCCCCCCGTTTCTTCGCACAGGATTGTGCCCACCTAATTGTGCAAATGTCTCCTCTTTTTTTAAAAATGGTGCCCCAGAACATCCCTCTTTACTTGTGGGACAACTTGCTGAGGGACGATCCTGGAAGTGGGAAACTCCATGTTTGTCCCGCCCTACTCCCCAAAGGGGTGCAGGTGTAGATGAGCCCAAAGACTGCCCTGCACAGAGACGAAAGACTACTTTGAGACTACTCTCAGAAGCTCTCTCCATGTTATGAGTCCATATCTAGTGGCATTCATAAGAAGAGAAGAGCCACGCTGGATGAGACCAAGGGTCCATCTAGTTCAGTATTCTGTTCATACAGTGGCCAACCAGCTGCCTGTGTGAAATCCACAAGTATGAGTGCAATAGCACCTTCCTACGCATGTTCCCAAAACTGGTGTACATTGACATAGCTGCTTCTTATACTGGAAGTAGCATATAGCAATCATTGATAGTCTTATCCTCCATAAATTTGTCTGATCTCCTTTTAAAGCCAACAAAATTGGTGGACATCATTACATCTTGCGGAAACAAATCCCATAGTTTAACTATGTGCTGTGTGAAGTACTTTCTTTTATCTGTTCTGAATCTCCCACCAATCAGTTTCATGAAATGACCCCAGATTCTTATGAGGGAGGAAAATGTCTCCTTTTCCATTTTTAACACAGTATGCATCATTTTGTACACTTCTATCATGACTCCCTTTACTCACCTTTATTCTAAGTGAAACAATCCCAGATGTTAAAACTTTTCCTCATACGGTAGTTGCTCCAGCTCCTCGATCATTTTAGTTGCACTTTTCTGCACTTTTCTCAAACCTACAATGTTCTTTTTTAGGTGTGGTGACCAGAACTATACACAGTATTCCAAGTGTGATCATGCTATAGATTTGTTTAAGGGCAGTATGATCTTTTATTTTTGATTCCTTTCCTGATTCTGCCTTTCCTAATTTGCCTTTTTCACAACGGCCACACAATGGGTTGACAATTTTCATTGAGCTGTCCACCTCAACCCCAAGATCTCTTTCTTGGTCAGTCACTACTATCAGCATACTCACAAAATTATTATTATTATTTTGTCCCAATGTGCATCAGTTTACATTGAAGCAGATATGCCATTTTGATGCCCAGTCTTCGCCCAGTTTGGAGAGATCCCTTTGGAGCTCCTTGCAATTCCTTTTTGTTTCAACCACACTAAAATAATTTGGTGTTATCGGCAAACTTGGCCACTTTGCTGCTCACTCCTAAGGCCAGAACATTTATGAATCAAAGATCTGCAGGGGGCCTTATACAAACCAAATGACCATGACTTCAAATCCAGCCCTGGCAGTGGCTACCACCTTAGCAGAGCTCTTAAATATTTTTTGATACACTCTCTTCCTGTGCTTGTAGTTCAGTAATCAGGGTTTAATTGAAAGGTGCTTCAAGATAGAGAGGTTCATCAGATGAGCGTTTTGTCACACCCTCGCTACTGCCCACTTACGGATGTGCGTGTGTCCTTTACACGGCGGCGGCCACCTCCTGCTCCTTCCACTCATTTTTCTGTCACAAAATAGACCCCTTTTAATCTGACTTAAAAAAAAACCAAAATGGAACGAGCCGTGATCTCCTGTTGTGTGCAGGAAAAGCGGCGTGATAAAAATGCCCCCTTAATGGGCCTTGTGGTCTTTGTTTACTTCCTCTTTCCCCTCCAGGAAGAAGAGGAAGTAATGAGGGACAAAAGCGGGGGCGGGGAAGTGACAGTAAGGAAACGCAATTTCCCCCCGTGTGATGATGCTCAGAGAGGGATTAAGTTAGTGCACCTTATAGCCAAAGCTCCTGTGCTGAGCTTTAAACACACCAGAGATTGACAGGAATGGTTTGACTTGAAACAGTTTCAAACACGAATTCTTGTATAAATACTCTGCGTGCATCCCTATTTTTCCACCTCTTCCAGGTTTGGTTTAATGCTACAGCGTACAACCAATTGTGAAAAAGATTGTCTTCTGGACAAGCTGTTATATCTCTTTCTGCCAAGCTCCACTCTAGCTTCAGAGCTTTCATCAGGCGCAGACAACACAAGTTTAAAGCACAAACGTTGGCGACATGCCAGCAGCAGAGCCATAAAAGCCCCTTTTCCACTTTAAAACAAGCTGTGGGATGAGCATGAGCCTTGCTTTAAAGGCAAATCTTGTTGCCAGAACACCCAGAAAAGCACCGCTTGTCATTGGGTGCCTCTAAACGAGAGGTTTCCACCTCGTTGACTTCGCGCTGACAGGGAAGCCTCTAAACGAGCGGTCAATATGACTTTGCACTGGCCTCATCTTTGTTTACATGCCGAAGCTGCCAGTGCGAAGGCATATCGACGCAAATACCTTTGCTCCGACTTTAAAAAATTCACCATTTAGTGCGATTTTTTAAAAAGTTGGAGCAGGCAGCCCAGGGAAAGGGGATGGAGCAGCGAGCCATAAGCTCGCTGCACCACCTCCGCTGTCCTCCCCCACCATTCGGTTATTTTTTTAAAAATTCACTTACCGGAGAGTAGGGGAGTGGATGCTCCCAGCCGCCCCTCCAGTTGGCGCAGCACCATACCACGAGCGGCGGTGCAGCCGGCACCAGGAAAAATCACTGTCGCGCCAAGAGGCATGGATTCGCTGCGTGACGCGGGAGCTGCCAGGAGGCGCCAAGGCGCAGCGCTCCCAACCCCGTCAAGAGGGCCCCATGGTTTTAAAGGGGAAACCTGTCTTTTGGCCCCTGCCATGGCACCACTGGCACTTGGGAACATATTGGGGCGCAGTTGCGGCTGTACACATTGGGGGGCAGTAGGGGTGTGTGTGCATGTTGCTTGCATATTGCCCATCCCTGACATGGGGATAGGAAGTAGGCCCTGTCTATGCCTCATGTGTAAATATCTCTGGCCTCTGGCAGCCCCAAATCCAAATGCTAAACAAGATATTACCGTTGTCTTGCTCAAGCTTGTATCTAAATCCCTTTTTAAAAAAATAAATAAAGGAATAAATAAAGGTGGAGGACCACTAAACCTCATGAGTAGAGCTTAATATTTGGGCAGTGTGTTCCCCTTTGTGGCACATTAAGAACAAAGAGAGTCCACTCCACCACCGCCATCTTCAGAGCCCTCCACCACCACGACGCCCCTGACTTTTGTTCCCTTAAAGCATAAATCCAAGGAAATGAGGGTTTAAAGCGCAATAAAAAAATTTACATGATTGTGTCAAAAGCACCTAACTACTCGGAGGAATTATGTGCTCATCTTGTTGTTGTTTTTGACAAGAACATGCTAAATGCTAGCAGCTATTTCCAGTGGGACGAAAGCCTGATTACGAAGTAATCCGCAGATGAGTAATTAACAGCAGCTTGTCAATATCTGCTACTTATACAATTCTCCACGTGGGACAACAAATGGAAATTTTCCTTATGCATAGATTCAAAGTTGCTTTATCTTGCTGGAGGAATATTCAGGCCACAGTGGCCTCCTGAGTGCAATATGCCTCTTTTATGATTCTTCACGACCTCACGGAAGAAGCACAGTGCTTCCCAGAAGCTTAAACGAGGCCGAGTTTTCAAATTAATTTAGCTACTGTATGTCTCTGCCTCCCCAGTTCCCCCTTCCCACTTGATAACTGGGAAGTGCAGAGAAGACTTTGGCTGGTTGTAATTTTGGTACCTACAGTATATGCAGGGCCCTGCAGAGCTGGTAATATGCCCAGGCCAGATGGGAAGTGTGTGCCCCCCCATTTAAAAAAAGGACAACATGTCCGCCCCAAGGGGGCGTGCCCACCAACATGTCCGTTCCACATAACACCTTCATATTAAACCTGTTCTACAACACCTCAAGGCACATATATCCCCTGCCTCACATGCTGCATGGCCCTCTGGAGCTTGTAGTCTGACTGTGGTATTCACGACAGATGGCTTCTGCGCTGTTTCCGCAAGGCGGGCTCCTCGCTTCTCGATGGGCCGCTTATGCTACAGAAACAGTAGCATAAGCTGTGGGGGACCTCCTCGTCCGCGTGCCCCCCAAAATTCTGGGCCAACTGGCCCCACTGGCCCCCGCTGCACAGCCCTGCCTATATGGACAGGTAAGAGATCTGAAAATCTGCCCCCTCCTTGCCCCGGTTATGAAAATTGTGCCCTAAAACTAATAAGAATTAGAGAACAGTGAGAAACAAAGGGTGGGTTCAGATGTACCAACTACCTACAGGTACTGGTGTGGCTCTTCTTCTTCTGCTTGAAACTGCTCCACGATAGGGGTGTGGCAGGGAGAGGCCTTTGAGATTGCCATAAGGGGAAGCAGGGCTCTGCATAGCTGGCTGAAGAGAGGCGAGGCGAGATGGGAGCAATACTCTGCCAAAAGGGCCAGCCAATAATAATAATAATAATAATAATAATAATAATAATAATATTTATTTGTAGCCCGCCTCTCCCTCCGGATCGAGGCGGGGAACAACAACAATATAAAACATAAAAATCACAACAGTTAAAAAAAAATTAAAAAACAAGAGAAAAATACAACATTAAAAACATCTTTTCCAATCAGCAGTCCGCACAGCCGGCTTCTGCTGAAAACAGGAACAAATGATTGCTCCTGGGCTGGACTCTTTAAGGAAGGTTGAACATCTGTCCAGGAATGGGTGAGTGAAGATATACAGTGGGTTCACCATGCAAACTATATAACTCTGTATGCAGGCTGGGAATCCCTTTGTGAGAAACTGGAATAAAAGTCTGGAATTTGCAGTAGAAGTTAAGGACTAGATGTATCTCAAGAAGTTTTTTTAAATGATCTACTTATTATTTAAGAGGAACATAGTGTTTACAATTTTTAAAACTCCAGTTTATGCAAGATAAATCTGATTGTTCTTTTAAGTCTTTTTAAAAAAAATTCACCCTGATAGAGACTGATTTAAAGGAGAAGGCCAGAACAGTGCAGGACATATTGCCAAGAAAAGAGGAAACACATCACCAAAAGAGAGGATAAAAGAGGACATTGATTTGCATAAAATTGGAAGTGCTAATTTATATGTCAATTTAGAAATAATGAGTATAATTGATACAGAACTACAATACATCTTACCAGAGTGGAGAAGACTGTGATCAAGTGACCTGTGTGGCTTCTCTGATCTGCTCTTCAAGTGCTGCTAATGGTTCATTTCAAAGCCTCTCTCTGCCCTCCCTTCATAAGATTCTTTATCTTTAAACCAGACTCGGAGCTTCTCTACACACAGGAAAAATCTCGTCCTCGCAGTAATCCCACCATGATGATGCGCTCCTTCACAAGCGACTGCATGATTAGTTCCCTTGTCCGAAAGCCCCCATTGTATTTTAATGAGACAGTGCCATCTAGTGGCAGAGAGATCCCACGATATCTGTGTTTTCCCCCCCAAATGCGTGATTTCCAGGGGATAGAGTGGGAGATGGTCTGACTGTTAACGATGTCGTGTAATAGACCCACAAACTTCCGTGAGTGGTCAATCACGAGCATGCTATAAATTGCTCATTTAGAGAAGCTTTTGGACTGGACAGCCCCTCAAACAGAAGATGCCTTCAGATAGAGGACTGCCTTCTATAAAATCAAACACCTGGGCACCCTATCTGTAGGTGGTCATTTTGGGTTCACAGGAGACTTAAATATTCTAATTTCCAGAGAAGTAGCTGTGTTAGTCTGCTGGAGCAAAAACAACCAAGGGCCTGTTCAGACCACATGCTAAGTCACCGTGAATTGGTCAAAAACATGACCCACAGTGGCTTAGCATGTCATGTGAATGGAGAATCCTCTTCCCACAGTGGGCAGATGACTCACATCCACTAACCATCTTCTGCAAGATGGTTAGCAGGTGTTCATGGTGGTTCCCATGGCATCTGATGGGATCCCTGTGGGTATTTCCATTGTTTTCTGCATTTTTTTAAAATGGCAGCAACCATAGTATCCACTGACAAGAGCGACTACCATTTTCAGCAACAGTCTTGCTGCCATGGCCATTTTCTATGGTCCACAGCCATCCCCCCCCCCCCATTTTCCAAACAGAGCAGCTGGAGGCCACTCGTTCGGGGCATGGAAGATGCTGAAATGCACGGTTAAACCATGTGGATGTAAGCGCTCTAACCATGAAGGGGGTTGGATGGCTAGGGAAACCACACACTGCCGCATAATTCCCAGTCGTGTGGCAGCCCCTGCTTCATGCTGCATGGTTCCCCTGCCTACCCACCCTCCATGCACGTCTGAACCGGCCATAAGGGTCTAGTGGCACCTTTTTAAAAAAGCATTATGGTGTAAGCTTTTGTGGACATAGTCAACTTCATCAGTAAACCAGCAGTTTCTCTTTGGGAATTACTGGTTTCGTTGATTAATTGGCCTGACTAATTGAAGAACATTTGCAGCCCTCCTTGCTACATAATTTCTCCATCAACCTGGCCTTTCTCTAGAAGCCCATTAAAAGAACCAACGTCTGAAGCATTAGTTGTCGTCTGAATAGCGAGCTACGATCAGTGAAGATGGAAAGATTTTGAATTTTGGGTCATCTTCTGTCAATATACATTAATATAATTTGCAAAGAGGTCATGACTTCAATTGCACAGCCACTGAAATGATGCCTGCTGCTAAGGTTTTGCAATCTGAACAATTTGGACAGTTCAGATTAAACCCAAACAACATCAGCCGGGGGAGGGGGGAATCACCAGCAAGTGAAACTAGAATTGGATTTGAACTCAGAGGCAAGAGCCTGATTTTTATTGATCACCTACTCATTTTTAAATGCCATGACTCACTAGGGCGATTAGGGATCTAAATTTATGAGGCATTTTAGAATCCTCCACTTCCATCATCTCCAGACAAATCTCCCTTTATCAAACAAAGCCAGTCTCCTATTTTTAATTTGGGTGTCTCAGATGCTAGTTGGTTTAGAAAGTCTCACATAAGCTAAATTATGAGAATATATGCCAAATGTGAATCTTTACCCCCAGTTATTGAAATATCCACTGCGCATGAGAGAGCAGTAATTATGTTCTTCCTCATTGAAGGCACCTAAATGTCACACGTGTGTGTTTGTAATGCAGTTAATCTTCCTATCCACAATTGCTCGCTGGTCAGAGGTCACGTATTGACGGAATAACAAATGTGGGCACTTAAAGCTGAGGGAAAAAGTTGAATGGCAAGCATTTGCTCTGCTCCGCGCCCCTTCTAGAATGTTCTCATGGAAAATGAAAAATACTGTAGTTTTGCCCTTCAGCTGCAAACTTTTCCACGGATTGATTCATGGTTAAAATTAGCATTTCATAGGCTACTGGTGATAGTCTTATTCTGGTTTTCTACCATTCTATCATTCAATGATCCAGCTTTCCCAGACACTGGGGTCCATCAGACGAGTGTTTTATCACACGCCCGTTACTGGCCACTCATGGTTTTTCGTGGGTCCTTTTGACGCTGCCGTCTGCTTCTGTCTCCCGCTTCTTCTGGTTTTCTTTCCGCAGCAAAATAGACCCTGGTAAATCCGATTTTGATTTTTGGAAGTGAAACATGCTGCCATTTCCTGCTGTGTGCAGGAAAAGCGGCGCAATAAAACTGCCCACTGAACGGGCCACGTGGTCATTGTTTGCTTCCTCTTTCTTTCCCGTGTGGAGAAAGAGGAAGTATCGTGGAACAGAAGCAGGGGAAAGCGACAGTAAGGAAAGGCGATTTCCCCCACCTGATGATGCCCATTGCTGGATTTCAACTCCCATTATCCCTGAATATTGGCTGTGCTGGCTAGGGATGATGGGAGTTGTAGCCCAACAATATCTGGGGACACAAGCTTGGAAAAGACTGAGTCCTATCACAACAACATCCTAAGGAGGCAGACTGAGCAGCTGTTGAAGGGGTGGGGGAATTTCACTGAGAAAGAAGCAAACTAGTTTTCTCAAGGCGAAGGAATCCTTTTCTGAAGACAGCAGTGCAATGCCTTCCCAATTAGGGTGACCAGATAAAATCCAGGTCAGGGCTCATGTAACTTTAACAGTTGTAGAGAAAAGGGAATTTCAGTCAGTGTCATTTGTATGCAATTAGTTCCTGGTGATATTCCCTCTTCTTCACAACAGTTAAAGTTGCAGGCACTATACTAGAGTGACCATATACAAAAGAAGGCAGAGCCCCTGCAACTTTAACAGTTGTGATGAAGAGGGAATTTCACCAGGAACTAATTGCATACAAATAACACTGACTGAAATTCCCTTTTCTCTACAACTGTTAAAGTTACATGGGTCCTGACCTGGATTTTATCTGGTCACCCTACTCTTTGCATATTTGCAAGCAGATTTAGTGACTAAATTGGAAGAAAAATAATTGATGGAGGTTGGGAAATTCACTCACTACGTAGAACTTCTTGTTTGTTGGAGAAATTCGGAAGTCAATTTTAATGTTATATGCTGTAGTGTTTGTGTTTTGTTTTTGTCTGAAAAATAAAAAAAACTTTTAAATCGGAAAAGGTTCTGTCACTTTGACCCTGTAAACCCAGACTCCATTACAACGCTGGTCCTTATGTTTCAAGTGCTCTTAGTTTGAAAGATACGAGAAACTGTTCTAACTTGAGCCTAGAAGAGCTTTCCTATGTCTGTAGGAATGCACATAGCAAATAGCACACTGACAAAGAGCAAGGGTGAACTGTCCTGAGATGAGATAGAAAGAGAGATAGCCTATCTATCTATCTATCTATCTATCTATCTATCTATCTATCTATCAGTAGTACCAACTGAATGGGGCTTACTTCTGAATAGATATTATAGAATTGAACTGTAAGGCTGCAGTCCCATATAGTACCTGAGAGTAAGTCCCACTGAACTCAATGGGATTTACTTCTGAATCGTCATGCATATGACTGTGCGATGAAGTAACCCATCACAATATTTTAGATTAATCTGAAATATGCTTAATTCTATCCAGCACCATATTGGTATGCTACCAAATTAGGATCCCCCTAGACAGAATAAGCACTTTTATTGTAGATTAAACATAAAACCCAGTAAGTCAATGCAACGTGTATTATTAGCTTCTGTGTAAACTACAAATGGCATCCACATTCTTCAGGATTAGCATGGACCAATTTTCCCCTTCAATTTAATGTGAGAACCTATCTGTGACATGAACTTTTCATAGTTTGTGCAACCATTGAACCGCTGATTAAATTTTTATCATACTTCTCTCTCTCTCTCTCTCTCTCTCTCTCTCTCTTGAAAGCTCTATTTTTGCTACTGAGAGAAGGAATGACAATAAATCCCTATATCTTGTGAGGATCTTATGGCCATTAATTCCATTAAGTCCTCCAAAGCTCAGCCAATGCCTCTCCGATACTTAAATATTCCCAGGGTTTAACACTGTAATAAACACATTTTTGATCTCTTCTTGTTATCTCATTTGCTCTTTCAAGCACAGGGCTGATTGTGGAACACAGTATTTACTGTAGCTGCTAAAACAGGGATGGGGAACATAGACCCCTCCAGATGTTGGTAGACTACAACTCCCAAATGGCTATACTGGCTTGTGCTGATGGGAGTTGCAGTCCAACAACATCTGGAAGGCCACATGTTCCCCACCACTGTGCTAAAGAAAACAGGGTTATATCTTAGTCCAACTTGGAGTAGACCCATTGAAATGAATGGGACCTAAGTTAGACTAACAATGGATACAACCCAGGGGCCTCAATGCTAGGGTGGCCATATGAAAAGGAGGACAGAGCTCCTGCATCTTTAACAGTTGTATAGAAAAGGGAATTTCAGCAGGTGTCATTTGTATGCATGCAGCACTGGGTGAAATTTCCTCTTCATCACAACAGTTAAAGCTGCAGGAGCCCTGCTCTCTTTTGTAGAGTGACCAGATTAAAAAAAAAAAAAAACTCTTGAGCATGCACAGTTTTAGCTCACTGAAATTATAGAACAATTGTAACTACAGGAATAAAATGGGATTTCAGGTTGATGGGGCCTTTCCGCTGATGATATTAGGGCAGGGATCCCCAACCTTTTTGGGTTGGTGGGCATATTTGGAATTTTGAGTCATGAGTGCTCTCACAAAATGGCTGTCAGGTGTTTTTTTCCATTCACAAATGGTTACCATATTGGATGTAGCCAGTCTCAAAACACCCATATCCCAGAAGGCAAATGGGTGAGACTAAAAGAAAAGTAATTTGTCCAAGAACCTAAGTACAAGGCACAGGTGGGTGGCCTGAGCTCCAAAACACAAACCATCCCCCCCCCCCCCCCCAGTTTTCTGCTCTACAACCCATTTCTCAGAAGACAAACTGATGAAGCTCAGAGATGAGAATTTGGCCAATAAACTGAGCACAAAGCAGAGGTAGGGTCTGAGCCCCAAATACCAAATCACATATTTGCAGTGTGCCAGCCTCCCAATTAAAAGAAAATCATTACAAAATTGAAAATATAAAATAAAAATCAGGAAGGGCAGGAAGCCTGGTAAGTGCCAAGAAAGATATCTGCAGGCACCATGTTGAAAGCCCCAGCTTTAGGTACTGAAGTTGATATCTGGATTGCTTTCCGAAACTTCCCTGTAGATTTTGTTGTGTTCTAGAAACAGTAGCTGTAGCTCTATGATTGCAACGGATTCCATAAATTCATTGATGCAAGGAGACTATTTCCCCTTCAAATTTGGCTTGTGTGTGTGTGTGTGTGTTCCTTGTGCTGTATTTATAGTGCTTTTTAAAGTTAGATCTTCTATTTTTGTTTGTTTGTCTGTGGTTGTTTTCCTAAAACTGATAGTGAAGTAAAATCTCAGTGACAAGGTAGAAGCAAATCTCAAACTGAATGTTATTACAAGTGTAAAAGAGGGATAATAAGAGGCTTTGGGCATGTTTGTGCAGAAGCTAATGCTTCCGAAAATGCTAATGGATTGTGTGCCATCCATTTGTAAAATTGTAGATGCTGCTACATTGAACAAAATGTGATAAGCCAGATTTTAAACAGCAGGGGGGGTCGGCTGGTGTCATTCAATAAATACAATTAAACAAGGCGAAAGATTGCTTGCCTGCCATGTGAGAAATTAGGGTATTGCAATATCAGGTCTAACTCTGACTATGTGAGTGAGTGACAGTGAAAAGGACAGCTCCATGAAGCACTTATTAAAAGTTTCTACTCAAAGTCCTCAAAGTCTGTCTCACTTGGAATCATTGACTTTGAGCAAAATGTCTACATCTCAAGGGCTATCTAGCATTCGAAAGGTGCTTCGAAATGATGCCATTCCCCAGGGATGGTAGCATGTGGTGAAGGAGTCAGCCAAGGGTGGCCATGAGAGGCGATGCTGGAGAGATTGAAGGACATGGTGATCATAAGTACTTACAACAGCACATGAGTGGAAATGAGACTATCTGGAGGTTTTTGAAGGCCCTTGGTTAAGACACCCTCAATGGGCCCCCTTCATTAGTAAGTACCTCCTTTTCAACATTGTCACCAGCTGCTATTGCTCCTCATCTCTTTTTCATACTTGACACCACTTGCTTACTTGACAGCCAGTGGCATCTACTGGTCCGCCTTCTCACCACCACCATCTTTGCCTGGGGCAGAGCGAGAGGCAGATTAACAGGTAGGATGCACTGGTGAAAATGAGGAGTAAGTCCAGTGGGCTCTTGTCAGTGGGCCCCTACTGGGGTGTGAGCCCTCAGCAAGTGCCCAACCATGCCTATCCTTGGCGCCAGCCCTGTCCACCTCTGATGTCACGTGCACCCGTTTAACCTCTCTTCCAGGTGCCTATGCATACAGTGTGAGTGTCTAAAGGGAGGAAGTCTGCACTACTGGGGTTCCAGCTCATATGAAAGTCTTCACAAATATTTCTTCAGATGTACATATATGGGGGCGGTGCTGTCTTCACAGCACCGGGTTGGCACTGCCTCTCTCCTAAATCCTGGGAATTCCCTTTCTTGGGGTGGTGTTGGGTAATCCAGACACTGAGGAGGGAGTGTGGGGTTTCCACGTGGTCATCTGGGTACCGGAGCTGCCCTGTGCCCTCTTCCTGGTGGAAGGTGACCAATTGCTGGTCACCTTCCACCAGGCACCACCCCTGGATTGGCCCCAGATTGGCCCCAAAGTGATCTGATATGGCAGAAGATAGGCTGACCATATGAAAAGGAGGACGGGGCTCATGTAACTTTAACAGTTGTAGAGAAAAGGGAATTTCAGCCAGTGTCATTTATACGCAATTAGTTCCTGGTGGAATTCCCTCTTCATCACAACAGTTAAAGTTGCAGGGGCCCTGCCTTCTTTTGTATATGGTCATTCTTGTATAGTGCCTGCAACTTTAACTGTTGTGATGAAGAGGGAATTTCACCAGGAACTAATTACATACAAATGACACTGGCTGAAATTCCCTTTTCTCTACAACTGTTAAAATTACATGAGCCCTGTCCTCCTTTTCATATGGTCAGCCTACAGAAGAGCTGTATTGGCATTGCCCCAGTTGAAAAAAACTGGGTAAATCCCCAACTTTTTCAATCCATGGCTTTGCGGAAAAGCCCCAGAGTGGCTGCGGGGCTGCAGGCATCACAGTGTTTTCCCCGCATACAGACAACCCCCTGGCTGCCTGAGGGAGGAGCTAAATGGTGCACATGATGTTGGGGGTGGAGCTACTCACCGCAGCCCCATCCCTCCTCACATGCTAGTGTAAGTACTTATTATAATGCCTGAATAGGGCAAGAGAGAAGCCAGTGTGAGGAGTAGAGATGGTAGGAGTGAGAAAAGGAACGCACAAGGCCATGTGCCAAGGCAGGGGTTGGCAAAGTTGGGGGCATTGTTTCCCCTTGACCCTAAGAATGGCCACACTTCACCGGTGGTTGCACCGGACCCACCAGACCCCTCTGCTGCTCCTCACTCTTACATTTGCCATTGATAGTTGGTAGCACAAATATGGCAACAAAAATATGGCAATTTTTCTTGAAAGCAAGCCACACAGAGAATGCATGCCTTCTTTGGAAGCAAAGTCCCGCTCCCAGGAGGCTCCCAGGAGCACAATTCTGCTTCAAAACAAGGCACTCATTCCCAGCACACCTCGTTTTCAACAAACAATTGCCATTTTTATTTGTTTGTAGCACAGCTCACCCCATTCATAGGATCCCCTGCCCCTCTGTCTACCATTTTTAAGAGGCTGGAGGGACTGCAGAGGACGTGAAGATATCTGCTTCCACCCGCCCTGTGGCACAGAGCTAAATTTGAATCCAACCCAAGGTGACCTTCTTTAGGGTGACCAGATAAAATCCAGGTCAGGGCTCATGTAACTTTAACAGTTGTAGAGAAAAGGGAATTTCAGCCAGTGTCATTTGTATGCAGTTAGTTCCTGGTGAAATTCCCTCTTTATCACAACTGTTAAAGTTGCGGGGGCCCTCCCTTCTTTTGTATCTGGTCACTCTAGTGTAGTGCCTGCACCTTTAACTGTTGTGATGAAGAGGGAATTTCACCAGGAACTAATTGCATACAAATGACACTGGCTGAAATTCCTTTTTCTCTACTAGGGTGACCATATTTTGGAAACCAAAAAGGAGGACAATATGGCCGCCCTGCAGGGGGCGTGCCCACCAACCTGTCCAGCCCCCCAGCTAACCCTGTCGACCCCTGCCAGCATATTCAGAACATGGTGGCGAGAGGGGGGCACCATACCTTCTCATTACATGCAATCAGACTGAGAAACTCTTGTGTTTTATTGATTGTACCCTAATTTGGGATTCTTTTATAATACAAATAAGTTAATAAATAAATAAACAAATAAATATACCCCCATAATGCATGGCTGATGAAATTTATCAGTTTTACCCCACTTATATTCTTAGGTTCCTCTCTTTCATTCATTAATTTTAACTTTTGTACCCTGCACTTTCCACTTTAACAAAGTACTACAAAGTGCTTAAAGCAGCAATATTGAAACACAATCAAACAATATAACAATTAAACACCAGCAAACAATAAAAAGCACTTGCCGGCCCTTCCTGGGGCAGGTGGGGGGACCCCAACATCTAGAGAGAAGCCCAAAAGTATAAAAATCAAACAACAGCCAGGCCACAATCCGGTTGAAACAAAATGTCTTATATTTCCATGGGACTAAGCACAATTTTGTTGTAGAAAAGGGTAATATAGTTTGAAAATAAAAAATAATAGGGATGTGCACTGGATCGGATCAGATCCACGATCCGAATCCGATCCAGGGGGAAATCGGATAAATTATCCGATTTCCGATCTCGCGGCTGGATCGGCCGATCCAATCCGAACCTATCCGAAAAGGTTCCGATCCGGTTCGGATGGATCGGCAGATCGGCAGGCGCCCGCTGGCGCCCACCGCCGCTTCCATTGGCGGGCGCCCGCCGATGGAAGTGGACAGCGGGGGGGAGCTTCCCTAGCGGGGCTTCCCTAGAGGGAGGGGGAGGGGAGGAGGGGGGAGGGGAGGAGGGGGGCGCACGGCGCGCAGCGCGCTTACCTTCCAGAGACGTTCGCTCCCATCCGGCGCCGGCTGCTACTATGAGCGGGCTTTGCGGCCTGCTCCAGGGTGGTGCGCCGGGTGATGACATCACCCGGCGCGCCACCCTGGAGCAGGCTGCGAAGCCCGCTCGCAGTAGCAGCCGGCGCCGGACGAGAGCGGACGTCCCTGTAAGGTAAGCAGGGGGCGGGGCGGGGGGAGGGGAGGAGGGGGGCGCGCGGCGCGCTTACCTTCCAGAGACGTTCGCTCCCATCCAGCGCCGGCTGCTACTATGAGCGGGCTTTGCGGCCTGCTCCAGGGTGGTGCGCCGGGTGATGACATCACCCGGCGCGCCACCCTGGAGCAGGCTGCGAAGCCCGCTCGCAGTAGCAGCCGGCGCCGGACGGGAGCGGATGTCCCTGTAAGGTAAGCAGTGGCAGGGGGGAGGGGGCTTACCCCCCCGGGGCTGTCCGCTTTCATCCGCTGGCGCCCGCGAGCGCCAGTAGATGGAAGCGGACGGCCCTGGGGGGGGTACGGAGCACGGGGGAGGGGGCTTACCTGCTGGGGCCGTCCACAGCAGATGGCCCTGGGGGGGAGGGAGTTAGGCCCCCACCCAGCCACCCGCTGCCATTTTTTCCTCATAGACTTGCATTGCAATGCAAGTCTATGGGGAAAAAAATGGCTGCCGATCCAAAAATTTCTGATTTTTGGATCGGGATCGGACTCGATCCGGTCCGGGGGGCCTCCGATTTTGTCTGATCCGATCCGTGACAAAATTGGAGGTCCTGATCCGGGTCCCGATCCGATCCGGGGGGGTCCGTGCACACCCCTAAAAAATAATACAGTGTGCATCTGTAATCATCCACATGGCTGCCCCCTGGCTATAAGATGTTTGGTTTTGTTTTAATAAGAAAAAAATAAAAGATGCTATGGCAAGCATCTTCAGCCCTGATCTGCCCCCCTGCATTCTCCTGCCAGCCCTGTGCTGAAACCTGTTTGACACTTCCCCATTATCTGCTCCTTTCTGTGGGCCCCTGAACTTTGGCTGCAAGGTCCTGCCCTACTCCACCACTGGTAAGGTAGTAAAGGGCTCTCTTAATTTCCCCCCTCCCCTTTCTTTAACAGTTTAAAGCTCCTTGCTGCAACACGAAAGAGTGGGACTTACTGCACAAGATAAAAATTCTCTCATTCCCAGAAAGAGGCAGCAGCTGTAGGATATCATAATGTATTGTTGTTTTCTAGGTAATTGTATTGTAGGGGGAGAAACCATCTCCCCTCCCATATACATATGGAGGCAGCCATACAGTGAGGGAGAGCTTTATAGCAATTTACAGTGCAATTCTATACGTGTCTACTTTCAAGTGAAACCCAGTGAATTCAATGGGACTTACTCCCAGGAATGTGTATAGGATTGTAGCCTTAGTAACTATGTATGCACTGAAAAGTAACGAAGAAAAAGGGGCTAAAACAGGAGATTGATCCCTCACACACACCCCATTTCACGTTAAACTCTTTTGATCACCAGGCAGCTGGCAACCTTCCCATGTTCCAGGCCCAGCACATAATTACAGGTAGTAAAGGCTGTGAGCTTCTCCAAGCAGTCCCTGCCAACTGTGTGGACTGGTAAGCACAATTGTAGCTTCAAGATCTCAAGGCACTATGGTGAACTCACTGAGTGCACTCTCAGACCC